>OY728152.1:1899647714-1904447714 GCA_963277665.1 Viscum album | reverse complement strand
TACCATGACTATGAGATTTAACAAATGGATTTCAAAAAAGCCTTCCTTAACAGGAACCTTTAGGAAGATTTCTACATGACACAACCTGAAGGGTTTGTGATTCCAAATGATGGAAATAAGATATGAAAGTTTCAGAAATCCATTTATGGATTAAAGCAAGCATCCAGGTCATGGAACATTAGTTTTGACGAAGCCATAACAGAATTTGGTTTTATAAAGAACAAATATGAGCCTTGTGTCTACAAATGGTTTAGTGGGAGTGCAGTTTTTTTCCTAATAGTATATGTTGATGACATATTACTTATTGTAAATGAGATATCAGTCTTACAGTCTATTAAGGCATGGTTGAATCAATGCCTCTCCATGAAGGAATTGGGCGAGGCAACATATTTTCTCGGGATCAAGATCCATCATGATAGATTCAAGAGATTGTTGGGACTAATTCAAAGTGCACACATTGACAAGATACTGAATAGATTCAGTATGGAACAATCCAAGAGGGGATTGTTTCCAGTGTCACGTGAAATTCATCTTTCCAAGAAAATGTGTCCTCAGACACATGAGGAAAGAAAAAGGAGGGAAAGGACTCCATACACATCATTGATTAGGTCAATCATGTATGTCATGCTATGTACTAGGATAGATGTCACTTACGCATTGAGTGATGTAGGCAGACATCAAGATTATCCAGGTGATTTTCATTGGATGACAGTCAAGAATATCCTTAAGAATCTGAGGTGTACTAAGAAGATGTTCATGTTTTATGGAGGATATGAGGAACTAGTCATCAGAGGATATGCAGATGCTAGTTTTTAGACTGATCAAGATGACATGAATTCACAAATGGGATACATTTTCACTTTGAATGGAGGTGTTGTGAGTTGGAAGAGCTTAAAGAAAGGTGTGGTCGCGGATTCTATAGCAGAGTTCGAGTATATTGTAGCTTCTGAGGTAGCTAAAGAAGTAGTTTGGATGCAGAGATTTTCCCAAGAGATGGATGTGGTTCCTAGCAGTAAAGATCTCATCATACTCTATTTTGATAATACTGCATCAGTGGCTCTCGCAAAAGAGCCAAGGTCACATCAGCGGACAAAACACATACTACATAAGTATCATCTCTTAGGGAATTTTTCTCAAAGAGGTGAAGTTGCAATGAGAAGTATTTCTATGGAAGACAACATGGCAGACCCCTTGACTAAAGCCTTAACTCAGTAGAAACATGATCATCATGTGAGGTCTAGCAGACTGAAAGTCATAGGTGGTTGGCTCTAGTCCAAGTAGGAGTTTGTTGGAGTTGGTGTCCTAGAACTAATTGTTTGTACTTTGATTACATGAATATTTAACATATTTAAATATTAAACATCTTATTACATATTGTTTATTTTTCTGCATGACTATAATGTAACAATTTCCTAGAGTATTTGTTGCATTAATAAGGTCACAACAGTTCCCCGCTATGATGAGAACTTTGAAGTGCTATGAAAATATTCTTAAATATAGTTCTGTAGTTGGATGACATACTATGATAGGAAACATAGTATACATACGGTCAGGTGCGAGTACTCATACGGTCAGGTGCGAGTACTCATAAGTGTGTGTAATGGTTATTGGACTTTACGATTATCATTAACACATGTCATAACTCACACACTTTGATTTACTGATGAAAACCGTCATGCCATATGTTGGTGGGAAGTAGGGTACGTTGGGTGCGTCACGAATGACATGTTATTAATGGATAAGTTGAGGAAGGGTTTTTCCCTTCCATTTTTGGAAGTTGATATCTCAGCCCTTTGATTGAAATAGAACCTTCTCCCTAAGTTCCATGTTCATAGTGTAACGACGAGTTTATTCCAGGTAGTCAAAGAATGGCGTATCAAGCATATAGGTTGATGACACTATCATGAAACCTGCTTGATGAGATATTGTGACAAATAGATTATATTACATAGTGAGTGTTAGTATGTGGATGTCATCGTTGTGACTTTAAGTTCTTTCTCTTGGGTGCCTTGACCCATTGTTGGACAGTAATATTGGACTTTAGGCAAGCCCGCCTAATGTCAACAAGAAAGAATCCTAGAGGGTCACACACTAAGTGTTTCTAATGGTC
Organism: Viscum album; assembly: GCA_963277665.1. Classification (NCBI taxonomy): domain Eukaryota; kingdom Viridiplantae; phylum Streptophyta; class Magnoliopsida; order Santalales; family Viscaceae; genus Viscum; species Viscum album. The sequence goes on along the minus strand of OY728152.1, from coordinate 1,904,445,604 downwards.
TCGATTAAATTATATTTGAATTTAATTAATAGAATAAATATTATTCTCAAGACTGAGGAATAATTTTATTCAAGTTAAAATGATTGCATAAATTAAATAAATATTTATTCACCGAATTGTGAATAAAATATATTTATTTATATTATTGAACATTTAATAAATATTTATTTACTAGTTTGTAAATAAAAATATTTATTTAAGAGAATAAAATATTTTATCCGGGTGTTCAATAAATGGAAGAGGAGTTCGAACAAACCAAGATCGTGTCCGTTGATAAATTAATTATTTATAAGTCAGTAAATAATGTCTATCCAGTTGACGCAAGACATAATAGTAATATTATTATCATTATGTGACACGAGATTTCATTTATGGTTCCATTTTGCGCAAGTTAGTGCACCACAAATAATGGTGTTGTTATTGTTATTATGTGGCATGAGTTTTCTCTAATAGTTATAATTTCATTTAATCGTTGTTTCTCAATTAAATATTATAACTAAAACCCCATATCAATTAATAGGCGGGTACGTCTATTGTGCCAAACCCCGGTGAATTGAGAATTGTTGAGCCAAACGATTTTCTCTGACGACTCCTCTCCTCTCTTCCTCTCAAGAACGAGAGAAGTTTTTCAAGACCGAAGAACGAGCGATCAAGAACGATCGACGCAAAGACATTCGCTTCACCGTGCTAGCACCTGGAGAACAAGCAGTGTTGATCGGAGACCATTGGAGCATGTGTGGATCACCACTATAGGGATTCTACTTTGGATCCTCGCAAGCGCAAAGAAGGCAATCCAAAAGGGTCATTCCGAACGATCAACGATCATCAATGAATAAAGTACCATAGACCCAGGTATTTAATTTCTTCAGAGATTAATAAATTAATTATAAACATGATGCGCAAGATCCTCTTTCTCGAATATGGCGCTTTTCTTCTCTTTGTCCAAAACTTTAATTTAAATTCGTGGATACGGGCATTCATCGTCGCATTGATCCCGAATTGGTCATCAATTACAGTAAAAGCAAAGTTGGACCCTCCCAATAGCCACGCTTCCGTTGCATCTGGATCCTATAGAATTGACCGACCATCATTCCTAACAACATGAGTGTCCAGGTCAAGGAAGTGAGTTGGGTTGGTTCAACATAGCTGGTTTGGGCTGCTTTGCCCGATGGATATTAAGGGTATCTGCTATATTGAAGATGGGTTGAGTCCAAGGATCAAAGTTTCTCATCATAATTTTTTAGAATTAAAGTACACATGGAATGAAACTAAAGAGAGAGGGGAGGAATGAGTGTGTTACAAGCTCAATCGAACATGTCACCATAGCTAATGCCTTGTGGAGATGCCAATAAAATCATGTATTTTTTTCTCTAATTATAAAAAGGGACCTGGGGCTACTTGTTTTTAAAAGGGGTTGAGGGTATCTTAGTTTTAGCTATTCCACTACGGTGGGAGTGCTTGAGGATTGCTCTCTCTCTATATTTCCACTCTCTTCATGTTGTTTTGCAAATTCAAATTTAGTTTGTGTTTCTTTTCATTATGTTGTGTTGTTTACTCTTCTGCATTTATCTTCTTTTCTATTTTTCACGCTTCCCTTTTCTTTGCTCTGGTTGTATTCTTACCTGTTTAAACCTTGGTTGTGATTTTAATTTCTCAATTCAGTGAAGATGCTCTTTGCTTTTTTTATTCTCCTAGGATGCGTAGTGGTCTTTAGAGTCTTTTCCAAGGAGCATTTTATTTAGTTTTTCAATTCTTATTCTTATTAAGTCTCACACTCTTTCTTTTCTCATTATTCATGCAGTGATGAATTTTGATTGTGGAGTGTATGGGATGTCATTCTTTACTTAAAATCCATCATGGAAGTAAGTCGTATAAGTGAAAAGGAGGTGGGATGCTACTCTTTCACTTTCATCGTTCACACCATGAATTTTTTTCACTACTTAAATTTTTTAGTTTCCCCTTGTAGTTTGTGGTTACAACTATAAGAGAGAACGCAATGATAGCAATGTGTTATATTTATAATGCACATATTATATCACTCATGCCATGTTAATAACTCGGTAAAAGCATCATCTTTGTATCACCATGTCATTGTAGTATATAAATTGAATTCACCTTTAAACTCTAATTTTAAGATAAAAAATATTATTCTATAAATTTTATGGTCAAAAGCTGAAATTGATATTTGTTTTCGCAGTGCTTAATGAATTGGAAATACATTTTGAACATTTTCTAGGCTTTAATTCTGGAATTCCTGAGTCTAGGATGAATTTTTTTAATCTTATTTGAATTGGATTATAATGATTTCTAAAAATATTGGAGATTCATTTTGAATATCTGGTCAGTAATTAATGTGTTTTTGTAAAATTTGTATTTAATTTGGGTTGAAATTAAAGATTCATTTTGAACTGGTGATTCTTGGTGCCTTAAATGTATTTATATTCTCGACGATGGGCAGGCCCGCATTTCTGTCAACCGCATGATCACACTAGGGTGGAGGCTACCCGTTGATTTATGCCTGTTGCAACGGGCCATCCGTTTTGGGAGCTGACCGAATTAGACACGCAATGGGAGCTTCTTTCTTTGACCTAAACCCTCGCCTGGGCTCCATTTGGACTCGTCGTTCATTGCTGATGTGCAAATATGATTTTGTTCGTGGGTTCACCGCTTCAAATCTGGACCGAGCTGCTCGATGATCTGGTCACTGTAATGGAGCTCGATGGTGGATGATTGGAGCGTGCTGGTTTCTGCCTAGGTTGCTCGAAGGAGGCTCATGTCTTGCTATTTCGATGAAGCTTGTTTGGTCATTCTAGATCTGTGGTTCGGTGGTCTTTATTTGCTCAACCGGGTTCGTGATCGAAGATTGCTGCTACAAGGGAGGTCGGCCATTGCTGACTCGGGGATGCTTGTCCACTGCTGCCTACCCGGGAGGATGGAAATCAATGTCCAGAGATGGGTGATTGTGGCTCGCTAGTGGACCCAGGATGCTTCACGCAGCCTGTTCGACGAAATGCTCAGGCGGATTCGTGTTTGTTAACTGTTGCGTATTTGCGTCTGTTCGTTGCCCGTTCATGTGGATGTTAGATGGAGTCTGAGGGTTACTGGATCATGATCTTCTTGAGCTGAGACTGCACTTTTGGTTCAATGCTGCTGGTTCGATAGTACGAGCTGCTCCGGGACAAGGACTCTGGTTCCAAGCTTCAGCAATATGGCTTGGTTCATGCTGCTGACCGCTGCATGATCAAGGTATCAGGGCGGTGTTGCTTGATGGAAGTTTGTTTAAAGCTGATTCAGTTGAGGGATATTAAGGCTATCTGCTACGTTGTAGCCAGGTTCGTGTCCAAGGATCTGAGCTTCTCAACACAATTTGTTAGAATGGGGGTGCACGTAGAATGCAATTGAAGAGAGGGATGGGATGGATTTTTTACAAGCTCAACTGAACATGCCCCCCAGCTGCTGTCAGGTGGAGATGCCAACAAAATCTGGTAATTTATTTTCTTGAATTCTAAAATAGGGACCCGGGGCTGCTTGTTTTTATAAGGGGAAGAGGGTAGCTTAGTTTTAGCCATGGTGGGAGTGCGCGATGACTTTTCCCTCTCTGTATTTCCATTATCTTCATGTTGTTTTGCAAATTCAAGTTTAGTTTGTGTTTCTTTTCTCTACGTTGTGCTGTCTACTCTTCTGTGTTCATCTTCTTTTCTATTTTTCATGCTGCCCTTTTCTCTGTTCTGGGTGTATTATTATCTTGTGAAACTATGCCTGTGATTTTAATTTCTCAATTTAGCGAAGAGAGGTTCTTTGTTGTTTTTATTCTCCCGGGATGGGCAGTGGTCTTTTGAGGCTTTGCCGAGGAGCATTTTATTTATTTTTTGAGTTCTTATTTTTATTCCCTCTCCCACTCTTTCTTTTCTTATGATTCGGGCAGTGATGAATTTTGATTTTGATGTATGGGATGGCATTCATTAATTAAAATTCATCATGGAAGTGAGTTGTGTTAGTGGAGAGGAGGTGGAATGCCACTGTTTCACTTTCATCATTCATGCCCTGAATTTCTTACACTATTTCTTGTTGAGTACACTTTTCATATGGGTGAAGTTGTGTATTTGATGAGAGTGTAGTATGTGGTCACAACTGTAAGAGGTAACACAATGATAGCAGTGTGTTATATCCATAATACATGGCTATTAATTCAATTTTTTTAAATGGAGCAAGATGGTCAAAGGAATGGAATTGTTTTTGGCAATGAGAGAATTGAGAGGCACAATCACACTTGGACAATGGAATTAATTAGGACACCTCTTTGGCTTTGCTAATTCTCACTACTTTTCTTTCGTGTTTTCCTTTCCTTTGCACTTCATCAAAACATTATCCCTTCGCCATGTTTTCGATTTCTTTAAAAAAAAATTAAAAAAACATAAATACATTTTTAATCATAAATATTAAAAAAAGTAACAATAACAAATAAATTGTGGAACAAAGAATGACCAACACAATGAGACTTTTCGAGAGACAATCCAAGGTCGGCTACTAGGATACACCATTTGGGGATTTTATAATATTATTTAACAAGGACCCAATGATAGGTCTTTTATCACCGGTCACCATTGTGTCCAGCTGAGTCAAGAGAGAAGTCTCTATTGTGGCTCATTTAGGTGTAGGTGATGTCAAAACTGGTTGAGCTAATTCAAAAGCATATGACTTCAGCTTAAAGTCGATAGAAATCTTTCACAGATCAGTGACAAAATGACACTTGAGATTTAATATCGGTGATTTTATGTTTTTGAAAGTGCCTCTTAAGTTGGGGCATAGATATCTTGAGAAGGGAAGTTGATGTCATGATATGTGGGACCCTTGTGAGATTATTGAGCAGATCGAAGAAGTGGCTTAGAGGTTAGCTTATCCATAGCGTTTTGCGGTAGTTCATGATGTTTTTACCCTGTCTCAATTGAAGTATCAACTAGACCCATCACACGTCCTGAGATGAGAGCAAGTGGAATTGGTACCCAATAAATCTTATGAGAAATTGATTCAAGTTGTAGAGTATGAAGAGAAGGTCTTTAAATTCCTTTGGTTTGAGTGTTATGACAACATGAGCAGATTCACAAAGAGATATGGGAGAGAATCTGAGATGCTACAATAGTGACTAGGGTTGTTCATGGAGGATGGAGTTCAATGACTTTTCAATGATGAAAAGTCATCTCATGGGGGTTATGCCACGGTGGGTGTCTGGGAAGGGGCGCCACACCATGGTGTACAAGGCCACACTGTGGAAATAGTTTGCCCAAATTTTAAAATTTTATGAATTACCTATTATATCCCTGCTCATTTCAACTCGATTTTCGGCCCCCTTCACCCTCATTTTGTTCGATCGGGCGTGGGGCATGACCTAGGGAGTTCTTTCCTCTTATCCTTCAATTCGAACATGTCATTCATCGATTTCAAGAGGAGTTTTGAGTTAAATCCTTCTTTTCCTCTTGTTATTCCCCTCTCATCTCCATTACACCCATTCCTTATTGGTATAGTCTTCTCCCATGAACCCAAGGCGCTGCGTTGGGTGAGATTAGGGTATGAGGTGGTTATAATTTAGGGCTTTTGGGTGTTTAGGTCTTGAAAAGGGTGTCTTCTCGCTTGGTTGGGCCTTCACCATTGAAGGTGATGTGTTGCGACTTGATCTTCGCTTGATTGAGGTAGGTATTTTTGTGCATCTCCTTTAATTGGCATGCCATTGTGTGCTTGATGTTTTCTAAGGCCTTTGATTATCATATTATATCTACGTGTGATAGTTATAATGGATTTCCTAAAGTGTTTTCCAACTTGGCATAAAGGATGTTCAAAGGTTTTTTCTAGTTTTCTATGTGATGTTTTGTGCCAAGTATATGAAAAGGCCAAAGGGTTTGCTTAAAGGAATTTGATGTTCAAAGGTATTTGACCCTACTGGATTCATGAATTTGGTGAAAATGCGGTTTTCATGGAATTGTTCGAAACAAAAGAAAATGGTTTGATTTCTCAAATGGGTTTAAATGAAGAGGGGTTATGCTCAAAATAGTTTAAAATGTGGCTTCTCATGATTGATTTTAGATAAAGTTTTGAAGTAGGATTTAAATGATGGAAGTGACTTTGAGTTCGATTTTGAAAAGGCATGTTTGGCGCTTTATAAGAGTTTTTCATGATGAATATGACACCCATAGTCGGCCTCCTTAACTTCCTTGTATATACTTGCGTCCTTTTTAAGGGAGAATTGAATTGTTATGTGATGCTTATTTAGATATGAAAAGGGTTTTTTCTTGCAAGGGTGTTAGAGGTGATGCGATTTATGTTTATGTTCTATTATTGATCTCGTGATGATCTTATGTATTGCTTGTTTGCTCACTTTCACTAGTTGATTTCATCGGAAACCTGGGTAGTTAAATAGAAAGTTTGGATGCGTGTTACACTAGCTTAGTGTGCGCTAGCTGATTAGTACCTTGGGAGAGCAGCGCCCTCCTAGGGATTTACTTTGTAGTTACATGACCCAAAAGGGGAAGTGTTGTTATTAATATTTTCATGACTTATTATATACTTTCTTTTACTGATTTTATATGAAATGTGCATAATTTGTGTGAAATATTAATGTTTTAATATTAAGTACAATTTTTGAGCATTTTTAGAAGTAGTCCAATTGAGCCAGTTTACTGTTTTAATAATAACTATCACTATACTGATCCAAATTGTGTGGTTCTTGTTTTTTAGGATTCTCCTTTAAATATTCAACATTTCATTAGAAGGTACCATGAGCCAATTCTGCCATTTGAAGGGTCATATGGTCCTCACAAACAAGACCAAAGAATCTGTGAAGAAACTGGACTATTCATGAAGATTGATTTACTGGGCTAAATACAGAAGTCCAAATTCCATTATTCTCCACCATAGTTCGGGGGACAATATAAGGAGTCTAGGATAAAAATTTCAAGGCCTAATAATAACAAAAATGGACCCAAATGATGCATTGAAATCCAGCCCATCATTCTGGCCGAGAAATAAAAGCATCACACAAATATTGACATTTCTCCTGATGTGGACATCCATTCAAGCTGAGATTTTGCAGTGTGAAAGAGGAGATATGGCCGGACAACTCTTTTGAAGAAATGATTTTTATTTGAGGGCATCTCCCTATTCTAAAACCCATTCACATTATGGTTTTTGAAAAAGTCTGGATTGAAATGGACAGATCGGAATTGTTTAGTAAAACCGCCATAACCTTTGCTCCATAAGTCCAATGGATGCCAAATTTTCACAGTCGACAGAGGACTTTCATATCTACAACTTTGAAGAAGGAGGTATTTCATGATTCAGTTGTATGAATATCCAAATCGGCGAGCCAAGTGGAGAGGTAATTCTGGAATGCAAACAGTCCACCACCTTGGGCTATTAATACATCCCCTCCTCTCCTTTCAAAAGGGTTGACATTTCAGAAGAGAGGAGATCATATTGGCACAACCAAAGCTTTGTCAAAGGCTTGGGAGGACCTACCATACTCAAGTTTCCACTTGAGAGACCTTTCCTCATCTCTTTATTTTCATTTACTTTTATGTTCTTCATTGTTGTAATTTTGTAAGTCATTTCTTTTGTAATTCTGTTTTAATGCAAGTTTCTTCTTCAATATCTCTTATTCTCATCCACCTTCTGTAGATTAATATTAATGTTCTTAAAATAGTTTAAATACAGTTGAATCTCATTCCCTTCTTTTGCTTCCTCATTTAATCGAAAAATTGTTTCTAATTATCATCATTGTTCGTGTGTGTGTGTCGACGTACCACTCTTTTCTTATCCCTTTCTTTTTCTTCTCTTCTTAATTTATAATAATAATCATTATAACCAGATCATTAAAAACCCAAATGACCGAGTAAATCTCTCATTGAGGTGAGTTATAATTTAGGTATGTTATGTGATTGAGAGCTTTTGCTCGATGAATATTCTTTGAATTAACATTGTGTAAGTTAGACTTAACATGTCATGGATTAATGACATATTTTGTTTAACGTGTGGTTTTCATGGATTATTGGAACCATAAATACACTACCATAAACAAGTAATGGTAATGATTAGAACCCTAAGTTAAGTTAAGGCTTGGATTAAAGCCTTAACACTTAAGGAATTCAAATCAACGTCATCTTGTGACATGAGTGTTAATTTAATGTAATATAAAGCAAAGCTCAATGATATCTAAAGCTTAACTACCTAATCATGAACTCACCCTAATCTTTATCAATTTGTTAAATCAATTATAGTCAATCAATCATTTCAATTAAGCTCTGCAAACAAACCCCCCTAATCAAAATATAATCAACTAAAAACAAACGACTATTACAAAGTATCATCGCTGAAGATTCGACCCGAGTGCTGCTATACTAATTAGCAGAGCACCGAAACTTTGACCGGTTGATAGGCAACAATCGGCCGTGCGTTTCTAATGACGCTGTTGACGGGGATGGTGCTTTAAGTAGTCATTAGTTTCTGGTTATTGTAATAAAAAACCAAAAAAAAAACAAAATTTAAAAAAAAAATTTGAAAAAAAAACACAAAGAAAAACCCGTCTTCTCATACAAATCATAAACGAAAAACAAAGAAAAACCTGTCTTCCTCTTTCTTTCAAAATCTCTCTGAATGCCCCGTAGCCTCCCAAACAATCCCTCAGATTTGTTTGACCCTGAAATTGAGCGAACACTTCGCCAACTTAGGAGGAACATAAGAGATAATCAAATAATTCAATAACCAGTCCTTGTCCAACCAGTTGAATTAGAAATGATCAATCCTAGGGAACAAACACTTAAAGAACTTGCTGCCCCTGATATGAATTACCAACCTCTTGGTATTCAATATCCAAACATAGAGGCTGACTTTGAACTCAAATCAGGTTTGATTTATCTTCTTCCTCATTTCCACAAGCTAGCCGGTGAAGATCCACATCTCCACCTTAAAGAGTTCCAAGTGGTGTGCTCTACCATGAAGCCTCAAGGGGTTTCTGAGGAACAAATCAAACTCCGAACATTCCCTTTCTCCCTAGTCGACTCCGCCAAGTCATTACTCTACTACCTTCCTCCTGGTTCCATAACCATGGAATGACATGAAGCGACTCTTCTTAGAGAAATTCTTTCCTGCTTCTCGTACTGCTTTTATCCGAATGGAAATAAGTGGTATACGTCAATTCCCAAGTGAATCACTCCATGAGTACTGGAAGAGGTTCAAAAAGCTTGTGACAACCTGTCCACACCATCAAATCACTGACCAACTCTTGATCCAATACTTCTATGATGGGTTATTGGCTATGGAGAGAACTCTCATAGATGCCGCAAGTGGCGGTGCTCTTGTTGATAAAACTCCTGCAACAGCAAGAGATCTCATAAGTAACATGGGTGCAAACACACAACAATTCCATACTCGAGCACATGCTCAAGTAAAACAAGCCCAAGATAATCAATCCATAGAGCCGAACAAGATGACCGAGTGGATGAGTGAACTTACAGGTCTTGTCCGACAACTAGCTGTGGCATCCAAATCCCCAACCCCATCTTCTCCACAATCAATGTTTCCTAGACCTGTCAAAAACTGTGGAATCTGTAACTTTTCATCTCATCCAACAAACACATGTCCACAACTTCAAGAGGATCAATCTGATTCATCTGGACCAATAGAGCTCAATGCAGCATATGCTCAGCGGAACACCAACCCTCAACTATCAGGTCAGTTTGTTAGAAACTTCAACCAACCTCACTCTGAGCCCTTCTCTTCTTCCTATAACCAAGGCCTTAAGTATGATAATCCCATATCTCATCCCCCTCAATTCCCTCCTCAAAACCCAAACCAATTCCAATATGGTCAAGATGTTGGTAATTTCCAACAACCTTATCCTTTTCTTCCTCAACCTCAAAGGAACAATCCTCCTCCTGGATTCCATTATCCTAGTGAGCCTTCACAATTCCAAAACCAATACAATCGCTTTCCCAAGAACCAAAATCAAGGTAATCCAAATTCGGGACAAGCCTCTTCTTCTAAGCAACCATGGGAAAGTGCAGTAGAAGATCTTGCCTCTTTCACCCGTTCTAGCCTCAAGAACATTGAAACCCAAATTGGTCAACTGATATCCCACCTTAGTCAGCAACAACCATCTAATTCTTCCCAACTTTCAGCTCAACCATTACCCAACCCCAAGAGTAATGTAAGTGCAATTGCACTTAGATCAGGAAAGAAAATTGTTATACCTCAAGATAAGTCATATAACCCTCCTTTGAATGTTGACCTAGAAAATGAAAAGAAAAAGAAACTTGCAAAGGAATCTAAATCCATTCCCTCACCTCCTTCCATTCCACTTAGGAATCCAATTCCTATTCCTCAAACTGTTTCTAAGCCAAAGAAGTCCTTTGGACCCGATCCTAAAATGCTCGACATGTTTAGACGTGTTTAAGTCAACATTCCCCTCTTAGATGTCATAAAACAAATTCCTAAGTATGCCAAGTTTCTTAAGGAGTTGTGTACCCACAAGAGGCAACTTAGGACCTTTGAAAATGTTTCCACCCAACAGTCTATTCCCATAAAGTGCAAAGATCTAGGGACCTTTACGGTTCCATGCCAAATTGGAAGTTCCAACTTTGATGATGCACTCCTAGACCTAGGAGCCTCAATTAATGTCATGCCTAAATCCATATTCTCCAACCTTGGTCTAGGTCCCTTACATCCAACGGGTGTTGTCATTCAGTTAGCCAATCGAAGCACAACCAGTCCTGAGGGAATAATTGAGGATGTCCTTGTCTGAGTCAATGATCTTATCTTCCATTCTGATTTCTATGTCCTTGACATGGAAGGTGAGACAAACTCTTCTCGATCTCTCCTAATTCTAAGAAAACCATTTCTCATGACTATGAGAACCAAGATTGATGTCCATTCAGACATCTTATCCATGGAACTTGGTGACCAACTAGTCAAGTTCAACATTTTCCAAGCCATGTGATACCCATCTGAGGATCACTCTGCATTCTCAATCCATGCTCCTGAGGACACTTCTAAGAGTCAATCGAACCCCAATCCACCATGTTCTCCATGTTTTTATGACACAGGATCTTGTGAAATCTGCACCATGATTAACAAAGTCATAAATGGCGAAGTTGATGTGGACCTCTCATTTATAGACTCCATCAATCTAGAGGAACTTGAAAACTCTCTTGAATCCCACATCAACTCTGATCTCTACTGCTCCACCTTGGACAGTATTAAGGAAAATGAATCTGAAGCAACTGAACTCCCTTCATCCATTCCTGAGATGTCTAACCCACAAATGAGAGATGATACTGATCTAAAACCTCTTCCTGAACACCTGAAATATGCATTCCTTTTCCATGATCACTCTTATCCTGTCATTATCTCTTCTTCACTTACCGAAATTGAGTAGTCCAAACTTGCTCAAGTGTTAGAGGAAAACAAAAAGGCCTTACGGTGGACCCTAGATGACATACCAGGAATCAACCCTACTCTTTGCATGCATCACATCCATCTTGAGGAATCATCCAAACCAATAAGACAACCACAAAGAAGACTCAATCCACTCATACTTGAGGTAGTCAGGGAAGAGATCACCAAGCTTCTTCAAGCTGGTATTATCTACCCAATTTCTGATAGTGAATGGGTTAGTCCAATTCAAGTTGTACCTGAGAAGGGTGGGATAACTGTTGTCACAAATGAACATGGAGAGGTAGTCACAACTCGAGTGAAAAACAAATGGCGTGTGTGCATCGACTATAGGAAATTGAATGTTGAAACAAGAAAAGATCACTACCCTCTTCCATTCCTTGATCAAATGCTGAAACGATTAGCTGGAAAGTCACATTATTGCTTTTTTGATGGATACACTGGCTACTTCCAAATCCCAATCACACCTCAGGACCAAGAAAAGACTACTTTCACATGCCCCTTTGGATCATATGCATATAGAAGAATGCCTTTTGGCCTTTGCAATGCTTATGCAACATTTCAGAGATGTATGATGAGTATCTTTTCCGAATTCATTGAACATTGCATGGAAGTCTTCATGGATGACTTCACCATTTATGGTGAGTCATTTGAATCTTGTTTGAATTCACTCTCTCTAGTCCTCCAAAAGTGTGTCAAGTGTAACCTTGTGTTAAATTTTAAAAAATGTCACTTCATGGTTGCAAATGGGATTGTTCTAGGGCACATAGTTTCAAAAGATGGTATTGAAGTCGATCCTGACAAAATTGAAGTGATCCAATCACTTCCTGAACCCACTTCTGTTCGAGACATCCGTTCATTTCTCGGTCATGCCTGTTTCTATCAGAGATTCATCCATAATTTCAGTAAAATTCCCCTCCCACTCACTCAGTTGCTCCAAAATGATGTCACTTTCCATTTCGACGAGGTTTGCAAGAGAGCCTTTGTTGAATTCAAAACCGCTCTAACATCCGCCTCAATAATCCAACCCCCAGATTGGTCCTTACCCTTTGAGTTGATGTGTGATGCTTTTGATAGAGCTGTTGGGGCTGTTCTTGGTCAAAGAAGAGAAAAACTTCCTCATGTCATCTATTATGCCTCAAAAACATTAGATGAAACTCAATCTCACTACACTGTCACTGAAAAAGAACTTTTAGCAGTTGTTTTTGCCTTAGATAAATTCCGACCCTATCTCTTAGGTGCCAAAATCATCATCTTCACAGACCATTCTGTTATAAAGTTCTTACTCAAGAAGAGTGATTCCAAACCGATACTAATAAGATGGATCCTAATGCTCCAAGAGTTTGACCTTGAAATTAAAGATAGATTAGGAAAAGAAAACCCTGTGACTGATCACTTGAGTAGAATTTCTAATTCTTCTCATTCTGAAATCATCGATCTTGAATTCCCCACTGAGCACCTTTCATCTCTCACTCCAAAGTTACCATGATATGCCCAAATTGTAAATTACTTGGTTTTTGGTGTTTTTCCTGAAAATTTTTCAATAGAACAAAAAATGAAGTTGAAAAGTAATTCAAAATACTATTTTTGGGAAGAAAATAAACTTTGGAAAACTAGGGCTGACATGGTAATAAGGAGATGAGTCGATGAAAATGAACATTCTTCCATATTAGAATTTTGTCACTCACTTCCCGGAGGTGGCCACTTTGGACCACAAAGGACCTCTCGAAAGGTCATAGGCTCTGGATTTTTTTGGCCTTCACTCTTCAAGGACTCACATGAGTTCTGTCAATCTTGTCCCACTTGCCAGAAGTTTGTCACAATTTCAAAGAGAAATGAAATGCCCCAAAAGCCTTTAATTTTCTGTGAGATCTTCGATGTTTGGGGTATCGATTTCATGAGACCATTTCCCCCTTCCAATGGATTCTCATACATCCTTCTTGCAGTTGATTATGTTTCTAGGTGGGTCGAGACTAAACCCACTAGAAAGGATGATTTACATACTGTTAGTGAGTTCCTAAAGATACACATCTTCCATAGATTTGACACACCTCATGCCTTGATCAGTGACTTAGGAACCCATTTCTATAATAGAACCGTGGAATCTCTTTTGAAAAAGAATGAGGTTGTACATAAAACTTCAACTGCATATCACACCCAAACAAATGGCATGGGTGAACTTTCTAATAGAGAAGTGAAAAGAGTGCTTGAGAGAATTGTAAAACCCACCAGAAAAGACTGGCCAGAATGACTTGGTGAAGCACTTTGGGCTTATCAAACTGCTTATAAAACACCCATTGAGATGTCTCCTTTTAGGCTAGTTTTTGGTAAATCATGTCATTTGCCAGTTGAAATCCAACATAAGTCATTTTGGGTAGTGAAAACTTGTAATTTTGATCTTGAAAAATCTGGTGAAGAAAGATTGTTGCAATTGACTGAACTAGAGGAGCTTCGACTTGAATCCTATGAGAATTCCACTCTGTACAAAGAAAAGGCTAAGGTACTCCATGAAAAATACAACATGAGAAAGGTATTCCATGAAGGTGAAAAGGTATTGCTTTTCAACTCTCGATTTCGTCTTCACCCAGGTAAGCTTAATTCCCGTTGGGAAGGTCCTTTTATTATTACTAATGTTTTCCCATTTGGTGCAGTGCAAGTCCAAGACCCCTCTTCTAAAAGGTCATTCACGGTTAATGGACGTCGGTTAAAGTATCACCATGAGAGGACGCACAATCCTGGAACATCATCGACTTCAACTGGATCCCCAACTTCTCCAGTCGACCAACCACTAGATGGAGATGACGATCCGCCAAATCCAAACAAGGGGACACCTCTTTCCCTTTAACTCTCTTTATATCTCTTCCTCTCTCTACCTCTTTCTTCTTCTTCCTCTCTCTTTCATTTTTTACCACTTTCTTTATCAAAACCTTTCTTTTTCACTTTCTCTTTTGTGTGGGTGTATCATTATAAAAAAACAAAAATAAAAACCTAAAAAAAAAACAATCACTTAAAAAAAATACAAAAAAATCAAGAGTCATGATTACTCACCTTCCAATTTTCAAATTTTGTGCAACCATTTTGGGGAGTTAACAGACATGTTTTCACTTCAAAAATTTTATATTTTCATCATGACTTTGGATAAAGAATTTTGTGTCAAAATTAACAAAATTTGAATGCTCAATTTTTGATTTGGAAAATGATTTTCCTAAACCATGAGGAACAACATTTGCTTTCATGCCAAGGCCACCTATGACCATCTTTTTAAAATGTGTGTTTTCACCCCCATTTGTTAGTTTTGAGTTTGTGGACATTCGAGCTGAATTTCCTACCTTAGTGTGCATTAATATGATAAAGATTTTTTATGAACTACATGAAAATCATAATAGCTAAATAACCTCCCATTTCCCTTACATTAATCCTCCTTTTGAAATCTCCTTCGAGCCTATGAAAACCTTTTCTTTGATAGCCCACATTACAAGCCCAATACCTTTTCCCATCCAATATCAACATGGATTTTCATTGCATAATTTTTTGAAATTTAAGTGTGAGGGGAATGAATTTCATTGTTTGGGTACCTTATTATTGATTTTCAACGAGTTATCATCTGCTTGAGGGAAAACATCCATTTTAGTGTGGGGGAGAGGTTGTCATTCAGTGTGTTTTGGGGAATGTAATGTACTTCCATTTATGTAATTTTGTAAATGTTATTGACAAGTGTTAAAAAAATGATGAAAAAATCAAAAAAAAAAAATTGAAAAAATGGGTTGTGTCTTGGGTAGGTCAAAAGTCACTCTTCCTCAATCTTTGATCTTGTTATAACTATTACAATTAGTTTCGTGAGGAGATCAAACATAGGTTGAGATATGAGTGTGAGATCTATTTTAAGGTCAACTTTCGAAAAAACAAAGAAAAAAAAGGAAAAGAAACAAAGAATACTTGCATTATATCCTTATTGGGAGAAGTTTTGTGTTTTGTAAATATTCCATCTTCTCATTAACTTCATATTTTCTTGCTCTATTGTGTCTTTCTTCACACAATCATTCCCTTGTAAATATGTGTTTGCATTTCCTTCCATGTTTTATTTCAAAAAAAATGTGCATTGCTTTTTCGATGTTGGTGTTTTAACCATTTTCTTCTCTCTCTTAGACATTATATTCCTACCGTCCCATAGCCACAGAAAAACCTCTTAAAAAGACCTCTTGATTCTTGTGCACTTTGAATAGGTATTAGAAGCTGAGAGCTCTTTCAAACTCTAAGATTTTCACTTTTGGTTGGTGAAAGAGTGAACCTCCACAAATGAATTTTATCATCTTGAGAGGTGTGAGTTTTGAGTGTCCACATTTTCCATTTCTAAATTTGAGCATGAAAAAATGAATTAGTTTTGGAACATTGTTTCTGTAACAATTTGTGGTGGAATTCAAAATGGATAAGTGAAATAGTCTAAAACTCCCCTGATTGGAGAAAACAAAATTTTAATATTTGTTGGTGAGCGAAGATGATTTTGTCATGTTTTTATATTTGTTGCAGATGAGGACATGCACAAAACTATGTGTGGGGGAGTTGATGTTATTAATATTTTCATGACTTATTATATACTCTCTTTTACTGATTTTATATGAAATGTGCATAATTTGTGTGAAATATTAATGTTTTAATATTAAGTATAATTTTTGAGCATTTTTAGAAGTAGTCCAATTGAGTCAGTTTACTATTTTAATAATAACTATCACTATACTGATCCAAATTGTGTGGTTTTTGTTTTTTAGGATTCTCCTTTAAATATACAACATTTCATTAGAAGGTACCATGAACCAATTCTACCATTTGAAGGGTCATATGGTCCTCACAAACAAGACCAAAGAATCTATGAAGAAATTGGACTATTCATGAAGATTGATTTACTAGGGTAAATACAGAAGTCCAAATTCTATTATTCTCCACCATAGTTTGGGGGACAATTTAAGGAGTCCAGGATAAAAATTTGAAGGCCTAATAATAACAAAAATGAACCCAAATGATGCATTGAAATCCAGCCCACCATTCTGGCTGAGAAATAAAAGCATCACACAAATATTGACATTTCTCCTGATGTGAACATCCATTCGAGCTGAGATTTTGCTGTGTGAAAGAGGAGATATGGCCGAACAAATCTTTTGAATAAATGATTTTTATTTGAGGGCATCTCCCTATTCCAAAACCCATTCACATTATGGTCTTTGAAAAAGTCTGGATTGAAATGGACAGATCAGAATTGTTTAGTAAAACCGCCATAACCTTTGCTCCATAAGTCCAATGGACGCCAAATTTTCACAGTCGACAGAGGACTTTCATATCTACAACTTTGAAGAAGGAGATATTTCATGATTCAACTATATGAATGTCCAAATCGGCGAGCCAAGTGGAGGGGTAATTCTGGAATGCAAACAGTCCACCACCTTGGGCTATTAATACATCCCCTCCTCTCCTTTCAAAAGGGTTGGCATTTCAGAAGAGAGGATATCATATTAGCATGACCAAAGCTTTGCCAAAGGCTTGGGAGGACCTGCCATACTCAAGTTTCCACTTGAGAGACCTTTCCTACTCTCTTTGTTTTCATTTACTTTTATGTTCTTCATTGTTGTAATTTTGTATGTCCTTTCTTTTGTAATTCTGTGTTAATGCAAGTTTCTTCTTCAATATCTCTTATTCTCATCCACCTTCTGTAGATTAATATTAATGTTCTTAAAACAGTTTAAATACAGTTGAATCCCCTTCCCTTCTTTTGCTTCCTCATTCAATCGAAAGTTCGTTTCTAATTATCATCATTGTTCGTGTGTGTGTGTCGACGTACCGCTCTTTTCTTATCCATTTCTTTTTCTTCTCTTCTTAATTTATAATAATAATCAATATAATCTGATTATTAAAAACCCAAATGACTGAGTAAATCTCTCATTGAGGTGAGTTATAATTTAGGTATGTTAAGTGATTGAGAGATTTTGCTCGATGAATATTCTTTGAATTAATATTATGTGTGTTGGACTTAACATGTCATGGATTAATGACATATTTTGTTTAACACGTGGTTTCCATGGATTATTGGAACCATAAATACACTACCATAAACAAGTAATGGTAATGATTAGAACCCTAAGTTAAGTTAATGCTTGGATTAAAGCCTTAACACTTAGGAATTCAAATCAACGTCATCTCGTGACATGTGTGTTAATTTAATGCAATATAAAGCAAAGCTCAAGGATATCACAAGCTTAACTACCTAATCACG
The DNA here is from genome assembly GCA_963277665.1 of Viscum album. Taxonomy (NCBI): domain Eukaryota; kingdom Viridiplantae; phylum Streptophyta; class Magnoliopsida; order Santalales; family Viscaceae; genus Viscum; species Viscum album. Next base: position 1,904,427,903 of record OY728152.1, on the reverse strand, counting down.
AACTCACCATAATGTTAAATCAATTATAGTCAATCAATCATTTCAATTAAGCTCTGCAAACAAACCCCCTAATCAAAATACAATCAACTAAAAACAAACGACTATTACAAAGTATCATCGCCGAGGATTCGACCCGAGTGCTGCTATACACATTAGCAGAGAACTGGAACTTTGACCGGTTGATAGGCGACAATCGGCCTTGCATTTCAAATGGCGCCGTTGCCAGAGATAGTGCTTTAAGTAGTCATTAGTTTCTGTTTATTGTAATAAAAAAAACAAAATTTAAAAAAAAAATGAAAAAAAAACACAAAGAAAAACCCGTCTTCTCATACAAATCATAAATGAAAAACAAACAAAGAAAAAACTGCCTTCCTCTTTCTTTCAAAATATATCTGAATGCCCCGTAGCATCCCAAATAATCTCTCAAATTTGTTTGACCCAGAAATTGAGCGAACACTTTGCCAACTTTGGAGGAACATAAGAGATAATCAAATAATTCAAGAACCAGTCCTTGTCCAACCAGTTGAATTAGAAATGACCAATTCTAGGGAACAAACACTTAAAGAAGTTGCTGCCCCTGATATGAATTACCAACCTCTTGGTATTCAATATCCAAACGTAGAGTCTGACTTTGAACTCAAATCAGGTTTGATTCATTTCCTTCCTCATTTCTACGGGCTAGTCGGTGAGGATCCATATCTCCACCTTAAAGAGTTCTAAGTGGTGTGCTCTACTATGAAGTCTCAAGGGGTTTCTGAGGAACAAATCAAACTCTAAGCATTCCCTTTCTCCCTAGACAACTTCGCCAAGTCATGACTCTACTACCTTCCTCCTAGTTCCATAACCACATGGAATGACATGAAGCGACTCTTCTTAGAGAAATTCTTTCCTACTTCTCGTACTGCTTCTATCCGAAAGGAAATAAGTGGTATACGTCAATTCCCAAGTGAATCACTCCATGAGTACTAAGAGAGGTTCAAAAAGCTTGTCGCAACCTGTCCACACCATCAAATCACTGACCAACTCTTGATCCAATACTTCTATGAGAGGTTATTGGCTATGAAGAGAACTTTCATAGATGCCACAAGTGGCAGTGATCTTGTTGATAAAACTCCTGTAGCAGCAAGAGATCTCATAAGTAACATGGCTGCAAACACACAACAATTCCACACTCGAGCACATGCTCAAGTAAAACAAGCCCAAGATAATCAATCCATAGAGCCGAACAAGATGACCAAGTGGATGAGTGAATTTGCATGTCTTGTGCGACAAATAGCTGTGACATCCAAATCCCCAACCTCATCTTCTCCACAATCAATGTTTCCTGGACCTGTCAAAAACTGTGGAATCTGTAACTCTTCATCTCATCCAATAGACACATGTCCACAACTTCAAGAGGATCAATCTGATTCATCTGGACCAATGGAGCTCAATGCAACATATGGTCGGCGGAACACCAACCCTCAACTATCAGGTCAGTTTGTTAGAAACTTCAACCAACCTCACACTGAGCCCTTCTCTTCTTCCTATAACCAAGGCCTTAGGTATGGTAATCCCATATCTCATCCCCCTCAATTCCCTCCTGAAAACCCAAACCAATTCCAATATGGTCAAGGTGTTGGAAACTTTCAACAACCTTATTCTTTTCTTCCTCAACCTCAAAGGAGCAATCCTCCTCCAGGATTTCATTATCCTAGTGAGCCTTCCCAATTCCAAAACCAATATAATCGCTTTCCCAAGAACCAAAATCAAGGTAATCCCAATTTGGGACAAACCTCTTCTTCTAAGCAACCATGAGAAAGTGCAGTGGAAGATCTTGCCTCTTTCACCCATTCTAGCCTTAAGAACATTGAAACTCAAATTGGTCAACTGACATCCCACCTTAGTCAGCAGCAACCATCTAATTCTTCCCAACTTTCAGCTCAACCATTACCCAACCCCAAGGGCAATGTAAGTGAAATTGCACTTAGATCAGGAAATCAAATTGTTATACCTCAAGATAAGTCATATAAACCTCCTTTGAATGTTGACCTAGAAAATGAAAAGAAAAAGAAACTTGAAAAGGAATCTGAATCCATTCCCTCACCTCCTTCCATTCCACTTAGGAATCCAATTCCTATTCCTCAAACTGTTTCTAAGCCAAAGAAGTCCTTTGGACCCGATCCTAAAATGCTCGACATGTTTAGACGTGTTGGAGTCAACATTCCCCTCTTAGATGTCATAAAACAAATTTCTAAGTATGCCAAGTTTCTTAAGGAGTTGTGTACCCACAAGAGGCAACTTAGGACCTTTGAAAATGTTTCCACTAAAACAGTCTATTCCCATAAAGTGCAAAGATCTAGGGACCTTTACGGTTCCATGCCAAATTGGAAGTTCCAACTTTGATGATGCACTCCTAGACCTAGGAGCCTCAATTAATGTCATGCCCAAATCCACATTCTCCAACCTTGGTCTAGGTCCCTTACATCCAACGGGTGTCATCATTCAGTTAGCCAATCGAAGCACAGCCAGTACTGAGGGAATAATTGAGGATGTCCTTGTCCGAGTCAACGATCTTATCTTCCCTGTTGATTTCTATGTCCTTGACATGGAAGGTGAGACGAACTCTTCTCGATCTCCCCAAATTCTAAGAAGACCATTCCTCATGACTGCGAGAACTAAGATTGATGTCCATTCAGACATCTTATCCATGGAATTCGGTGACCAACTAGTCAAGTTCAATATTTTCCAAGCCATGCGATACCCATCTGAGGATCACTCTGTATTCTCAATCCATGCTCCTGAGGACACTTCTAAGAGTCAATCGAACCCCAATCCACCATGTTCTTCATGTTTTAATGACAAAGGATCTTGTGAAATCTGCACCATGATTAACAAAGTCATAAATGGTGAAGTTGATGTGGACCTCTCATTCATAGACTCCATCAATCTAGAGGAACTTGAAAACTCTCTTGAATCTCACATCAACTCTGATCTCTACTACCCCACCTTGGACAGTATTATGGAAAATGAATATGAAGCAACTGAACTCCCTTCATCCATTCCTGAGATGTCTAACCCACAAATGAGAGATGATACTGATATAAAACTTCTTCCTGAACACCTGAAATATGTATTCCTTTTCCATGATCACTCTTATCCTGTCATTATCTCTTATTCACTTACCGAAACTGAGGAGTCCAAACTTGTTCAAGTGTTAGAGAAAAACAAAAAGGCCTTAGGGTGGACCCTAGATGACATACCAGGAATCAATCCTGCTCTTTGCAATCATCACATCCATCTTGAGGAATCATACAAACCAATTAGACAACCACAAAGAAGACTCAATCCACTCATACTTGAGGTAGTTAGGGAAGAGATCACCAAGCTTCTTCAAGCTGGTATTATCTACCCAATTTCTGATAGTGCATGGGTTAGTCCAATTCAAGTTGTACCTAAGAAGGGTGGGATAACTGTTGTCACAAATGAAATGGAGAGGTAGTCACAACTTGAGTGAAAAACAAATGGCATGTGTGCATCGACTATAGGAAATTGAATGTTGAAACAAGAAAAGATCAGTACCCTCTTCCATTCCTTGATCAAATGCTAAAACGATTAGCTGGAAAGTCACACTATTGCTTTTTTGATGGATACACTGGCTACTTCCAAATCCCAATCGCACCCCAAGACCAAGAAAAGACTACTTTCACATGCCCCTTTAGAACATATGCATATAGAAGAATTCCTTTTGGCCTTTGCAATGCTCCTGCAACATTCCAGAGATGTATGATGAGTATCTTTTTTGAATTCATTGAACATTGAATGTAAGTCTTCATGGATGACTTCACCATTTATGGTGAGTCATTTGAATCTTGTTTGAATTCACTCTCTCTAGTCCTCCAAAAGTGTGTCAAGTGTAACCTTGTGTTAAATTCTGAAAAATGTAACTTCATGGTTGTAAATGAGATTGTTCTAGGGCACATAGTTTCAAAAGATGGTATTGAAGTCGATCCTTCCAAAATTGAAGTGATCCAATCACTTCCTGAACCCACTTCTGTTCGAGACATTCGTTTATTTCTCGGTCATGCCGGTTTCTATCAGAGATTCATCCATAAATTCAGAAAAATTTCCCTCCCACTCACTCGGTTGTTCCAAAATGATGTCACTTTCCATTTCGATGAGGTTTGAAAGAGTGCCTTTGTTGAACTCAAAACCACTCTAACATCCGCCCCAATATTCCAATCCCCAGATTGGTCCTTACCCTTTGAGTTGATGTGTGATGCTTCTGATAGAGCTGTTGGGGCTGTTCTTGGTCAAAGAAGAGAAAAACTTCATCATGTCATCTATTATGCCTCAAAAACATTGGATGAAACTCAATATCACTACACTGTCACTTAAAAAGAACTTTTAACAGTTGTTTTTGCCTTAGATAAATTCCGGCCCTATCTCTTAGGTGGAAAAATCATCATCTTCACAGACCATTCTGCTATAAAGTTCTTACTCAAGAAAAGCGATTCCAAACCGAGGCTAATAAGATGTATCCTAATGATCCAAGAGTTTGACCTTGAAATCAAAGATAGACCAGGAAAAGAAAACCCTGTGGCTGATCACTTGAGTAGAATTTCTAATTCTTATAATTCTGAAATCATCGATCCTGAATTTCCCACTAAACACCTTTCATATCTCACTCCAAAGTTACCATGGTATGCCCCAATTGTAAATTACTTGGTTTCTGGTGTTTTTCCTGAACATTTTTCAATAGAACAAAAAATGAAGTTGAAAAGTAATTCAAAATACTATTTTTGGGAAGAAAATAAACTTTGGAAAACTGGGGCTGACATGGTAATAAGGAGATGTGTCGATGAAAATGAACATTCTTCCATATTGGAATTCTGTCACTCACTTCCCGGAGGTGGACACTTTGGACCACAAAGGACCTCTCAAAAGGTCCTAGACTCTGGATTCTTTTGGCCTTCACTCTTCAAGGACTCACATGAGTTCTGTCAATCATGTCCCACTTGCCAAAAGTTTGGCACAATTTCAAAGAGAAATTAAGTGCCCCAAAAGCCTTTAATTTTCTGTGAGATCTTCGATGTTTGAGGTATCGATTTCATGAGACCATTTCCCTCTTTCAATGGATTCTCATACATCCTTATTGCAGTTGATTATGTTTCTAGGTGGGTCAAGGCTAAACTCACTAGAAAGGATGATTCACATACCGTTAGTGAGTTCCTAATGACACACATCTTTCATAGATTTGGCACGCCTCGTGCCTTGATCAGTGAATTAGGAACCCATTTCTATAATAGAACCATGGAATATCTTTTAAAAAGAATGGGGTTGTACATAAAACTTCAACTGCATATCACTCCCAAACAAATGGCATGGCTGAACTTTCTAATAGAGAAGTTAAAAGAGTGCTTGAGAGAATTGTAAAACCCACCAGAAAAGACTGGCTAGAAAGACTTAGTGAAACACTTTGGGCTTATTAAACTGCCTATAAAACACCCATTGGGATGTCTCTTTTTAGGCTAGTTTTTGGTAAATCATGTCATTTGCCAGTTGAAATCCAATATAAATCATTTTGGGCAGTGAAAACTTGTAATTTTGATCTTGAAAAATCTGGTGAAGAAATATTGTTACAATTGGCTGAACTAGAGGAGCTTCTACTTGAATCCTATGAGAATTCCACTCTGTACAAAGAAAAGGCTAAGGTACTCCATGACAAACACAACCTAATAAAGGTATTCCATGAAGGTGAAAAGGTATTGCTTTTCAACTCTCGATTTCATCTTCACCCAGGTAAGCTTAATTCCCGTTGGGAATGTGCTTTTATTATTACTAATGTTTACCCATTTGGTGCAGTGAAAGTCCAAGAACCCTCTTCCAAAAGGACATTCACGGTTAATGAATATCGGTTAAAGCATCACCATGAGAGGATGCACAATCCTGGAATATCATCGACTTCCATGGATCCCCAATTTCTCCAGTCGACCAACCACTAGATGGAGATGGCGACCCGCCAAATCCAAACAAGGGGGCACCTCTTTCCCTTTAACTCTCTTTACATCTCTTCCTCTCTCTACCTATTTCTTCTTCTTCCTCTCTCTTTCATTTTTACCAGTTTCTTTATCAAAACCTTTCTTTTTCACTTTCTCTTTTTTGTGAGTGTATCATTATAAAAAAACAAAAACAATAACCTAAAAAGCTAAAAAAACAAAAAAATCACTTAAAAAAATACAAAAAAATCAAGAGTCATGATTACTCAACTTCCAATTTTCAAATTTTGTGAAACCATTTTGGGGAGTTAACAGACATGTTTTCACCGCAAAAATTTTGTATTTTGATCATGACTTTGGATAAAGAATTTTGTGTCAAAATTAACAAATTTTGAAAGCTCAATTTTTGATTTGGAAAATGCTTTTCCCAAACCATGAGTAACAACATTTTTTTTCATGGAAAGGCCACCTATGATCATCTTTTCAAAATGTGTGTTTTCACCCCCATTTGTGAGTTTTGAGTTTGTGGACTTTCGAGCTGAATTTCCTACCTTAGTGTGCATTAATATGATAGAGACATTTTCTGAACCACATGAGAATCACAATAGCCAAATAGTCTCCCATTTCCCTTACATTAATCCTCCTTTTGAAATCTCCTTTGAGACTATGAAAACATTTTCTTTGATATCCCACATTACAAGCCCAATACATTTTCCCACCCAATATTAACATGGATTTTCATTGCATAATTTTTTGAAATTTAAGTGTGGGGGGAATGGATTTCATTGTTTGGGTATCTTATTATTGATTTTAAAGAGTTATCATCTGCTTGAGGTAAAACATCCATTTTAGTGTGGGGGAGAGTTTTCCATTCAGTGTGTTTTGGGGAATGCAATGTACTTCCATTTATGTAATTTTGTAAATGTTATTGACAAGTGTTCAAAAAAATGATGAAAAAAAATAAAAAAAAGGGTTGCGTCTTGGGTAGGTCAAAAATCACTTTTTCTCAACCTTTGATCTTGTTATAACTATTACAATTAGTGTCGTGAGGAGATCAAACATGGGTTGGGATATGAGTGTGAGATCTATTTTAAGGTCAACTTTCGAAAAAACAAAGAAAAAAAAGGAAAAGAAAAAAAAGAACACTTGCATTATATCTTTATTGGGAGAAGTTTTGTGTTTTGTAAATATTCCATCTTCTCATTAACTTCATATTTTCTTCCTCTATTGTGTCTTTCTTCACACAATCATTCCCTTGTAAATATGTGTTTTCATTTCCTTCTATGTTTTATTTCAAAAAAAATGTGCATTGATTTTTCTTTGTTGGTGTTTTAACCCTCTTCTTCTCTCTCTTAGACATTATATTCCTACCATCCCATAGCCATAGAAAAACCCCTTAAAAATACCTCTTGATTCTTGTGCACTTTGGATAGGTATTGGAAGCTGAGAGCTCTTTCAAACTCTAAGATTTTCACTTTTGGTTGTTGAAAGACTGAACCTCCACAAATGAATTTTATCATCTTGAGAGGTGTGAGTTTTGAGTGTTCACATTTTCCATTTCTAAATTTGAGCATGAAAAAATTAATTAGTTTTGGAACATTGTTTTTGTAACAACTTGTGGTGGAATTCAAAATGGATAAGTGAAATAGTCTAAACCTCCCCTGATTGGAGAAAACCAAATTTTAATATTTGTTGGTGAGTGAAAATGATTTTGTCATGTTTTTATATTTGTTGTACATGAGGACATGCACAAAACTAAGTGTGGGGGAGTTGATGTTATTAATATTTTCATGACTTATTATATACTCCCTTTTACTGATTTTATATGAAATGTGCATAATTTGTGTGAAATATTAATGTTTTAATATTAAGTATAATTTTTGAGCATTTTTAGAAGTAGTCCAATTGAGTTAGTTTACTATTTTTATAATAACTATCACTAAACTAATCCAAATTGTGTGGTTCTTGTTTTTTAGGATTCTCCTTTAAATATAAAACATTTCATTAGAAGGTACCATGAGCCAATTCTGCCATTTGAAGGGTCATATGGTCCTCACAAACAAGACCAAATCTATGAAGAAATTGGACTATTCATGAAGATTGATTTATCGGGATAAATACAGAAGTCCAAATTCCCTTATTCTCCACCATAGTTAGGGGGACAATTTAGGGAGTCCAGGATAAAAATTTCAAGGCCTAATAATAACAAAAATGGGCCCAAATGATGCATTTAAATCCAGCCCACCATTCTGGCCTAGAAATAAAAGCATCACACAAATATTGACATTTCTCCTGATGTGGACATCCATTAGAGATGAGATTTTTCAGTGTGAAAGAGGACATATGTCCGGACAACTCTTTTGAATAAATGAATTTTATTTGAGGGCATCTTCCTATTCCAAAACCCATTCACATTATGTTTTTTGAAAAAGTCTGGATTGAAATGGACAGATCAGAATTGTTTAGTAAAACCACCATAACCTTTGCTCCATAAGTCCAATGGATGCCAAATTTTCATAGTCGATAGAGGACTTTCATATCTAAAACTTTGAAGAAGGATATATTTCATGATTCGGCTGTATGAATGTCCAAATCGGTGAGCCAAGTGGAGAGGTAATTCTGGAATGCAAACAGTCCACCACCTTGGGCTATTAATACATCCCCTCCTCTCCTTTCAAAATGGTTGGCATTTTAGAAGAGATGAGATCATATTGGCATGACCAAAGCTTTGCCAAAGGCTTGGGAGGACCTGCCATACTCAGGTTTCCACTTGAGAGACCTTTCCTCCTCTCTTTGTTTTCATTTACTTTTATGTTTTTCATTGTTGTAATTTTGTAAGTTCTTTCTTTTGTAATTCTGTTTTAATGCAAGTTTCTTCTTCAATATCTCCTATTCTCATCCACCTTCTGTAGATTAATATGAATGTTCTTAAAATGGTTTAAATACAGTTGAATCCCCCTCCCTTCTTTTGCTTCCTCATTCAATCAAAAGTTCCTTTCTAATTATCATCATTGTTCGTGTGTGTGTGTCGACGTACCACTCTTTTCTTATCCCTTTATTTTTCTTCTCTTCTTAATTTATAATAATAATCATTATAACCAGATTATTAAAAACCCAAATGACTGAGTAAATCTCTCATTGGGGTGAGTTATAATTTAGGTATGTTAAGTGATTAAGAGCCTTTGCTCGATGAATATTCTTTGAATTAACATTGTGTATGTTGGACTTAACATGTCATGGATTAATGACATATTTTGTTTAACATGTGGTTTCCATAGATTATTGGAACCATAAATACACTACCATAAACAAGTAATGGTAATGATTAGAACCCTAAGTTAAGTTAAGGCTTGTATTAAAGCCTTAACACTTAGGAATTCAAAGCAACGTCATCTTGTGACATGAGTGTTAATTTAATGCAATATAAAGCAAAGCTCAAGGATATCACAAGATTAACTACCTAATCATGAAATCACCCTAATCTTTATTAATTTGTTAAATCAATTATAGTCAATCAATCATTTCAATTAAGCTCTAAAAACAAACCCCCCTAATCAAAATACAATCTACTAAAAACAAATGACTATTACAAAGTATCATCGCCGAGGATTCAACCCGAGTGCTGCTATACACATTAGCAGAACACTGGAACTTTGATCGGTTGATAGGCGACAATCGACTATGCGTTTCAAGAAGCCAAATGATATGTTCTAGTTTCACATAGGGGCATAGTGAGTGATTTGATGAACCAGGTCCACTATCGTGCATGCTCGAGCCTAGTGAGTTTCCCATGATGTCTATTTCATTGAGGATTAGTTAGGGGATCCCATCCCACACCTTGTTTTTATCCTCTAGCTCTTTACTTGGTTATACGACATCATTGCTTTAGTTGTTTCTTTTCATTTTTTTCTATTGACATCTTCATGTTTACTCGTGTTTATATTACATTTTAGTTATGGTTTTGGTTTGTTCTCAAACTGAATTGTGAAATGGTTTGGAAAGTGTGTTTTTAAATAAAAGGATGATGTTTGATTAAAAGGTGTGTATTTGAGGAATGATTTTGGAAAATAGGGGAAAGGCTTGGTTTTGTTTTCATGAATTTAAGTCATTTTTCCTTTGAAATTGTTTTCTTTAAAAGTGTGGGTGGACGTTTTATAAAAGTAATTAGGGCATGTTGTTTGTTTTCTTTACACACAAAAAAACTATTTTCTGAATTATATTTCAAACTATCACTGATGAAATGTCTTTTTAAAGAAAATGCATAAACTCTTTGGTTAAATCCTACTAGGCACGATTTTTCTCACACCTTGCATACACTAATGCGCCAGCTCTTGTATTTTCTGTCAGGTGCCCATGTTATGATCTCTTTTTGGATTTATGTTTGAGTTGGTCTGATTGTGGACGATATGGGATATGGTGAGTGACTGTGGGTCACACAGAGGTGGTTGGTAGTGGTTTGAGTTTGGTTTTATTTTTGGGATGTTTATGTATCGACCTTGTCGACCTTGATCTTGCTTTTGACTTATTATGTATATGTGATGTTGATGATCATTTTATGTTCATAATATGTGATGATGTTAGCTTATGATTTGTTCTCATTATTCTCGTTGCGTTATAATCTATTTGGACGTTTCATTTTTATTGAAACTGTTTATTGATATGCATGGGTGTCTGATATGTGGATGAATCATACCAGATTTTTGGGTGGAATTTGTGATGTTATTATTTGGTTTTTAAGGGTGAAATCATTCCCAATGGCTATACTTTGATACCCTAGCACTAGTTCTCAGTTTGGGGTGACCAGGAACGCACCTCAGGCCTTGTATTAAACCAGGTTAGGTGACATGATGTTGGGTTTGTTGGTTCCAGGCACAGTAGAAACATTGGATGGGTCACGACTAACTTTTCTTTTTTATCACGATCAATGATTAATCTGAGATTTGTACGATGATAAACGTCGTCGTAGGAATCTTCGAGTGCTAGCACGGTAGATCCTATCTATTGGAATCCTGTATTAATCTTGTTTTAATGATCACAAATTCTATATATCCTACAAATCCTGTTTAATCTGTCTCAAATCTTGTATACAGATGGTTGGTTATTTATGCTTTAAATAAATCTAACCAAGATCTTAAGTGCTATGTTTGATTATTATCAACTATTTTTAATTTGTGTTATAATGGATTTCCTTGATAAATGATTAAGTCTAATACATTCTATGAATATCACTATTTAAGTTTGTATACAGATATTTGGATAAGTCTGAGAAACCGCGAGTTTTCCATCGGTTATGTTTTTCTGGAAAGTGACCTAGACACCGTGACCAGACACCGTGACCCAGACACCGTGACCAGACACCATGACCAGACACCGTGACCCAGACACCATGAACCATACACTGTGACCCAAACACCATGACCAAACATCGTGACCAGACACCGTGACCCATACACCGTGACCAGACACCGTGACCCAAACACCATGACCAGACACCGTGACCAGACACCGTGAACCAGACACTGTGACCAGACACCGTGACCAGACACTGTGACCATACTCCATGAACAGACATCGAAACCAGTTTAAGATCTATTGAAGTCTGTGACACTGGTTCCTTGTTGAGACACCATTTTATGGAGACACCATTTTATGGAGATACCGTTTCCAAGTGACCCTGTTTCCAGACAGACTGTGACACCGTTCTTTAATCTGTGTTTTTGTTTTCAATTTAATTTCTAACGGTCATATTTGAGTCTTTTAAATGCACTGCCATAATTAATATTTCTCTGTAGACATGTTACCTGACAGTACGAGGTACGAGGTGCAGAATATATGCATCCTGTCACCTCCAACACATGCACTCCAAGAATAAAAAGAAAATCATGACCCAAAAACTAATATGCATGCATGATAATGAGAAAGCACGAGCATTCTTGAAAAAAGAACCAACACATGCAACAAGATACATCTGAAGAACACACGAAGCATTCTCTAATCCAAAAATCTAGGATACCATAGATCAGAGTCAAGAACATCTTCGCAATACCATGTCCACGAAGAACACAAGCTAGATATAACTGACTTGAGATACTCTATTTCTTACAAGAGGACTAGATTCTTTCATCTGCTTAATCCTAGAAGTCCAGAGCTGCATAGACTAACACTCAGAGCACTTCTAACCTTATCTCATAATCTTTGCTCAGTTGTGTATTGTTTTTAGCTTTTGAGTAGTGTGTGTCTGTCTGTATAAAAACAAACATTATCTCCTACATTAAACTGGAGGATGCAAGATATCCTTCCTCTCACATCTTTCTAAACTTGTTTACTCCCACATATAAGTGTGGAAGAGGTCCCTGTGTGACATGTTTGTTTATACCCACGAAGAACTGTGGAAGAGGTCATGTGACCTGGACAGTCTTGTGTATTGTTGTTTACCCCGATCCAGGGTGCGAATCAAGTTTATTAATATAAACTGTTTGGTGGTGGGTGATCACCAAGTGAAGTGGATTATGTATCGTCTTAAGATTGAACCACTTGTTTTATACCCGTTGTGTTGTTTAATTTAGTTTTCTCTATTTTACTGTATAATTCAGAAATCACTAAATTTACTTTGATAGTTAATCTTGGAAAGAAGTTATAATTGTTTTTCCTTATTAGAATAACTTCAAAAGTAATATTAATAACTGATATTAAGATTACTGAGAATTAATCAATCTTCTGAGAAGTTATTTAAATAGTCAAACTTTCATAATCGTATTACTTTGATTAACTGGGCTGTATTTATTTTTATTGGGGAACCTTTTAAGAATACTTTTCAAACAGAAATTTTTATAGATACTCAATTTACCCCCCTCTTGAGTACTATACTCCGACCAACATTTGTTATCAGAGGAAGTTTTTATTCCTATTAAACCTCTGTTTTTTACCCTATTCAACTGTGATTTTAGTTGCACTTTAATGATATGTTATTTTTTGTTAATTCTAAATTTCTATCTCTTTTAAAGTATTTCAATATTATGGACAATAGATTGGAAAATACTGCAACAAACATACCACCATTATTTAATTGAACCAATTATGCCCAATGGAAAATCAAAATGAAACTGCATTTAGAAAGTATGAGTTTTGAAATTTGATCTTCAATTATAGATGAGTATAAGATTCCTGATACTGATAGAATCACTTGGGATAACCAAACAAGACTGCCTACAATAACAATTGCAAAGTCATGAATGCATTATATTTCTCTTTAGGAGATGAGGAATTTAACAAAATTTCTGCATGTAAAACTGCCCATGAAATTTGGGATACTTTGTCTGTTTCACATGAAGTAACTTCTAGTGTGAAATAAATGAAACTTAATACTTATACTATTAAATATGATAACTTTAAAATGAAACCTGATGAGCCTATTTTTGACATGTATCTCATGTTCAATGAAATTGTCAACACAATGATTTCTCTTGGAAGAGAAGTTACTGCCAAAGAACAAATTATAAGGATTCTAAGATGCCTACCTGACAGATGGAGATGAACCTCTATTAGAGAATCATGTGACATTATCAAGTTACCTGTAAAAGAACTCATTTGGAAACTAATGATGTATGAAGAGTATTTGAAAGTCAACAAGGAAGAGGAGGATGAACCCAATAAAAAATCTGTTGCATTTAAGACCACCACCTCTAAACACAAAGAAAAAGGGAAATTGGAAGCCTCTGTAGAAAGCTCCAGCAGTGAACAATCATCACTTGATAATGATGAAGAGATGACTCAATTAGCCAGAAGGTTTAAGAGATAGAAGAAGAAATTTTTCAGAAAGCCCAACTTCAAGGGACAATATGATAAAAAAGGAAGCTGGAAGAAAGATTGGAAAAGAAGTGACAAGTTTGATGAGATAATATGCTATGAGTGTAAGCGAAAAGGACATGTAAAGGCTGATTACCCCAAGCTCAAGTACAAAAAGAAATATGAGGACACAGATAGAAATTATAAAAAGGCAATGAAAGTAACATGGAGTGCTTCTAAGAACAGTTCAAGTGAAACAAAATCTTCAAATGATGAACATGATAACAAAGCCAATATGTATTTTATGATAAACACATCTAAGGTAACACTGGAATCTCTTTTACACAATTCCTATTATTCTGGAGATGAGAGTGCCTCTGAAAATATGTCTAATAAATAAATGTTTGAGTACTGTAATATGCTTGAAGAGACATGTAATGAACTAAAAGATAAATACAAGTCTTTAAAGAAACAACATGATCTTACCTCAACCGTTAAATCTGAACTTACTATAGAAAGAGAGAAAAATGCTCAATTACTCAAAGAAAACAATGAACTAAATCTATCTAATGAGAAATTGAAAAAGGACCATGAAAGGTTTACTAATGGTAAAGATACTTTGGTACAAATGCTAGGTAAACAGATTGCTCCTCAATATACTATTGGTATTGGCTACCAACCTAGTAAAAGAAATTTTGGAAGAATTAATTTTGTTTCTGAATCTAGGACATATAGATTTACTCCTAGTTCTGGAAAACATTCAGCTAGTACAAGTTATGATACACTCTCTAATGTTTCATGCTTTTCTGGACCAAATAGAGTTTATTTTTCAAGCACTTTACATAATTCTTATAGAAAACCTACGAGACATATATGATTTCCTAAAACAATAGTCACTAATATTATTGGACCCAAACAAATGTGGGTAACAAAATCTGTTTTTATTTGACTATTTTGTAGGAAAGTTGCTTAAAGAGCTCCTGTAAAAGATTATGGTACTTGGATAGTAGGTGTTCAAGACACATGACATGAGACTATTCATGATTCAATAATTTAATAAAAATTGATGGTGGACATGTCACCTTTGGTGACAATGCAAAATGAAATATCATTGACCTTGGCCAAATCGGTAAATCTAACTCAATTTTAATTTCCAAAGTACTTTTTGTTGATGGATTGAAATATAATATTCTTAGTATTTCATAACTATGTGATGATGGATTCCATGTTAAATTTGAAAATGATTCTTGCAATGTTTTCAATTCTAAAAATGAATTAGTGTTTTCTGCATTAAGAACTGAAAATGTATACTCTGTTAACTTAGATTCTTTAGTCTCTCAAAATGCTTCATGTTTAAGTGTATTTCACAGAGTATTGGCTTTGGCATAGGAGACTAAGACACTGTAATATTCACTCTCTTATAAATTTATTTAGAAAAATCTTAGTAAAAGACCTACCCAAAATTGAGTTTCCAAATGATAAAGTGTGTAATCCTTGTCAAAAGGGAAAGCAACACAAAATTTCCTTCAAACCAAAGAAAGAAGTGTGAACTTCTCAACCTCTCGAATTGGTTCACATGGATTTGTTTGGACCATCTAGAGTTTCTAGTCTAAATGGGAAGGACTATGTTTATGTTTTTGTAGATGACTTTTCTATATATACTTGAAATTTATTTTTGGCTCACAAAAGTGAAGTCTGCTCTCATTTTACCAAATATTCCAAAACTGTAGAAAATCTTAGTAGAATTAGAATTAAATCCTTAAGAAGTGATCATGGTCGTGAGTTTGAAAATCAAGAGTTTGACTCTTTCTGTTCTCAAAATGTCTATAGTCATAATTTCTCTACCCCTAGAACACCTCAACAGAATGGAGTTGTAGAAAGGAGAAATAGAATCTTGTAAGAGATTTCTAGAATCATGCTTAGTGAATATGACTTACCTATTTATTTTTGGGATGAAGATTTAAATACAACATGCTATATTATTAATAGAGTGTTGATTAGACATATACTTAAAAGAACTCCATATGAGTTATGGAACAATAAAAAACCCAAAATAAGCTACTTCAAAGTTTTTGGTTGCGAAGTCTATATCCTTAATACTAAGGAAAATCTTGAAAAATTCACATCCAAGAGTGATGAATGAATCTTTCTAGGATATCCAATCTCTAGTAAAACCTATATAGTGTTTAATAAAATAACTAAATGTGTGGAAGAATATGTCCATGTCAAATTTGATGAAACAGATCCACATGAGCCTAAGACCACTTTAGAGAACCTGGAGGATAATGTGTCAGATTTGAATATCAATTCAATATCCTCTAACCATCCTATAAAAGAATCTGTGAAAGCTTCCAGTTCTAGAAATTATTTATATTCAAGTCACAATGAACTCAAACCTGTTGAAGAACCTGAAATCACTAGTCCTTCTTTTTCTAGAGCTGTTAGAACTCTTAAGAACCATCCTTTAGATGCTGTTGTAGGATATTTAGATAAAGGAACTCAAACTATATCTTCTCTTAGAAATCATGTTGAACATCAATTCTTCTTGTCACAACTTAGACCTAAAAACATTAATGATGCTATCAATGATGAATTTTGGGTGATGACTATGCAATAAGAACTTAATTAGTTTGAAAGGAACAAAGTTTGGAAACTTGTTGACAGACCCAAAGACACATTCACCATAGGCACTAAGTGGGTGTTGATAAATAAAGTAGATGAAGATGGTAACATAGTTATAAACAAGGCTAGATTGGTTGCACAAGGCTATAGTCAAGAAGAAGGAATTAACTATGAAGAGACCTTTGCACCAGTAGCTAGACTTGAAGCCATCAGAATTATATTTTCTTATGCTGCACATATGAATTTCAAACTATATCAAATGGATGTTAAAAGTGAATTCCTAAATGGGTATATAGTTGAGGATGTCTTTGTTAAGCAACCCCATGGTTTTACAAATCCTCATTTTCCAAATCATATTTTTAAACTATCAAAATCTTTATATGGTTTAAAACAAGATCCAAGAGCTTGTTATCATAGATTAAGTACTTTTCTTATTTTCAAAGGTTTTAAAAAAGGAATAGCTGATCCTACCCTTTTTATAAAATGAATTTCAAATGATGTTTTAGTAGATCAAATTTATGTAGATGACATTATCTTTGGATCTTCAAAAAATTCTTTATGTATCAAATTTTCTAAAATGATGAAAAACTAATATGGAATGAGTTTAATGGGTGAACTAAAATTCTTTCTTGGATTTCAAATCTTTTAAAATAATGATGGTATTATTTTAAATCAAAGCAAATATAATAGAGATCTTCTAAAATGTTTTGTCCTAGATAGAACTAAAAGTAGTGACACTCCAATGAGTACTACTTGTAAGTTGGATCTTGATGAAGATGGAAAATCTCTTGATCAAACCACTTACAGAGGAATAATTAGAAGCCTACCCTACTTAACTACTAGCCGACATGACACTATGTTTAGTGTATGTATGTGTACTAATTTTCAAGCAAACCCTAAGGAATCTCATTTAAATGTTGCGAAGAGAATTTTCAAATACTACAAGCATACACCCAATATAGGACTGTTCTACCCTAGAGGACAATCATTTGAGTTAGTTAGTTATTTTGATGCTGACTTCGGTGGCTGTAAGTTAGATATAAAAAGCACCTCTAGAACATGTCACTTTTTAGTCAAGTCACAACTATCATGGTGTAGTAAGAAACAAATAACTGTTACATTATCGACTGCCGAAGCTGAGTATATAGCTGCTGGTAGTTGTTGTGCACAAATTTTGTGGATTAAACACACATTACTAGATTATAGATATCAATTCAGGCATGTACCTATAAATTGTGACAATACAAGTGCTATTAACATCTTAAAAAAAATCATATTTCACACTCTAGGAAAAAACATATTGATGTAAGAAATCACTTTTTGAGAGATCATTATAAAAAATGTGATATCACTTTGGAATTCATTGGAACTGAATATCAGCTTGCTGATATATTCACCAAACCATTAAATTCTGAAAAAATAGATTACATTATACATGAATTGGGAATGATAAATCTTAAGTAGTAAGTGTACTGTTTCACAAGTTACTATTTCATGTTTACGGTCTCACAGTTACTATCTCTCAGTTACTATCTGACACTTATTGTCTCACTGTGAAAGCTAGTTACGGTCTCACCATGAAAGCCAGTTACAGTCTCACTGTGAAATCCTGTCCCGGTCTCACTATAAAAGTCTATTCTGGTCTCACCATAAAGACACTTTATCATTTTATTTACATATTATAACCCATATCGTGGTAATTAATTATTTTATTCTTTTAATTTCCCGCGCTTTTGTTTTTACGACACTTGATATCCCTAAATGATAAAAACAAAAGAAGTTTCATTTCTTTCTTCACCCGAGCTCTCTTCTCTCAAACCGTAACCCCTAATTCAACCTTTTTCTCTCTCTCAAACCTTCATTGAATGCCCATAATGAAATTCCCATCCTCATCAACTCCTGAGAAGCGAAGATCAAAGAAGAATATGAAAATAACACCGAAGTTAGTGCTCGAAGGTCTGTTGAATCCGAACCTGGTGAACAAAATAGTGGTACCTGAAAAGGAAATTTTCCTCAAGTGGCTACTATCAAGTAAGTCATTATTATTGAAAGTACTAAAAGATCAAGGATGATTGGATTAGTTTATAAAGGAGGATGAAACGATTTACCCAAAGCTAGTTGCATAGTTTTATCAGTTCGTTCAATTCTCTTTTGATACAGAAGATGGTTTTGTTCTGAGAAGTTGGATCAATGGCCAAAGATGCACCTTTTCTTCGAGGATATGAGATGCATGCTTAAGGATACCTCATGAGGGTATTTTTGAGGACCACCAGAGTGGTCCTCCACCTCCAAGTGAGATCTTTGTTTTGGAAGAATCCTTGGGAAGCTTAACTGAGAACGAAACAAAGAGAAGAGATATAGATGTTGAGTTAGATGGTGAAACTAGACTTTTGTTTAAATTTGTTCAAAATCTAATCAGTCCAAGAAAAGGAGACTTTGCTACACTCAAGTATCGGGATGTATTTTTGATAAATCTTATGAAGAATGGACATAGGATCAACCTATGCAAGTATGTTATACTCCATATGCGTGAGTTAATAAAGACAACCTCCAAGTCAACCTCCCTGTTCTAATCAAGGTTAATCTCAACTATGATTCATGAAAAAGGGTTGGTGTGACCAGATGAATAAGTCATTAAGGACTATGAATCTTGTATTTCAAAACTTACAGTCAAGAGAATGAAAATCAGTTGGAATCCGTGGAGAAAAGTATGAGTGGAGGATAATGAGAGGGTCTATGAAAATTTCAACCTGGTTGAGCATTCTTCAAGAACTAAGGAAATTTTTGATCCTAGTTTGGAACCAGATGAAATCATTGTCTATTCTAATGAGGAAGAAGAAGAAATTGTTTCACCTACATGGAAAATTGTCCTGGATGAGGAAGACAATGAACCTGATCCTCGAGTCTTAATTGAGAAGGAAGTACTTGTTCCAAAAGAAATTGTTAATCTAGAAGAAGAACCTACCTCTAAAGAAGAATCTATTGTTTTTGAAAGGGAAAAGTTTGTTTTGGAAGAATATTTAGAATATAATCTTTCTCTTGAGAATGAATATGGTCTTGAGGAACACCTAGAGGAAACAGTTGTTCCTGAGTTTATCCCATCTGCTGAGGAGAGAATGGAGCAAACCTTTCAATTGGATAGAAAAGAAACGGGTCAGGATATTAGGGATGAAATCCTGGAAGTAGATCAAAGAACTAAATATCTTAGTCCTAAGAAATATGCACATGTTGAGGGGGAGCAACACCAAAATCTGGAAAGTGTTGAAGTGCCAAATCGAGTTGATCCAAGCTCTATGGATACATGGTATAAATTCCCTACCTATTTTGATGTGAATGATTCCCAAGAAGTCTCAATTAAAGGTATAGACCTCTCTACTGTATTTCAATTGAAATCAGTCTTTAATCTTGTCTCTACCAAGGAACCTAAGCCTGTCTCAGCTCCAATTCCTAAACATTCACAAGAACCTTCCACCTTGGTGAGTAAGGATGATTTTAAAGCATTTGGAGCTACCCTATTGGATGGGGTTGAAAAGATCATAAATACTCAACCTGCTCATGTGACAAACTTGAGTGAAAGAGATGCTTACCTGTTGTTAGAAAAGATAATTTGGAAGATTCAGCCAAGAATGCTTCATGAAATTCAAGAAGTTAGAGTTGAGAACAAACAACTCAATGATGAAGTGAAGTCTCTCAGAGGTATGGTTGATGATATGCAAAAAGTGCTGAACTCAAGACCAGAACCTGTTGCTCATTCTGTTGAGGATGTTAGTGGTCAGATTACACAGGAAGTTGCCTCCCTAATTCAACCTAATCTAGCTTCCTTAGCTAACAAGGTGGATGAAAGAAATAATAAAATAGTTCAAGAGATGTGTGAGCTGGTTATTGGTCTTAACAAGTTGACTGATGAGTATAAGGGCTATCTCCAGAAAGTTCTGAATCAACTGAAGTCCCTTACTTTAGCTGTTACAACTTCTAATACCTCTGGACAATCATCTCAACCTTCCTTGGATAATGATATGCTCAGAACAGTTGTTAAAGAAGAACTTAAATTAGTGATCAGTGGTTTTGACAAAGAGTCTCTATCAGTGGTTGTCAAGAAAAGTGACAAAGTTCTTGATTTGGTGAGAATTCATTCCAATATTTCCAATGATGCTCAAGAAGAAATTACTAAGAAGGTATATTTCTACTTCAATAGGATTTTCTCTAAGAATGATATGAAAAACCATTTCATGTACCTTGTAGAGAATCTGAAAATCCCTCATATCACTCAAGCCTGCAAAACTCAAGTTCAAAAGCTAAAGAATTTCACAACCTTGTTGGACAAGTTCATGGAGAACAAGGATGACTTTGAGAAAGCGATGCAATATGGTGGTGAGATTATTGTTGACTTCATCATGCTATTGAGGCCATGTCTTCATGTGTAGAGCATTGCTATTGTGGCTCTTGCAGCTGCATCCTTAAGACCTAGTTTGCCTACCTTCTCATCCACTGCCCTTGCCTCTAACTATATGTCTATCTTTCAGGCTCTAAGTCAGATCAGACCTGTTATCCTTGACCAACAATTGATTCAGTCTTCCACCACACCTACCTTGTCCCCCTCTGTTTTTGAAGGAATCCCTTTATATTCTATATCCATTGGTTCACTTCCTTATTCCACTTCTACATATGCTCCTATGGCTTCTAGTGATGCTGCTGCCAAGGGAAAAGAGAATACAACTGGTGATGAAGAACACTGACCACTATCTTTTGATAGGGCTAATAGTTGTATTTTTGTTTCTTACTGTTTGTAATGACACCTTTTTATCTATCTAATGCATTATGAACTCTTTTTATCTATTCTCTTATTTACTTTTGTACTCTTTTTGATAATCCCAAATGGAGGACAGACATGCACTCTAACTGCACACTAAAACTAAGGGAGAGACACATTCACTAAGAATAGATATTTCACTCACATGATTTGTGATCATAAAAAAGGGGGAGATTGTTGGACTCCTCCTGTCTTAATCTTGTTTTAATGATAAAAAATCCTATATATCCTACAAATCCTATTTGATATGTCTCAAATCAAGTGTACAGATGGTTGGTTCTTTATGATTTAAATAAACTTATCCAAGATCTTAAGTGCTATGTTTGATTATTGTAAACTTTTTTTAATTTGTGTTATAATGGATTTCCTTGATAAATGATTAAGTCTAATCTATTCTATGAATATCACTGTTTAAGTCTGGATATAGATATTTGGTTAATTCTGAGAAACCATGAGTTTGCCACCAGTTATGTTTTTATGGAAAGTGACCCAGACACCGTGACCAGACACCATGACCGAGACACTGTGACCAGACACCGTGACCAGACACCATGACCCAGACACCATGACCCAGACACCGTGACCAGACATCGTGACCTGACACCATGACCCATACACCATGACCAGACACCGTGACCAGACACCGTGACCCAGACACCGTGACCAGACACCGTGACCAGACACTGTGAACCAGACATCGTGACCAGACATCGTGACCGAACACTGTGACCAGACACCGTGACCAGACATCGAAACCAGTTTCAGATCTGTTGAAGTCTGTGACACTGGTTCCTTGCTGAGACACCATTTCATGGAGACACCGTTTCCAAGTGACACCATTTCCAGATAGACTATGACACCATTCTTTAATCTGTTTTGTTGTTTTCAATTTAATTTCTAACGGTCATATTTGAGTCTTTTAAATGCACTGACATAATTAATATTTCTTTGTAGACATGCAACCTAACAGTACGAGGTATGAGGTGAAGAATACATGCATCCTGTCAACTCCAACACATGCACTCCAAGAATAAAAAGAAAAGTGTGACCCATAAACTAATATGCTTGCACAATAATGAGGAAGCACAAGCATTCTTGATAAAAGAACCAACACATGCAACAAGATACATCTGAAGAACACACGAAGCATTCTCTAATCCAAAAATCTGGGATACCATAGATCAGAGTCAATAACATCTTCGCAATACTAACTCCACAAATAACACGAGCCAGATTTAACTGACTTGTGATACTCTGTTTCTCACAAGAGGACTTGATTATTGCATCTGCTTCATCCCAAAAGTCCAGAGCTGTATAGACTAACACTCAGAGCACTTCTAACCTTATCTCACCATCTTTGCTCTGTTGTGTATTGTTTTTAGCTTTCAAGCAGTGTGTATCTGTCTGTATAAAAAGACACACTGTCTTCTGTATTAAACTGGAGGATACAAGATATCCTTCATCTCACATCTTTTTACACTTGTTTACTCCCACGGATAAGTGTGGAAGAGGTCCCTGTGTGACCTGTTAGTTTATACCCATGAAGAATTGTGAAAGAGGTCGTGTGACTTGGACAATCCTGTGTACAGTTGTTTACCCCGATCTAGGGTGTGGATCAAGTTTATTAATATAAACTTCTTGGTGACGGGTGATCACCAAGTGGAGTGGATTAGGTCTTGTCTTGAGACTGAAACACTTGTTTTATATCCACTGTGTTGTTGAATTTAGTTTTCTCTATTTTACTATATAATTTAGAAATCACTAAATTTACTTTGATAGTTAATCTTGGAAAGAAGTTATAATTGTTTTTCCTTATTATAATATCTTCAAAAGTAATATTAATAATTGATATTAAGATTAATGAGAATTAATAAATCTTCTGAGTAGTTATTTAAACATTCAAACTTTTATAATCATATTACTTTGATTAACTGAGCTGTATTTATTTTTATTGGGGAACCTTTTAAGAATACTTTTCAAATATAAAATTTTATAGATACTCAATTCACCCCCTCTTGAGTACTCTACTCCAACCAACACTATCACTTGTGTCATCCGTCTTTGATCACCCCTAGAATCACTCCCAAAGGATTCTCTTTGATCTCTCTAGACTTGAGAGTGGAATGTGGAGGAAGATTGATTTTGGTTATTGAGATCTTTCTAGGAGAGGAAGCTCTCTAGGGCTTGAAAGGATTCTCTCCAGATGTCGTTGTGCACAACACAAAATGAATTGACACTCTTAATAAAATAATATAATTGAGTTTATATACCACTATAGTTAGAATAAATAATTACACAAGTACCCTTTATCATTTATTTAAACCCCACAGAACCCCATGTTTATAATAATAATAATAATAATATTATTATTTCTTAACATAGGCTAAACCCACAAATTAAAATTAAATATTATTTATTCAAATAATATTCAATATATATTATCTCTCATCAGACCTTTAAACTCAGTCCGCCATTCCTCCACAATATTTATCGGTCCTTGAATAATGAATATTTATTTAATAAATAAATATCATTGCATTATTCGCCAATAAATAAATAAATATTATATCCACTAAATAAAAAATAAATATTTATTAAATATTCTGCTCACATAATTTTCTCTTGACTAACTGGTGATGAAATAATGTGATCAAGAAAACATTAATAATTATTAAACCATGTATGAAAATAATATTTATTCAACTTGTTAAATAATAAATAATTATATATTATTTAATTGAGATTCTGAATACACTTAGTGTATGACCGTCCAGACCACTTTCTTGGTGGCATTAAGCGAAGTAGCCTAAAGTCCAATGTTATCATCTTGCAATACGCCAAAAAACCCATAGAAAAAGAAGTTAATGTTGTAATGACATAATCCCTCATACAAATGTTTACTATGTAATACAATCCCTTTATCGCGATATCTCTAATCAAACAGGTTGCATGTCGGTGTTATCAACCTATGTTCTTGATGTCTCTTTCTTTGACTTTTCTAAAATAAAACTTGCTTATAGAACACCACAATGATTGACTTATTTAGGATATATCTTTTCCATTAAAGAGTCTGAGATATCAACTTTCATTAAAGAACAAAAAGAATTTTTTTATTACATTATTCATTAATGAAATATTACTCAGAACGCACCCAACATATCCTACCTCGCTACGAACATATGTCGTCATAGTTTTCATCAATACATAAAAGTAAGTGACTTATAACACTCATTAATAATAAATTCTAAGGATCAATACACATGTTTGCAGACAGGAACATCCAATGATGCATATAAATGTGGATTTCTTACTAGTGGGCCTCGTTTTCATAATATCCAATATTGGATATTATCAAGGGTGTACATCATGTGAAGGTTTCTTAAAATCCTATGAGTCTCCACCCCTAATATCTTGTATCATCTATATCCATCAAATGATTTCATCTGACTATAGAACATTTATTTAAGAATATTGTTGTGACACTTTTGGGTTCTCATCATAGCGGGGAACTGATATAACCTTTTAGTGCGACATCTACTCTTAAGATATTATCACATGCTATGTTACATAGAAAAATAATCATGATGCGATAGAGAGTTTATTAATATTAAAAATAATGAATACAAGTTATTATAAAGTACAAAAAAGTTGGTTCTAGGGAACCATCTTCAACAGACTCCCACTTGCAATAGAGCCAACTACTAACAACCTTCAGTCCGCTAGCTCTCACATGATACTTATGCTTCTACTGAGATATACCTTTAGTCAAGGGTTCCATCACGTTTTCTTCTTTGGGAACTCTACTTACTGAAACTTCACCCATCTGAGAAAAATCCCTCAAGAGGTGATACTTCTGGATTATGTTCTTTGCCCATTGGTGTGACCTTGACTCTTTTGCAAGAGTCACTGCCGCAGTATTATCACAATACAATGTGATAAGGTATTTATTACTAGGTGTCACATTAAGCTTCTAGACAAAGTTTCATGTCCAAACAACTTCCTTGGATGCATTATAAGTCGCTATGTACTCGGACTCCACTGTAGAATTAGTGACAACTACCTGCTTTGAACTCTTCCAGCTCACAACTTCTCTGTTGAGACATAAAACATATCCTGACTGCGACTTCAAATCATTCTGATCTGTTTGAAAACTAGCATCAGTATAACCCCTAATGAAGAGCTCTTCGTCTCCTCCACACACCAGGTTTATATCCTTATTTATTCTCAAATACTTAATGATAACATAAACAATAGACCAATGTCGTTCTCTTGGGTCAGATTGACATCTTCCTACCATGCTTAATTCATAGACATCATCAAATTTAGTACATAACACGACATACATGATTGATCCTATCAATGAAACGTATGAGATATTACTCATTCTCTCTTTCTCTTATTGTGTTTGAGGACACATTTTCTTAGAAGGATGTATGCCATGTGACACTGGAACCAATCCCCTCTTGGATTGTTCCATACTAAATCTCTTTAGTATCTGGTCAATGTATGTACTTTAACTAAGTCAAAACACTATCTTGGATCTATCACAAATGATCTTGATCCCAAGAATATAGGCTACTACACCTAAGTCCTTCATGGAGAAACCCTTGTTTAACCAGTCCTTAACAGATTGTAATACTGATATGTCATTTCCAATAAGTAATATGTCATCAACATATACTACTAGGATAACAACCACATTCTCACTAAACCTTTGGTAAACACATGGATCATATTCATTCTTAATGAAAACAAATTCTTTTATAGCTTTATCAAATTGAATGTTCCATGACATGGATGCTTGCTTCAATCCATAAATGGATCTCTGCAACTTGAAACTCTTTTTGGCATCATATGGAGTCACAAAGCCTTCTGATTGTGTCGTATATACATCTTCTTGAAGGTTTTCATTAAGGAAAGTTGTTTTGACATCTATTTGCCAAATTTCATAGTCATGGTAAGCTACTATAACAAGTATAAATCTGATGTATTTAAACATGAAAACTAGTGAAAATGTCTCATCATAGTCAATTCCTTGGTGTTGTTTAAACCCTTTAGCCACTAGTGTTGCTTTATAAGTATTTACTTTACATTCCATGTACAGTTTTCTCTTGAATACCCATTTGCACCATACGGGCTTGACATCAACTGACGCATCGACCATAACCCAAACTTGTTTCTAATACATGGAATCCATTTCAAAACTCATGGCTTCATTCCATCTTGCAGCTTCTGAGCTCTCTACTACATCTTTATAGGAGATATGTTCATCATTATCAACCAATAATAAGTCACCATTTTCATTGACTAGAAAACTATATCTCTCTGGTTCTCTTACTTATTTAGTGCTCCTACACATTACTTATGTTTTAGGAACTACTTCTTCCACATTGACCTATGAAATTAGTTCCTATATCAACCCTTGTGTATCTTGAGTATCAACTTCATTTAAGTAAATATTTCTCCCACTATCCTTTTTGAGGATGTGATCCCTCTTAAGAAAGAAGGCTTGTCTAGAGATAATCACTTTCTTATATGAGGGGTTGTATAGGTAGTATCCATTTGTTTCCTTAGGATTCCCTATAAAGATACACTTTGTGCCATGGGGGGCTAGTTTGTTTCCTAATAAGGCCTTAACAAATGCCTCACAACCCCATACATGTGTATGTGAAAAAACGAGTTTCTTTACACTCCATAATTTGAAGGAATTTTTTTTCCACTTTAGTTAGTGCTCAGTTTATTGTGTATGCCGTAGTTTGTAATGAATATCTCCAAAAGGATAGTGAAATATTTGTATGACTCATTATCGACCTTACCATGTTTAATATGGTATGATTCCTCCTTTCACTAACACCATTCCACTGTGGTGTGTAAGGTGGAGTGAGTTGAGATAAAATATCAAACTCCCATAGAAAGTTGGTAAGCTCTTAGTTAAGATATTCACCTCCTTGATCTGATTGAAGCTTCTTTATCTTCTTTACAAGTTGATTATCTACTTAATTATTGAATTCTTTGAATTTCTCAAAGTACTTATACTTATACCTCATTTAAGTAGACATAGTCATATATACTCAAGTCATCAATAAAATTTATGAAGTAAGAATATCCACCTCTTGCTTCTATTAGAAATGGTCCACACATATCAGTGTGCACCAATTCTAGAAGCTCTATATCCCTTTCACCTTATCCAATGAATGACAGTTTTCTCATTTTTTTCCTTGTAAACAAGCATGACATTTTTCAAGTGGTTTTAGCTTAAAAGAGTCCAAATAACTATCTTAACAAAGTTTTTTCAAACACTTATCATTTACATGACCAAGATGGTGATGCCATAACTGGGTGTTATATGAGTCGTGTGAACATGATTTGTTTTCTATTTAAAATAATTGGTTTTCATAATTTAATACATAAAGATATTTATTTATACGTGTCATACAATAACATATGTTGTTTTTATAAAAGAAATAACTTTTATTTCAAAACTTGAAAATAAAACCATTTGCATCTAGGAATGATACAAAAATTATGTTCTTGGTAACAGTTGATACATAATAACAATATCTTAAAACCAATATCATTCTTGTTGGAAATGAAAGGTGGAAGTCTCCAATGGCTAGATCAGTTAGCCACACACAATTGGTAGCTCACAAATCGACCTCTCCTCTAGAAATCTTTTAGAATATACTTGGTTCATGTATTTGGATACAGATGTGAGTACCACAAGCTGTATCTAATACCCAATGTGTAGATATTGAAATATTATACTTGATAACAAACGTACCTTTAGCTTACTCTTGCTTCTAGGTGAATTTATTCTTATAGTGGCCTTGCTTGCCACATACAAAACATACTACCTCCTCTTCCTTACCCTACCTCTGGATCTTCATCTTCTTGGAAGGATGATACTCAAGAGATTTAGACTTATTATGAGTCTTGGGCATCTTCGCTTTGTTCTTTATTTTCTTATTCACCATAAGGACTTCGAGTTTGTCAAGCCCCATGTCCTTATCCACTTGGTGAATCAGAGTAAGAAGTTCTGAAAGACTCTTCTCATTATTTATCATGTTATAATTTACAATAAAACTAAAGGTCTTGGATAGTGAGGAAAGTATGAGATATATGCACAACTCATCTATGAATTTAATCCCTAATATGTCTAAGAATTCAACGTGTCCAATAAGCTTGGATACATGAGGGTCAGCTGGCGCAGACTCTCTAAGCTTATTTGTAAAAAGACTATTGGAGATCTTGTATATCTCCTGTATCACATTCTCTTAATAGAGACCACAAAGGCGAGACATCATGCTATACGCATCCACATCCTCATGTTGCTTTAAAATCTCATTAGTCATGGATGATAGCATGAAACATTGAAAACCTATAGCATCATTCAAATTTTTCTCATAGATATTTAACTCTTCATCCCTAGCTACATTATCAGGAGCATTAGAAATAGGTTCTTCTAACATATATAATTTCCTTTTATGGCATAGGATAATCCGTAAGCGCCTTTGTCACTCTTGTAAATTTGTGCTGGTGATAAGGTTATCCTTCTCAAGTATAGATCGTAGTGATATGTTTGAAGTCATTTTTAATTTTTGTTTCTATAAATATGATGAATAGACTTTAATACTTTATCTAATAAAATTTAGACAAATAAAGAACTATTATATTTATTAATATCTCACTATTTTATCTAAACTCAATATCTCTCAGCATTGACTTCAGAACATCATGTTTCTTGGACATTTTAGTGGAAAAGATCCATATTTCCCTTCTCATTACCCCAACTTTGGTCGGTTAAGCAATTTGAAGGTTTTAGGTAGGAATTCCAAATGTCAATTTCATTAACTCACTGTTCCTTGACCTGTTAAGTGGACTCCCCAATCCTTAAATCCTTAAATTGGATTTCCTCAACCTTTGCCTCTTAGTTACATAAAAACCTACTTTAGCAGTCAATCCTTGATGTGAACTAAGTCAATTCAACCCAAAATTTCAAGTTATAATTCCCTAATAATTGAAAACACCCCAACTTTGGCTGGTCAAACACTTTGAACTATGATTCAATTTTAACTGAAGTTGTGGACAACTATACTGAATTAATAAATATAATTGAGGGATTTTATATTTTATGCACAAATTGCTAATTATTATATTTATTATATGCTTGTTAATATTAAGTGGATTTACTTAAGCGATTAACTATGTCTTACATAATATTTACGCATAAATCAATTTATTTTAATTCTATCTTGCATGCTTGTTCATTCATTAATTCACGTGATCACGACAAAACATCCATAATGAAATAACCGTGCAACTTAAAAAAAATAAAATAATAAAGTGGTATAATCATGAGATTTTACTAATGGTTAGTTTATCTAGAAGATGATAAACTAACTATTGACCTAGGGGAAAAACATCATGAACCATTTATTGTATGTGTTCCAACTTTCCACCTGTCCACTTATGTATCTATCTTGGATTGGTTTTGCCTCAAATCCAAACTTGAACTTCCTCGTCTAGCTCAGGATCTCTATCCATTACATATGATTTTACTCACATGCAAGTGAGGGAACAAAGGATTGGTTAATGGGTTTACATAAAAGAAACCATGGTCACACAAGCCCATACATAATGAGATGAGAGATGACTTGTAGACCGACAATTTAATTTAATAATAAATTAAATAAAACCAATCACATAAAAAGTTCTGGTCTAAGATCATGATCATCCACATGCATGCATCAAATTACACATTTAACAAAATTAACATTCAATTCTAATTGTTCTTATTTAAGATAAATCACCCTTGAATCAATTAATTATCTTCTTTAATTAATCAATTCTTTTATCTTAATTCTCATCTAAATTTTCTTGAGATTCTCATCCATAATAATT
This sequence comes from Viscum album, assembly GCA_963277665.1. NCBI lineage: Eukaryota > Viridiplantae > Streptophyta > Magnoliopsida > Santalales > Viscaceae > Viscum > Viscum album. The sequence goes on along the minus strand of OY728152.1, from coordinate 1,904,397,807 downwards.
TTAAAAAAATTATGTAAATTTATTTATAATTAACTATGTACAAAATATACCTTGGAAGAAACACGGTGAGTACCCATTCAAACTACCCAACATGTATTATACTCATATATTGTCTGCTCTTGCAACATGTGACATACATGACTTATCACATAATTTCACAGCATATACTATCAACTTAATGACCACACATGACACATGGTATTTATGTAGCATGTAATTCTTTAATGCTTCAATGCACGTACAGTAATACCTGTAATACGACTTATACATGATATGTAGATCCGAACAATATGATGAAATTATATAGACATTTATATTTATAAAACCCATCATATGACATGTACTATTAACTTAATGACCACAAAGAACACATGTTGATAAGGTTTACATAGTATATTAGATTAATTTTCAATTCTGTATAATTTAGGAAAAGTACACGGTGTGTACATTGGAGCTACACGATGTGTATGTTTCTCACCGTCTATTTGTGGCACATGCCTTGGGACTTGGCATGTAACCACGCTACGAAAAATGTTGGAGTACATGACATGTACATGGGCTACACGACGTGTTGTCTCTGAGTTACATGACCACCAGTCATGGATGTTTTGTAAGAGAATACATGGCCCATCTGTGAATAAGGGACTACACATCGTGTACTGAAGTTACACGGCATGTACTCCAACAGACTGTGTGTTAGGCTGGCCTAGTCAACATGTGTTTTATAATTAAATTTACTATGTTTAATAAATTCAAACACCTTGAGTTAATTACAAATTAATTTATAGTGCATTAAACACTAGTACACGGTGTATAACCTTTGGTTACACGATGTGTACTCTTGTGTTATCTGGACAGACTCCTTAACACCTCCATATAAGATCTTTGAATTTATTTCATTCCTAAAATTAATCAATTCAATTATAATTATGAGAAACAAAAAAGAATAAATAAGATCTCACAATTCTGATTAAAGAACAATTAAACTGGAATAAAAAACCAATGAAAAATGCGTAAATCAATCAATGATTTTTAAATAATTTTAAATAATTATGCAACCTCTCTTTGATACCTTTTGTAGGTTCTTGGCACAATGAAACCGTTAGATGGGTCATGCCCAACTTTTTTTGTCATTATTGATGATTAATTCGAGATTTACATAACAATAAACACAATGATCAATGATATCGAATCAAAAAATATATATAATGGATAAATGTCGAAACTGAATTGCAAGATCACCACATATTATTTATAATTAATTTAATCAATTAAAGAATTACCTTATGATAAATTTTTTCTTCATTGATGGATCTGAAAACGGATCTATGTCATACTGTCGTTGTGTTTTAGGAATCAAGAATAGATTTCCTCTATCAGTGATCCACACATGTTCCATGAATCTTCGAATATCATTGTAGGAATCTTCAATTGATATCATGATAAATTATATTTCTTGTGTTGTCCATCTTTGATTGTCCTGAGAATCACTTCCAAATAATTCTCTTTGATCTATATAGACTCGAGAGAGGGGTAGGTGGAGGAAGATCACTCTTAATTCTTGGGAGCAATTTGGGAGAGAGATATCTCTAGGACTTGAGCGGATTCTCTTCGGATGTTGTTGTTCACAACATAAAATGAACTGTCTCTCTTATATATTCAAGGCTGAATGGCCCAAAGGCCTTTTTTTTATTTTTTATAATCCACCTTTCAAGGGGTGAGGTGAAACCCTTATAAGCCCCGAAGGCTTAGAGACAATTACATGACCCGTAGGTCTTAGAGGAAATCATCCTAACAATACAACTTGGAACTACTCCTCCCTAGCACATGTCATGATATCAGCACTCCCCCTTCACAAGACTGGTCCACTAGCTATCCTGTGCATAGCTGCATAGGCCTGGTACCGATAATAATTTCATACCCTCTCGTTCATCCAATTCTGGTTAGCTTTGCTCTAGTGAATGTGCATGCTCTGATCCCCATCTGGAGCCTCGTCCCTTGTATTTTGACTGGTGCATCTGCATATTCATGTTGTAAGAAGGCCTTGGGGTGTCCCTAAGGCCTTAAAAAGGCCTGAAGTCCTTGAGAGACAACTGGCCCGAAGGCCTTGGGTGGCTCGAAAGCCTTACAAGACCCGATGACCTAACTGGTGGCCCAAAGGACTAGATGGATGAATATTCTGGATGCTATAGTACCGAACAATGCCTACTACAGTACTTCTATAGTGACCACTACAGTGCTGCTATAGTACCCCTGGAAATATGTCTCCACCCATATTTTATCTCGGGTCTCTTGGATGTACTTGCTGAGTCCTCACCAACCGGGTTGAGTCTCATGTGTAACTGGCTCTCTTAAAAAAATATAATTGGGTTTATATACCGCTTGTTTTAGAATAAATAAATACACAAGTCCCTTTTATCATTTATTTAATCCTCATAGAACCCCATGTCTATAATAATAATAATAATAATAATAATATTATTATTATTATTTCTTGAAATGGGCTAAACTCACAAATTAAAATTAAATAATATTTATTCAAATAATATTTAATATATATTATCTCTCATCAGACCTTTAAACTCAGTTTTTCATTCCTCCACAATATTTATCAAGTCTTGAATAATGAATTTTATTTAATAAGTAAATATCACTTCATTATTCACCAATAAATAAATAAATATTATATCCACTTAATAAAAAATAAATATTTATTAAATATTTCACTCACATAATATTCTCTTGAATATCTGGTGAAGGAATATATGTTATCACACAAAAATGAATAATTATTAAACCACATGTGGGAATAATATTTATTCAACTTGTTAAATAATAAATAATAATATATTATTTAACTGAGATTCTGGATACACTTGGTGTGTGACCCTCTAAGCCTCTTTCTCAATGACATTAGGAAAAGCAGCCTAAAGTCCAAGGTTAGCGTCTAGCAACACATCAAGGCACCCATAAAGAAAGAAGTTAATACCGCAATGACATAATACATTATAAGGATGATTACTATGTAATATAATCTCTTTATCACAATATCTCTAATCAAGAAGATTGTAGCTGGTTTCATCAACCTATGTGCTCAATGTCTCTTTCTTTGACATTATGGAAACCGAACTTTCCTACAAAACACCATTACCATGGATTTATTTCGGTTATATCTTTTCCATCAAAGGGTTTGTTATATCAACTTCCATTAAAGAACAAAAGGGATAAATCATTTCTCTCATTATTCATTAATGAAATATTACTCGTGACACACTCAACGTATCCTACCTTGCCACAAACATATGTTGTCACTATTTTTGTCAATACATCAAAGTACATGACTTATAACACTCATTAATAATAGTCATAAAGTTCAAGGATCAATACACACATCTGCATATAGAAACATCCAATGAAAAATATAAATGTTGATTTCTTACAGGCGGGTCTCATTCTCATAATATCTCACACTGGATATTACTAAGGAAGTACACCATGAAAAGGTGTATTAAAGTCCTATGAGTCTCTACCATTGATAACCTATATCATTTGTGTCCCTAAAATTATTTTATCCAACTATAGAACATATATTTATGAATATTTTTCGTGGCACTTCTAGGTCCTCATCATAACAGGAAACTACTATGACCTTTTAGTGTGATAACTACTCTTACAAAATTATCACATCCTATGTTACGCAGAAGAATAATCACGATGTGATAAGGAGTTTATTAATATTCAAAAAAATGAATACAGGTTATCATAAAGTACATAGAATTTGGTTCTACAACAATAACTTCAATAGGGTCAACCTGAAACAATTTGTTACACAAATCGTGTGTCTTAACCATGCATAATGATTTTTGGGTACTAGTGAAACATGGTTAGGTGGCCGATTAGCCTAACCTAGTGTCCTAACTGTGTGTGTTATGAAAAGTTCCAAAACTTAATTTTTAATGCTTTGATTAATGCCTTAAGTTCCCATTAAAACTCATATTCAAACTTTCACAGAACTAGGCCTTCCTTGGAGTGATTTTAGGGCTTCTCCACCTTTAAACAACAAATATTTTGTAAGGATTGATCCGCTCAATGTGGAATCAAAGTTTAGGGTTTAATGTTTTTCTCAATTCTTGAATCTCTCTCTTTAGATCTATCTTTTTATTAAATTTTAGGATTTCGGTGGTGGATTAGTGAATTTTTTGGGTGGAGAATTGAGGATTTTTGTTTATATTTTAAGAATTGAAGGATTCAACCATGTTGTTGGAATTTATAGAGTTACAAATTTGGGAATTAAAAAAAACAATATGGTTAGGTAGATGGTTACAATCTATTCTATTAATCGACTAATTTTACATGCGTTGTTGATTGATTATGATTTATTGAGTACTTCTTTGATTAAATTCTCATGATTTCTTGAATTTACACCGAATTGTGATTTTGGATTAATCAATTTTTATGGAAACTTGGGCTTCTTTGGCATAACTATTTTTTTTGGATATTTTTAGGGTTTTGAATAATCATGGAATTTAGAATGAAATTGGGAATTTGGATAATAGATATTTTCAAAAGGTAAAATTTATGTGCATGTTGTAAAATTGAAATGGGGATTTTGATGAGGAATAAATGGTTTTATTTTGAAATTAAATTAGAGATTTCAATGAGAGATTGTGGGTTGATTTGAACTTCAACTTTAAGAAATTTATGGAATAATTATTTTATTTAAAATTGTATAAATTGGCTTTTGAATGTAATGGATTGTGCTTTTTGGTCTTATACGTAATTTGTTTTGGGGGGGGGGGGTTCGCAATAGGCGTGTGTATTGGAAATGTTTTGGAGAGATCTCATTTAAAAAAAACATGTCGTATCCATGGTGATGGGTGGCTTGGAGAGTGCCTGTTATAGTGGAAAAGGGCATTCTCACACCAAAAGTGAGTTATGAGGTGTTTCAGGTGATGATTCATTTACACCATGAAATCTAGCTAGCGATTGATCGTGTCTAATGGTACATTCTCACTTTTGGAAACCTATGAATCCTTAACGTGCTAGATTGGTTTATGGGAGAACATGAGTTCTCAAATGGTTTAAGAAAATGAGGGTTTTTCATCAGATGTTGGAAAACATAGATTTTCCTTTGATCTTTTTTGGAAAATTCATTGTTTCTACTAGAAATAAGGATTTTTCCAATGAGTTGTGAAAATAAAAAGTTTTCCTTGAATTGTTATTTTTTGAAAATTTTCTTGATGAATTGTCTTGAAATCAATGATTTTTTATAATAAATAGCTTGGTTTTGGAAATTTTGATAAATCAAATGTTTTAGTTTTAAAAATATTTTTGATTTATCATGGTTTATTTGCATTTCGTATGAAAATGATTTTTTATGGATGTGTATTGGAGTCTTGGGGACATTCTATTGTTTTTCATACTCACCCAATACTTGTTCATTTTGGTGGACTTATAGATGCTATCAAACATAATGCAGGTAAGGTGAAGTCATTAATCTTCTTTAGTGTTGAGTCATAGTTCCACGTTGGAGTTATGGTGGAGGAGATGGTATCTCATAGTTTGGGCATTTGTGTCTTTGGTTGACATTCAGTGTTTCTTGTTTTATTTGACATACTGGATTTGGTTTTTTATTAAAAATGTTGGTTTACATTGTCAAATATTCTTATAAAGTTTCATTCAAAATGGGTTTTCTCATGATCATGCATGGTTACAGTCTTATTTGGGGGAAATTTTTCACCAAGTGTTTTGTTTTATCCCTCGCCACTTTTTGGAATCCTCTAGTGATCAGGGGATGTGCTTTAAGCATTGTTGAACCCCAACTCAGAAATTGGGATTTAGATCGTCACACCACATGTTACTGCATGGGTATTTATTTTATATTATTTTAATTAATTTTTCGGCAATTTAAAATTTTATGAGTTTTGGATTTGATTTTTTTTGTTAAATTTGTTTTTCACATGATTTGGAGAGCACAATTTAAAAGAAACTATGTGGGTACCCTTATGTGGGGATGTTCCCAGTTCATTTTGAACATGCATAATTTGACCTGCATTGGTAGCGTATATTTTGTATGACTCCTAGTGTAAATCACGCAGTTTTACCATTCCATGAGAATTACCTGGCACACAGCTTGCACCCTATTAGGAAAACTATGCGATAAGTGTATGACATGGTTATGTATTTTGACAGTAAAATTTTTCATGATTGGAAAATAGTTTTCAAACAGTGTGGCCAAACCATACAGAGGTGTTTTGTCTTCATAGTAGTTGTCGCACGGTTGGTGCATTATTTACCAAACAGTGTGGCCTAACTATGTGAGTTGCCTAAAATTATAAAATTTGGTTTCCAAAATTACCCATAGCTCGATTTAAGGGGTTTCCACCCCTTTTCTTCCTCCTCCCCGTTCAACTAGATGAAGTGACCTTATTTGAATGCATGTTTTTCATGAATTTTTGATGATATTTTGATTCTATCTTGAGTCCAAATGATCTTTTAAGGCTGATTACTTGATAATTAATGGATTTGTATCGAAATTTTATTTATTTGAATATTTTTAAATAATCACATTTTTTGGTATTTAATCGATAAATAAATCCTAGATTTTTTTTTTATATTTTTAGGATCAAATACTCTATGGTTTATGGTGAGATCCAAGTGAAATTTATCTTTAAAAATATTTTATGAAGTGTAGCTGGTGATTGGATTTAAACTTCTAGAGTTCCAAGAATTTTACATTGTTATTTCTAATTGGAAAGTGATTTTGTAGGGTAATTTTCCTCCTGTTGCATAAGATCATTTCAAGCTGTCCCCTATAAGATAAATTTTGACAATTTACCATAAGATAAATTCCATATAAGATATTTTTGGAAGCATGATCGTCATAAGATAATTGTGCACCTAGTCGTAAAATAATTTTCTAATGTGCTCGTAATAGAATTAAAAATCACCGACCATGTAAAGTAATCTCGTATGCGGTACCAACCTTGTAAGTAATTCCCGACTGGATGTAACATAAATTTCTTCTCCTTTTTCACTCGGTTCATCCATGAGGAAGACGGGCTAGGTGTTCTCGATGATGAAAGTTGAGGAAACCTCAAAGATTTTCTATTTCTTAATGAACCTAAAGCCATCACCAATTTAGGTTTAGGGATTTCCATATCTATGAAGGGGAATATGATATAAGCTACTGAGTACTAAGATATATAATATTAAGCTTCAAAGACTAAAGATAATAAAAAGATGGTGTGAGTTGGGAAGAACACTTAGAGAAGAGGTTTTCACGATAAGGAGGATACTTTAACTTTTCCTCTTTCCTTTTTTCCTTTGTTTTTGATGAAAGTCTATTGTATTATTTTGAATTTAAAATGATCATTGGATATATTTTATTGTGGGAATGAGATTGTTATACTTTAATTCATTTTCTCCAATTCATGTTTTTTCTTTTGATTGTGCTGGTATTCTTCTTCTTCTTGGATTTTTTTTTCAAAACATTAAGAATCAATGACAATTTATCTTGATAAAAATTTACAAAACTGTAAGGAAGAATTTATTTGAAAAATATTTTGACAAGGAATTTTCAATCTATCAAAAGTTGAAGTATAACGCAACATAATTTAACAATAATTTGATTGTGGTGATATATGTTCAGTCATTATAAGTGAACGAGTTGAAGAATGCGGTTGAAAAACTATAGGAGTTGATTTACCACCCGTCAATTGTTGAGAATCCCTCCGCACAATCCTTCCAATAAACTACCAGAAGAAGTCAATTCAGAATAAATCTTGCAGAAAACAATTACAGAAGGAACTCTTCAAATCTTAGTCTTCCGAAACTCAAAAGAAATGAAATAAACCAAATCACCACACTATGTCAAAACTACTTCATCCCTATTAAACCAAACAGATACAAAACATTCATGAAAATAAAAGTAAATATAGGCAAGAAATAACACTTCGGTTTTACATTGTTTAGACTGAAAAATCCTACATCCACAAGACAAACATTATAGCATTAAATTTCTATAGAAGAAAAAGGTTTATAACTTGTGACTAATGATTCACATGGATTACTAAATAAGTAATAAATTTACATTCAAACTGTATAAAGTTTTCCCCACCCTCCTATTTATAAAGAGTTTCATTCTGCCTTCTAGTTCATTGACCTCTGAGAAATATAGGAGTTCATCTGTTTCACTATTTCCACTGTTGATCTTCTGCAGAAGTCCTCCATATGAATTACCCTTATATTAAATCAAAAATCTCTCAAGATCATTAAATATCTATCATATTATGGATATATCATCTAGGTTTCTAGAACAAGACTACCTGAAGCTAAGCACATTAGAATAAAATCCTTCCCAACAACCTCCTCCTAAAACCTCCTTCTAAAACACTGAAGAAAAATAATGTCACTTCCACCACATCAATGAACCGAAGATCTTCCAGAATCACTCCTTCCGGTCAACTGACTTTATTCAACTGAATTTGTCATCACACATTCCCAACATTCTTCCACTTTAATACTACTTCAGAGAAAATTACAACATCACCTCCAACTTCTGATGCGTATGATGCTTCTCCACCTCCTTCCATTCACCCAAACCTGACTAAGGCTTGATGTTACCTCAATATTTCCAAACCCAAAATATTGATAAACATGTCTGCTAGATTCTGTTTTCCATTTATCTTATATAACCCCAACTCAACATCTTCCAGCATCTTCTGTATGTGATGGTATTTCAGATCAATGTGTTTAGTTCTTAAATGAGACATTGAATTCTTATCCAAATGAATTACACTCTACCTATCACAATAGATAATCCCCTTCCCTAGAATGTATCTAAGTTATTCAACTAAACAACTAAATCGAATCATCTCATTTTTAGCTTCTGTAATAGCCACATACTCTGCTTTCATTGTAGAAAGTGAAATCACTGGTTGTAACCTAGAAATCCAACCGACCATGGTTCCACCAAAAGTATAAACATATCCAGTTACACTCTTCTGAGAATCAGAACCACCCCAAAAGTCTATATATACAAACCCATGAAACATATCATCATATTCAAAACAGATAGTTTCACCTTCTATTCCTTTAAGATATCGAATAATCCACTTTACATCTTCTCAATGATCTTTCCCTAGATTTTCCATGAACCAACTAACCACTCCCACTACATGAGAAATATCCAGTCATGTACACACCATAAAATACATAAAACCTCTGACTGCTGAAGCATATAGAACATTCACTATGTATTTCTTTTCTTCTTTCATTCCTTGTGACTACTCATTTGAAAGTTTACATTATCCAATGAGATGAGTTGAAACTATTTTACATCATCTCATTATAATTCTCTCAACAATCTTCCAGATGTGATCCATTTGTGATAAAACCATGCTTCAAATTTTCTTATCATGTTCAATCCTCATTACCAAGATCTTCTTAGCTTCACCAAGATCTTTCATCTCAAACTTTCCAAACAATTTCTCCTTTACATTCATAATTAGCTGAATATTAAGACCCAACAACAGTATATCATCCCTATATAAGAGTAAGACAATGAATCATTTCTTCTCAACTTCTTCTGGTAATAACAATGATCAAAGTCACTTCACATGAAACCATTCTCTTCTATGAATAAATCAAACTTTTGGTTCCAACATCTTGGTGACTATTTCAAACCATAAAGACTCCATTTCAATTCACACACCAATCCCTGATTTCAATTTGTCATGGAACCAACTAGTTGCTTCATATAAATTTATTTCTCTAAATTCCCATGAATAAAATCTTTCTTAACATCCATCAGTTCAAGGTAATGAATTTTGGAAGAAACAAAGCTTAAAATAGTTCAAATGTTAGTATGTTTAACTACTAGAGGAAATATTCTAGAGAATTCAATACCTTTTGAAATCCCTTCACAACAATCCTTGATTTATATATTTTCCTTCTATCTCCTTCTTCTTTGATTTGAAATACCCACTTGTTTTCAAGTAATTTCTTACCTAGTAGTAATTCCATTAGATCCCAGGTTTTATTCACTCATAGTGAATCCAAATCCTTCATATTTTTAACTATCACTTTACAAAATAAACAAAAGTAGCTACTTCTTCTAGAATTTCAGGTTCCCCGACATCTGTTAAAATTAAGAAACTAAGATCACCTTTATACCTCTAAAATAGCCATCTAACCTTTAAATATATTCATAAATTAACTTATGATTTATTTTCTTTCAAAACTATAAATTTTGGACCATCTAAATTCAGAACTCTAGATCGAGTTTCCTCAGTTCCTAAGATTTCAGATATACCTTTTTCTATTTGAACTTCCAATTTTTTTTCACAACCCTTTGAACTTCCCTCCGTAACATTTGTTCTTATAATACACTCATAGACATCCAAACTTTTTTAAACTTGTGATCTTCTGGACTATTATTAAGGTTAAATTGAATTGAAGTCGAATATTTATTCTAAATCTCCTTCACCTTCATGTTCTAATCTTTCCACAAGATATGATCATTGAATGGAAAATTTTGTCTTTTTAAAACATTCTTCTTTTCATTATCCCAAATCCAAAAACCAAGGTCTTCATTTCCATAGCCTTTAAAGAAACATGCATGAGATTTTTCTTCAATATTATATCTGTATTTATCATCCACATGCATATAGGGTAAATTTATGAAATTTATGAGATGAGAAACTTCTTGAATTTTTTTGAACCATAGTTCTTTCGGTAATTATTGTCCAATTGGTGCCGATGAGCTTCTATTCATTAGGTAATTTATTGTACCCACTATTTCCACCCAAAACTTCTTTGACATTCCAGAATGTAGCACCATACTTCTTATTCTCTCCACTAATTCCAAATTCATTCTCTTGGATACACCATTTTATTCAAGTGTTCTGGGAACAATCTTCTCATAGTAGATCCCACTATTCCTAAAGTAATTTTTGAAAATATTTCTGTTAAACTCAACACCATTTTCTAACCTCATATATTTCATATTTATTTCAGTTTCTCTTTACAGCATAACCTTCCATTTAACAAATATTAAAAACAATTCACTTTTATGTTTTAGAAATTATAATCATCCCTTTCTTGTTGAGTCATCAATAAAGGTAACAAAGTACCTAGATCTTCCATGATATCTTACTCATTATCTATTTCTCCTATTTTTTGAGGAAACTTTTTCTTAGAAAGATGTATACCATGTGACATTAGAACCAATCTCCTATTGGATTGTTCCATACTAAATCCCTTTAGAGTCTGGTCGATGTATATAATTTTACTTAGTCAAAACATCCTCTTGGATCTATCATGAATGATCTTGATCCCTAGAATATGGGCTGTTTCACCTAAGTACTTCATGGATAAACCCTTGTTTAACGAGTCCTTAAGAGACTATAAGACTAGTATGTCATTTCCAATCAATAATATGTCATCAACATATACTACCAGGATAACGACCACATTCCCACTAAACCTTTTGTAAACACATGTATCACATTCAATCTTAATGAAAATAAATTCTTTTATAACTTCATCAAATCAAATGTTTCATGATCTAGATGCTCACTTCAATCCGTAAATGAATCTATGAAACTTGAAAATCTTTTTGACATCATCTGGAGTCATAAACCCTTCTGGTTGTGTCATATATACATCTTCTTGAATGTTCTCATTAAGGAAAACTATTTTTGACATCCATCTGTCAAATTTCATAGTCATGGTAAGGTACTATAACAAGTATAATTCCAATGGATTTAAACATGAAAACTAGTGAAAAGGTATCATCATAGTCAATTACTTGGAGCTATTTAAACCCTTTATCCACTATCATTACTTTATAAGTATTTACATTACCTTACATGTCCTGTTTTCTCTTGAATATCCATTTTCACCCGATGGTATTTAAATCAACTGAAACATTGACCAAAACTCAAACTTGGTTCTAATACATGGAATCTATTTCATAATTCATGGCTTCATTACATCTTGCACCTTTAGATCTCCTTACTGCCTCTTTGTGGGATAGAGGTTCATCATTTTCAACCAATAATGAGTCACCATTTTTGATGATTAGAAAACCATATATCTCTAGTTCTCTTACCTCTCTAGTGCTCCTACACAGTACTTATGTTTTAGAAACTACTTATTCCATAGGGACCTGTGGAATCTATTCCTATATCAACTCTTGTGTAACTTGAGCATTAACTTCATTGAAGTTAATCTTGCTCCCACTATCATTTTTTGAGTATTTTCTCTCTATCAAGAAATATGACTTGTTTAGCGACATTCACTTTCTTGTATGAGGGGTTGTATAGGTAGTATCCATTTGTTTCCTTATGACACAATATAAAGATACACTTTGTGCCTCAGGGTTCTAGTTTGTTTCCTGATAAGGGCTTAACAAATGCATCCAATCCCATACACATGTATGTGAAAAAACGAGTTTCTTTCCACTTCATAACTTGAAGGCAATTTTGTTTTTCAATTTAGTTGGTACTTGGTTTAGTGTGTATTCCATAGTTTGTAATACATATCCCCAAAAGGATAATGGAAGATATGTATAACTCACCATCGACCTTTCCATATTTAAAAAGGCATGATTCCTCCTTTCACTAACACCATTCCACTGTGGTGTGTAAGTTGGAGTGAGTTGAGATAAAATCTCAAACTCCCATAGAAAGTTGATAAACTCTTGGTTAGGATATTCACCTCCTCTATCTGATCGAATCTTCTTTATCTTCTTTCCAAGTTGATTCCCTAATTCATTCTTGAATTCATTGAATTTCTCAAATGACTCTTAATTATACCTCATTAAGTATACATGGTCATATCTACTCAAGTCATCAATAAAAGTTATGAAGTAAGAATATCCACCTCTAGATTCTATTGGAAATGGTCCACACACATCAGTGTGTACCAATCCTAGAAGCTCTATGTCCCTTTCACCATATCCACTGAATGGAGGTTTGCTCATTTTTTTTCTTGTAAAAAAGTACAACATCTTTCAAGGGGCTTAGCTTAGAAGAGTATAAATAACCATCTTGATAGATTTTTGTCAAACACTTCTTATTTACATGACCAAGATGGTGATTCCATAATTGGGTGTTACATGAGTCATGTGAACATGATTTTTTATCTATTTCCATGAATTTTTTTTCATAATTTAATATATAAAGACTATTTTTTAAATGTTTCATACCATAACATATTTTTTTTATTAAAGAAACAACTTTTATTTCTAAACTTGAAAATAAAACCATTTGCATCTAGGCATGATATAGAAATTATGTTCTTGGTAACAGTTGGTACATAATAAAAAAATATCTTAAAAACAATATCATTATTGTTAGAAATGAAAGGTGGCAGTATCCAATAGCTAGATTAGCTATCCATGCACCATTATCATCTCACAAATCCACCTATCCTATAGTAATCTTTCTGAATCTACTTGGTTCCTTCATTTAGATACAAATATGAGTACCAAAAGCTGTATCTAATACCCAATGTGTAGATATTTAAATATTACACTCGATAACGAATGTAACTTTATCTTTCCCTTACTTATGGGTGCATTTCTTTTTCCAATGACCTTACTTTCCACATACAAAACATACTGTCTCCTTTTCCTTACCCTGCCCTTGAATTTTCATCTTCTTTAAAGGACAATACTCAGTAGATTTATACTTGTTATGAGACTTGGGCCCCTTCACTTTGTTCTTACTTTTTTTATTCACCATAAGGACTTTGGGTTTGTCATGACCCATGTACTTATCCAATTAGTGAATCAGAGTAAGAAGTTATGAAAGAATATTCTCATTATTGATCATGTTATAATTTACAATAAAACTGGAGAAGGTCTTGGGTAGTGAGGAATGTATGAGATATGTGCACAACTCATCTGTGAATTTAATCCTTAATATGTCTATGCATTAAATGTATCCAATAAGTTTGACTAAATGAGGATCAGCTGATGAAAATTCTCTAAGCTTATTTGTAAACTGAACATTGGAGATCTTGTATCTCTCCTTCTCTTAATTGAGATCCCAAAGGTGATACATCATGCTACACACATCCATGTCCTTATGTTTCTTTAAAATATCATTAGTCATAGATGATAACATGAAACACTAAGAATATATATCATCATTCAAGTGTTTCTTATAAAGAGTCAACTCTTCCTCACTAGCCACATTATCAGGTGCATCAAGAATAAGTTCTTCCAGAATATACAATTTCATTTCATGGAGTAGGATAATGCGTAAGCGTATTTTCCACTCTTAGAAATTTTTACAGGTGATAAGGTTATACTTATCAATTATATATCACAATGATATGCTTGAAGTTAGTTTTATTGTTGTTTCTATAAATAAGATGAGTAGAGTTTAATACATTATCTAATAAAATCTAGACAAATAAATAAATATTATATTTATTAATCTCCCACAATTTTATCTAAACCCAATATCTCTCACCATTGGATTCAGAATGTCATGTTTCTTGGACATTTTAGTGGAAAAGATCCATATTCCCCTTATCATTACTCTAACTTTGGCTGGTAAAGAAATTTGAAGGGTTTTAGGTAGGAATTTCAAATGCTAACTTCATTAAATCATTGTTCATTGGTCTTTTGAGTGGACTCCCCAATTCTTGAATCCTTAAATTGGATTTCATCATCCTTTGTATCTCAGTTACACCAATTCCTACTTTGGCAGTCAACCCTTGATGTGAACTAAGTTAAGTTAACCAAAAAATTTAAGTTATAATTTCCTGATAATTTAAAGCACCCCAACTTTGGCTGGTCAAACACTTTGAACTATGGTTTGATTTTAACTAAAGTTGTGGAAGGATATACCGAATTAACATATATAATTGAGGGTTTTTATCTTTTATGCATAAATTTTTAATTATTATCTTTATTTCATGCCTATTAATATTAAGTGGATTTACTTAAGTGATTAACCATGTCTTACATAATATTTACACACAAGTTGATCTATTTTAGTTATACCTTGCATTCTTTTTAATTCATTAATTCATGTGATCACAATAAAAAATCTATAATGAAATAACCATGAAACATGAAAAAAATAAAATAATAAATTAGTATGATCATGTGCTTTTACTAATAGTTAGTTTATCTAGTGGATGATAAACTAACTGTTGACTTAGTGGAAAAACACCTTGAACCATTTATTATTCATGTTGCAGCTTTGCACCTGACCACTTACGTATCTCTCTTGGATTGGTTTTTCCTCAACTCCAAACTTGAATCGTCTCATCCTTCTTGGGAGTTCCATCCATTACACATTATTTTAATCACACGCAAGTGAAGGAATAAAGGATTGCTTAAGGGGTTTACATAAAGGAAACCATGGACACACAATCCCTTACATAATGAGATGAGATATGAATCACATTCCAACAATTTAATTTAATAATAAATTAAATTAAACCAATTACATACGAATATATGGTCTAATATCATGATCATCCACATGCATGCAACAAATTACACATTTAATAAAATTAATATTCAATTATAATCATTCTTATTTAATATAAATCATACTTGAATCAATTAATTATCTTCTTTAATTAATCAATTCTTTTATCTTAATTATCATTCGAATTTTCTTGAGATTCTCATACATCATAATTTTAAACAAATTAAGTAAATTTATTTAAAATTAATTGTGTACAAAAAGAACATTGGAAGCAACATGGTGAGTACCTATCCAAACTACCCAACATGTATTATACTAATATATTATTTTCTCTTGTGACATGCGGAATACATGAATTATCACGTAATTTCACAGTATGTACTATCAACTTAATGACCACACATGACACATGGTATTTATGTAGCATGTAATTCTTCAATTCATATAGATTGATACCTGTAATATGACTTATACATGATATATAGATCCAAACATTATGAAAAAATAAATTAGATATTTATATATATATATAACCCTTCACATGGCGTGTACTGTCAACTTAATGACCACACGTAACACATGTTGATAAGGTTTGCATAGTATATTAGATTAATTTTCAATTCTTCATAATTTGGTAAAAGTTCACGATGTGTACATTAGAGCTACAAGATGTGTATGTTTCTAACCATCTATCAATGGAACATGCCTAGGGACTTGGCGTGTAACAACGCCACAAAAAAAGTTGGAGTACACGATGTGTACATGGGCTACACGGTGTGTGGTCTCCGAGTTACACAACCACCAGTCATGTAGGTCGTGTAAGAGAATACATGGCCCATCCGTGACTATGAGACTACACATCTTGTACTAATGTTACATGGAATGTACTCCCTCAGATTGTGTGACAGGATAGCCCAGTCAATATGTGGTGTATAATTAAATTCACTGTGTGTAATAAATTCACACACCCTAAATTAATTCCAAATTAATTCATGGTGTATTAAACACTAGTACATGGCTTGTACCTCTGGGTTATATGACATTTACTCTTGTGTTATCTAGACAGACTCCTTGGCACCTCCAGATTATATCTTAGAATTTATTTTGTTCATAAAATTAATTGATTTGATTATATTTATCAGAAATAAAAAGGAAGAAAGAAGATCCCACAATTCAGATTAAAGAAAAATTAAACTAGAATCGAAAACCAATGAAAAATGTGTAAATCAATAAATGATTTCTAATAATTATAAATAATTATGAAACCTCCCTCTGATATGTCTTTTAGATTCCAGGCATAGAGGAAGAGTCTGATGGGTTGTGCCCAACTTTTTTTTGTCATGATCATTGATTAATCTGGGATTTACATGACAATAAATGATGTGATCAGCAGTATTGAATCAAAGAATATAGATAGTGGATAAATGTTGAAACCGAAGCGCATGATCACTACATATTATTTATAATTAATTTAAGCAATTAAAGAATTACCTTCTGAGAAAGTTTTTCTTCGTTGATGGATCTGACAACATATCTATGACGTACCTTCGTTGTATTGTTGGAATCAAGAATAAATTTCCTCTATCAGCGATCCACATGCGTTCCACAAATCTCAAAACACCACCATAGGAATCTCTGAGTGTTAACATGATAGATCCTATCAATTGTGTCATCTGTCTTTGATCACCATGAAAATTGCTTCCAAAGAATTATTCGTGATATCTCTAGACTCGAGAGTGGAATGTGGAGGAAGATCTCTCTCCGTTCATAGGAGTGTTCTAGGAGAGGGATCTCTCTAGGGATTGAGTGGATTCTCTTCAGATGCTGTTATGCGCAACACAAAATTAATTGGATCTCTTAAGAAAATAATATAATTGGGTTTTTATAACACTTTTGTTAGGATAAATAATTTCACAACTACCATTTATCATTTATTTAATTCTTGTGTAACCCCATGTCTATAAAAATAATAATAATATTATTTCTTAACATGCACTAAACTCACGAATTAAAATTAAATATTATTTATTCAAATAATATTCAATATATATTATTTCTCATCAGACCATTAAACCTGGTCCTCCATTCCACTATAATATTTATGAGGGCTTGAATAATTACAATTTAATTAATAAATAAATATCACTACATTATTCATCAATAAATAAATAAATATTATATCCACAAAATAAAAAATAAATATTTATTAAATATTCCTCTCACATAATATTATCTTGAATATCTGGTGAAGGAATATATGTGATCAAGAAAACATAAATAATTATTAAACTACACTCGAGAATAATATTTATTCAACTTGTTAAATAATAAAAAATAATATATTATTTAACTGATATTCTATATACACTTGGTGTGTGACCCTCTAGGCCTCTTTCTTAGTGACATTAGGAGAAGTAGCCTAAAGTCTAAGGTTTACATCTAGAAATATTCCAAGACACCCATAGAGAAAAAGTTAATGATATAATGAAATAATACCTCATACAGATGATTACTACATAATATAATATCTTTATCGCAATATATCTAATCAAGAAGGTTGCATGTTGGTGTCATCAACCTATATGCTCAATGTATCTTTCTTTGACTTTATCGAAATTGAACTTGCCTATAGAATGCGATTACCATGGATTTTTTTAGGTTATATCATTTCCATCAAAGGGTATGTGATATCAACTTTCATTAAAGAACAAAAGGGATAAATCCTCTCTCTCATTACTTATTAATGAAATATTACTCGTGATGCACCCAAAGTATCCTACCTTTCTATGAACATATGTCTTCTCAGTTTTTGTGAATACATCAAAGTACATGACTTATAATACTCATTAATAATAATATTAAAGTTTAAGAATCAATACCCACATCCGTATATAGGAACATACAATGACATATATAAATATTGATTTTATACTGACGAGTCTCATTCTCATAATATCTCACATTGGATATTACCAAGGGCGTACACCATGAGAAGGTTTCTCAAATTCCTATGAGTCTCCAACTATGATAGCATGTATCATTTATGTCTCTCAAATGATTTTATCTATATATATAACATATATTTAAGAATATTTTTGTGGCACTTTTGGGTCCTCATCGTAACAGGAAACTGTTATGACCTTTCAGTGCAACAACTACTCTTAGGACATTATCACATGCTATGTTACGTAGGAAAACAATTATGATGTGATAATGAGTTTATTAATATTAAAAATAATGAATAAAAGTTATCATAAAGTATATAAGAGTTGGTTCTAAATTTCCAACTTCAACAAGTTTTACCTGAAACATTTTGTTACACCAATCATGTGTCCTAAACATGCATAGTGATTTTTGGGTAGTAGAGAAACATGGTTCAGGGCAATATTATCCTAACCTTGTTTCCTAACTGTGTGTGTTAGTAAAAGTTTCAAAACTTAATTTTTAACGCTTGGATTAATGCCTTAAGTCCCCATTAACACTCATATTCAACCTTGCACGGATCTAGGACTTCCATGGAGGGATTTTAGGGATTCTCTACCTTTAAACAATAGATTTATTATAAATATTGATTTGATCAATGTGGAATCAAAGTTTAGGGTTTAATGTTTTTATAAATTTTTGAATCTCTCTCTTTAGATCCCTATTTTTCTTAAATTTGAGGATGTTTGTGGTGGATTAGTGAATTCTTTGGGTGGAGAATTGAGGATTTTTTTTCTTCATATTTTAGTAATTGAATTATTCAACCATGTTAGAGGGATTTATAGAGTTATGAATTTGGGAATTCCAAAAAGCAATATGTCTAGGTATATGGCTATAATATATTCTATGAATTGGCTAATTCCACATGCATTGTTGATTGATTATGATTTATTGAGTACTTATTTAATTAAATTCTCATGATTTCTTGAATTTATACAAAATTTTTATTTAGGCTCAATCAATTTTGATGGAAACTTGGGATTCTTTGGCATAACTAATTTTTTTGGATATTTTTATGGTTTTGAATAATCATGTACTTTTTAATGAAATTAGGAATTTAGATAATAGAGATTTTAAAAAGGGTAATTTTTTTTATGAATGTTGGAAAATTGAAATGGGGATTTTGATGAGGAATAAATGGTTTCATTTTGAAATTAAATTAGAGATTTTAATGAGAGATTGTGGGTTTATTTGAAGTTAAAATTTAAGAAATTTATGGAATACTAATGTTATTTAAAATTATATAAATTGGATTCTAAATGTAATGAACTGTGTTTTTTGGTCTTAGACATAAATTTTGGGGTTTTTTGCAATAGGAATGTGTGTTGGAAATGTTTTGTGGAGATCTAATTTAAAAAAACATGTCACATCCATGGTCATGGGTGGATTGGAGAGTGTGTGTTATAGTGGAAAAAGGGAATTTCTCACACCAAAAGTGAGTTATGAAGTGTTACAGGTGATGAATCGTTTATACCATGAAATCTAGCTAGTGATTGATAATTTCAAATGGTATATTACCACCTGTAGAAACCTAAGAATCCTTAATACACTATATTGGTTTATGGGAGAACATGTGTTCTAAAATGGTTTAGGAAAATTTGGGTTTTCCATCAGATGTTGGAAAAAATGGATTTTCCATTGATCTTTTTTGGAAAACATGTTGTTTTTATCTAGAAATAGGGATTTTTCCAATGAGTTTTGAAAATGAAAAGTTTTCTTTGAATTGTGATTTTTTGAAATTTTTCTTGAAGAATTATCTTGAAATTAATAATTTTTTATAACAAGTAGCTTGGTTTTGGAAAGTTTTATAAATCAAATATTTTAGTTTTAAATATATTTATGACTTATAATGATTTATTTGAATTTTTTATGAAAATGATTTTGTATATATTTGTATTGGAGTCTTGGGGAAATCTATTTATTTTTATACTCACCCAATATTTGTTCATTTTGGTGGACTTCTAGATTCCATCAAACATAACGCAGGTAAGGTGAAGTCATTATTCTTCTTTAGTGGTGAGTTTTAGTTCTACATTAGAGTTATAGCAGAGGATATGGTATATCATAGTTTGATCATTTACATATTTGGTTGACATATGGTGTTTCCTATTTTATTTATCTTACTATATTTAGTTTTTTATTGAAAACATTGGTTTATGTTGTCAAATATTCTTATAAAGTTTCATTAAAAATGGGTTTTATCATGATCATGCATGGTTATAGTCTTATTTGAGGGAAAATTGTTCACCAAGCATTTTGTTTTATCCCTCGCAACTTTTTAAAATCCTCTAGTGACCAGGGGATGTTCTTGAAGAAATATGGAACCCTAACTCAAAACTTGGGATTTAGACTGTCACACCCCATGTCACTACAGGGGTATTTATTTTATATTATTTTAATTAATTTTAGGGAAATTTAAATTTTTATGAGCTTTGGATTTAATTTTTTTTCTAGAAATTTTTTTTTCACATGATTTGGGGAGCACAATTTAAAAGAAACTATGTGGGTACCCTTATGTGGGGATGTTCTCAATTCATTTTTAATGTGAATAGTTTGACTTGCATTGATAGTGAACATTTTGTGTGACTCATGGTATAAACCATGCAGTTTCACCCTTCCATGATAATTACCTAGTGCATGGCTTGCACCCTATTAGGTAAACTATGTGCTAAGCATATGGTATGGCTATGTATTTTGAAAGTAAAATTTTTCATGATTGTAAAATAGTTTTCAAACTATGTGGCCAAACCATGAGAAGGTGTTTTGTCTTCATAGTAGATGTCACATAGTTGGTGCATGATTTACCAAATGTGTGGCCTAACTATGTGATTTTTCCAAAATTATAAAAATTGGTTTCCAAAATTACCCTTATCTCAATTTAAGGGGTTTCCACCCTTTTTCTTCCTCCTCCCCATTCAACCAGTTGATGTGACCTTATTTTAATGCATGTTTTACATATCTTTTTGATGATATTTTGATGCTATATTATGTCTAAATGATCTTTTAAGGGTGATTAATTAATAATTATTTATTTTTTATCGAAATTTTATTTACTTGAATATTTTTAATAAATCACATATATTTTGGTATTTTTTTAATAAATTAATCCTTGATTATATTTTGTATATTTTTAAGATCAAACACTTTATGGTTTTTTGGTGAGATCCAATTGGAATTTATCTTTAAAATTATTTTATTAAGTGTAGTTGGTGATTGGATTTAAACTTATAGAGTTCCAAGATTCTTTATTTTTAATATTTTTTGTTGGAACATTTTTTAATCAGATCCTTTGAAACTAAAATTCACATTTTGTTTTTCTGTTGCGGGGTCTCTTTTCAATTTTTAATTAAAATTACTTCATCACAAAAATTTTACATTGTTATTTCTAATTTTCAGGTGAATTCATAGGATAATTTTCCTCTTGTTGTATAAGATCATTTCAAGTTGTCCCCTATAAGATAATTTTTTTTCCATTTCGTATAAGAAAAATTCCACATAAGATATTTTTAGAAGTGAAACTTTCATAAGATAATTGTACATCCAACTGTAAAATAATTTTCTAATGTGCTCATAAGATAAATGAAAATCACTAAACATGTAAAGGAATCTTGTATATGCCACTAACCTCAAAATACAATTCCTAACTGGATGTAAGAGAGATTACTTCTCCTTTTTCACTCGGCTCATCCTTGAGGAAGATGAGCTAGGTGTGCTTGATGACAAAAGTTAATGAAACCTCAAAGATTCTCTATTTCTTAATGAACCTGAATACATCACCTATTGAGGTTTAGGGATTTTCATTTCTATGAAGAGGAATATGACCTGATCTACTAAGTAATAAGATATATAATATTAAGCTTCAAACACTAAAGATAATCAGAAGATGGTGTGAGTTGGGAAGAACACTTGGGGATCATCAAATAAAAAGAACCGACGCCGAACTAGTTTAGATATATGAAAGAAAAAGGAAAAACCAAGATTAGGGTACTCAAGAAGAAATTTTGATATATGGGAAAGACACATGAGGCCATGGGATATTCTACCACTTGATTGAAGTTGAACCAACATTGAGGTCAATGTAAGATCGGTGTTTCTGAAGTGTGACCGATCGAAGTTGATGTAACCAATGAAAATAAATGAGCTTGATTGATCAAGGTTGGGTCACAACAATTGAAAAAGAATATCTCTATGGTCGTTAGAGCATCAAATGAGTGAGGCCAATCAAGAACCACCATTACTGATTGAAGCATGGTTGACTAGTGAAACCCAAGTTGTTTAAAGGATTAGAATTGAGACCGAATCTAAAGAACATGAGCCAAGATGATTATGGAGTTTCAATAAAATCATGTCAAATAATATGTGTTCATTATTGTGATTTTATGTGTTCGGGTATGTTTCAATGAAAGTAAAGGGGCCTTGATTCTCCCTAATTCACCAGTTTTAGTGGTAAAGAGAACTGTACATGAGGTTATTAATGGAATGTTAATGAGGAATACCATATTGTGGTTTCACTGTTTATTATAGAGATGGGTTATGGCCACTCAATTTAGTCAAGAATGAAGTGAGGATTCTTGATGTCCATTGAGGGTGTCATTTAGAGCTAGTGTTGTAAACACTAGTTTGGATATTGAATAAGTTGAGCAATCCATGTGAAACTGAATAAGTTTCAAACCAATGTAAAATAGAGGATGAAACCAGATGGTTCAAGAAAATTTAACAGTGATACCGAGTTAGCCTGGTGCTTCTTCAAGTGATGTCATTTAAGTTAAGAGTTTGAGCATTGTTTGCTGGGAGATTAAAAGATTTGATTTTAGAGGGTTTGGTTATACTTGAGAAGATAGACATTTTGAATTAATTTTTTGATACATGTGTTAGGAGTTGATGGAGATGCATGGTGTTGTATTCAAATATCATGTGGGATTTTTAAGGTCAGGGAATTAATATAATTAAAGGGAAGGATTTATAGTTTTTGCTGATAGGTTCAATCTTTATAAGTGAAGACCAATAGTTTTTCCTAATTCTCATTGAGATGGAAGCATGTATCAGGCATTAATCTATTTCAAGGGACAAATTAATGTCACATTATTATCTAAAAAATAGAATCTAAAAGTAAACCTACAGTTGACACCTAGACTTAAATTTTGTGAGATAAAAAATGGTTTATATTATAGAAATATGGGACTTTGAGGGGGGAATGATGTATTGTTCCTAGAAAGATGGAGGCAAACACAGGAGGAACATTAATGACGAGGTTTTGTAGGAGAGAGGAACTTGGAGAAGATGTCTTCACGATAGAGAGGATACTTTAACTTTTCCCATTTCCTTGTTTCCTTTGTTTTTTATACAACTTCATTTTATTATTTTTAATTGAAAATGATTATTGGCTAAATTTTATTGGGGGAATGAGATTGTTCTGGTTTTTTTTTTCAATCCATGTTTTTTATTTTGATTGTGCTGATATTATTATTCTTCTTGGAAACATTTATTTTTTCAAAACATTAAGAATTTATGATAATTGATCTTGATTAAAATTTACAAAACTATAAGGAACAATTTATTTGAAAATATATTTACAAGGAAAATTTCAATCAATCAAAATTTGAAGAATAACCCACCATGATTTAACAATAATTTGATTGTGGTGATAGTAATTCCAAGTTAACGAGTTGAAGAATGGGGTTGAAAAACCATAGGAGTTGATTTACCACCCATTAGATGTTGAGAATCCGTCTGTATTGTCCTTCCGATAAACCACAAGAAGTAGTCAATTCAGAATCACTCTGGCAGAAAAAAATTCTAGAAGGAATATTTGAATCTTAGTGTTCCAAAACTCAGAAGAAATGAAATCACCAAAATCACCACAATAAGTAAAAACAACTTCATCCCTATTCACTAAAACACATAAAAAACATTCATGAAAATAAAAGTAAATGTTGGCAATAAATAACACTATGGTTTTACATTGTTTTTACTAAAAAATCCCGCGTCCATGAGAAAAACATTGTAGCATTCCATTCATCTATAAGAAAAAGGTTTATTACTTGTGACTAATGATTTGAATGGGTTAATATAATAAGTAATAACTTCACATCCACACCATACAAAGGTGGCCCCACCATCTTATTTATAAATAGTTTCATTCGATATTATGGTTTCATTAACCTCTGAGAAATACAGGAGTCTATCCATTTCATTATTTCCATTGATAGTATTCTGTAGAAATCATATGTATGACCACCCCTTCTAGTAAATCTGCAATCTCTCAACAGTATTGAATATCTGTCATTTTTTTGGATATATCTGATAGGTTTCTATAACAAGACTACTTGAATCTAAGCACATTAGAAAAAAATACTTTCCAACAACCTCCTTCTTAAAACCTTCTTCCAAAAAACTAAAGAAAAAACCTATCCTTGGAACCACTTCAATGAAATGTAGATCTTACAGAATTACTCCTTCTATTCAACTGACTTCATTCAATTGAATTAGTCTTCACACATTCCAAACAATCTTCCACTTGAATACTGTTTTAGAGAAAATCACATTATCACCTCCAACTTTGGATGCGTATGATGCCTCTCCACCTCCTTCCGTTCACCCAAGCCTGAATGAGTCTTGATGTTTCCTAAGTATTTCTAAACCCAAACTATTAGTAAACATGTTCTCTATATTCTATTTTCTATCGATCTTCTATAAGTAAAACTCACAATCTTCTAGTATCTTCCGTATGTGATGGTATTTCAGATCAATGTGTTTAGTTCTTTAATGAGACACTGGATTCTTATCCATATGAATTACATTATAACTATCACAGTAGAGAAACCATTTCTCCTGTCTGCACCTAATTTATTCAACCAAACACCTTACAAACATCATATCCTTTCTAGCTTCCGTAACACCTACATACTCTACTTTCATTACAAAAAGTGAAATCCCTGGTTGTAACCTAGACATCCAACCGACCATGGTTCCACCAAAAGTATAAAAATATCCAGTTATGCTCTTCTAAGAATCATAATCACCCCAAATTCTATATCTACAAAACCATGTAACATATCATCATATTCAAAACAAATTGTTTCACCTTCCATTCCTTTAAGATATCGAATAATCCACTTTATAGCTTCTCAATGATCTTTCCAAATATTTTCCATGAACTGGATAACCACTCCCACCACATGGGTAATATCCAATCATGTACACACCATAGAATACATCAAAATTTAGATGGATGAAGTATACAGAACATTCACATGTATTTATTTTCTTCTTTCATTCGTAGTTCCTACTCCTTTGAAAGTTTAAAGTGGTCAACAAGAGGAGTTGAAACTAGTTTACATCTATTCATTATGAATCTCTCAATGATCTTCCAGATGTGATTCATTTGTGATAAAACTATGCTTTGAGTTTTCTTATCATTTACAATACTCATTCCTAAGATCTTCTTAGCTTCACCAAAATCTTTCATCTCAAAATTTCTAGACAAGTCCTGATTCAACTTTAGAATCAGTTGAATATTCAGACCCACCAATAGTATATGATCCCCATATAAGAGTAATATGATGAATCATTTATTTTTAACTTCTTCCAGTAATAACAATGATCAGAGTTACTTCAGATGAAACCTTTCTATTCCATAAAGGAATCAAACTTTTAGTTCCAAAACCTTGGTGATTATTTCAAACCATAAAGGCTCCATTTCAATTTACATGCCAATCTCCAATTTTTATTATTCATGAAACCAATTGGTTGCTTCATATAGATTTCTTCCTCTAAACCCCCTAGATTAAAATCTGTCTTAATATCCATCTATTAAAGGTAAAAATTTCTAGAAGCAACCAAGATTAAAATATTTTGAATGGTATTATGTTTAAATACTAGAGAAAATATTCCAGAGAAGTAAATACCTTCTTAAATACTTTCACAACCATCCTTACTTTATATATTTTACTTCCGTCAGATTCTTCTTTCATTTGGAATAACTACTTGTTTTCATTTACTTTATTCCCTAATAGTGATTATGTTAGATCTCAAGTGTTATTCACTGATAGTAAATACAACTCCTCTGTAACGCCCCGACCCCAGCTACCCAGAGTCGGTGCATTATTTCGTAACATTGGCATGATCACAAGAAAGATCAAATCTCGAAAGACCGATTGGTTTAGTAGCCTCGGAAACACTAGATATATCCATAAGTTTTACATTACATCATAAAATGAAAAACTACTACAACAACATAATGTTTCCACAGTCCACACTATAATCCCCTCATAATATCCCTGCAGGTCATTCATAACTTACGTCTTCACTTCCTGGGAAAAAATAAAACATAGAAAAGGGGTGAGCTCAAATGCCCAGTAAGGATAACAATATAGCGGAAACTTTCATAAATAAGACTAAACATTTAAGGCAATGTATAACTAAAACAAAAGCCTTTTAAACATGAACTCAACATGGTATGGCATAAATAAAATGAAATAATTCCATTTACTTATTCACATGGATATTCTACTAATCGAATAATCACATGCAAAAATCAATAACCACTTTCATAATGTTGGAATGCATAATGCCAGACTATCATAACCACATAGTCAAGGCCTCGTGCCAAGACTACAGATAATATTTTGTCAAGGCCTTGTGCCAAGACACTAGTTTGTCTCATGAGACCTACCGATGCATCGAGGAGCTATAGCGGGCTCCACCCGTCACTTACTAAGTCCAATGCATTCCCATATGAAAAGGTTTAAACATAACATAAACATTCGTATTAAAACTAGCATACAAAATGTCAATAATTTCACCATAAACTATGAATGGTATAAAAATAGCACATCCACAGTCAAACATATCACAAAACCTTCAATACAATATAGAAGTTTTGTATCACAATAGATCAAATTCAAATAAGCGTAAAATCCATCAAAGGATGTTGACATAGATGAAATCAAAATTCTTTTTAAAGAAATATCTCTTTTTATTTTGAAATCATTTAAGATCCATATAAAATAAAACATTTTCTTTGAAAATATTCTTATAAGCTTGTAAGGGAAGTTTTGAAGATTTTATAATGGCGGAAATTAGCCGCACCCGCCGTATAAGTTAAAAAAAACATTCTTACCTTAATTTTTTCGAAAAGGTTAAAAAAGACCTTGTTTTGAAAACGACCGAAAGATTCCTTTATAAACCACTTATAAAAGTCAAAAAGGGTATAAATGACTTTAACTCATATTCTAGTAAATAGTAAAAATGTTTTGAAATACATTTTTAAGAAACATGGATGTGGATGATAAAGAGATCCCAGTAGATTATTACGTATAAACAACCTCAGATAATGAAGAGATTGTGAAATAACCCTTACCTTGTACTTTTCCTTGGTTGGGGTAGGTTAACCTCTTGTATAATGGTGAAATAATTGTTATTAAATTATACAAGAATCATATACATTAATATGATATCGTATATGATCTTTTAACATTGCTTTATTAATAATATCTTAGTATTATCGTCGTTTCAGGTGATAATCGATTCGTTCTTCTTAAATGTTTGGTTACGTAAGACATGTTTGTAAAGGATAGATTAAATCTTATTCATAATCAGAATGATATTAACATTATTTTTAACCCTAAAATGAGAATAATACTTGAATGGATACGATGGAGGAAGGATCTCACCGCGTTCATGGAGACGGTAGTCCGTACGTACGCACGAACGCTACTTCCATTTAATTTTTATTTTAAAAGAATTGAATCCAAATGATACATAGGTATATTACTATTACAATATAATATAATATTTTATATATGTTACTTAAGTTCATTAACACCATCCTTTATACGTTCCATGTGTGGTATGAACGAGTCATATCATTTTAAGGGGGCGGTAGTCCACACTTCCTCAAATGAAATTATCGTATGTATATACAACATGAAACGAATAATGGTATGAAATAAAATCGAATTACAGAAGCTTATATATAAAATATATATCATTAATATCATATTTAATTATAGTGCCATCATAATGGCCACCATGAGAGGCGGTAAGATGTTTTTGAACAATCATCGTTTCGTGAGGCATTAGTTTGCCATCCACAGAAACATTATGTTCATCATCTATTAGATGGAGTTGTGTGTATGTGTAGTTTGAATCCTTATTATAACAACATCCTAGTATATTGTGGATACTGGTGTTGTTACAAAAGAAAGGAAATAAAAAGAGTTTGGGGGTTGAAGAAGCAAAATAAATGAAAATAATTTAAGAGAAATCGTTACCTTTAATTTAGGTAACTCACTTTGGTTGGAACCAAAGGACTTGTTGAAATGCTTTCTGCCTAAGGGGAAGCTTCAAGGAGGAGGAGAGGGATGTGGGGAGCTTATTGGGGCAGAGTTTGGACGAGCCAAGTGGCTTGAGAGGTGTGAGGAATGAGTAGAAGTGGTCTCCTTTTATAAGGGAGAGGAGGGGCTCTTTAGGAAAGAGTGAAAGTATTACTTTATAATATAATTATATTCGGTTTATAATGGTCCAAAAATCATTGAGGTCAAAGATAAGATGACTCATATTCTAAATAACATCAACCAATAATAATTGGACAGGTTTTAGATAATATTTTAATCATTATAATCTTATTTATTTAAATGATTTATTAATGAGGTAAACATTGCATCATTATTGTGTCATTAATAATTTGACTTATTTGATGTCTAAAAATTATAAATAAAATATCATCATGTAGGAAATCTTTTTAGCGTTCTAATGAATATTTATAATCGAAAATCCAACATGTATAACCCTATGTAAAAATTGTTCTTCAAAAAGATGTAAGCTTTTGCCATTTTTATTTTTATTTTAACTTTATTAATATAATGTGTCCCTACCACATACAAGTGGCTCCAAGGGGTCCCCAAATTGACCCAAGGATGCCCATGGTCGGGTATGTGTCCACCAATAAGGTTAGGACACGTTTTAGGGTAATTTTGTATTATTATAATATTATTTTTTAACCCTTATTTACCGGATTTACCCTTTCACCATGGTAAATAAAATATTTACCACAGTAACTATTCAAAATGTCTAAAAATAAAAGTTACCTATTTACACAATTTGAACATCCTGATTCCAAATATGGAATCCATTTTCCTAAATTCAAAACACAGAAGTGGCAGAAATTAATTTAAAATTAATTCCCGCTGTCAAAACAAAAAGCGTGTTTTTAAGAGATAATAACTATCAAAAGATTGACTCTTGTTTATGTTTGGTTTAATTGTAAAATTATGTCCAATGACAAAAATTAAATTGAATGGTAAAAATATATTCTAAATATACTTTAAAACCACTCAAATTCATAATTTATCAACATTAATTATTTTGATTAAATAAGTTGTTTTTAATTAAAATTTAGTAATTTTCACTATTCATCAAAATATAAAAGTTATCCGAAAAGTACCAAAATTTCACCCTAGGCTAATTTCGATATTCTGAATCCAAAAATGAAGTCGATTTTCAAATATAAAATATATATAATTTCAAAAAGTAGGTATTACTATTCACAACGTCTAGTTTAATTAGTTGTGGTGTGTGTTAGAACTCGAGGTTGCGTACAACACACGCTATCGCATTATTCAAAGGGAAACGTACCGTAGAAGCTTGGGGTGTTAAATTCTCCCCTCCTTCAAATAATTGCGTCCTCGCAATTTCTAGGGTATTACTGCATAAAAAGACTCGGGTGGTTCTTCATCATAAGTTCCTCGGGTTCCCACGTTGCCTCTTCCATCTTATGGTTTCTCCACAAAACTTTTACCAGACGCGTCGTCCTGTTTCTCAGTACTTGTTCTCTCGTATCAAGAATCTTGACAGGCTCTTCACAATAAGACAGATCAGGTTCCAGTTCAAATTCCTCATAGGTGAGTACATGCGTTGGGTCAGGCATGTATTTTCTCAACAGAGATACGTGGAACACATCGTGAACTTTGGAGAGACTTGGCGGCATTGCCAATCGGTAAGCTACTGCCCCAATTCGTTCTAGAATTTCGAAAGGTCCGATGTACCTGGGACTCAATTTACCTTTCTTACCAAAACGTATGACTCCCTTCTATGGAGATACCTTCAGGAAAACATGATCACCGACTTGAAATTCCAAATCCTTCCTTCGATTATCGGCATAGCTCTTCTGCCTACTTTGAGCTGCTTTGATGTGATTTTGGATTACTTTCACCTTTTCCACCGTTTCCTCCACCAGTTCTGGGCCTACAAGTTTTCTTTCACCAACGTCATCCCAACAGGTTGGTGTACGACATCTCTTTCTGTATAACGCTTCATATGGTGCCATCTGAATACTCGAATGGAAGCTATTGTTATAGGAAAATTCTACCAGTGGTAAATATTGATCCCACATACCCTGAAAGTCAAGTGAGCAAGATCTCAACATGTCTTCTAGGGTTTGAATAGTCCGTTCTGATTGTCCATCTGTCTGAGGGTGGTAAGCAGTGCTCAAATGAAGTTCAGTATCCAGGGATTTCTGAAGACTTTTCCAAAATCTTGAAGTAAAACGGGGATCACGATCAGAAACAATTGATAAGGGTACTCCATGAAGTCTCACAACTTCATTAATATATAGTCTTGCTAGACGTTCCAGGGGTAGATCTTCTCTTATAGCAAGAAAATGTGCTGACTTGGTAAGAGGATCAACAATAACCCATATTGCATCATTCCTTCTAGGAGTCTTTGGTAGCCCCATGACAAAGTCCATCGTAATATTGTCCCATTTCCACTCTGGTATGGGAAGAGGTTGCATGACTCCTCCAGGCTGTTGCCTTCCAGCTTTCACTTGTTGACAAACCATACATCTTGACACAAAATCCGCAATCTCCCTCTTCATGTTGTCCCACCAAAAATGTTCCTTCAAATCTCTATACATTTTGGTGCTCCTAGGGTGTATAGAGAAATTGGAACTATGAGCATCATCCAACAATTCCTTTTTCAGATCAGGTATATTGGGAACACAAAGTCTCTTCCCGAATTTCAAAATTCCATCTTCATACACAAAGTCTCTTAATCTCCCATCACTCACAGCTTTAATCTTCTTTTTGAATTCTTCATCATCGGCCTGAGAACTCTTAATCCTTTCTAGTAAAGATGGTTTTTCAACCATTTGAAAAAGCATTGATGTTTCACCTTCCCTGGTTATTCCCATGTCCATCTTCACTAGATCCATGAAAATTGGATCCCTTTCAATTCTCATCATGTTCAAAACTCCATGGTCTTTTCTGCTCAAAGCATCTGCTACTTTGTTTGCTTTCCCTGGGTGGTAGTGTATCGTGCAATCATAATCCTTGAGTAATTAAAGCCATCTCCTTTGCCTCATGTTGAGTTCTTTTTGTGAGAAAATATACTTCAAACTCTTGTGATCAGTATAAATCTCACATTTTTCACCATAGAGGTAGTGCCTCCATATCTTCAAAGCAAAGATTACAGCTGCTAACTTGAGATCATGAGTAGGATAGTTTTGTTCATGAATTTTCAACTGTCGTGATGCATAGGCAATAACTCTATCATTCTGCATAAGGACACAACCAAGTCCTTTCTTTGATGCATCACTATAAATAACGAACCCATCATTCCCTGATGGTAGAGTCAATATAGGAGCATTGACTAATCTTCTCTTCAGTTCTTCAAAACATTCTTCACACTCTTTTGTCCAAACAAATTTAACCCCTTTACGTGTGAGCTTCGTTAATGGGTTAGCCAATCGGGCAAAATTCTGGACGAAACGTCGATAATAACCTGCCAAACCAATAAAACTGCGTACCTCAGTTATACTCGTAGGTGCTGGCCATTCTTGGATTGCCTTGGTCTTAGAAGGATCAACAGAGATTCCATCTTTAGAGACAATATGGCCAAGAAAATAAATCTCCTGAAGCCAGAATTCACACTTGCTAAACTTCCCATATAATTCATGCCTCCTCAGAGTCTTCAAGATAATGCGCAAGTGATTTTCATGATCTTCGTAGGTTTTGGAGTATACCAAGATATCATCAATAAATACCACCACAAATTCATCAAGATACTCCTTGAAAACTCTATTCATCAGATCCATGAATACAGAGGGTGCATTAGTCAATCCAAACGGCATTACAGTAAACTCGTAATGCCCGTACCTGGTTCGAAATGCTGTCTTCGGAATGTCTTCCTTCTTCACACACAACTGATGGTATCCAGATCGAAGGTCAATCTTTGAAAAGTATTGAGCTCCATGCAGTTGGTCAAATAAATCATCAATACGAGGTAGGGGATACTTGTTCTTTATCGTTATAGCATTGATCTCCCTGTAGTCGATATATAACCTCATAGATCCATCTTTCTTTTTAACAAAAAGAACAGGGGCTCCCCATGGAGAAACACTAGGGAGAATAAATCCTTTATTACTCAATTCCTCTAGTTGTTTCTTTAGTTCGACTAACTCTACAGTGGCCATTCTATAAGGGGTCTTCGATATAGGCCTTGATCCATGAATCAAATCAATGGAAAATTCAACTTCTCGTTCTGAAGGATGTCCAGGTAAATCTTCCGGAAATACATCTACAAATTCTTTCACAACAGGTACATCCTCTATTTGAACATTCCTTTCCTCACCGACAGTTATTTCATTCTCTTCCTCCCCAATAATTGAATTAAGTTGAGCTACTGGGGGTGGATCTAAATAAGAATTAGGTGGTGACGATTCTGCTCTAAAAATAAGGTGTTTCTTATCATTATCATCAAGAATCGTAACCTCTTTCTTCTTACAATAAATCTTCGCATCATAGTCCGAAAGCCAGTCCATACCGAGGATTATATCAAACTCAATCATAGGTATGACGATGAGATCAGCAGATAAAGAAAATTTATGTGCTCTAATGGGGACTGATTCACAAAACTTTGTTGCAACGATACTTCCCTTAGGAGTTTTAACCGACAACTCTCTTATTAAATCAAATTGGAAATATCTAATTTTCTTAGCAAACTGGGAAGATATGAAACAATGCGATGATCCAGAATCAAATAATGCATTTGCTAAACTTGAGGAAACCATTAAATTACCTGCCACCACGTCTTTCGGAGCTTCTACCTCTGCAGTAGTGATAGCATAAGCCTGGCCTTGATCCCTTGGCCTTTTCTGAGGTAATTTCTCCTGACGCTTAGGGCATGCATTCGCATAATGCCCCATTTCCCTGCAATTGTAGCACTGAACGTTGGTAGCTTCCTTCTTCCCCTTGCAATCATGAGCTTGGTGGCCTTTTTCACCACACTTGTAACAGACTCCCATTCCCTTCAAGCAAGTACCAGGATGTTTCTTCCCACATTTACCACAAGATGGATATTCAAACTTTCCCTTCTTCCCCTTATTTCCATTCCCAGATTGATCAGCAGGTCTCTTCTTCTCTTGCTTCGCTTTAAAGTCATAAGACTTAGAGAATTCCTTTTCGGTCTTGATAGCACATGAGACAATGTCCTCGTACGATAAAAAGGATTGTGAGACTAATGCTCGACGGAGAAATGGTTTTAACCCATCAAAGAAACGATCAATCTTACTTCTTGGGTTGCGAATATAATCTCTAGCATACCTCGCTAACCTTGTAAAGTTAGCCTCATACTTTGTGACATTCTCATCCTCCTTTTGTCTCAGACTCAGAAATTGCCTTTCCATATCTGCTCGATGGTCGCGAGGAAAGTATTTTTCTAAAAATAGATCTTTGAACTCCCTCCATTCCATATTTGATACTTCATCATCTTCCTTCATGTTTTGAATTAATGACCACCATTGATCAACTTCTCCAGTGAGGCGGTAAACTGCCATGATAACTTTTTCTCTTTCACTGCTCCCCAAAGCCTGAAATATTTACTCTAGGGAAAATATCCATTGCTCAGCTACTAAGGGATTTGTATTCCCGTTGAAAGTTGGTGGTTGTTGCCTCATGAATCGATCTAACATTGATCCTCCACGCTGCGGATCAGGGTGCTCCATACGGGTAAGGTTATTATTCATAACCTGAGTAAGTTGTCCCAGTATGGTGATTAGCTGATTGGCACCAGTTGTATCACCAGACCCACTATAATTATCTTGAGCAGGAGGGCAATCCCTACATGGAGTACGTGCATTGATACGGTTTCCATTTCTTCCACTAGGTGCCATTTCTAAACAATGGCATAAACTAGATCAGTTTATGAATGAAAATACATAATCCCATACTTATAAAACACTTAACATAAATTGAACTATTTATGGATATAATCCATAATCATAAAAATGTTTTTCTTTGAGGAAGTATATACTCATAAACCCTTCATAATGATTTGTAAAGAAAGTGAGAGTTATCCTAAGCATATCCCCCGGGAGTGTCGTAACCAAGAGTGCAGCAAGGCCCGTTGTCGTGCACCAGTTCCCGTTCGAGTCTAGCTCAAAGCGGTGTTTTCGGGTTTTACCCCTAGGTACATCTGTGCCAGAGCCGCCTCTACCTGCTCGTATCCAGACAGGGATGTATTGCTCGGAAAACTCACAAAATCTCTACAATACCAAAATTCTAGGAAGTTCTTCTATACTAATCCTCAACGTTCATCTTAGGTCTACGTGCTCTAATCAGAGTTTATCTAAATCTAGCTTCCAAGGTTTGTACTAAACTTCCTCTGATACCAACTGTAACGCCCCGACCCCAGCTACCCAGAGTCGGTGCATTATTTCGTAACATTGGCATGATCACAAGAAAGATCAAATCTCGAAAGACCGATTGGTTTAGTAGCCTTGGAAACACTAGATATATCCATAAGTTTTACATTACATCATAAAATGAAAAACTACTACAAAAACATAATGTTTCCACAGTCCACACTATAATCCCCTCATAATATCCCTGCAGGTCATTCATAACTTACGTCTTCACTTCCTGGGAAAAAATAAAACATAGAAAAGGGGTGAGCTCAAATGCCCAGTAAGGATAACAATATAGCGGAAACATTCATAAATAAGACTAAACATTTAAGGCAATGTATAACTAAAACAAAAGCCTTTTAAACATGAACTTTCAACATGGTATGGCATAAATAAAATGAAATAATGCCATTTACTTATTCACATGGATATTCTACTAATCGAATAATCACATGCAAAAATCAATAACCACTTTCATAATGTTGGAATGCATAATGCCAGACTATCATAACCACATAGTCAAGGCCTCGTGCCAAGACTACAGATAATATTTTGTCAAGGCCTTGTGCCAAGACACTAGTTTGTCTCATGAGACCTACCGATGCATCGAGGAGCTATAGCAGGCTCCACCCGTCACTTACTAAGTCCAATGCATTCCCATATGAAAAGTTTTAAACATAACATAAACATTCGTATTAAAACTAGCATACGAAATGCCAATAATTTCACCATAAACTATGAATGGTATAAAAATAGCACATCCACAGTCAAACATATCACAAAACCTTCAATACAATATAGAAGTTTTGTATCACAATAGATCAAATTCAAATAAGCGTAAAATCCATCAAAGGATGTTGACATAGATGAAATCAAAATTATTTTTAAAGAAATATCTCTTTTTATTTTGAAATCATTTAAGATCCATATAAAATAAAACATTTTCTTTGAAAATATTCTTATAAGCTTGTAAGGGAAGTTTTGAAGATTTTATAATGGCGGAAATTATCCGCACCCGCCGTATAAGTTAAAAAAAACATTCTTACCTTAATTTTGTCGAAAAGGTTAAAAAGGACCTTGTTTTGAAAACGACCGAAAGATTCCTTTATAAACCACTTATAAAAGTCAAAAAGGGTATAAATGACTTTAACTCATATTCTAGTAAATAGTAAAAATGTTTTGAAATACATTTTTAAGAAACATGGATGTGGATGATAAAGATATCCCAGTAGATTATTACGTATAAACAACCTCAGATAATGAAGAGATTGTGAAATAACCCTTTCCTTGTACTTTTCCTTGGTTGGGGTAGGTTAACCTCCTGTATAATGGTGAAATAATTGTTATTAAATTATAAAAGAATCATATACATTAATATGATATCATATATGATCTTTTAACATTGCTTTATTAATAATATCTTAGTATTATCGTCGTTTCAGGTGATAATCGATTCGTTCTTCTTAAATGTTTGGTTACGTAAGACATGTTTGTAAAGGATAGATTAAATATTATTCATAATCAGAATGATATTAACATTATTTTTAACCCTAAAATGAGAATAAGACTTGAATGGATACGATGGAGGAAGGATCTCACCGCGTTCGTGGAGACGGTAGTCCGTACGTACGCACGAACGCTACTTCCATTTAATTTTTATTTTAAAAGAATTGAATCCAAATGATACATAGGTATATTACTATTACAGTATAATATAATATTTTATATATGTTACTTAAGTTCATTAACACCATCCTTTATACGTTCCATGTGTGGTATGAACGAGTCATATCATTTTAAGGGGGCGGTAGTCCGCACTTCCTCAAATGAAATTATCGTATGTATATACAACATGAAACGAATAATGGTATGAAATAAAATGGAATTACAGAAGCTTATATATAAAATATATATCATTAATATCATATTTAATTATAGTTCCATCATAATGGCCACCATGAGAGGCGGTAAGATGTTTTTGAACAATCATCGTTTCGTGAGGCGTTAGTTTGCCATCCACAGAAACATTATGTTCATCATCCATTAGATGGAGTTGTGTGTATGTGTAGTTTTAATCCTTCTTATAACAACATCCTAGTATATTGTGGATACTGGTGTTGTTACAAAATAAAGGAAATAAAAATAGTTTGGGGGTTGAAGAAGCAAAATAAATGAAAATAATTTAAGAGAAACCGTTACCTTTAATTTAGGTAACTCACTTTGGTTGGAACCAAAGGACTTGTTGAAATGCTTTCTGCCTAAGGGGAAGCTTCAAGGAGGAGGAGAGGGATGTGGGGAGCTTAGTTGGGCAGAGTTTGGACGAGCCAAGTGGCTTGAGAGGTGTGAGGGATGAGTAGAAGTGGTCTCCTTTTATAAGGGAGAGGAGGGGCTCTTTAGGAAAGAGTGAAAGTATTACTTTATAATATAATTATATTCGGTTTATAATGGTCCAAAAATCATTTAGGTCGAAGATAAGATGACTCATATTCTAAATAACATCAACCAATAAGAATTGGACCGGTTTTAGATAATAGTTTAATCATTATAATCTTATTTATTTAAATGATTTATTAATGAGGTAAACATTGCATCATTATTGTGTCATTAATAATTTAACTTATTTGATGTCTAAAAATTATAAATAAAATATCATAATGTAGGAAATCTTTTTAGCTTTCTAATGAATATTTATAATCGAAAATCCAACATGTATAACCCTATGTAAAAATTGTTCTTCTAAAAGATGTAAGCTTATGCCATTTTTATTTTTATTTTAACTTTATTAATATAATGTGTCCCTACCACATACAAGTGGCTCCAAGGGGTCCCCAAATTGACCCAAGGATGCCCATGGTCGGGTATGTGTCCACCAATAAGGTTAGGACACGTTTTAGGGTAATTTTATATTATTATAATATTATTTTTTAACCCTTATTTACCGGATTTACCCTTTAACCATGGTAAATAAAATATTTACCACAGTAACTATTCAAAATGTCTAAAAATAAAAGTTACCTATTTACACAATTTGAACATCCTGATTCCAAATATGGAATCCATTTTCCTAAATTCAAAACACAGAAGTGGCAGAAATTAATTTAAAATTAATTCCCGCTGTCAAAACAAAAAGCGTGTTTTTAAGAGATAATAACTATCAAAAGATTGACACTTGTTTATGTTCGGTTTAATTGTAAAATTATGTCCAATGACAAACATTAAATTGAATGGTAAAAATATATTCTAAATATACTTTAAAACCAATCAAATTAATAATTTATCAACATTAATTATTTTGATTAAATAAGTTGTTTTTAATTAAAATTTAGTAATTTTCACTATTCATCAAAATATAAAAGTTATCCGAAAAGTACCAAAATTTCACCCTAGGCTAATTTCGATATTCTGAATCCAAAAATGAAGTCCATTTTCAAATATAAAATATATATAATTTCAAAAAGTAGGTATTACTATTCACAACGGCTAGTTTAATTAGTTGTGGTGTGTGTTAGAACTCGAGGTTGCGTACAACACACGCTATCGCATTATTCGAAGGGAAACGTACCGTAGAAGCTTGGGGTGTTACATCCTCCACATTGTTAACTCCTACTTTCCAAAATCACCCAAAGTAGCTACTTATTATGTACTTTCAATTTCCCCCACATCTGTTAAAAGTAAGAAACTAATATCAGCTCCATACCTCCACACCATCCATCTGACCCTTGTATATATTCAAAAATTAACTTATGATTTAGCTTCTTCCAGAACTATAAATTCTGGACCTTCTCCATTCAAAACTCTAGATCAATCTTCCTTAGTTACTAAGCTTTCAGATATACCTTATACTTTCTGAACATACAAACTTTTTTCACAACCCTTTGAACTTCCCTCCATAACATTTTTTCTTATGATACACTTAGTGACATCCAAAATTTCAAAAACTTGTGATCTTATGGACCATTATTTATGTCAAATTGAATTGAATTTTAATATTTATTCTCAACCTACTTTACCTTTATGTTCTGATCTTTCCACAAGATATAATAATTGAATAAAATAATTTTGTATTTTAAAAACATTCTTCTTTTCATTATCCCAAATCTAAAACCAAGGTATTCATTTCCAAAGCCTATGAAGAAACTTTCATGAGATTTTGCTTCAATATTATATGTCTTTATCATCCACATGAATATAGGGTAAACTTATAAAATTTATGAGATGAGGAACTTATATAATTTATTCAGACCATAATTATTCCAGTAATTGTTGCCCAATTTGTGTTGATGAACTTATATTTATTAGGTAATTTATTGTACCCACTAATTCCACCCAAAACTCCTTGGAAATTCCAAAATGTATCACTATAATTTTTCTTTTTTCCATAAATGTATGATTCATTCGCTTGGTTACACTATTTTATTTAGGTGTTCCTGGAATAGTCTTCTCATACAAGATCCCATTATTCCTACAGTAATTCTGTAAACTTCTTATGGTAAACTCACCACCATTTTCTGACCTCAGACATTTCATATTGCTTTTAGTTTCTCTTTACACCATAAACTTTCATTGAATAAATATTCCAAACAATTAAATTTTATGTTTTAGAAATTATAATCATGACTTTCTTGTTGAGTCATAAATGAAGGTAACAAATTACCTAGATCTTCTATGAGAATGAACTAGGGTAAATACCCAAACATCTGTATGAACAAACTCTAGGTTCCTGCCTTTCACTATTTTTCTAGATATATTTAAAGTCACCTTTTGATGCTTCCTAAGTATACAACTCCCACTTATTTTGAATTCCGAATTATCTAACTTCAGTATTCCCTTATCCACTAGAATCACCATAACTTTATCACCTAGGTTCCCAAACTGATTATTCTAAAGTTTTAAACATTCAAAGGATGACATTCCATCAAGTGTAACTCCTAATTTCCGTCTAATAAAATACAATGACCCATATTTTATTCCTCTGTCTATAACAATAGAACCTCGAGTAATATTCTATAATCCTTTAGTAAAACTTATTCTAAAACCTACTTCATCTAATGGACCAACTAAAATTTGGTTCTTCCAGAGACCTAAAACATGTTGAATTTCATTTAGTATAAGGAAAATTTCATTCTTCAACTAAATTTTCAATTCTCTCTTCCCCATAATAGTAATATTTTCTTCATCAATATGATGCACTCTACCAAAATTTTCCGATATATAATTTTAAATCCATCCTTTTTCTCTTATGGAATGGAATGAAGCTCTAGAATATTTGATCGAAGATTCTACTTGAGTAAAAGCACTTGAATAAAAATTTACACTACTCTTTGTTACAATAATCATTTATCTGAAAATAGTCCTTTCAAAGGTTTCCTTCCTTTCACAATAATCTTTCTTGAGGTGACCTCTCTTTTCACAATGCCAGTAAACAAACCTGGTTTTTGAATACTTCCTTATGATCCTATACCTTGATTTTCTCTCTGATTGCTTCTTATTCTTCTAATGAGGTGATAATCTTCTTCCATATATATTTAATACATCACAAAAAGAAGTTAAACTCTCTCTTTTTTGGAGATCCTCATTGATAATAAAATCATGAACATCAGTGAATACCAGGTAATTATTTCCACTTGAACTACCCACAACTATTACCATGGATTCCCGTGATTTTGGTAAGTATGATAATAATATAATCACCCAAACACCATACATGAATGTAACCTTCAAATACACCACCAATATTTAAATTAAGTCAAAATAATTCAATAGATCTGATGAAAATATTCCTTTCTATAATATCATACTAAATAACCACCTCATAAAGTACAATTTATTCAATGTTGTAGGTTTATGGTACATATTTTCAAGGGTTTCCATTAACTCCATTATGGTTTTCTTCTCCAGAATATTCAAAGACACATTACTGAATAAATTAATTTATATCAAACCAAGTGCCTTTTGATACAGATTTTCCCATTCACCTTTATACATTTATTTTAGTTCGACACCCTTCAATAGAAGCACCATATATTTTTGAATGATATTGTCTTATATATGTATTTTATAGAAATTGAAATTTATTCCATATAATTTTTTGATCTACACATTTCCATCATATGACGTCATCCTTCTGAAAAATAATGACTCCCATTGAAATCTGAAAAATATCTGAGTAAGAGAATGTTACTCAATCTTTCAAGAGAACTGATAAGCCTCCTATGAACCCACCTTATAATACAACTTATTGAGAATCCCTATATACTTTCATTTTTATAAACTAATGGAAGCATTCAATCCTGAATCACTCTAGTGTTAATAGATTCTGGAAGGAATTCTCTAAAGCTTAGTGTTCCAGAACATGGAAGAAATGAATTTACTTAAATCACCACACTAAGTCGAAAAAACTTTAGCCATGTTCACTCTACTAGATACAAAACATTTATTCAAATAAAAGTAACTGTAAGAAAGAAATAACATTTTGTTTTTACATGGTTTGGATTGAATAGTCCTACATTCTTGAGAGAAACATTGTAGCATTCTATTTTTTTAGAGGAAAAAGGTTTACAACATGTGACTAATGAGTCGAGTGGATTATTACAATATATAATCATGTTTTATTCACATCATAAAAATGTATCCCAACCCTCCTATTTAGAAAGAGTGTCATCCAGTCATCCGATTTCACCAAACTCAAAGAAATATGGGAGTCCATATATTCCACTATTCCCACCACTGATCTACCAACAATACTTAGTATGAACACCCCTTCTGGTAAATCATTAACCTCTTAATAATACATCAACCACACACAATATTCTAAAAGTCCTAGATAGATTTATAGAATGATAATTTTTAAAGTTGATCACATTAGAAGAACATCCTTTCAAACAACATTCTTCCAAAAATATCCTTCTGAATTACTGATTGAAAACACCACCACTTACACTACTTTAATGAACTGAAGATCTTCAAGAATCACTCTATATAGTCAAATAACTTCAGTAAACTAAATTTTCCTTCAGAAATTCCCAACATCAACTATTTAGTAGATTATGTCAATAGTATATTTCATTAATCAAGATCCAATCATGATTTTTCATGAATGAATACATTTTTAAAGACCAGACAATCATAGTTCTCTTATCCCTTTGGTTTCTATTCACTCCTCACTTTTCTCTCTCTCTCAATTTTATCTCTTATTCTTCTTCACTTTCACTCATTCTCACTCATTTCTTGTTTAGTTACACATTACATCACTTTTTCTTATTTGTTGCTCATTTTTTTCTATTTTTTCTTGTCGTGTGGTTTTTTTCATGGTTCACACACACACATTTCTTCCCCTCCCTAGGGATATAACCCCACTTAACTATACTAGATTTAGTAATTAATAAATAAATTTGTTAGACTAATGAAATATACTATATTTTTTGTTCTATTTTTGTGGGATACACATGCAACCAAAGAAAAAAAATCTCAAGAAACATTTAAAAAAAATTCAAACATAATAAAAAAATATATTGTGTTCTTGCTAAATTTTTTCTAAAAACTGATTTGTGCATGCACAAAACATATCAACCTAAGAAATTAGAGACTAAAATTCTTGAAATTCACAAACAAATTTGATCTCTTAATAAAGAAAATAAAATTTAAAAAGAGGAAAAAATTAAAAATTAGGGGGAGAGGG
The DNA here is from genome assembly GCA_963277665.1 of Viscum album. Classification (NCBI taxonomy): domain Eukaryota; kingdom Viridiplantae; phylum Streptophyta; class Magnoliopsida; order Santalales; family Viscaceae; genus Viscum; species Viscum album. The sequence continues at coordinate 1,904,355,005 of OY728152.1, read as the reverse complement.
TTCCTATAGACAAGGAACAAAACATATAACTTGACCTCATTCATAAAAATTTATAAAGACCTAGGTTGAGGGAGTTTCAAATTACTAAAGTTTCAGGAAATAATTCATCAATTAGGTTAACACCTAGAGCCTAAAACTATGTGCTGAAATAGTCCCATCTTTACTACTATAATCATTTCATGGATCACCTAAAGAGGAATCCTTAGCTTTAACTAGGGATTTTTAAAATATAGTGAAATAATTACCACTCTAAGGGATTAATGAAACTAAATTAAAAATATGTGTGTTTACCTTTTCTTAAAAGGGAATATGAGAAACTGGTTTTTGGGTTTATATAAAAACATTTTTCAAAGTTGGGAGAAATTTTACAACTCATTTTTCATGAAGTTCCATTAAAAAATATTTAAAGGATAGTTGAGGGGTCAAATAAATAACCTATATCAAGAATATAGATAGGATTTATATGAATCTTGGGATAATTTCAAGGAAATTTTTATGTAGTTTCTTCACCATCATCTTTCTACCCACCTCATTATGGAAGTTTTCTATGAAGATCTGTATCCTTTAGGGTAGAATTTGGCTGACCAATCAACTAGAGGTAATTTTAATGATAAAATAGATGAATACCTAAGGAAAATATATAACACCTTGGACCTAAATTCACAAAAAAATATACTCTAGGATAGAGAGAGTGAATAGGAGTGAATTTACCACTTGTTTAGGGCTGGAAGTATATTATCATCTTGCTAAAATGAAAGATAAAACTCAGTCCCTAACAAACCAAAATTCAAAGAAAAGTGTTAATCTAGTAGGATGTAAAAATAAAAATCAATCCCTTAGATAACAATTAAAATAGTGTGGTATGTTAATACATACTAATATTGTTGTCCAAACTTTTAAATTTCAACCCAAACTTTTGAAAATGAAAATTTTCTCATGTATAGTCCTATGATATAGGCTAGAGATGAACCTTTTTCTAACAACTACTACATAGGGTGTAGATATAAACCTAAAATGTCTTAGATAGGGTAAGGGATAATGAGAAACATATCTATAGATTCCCACATTAATCCAAAAAATAATTTTGAAACCAACATATGGCTGAAACCTCTAATTATTAAGTGGAGGTAAGGGGTATTTTCCAGTGGTTGATAAGAAAGTTTAATTCAAAAAAGGTTGAGTTTCATTCAAAAAATGGTCAACATTATTTAGATAAAGCACAAAAAGATTCATAGATTCATATTATGTATTTAAAAATGGTGCAATTAGATAGATAATTTGTTACTAGAGAATAAAAACTTTCAAGTACAACTGCTGCTAATACTCAGGAAAATTTTATAGATGTGATCACTAAGAGATTTATGAAAACTCATGAAGAACCTAGATATGACCCTAGGACTTCTCAAAATGAAATTATGAAAGATCTTGACACCAAAATTTGGTATTTAAATAATCTATAAATCTAGGAAGAAATATTGAAAATGAATTAACTAATATTTTTCTATCTAAAATAATAATAGAAAAAATACTTAAAAATGAAAAATAACAAAGGGAAGGAAAAAACTGAGGTGGAAATTATAGGAATTCCAATTTTTTAAATAAAATTTCCTCAACCATACCATTCCCTCAAAATTTAAATCATAAAAATAAAAAAACTGAACTTATTAAGTTCCTTGGTCTTTTTAAAAAATTCCAAGTGAACATTCCTTTCATTAAAGATTTAATTCAAATTCCTTCATATTTAAAATATCTCAAAAAAATTATTTCTAAAGAGAAAAAACTCAAGGAATTTTCCACTTATAGCCTCACTAAAGTGGATAGTGTTTTCATCTATAAATGAATCCATATAAAGCTAAAAGGTCTAAGGATTTTTTCCATTTCATTCCGTTTAGAAAATAATTGATAACTTAAATATATTTGTGATATTGGTGAAAGCATCAACTTGATCCTTTTATCACTATTTCAATAGTTGAGGTTGGGAGAGCTGTATACCTCCACTTTCATCCTACAACTATCTGATCAATCTATCAAACACCTAATAGGTAGAGTTAATGATCTTATTGTTGGAGTAGGTAAGTTGTTTTTACCTACTGATTTTCTTATCTTAAACATGGAGTGTGATAAGGAATTCCATATCATCATGAGTAGGCACTTCTTATCCACACAAGGAGCTTTCATAGATGTTTATAAATGGAAATTGTTTGTTATTTTTTTTAGAAAAAAGGAATAATATAGAGTTTTCAAAAAATTTAAGGGATATACACCTAGAGAGAACTGTTCAAGAGTTGATCTGCTAGAATTTTATGAATCATTTGATCATCTTGAAGAATAATTTTTAGAAGTTATGGAAGAATTGGATAAAAAAATTTGATCAAATACACTTCTTTGAAAGTTAAAAATAAGTCTCCATAAAATTTTGATACTATTAAATATGAGAATATAGAATATTTTCTAAACAAGGTTAATAGGTCTATTCCTATTATGATGAGTTATTTAAAAGATGAATTTTATATCTTTGAGCTTAAGGAATTTTTGGGTGAGTATGAGTATGTGTTTTCTACTTTAAATAATGAATAATACTTTTATAAGTATGAGGAGAGCTCATGGAACACATATATTATTTTGATAATAAAAATATACTTAGTTCAAACCTGAGTTTAAAGAAAAGGGAGTTTTCCACTCTGGAAAATAATAAGGGATAACTTCTTTATGTTATTCTTATTGGTACAAAATTATAGAATCTATATAGTTTTTACACCCAATTTAAGTGACACATTGAATATATCAGGAAAACTTATCCAAATAATCTTCCTTCTAGACATGAAGAACCTCATGTAGAGCTTAAACCACTCCCTTCTCACATAAAATATTCATTTATAAGTGAGAATTTGACACTGTATGTAGTCATATATTCTTAAATTTCAGAAATTAAAGAGGAAAATTTATTAGTTTTCTTGAAAAAAATTCAAAACTGCCATAGGATGGACTATTGTTGACATTAAAGGGATTAACCCTATATTCTATATGTATAAAATCCCTATGTAACCTGATCAAAAACCAAGAATAGAGGGACATAGAAGGAAGGATCCCAACATAAAAGTGGTTGTTAGAGAGGAATATATTAAGCTATTAAATATTGGGATTATCTTTCCTATATCAGATAGTCCTTGGGTCATCCCAATCTAATTTTTCCTTAAAAAGGTAGGTGTTACAGTCATAACCAATGAACATAATGGAAAAATTTAGACTAGGACAATGAGAAAATGGAGAGTTTTTATTGACTATAGGAAAACTAACTTAGCCACCAAGAAGGATCATTTTTCATTTCCATTATTAGATTAAATGCTTGAGTGGTTATCTGGTAATGAATTCTTCTATTTCCTTAATGTCTATACTGGTTAAATCTAGATTCTTGTAGTCTTATAAGTCCTAGAGAAGATCACTTTCATATGTCTATTTGGGTAATTTTTCTACTAAAAAATACCCATTTCCTTGTGTGGTTCTTTAAACAAATTTAAAATGTGTATGATGACTATATTTTCATACATGATTTAGAGGATAATATAGGTGTTTATGGATGACTTTTCCATACTTGGAAACACATTTTAGAGTTGTTTTCAAAATCTATAATTAGTCTTGGAAAGCTATCTAGAGACCAACCATGTTCAAAACAAGTATAAATGTAAATTTATGATAAATGATCATATTTTATTAAGATATAAAGTTTCTTGGATGGAAATATAGATAGATAATGTTAAGATCTAATTCATTCAAAATCTACCTCTTTCATAAAATTTTACGGGTGGTAGAATCTTTTTAGGGCATTCCAGTTTTTAACAAATATCATCAATTATTTTTTTAAAATCATAAGGCCCATGTGCTCATTACTGGTCCAAGATACACTATTTTTATTTGATGAGAAGTGCTTAGAGTAATTATATCTTCTTAAATAGAAACTCACATATTCAACCATCATCATTTCCCTTGATTGGAATTTTACATTAGAAGTTATGTGTGATGTATTTATTAAGGCAGTTTTAGGGAAAAGGAAAGAAAAGAGGTTGTACATGGTGTACTATACTAATAGGTTGCTATATGATGCCTAAAAGAATTACACCACTACCAAGAAGGAATTATCAACTGTAGTTTTTTATCTTTAAAATTTATGCAATACTTTATTGGTTCAAAATTCATACTATTTATCAATCATTTAGCCTTAAAGTACCTACTATAAAAAAATAGGCTAAACCAAGGCTCATTAGATAGATCCCTTTGTTACAGTAATTTGAATTAGAAATTAGGAATAGACTTGGTTCTCAAAATATAGTGGATAATCAACTCTTTAGGTTTCCTAATACTTAGAACAATGACCCAAAAGAGATCAATTCTTCCTTTACAGATGAAAAACTATTTTAGTTTCAATGAAAAAATCTGCCTGGTTTTAAGATTTTGAAAATTTACTAGATATAAGAGTCATAACCAAATATATAACTCAAAAATAGATAAATAAATTCATTTTATAACTTAAATGATTCTTTTGGAACGATCCTTTATTGTTTATAAGGTTTGTTGATGATGTCCTTAGGAGGTTTGTTCCTGGGGAATAAATGTTTCCCATTCATGAAATTATTAACTCTTCACTATGGGGTGGACATCATAGGGAAGGGAGAACTTCTTAGAAAGTATTTAAATATGGTTTATATTAGTATAAAATTTTTAAGGATGATCTAAGTCTTATATTAGGTTGTAATAAGTTTCAAATTTTAGGGAACGTAGAAAGGAAATAAGATCTATCACAAAAATGGATTTTAGTGGTTGAAATTATTCATGTTTTGGGATTGGACTTTATAAGACCATTATAATATTTTAATGGTAATTAATACATTATTTTAGATATATAATATGTGTTTGAGTTGGTATAGTTAGTGACAATTTCTAATAATTTATTGTTTCTTCAAGTGCATCAAATTAGAAACTGTGTTTACTAGAATTTTTACAGTACAGATGGAACACTAGGTCATCTCTAGACGAAGACCTAGATTATTAAATTTAAAATAAGGTTTTGATTATGAAAATAATAGGGGAATTATATTTTATAAAACATGTGGTTTTTTTATTTAAGAATCCAATAGATAAATTATGGAAATAAAACAAATCAAAAAATTAATAGATTTGATTAAGTGTGATCAACCTGGGGAAATCTCATGATGCTCATCCTTCATCGATTTAATAATTAGGGTTTATATTTTTTAATCCCTAGTTTGTGACACCTATAACCAGAGTGTTACTAAGTTTATACTAGGATACCTCCTAGGATTCATTTGTAAACACAAAATGATTCACCGTTACCTCTGATGATTGAGTAATTTGTGTTCGACTTTATAACCAAGACTCACCAAGGCAGCACAAGAAGAACTTGATGTAATTTAAAGATTTTAATATTATTTAAATGTGTTAATATGATATAAATTTAAAATAAATTGGATGTTTCTATGTGAATTAAATCTACCAATATGAACCACACAAACACCATAACTAAAAGGGAGAAGAAAAAGTCATGAACGGTGTGTAAAAAACCACATGAATGGGTACCCCCAAACAAGATCATATGAGTTGAGTATGAAATATCAATACAAAAATTAATTAAATAAGAATATATAATAAAGGAAAATAACATAAAAACCTGAAATTAAAAATATCATTCAAATATTACAAACAAGAAGCTTGAGATTTACATCACGTTCCTCCCCAGGTGATCATAAAAAGTTCAGAAATCCATAGAATGGGCAGAATCCATATATATTGAAGAAAAAATTCCCAAAGACACAAAAAATTACCCTATGGTATAGAAACATTATATAATGGTGGTGATTATTGGTTTAATAGAAAAATATATCAAAATTTCCCCAAAAGAAGTCAAGTGCCTAAGGGACTAGGTGACTATTTATGACAGACCCCCCTAATTTTTATATCTTTTTGACTAAAAAATGTATGTAAGTACCTTAAAATTAAATATGGAGGTGATAATTCTAGTTAGATATCCAATGGAGGTAGAATCAGCCCAATTAGAGGTCTAAAACCTGAGTTATGGCCCAATCTCTATAGGTGGGTCCATTTGTCTTGCCCAGAATGTCTTCACTTTGTAGGACTCTTCTGGGCCTCTAAATGGATGAATTGGGATCCATTGTCTTATAGATAAATTTATCCCACATATTTTTTCATTCATACACCAATTTTTGATCCCAATTGTATGCAATTATTATCAATAGTAAATATTTAATTCTACATGTATGCTTGGGATCTTGCATAGTCTGGGCCCATTTTTCTTGAATTTCACCATGGGATCTCCAAATCACATACTCCTACAATGTAATCATAAAAAAAGTAAAATTTATGTTTTTAAAAGTGATAAAAATTAAATAATTTAACCAAATTTTAAGTGAAATATTTTATTAAGTTTGGAATTTACAATGCAAATTTATTTTAACACAGTGGTATAAGGGTGAAAATGAATAGTGAATACTTATGTGATCACACCCCCACAACTAAAAATTTTCACACATGGGAAAAGTCACATTTCCAAAAAAAATTATGTATGGATATATTCCCAACTTCATTAAGATTTAACATTCAACAAAATTTTTATTCATTATAGCAATGTGGTCAAAGAAAAAACTACACCAAGGAGTTATTCCCAATAATAATAGAAAAAGATGTCTCATAAATTATATCAAAACAAAATTCAAGGAGATGTATGATACTAATAAGAAAAAATAATTAGAAATTTGACCATTTCAGTAAATATCCATGTGTGTGTGTGAAAATCATTTCATGTTATTATTTTCACTTTATATCCAGTAAATATAGGTTATTTTAAAAAATTTCTACTTACATGATTCTTTCCACCGAACTTGTCAGGCATCATTTACAATAAAATTTTAGGACCGACTCAATTAAGAATTCCCAAAATTCAAACCTTAATCTCCCAACCTAGATATCCCCATATTTTGTAAATTTCATCACTAACCTCATTATTTATTATTATTGTTATTATTTCTTTTTGAATTTTTTTGAGGGAATACAAAAGTCGGATAACAAGTAAACGCATATAGTTCAATCCTATATAGTAATGAAACAGATCGGATAATGAATGAATGTATAGAAAAAATCATTTTATAAAGTTGATAAATATTAACCTAAATTATATTTTTCTTCTATTAAGTAAGAAAAATTCACACTTCATGGTTGGGTGTAAAGATGTGTGGAGATATTAAGTGACATAATTTTATCATAAACTACTCACACAAAGGGTATAAACCCTCTCAAAGTTTTCATAGAGATAAAACTAATTATATCATATATAAATAGCATATTTTATAAAACACACACCCCAATGTTAAATTCATTCTAAAATTCACATTCCATAACTGAGAAATTTTTTAATTAAATGTTAAAACAACCTAGAATCAGGATTTTTTACATGTATTTTCTATAATTTCCATGATTAGTCGATCATAAAAAGTGAGTATCCTAGAACAAAATTTAAAAAAAGAATAAATAAAAGAGGATGGAAGGTAAAAATATTATGCAGAAAGTGAAAAAGAGAAGAAAGAATAAAGACAATGAAAATCTTAATGAACTCAACAAGGTGGGGAAAAGTAAAAATATTATGAAACAAGAGAGAAATAGAATAAAGAATAAATATTATTAAAATATTAATGAACCCAGGAATGTACCCCCCACCTATAGTGTGAAATTTACCCACTCTAATAAAAGATAATGTGTGAATAAAGGATAAAGAATAATAGGTTTCACAAGTATGTTACTTCTTGAAGGTGGATTTCCTCTACCGAATTCTTGGGAAAATACTCTTAGAAGTGTTTAATTCTTTTACCATTAATAGTAATTGTTCGAACACTCTTCTTATGAAAAATATATATTTCACCAAAAGGGTAAACATTAGTATTAGTGTAAGGACCAAGCCATTGAGAACAAAGCTTAACTGGGTTGAGATTTAGCATAGAATTATACATGTGGACCTTCTCACCAATATTAAACTTATGTAGATAAATTATCTTATCATGGATAGCCTTTTTATTTTATTTATATATTCAATAGTTATCATATGAATCACACTTAATTTTTTCTAACTCTTGAATCTGCAACTTCCGATATGATGACCTATATCTAAAATATTCATATTACATTATTTAACAACTAAATATTCATGGTTCTCCACCATCACCAAGAGGTGAAAATCATTTACAAACACAATCCTATATGTTGAAATTCTTATTGGGGTTTTAAAAGATGTAAGGTATTACCAAAGTGCATCATCCAAGTGAAAACTCCAATCATTATTATTGGGTTGTGCTAGTTTTTTTCAATATTCGCTTGACTTACCGATTTAAGATTCCTGCTTGTCCGTTAGTTTTGGGGTGATAAATATTAGAGAATTTACAAACAACCAAATACTTATGAAGCAATTTTTTTTCATATTTTTATTTCAAAAATTTAAAACCTAGTCACCAATGATAAATCTTGGCAAGCCAAACCTACTAAAAATCTGAGATCTCACAAAATCAATAATCACTCAAGAGTCATCAGTCCTAGTATACTTTGATTCCATCCATTTTTAGACATATTCAACAACCAATAAGATGTAAAAAAATACAAAAGAATTTGGAAAAGGCCCTATGAAGTCAATTACCCATGCATCAAAGATATCACAAAATAACATGGGTTGTTGGGGAATTTTATTCATATTAGAGATACTCCTTATGAATTGAAATTGTGTGTGTGACTTAAAAACCTGATGGGAATATCTATACAATGTTGGCCAATAAAGTCCTGAGTCAAGGAACTTTCGAGTTGTATGTTGAAAGAAAAAGTGTCCCCCCTCAAGCCAAAGTATGGTAGAATCTCAAAATAGAGGTGAACTCATAGTTAGGGACTCATCGATGAACAACCCGGTCATTACAAATTCTACATAGGTATGGTTCATCCCAAATGCACCATCATTAATCATGCTTAATTCTTTGTCATTGTGAAGTGATAAAATAAGTGGGGAACCTAGAAGCTATTATAAAATTCAAAATGTTTGCACACTAGGGGGTAGGTTCTACAACATCACAAAGGTTTTCATGAAATAAAAATTCTCCAATAGAGATGTATGAGTCAATTTTGTGGTTTAGTGGTGGGGTAATCCTAATAATGTATCCAACCACCATATTTTCCACTCCTATCTTATCTCAAATTTCCATGTCAAACTTATAGAGGAGGATCATGCACTATATGAGGTGAGGTTTAGCTTCAGGTTTCTTAAGGAGAAATCAAAGTGCAGCATGATCAGAAAACACAATGGCTTTTGACCCAAGAATATTTGAGTAAAATTTTTACAAGTAAAAAATAATAAAATAAGTTATTTTTCAGTGGTTGTGCATTTTTCTTGGGTAGGTCCGATGGTACATGAAGAATATGCAATGAAATAAGGAGCCCTATCAACCCATTTTGATAAAACTTCCTCAACTGTAAAGTTAGAAGAATCACACATAAGTTTGAAGGGGAGATCCCACCTTGGTGGTTGGATGATGGGAGGTTACATGAGACTCCATTTTAGTGAATTAAATTTGTCATCACATTTTTTATAAAAGAACTCATAATATTTTTGTAATAATAGAGAAAAGGGAAGTGTGATCTTACTAAATTATTTAATGAATCAGCCATAAAAACCAACACAACCCAAGAAAGATCTCACCTCACAAACAAATTTTAGATTTGGAAGGGATGAAATTAATTTTATTTTTTTATTTATCCACCTGAATTACCATATTAAAAATAGTATTCACAAGAACTATCCCCTCCTCAACCATGAAATGGAATTTCTCATAATTTAATACAAGATCTTTTTCAATGAAACGATGGACGAAAGAACATAGTTGTACCAAAAAATAATCAAAGAAAGATCCAAGAATTATAGAGTCATCCATAAAAGTTTCCATATAATTCTCAAGGTACTCAAAAAATATACTCAACATACAATTCTAAAAAGTACCTGTAGAATTAAAAAGACCAAAAGGAATCCTCCTATATGAAAGTGTGTCTAATGGAGAGGTAAATTTTGTATTTTATTGATCCTATTGGGATATATATATTTGAAAATAACCTAAATATCCATCAACAAAACAATAATCAAACTTACTATCCAATCTTTCTAACATTTTTTCAATAAAAGATAGAGGAAAGTATTCCTTTCACATGGATTCATTTAGCTGATAGTAGTCAATATAGACTCACCAACTATTTTTCACATATGTAAGAACTAATTCATTTCATTCATTTGTAACAAATATTATTCCAAATTTTTATGCACAATTTTCACTGGGCTAACCCCTTTACGATCAGATACGGGATAGATGATCCCAAAAACAAGTAATTTATCGACTTCCAATTTTATACTTTAAATAAGGTGGGATTTTAGTGGTGCTGTGATTTCCTTATAGGTTTATACTCATTATCAAAAATTATATGATGAATGAAAATATATGGAATAATCCTAGGAATATAAGCCATTGTCCATCCTATCACCTTTTTATACTCTCTCAAAAGATCTAGTAGTTTTTATTCCTGGTGTGTAGAGAGGTTATTGGAAATAATGATGGGGAATTGGTCAATACCCTCAATTAGGTGTATTTTAAATTATATGGAAGTGATTTTAATTCCAACACTAGTTGTTTTTGGATTTAGGGAGGGGATTTAGGGGGAGTGAGGTCCATGAAACTATCTATCTTCTCATGTTTATTCTCTTAGGAAAGATAATTAATGGAAATGAGATTTACAGAATCATCGATGGTCATGGTTTCCTCAAAATGAACACACTCATAAATTAAATCACAAAATTTTCACTTTTCCAAACCCACAAAACACCCAAAACATGAACCAGAACTCATATAATAGAGGAGTGAAGAAGAGGAAAATGAATTAGAGTATGGGTCGAGTAGAGAATGTTGTGTGTGTGTACTTAGAGATAACTTCCATCAAATAGTTAGGAAGAGTGGAGTAATCTTCAACGGGGTTCTTCATAGCCCCAAGGATATTGAAACTTACCTTTTCTCAACTAAACTCTATGGACAATGTACCATTGTGAACGCTGATGATCATATTTTTTGTTTTAAGGAATGGATTTAAAATTATGAGAGGATTATTTATTTGGATTTTGGTATCCTCCATCTCAATAATGTAGAAGTATATAGGGAATATTAGATTCTTTACTCTTATGAGGAAATCCTCGATCACTCCTGATGGGTGGGTGTGTTGTGCTCTGACCGGAAAGATACATGACGATTATTGTTGGTTTAAGCTCTCCAACTTGAAGAGAAGTATACATAGAGTGAGGAATCACATTAATCAAATCACCTAGATCAATAATTTCATCAGAAAATAAAGTATCCCCTATGGTGCAAGGTATCATAAAATTTTCAGAATCCTTGCATTTGGTTGGAATAACTGGTTGTGTCAAGTCTCATACATTCCTTCCAAGTTTCACTCTCTCATTCTCCTTTAGTTGTTGTCTATGGGTGAAAAGTTACTTAAGAAATTTGGCATGGCATGGAATTTGTTTAAATACATCCAATAGAGTAATGTTATCTTGTACCTTTTTAAATGTATCCATGATTTCTTTAACAATTTCATCATCACAATTTTTATTGGATTTAGAGAGTCATTGGGAAAGGGGAATAGGAATGGATTTCTTAGGATAATCCTCAATGATAAATTATTTATCCTTTTTGTTTTTTTTCTTAACTTGAATCTTTTGACGGTTGGGAAAGAGAGTTTTCAAGAGGGGTACATACCTATTGGGTAGAACCATTGGAAGAAAAAACTTATTTACCACTATGAATAGTGATTTAATATACATTATCATTATCCTTAGAATTAGAAAAATGTTGGGATGGTAGTTTTCTAGAACCTTTCATATTTATCTCAACAATAGTGTTTTATAATTCCCCAACTTGAGTTCATAGGTCTTGAATAGCCAATTGAATGGTCTGTTGGGAGTAGAGGTTTTAGGATGACATTTCCTTCCTCATGTACTCGAGGCTTGGTTCATATTTATGAGGAGGTACCTTTTCTTATAGGGATGAATGTATTACCTTATGAATTCCTCATGTTGGTGAAATTGCTCGTGCACCAAATTTTTGTTCATTTTGACTCATGTTGGTTATTAAGTCATGAGAAACAATATGAGTTTTATCTACAAAGGCACCACCTGCTATAATATATATAATTCCATGATCCATGGGAAAAATCCTCTCATATAAGTATTGAAATATTAATTGTTCACTAATTTGGTTGTGGGGGAAACTTGAGCAAAGTATTTTGAATCTCTCCCAATGTTCATGAAGGCTATCTCTTTATGATTTCTTAATGCCAGAAATTTCATTTATAATGGATCTAGTTCTGGAGGTATGGAATAAATTCTCTATAAAGAGTTGTTTTGGTCATTAAATCCCCCAATTGTGGTAGACATAGAGTATAACCACTCTTTGGATACACCATCAAGGAATAAAGGGAGTGACCTAAACTTTATAAGGTCCTGAAACACATTTTGGGGTATAATGGTGGAGCATGCTATATGAAAATCCTTGATATGTTTGTGAGGTTCCTCACCAGGAAGACAATCGAATTTAGGAAGGAAGTGGATGCGGCCTGATATTAGCTCAAAGTTGGATTCTTCCTCAGGGTATTAGATGTATGCAGGTTGGTACTTCACATCTGGGGTGGTCAGTACTTTTAAGGTCTGGTTATTTGCAACCATGTTTTTGGGAATTTGATTTGGTTCACTTTTATATAGGTTTAGGGATACTTGAGGATCTACAAGGGGTTCCTCAATTTTACTTGATTGTCCTATTATAGATGACCTAATTTGTGAGTGAAGTGTCTTTTCAATTTTTGGGCCAATTTAAAGTAATATTTCTTTTCCAGATATTATTGTGCAATAATGATGTCCAGTTTGTTTGTTTACTCTTTTTTTTTTATTTTTTTAAATAAAATATGAATAAAAGGAAAAAAACTTAAGAATAATTAATGGTAAAAAGAAATATAATGCTATATTATAGAGTTAAAGAGAGAGAAGAGAGATATAATACATGTAAAAACAAACAAAAACAAAAAAACAATCAAAAGGTTAGGGGAAAATATTAAAAAAAGTGATAAATAAAAAAGAAAAGAAATAAATAATAGGGAAAAATTATCTTGTCTCTCAGATAATAGTGCCAAAATTTGATCGAGTTGTCGAGCGCGTAAAATTAGAGTTTTTTACTAGCATTTCTACAGTATAGTAGGAACCTAAGGCCATCTCTCGATGGATCCCTAGATCATTAATTTTAAAATAAGTTTTTGATTATGAAAATAATAGGGGAATAGGATTTTAGAAAAATTCAGGTTTTTTGATTTGAGAATCCAACAAATAAATGAAATAAATAAAATAAAGCATAAAATTAATAAATTTGATTAAGCATGATTAACTCGGGGAAATATCAGGATGCTCATCCTTCATCACTTTAAGAGATAGGATTTAGATATTTCGATCCCTAGTTTTTAACACTTTGAACCAAAATTTTACTAAGTTTATACTAGGATACCTCATAGGGTTCATTCGGAAACACAAAACGATTTACCAGTTACCACCGATTATTGGGTGATTTGTGTTCAACTTCACAATTGAAACTCACCAATGAAACACACGAATAACTCAATGTGTTATCCAAGTTTGTATATTATTTCAATGTGTTACCATTACATGAAATTACATGTAATTTTAAATGTTTATGTGAATTCAATCTACCAATATGAACCACACAAACACCACTATTAAAAGAGAGAATAAAATGTCGTGACTGATGTGTAAAACATCACATAATGAGGGGTAACCAAGAGGTAAAATGTTTAGGATTACTTAGGTGAGATAGGGATGATGGCGGCCATGCTCTCTACACCATAGAGATGATGGAGACATTCATGTAAGCCCATCCCCTACCGGTGGGGGAGGTACCTCCAGCATCATTCAAGAGAGTGGGCCACCTTTCCACCCCTTTTCTAACCCTGATTTTCTACCTCCTTTTCTAAAATCCAATTTATGCTCTAAAGTCCCAGATCTGGTTGATGGGTTCCTGAATCTTTAGTTGTCAACTTCAGAGTTCAAAAAAACCTCATCTATAATAAACCTCACCTTGGTGGATCGGTTTAAAAAGAGGCGACCTTTGGTAGACTCATTTGACCAGTTCGTCTTCGACTCATGGAACTTGAAGGAGAGGGTGACAATGGGCTTGCTGGATAACCACCACATTATGATTCAATTAACTTAATAGAATGACATAATCCTTGCCTTGTTGAGTTCCCCCCGTAGCTTCAATGGATATTGGTTCTTATTATTCTATTGGTCCTTCGATTTCCATATGAAGCGCGAATCTCCTATAGCTGTAGTCTGGGTGAGTTTTCTGAATTTACCTTTTCCATTTCAAAATCCTTCTTTCATTAGGATGATTTGAAATCTCATTGGTAGATTTATCTATTCTGATAGTCGAACTGAATCAATATTTCATCCCATCAACCCATAGGTTTTTTGTGGAAATGGACATTTCAAGGATTCATTTCGTGTATATTTGGGTTAGAGTTGGTGATGAATACAGGTGCAAGCAACGGGTTGTCTATGAGTCTTGGGTGGAATTTTGTTCTACCTTTAATTGGCTGGGTCATTCTATAGATAACTATTGATGGGGAGATCATGTTCTTGTTAGGAAGGTGGGTAGGGACAGTGGAATTGCTTCACCTATTATGAGGATGGCTCATCGAAGCAGATGGCTATGGGTTTGAAAGGTAGATGGCATGGTGTCAACACCAATGACTTATAGAACATGGTAGATGCGCCTCAGTCATCGCTTCATGTGGAGGAGAAGCAGTCTGACTGTAACATGATGACCCCCAATGCGTCTTTGGAGGCTATTCATGGTGAAAATTTGGGGAAAAAGGCAATGGAATTGATTATTAATCCAAAGGTCTTTGAGGTATTTAACAGGTTGAAGTAGGATCTTGTCGATCCTTCTTTTGGTAAAGAGTTGACCCCTTTTGAGGGTGTAAGGGTGGGGGATGGTATGATTCAGTATGAGGCCATTCGAGAGGCAAGCCCTATGGATGGGGGTTCAACTACTATGGAACAGAGGGAAAGATGAGAGGTGGATTTTGCAGTTGATTCTTATGCAGAGGTGTTGAGGTCAGGTATGGATGATTCAGGTAAGGGAAGGTAGGAACTAGACAGTCAAGATAGATCTAGGTGGCCAAGGGGTGCTATTTTAAGGACCCTTAATCCAATTAATTTGAGCAATATTTTTAAAGGTCTTGAAGAGGCTGGTTTGTGTTATGAGATTAGTATTCCAATCTATGTAGATGGGGAACATGCGTTAGAAACCAATGGAACTGACCCCATTCTCTTGGTTGGTAATGATGAAAGAACAAGGAGTAATAGGAGTAATGGGAGGAGAAAAAGTAGGAAATATTACTCATCGTTACCTCCTCCTTTGGAGAATCGATCTGAAAAAAATCTAAATTCCACAAAAACAGAATTAGAAGTTGTGGGTAATCAGACCTTGGAATTATTTCTAAGCTCTGAAGAAGAGGTGGTCGACCATGTTTTGTTGATTAATGCGTCTAAATAGAAGGCAGCTAAGATGATGGGGAGGTCTTTAAGGGTGTCATTAAATGAGGAAAAATACTTCTAGGTTGATAAAAAATACCTAATTCTTGTGGGGGGATTCAATAAAGGGAAGATAATCCTTGAGGATTACATACAGACCTGGGATTAGCTGGCTTTTGAACTTGAAAATATGATTTAAATTGTACCAAGCATCCATACAACTTCTATCTATTGGAAGTTGTTTAGGGAATTGGTTTCTGGTAACCTAAAATTATTTTTCAATTATTCTGCTTAAATGGGTGGAATATATTGAGCGGTTGGGAAGTATGTTGGATCGGGTTGTGTTGGATTTTGGAGAAGCTTTTGTTTGATTTTGAAGGTAGCTTGGTGGTTCTCAATCAACATTCTAGAGGGGCCTGCTCTAGATGGGGACTATATCTTAAACCTTCACCAATGCATGCCATTTGGAAATGTTTAATTGAGAGGGTATGGTTATACCATTGGTTCTGGCCCCCTACATTCATTCATGGGATAGCTTGCTGAGTGGTTAGGCGAGGGTGAGAGTTTTCATCTCTTTGTATTGGTTGGGGAGGGGCGGTCCCTATAGTCTAGTTCTGTATTTTATGGTTTCAAGAGTTTGTAATATGGATATGGGGTTTCTCACTTTTCCTTAAAAGTGTTTTGATAATAATAAAAAATAATTTTTAGTCAGTGTAAAACTTCACATGAATGGGTACCCCCAAACATGATCATATGAGTTTATTATGAAATAACGGTACATAAATCAAATAAATAAGAATAGATGATGAATAAAAATAGCATACAAACTTGTAATTAAATAGATCATTCAAATCTTACAAATAATAAGCTCGATATTTACTTCACGTTCCTCCTCAGGTGATCACAAGGTGTTTAAAACTTCATGGAAGGGGAGGAAACCATAAATTTTTAATAATCACTTCCAAAATCCTCCAAACTTACCCTATAGTCAAGATATATTAGATAATGAGTGTGAGGAGTGGTTTTATGGGAAAATACATCAAAATTTCCACAAAATAATTCAAGTGCCTAAAGGGCTAGGTAACTATTCATGGCATAATTTCCCCCCTACTTTGTATGGATGATTGACTGAATAAAATGCATGAAACTATATTGAAATTAAGTTTAGAGGTGTAACTTATAACTATATATCCAATAGAATGAAATCAGTCCAATTAGAGGTTTGTATCCCAATTTATGGCCCAATCTCTACAAGTGGATCCAATCTGTCTCGCCCAAAATGTCTTCACTTTGTGGGTCTCTTTTGGGCCTCCATATGGATGAATTGGGATCCATGGTCTTATATAGAAATTTATCCCACATATTTTTTTCATTCTTCCACCAATTTTCATCACAATTGGATTAACAAATTATCCATAATAAATATTTAATTCTACAAGTATGCTTGGGATCCTGTGCAGTTTTGGCCTGTTTTGATTGAATTTTATCATGGGATCTCTAAATCACCTTCTTCTATAATGAAATCATAAAAATAAGTAAAATTGTACTTTTTAATAGTGATAAAAATTAATTAATTGAACCAAATTTGAACTAAAATTTGTTATTATGTTTGGAATTTACAATACAAATTCAGTTTAATATAGCGGTATAAGGGTGAAAGTGAATAGTGAATCACTGCATGATCAATAATTGGGCTACTAGTGTTGAAAAATAAATTATGAAGAATATATTTTCTATATTTTTAGTGATCAAGGATTTCATCACATGATGTCCTGACCTGGGTGCCACTAAACAATGCCCCGAGCCGGTTGGCCACATGCCCTCAAGTGTGCCTCCCTGTATTCCAGAGGGTGCCGATTGGCAACAAGGGTTCGGTAAGTCGGTATTTGGGAGACTATACCCTATTTTATCAGAATAAAACACCAACAGAAGTAATCAACAATAACCAAGTGTGGAAGCGTATAAATAACCATAACAATACCATGTCATATGATATTCAAAATAAGAAAATACAATACTCAACTGAAATTTAAAACATGTTATGACAATGTAAATGTCCAGTGTCTACAATGAAACTAAAAGTAAATACACAAAGACCCCCAAGATAGTTTTGAACCATGTTTGGTTCCCTCTCCCATGCTCCAATCCCAAACAACAACATATCCCAGGGACTTTCCCTTATCTTTTCATATGAAAAAAGTCTACTCAGGTGTCGATCAGGCGTCCCGAATAGGGTGTGAGTACGACTCAATAGGTCACCACCAATGATTTCTAAAACATGTCTAGTAAAAAGATAGTGTATACAGTTTTATGAAGTAATAAATACAATGCATAATTTAAACAGTTATCACATTGCCATTTAATATTTAATCTTTACAATAGGCCTAGCTTCAATTCATGTTTTCAATTGGAATCATCATTCATCATTATCATTCATTTGGTGTTGAATGTCATTTCAAGCACCCCAAATCTCATTGAGTGTAGGCCTCCATGCCTATCACTCCATATCTCATTCAGTGTAGGTCGTCATGCCTAGAACCCCATAATCTCAATCTTGGATAACTATTTGGGAGGAACTCTATGTCCAAGTCCCAACTTCTAATCAGTATAGAACTTCATGTCTAGAACCCCAAAAATCTCATCCATTTAATCATTCTTTAATTCATAATAATTTTTCATATTATTCCTTTACTAATCTAACGATTAGTTAAACATTTCAAATGCCATTAGTTAAGTCAATAATTAACTAAGAATATAGCCCATTAATTAATTCATCAATTAATTAATAAATAAACACAATTCTCATTCCATAATCAATTCTTCACAATTAATTAATTAATTATACATATTAAATCTCAACTTTTGATAATTAATTCTCACAATTAATTATATTTGATCAACATCATGGAACATAATTAATTCTCACAATTAATTATCTTTCATAGCCAACATCATTTCATAATTAATTTCCCCCAATTAATTATCTTAACACAATCAATTAAATATCTCAATTAAAATATCTCAACCCATAACCAATCTCTAAAACAAATATCCATTTGGGAAACCCCCATTAATTTTTTCGGTGATTCAATTACAATTAATCACCAAGGCAATCATAAGTCAATTCCACATTCCTAATTACTCCAATTTAAGAAAAAAATTATCAAGGGAAGCTAGAATATCATAAAATCACATTAACATATCAAAATGAAGACTATGGGAGTTTGATTTAGACCACCTAACTTGGTTTATTGACGGAAGTTATCCTAACAGAAATTTCCAAAATCTGAGTGGCACAACGTCGTCGATCAAGCTCCGGATCTAAATACCTAAACCCAAATTAAGATCAAAGGAATCAAGATCTTTAAAATATAGATCTAGATCTAAAATCATAGATCTAGATCTAAACTCATAGGTTTAGATCCATGGAAATAGTGAATATCTTCCATGAAAAGATCAAGGAAAGATAAATGAAAGAATGAGAGAAGCAATGGGATGAAATCCACTTACTGGGATGAGAGCGGATCTTCAATTTGGGCTTTCAATCTTGAAGAAAGATGTTCGGATCACCTTGGAATCCTTTCGTAAGGATTCATGATCACCTAGAATTTGTCAAGCCTGAGCTAAGGTATAAATATGGGAGTCTCATGGGGTTTGGGTGGTTTTAAACTGGATTTTCAGAATAAAAATCCATCACACACGGTTTCCTGAGTAGGGGCACATAGTTAGGGAAAACTATGTAGAAACCATGAAGACCTCTCTATTTTGGTTTGCATAGTTGGCATGGTTTGGATGCATGGTTTTTCAAACTGTGCGCAAACCATACTAACCTCTCTATCTAGTATTGCACGCTTGGCACAATTTGATCGCACGGTTTTTCAAACTGTGCACAAACCATGCACATAACACTATCCTTTAGTTTTCCTTAAAAGTTCACCCAAACTCACCCCAATCCACTACTCCAAATCAAAGGTACTTAAAAGATTCAAAAATTACTTGAAAATGCACCTGAGATGACTCCAGAAAAGGTCAGGATCTTACAATCTCCCCACCTTATAACAACTCATCCTTGAGCTGCACTCCTGAACTTCTCTAAGATTATAAGCTATAAAGATTGGGCTATTGAGCCCTCATGTTTGCTTCCCATTCCCAAGAATCCTCTTGAACACTTCCATGTTTCCATAACACATGAACTAAAGACACAGTCTTTCCCCGTAACACTTTCTCACTACGACCCAACACACGTATCAGATTCTCTTCAAAGGATGCATCTATCTCAAGGTAATCCTCTTCCACATCAATCACATGAGAAGGATTGGGGTGATACCAACTTAGTTGTGACACATGGAAAACATCATGAATAGTGATGAATTTCAGTGGAAGGGCTAATTGGTACGCCACTGGACCAATTCTCACCAGCACCTCAAATGGTCCTATAAACCTGGGCACCAACTTTCCCTACCTCTATATCCTATGGTGACCCAATCTAGGAGACACCTAAAGGAATAAACTATCACCCTATATAAACTCTAGGGGTCATCTTTGTCTATTAAAAAATGCCTTCTACCTACTCTGAACCGTAGCCATACGTTTCCGAATCAACTGCACCTGCTCTGATGTCTCCTGAATGAGACTCAGTCCCAACAGCTCTGACTCACCCGCCTCTAACTAACATAGTGGTGATATACAAGGTCTACCATAAAGTGAGCCATATAGTTCCATCTGCATAGTTTCCTAATAACCGTTTTTATAGGCAAACCCCACTAAAGCCAAATGATCCTCCCAAGAACCACCAAAGTCAAGCAGACATGCTCGTAGCATATCCTCTAACACTTGTATGGTATGCTCAGACTGCCCATCTGTCTATGGGTGGAAGGTCGTACTTAACAAAACTTGTGTACCATGCACCTTCTGTAATCCCTACAAAAAGAATAAAGTAAAGCACAAATCATGATATGAAACTATAGTCTATGGAACCCCATGCAAATGAACTATCTCTCGTACATACAGTTCTCCCAACTGTTCTAATTTAAAGGTTTCCCTGATAGAAAATAAATGTTCTACCTTTGTCAGTAAATCCAAAATAACCCAAATAGCATCATTATTCATAAGAGTCTTTGTAATTCCTACCACTAAATCCATAGTCACATCATCCCACTTCCATTTCGGGATAGGTAACGGCTGCAATAGGCCTCCATGTCATTGATGCTCTACCTTCACTTGCTGACAGGTGAAACATATTGTTACAAACCTTGCTATATCCTTTTTCATGCTTGGACACCAAAATTGTTGTCATAGGTAATGGTACATTTTTGTGACCCCAGGATGTACCTCCCACTTTGAGGCATGAAATTCTCACATGATTTCCTCTCGCATACTCATAGGCACAACAACCCGATTTTTCACATTGATGATCTCATCCTCATATATTATCCAATATAAAAGTTTCTACCCACCTTCAAGGATTTAAATTAAGGATAAATACTCTGGATCCCCAAATTGTATGTCCTTGATCCATCTCAACAGTGTAGAATCCACTTTTACAGAAACCAGATTCATCCTATCCTGACTCTCTTGAACTACCACATGAATTTTCATTAGCAAATTCATCATCTTCCACTCTGCACTCAACTCATATACCAACTAAGACTGAGTTTTCCTACTCAATGCATCATCCACACTATCCCACTTTCTGGGTGTATATTCCAGTTCAAAATCAAATTACTACATATACTCTACCCATATTCACTACCAAAAATTCAATTTATTCTTTGAAAAGATATGCTTAAATATTTTTTGATCTGTAAAAACTATAAACTTTTCACCCAAAAAATAGTGTCTCCATCACTTAAGAGCATAAAACAATACTTCCAACTCGAGGACATTCATAGGGTAATTCCATTCATGTGGTCTAAACTATCGAGACTCGTAAGAAATAAATCAACCCCCTTGCATCAACGCAGCTCAATGTCTGATCCCAGAAGCATCACAATACACTGTGTACTCCTCACCTAACTCTAGTAAGATCAAAATTGGTGTTGATGTCAAGTGCTTCTTTAAATCCTAGAAAGCATTCTTGCATGCTTCTGTCCAATCAAACTTGACCCTCATTTAAGTAGTGCTGCCAATTAGGAAAAGTCCTAGATGAACCTCCTATAATAACCAGAAAATCCCAAAAAGCTTTGGATATCAAAAAAATTATTGGGATTCTCCTAAGAAATCACTACCTTCACTTTTTATGGGTTCAACACCACACCTTCTTCCAAGATGATATTCCCAAAAAAGTGCACCTTCTTAATCTAAAAATGAAATTTAGATAGCTTGGCATACAAACAATTATCTCTCAGCGTACCCAGGACGATGTCAAGATGTTGGGCATGATCATCATGAGTCTTAGAGTACACCAAGATTTCTTCCACAAACACCACCAAAAACTGATATAAGTATGAATGAAATATCCTATTCATCAAGGCCATAAATACTACTAAAGAATTATTCAAACCAAATGGATTACAAAAAACTCATAAAGTTTATACCTACTTCTGAAAGAAGTTCTTGGTATATCAGAAGTCCAAACTCTCACTTGATTATACCCTGATCTCATATCAATCTTTGAGAACACACAATCCCCCTTCAACTGGTCAAATAGATTATCTATATGCATAAGAGGATACCGGTTCTTCATGGTTATTTTATTCAACTTATGGTAATCGACACATAAGTATAAAATCCCATCAGCCTTATTTTCAAATAAAACAGGTGATCCCCAAGGTGATGTACCTGGACAGATAATCCATTTATACTCCAACTCCTCTAACTACATTTTGAGATCTTGAAGATAAGTCAGTTACATTCTGTAATGTGGAATAGGTACTAGATCAGCCCTTGGCATGATCTCAATAGTGAATTCCACATCTATCTTAGGTGGAAACCCTGAAAAGTCTCTAGGAAAGACATCCTGAAGTAATTCTACTACTGGTGGAAGGAAGTCTTGCCTACCACCCACATAATCCAGAAAAAGACTAGAAACTTGGGCTATGAACTCTCCTAGTTGCTGAGTAATTGGCCCCGTTTAGCCTGCATGGATATCCCATTCTCCATAAAGAACATACTGGTAACCCTTAGAAGATAAAAAGGTCACTCTTCTGTGGTAAAAATATATGTGGGCTCGGTATGCAACTAGCCAGTCTATACCCATAATCAGGTCAAAGACCATTATATCAAGTACATAGATATCCAAAAGAAAAGAATACTCTCTGATCTCTAGCAAACATCCCTCGAATAAACAAATATCCCTAGTCCATGTTCCCAATGGTGTATAGATATTCATCACCCCTCTTACAGAATACACCTCTAGGATAAATCCATTTACAAGATTTGAATATATAAAGGAATGAGAGGCACCAGTATCAAACAAGGCAGTAGATAAAGTAGAAGAAACTAGAATTGTACCTCTCACTATCGATGGACTAGATTCTCTCTCCACATGTGTAGGATACATTGCATTTAACTGTATTACCCCTCTTCCCTGTGGTGTTTCTTGACTCCCTTGAGGAGCACCACTCTAGTGATACACGCACTTATAACCTGAAGCACCACGTCCACTAACTCTACCACCTCGGTCTGTAGAGTTCTAACTGGCAGACCTATATGGTGTAGAAGACTCCCTTTCTACACTTTGACTCTGAGCAGCTACTCCGTTAGCACTAGTCTGTCACTACTTCCTGCTGAACTTCTATAGGTGCCCCATCTTGCCACAAATCTAACACTCCATAGGTGTTTGTGGACAATGTGTACAATAGTGTCCCTTCCTACCACACTGGTGAAAAAACACAATAGTAAGATTCAGTTTAATTGTTCCTCCTGGATATCCGCCTTGATTTCCACTGTCCTAACTAAGGTTCTTATGATGGCGCTTCATACTCTTAGAAGGCACACTCCTAGATCGTTCAGTGACAGCTACCTGTCCAGTACTGAAAGACTCCTTCAGGTTCCCCTCTAAAATGGGAGCCTGATTAACCACTTCTGAGAATTTATTCTATGTAAATATAATTACCTGGTACTTAATTTCACACCTAAGTCCATCCTGAAATCATTTTGCCGAAGAAGCCTCATCTGTCACAAAATCTGAAGAAAAATGTTGTAAATCCATGAAACGTTCAGTATAATCCATTACGGACATGCTTCCTTGGGTTAGATGCATAAAATTTGAATCCTTATCCTGTCTCAGTGTCTCTAGATAGAAGTGCTCCAAGAACTTCTCCAGAAAGTCCCTCTATAACATCTCATCAGTCTGTCCATATCACACTTGAATGTCCCACCAATGCTTCTCTGAACCCCATAGCATATAAGAAGCCAACTTGAACCACCTCTTAGTCAGAGTCTCCAAATGGTCAAGTATTGTATCTATGGACTCAATCCAAAATTCATATCCCTTAGGTCCTCCCTCTCTATTAAAAGTTTGAGGGTTCTGCAGCTAAAAATCTCTTGTCAACTCCAACATGATTTTCTAAAACTACCTTGGGTATCTATCCATGAATTGCATGAAACGAGTAAAGTTCTCTTGGAATGGTTCCCCTTCCTCCTCATATTTCACCAATGGTGCCTCATGTTCCCTGTATGGAAGTTTGTTCTGGGCCATACTCCATTGTCTCTCCCTCAACAAGTGTCATGGAGGCATATCTCTATAAATCCAAACAAATGTCTTAGGTCTCATAACACAACCTTAAAACATTTACGTAAGAGGAGAAACTAACACAAGAATTTTCAACATTTCCTTTCTCCCCTTTTTCTCACCACACGGTCAACACCGAGGCCTTATCATTACCCTTAACTATCCTACTCCTAGGTCTTGTTCTGGGCCATACCCCATTGTCTCTCCTAGGTATTGGTTGACAAGGGTACATACATACTCATTTTTCATCATTATTTAAATCTCCAACAAGAAAAAACAGTCCAAGTTCAACAACATACCCATAACCTATTTTCCCATGAGTTCCTAGAATGATGCATGTCACCACAACCATGAGTTCCTAGAATGATGCATACAGACTCAAGTATCATGCCTCTTTAGAACACAAATCAAAATTCAACAACTTTTAAGACAAATATCACATCACATCACAAGTGCATCACCCAAGGTGAAATAATATCCAACTATAAAAACAAACAACAATCAAAACAATCCCACCCCGAGTACTCAGATTTCCTCCATACATGGGTTTGCAACTATCATGCATGAGCTCATTACCAAGCCTCAACTCTTCCTAGTCTCCTGTTAACCTTTCCCAAAATAGTAATACAAAAGAAGAAATAAAATAAAACTTCTTTGATACCACTTTGTAACGTCCCGACCCAGGTTCTACTAAATGATGCCCTGAGCTAGTTGGCCACATGCCCTCAAGAATGCCTCCCTATACACCAGAGGGTGCCAAATAGAAGTGAGGGTCTGGTAAGTTAGTCTTGGGGAGTCTATACCCTCTTTTATCAGAATAAAACACCAATGGAAGCAAAAAAAAAAAACCAAGTACAGAAGTGTTTAAATAACCATAAAAATACCATGTCATATGATATTCAAAAAAATAAAATACAATACTCAACTGAAAGGTAAGACATTCTATGACAATGAAAATGTCAAGTGTATACAATGCAATTGAAAGTAAAGACACAATGACCCCAAGAGGGTCCCGAACTACATTTGGTTCCCTCTCCCATGCTTCAATCCCAAACAACAACCTATCTGAGGGCCTTTCCCTTATCCTATCCTACAACAACAAAGTCTACTCGGGTGCTGATCAAGTGGCCCGAATATGGTGTGAGTAAGACTCAGTAGGCCACCACCAACAGTGTCTAAAACAAGTCCAGTCAAAATATAGTGTATGCATTTTTATGAATCAATAAATACATTGAATAATTTAAATAGTTATAACATTGTCATTTAATCTTTAATCATCACAATAGGCCCAATTTCAATTCATATTTTCCATTAGAATAATCATTAATCATTATCATTCATTTGGTGTTGAAAATCATGCTAAGAACCCCAAATCTCATTGAGTGTAGGTTTCCATGCCTATCAATACATATCTCATTCGATGTAGGTCATCATACCTGGCACCCCATAATATCAATCTTGGATAACTATTGGGAAGGAATGCCAAGTCCAAGTCCCAAATTCTAATCGGTCTAGAATGCCATGTTTAGTACCATAAAAATCTCAGCCATTTAATCATTATTTTATTCACAAGAATTTTCCACATTATTCTTTTACTAATCCAAGAATTAGTTAAACATTTCAAAGGCCGTTAGTTAACTCAACAATTAATTAATCACATAACCCATTAATTAATTCATCAATTAATTAATCAATCAACACAATTATCATTCCATAATTAATTCTTCAAAATTAATTATCCATATTAAATATCAACTTATCATAATTAATTCGCACAATTAATTATCTTAGATCAATATTATGTCACATAATTAATTCTCAAAATTAATTATATTTCATAGCCAACATAATTTCATAATTAATTTCCCCAAATTAATTATCTTAACACTATCAATTCAATATCTCAATTAAAATATCTCAACCCATAACCAATCTCCAAAACAAATATCCATTTGGGAAACCACCCTTTATTTGTTCTATGATTAAATTATCAATTAATCACCAAGGTAATCACATGTCAATTCCATATTCCTAATTACTACAATTTAAGAAATAAATTATCAAGGGAAGCTAGAAAATCAAAAACTCACATTCACATATCAAAATCATGAATATGGGAGTTTGATTTAGACCACCTACCTTAGTTTATTGACAGAATTTATCCCAATGTAAATCCCCAAAATCCAAGTAGCACAACATTGTCGATCAAGATAATGATATAAATCCCTAAACTAAAATTATGATCAAAGGCATCAAGATCTTGAAAATCTAGATCTAGATCCATAATCTTAGATCTAGATCTCAACTCATAGACTTATATCCATGGAAATGGTGAAGATATTCCATTAAAAGATCAAGGAAAGATAGAGGAATAAATAGGAGAAGCAATGGGATGAAATCCACTTATCGAGAAGAGAGAAGATCTTTAATCCAGGCTTTTGATCTCGAAGAACGATGTTCATATCACCTTGTAATCCCTACAAAAGGCTCTAAGTTCACCTAAAAATTTTCAAGACCAATCCAAGGTCAAAATATGGGATTCTTTGGGGGGGGGGTTGGGTGGTTTTAAATTAGATTTTAGGAATAAAAATCCTGCACACATGGTTTCCTAGGCAGGGCCACACGGTTAGGGAAAACCGTGCGCCGACCATACAGACCTCTCTATCTAGGTTTGCATGGTTGGAATGGTTTGGACACATGGTTTATTAAACTATGCATAAAACATGCAGACCTCTCTGTCTGTTTTCGCACACTTGGTAGGGTTTGGTCACATGGTTTGTCAAACCGTGCACAAACCATGTACATACCACTATCCTTTAGTTTGCCTTAAAAGTTCACCCAAATGAACCCCAATCTTCTACTACAAATCAAAGGTATTTAAAAGCTTCAAAAAGTACCTGAAAAGAACTCGAGATGACTCCCAAAAAGGTTGGGATCTTACGCATCACTAATAATAGAAATCTTTTCAAGAAATTTAAATTCAAAAATTTAATGGAGAAATACAATTGTGTTCATAAAATAGGTACTATTTATCACCCACAGTCAAGTGGACAAGATGATTTTTCCAATAGAGAGCTCAAAAAGATCTTAGAGAAAATTGTCTCTAACTCTATGAAGGATTGGCATTTGAAATTAGATAAGGCATTATTGGATTATATAACTGCATTTAAAACTCCCCTAGGAATGTATCCTTATAGAATTATCTTTGAGAAGTCATGTAATTTTCCTATAGTGATTTGACATTAGTATTTTTGTGTTGTTAAATATTTGGTATTTTATTTTGAAAACTACTTGTGGGAGGAGACTTCTTGAGTTTTGTGATTTAGAATAGATTATTAGGGAATCTTATAAAAATTATACTATTTTTAAAGACATAACCAAGGATTTTCACGATTACATCATCCAAATTAGGAACTTTAATTATGGATAGAATGTTTTAATTTTCAATTCCATATTGAAAATTTTTCCAGGAAAGATTAAATCTAAGTGGTCTAGAACTTTTACCTAATAGGGTTTGTACTATCATAATATGACTATATGTAGAAGAAGAAAACCCAAACATGTGAAAATATATCTTTAATAATCGAAACATAAATAAAACTATAAAATAAAGTACCTAAAAAATGACAAAAATTGTAGTCTTATTCTTATTTAGTGAAGGAGAATGTTTGAAAAATATCATGAATAAGTGAACAAAATCACCCTACCTCTGAGGGGGGAACATTGACCAATTGATCCACGATCATATCACGAGGATACCCAAATTCTAAAAGGGTGTTGTTGACTTCTTTTCGAATGATTAACAATGGTATGAGAGGAAAATAGAATTTGTTTCACCCAACATAAGAGGACAACACCCTCTTATATAGGCAAAGACTAAGGATCCTTACATCATATGTGTTTCATACCATTGGTTTAATTCATTGATAATTTTCAAGGAATTAACATAAATCCTTTAAAACCTTCATACTAGTTTGTAATTGATAATAAATCCATTCATGAGAACTAAAGATATATCATATATGTATTTATTATCTCATGTATATTTAATACAATTATAAAAATACTTTCATCACATGAATGAATTAAATATACACTTATATATATATAATATAATAGTATATACATATATATATTATTTCACATCCAATAATCTCCCACTTGCACTAAAATCCTATAAGTAATTTATAAATAACTTTAAAATTCTTTGTGAATCCATCCGAAATATTTTGGTTATGTATTTTCATTAAACTCTCTTTATTTTGAATAAAAAAATTAATCTAAATTTTTTTCCTTATCCAAAGGCCTAACAGTGTGGCCCTACATGCCTTAAAAATGTTTACAACAACTATGAAATATCTATTTCATAGATATAAGCAAAGAGTGTCTTCTAGAAAAACATCTGTGCCACTCAATCTACTAAGGGATCTGGCATGATCTCCATCAAATATATTCATATATCTATATGAACATGGACACCTATATATGTATCATATAAATCATATATATTTTATATAATCCCTTTGTCCATGAAATCAAACAACCACTAGACATGAAACATGTCAATCTAGTATATGCCTCTCATCATTTTCTAGATTCTCTGAAAAAGAATGAGCAATTAGATGAATACATCACATGTCATTCATATATCAAATAAACATATCACATTTCACTTATCCAAGTAGTTGAACACATAATATGTGAAATAACCAAGCATGTACATTCAGTTTCTCAGTCTAATTCAATAAAGGTCTAAATGTCTTGTCTTGTCATACAAGTGGACAAATCCCATCTTGATTTCATTACAACCAACAACATTATCAGAAACATACCCAACCACCCCCTAATTAACTAATTTCATATGATATCTTTCATAAGTAGGGAATCTAAGTATGAATTTTCTCATGCAAGGTATCTTTCCAACCACAGGTAAGAAGGAATGATAATAAGAATACACCTCTTACTATATCCATGATTATGTGACATTCCATGAGATATACTTTAGTGAATCTATCAAAGTGATAAGTATCTAATTATTACCTCATGAATTTATTCTTCGATATCTCATATACAACCCTGTGTAATAGATATAAGAATCTATTAAAGATAACATTTACATATCATCAAAACCCATTATTCTCTATGATGATCATCGGTTAGGGACAACTCAAAGTTTGTACCTTGAGAAGATATTTATCATTCAACCATTCATATAAAATAAATTATAGCACACATGAATGAATGATAAATGAATATTTCCTTTATTAAAAACACATGATATGATTACAACCATTACAACCAATCTCTTAAAATATTATATATGAATTTCATGTTGTTTCTATAGAAATTGTTTTCTAAATATACATCCAAATGTAATTCCTGTCACATCCATATGTGACCATTTTATAAAATAATCCCACCAAACTCTTAGTGAGTAACATTTATGAAGAAATAAAGTTTAAATAATGATGATACATAGGAATCATATTCCTTAAGTTCAACTCTTTGCACTTATATTCAAAATCCTTAAATCTATAAAATCAAATGTTACAATGTTTTCATGTTTTATACTTAGAAATATTTATAAGTACATCATCATCATCCTTAGAACCCTTTCCATCAAAATTTTTCTTTCAAATATTTTGTAAATAATGTAACTATTTACATTATCACTTTACCAGAAAATCCTAAATATTTTTAGGATAATTTAATATCCATTTTGTAATGGTAAATAATATAAATATTAACCTAAAATCTTGTAGGATACCAAGAGATACACTTTGTGTATTGGATGTTATGAAACTTTAGGTAATAGTGATGTTCACTTGTTACGGTAACTAAATTTAACTGTTTACATTTTTATTTACCATCACATATCCTAAACTTATTCAATATATTTAATTAAGAATCACTATAATCTTAGACTAGTGAAATCCTTAAGTTAATAGTGATATTAACTTTCTCAGATTAAATAAATGTAACTATTTACATTTTTCTTTACCGTCTTGTATTCCAAATCTCTAGGATATTAAGTGAAAAATCACTCAAACTTATATTGGAATAATATTTTATTTATTAACTTTATACTTCTCTAATTTCAAACATACTCTCAATATCTTCTTATACATCATGTTCTCTTCATAATATTTTTCTAATACTAAATAGAAAATAATTTGTGTTTTAGGAAATAACATTTATTTTCTTTTAGTAGGAACTTCTAACAAATAAACTATTGTTTATATATCATAAATGGTATTGTATGTGTTTGAAACATTTTATTTTTCAAAGAATATTTTATTAAAATATCTTATCGATGGATATCGGGAACACATTGTCTCATATTTTAACAAATATCTAGATAAAAACTTTTATCCAAATATTCTTCTTAGGACATGTCATAAAAGTCTAAATAATCATAAAACATGTGTATAAATCTAATCATCTCATAATAACTATTTGTTATCAAATATCCTCTCTTATTACATAAGATAAATGAGATGAAGAAACACATATTTTACTTTGATTCATTTGAGTTTGATAAAAAATTTTACATTCAAATCCTAGATGCAGTAACTGTTTATTTCATCACTTGAATGAAAACTACATGCTCAATAAAATCTTACTTTGGTTTTAAACTTCTATATATTTACAACACTTTGTAAAACACACACTCAATATCACATACCCTTCAAAATCATAGAATGAATTTCTATTACATCCATACCTATCATGGAAATTTCATAGAGTTCCCATACTTCTTCAGGTATATATTAGATAATCCAAAAATACTGATTTTTCACTATTCCTTTTTAACAACCCCATGTTTCAATGACCTTGATTGAATTATTAAAGAAACATTGTCATAATTTTTCAACAAACTCTTCTTTTTACGGTTTAAACTTTTACCCACTTGTACTGTCCTCACAATACCAGGATCCATGAATCATATCTCTAGTTCATCTATTCTAAATACTTTTAGAATATCAGGTAATCATTTCTTGGATTCATTTACTTTTTTATAATATTTCCATAAATGAAAATAGCATGAATCCCCAAACAAAATTAATCTTTATAGTAATTTTCAATCTCTCCAAACATATTCAATCATATTGAATATCATAGACATACCCAAAAGATGAAGTATATGAGACTAGAATTCCTTATGCAAATTTGTATCTATTGCCTTTTAAACCTTAAATGAATCATTCCATGCTTCTATAAGCATATTAATTTTCTTGTTGAACAACTTCAACACTTAGTTACTCAGGAAGGAAATTTTCTAACACATATAATATTTCTATTGCTTAAATTTTTTTCTTAAGGTACCATTATTAGTAGTTTCTTACATTAAGATTCTTAATTCAAGGATTAATATAGATTTTATTTTGATATTGATGAAGCATTTATCTATAATAGAACTTTTTATCATATGAATATCATGTCTTATATCTTTTCATTAATGAATTTTAATTAAAGTGCTCCCACTAAAATTGATAACCTCAAACATTATATCTATTTAGTACTGATTATCACATAATAAAGTCATGATAATTTAGGTAGGGAAACATTAAAATCATAACAGCTATGATTCTTGGATAGTTGAATCATTATCCATATACATCATATGGATTAACTCAACTCTATTCCTCTGGTATTCTAACCGTTAGGGCTTCCTGACTAGTGTAACCCAAAGCAGATGCAAAGAATAATCCAAGTAAGGGCAATCAGTGGATACTCGTCATGAGCTCGACAATACCCAACATGAAAATCTTTAGTTACTTATAGATTTCTTACCTTACACAAGATAATATAAGGGTACTCATGCTAAGATCAACAATTCCTAGTTGGATGATTGAGGTCTTGAAAAGTGTTTCTTTAGAAGGAATCTATCACTTAGTATTTTAGGGGTTTTCTTTTAAGTTATCACCATATTATCTCATGTTATTCCCCTTTATGTATTCATGCTTCTAGAAATTTATCTTGGAACCCTATTCCCTCCACCAAATCAATATGTTCAAACCATAATGATGTGTAACTCCTTACACAACCCACACATTTGTGTTACTTTCCCAAAAATACAAGTCAAACATATTCATATATATACAAATGCATAATATTCATGAGTTACATGAACACTTCATGTAAAAGAATAAAGTTATATGAAATTGAAAAAATTTACATGAGTAAGCCCAGAGTGACAGATAGCCAACCCCATTAAATTTTCTAGCCAAGGAGAGCCTCTAGGAAAGTAATTGGTCCTACCCAAAGTCCCACTACCCAAGGAGAAATTACTCAACAGGGAATTCAATTCATGAAAACTCTAACACCTAATATGAACAAAATATATTCAACAAATAAATTCACGTTCATAACCTAAGTTACAAAATAAGGTCAAAATAGATTAAATACTAAATTAATTATCATAATTAGCATATAATGAAAGGATCTATCCTAGAATTAATGTATCATATAAAATTTTTCATAAAATTTTTCATAATATAAAAAATTATAAATATGAATAAAATAGTGAATAACCTTTAAAAAATGAATAATTCAAATATTTAAACATGAGATAAACATTTTTGAACAATTTCAAATATAAAATCTAATTATAAACCCTTTTATAATTTCAACTTTAACATTATGGGAATTCAATAATTTTGAATGTAAACTCTTAATTTTTTTCAAATATGAACTCTTTAAATTTTATCATTTTATGGAATTTCTTTTTTAAATATATGATATTATATGAATTATAAACTATTTTTAATTCAATTTCTATTATTTAAACCTTTTACATAATCTAAATATCATATATATTTAATTATTACTTAAACCCTGATCATATCAATCATCAAAACACTTTTTGATGTGTCTTAAATAATGTTTAAAATAATCCTCCCTTAATTCGAACAGTTTCAAATTAATTAATTATGAACTAAACATGAATATCATATAAATTTAACAAATAAATAACCAATTTATTTATTTTCCAAAACATGAGATATTTTTGAACTATTCATAAATAAATTCCAATAATAAAAATTTTATAAATTAGAAAAACTATAAAAAATTTATATTTAATTCAATATGAACCCATTTATATTTTATATTAAATGGAATTTATATGACATTTCATGAATTATAAAAATTTTATAATCTAATATCTATTTTATAAACATTTTTATATAATCTACATATCATTTATGTTGTAATTTATAAAAACTTTATAAATCACCTTTTATGATTTCTAAATAATCTATTTATTTCTATATAATAATGTATTTCATTTAATTTTTCAAAAGGTATTTTAAATATTTTCATTTAATATGTTGAGTATTTTGTTAATAAATAATTCACAAACATTTATATGATTAATTATAAAAAATTTACAATTAATTAATTTATAAACCATTTATAAATTAAAAAATTTCCAAAAGACCATTTTTTATAATTTATAAACTTTTATAAACCATACATATTTGAAAATTATTTATCAATTAACCATAAACAGTTTATAGTTAGTTAATTTATAAATTTTTTTTATAAGTTTTTATAAATATTTAAAAATATTTTTTTCATTATTTATAAGCAACTTATTAATAATATAATTCAATTCATAATTGAATTCTCTTGATTAAAATAAATATCTCATTTATTTTCATAAAAAAGAGTAATAAATATGAACTTCCCATATTTGAAAAAGTTTAATAATTTTTTTTATTATATTTATATTATTAATGTTATTCCCATTTTATAAACAATTTTATAAGTATGAATAACATACATAATTAAATGTATTTTTTATTTAATTAATAAATATGAATTTTCAAAATTATATTCATTCTTGAAATATATTGTTTTACCATTTGTAAAATGTATTTTTTTCATAAAATAACAAACATGTTGACTTGTTAAAGAAGAATATGATCTGATACCCCTAATGAGTTTTGTACGATGATCATATGACCATATGCAGTGGAAGATAACCCAAACATAGGAAGATCCATCTTCAAGAATCAACGTGTAAATAAAATTGTTAAGCAGGTTACCTAGAAAACACCAACAATAGTAGTCTTTTTCTTCCTTGGTAAAGAAGAATGCTTGATAAATATCATAAAGTAATTAATAAAAGAACCCTTCCTTTAAGGGGTAAAAATATCCAATTAATCCATAAGAATATCATAAGGATACCAAAATGTTGAATAGGTTCTAGAGCCTTCATCTCAGACAATGAACAACAATATGGGAGAAAGAGGGAACTCACCACACCCAATAGAAGGGGACACCATCCTATTATATAGGTAGATCCCAAGGTTCATTACATCATATGTGTTTCATACTATTTTGTCAATTCATTGAATATTTTCAATGAATTAATATAAAGCCATTAAAACATTCATAATGGTTTGTAACTGATAATAAAACCATTTATGAGAAATAAATATATATCATATATATTTATTATCTCATGTATATATAATACATGCATAAAAATACTTACATATCATGCATGTATTAACTATACACTTACATATATAATATCATATTATATATGTATATATTTTATTTCAAATCCAACATTACCATCAAAAGAGTGTTAGTTAATGGAGTTGTGGACATGTAAGAGAGAATCATAGACCATTTTTGGTTAAAGGTTATAGGATTAAACATTATTTAAAGATGAATTCAAATGTTTTTCCTACTCTTTTTATTTTGAAGATTGATCTTTCAATGAGTCTAAATTAGCACTTTAAACTCAGTGCTTCATGGGATTCAACCAAGGTTATTTTATTTCATTTTTTATTTTTTTTGAAATAATGATTTTATTTTGATGTGTTCTTCCTATTTTCCACTTATATTCTTGTAAGATCCCATATTTTGAACTGGTTGGAAATCCTAATGGAATTTGAATTTTTGTTTGGTGAAAGTTCAAAATCTTAAACTGAGCTTCAGAATGATTTTCTGAGAGTTATAACTCTTTAAAATTTTTTTTTGGGATGGGGTTAAAGAATATAAGGTGTATTGGGAGTTTGGATGAGTTTCAGGAGCATTGGGATTCAAAATCTTTGTTTTGGGAGAGACAACCTTGGTCACATAGTTGTCGTATAGTTAGTATTAACCGCGTGGGTCAACTGTGTGGCCTATTTTGTATAGGGATACATTTTTTAAATCATGTGGGGGATATAGAAATCTGTGTGGCCTGGTTCAGGGGTATATAAGAACTCGCACGATTGTCACACAATTTTTCTAATTGTGCACTCCAACCATGTGGGGTAAGGGTGTGCTTGGGAAGTAGCTCCGTATGGTTGGTGCATGGTTGGTAAACTTTTTGAGGAAACCACGTGTCATGGTACTGCTTTAGAATATGGAATCATAGGGTTGGCACATGGTTTTCCTAACCATATGATCTAACCATGCTCCACTTTAAAATGGAAAAAATGACTGTTTCCCCCCTCCGACCTTAAATGTTTTTACACCATTTATTCCTATTTTATGCCTGTTATCTATCCTACGTGATTCTCCTCCCTATCCTCTTATTTGGTATGATTATACCTCATTCATGTTTTGATTTGATAAATTTCGAATGCATTGGAAGTCTAGAGGTATTTCTAAGACTCCTCTTACCTCTTTTCTCAGTTTCTATTCTCTCTTTTGATGTGATCATTGTGTGTGCTAATATTATATATTTTTAGGGTGTTCATTTGGTTCTTCATTTTATCTCATCTCACAAAAAATAAAATCTTGATAATGACGAGTGAAGCTTTTTAATAATGAAGTAGAAAGTTTAGTTCTCATTACCTTAAAGTTTCATCAATTATAAATTGTTTTCATTATGCCACATGTCAGACTTTCCATGTGTTTCTCTTAAAATATAAAATACCATAAATTAAATGAATAAACCACAATATTGGTGTTCCATAGACCCATTAACATTGTTGTAAGGTCATGATATCTACTTGAATCACCCCTTTGGGTGATTCCTATTAATTATACTTGTTATCCATTGAATGTGTTTAACCAAAATACCATTAGGGTGTGTTTGGTTTAACTCCTAAAAATAGAATTTATTAAATAATAATAAATGAATCTCTTGAATCACAATAAGGCCTATATACTTGGAGTTTCTTTACCTATGAGTGATATGACTAATGAAATGTGTTTTTCTTATAAATTGAATGGATACTTACTTGCCTTATGTTGTATCATAATACTATGCCTTAATTTTTTAATAAATCACCCTTGGGTGTGATGAGTTTGACTCTTGTCAGTGGAAGCTATAATTGAAATAAATTAATTGTTAAATGGTTGAATAACATCACTTGGACATTGTAATTATAAATTAATTGGTTGATATAATTAATTAAATGAAATTTTAAAAGAAGTAATAAATTGAGTTATGATGATTTTAATTTTTAATGAATATTTATCATGGATTATGTTTAATCATTAAATGAAATATGCATGTTTGTTATAGATTCCTTGAGAAATACTTGGTTTTTGATATGGAATTCCTAATATGGGATCACGAGGCATATTGAATTGAATGATTATAAATTATTAAGCATTGTTGGACATGAATCTCATAATCATTTATTTAAATTAGTTGACATGGTGTTCCTTATCTTTTATTGAAAATTATTGGACATGGAATCCCTTATTATTGGACTTGGTGTACCTTATCATTTATTGAAGATTATTAGACATGGTGTTCCTTATTATTAGACATGATGTTATTTATCATTATTTATTGAAATTTTTAGATATGCAATTTCTCATTATTGGAAATAGTATTCCTTAAAATGTATGGGAAATTTTTAGACATGGTGTTCCTCATTATTTATTGAAATTATTGGACATGAAATTCCATGTTCCCTTGATTTAGATGACTAGATTGATTCCACTTATTTAAATGTGAAACCCCATATGATAATACTTGTACATGGATACCTTGGTTATATACCATGAATTATAGGTCTATTTATAAAAAAATTTAAATTCTCAAAGACATTTCATCTTAGGCCAAAATAGGTATAATCAGTTAGGGATCCTACAAGGAGCCTGATCCCGATGTGGCTTACATTTACACTGCTTCATTATTTTGATATACTTAAACACTATGATTTTTTTTATATTCACAGACAATATTTTCATTAAACACCATTGGTGGAGGCCTACTGAGTTTTAATCACACCATTTTTGGGATATTATTTGGTACCAGGATAGATCTTCTGACTGTAAGTTAGGACCTGGCTCGTGATTCTTATTGTTATATGTTCTATGTTAGTACTTGGCATGGGAGTAGCAATTGAGAATGTACTCGGGATTCAATCTAGAGTTGGAGTATTTTATTTATTTATTCTTTTACATATATATCCTTGGAGTATGTATTTTCTATATGTTGTCTACCTTGTATTTTTTTTGGGTATATCATATTCACGCATGATTAGAATATTTGTCCTTAGTCTATTTATTGTTACTTCTCAGTTATTATTATATCTATCTACCTTTATTTTATTTATTATTAGAATATATTTATCACTGATCCAAAGGGTATAGTCTACCTAGTGTACCACCTTTATACCCTCGATGATAGTCATATTCCTTTGAAGTATGGGGAGGCATGCTTGAAGCCTTATCGCAAACTGGTTCAGTTACTGTTTATGGAGTGAACTGGTTCAGGAGGTGACAAAGTGAAATCAAAGATTTCTTTTTATTTTTCTTACTATTTTTTGATGGTATATAGGGGACTAGGAATGTGTCAAAACTTGATAAGTATCTTGTGTTTATGAATTACCAACCCATGCATAGGGAAAAGAATGAGTTTCCAATAATGGGACTATTGTTCATGCTATTGATTATTACAGTTGATTGTTACATCACCTTGAGTGTTTTTTAGTAATTCCAATGGTTATTCATTTATGAATTTTATCTCTTAGCCTAGTACAGTAAGAGAGGAAGTGTGCCCATGCATCATTCCAGGCACATATGATTCACATGTCATTATCATTATTACTTTTATACCATGATTTTATAATTTCCTACCTTGTACAATTTTATTATACACTAATTTTATAGCTTTCATTATCATATTTATGTTGTAAGGTTAGTTAAATAAAGTTTCTACATCAATCTAAATGGTGTTTTCTTATATATCTTGATGATGAAATTCTATTTAACCAGCCTGAATGAAATGGTTCTAAATTATTAAAAGAATTATCTTGGATGGAAACTTTAAGTTTCAAAGAAATTGGTTGGTTTTAACAAACTCAAGTCATTTATTATGGATTTAAGTTAAATAGTGTGTCAATTACAAGTTATAAAGTCATATACCTTCATAACTAGGGAATAGAGGCCCGTATAACTGAATCCTTATATTTTTTGGCCCTTATAGGTGAGTGTTAGTATCATATACCTATACAATAAACCTATGGATAGTATTTTATAAATCTTGATAAATTTAACTGTATGGGTTGAACATAAATGGGATAAAAATTATAATTTATAGAGCATTAACTCCATAAATTGGGAATAACTACCCATATAACTAAACCCATATTGGTATGAAAGGACCCTCATAGGTTGGATATATATTTATATATCTTGGTACTTAACCCCATGGGGGTATTATCATGATAAATAGATATGGTTATATTGTAACTCCCACTGGATCATGTCTATTCTTTAACCTAAGATTGGTTTGTCTTTGAATTATTTCTAGAGGTTATGGGTGGAAAAGGGATGAAAAATGTGAAATTGTGGAGAAGGAAGGCTATATGCATGTTCAGAAAATGATTAGTACCAACCATATGGTAACCATGCATTATGGATCTATTAGGTTATAGAGGATTTTTTCACGGTTTGATCATGGTTAAGAAAACTATGCAGCGTTTTAAGGAAACCTGGTGGGGTATAGGGTGATTATCCAGGGATTCCACATGGTTAGAGAAAACCATGCAGCCTATCTCTAGGAAATAGTGTGTCTCTTTATACTAAGGGATATATTTCACACAGAGTTGGAACACAGTTAAACTAACCATGCAGCCTAATCATGCACAACCCTCCAAGCCTTTAAAACAAATTGGAATTTACCCCTTTTTCCTTGGTCGTTTTTATGAAAAATCACCCCTAATCCTCATTTGTCTCTAACTAAACCTTATCTAGTGCTCTAGAGGATTATTATTTTATATTATTGGTATAATTCTATCATTCATGATGTATTACTTCAAGGTATGTTTCATTTTTTATTTGGTTTTCCATTTTCTTTGTAGATCCTTCCTAGATTTCTTCTCCTCTTGTATCATTAGAACCAAGTTGGGCTGTGGATTCTAGATGTAATGGGTTTTATGTAATATTGATGTTCTTTATTATGTATCTAGGACCATGAGGACCTAATCTACTCTTCCCGGATCATCGTTTCCAAAGGAAATTAGTTTTCCACTCTGTTTTGAGGTAGGTGTCTCTATACAAAGGGTTAATTCTTAAATTAATTTAATTTATTATAAATTCATTTATTTTATTCAATGAAATTGTTTGATTAGTGATCATGGAATTTTTATTGGAATTGATGCATGTTTTTAAAGGGGTTTTTATTTAAAAATAGATATGTGCACACTAGGTGTTTGATAAAATTCTTCAATGGTGTTTTTTGGTTTTAAAACGGGGTTTCAATCTTGGAAGTGGAAAGTATTTGATGGAAAAATTATTTATTAAATGTGATCATGATTTTTAAATGGATTTTTAAAAACTTAACACATTGGTTACGCTTAGGTGAATTAGGAAATAAACTTGTTACTCTTTATGTGTGTAATTCCATAATAGGTTTTATATAACTTTAGTGTGTGTAGTTTCATTAGTGGTTATATTTATTGGATCCACATTAGGACTAGATTGGGGTTATTCATACATGTCTAGTATGTATCCCTATATCTTAGATCCCAGATGGTGTGATTTGAAATTTATTATTGGTTTATCACATGATGGTATTTTCATGGTTCTTTTCTCACATGATTATCTTATGGTTTATCCATGATTCTTTTTCTACTTTTTCTTAAGTATTTTCTTTTATACTTGAAATATTTATACATTTAGTGAATATGGTATGTTTTTATTAAAACCAAAGGATGTTTTAAAAAATGGTATTATTTATGAAAGTGATTTTAAACTGGATTTTTTTAAAGATAGAGTTAATGCATTCTTGATGTTTGGTGAAATCTTACCGAGATTTGTGTTCAAATAATAATTTTTCCTTTGGGATATTGTAGATGTTGTTTTTAAAGATTCAGTTAATGGTAAGGGAATTATATATCATTTTGGTTTCTCTTGTTTCTATCTTATTTAAAGTAGGATGGTTTGATGGTGAGAGACAGTCACATGGAGATGTGTGTAGTCTTGTTTGGTTTTATATTCTAGTTTAACATTTTTGGATTGATGTTAAATGTATCATCGATATATATTATTTATTTTACTTTGTAATATTATTTTTATTCTATTATACATGAATTGTATTTCTTTCACCATGTGGTGGACCCTCTTGGGTGACTTGTCTAGTTAACATGGGTTGGTTTTCTATAAAATGGTATTATAGGGAATACACAGCCTAAAGTGTTGTGACACTACCTGGGTTTGGTTTGATGAATTGGGTAGACAAGAGTTAGTATTTTTGTAGTTCAGATAGTAAGTACAAGTCGATGTCTGGCTAGCTCACTTCTGTGTTTGAAACTGAGTTACCATGGGTGGTTGGGATTTTTACCAAGCTTGCGACTTAGTATTTGAGGTTATTTGAATGAACCATACATGAGGCTTATTTAAATAGACCAATTCATATTTCTTTACATTTTGACATTATTTTAAAGAATTCATAATTCTTTAATCTTTTTTAAAGGAATTAATATGTATTCTTGAAGTTGGTCCTTTGATTTTGGAATTTTCTCTCTAGTTGAATGGATTTTGTCTTGTGTTTTTAGTTGATGCATCATATAATAGATATTTAAGATCTGAGAGAGGAATATATGAGACAGGTTCCATAAGTGGATCCTCTATTGAAACCTTCTTTAGTAGAAATTGTAATCCACACTATTCAGACTTTGAGTCAAGCTTGTGTTGGGAACCTGGGATAGACAGTGGATCATGGATATGAGTTCACCAAGAAGAATCCGCCCATATTCCACAGTGACAAAGGACCCTACGAATTCTAGGAGTGGTTTAAGCAGATTGATAGGATCTTTAAATTCCAAAATACTCCTTTGTAATTTAAGGTGGGGTTTTCCATGTACATGATTGAGGGGGTAGGGAGGATATGGTGGGACTCTATTATGCTAGAAATGTTTCATAATGATCTCACCTAGGATTACTTCAAGAAAATATTCAACCATTAGTTTTATTCTGATACATTACATGTGAAAAATACTTGATAGTTTCTAATCTTAGATCAAGGGATCATACCGTTCTGGAGTATTTCACTAGCTTTGCTGATTTTGTGTACTTGGAACTGAATCTTGTCACCAATGATTACCTTATATCTTGAAGGTTTGATATGGGGATGAGGGCCAATATTAGGTCAATATTGTTTGTCATACGCCTTCTAAT
This sequence comes from Viscum album, assembly GCA_963277665.1. Lineage (NCBI taxonomy): Eukaryota > Viridiplantae > Streptophyta > Magnoliopsida > Santalales > Viscaceae > Viscum > Viscum album. Next base: position 1,904,313,051 of record OY728152.1, on the reverse strand, counting down.
TTTTTTAGAGGTGGTCTATAAAGTGGATATGGAATATGAATACATATCTAGGATAATGAGTTTGGGAGGAGATTCGTTTGGAGTGGTTGCTGGTTAGGGTATGTCTTCCAGCCAAAAAATAAAGCACAAAGTTAACTAGTTTTCCTTAGGAACAGTTTTAGGGACTTCATTAGGACACCATCAGGTTGTTTTCTATTAGTATGGAAGTCCTAATCATACCAAGACTATTTATTTAGACTCACCTAAGACTTGTTATCATTGTGGACAATCTGGCTATCTAAGGAATTTTTTTGGAAGTATGTCCCAAGGCAGTCAGGATAGATCCACTCTCACCAAGGGTTCATAGGTTCGTTCTGATGGTTCCAAGGGTAGTGGGTCTTATCCTTAGGCCAAGGGGGATGTACATGTGGCTAAGAAATCACAAGGAGGTGTGGAGATCAGATGTCTTTATGTGTAATAGTATGCACTAGAGGAATATGAAGTAGGTTTGAATAATATTATAGGTACAATATTTATTCCATCCTCCATGGTATTAGCGTTATTTGATACTAGAACTACTAATTATTTGATATCATCAAAATTATTTATATTTTTTGGTTTACATTAGGAGATTATGAAATTTTTGTCAGACATTTCTATTCCTTTCTAAAATTTTTCAAAGCAAGGTTTCAAATGGCCTCTGTGTTGGGTGATGATATCCAACATCAAAGTGGTATGGGATTTCTTAGTTCTTGATTATGATATCTTCAAACAGATTATTAGCATGGATTAGATTATTAGTGTTAAGGCCCATATTGATGGTTATTTTCAATTTTAGTTTTTATATACCAATGGAGTCACTCATGTCTTTTAGGGCGAGTGGGATTCTAGTTCTAGGAGAGTAGGGACTATTGTTCCTTATTCTAGGGTGATCTCATGTTAGTTTTTGGAGATGCTCCTAGATGTTTTTGATACTTGTTTTAGTAGTCCACTTTCTATGGTGGTGTGTGCATACTCCTGAGGTATTTTTAGATGATTTTTCTAGTTTTCCACTATAGAGAGAGGTCAAGTTTACCATTGACTTACTTCCTAGAATTATTCCCATTTTATGCCATCTTATCGCATGGAATGTGCCGAGTTGATGGAACTTAAATTCCAATTTATGGACCTTGAGGCTATGGTATTCATTAATCCTATCATGTCACCATGGGATTCACATATTGTATTTTCTAAGAAGGCAGACAAGATCCTCATACTTTTTGTAGATTATCTAGAGTTAAACCAGTTGACCATTAAAAATAAATATCTATTTCCAAGGATTGATGATCTCTTTGATAAACTTAGAGGGGATTGTTGGTTTTCAAATATTAACCTTCGATCAATGTACCACCAGGTGAGTGTCCAATAAGTGAACATAATTAAGATAGTTTTTAGGATTATTTATGTTTATTTAGAGTTTTTGGTTATTCCATTCAGTCTCACTAATGCTCCTGTGGTATTCATGGTGTTGATGAACTAGATCATTCCTCAGTTCTTAGACTCCTTCATGGCCATGTTCATGGATGATATTTTGGTGCACTCTAATTAAGAGTAGGAACACATTGAGAATTTTAATATAATTCTTAGAACCTTTAGGGAACATTTCTTGTATAGTAAGCTTTCTGAGTGTTAAATTCAGATCCTGGAGGTGAAATTTATGGGGCATGTTATATCTAATAGGGGTATCTCAGTGGATCCTATAAAGATACATGTGGTGATATTATATGAGAATCCCATAAATGTGTTTAAGATCCAAATATTATTTTTGGTTGTCTGGTTATTATTGGCAGTTCATTCAGGACTTATCCAAGATTGAACTATGATGAAAACATTAACCCATAATGGTGTAAAGTTTGTGTGGAATGAAAAATTTCAAAGATATTTTAAGGAACTGAATAAGATTTTGAATTTAAATTCTATTTTGATTCTCATGGAACTATGTTTAGGATATTATGTCTTCTGTGGTGCATCTGGTATGATTTTGGGGTGTATATTGATGTAGAGGAAACTGGTGGTGGCCTAAGACTCTCGTTATTTATGTCCTCATGAGAATAACTACCCAACCCATGATCTTGAGTTATTAGTGGTTATACATGCACTAAAAACATGACATCAATATCTCTTTAGGGAGCAGTTTATGATATATTTTTATCATATAATCCTAAATTATATTTTCACTTAGATGGATATAAACCTGTGATATAGACATTGTGTTGAATATCTTCAAAATTTTGAATTTAATATTTAATATACTCCTAGTAAAGGGAATGTGGTCACTGATTCATTGAGTAGGAAATTACCAACTCAACCCTAGAAGGAATCAGTGGAAGAGTGGTCTCTGATGAGGTTGTTTTTAGAGATGATATGGGAGTGGAAGTAGCTGGTGGGAAGGTGCACTTGTCTTCGATAAAGGTTGAATATAAATTTTATGAGTGGGTTAGACTCAACTAGGTACCTAACACCAATTTCCAGCACTTTAGTGAAATCCTAAATGGTGGGGAGACCTCGAGTGAGTGGTCTTGGTCTCCTGGTGGTACTTTGTGTTTCCAAAGTAGATTGGTTGTTACTTTATCTATGAGGCAAAAATTTATGGACAATGGACATCAGTCTTGTTGGTCCATACACCCAAGGACTACCAAGATGTATCATGATTTGAAATTTCAGTATTAGTGTCTAGGGATGAGATTGTTAAATGTAGAATTTGTTTCATGGTGCCTGACTTGTCAAAGAATAATGGCAGAGCACTAGATACCTAGAAGATTGTTTCAACCCTCACCCACTCTGATATGGAAGTGAGATGAAATTTATAGGGATTTAGCTATTGGTTTACCACAAATTCCTAGTGGGAAGTTTTCAATTTGGGTGACCATTTTTCAACTCATGAAATTGGTGTATTTCCTCCCTATCAAGGAGATGGCAAATGTGGAATGGATTGGGAACTTGTATTTCCAAGAGGTCGTAGACTTCATGGGGTTCCATATGAATTTGTTTATGATAGGGACTTGAGGTTCACATCTAGGTTACAAAAATTCATGCAAGAGGTAATGGGTTCCCAATTGAAATTGAGCACGGTGTATCATCTGCAGACATATGGACATACATAGAGGGCTATTCATATTTTTGAGGACATGCTTCGGTCGTGTGTGATTATTTTCATAGGTTCTTGGGAAATGTATTTTACTTTGGTAAAATTTTCTTATAAAAATATTTAATATACCTTGATAAATATGGAACCCATTGAAGTGTTATATGGGTGTCCATATAGATTTGCCTTATGTTGGGTAGAGTTGGGAGAGCGGTCCTTGGTTGGACTAAGTCTTGTTCAGGAGATGATAGAAAAGGTGCAGTTGATCCGGAATAGGTTTTTCATAGCACAAAGTCATCATAAATACTATGCTAACCATCTTCATCATCTTATTGAGTTTCTGGTTGGTTATTGGGTCTTTCTCTATGTCTCACCTCACTTGGGACATCACCATTTGGGTTAGAAGGGTATGTTGACACTAAGGTTTATAGTCCCCTTTGAGATTGTGAAGTGTATTGGGAAGGTGGAATATCGGTTGGAATTAAAATATCTCTTAACATTGATTCATGATGTGTTTCATGTTTCCTAGTTTAAGAAGTATCAACCGAACCCTTATCATGTGATTGAATGGGAAGATGTTGATCTTGATCCCGACACCACCATTTCTGAGAAACTGGTTCAAATTATGGATTGCTAAGAAAATTTATTATATGGTAAAATAATACTTTTAGTTCATTTACTATTAAAGTGTGTATGGGATATCCATGATATGTGGGAGAAATATTTTTTGATGAGGTATTAGTGGCCTTCTCATTTTGCAAGTCTAGGATTTTGAGCACTTTCTAAGGACATAAAGCTTTCATGGTGGGGATAATTGTAACTCCCACTAGATCACATGTATGATTCAATCTAAGATCGGGTTTTCCTTGAAGTCGTTCTAGAGGTTTCAAGGGAACATGGGTTAAAAATGTGAAGATTTTTAGATGGAAGGCTAGGTGAATGATTGGTTCATGGTTAGTACTAACTGTGTGGTATAGATCTATGATGTTACAGAGGAGTTTTTCATGGTTTGATCATAGTTAAAAAAACTATGCATATTGACAAGGAAACCATATGGGGTATGGGGTGATTATATAGGGGTTCCACACAGTTAGATAAAACCATGTTTCCTAGCTCCAGGAAATAGTGTGCCATTTTTTCTAAGGTATAGAGGCCACACATGGTTGGCACACGGTTAGACTAACCATGTGGCCTAACCGTGTGTGACCCTCTGATCCTTTAAAAAAATTAGAATTTACTAATTTTTTCTTGGTAGTTTATATGTATAATAACACCCCAATCCTCATTTGGATCAATATAAACCTTCCCTAGTGCTCTAGAGGCTTTTTATTTAAGATTATTGGTAAATTTTTTTTTCTTGATAGATCACTTCGAGGTGCGTTGTGTTTTTGATATTGTTTACCCATTTCTTTGTAGATCCTCACAATATCTTTTACCCTTATATCTCATTGGAACCTAATTGTTCCATGAGTTTTGGATTTAATGGGTTTGATGGAGTATTTATGTTTTTTCTTATGGATCTAGGATCATAAGGACCCGATCTACTCTTCGTTGATCTTTATTTCCAAAGGCAATTAGTTTTCCTCTCTGTTTTAAGGAAGGTGTCTCTATAAAAATGGTTAATTCATGAATTTAGTTAAGTTATTATGAATTCCATTGGTTTATTCAATGAAATTGTTTTATTTGGGATTTTGATAGTTTTATTTGAATATATGCATGTTCTTAAAGGGTTTTTTCTTTAAAAATGGATTTGTGCACACTAAGTGTTTGATGAAATGCTTCAATGGTGGTTTTGGTTTCAAAATGGGGTTTCAAGCTTAAAAGTGGAAAGGATTTGATGTGAAAAGGATTTACTAAATTATATCATAGTTTTTAAATGGATTTTGACAAACTTAGCACATTGGTAAACCTTAGGTGCGTTGAGAAATAAACTTTTCACTCTTTGTGTGTGTAATTCCACAAGAGGTTTCATTTCACTTTAGTGTGTGTAATGTCACTAGATTTTATATTGGTTAGATCCACCTTAAACCTATAGTGGGGATTTTATTTCATGTATAATATGTATCCCCATAGGTTAGATCCCAAATGGTGTGATTTTTAATTTATGATTGGTTTATCACATGAGGATATTTTCATATTTATTTTCTCACATGATTATCTTATGGTGTATCCATTTCTATTTTCTTACCTATACTTACATGTTTTCTTTCATTATTGACATATTCCTAAATTTGGTTAATATGGTATGTTTTTATAAAAACCAATGAATGTTTTACAAAATAATTTTATTTATAGAAGTTTTTAGTAAAATGTATTTGTTTTAAATATAGAGATAATGCATTCTTGATACTAGAACTTGTATTGATTCATTGGTGAAATCCTAACAATCTTTGTTCTCACACCCTACTTTTTTCCTTTAGGTAGTTTTAGATGTTGTTTTTTGTAAAGAACCATACCCTAGTATCATAGTGTTAATGCCTTAATTTATTACATTGGCATAGATACACGACTCAAATACCAAAGGACCTATTTGTTTAGAAGTTTTATAAACTAGATTAAATACTTGAAACATACATTACAATTGAAACTATAAAATAAAACACAGTCAGTCCTTTGAGAGCACCAATATTCTCCTAGATTAACTCTGCATATCAATCATAATATACATCTTGGTATCTTGGAAAAAATAAAACATAAGAAAGAGTTTATATAAAATTTTTAGTAAGGGTAATCATATAGTGGAAGCTATAATGAATAGATAAGCATAAATAATAAGGAAAGGTGAATAACTAAAACACACACCATTTAACTTAACTTGATCATAATATGGCCAGAATAAATAATACCATATAAATAATCACATGAGATATAAAACAAAACAATGGATATTGTATTAGTCGAATAATCAAATGGAATATCAATAACTAATATCATAATGAGGTAATGCATAATGTCATACATCATAAACATACTGTTAAGGCTTCAACCAAGACACCATACATAAACAGGAAAGAAATTAGCCAATACCAAAAATAGTTTGTCTCATGAGAACTACTGATTCATATAGGGTCTATAATAGGAACCACACACAATTTACTAAGTCCAATGCATTCCTCATATGGAAACATAAATAAGATAAACATTCGTATTGAAAAACTAGCATATGAAATGTGAATACTTTAACCATAAACCATGAATGGTATCAAAATAGAACATCCATAGTCAAAATGAACATAAAACATTTAATAAAATATATTATATGGTATCATAAGATATCAATCTAAATAAATCATAATATCCAAAAAAGTAAGTTTACATAGATGAAAATACTCTAATAAAATCATTAAAAATTTCTTGAGAGGAATACCCCTTTTTTACTTTGAAATCAGTTATTTAAAAGGCCACACTATTTTAAAATAAAACATTTCCATTGAAAATAATCTTGTACACTAGTAAAGTAATCTTTAATACATTAAGGTTTCATGACATCGGAAAAATTGGCTCATTTTGTATAATTTAAAAAGACATTCCTTCTGTATTTTTGTTGAAAAAGTCATAAAGTACCTCCTTTGGAAAATGAAAAAAGAATCATTTCAAACCATTTTATAAAAATTAAAACAAGGATAAAAAATATTTAATTTTTTTTAGGATAATATTAAAAATATTTTGGAATTTTTTTTAAGAAACACGGACATGGATGATTAATATTCCCCAGTAGATACTTACGTATAAATAATCCCGAATAATAATGAGATTGTGAAATTAACCCTTACCTTGCACTTTCCTTTAGCTGAAAATGATTTAAACTCATATATAATTGTTTAAATCATGATATTAATTTATACCATAACCAAATATATATTTATGATATCATATATGATCCTCTTATATCATGTTGAAAATAATATTTTGTATAACCCTTGTTTTGGGTGTTAACTGCTTCATTTTCTTATGCATGTATTATCATGTAAGTATTTTTTATTATGAATAGGATATATTTATTTAATATCCATAATTATATTAAGTTCACATATATTATATTTACTCATTATATACATTTTTATAATCACTTTTAATGGTTAATCATAGAAAATTAACCACATCATGTTGTGAAGACGGTATGTCGTACGTATGCATGAGCGATGGTATCATTCCCTTAATGGTGAAAGGGTAAGGAATTGAATGGTATATTAATTATAAAGAATTAATATATTTTCATATTTATTATATATATCCACTATATACATCATTATACCCATACAAATAAAGTGGTGATGAAAAAAAAATTACACCACGATGTGGAGATAATATGTTGTACGTACGCACGTGCGGTGCTTTAGTTTTTCATAGGATGGATAAATCATGGAATATAGTTGTCCCAGAATCATAATAATATATAATAATATATATGATACCGTATTTACTACTTTATCATGGAAATAACTCAGGAAGAGGTAGTATAAGAAGAAATGAACTTGGATGAGTTGGTTAAAACGATTACCTCTTTTTTGGCAGACTCCCTTTAGATCTCTTTTCAAGGGATCTAGGGATGGTCTTTTTGGAAGACTAGGACCTCAATAACTTGGATAAAGATGTTGGGGGGTTAAATTGGTAGGGTTTGGTTGAACTATGAGGCTCAAAGTGGTGTCATCAAGTGAGGGAGGAGGTGCCCTTTTATAATTGAGGTGAGGGACACTTTTGGAAACTCTCAAAATATTAAAATATAATAAGGATATTCTAAAGACAATTAATTTCAAATGGAATATAAATGAATATATTAATAAATTTTAGACCATATATTATCCCATTTATTTTTATTTAATTTTTTTTATTTTTAAATAATTTAATAATATATTAATTCAATAAAGTGTCATTATTGTCAAATTTGATACTATTCTTTTAATTTGACTTCAAATTCATCAAGAAAAAATGGTAATTTGAATATAATTATTTTCAAAATCCCTAATATATCATATATATCTTTAAAATTCATTATACATATTAACACATAAAAATTAATGCTTTTAAAATAAATTATTATATTTTTTTATTAAATAAATAAATATTGTTTCAGCATTGAGAAAGCATTTAAGGTAAATATATAATTTCTAAAAATTAAAAATAAAATTATATAATTAAAATAAGTTCATTAATATTAAAATAGATATTTATAATCGTTCATATCATGATTTTTCCCTATGTTAACACAAAATATATTAAATACAAAGAGAGTGACATTTTGTAACTATCTTTGATTTAAATAATATATCAGTTATTTTCATAGAAAAGTTTCCATTAAACAACTAAAATTCGATATTAACATGATAATGGTATAATAATCTTCATAAAATAAATTTTTTCCAAGTTTAGGTCATGGTTAGACTCTTATAATTTGGTTTTAACCCTTAGTTAAATCCTTTAACTCTTACCGTGACAACTTAGATTTTAACTATTTAAGGGTTAATATAGTTACTATAAAATTAAAAATGAACCAAAAATAAGTCATGGATGATAATTTAAACCTTATCTAAATAATTTGGAAGAATTTTATATTTTTATGAATTTTATATCATTTGATAAAATATTATTTATTTTAATATAACATTAATGACAATTTTGATACTATTCATTACTTTGAATTTTATAAAAATCAATAAAACAAGATATATTCAAACAAACACTTCTAATATATCACTAAAATTTTAAATATATCTATAAAATTTGTGTATGATATTAATTATTTAAATTTATATTTATTTTAATATTTTTAATATCATTTATTTTATATTTCCATTAATTAAATAATTATTGCATCATCAGTGTATAAGCCTTTAAGAAAATTATTTATTTCTTAAAAATTAAAAATAAATAATCACAATTAATATAAATCTTTTATATTTAAAATGAATATTTATAGTTTAATTTATCTTCTGTATAACCATATATAAAAAATTATATAGTTATTAAAGACATGAGTGTGACATCTTTAACTTTTCTATAAATAAAATATAATAAATATCATACTCTCATCCAAGTTTCTTCCAAAGGTTATAATCTCAGAACACGGATTATTTTAGTCAAAAATAACTCATCCAATGAAATTTGGACAAGTGTTAGGCTAATTTTCTAATATTTATAATATTATTTTTACCCTTAATTACTCGATTTACCTCTAACTGTGTTAATAAAAAAATTACTAAAGTTACTATTCATAATGCCCAAAAAGTAAAATAAACCTATTTAAAAAATTTGTAACAAATGGTTCCAAATATGAAATCCATTTATCAAAATTAAAAGCATAGAAGTTTTGGTAATTAATTTGAAATTAATCTCGTTGATGGAAGGAGAAAATAAGTTTTTAAAGTGAAAATGTTCAAAAGATTGAAATATTTTTATGTCCAAATTCAATGTGAAATTTATTCAAATGACCTATATTGGATTAAATGATAAAAAATTGATTCAATTATACTTTAAAAAAAATCAAAAATATAACATAACTCCATAAATTATTTATAAGAAAAATATTTTTTCAATTAAAATGCAGTATTTTTTTACTATTCATCAAAACATGAAACTTATCAGAAAAATACCAAAAATTCAACCAAAGTAAATTTTTATATTCCTATTTAAAATAATTATTTTATTTTTTTTCAAATATAATTTATAATAGTTTCAAAATTATATTTAAAATAAGTGCATAATTAAAAGGCGGTAAAACTACCTTTATAAAAATTATGCTTTCCGTACGTAAAAATTGGATTTATTTTTCTGTCATGTCTAGAAAACACATAGTATGAATGTTAAAAATTATATTGAATATATTAAATATAAATTTAATTAATATCATTCACTAATAGTAATTAATTTAATTTTTTAGGATAAAAACCCTTGGTGCATAATAATAGTTTTTTATAAAAAACATTTCCTTTATATTAAATGGGGTTTTATATTTATTTTTAATTATTTGGTAACCAATAAATTCAATAATATATTTTCATATGATAGTTAATACTATTCATAACCACTAATTTTATGGCTATGAGATAATTTCATTTAAATAATAATATTAATTGTATATCGTGGTTTCATTTAAACTCAGTGTTGCATGCAATGTAAGCTATCAAAAACATTAATTATGAAAAAAATAAGACATACAATAAAATCTTGGGGTGTTACATTTTTTAGGACTTAGATAAAAGGAATTTTATTATGTATCTTGTTTGTTTCTCTTGTTGTCATCTTCTATATATTATAATGGTTTGGTGGTGATAGATGGTCACATGGAGACATATCTAGTCTCATTTGGTTTTAAATTATAGTTTAGCCTATTTATATTGACATTTTATGTCGCATGGATATGTATTCTTTCTTATTATTTGTAATTTTATTGTTTTTCTACTATACATGAGACTTTTATTTCTTTGTTGCACCTAACCATGTGGCGAACCCTTTCAGGTGACTTTTCTAGTCGACTCGGGTTGGTTCGTAACATATATAGAGTCAGAAACTACTTATATAGTGCTTCATATAAATGTATGGTGGAATCTTACTTAACCAATCCCATTAAAATTTATTTTCTATTTTTATATTTTACCAATATGAGGCATCAATTAATTAAAATTTTAGTTGCAAACTAAGGAGTGTTTTCCTATATAAATTTTGAGTGCAAATTTCTTTAGCTAATACAATTGCGAGAGATTATGGATAAATAAATGGTTGAAAGGAAATTAAGAGATAATTTTCCTAGATTTTATGAGGATATAGCTAAATAAAGTTCCAACTAAAACTTACTTATAATTGGAACTTAACATTGTGTATGTCTGATCCTCTTTAATGTTTAAAATGAATATGAAGTTGGGAAATAGATTAAATAAAACCTTTTGTGATTTTGATGATGAAAGATCCCCCATGCAGGGGTTAGTTTTAAAGATACCTTAAGAAGTTACCTTGAATGGGAACATAGAATTTTACAATAGGCTTCACTGGCCCTTTTCTATTGCGTTGGACCTTGGTGTTAGTCGGTAGAGCCTAGCGACATTTTTTGCGTGACTCTAGTTTTGAAGTTGGTGCCTTGTGTACAAGAGGGGATAGCCCATTTGTGGTGGATACCTTAGAGATAGGAATACAATAGAATTTCGATTCTAGTTCCTAGGAAATTTAAGTGTTGTTCTTTGACAGTTTTTGTTGGGTAGCACTCTTGGTAAATGAAACGACAACCCCAGTTTGGTGGGTGGTTGTCTAGTAAATTGAGCCTCAAGGGGGTACTACCGTATGCAGATACCTAGTGAGTGTCATTTCTTTATCCTTTTAAATTTATGATGTGAACCTTAATAGAGATCTCCCCTGTAGGGATGCTCATATAGGATCAAGTCCTGGAAGGTTGATGCATGGTAGGTGAGGCCGTTACGCCAATGTTTAAACATTGAATCTTATGGTTGATGATATTTTTACCTAACTTTAGTTTTACCTCCCTTAAAGAGAGTTTATAGTTGTATTAGATTCCACATAATATAGACCCTTAAGTGGGATTTGGTTCTCATGAGAGGGACCTTAGGGATAGTTGGACAGACCTAGAGGCCTTGTTTTGAGTTTTGAATAATAGGGTTAGGTAGGAGACCTAGAGGCCCTTAATTTTATTTCAGACTTTAGTGAGTCAACTATGTTTTTTTTATCAATGAAAACTGGTAAGAGAGGTTGGCCTAGGTTTATAGATGATTTTGGAGGTGGTGAGATTCGTTGTGTGTTTGTTATTAGACCAGTCCATGGAAGGTTCTCGAGTTTTACAATATAGACATGGTGATGCTTATAGTTTTGAGGAATCACCTAAGGTGTTGTGTATTGAGATTGGATTGGATCTTAAGGGATATTTGGGTGTATGTAACTATAAGGACCCGAACCCAGTTGTCTGGATCCAGTGCCTTATTTTATGACATTGTATTATAGACAAGGAATATTCTTCCCAAAGGACTGAGTAGTTTAGTAGCTCTGGAAACAAGATACATACATAAGTTCAACATTATAACTTTAAATGAAATACAACATATAAATTCCTTTGAAAACATCCAGATCTACTAGGTTATCCCTCTAGTTCATTCATAAAATATTATTCACATCATGGGAAAAAATAAAACATAAGAAATGTATAATCTCAAATGCTCAGTGAAGGTAATCAATAAAGTGGAAGATATCATAAACATAAACATTAAGCATGGTGAATAACTAAAAACACATGCCTTTAAAAATAAACTTGAACATATTATGGAAGGAATAATAGATGAATAAATAATGCCTTAATAAAACATAATCATAGGTATTCTACTTGTCGAATAACCACATGATCTATCAATTACTAGTTTCATAATTAGGAAATGTATAATGCGGGACATCATAACCATTCCATTAAGGCCTTGTTCCAAGACCATAAATAACCATACTGTCAAGGCCTCGTGCCAAGACTCTAGTTTGTCTCATGATACATACCGATGCACTGAGGGGAAATAGTGGGACTACTTTACACTTAATAATTCCAATGCATTACTCATATGAATGGGGGATAAACATAAACAACATATACATTCATATTTAAACTAACATATGAAATTTAAATAACTTTCCCAACATTAAGCAGAAACACTAACCATTCAGAGTAAATTGGTGAATAGTTTAAAGATAGCACATCCAAATTCAAAAAAATCATAAACCATTCAATTAAATATGGTAGATGATATCATAAAAGATTAATACCAATAATACATAAGAATCAACAAGAGTGTTGAAATAGATGAATAAACTCTTATAAAATCATTAAGTAATTCTTGAGATAAATACTCTTTTAGTTTGAAAAGAAGAGTTCTTTTGGAATTTTTTTTGTATAAAACTAAAAGTGAAATTAGATAGTATTTTTAGAATAAAATGAATGATTTTATAAAGATAATTGTTTCTAAAAACATTTCATATAGTTCCCTTTAAAATAGGTAAGAATTTGTGAAATTCCCATGAATTATGCTTGTATTTCAGAAAGAATTTCTAAAAGATCATTTTAAAACATATAAATACCCATAAATGAAAGTAAGATTTTGGTTGTTGCAAATTTATAGAACATTAAAACATAATTTATGATGATTACATATTAATAAATGATAATTTAATTGAGGTAAGTAGAGAATAAGAGTAACCCGAATGAAAATGGAGGTTCCAGTAAAAAACCCTTATAATATGTTAGGATATGTTCTACTCTTGACCTTAAGGTCATGGAATATTAAATTAGACTTATAAATAACTTAATTCAGAACATATTAGACATATATTTTATTTATTCTAATTTTATTAAGTTCATTTATGGTCATTTCTATGGGTTAATAGATTCAATATCATTGTTTGTGAGTGCTTGTTTCATTAGTTTTCATGATCGGTTCGTTTGTATGGAAGTTAATGTAAAATGAGAATTGAATTATAGAATTGATGTTATATTTTTTTAATTTTAATACATAATTTTAAATTATCATATAAGTAATTTGGTTACTTTGGGTTAGCATGAATCATTAGATAAAATTTTAATAATAAACGCTTGGATTAATTGGGTGGTTTTTCAGTCACCACAAACTCATTTTGTTTTATAAATTAATACCATGTGTACAAAAATGACTCCAAAACATTACATATATTATTATCTATTTCAACCATAAAAATGGTTTCATGACCAAAAATGAATATGATAATAGAATTCAAAAACCCGTCGTCCTTGAAAGTGATAAATTAACACATCTCGGATGGTGTTTTCCTTTCTAGTATAAAAGGAGGGGAAAGGATAGATGATGATGAATTATTCCATTATCATAACAAAATTGTAGTAAATTTATGAGTGGAGGTCTAAGGGACCTGAGACTTGTTGATGTGTGCGCCGTTAGGATGAAATATACTTGGATTATGGCATGATAGGTGTTGTGTGACATGAGGTGCCGGGTGATATGTTTATGGGTGGAACTTGAGGGTTCACTTGGTATGATATTTTTTAGGGGATTCTTGGGCACTAATCATGTGTTCCTTCCACTAAAGATATATATATTCAGACATGTATTGTTTTCCAAATATATATTTAGGGTAATGTATTCAGAGTTATACCAGAGTTGGCCGAAGCAAGTAAACACTCACTTGTCGTTGCTGAGAATAAGTGGTGTGGGTTAATTATTAAATGTGAGTGCATTGACATTTTATTTATTCATTGAATACAGTATAGAATTACTGATATAAGATAAGAACATGTTAGTGGTGGCCTACTAAGTTCATACTCACACCCTACATGGGCCCCTTAGAACGCATGTAGACTTTATGGTTTTGAGATCAGGTAAGGGATCATGCTTGGGAGCCATACCTTAGTGATCGAGTTGTACTAATTTTTCATGGGATGGATGATAGTGGACTAGATGGTTCCTCTACATCAGGATGTACCTTATTTTGGGTTTTATAAATGTATAAACTGATGAGGTCAGCTATGGGAAACCATGATTATATTCTTTGTATGACCTAACTTATTATGTATCTATCTATATATGGTATTATACCTTTGGGATTTTTATCACTGCAACTATTTATTATTCTTCCACTAATTTTTATTTATCTACTTTAATTGGTTATGGTCCTTCTTATATTGTGATATATATACATATGGAACATTATTATTATCATCGCCTATGGGTATAACCTACATACTATCACATAATCAGACCCTCATTTCTAGTCAACAACCTTTGGTATATGGGGAGGCACACCTAAGGCCTAGTGCCCAACTATCTCGAAGCAAAGATAAAGTGGAAAACTGGGTCAGAGCACTACAAATGGAATCAGAGTAGTTTTTTTTTCATTTTTGGTGTTACTATTTAGGCTAAGGTAGATTAGAGACTAGGATATAGTTGGAACTGGGTAAGGAGATTGTGTTTGGGTGCCTGTAGCCCCATATAGAGGAGATAAACCAAGTTTCCAAGGGTGGGAAATTTATTTTATGCTTTGTGCTTTTATAGTTGATTGATTTCCACCTCTAGTGGCACACTTGGGTGTGATGTTATTAAATTATGAGATTTATACCCTTGGCCCGATATGTAAAGGGAGGAGTATTTATGCATCATGGTAGTCACTTAGGCTCATAAGATGTGTGTTTTTACATGTGATTTTCATTGGTAAATTGGAATGTGCTAAAAGGGGTTGGAATATGTAAACTATAAAAAAAGAAGCTAAACTATGTTTTCCTGCTTATCCTTTTTGGCTGTATTCAACTCAACCAACCCAGGTATGTGGTTCCTAATGAGATCTATATGTGATGATTTGTGTACATAGTATGTATGGGTCTGACTCTATTATGATTTGGTAGGGGTGGATAATGAAAGGGGGTGAGTTGTTTAAAATTTCCACAAAAAGCTAAATAGAATTTTCCTGTGTAGAATTTTGGTGGAATTCTACTCAGCTACCCTGAATTTATGATATCCAATGCAGATGATAAATGATTCCTGATTTTGATATGGGTAGAAAAGGGTCCATGAGGATAGATGATACTTTATACTTGACTATGTTATGGGTAGGTAAGGGTCTATGAGGCTAGATGTCATGAGACATGGGTGTGGTAGGGGAGTTTAAGGGTGATGATATGGGATTCCTGTTAAATCTTTTCCTATCTACAATATATATGATTGTTATGAATGTTTGACTATGGTATTTGGTCTTTAGTGTGATTGCACTTATACATATTCTAGTGGAGCATCAGGAGGGTAGAGATATGGTACTGCTGGAGTAGGCACATGATGAGGTCCTTGAGGGTCAGGATGATCATAAGCCACATGTACATGCTCCAGTATAGGAAGGAAAACCAAAACATATGGAAGAATTTAGGCAATGGCTAAACGAACAGCTCATGGAAATCTTGGTTCATGTCATACATAACGTTGATAGGGGAGCTCAGGGAGGTGATCCTTTTATGGTGTATTTGACCCGTGAGTTTTAGTTTCATCACCCACCATTATCTCAGGGAAAGGGTGTACCATAGCTAGTAGAGAACTATATTTAATCAGTGTATATGATTTTTGATCAACTTAAGATGCCCCCAGGTTAGAGGGTGAAGTTGGAAACTTATATTCTCAGAGGACCAAAAAAAGTGATGGTGGGATGTATAGGTTCAAGTAGGCAGACATGAGGGACTGGCTTGGAAGGATTTTGAGGCCAGTGTTATTGATAAATTCTTCCTGAAAAAATTATGGGTACATAGATCCCCTGAGTTTATGAACCACTAGAAGGTAGACACTTCCTTTATGGAATATACAACCAATTTCATAGACCTTTCCTGATTTGTGCCTTCTATGATGGGAGACAATATGGAAAGAGTGATACATTTCAAGGATGGATTAAATAATTTCATCAAATTTTAGGTAAACATCTTCAGACTAACCTCATTTTCATAGGCATTGAATTAGGTGACTTGATGGACTGGTCGTATTCGAATCAGGTGATGATGTTAGGTGATCTTAGAATCCATTCTTCAGATATCCAAAAGTGAGAATATGGAGAGTTTCAGTAGGGAGATCATGATGGAGACTCGGGTACTCCACCGAGGAGTTTTTCTTTGATGGTGTGCTTCTTGTGTGGGAATCTAGGTCATGTTCAGACACAATGTGAGTGGGATCTAAAGGAGTACTGATCATGTGGTTATATAGGGCATCTGGAGAGGTTCTTCCATAAGCATTTTTGGATAGCTGGGAGCCAGTGACCGGGTTACACTCAAGGATCTAGGATAAGACCAAGAGAAGTACTGAGAGATGGTAGTCAGTATTCAGTTTCACATTTAGGTTATTGTAGAGATAGAGAGTCTTAACAATGGGGTTAGTGGCTGGTAGACGGTACAACTCTATAGGGAGGACAAGCCTTAGGTAGTCAGGATTCAAGACAGGTGCATGTTGTCGATCTGACAAGTTCAAAGTAGGATAATGATCCTATGCTGGATAGAGGTATTCCTTGATCATGGCGTGACCTTCTGTTTGTTTTTTTCATGGCCAGTTTTGGTGCATGAGGTGAATGTGTGTTATATTTGGACTAACCAGGTGTTGTTGGTATTTGGGCATCAAATATGATCGTGATATGTATGTGGTTCATAAGCATCAAGATTGTGATGGGAATTTATATATATATATATATATATGATGTGGGATTATCCATGAGTATCTACTGATATGTAGGACTTAAGGGAATATGATGAGATGCAAGTTTTGATGAGTGTCATGTATGGCACATGTATAAGACGATCATCTGATGAGATGTGGGACTTGATGGGTATTAGGTATGACAAAAGAATGAATTGATCACCTAATGAGGTTCATGAATGAAGATATGTCAAGGGATAAAATTTATGGTTGGTAATGGTCAGTGGAACCATCAGATAATTAATTTTGGGTCAGGAAGAAACCATATAGGTAATTCCTAAGGTGGGGAGCACCACAAGGGGAATTGATCATGACTAATAATCGGGGTTGACCAAGGTAATTTAAATGAGATGGGTATGTTTGGTACCATCTATGGGTAAATCCTAATAGATCCAGGATGATATATTATAAGGTGGGGAGACTATAACATTCCAGATTTTTGAGCAGGTGAAATTTGAATCCTTTTTGAATTTTTGAGTTTTCTGGATGGGACAACTTATTTTTTGGGTTTTAGAACTCGATTCTGTCAGTTTTAATGATCAAATTCATTGTTTTTAGATAGTTTTAAGGCTATCTGTAACGACCCGAAGTTTTTCAATGGAAAATTACCTTCTTATATCTATGTCATAAAAACACAAAATAACGAACTACTATGTGATAAGTGACCTTTAAACATAATTTTGTCACCCCTATGTTTGGAATTTTAAAAATCCAACATTCATGGTTGTGTTCAAGATAGTTTTTGGAGTCCAATGAAACAAAAATAATTTTTGGTGAATAGTAACCTACCCTTATGAATAGTAACCTACCCTTATGAATAGTAATATGACCCTTATGAATAGTAAATAAGAGTAATATTACCTATGAATAATAAAATAAAATTTAGACATCTTAGAAAGTGACAATTTAACCTTAGTAAACATTTTTGGTATTTTATAAGTCATAAATAATTAATTATAATTAATTAATTAATTTAAAAGAATATTTATTTTCCTGAAATATATTCATAAATTATTGAATCAATGTCTAATAGTTTTTAGATAATTTTATAAGACCCTAAGTAATTTTTGAAAGAATTGCAAAATCAGTTTTAATTTTAAAAACTGTTTTTTAAGTAAATTATGATTTTAATTAAATATTAAATTAATAATATTTAGAAAATTATTGTTGAAAAATGGAAATAATTTTTGGATTCTACACGTCGAAAAATGGTTGGGGTAAAATTTTGGGATTTTTCTGAGATACTTGAATTTTTGATGAATAGTAGAATACATTAATTTATCATATAAATACATTTTAATTAAAACCCACTATTCCTGACATCACAAGTGATGTAAGCACCCAAATCCCGAATTCACAAGTCTAATTTACTATTCTTAGTCATCCAAGACTCACTATTCCTTGTCTTAGGTGAAATTAATAAACTAATCAATTTTATATTAAGGAAACCCCTCTCCCCTCCACTATAAAAGCCACCCTTCACTCCCTCTTTTCCTCACACCTCTCAAGCTCCAAGACTTCTCTAAACTATACCCAAAAACCTTCCCTAGATCACCCCCACGTCCAAAAGCTTCTGGTCTCATCAAAAGACCAAGCATAGCTTCCTTAAAGAGGATCTCAAGAGGAGGATTCTAAAGGTAATTTCTCTCTCTCTCTTCTCCTTTAATTTCCTTTCAAGTTCAAGTTCCTTTCTTGATCTCTCCCTACCTATCTTCATCCAAATTGTTTTGTAAATCCATTATTATATATATAATGTAATATTATGATTCTAATGTTATATTATATCACCCCACACCCTTTCCCTATTCCTTTTATTTTATTAAAGAGAATGTTGTTCATGAGTTGTTAAATTTATCACCTTCAAAAACGACATGTTCTATTCTTCCATTTCTACCTTCTAATCTAGTCATGAAACCATTTTTATGGTTGAAACAGAATATTTTATATGTATTATGTTCTATTTTATGTTCTGGAAATAACCTATGGCCTTATTACTAACTTAAATGTTAAAACAAGATCGTCGTGGTCCAAAAACCGCCCAAATTAACCCAAATAACCATCATTAAATTTTTATCTAATGATTCGTCCACTTGGCTCTAATATAATTCACTATAAAATTATTAAAGCTACTGTAATATCATTAATAAAATGTAGTATCAGTTCTAGATATTTACCCATGATCTACCCAAACATCAATTTAATAATACAAGTGGACTGCTCAAGAAAACCATAAAAACGAACATCCCCGAACAATGTTTTTAAACTCTATAAGTCATCCAAATGAACATAATATGAAATAATGAAACCAGAATGAACCCTATTAATGTATAAAAGGTTATGGAATTTCTAATTAATGAATATAATGTCATTATACAGGTCATTAAAGAGAACGAGGCATTCGAGTACAAGGTAAGGGGAAATCTCGAACCCAATTTTCTTCCTTCAGGTTCTCCCTCTTTCACTCCATTTTTGATATGGTTACTCCTAAAAGATCATTTGTTCATCATTTACCTTAATTTTTTGGGATATACATGTTTGTCACTGGTTTTTATGTCCATCAAAATGTTTTCCAAAAGAACTCTTCTTTCAAGATCTCACCTTTTACCTCTCATTCAAGGTTGATGGTTCTTGTATCAAGTATGTCGTTCCATCTTTCTTTTGGGAACCCAAAGCTTATGAATGTGTTATTATGAGATGAAACCCATTACTTTCCATGGGTTATTTATGTACATGATTGATATGTGTTCTATGTGGCAAGCATGATAACGATAATGTTATGATGTGACGGGTGCGCCCGGAATTATATAGCGCAATATGAATGTTTAAATGTGACGGGTGCGCCCGGAATTATATAGCGCTCCAATGCATTGGGTAAAGTGATGAATCTCATGAGTAAATTTGAAATTATGTGTGAACATGATGCTAGATTTGTTCACAAGTATGTGTGGTAGTTAACCACTAAGACATGATGTTTCATTTTTATGCTTTGCCACATTTCAAGTTTATTGTTTATGCTCCTCTCATGTTCAAGATATTCTTCATGATTATGCTCACCCCATGCTATATTGTTCTTATCTATACTCTTACTGGGCTTTTAGATCACCCCTTTTTATGTATATCCTCAGGTGGCTACATGTACTAAGGATAGGACAAGTGATACTTAGAAGCTATAGAAGAAGAGATTAAATGAATTTTTATGCTTGATGATGTACTTGTTATGTGTAGTCCTAGTTTTCCCAAGACACTAAACCTCTGGATCCTCCATGTGTAATACTATTATGTTGTTTATCTTTGAAATTATGTAATAGTAATGTAAGAAAGGGTCGGGTCGCTATACTATCCAAGTGCCTCAAGAGTTTTAATGGGTTTCATAAGTTCCAGCCTCTAAAAATCTAGTTTCTTGAAAAATAATATAGGGGCACACTGTTGACACACAGTCTGTCTAACCATGCGGCCTAAACAGTGCGACCTGTTTTCAAAGTGGTATAGTTTTTTTTAACTATGGGGCCCCTTTAAACCAAGTGTGTATTTTTATATAGGTCTTTATAGAGGATGTACATGGTTTTCACATTATTTTCCGAACTATGTGATAATCGTGCTTCTTTTTAAAGAGGCCAATATTGCCCATTTTTTCTTCTAGTTCTTTAAGAGGGATCTCCCTCATTTATCCCCCCATGAATGCAACACATCCCAGAATTTGTGGACCTCATATTCTCCCTTACCTAGTCTTTAAGCCTCCTATATTATTCATAATACGATTTACTATCCATTGGGTGCATTAGAAGCGTAGTGGTAAGTCCTTCAATCATCTTGATTCCTTTTATTTTTTATCTCACCATATGGAGTGCTAAATCCATGCAATCTCTTTTCCCCTATTTTCAGGGAATTTTTCTAAAACTATGTTTTCACTTGTTTTAGATTGAGTTATAGGTCTATATCAAATTATTGTGCGCCTATGAGTATAAGGTAGATGTTTTCTAGATTTATCCTTAATTTTATGAGTGTTATGGGGTGTGTTCTTAAATACACACATGTGGGTTCTCCTAGTGAGACCATAAATTAATTAATTCTTGCCTTTAATTTGATTAATGAATGTTATGTAATTCCATGGGGTATGCCCTAGCCAATAAAAATATGAAAATTCGGGTGTGGATCTTGAGTTAGTTGGGAATGTTGTACCTTTTACTTTAAATTAATTTATTAAATTTTCATATGACTACTATGGTTCCTTGGGAATTGGATGGGTATAGCCTAAGGCATTGAGGTGATGTTGATCATCAGGATTGAGGTGAAATGGTTTCTTAGGTTGGGCTCGGCCCAAGATATGTGGGGTGATGTTGATCACCAGGTTGAGGTGACATGGTCATCAGGATTTGAGGTGAAAAGGTTGTTAGGATGTGGGCATGGCCCATCTGACTTGAGATGGTGTTGACCATTGGGATATTACGACGTCACCATAAGAAAAAAAAGTTCAAGAAGATGTGGCTTAGGTATTGTTGGTGATTTTCACTCATCTTTGTTGGAAAACACACCGTTGGAGTCATGTGAACATAGATATGACTCAGTTGAGGTGGGTTCACCAATCATTATGGGTGGAAGCCTCCATAGATATTATAGATTAGGGGATGGTGTTGAACATT
Source organism: Viscum album (assembly GCA_963277665.1). Taxonomy (NCBI): domain Eukaryota; kingdom Viridiplantae; phylum Streptophyta; class Magnoliopsida; order Santalales; family Viscaceae; genus Viscum; species Viscum album. The sequence continues at coordinate 1,904,291,128 of OY728152.1, read as the reverse complement.
ATTTATGGATGATTTTATCACTGTAGAAATCCATGGTTGATGGTGATGGACCATTAAGAGATAGTGTTGAGACCATCAGTTGGGGGATAAGGATTTCTGTTATATTTGAGGATGATGGTTTGGGATCATTGGAGGAGGGATATATCCATTCCTCAGGACATCAAGTTGTTGAGACGATAGTGAATTTTTGAGTAGAGGTTTGAGGGAACTAGGACTTATTGACAGACGTACTGTTAAGATGTCAGATACTTGGTTTATGTCATAAGAGGTGTCAGATGGCATGAGGTTTCAGGTGACATGGTTATGGGTGGAACATGAGGGTTCACCAAGTATGATATTCTTTAAGGGACCCTTAGGTGCTAAGACATGGGTCCTTGACACTGAAAATATATATTTTAAGACATTTACTATATAAAAAATATATATTTGGGGGAACATATTCAAAGTTATACCAACATTGGGTGAAGCAGGTAAATGTTCACTTATGGTTGTTGAACACAGGTGGAGAGGGTTAATTATTAAATGTGTGTGCCTTTACTTTTTTATTTATACTTTTCATGTGCTATAGAATTATGGATGTAATATAGACACACATTGGTGGTGGCCTACTGAGTTCTCACTCACACCCTACATGAACCCCTCGGGATGCATGTAGAATTTATGGTTTTGAGATAAGGAAATGGATTAGTCTTAGGAGATGAACCTTAGCAATTGAGTTGTATTACTTTTGCATGGGATGGATGGAAGTGGACCGAGTGGTTCCTATGCATCAATATGGACCTTATTTTAGGTTTTATATATGTATATATTGATAAGGATGGCTATGAGAAAACATGATTATTTACTTTTCATGACTTGACTTGTTATATATCTATCTACATATGTTATTATGCCTTTATCCTTGTTATCACTACTTTTGTTTATTATGATTTCATTGAGTTTTATTTTTCTACTTTCACTTGTTATGGTCCTTCTTATTATCATCACCTAAGGGTATAGTCTCCACACTATCACCCAATTAGACCCCTGTTGCTAGTCAGCATCCTTTGGCGCATGGGGAGGCGCACCTAAGGCCCAGTGGCCAACTGGACCGGAGCACAAATAAAGTGGAAAACTGGGTCGGGGAACTAAAATTAACTAAAGATAAGATAAAACACTCTCCTCCACTAGGGTCAACTAAGAAGAAGACAACTCAGATGCCTCCTCTACCAGATAAGAACAAGACTTCCTGCTAAGGGAATCTTCCACCACATTGCCCTTCCGAGGAATATGAACTATATCAAAGTCATATGACAATATAAAATCCATATAGTGCCTCTGTCTTAGGTTAAAATATCTCTGCATGAATAAATACTCAAGACTATGATGGTCTGAGTAAACAAAAAATCACTCTCTCAAAAGATAGTACCTTCACATCTTCATATCAAAGATTATCACTCCTAACTCTAGGCCATAAGTCGTGTAGTTATGCTAATGCGGTATTAACTACCTTGACCCATTAGTGATAAATAGAAAACTCTACATCATCATGCAGTTGAGCCCAACTCCATAGGCATCGTAATACACTATTTACTCCATGCCCTCCTCTTGTAGTCTCAAAATAAGAGCATTGGTTAGCCTTCGCTTAAACTCTTCAAAGGATCTCTAGAACTGCTCAATCTAGGTAAACGACATCCATTTTCATATCAGGGTGGTCAAAGGGGCCATAATCCTGGATAATTCTACCATGAATCTAATGCAGTACCCTACCAAGATAAGAAAAATCTGCACCTATAACACACTCTTGGGTGGATCCCAAGAAAGCACCACATCAATATTCACTGGGTCCATAACTAATGCATGATTAGAAATGATATTACCTATAAATTGAACCTAGAAAATATATAAATGGAATTTTTAGATTTTATCATAAAGCTAGTTCTCCCAGATAAAGTTTAGGACTATCTATAAGTGCTCTACATGCTCTTCCTTTGACATAGAGTAGATTAGTATGTCATTAATGAAGACAACCACAAATCAGTACAATAATGGTTATAAGATCTAGTTCATTAGATCCATAAACACAATGGGTGAATTAATCACACTAAAAGGAATCATCAGGAACTCATAGTGTCCTTAGAGACATTGAAATTCCAGATTTGGAATATCAACCTTGAGAACACTCAACTGGTGGTAGCCAGACCTAAGATCGATCTTTGAGAACCTTATTACACCTAAAAATTGGTCAAACAGTTCATAAATACTCAACAAGGGGTACATGTTATTTATTGTGGCCAGATTTGGATGAAGATAATCAATACAAATCCACAAGCTGATATCTTGATTTTCTATGAACAAAACTGGAGCTGTCAAGGAGGACACAATGGGTCTGATAAAATAATTCTCTTGAAGGTCCTCTAACTACACCCTCATCTCCTAGATCTTGGTAGGGACCATATCATATGAAAAAGAAGATATCAGAGTGGTCTCAAGGTTTAAGTTAATGAAAAACTACATATCCAACCTTAGTGGTAGTCCCAGAATGTCCTCAGAGAATACATCCATATAATCATCCATGAATGAAGTAACCCAAATGACTATTTCTCCAAGGGATAAACTCTCCAACTGTTGGGTGATGGGATAAAATCTCTAACTGATGGGTGATGGGTTGCATATTCATACTCTTAAGACCCACTCACTCCTTCATGAAATCTCTATCACCCACAAAGAAGAATCTTATCCCATCTATACAAAGGCATCTGACTTGTTTGCACTAACATTCATTATGGTCTCGGACCGTGGAAAACTAGTACATACCCAATATTATGTATTAAGGTATCATTATGATGATCAATTGGTCACATGAGAAACTCTCTCCACAAAGAGATAGATTTCATTTTCAGCAGATAAGTCATATAAAAGAAGCATTCCCTGTAGGAACCTCAAGCGAAAGTTTTCAGGATAAAGTCTCAATTGGGAGCTCCAACTCTTACACAAAGACTAAGGATATGAAGGAATGAATCAAAACTATAGCTACTAATACTAAATAAAGAGTATAATAAACACTGATCATACCTCTAATTATCTCATGATCTATCTGGTCATAAGCCTACAGCTTCTTGTGGCTCTGACCGCCAGCTCTTTAAGCATGGAGTGGCTGCTTGGTGGCGGTGGTCGAAGTATCACATTGAATTTCCCTCCACCAGAAGCTCCTCCTCCTGGAGACCCACCTTCTCCTCTACCAGATCCACTTCCCTGGGGGCTTCCCTGGCCTCACCTGGGAGATCCATGATCATGGTGTTGCCTCTGCCATGGAAGTCCATCCACAATCTACTTGCCCTCCTTAGAAAATCGGGCCAGGTAATCACATTCCATATGACCTCTACCATCACATACATAACGTCACCCCTCTCTAGGATAATCGAGTCCTCTGTGCAGTCCATGAGATGCATGACCACACACCTAATTATGAGCATGAGTACACCTCTTATGAATCAACACTTGCCATCTTACATATGTTATAGATGACTTAGCCTTAGGATCCATACTGATGGGTCCAAATACATGGAATCCTTTGGATAATAATATCTTTGTCACCAGCTCCCTCTTTAGCATTCCAACATATGTGGGAATGAACAGGGGTACCCCACTGGCACAAATGTCTCTGCAGAGACCCTACTTGAACTTCTATGCTCAAAAGTAACCACCCCGAATCATGTTGAGGGAGTATAACATAAGGTCAGTGAACCTCACAACATACTCAAAAAATATCATCCTTCCCTAATATAGCTTTAAAAGATACTGAATTCAAACTGAGGACAAACATGAGGGGTATTACTCCTCAGGAAACACTTGCAAGAAGTCATACCATGAGAGTGATGACACATTATGTGTCTATGTGACTAGAATCCACCAGTTCCCAACTACTCCATTGAAAAGAATAGCTTCCAGCACAACTATCCTATTGGTTGGGGCCTGTACAAGTCTGAAAACTCAGATCACCGACTCAAGAAAATCCTCTACTACATAGGGATCTAACTCACTATATAACCTCAATGGCCTCTAAAATTGGAACTCCTATAGTGCACTAAGATTACACGCATCCTTAACACACTCTTCTAGTACAATCTACTACTCGATAAGTAGGGTTGCTACAACTTATCTTTCTAGAGGAAAGATTATTGATATGGTGACTGAACTGAGGCCTCATCACTCATCAGACTGTCATCACTATCATGAATTGTTAACCTGGTTGGATGTCTACATGGAGGAATCCTGAAAGTAATCAAGATATACCATGGTCATATAATCATATATATATATATAGGGAGATAACTTAATAATTAAATTAAAAAGACTTAATTCTATATGATTCATATAACAATGTTCCCTGTAACCAATGTCTTTGTATGTCGAGTCAACAAACAAATAATTAGAGTCATGGTGTATGGATACATCAGCCACCTCACCAATACTGGGTTCCATGGCCTAAAATCTACACTTGATACACTTTGACACTATTTCCCTAAATTACTAACCAAATATCATAAGGGGATAAAACTCGTAACACTATCCTGAGGTTGAACCACCTCTAATACTACTCTATAATGACTCGAAACACTAGTGCCTTCATGGTTAGTGGAAGATCAGGCATCGACAACCCCAATCCCACCTCCATAGTTGGAGGTATAGTGAAAAATATTGAGAAGTCATAACTAAAATGGGAGGCCTTTACCTAAAGTAACTATACATACACACACCCAACCATCTCCATACAGAATTGAAGAGGAATAATAATAAAAGAAAACAATATTTAGAGTAAATACCATGCATGTAATAACCTTTAGGGAATAAAAAAGAGTGAAAAAAATCAATCCAAAATATAAAGGGAAAAATATATGACCACCCAGAAAAGATGTCCCAACCTGACAATTACTGGAATAAAAAATTACTGATAGAGACCGACTCCTAATCTCTAAGCATGACCACTATACATGGTCAATGAACCCAAGTATCCCAATGGTCCTTTTAAGTCACCACTGATCTATCCATAATTTGTATAAGACATGACATGTGCATGAAAATCCCATGTAGAGGTTAGTATATACATAAATAGTAGGAAACCCAGAAAATTGAAGAGGGATTGATAGAAGACATGATAGAAGTAGTAATATCAACACAAAATAAGAGGTAAAAAACCCAATATTATATATATATATATATTCTCATATAATAAACCAAGATGAGAGATAAAGGATATCTCTATCTCAAAACCCATCCTAGGATGATGATTATACCTATATCTCCAAAGGTCTATCATCAATTCCCAACATCTCACGCAACTGTTCAAAGAAGTTATAAAGAAGGCCCACACCTCCCCATTGCTCCATAGACTGAGAGAGCATACTCACCAAAAGATATATGACCCATTATTTGGTATAATAGGGGAATTCTAATCAGTAGATAGATGACCCATTCCATTTTAAGAGAGTACCATATCTATATTTTTGTACAAAATATAGAGGACCTATGCCCTAGTGTGATAGAAGAGTACTGTCCCCATATAAAGAGGACCGACACTCGTGTAGGGGAGTATCGTCTCTATATTTGGAATAATGAGTATGGACGAACCATGCACTAGTGCGACAAGGGAGTACTATCTCCATGGATAGAGGACCCAAATCCTGGTGTGATGGGGGGGGGGGTACCATCTCTATCTGAACAACTAGTATAGAGGAACCACACCCTGATGTAATAGGGGAGTATTGTCTTCATGGATAGAGGACCCATGACCTGGTTTGATAGGGGAGTACCGTCTCTATCTGAATAATAAGTATGGGGGACCCATGCTCTAGTGTGATATGGGAGTACCATATCCATGTATAGAGGACATTCACCCTGATGTGATAAGAGAGTACTATATCTATCTGAACTCTATGATGATCCTACCTGATCACTACCATCGTCAAGCTTTGCCTAAGGAAGCACCACACTATGAACATCTCACAACATATCTCAAAATATACTATAAAGAATACCATAATTTTCTATGTAAAAAAATACTCAGGATATGCAACTCATGGGCTAAAATTGAGTCAAAATTAAGGAGATATGATATGTATAAGTTCCTCAAAAATGGGGGTACACGACGTGTATGGGGTCCACACAACATGTGGTCCTGCTCCACTGCCTGTTTGTGTTCTCTCATAGAAAAGGATCAATAGACATGAAACCAAACACAATGTGTATGGGGCCCACAAAATATGTCTCAACCACCCTGGGCATGCCCATGTTCTCTTGGTCATGCCTGTGTCTCTCAGCCCGTGTTGTGTACCTGGTCATGTACCTGGCCATGCCTGTGTACCAGCACATGTCTATGTACTCTTAGAGTACAAAACATGTCCACTCGCATGGGGCCCTAACTTTTTGCAGCTGGAAAATGTCCTGGATACCTTGGGAGGGTCACATGGTGTATGGATCAGTCATAGGGTGTATGATCCATATCTTTCTCCAAAAACCCTAGACACTACAACTTGATGACTACACGACATGTTTTCATCCCAGTACTTGCCATATAGAATAGATTTTCATAGAATACGTGGAAATATTCATGCATCATCATCACATTTTCTTTGAAGCTATTTTCCCCTCCAATCATGTTAAGGGTCTTAGATCTGGTGCCATCCATGCCCGATCCATCACCGATGTCCAGATTCTGACCATCCGAACCCCTCACAGCTTCTTCTGTCACCACTTGTGTTGCTTCCATCACTGATTTGGATCCCAAATCCATGAATCCATAACCTCTACCCACAATCTCTCTAATTCAACTGAAAAACACTAATCCAGTTATGGTGTACACATCCACCATGAATCTAGGGGTTCGATCACGCTTGAATCCACCCAACAATAGTCAAATCATGAACTCATGGTCCAATAACGAATAAAATGAAGAATGGATTGGGAGAATACATAGGAAAAAAGGTGATATAATGATTAAACAAGTTTTATTGTCCAATGATCATAAAATTGGGGATTAATAGTGGTGATTTCATGGCATAGAAGATAAAATTAAATCAAAAATGTAATTTACTATAATTGGGCTCATGTGAAGTGCAGATAAATCACATATCAAAATAAGATTAATAAAATCCATTTTGAATCATTTAATTAAAGAAGGAATTCACAATTAAAAATACCTACCTTGATAACAGATTGATTTTTTGTTAAGAACATATTTTCCAGTGATGAGGATGATCTGCTGTGTCTGCTATCCATCGATTCACCTTGATCTGATGACTGAGAATTTTTCTATGTCAATTATCCAATAAAGGCCATCAGATCTCCTCTCAATTATCCCATGGTTTATATAGATAACCATGTAGAATTTATATAATGGAGTATTTATATATTATTTAATTAGTTCATTTAATAAAATAAACAAAAAAATAATTTATTTACTTTAAACACACCTAACAATGACTGCCTCAACTGAATATCCAACACCGACCAACCTTAGTATGCACCTAGGGTAAACCCCATGCTCTGAATTTAACCATGGTATCAAAGTTTCTATTTGAGTCTCCATTTTGAAGATATCTATTTTTTTTGAAAAACTATGTGCTTGTGATATAAATATATTTAATATTTTGATAGAATTAATTTTGGGCTCACTGAGCCTTGGAATCTTTTTCCATATCAGTGCCTGGATCCAAAAAAATTTATTAATATATTCAATGTGTTACAAGAAAAAAACAGTCTCTGCAATATCTTTCATGTATTTTGATATGTTGTGATGATACTTTTATCCTTGTTAGTCATGTTAATGATTTTGGTGGATACTCTATGTTTTGATGGTGAAAGGGGTAAAAATCCAAGGTTTCACAGTTATATCAAACTATATGGTAAATCATGCAGTGCCCATGAAAAAAGTTTCTACAACCATTATTGTTCCAATCACGTGGTTGTTGCCTGGTTCGCCAGACCATGTGATCAAACTGTGCTCATTTCTATTTCTTCTCTAGATTTTTTGTTTCACCCACCTTGATCCCAGGATTAATCCTAATATAATACACTATTAGTATGATATTAAATAATGGAGTTTTTGTGCTTAATAGTGTTACTGACTGTGGGTTTATTTGATATTCATACTTGAATTATTTGTTTTTCCATTAGGGGATCTGTGTCATGTGTTTAGAAAATGGGTTTTGAATGGAAAAAATTAATTTCATCCGGTTTTTCGGTTTTCGAAATTATTTTATAATTTATGTGGAAGAATTTTTGATTTTGGTAATTAGGTTTTTATTTTGGTATTTGGTTTGAAACTAAGTTGGGAAAAAATGATTTGATTTATGTTTTTTTAAATTTGAGTTTAAAGGATTTGTTTTGGAAGTGAAAAAGGTGTTTTAATTTTAAAAAGTAGAGTTTGGGAGACATGAATTTTTAAAATGGGGTTTTCTTATAAATTGGTTATTAAAAGAATGATTAAAATGGGAAATCAATAGAATTTTGAAATTGATTTAGCGTTAAAATTCTGATTTTGTTTTGAAATTAATTTTTGGGATGTGTTTTGGTATGAGAGTGGATTTTTATAGAATTTTTTTGGGATTATTTATTCTTAAAAAATTTATCCTTGTAGGAATTTAAAATTAGAAAAAATTATAAAAGGAATTTTATTTCAAGGAAATATGGGTTTTAAAAAAATGGGAGTTATTGAAATGTGTTCATTTTGGTGAATGGGTGTTTTGGTTTTGTTCCTTTGGTTATGGGACCATTTTTTTATTGTGAATCATGAGTGGTTTAGGTTCATATTTTTTCTTGATTCCTATATGCCTCATAGAATGGTCTTAATGGAATATGGAGTATTTATATTTATTGACAGGTGTAGTTTTTCTATTTAGAGGCTCTTCTCATACTCCAAGTGGAGTAGTTGTACCAAGATCTTTTTTTCTTTATAACCTTTTGTTCTAGTGACAATCTTATCATTATGGTGATATAGATTCTTATTATGTGGTTGTTTTTTAGGAAATTTTGGGAATTCCTCTTGGTGAGTTTGATTTGGAATGGTCTTCGCTAGCGAGGGCTAGTGAGTGTTTTGTTTTAGGATCTTTTGTGTCTTCATTGGGTGGTTTCTTGTTTTAGGAGATTTTATTTTTGATTTGTATCAAGTATTTCTTGTTAATTCTATTATGAATAGAAATGAATTATGGATTTATGGGTTCTTAATTTTTTGGATGTCTTATTGTTGTACCTTTGGATGGATTGTGATTTTAGTCTATATGCATGCCTTGCCATTATGGTTGTCTTTTTCTAATGGATTTGGTTATTTTCAGTGATTTGGACATTTGATGTCTATTTCTTGATGAATTGATAATGAGTAACCCTTGGGTTAGTTATTGGGTAATTATGATGGATGTTTCCTTTGGTCAGTTGAGAACACGATGGTTCCATCCTTGTTGGGTTCACCATGGGATGGTGTTTTGAGATTGAGGTTATAGTTTACCCATCAAGCATGGTGACCTGGGTCTAAATCCCATGCCATTACTTATTGTGGAATGCTTGCAAGTTATACTTAATAAGTTTGGTATTTGAGGTTCATGTTGGGACTATGGAAAAATTTGTTTTATTAGATGTTTAGTTTCTTTTTAGCTACATTAACTTTGGGAGTTAGATAAAGTTCTTTGATGACTACTTGTGTTTGATGGAATCAAGATATTCCTATCATGTTTTTAAAGGTGTGCTATTTTGGTTGATGTCTTGATCTTGTGGGGATTTCTCTTCTTGTCACACCATTTAGAGAATTTATAAATACCAGGGAGTCCTATGACAGGGATCAGTTATTCTTAAACTCTTTATTTATGATCATGTAGATTTGATCTTGGATATATCTTGTGGATTTGAGGTTATGGGTTGTTTGGTTTGGAGGAATTGTTTGTGTTCAATGGTCTTCCCCCTTAGGTTCTCTTTAGATGTTTTCCACCCAACTCACCTCATTCTAAGGGGTATGGTTGTGGCTTGATCTTTGGTCCTTCCTTTTCTTCTAAGGAATTTCTAGGTGTATAATGCAGCATGGTGGGGAGTGTCACACCCCATGTCATTCCAGACACATTTATTTTATATCATTTTAATTAATTATATAGAAATTTTAATTTTTATGATTTTTGGATTATAATTTTTATTTATCTAGAAAATTTTCTTTGTGGATAGTTTTGGGTGCTGATTTTAGAAGGAATAGTTCTAGAACCCTTACACAGTGATGTTTTTAGTTTATTTTAAATGTGCATGGTTTTTCCTATATGGGTAGTGCATGGTTTTTGATAATCCTAGTAAAAATCATACGGTTTCACCCTTCCATGAGCATTAACTAGCACACAACTTGTGCACTGTTAGGAAAACCATGTGAAAAGCATGCAACAAGGATATAAATTTTTCTATTGTAGTTTTTTACAATTGGTGTATGGTTTGAAAATCATGTGGACAACCCATATGGTGGTGTTTTTTCTTCATAGTATCTCCAACACGGTTGATGTACAATTTACCAAACCATGTAGTCTAACCATGCATGTTTCCCCAGATTCTAAAATATTGTTTCTAAAATAACCTATTCCTAAATTTAAGGGGTTTCCACTCCTTTTCTTCCTTCTATTCAACCATTTTATGGCACATTCCTTAGGGTTCCTCCCCGACTTTGGAAATTCTAACCATCCTATATATTGTTTCTTTAGGATTTATCAATGGTAAGTCCTCTATTATTCTGGTGTTCGTCTTCCTTCTTCCCCTATCTATTTTCTCTTGGGATTGATCCTTTACTATAGTACCTAGGGTTTTTTGGTTTAGATTTAAGGTTTTAGGTGATTCATTCTTGAGGATTTTTTTCTAGGGATTTATTTGGGATTCTTGAGGCTTATTTTAGAGTTTTTTTGTCATAAGCAATGAACCCCACTTGATTTTCATTGAATTGAGGTTGGAATTTTTAAAATTTCCTTTTAATTGGAATTTTATTTAATTCTTAATGTTTCTATAAGTTTTATTTGATCAATTATGCCTATGTATGTTAGTCCAAATGGATTTCATTATGGTTTCAAGGAGTTTCCCCCTTGGACTAAAGATTTTTCTTAGAATTTCAAGTGGTACTTGAAATTACAAGTACTTATAAAGTATTGAAAGAATTGTTTTAATTAAAATTAAAATTTTGAAATTTGATTACCTCATTTGGGTTATCGGGGTATTATTTTTGAATTTTTGAATGTTTTAAATAAAAAAGTGAATTTAATTCTTTAAAGGGTTTTCAAATGGATTTTAGTGAATTATATTAGAGAATTTTTGAGAAATGCATTTTAAATGTAAGATTTTAAAGAATGGTTGGAAATTGAATTTCAAACCATTAATAAATGACTTGTCCTTTCGATTCCATTTCAATAAAGTTACACTTGGCACTTTTGAGTGGTTTTCAAATGGTGTGCATGTGTGTGAGACCCTCTAAATCCCCTTGTGAATTGATACCCCCAAGGGGTATACTGTTTAATTTTTTTTATGAATAGTGGACCATGGGGAATGTTTATGTATGTGATATGGATGATATATGATCGGGTTTATTTCTTGCAAGGGCGTAGGAGGTGAGGTGATATTTACTTCTTTTCATTCCTTAATGATTGTGTTCTCTCACCTCCTATTTATTGAAATTCATGGGGATATTAGGAATCCTAGTGAGTGATTGTAGATGTATCTAAATAATCTCAATGAGATAGAGAATATATTTTATGGTGTAAGAAAAAATAGAATGTGTTCCACTAGTGAGGCTAGTTGAGTGAATCAGGTGGTTATAGACATAAGAACATCATAAATAAGCCTACAAATGGTTTTAAAATGAGTACATTTAGAATCACCTCATGATATATTTAGGGATTTACCATATTTACTTGAATTTTATCTTAGGGAACTTCCTTTATTTATGTTCACTAGCATGATTGGAATTAGGGAAACATGTGTCATCTACTTTTATCATGATACAATGCCTTAGTTCTTTATTTATGTTTAACCATTTGTCTTTTTATTTAAATTGTTTTAAAAGTGTTTTGAAAAAGCATATTTATAAATAGGATTCTGAAAAATGGATTTGAAATGGATGTTTTTGATTAAAAAGTGTCTAAATACCTATGAAGGGTTTTCTAAGTGATTGTTTTAATTGAATAAAAAAAGAAGTTTTGTAAATGTTGATGGATGGGATATTGGATTCGCATAAGAAATATAAAAACTATTTTCTATTGTATTTCAAACTAGATTAAAATAAAATTTATTTTGTAAGGAATTTCATAAACTCCATGGTGGTTACCTATTGGGCTCAATTTCACTCACACCCAATATACACCAATTTTTTTTTGTAGCTCTTATGGTTTGTTTTCAGGTTTCATGGCTTGGTCTTCCTTGTGAGGGTGTTTGGGTTGTCTGAGATGGTTGGAATAGGGTGTGGAGAGTGACTGAGGGTCATATAGAGTTTTATAGTAGTGGTTTGGTTTGGGTTTTATTTCTTTCTTCCTATTTGGGTTGTTCATGTATAAACTTATAGTTTAGATTCTATTTAGTTGTTTATTTATTCTTTAGTTATGTATGTATTTTTGCTTATTTATTTTATTATGTAGTTGTATGTATCCTTTATATTACTATGTACTCTAATTGGATGTGATTGTATGATTATATCACGGTTAAAATCATTCCCAATGATTATAGTTTGAGACCCTAACACTAGTTTCCAGCTCAAGGTGATCAGGAATGCGCCTCAGGTATGTCATGAGCTAGATCGAGAATCCAATGGATGGATATCCCAAGTTGATTTGAGACATAGGACCCCATTTTAGGGGTTTACAGGATGCTGAAATCCATCATGGTAACAAAATTTTGAATAGTTAGGAGTGAAAGGTATTTCATTATGGAGTGGATTTATCAAATGATAATGAAATGTTCATGGTATTACTTTAAAATAAATCTGTTTTAAAAAATAAAAGTCAATTTCATGATATTATAAATTTTTTAAGTTTTGGATTCATTATTTATTCAAATTTAACCTTGTTATTAATAGTAATACATAATAGAGGCTTTTAGGGGCTGTAAAAAATAACAGTGGGGATAATTATAACACTACAATTTTAATTTTGAATATATATTTATTATAGTTCCATTTTGAGATAAAATACTGTAATTTTTAATTTTTTTGAAAATTTTGGGTAATAATCTATTTGTTCAAGGTTTGGTAAATTATGCACAATTACTAAGTGGTATAATACTTTCGAGACAGTGAATGACACACAATTAGTGCATGGTTAGGGAAACCATCTGTAACATCCCAATTAAGTAATGAATAATAGATTATCTTATCTATGTCTATTTATGAATTAGATAGTGTTTTAGAGGCTTAAAATGAGAATAAATGTAATCTTAAGCATAGAATACTCTAATACTTTTAAAAGATTGTTTTACCGCCTTTTGATGGAAAACCTTTTTTAAATCAAACTTTTGACAATTTTATAAGCTCTATTTTTCAAAATAAACTTATTCTTTAGAATTGGGACATTGAAATTTACTCTGGATAAATTTTTTGGTATTTTTCTGATAATGTTCCTTTTTTTAATGAATAGTGAAGCATGTTGTATTTTAATTCAAAACCTCATTTTAATATAATTTATTTATATGTTTCTATTATCTTTTTAATTGGTTTTAAAGTGAAATTAGAATATTTTTTTTACCATTTAATCCAATTCTGGACATTGGAATTAATTTTACTTTGAAATTTGACATAAACAAGTGTCAATATTTTGATATATATTGTTTCTTAAAAACACGCTATTTGATTTCACAACGGAAATTAATTATAAAATTAATTAATGCAACTTATATGTTTTGAATTTTGTAAAATAGACATTATTTTTTAATTCGAAATATCAAATATAGCTTAGGGTGAATTTTTGGTATTTTTCTAAAAAACATCAACTTTTGATGAATAGTGAAACCACTAAGAGGTAGTTAAAAAAACTGATTTTTCATTTAAATGAAATTTTACCACTTCTGTGAATTGAATTTCAAAAATCCAACATACATGGTTGTCATTAGGAAGTAAAATGTGGTTCAATGGGATTAAAATAATTTTTGGTGAATAGTAACTTTTGAGTTTTATTAACCGCGATTAGAGGTAATTAAGGTAATTTAAGGTAAAAATAATGTTATAATAATATGAAAATACATTGACACATGTCCTACACTTATTGGATGATTCATGGACGACCAAGACAATCCATGGGTCAATTTGTGGGACCCCATGGAGCCACTTGGGTAAGATAATGACATTAATACCTTTTTATTTAAAGTAAAAATAAAAATGTCACAAACATGTATTATTTTACTAAAACATTTTTTACATAGGGTTATAAAAGTCATATTTTTGACTATAAATATTCATTAGAAATATAAAATGATTTCCTACATCATGATATTTTTTTATAATTTTTAGACATTAAATAAATAAATTTATTTATGACACTATGATGATGTAGTGATTACGTCATTAATGAACGATTTAAATAAAATGAAAAGATAAGGTAAAATATAAGACTTACACTTGTAAAAAACCTATTTTATGAGTGGATTTAGGACCCTTATCACCTTATAATATAAATATATCATTTTAAGACCTTTAAAATCTGAAACTCATTTTAAAATAAAGTAACATTTTATTACTTTCCAAGAGTGCCCCTCCTCCCTCTTATAAAAGGCCCCCACCTCTACCCCCTTACCCACACCTATAAAGCCTTTGTCTAGACCAAAATCTAATCATTTTATCTCTAAACATCCCTATCTTCATCCTATAATCCTTAAAATTGACATAAATCTCTTCAAGAAACCCTTTTGGTTCAAACGAAGGGGAGTTACCCGATTTAAAGGTAATGTCTTCTCTTATGTTCTTTTATTTTATTTTGATTCTCCAACCCCCTAAAATATTTTTATTCCTTTATTTTGTAACAAAAACAGTATCTAAAATATACTATTATGTTGTTATGAGAATTATTCGAGCTACACTTACACACACCTCCGTCTAATGGTTAAAGAACATACTGTTTCTGTGGATGACGAATTACTGCCTCACGAAACAATGATTGTTCAATCTTCTTCTAACACCTTTCATGGTGGCCATTAAGATGTCACTATATTTATATATTATATATATTATGTTTATTCTTTCCTTATGATTATTTATTTTTCATTTATGGAATAAATTTATGGTTTACATTATGGGTAAATGTGATAATTTCATTTTAGGAAGTGCGGACTACCGCCCCATCAAAGTGATTTGATTCGTTAATGCCATATGTGGGACATATAAAGGATGGAGTTAATGATGTTATATATGATATTATACTGGAATTATAATATACCTTTATATCATTATTATTTTATTCAATTAAATATGAAATAGAAATGAAAGTAGTGTTCATGCTTACATACGACTTACCGTCTCCATAAACGATGCATTTCATTTCATACCTCTAAATGTTATGTAATATTATAAATGAATTTATATACTGGATATATATGATATATATTATATATACACCATGAATATAATTCTGGATATAATGAATATTTTACCACATGAATAACTTGTAATTATAAGAAGTCTATTTTTGACTCAATCACCAATGATCGACAAAACGACCGTTATTAACTTAAATAATTACATAATATTCATAAAATGGAAATAAGTGATATAAAATAAATAATGAACTTGAAAAATGTTCTTAAGAAAGTATAAATTAACTCTAGTTTATTATTCATGATATTAAAGAACGATCAAGTCAAGTCGGACACGAGGTAAGGGACTTCATCTCAATATCCTTTCGTTGAGGCATATTTTGTTTTATGCACAAATTTCTTTTATATGGTGTATAAACCCATTTGAATTTTAATTTTATTCAAAAATAATATTTTTGTATGAAGCGTTTTACTAAACGAAAAAAGGAATGTTTTGTCTTACGTATTCGGTGACAATGACTTCTCCGCCACCGTGACCATTATTTGAGTTTCAGCTTCCTGTACAAGCCACAAATTTTTTTTTAAATGAAAGATAAATACCATGTTTTACTTTTTTTTTTATTTTGGTATTGAAAATGGTTTTGATAATGTTTTTATTATATCAATGTGTTGTATTGATATCTTGTGATTGAAATGTGGAAATGTTATGTTTCTTTTATGCATGTTTTTTGTTATACGATTATGTTATGGTTCTTGGGAATTGTTTATGAAGACGGGTGGTTCCGTGATAAAGTAAGGGCGGGTGAACCCGATATATCTATCCAATGAATTGGGTAACATGAATGAGTTAAACTCTAAGGTTTCTCCAAAGAGATTTAGGGAATATACTGTGATGGGTATTCCAAACGTAACCATGAGGGTTACTCCCTACGAATGTTATAAATGCCTCAAGTTATCTTTATGTCTTATGATTTCTATGAGTTATTCATAAATTTTATGATTTCATGAGGTATGTTAAAGTGCTTATGTTTTATGAGTAAATTATGATTTCATTTATTCTTATGTATACATGGACTAAGGTTTTATTTCCGTATTTTTATATCCCTTACTGAGCTTTTTATGCTCATCCAAAGTTTTTGAAATTTTTTTCATAGGTCAAGGGAAAGGTATATGATGTGATTATAGTGTTGAGGAAGTCTCAAGAAAGAATCCATGTTTTATTTTAAATATGTTTCTTTTTATGGGAAAAGTGAATATTGTCTTTGATGTAACCACCTTGTTTAAATGTGGAATGTAATGCATGATTTGTGATTTAATTCTCTAAAACTCTAAACCTGAAAAGATCCTCAGTGTGTATTATTGAAATAACTCAAGATTAAGTAATGTTTAAGGCTGGGGCCTTATACCATCCATGACAACTATACATTTTTGAGAGTTGACCTAAAACATCCATTTTTCTGTTTATAACTCTTGGGATTCTACCTAAATGATTTCTAGGTTTTTATTTTTATTTTATTCTTAAGTGTTTGTATGATTGTGTAAAATAGAAAATGGTGATTTAAAAATTAAATTCACCTTTTCAGAATATATATTTATAAATTATGGGTCAAGTTTATTTTTCTATTATGTCAAATGTATTTATTTAAAATTTTTATTTGGGATGGAAATTTTAACATTATTATTTGATGTTTAAAAAATAGAATTAGTGGTAATATTCTTATATATTTTTTGATATGATAAATGATATTATTGTATTGTTATTATATAAATAAGTAATTAAATAATAACATAGAGGGTGTCATTAGCATAAAATAGGGTAAACCCCCCTTATATTTGGTTGTCAACTCCAAGGGCTTGTAGAGATCTCCCTTTTCCTTTTTCTCTCATCCATGGTAGGATCATTATTAAATGGATATGGTATGTACTTTAATAACATCTCTTTCTAGTATTCACTTTCCCTTTATCCATCATTCTCTTAGTCTTCTTCTTTATCTCATGTTCTTCTTGGAAGCTAGGTTTCATGGTTGTTGGAGTTTCACCCTGCCAAGGAAAAACTCCTAGAAACCAGATGAATTTTCATGATTGGGATTAGAGTATCCCTTTAAGTTTCATAAAAACCTTATAGGTGGTTATGTTTCCACCTTATGAATTTTTTAAGTGTTTTCACTTCATGAGCTCTAGTAGATTTTCTAATTTCTATATTATTATTTTTATAATTTATTTTCACTAATTATATATGCCTTTATGGGTGGTATTATAACCATAAACCCCTTGATTTTTTTGGAATGGCCTAAAAAATCAGGCATCCCTATGTTATTTCAATTTCTTTATGAACCATGTGTGTGATTTATTATTTTTACAATATTTTAAATGATATAAAAATACACTTTATGGATGGAATGATATTCGGTATAAATTTTATGTTATTCCCCATTTGTTCACAATTTACCTAAGAAAGGATTATCTAGCTTGTGTTAAATTTGTTTTTGCTAAAATAATACCTAAAAGGTGTTATTTTAAATTTCATGTATAATTTTATAATAAATTTAATATGAGTACTTTCATGGGTTGATCTAATATGATTTATAAAGGTTTATTAAAGCATTTTTATTGAAGATTTTCATGGGTAAAGTGTATTTGGTTTATTTAACATTCATGTGGAATTATTCAACACTTTGACATAAATGTTATTGGTTTATTATGAATTATTAATGCATGGATTTATTTTAATTGATGAGATATGGATAAGAGTAAAGGGGCAGTTTCATGTATCACATTTGGATAAATTAAATCTTATGGATTATGATAAAATTTTATTAAAATAACTTGGGTAGCTAGGAGGGTTTGTAAGAAAAGTAACAAACTTGGTTATGAGGTAAATATACCTTTATTGTTCCCACTTAATCATAATTAGAATCTATTGGGGTGGACTATTCAAGATACAACTCTGATTAGTTCCATTATTAGTTCATCATTCATGTTGGATTCCATGCTAGCTAGCGATTATTTTTTCCAGTGTAGGATGCCCCTCTATCTAGTGGCTTGCATGTAGTTTATTATGAATATAGACAATTACTATGAATATAAACATTGATTATGGATATATAAATTGATATATATATATACATTGACATCGATATGGATTTAGATAACACTTAGTATAAGGATCCTAGGTTACCCTTCCTTATATTCATAGTTATTTTTACAAGATTCTTTAGTATAAATTTCATTATAAAATGTTCTTTATATCACTTTATCTATGTATTGGTATATTTTAATTCATTTTTATATTTTTAGTTAGATGTATAACTTGTTTCATTTTTAAAGAATGATTAAAATCCCCTCACATGTTACTTGTTTAAAAAAAAGGAATGCAAAAATACTTTCATATTTAAAGTTCAATCTAGAATGACTTGGTTCATTTTTAAAAGGTTTAACATAGTGTATTTAGTGGAATCCTACTAGGAATGTTTCTACCACTCGAGTGTATATAGAACTAGTTTTATCTAATACAAGTGAAGGAAAGAAACCACTATGAGATAAAATATCTTGTTCATTATGGTTTGGGTTAGAGGTGGTAATAAGTGATGGATGGAAACTTATCATAAGAAGGGTAACCTGAACATTTTATTATTTTCTTTCAACTATGTAAATCTTGGTCTCATACATATATTCATCCTAATTTACTACCCATCCATTTTTGTTCCCATTATTTAGTTATATTTGGATTTGTGCATGTGTTGGTTGGATATGAATAATCCTAATTTTGGTTATGGTTTTGTTTATTTGATGTTAATATTTTCTATGATTTTGATTTATGGTTTCTATATTACTCCATATCTATATTTATTATGATATATTTTTTTTTATTTTAAATGCCTTACATTTTGACATAGGTATTAGTCATGAAAAACATCCAAGTGGTGGTTATCATTTGGTCTTACAATTTAATGGGTGAAATCATTCCAAATCAATTGAAATAAATGCCCCAGAACTTTTTTCCAGCTCATGGTGATCAGGAACATGCCTTAGGCCTTGTAATGGATCGAATAGTAGAAATAATTCCAAGTGGAGGTTCTCATTTGGTTTTGTAATATGTATGCATGTTGGTATATATATATGTATGTATGTAATCATGCATACATGCGTGCATGTATGGATGTATGTGTGTATGTATGTATATATATAGGTGCGTATGTGTGAATATATGTACGTGTGTACATATTTATGTATATATAGATGGATGGATGGATGGATGCATGAATGTATGTATGTAGGTATATATATATGTATGTGTGTGTGGGGGGGGGGGGGTCTGTGTGTGTGTGTCTATATATGTGTGTGTATGTATGCATTCATGCATGAATTTATGTACATACATACATATGTATATATTAATGTATATGCATACACACAAATTATATATGAACACATGAATTCATGTATAAATGCACATACGTATGTATATATGTATGTATATGTGCACGTATATATGTACATATATATGTATGCATGCATAAATTCAGGTAGATAGGTAGGTATATTTTTACATATGTATGTAAGTATGAATGTGACTGTGTTTTCATGACACATCAAATTGAATAGGGTTTATATGATTTAAATACAGTCTAGGGAATACCCTAGGTCATCTCTCATGGAGGGTTGATGATTTTAGAGTGTTTATTTTCAATAAGTTAAAAAAACAGAAAACATTGGGGATTTTGAAAACATTTTTAAAAATAAAATGATTTAATTAAAGAGTTTAATATTATGAAATGGAAGTGTTTCTTTAGAATTATTAAATAAGGAGGTCATTTCATGTTCTCTGCACATCTTGGTTAGTTAATTGCTCTGAAAATTACACATAGTTTAATGAAATCCTTTGGTTGAGGGTAACCAAGATCTTGATTCCCATATTACATTTTAAAGTGATGCATAAATAACCAAAAATTGACACAAAAATCATGTTTTCAAGGTTTAGACCTAGATCATAGAGTTATGGTTGTGAAATAATACTAAGATATTGGTATTTCCAAGTGAAAAATGATACTTATGTTGTCCAATCAGAACAACCTAAGATACCCACTTGAAATCTCAACCCAATTGACATTGAAATGAACATTTGTTCACTTGATCATACTAAAAAAATGCATTAAAAAAGAAGAATGGTAAGATAAATATTAAATGAAGTGTTTTACACAAAAATTACACCAAACTAGTAGAATAATAAGTGCCAGAACTCCCTATCCAAGTGTGTGTAGCTCCCTTGAAATGACTTCCCACCATTTAACATACCACCAACAAGAGAAGATAGATCATGTTGAAATTAACCTTCATCCTTGATATATTTATGAGGATAGGTAACTCCAAAATTTATAGGATAAAGAGAGTAATCCTTTAGGTCTCTAAAATGGAAGATATTTTCCCTCTGGTTGAACTTACAAATGGGGTGCCTAAGGTGACAATTTATAGGCAATGTGGAAGGTGGTTTTGGGCACCCTAAATTTAGAAAACTACCTGGATCACAGATTTGGGATAGAAAAATGCCTTATCTAAATTTTTATAAAACTAAAATTTTATTTCACCACCTCTTGAAAATATATACCAAAAATTTGGAATGATTTAGAGTCTTGCAACTTGAGATATGGTCAAATTATATAAGTGACCTTGAGACTATGAACTGTGAAGATTATCTCAAACGATGGCACATTTTGGGCCTTAACATTTACTATTTTGGATCCCTGTTATTTTAGATAATTATATCCCACAACATTTTTCATTCAACCACCTAATTTCAGCCTGATTATATGCATGCATTATCTAAAGTGAATATTTTAGTCCACATGTGTTCCTGGGATCCAGTGCAGTTTGGCCTATTTTTCTTCAATTTCATCATGGGCTCTCCAAATCTTCTCCACCTACAATGTACTAATTAAAAAAGTAAAATTTTACCTCTTAATAGTGATAAAAATTAACTAATCCAATCAGATGTGAAGTTTTATTTGTTAATATATTTGGAATTTACCATAGAAAGTTAGTTTAACACAGTGGTTTAAGGATGGAAATAAATATTGAATTGCTAAACAATCCACCCCCATGCTTCAGCCCCTTCCCATTGGCAATGAATGTTTTTGGCTTCTTTATTTTGAACCTTCACAACACCAAATGGATAAACATTAGTAATAATATATGGGAAGAGCCAAAAAAATTGAAGTTTACCTAGGTGAAACTTCATCCTTTCATTTTAATTGATTAACTTATACCCAATTACTAATTGATGATGAAGGATAAGGTGATTATGGGCATCCTTGGTTCTCTCATTATAGATTGAAGAGTTCTCAATTGAGTTTCTTCACATTTCCTATAGCTCCAAAATCATAAAATTCCTTTTATAACCTACACCATAATGATTATAATTGTATTATTTAATAGAATAGTAGGCCTAGTGATTTATCTCAATAGGGAGGTGAAAAATATTTCCGAAAACTAGACGATCAGGGGACATCCCAATGAGAGTTTTGAAAGTAGTATAGTAAGCCAACAAATCATCATAGAGTCTAAGAATCAAATATTTTATATTATGTTGAACCATTTTTAAATAATTTATTTGAACTATGTATTTTAAACCTCAGATTAACCCTTGGTTTTGGGGTGATATGTAGTATAAAATTGATACCTGATCCCATACCAACACAAAAGTGATTTCATTGTTCAGTTGCAAAAATGAGAACCCCAACCATTAATGATGAACCTAGGAAATACAAAACTATAGAAAATTTGGGTTCTAAAAAATCCCACAACTATATTTGAATCATCGGTCCTTATAGATTGTACCTCTACCTATTTTGAAACATAATATACCACCAGAATAATATACAAGTTTCCAAATGAATTAAAAAATGGCCCCATAAAGTAAATTCCCCAAACATAAAAATGTCATGGAAAATAAAGTGATATTGTGGAATTTCACTCCTTTTAGAGATATTCCTTATACTTTAACAATGAGTATAATCTTTAAAAAAATATTATGTATCCTAAAATAGTGTTATCCAAAATAGACCAGAATGATGGACCATGTAAGCAATCTTTTGGAGTATAAAGTGGCACCAACATGAAAGAGTGTGACATAACCTAAGGATGGACTGAAAATCACTATCATGAACCCAACACCTGATGAATTGATCACTATATGTGTTACAAAGGTAGGTTTCATGCCATATATACCAACAAGACTCATGTTTTAGATGAACAAATTGGTTTTTATTAAACTCAACAGGATTGTAAGATGATTCCAAATAATTTACAATTTTAGCATACCATGAAATATTTTGTTTCAATCGATTCAATTTATCATCTAGAAACATATCACTTATAGAAATATAGGGGTATGAGTTAATGTCCGAGGATGGAAATATTCCACTAATATATCTGACCACCACATTCTTTGCCCATTTTTTATCCATAATTTCTATATTAAATTCTTAAAGGATGATCATCCAATGAATGAGATGTGGTTTTGATTCTTGTTTCTGAAGAAGATACCGGAGAGCTGTATCGATAGAGAACACGATTACTTTAGACTCTAAAATATATTTCCTGAATTTATCCAAATAAAATATAATGAAAATGAATTCTTTATTGATTATGGTGTAGTTTTATTGGGAAGGTTACAATGTGCATGAGGTATAAGCAATGACATGTGGATCTTGATCAACCCATTATGATAATACTTCTTTAAATGTACATTTTCATGTGTGACACTTGATATAAAATGGTAAATTCCCTAAAGTAGGTTGGATTATTGGGGATGATTTGAGACAAAATTTCTATTTTTTACAAGAATCCTGATAGTGTTTTTATCGAACAAAAGTTCTTTTTCTTTTTGGAGTAATCGAGAGAGAGGGAGTGAAATATTACTAAAGTCAGGAATTTAATGATGATAATATCTAGTATAAAATAATAAATACCACACATCCCACACATTTTTGGTGAATGGTAGGGAAGAAATGATATCAACTTTCAATTTACCTACTTGGATACCATACCCAGAAATGACATGTCCAAGTACTATAAATTATTACACCATAAAATGGAATTTCTTATAATTTAATACAATATTCTTTTCAATTAAATGATGGAGGATAGAACAAATACTACTAAACAAATCATCAAAATAGGAACCATAAACATTTAAATCATCCATAAAAACTTCCATGAAGTTCTCTAGGTAATTCGAAAAAATACTAACCATGCATTATTGGAAGGTACCTAGAGAATTGCACAAACCAAATAGAATCCTCTTATATAAAAATGTGCCAAAGGGTAAAGTGAGGTATGTCTTTTCTATATCCTTTAGGGAAATATTGATATAAAATCATTCAAAATATCCATCAATGAAATAATAATGGGAATTTCTCTTTATACTCTTTAGAATATTGCCAATGAATGACAATGGGAAATGGCCCTTAATAGTGTATTGGTTTAGTTAGTGATAATCTATATAGACACACTAACTATTCTGCACATGGGTTAGAGAAAATTCATTATTTTCATTTTTGATAACTGTTATTCCAATTGTTTAGGAACTACATACACTGGAATGACCCATTGGTTGTCATTAATTGGGTAAATGATTCAAGTAGCCAATAATTTGGTTACATTATTTTTAAAAACATCAATAAGGTTTGGGTTTACTCACTGTTGTGACTACCTCACTGATTTAGTCTCACCATTTAACAATATATGATACATGAAAATTGATAGGATAATACTGACAATTTTAATAAGTTTCCATCCTAATGATTATTTATACTCCCTTAAAAAGTGAAATAATTGTAATTCATTCTCACGAGGGAGTGAACTAGAAATGATAATATACATCTTGTTTCCATTCTCAATATATGAATACTAAAAGTTTTGAGGTAGTGGTTTAAGTTATAATTTAGGGGGATTTTGGGATTTATTAGAGGGATTGAAAAATAGAGAAGTCTATGATATCATATAACTACTCAATGTTAACATCATCAGATGTGGAGTAAGCTTTTACAATCTGAGAAGTATCATTGATGGTCGTTATGTCATAAGTTCTTAAGAAATCATCAATTAAAGAATATACATGAAATTTTCTAAACCATTATGAAATTAAACACATGATTCATTACCTAGAATCTCTATCAATGATAAAAACTCAAATGGGGGATCATGGTAATGAATATTATTTTATTTTGGGAAAGGGATTATATCGATATAATTAACTAAAGGAGAGGAATGATCTTCTGAGTGATACTTTATGGCATAAAGGATATTTAAGTGGAAAATGTCACCATCAAAATCCATAGATAATGTGTCATTGTGAACATTAATTATGGTTTTAAAAGTTTTCAAGGAAGTATCCTCAATATAATTGGGGCATGTCTATTCATCCTACCATCTTCCATTTTAAGGACATAAAAATATATAAGAAAAATTATAATTTTCACCCCCACAAGAATATTCTCCAACATACCAATGGGGTTTGTAGTAATCTAGTTTTATAGTTAAATTACTATTCCTATGGACTTTAGTTTCTTAACCTATAATGAAGAGAAAATGGAGTGAGGCATCACATTTATAGAAGCACCAAAATCAATCATAGCATAAAAAAATAAATACTCACCTATGGTGCACCGAATTGAGAATGTTCTTGGATCATTAAATTTGGTGGGAAGTGATGGCTCTATAAATACTGATACATTCCACCCCAAGATCAACTTTTCACTACCTTTAATTTTCCTTTGGTTTGTACACATATCATTTAGAAACATGGTGTATCATGGAATTTTATTCATGGAATCAATCAAGGGGATGCTAACCTATACCTTTTTTAAAAATTTACAATATTTATTTGACATGTTTAGTTTATTTTTATTTATTTAGTTGGGTGTTACTTTTTGGAAATGGAATAGGAATGGTTGGGCAAGGTGTATCCTCAAAAGATTCCCCTTTACTTTTCTAGGGTTTCTCTCAAGAAAATGATGTTTCTCATTTGGATCATGTGAGATGGTTCAAATGGTTGATTCCTCAAGTTGGGATGACTATAGTGCAAGGGTTATTTTTATTTTAATCCATATTCCACTTTGAAGGGTGACAGAACTGACACTTACCATGTACTTAGGGTTTACTAGTGGCTAATAAGGTAGTTTACCTGACCCTTGACTTTGGATTTCACTCACTGAGTTGGCGTGTTATCCTAATTGAGTTTTAACACATTTTTTCTTACTTGGGTTATTTTTTGGAATTGGATATTATTTGTTTCCATTTGTTTCATTAAGTATTCTAGGATAGGATTAGGTTTTGGAGGGGTTTTTTTAGAAAGGAATTTGTGGTGGTTGGGGGATTTTGGGTGGTGGTGCAGGATGACTACTCAACCCTAGATAGTTCTAGGATTATTGAGGTTGGTTTGAATACTACCTTGCCTAAGATGTTTTTCTTTCCCCATAGAGTTAGATGGATAGTATGTTTTCTCTTAATGGGTTAGTTATAGGGGAGACCTGGGAAGATTGTCTCATAACTCTTAGAAGGTTCTCTCAGTTGATGGAATTGGTTAGATTGGTAGGTTTCAGAACCATATATACCATAATTAATAGGAGGAGGCTGGGATTTCCCTTGAGAAAGAGAAATTTGATGAAGTAAGGAACTTATCTCTTCAAACTTCATATGAAACTTCTTTTCAAAGTCTAAAATTTACACCTCATGGACTTCTTTGATTGGTATACTCCACCTTGAACCAAAATTTTGAGTGTTTTTCCACGTTTTTCATGTGATTACTTGTGATAATTAGAGAATTTTTCAATAGGTAACCATCTACATTATCTTCAATCATGTTACGGTCAATTGGAATTAAACCTTCATAAAATTATTGTATTAACAGTTGATTATGAATTTTAGTGTGCAGAAGGAAGGAGCATAAACTTTTAAATTATTCTCAGTATTTATCAAGTGTTTCCCCTTGATATTTTCTTGTTCCAAAAATTTCTTTTCTTATTGTTGTAGTTCGATGGAAAAGGTGTTTCATGTCCGCCCAATCTCTAATTTGGGAATTAACATAGTATATCCAATCTTTTACAGTGGCTTATAATGGGAATGAGAATGGGAATTACCTAATCATAACCTTTTTTATCCACATTAGTAGGTTTTAACATTGAACATACAATATGTTTTTCATTTATCTACTTATGTGGATATTCTTTTGATATTCCATGAAATTTTAGTAATAAGTGAGCGAGTTCAGATTTTAGTTCAATATTTAGTGCTTCTCCATGTATTTAAATGTATGGTCGTCAGATATATACATCATGAGAAGTTATTTCTTTTAATTTATACTTATTTTCAGCCATATTATGCATGTTAATTATATTTTTAATTTTTTTTAGAAGAACGGTGATTTTGAAGTGTGTTCTTGATGGGTTATGTGTCCTACTTCAAAGTAATTCTTTATGTGTCTTAGTGTCGATGATATATTATCCTATCCAGTTCAGGTTCAAAAGGAGGTAAATCTCTCATATCATAATGTGTCATACACAAAACCTACACAAGAAATAAATTAGAACACAAAAATATATATAATGGTAAAAGAAAAAAATTCACAAAATTAAAAAATATATTATAAAACATACACACTAAAATATGAATCACTCTCCAATAATTGTGCCAAAACATGGCCATGTTTTAATCAAACATAAAATTTAATAGGTTTTAGATTATTTAAATGGAGTCTAGTGAAGACCCTAGGTCATTTATAAAGGAGTGTTTATGAGTTTATAGTGTGTATTTCAAATACGTTTTTCAAGTTAAACCATTAAACAAAGTTATTTTGAGAATAATTTTAAAAATATAATGGCATAATTAAAGAATTTAATAATTTTAAATGAATGTTTTTTTAGAATTATGAGATAAGGAGGTAATTTCAAGTTCAATACACATCTTGATTAGTTAATTGTTCTGAAAATTAAACATGGTTTAATGTAATCCTTTGGTTGTGGGTAATAAAAATCTTGATTTCCCTCTTGCCTTTTAAAATGATGCATAAAGAACCAACCCTTGACACAAAAATCCTATTGTCAAGGTTTGGAACTCAAGAATATATTGAAGGATATGAAATCATACTGAGATATTATTATGTGTGAGTGAAAAAGGATACTCATGTTGTCCAATCAGAACAACTTAATATTCCTACTTAAAATATTAAACCAATCAGCATTGAAATGAAAAGTGTTTCACTTGATCATATAAAAAAATGAATTCAAATAATAATAAAGTTAAGATAAATCTTAAAAGAAATGTTTTACACACAAATTAACCAAACCAAGTAGAATATAAATATTCAGAACTCCCTCTTCAAGTGTGTATATCTCCCTCAAAATGACCACCCACCATTTAGCTTTCCATTGAGAGTTGTAGGAGGCTTAGGTGGAACTTAACCTTCATCCTTGATCTCCATATTATGATAGGTAGATATATAACTTATAGGATGAATAGATGACTCCTTTGAGTCTCAAAAACAATATATCTTTCCCCCCCAACTGAACTTAAAAATGGGGTGCCCAAGGTGACAATTTATAGGTAACATGGAAGGTGGTTTGAGGCACCCTAAATTTTAAAATCCACTTGGAAAGAGGATTTTGGATAAAAGATAGATTTATATAACTTTTGAAAAAACAAAAATTATTTTTATACCTCTTGAATATTTCCACCGAAAATTTGTCATCATTTAGAGGTCTTCAACCCAAGATATGTCCAAATTACATAAGTGACCTTGAGAAAGTGAACAATGAAGATTATCTCTAATAATGGAAAACTTTATTCCTCAAAATGGATTAATTGTGCTTCTTTTTATTCTAAATAATTATATTCCATATATTTTTTCATCCACCCACAAAATTTCAGCCTAATTGGATGCACATATTAGCCAGAGTGTATATTTTAGTTCATATGTGTTCTTGGTATCTTACATAGTTTGGCTCATTTTTTTTAAATTTCATTACAATCTCTATAAATCAAATCCACCTACAATGTAATCATCAAAAAATTGAAATTTCCATTTTTGACAGTAATAAAATTTAACTAATTAAATCAAATGTAAAGTAAAAATTGTTATTATATTTGGAATTTACAATAGAAAACCAGTTTTACATAGTGGTATAATTGTGGTAATGTACAATGAATCGATAAATGATCAACATGAATGCAAGCATGTTTATATGTATCTACTTACATATTTTTTCATGTATAAACCTATGTATACATGTACATATGTACATACATATGTATGTTTGTATACATGAATATATGTATGCATGTATGTGCATATGTATGTATGTGTGTATTTATGTGTGAATATATATACAAATATACGTATGTACGTACACATGTATATATATAATTATGTATATATGTAGTATGTAGGTACTTACATATGTATGTATGTATATATGTGTGTATGTATATACATATGTATGCATTCATACACACATGTATAAATATATGTATATATGTGTGCATATATGTATGCATGCATGCATGCATTCAAGTATGCATGCATGCATGCATGTATTTATTAGTAGTGTTTTGGGTTGTGGTACAATCAATAATTTAAATAAATTTTATTTAAATGGTTTTCTACAATATTTTTTCTATTTTTTATAGAATGATTAATTATCATAGGATATGATTCTAGAAAATGTTTCTAACCATAATATTGATACCAAAATGCATAGTTTATATTATTGTACATGTTTTGTTAATTTCTGATAATATTGAATATCAATGCATTTTATTTAATTAAATTGATTATCTATTTAATTAGTTTATGTATGCATGCTTTTTTTATTTATGTTTCTCATAAATCATAACTTATATTGAGATCCCATGAATGATGTGATACACGATGAATGGTGTCAAATTTTACGATGATAAAATATCACATGCCATTTTAGGTTGGGTTTGAACCCATTTTTTGGAATTCTTTTATAAATAGAAATCAATACCTCCTCTAAAGTCCATTTTTCACGCAATTCAAGAAATCCAAATTAAAGTATTTAGATAAAGGAGATGGTAGTACACCTCAAGGTTGAAATTCTTGAACATCCTTTCCAATTTCTTTCATCCCTTCTAATCATTATACTTTATTATTTTAATAATTGATTGAAAAACTAGAATAATTATGAATACCTTGACCGAACTAACTTAATTATTTTATTTTTTAGCCTTTATAAATTTCTAAATCACATAATCAATTAAAACTATTATCTTACTTCAATAGTGTGGAAAATTAATTAGTATGACTGGCTCATCAACCGACTTCCTTTATAAGACACTACAGCCCCAATATCATGGTCTCACCATGTGAAAGATCAACCATGGTTCCTAAGGTTCTTGAAATAAATTATTTTTCTACCTGGAATGGTTATGAATGACCTTCATGAGATTATTAGTTGAAAGTGGGAGGCCCCATATTTTTTTCATTGTTCTAAATATATTTATAAAGTTTGTTCTAGTATGGGTGATATCGTAGGGGATTGGACTTCTATAGTCGAACTAAGGTACAAAAAATCTAAAATAGGTGAGTAGAGAATATATCTAGGTATTGAGTTTGGATTAGGGAGTTGTGAGTGACAGATATAATAGGAAATTATTCTGTTCATAGAGTGTCACCAAATATGAGTGAGCTAGTGTGGTGTCAAACAATGAACCAATGTGGTAGCATTTAGGCAGTAAAAGAATGGAAATTAGGGACTAGGAGTGATGAAATTAGGATAAAAATTATGATTATAGTTTTGTTTTAGGAATGGTGTTTCCATAAGACATGGAACTTTATCTGTTGTTCTGGGGAATCTTTCTAGTTTAGATTCATTTGAAGATGTCCCACAGGGGGTCAAGGTTGACTCTTAGAATTCCTGTGATTGATTTATGATTGATGATGCATTTTATAATAGTATTTTTTCTTAATTGATGGGTCTAGTCCTTGATTGAATCAAATATAAGGGAAATTATACTCATATGTGTTTCAACCAAAAGGTGAGTTTGAATCATTTCATGATTTTTAGACATTAAATTATTACATGGGTGGTACTACCCACTAAAAGTAATCCTTGGAAACTCTAGGATTTGGTGAATTTTATTTTAATTACCTGGGGTTTTTCAATGTGAAACTGTATTCTGAATGGGTAGGTATTTTATCATATTATTTTCCATTTATTGGATTTTCAGCATTGATCATGGGTCCCTGGTTCAATTACCTTCAAACTAGATACAATATGCATTAGGAATTTGATCTATGATTCAACCCTTTTGTTATTTTTAATTATTTCTTTCAACTTTGGATTAAAGTGTTTGACATCCATTAGATTTTATGACACCCAAGGATTCTATTTTATATAAAATCACTAGTTGGAGTCCCAATCAAGATGGATAGGGCAATGAAGGAATCAAATTTTGGGAATTATTCTTGGATTCTCATGGAATTGGACAGCAATTCCATGTTTACTGAAAAGGTAACACTTGTTACTTCTAATGATTAATTGAACCAACAAATTGAGTATTATAGGTTTACCTATTTTTGATTTGGAATATCAATTTATTTTGCAAGTTCAAATTAATTTTTGTTAGAATATTTTTCTAGTAGTTCACAATAGGGACATATAGCCCATGATTTTTATAGTAAGCCAAAGCATATAAATGAAACTAGGAAATTATATGATCTTGTGGATTGTAAATAACTATTGTAGGATGGTTTAGGGAGAGGTAAATCTATTGTGCTTCATTTAAATTGATTTAAAAATGATGATTCAAATAATTTGGTTGGAAAAAATTTTGGGCAAAGGGATTAACGATTACATTCACAGAGTAATGAGTGTCTCACACCACATCATGAAGATTAAGAAACTAACGGTAGAAAAGTATAGAATACTCAAATACTAAGATCTAAAGTGAATTTCTCTTAAGAGATTATAAATTATAGTAGTGTGGATATGGTTGAGAACCATGTAGAGTCTAGTAAGTAGGTTCATCCATAAGGGCTCACACAAGTTTTGGAGATATTCCCCACTAGACTAATATATTTGAGATATATATGGGCGTTTTATGCTTTAAAATTGTGCATTTCATATTGTATGACATGAATGGATTCGAAGGAATATCATATATCTTGTTCCTATATTGTAAGTAATTTATATAGGGATTATACTAATGTATGTTATAAGTGATAGCATGCTTCTACAACCGAATTATAAGTGTTATCACTTGGTTATTCTTCCATGTTGTCGATCAAAACTGTAACTATTTCAAATGATGATATGAACAAGAGATACATTAATATGAATAATTACTGAATGATTGAATTCTATTTACTCATGCATTATAATAAATGAATAAATTCATTCACACTCATAGAGAATCCTTTAGGGACTTATAATGGAGCCAATGGCATGGGATAATGTTGGATTAAGTTTAAAACTCTTGGATGATTATCTCTTTATCCTGAATCTCTCTTCATTATTTTACCTCAAACTTCACAAGGCACTAGCCTGTCATGAGAGATGTGAGGGTCTAAACCATATGATAGATGATACAACATCAACTTGTAGATACACCATGATGAGGGGATTTCGACAGATTCCCTTGAGTGATCTTTATCAAGAACATTTAAAGATGGACGTGACAATGAATGATGGTGTATGGTACACATGATTGTTCTTAATTATATATATAGCATGGTTTTGGTTTCTAGCATGATAGATCCTGAGAATTTGGTTTTCTATTAATTTCTTCTACCTAGATTAAGTATTAATAAATCATTAGAAACTCATTAGTGGTATTAGAATTTACCATGTCATTTAATTCATGAAACCATGTTTAAAATGAAGGGAATTTTTTTTATTTTTTATGTTGTATGATGAATCAATAAAAATGATATAAATTTCATATCATTACTATCTATACAATATGGGACATCATAAGTTGATGATCTGGTTGTGCCATGTGATATGGGATATCATAGATGGCGACATAGTGAACAATCCCTAGTTTCTTTGTATCACTCCATACAATATATGATATTATATGGTATGAAGGTGTTGATGCATGTGTGTAAAATAGAGAATCACATAACTTTTTTGATATTGATGCTTATCATTATATATGATTATCATGATGAGTTAATATTACATGGGTGCCTATCATGATCTATGATAGTTGGGGCATGAAGTTATCCTTACATAAGTCCTTGTGCACAGTGTTAATACTATGTAGTACTTATCACATTCTACGATCATCACACAATAATTAATTCCTATTCAAGCCATCAAAGGATTAATGTTATGTGAGATATTCCTTGCATTTCTAGTTTTATTATTGCACAGGTTTTGTAAATTGGGGTTTTCATACACGAGTTACTTATTATCTATCGTATTTTATGATAGATATCACTGAAAAACCTATCAAACACAATATATCATTTCTTATTATTTGCGCATATCATTAAAAACTATATATAGAGAAAAATTATATTTTTCAATATTTCAATTTAAAATTTAATTAAATGGTATATAAATTATTTATAAATAATAGAAAATGGAATTTTTGGATATTTGTTAATTTATAATGGTGTTTATAAATCAATTAATTATAATTTATTTATAATCATTCAATAAATTTTTATGAAATATATATTAAATAAATATTTCATGATATTAATTGTTAATATTGAATACCCTTTCCCTGTTATATGACATGACTTATAATTTAGATATAAATTATTTATATGGAAATTATAAGTGTAGTTTGAAAAATGTTTATAAATTAAAAAATAAGTCCAAAATATAAAGTGGTTTATATTTTAATTATGAGTTATTCAAATTAATGTCAATATTCAAGAAAATATTTAAATAATATTAAAAGAAATTTTGATAATTGATATGATCAAGGTTTAAATAATATAAATATGTGATATTTATATTATGAAAATTGTCTTCATAATAGGATGGAAATATAAGATGTTTTTATTTAATATAATATCCTATATTTAAATAAAATTTCATTTAATAAATAATATGAAAGTGATCATACTAGATATAAATATAAAGTGTTTATATTTATTTAATTATGGAATTTCCATAATGTATGGATAAATTATAAAATGTCTATAATTTCCTTATTTATAAATTATTTATAATTTTTTTATCTCATATTTAAATATATGGACCATTAATTTATTTATTCTATTATATAATTTATTCATGAATATAATTATTATATTATTAATGGATGTATGATTTAGTTTAAATAGTTAAACTATTATAAATTGACATATATGTATCTAAGAAGTTACATGCCAAGTATGATAATTAATTTAGTTTTCTTCTATCTTAACTTTAGATTGTTCTAGGTTACGAGCATGATTTGAGTAGTTAATTATGATTTATACATATTAAGTGTTATGTAATTAGGGTGGCCTCTGAGTGCTAAAACCTGTAATCCTACATCCAAAAGACCAGAGTTTGAATCCTGTAAATCCCCTCACATGTGTTGATGCAGGTGCTGACATTAGGGGTAGTGACAATGGAATGATACAGGAAGATAGTGACACATGCATGATGCAAGAAGGCGGTGATGCAGGCATGATGCCGATAACTTTTCCTTGGGCCTATGGGCTATGAAATGGGTCTCCCTCTACCCAGATAAAAAGAGGTATTTGATTTCATAATAAAAGGAGGCTTCAAACCCAACTTGAAAAAAATACATATTATGTGTTAGAATTATGATGGAATTGATGCCTTTTTTTAGTAAAGTATCCTTAACTGAAAAATAATTTTTTTTATTATCAAAACACTTTTATGGAAAAAGTGAGAAACCCCAAGTTCACCTAGGACATGCATCAAAAGAGAAAACATAGCTATTGAAATTGAAGTTTACTCTACTAGCATTCTTATCACTAAAAATTTTCCTGGAAAGGGAAGTTACCGATGTTTCTGGAGCAACATCAAGCAGGTCTTCAAAGTGATACGCCATCTAGTACCACACTTTCATGTACTCCTCCTGAGTGATCTTCTTATCGTTGAAGCCTCTTACTAAAATCAGATTCTATTTTTCTATCCACTCACCCTGTTCATTATTAGTGTCCACCCAAATAGGACTTCCCATTATCTTCTCATCATCCTCTACCGAGGCATTTATCATAAAAGAGTCTTCAAACATATCCTCTAAGGAATGAAATAGTAGCTCCAAAGGACACACCACCTGGTCTCCCCTAAGAAGGCCTACCACACAATCCCCCTTCTCCACACTAGTCTAAATTCCATCAGAAATGGAAACATTTGTTTTTCTCTATTGCTTTCACTTTTTTAGAAGATCGAGTCGCCATAGGTAAAGGTAGATGAGAGTAATACTTTTGGCCTTTCTTACTACCTTGACACACTTTCCTCATCCACTAGTTACAGATATCATGAACATGAACTTCTGAATCATTATCTTCAGCAAATTGACCCGATGACTCATCATCAGAACCTTTCCTGGAAAAATAAACATACTGATCATATCCTTCAACCTTCAACCCCGCCAAACGGTTACCCAGCTTAATGGATGGAGACCCACTACTTGGGCATGATCGATTCATATCCTCAGTCCCCTGAGGATTCTCTTTTCCAGAAGAACCCAGCCCAGTAAGCACAACTTCAACATACGAAGTAGACTTAGAGGCTTTAGCATCTCAAGCCTCTCCAATTCTTGCACCCACTGCCGGCCTAAGACCACTATCATTCGCCTTAGTTGAATACTAAAAAGGTAAAGGATCCACAACACAAACACTAGCCATGCACTCTACCACATTGGCCCGAGGCTCCACCAGATCCTTTCTCAGCCGACTGAAAATACCACTAACCAAAGGATTTCCATCCAATTGATCCTTTTGAATGACCCCTAACACCTTCTCCGCTTCCACAGGTGCCTGACCAGTGATGTCTCCATTGATCTCAGGATCCCCGACTGAAACATCTGGAGCACCCTGCATCTCCGGAATTTGAGAACTGTGCCTACACACCTCTAGAGAATGACCCATGCTCATACAAACTGAGTAAAAATCCTCCCAGGATTCATAGACAACCAGTTGCTTATACCTGAATTCTTCTCCTACTGTTATCCAGATAAAATCAAGAGGGATTCTTGAAGCATCAATCTCCACACAATCACAAGGATTAATCGGGTGACACAACACATTAGTTCGACTATCTGCACACAAAAACATACCAACTAGGTTCCCAATCATCCGAAATATAGAAGGATTCTGAAATGGAAGATTAAGGTTAGGAAATCTCACCCAAATCGACACCGAGGGGGAATGATGCTTCATGTGGAACTCGTAAGTACACCTGAAAAGGAAAAAGTGGGACCCATTGCAGCTACGAGGAACGAAGGCCCATGATTTTATCAGATCCTATTCTGATGCAAAATGAATCATAATACTCTTCCTATCAAGTAATCCCATGGTAGCTCATTCCTGCAAATCCCATGTGGCAAACATGAATCAATCGAAAGAATCCACTAAAGGTCGTCGCTACAAAAAACGAGCTATTAGAGTCTGATTGAGGAGTGCCGAAGCATCATTGAACTCCGTGATTGAAAGAGGTAAGTTAGGGCACTCGTTGAACAAATCCAGAACCTTAGGGAAAAGAGAAGATGGGGGAAAAGTAGGGGTTGGTTATATGCCGCTGCAAGATTAATCTTGTGGGGATTTATAATCTTATACAATTCTAAGCCTTTACATGAAGTGGTTTTTAGGTACCTTATTCATGTTATACATTAGTATTTGTATGAATATAGTTGGATTTTGATTTGGGTTAGTAGCACAATATATGACTTGTGTAAAGAGTTGAATATCAATATAATTTGACTATATTAATTTAGTGGGAGGAATATGATTCCAAACTAAATTATTAGAAGCACACATACATGTAAATGAAATATTAAGTGATATGATAGTGAGATTAAATCTCCTTTAAAAATACTAAGTTTTAGATTCCTTTTAAAGAAAACATATGTGAAGACATTGATCACTGAATCGAGCAGGTTTTTCCAAAGTAGGGTGCCCATGAATTATCTTGTGTAAGGAATAATGAAAATGTATAACCTTAAGAGTTATGTAACTAAATCCTATTTTGATATTTGGGTTACATTTAACTTGGAAACACTTAGTAGGGATACTATAGGAATGGTGTTGACTTTATTCATATGATTAATTAAATAAAGAACTATCTCCTATACCATCTAAGAGTCATATATGATATAATTAAAACAATTCCCTATATAAATAACTAATTTATTATAAGAATGAAAAATTAGACTCATTACTTTGTAATATATATATATATATATATAGGCCCAATAATGGATATTATGAGTTTAACAGGGATCACTATTTTAGTGGGAGTATAATTAACAAAATTTATTATTAAATGAATCTAAATATGATACTCATATAATAATTTTTTTATAGATAAATGGAATCAACATCATCAAAACTAATTTTGTGATAAATTTGTAAAAAGGATAATCTTAATGTAAGAAACTTATTAGAATGGTAAAAAACATAAGAATTATTAAAAATAAAGAAAAAAACTCTATGTGTTAGAGAAATATTTCTTGAGTAACCAATTATTGAAATAGTTCAACAATTGGATCTAATATATGATTATGAAAGAATAGAAGGATTCACTTAAGGTTTGAAAGGAATTATATTCAAATGACTTGAAGAACATTAGTCTCTACTCATATACACAATTTGATTGAGTGATCTAATGACTTGGTGAGGATGGAGGTTTCCTTTAAGTCTTATTCAATTTACTGAATTAATTTTGTTATCATTGTTGAAAGGTAATTGGAAAATTTAATGGGTTTATTAAAATTTTACCCAATATCTTAAATATGTTGAGAATAGATGAACTGGGCATGATATGTCTAGGTTATAGTGTTTTTTGATAGTACAAGTGAGTAAAAGTTCAAACCATAAAACAAAGTTAGTTGGAGAGTCAAAAAATGTTTCTTCAAGTATCTAGTTGAGTTTATTAAAACCTAAAGGGTTTATTAGGAAGGATGAGTATTGATTTCATAAGGTTTAACTATCTATAATACCTTAAGGGGTTTACAAAACTTCATAGGGAGTCTATTCTATGTATCAGTGTTATAAAAATCAATTCTTTGATTTTGAAGGGTATATAAAACCAAATGTATCCTTTACAATTTTTTTAGATATATAAGAGTTAAAAAACAAGGTAATAATTGACAAATATTGTAGTTTTAATTCAAGTGATAAATAAAAGAGTTTTTATACCAAAGAGTTTAATGAAAAGGAATATATATCTAGATCGTATGGATCTAAATAAATGATATAAATAATTAACTTATTTATATTATATGATAATGGAGTTTTTTTAACAAATAATTTTTATAAATAATTCTAGATGATGGTTTTAATATACATGGTTTATGATACAATGGTTTATATGACATGTTTTGAGAATAATATGAAGATATAAATGTTTTATCTTGGACAAAAGTGTTTATCCAGATGTTTGTAAAAATGTGAGGATTTTTATCCCACCACCGTCAATGGAATATTAAAAAAAAAATTAAGTATACTTTTCAGAATATTTCCCCAAACATATAGAACACAATATATGATAAGAATATAATCATTTGTTTATTGAATATTCCTACATAAGTAAATAAATAATATTTACCAATATAAATGAGTTTGCGTTTCTTATCATGATATTCTAAATAGAATATAGTTTTTAATAATCTAGTGGGAGTATATTTGAATTTAGAGAAGTTCAAATTTAACAAATAATGGATTATGCCAATCAAAGTACAAAGATAATGTCAATTTCAAGGAAATTGTTTTATGGAAAGAGTTCTAATAAATATGATGATGATGAAATCAGAGTTTTTGGTAGACATGTGAATTCATTAATACCATAACATTTGATGTTGTGAAGTCAAGGAGTTTGAATAGTTGTTCAAGGATTTTAAAATTAGGATTATGATTCCTAAGTCTCACTATTATTCTAACTAACATTATTTATAGATGTTACTCACTAGAGAGTATAGTGGGAGGGTTTTTTCAAGTGGTCACATAGTGATATGGAAGAAATTATATAAATATATAATGAGGTAAAAAACCATAAAAGTATAAAAAACATAAGGTTTATATGGAAGTATATCACATGTGATATGTTAGAAATATTATTATTTAAGGTTTTGTTAAGTATTATTAAATAAGTTAAAGGATATCAACTTTATCATGCTATACAAAAATCAATCTCCAATTTATCCTTATTTCACACTGGCTATGTGTGTGTATATATATCATAAATTGAAATGATAATTGACCTCTCAAAGTATGACTTTGAGTTATCACTAAATTATGTTTGTTATCATGTATTATTAGTTATGATGAAATTTTAAGGTTATCATGAGTAGAATTATTGTATTGGGATACAATATATTATTATGAGGAATACGATGAGTTTTGGATAACCTATGGAGTATATATTGCATCCCACCATTTTATTTCATAACTTTTCATTACATTTTACAAATAGAGGATCTTTAAAGTCTAGTGTCTTGGAAACCAGGAATAAAAACATGAAAACTTAAACACTACTTTAAATCTCCTTGAAAAGATTCTTTAAAGGTTCATCCTATGTACAATTACTACATCTCATAACCTGTAGACATACAATCAAAGGAAAGGGTGAGCAGAAGGCCCATTAAGGAAAGTAAGGGAATTAGTTTACTTGTGATATCAATAAGAACTTGATAAAAAACATAAAGACATGAGAAATGGTAAAATAGGAATATAATAATAAAAAGAACATGAATCATAACTTGAATATGTGGCTACAACATTGTATTTAGACATTCATGAACATATCACCAAGTTCCATCCCCAAGGTGTCATAAAAATTACCAAGGTTATTCACCTGGGTATCGTGAAACTTTTCATCTATAGAGATTAATTATTTACCCAATGCATTGGAGAACTATCAGGGTGAAACCTTAATATGTGTTTAATTTCATGTGATCCACATATATCATAATCAAACATTTCATAAATAACCCATACATAATAAAAGATATGGGTTCATTTCAAAATCATGATGTTTTAAAAGTTCTTAAAAATAAGACCGTTATGTCATTTATAACCCATGGAAAGGAGTGAGGGTTACATGTATGTGAATTCCAGAATCAAATATATCATTTTTTATAACTATGAACACCCATATAAACTAAATAGGTATGGGTATTCACATATATAAAATAAGATAATTTCTTGAGAGAAAGAGAGAGAAATTTTGAGACAAAATTTCCGCAACATAACGACTGTGTAACTTGGTTTTAGAAAATAATAAAAAGAGAGGGTACAAGAGTAAACCACTCATAAATAACTTATAATATAATATAAATACATAATAACATGGGGATAAGAACATGGTATGTAAATTTTAATGACATACCACATGAAAAGGAAAGATGAAAGAAAAGAGAAGATGTGATTCCTTTTACGAAAAATTTGGCAACCTAACAACGTCACATAAATATTCAAAAAATCAATTGATGAGAGGAAAAAGGGTCTATCATCATTTAGAAATGAAATGTAAAATATTAAGGTTATATAAGAACAATAACTCACATAATAAAATGGAATTATAAGACATAACATAAAGGAAGTCATGACTTAAAAGAGGAGGGTGAAAGGTTCCCTTACCGATATGGCAACTTTCAAAACATACACCCCATGAAAGAAAGATCATATAAATAATATGTAAATACCCATAAATTAAATTATATTACACAAATAGTACAATCATGGGAAGTACATACACCACACAAAAGGAAATAGTGGAAAATATACCATGAATCTCATAGGAATAAGAAGTGAGATGAAAATCCCTTACCACATTGTATTCAATCGAATCGTATGACAAAAATTAATAACCAGAAAAATAATCATAGAATAACATGAATATAAAGTGAATCCTGATAAGATATATCCAATTTCAGTACACAATACACCACATTCTATAAATAAGTGGTGAATAATGGAAATCTCACGAAATTAAAAGTGAGATATAAATCCCTTATCATGTTGCAATCAATTGATTCGTATGAAAAAAAGTTAATAACCACCAAATTATTCACAAAATAACATGAATATAAATATAATCATGATAATATATATCAAATCTAAGTATACACCACATTCAATAAATTAGTGGCAAACAATGGAAATCCCACAGAATTAAACGTGAGATAAGAAACCCCTTACCTCGTTGTCCGACTTGACTCGCTTGTATGTTCCTTGTTATTCCTGAATAATAAACTTAAGTTAATTTAAAATTTCATAAGAATATTTTCAATTTTATTATTCCTTTTATATTACTTATTACCTTACTATAACAAATAGTTAATTATTTGAGCTTATATCGGACATTTTGTCAATGTTCGGAACTTGAGTAAAAAATGAACATGTTATAATTATAAATTGTCAATGTGGTCAAAACTCCATTATATCCAGAATAATATTAATCATTAATATGTAATATATATCATATATTTTTAGTATATATATGTATTTATAATAGTATATAACATTTGGAGATAAGAAATGAAATGCACCATTCATGGAGACGGTAAGCCGTACGTACACATGAACGCTACTTTCATTTCTATTTCATATTTTAATGAAATGAAAACATAGTGATTCATAGGTATATTATAATTTAATTATAATATTTATGTCATATATTTTACATAAGTTCATAAATTATATCCTTTATATGTTCCACGCATGGCATGAACGAGTCATATCACTTTGAGGGGGCGGTAGTCCGCACTTCCTCTAATGAAATTATCGCGTTTACCCATTATGGGAACCATAAATGGATACTATAAAAAATAAAATACAGATAAGTAAAGAAAAAATAAATATAATATATATCATATATAGATACAGTGCCATCATAATGGCCACCATTAGAGGTGGTAGGAGATAATTGAACAATCATCCTTTCGTGAGGCAGTAGTTCGTCATCCACTGAAACAATATGTTCTTTACCCATTAGATGGAGGTGTGTGTAAGTGTAGCTCCAATACATCTCATAAAAACAACCTTGTATATTGATTATATTTCTGGTGTTATAAAATAAATTAATAAAATGAGTTTAGGGGGTTGGAGAAGTAAAATAAAACAAAAGAACTTAAGAGAAGACGTTACCTTTAAATCAGGTAACTCCCTTTGGTTGGAACCAAAAGGGTTTTTTGAAGTGATTTCTGCTTAAGGTAATGATTCTAGGATAAAGAGAGGTATCTTGGGAGCTTATTGGAGTAGATTTTGGATGATTCAAGGGCTTGAGAAGTGTAAGAAATGGGTAGGAAGTGAGGGCTTTTTATAAGTGAGAGGAGGGGCTCTTTTAGAGGGTTTGAAAATATTATTTTATTATATAATTATTTTCAGTTTCTAAAGGTCCAAAAATCATTAAAGTAAAACATAAGGTATTATATGTTAGAAATAAAATCATAAAATAACAATTGGACAAGTTTTGGATATTGTTTTAATTTTTATCTTCTTATTTATTTAAATCATCCATTAATGACGTAAACACTACATCATCATTGTGTCAGAAATAAATTTATTTATTTGAAGTCTAAAAATTAAAAAAAATACCATGATGTAGTAAGTATTTTTAGATTTCCAATTAATATTTATATTATAAAAGATAACTTATATAACCCCATGTAAAAATTGTTTTATTAAAACAATACATGTTTATGACATTTTTTATTTTTACTTTAAATAAAAAGTTATTAATGTCATTATCTTACCCAAGTGGCTCCATGGAATCCCAAAATTGACCTATGGTTTGTATTGGTCGGCCATTTCTTATCCAATAATTTTAGGACAAGTGTTAAGGTAATTTTTATTATTATAACATTATTTTTACCTTAAATTACCCTAATTACCTTTAATTGTGGTTTATAAAGGTCCAAAGTTACTATTCACCAAAAACTATTTTCATCCCATTGAACTAAATTTTACTTACTAATGAAAACCATGTATGTCATATTTTTTGAGATTCAATTCACAAAAGTGGTAAAATTTCATTTAAATGAAAAAGTTAGTTTTTTAACTACTATTTAGTGGTTTTACTATTCATAAAAAATTAAAGGTTTGTGAAAACTTCCAAAAATTCACTATAAGATAAATTTGATATTACGAATTAAAAAATTATGTTTATTTTACCAAATTAAAAACATAAAAGTTTCATTAATTAATATTATAATTAATTCCCATCGTCAAAATAAAAAGTGTGTTTTTAAGAAATAATAACCATCAAAAGATTGATACTTGTTAATGTCCAATTTCAAAGTGAAATTACTTATAATGTCCAAAATTGTGTTAAATGGTAAAAATATAATATATTTACACTTTAAAACCAATTAAAAATATAATCTAACCATATAAATAATTTAGATTAAAAGGCGGTTTTGAATTAAAATACATCATTTTTCACTATTCATTAAAAATGAACATTATCAGAAAAATATCAAAATTTTATCCAAAGTTAATTTTGATGTATAGATTCTAAATATTAAAATTATTTTGGTAAAAATAATATGTAAAAGTGTCAAAAACTAGATTTAAAAAGGGTTCAACATCAAAAGGCGGTAAATCACCATTTTAAAGTAAATTAAGCTTAAAATTAGATTCATATACATTTTAAGCCTATGAATTTTATTGGATGAATGAAAAAACATTTAACAAACATATATTATCATATTTAAGTTAGTTCTATTAATTCCTGCCAATACAACGACTAGGTGTTAACTACCATTTAAAATAATAATATTATATTATTAGTGTGCAACTTAAGATTTCAAAGAAACCCATTATTGTGTGTCAGGTATGCCATTGAATATAGAATTCCCTTTAAAATAAAATTAATATTTAATTCAAAAATATTAATAAATATGAAAATTTCATGTTCTTTATTTTCTTGGGATGTTATAGTATACCACATGGGGTGTTATATGCTATGTATTTGGTATAATAAGGGGGAATGTTTTATATTTAGAGCCCCCAATACTTAAGGTTTGATAAATACTAAGATTAAGAACCTTCATACTTTTTTAAAGTCTGAATCACCCCAATTTAGAGGTAAAAAATCATTTTATTATTTTTATTTAATGTTTAAAATGGGTTTGATAAAGTAATGGAAGTGTTCAGAGGATTAATGGGGAAAAGAACCTAGAGATGGCTACTAAAAAATCTACAGGAAAAATTTACACCATAAATTATGGTTTTATGATATAAATAGTTTGGGGAATATTTTCATGGAGTAGAAAGAATTTATTCCATAAAATTCTCTTACACTGTAAAATTGGTTTTCCCTAGAAAAATAACCGAGGCAATAGGTTTTTTGGTGTAAGTTACCCTCGATGATTTTTTATGTAAATTTTCAATTTACGCCATAAATTGTTTGGGCCTAGTAGGTTTTACCCTAGATTGAGGCTATATTTTTCTAATACATGGTTACTTTTATCCTCTCGACTCCTAGGGAAAACCTAGGTGATTTCTGATGATTTTCGACATCCAAACTCCTTTGACACTAAATCTTTGGGTGGTTGTTTATGGAATCAATGGTTGGGATCTCATTATTCCCTCTTATCTTGAATATAATTTGTTTCTCTCATGTATAATCATATATTAGTGTGTAATACCAGATCTATGGGTATGGTTTTTTGTTAATGAGATCTCCTTGGCACTTGTAAAATGAACCAAAGGAATATGTTTGATTCATTGAATCATCCTAGATCCTTTATGGTATTCATAATTGAGGAAGGTGGCTTATCTCCCACTATAATATTCTAGAAATTGTTGGATTGAATATTGATAAATTTTATATGTATTTTGATTGTAAATATCTTGAGTAGTTTATATAGAAAACCCTTATTTTGATGTGATTTCAAAAGGGTAGTTTTGAAATATGCTCATGATATGTTTTAATTATATGTTTTAAAAGGGTTTTGGTTTTTAAAATAAATATTCTGTGTAGAAAAATATTTGATATGTACGATGATTTTGAAATACATAGTGGTGTGTGTTCATATTTTATTATAAGAGGCCTTTTTGAAATAGACTTGGTGTTCGGTGCTGACTAGAAATGCATAAGGGGATATCACTTAATAACAAATTGGTAAAAGATAAATTTATGCTTTTAAGTGTTGGGATTATCATTCTACTTAAATGTGTGTGTGAGTATGGAAAATGGAATGAGTATTCTAAGTTGAAAGTTAAAGAGAAAGTTT
This sequence comes from Viscum album, assembly GCA_963277665.1. Lineage (NCBI taxonomy): Eukaryota > Viridiplantae > Streptophyta > Magnoliopsida > Santalales > Viscaceae > Viscum > Viscum album. Next base: position 1,904,246,233 of record OY728152.1, on the reverse strand, counting down.
AAGTAATGATTTTATTAAATTTATTGATTTAACTGTTTCCTTTTGATAAACTATTTTGATATTCTCACCCTCTATTTTATATAAAATATGCTAACTTGTTCTGGTCCTAGTGGAATGTATTGAGATGTATTTAGAGAAATCATATTGAGTGATTAATTCACCCCCTTCTTGGGAACTTCTTTTAATTTACATATTTCATTTATCAAGATACAGAGAAGGTTCATGTGCCATACTTCTCTAGTGGTGATTCATGATGTTATGGTTTGGTTGTTGAAGCTGGAGTTGGGGAGTGTCTACATCTTGGTCTGGGATGGTGCCACTTTGGTTCCAATGTATTTTTATTTAGAGTGTTAAATTTTTAATTTTATTTATTTTTCAAATTTAATCTGATATCATTCTTTATTGTTATTTTATTATGTTATGTGATTGATTGTTCATGCATCGTTTAGAGGATTGGATGTTTATTGTTTAGTGTTTTTAGGTTGCATGGATTCTTAGTTCAAATCATACCCCAATATTATCTTATTAACTTAGTATTTATTTACATTATTTAGTTCCTTGGAGATTCCACCTATGGTCCGTATCACCTTCTCCACTTCCCAATCCAATGATGAGGAGAAAGATGTTATAGAGTCCCATTAGTATCACCAAAACACACCTTAGAGGAGGGAGAATAAAGTATGACCAATTTTGACCAAAACCAATTTATTATTTTAAGTTATTTTAACCCCTTTGTTTTTATGAACCTCTATGGTTATTTGGTACACAAATTATTCCTTTTATACTTTACCCAATAAGGAAAACCCACATTCAATGTAGAATGTAAATAATAAATCAGTACGTGATATTTTTATAAGGCTTGACCCAGATGTGAGAAACCTACTCCTTATAGAGTTCAAATCCCACTGAGACACAAATTCTCCACTATAATATTTTTATCAATTAAAATTGGTGTACATGGATTATCATGGAACTATATATTAATATTAGACAATCATGTTAAAAATATTACACATGGAAACCAAGGGTTGTATCCCACAACTCCTTTATAATGGAATCACACTAGTTCTTCCAAAAACTCCTCCTTATTGAAGTTGTTCATCACTAATGCATAGGATGTCACTGTATTTGAATAATAGACCAACTTCATCACCATAGAGTCTTTTACTACTTATAGTTCTTAAAAAAACCTTCTTATAACTTGGGCTCTGGTATTATATGCACAACTTCCCAATTCCTCCGGAAATCGATTGTTGGATTACTCAAACTCAAAGATGCACAACCATGAAATCATGGGTATAAAAATTTATCATAGATCACTCAACCTTAGATTCATGAAAAAACACTTCATTCTTCTTACTCAATTATATTTGACCCGCATAATAGGTCAACCGATTCTTCTTATTCTTCTTATTCTTCTTTGAAACCTAACCGATTTTTTTATCTTTCATAAGATTAAAAAGTCTTCTATTTTTTCATAATATAGGTATTATTCTTTCTTTCATCTAACTTAGTACACCTCTATTCCTATAAGTGACTCCTATATATTTTTTTGTTTTAAGAGCCTCTCCATTTTTATACAACTGTAACTCATTTTTTGTGGGATCATTTTCATATTTCAAAAAATGGAAATACATGTAGATTAATAATTATATGCGCACACATAATCTCACCCACAATTTACCATATATTCATTTTTAAATTCTTTCCATGGGATGTTATCACGTTTTCTTTTTAAAATGGATGTCCTCATGAAATAACAACATTTCCCTTCATTTTATTTTACTTCTCCTTTTTAAGACCTTGTAGAATATATATTCTCTTTCACATCCAATAATATTGGCTTATTATTTTCAAAATAAAATCCAAAACATATTCAAATAACTTATTCCAAGACTATATATAATATTTAATAGAAGTAGTGGCTCACAATGTGAACTCTATATCTAATATTGTGAGAGATTTAGTAAGAAACTTGTACAAATTCAATTTTAATATGTACACTACGTTCACATGTCATATTTTTCTTCTAATCATTCTTAAATAAAAAAAATCATTTTTTATACTTAAGACACTAAGAACAAAACACACACATTAACTAATTTCATTCTTATATTTCTAGATTTAGTGAAATCTATAAATTCCTTATTTTAGGATTGGGTAAATTTTCATCCTTTCATATCATCCTTAATATTCTTTATCTCATCCATGAAGATTAAAAACTCATTGAATCTACCTAATTCTAAATAATTGACACTTTAAATAAAAACTTGATCACTTAATCAAGTTTATTTTCTTTCTTCTTGAAAACCCATGAAGTTTAATTTTTTTATTAAGTGACTCATCCACTTGATCTCATCATCTTGATCTCATTTATTCTTACTAAAAAAATATATTGGATCGTGGATTAAATAAACATTATGATGTTTATAAAACTTAATTTTTTTTCCAACATCATAGATTAAGTTTCTATTTAGAATCAAAATTTTAGAAAACAATGGAATTCTAAAAAATCTTATAAGGACAAAATTATTCTTACGAGGTTATCCTTACAACTAAAGATTACATTGCAAATGATCCTCATGACATGGATCAACTTTATCCTTACAGGATAATCATTCTTATAGATAAAATCATTATAGGATTATTAATGCTTATAAGATATTTCATATAGGATCATGCTTACAAGATCATGCTTATGGAAGTATTCTATCCTTATGGGATCATCGATGCATATGGGTGATCATATTTACATGTAGGGTTGAAATTATAATTAAAAACTGATCATCCATACGACATCTTGTATAATTCAGACTTTTTTAATTATGAATACCGACACCTCAAATACTCTCAAGCCTTAAAAAATCACTTCTAAACACCATAGATCAACTTTAAATAATTTATGTTAATTATTAATCTAATTTCAAACCTCTAACATTTTACCAAGGTGTGGAAGCATATTAAATACTCAAGTAGATCATGACATTTGGTTTACTATACTTAATTTTTTGCCTCAATCTCAACCTTCATAATCCTTCATCCAAGTGTAATTTAGATAATATATTCAGTAGCCTTAAATCTCACTTACATAGAGATGGTTTCTATAACTTAATTAGATCCTTTTAATAAATTTTAACCTTATTTGAACTAGTCTTAATCATAGGTTTACTATCTATCCATTGTAAATTAAATATCCATCTTCTTTTTCATCTTGTACCAACCTTTACACTTAATGAAACTGTTATAGATAATGAATTGAACCTCAACAGAAATTTTCTTTGAAATGATAACCAACTCTATAATCATCTAAGGAAATGGGTTTCTCAATAGGAAACCAAGTTCTTTATACTTTACCCAAATACCTAGAAAACATTCTCACTTACTTTACCAACATGAAATATATTATCCTTTTTATACACAATAGTAGCCAACTCTTATATCTTGAGAACACATTGAATTACTTCATATTTACAACAAATAAAATTAAAGATTCCCCAAATACAAGGGACTTTATTATCCCAATTTTTATTTATTTTCACTACCTTTTTTTTACTTCAGAGGTAAATATAACTTCTCCCCCTATTGATATGAAATAAAAAGGAGGGAAATTTTTTCTCCCCCTCATTAACATTATTGGGAGGGTTTTCTCATATCTAAAAAACTCTTATAATTTTTAGAAACTAATATTCTCTCAATTTCATTACTCTCCCTCTTTGATAGATTAATTTAACTTCCTTTTGATAGAAGGATGGAATCACATATTCACTTAGAATTGTTCTATTGACTAATTATTTCTAAGTCTACTTGATCTAACTCAGATTAGAAAATAAGAGTAGTCAATTTTGAAAATAAGGTTTTATGTTTACTCACTTAAATTTTGTTCAAACTCTAAATTTCTCTCTCAAGGATATATTAAAACAAATTTTCAAATGAATTCAATAACCTGCACTCACTTGAACACCCAAATCAAAATCTTTAAAGTGTAAAGTATTTCTACCCAATTTAGTTAGATAATTAATCCCATTTGATAAACATAATTTATATAAGTTAAAATAGGTATGAGATAATGAAAATCATACCTTAATCTTTAATTTTATAAAATCTATCCATAATTCCAAATTCATGTGAAATGAGTAATTTTTAGAAGATTGTTCTTCTAAGATCCCATTAAAGGGATACACTTCAATTCCTCTTATCCATAATATTGTAAAACCTGAATGATACTAATTGAGATGTGTAACACCGATTATGATATGAATTCAAATTAATATATTCTATGGTTGATATTTTTTTTCAAGTTGTCTAAATTTTTTATCTCTCACCATTTCTATATTTTTCAAGATTCACCTTAGATTCCCTCTTCTATGAAATATTTCCAAAAAAATATGCAAATTAGTTAGATCTTACTTTAAATTATCAATGTGATCCATATGGATGGGAAAAATTTATCAACCCAAAGTATTACTTCCTTAAAGGTTTAAAGTTTATAGACCATTTCATACTTTCTTTATCTTGGAATTTACATATATGAATTTCACTTGGAATCATTGAATTATTTTTTATTTCACTTTTATCCTTAGTTAAAATAGGATTATAAATTTTAACAATTAGATAAGTTTGATTCTTTTTATGTTTTCTATAACTTCCTTGAATTTTCTAAATGATCTTGATATATGGTTAAAAACTCTTTCTTCACATGCTCAGATTTATTTTTTGTGTTCACTCCCTTTTCACAGTATCCTTCTTGATACTAGGAGTCAATATTCCTTTACTTTATTCTTAAATAGATCATTTTGAACTGGAATAATAGTCATGAATTTATTAATAGTTTTTAGTCCACTTTCCACCTTCCATATACATATTTATCAACTTTTATGCTACCATTTTAAGTCACCTTTCACCCTATTCATTTAGAGTTTAAAAATCTATACTAATTTAGACATATCTTTCTTGAATTGATTCCATTTTGGTTTATAGGATTCTCCCTTTCAAATTTATGTTCATGGAAATCTATCAATGTTCCATGATGTTGCATCCATTTTTATAATAAAAACATCTTATCCCTATTGGTTTGTCATCCTTTTGAGTATTTTTTACTATCTTCTTGAGTGTACTCTTCCTTAATGATTTCTTTTGGATGTTTCCAAAGGAAGACTTGTCATGTGTTTTCACCTTCAGTTGTGGTCTTCTCTTATCATCAACATAAGAATTAAATTAGATTGGGACATACTAACATTATTCATAGAAATAACCATATATTTTATGATAATAAAAAAAGTTATGAAATCTTTCAAATCATTTTCTCATGAACATATTATTATTTTCATCTGAACTATATTTTATTGAAATAAGTTTCCGTTTCCTTTAATCTTTTCACCCCCTCACTCTAAGACTTATATAGTATCCACACACTAAAATGTTGTTACCAAAATCAATATCCTTATTTCTAAACCTCTAACAACACCAACACCTTCCAATTAATCTCTTTAATTTTTTGAAGCATACATTCTATCCAAATTGAGTGTATTATTGATTATGAGTGGTAACCCTAACCTTTTGGGCTTCATTTGGGAGAAATTTTTTCTTAGAAATACACAACATCACCCTTGATAATGTGTGGGTGTTTAAACATTTTTTCCTTACATATCAATATATAAATTAACCTTTTTCATGTATTTTTAGATAAACCATATTCAATATTAACTAATTTAATTGGACAATGGTTACCTATTTGTATGTGTGATTTGTGGGTTGATCATGATGATTTCTAGATCTTATTTCCACCATTTAAATTCTTTCTTAAAGTTAGACTCCCATATAAATTTGGTGTTTTATAAATTCTTTTTTAAAATGTTGGGAAGACTTAAATTTTATAAAATCAAGATTTCTCAGTTTTACTTCCAACTCCAATTACTTTAAATCAAGAGTTTTATTTTTATTGATAACTAAGATTAATATTTCTTACCTATCACCCTTCATATTTTGAAATTTATCCCCATGCATTTTCCTTTTCTCAAATATAGAGATGGATAGATTTTTCTTTCTCATTAATTTAGATTATAACTAGGTAAACTTGACATCCATAAAGAATTTATGTAGTTTATACAATCCATGTAACACTTTTTTAAAAAAATTATCAAAAATACCTTTCTCAAAAAAATATCCTTGAAATTTAACATCAATAACTAAGATTATTTCACAAGATTTGTTATATTTTTGTAGTAACACATCTTCTTTTCTAGTGATACTTCCATGGCATTAACCTATTCTTCTAGCTACAACTTTTCATCATATAATCCCTTGTTGAATCTAAATATATAAGTCACCACTTTAATGGAGTAATCCTTCAAATAATTAACCTAAATATTGAGGTATTTAGAAAATTCAATGCAACATTTATCATAGTCTGAACTCGACTCATTGGAGAAATAATAATCAATGGATTTATAATAATAATTACCACTCTGACCCACTTCAACTTATGGTGATTACTTATTTCTATTTGAAATTTTTATTTACTTTTCATCTCCTTTTTATTCCTATTTTTTGAATTCTTCTAGACACATTAAAATATGTTCCAATAGGGATTAAATATAAATTTCTCACCTGAGGATCTTATTAAAATATTCTAAATTTTTAATTCATGAAATATTTATAAAAATATGGGAAAAATAACTTAGATCCAACCAGAGGGAACCTAATCTTTGATACCAATTGAGACTCCCAGTTGGATCATGTAGACACACCTATGAGGGGGGTGAATTTGGTGTGGTAAAATAAATTTCTTCTTTTAAGTTCTTTTTACCCATTTGGTATTCTTAAGTTATATAGTGAGTTAATTTACACATGAATCAATTTATCATTTATTGAGAAATCCATAACCACATAAAACATAAAATGTAAATAAGAAATAATCATGCAATATTTTTACAAGGTTCGACCCCAATATTGTAAAACTACTCCATTCCATGTTCAACTACTATATCACTAATTATATATTTTTGTATTTTAAGATAAATAATATTTTTATTTAGGTTGATAGGGAACTATATATGGATTGGAGGCCTATAATACTTGACTTGAAGGCCTAGATGCATTAAGGCCATTACATATTTTACCCAACTACACTGAAACATACCCTCCCCAACATCTCTTCTATGTCTATGCTTAGCTCACCACATAATGATGTAGTCAGCTAGTCCTTACCCCATGAAGAAATTCATGAGGTGTAAACCTAGTGGTATTTCCACCTTTTCCCTTTACTATATTGTGTCTAGTTAGCTTCATCTGGTGAATGATACTGCTTTGAACCATCATTATGAGGATCTACAATATATTCAAACCACTATACATTTATGGACCAAAGGTCTAGTGGCCCGAAGGCATAATACATGGCTCAAAATCCCAATTAGGGTGAATGTTTTCATTACTACAATACCTCTCTATTGTACTTGCTATAACACCCACACTGCTACAATGCTACATTACTATTATAGTACCTTTGAAAAATAATTCCCACTATTATTTGAAACTAAGTTTTGTATAAGATTATAATTATTCTTTACCACTTGGGTAGGCTGCTAACTACATTTCAACTTTTATTGAGACACAAATATTCCTGTATAATCTTTTTATCAATTAAAATGGGTGTATTGGGATTATCTTGAAACTCTATTTTCCATATTATAATATTAGGTTCACAATATTACATATGATAACCACAGGATACATATCAAAAATACTTTATACTATCATCCTACCTGTTATTATACAATTTAATTCATCTTGAAGTTGGTCAGTACTAATGCACATAATTTCATTGTATCTAAATAATAGACCCACTTTCTCACCTCATAGTCTTTAACTGCTTTTAGTTCTTCAAGAAAACTTCTTAAAACCCAGTATCTGGTACTCTATGCATAACTACCCATATCCTATTTATTTTTTTGATTAATAAAATTATTTCTTCTCAAATATTAAATATAAGGTATATAAATTTATCATTGCTTACTCAACTTCAAATTCAGGCATGCCTTCTTCTTTTTTCTTCTTCCTCGACTGTATCTGACCAGTAGAATAGTTCAGCCTCCTCATCTTCTTATTCTTTAAAACCCAAGTGATTTTATATATTATACATGTTAGGTAGATATTTAATTTTTTTCTTAATATAGATCTCATTATTCCTCTTATCTAATGTAGTACATCTCTCTTCCAAACAACATCTCCTATACTTTTTTTTGTTTTTAGTGCCTCTTTTTTTATATACACTTGAAACTGGATTTTTGGAGTCATTTTAAAATTATAAAAAATGTAAATATGTTTTGATTAACAACTCCATGCACAGAAAAAACTTATTACTGATTTTATATATCTTCATTTTTCAATGCTACACATGGGATGTTACCTCATTTTCTTTTTTAAAGGGTTATCCTCAATAAATCAGAACATTTCTCCTTACATTATCTTCCTTCTAATTTTTGAAACTCATCTGAATATATGTTCTCCTACATCTTAAAAAATTTTGGATTATTATTCTCAATATTATTTCCAAAATATCCAAAAATTACTCCTTTAAATATAACTTCATATAATATACAATAAAAATTGCTTGTGGTGTAGATTCTATCACTTGTAACATGAGAGATTTAGTAAGAAAACTGTGTATACTCTTATTGAATTTTGACAGAGATAATATTTTAATTTTTATTCATATTTTTTAAATGATTTAATTCCTATTAATTAATCAATATGAGCTCATTTTCATTATTTTAGTATTTTTTTTGAATATTGGGCTTAATTGTGAAAATCGGTTAATTTTTAAAATTTAGCAGTTTTATGTTGCTTTTATTTTTTGAGAATAAATTATATAATTTTGATATAATTAAAATTATTTTTAGTCTTAAATTGTTTATAGGCTATAAATTATTCTTCTGGACCTAGAGACCATTCTAACTCCCACAATCCCAAAAAAAATCTATCAATGTGAAAACATATTCTGGTCAACAGAATAGACCCTACCTCATTAAATGAGGTATATATTGGGCTACCAACCTCTAAATTAGGTGATTAAATATAGGTTATAAAGATTAATTGAATAGTAATATTACCATTAAAATTCAGGGAGAAAGTCATTTATTAAGGAAACACTTGAACAAGTCAAAGTGAGGTAGGTGGAATAGTATTCAGCGGTCAGAAAAAGCCGTCTCTATTATTATGGCCATAAAATCTTATAAATAAATCAAAAAGATTTTAAATTTAAATGGTATATATATAAATAAATTATGAATATCTTATAAGAATTTACTTTGGAATTTTTTATCCATATGGTGGGAATAACTGAAGAAAACTTCTAGCAGATAGATTCTGAAGGATATTTTTTTTCTATTTTTTATGTTCTATCTCGTTTTCTTCTTAGTTTTGTAATGATTTATTATTCCCCATTATTTAATTATATCCTTCACATGGAGGGGTAAACATATGTGTGATTAGGGAAGGAAAGGTTTTCCATTTTGTAATTATTGACTTGTTACACTTAATGGTTTAATATCGTTTTCTATATTCTACAAGTTGGTTTCGAATTATAATTGCAGTTATTATCTTTTACGATAATATTTGATTTTATATTCTATTTTTATTATTTCTTTGGTCAATGATCAATATCTACCTACATAATTACTATTTTATATATGATGGAATAGACCAGTACTTGGTGGGGAAGTACTTGGAGATCACTAGTACATGTGGGAGGGGTAGTGGACATTATTTATTGTTTGAGATAAGCAATAACCGAATGGGAATTGCCTAAGTCAATTGGGGGTATTATTTATAACTCTATCACACATAGGAATGAGTTTAGACCAAGATATGATTTTGTTAAGGTTTATTCTTACCATTATCATTTGACCAAAGGAGTGAGATTAAGTGGTTGTAGAATATCAATTTTATCGACATAACAGAAAAGAATTAGATAAATTGGAACTATGATAAAATTACAATTAGAGAACCGACCCTGACTTGATCAAAATTCTCATATAATTTTTTTAAATCACTTGTTTTTTCAAAATTTTCTCAAAATTTTTATTAAATTTCTTTCCTTTTTTAGGTTCTTTTTCTTTGAAAATCAATTTTTTTTAAAACAACCCATTTTACCTTAAATTTAAAGTGAAAAACATGATTTTTGTGCGCTCCTCTATGTATATAACCTAGGAAGACCATTATAATTCATTTTAACTTAGAAAATAATTGTTTTTTCCACACACTATGACAGGAACTTTCAAAACTTGGCACCATTTCTAGGGAGGCTGTGCCTAAAAACACAAAAAAAAAAAAAATTCTTGAATGACTCATAGTTCAAATAACCATTTAATTGACTTTTATCCTGAAATTGAACGAAAAATAACCCAATTGATAAATTTTTTTAAAAAGTGATTTTGAGGATATACACCTCATAGATTCAAGTTTCACTTTCAGTGATCACTCTTAACCTACAATAATGGATAGAAATCCCAACCAAACTTTGCATGATCTATAATCAACATAATTAACCAAAAAACAAAATTAACCAGACTTACCCACCTTGGAGAATGATTTTGAATTTCACATTAACACGATTCAAATTCTACCTAAATTCCATGGTCTTATAGGATAAGACCTAAATAGAAATATTCAGAAGTTGACAAAAGTTTTCTCCAGTTAGAGACCTCAAGGAGTTGTGTAATAACAAGTAAAGTGAAGGGAATTCCCCTTCTCACTTGAGGGAGAAGGAAATGAATGATTATACAGTCTAAAACCAAGAGAGGCCCAATAATGGGAATATTTGAAAAGATGTTTCATGCAAAAGTTTTTTCTTGCATCAAGGATCACAACTATATAGAAATAGATCTATGCTATTTGCCAACTAATCAGAGAGACACTTTTTGAGTACTAGGAGAGATTGACCACATCAGACTATGGAGGAACACAACTGTCACACCCCAAAATTTTTAAATTCTTTGTTTTATTATTTTACAAGCTTTGCATATTTTTTTGGGGTTCAGGTTGAGTCCCAGTTAAATTTTTTGAGTTTTTACTTAAAATGGGTGTTTTGAGCTTAGCGGCATCTGGTGCAAGGGAAGAGAACGATTTGGAGACTGTGAGACTTTCCAAATATTCAAAATAAATTAAAATTTAAATTAATAATAAAATAAATTTAATGAATGTTAAGATAAAATAAAGAAAATTAAAATAAAATTAAAATTATTGTTTTAATAATAATAATAATGATAATAATAATAATAATAATATTATTATTATTATCATTATTGGGAGTTGTGGTGGGTTTTAAGCCAGTGAGCAGAAACCACATGGTTAGAGAACCATGTGAGGGTTGTTCAATTACCCAACATTCAAATAAATGAAATGAATAAAATAAAACGAGATGAGAAAAATTAAAATAAAGCGAAGTGGATGTTTTAACTGTAATAATAATATTATTATTATTGTGAATAATAATAATAAAATTAATAAAATAATTTTTATCATTGTTATCATTAGCATCATCATCATCATCATTATTATTTTTATTAATATTAATATTATTAAAAATGAAATGAACATTTTTATTATTTTTATAATTATATTAATATCATTATCATTATATTTATTAAAATTATTATTATTATTATTAAGGTTTTTATTATTTTTTAGGGTTTCATTTGGACTCCCCCCTTTCTCTATCCCACGAAACCTCCTCCCCTCCATCATTGTTTGACATGTCACCTCTTTTAGGCCAACCTCTCTAGCGGCTTCTCCTCTCGGTGACTTCCTCTGGCGGTCCTCCAACCCTACATACACCCGACCCACCTACGACACCCTGCTGCTGTGCTCCCTTCACTATTGGAAAATATCTCTGATGAAACCTCCCCTCCTTCTCTAGTGAGATTTCTTATTAGTTCTACCCCTCTCCAACCAGTGCCCCCCACGCCGACATCCTCCTCCCACGATAGTTCCCCCCCTCCAATAATGGTTCTTTGATTTGGGGTTTCCATGTGGTGTTTTGATTTGGCTAAACCCTAGAAGCTAGGGTTTGATTTTTAGTATTGATCCCTAAAATTTTGTGTCCAATTTGATGCTTAGGGATGTATTTATCTTCCTTTGGGTGAGAATGAGGTTTGATTGAGTTTTTTCACCAGATTCAAGAAGTTTTACATCATTTTAGATAATACCCCTTTGCACATAGCCTTAAAATTTTAGATTTCATTGATTTATTGTTTTTATCACCTTCTATGATAGTTAATTAGTGACCTATGATGTTTATAATAATTGTTTCATGTGCGATTGGGTTTAAATTGGTGTTTTTATATGAAACTTGGTTTGTTTTTGGTGTAAAATTTGGTTTCATCATTTGTTAATGCTTTATAAATTATTTAAATGAATTGTTAAATTATTCATGTGATGCGAAAGTGGTATTTGGTATGATTGAGCATGAATTTAATTTCTAAAGTGGTAGTATTATGTAAAATTGGGCATTTGTCATGTGAAAACCCTTGTGTGTGATTTTATGTCATTTTATAAAGTATGCAATTGGTTTATTAAATTATGTGTGGGATGAAAATTGTGATTTGATATAGCATTGATGTGATATTGAACTTAAAGATAAGATTTTGGGTGTAAAACCTTATAGTGATTCTTGAAATGAATTTATAAATGGTTTAAATTATTTATTGAATTATATAGGTGGTGAAAATTATGCTTTGAAATGGTTTGGGTGTGCGTTTAGTTTTTAAATAGGGTTTTGGGTGTATTTATGATGTAAAATCATTGGGATGTTTATTAGAAATGTTTCATAAATTATTTTAATGGTTTATTAAATTATAAAAAAGGTGTAGAGTATTTTTGTAGTATGTTTTGGGGTGCGTATGATTTTAAAAATGGATTTTGATCGCATTGTGTTTTTTTAAGTTGTGCACACCATATGTTAGTCAAATAGCCCGTTTGGATTTTGCTAGTGGTTTATGATTATTAAAATCATGTTTGATTTTTTAAATTCATTTTGAAATATCTATAAGGTGTTTGGTGTTTCAAAAATGGGTTTCTAAATTGTTTTGTTTTAGAAAGGACTTGTGCATAGTTATTCATAAAAGGGTTTGAAATGTGGAAATGTTGTAAGGTCCATTTTGAATCTTTGAAATGGTTTATTTGGAAAACCCTTCAAGGAGTGAGTCTTTACTTATTGGTTGACCATGGGATGGAATTTTCCTCGGTATGGGACCTCTCTTTTATGATTGTCGTTTAAAGGCAAGGATTACTCCTCGAGGTAGTCGAGGTGGTGCCGGTTTGTGTGTTATGTGTGATGGAAGATATATTCCTTGTTGCCTGATCTTGTTTGAAACTCTCCTTTATAAACATATCATGGGAACCTAGAACAACTACGAAGATTTATGAGAATGAATGTTGCACTGGTAGTTTATGCACTGAGCAGCGCCCCATAGTAGGTGGACATCTTGGTTTGTTGCTATAGTATTGGACCCCTCAGTTTTTCCTAAGTTAGAGTGGCCAAGAATTTGGTAGTTTTAATTTAATCGTGTGTGGAATGATACTAGGGATGGGGTCTCATATATTAGTATGTTCTGGTTCTCCTATGAGTTTTGAGGTTTTCCTGTGTTCCTACGATACTAGTACCTTTAGTACCATTACCCTCATTATGTGGAATCATAATCTTATGCTTGGTTTGGTATTATTTTGGTAAATTAAGAATATATGTTTTTTAAAAAATTATTTCAAGAAAAATGGTTTGGAAAGAATAAGAAATCTCCCCTTTGTCTCTTTTATGTAAAATAAGCCTTTTCTATTTGGTTCACTTTTTTACTTCTTCCCCTGAGCCTTGTTTTAAATCAGGAGGGAAATTAAGTGTGATTTTTTTGTTTTAAAATGAAAATTGTGTAAAAACTATATTTATATTTTTTATTTCAAACTTGTAAATAAATGTTTATCTATTTAAATCATGTGAATTGGGAATATAGGTAATCGGACCCACCTACTGAGTTTTAACACTCATGCCTATATTTTCCTTTTTTTAGTTTCTGTTGTAGGTTTCATCTTGGGTTCAATCAACTTTGGAAATGTTGGGTATAGATTGGAGAGTGACCCTCAGTGTCACATAGAGGTGTATTGGGTGTCAGGTTCAATTTGGATTTTGTAGTTTAGTTTTTTTTGTTCCTTCCATTTCAATTGTAAATAATGTAAAGTTTTTGAAAAATAATTTTTAGTACAGTTTGTTCTTTTAATTGATTAGTTTTATTATTTATTTGTTGGGTTAAATCATTCCCTTTGTATCTTAATATTCCCTTGTCACTTGTCACCAGCCTAGGAGGATCGGGAAAGCCTCTCGGGCCTTATTGTAGGCTAGATCGGGTGACCAGTTCAGAGTCGACCTGAGATGGTTCATGACAAAATAGTATCAGAACATGTCATATCTTTAGTGAAGCTTTCTTATTAGAGTGAACAATATTATTTGGGGTTGTCAAGGTAAAATAAGTAGGATTTTTGATACTTGAGGTGTTTGAACAGGAAGGATGTCATGAACCCTTTCTCATTTTGAACCTTAAGTTGCCATGGGATGTTCAGGTTTGTACGTGTCCTTTGATTCTTATAATTTTTCTCGTGTTGGGGAATAAAAGGGAGTTTGGAAGTGAAATCCATGAGCTCTTAGAGACTAAAAATCCATGTGAAGCTAGGTAAATTACCCTAGAAGTCCTTGTGACGGTTGAGTGATTGGAATATAGCCACCAACCATATGACTAATTCACCCGTTGACACTAGTTTCCCCTTGTGAACTGTTTGGGGTTTTTGTTAATTATAAAAAATGGTTTTGAAAAGTATTATTTTGAATTTTGAAAAGTTGAATTTAAAATGGTAATGGATTTTTTTTATCAAGATCTTTGTTTCCTTGTTTCTTATTATCCACCCCACAAAGATTTGATGGATCCCCAAGGTGCAGCTTCGGGTGGTGCATCTTTAACAATCACCCCTACTGATAAACCTATATACTATATCCTTGAGTTTTGGAAGTTAAACCCTCCTCTATTTTATGGTAAAGAAGATCCTCTCGAGGTGAAGGAGTGAATTCATATGATTGAGAGAGACTTCAGTTTCCTTATGCTTCCTAAGTCATTAAAGGTGATGTTTTTACCTTCATTCTTAAAGGTCCATCCTGAAAATGGTGGACGTCCATGTCTTGAAGCAAGCCTTGGGAAGATCTTACCTAGGAGTTGTTTAATTCATCATTCATCCAACAACATTTCTCTGAGATGAAAAAGGTGAGAAAGAGAATGGAGTTGCGCACTTTTTAGTAGGGTGTTGGATCGATAATAGAATTCTATCGATGATTTTTGGATCTATATCCATATGACCTAGTGTATGTTTCAAATGATCCCATGAAGTCTAAAAAACTTGAGTTTGGGCTCCGTCCTGAACTAGAATCAAATGTGATAGAGCCCAACCTAACCACCTTCTTCGATGTGGGGAGACAATCCTTTCATGATAAAGTTGAGTTAGCAAGATGAATTGGGATGGAGAATCCTCCTATGGTCTTTGGATGTGGTTAAGAGGATTCCAGTAAGAAGTTTGAGAGGTGGCATGATGCTGGTAGTGTTGGTAGGGGAATTAAGTGTCCTTTAGACCTCTAGTCAACTTATTCAGAGAATAATGTAGTGATCTATCATAAATGTGGTAAGCAGGGTCATAAGAGGTCGTTATGCATGAGTACTCCAAAACCCTACCACACCTGTGGATGCTTGGGACACTTAAAGTAGTTCTTTCAGGGTGTTTCCCAGAAGCCCCGTAAATCCAAACCTATCCTTTAGAAGAACACTCCAACCCATTTACAAAAGTAAGGAAATGTTTGGGAATTAGTTTATGGTCTTTCTCATTGTAATTTTCTTTGAATGTTATAGTCATGTATGGTGGCATTTTTTGGTGTTTATTTATTTTTCAACTACAAGGGTGGTTGTTGTTGAACCAATTTTAACTCCTATTTTAATGGAAGTGTGTTTCTTGGAATTTTTATCTATCTTATCTGTTATAGGGTTTCGACTTCATGACTGTGAAGAAGGATATTCTTCAATCATTAGAGCTCTAGCCATAGGTTCTGGAGTGAAGCTGGCACGTAGTCAAAAGAACCCCAGTGGTGTAGAAAGATGCTGGTTTAATTTTTTTTTTCATTAGTGTGGCATGGTTTATGTTCTTCTAGGGTAGTGAAGTTTTTGGTATGTTTTCAACTATGGTTTTTATGCTTCATTAGTTGGGTCCTCCCCTCCCCTCCCCTTATAGAGGGGATTTTTGGTCTGTGGCGGGAAGTTTTTGAGTTCGTTTAATTTTTTTTAGTTCGTATGGTGGGGAGACCCATTTCATGTCTCACTAAATTCAGTGTTAGCCTATTTTTTATGGTGGGGAGTCCGTTCAGGCATCCCTGTGTCAATATCTCAATTTCATTCTTGGTATCAGTTTGGTGGTGGTTGGTCCTGTGGGAAACCACCTAATTCTAAGTTCTACCTTTGAGTAAAGTCTTCCCGTGGTTATGGATGGAGTAAAGTTATAAAGGTATCCATGGGATGGGGTTCGAATTCATTCATTTTTTTGAATGGATTGTATGTGTTCTTCTTGGAGATGTTTAGGATGTTCATGTTTTAAGGCTAGATATAGTGTTGTGAAAATCCTATGCCTTTTGGACCAATCAACTGGAGTTGTTTAAACTTTTTCAGGCGAGTAACACTTAGTGGAGATTCCATTCTGGGCCTCCCCAGTTTATTCTATAAATCTATTTATTTGTTGATAGTGATTTTGTCTCTTCATATTTGTCAATTTTGGGGATCTCCTTAAATTATGAAGGAGTATTGGTTTTTGTTTTTGGGTTAAACATTGTTGTGGATTTCTGAGGGTGGAAATCATTATGGTGGGGATAATTTTCACACCACAACTTTTTTAAATTTTTTATTTTATTATTTTCCTAACTTTGGATATTTTTTGGGGTTCAGGTTGAGTCCCGGTTTTAATTTTTTAGTTTTTTACTTAAAAATGGGTGTTTTGGGCTTAGCGGCATTTGGTGCATGAGTAGATCATGGTTTGGAGACTGTGTGGCTACACCCTGGTCACTGTGCGGCCTTCCTAATGTTCAAAAAAAAATTAAAAGTTAAATTAATAATAACATAATGTTAAATGTGTGTTATGATAAAATAAGGAAAAGTAAAATAAAATTAAAAGAATTATTTTAATAATAATAATGATATTATTTTTATTTTTATTTTTATTGTTATTATCATTATCAAGAGTTGTTGTTGGTTTTAGGCTGGTGCGCGGGCACCACACAGTTAGCAAGCTTGAATGAATAAAATAAAACGAGATAAGAAAAATTAAAATAAAGAAAAGCCAATGTTTTAAGATTATTATTATTATTATTGTAAATAATAATAATATTATTATTAAAATAATTTTTATCATCATTATTATTAAAATTATTTTTATTAGTATTATTATTATTATTAATAATATTATTATTAAAAATGAAATCAACATTTTTATTATTTTTATCATTATATTAATATCATTATCATTAGGTTTATTAAAATTAAAATTATTATTATTATTATAGTTAAGGTTTTTTAGGGTTTCATTTGGACTCTCTCCCCCTTTATCTCCCCCATGCGACCTCCTCCCCTACATACTTGTTTAGTACACTCCCCCTTGCAGGCCAAACTCTCCGGCAACTTCTCCTCCCAGTGACTTCCTCCAAAGGTCCTCCTACCCTGCGTGCACCCAACCCACCCTATGACCCCCTACTACTGCGTGTCCTTCACTACTTGCATAGATCTCTAGTGTGACCTCCCCTTTTTCTCTGGCACATTGCCTTACTGGCACCATCTTCTCTCTAGCTGGCACCCCCTCACTAGTGTCCACCTCCTTCGAGGATGGTTCCCCCCTTTAATAAAATTTCTTTGATTTGGGGTTTCCATGTGGGGTTTTGATTTGGATAAAACCCTAGATGCTAGGGTTTGATTTTTAAAGTTGATCCCAACAATTTTGAGTCCAATTTGATGCATAGGGTTTAATTTAGATTCCTTTTGGTGAGAATAAGGTGTGATTGAGTTTTCTCACCAGATTCTGGAAGTTTATCATCATTTAAGGTGGGACCCATTTGCAACTAAACTTTAAAATTTAGATTTCATTGATTAATTGTTTTTTTATGTTTAGAATAGTTTTTTCATGTGCTGTTGGTTTTAAAGTGGCATTTTTATATGAAACTCAGTGTGTTTTTGGTGAAAATTTTGGTTGTACCATTTTTAATGCTTTATACATTGTTTAAATGAATTATTAAATTATTCATGGGATGCAATAGTGGTATTTGGTATGATTGAGAATGTATTCAATTTTTAAAGTGTAAGTTTCATGTAAAATTGGGTATTTTTCATGTGAAAATCTTTATGTGTCATTTGATGTCATTTTATAAAGCATGAAACTAGTTTATTAAACTATGTGTGGTTTGAAAATTGTTTTTGATATAGCATTGATGTTTAGTTGAACTTAAAGAGAGGATTTTTGGTATAAAACCTTATGATGTTTCTTGAAATGATTTTATAAATGTTTTAAATTATTTATTGAATTATACAGGTGGTGTGAATTATGCTTTGAAATAGTTTGGGTGTGCGTTTGGTTTTTAAAGAGGGTTTTGGGTGTATTTTTGATGTAAAAGTCTTGGGGTGTTTATTGAAAATGTTTTATAATTTTTTTAATGGTTTTTTAAAATATAGAAAAGCTAAAAAGCATGTTTGTAGAATTTTTTGGGGTGAGTATGATTTTAAAAATTGATTTTGAATGCGTGGTGTGTTTTTATTGAGCTATGCACACCATATGTTGGTCAAATGACCCAATTTTCTTTTTCTAGTGGTTCATAATTTTTAAAAGCATGTTTGATTTTGTAAATGAATTTTGGGATATCTAAAAGGTGTTTGGTTCTTTACGTATGGGTTTATAAATTTTTTGGTTTTAGAAAGGACTTGTACATGGTTATACATAAAAGGGTTTGAAATGTGAAATGTTGTGAGGCCCGTTTGGAATCTTTTAAATGGTTTATTTGGAAAACCCTTAGAGGAGTGAGTCTAGCCTTGTTGGTTAACCGTGGGATGGGAGTGTCCTTGGTATGGGACCACCCTTGTATGATTATTGTTTAACCAAAAGGACTACACCTCGAGGTTGCTATGGTGGTGCCCGTTTGTTATGTGTGATAGAAGGTATAAGACTTGTTGCTTGATCCTATTTGCAACACCCCTTTATGAACATAAAATGGGATCTTAGAATATTAATGAGGATTACTGAGAACAATTGATGCATTGATAGTTTATTCAATGACTAGTGACCCTAGTAGGTTGACATTTGGGTTTGTGCTATGGTATTGGGCCCCTCGGTCTGTCCTGAGTTAGTGTGGCTGAGTGTTTATGAATTTTGATTTCATTATGAGTGGCATGATACCAGGGATGGAGTCTCATGTATTTGTATGTTTGGGTTCTCCTATGAGTTCCTAGGTTTTCCCATGTTCCTCTGATACTAGTACATTTAATGACATTTATCTCTTTGTGTAGAATCATAATCTTATGCTTGGTTTGGTATTATTTTGGTAAATTGTGAACATGTGTTTTTTTAAAATGATTTCAAGAAAAATGTTTTTGAAATAATAATAATTCTCTCCTTTGTCACTTTTATGACAAATAAGCCTTTCCTATTTGGTTCCCTTTTTACTGCCCCCCGAGCCTTGTTTTAAATCAAGAGGTCAACGAAATATGATTGTTTTTTTAAAAATGAAAAGTGTGGAAAATATATATATATATTTTTTAGTTCAAACCTATAAATCAATGTATCTTTATTTAAAGAATGTGAATTGGGAATTCAGTTATTTTTTCCTATATATTGAGTTTTAATACTCAAGCCTATAGTTTCCTCTTGTTTTTAGTTTCTTCTACAAGTTCCAACTTAGGATCAATCACCTTGGGTGATTTTGGGTATGGTTCAGAGAGTGATCCTAGGGGTCACATGGAGGTGTCTTGGGTGTCAGGTTAGGTATGTCTTTTCTAGTTCAATTTTTTTTCCTTCCATTGCAATTGTAATTAATGTAAAGTTTTGATGAATCATTTTTAGTTTGTTTTGTTCATTTAATTTTTTAGTTGCCTTATTTATTTGTTGGGATAAATCATTCCCTTTGTCTCTTATAATTCCCTTGGTGCTTGTCACTAACCTGGGAGGATTGGGAACTCCTCTCAGGCCTTGTCATGAGCTGTATTAGGTGACTGGTTCAGGGTTGACCCAGGATGGTTCGTGACAAAAACTTCCTTGTTTTCTTATATTAAGGACCACTTGACAATGAAAGAAATTTTATATATGCCTAATATGAACGATCCTTGATAAAAAATTCACCAATAGATTCTAGAGTTCTGATTTAAAAGATTTCACAAAACTCATAGTAATTCGATATTAGAGGTACGAGCACTAGAAGCACCCACGAGGTAGTGACTTCTAATTATTTCTCACCTTTTCTTGAATAAACACTTAAGGAAATGACTAGTGTGATGAGACAACTTGTTGTGAATAAAGTTAAGGAACAACAAGACCTGACTCAGGTATGTGGTTTATTATCTTCTACTAATCCTTACACCGATCAATGTTTAGAAGTGGAGGGGAATGAAAGTTGTGCTACTACCTATCAAGAAAAGAAATTCTAGTCAAATCAACCACGTTAACCCTAGACCCAAAAAGGATATGAATTTTGACATATCCAAGATAAAACTTTTTTTTCAGAATCAATACCAATATCAACCTCCATTCCAGCAGCAGCAATATCAGAATCCTTTTCTATTCTAACAACCCTATAAACAAATATACTAGAAGAAACCATATGAAAAACCTCATCAATTTCCCATAGTAACCACCAATAAGTAGTTATTTAATAGATAAAGAAAATATTGAAAAATTTGTATAATAAATTTGATATCCTTATAAACATTATTACTAAGAATCAAGGTAAACTCCCAGCACAAATAGTTAAGAATTCAAAGGAAATCATGAGTGTCATTAAAACATGAAGTGGAAAAAAGATCATGAAACCTGAAAAAAGTAAGGGTGATGATTCTAAGAAACCTTATGAAGCTCAACCCATCCATACAAAATAAGGGGACCAGAATAAAAAATAAGAAATAACTAGGTTTAGGAAGGAAAAGCCAGAAACACCTTTACAAAAACAATAAAGGGATAAAGAGGATATCCAAGGACTATTCCAATCTGTATTAGTTCAGTCAAAGAAGGTTTAATTAGATTGATTTAAATGGTAAATTCATAAAACCTTATAGAAAGTATAATCAACTCTCTACTACTAGATAAAATCTAAAAAATCCCTAAGTATGAAAAAATTCTGAAGGATCTATACATGAGAATAAGACAAATAGATGGAAATGAGAAAATCAACTTAGGAAGAAGTTTCTCAACACTGATCACACTAAAAATACCAAAAACGTTTCATGATCTAGGTACATTATCTATTCCCCACACCATTGAGTATTTAAATTTTATTAATGCACTATGTGATCTTGGAGATTCTATAAATGTTATGCCTCACTCGATATTTTCGTCCTTATAGATTAGAGAACTAAAACTAACTCGATCAGTGGTACAATTAGAAAACAGATCCACCAATTTTCCATATGGAGTTATAGAATATATACTCATTAGAGTAAGAGGATTGAACTTTCTAGCAAACTTTTATGTACTTACCATGGAAGAAGACAGATCACTAGGATACTCTCCCATCGTCCTTGGGAGACCCTTCCTAAAAATAGTAGGTACTATGATCAATGTCCATAAAGTAACACTCTCAATTGAACTTGGAGATAATACAACACACTTCAAAATTCTGATGTAATAAAAATCCTTCCAATAATCTCTCACTTTTTTTGATCTCCCATGAAGAAGGTATATAACCAATCGAAGATTCATGTATTCTTTGTGACTTCTTATCTTTAGGAGAACATTTTTCATTTAAAAACACCAATTCCCAAGAACCTTAAAATCCTAGTATCATGTTAAATGAAGAGGTAAAATCTGAATTTTTAGATGATTTATTAAAAGGAAATGATATAATAAAAGAGATTCGAACCTTAGAAGTAGAAAACCTAAATTCAATATCATCCCTTGAACAACCCCCAGGTCCAAAACTTAATCCATTTACAAGTGATTTGATGTATGCTTACCTAATGGAAGGAGAGAAATTACTAGTAATCATTTTCAGTAACCTATCCTAATCACAAGAACAAACTTTGATTGAACTTATCAAAAGAAATGTTCAAGCTGTAGGATAGATTTTAGGTGATATATATGGAATCAATCCCAAGGTCATCTCTCATATATTTTTTAAGGAAGTGATTCCCAACCAGTTAAACAACCTCATAGAAGAATAAATCCCACCATCATGGAGATTCTTAAGAAAGAGAAAGAGAAATTCCTAGTAGATAGAATCATTTACCCAATCTCTGATTCTCAGTGGGTCATCCCTATTCATGTAGTCCCAAAGAAAACTAGCCTGACCACTGTTAAAAATTAAAGAAATGAACTAATCCCCATGAAAGTACAAAATAGATAGAGTGTGTGTATATATTATTGGAATCTAAATCATGTTATCTAAAAAGACCACTATCCCATTACGTTCATAGATCAAATACTATAAAGGTTAGCTAGAAAAACTCCTTATTATTTTTAGATGGATTCTCAGGATACATCCAAGTACCGATCACACCGAAATACCAAAATAAGATGACCTTCACATATTTGTTTAGCACATTCACCAAGAAAAGGATTCATTTTTGAAATACAATTCCCCAATTATATTTCAATGGTATATGGTGTGTATTTTCTCAGATCATATTGAGGAATTATTGGAGGTATTTCTTGATGATTTCACAGTTTTTGGTAATTCATTTGATCATTACTTAAGAAACTTGGACAATGTTTTGAAAACACGCATTGAAAAAATCTTGTCTCAAATTTAAAAAAATGTCATTTCATGGTTTCAAAGGGAATAGTGTTGGGGCACATAATTTCACAACAATGGATTGAGGTTGTAAAATGAGAAGTCAAATTAATAAATTATTTTCCATATCCAACTTTTTTTAAACATGTTAGATAATTTTTTAGGACATCCAGGATATTACAGAAGATTCATCAAATATTTTAGTAATATTTCTCTCCCTATCTCAAGATTACTACTAAAGGAAGAATAATTTAATGTTGATTATGAATATAGTAAATCATTTGATGAACTAAATCCAAGTTTAATCACACCTCCAATAATGCAACCACCCAACTGGGATTAGCCTTTTGAGTTGCTTTGAGATGCATTGAACCAAGTAGTGGGATCCACTCTATCACAAATAATTGAAAGAAAGCCTCAAGTCATATCCTATACATCAAGAACCTTGGATGGTACCCAAATAAATTACATAACCACTAATAAGTATTTCCTTGTATTCATCATTGCACTAGATAAATTTTGATCATATCTTCTTGGAACTAAAGTTGTTGTTTTTATGATTATGAAGCACTCAAGTATTTAATGAAAAGTCAGATGTAAAGACAAGTCTAGTGAGATGGATTCTACTCTTATAAGAGTTAAAATTTTAAATTAATGATAAAAGGGAAATAAAAATCATATGGCTGATCATCCAAGTTGACTACCCCACACCGCTAAAAAAAATTCCAAACTATAACCCACTTAATGATGAGTTTCCTAGAGAACAACTCTACATCATAAATGGTGAAGTTCTATGGGATAAAATAGTTTTTTAGGTTTGGAGTGCCTAGATCCATCATCAGTGATCATAGGACTATCTGTTTCAATAGAATATTTGTGGATTTATTGAGGAAGTATGGGGTACATCATAAAACATCAACTCCCTATCATCCAAAGACTAATGGTTAAGCTGAAGTGTCCAATAGGGGAATAAAAATAATTTTAGAAGATAATGTTAATAAAAAATGTAAGGATTTGATATAAAGGTTAGAAGACACATTTTGTTCTTAAAGGATAGCCTACAAAACCCCAATTGGAATGAGTCAATATAGGCTGATTTATGAGAAAATCTATCACCTACCTATGGAATTGGAGTATTAGACAAAATGGGTTGTGAGTTAGATAAATTTGGATCTTGAAAGCACCGAGAAGGTGATAATATTATAGTTTCAGGATATGGAATAAATTAGAAGAGACAATTTTTAAAATTATAGGATTTATAAATAGAGAACAAGAGTGGCTCATGACAAGCTGATCCAATTGAAAGACTTTCATCCTGGAGAAACAGTAATATTGTTAAACTCAAGACTAGAGATGATTCTAGGTAAAATTATTTCTAGATGGGAAGGTCTATTTATAGTTAATCGTGTATATCCTTTTGATTCTATTTAGATTGTGAATGATGGAGAGAATAAACCATTCACTATTAATGGGCATTTGCTGAAGAAATTCCTTAGGACTATTCCATCAATGCCAGTAGAGAAGATCACACTCCTCCAACATATTTATCAGTAAATCCATTAGATCGTACCTCTTCTTAACACTTTCTTTATTACTATGATTTAATTTCAAATATTCTTACATGTTAAATCCAATTGAATACATTGATGATACTTCACTATTTAAGTGTGAGGGAGGGAACCTTTATAGTTTATAATATTATTTTTTTAAAATGTTTGTTTTTCAAATTTTTGTGTGTTTATTTTTGAATTTTTGTGTGTTTATAAATTTTTTTAGTTGAAATGATTCTCATATCCATTTTTGAAATCCATATAAATGAGTGAAAAAATTTATTCCTTGAAACATGTCTTAAATGAATACTAAAATTGACTTTGTTTCAAGTTCAAACCCTTGGGAATTTCATGACAAGTACTCTAATTTTTGAATCTCATGACACATATCAGTGTCTTTATCTTTGAAATCACTTTCCTATGAGGCTTATGAACCATTTTTGTCATATTCTTTTCATTCAACCCACTTCTTGAGAGAACTAGATCATGCTTGGTTTAACCAGAATTTGATTTATTCCTATTAAAACTTGAGGGTTTGAGGTGCTTGTGTTTTAAATGATTGATGAATTTATTTTGTTTTAAAGCATAATTTTATATAAAATAATTTTCATTATGGCATACCATTCACATTTAATACTTTTATCTATTATAATACATGAACAACCTATTAGGTTAGCCACATTATAAGATATATTTTTCTGTATAACCTGCTCTTGAATTGAAATTGCATAATATAGTTAAAATTAAGTGTGGGGGATGCTGTCTTGTATTTCTATAATTTATTTGGTTATAATTTGAGTGGAAAATAAAATTTTTAAGAGATTACTTTTCTACTAAAAAGATTCATTCTTTCGAAAGATGTGCCTTTCTGGAGCTTTCATAATAGAAGAAGCTGTGCCTATCTGGAGATTTCAAGAAAAATTATGTTTGAGAAGATTGAAATTTTTTGTATTGAAATGGTGAATGGTGTGATTTTTTTAATTTTTCATGATTATGGAGCTGATTCTATACTAAGTGGAGTGAGGAGGAGACCATAATTGAGTGAAATTTAGAATCATGAAATTTTTATTTAAAAGTGCCAAGCCCTCCTTATTATACATCAGAATGTTTCACATCAAAATACTACCAAAAAAAATGAAAAGAACAAAACTGATAATTCCTCATGATAAATACATGTCCTTGACTCACATCAGGAGGATATTTAGGAATTTATCAAGCTTATAGTTACCCTTGCATGAGTTTGGATGAGAAAAACATTATTATAAATTGACATTTATGTGATAAGAGAAAATAAAAGTGTCATAGGTGTTTTATGTGCATGGGAGGAGAGATTAAGTAGAAATATATTTAATTATATTAATAAATAACTTGAAATAAATATTTTTTATGAGGAATTATATCATTTGTTTTTGGGTGTTAAATTAGTGGATCTCATGTATATATGTTTTAAATCGCTTTGATTTGATTTTGATGTTTACTTGTCAAGGTGTCCAAGTGATAAGTGTGGGGTAATTGATATAGATAATATTTTCATTATTATTAATATGTTTTTCAATTATTTAATCCCTATTAATTAATCATTATGAACTAATTTTCATCATTTTAGTATTTTTGGTGAATTTTGGGCTTGAATGTAAAAATTGGTTAATTATGGAAGTTTAGAATTTTTCTATTTCCTCTATTTTTCAAGAATAAATTATAAAATATTTTTTAATTAAAATTATTATTTTTAAACATACATTTTTCTTGGGATACAAATTCTTCTTCTAGACCCATATCCCATTTAACCTCCCACAAGTCCAAAAAAATCGATAATGTGAAAACTTATTCTGGTCGTCAGAATAGACCCTACCTCATTAAATGAGGTATATATCAGGCTACCAAACTCCAAATGAGGTGATTATATATGGGTTTTAAATATGTTTTTAAGGGTCATATTACCATTAAAATTCAAGGATAAAGTCTTTCATTAAGGCATACCTTCAACGAGTCAAAGTGGAGTTGGTGGAATAGTATTCGATAGCCATAAAAAGTCATATCTATTAATGAGGCTATAACTTCTTGTAAATGACTCCAAAATATTTTAAATTTCAAGGGTATATATACAACTCAATTCGTAAAATGTTATAATAATGGAAATTGTAATGTTTCATCCATATTTTGGGCATAACCAAAGCAAAAGTTTTGTGGATATATTCAGGAAGATAAATTTTTCTGATCTTTCTTTTCTCTCTTTTGTTATTAGATTTGTAACGAATTATTATTCCCCATTATTTAAAAATACCTTTCATATAGAGGGGTTAAATTTTGTGTGATTTGGTAGGGGATATTTTCCCGTTTTTAATTCTTGAGTTCTTTTACTTGATGGGTTAAAATCTGTTTGTCTCTTCTGTGAAGTTGGTTTCAAATTCTAAAAATGATTATTTTTATCTTATTCTATCATAATTTGATTTTATATTCTTTTGTTATTATTTATTTGGTCAATGATCAATATATTCCTCCATAAGGTATTGGTTTATAAACAATTAATTAGACCAATTCTTGGTGGTGAAGTACTTGGTGATCAATAGTACATGTGGGAGGGGTAGTTGACATTGTTGATTGTTTGGGATAAATACTACCCTATTGGTAATTGCCTAAGTCAATTGGGAGTATTCTCTAAAACTCTATCACACATCGGAAGGAGTTTATACCAAGTTAAGATTTTTTTAAGGTTTATTCTTACCATTACCATTTGACTAAAGGAGTTAGATAAAGCGATTGTATAATCTCAATTTTATCGACTTAGAAGAAAAGAATTGGTTAAATTGAAACCATGATAGAATTATAATTGGAGAACCAATCATGAACTGATCACCATTATCATATAATAGTTTTAAATTACTTATTTTGTCGATTTTTTCTCAATATTTTTCTTAAAAATATTTTCTTTTTGTAGTTTATTTTCTTTTCCAAATCAAACAATTTAAAAAACACCTCATTTCCATAAAATTTAAAGTGATAAACATGATTGTTGTGTACTCCTATCTAGAGAAAACCTAGTTTGACCATTATAATTCATTTTAACTTAGTAAATAATTTTTTTATATACCCCATGATAGGAACATGTCACATATCATTTTCCTCTCTTCTCATATTTGACTAAGAAATCATTTATGATATTTAATATACTAATAACATAGCACATGAATCAAATGATTTTGTTCTTTCATTTATGGTTTTATTGAAATTTCAGAATTCCTTATTTTAGGATTGGGTAAATTATTAGAATTATATATCATCCTTAATATTCTTTATCTTATTCATAAATATAAAAACTCACTCAATTAGATCAATTATTAATGATTTATACTTTAAAGAATAACTCAACCATAAACTCAACTTCATCTAAAATATTCTAGAAACCTATAGAGTTTTATATTAATTATCAAGTGAATTATCCAATTGATCACATCATCTTGAGATAATTTGTTTATACTCAAAAAAAATTTAGACCATGGATTAAATTTTCATCTTGATGTTTAGAACAATTAAGAAAATATTTGGAAACATCATAGATTAAGTTAATCTTCATAATCAAAATTATGGAAAGATACAATTTTTTTTAAAAAATACCATAATGATCAAATGATCCTCATGGGGTTATCCTTATCACTCATGAATATAGTGTAGATAATACTTATAGAAAATATCAGCTTCATACTTATGAAAAAATCATCCTTATGGATGTAACCCTTATATGGTAATTTATTCTTGCCCACTGTGCCTTCTTTGGTAGAGGTGATTCTCTCCAAGAAGAGGCCCAAACAATGTTTACAGGACTCCAGCTTTTCAGCGAGAACCATATCTAGATTGTGGAGGTGGAAAATGAATTAATAATAGTTTATAATTCTCTCTATGACTTGGGTTCTTTCCCATGGTCCATTGATTATATCATTCATAGATATAACAGTATGATGAACAAATACATGAAAAATTTTCATACATGGCACAAAGGGAATGCTATTTCTGACTTACATGCTTCTAAATCAACACAAGGAGTGATGATCTTATGCTTATCAGATCTTGGGTCTTTTGCAATGGAGGGGATGAATCTAGTTTTTTCAGATGCCCTTGGGATTCACTATTTCTAACCCCATGATCTCCCCCTTTTTGGGTTTATTATTTTCTTTGTGCTTCTTTTTACTCTCTCTTTAAAATTAATAATAACATTTTCTTGGGAAATAACATTTACATGTAAGTATAAAATGATCCCTAAAACCTAACCATCCATATAATATCCTATATAATTCTAGACTTGTTTTAATTAAGACTAAAGGCACCTCAAATACTCTTATTACTTATGAGATCACTTTTAAACACCTTAGATCAACTTCAAATGATGTATGGGAACTGTTAAAATAAATACAAACTTATCTATATTCTTTCTAAGGTGTGGAAGTATATTAAATACTAAAGTAAATTCTTCCATGTGGTTCACTAAAATTCATTTCTAGCCTCTATATTGGAAATTAAAATATTTTATATAAGTGTAATTTATACACTATATTCAATATCCTTCGATCTCACTTAAACGTGGATGTTATCTCCAACTTATCTAGATCCTTAAAAAACTTTAAAGCTTCTTTAAACTAGTTTGAGTCAATATTATACAAGCAATACATTAAATATTCTACATTTAACCTCTTTCTCAGCTTCTTCCAACTTCCCCACTTGATGTAATTATTATAAACAATGTATTAAACCTCATCAACACTTGTCTTTGTCATAAATAACCTCTCTACTATTGTCTAATGTAATGGGTTTATCCCTAAGAAACCAAATTAATTTTCATTTAATCAATTTCATGGGAAACCTCCTCACTTCCTTTGATAACATGAGATAGATTCTACTTTTCATATACAATGGAAACCAAGCCTTCATTATTTATACACATTTAATTATTTCATATTGAAAAAAATAAAATTCAAGATTCTTCAAATCCAAGGTCAATTTAGTTTTATACATTTCTTACAAAATCTTTGAGGTGTCAATAATCATGGGTGGTTAGGTATTTTTTTATCATGTCATTAGTTGGAACATAACCAATAAGGGTTTTTTCTTCTCATATGATGAGTATGACATTTATACCCTTGACAGATTGACTGAAGAAGAGAAAAACCATAACTAAATAATCCATATGATATCATTATATATTAGGGTGAGGGGAATGTGATGTGCTCATTAATAAAGGTGAATGAAATGTGATGTATTCATCGACCTAGTCAGTCTATACATAGATAATAGGGAATGTATAAGTAGTTATACCATATTTAAATACTCCATGTCTCAGAGTTATCTAATGTCTTGAAAAAATGGGTCATATAAAAATGCATTCTTAAATATTATGTAGAGAATTGACATAAGTATAGAGATACATGTGTTTGGTGGAGATCACACCAGATCCCTTTTTAGCTAAGTAAAATTTATTTTTTTTCTAGATGATTCTCTTTACTTATAACTATGAATTTTGGAATTCATATTTTTTTTTCAATGATACAAAGTCCCGTGGGATCACACTTAGTGGTTTCCTAAATGAGGATTTATTTTTACTCAGTGAATTTCTCCAAAATTATTTCATATTTTATCCAAAAAGAGTTTTGGATGGGTATTCATAGGCATTTAATTTGATGTGATACAAGGTGAAGTTGATGATAAATTTCTAAAAGTGTTTTGGAAGATATCCAAAAGGAAAATTAGACATGTTTTCATAATTTATTATATATGAAATGATATAAGGTAGAATTGAAACTAAGTTTATTAGGCTTTAGTGTAGGTGAGATATTTTCTGAGATATACCTAAAAATACTAATATATATGTGATGTATATAGTTTATTAATTAATTATGATTAAACATTTCATACGGTACAACATGCATGGTTTAAAAGTCATTTCACATTACTTGTTCCAATATTGTAAGGAAATAATTGAGGGGATATCATAATGAATATTATAATTTACAACATGTCACTACAGTTGAATGATAAGTGTTATCACTCAGTTATTCATAATGGTTTAATATCATAATTGTAACAATTTCATATGATGAAATTCATAGGATATGAATTTATGTGATGAATTCTTGAATGTCCACATTCTATTTACTCATGAATCTTAACACATGAGAAAAATCATTCACACTCATAGAGAATCATCAAGGGGTTTATAAGAGAGCATATGGAATGGTTGTTGAATTAAGTTTGAATATATTAAGAAAATTATCTATTTATACCAAACTATCTTACTACCTATCCCTTATCCTTCATGACGCACTAGAATTTCATAGGACATGTGAGAGTCATTCCCATATAATGGTTGATTTATCTTTAACTTGTGGATACACCATATAAAAGAGAATAAATTCAATTAAATTGAGTGATATTTATCATGCGTAATCAAATATGGATGCAGTAGTGATATATGGTGTTAGACATACATGATTGTTCTTTATTATATATATAGTATGATTTCACTTTATATCATGGTAGATCTTGGTGATTTAGGTTTCTAATAATTTTCACTACTTTGGTTACATTTTAATTAATCCATATAAACCCATCAGCATGAAAAATATGAGTTTGAAAAAATAGGCAAGGAATATTGGCATGTGAAGTTGGTTTCACATCTCAAGAATCAATCAAAGTGAAAGTTAAATATGTATATAATCATGGTATCCAAGATAAATAATATAAGGTTAATGTTACACAAAGATCATGGGTTCGAAATAGCTAATTAAATCCATATGTTATTATATGTATAGTATATTATAAATCATGGGTTGTTTCTAGAGAGGGGTGAAAAAATTTAATTGAAACAATTATTAAAAGGGGGATTTGTTTTGTTGAATTCAGTTTAAGAGAAATTGAAAACAACTTAAAATAAATGATTTTATAAAAAGATTAAAAGTTATGGGTTTAGGGTTGGATTACCAATTTTAATTTTATTCATGTCTTAAATATAGCTCACTCTCTTTCATAATAATTGAAAACAAAAGAATCCATAATCATTTCATAATTAAATATAGCTTGAAAGAAATTGTGAATTTTATTATATAAATAATTATTTACTGAAATGACATCCTTCATATGTGTTTTAAATGATCTAAAATTACACTATAACAAATTAATCAACCCTAAACTACTCATGAAAAACCCAATCATGTAAATTTTATCCCAAGTAATTGAAGGTTTACTCACTATATTCACATACATATCGACAATCACTAGATACTCACCACTCAGCCTAGCCTATGCCATCATATATAGACTAAAATGAGTGAAGGTATAAATGTGATTAACAACCATATATGTAAACAAATAACTTGAAAAATAGAAATGAACATAATCACACTCAAACTACTATCTAGCTAGTGAATGTAGAATTAATTTTATAGAAGAGAGTTTTTATTCCTTAATTACACATAATCAATAATTAAAAGTTATTTACCCTTCCCCTTTATAATAACCAAAGGGATTACCACTCCATTTGAGAGGAAACAAACATGGTAAAGGAACAAAACAAAAAATTAAAATTGTAGAAAAAATAAATCAAAACTCACAACTTTCGAACAATAGTGATCTTCACCCAACTTCATTATTGACCTTCTTCACTTTTGTAGATTATTTATTTATACATTATTGGTCAAAACCCATGAGATTATTTCCCCTTTTAGTTTTTATATCTTCCCAAATATTTCAGGTTCATTTTGAATCCTCATCTTGAATTCATTTTTCTTGATATACAGTAAATAATGGGACTTGTATGATTTATTCTTCCTATATTTATAGGACTTTTCCTCTTAGTTAATGCACATGGTCAACCAAAGATATGGAAATTATTTGATTGGATAAATATATTATAATTAATACCCTATTATTTTATCATTTTTAATATGTATCATGTCGTGACATGGCATTTTCCATGATATAGCTCTTAACAATTTTCCTGTCTTGACTTCCTTTATCCCTTTATAGTGCAACTACCATTACTATAGAGTGAGAACCCCTAAAATAGAATTAGTAACAAAACATAAAAAAATTTACCTCATTGAGTGACTAAAACTAATATATCATGGACTTTTATTAGATTTTTCACTTTATGTTTTTCCTAAGAGACATTATGACATGGATTCATCTTTTACAGTGCAAAAATTTTTCATTAATATGAAAAAATATAAATCATTAAGTGAGATATAAATTGAAATTTCACTAAGTAGAAAAACATATGAATCACCTTTTCGAATTGAAAATTATCTTATACATCATCTGGTTAAACATTTCAACATGCATACAAACTTATACAAGTCATTCAACCTCCAAAAATATATTATATATCACAGAAAACCTTATGTAAGTCCCTTAAAATCCTTAAGTATTATATAGAGGTTACATATAAAATATTAAATATCTCAGGTGAGATCAAGAGAAAATATTATGTATCATCTCAAAATATTATGTATGATATAAAAATGTTACACAACTCTAAACTTTTCTGAATTCATGATCTTCTTCTTCTTAAAATACTACGTTATGGACCAAAAAAATATCACACATGGCACTTCTCTTCAACCCGTAAAGGAAAATATGTTACATAACATCCATATATGTTATTTATCTCCAGTAAAGACAAGAATTTTACATTTTTACACTACTATTAAAATATATTACATATACAGAATAATATATTACATAACCCAATACTTAGTCAATTTTAGCCACTTCCTCCCAGTAAATATCTTATGCATGGAGATACTTTTTCCAAAATGAATTTCAACCGCTTCATCTAGATTTTTACATTAATAAAATATTATAATCAATATCTAAACATCAATTTTATTTTATAAATTAAATAAATCAATTAAATTTATAATTTTGTAATTTTTAAGTAATATTCACCAAATCCAGTAAAATGAAACTTCAACATCAAAATATCCTAAAATTCAAGGAATTAATAAATGTGATTGAATAAAATGAATTGAATGTCAATAAATTATAATGTATTTATTGAATCTATTAATTCCCTCACACTTACTTTGGACTCTTAGACAAGTTAAAATTAAATAAATGACCAAATAAAAATCCATAACACTAGCCAATGTGAGTTTCCATTCAAAAACCATGTTAATCAAACTATCATACCTTATAAATTCTCTTATTTACATTTTATCCATGAATTAAATTTAATGAATTTCTAATTTTTCCATCCTCCCATACTCATTTATATAAACCTTCTGGGAAATATTTTATTCATAACTCAAATTATGAATTTTAAGTAATTATGTACTCATTCCAAGATCCTACATGGGCCACTATAGGCTTACTAAAATTTAAAATCACCCCTAAATGATTTAAGTACTTGTTCTTATCATGAGTGATTTGAAGGTATTTTTCATAACTATGTTTTGGTAGGTTTTGATGTAAAAAAATTATGAGGTAGAATAAAGATGACTTGAATATATTGAAAATAAAATATATGATTTTATAATTTATACTCAATAATGGAATCCTCACTCACTCTCCTTTGTAGTGATTTATCTCCAGAAAATTTAAATTATAAAGGAAATCTCTCATATTAATCACATTAAAAATAACAAACATTCTTATCTACATTTACTTTATTATATTTCTTGTCTTTTTCCTATTTTTTATTAGATTTTAGTTTTGAAGGTTGAGATGAATCTTTTATTTTCAAGAAACTATGAGACTTTCATTTCCCAGTTGAAAATTTATTTTCCTTCTATTTCCTTTTAATTTGATGATTTTTATATACTTTCCAAAATTAATTCTAGATACTTCTCAGGAGGATCATCCTAATTAGCACATTAAAAACAAAGTATTGTATTTATACATCTCTATTTCGTCTTAGCCAACTCCCTCACCCATACTTGAGTTCAACTGTGATCATACATTAATATCCAAATCTAGGTTGGTTGGGATTATGGGATTTTAATGTGGATACCTAATAAGGTAATGCATGGATTAAAGGGGATACAAGGGTTAAATTTAATAGTAGGCCAAAATATAAGTTCACTATATAAAAGATATTTTTTACCAAAAGAATGTATCAATCATTTTTAACACAAGGTACTCATGCTTTAAGGTTTTGACTAGATTAATTAGTATATTTTTGTTACTCAAATATAGACTAGTTTACTAAGAAATAAGGTAATTATGAATAATATATAAAATTTGATTTTGAATCATCTAAGGTAAGTGATTTTATTGTAAGAAAATATTTCATGGAATAAGATTAAAAAATAAGGGGTCTTTTCATGAATTTCCCAAACTATTAATTTGAAAATAAGTTCGTTTCAATATCCACCATAGTTGAGTTATTATGTAAAATCATTTTATCATAATTTTCATAGTTTCAAAATTTTCAAGGGTATTCATGTTGAGACAAATAGTTTTTAAAATACACCAAAGAATGAAAAATAAAGACAAAAAAACAAAAAATGAAAAAATGTGAAATTCATAAAACTACAAAGTTTTTCCTTCCCCATACATGAATGATATAGTTCCATTAATTAATTCTATAAAAAATGTATGTTTGGAGAAAATTAATATAATAATTAAAATAAAAAAATGTTATAAAAGTTATAAACTAGTGGTTATATTGGTAAAAGGGCTGGAGGAGTGAGATCTCCTCTACCGGGGCTTATGGCAAATTTCCATGGCATTTCTTCAGTTGTATCCCATTGATAATTAATTGAATTTTCTTTTATTATTTGATTATATAAACAATAAAAAATGAATATACATTAATTAAAATAAAAGGACCATCCCATTTAGAATGAATTTAACCTAACATCAATTTCACTCTTGAGTTATAAAGAAGCACTTGTTCCCCTGGATGTAAGCATTTTTGTTGAATTAACATATCATTAGACACTCTTATTATATCCTTGTAAATTATAGAGTTCAAAAAGTCTTATATTATGATTTATTATAGTTCTTAAAATTTTATACTTATCTCTATTAAATCCTTTTCCAAATCCATATCAACTTCCTTGACTCACTACTAGGATTTTTTCTCTAGCTCCACAGGCAAGTGAAAACTCTTCCTATAGATCAACTGATATGGAATCATTCCAATGGGAGTCTTATTGATTATATATAAAATCCTAAAATGTATATTACAACATTTATATCCAATCCTTACTATTAGGATATGCAGTCTTCTTTAGGATTCCCTTGATCTCTTTATTTGAATCCTCATCCTGTGTATTGGTTTGTGGGTTGTAGGGTTTGGATGTTTTATGGTGTACTTAATAATTTTTAATGAGATATTCCATTATCATATTGAAAAAATGAGTTCCTTGGTCACTTATGATTTCTCTTGGGACTTCAAATCTATAAAAAAATGTTAGTCCTAGAAAAATCCCAAACAACATTAGCATCATCTATTTTGGTGGATTTATCTTCCAGTAATTTTGAAAATCTATCCACTTAAAATAGGATGTAATAATTTTCAAATGACTTGGGAAAATTTCCCATGAAATCCATGACTAAAATTTTAATGATTTCACAGATGGTCATTGATTTTTGAGGCATTTATTTATTTTTGGATATGTTCCAAATGAACATTCATTGTTCTAATATTTTAAAAAATTCATTAGCATGTTTATATAATGTGGTCCAATATATACTTGATTTTATAGCTTTCCTAATAGTAATTTGAGGTAAAAATAGAATTAAAAACTTAAATTATTGAATAATTATTACATATAATATACCTCAATCTCTAGAAAACAACTTCCAATCATTTAATCATTATAAATTTTCCAAATATACAGGTCATCCTAGATATAAAACCTTGAGTCCGATTTGAGCCTAATAATTTATTTTGGGTTTAGGGGATATGGAGCTTTCAAAGTTACCAAACATTTTACCATATCATTATAACATGGAACCTATAATTCAATATAATACATCTACTCTCATATAATGGAATCATTGTTTGTTTTTTTAAATTTCCACCTCATCTATATGGGGTAGCCTGCTCAAGTGACATGCCACTCGATTCTCAGCTCTTATCTTATATTTTATCTAAAAATAAAAATATTTTAGTAATAAAATCTATCTTACCATACCTATACTTTCTTCTACATTCTTTATCAAGAAACTAAGTGATTCATGATCATAGAAAATATTAACTTTAGTACCAATAAAATATGATCTAAAATTATCTAAATTAATAAATACTAAAAATTATTTTTCAGTGGTTGTATAATTTTTTTCAACTGCATCCAATGTTATTAAAGAATATAAAATTCAATTAATCCCCCTTAAATTATTTGAGATAAAACTTCTCTAAAATCATGGTTTAAAACATCAAAAAGAAACTCAAAGGGGTGCACCTAATTTGGTGGTTGCATCACTGGTAGTATTGTTAGTTTGCACTTCAACTCATTAACAATTTTCTTATAATCACCATCAAAAGTAAATTTAACATATTTTAAATGTAATCTTGAAAATGTAAAATCAATCTTACTAAATTCTCTTAAAAATATTATATAGAAACTTTCATGTCCTATAAAATATCTAAAAAAATTCCCGTAGGTCGGATAAGGTAATGAATTGATAAATTCTATTTTAGATTTATCAACCACAATAATATGTTGTGAAATTATATACTAATCACAATTATTATTTACACTATAAAAGGAAACTTTTATAAATTCAAAACAAGATTATTTTAAAATAAAGTTTTCAAAATTTTGTTAATATTTCCCAAGAAGTTATCAAAAGAGTCTCTAAAAATATTAAATTCATCCAGAAATATTTCCAGGAAAACCTCAATAAGGTCATAGAAAATTCTTAAAATTATTCTTTAAAAGGTAAATAGTGAATTTAATAACCTAAATTGAGTATTTTTGTAAAATATGTTTCCAAAATTACATGTAAAAGATGACTGGTTCTAGTCCTCAGGTGAAATGGCCACTAGAAAGTATTCCAAAAAACCATCTAGAAAATAGTAATGAGTCTTACATGATAATATCTATATCACTTGGTCAATAAAGGTAAAGGATAAATGGTTATTCCTAGTGAATTAGTTCAATTTTATTTAATCTATATAAAACCTCCAATTTTTTTAAACTCTAACATGAATTAATTCATTATAATCATTTTTAACCATGGATAGTACAATTTTCTTGGGAACTATGTGAAAGGGACTGATCCACTATGAGTAAAAAAGGTATATGATTCTTGATTTTAATATTTTTTCAACATTCATCTTACATACCCCATTATAGTTTGTTTGATTCTACTTTGAGGATTCCTAATAGTTTTTTAATCCTATTCTAAGAAACTTATATGCATGAAAATTTTGGGACTTATTCCATGAATATTTTATAGACTCTAGCCAATAACTTTCACATTATCACTTGAAAAATTTATCATTTTTTTCTCTTGGTTAGGGGATAATTTTATAACTATGATTATAGGAAACTTGACTCCTTTTATAAAAAACACGTCTCGTAAATCAATGGGAAAATGTTTAAACTCTATAGTTGAGGATTGTGCAAATAATGAAATCAGATTTGGTCTAATTATTTCTATGGTTAGGACTTCATACATAGAAAATGAAATAGTAGTTTTTTCATTATTAAAAATAATAATATTTATAAATTATTTAGGGGTTTCCTCTTCTTCCAAAATCTATACATAGTTAACTAGTTTATTCATATTATTTTTAATAGAACTTTCAAATATCAATTGTTTTAAAAAAGTAAAATATTTCCTACAACATAACTAATTCTTCATTGGGTTTAGATTATTTAGTGTGTGAAAGTGTGAAAAGTGAATGATCCTCATGTGAGAAATTTTTAGTATAAAATATATTGAAAGGGATCATGTTCTCTGTAAAACATTACATGAGAGTTCCTTCATATACATTTAAGATGGTCTTAGTTATCTTCAATAAGGGTCTAAATAGGTTGATAGAGTATTGTGATTATGTTATATCCTTCTCCATGTACAACTCATAGAAGTTAGCTAGAAAGATTAAATTCTATACTTGAACCATCACATATTCTAAGACTCCTATTGGGAATAAAATAGATCTATTGGAAAGTTTAATAACCAATCTTGTGGGTTATTGTTCTCCATCTGTAAAGAAGTAAAGATATAACGATACATGGAATTTATAAAGGGTATAAGATCATATAATGTATATTTAAAACACATATACCCAATTTTACGTGGCATAGATAATGTCCTTGGATCTTGATATTTAATTGGAAATTGTTGTGTGATCAAGTATAAAACACTTATTCTTAAATTAGACCTATCCTGTACTTTTAGTATCCATTTTTTAGTGTATAGTTTCCTTAAGAAACATATCATACTTTGAGATTTATTTGAGACCTTCCAGTAGTGGTATTTTTTAACATATAGGGGTTAAAGCCCACTTTTTTATTAAGGAATGAAATCCCTCTTTTCAACAAGGTTTAGAGGTAACCCATATTTGATCCAAAGGACAAGTGGATCAAAGGCACATTATAATTTTATGGAATGAAGGCCCTATGGATTGAAAGATAAAGAATATTACTTAATGTCCCAAGATAAGTATCCAAACATTGCATCATGATCCCAGTCTTCTCACTGTGATGCCCCCTTACTATCAATCATTTCATTATGCTACCCCACTATGAAGTCATTACAGGGAACCCCGATTTTAATCCATGTATGGGTATTGATCCAGATGATAGGTTCCAATGTACCCATCACTCTTTCAAACTTCCAACCCAATAATGTCCTCTTGTCTCCATGCCTCGCTACTTTCCAAGATGCATCACTTCACCTGTTTGGTCATCACTATTACCACAATACATCACCCCCTTTACCAAGAATCATTACATTATGCTACCCTTTTTAATGGTGTGGAATATAACCCCTATGTACCAAGAAGTTATAGTTCTAGTTGATAGCTTCCAATGCACCTATCAATCTTTCGAGATTACCACCCAGTAATTCTTCTTGAAGCTAGGAAAAAATACCTACCTAATTTGTTTCACTAATCTTCTAGTCTCTCTGCATCATCAGCTACTTTGTGGTTTCCCATTGGCCCTCTATCCTGATGTCATATTGTGTCCCAAAGGCCCTGTGGCCTATAAGCCTAAACTAGTGGTCTGAAGTCCCAAATCGGATGAATAGTTCCACTACTATAGTACTGCTATAGTACCACTATAGTACTGTTACATTACTAATATAGTAATATTATCATAATATAGAAATTCCTCTCCATCAGAATTTAATCCTGGGTTTTATGTAAGATTATGGGGTGTGTTAACCACTTGGCTACCACCCCAATTGTAAAACATGTGGATAAGTTATTCTTGAATATCAATTGGGGCCCCTAACCAAACCCAGAGCACACCTCATGTTCCCTAGCTATTCAATGGATTTGAATCACCCTATACAAAATATGCACAATTTCTATGTTTGGAGGGATTTGAGCCTATGATAGTTCCCACAAAGAGTGAGGTGTATGACCGGTGGGTACCATTCAACTAATACCCCATGGAAAAAACATGTGTATAAGTTAAAATCAACACCCTATGGGGCCCAAACCAAACCTAGAGCTCACCACATGTTACCTAATTAGGAAATTTCTTTGAATCTACCTTTTCATAATATGCATAGTTTATGAGTCTAGAGGGACTTGAACCTGTGCCAATTATAATATCTGGAAGATTTATAGAATCTTTGTTTAATTTATTCCTCACACAATTTATTTGATTGAATCATTCTATAGGATAGGTAAGTGGTAGATATTTCTTTTCCCACAACTATTTTTGGAAGGGCGATTTTTTATTTCTTCATATCTTTCCCAAGAATATTTTCTGCTTCCTTCCCTTCCTCCTCCCTAAACTGTTTCTCAATATTATTTTAATATTTTTCTACTTTATCTCATTACATAGTGGTATAATTCATCTTATAATAAAAGTTTTAAATAGGGTTAGTATCTTTTCTACTCTTAAGTATTACCATGCTCACATTACCCTTGGGGTTTAGGATTGGTTGATCTAGAAGTTTCCCTGGATTCTTGGTCAATATATCCACTAGAATTATTAGCTTATTCTTTAGATCCTTCACCTAATTTTTTAATTCATATACATCTAATAATTTTTTGTTTTGTACTGTTAGTGTTGAACTAGTCAAAGTTGTTTAAAATTATTCTTATGTTTAAATGATAGAAGTTTGTCAGATGGTTGGTCGAAGGGTTATTTTTATGGGTGTTGAAATGGTGGAGTTTGTTAGTATTGGTTTATATAGAGTAAAATGGATTGATTTTTTTGGTTCCAAAATCTTTATTAGACTTGGGAAGGTTCTCTCCATCCTTGAGTAGGCTGAAAAAACATCATTTACTGATATGCTACTATACAATTCTTAGTTCAATACACTTTAAAACATTTTCCAGTATAATGATTAAGAGAAGAAGACAAAAAAAACCCTTGGTGGTTATTTCTATTCATCCGATTAATTGAAATCCATTTTTTAGATATAGTGGGTAGTTCCTCTAGTTTTTACTATAGAAGGGGTGATTCAGAAGACCGTACCTCATATATTCCTTTGGTATCAGTACTTCTTGTACCAAATTTATTGGAATTTTATGAAAAATTTTCTTTCATTAATTTAGCTTATGATGGTGATTCATAAATGAGAGATCCTCTTAATTAATCTAGTAGGTTCCTATCACTATCAATCAAGACTTTATAAAAAATACACTAAGAAGTGGTTCTCCTCAA
This sequence comes from Viscum album, assembly GCA_963277665.1. Lineage (NCBI taxonomy): Eukaryota > Viridiplantae > Streptophyta > Magnoliopsida > Santalales > Viscaceae > Viscum > Viscum album. The sequence goes on along the minus strand of OY728152.1, from coordinate 1,904,204,849 downwards.
TGTTTTGGTGAGGGAAACTTGCACAAAACTTTTTAAATATTTTCTATCATTCATAAACAATCTATCTTGATGGTTTTATAATTACATATATTTATTTTATGATTAGTATTATTCTCAAAGTAGAAAATATATTTAGAGAAAGATAATATATAGGTTATCCCAACCATTCACTTCTCTAAGATACAAACTATACATACATTCTTTACATACTACTTCCAATGAGAATAGAAAGGATCTCCAATTTAGTTTCTCTTTTTCTACTCCTATGGTATTTAGTTTGGAGTATACCATGGTGAATTTATTGATATATTTATTTGGATCCTCACCTATAAGACCATGAAATATTAGAAACAGTTTTATTAGACCAATTTTTAATTCAAATCCAATTTACTATATAGGCATTGAAATTTGAGTGTTTTGATTTAAAAATTAGGTGAATTTAGATCTATTAGGGTTTAGTTTGGTGGATCTTCCATATTTTCTTATTCAAAGTGATCACAGTTAGTTACAATATATTTGGTTAAGGTAATGTATTAAAATCATTTTTTTTGTAATTTTTTATTATCTCTTAAATATTTGAGATTTTTTATCTGATTTATCTCAACCTCTAGATTAAGAATAAATAACTGGTCAGTGTTAGAAATAATCATTCAAAGAATTTTTTAGGGATTTTAGAACACCCTCCCTAGAAATTTCACTATGTTTTTGACACAACTATCATGACAGTGAATAAATCTAGTCAAATCCCTAGGTGATTATATATATATTATAGTGGAAACCGTGTGTTGTCTCTAAATAGGGATGAAAAATAATTCAATTTTTAAAATTAATAAAAGGGTAAAATGGATCTCTTTAATTTAGTTTGAAGAGAAATTGAAAACAAATTAAAATAAATAATTTTATCAATGTGATTAATGGTGACGATTTTAGCTTTGGATTACTAATTGCAATGCTACCATTTTCATAAAAACAGTTCACTCTCCTTATTATTAATTGGTAAATGAAATAATACACAATTATTTTATCATTCAACCTAGTTTGAAATATATTGGAAATTTTAATCTATCAGTAAACACTACATTATCAACCCTCCTTTATCTTCATGTGAAAAGATCTCAAATGAAACCTTAAATAATAAACCAACCCTAAAATACTAAGGAAAAACCTAATATGGTAATGTTTATCCCAAAAAAAATCAATTTTATATCACTATATTCAAACACGTATCAACCATCTCTAGATACTCACCACTCTACCTATCATATTCCATCACATTATATGGAGATATGTGATTAACAATCAAGGAATTAAACACATAACATGAATAATAGACTTGAACATAATCATAGTCAAACTACTATCTAACTAATGAATACATAAATAAATCAATAGAAGAGATTTTTTATTAATTAATTAAATATAATAAATAATTAAAATTGTCTTATAATTCCCCTTCCCAATCACTAAAGGTTTTACCCATCCATTTGTGGAGAAAAATGGGAAGAAAACAAAATAGAAAATTATTTCTGTAGAAAACAGAAATCAAAATTCAGAACATTCAAATAGAAGTTATCTACACATACCTTTTTTATTAATATTATCATATTTTTGTGGATTATTTCATTATCCATTCTTATTTAACCACCCATGATATTCTTTACACTTTTAATTTGGATATCTTCCCTAGGATTTTAAGTTCCTCATGAATCTCATCTAAAATTATTTTCTAATGATCATCTGACAACAATGTGACTCAAAGGTTTTATTTTTACTAGATCTACTAGTCTAATACCTTTGATTAATATATTTGGTCAACCAAATATATTAAAATTGTTTAAGTTGAAAAATATATTCAAATAAATATACTATAGTTTCAACACTTTGAGTATGTGCTTCATCATGAGAAGGAATTAAACATAATGAAAGTCTTAACAATTTTCCAATCCTAACTTACTTCACCCCTTTGTGGCATAATTTCCATCACCATGAAGTGAGAACCCCTAAAATGGAATTAGTATTGAAACATTCCCAAAGTTACCTCACAATGTGAAAAAAAATTATATGGTGTGAACTTTTGTTATTTGATTCCCTTTATTTTTTTTCCTAAGAGACATCTTAGTGTGACTTCATCTATCATGGAGCAAGGATTTTTCATTAATTTGAAAAGGGATAAAACTTTATTTGAGAAATCTAGCATAATTTCACTAATTCCCTATTTGGTATGATATAATATGATATAAATGGAAATAGAAACCTAAAAATTGTTTATTTGGTATGCTTGAATAAGAAATAGATGACCCTATGGTCTCATAAAATGATTAAATTATCTCTTCCCTCTAAATCAGGAAGAATTTAACATCTATCACCCAGTGGAAAAATATTTCCTACCTCTACACAAACTTCATCCCCCCATTACCATACCCATAATCATTCCCCATCCACCATCACACCCCACCGACACAGTCACACCCCTTGGATTCGCCATCTCTGCACTCATATGCCGCTTTAGTACACTTCCCCACACTACCTCTCTAATATTTAAACTTTACCACACTTCCCCTCAACCATAGCTACTTCCCCATACATCCCTTACACCATCTCCACTTCACTTCCATCACCACTTTTCTATCGCTTCACTTCCCCATCACTTCTCCATCACTGAAACCCACAATCACTGATGCACTGCACCACTTGTCCGTCCCTTAACCTCCCCACCACTACATCTTCCTTATACTCTTCCACCACCATCACACCCCACCAAAATTACTACACTAATTTTCCCTATCACCACCACACCCATGTCATCCATTTATATAATGGAAACCATGAAGAAACAAGTAATTTGAAATTTTTATTTATTTATGAACATTTTTTTTCTAACATTCCCCCTTTCCTTTTTCTTATGCACCAATCATGTATTATTGTTTTAATTCCCTTTCCCTTTCCCTTTACTATTACATTTCTATTGAAATTGGTTCCTGCATACCAAATAGGGCCTAAGTGAAAAAACTATACATCCCCTCGACCACTAGAAAAATATCTTATGCCTCAGCTTGGCCAAAATTCTACCTAGTATAAAAACTTATGCAAGTCCTTCTACCCCCAAAAATATATTAAATATCATATATTTTTATTAAAGTCCCTTAAAATCTTTACATATGATCTAGAGGAAAAGGATAACATGTTATGTATCTTAGAGAAGATCTATTAAAAATATTACATATCATCTTAAAATATTATGCATTATCTAAAAATATTATGCAACTCTATAATTTTATAAATTTCTAACCCAATACTTCTAAAAATATTAAATATAGAAAAAATATATATTTTATGCCATTTTTCTTCAATACACAAAGGAAAATATGACATGTGATATCCAAAAATGTTACATATCACTTTTATTGCTAGTATTTTGTCATTTTCAACTACTCTCAAAATATATTACATATGAAGCATAATATATTATGTAACCAAACACTTAGTCAATCTCAACCACTTTATCCCATAAAATATATTACATATATGACCCTTTAACAAAATCACCTTTAACTGGTTTTGTTATATTTTTTGCCTTAAAAAACATTATAATAAATAACTATCCATAAATTTTATTTTAGTAATTAAATAAATCAATTTAATCAATAATTATTTCTATTTTAATAAATATTCACCAAATATAATTAAATGAAACTTAATCTCAAAAAATCATAAAACTAAATGAATTAATAAACATGAGGGAATAAAATGATTATAAAATCAACCAAATATAATGTAATTATTAACTCTGGTAGCATGCATCTTCTAAACCCTTGGTCCATGATGATGAATATTCAAAAATTTAGGATGAGATCAATTATAAGATGATTGAAATGATTGATGAATGTTGGGAAGATTTGGGGGATGTCACTCCACATAGAATAAGAAAAACCTACAAAGATGCTCTAAAAAGTACATAATTCTCTAGTTGGTAAGGAAGTATTTTAAAAAGTGACTCCCATAAAATCAAGGTGAAGGAGAGGTTTTTATAACTTGAAAAGAACCATGGTTACAAGAAATTTAAGTTATTGGTTTTACAATTTAGTTTGAAATGATTAAGTTGGTTTTGGAAATGAATTTTATTATCTAACTTTTGATGTTTATTTTCAAATTTTACATGATTTAAGACCCCTCCCTATCCTTGTACCCTTTATTTTTATTTGATAAAAAGGGTGGGTGGTGTGAACAATTGTTCTAGTACTTGAAATCTAGTGATAGAAGTGGATATGTGATTAAGTTGATGGGGGTGTGGTGTCCATTGAGAGGAGGAGATCTAAGTGTTTCGAGATTGTGTATAAGTGTAATAATTTGGAGTGGATCAAGGAGTGTGGTTGGTTGTTGTAGTGGTTCTAATTAGTCGAGAACCACCTAAGGCATGAGTGTAGATTGAATATGAAATATTTTCATAAAAATTATATTGATCATTTATCAGGTGAATGTGGATTTTATAGATGAGTTAAAAAGAAGTTTTTTGGATACATTTTCATGGAAATTAGAAATGATTAGAGATTGTTTTTTAATTTTTAATTTAAATATAGATTATTTAATCAGATGAAGTAAGTGATGTGTATATCTAGGTAGAAACCTTGAAATTTTGAATATATATATATATATGAGATCAAATGAATATATATTATATTTTATAATTTATGTAAATTTTTACTATTACATGTTATAAATTATAAAATACACAAAATAAAACTTAAAAGAGTTATATGACACTATATTATTTAGAGTTTATATCACTAAAATGTTAATATTTAAATCATATATTATATTTTATCGCCCTAGATCTCCTATTATTAATATTTAATCTTCTCTCATTCATAAATTTATGGTGTGATGTTGAATTTACTATCCATCCATGCTAGTATTATCATGTCATTCAGATGGGACATTAAAGATATATATGTAATAAGAAATTATGATTTTTATTGTGGGTCATGAGTCCACCATGTGCCCCCTTTGTACCTATGTTTTGATAAAATGCAATTTTACACTCCTGTGCTTGATTTCAATAAATGAATTATATATCACACATGCACGCACACACACACACACACATATCATGTTGTTGATAATTTTAAGGGTATTCATGTTTGTTGGAGGATGTTTTGGTCATTTGAAGATATAAAGTAACATGATTAATGGGAAACCAACATGATTTTTTTGAAGGAACTAGCTAGGTTGTTTTGAAAGAAGAACATCATGGTTCACCATATTGGTCAGTTTTAGGCCCCAAAATTTGAAAAACTTTCAAAATAAATATTTGGATGTGAGTGTGCCTATGGATGGTTTGGTTACTTTGATAAAAATCAAGAATCACGAGGAGTTTTATTCAGACTTTCATTAATGTGTATAATTATAATTACTCCTACAAACCAGTGATTCAATATTATATGAGGATATAAGGATTGTATTGACAACAATGTGTGGTACAAAAACATTGAAATTTAATATGATATTTTTAATTATTTTAAAAAAAAATAGATAGTTAATATATACTGATAAGGTAATCAATTATGTAAAACTTTTATTATCATTGTATTGACAATTGGAACTTACTATGGTTGTTACTTAAAATAGATATAATAATGAGTATGAATTTTATGTATTGATTATAAATGATACAGTTTGGTGTCGACCCTATGCTTGAGAATTGTGTTATTAATTAATCATTCCCATTGCCATATTAATTCTATTTCATGTTCCATATTTTAGGAGGGTTGTGTACATGTTCTGTGGTTCCTTTTTAATTGGGGAATTACCCAATGGTTCATTATGTATCTGTGATAGAATAATCAAAATTATTATAAAATAATACTAGCATGTCACTAACCAATTAGTATGAATATAATGGACTGACAAAGAGAGATATACTCTTTGAGACATCATTGTGATGATGAAATGGATTACATGTGATGATGACATGTATACAGTTCTCGCTAGAGGTGATTCCAAGGTGGAGTGTAGTGACATGATTACTGGTATGAGTACCTTGAACTTGTAACCAATGTGAGTAACTAGATAATAATGTGAATGATATAATGATGATTTATATGGTATTTTAGTGTGATTTTTGATTATTTTTATGTAAAATTAATGAGCATGAATTACATTACTAGATCAATTATGGGTATGAGATTATGTGAGATATTTATTATTATATTTTTTATGTTACTTCAGTGATTGGTGTACCATTCAATAGGTATCCAATCATCTGATGCATTCTCTTATGAGTGACTTGATATTAGGTTCTCACATGAAAACTAAATGGACGACTTATTAGACACTCCCTCACTCCATTTGATTTGTTAAGATTTCATATGGTTTTAGTTCACACATGGAAACTGGATGTGATTTGATTATAGATCAAGTTCACATGAGCCAAATAGTTATGGCAAGATTATGATAGTGTTTTGATTACTAGATGTTAGTTGTGGGGGGAATATGAGGAACTAGCTATTGGGAGTTAGATTGCAGGGGACCATATATATTTTGATAGCGAGTGTTATACCATATGTAAATTTTTATTTAGTGAGTTATTTTTATGGTGAAGAAAAAAATGAAATACTCTGATGGAATATATTTAGTAATTACAATACATAAATTTCAAGAATAATATAGTCTCATGCATAGTATGTGATGATATTTGAGGATAATATAACCCTTTAGTTGATATTTCACATAGTTTACCCTTGGGTGATTTGGTTGGTGAAGAAGAAACTGTATAATCTGATTTTATATATTTTATTAATATTAATGAACTATATTTAATTGTTTGTCCATACTTATGGGATAACCTACAGAGCATAGTGTTTTTCTCAACCCCACTTTTATAAATAATTTACTGGTTTGTGTTAGTTGTGTTGTTAAGTAGAGTTAGCTCGGGGTATATGTTGGATAATAAGAGATTTTTATTTTAGGATCCATTCATATATGAATAAGGTATATAGGTGGTTTGAACTTATTCTATTGTTAGGATTTAGAAATTTTTTGGCCATGGTTGTACTTGTTTTTTCATTTTTGATTATGTTGTTTTACATTCATTCATATAACATTTTTTATAACATCAGTTGATAATTGATCCATTTTTATTAATAGTTAGTGGTTTTCATTTATATTAAAGTCTTCCATTGAGGGAAATTACTCCCATATATGTGATTTATAACCTTGATCCTAGTCACAAATCCATGACTTATTGAAGGTGGGATTTAGAGGTTACACTCAATTTCATCACTGATCTAGGTGGGCATCCAGTGGAAAAAGATCATGTTAGAGTGGTCTGAGATCATTTAGTTGAGATATAGAATAGTATTTTAAGTTATGATCATGTTAGGTTTTGGTTTTTAAAGGAAAATTAGGGAAATAATGTTATAGGTATTAGTGACTTATCTAAATGGCCAGACAATCTAGCCTAGGTTGTGGTGGATGAAAAATGCCTATTCATGAGCATTGATTGTCTCATAATTAACTCTATTATATAAAGAATTAATGGTATGGTACAGTTATATTAGCACATAAATTATATAGTGGCAAACACATGACCTATTCAAATGTTTATTTTTGATAAGGGAACTATTCAAGGGAAAATTTATTGGTAGATTTCCATAAAATCTTCTAAATTTATATATTCTCCAAATTTTTATATTATCAAGATTTTTAATATTGTTTGAAAGTGTAATCATGGAATATAAGAACTCCTATGCGATTTTTTATCTAATAGTGATTGAGTCTTCCCTTGCTTCCATACCAAACAATGAGTTATATAGAGTTTAGGATATATCATGTGGTGATAGGTTGTCATTTGAGTTGTGGGATAATGTGAGAGTTTTGTGTGACCTTAGGGAATTTTATTAACGGTTGGTCCATCTTTCAATTAGTGTTTTTATTCCTTTTCTATGATGGTGGATTTATTATTATTTTATGTTTGGTCCCTCATTTATTTCTTTATTATAGTGATAGTTGTGTCATGATGGTTGGGACCTCATTAATTTACTAATTTTGAAATTATTATTATGATTTTGATTTCCCATGATATTTGATGGTTGGATATTGGTGAGTAGTGAGATTATGAAAGAGATATGTGTGATAGTGATGAGTTTGGGGAGGTTTTTTATTTTTTGATGAGTTTGTTACATGGTTTTTAAATAGGTGGTGGTTGAATATTGTTTACGATTAGGGTGATATGTTATGAAATTGGTATATTTTATGGAGGTTAATGTGTTTTATGGGGTTATTATGATATATTAACACATAATCATGGAAGTTAAAGTGATAATAAACCCATAAATAGGTCTGATCATGCAAGAATATCCAAAAAACATATAAAAAATTAATAATAGTAAATATATTACACCCATCAAGTAGAAATAGTTTATTCTTATTCATCATATACCTAATAAAGATCACTTAAGAGGTAGTCAAATAAATTCCCTCTTTTAGGGTGTATTCAAAGTTTGGATGAATTTCCCATCATATGGGTTGGATTTTACTACCTTCCATGATGTGCTAGAATCTTATAATGAAAAGGAAGAAAGAGATAGATCTATGTGGAGAAGGATAATCCACGGTGTAAATCAACCCATTTCTATATCCTTCGACAATTTTATAAAGGCATTGGGGATACTTTCCAACTAACTTGTATTTACTCATGCATTACATAATGCATGAGTAAATGTAATGCTATTACATGAGCTTTTAAACCTTTGGCTAACTATGTCCTCCCATGAATTTTAGTTAATGATTTTTTATATGAGGAATTTTCAAATTTTCACTTTTAATGTTTCAATTTGAGTTACCTTGGTTTAATTATAGGATCACTGAGAGGGGGATGAGTTGAATCTATGATCAAATTTTATTTTATAAGAAAATTTTCATAAATTGGTAAAGAAACTTTTATTTACCACTAAAACCTTTTTAGAATATAATCCACTCAAATATTAATCTCAAAATCACATTTCATATAAAAAATTATAAAGAGAGATAAAAAAATTATATTTACATGATTTGGTATAAATTCCTACTCATTTCCATGTTGGTTATACCACCCAATAAATATTCTTTTACAAACTTACTTGAGGATTGCAATGGAACAAGTATCAACAGGTTATACTCCAATAGTTTTCATCCTCTATACAACCCCAGTTCTATGCCCAGTAATCATATTTTCTTACATAGTTTCTTATACCCTATAAATTTCATAACTATATCCACTAAAGTGAAAACTTATTATACCTTTGTCCAATAATCCTTTTCAGAAACTATTTATACCACTGGTTACAATATCTTTCCTTTTTCTTTTTTGATCCACTGTAGAAAGATATTCTATTCCTCCATAAGAAAGTTGGATCACCTTAACCTATATACAAACATTAAGATCTTAAAAAACCCTCTTAATAGTCTATTATTCTTGAAACTTCCTCTTTATCTTTTCAAGACCTAGATAATATCATTCATAATTTTTCCATAACTTCATTCAGGAATCTTCCTTAGAAAATGTTCATTTGATGACTCCATTCAGTTTTCCTCTATCAAATGGATCCATTTGTTCTATATCTATCCAATGATCCTCATTTTTCTTTGGTTTGGTTGAATATATTCAATAGTCATGTAATAGGAATCCATTTATCATACCTCTTTCTGATGGTTCTCCATCTGTTAGTTCTCAATCTATTGGATCTCTAATCAAAGATCCACTATCTAATGCACTCTTATTCAAATGAGTAAGAAATTAGTTGGATACTCACATTCCATTTTCTCTATTTGATAAAACTTGGTCCAGTATCTATTCTTCAACCTCAAAGTTAAATTTGTTGGAAACTCACCCTACCATAAAACGTCTGTTTTTTAGTCTTTTCATATAGATGAATAATTTTAAGTAAATTCATACTTTTCACCCCTTTATATAGGTTCTACAAAAATAAAAAATATGGAAAACTAATTTTTCTCTCCCACTCAATAAAATTTCAAAACAGAATGTATATTTTAATTGAAATTCACTATATACTTCTTAAATCTTCTATGATATTCATAATCATTCTTGAAGCTTCATGAATTATTCAATGATTCCAACCTTCGTAGAACTTCCTTAACTTCATACATTAAGGAACTTTTATAACATTATTTATCTTATTTAGAAAACAAACCAATTGAAATATCAGAACAATATAATCATTCTAAAAGGGATTTAAAAATATTCCTATAAAGCTATTAAATATCCATTTAGTTGAATGTTTATTTGATAACTTATTTAAGAACTCCTATATCTAAATCTATATGTCTGGTATTCTTTATCTGAACAAATATGTCTATTAATTCAACCAATCATTCTTCTTTAACAAAAACCTATCTTAATCTAAACATCTCTGAATCATCTATCTAATGAAAGTTCATTTGATGGATCTTCATCCGATGGATCTTTGTCCAATGGAATCGATCTATTATCCTAAATTCTACATTTCACTTAGTAAACTCTCAACTTCAAACTCCATACAATTTGTTACAAACTCTTTTCCCTTTGAAATTTATACAGACTTTTTTTTTAGATACTATGACTACATTTTTACATTTCTCTCTTTTCATTGAAGATGGTAGACTGTATTGTTATAACTTCTAAATAATCTTATTACGTGAAACTTCTCTATCCAATTCCCTACTCAGATTTCCTCCATCATTTTATATGAACTTGAAATATGATTTCTCCCCCTTTATGTTTTCACATATAAAAGATCATTTATGAACTTATTTCTATTTTCACTTTATTAATTAGAGATGAAAATTTTCTCATTTTGTATATATCCATACAAAACTCAGTACTTTGAACTTTTAACAAATATATATCTGATAACTTCTGTAATATTTTTTTTGATGAACAATGTTCGGTAATCCATGTCTTGAAATCTTCATCCTGAAATCTATTTTTTGGTTACCTTGGGGGTTTCTATATGAAAACATGCATAACTTTCATACAAACTGTAAATTAATTTTTTTTATCAAATGAATTTCACAATTTATATAAAATCATATAAACTTGGATTAAATAGTGAACTTATTTATTATGGTAGAACATGATCAATGTAATAGAATCATCTAACTTCATTAAGAAACTTTCTAATTCTCTATAAAGATATTTCCTGCAATTTCCTTATGCAACTTTCTTAAGAATCTTTCTCTCAACTTTCACTTTAAAAACCTATTGATATTCTAAAAACAAATTCAACCCAAACTCACCTGGGATTAAGAATATCCCCTTTCTATTTGATTTGAATACCCACATAAAAACTTAAAACATATTTAAAGTCAACATGTGTGCTCAGTACATTCTCCCCATATAATTCTTGTGTATTCTTCTCTACCTACTTTACTTATCACCCATTTTGAAGATAAAATTCAAAGGGGATACCTCGAAATATCTTTCTTCATCATATAATCTTTAAAAATTTTCTTTAGAGAAAAATATCATCACATTAGTTTATTAACGAAGTGCTTTGAACTAAACAAATCTAAGACTATATGGGTGGACCTGGTGTAGAAAACTAGAGTGTATAATCAAAGTGATCAAAGTTTTCCATAACAATTTTTTCCTAAAATACTATCCTCAATCTCCTTCCAAAATCTATATATTAGGGGAAATCCTAGGAAGTTGGTTAAGATAAATATTTTACCAATATCAACAAACATATCAAAATAATTTAAGTGTATAAACATAATTTCTATTACATCCTTGCTTTTTTTATCACCCTTATTTTTTCAATTGGAAAGCATAATACTCAAAACTCAACTTCATATTTTATCCCCCTCAAGGGTAGACTAACTTTCTTCATCATGGTGGTAACAATGTTCTATGATGAACATATTAGACTTACTATAAAACTTCTACAACACTCAACCAACTTCATCACATCTTCTCCTTCAATTCCCTACTAGTTAGTATAAATAAAAAAGTATATTGGGAATTAAGAGGATCTTCAGTGTTCTTAGAAGTATTGTTCATAATAAGAATCCTTTATCAGTATCATATTCTTCATATTATTTTTAAATTTTCCATTATATTTTCTTTATTTCTTGTAATCAGAATCTATATATTTTATAATTAATTTCTTCTTATCTATAGAATCTTTTAATAAATCTTTCATCTTCTATTCAGCTTTCATAACATCTTTATTACATCATGTTTGTAACATATTCAAAATTATTTATTCTTTGGATGGTAATACATGAATAATATTTTTAGTAACATGCCCTTATTTATCACAGATTTTAAATTTCTTATAAATTTTTATCTCTTTATTTGTTGAAAATTTGTTATCAATATTTTTTTCATTCTCCAAAACCTTTTTCATTCCCTTTTATTCATAATATTTTTATATTTATTATATATTTTTATCCATAACCATTCATTATATCCAAATTAGTAAGAAATATTTCTTTTCTTGCTCAAATTTCTTGAACTAATTTATATTCTCAATTTTCTTAAGCTTCATGTTTGTATCTATTAAATATTTAACACTCTTCACCTTATAAACTTTCTTTTATTCTTCATAATGATTTCTTATAAAGTTTTATATTCATTAATCATTATAAATCCGCTCCAATTCATACCTTTTTCCTGGTAGATACATGTTGTACTAAAATTCTATGTTCCTAAAAACTCTACAACACTAGCAGTGAATTATAAATATTGGTCATTCTGGATGATAGTACTACAACTAAAAATATTGTTATTGTTGTTTCTTTACAAAGTGTGGGTGATTTTTTTTAGGGAGATACTTTCTTGATGAATTAATATCTTTCTTAGTGGAAGTTTATTTCTTATAAACCATCATCCTATTTTTTGAACCATAATTTTTCTACAAAAACATATGTACTTTGAAGTTATTTGGGTGTGAAAACAATATGTTTTTGTGAGGACATATTTTCACCATCTTAATAAGATTCATCTTACCTCAACCGAATTGGTAAAGTCTTATCTTATTTTTCTTAAGTAACTTTGTGTTGTAAGAAACATTGATTGCGTTTCTAGAAAATATTCTTCTTTCTCGGATTAGATTTTCTTAAGTTCATTGACCATATTCTAAAATTAATCTAACTTAAAATTATTCTAATTACATTCTTTAATAATTTTTGTTTCTAGGTTGTTAATATTAACCTTCCTGGATATTGTTTCATCATAATTTTTTACTTTTCTCTCAATCTCACTAACTTTCATTTTTTTGAGATCAGATCACATTATGGTTTATCTCCTACTTTTTGACATTATCACCATTCTTAATTGTTATTTTCTCAAAATATTTATTTAATATCTTTCTTTACTTTTCAATTTGTGTATTCTATTCAAGTGATGATTTTAATTTTTTCTTAATAATTCACCCAAGTTCTACTCTTTCTTCACTATTATCACCACTGTTTTATAAAGTACTTGCTTTTCTAACTCAAGTAAATTAGTTAAAATGGAAATTAGACTTATTACTGGTTGAATAATCATCAATATCTATTTTTTTCAAGAACATTTTCTTCATATTATAGGGAAAATTTTATTATGATTTATACCTTTCTATTTTTGAGACTTCTTATCTTCTTTTTTTGACTCAGAATCATTATCTTTCTTCCTAGTTCAATCTCTTGAAAAATTCCACTTTTTATTAAAATTATAACATTTAATAGAAAGGTTACTTATATATTTTCTCTTTTTTGTATCTCTTAGAAAGAAAAGTCATGATTATGTTGAAGGCTTATTTATATTTCTCTTCCTATGAATCATTTAATCTTTCAACAACTTCTTTTTTTATAGAATTGTTTTTAAAAAAATCTACAAAATTCATTTCATTCAAAACCTTTTTCTTAAAAACGATAGTTTTCCTTATTAAATATTCCATAAGAATATTATGAATTACAAATAGAGATAAATATTCACAATCTTATAAAGCCAAAACTTTGTCATCAAATCTATCTAGAATGTTTTTATCAATTTATTAATGATATTATAATCTTTTAGTTTTTCACTAAAACCTATGATATTTATAACAATATTATTAAATATTTAAAGTATTCAACAATAATTTCTTCATTATATATATTATTATATTAAAACCTTATCCTCTAGATTTATATATTAGCTTCCTTAACGTTATCATTTCCATCATAACTACTTCTTAACATATCACAAATTTGTTTAGCCATTTCCAACCCGACAATTTTTGTATAGTTTTTTTATGATAGCAATCTACATGGAATTCTAAGATTTTATATCAACTTCCAAATTTATATTATCAAGAAATGTCATATAAACATCTTTAATGAGAGTAAATAACACTATTTATATATATATAACCTTAATTCAAATAGATATAATATAGTGTAACATTATATTCTTCCAACTATGATAGTTTTTTCCATAAAAAACATGAACACCCCTATTGTTCACAAAATAAAAATTCTCCATCCTTAGTAGTTACATCTTTCAAAGGAAACCTATGATTTGATAACACTTTTAATTCCCTTGTATCAATTATAGGATCATTTATAGGGGGAGTGGGTGAATCAGTAATCACTTTTTTTCTTATCATAAAAGTGTCTTAACTTGAAAAGGAAACTTTTCTTAACCTCTGAAAACATATTATAGTTACGATACACTCACATATAAACCTCAAACTCACCTCTCATATTCAAAAAATATAAATAGATACCAACAAATTATATTTACAAGGTTCATTACAAATTATTACTCTTTCCATATTGGTTATACCCTCCAATATGGATTGTTTTACCAACATCTTTGAGGATTATAGAGACACATGAAACAACTAGTTATAAACCCCGAGTAATCATCCTCCAACCAACCCTGATTTTACTCCGAGACATCATCTCTTCTCCCATAATAATTTATACCACCCAACTATCCTAACTATATCCACTTAAGTCATAACTTATTATACCCCAAGAAAAAATCCTTTTCAACAATTGGGTATACCCCCATATATAAGCTCTTTCCTTCTTCTTTTCTGATCTATAATAGAAATAAATTTTATTCATTCATAACCAAGTCAGATCACCTTCGCCTATATAAAAACTTCAATATATTCACTACCCTCCTAAGAGTATATTATCCTTGAAACTTTCTCCTGATATTTGTAAACTGAGATTATATCATTCAAAATTTTTCTAGAATTTTTTCCAAAAATATTCTTTAGAAAATGTTTTTCTGATAACTCAGTTTGGTTTTCCTCTGTTTGATGGCTCCAATTATTCTACCTCTATCTAATTATCCTCACCATGCTTTGTTTTAGTGGGATATTTTTATTAGTTCAATCCAAGTAATCCATCCATTATAACATTTTCTGATGGTTCTCTATACATTTGGTCTCTAGCTAATAGACCTCTGATCTGATATCCTCTATCAGATGAACTCTTCTTCAACTGAATAAGAACTCAGTTTTCTACTCATAGTCATTCTTCTCCATCTAATAAAACATGATCCAATAGCTCTTCTTTAACCTTAAAGTTAACTTGGTTGGAAAATTAGTGTACTAAAAAAAATTAGGGTATCAGACTTTTCCTACCGGTGAACAATATTATATAAATTCATAATTTTCCCCCATTTATATAGGTTCTCCCAAAATAGAATAAGTGAGAAACCAATTTCAATTTCCCACTCTCTAAAATTACATAATATAGTATCTCGATTAATAAAAATTCATTGGATGCTTATCAAATATTCTATAATATTTAGGAACATTCTTAAATCTTCATGAATTATTCAGTTATTCTAACCTTCTTCAAAATTTCATAACTTCAAATGTTAAATAACTTCTATAATTTGATTTATCGCATCTAGATAAGAAAACAATTGAAATATCAGAACCACATCATAATTATGAAATATATTTACAAATATTTATAAAAATATCTTAAATATTCATCTGATGGAATGTTTTTATGATAATGTTTTTAGAAACTTCTCTATATGATTCAATCTATTCAATCTTCTTTGTTTGATCAAGTCCTTCTGGTGAATTCATTTGGTCATTCTTCCTTAGTTCAAAATTCTTCACAAACCAAAATTCTCTGAAATTATTTTCCAATGAATCTTCATCTGATGGATCTTCATATGATAGATCTTTTTCTAATGGACTCAACCCATTTGTCTTCTTTATTAGTTTACTTTATAAATTCTTTAAATTGAACTTCATATATATTGTTACAAACTCTTTTCCATTTTAAATTTATAAAATCTATCTATATGGAAGTTGCAACTTCCATTATCGGCTGCTCTCTATCCATTGAAGATAGTTTACTACATTGTTGTAACTTCTAAGGACTCTTTTTATATGAAACTTATCTATCTGGTTCCCTAATTGGATTTCCACCATCAGTTTATATTGAATTTACCTTTTATTTATACCCCTTTATATTTTCATAGATAGAATATCATTTTCTAGACTTCTTCCTATTTTCACTTTATTTATTAGTGTTGAATATTTTCTCTTTTTGTACATACCTATACAAAACTAAGTACTTCATACTTTTAAAAAATATCCATCTGATAAATTCAAAAATAGTCTATCCAATGAAATATGTTTGGTAATATGTGACCAAAAAACATTTATCCCGAACCTTTTATTTTTCCATCAAAAAACATACACAAATTCATACAACCAACAACTTAAACTTTCTTCATCAACCCACTTTTCACACTTTGTATAAACTCATACAAACTTGGATTGGATCATGAATTTATTCATGATGTTAGAACATGATGAATGATAGAGAATCTTCTAACTTTATTAAGAAACTTTCTTATAGTTCATAAGGAAATTTCCTACAAATTCTATATGAAACTTTCTTAAGAAACATTTTTACAACTTTATCTTTAAACAGATATTGATCTATTGATGATAAATATAGCCAAAAATAACTTTCTCCTAACACCACTTCCTATGTGAAAGTAGTGGATAACCTAATGATATAATATAAACAAAGATTACAATAAGGCTAAGTTTCTCATGAATGTAGTTTCATGTGGCATGCTCATATTTTATAATAATTTATGGCCCACATATATATCATATTTAAGGGTTTAAGGAATATATACAAAAATATCTTACATAAACTAAAGCCTCATAAACATTGTGAAATTTCACCTTATATTGTATCATATACAATAACTTGTGAAACCATATATAAAACTCATTTTTAATATATTCCCAAACTCTTTTGTATATCTATGATCAACTTCAACATTTATCACATCATATCCAATTGATGCACACTTATCAATGTGTGTGGTAAAATAAATTATTTCTCCTATGTTAAATTGTGTATTAGTGTTAACATAAGGTTGTATCATAGTGAGGAGTTCACAAAATCAATTGTCACTCTTTGTTTAGAGAAAAAATTTATTTTTTATTTTTTATTATGACATTCATAACAAGAAATCATAAGAAATATGTTGAAAATAGTTGATGAATAATGTTATGGGGTTAGGGTGATATTTTATTCTATAATGATATAATATCCTTTAAAAAATATTTTAATTCTATTTTTATTAATTAAAAAATGAGATAATTCACAATTGATTCATCAATCACCCTTGGTCGAAGGTTTTTGTGGAGACTGATCTAATAGTGGTCACTTCTTAGTCAGACTTCTTTAATGCATGTAAGAAAATTCAATAAAACACTACTAAACTAATAAGGAAATACCCAATTGGGTGTTGGTGTTATTGGGATATTCATAAGTAACTAACTTCTTCCACACACATTTCAAAAATTTCTATACACTCACCACCTAACACAACCTATTCCTTCATGACAAGTTTTCTTAAGTGGAGGGAGATGATAAATCATAAACCTTAGTAGTAAAACATGAATAATTTTAAAACCTAAAATATAATTGCATAAAAATAATTAAATAACCACTAGAAACTAAAATAAATCAACAAAATAATTTTTTTATTCAATAAAGGTATGAATTAAGCATTAAAAAGGATCTTATTTCCTTCCCCGGCCACTAAAAAGATTACCCCTCCATTTAAAGTGCAACAGAGAAGAAATGGGAAGGAGAATAAATTAAAAAACTAAAAAAAATTAATAATGAATAAAACTAATAAGAAGTAATCATGACAGAACTTTTACCCTCACATGAGCTAGGTATTATTCACTTATAGACACATTTTCCCTCTTCACAGCCTATGGTTAGACCTTTGATATCTTCTCCTTTTTTAAATCCTTAATCATTCATTTATCCTAGAATATTTTCTCTTTTTATGTCTATATTTCCTTGAAATACAAAACCTTACATATTTTAATTTTTTTAAATACCATTTATATTATAAAACACATGGATTCCCTCTATTTATTTCATGAGTGCTTAAGTGGCAGCCTAAAGATTCATATTACAGTATGTTTCTTTCCACAAGGCTGAATAACCTTACTATAGCCATGAAAATCATGGTGGTACCCTTATATAGATCCTTGTGATTGTGGATAACCTTTAAATAGACCCCAAGTTGCCTTTATATATCTCTATAATCCACATACACCTTTACGGGAGTAGGCTTGACCCTAACACTGGTGTGACTTACACATATGGTCATGGAAAGCACACCTAAGTAGGCCACTAGGAACATAAAAAATGTGGAAAGAACACAAAATCAAGGAACATAACACATAAAAGGTTGGAATTGATTGATATTACCAGTATATCACACATATGTTGATCCAAATTACACCTATTTAGAGTAGATTACACTTATGTAGAGCCAAAATTGACTTACACTCATCTTCTTCTGCCAATTTGTTAACCTTTAAACATGCATCAATTCTATATTTCCTTAAAGAACCATTTTTATTCTTTGATATTCCTTCCAACAACAAAAAATAATTTAAAAAACATAAATATTAAATATATTATTTATTCTAAAAATTCAGAAGATATATAAAACACTTAAAAATTAAGAAATAAACCATTTCCAATATTGAACCAAAAATGATATTATAATAAAATTTTTCACTAATTACCCTAAAAATGATAAATTTGTAAAATTAAAATCATTCAAACATCAATTGAAAAATATATAAATTTTTACTCTGTCAATTCTCCCATAATTAAAAATTAGATTCCTAGACAAGTGACCTTTAAAAAAGATCACTAAATTAAAAAATTCAAATACTGGAAAATATGAGTTCTTTTTTAAACACCATGTTCCTCAAGTTATCATACCTCCTTAATGTTCTTAGTTCCAACTTCTTTAATAAGTACATTTAATTAATTTCTACTTATTTCATTCACCAGTTTACACTTATACCCACCTTCCTAAAAATATTTCACTCATCATTAAAGTATGATTTTCAAGTAATGTTTTTCTCATACAAATTTCATACAAGTTTCAAATTTTTTTTGATGAATTTATTTATTTCCACCACATTATTCAAGTATTTATATATATCATGGTGGATTTTTCAATATTGTTTTAATACTTAAGGTTGGTGGTTTTTATTATAAATATTAATTAGTTAGATTTAGGTAGTTGGAATCTAATTTGAAACATAATACAAGATTATCGATTTAATTTATGAATATATTTATCCTTACCACATTCTTAAATTCCAACTTCACTCCTTTGAATTTGTAAATTTTATATCACACCATTTTAAATTTCAGTAATAGTAAACATTCCTCCCTCTATTTCCTTAAAAAAGTTTCATTTTTTTCTCTTGAAGGCAGAGAGGGACTTTGATTATTCTTCTTATAGGTGTGAGATATAAATTTCACCAAATTATGAAGTTTCTCTCTTCTTTATAATGATTTTATAGGTATTTATTCCATATATTTAATTATTTTTTAACCTTATCCTACTGTAAAACAACTATACTCTAGATTTCATAATAGATTTACGTTTTAATACCACTCCAATTGTCCTCCCAAATCCTCTATAATTTCATGGTTAGTATAACCTTAAATAAATTCAGCATCAATGATACATTTCTTCTCTATTTCCCAATTTTTTTCAATGTTTTAGAAATAATTAAGAACTATAATTTTGTGAAGAATTTATTTTTTAGAGAGAAAGAGAGGAACATTTCTCTTCAAAATAGGGGAAAATTTTTATGCCCTTCTTTGAATGATATCTAGGCCATATTTTTATCCTTTATAGTATGATTTTTAGAGTAAAACATTATCACTAAAATTATAACACTTCCTTTATTTGGCTCAAGAAGTTTTTTCTGAAACTTTTATTCCATCTCACTATCTCTCTTCTCCCACACTTGAATTCAACATAGATCATGCATTAGCTTCTTGTGAAAAGTATATAGGGATATTTTTCTTATAGTGTGTCTACATAAAATATTCATTCATGGATACTAAGGGATATAAGGATTAAATTTCACGGTTGGACAGAAAGTATAGTTAAATGTAAAATGGGATTTCATTCAAAAAAATTCTATAATCATATATAATATATCTTTCTTCAACACTCTATGGTTTGGACTATATTATTCATAAATTTGTGGTTTTTCATGAAATTATTAGTTCTTTAATGAAATATGGAATTTTAAATAAGATTAATGTTTTTTCGAAGACTCTCTAGTAGGCGACTAAAATTTTGGATAGTATATCATGACATGAGATTCAAAAATCAATCATCATAGTAAGGATTTATCTCAATTATAATTTTTAAATAAGTTTATGTTTTGTATTTATCTGAGGTGATTAGATGGAAAAAATATATTTCTGAACATTTTATTAGATTAAATTTTTTCAAAGGAATTCAAATTAAGATCAATAGGTTTTAAAAACACACTAAAAATGAAAAATAAAACACACAAAATGTTTGATAAATAAAAAAAATTCAAAAATAGAAAATTTTAAAATCCATAAATTAAAATAAAAATGTTTCCTACCCCTCAATTAAATGAATCAATATCCTCAATGAATTCAAAAAAAATATAGCATGTAAGAATATTTGAAATAGATTCCCAACTAGTAAGTAAATGTTTAAGATGGAAATAAACTGATGGTTTTCTTTGATAATCAAGTTTAAGGAGTTTGATCTCCTATACTGGTTCTTGGGGAAAATTTCTATGACATTTATTTATCCTTTATACAATAATAGTAAATGGGGTTTTTTCATTTTTATAAAATCTACAAAACACCAAAGGGATAAAAATTAGTAATTATAAAGGGTTTATCCCATATGAAATGAAGTTTACCTAGAATAATATTGAGTATTTAATTTTATAACAGCACAAGGTATCCTAGATGAAAGTATTTGTGTTGATGATATTTTCATGAGCCACTTGAGTTCTTTCTTTGTAAATACTAGAATTCTAAAAAACATCTCTTCTGATTTTCTCTAGTTCTGGTAGCTTAAATCTACTCTATTTATTATATATATCTAGGTTCATATTCATCTATCTCATATTCCAATATTCATTGTGTTATAGCTCTATAGGTACATGAAAACTCTTCCAAAAAAGTAATTAGCATGGTCTCATTTTTATGTTTGTTTTTTAGAATTTCCTATAAGCGCATAAGGTGTTTGATAACCTTTGGCTTCATAATTTTATATTTAGTTTCAAAACTTCCCTTAATCTCCCTATTTTGACACTTTAGCTTGCCCATTTTTTTTTGCATGGTTTGTGTTGAACTCTATATATATCCATCAAAACTTCCACGCTTTAGTTTCAATAGTGGGTTCCTTTGATCACTAATTATGGCTCTAAGAACTACAAACAAATAAAAGATGTTAGTCTTGACAAAATCACACAACACTTTATAGTCATCAGTTTAGTGACCTTACCTTATACATATTTTTATACATAATTAAAAACAATAAATATGTAAGAGTTTCCAAATCACATGGAAATGGGTCTAATAAAATCTATTTTTTAGATTGCAAGATTATACAATGCACTACAAGAGGATGGGGGTGGGGGGGGGTGAATTGTAGTTTATAAAATTATAACTTACAATTTTTCCATCATATTTAAGGAAATTTATCAGATAAATATTCCAATTGATAAATTTTGTAATTAGAGTTTGAAACAGTTTATAAGGACTAGTATATTTTTTTTTCTAAAAAAAGAATACACAGTATAAATATGTAAAAAATTATAATAAAAATGGTAATAAAGTAATAAAATTTTTATAAATACTATTTGAAAACATGAAAAACCTTTATAATAAATTCTATACACTTTAATACTAAGTATTAATGAAATCTCTAAACCCTACTTTAGGTATCCACGTCATAACCCATCATAAGGTCTATCTTCCTAGCCTTAAAAACCCTCAATTAGAAAGATAAGAAAAAATTTGTCTCCCTATCCCTGAGAACAATCAATCTAGATGATAATACTAACTTATGTATCTCTAACCTTTAGATCCCTTGATCTATTAGATCAGACACAATTACAATCACAATAAAATTTCTTAAGTAATTTATAAAGATTACCTTATAAGCGATGCTTTATGAAAAAATAACTAATAGTTACAAAGGAATCACACTTAATAACAAGATATTACATACAACTCATAAGTAAATTTATATTTTCAATGAGAAAGAGATTAGTCTCTTTGAGAATGTGAATCTATTTATAGATAAATTCTAAAGGTCATATTCTACATTTCTCAGGAGTAGTTGCAACAAAATTAGATAAACTCCTTCACTTTATTGGTTCAACGTAACAATGTTCTATATGATGGTTATCATAATATAGAACCATTAAAATGATTGAATATTCTATTTTTAAGAATGAAAATATTTATTTGGTAACATTATTCATCTACATCCAAAAGTCTTAATAGGTGTTCATTTGGTAGATATGTCTGTCTTCGTCTGATAAATTCTATATGGTAGTCTCAGTAGAACTATGTTTAGTGTAAATAATTGTATTGAATATGCTAGAATTTATAAAACTTATGTGTGATGAACTTATATTAATTTATCCAATGTATATAACACATATCCATGCGATATCTAATTACAAATATCTATCTAATAGAAATAATATTCTCCATCAGTTAAAAATGTAAATTTTCCAATAAAATATCTTTCAAATTTAGGAAAAAAATGTTAAAAAAATATAAAAAACTATAATGTGAATTTTTATTTTTATAATTAAATGTGAGAGAAATTATTTTGACTAAACACAATTTCCAATACTTATTTTTTATAAAATTTGATTGTTTTTTTATAATTTCTTGTCTTCTTGATATATTCCTAGAAAATTGACATTTATCACTTTTCTTTATAGAATTCATTTACATATTTGAATAATGTGGGCCAATAAATTATGAATTCCAAAACTTTTCTTGAAATCCTTTAGGGTTTAAAATGAATTTTATAAGATAGAGTGTATACTAATTCAAATATGGATTTAATTTCACTTCTAGGTAAAAATATCCTTATCACATGATCATCACATATTTTCCACATATATGGACCTTCCAAAATGTAAAATATTAAATTATATTTGAGTTTTTGAATTTAATGGGGGGGGGATTAAGTGAGATGGGACTTGAAATGTTACTCAATAATATACTGTCTCACCATACCAGGAAACTTGTACTTCAATAAAATATAGGTGCTATTCTATAATGTGATCATTAAGTGGGTCATGGTTTATAATTTTATTTTTATAGTGTTGGGTAGTCTACTCTAGTGTCCGACCACTTGTTTCTCTACTCTTTTAATATCTTTGATTTCTATATTTAATTCTTATAACATCAGTATATCTCTAACCAGTATGGGGTTTTCTTATTCTTTCTTCATTAATTATCT
The DNA here is from genome assembly GCA_963277665.1 of Viscum album. NCBI lineage: Eukaryota > Viridiplantae > Streptophyta > Magnoliopsida > Santalales > Viscaceae > Viscum > Viscum album. Next base: position 1,904,181,025 of record OY728152.1, on the reverse strand, counting down.
AGGAACTTCATGATTTGAATATAAAATGACTTTAGTTCTAAGAAAATAGGACGTAAATTTATCTAAAGAAAAAAATGACTGAAATGAATTATTTTTATAAGTACCCCATCTTAAAAATTACATAATTGTGAGTTTTAAGTTAAGAATCCATTCTCTTACATTTGAGGAACTTTTCAGGTTTATAGTTTTAGAGTATTATGTCATTACTCATACATAAAAAACCATAAATTATAAGGTGGAAACTTCTAATTAGTATCCATTTTTCACATAATATAAAACTTATAAAATAAAGCATGATTCTTTTCATAACAAATATTCACAACTTTTAACTCGACTTGTTCCTTTACTTTACCCATCCTTAAACCCTATGATTTTTTAAATATAGAATGATAACAAAATCTTAGTAAGGGACATAAAAATAATAAGTACATTAGTCCAGTGAAAAACATGAAAACCGATGAAAAACCTTTTCTTAAAAAAGCATTCCTTTTTCCCAGAAAGGGCATCATTTTTACTTAAAAAATATCATTATATTTCCTTTTTAAATCAAAATATTTCCATGAAAACTCATTAGAAAACATATAAAATTCATGTAGGTGACTTGTATAATTATCTCATAGAACCATTAGAAAATACTTATAGAATAATTACAAATTTGAATAACCATACGAACAACTTCCAATATAATTCACCATAGAACATGATCATTACCTAATGCATTGTTGATCTATCATGGGGATCACCCATATTATAATCTATATTCAGATAAACCTTGAGCTATAATGGGGATAAAACCTTTAGATAATCTATATCAGGCTCACCTATTTTTCATGAGATATAATGGGGCTCAACCATTCATATAAGCAATATCAGGGTTACCTATTTTTCATGAACTATAAAGGGAATTAACTCATCATATAAGATGTATCAGGCTCACCAATTTTTCATATAATAATTAAGTAATAAATCATGAATAAAATATTTTATTCTCTCACTTTTTATCATTAATCATTTGAATATATCTTTTAAACTCGAATGCAAATCCCTTTCGAATATCAAAATACCCATTTCTTTTAAAAACCCATTTTCAATACCCAAATACCTTTAAAAAACATTTTCAATAAAAAAATACAAAGAAAAAGGGAAGGAGGGTTTTTATTTTAAGGAAAAATGAAATATAATAAATAAATCCAAGATTTAAATAATGGTTATAAGAATTGGAAAAGTCATTTTATCCATATACGTTAAAATAGAACATTCCTTATTTTATTTGTAAATAAAGTAAAAAATTCCGTATAAAGTTTCCATTTTTCCAAAAAGATTGAATAGAATACATAAATTTATTTTATAAAAATATAATGTTTATAATATATCATTTTTAAATAATGGTCATGGAATAAAAATAGAGTTAGAAGGAAAATATTTAAAGATATTTTTTTAAAGAAAATCCCCTTATCACTTTGGAAATATTTAAATCATAAGCCCCAATAAAGAATAACATTAAAAAATTTTTAAATACAATGATAATAGATAAATTAGTGATATAAAATGTCAAAGGGTATGTATATAAACCTCTTAAAATAATATGGGTTAATAACATCAAAATATGCCTCAATGAAAGGAAATTGGGAAGAAGTCCCTTACCTTGAGTTTGATTCATCACACTTGTTATTTATCTCTCCAAATAATTAACTTATATTAATTATTTACTTGATTAATAACATTTTTAATGTTTATTATTCCATTTTTTTCACTTATTATCATGTCATATAAAATTACTTAATCAATTAAATTTATGCCATATGTTTTGATGATATTTGACTTATGTGCTAAAATAAATTCAGAAGGTTGACTATTGGTCTGAGAGGTAATTATTTAAACATCTATAGAATAATAATCATGATATATTTATCATATTTTTACATGAATTTTGTTTTTAAAACCAATCATTAAATATTGTTTTGTAAAATTAACTATATTAAAATCATGGAGACGGTAGGTCACACATACACATGAGTAATGTTTCCTTATTTCATCAATCATTATGAAAATAAATAAAGTAATATTTTATCTTTAAAAAACTATATTAATATCATATATAATATATTATTTCTTTAAATATACTTATATATATCATTCTTGTGATGTGGTGATGAAAAAAGGAATCACATCGCTTCCTGGAGGCGGTAGTCCACACGTACACGAATGATGATATCATTTTTCAGTGCAAGAAAGAAAATGATGTATTAGCTTTTTATAATGATAAATATGTCATGATTATCATAATTATTTCATATTTATAACATAAATTAAATTAATTTTTCTTTATTACCTTCCATGTAAAGTGTTAGTGAAAAACTATTTAGATTTCTTTGTGAGATAGTCACTATCGAAAACATAGCCTATACCCACGAATCTATGAACCCTGGGTGCTTAAGCAGTCAGTATAAGTTTATACCCATGGTTTATATAGAAACATTGGGTATATACTATTAGGTATTCATAATACCCATTCTTTAATGAGAACTGTGGGTATACATCTATACCCACGATTATAAGAACCATGGGTATTTCTTGTCTCCTCAGAAAGCATATACCAATGGTTCATTAAACCATTGGTATACCAACCTTTCCCCAAAATTCAACAACAATATACCATTTAGGACATATATAAACTGTAAACAAAATAAAAACTATGGTACACATTAAATGAAATACTTAAATTGTTTAGTTAGAATTCAACTAACTTTTTGTAATTGTTTTCAAGCCATTTACATTACTATAACATACATATACATCTATAAAATCGGTTAATTAAAGTAATTAAACATTATCCACATGTATATTTATTTCTAACTAAAACATTGAGGGCATAAATATCATTCCCATAACCAAAATCCTTACCCCCATCACCATCACCAATATCCTCATTACCACTATCACTAATATCGTCATCTAGAGCACCAACATCACCACCACCACCACCACCACCGCCACCACCAACACCAAAAATAGTATCATCACCCCAACCTCCACTATGACCCTCACTGGCATCATTTAGTGAATCATATATAGAGCACATTGTTTCCATAAGTGAATAAAAAACATTATCAGCCTCTGATTGAAGTGATATAAATATAACTGACATAGCTTCCAGTAACTATTCAGTGACTAGTTTACCTATTTCATGCTTTAAGAGAGATATTTTTTTTGGTCTCATCTACTTCTGAATGAGTGTTTTTTTAGCTCGGTGGTGTGAGAGTTTTGAGATTCTCCTAATGAGGGTCAATACCTAGTGGGGATGATGTTTTTTCTGAGTCTACATCAAACTCTCCCCTAGTACTCCTCACCTAATACCTATCTCAAATGATCATTTGGTCTAAATTTTTCATCTTTTTTCTCATCGAAGGTCTCTAGGTAACACTATTTAAAATATAAAAAATGATATTTAGCTATGAATTATGTATCAAAATTTGAAATATCAATAAGAATACTTATAATATTTTCTTGTGCTTGTGCATTTAAACAGCTTCCATTGTTTTTATTAATACTCATGAAAAATAATTTTTATTGAGGAACACGACATTTGATGCCCAATTTAACTAGTTAAAAATGAAATTTATTAGTATAATAGTACATTATTGAATAATATGAAATTGATAAACCTAGAATGAATTAAAATTATAGCTATTGAAGAAATACTTAAAATGAAGAAGCATCTAAATATATATTTATTTAGAAATTTAATACCAGTGGTATAACATAATCATTACATACTAATTAGCATGATAAAGATGGGTATAATATGGATTCATATTTTATGTTCATTTCAATCAAAATTTTATTTTTGTCAAGTTATTTGGTTATTCGGTCACTTGGTAATTTGGATCATTTAGTCATTAGGTTCATTTTTTGGTTAGGTTTTTTGGGAATTTGGTCATTTGGTTATTTGGGAATCTACTTGTTTTATTTTAGTTTTATTTAGTGGGGTCACTTTTTCTTTAGTTATATGGGATTTATCTTTGTGTGTTTTTTTAGATTTGGTATTGTTAGGAACATTTTTGTAAAAATTTAATGGGTTCAATTTTATTTTGTTCACTTTTGGTTAACTTAGTTCATTTCATCATAATTAAACTTATTTTGGTTAGGTTTTATATTGATTAGATTATTTCAATAGGATATGGTTCCATATATTATTTTTGTTTTGTTAATATAGGATTGATTTTTCTTGTTTTTTTATGTATAATTTAATTTGGTTGAAACTGGTTATTTTTTGTTCTAGTTCACATTAATTTACTTTATTATACTTCAATTTTGTTTTCTTTATTTCATCATAATTACAATTGATTATGTTTAATTCAATTTAGTTATGTTTTCTAGTACTTTATTTTCATTATATGGTTCTTTTTAGATTTTTACATTATTTTAGTCTAGTTTAGTTTAGTTTGGGTTTAGCTTAGTTAAATTTGGATTAGTGTTTTTTAGATATATTTATTCTTATTTAATTCAGTTCAGTTCAATTTCATATAATTTTATTTAGTGTGTTTTTTTTATTTTTTTGAGTTTAGTTCATGTATTTTCAACTCAAGTATGCTTTATTTTTTTGTTTAGTTTAGCTAAATTTGTGTCTATTCAAATGGTTTTAGATTAATTCACATTATTTTTTCTAGGATATGATATTTTTGGTTAATTATTTTATCCAATTTATGTCCATCATGTTTGGGTTAGATACCTTCAGTTTATTTCAATTTTTTCAATAAAGTTTCATTTGCATCAAATTATTTGGTTCGATTTTTCTTCAATAAATTTCATATTTTTTGATCATATTTATTTCCTTTCTATCATGTAATCATTTTTTCAATTTGATTATGTTGTTTTTTATTTGGTTTAATAGAATCTCTTTAGTTTTCATTGGTTAACTTTTTTTTTCTATTCATTATAGTTATTATTATTTCTATTCAATTACTTTTTTGACTATCACTATTGAGTGTGGTTTAAAATAATATTTTTTCCAAATTTGTGACATAATTTTTGGGTTCCTGTAGTTTAAATTATTTTAATCTAGTCTGGTTTAATGTGTTTTAATTAATTTTTTTGGTATCATTGAATTTGATTTAATTAGGTTTTACTCAATTAATTAATTTTTTTAACATGATTATATTTAGTTAAATTATCATTATGTTAGTTTCATTATTGAATGTTTAGTTCAATTTAGTTATATTTTATTAAATTCATTTATGTTTGGTCTCTTTTATATTCATAGTAGTTTTATGTGGTTTAGTTTATTTTGGTTAGATTCCAAAGACCAGTTTGGTTTAGTTTGGTTAAATTCAGTTCCTCTTTATTAAGGTTTGCTAGTATCATTTTTTTGTAATTCAAACTTGGTCATATCATGTATATTCATTCTAATTTAGTTACTATTGGTTTAGCTTTATTTAGTTTAGATCGTGAAATTTCTATTTAGTTATGCTGAAATATATCCAACTAAGATAAATTCAGTTCATATAAAATAATTTTGATTTATTATAGTTTAATTTGATTCATTTTTTATTTATTTTGTTTATTTTGAGTTGGATCAGGTATTTTATTCAGTTGGGTTATGTTTAGGTGGTCTATGTTCTGTTTTGGTCAAATATTCACAAGTTAGTTTGGGATAGATAAGATCAATTCAGTTAAGGTTAGTTTTTTTGAGTCTTTTCCATTTAGTTTGATTTAATTTTGTTTGTAATGATTACATTTCATTCACTTTAATTGAGTTTGGATGGTTTTTATTTTATTCAAAAAGGTTTGGTTTTCATCAATTTAGGACATTTCATATTTGTTCTAGAGAGATCCATTTAGTTTGGTTTAGTAGAATTTAGTTTAAATGACATATGTGAGATTCAATTTAGTTGTAATCAATTCTAATTGGTTCAGTTTAGTTATATTCAGTAGGATTTTATTTGTTTTAGCTCATCAAGACTCTATTTTGTTATGTTTGGTTATTATAGGTACTATTTAAATTATTTCAATTACATTCAGTTACTTTTGAATAAATTATTATTAGTTGGGTTTGGATTAATACAATTAAATTCAATTTGTTTTGATTCGATTCATTTAGTTCAATTAGGTTTAGATCAATTCAATTCAGTTTTATGGGGTTCATATCAAGTCAGGTAGAGTTAGGTTTGTTTCCTTTAGTTTGGTAAATTCTATTTTATTTTCTTGGATTCAATTGATTGGATTAGGTTTTGTTCTATTTTTTAGCATAGGTTGATTTATTTTGGATAGGCTTGGATTACTTTGCAAAACATTAGTTCTTCTATATTCCATTGTATTTGGTTCAATTTAGTTTTATTAAGCCCTATTAAATTAAATTTTAACTATATCTATATGTTTATATTCAATATTGATTATTTTCTTTTGATTTAATTTCATTTTAATTGTGTATGTAATATTTAATTTTATTTAATTCAATTCTGATAGGTTTTGACCTATTTTATTCAATTTAAATCAAACCATTTGGCCTTACCAAGACACATAGTGTTATGAAATTACAATTATTCTATTATTGAATTATAATCTCTTTTCTCCTCATTACGCATCCCTCATGAAACCCACATCCCTCTCCAGGAATGTTGCTTTCGTCCTCTACATTTTCTTATTGATTCCATCCAGATTTGTGTGGTTTCTCTAGAGGTAAATCATGTTTTCAGTTAATTCATCCTTTCTTCTTAATAAAACTCCATGTTATTCCATCATTTTCTAATACCACTAACCTTAATAAACATTTATGTATGAGAGACTCATTTAGTTTGGCGTTTTGATGAGTTTCATGGATTTTTAGGTTGTTCTAGATCCCTCTTTTCCCCTATTTTTTATATTTTGTGAAGGTGATGACGTTTTGTCTCTTTTTAGTTTTGTGTCTCTACATATTCTGATTTTTTCATTGGGGAATATCTGTTCTTGAGAATCCCTTTTGGTTTCTCAATTATTTTACACTTGAATTTATTTATAGAGGGATATTATACATTTTTTTCATGGAATTTTTTTATTGGTAAAATGTTGATTTATCAATGTTTTTTATTGAAAATACTCTTTTTTTCATAATATTTGGTAGAAAACTTAAATTTAATTCTGAAAATCTAACTATTTTTGTTTTTTTACTTCTTTAAAAGAAAAATAAAATTAAATTACCACATTAGTAACAATATAAAGATAGATATTATTTCTATTCATATTAAAATACCTACGTCCTATCATGATCGAGCATTACATTGTGCCCCAAAGTGTGTAAATACATTGTAGGATCTTTTTTATTTTTTTTCCAACACATAAAAAAAATTCAATACAATTAATAATAATTAAATTTTCAATGAAAACCACTAAATATTAGGAATACCATAAACTCATTACTCTCCCAATATGTGATCATTTATAGAATTTGTGTTGCTAGACAGTCGGAGAATATTGGTACTCCCTCTAAATCGAAACCAACTCTACTATTTTAACAAATATATAACTCTTGATTATATTCCTCCATAAATACCTAATATCCATCAACTGTGTGACTTTAGAGGCTTCACCATTGAGAAAGTTAAACCAACACTACAACAAACATGTTAATTCATATAAATAAAAAATAATATTGATATTAATTTAACAAATTTTCTAACCCATATATTTACCCATGATTTATCCTTGATATAATTACTGATATGACTCCATGAGACTGATTTCATTGGAATAATATCATTTTACTTGGAAAACGTTCCCATAAAACATCTAACCTGCTTCAAATTTTTACCTATCATTTGATTGTCTTCATTGTAATCCACTATTATTTGTGTTTGGTGATTCTTGGATTTACATATATGGGTGCTCCCATATCTCCTATTATAATATCCCACTGAATAAAATAAAAGGAAAAAAAGAAGAATAATTAACTCAAAATACATCAGGAAAAAATGATTTGAAATAACTCGACACACTTATAATAAAATAACAGATGCAGACTAGGCTCTGATTGATCCATGGGATTTCCTAGATCAGTATCCTTGGAAGTATATTCCTATTCCAATGCATACACTAGGTCATCTTCATACATTGGAGTGGAAGATTATAGAATAGAATTATCAGATCATGGATGGATAGTAGGAAATGGATGCAGCGTAGAAATGGTCGGATAAGGATATAAGGAATGGGGATACATTATAGGATATTAAAATGTTGTATATAGTAACATCCCTATAGTTGGAATATACATGGTATGGTAAGAAGTTGTTAAATGAGATGATGATGGAGGCACGGGTGGGAAAAATCCCCAGAGGCTCAAGTGGAGGATGAAAAGGTCTGGTAGATGGGGTGTCTGTGGGCGGATTAGGGTGTGAAAAAGTATGATGGGTGCTCCATGTAGCTCTAGGAGAACCCCTGATCAGACCCATACTAGTATGTTGAGGATAATTAAACTCTATTTTAGATGAATATACCTATTTTTTTTGTAAATAATAAGAACATGACATTAAATGTAATGTAGAATAAAAATATTAAAATTATTATACTCACAAAGAAAACTAGAGGAGGAAACCCTAGCTTGTGTACCTTTCAATAATTATCAAAGAATCTATTCCTTAGTATTTATTCAATAACTTTAACAATATTCATAATAATTAAATGTATATTTTTTATAAATAGATTTAAAAAATTATACATACATCTTTGAAGTCAAAAAAGTTGTAAACAATTTCATTACATGTTTTAGAAACTATAATATAAAACCAAGTTATACATTTTTTAGAAACCCTTTTTAGACCTAGTTTTTTTAATTGAAATAAATATATTTAAATGCAATTAAAATAAACAATAGTAAAACAAACATATCATTCCAAACTAAAACTAAATTAAAGTAATTATCGTAGTACCAACCTTAGAAACCCACATCAAGGTAAACTGAATGAACTATGAACATATATTGTTGCCTACATATATATATAACCCACTACTACTTCAGGTTCAACACCCATTCTCATAATGGGAATATTTGAGTCACCAAATAAAATATTTTGTTCCGCACCAATGGGGGAATCAATGGTTTCAATTTCATCCCCACTATCATGAAAAATATATCTTGGGATTACATCAATAATGGAACCATAATCAGGTCTCAGATGATCTTTCACATGAAACACTTTTTCCATTTATGAAAAAATATATGGTTCATCAGTAGCATAGAATCAAGTAATGTCAATAACTCTAAATCCAAAATCATCAATAAATGTAATATGTCAATTCATTGAATCAAAATATTTAAATTTCTTCATATTGACTCAACCATGAAAGTAGTAATCCAATAAAAATATTTTCTCAACAAGTCCATAATAAGACACATTTTCATATTGAGGCCAACTATATAATGAGCTGTCATAGTAGAATTTTGTTTTAGTTAACATATTTTTATCATGTTTTGTTTTCATTTTTACTACTTGATCAGTTGTAACAAATTTATACCCATTGATTATTAATGATTTTTACTCACGAACCTAAGAATTGAGACCAAAATCAAATGCTCTTAATTATTGAGAGACAGATCCAACATGTAAAATCAATACCTAAAATATATATGAATAATACAATTAAATTAATATATATATTTTATGTTAATTAAAGTAATGGTCATACCTTTTATTTCAACCAAGCAAGAAACTCTTTCTTATGAAAATCCTCTCTCCTCCATAAAGGAAAAGATCGATGAACTCTTCTTATAATTTTTTATATTATCTATATAAAATTTTTATAAAAGTTTATGGTATATGTGAAATAAAATAGTATGATATAACATATAAATATTAAAATTACTTGATATAGTCTTTGAACAAACAATAGTTAAACAAGACTGTCTAAGGTGCTATATCCCATTCTTCAAGGATCAATGTAGCCAATGTATATGACGCATGAATTCCTATTGTTTGGGGAAGATATGGAAATAAGGGCTCAATTTCCCTATACTAATTATAATTATTTCTCAATGTTTGGTTATGTCTTGTGATCACATAAAAAAAATACATTTAAAAAAAATCTATACATTATTGAGCAAGATAACCTCTCCCAATAAAACCTTCAAGATGATTCTTGTTTCAGACATAAAATTTCATTGTGTAGATATTTATTTCTGTAGGATACATATATCAAAATGAAATAGTTCCTAAAAGAAGTGTTTTAGTTAGAAGATGAACTATTAAATTTAGAATGAAAGTGAAAAATGATGGAGGAAATTTTTTCTAACTCACACAAAATTAATGGAGCATATTGCTACATTTTTATCAAAAAATACTTGGATAACCATTTAGAACAAAGGTATCTAGAAAATGGAACAAGAGAATCAACATCACCCTTAAATCATTGGGAATTCAATGTTGTATTTCTATTAAAATCAATTCAAGAAAAAGGATGTGATAATCATGATTTTTTAAGGATTTTAGTTTCAACTCCCTTTTGTTGACTCATTCATATATATTATTTTAATATCCATCAGGAACCATGATATTCTCTAATACTTCTAGAAATTAATTTTTCTCTATTGGTGTCATCACATAAGAATCATAAGGAATGTTACATTTGTTTTCACTAATACACACATGATGCAATTCTGGTCAAATACCCCAATCCAAAAAGTCCTGGTTAGATCACAAGTCATATTTGGTCTTCCCCTTTATATTTAAGAGAATTAAAAGTAACATTTCTGATAATTTTTTCACAATTTTCATTACATCTAAGAATGATGTAACAAATTGGTATACCAATATGGGAAATCAAAAAATATAATTTTCTTTTCCCAATATTATGTGGCTTTAGTGTGAAAATTCTTCCTCTTTTTAGATTTATCTTACCTTTCCCTAATGAAAAAATAAAATATTTTAATTCATTAAGCACATCAATTCCCAACATATGTTGTGGTGGCTGTTCAATGTTAACAATATTATCCAACCTTTGATTATTCTTCCAAAATTGATGACATATTGGCATGAATCATTGATTCCCCATGAAAATGAAACTAGAATGGTATTTAAGTCTTCTCAATCATGTATTTTTCATACAATTAGGATATGATATTTTTCCCTTTGTTCTCTAACTGTACATAATTTCATAATCAAGGAAATCATTTATAGTCCATAGAAGGGTAACACACACATGAAATATATTTTTTAAAGAAGCATCAAATGTGAGCAGACCCATATCCCAAAGCTTCTTAAAATCTCTTATTAAAGGTTGTGAGTAGTTGCCTATATCATTTTCAAAATCAAATGGTCTAAATATTAGTATACACAAGAAATTGAATTTTTTTTCATACACATACATGGAGGAAGATAATAAAATGAATGAAAACTGGCCACGTGTTGCGATCAGTAAGAATATGACCAAACAGATTAAAACCATCACCGGATAGACCCAACCTAACATTAGGCACCTCTGCTACAAAATCGGGATATTGTGAAACAAAATTCCCACCATGATAATCCATACGTAGGATGAACCAACTTATCATTATCTTTAATTTTCTAAACATTATTATATCATATATTGGTTGATATTTCTATAGACATGAATAGATTTTGAAGATTGGGAATCAATGGAATGTTCTACATGACTTTATGTGGAACACAATATGGTGTTCCGTCTACATTTTCCTTACATTAAGATATGTTGTAAAGACCCAGAAATTTCAAGGAAATTTTTTTCCTAAATTCTTTAGAATTTTACGAGTCTGCTGTTTCTGAAGGCGCCTGATTCTGAGGCCTGGTGTGCCCAAAATCAATTTCTGAAGTTTTGTTCGGGTACGTTCAGTAAACATATGTGTGGGTTTTTCTATCTTTTGAACCAGTGCTCAGAATTGAAATCTAAGGACACCAATGAACTTGTAGTGCCGGTATTCGGTTAGGGGGACCTTTACTGCAGTTGCGTTCTGACGTATGTGGTAGTTAAATTTTGGGGATTCATTAAGACTTAAATAAATTGTTGTGTTACAATTTATTTTTAAGTGGAAGTTAATTCCTCCAAAGGGAAGTTGAAGGTGGGGCCCACACCCCACCTAACTTCCCATGGGAGGATATGACTAAGGGTGGTGGGGCCAGCATGAACCCCTAACTTATCACCTTCCCTTAAACCCCCCGTTTAACTCCCCTTCATTAATTCTTGACACCTATTCTCTTTTATTAAGGTTTAACCTCTCCTCCTACCATCTATTGATTATGCCAATCATTTAATTAATAACCTTATTAATTAATTTGCAACCCAATTTTGATTTTTTTGGATTTTCATGGCACTTATTTAAAATGGGGGAGATCTATTTTAATATTTTCCTGAGAAAATATTTTGGTGGGTAACCTTTAGAGAAATAGAAGAACGCCATTCTTCTCTTCAATAAAGGACACCTCCGATGAAGAACGACTTTCTTCCTCGACGAAGAATGCTCTAAGATTCGAAGAACATGAAGTTGCCAATGACGCTTCTTCTTCAGGTGCACACCAATGTCAACAGAATCGACACCATTCTTCTGCGATGCCCAACTACTGCGACATTTTTCTTCCGCGAATCGATGACGTGCAATGTCTTTTCGAGGTAGGGGATTTGTATTGAATTTCTCCCTTTTTTTGAGGAAATATTGACAAGCGCGGACCAACCTCTGCTAGGTTGATCCACAGATTGCTCATTCAAGCAGGTTGGGATTCAAATCTGATGCAGGGTTATGTTCGGGTTTGGTTTTAGTTTGAATACTTTAATCTTGATTGAAAACTTCTAACGCGAAGGGCTCAAGATGAAGAACAAGCCCAAACCCTCCGCTGGTTGTTCGTCTGTGTGCAAATTGACGGGAGATGATGAAATGGAACTGCAACGGAGATTTGAGGCTTTCGCAGTAGAGTTAGGGTCTTGAGATGATCTTAGGCACAGACGGTGGGAGAAACAGACCACTGGAGTGCGTCCAGTGGTCCACGAAAGGTGGCGGCAGAGCGCCATGCTGGCATGGCGGTGTTGGCGTTCGACGGCTGTGGTGCGCCGCCAGAACATGCCACTGCGGCTGAGGCGCAGTGGCGGGTGAAACCGGAACGGCTCTGCCACTTCGGAATAGAAGAGGCGCGACATTAAGCTTCGCCATCTGACTGAGCCTCCCCCCCCCCCCCGCTCAGCCTGGCCGGGCTGCCCCTACCGGGATGGACCTCGACCCAGGTCGGGTCGACCCGGTTCGGCCGACCCAGGGTGGGTTGGGCCGAGTCGGACCGGGCCTAGACCCCCCTTTTGGGAACTTTTTTTCAGTTAAACTCCCATAACTTGAGCTACAGACCTCTGATCGATGCACCATAAGTTGCATTGAATTCCTCCGATTGAGATGGTCATTTTTTTATATTACAATCAAGGTTTTGGTGAAGTTGGGGTACGTCCGGGTTGTTTCGAACCCAAAACCAACCGGGCCCTTAGAGCGGAAACCCTTATAACTTAAGGACCGGACATCTGATTAACGTGTCGTCCACTACGTTGGTTTCCTATTGATGAGATGGTTCTTTTGGATTACTCAAATTGAGGTTTGGACACAGTTGAAGTATGGACGGGTTAGTTTGAGCCTAAAAATCAACTGGGCCCTTGGAACGGAAAAACTAATAACTCACAGACCAGGTGTCCGATTGACGTGCCATCTGCCGCATTGGGTTACTTTTGAAGAGATGGAACTTCGGGATACATAAACTCTGGACTTAGTGATAGTTGATGTATTGAACCCTTTGCTCCAGGATTGAACCCTCCTGGAATCGAGCGTGCTGTGTGTGGAAGCCCTAGAGCTGGCTGCGACTGCAATGAAAACTGTACTAGAATCCTTCGTGGGTTCGGCAATGATGTCAACTATACTGGAATCCTTCGTGGGTTCAGCAGCGATGAAAACTGTACTAGAATCATCTGTGGGTTCGACAACGATGAAAACTGTACTTGAATCCTTCGTGGGTTTGGCAGTGAGGACAACTGTACTGGAATCCTCTGTGGGATCAACAGCGATGAAAACTGTATTGGAATCCTCCGTGGGTTCGGCAGTGAGGACAACTGTACTAGAATCCTCCGTGGGTTCAGCAGCGATGACAACTGTACTGTAATCCTCTGTGGGTTCGGTAGTGATGACAACTGTACTGGAATCCTCTGTGGGTTCGACAGCTTAGATGAATCAGTGACTACATCTAATCATCTCTACCACCTTACGAAAGATATATACCTATGTGAGTTGCATCTAGAATTTCAATCATTACCATCAGTGTGATTGACTTCTTTTCTGTGTGGACTGGGCTGTGCTTGGGCTTGAGAGTTGGAGCCGAACTGGGATTCAGGACTTAGGTATATGTATGGGAATATACCTAAGTAGAGATGGTTGATACATCGTATTTGTATATTTTCTTTGTGGTTTATCCTTTGTGGATTCTAGGAGACCCTCGGGGGTCTCAGGGTCCCTACTGAGTATTGTTATACTCACCCCTGCATAGGCAATGCCTGTACTATGTTGTGTTGGATGCAGACAACAGACATCGCTGATAATGGTAGAGGCTTGCAGAGTTGGACGGTACCCAAAGGTGGACCACTTGGTGAGATGTACACAGAGAAGACAGACGGACCCGTGGTGCGGGGGAGACTATCTTTACCCACCCTTCAGGTGGGATTCCTAGAGGACGACTCAGTGGTTGCTGTTTTACTTTATTGTAGTTGTGCTAGTTTTTCAGTTGTATTGTACTTTTAGTTGGGTTTGTATTCTGGACCGTTTACCTTTCAACACTTACTTTTGTATTCAGTATCACTTTTTGTTTACATCTGTTGCGTACTCTGTTGTGTTGTTCTCTATTATAAAGGTAATTCCTTCCCTTTTATTGGTATTTACGCCTTTGGTTATAGTCTCCAACACCTGGGATATGGAAGACGGGCTTGGGGTAGTCACGACACAGGCCCTGAGGACGGGTCGTGACAAATTGGTATCAAAGGAGTCTGTTCTACCATAGAACTCAGGACACTGATCATTCCTTTCTATGATGTAATAGTGATAAGAGTATTGAGTGTGGTATTCAGTCTAGGGAGTCCTGTGTTGGTGCGGCGACCAACATATCCATACAACAGGACCCTGACCCCTGATTTATGACTTAATGCACGAAAACACTGATTGCATGTGTGTTTCAAAAGTTTTCTTTGTGATTACTTTGTGACATATCACCAGGTATACTGTTTAAACCATGTCACACCTGTTTATTTTTAGTATGTCCCCACAAAGGCAACCATCTAGGGTTCCGAGTCATGTATGAGATGGTAGCCCACTGAGCGAAGAGGCCTCAGGGCAGGGCCCCATCACAGTAGAGGCACCAGCGGTACCACTATCCACTGGGCCACCGATACTACCAGCACTAGCAACAGAGAGTGCATGATGCCTGAGTGCATTGCACGAGTTCCAGCGGCAGAGTCCTCTAAGGTTTCTAGGTGAGATAGATTCTCAGATGGCCGAGTACTGGCAGGAGATTATAGCACTAGTTTTCCACACAGTTGGGACACCTTCTGACTTGATGGTGTACCTAGCTGTTAGTATCTTTTAGGGAGAAGTTGAGAGGTGGTGGAGCCTGATGCTCCCATTTTATGATGAGGCGACTCTCACCTGGGAAGACTTCGAGGGTCTTTTCAGGGCAGAGTTTGTACCAGCGACTCTACGCTCTTGCGGGCTAAGGATCTACTGTTCTTACCGCAGGGTTTTCTGACTGTAGTGGATTCCACTGCAGCCGGAAGTAGACAGATGACACAGAAGTCCAAGCAGACTAGGCCAATAGGTTGGCGACCCAAATTTAAAGGTGTGGTTGTGTGGGGAACATGAGTTAGATCCATCCAGACGAGGAGCAGGAAGTTATATGCATATGGTGAGCATGGTCACATGGCTCGATATTGCCCGACCCGTCCTGTAGATGAGCAGCAGGCAGTAGAGGAACCTTCCAAGTAGAAGCAGAGGTTCGACCGTGGAGGTCCTCCAGGAGGAGACAGACGTGGCAGAGGAGTTGGTCGAGTAGTAGGTGGATAGAAGCAGGACTAGCTCTAGACTTGGGGGCCTTTTTTTACGATGCTTCTAGCTTTGTTGATATCGTTGTTTGTGGTTGGATTGTGTATTTGTACTTTGAGCTGCAGTAATAAAAGACACTTGTCCTTGGGACATTTTCTTCCTTCCCTTTTCGTATGGTTGATACTGAGAGGTTTCGGTTAAAACCATTGACTTGAACCTCATATTCGAGATTCCTATCGGAGGAGACCCAGTGACCACACACTACTGCTGACAGTGTGATTCGACCCTTGGAGGTGAGAGTAACAGTTGGATCTCTTGGTAGTAACGTCGATGCCTTACGATATCCTCTATGGCATGAAATAGTACTGTTCATGTCAGGATAGACTGTATTAGGAAAACAACGTGGTTCATCCAAGGGATGAGATTAGATTTCTCTTTTTGGTAGAATAGAAATCTTAGCAGCTCTTATAGGATGTAAGCAAAAAAGGGTGTAGTCGAGTTCTTTAAATTGGCTAGTCACACCCATAGTTTGTTGAGTGAACAGTTACGGTGTACTCTAATCTCAAAAGTCTCAGGTGTGTCTTCTCGTAGAAGGACCTGGACCTGATACGGTGACGTTCTCTTGAGTTTCTCCAGGACTATGACATTGAGATAATCTATACTACTAGGAAGGGAAACGCTGTAGCAGAGTTTGTTTCATGATGCCTCACTTGTTAGCAAGTGAAGGTGGAGCACCAGGTACTAGTAGGCTTTGTACAACCCTTAGAGGTCCTAGAGTGGAAGTGGGACGAGGTATCCATGGATTTCTTAATAGGGCTTAAACGTACATCCAGAGGGCACAACTCTATCTGGGTGATCATAGACCAACTCACCAAGTCGGCCCAGTTCCTACCGATCGGAGACCAGGGCTCAGTAAAGAGCTTGGGACGCCTCTACATTCAGGAGATCGTATGACTTCACGGTGTTCCTTTGACTATCGTTTCCGACTGGGATGCTCGATTCACTTCCTAGCTTTAGAAGGGGTTATAGGAGGCTTTTGGGACACAGTTACGTCTGAGCACCGTCTTCCATCCTCAGACAGACAATCAGACTGAGAGGACCATTCAGACTCTCGAGTACATGCTCCGTGCATGTGTCCTTGACTTTGATCGTAGCTGGGATAATCACCTACCCTTGGTGGAGTTTGCGTACAATAACAGTTACCACTCCACCATCGTGATGGCACCATACGAGGCACTATACGACCGACCTTGCAGATCACCTTTATGCTGAACTAGCCCTGGGGAGTTAGCACTTGTAGGACTAGATATGGTTCAACCTATGATGGATAAGGTGCATATCATATAGGAGTGGATGAAGACTACATAGGGTAGACATAATTCCTATGCTGATAGGAGACAAAGACCACTGTAGTTCGAGGATGGTGACCATGTCTTCCTACGGGTATCACCTCGATGAGGTCTATGGAGATTTGGCTGGGGTGGCAAGTTATCTCCGCATTTCATCAGACCTTTCCAGGTCCTCAGAAGAGTAGGTGAGGTGGCTTACCGCCTGGCCCTTCCACCTCAGTTTCACCAGGTGCATGATGTCTTTCAAGTATCTCAACTGAAGAGATACGTGCACGACCCGACCCACATCATCAACCACGAGGAGATGGACATCGATGAAAGGGTGATATTCACGGAGGTCCCAATGGAGATCGAGGATCAACAGGAGCGTGTCCTACATGGGTGGTCGATTCCACTGGTGCGCATTTGCTGGTAGCATGGAAACCTCTAGTTGAGCACATGGGAGTAGGAGGCTCAGATGCATGCTCAGTACCCTCATTTATTTCCCTAGCGTGTGTTCTATCTTTATGGGGTCATAAATCCCTAAGGTGAGAGTAATTTAAAGATGCATAAATTTCAAGGAAATTTTTTCCCTAAATTATTTAGAATTTTACGAGTCTGTATTTTCTGACGGCGCCTGATTCTGAGGCCTGGTGTGCCCGGAATCAATTTCTCAAGTTTTGTTCAGGTACGTTCAGTAAAAATACGTGCGGGTTTTTCTATCATTTGAACTGGTGCTCGGAATAGAAATTTGAGGACACCGATGAACTCGTAGTGCCAGTATTCTCTTAGGGGGACCTTTACCACATTTGCGTTCTGACAAATGTGGTAGTTAAATTTTGGGGATTCGTTAAGACTTAAATAAATTGTTGTGTTACAATTTATTTTTAAGTGGAAGTTAATTCCTACAAAGGGAACTTGGAGGTGGGTCCCACACCCCACCTAACTTCCCATGGGAGGATATGACTAAGGGTGTTGGGGCCCGCATGAACCCCTAACTTATCACCTCCCCTTAAACCCCCCAATTAACCCCCTTCATTAATTCTTGACACATCTTATCTTTTATTAAGGTGGAACCTCTCCACCTCCACCTATTGATGATGCCAACCATTTAATTAATAACCTTATTAATTAATTGGCAACCCACTTTTGATTTTTTTTGGATTTTCATGGCACTTCTTTAAAATGAGAGAGATCTATTTTAATATTTTCCTGAGCAAATATTTTGGTGGGGAACCTATGGAGAAATAGAAGAACACCATTATTCTCTTCAACAAAGGATGCATCCGATGGAGAACAACTTTCTCCCTCGACAAATAATGCTCTACGATTCGAAGAACGCAAATTCGCCAACGACGTTTCTTCTTCAGGTGCACACCGATGCCAAAAGAATCGACACCGTTCTTCCACGATGCCCGACTACCGTGAAGTTCTTATTCTGCGGCTCGACAACGTGCGACGTATTTTTGAGGAAGAGGAATTTTATTGAATTTCTCCTTTCTTTTTTTTGAAGAAAGGACGACAAGCGTGGACCAACCTCTACCCGGTTGATCCGCGGATCACTTGTTCATGCGGGTTGGGATTCAAATATGATGTGGGGTTATGTTCAGGTTTAGTTTCAGTTTGAATACTTTAATATTGATTTAAAACTTCAAACGCGAAGGGCTCGAGATGAAGAACAAGCCCGAACCCTCCGCTGGTTGTTCATCTGTGCGCGGATTGATGGGTGATGACGAAACAGAACCCCAATGGTGATTTGGGTCTTTTTAAGTGGAGTTTGGGTCGCGAGATGATCTTAGGCACCAAAGCTGGGTGAAACGGACCATCAGAGCATGTTCGGTGGTCCGTGAAAGGCGGTGACGACGCACTGGCAAAACAGGCCGTCATGGCTGAGCCGCAGAGGCGAGTGGAACCGGAATGGCTCTGCTATTCCGAAATAGAAGAGGCATGGCATTAAGGGGCGCCAGCTAACCGAGGGGCCGCCCCCCTCGCTCGGCTAGCCTGGCCGGGTCGGCCGACCCAGGGTGGGTTGGGTCGGGTCGGACCGGGCCAAGACCCCCCTTTTAGGACCTTTTTATTGATTAAACGCCCATAACTTGAGCTACGGACCTCTGATCGATGCACCATCCATTGCGTAGGATTCCTCAGATCAAGGAGGTCATTTCATTATATTACAGTCAAGGTTTTGGCAAAGTTGGGGCATGGTCGGTTTGGTTTGAACCCAAAACCAACCGGGCCCTGAGAGCGGAAATGCTTATAACTTAAGGACCAGATGTATGATTGATGTGACATCGACTACGTTGTTTTCCTATTGATTAGATGGTCCTTTTGGCTTACTATACTCAATTTTTGGATGCATTTGGAGTATGGATAGTTTGTTTGAGCCTAAAAATCAACCGGTTCCCTGGAACGGAAAAAATAATAACTCACAGACCGTACGTCTGATTGACAAGCCGTCTGTCACGTTGGGTTAATTTTGACGAGATGGAACTTCAGGATACATAAAATCTAGACTTCGTGATAGTTGATGTATTGACCCCTTTGCTCGAGAAGTGGACCCTCCCGGAATTGAACGTGATGTGTGCAGAAATCCTAGAGCTGGCTGCGACTGCAACAAAAACTGTACTGGAATCCTTCGTGGGTTCGACAATGACATCAACTATACTGGAATCCTCCATGGGTTCTACAACGACGACAAATGTACTAGAATCCTATGTGGGTTTAGAAGCGACAAAAACTATACTGGAATCCTCCGTGGGTTCGGCAGTGACGACAACTGTTCTGGAATCCTCTGTGGGTTCGGCAGGGATGACAACTATACTAGAATCCTCCGTGGGTTCAGCAGCGACGACAACTGTACTGAAATCTTCCATGGTTTCGGCAGTGATGACAACTGTACTGGAATGCTCCTTGGGTTCGGCAGTGATGACAACTGTACTAGAATCCTCCGTGGGTTCGGTAGTGATGAAAACTATACTGGAATCCTCTGTGGGTTCGACAGCTTAGATGAATCAGTGACTACATCTGATCATCTCTATAACCTTTCGAAAGTTATATACCTGTGTGAGCTGAGTCTTGACTTTCAATCATTACCATCGATGTGATTGAATTCTTTCTTGTGTGGAATGGGTTGTTCTTGGGCTAGAGAGTTGGAGCCGAACTTGGATTGATGACTTAGGTATATGTATGGGCATATACCTAAGTAGAGATGGTTGATATTTCGTGTTTGTATATTTTCTTTCTGGTTCATCCTTCATGGATTCTGGGAGACCCTCGGGGGTCTCAGGGTCCCTACTGAGTATCGTTATACTCACCCATGCATGGGAAATTCCAGCACTACGTTTTGTTGGATGCAGACGACAAACAACACTGATTATGGTAGAGGATAGTAGATATGGATGGTACCCGGGGGTGGGCCACTTAGTGAGACGTACATGGAGAAGACGGACAGACCTGTGGTGCTGGGGAGACTATATGTACCCACCCTTCAGGTGGGATTCCTGGAGGATGAATCAGTGGTTGTTGTTTTACTTTACTGTAGTTGTATTAGTTTTTCAGTTGTACTGTACTTTCAGTTGGGTTTGTATTCTAGCCCATTTACCTTTCAACACTTATTTTTGTATTCAGTATCACTTTGTGCTTACATCTTTTGTGTACTCTGTTGTGTTTTTTCCATTATAAAGGCAATGCCTTCCCTTTTATTTGTATTTACGCCTTCGGTGCTAGTTGCTATCCCCTGACCTATAGAAGGTGGGCTTGGGATAGTCATGGCATGGGCCCTGAAAACGGGTCGTGACATATTCCAAATTCTTTACATTCATTAATGTCTATAGTTTCCTCCCAAAAAAGCTACAATATTTCATACAATCATGAATTTAATTAGTAGAAAATCTATGCTACTTAATTAACTTCCATGAATTATAATGATTTGAGGGAATATAAGAAAATTCAGGAAGAAATTCCTTTAAAAAGGTGATAATATAATCAATAAAGTTATTATAAATTCCATACATTATTTTTCCATGATATAACCACATTAAAAGTTTCAACTTTTTTATTTTAGTTCATTACTAATATATGTGAGTTATGGTATCATTCCTTAATTTGTACACTCTCTCATCATCATCATCTTCATTCTTTTTCTCATGTCTATTTATATCTTTGTATTCTAGAACTGACATACTATCTCTCTTGAGATGATGCATAAATGGAAATTGATCAAATATCAAATTCTCTATACCACTACTTTATTTTCGTTCATGAGAAGAAGAATATTGTCTCGTCTCTCTATTATGATACCAAACAAAATATTTTGTTTGAAATATAGATTTTTTATATGGTATATAACTTTTTCATAACTTAACCATGGTCTTCCAACACAATTATAACATGGACACTGTATACGACCTCTATCTGAAGAATTGTTAAATGAAAAATCAAAAAAAAATCCAAATTATTTTGAAACTCAGTTAAAATTATATTGATATGATACATCTAACATAGATTCATTCCATTATAGGGGAAACATTTATATTTGAATAAACGATATAAAGCATAATTGAAAATTTCATTATAACCAATTTTAATATGTAATTTATCAAATCGTACTAGTATATAAGAAAAATAATAATAACATAAATAACATATGCTATAAGAAATGACTATAAATAAAAATCCAAAAAAAGTATTAGTCATGGAATGGGTAACAAATATTACACAATATAGTTAAATACATATGTCCTTATGAAATAATTTTTTTTAAAACTTACATGTTTTCAATATTATATTAATAAAATTAAATACGATTGTCATTATGGTGGAAAATATTTACTAAAGAATAACAATAATGTGTCACCCAATATCAAAACCATAAAAACATGGTATAATAATATCATTAAAATTGTACCACAATTAATATAGATATAAATAATCATCCATTACTAATATTATAAAAGCTAATATTTATAAAATAACAAAAATTTATAAAAAAATTAATAAAGGAGATTGATTCTTGGATTTGTATGATATATGAAATGCAATACAAAATTTGATAGCAAAAAATACTCATCTCTAACTAGAATGAAAAAATTTATCACTTTTCTCCTTCCCTAATCCTAATTAATATCCAATGATCTTCCACTAACTCAAATAGTAACTTTAAAATACCAAAATCAAAGTAAATTAGGTTTATATAGAAATAGAGTGTGCATAAATTGTGAAGAAAGTTCTCTTAAATAAGGATTAAATAAGGAAGAATAATTCTAAAGTGAATCTTATGGATATCAAAGAAGTGGAAAAGCATAATGTTCTATTTAATGATCTAACATATCACTCTATAAGGAAAGAGGTAAAATTTTGTAGAAGAGCCCTCTATTTCCAGAGGAAACATGTTGAAGGGTGCAAGAAAAATGTATCAAAATAAGAGACAAGTATTAGTGGGATTAGTCTCATAATAGTGAAGGAACCCAAGAAAATAAGGATAAATAATCTCATAGAGAATGTATGTAATGGATTCATCATAAGTGTTTTTTATAAAATATACACTATCAAGGCTTAAAGGAATATTAGAAGAAAAAAGGTAGTTTATCAAGAAAACCCATAATCATTAACATGAGGTTGTTAGAGGTACCCCTATCACCTTTTACTTTATTTTTAAATATGATAAATTGAGTGATGTGGGATGAAAGGGTAGATACAATCCATAGGGGTATTCAGCATGTGTGAATTAAAAGGAGTATTACATATACTAGAGTGCATGATGAAATGAATTTCTTCGATAATTTTGACATTGAACAAATCATGAATTAAGTATAGAACATTGTGAATTTGACTGTACATGCTGGAATATATAGGAATGTACTGAAATTTTAAAGATATAGTGAATTACAATCCTATTTTGGAGTGATTAAGGTTTCAAATTCATGTTTTATTTTTACTAATGAAGTTAGGCTATTTAGAAATGCCTTTAAAGTGATTTATTATAAACTAACATGTAGGTATCATTTGAGTGTTTTTAAGGATACTCGAAAGCTACTTGGAAAAATAATTCTACCAACAAAGTGGTTTAAAAAATTTGTGTCTTGAAGTTCAAAAAATTATAGGGAAATAAATATTTTCTAATAAAATCTACTTAGCCTTATTTGAAAGAATAATTTATTGTAATGAAATTACCTGAAATGAATTTCTAGTGGCTTCAAGTATCTCTTCAAATGTTATGATCCTAACCAATATTCATTAATGTTTATTTATTAATAAAATTTGTGACAATTTATTTAAGATCAAAAAAATATTTAACTACTCAATATATAATATGGTTTATGAATTTAGAGTGAAATATGTATAGAATTGAAATTATTAAATTTTACCCTTGTTTCCAACATTGAGATCCAACTCAATAGTATTAGAGGTTTTGTGGACATGTCATTTACAATTGGTTAATTCACTATTTGGAATCTAAAAAGATGATTTCAGATGATTTATGGAACTTTTCTAGTATTTAAAGTTTCAATGGAGGTTGAATTGGATTATTTCAAAATGATATTTATCAAGTAAAGTAAAATGGAATATACTGATAGGTATTAAGGGGGATATTTAAATCTCTAAATATGTAAATATTATAGGAATGATGAGTTCATGAGTTTTATTGTCAATATGTGGCATGAATTGCATAACAAATTCTTCATAAAGGTTATACAGACTATGTAATAGTTATTGGGAACCTATGTAAAGGTACTTAAAGAATGGCATGGAGGATGTATAAGGGTAAGAACAGTCCATTGAAGAATCTACATAAGGGATATTTACCTTAGCTACCCAGATGTGTACAAAAGGGCCTTACTCATTTAAATCCATTAATACCTCATACCTAAACACATACAACAACTAGAAACCCACACATAAAAGAGGTGTTCATCCCAATGAATGAAGAAAACCTAAACCAAGACTCATAACTTCCCAAAATAAAACCATAAACTAGATCCCAAATATATAAAAATAGAATAATGAAGGCTCATCCAAATTACAATCATTAAACCAATATTCAAAAAATTAAAACAACACCCACAAATTACCTTATTTCAAATAATTTGGAATAATCATGACATAACTGTATCTTTGTTAGGTTTTCATACATAGATAACAATTAATTCAATAGTTGGAATAAGATAAGAAGGATTAGGAACTCAATAATATGTTGTTGAAAAAGATTAGAATAAAAAAATCAATTAATTAGGGGAGAACTGTAGAGGAGGATATCTGCCTGTTGATGCTCATGTGAGGGGATAATATGGCTCAACTGAGGGGGGGGGGGGCTTGAGTGAATGGGGGGAGGGTGGGAAGTCGGGTGGGAATGAGGGAATATATCCCAATGGTTTTAAAAAAAATTGTAATATCCTATATATACCAAAAATTTATGAAAAAATTTAGTATAGTCATATTTCAGCCAATCTATACCCATGGTTTATAGAAACTCTGGGTATTGATGTGTGGGGATAACCTGTAAGAACCCGGTTTTTGCTGAGAAAGACTTTGTAATATTCTTGACGATATTCCAGAGTAGCACCTTTAGACGGCATGTGATTCCGAGCCCTGGAGTGGCCGGAATTAAATTTTCAGTGCGTTCACATTGGAATCACCAAATAAATGGGATAAATCCTAAGCGGAGTTCCGGATCAGAGATCCGAGTGTAAGGATGGGTCCGGAATGGGGTGTTTACCCTAGGCATGACATAAAACATGTCGGCGCGGGATGTTTGGACCCCTCGCTCGCTTTCAGAAGGTTAAACGGATAAATTAATAAATTAATTTATTCGTTTAATGGAGAAACACTAGTATCTCTTAAATGGTGGCTCAGGTTGGAAAATCGAGGGCACCATTGAGTTCAGAGCGTGCCGATTACCGTAGGAGGGGTATAAGTTTCGCGGGCGCGGACCGTTTGTGAAAAATGGCCCCAGGGGTGTTTTCGTAATTTAGCGGCTTCAGACGTTAAATTTTATAACTTTTGAATAGGGTCTCAGATTAAAATTCTGAGACCGCCGTTGTGCTCGAGAGGTGGTGTTTACCCTAAGGGAGGCTTAACCGCGACCCCGTCGGGAGTTCGGGTTCGGGCCGACGGGCGGATGGTTAAGCATTTCTATTTAAACGCTCAAGTCCCCCCTCCCTCTTCCTCTTCCTCATCTGGACAGCAGCAAGGAGGAGCTCTCCCCCTCCATCTCCACTCCGGTGGGATAGCTCCGGCGAGGCGAGCTGGCCGGCAGATCATCGCGAAGCTTCGGGCGAAGCCCCGCGAGGTAGGAGGTTTTCCTTTGTTGCATTTTATTCCCAAACCTCCCTTTGAATCCCAATTTTAGCATCAATTTTTTGTTTATTATTTGAAAAAATTACATGGTCGTGTAGTACACATTTTACTCTTTCTATCGCCCCTTTCGGAATTGAAAACGGAGTTCGGAGGAGCCCGTAACACCTCGTCGATGTTTACGGGTTTTTGGATCTTCTCGGCCGGATTTGGGGGTGTTTGGTGTTTCCGGCGGTCCGAGGCGCGACAGCAGGGGCTTCGGCGGCGGCGGCTGGCGGCGACGCTCCTCAGCGCGGCGGCGCGGCGGTGGTCCTCTGCGGACGGTAGTGAGGCAGGGGTTCTGGGCGGCGCCGGCGGAGCGCGAGGAGGGGGCCGCAGGGTGAGCGACCCCCGCGTGCGGCGCGACCGCGACCCACATGTCGCGGGTCGCTGCGGGGGAAAGCGACTGGCTGCGATGGCCGGTCAGTGAGGACAGGCCGTGGCCAGCTGGCCGCGGGCCGGCTGTGGGCGGACCGGCCGGACCGGGTCGGTCCGGCCCAAGAGGGTTCCCTTTTCTTTTAAAATCATCGGACACCCGTATTTCGGGCTACGGGCGTCTGTTTTGCGTTCCGTCAGCAGCATCACGGAACTTGCGTCGAGGGGAACGTTTTGAGATGGTTTCGGGAATTTTTTTCCCAAAACGATGGGCCTCGAAGGCGCGACGCGTCTTTAAGTGAGATATCGTTTTCTCCGGGAATCTTGTTTTGAGCGGAACGAACGCATCCGATGTCTGTTTTTCATGCCGTCAGCGGCGTTGGAACCCTGGAATCGAGACGGAGGTTTCCCAGGTGGCTCCGGGCAATGAAGCAGGAGTTGAGGCGTGGGCCCCACATCCCGTCTTTCGAGCTGCGTGCAGCGTTTCACGAATTTTTCATTGGACGTCCGTTCGGGGCGTGCGAGCAGTCGATGTTGGGTGTTTTTCTGAGGGGATTGAAATGGTGCAATTTGCCCGCCCTAATTCGGCACGATGGTGTGGGGCCCACGAGGGCCGTTTGGGCATCGACGGTGATTTTCCATCTTAATCACCGGGCGACCGTTTTGGACAAGTGAATAGTCCATCTTGTGTACTTTTTCGAGAGGATCGCAACGATGAGATCTGTTCATTGAGTTTCGGGACCGGGATGCAGGTCCCACGTGGCGCCGCTCGTGTGCGGTGTGCCGGAACACATCTTTTTCTCCGGGTCCTCGTTCCACGCAAGTAAGCAGTCAATTTGACGTGCTTTTCTGAGAGATTTACGATGGCGTAGTCTGCCCGACCTTTTTCGGGGATGTGGTGTGGGACCCACCCAACCTGGCTATGGTGAATAGTACCCTTTTCATTGGGTGTCTGTTTTGGGCGATTGAGTACTCAATACAGTGTGTTTTTCCGAGGGGATCGTAGTGGTGTGATTCGTTGATTCAGTTTCGGGATCTTGGGGTGGGCCCCACACAGGTTTGGTCATGGTGAATAGTGTCCTTTTCCCCGGTTGACCATTTCAGGCGAGTAAGTAGTCTATCTCACATGTTTTACTGTGAGGATTACAACGGTGCGATCCGTTTGGTTGTGAGAAGCCTCTTGTGCGATCTTATTAAAAGCGAAAGCATGGAAGGTGCTCTAGTGGTGGTTCTCCCTACCTTGGTTGTAGCTGACCCTTGGCGTGTGATCGTGCACTCTTGGGAGAGTGATATAAATGGTTCACGAGATGTGGTTGTCCATGCCTGGGCCTTTGAGGTGGATTTGTTACGTCACGCCTTCACGTTGACATTGGGTGCCGTGTGCATGATAGCCTTTGGGCTGGAATGAGGTATACTCTGGGAGTATACGGGAGTGCTTGGAGGTATGCATGGTTTGTACCTGAGAACGTTTGTGTGTTCGGTTGGGGTTGACTTGGGGCCACACGTCGTGTGGGCCCCATGTGCGTGCCATGATCTGCTTTGCATACTTGGACCTCTCGCGCCATAGAGGGTCCCTTTGTGCTCGTTTGTTTGGCTAGCGGGGTGGAGTTTATTTCCCCTGGCTTTGTGCTCGTTTGTTTGACCAGTAGGGTTGAGTGGTCTCCCCTGGTTTCGCTCGCGATGGATTCGACGGTAGCGGTGCTAGTGACACCCAGTGCTGGAGCAGACGCTGCACCTATTTTGGTAGAGTTGTTCTAAAGTTGGGTGGTTGTGCGACACCCACTCCGTGTTCGGTTGGCCAGTGTTGTACCCTTCTGTAGAGATGGCCAGAGCAGTTTTGAGTTTTACCCTCCAGTGGGGCTGGGCAGTGGGTTACTCATCGACTTCTTCGGGCTTACCCTCCAGCAGGGCTGGGCAGTAGGTTGCTCACTGACTTCTAGGGTTTACCCTCGAGCAGAGACTGAGCAGTGGGTCACCCGACACTCTGAGGGTCTACCCTCTAGCAGAGACTGGGACGTGGGTCCCCTGATGACCTCTTAGGGTCTACCCTCCAGCAGGGCTGGGCAGTGGGTCGCCCGTCATTTAGTTCCAGGTCTACCCTCAAGTGAGGATGGGCAGTGGGTCGCCTGTCGACTTATTCCAGGTCTACCCTCCAGCAAGGCTGGGCAGTGGGTCGCCTGTCGACTTATTCCAGGTCTACCCACCAGCGGGGCTGGGCAGTGGGTCGCCTGATGATGTGTTATGGTCTACCTCTAGCGGGGCTGGGCAGTGGGTCGCCTGTCGACTTATTCCAGGTCTACCCTCCAGTGGGGCTGGGCAGTGGGTCGCCTGATGATGTATTAGGGTTTACCCTCCAGTAGGGCTGGGCATTGGGTCACCCGATATTTGGTTATGAATTAACCTCCGGTAGGGCTGGGAAGTGGGGACACCGGTTGGCATTCCAGACTCAGTCCTCTCGACTAGAATGGTCTGTGTCTTTCCTCCGTGGTTACCGGAGCGGGACCCTTGGTTTTACGGGTCGGTGATGGAATGACTTTGAATTTGAGGAGACCTCTCGACTACAGGGCAGTGACGAGGTGTGGTTTGACTATCCCTAGAACTCTCATGTTCGAGGGGCACTTTCCCCACCGAGACGCGTTCCTGTGACGTGATCTAAAACCGTGCGGGCGAGTCAGTGCCGCCCAAAGCGGATAGTGTCAAGGTGCGGTGATTGAGCCCCTTGGCTTGCGGTTCAGGGAAGACGTGCGGGATGCTGGGCATCGATGATGGGGTCATGTCTGGGACTGTTGGCTACTCTTTTCTTGGGCTGAGCTACGGGACAGAGATCCCCTTACGACGTTGTTTGGGCTTCTCGATTGAGCATAAGGATATGTATATACCTTGTTCAAGTACCCACTTCTTGGGATTGGTTACTCTCACTCCAGGAGAGGTGAAGACGCGCGGGGTATACCACGTGCTTTCCATGTCTAGCTTCTCGTGGTTGGATGAGTCTACTCTCCTGCTATAGGGAGTGAAGACTCGACGAGAAGTTTATCTTCTCACCGTTTCCAACTCCTCGTGCCTGGATGAGTCTACTTCCTTTCTCTTGTTGGATTGAGCTGCACTCTTTACTGTACTCTCTATTGTACCCCCTTTACTTTCTTGTTCGTTCTACTGCTCACCCTTCGGTACCTCCTTTTGTTGCTCCCTCGAGCCTTCGGGGTACCCTTCTGAGTATTTTTATACTCACCCCTGCTTAGGCTTTTCCTACACTTGGTGTGCCCTTGTAGACGACGAACAGGTGGAGCGTGACTTCATTGGAGTGTAGGAGCTTGGGATCTTGGACCGCGTGTGGTGGTCGTAGCCGGGTACCAGGTGGGAGACCCGTCAGCTGTTTATTTTGTTTACCTGTTGCCAGGTTGTGGTACTTTTTGGTTGGGCACGTGTTTTGCCCATTTTCTTTTCAGTTTGTACTTTGTACTTGTAGTGGTCGATGCACTATGTGGTTTTTTTATAGTAGTTTCCCTTTACTTTTTTTTTACTCTGCACTTTTGCATTGAGTGTGCTGCGTGTGTGTGTTTACAGGTGCTTAGGAAAAGGCCTCCCCAAGTTGTTGTGCCTTCAGCGCTGGTCGCCAGCCCCTGGCCTATGGAGGCGGGCCTGGGGTAGTTGCGGCTCGATCTCGGGTAGGGTCGGGTCGTGAAAAAGTGGTATCAGAGGTGGTTCATTCCTTGGGACGCTGTTCGGACGTCCCAAAAAGAGGAATTGGTTGGGATTTAGGGAAATAGTGTCAATGTGTCTCGAGAGCGGCTCTCAGGCCAGGGAGTCCAGTGATGGTGCGGCGGCCGACATATCCATTCACCAGGACCTTGATAACCCGCTTGTCGACTCGGCATGTAGAGACACTCGTTGTAGAGTAATTTGTTTGTGCATCACATAGGATTGAGTCTTTGACTATCCTTCTTGAGTCATCTCCCCATCGTTGTTGTTGTGGTATATACGTATATGCTCATCTGACCGCGACACTCCTTGATAACATTAAGGATGCCTCCGCGAAGACAGCTAGCCAGGATACCAGCTTTGGTTTGTGACGACGACCCTGTGAGCTATGAGGCCACAGTCCGGGACCCATCATGCGAGCCCCTTTCTCCAGGTGGGCCGGTAGCAGCACCCGCACCCGTTGAGCAGCAGGCAGTGTCAGTAGAGCAGGCTGAGCTTGAGAGCAGGTTGAGCGCGCTCCGTGAGTTCCAGCGGAAGAGACCGCTGAGGTTCAGTTGTGATCCAGACCCTCAGGCAGCAGAGGTTTGGCTCGAGGCAGTGGGTCACCTTTTCAGGCTTGTGCAGACGCCGACAGATCAGAGAGTGGCTTTGGTAGCCACCCTTTTTCGTGGAGCAGCTTGGCGTTGGTGGAGTCTGGTGACTCAGCTTCTTGACGAGTTGTCGCTTTCGTGGGACGACTTTCAGTTGTTGTTTCATGAGGATTTTTGCCCCTCCTGCTTGCGCTCTATTCGGATTCAGGAGCTCCTGCAGTTTTAGTAGGGAGGGATGATCGTGGCCGAGTACGTGGCTAGTTTTGCAGCTCGTGCACGCTTTTACCCAGACTTGGTCAATGACGACAACCTCAGAGCGCGGAAGTTTGAGAAGGGTCTCCACCGAGAGATTCATGCTGTCATAGTACCCTTGGGCATTTCCACATATGCTGGGGTGCTAGAGCAGGCGCTGGTGTTAGAGGGATTCCGGTCACGTTCTGGAGTTGGTGGTGGCAGCAGACATGTTGGAGCTGAGACGTCTGCCGCAGCTAGTGGGCATCGGCAAGCAGGACCTCGAAGCAGGTGGCTTACTGAAAACCGGACTCAGGGGCGTGGTTGTACACCACATTGGTGCCGGAGGGCACCAGTGCATCCCAGAGAGCGCCAGTGCTATGCTTGTGACGAGCGAGGTCACTTGGCACGAGACTGCCCGACCCGAGTTGCTGGGAGATTCGGGCAGGCAGCAGGCGCACCACCACGACAGAGGCAACGCTGTGATCGGAGTAGTACCCCAAGAGGTGTTGCTAGTAGAGGAGCGGGAGGAGCTGGTAGTGGGGGACGATGTTACAAGGTCTTCCCATCACCACTAGGTGGTCCACGTCAGGCTCTGGGAGCTGACAGTTGGTATCAAGGACAACCGCGAGCTTTGGATGTCTATTATCCTGCAGAGCATGAGGTGATAAGAGGTACGCTCTACAACTCTTCTACCTTTTTTGTAGTAGAATTTTTAGACTCTATGTTTGAACTCCTTTCCTCCCTGCTCCTTGTTCGAGGTGTTACCAGGGTGATGCGGGGCGTCGGGTGTAACCCTGTGTTGGTAAGGAAAAAATGCGTGAGACCTTTTCCTTTAGTAGATGGTGTTGACTCCTTCACCTTTTGAACATGTAAGAGAGCATCGACTGTGGAATCTTGCGTGACCAGATATCCTTGGGTGTTTCACCATATGGATATTCTGAAGGAGGGAATCACCGGGCCTTTTTCAGGTGCAGGTGGTGATTCCAGTCGCGACGTGCGACGTAGAGGTTTGGTCGGGGAGGTGAGCTACCCCCGAGGGCCTTCGGGCCATTTGAGACCATGCAAAGGGGTGGTGAGGTACCCTACCACCTTGCCCTAACACCAAAGTCTGGAGTGGGTGCACGACATTGGCAAGGGCCGACCTAGCTTGAACAGATCAATCCTTTGGTCTGTGTGCGGTGACGAAGAGCTGTGTGTGGATTCTTCTGGGTATGGGAAAGCCAGGTGTGGGCTTAGTACCCTGTGTTGCTCCCTAGTTTTTCTTTTCGGTGACGAAAAGCATGAACCAGGGAATGATGCAAGAAACCGGTTTTTGCTGAGAAAGACTTTGGAATATTCTTGACGATATTCCAGAGTAGCACCTTCAAACGGCATGTGATTCCGAGCCCCGGAGTGGCTGGAATTAAATTTTCCGTGCGTTCACATTGGAATCACCAAATAAATGGGATAACTCCTAAACGGAGTTCCAGATCAGAGATCCGAGTGTACGGATGGGTCCGGAATGGGGTGTTTACCCTAGGTACGACATAAAACATGTCGGCGCGGGATGTTTGGACCCATCACTCGCTTTCGGAAGGTTAAATGGATAAATTAATAAATTAATTTATTCGTTTAATGGAGAAATGATAGTATCTCTGAAACGGTGGCTCGGGTTAGAAAACCGAGGGCACCATTGAGTTCGGAGCGTGCCGTTTACCCTAGGAGGGGTATAAGTTTCGCGGGCGCGGGCTGTTTGTGAAAAATGGCCCCAGGGGCGTTTTTGTAATTTAGCTGATTCAGACGTTAAATTTTATAACTTTTGAACGGGGTCTCGGATTAAAATTCTGAGACCTCTGTTGTGCTCGAGAGGTGGTGTTTACCCTAAGCGAGACTTAACCGCGACCCCGTCGGGAGTTCGGGTTCCGGCCGACGGGCGGATGGTTAAGCGTTTCTATTTAAACGCTCAAGTCACCCCCTCCCTCTTCCTCTTCCTCATCTGGACAACAGTATGGAGGAGCTCTGCCCCTCCTTCTCCACATTGTCAAGATAGCTCCAGCGAGGCGATCTGGCCGGCAGATCGTCGCGAAGCTTCGGGCGAAGCCTCGCGAGGTAGGTGGTTTTCCTTTGTTGCGTTTTATTCCCAAACCTCCCTTTGAACCCCAATTTTAGCATCGATTTGTTGTTTATTCTTTGAAAAAATTCAATGGTCGTGTAGTACGCATTTTACTCTTTCTATCGCCCCTTTTGGAATTGAAAACGGAGTTTGGAGGAGCCCGCAACACCTCGTCGAAGTTTGTGGGTTTTTTGATATTCTCAGCCGGATTTGGGGGTGTTGGGTGTTTCTGGCGGTCCGAGGAACGGTGGCAGGGGCTTCGGCGGCGGCGGGTGGCGGCGGCACTCCTCAGCGCGGCGACGGTCTTCTACGGACGGCGGCGAGGTAGGGGCTCCGGGCGGCACCGGCGTAGCGCGAGGAGGAGGGGGCCGAGGGGTGCGCGACCCCGCGTACGGCGCGACCGCGACCCGCATGTCACGGGTCGCTGTGGGGGAAAGCGACCGGCCACGATGGCCAATCGGTGGCGACAGGCCGCGGCCAGCTAGCCGCGACGGAGCGAACCGGACCCGCGGCCGGGCCGGTCCGGCCCAAGAGGGTTTCTTTTTCTTTTAAAATATTTGGACGCCCGTATTTCGGGCTACGGGCGTCTGTTTTGCGTGCCGTCAGTAGCAGCACAGAACATGTGTCGAGGGGAACATTTTGAGATGGTTTTGGGAATTTTTTTCCCAAAACGATTGGCCTTGAAGGAGCGACGCGTCTTTAAGTGAGATGTCGTTTTCTCCGGGAATCTTGTTTTGAGCGGCACGGACGCATCTGACGTCTGTTTTGTGTGCCATCCGCAGCGTTGGAACCCTGGCATCGAGGCGGAGGTTTCCAGGGTGGCTCCGGGCGTTGAAGCCAGAGTTGAGGCGTGGGCCCCACAACCCGTCTTTCGAGCTACGTGCAGCATTTCACGACTTTTTTGTCGGACGTCCGTTCGGGGCGTGCGAGCAGTCGATGTTGGGTATTTTTCCGAGGGGATTGAAATGGTGCAATCCGCCCGCCCTAATTTGGCACGATGGTGCGGGGCCCACGAGGGCCGTTTGGGCTTCGACGATGATTTTCCATCTTAATCACCGGGCGACTGTTTTGGACAAGTGAATAGTCCATCTTTTGTACTTTTTCGAGAGGATCGCAATGGTGCGATCTATTCATTGAGTTTCGGGACCAGGATGCGGGTCCCACGTGGCGCTGCTCGTGTGCAGTGTGCCGGAACACATCTTTTTCTCCGGGTCCCCATTCCACGCAAGTAAGAAGTCAATTTGACGTGATTTTTCGAGAGCTTTACGATGGCGTAGTCCGCCCGACCTTTTTCGGGGATGTGGTGTGGGACCCACCCGACCTGGCTATGGTGAATAGTACCCTTTTCATCAGGTGTCCGTTTTGGGCGATTGAGTACTCAATCTAGTGTGTTTTTCTGAGGGGATTGCAGTGGCGTGATTCCTTGATTCAGTTTCGGGATCTTGGGGTGGGCCCCACACGGGT
The DNA here is from genome assembly GCA_963277665.1 of Viscum album. Lineage (NCBI taxonomy): Eukaryota > Viridiplantae > Streptophyta > Magnoliopsida > Santalales > Viscaceae > Viscum > Viscum album. The sequence continues at coordinate 1,904,146,879 of OY728152.1, read as the reverse complement.
TTGATCACAGTGAATAGTGCCTTTTTCACCAGTTGACCGTTTCGGGCGAGTAAGTAGTCTATCTCACGTGTTTTTTCGCGAGCATTACAACGGTGCGATCCGTTTGGTTGTGAGAAGCCTCTTGTGCGATCTTATTAACAGAGGAAGCATGGAAGGTGCTCTAGTGGTGGTTCGCCCTACCTTGGTTGTAGCGGACCCTTGGCGTGTGATCGCTCACTCTTGGGAGAGTGATATAAATGGTTCACAGGATGTGGTTGGCCGTGCCTGGGCCTTTGAGGTGGATTTTTTAGGTCACGCCTTCGCGTTGACGCTGGGTACTGTGTGCACGATATCCTTTGGGCTGGAATGAGGTATACTCTGGGAGTATACGGAAGCACTTGGAGGTACACATGGTTTGTACCTGAGAACGTTTGTGCGTTCGGTTGGGGTTGACTTGGGGCCACACGCCGTGTGGGCCCCATGTGCGTGCCATGCTCTGCTTTGCGTACTTGGACCTCTCGCGGCGTAGAGGGTCCCTTTGTGATAGTTTGTTTGGATAGCAGGGTGGAGCTTATTTCCCCTGGCTTTGTGCTTGTTTGTTTGACCAGCAGGGTTGAGTGGTCTCCCCCTGGTTTCACTCGCGATGGATTGGCCGATAGCGGTGCTAGTGACACCCAGTGCTGGAGCAGACACTGCACCTATTTTGGGAGAGTTGTTCTGGAGTTGGGTGGTTGCGCGACACCCACCCTATGTTTGGTTGGCAAGTGTTGTACCCTCCTGTAGAGATGGCCCAAGCAGTTTTGAGTTTTACCCTCCAGCGGGGCTGGGCAGTGGGTTACTCATCAACTTCCTCGGGCTTACCCTCCAGCGGGGCTGGGCAGTGGGTTGCTCACTGACTTCTAGGGTTTACCCTCCAGCAGAGACAGGGCAGTGGGTCACCCAACACTCTGAGGGTCTACCCTCCAGCAGAGACTGGGTAGTGGGTCACCCGACGACCTCTTAAGGTCTACCCTCCAGCAGGGCTGGGCAGTGGGTCGCCCGTCATCTAGTTCCAGGTCTACCCTCCAGCGAGGCTGGGCAGTGGGTCTCCTGTCGACTTATTCCAGGTCTACCCTCAAGTGAGGCTGGGCAGTGGGTCGTCTGTCGACTTATTCCAGGTCTACCCTCTAGCGGGGCTAGGAAGTGGGTCACCTGATGATGTGTTATGGTCTACCCTCCAGTGGGGATGGTCAGTGGGTCGCCTGTCGACTTATTCTAGGTCTACCCTCTAGCGGGGCTGGGTAGTGGGTCGCCTGATGATGTATTAGGGTTTACCCTCCAGCAGGGCTGGGCAGTGGGTCACCCGATATCTGGTTATGAATTACCCTCCGGTAGGGCTGGGCAGTGGGGACACTGGTTGGCATTCCTGACTCAGTCCTCTCGATTAGGCTGGTCTGTGGCTTTCCTCCGTGGTTACCAGAGCGGGACCCTTAGTTGTACGGGTCAGTGATGGAATGGCTTTGACTTTGAGGAGACCTCTCGACTGCAGGGTAGTGACGAGGTGTGGTTGGACTTTCCCTAGAACTCTCAAGTTCGAGGGGCACTTTCCCCATCGAGATGCATTCTTGTGACGCGATCTAAAACCGTGCAGGCGAGTCAGTGCCGCCCAAAGCAGATAGTGTCAAGGTGCGGTGATTGAGCCCCTTGGCTTGCGGTTCAGGGCAGATGTACGGGATGCTGGGCATCGATGATGGGGTCATGTTTGAGACTGTTGGATACTCTTTTCTTGGGCTGAGCTACGGGACAGAGATCCTCTTACGACTTTGTTCGGGCTTCTCGATTGAGCATAAGGATATGTATATAGCCTGTTCGAGTACCCACTTCTTGGGATTGGTTACCCTCAACCCAGGAGAGGTGAGGACGCGTGGGGTATACCACGTGCTTTCCGTGTATAGCTGCTCATGGTTGGATGAGTCTACTCTCCTGCTATAGGGAGCGAAGACTCGATGGGAAGTTTATCTTCTCACCGTTTCCAGCTCCTCGTGCCTGGACGAGTCTACTTCCTTTCTCTTGTTGGGTTGAGCTGGACTCTTTACTGTACTCTCTGTTGTACCCCCTTTACTTTCCTGTTCGATCTACTACTCACCCTTCGGTACCTCCTTTTGTTTCTCCATCAACCCTTCGGGGTATCCTACTGAGTATTCTTATACTCACCCCTGCTTGGGCTTTGCCCGCACTTGGTGTGCCCTTGCAGACGACGGATTGGTGGAGCGTGACTTTAGTGGAGCATAGGAGCTTGAATGCTTGGACCGCGTGCGGCGGTCGTAGCCGGGTTCCAGGTGAGACGCCTGCCAGCTGTTTCTTTTGTTTACCTGTTGCCGGGTTGTGGTACTTTTTGGTTGGGCACGTGTTTTTCCCATTTTCTTTTCAGTTTGTACTTTGTGCTTGTAGTGGTGGATGCACTCTGTGGTTTTTTATAGCAGTTTCCCTTTACTTTTCTTTTTTACTCTGCACTTTTGCATTGAGTGTGCTGCGTGTGTGTGTTTACAGGTGCTTAGGCAAAGGCCTCCCTGAGTTGTTGTGCCTTCAGCGCTGGTCGCGAGCCCTTGGCCTATGGAGGCGGGCCTGTGGTAGTTGCGGCTCCAGTCCGGGTAGGGTCGGGTCGTGAAAAAGTGGTATCAGAGGTGGTTCGTTCCTTAGGATGCTGTTCAGACGTCCCAAAAAGAGGAATTGGTTGGGATTTAGGGCAACAATGTCAACGTGTCTCGAGAGCGGCTCTCAGGCCAGGGAGTCCAGTGATGGTGTGGCGGCCGACATATCCATTCAACAGGACCTTGATAACCCACTTGTCGACTCGGCATGCTGAGACACTCGTTGAAGAGAAATTTGTTTGTGCATCACATAGGATTGAGTCTTTGACTGTCCTTCTTGAGTCAGCTCCCCATTATTGTTGTTGTGGTATATACATATATGCTCATCTGACCGCGACAGTCCTTGATAATATTCAGGATGTCTCCGCGAAGACAGCCAGCCAGGATTCTAGCTTTGGTTCTTAACGACGACCCTGTGAGTTATGAGGCCACAGTCTGGGACCCATAATGCGAGCCCCTTTCTCCGGGTGGGCCGGTAGAAACACCCCCACCTGTTGAGCAGCAGGCAGTTTCAGCAGAGCAGGCTGAGCTTGAGCGCAGGTTGAGCGCGCTCCGTGAGTTCCAGCGGCAGAGACCGCTGAGGTTCAGTGGTGAGCCAGACCCTCAGGCAGCAGAGGATTGGCTCAAGCCAGTGGTTCGCCTTTTCAGGCTTGTGCAGACGCCGACAGATCAGAGAGTGGCTTTGGCAGTCACTCTTTTTCGTGGAGCAGATTGGCGATGGTGGAGTCTGGTGACTCCGCTTCTTGACGAGTCGTTGCTTTTGTGGGACGATTTTCAGTTGTTGTTTCATGAGAAGTATTGCCCCTCCTGCTTGCACTCCGTTCGGATTCAGGAGCTCCTGCAGTTTCAGCAGGGAGGGATGACGGAGGCCGAGTACGCGGCTAGTTTTGCAGACCGTGTACGCTTTTACCCAGACTTGGTCAATGACGACAACCTCCGAGCGCGGAAGTTTGAGCAGGGACTCCGCCGAGAGATTCATGTTGTCATAGTACCCTTGGGCATTTCCACATATGCTGGGGTGCTAGAGCAGGCGCTGGTGTTAGAGGGCTTCCTGTCACGTTATGGAGTTGGTGGTGGCAGCAGACACGTTGGAGCTAAGACGTCTGCCGCAGCTAGTGGGCGTCAGCAAGCAGGACCTCGACGCAGGTGTCTTACTAACAACCAGACTCAGAGGCGTGGTCGTACACCACAGTGGCTCTAGAGGGCACCAGTGTAGCCCAGAGAGCGCCGATGCTATGCTTGTGATGAGTGAGGTCACTTGGCACGAGACTGCCCGAACCGAGTTGCTGGGAGCTTCAGGCAGGCAGCAGGCGCACCACCATGACAGAGGCAGCGCCGTGATCGGAGTAGTAACCAGATAGGTGGTGCTAGCAGAGGAGCGGGAGGAGCTGGTAGTGGGGGGCGATGTTACGAGGTCTTCCCATCACCACTAGGTGGTCCACGTTAGGCTCCGGGAGCTGACAGTTGGAATCAAGGACATCCACGAGCTTTGGATGTCTATTATCCTACAGAGCATGAGGTGATAAGAGGTACACTCTACAACTCTTCTACCTTTTTGTAGTAGAATTGTTAGACTATGTGTGTGAACTCCTTTCCTCCCTGCTCCTTATTCGAGGTGTTACCAGGGTGACACGGGGCGTTGGGTGTAACCCTGTGTTGGTAAGGAAAAAAGGCGTGAGACCTTTTCCTTTAGTCGATGGTGTTGACTCCTAAGCCTTTTGAGCGTGTAAGAGAGCATCGACTGTGGAATCTTGCATGACCAGATATCCTTGGGCGTTTCACCATATGGATATTCTGAAGGATAGAATCACCAGGCCTTGTTTCAGGTGCGGGCGGTGATTCCAGTCGCGGCGTGCGATGTAAAGGTTTGGCCGGGGAGGTGAGCTACCCCCGAGGGCCTTCGGGCCATTTGAGACCATGCAAAGGGGTGGCGAGGTACCCTACCGCCTTTCCCTAACCCCAAAGTCTGAAGTGGGTGCACGACATCAGCAAGGGCCGACCTAGCATGAACAAATCAATCCTTTGGTCTGTGTGCGGTGACGTAGAACTGTGCGTGGGTTCGTCTGGGTATGGGAAAGCCAGGTGTGGGCTTAGTACCCTGTGTTTCTCCCTAGTTTTGCTTTTCGGGGATGAAAAGCTTGAAGGAGGGAATGATGTAAGAACCCAGTTTTTGCTGAGAAAGACTTTGGAAATTTTTTGACGATATTACAGAGCATCACCTTCAGACGGTGGGTGATTCCAAGCCCCGGAGTGGCTGGAATTAAATTTTCAGTGCGTTCACATTGGAATCGCAAAATAAATGGGATAACTCCTAAACGGAGTTCTGGATCAGAGATCCGAGTGTACGGATGGGTCCGGAATGGGGTGTTTACCCTAAGCACGACATAAAACATGTCTGCACGAGATGTTTGGACCCCTCGCTCGCTTTCGGAAGGTTAAACGGATAAATTAATAAATTCATTTATTCGTTTAATGGTGAAATGATAGTATCTCTTAAACGGTGGCTCAGGTTGGAAAACCGAGGCCACTGTTGAGTTCAGAGCGTGCCGTTTACCCTAGGAGGGGTATAAGTTTCGCGGGTGCGGGCCGTTTGTGAAAAATGGCCCCGGGGGCGTTTTCGTAATTTAGCGGCTTCGGATGTTAAATTTTATAACTTTTGAATGGGATCTCGGATTAAAATTTGGAGACCTCCGTTGTGCTCGGGACGTGGTGTTTACCCTAAGGGAGGCTTAACCGCGACCCCGTCGGGAGTTCGGGTTCGGGCCTACGGGCGGATGGTTAAGCATTTCTATTTAAACGCTCAAGTCACCCCTCCCTCTTCCACTTCCTCATCTGGACAGCAGCAAGGAAGAGCTCTCCCCCTTTTTCTCCACTCTGGTGAGATAGCTCCGGCGAGGCGAGCTGGCCGGCAGATCGTCGCGAAGCTTCGGGCGAAGCCCCGCGAGGTAGGATGTTTTCCTTTGTTACGTTTTATTCCCAAACCTCCCTTTGAACCCCAATTTTAGCATCGATTTGTTGTTTATTCTTTGAAAAAATTCCATGGTCGTGTAGTACGCATTTTACTCTTTCTATCGGCCCTTTCAGAATTGAAAACGGAGTTTGGAGGAGCCTGCAACACCTCGTCGAAGTTTGGGGGTTTTTGGATCTTCTCGGCCGGATTTGGGGGTGTTTGGTGTTTCCGGCGGTCCGAGGCGCGACGGCAGGGGATTCGACGGCGGCGGCTGGCAGTGGCGCTCCTCAGCGCGGTGGCATGGCGGCGGTCTTCTGCGGACGGCGGCGAGGCAGGGGTTCCGAGCGGCGCCGACATAGAGCGAGGAGGAGGGGGCCGCGGGGTGTGCGACCCCGCGTGCGGTGCGACCGCGACCCGCATGGCGTGGGTCGCTGCGAGGGAAAGCAACCGACCATGATGGCCGGTCGGTGGTGACAGGCCGCGGCCAGCTGGCCGCGGTGGAGCGAACCGGACCCGTGGCCGGGCCACGGGCCGGCTGTGGGCGGACCGGCCGGACCGGGCCGGTCCGACCCAAGAGGGTTCCCTTTTCTTTTAAAATCTTCGGACGCCCGTATTTCGGGCTACGGGCGTCTGTTTTGCGTGCTGTCAGCAGCAGCACAGACCTTGCGTCGAGGGGAACGTTTTGAGATGGTTTTGGGAATTTTTTCCCAAAATGATGGGCCTCGAAGGCACGACGCGTCTTTAAGTGAGATGTCGTTTTCTCCGGGAATCTTGTTTTGAGCGGCACAGACACATCCGACGTCTGTTTTGCGTGCCGTCAGCGGCGTTGGAATCCTGGCATCGAGGCGGAGGCTTCCAGGGTGGCTCCGGGCATTGAAGCCGGAGTTGAGGCGTGGGCCCACAACCAGTCTTTCGAGCTACGTGCAACGTTTCACGACTTTTTCATCAGACGTCCGTTCAGGGCGTGCGAGCAGTCGATGTTGGGTGTTTTTCCGAGGGGATTGAAATGGTGCAATCCGCCCGCCCTAATTCGGCACGATGGTGCGGGGCCCACGAGGTCCGTTTGGGCGTCGACGATGATTTTCCATCTTAATCATCGGGCGACCGTTTTGGACAAGTGAATAGTCCATCTTGTGTAATTTTTTGAGAGGATCGCAACGGTGGGATCTGTTCGTTGAGTTTCGGGACCGGGATGCGGGTCCCAAATGGCGCCGCTCGTGTGTGGTGTGCCAGAACACATCTTTTTCTCCAGGTCCCCGTTCCATGAAAGTAAGCAGTCAATTTGACGTGATTTTACGAGAGCTTTGCGATGATGTAGTCCGCCCGACCTTTTTCAGGGACGCGGTGTGGGACCCACCCGACCTGGCTATGGTGAATAGTAACCTTTTAATCGGGTGTCCGTTTTGGGCGATTGAGTACTCAATCCTATGTGTTTTTCCGAGGGGATCACAGTGGCATGATTCGTTGATTCAGTTTCGGGATCTTGGGGTGGGCCCCACACGGGTTTGGTCACAGTGAATAGTGCCTTTTTTTACCGGTTGACCATTTCAGGCGAGTAAGTAGTCTATCTCGCATGTTTTTTCGCGAGGATTACAATGGTTCTATCCGTTTGGTTGTGCAAAGCCTCTTGTCTAATCTTATTAATCGCGGATGAATGGAAGGTGCTCTTGTGGTGGTTCTCCCTACCTTGGTTTTAGCGGACCCTTGGCGTGTGATCGCGCACTCTTGGAAGAGTGATATAAATGGTTCACGAGATGTGGTTGGCCGTGCCTGGGCCTTTGAGGTGGATTTGTTATGTCACACCTTCGCATTGACGTTGGGTGCCATGTGCACGATAGCCTTTGGGCTGGAATGAGGTATACTCTGGGAGTATACGAGATCGCTTGGAGGTACACAAGGGTTGTACTTGAGAACGTTTGTGCGTTCGGTTGTGGTTGACTTGGGGCCACACGTCGTGTGGGCCCCATGTGCGTGCCATGCTCTGCTTTGCGTACTTGGACCTCTCACGGCGAAGAGGGTCCCTTTGTGCTCGTTTGTTTGGCTAGCAGGGTGGAGTTTATTTCCCCTGGCTTTATGCTCATTTGTTTGACCAGCAGGGATGAGTGGTCTCCCCCTAGTTTCGCTCGCGATGGATTTTCCGGTAGCGGTGCTAGTGACACCCAGTGCTGGAGCCGACACTGCACCTATTTTGGGAGAGTTGTTCTGGAGTTGGGTGGTTGCACGACACCCACTCCGTGTTCGGTTGGCCAGTGTTGTACCCTCTTATAGAGATGGCCAGAACGGTTTTGAGTTTTACCCTCCAGTGGGGCTGGGCAATGGGTTACTCATCGACTTCCTCGGGCTTACCCTCCAGCAGGGTTGGGCAGTGGGTTGCTCACTGAATTCTAGGGTTTACCCTCCAGTAGAGACTGGGCAGTGGGTCACCCGACGCTCTGAGGGTCTACTCTCCAGCAGAGACTGGGTAGTGGGTCACCCGATGACCTCTTAGGGTCTACTCTCCAGCAGGGCTGGGCAGTGGGTCACCCGTCATCTAGTTCCCAGTCTACCCTCCAGCGAGGCTGGGCAATGGGTCGCCTGTCAACTTATTCCAGGTCTACCCTCCAGCGAGGCTGGGCAGTGGGTCACCCGTCGACTTATTCCAGGTCTACCCTGCAGCGGGGCTGGGTAGTGGGTCGCCTGATGAAGTGTTATGGTCTACCCTCCAACGGGGCTGGGCAGTGGGTCGCCTGTCGACTTATTCCAGGTCTACCCTCCAGCGGGGCTGGGCAGTGGGTCGCCTGATGATGTATTAGGGTTTACCCTCCAGCAGGGCTAGGCAGTGGGTCACCCGATATCTGGTTATGAATTACCCTCTGGCAGGGCTGGGCAGTGGGGACACCGGTTGGCATTCCAGACTCAGTCCTCTCGACTAGGCTGGTTTGTGACTTTCCTCTGTGGTTACCGGAGCGGGACCCTTGGTTGTACGGGTCGGTGATGGAATGGCTTTGACTTTGAGGAGACCTCTCGACTGTAGGGTAGTGATGAGGTGTGGTTTGACTTTCCATAGAACTCTGAAGTTTGAGGGGCAAATTCCCTACCGAGACGCATTCTTGTGACGCGATCTAAAACCGTGTGGGTGAGTCAATGCCGCCTAAAGAGGATAATGTCAAGGTGAGGTGATTGAGCCCCTTGGCTTGCGGTTCAGGGCAGACATGCGGGATGCTGGGCATCGATGATGGGGTCATGTCTGGGACTGTTGGCTACTCTTTTCTTAGGCTGAGCTACGGGATGGAGATCCCCTTACGACGTTGTTCGGGCTTCTCGATTGATCATAATGATATGTATATACATTGTTCGAGTACCCACTTCTTGGGCTTGGTTACTCTACCTCCAGGATAGGTGAGGACGCGTGGGGTACGCCACGTGCTTTCCGTGTCTAGCTTCTCATTGTTGGATGAGTCTACTCTCCTATTATAGGGAGCGAAGACTCGACGGGAAGTTTATCTTCTCACCATTTCCAGCTCCTTATTCTCGGACGAGTCTACTTCCTTTATCTTGTTGGGTTGAGCTGGACTCTTTACTGTACTCTCTATTGTACCCCCTTTACTTTTCTGTTCGCTCTACTGCTCACCCTTTAGTACCTCCTTTTGTTGCTCCCTCAAGCCTTCGGGGTATCCTACTGAGTATTTTTATACTCACCCCTGCTTGGGCTTTGCCCGCACTTGGTGTACTCTTGCAGACGACGGACAGGTAGAGCGTGACTTCAGTGGAGCGTAGGAGCTTGGGAGCTTGGACCGCGTGTGGTGGTTGTAGCCGGGTTCCAGGTGGGAGACCCGTCAGCTGTTTCTTTTGTTTACCTATTGCCGGGTTGTGGTACTTTTTGGTTGGGCACATGTTTTTCCCATTTTCTTTTCAGTTTGTACTTTGTATTTGTAGTGGTCAAAGCACTATATGGTTTTTTATAGCATTTTCCCTTTACTTTTCTTTTTACTCTGCACTTTTGCATTGACTGTACTGCGTGTGTGTGTTTACAGTTGCTTAGGCAAAGGACTCCCCGAGTTGTTGTGCCTTCGACGCTTGTCGCCAGCCCCTGGCCTATGGAGGCGGGCCTGGGGTAGTTGCGGCTCAAGCCCGGGTAGGGTCGGGTCGTGACATAACCCCACTTTCTAGTAGTGGGTAGTCCACTGTACAAACAAGTGATGTTATCATATCCCCCATGGAATGGAAAGTAAGAAGTTATATGTGATATAATAACTTCATAAGTATAAATTTGTTAAAAATATCATATATATACTTTAAATCCACCATTATAATAATATGTGAGATGCGATGCTGGAAAAAGAATGACATCGGTTCGTGAGGCGGTAGTTAACTGTACACATGGATGATGATTTCATATCCCATTTGATGGAATAGAAGTTAGATTTAGGTTATTCAACTAAAATAATAGCATCAAAATATATAATAGATAATGGTGTTATTATATAAGAATAATGGAGAATATTTGAAGAAGGTGGAAGAAGAAATAAAAAAAATTCACAGTAAAACATGATACATATTATTTGAACAACCTCCATAGGTAAGCACCAAAATCCTTCTTAGAATGTATTTATTATCAAAATAAAAGATATAGTTCATTTTTAGAAAATATAAAATAGTTTTGGGGTAGGTTTTGGATAATAAAAAAGGGATTTTAAGGTTTGAAGTGGAGAGGAGAGGGGGTGGGCTTTTATAAGTGAGGTGAGTGGCACACATGTAATTTTTCAAATGAAAAAGGTGTACCCACGTTTTTAACATAAAAAAGGATCCAAAATGGACCATTATAGATAATTATACATGATAAGGTCTAAATATTTCGATTTAATAGATTTAATACAAGTTTTTAGGTCATTTTAACCGTTATATATTTAGTTTAACCCCCTAGTAAATTTATTTTTACCTTAACCGTGATAATTATTATTTTTGTTTTGACTATTTATGATGGTAAAAAATTAATCTGAAATTATTTGATAATATAATGTATTCATATTCAAAATATATAATTCATTTTACCAAATTCAATTCCCATAATTGAAAAAATGTAACTTAAAACAAAACCCACAAACACAGTGAAAAACAGTTTTTTAAGAATTATATTTTTTGAGAAAAATAAGATATTATATTAACTCTATGAATAATAATAATAATTTTATAAAACCAAATTAATAATTATTGATATATAATCTATAAATTTCATTTAAAAAATTCCTCATTAGGGACTATATTAATTAATTAAAATGGGGAAACATTATGCACTTTAAAACCGTTTTCTGAAAAATCCCATTTTTAAACTAAAAACACAAATACTAAAATCCAATATAAATTTGTTTCAAAATTAATTAAGATGATTAAATATAACTATATTATATTTACATTACTTGAAATAATATTCAAAATATAATGGGACTTTTAAATTACTTAATTTATTTAAAAGAAATGATTTTTTTACAAAAATTGGTATTATTCGCTATTCAAAGAATAACAAATATTTTTCCAAACAACACCAAAATTTATCCTTTAGTAAATTTAGATATAATGAATTAAAAAATTACATTAATTTTTTAAAAATCAATTTAGAAAATTTTTAAACTAAACTTTTAAATAAAACTGTATCATAAAAGTGTTTAATTAAAACTATTTCCTTTTTTATTTTAAAATTACTTCATATTTTTATAATGAATATGAAAGTAATTTATTATATAATTACCTAGTTTGTTACATTATTTAACTATTATGGAAATTGTATCCTCAAAATTTTATTCACTTATTAAATAAGCAAGGATATCTCTCCTTCATCAATTTTAGATTCCCTTGTTGCCTCTTCAACCATATGGGTTTTCCATAAAACCTTTACCTAGTGAATCAACTTATCACCTAACACTTGATATTTATGGTCAATAATCAAAATAGTATATTCCTCATAATAAAGGTAATATTCTAACTTAACTACTTTAAGGCTCAAAACATGATATTAATCTAGCATATATTTTCTTAACATCGAGACATGATAAACATTGTGCACCTAAGATAAAATTAGGGGAAAAGCCACTCGGTAGGCAAATCATTAGAATTTATCCAATATTTAATATGGTATAATGATACATGGAATTATATTTCCATTTTTACCAAAACTAATAACACTTTTCCATGTATATACTTTTAGAAAAACATGATCACTTACATCAAAAGAAAGATCATTCCTTTAGTTATTCACATAACATTTCTACCTGCTCCAAGCCGTCTTCATATGTTGCTAAATCAATTAAACCTTATCATCTATTTCCTCTACCAAATATGGTCCCATAAACATCCTTTATCATAATTTATCTCAAAAATATTTTATTTGACATCAACTTCCATTTAATTCCTCAAATGGTTCCATATGTATACTAGAATGAAAAATATTGTTATAAGGAAAATCAACCAAAGAAATTTGTTGATAAAAACACCCCATGTAAAACATTAAACAATAATGAAGAATATATTCCATGTTCTAAATAATATACTCATTATGACTATTAGTTTGAGTATGAAAAGTTGTACCTAAATTTAACTCAGTACCCAAAGATTTGTGAATTCCATTCCAAAAATTTGATGTAAACCTAGGATCACGGTCTGATACAATGGAGAGAGGAACTCCATGTAGCATGACTATATCCTTAAGATATAATTTAGAAACATGATCCAAATACATATCACCTCTAATGTTATGGAAATGTGTAGATTTAGTTAATTAATCAATAATAAAGCAAATCAAATTTTTACCTTGAGAAGTATTTGGTAATCCCACCATAAAATCCATTGATATATTTTCCCATTTCCACTCTAGTATTGGAAAAGGTTAAAGTAATCCCTTTGATAATTTTCATTCTTATTTAACCTATTTACATGTAAAAAATTTTATGGTAAAGTTAGCAATATCTCTTTTCATTCCATCCCACAAGTAATAATCCTAAAGGGCTCCATACATCTTAGTGATGCTCGGAAGAATGGAAAACAGAGAACAATTATCTTCACTAAAAAACTATTTATTCAATTAAAAATCACAAGGCACACATAATATTTTTCCAAATAATAAAACAACTTCTTCATCAATATTAAAATATAGAAATTTACCCTTCTCAACATATTCTAACTTTTCTTGTAAACCACGATCATCCTTCTAAGCTTTCTTAATTCTTTATAAAATATTCAATTGAACTAAAACCTAAAAAAATAGAGTATTTCCCTCAATACACAACTTATAGGACAAAATTCATCAAGTCATTAATAAAAGGGTCATATTATAAGCGTAACATGGTTAATTTAGCATTTTTTTTCTAACTCAAAGCATCTTCCAATTTGTTTTTATTTTCCAAGATGGTAATAAATTTTGCAATTATAATCCTTGATCAGTTCTAGTTATCTTATCTATCTCATGTTCAATTATTTCTAAGTGAATATATACTTCAAACATTTATGATCAGTATATATTTCACACTATACTCTATATAAATGATGCCTCTAAATTTTTAAATAAAAAACTGTAGAATCTAATTTCAAATCACGTGAAGGGTAATTTAACTCATGAGGTTTAAGCTAATGTGAAGTATAAGAAATTACCTGATAATTATACATCAGGACAAAACCAAATCCATTCAATAAATCATAACTATAGATGAATAATTATCCATTTATAGATGGATGGTCCAAAACTAGAGAATTCACCAATCTTCTTTTTAGTCATTGAAAACAATCATCACATTCTTTTATAAATTTGAATTTAACTGTTTTTTTGAGTTAAATTAGTTAGTGGGATATAAAACCCAAAAAAGTTTTCAAAAAACCACCAATAGTAATCCACTAATCCAAGAAAACTATGAATATCTTCGATATTTGTGTGTCTTTTCCATTCTTCAATTTTTTTAGCAGGGTCTGCAATTATTCCATCTTTAGAAAAAATAAATCCAAGTAAAGAAATTATTTTGAAAACTAAATTCAAACTTAGTAAATTTTTAATATAGTTTATTTTATTATATGTTTTGAAAAACATTCCTTAGGTGCCTTTCATGTTCCTCATAACTTTTACAATACACTAAAATCACATCAATAAAAATAACCACAAAGTTATCCAAGAACTCATAGAAAATTCAATTCAAATGGTCTATAAATATAAGATGTTCATTAGAAAACCCAAACACCATAACTAAAAACTCATAGTGCCCATATCTAGTCCAAAATTTAGTCTTCCAAATTTCATCCCCCTTAACCTTCATTTGTTGGTACCCAAAAATTAGATTAACCTTTGTAAAATATTGATCTCCCTAAATCTAATAAGAAATCATCGATATGAGGAAAAATATATTTGTTATTAATATCGATGTTATACAGAGATCTATAATATATGAAATGTATCATTGAACTATATTTATTTTTAACAAAAAATAGGAGCACCATATTGAGAAGTTCTAGGTTAAATAAAAAATTTATCTAATAACTCCTTCAATTGATTTTTAACTCTGAATATTCTACTTGATCCACAAGATAAGGGGGTTTAGAAATAGGCTTATCATAAAAAAATAATCCAACATTAAAATCAAACTCACAATTAGGAATAAAACTAGAAAAATAATTAGTAAATACATCCATGTATTCATTGACTACTGTAACATCACTAATATGAATAGTTTCTTTATTTTAAACAATATGAGCTAAATATCTTTCACTGCCATCTATAATCAATTTATCAGCTTCTTGGTAAGTTATCAAAGGCATGAAATAATTAAACATATCTTTATTATCTCTACAGTCTATATTATCATGATAAACTGATAGGAAATATATACCAAAACTTTTATCAAAATCTATTATGTCTAGTTCAATAAGATTTATAGGAAAGATCATTCCACTAATAACAATATGAAGATTACAATAAATCTTGGTTTCTTTAATATTTCCACCTGGAGATTTCACCAAAATATTATCTTCTTTTCTTATGGTGATATTCACATTTTACTTTCAAATTTATTATAAATGAATAAAGTAAAGATATAGAGTTAAACAAGGAATTGGAATAGTTCAAATAAAAAAGTAACATACCTGTCCCTTCTTTATTTGATGGACCAACATCAATCCTATTAGTAGAAAAAGATTTTTACACACCCATTTTATTTGGATCTTGATGATTTCCATATTGAGTTACTAACTTCTGGAACACACTAGCATAATGACCCAACTCATTGTGTTTAAAACATATCACCATTGGATAGCTATCTGTTTCCTCATTCTTAGATTCTTCAGTATTATTTCCCTTTTAATCATGAGCCATATGATCAGGATTTCAACATTGGTAACACTTCTTAAATTCCATAATACATTTTCTAGGTTTATTTTTACTAAAATTAGAAAAAAGTGATTTTAATTTTCTTACCTCTAGATTTATTTGATGTATGTTTCCCTATCACCTGCCATCCGGACCACTCCTTACATTCATCATTATGAGGAACATAGGTTTCAGAAAAATATGTCTCAACCTTTTCATCACAATAAAAAAAATTCATCATAAATTTTAAATTCTCTTTGGATAAATCTCATCATATACATGGTTTAAATATTGATTAAAATATATTAATTTTACTACTAATGTCCCAAATAAATTTCAATACATAAATAGCCAATCTTGTGAAGTTTTCTTCACAGGAAGCTACATAATATTCACCTTTTTTGCTCAATTCCATGAATTGTTTCTCTATATAGAGTAGAACAACCTTAAGAAAATATTTCTTAAGGAAGATATTATTAAATGTATCCCATTTCATGGAATCAAGATCATATCTCTCTCTGGTATTCTTAACCAAAGTCCACCATCTATCAGTTTCACCATAAAAATGATAAATGGAAATGGTTACCTTTTTAAATTATGAACACCCCATGAATTCAAATACCTTCTCCAAGGAATTAATACATCCTTTAGCTTATACTGGTTTAGATGATCCACTAAATTAAGGGGGATATTGTCTTGTCAAATGATATTCTTTCATCATGCTCCTCTATGGTAAATTTGGATAATCCCTAGCATGGATACCACCACTATTTATAGCTTTTATAAATTGATCCATCATTACAACAAACCGTTATTTTTCAATTCAAACCATCTTAGGATGCTGATTTGGAAGGATATTTTCCTATTAATTTCTTCATACTATAGATTATCTATTTCATTGGTGAATAACCATTATGAAAATACATATTTTAGAAAAAGTAACATGTTTATCTTAAAATTATATATAATTTGAACTTAACCATAAAATAAAATCTTTCAAGGGAATGATATTAATATCATCATATCCTCTAAAGTTATCTAAACCAACCTATGATACCAAATGTAAGGGCATGGACTTAAAAATTATTTAATATTGGATTTTAAGTCAATAATTCATTCTCTTACATTTGAGAATCTTTTCAGATTTAGGGTTTTAGAGAATTAGGTAATAAATAATACATAACAAAAATCATAAATTAAAAATGGGATATTTCATATTAGTATCCATTTTTCCCATAATATATTAATTTTAAAATAAATCACGATTTCTTTTCATGAAAAATCAAGAATACTTTAAACTTGATATATTCATTTCCTATATCCATCCTTAAACTATACAAAAAACATTTTATAATACAGGATAAGAACAAAAATCTCAATAAGCGACATAAAATGAAGAATTATTTTAGTCTAGTGAAAAACATTATAACCTATAAAACAACATTTTCTAAAAAAATATAGCTTTTTCCTAGAAATGGAATCATTTTACTTAAAAATTGTAATGTCCCGGATCCGGATGCCACTCAACGAGTGCCCCAAACCTAGTTGGTCACATGAACTCAAGCGCATTTCCCCAAATTCCAGAGGCTGCTGACTAGCAGTGAGGGCCCAGGTCTGATAGTGGGGATATTATTCCCTCATTTGTCAAAGTGTAGTGCAATAGAAAAGATAAATAACATACAACAACAGAAGTAGTAAACAATATACAACTGAATTGATAACGGAGTAAAGGAGGACCAACAGTCATATATATGAAGATGCAACATGTCACTAATTCTATAAAAATAGTCTGAACAAGATATACTGCAATACAATACAATACAACTCAATGTACAAGGTAAAACCCAAGCGAAACAAGGAAGAGAAAACAAAACACAACACCATCGCAAGCCAAGGTTCGGTCCCATGCTCTATTACTCCTCTGATAGAATCATGTACCTGTATAGGGACCCTTGAACCTATAAAAACCTATAAAAATATAGTATGTTTGGGCTGAAGACATGAACCAAACAGGGTGTGAGAAATAAATTCTAGTAGGCACCCACCAAAGGCCCATGCCCAACTGTCAGTGAAAATGTGCAGCAGAAGTGTGCAGTAGTAAAATTAAATAAACTAAGTACTCAAAAGTAACTAACTCTACCAGTTATATTGCCATTTTAATATTAATTTAACCATGCCAATCCTGTGGTTTAACTTGGCAGGTACAACAGATGAAAATCACCATGGTGAATATTCATGATAACACTGTCCTCAGACATACAATTCATGCCCTTAGGTAACCAGAATTGAAACCCGCATGTATCTACCCATAGGCATAATAGATATCACCCACAGATGTATGAAGTGTCTCCCACAGGTATAGAATCTATTGCCCATAGGCACAGAAAGTTTTCTCATAGGCTAAACGAAATACTACCATCAGGCTAAGAAAAACACCGCCCAGAGGTTAATAAACACCACCCACAGGCTACAGGAACTTGGCGAATCCCAAAGCATAAACCAAAAAAATTTATACATTTTCTCTCAAGAAAAAGAAATGCACAATATAATCATGTCATACCCTCGAGCATCCTGAAAAAACGGCTAAACAGAGGAACACACCTCTGGGGTGGTCCTGGATCCAAGCAGTGATCCCAAACAGTAGTTCAAACCTATCATTAGATTATCTATACAATTCTAGATATCCTTTTAGCAATGGACACATCCATACAACACAATAACATGAGTTCGTAGCATAACGGTACACAAAAACACACACAAATTGGAATTTAAACACCAGACCACCTACCTCGATCGCCCTTGATCGGTATACGTAAATGACACCTCCCGGAACAAACGAGAATGGCGCAGATCAGAGGTGAAAATAATCTCTTTCAAAATCAAATAACTTTCCCTTAGGAAATAATTGGTGAGAAAGGATCTAGGAGTAGGAAGGGCTTAACCTTGCGGTCCCAACATGATCGACAGAAGCAGAAATAGATTCCCAGTGCACAGTCAAAAGATCCTCCAAGCTCAAGCTATCTCCCTCACTCTCCTCAGAAATTCTAATCTTATTCTATAAATAGAGATGGGTACTGCCCATTTTAAAAAAAAATAACAAACTACATGGCGTGTAATTATCATTTTTTAACTGTTCCTATGACGGCTTCTTTCCACTACGACACTGTTCACCAGTCTACATGAGTACACGACGTGTAGTCTTGATTACACAATGTTTAATATCACTCAGCTGGTGGCTGCCTCCACTGCCTTATTGTTCTCCTGCCGACTGAATACACGGCGTGAAAATACTTAGTACATGACGTGTAGTCGGATTTTACACCCTTCACCACCGACATGCCTACACACCCTGTGTACTCATCCCACATGACCAAAATACATGGTGTGTGGAAAAGTACACGGTATGTAGTCACAAAACTTTGGGTTTTACACCATTTTCGTTATTTTATCAAAAACACTTAAGGAAAAAGGAAAATAAGAAACCTGTACCTCAAGAATAAGAACCAAGTTCTTATAAACTTCCCCCTTTAAAGAAATTCGTCCCCAAATTTCCTTTCTAAGGGTGGTGAAGATAAAGCTCAGAACAACTTTGGCCACTGAGCACGTACGTCAGTCTCCCACTCCTAGGTCTCATTCTCCACTCATCCAAGTTGCCATAACACCCGTACGAGAGGAACTGACCAGCCTTGGAGAACCTTCATGCTCCTATCAACGATATGAATTAGATGCTCCTCAAAAGATGCATCGACCTGAAGCTCAACATCCTTGGGCTAAAAAATATGAGATGGTTATGAATGATAGAAGCATAGCTGAGACACATGGAAGACGTCATGCATGGACCAATACCTCTGTGGTAGCTGCAATCGATAGGCAACTGGCCCGACTCTTTCTAGAATCTCAAACGACCCCACATACCTTGGTGAAACTTTACCCTGTCTCCTGATCCACCTGTGTCTCAACCTTGGTGAAACAAGAAAGAAATCCTGATCCCTGACCATGAACTCCAAGGGTCATCTATGGTGATAAAAATAAGATTTTTGACGAGACTATGTGGTATCCATCCGCTTCGGAGTCATCTGGACCTGCTCTGAAGTCTCCTGTATGAGATGTGGCCCCATTAAAGCTGCCTCACCTGCCTCCATCTAGCACAAAGGTGATCAGCATGAACTACCATATAAAGCCTCATAAGGTGCCATCTCAACAGTTGCATGAAAACTATTATTATAGGAAAACTTGACCAGGGGTATGTGCTTTTCCCAAGAGCCCCCAAAGTCTAGGATGCATGCACACAACATGTCCTATAGCACCTGTATCATATGCTCTGACTGGCCATCAGTATGAGGGTGGTAAGATGTCCTCAGAAGAACCTTTTTACCTAGTGACCTCTAAAAACTCTTCCAGAAATGAGACGTAAAATAGGTGTCCCTATCAGAAACAATAGAATGAGGTACCCGATGAAGACGTACCACCTTTCAGATATACAGCTTTCTGAGCTTGTCCAAAACGAAGATCTCCTTGATCGGAAAAAGTGAGCTACCTTCGTATGTCTGTCTACAACAGCCCACATGACATCACTGCCTTGAGGTGACCTCGAAAAACCTGTCACGAAATCCATCACGACATCATTCCATTTCCACTCTGGAATGGGTAATAGCTGTAACAGTCCGGCTGGCCTGCGATGCTCTGCCTTCACCTGCTGATAGGTGGAACATCTCGTAACAAAACCAGCTACTTCTCTCTTCATACCCAGCCACCAATACTGATGTCTCATGTGACGATACATTTTCGTAACTCCAGGATGCACTGCCCAAGCTGAAGCATGAAACTCCGGCATCATCTCCTCACGTATATCCCCTAGAACCTACACTCATCCATGGAAACACAGTACCTCATCCTCTCCTATCGTCCATCCCGGAGGAGGGTCCTCACTTTCCACCGACTCCCATAGAACTAGGCCTTATGAATCCTATAGGTGTCTCATCATTACTCTCTCCAAGAGGGTATAATTCATAGATAATGAGGAAAGATAGGTTTTCCCTTGATTATCGTGCACCTCCAAATGCATATCAGAGAACAAAGCCATAAAATTCCACTCAACACTGGCCTCCTGCACTGCCTATGTCTGAATCTTCTTACTCAGTGCATCAGCTACTGCATTACCCTTACCAGGTGTATAGGAAAGCTCAAAGTCAAAGGACTGAAGGTATTCGCTCCACCTTTGCTGTCTCAGTTTCCTGTCATGCTAAGTAAAGATATATTTGAGACTTTTTTGGTTAGTGAAAACCACAAAATGCTCTCCCAAGAGATAATGTATCCAACAATGCAACACATGGACAACTGCAGCCAACTCAATATCATGCGTTGGGTAGTTCCTCTCATGCGGCCTCAACTGCCGAGACCCATACGCAACAACTCAATCGCCCTGCATCAACACTGTACCCAACCCAATACCTAATGCATCAAAGTAAACTGTATAGCTCTTCCCTTGCTTTGGAAGTATCAGGACTAGTGCTGATGTCAACTTTCCTTTCAGCTCCTGAAAGGCTGTTTCACAAGCTTCTGACCAAACGACCATCACACCCTTCTTAGTTAAACCCGTCAATGGTGCTGCTAAGCGGGAGAAGTACTATATAAAGTGACTGTAGTAACCAGATATCCCCATGAAACTCCATATCTCAAACACGTTCTTAGGATGCTTCCAGAAAACTACTGCTCTCACCTTCTCTGGGTCTACTGCAACTCCTGCATCTAAGATAATATGATCGTGGAAGTGAATCTAGTCCATCCAAAAGTGGCACTTTGAGAGCTTAGAATATAACTGATTCTCTCTCAGTGTACTCAGTACGATCTCAAGGTGGGTGGCATGGTCGTTTTGAGTGTGAGAGTACACCAAGATATCATCCACGAAGATTACCATGAAAGAATACATATAGGGATGGAACACATGATTCATCAGATCCATGAAAACTGCTAGCATGTTCATGAATCCGAACGGCGTAACCAAGTATTCGTAAAGACCATATCTACTCCAAAAATCTGTAAGCTGTATGCCAGATTGTCTAACGTGTAACTAATGATATCCGGACCTCAATTCAATCTTCGAGAACACTCGTGCTCCTCAAATTTGATAAAAAAGATCATCAATACTCAGTAAGGGATATCGGTTCTTGACCATGATAATCCATGCATAGTCAGAGGGTACCGTCCGCCTTCTTAGTAAATAGGACAGGCGAACCCCAAGGAGAAGTACTGGTTCAGATGAAACCCTTTGCCTGCAACTCCTCTAACTACCTCTTGAGCTCCTGCAACTCAGGTGTGGACATCCTATAAGGGGGAATGGACACCAGTGCCACTCCTGGAACAAGCTCAATGGAGAAATCCACCTCACGCTTGAGAAGTTAGACTTGAAAATTCATCTGAGAAGACAACCCTGAAATGATCAACCACTAGAGGAAAATCCTTCTGACAGGTTCCCCGATCATCTAGGTTTAAGATCCCGATCTAGGCTATTACACCACCTTGAACACGATGCTCGGGTCTAGCTCGGCTTTCATGGACATCCCATTTAACCTTGTATAGGAACTCTCCACCCTCTGGTGATGTGAAACTCACCCTGCGATGATAGCAATATAAAACAGCTCGAAAGGGAACCAAACAGTCCATAACGAGAATGAAATCATAAGCTATCATCTCCAAGACATAGAGGTCAAAAATAAAGTGACACCCACTAACCTCTAGGGGGAACTCCCTGCACTGACGCACACCTGTCGTTCTAGTTCCCAACAGAGCATCTAGTGTGATAACATCCGAAGAAGAAGAAACACAGAGCCCAAGGCTCTCCACAATGGGCATAGATATAAAGCTATGTGTAGCACCTGTATTGAAAAGTAATGAAGAAAAAATAGAATCTGTTGGAATAGTACATCTGACAGTGGAAGGTCTGGGATCCTACTCCTGTTGGGTCTATTGCACTACATATGTCTGCCTAGTGTCGCGGCCCTACGACACAACCTGGCTAACCTGAGCTATCCCGCCCTGTTGCCTCTGAGATCCTGTTGTCTGTCTACCACGTCCATGAACATCATCTCTGCCTGCACACCCTGATGTATTCTAGTTCCCCAATTGGTAAGAAGCTGCTAGTCCTGCTCCCGCACGCGGAGTCTGCACAGAACCCTTCTCACTATCCCCTGGTGGAAACACCCTACAAAATCGCTGTAGATGACCCATCCTTCCACAAGCTCGACAATCCACTGGGTCATGTAGACACTATGGTATCTTGTTCCCCTCTTTACCACACTAGTAGCACATGACCTGGACACCTGAAGTATTCTGCTGACTAGCACTGCCACCATGAGAGAAACTCATCTACCTCTTTCTCTTGCTAGTAGAAATAGTACCAGTTACTAGTGTCGAACTGCCCTAGCCCATACCACTAGTTTCCTGTAGGTTCTGCTCAGTTATCAGTGTCTGGTTCACAATAGCATGTATGGTGGGTAGCCTGAAAACATTCACCAGTGCTCGTATGTCACTCCAAAGACCATCCTCAAAGCGTCTAGCCCTCAACGCCTTATCACCCACCAGGACAGGTGCAAAACACTAAAGCTCGGTGAAACGAGCAGAATAATCCATCACTGACATGGTGCCCTGCTGCATATTCATGAAATCTCGAGCTCGATCTACCCACAACATCTCTGAGAAGAAGAAGTCATAGAAGGTTTTCTGAAAATCTTCCCACGCCATGTCTCAGTGATGCTTAGACTGGGTGGTAACATCCCAGCACCTCTTGGTAGAATCCCACAACATGTATGTAGCGAGCTTGACCCTCTGCCCTGGAGGAATCTCAAGATGCTCGAATATCATCTACATCAAATACAACCATGACTCCACAGCCTATGGTCGGCCATCCTCTGAAAATGTAGGCTGATGTTGCTGCTAGAAGATATGACTCAGCTCTGCCATAGATGTGGTGGCCTATGGTGCTCCCTGGAAGGTCTGCATGAACTGCATGAAGCCTTCACAGAACTGCGCCTCCGCGCCTATGTCTAGTATAACAGTCGACACCACATTTGGCACTACTGGGGGATCCACTGGTAGCCCATGGCCCACCATCTCAAGAGTAAAATTGTCGCCGCTCTCCTAGAGAACAACTTGTGGTCGTCTTGGTGGCATGAATCTACAAGGTCAAACACACACCTTAGATCAAGATTATCAAAGACCAGAAACAAGGGGTGTAAGAAGGGAACACGAGAAGAAAAGCATTCAAGTTTCACAAAACTTGACTACACGATGTGTATAATTACTACACGACGTGTTGTCATAGGTCATCCACATGGGTGTGTACTCCAGCTAAAACTGGTCGTGTAACACCCCAACTATACAACGTGTTGTCCCAACACACAGCCTGTACTTGAATCCTTCTCCCTGACTAAGTCCTTCCACATGGCTAGGCCACACGACTCTCCTACAACTAGCCTACATTGTGTGTCCCACAGGATCACGGTGTGTACGCTAAAAGATTTTATCAGCCCCTGTTGTTCATTACACGGCCTGTGTACCCAGGTCAGACTACACGGCGTGTTCCAAGTGGACACGATGTGTACTAGGAAAGATAACAATGACCTGTGTTGTTCATGACATGGTCGGGTACCTGGGTCAGACTACACGGTTTTTTCAAAGGTAGAAACAACATGCATGTCTTAAGGTTTTCTCCGTCCGTATTGTTACTTACACAGGCAGACACTGGGTCAACACTACATGGTGTGTTCAATCGGTACACGGCGTGTTTTCCCCAAGTCTTTCCCTACACCATGTCCTTGCCCACACGGCCTATGACACGAGAAGAGACTACACAGCGTGTACAGATGGTACACAACATGTACTTAAATTTTTTTCATTTCATTCTGAATATAAGAACACAAGGTGTGTGTCCATATAACTACACGGTGTGTATCCTGGGGTTTTCGGATAGTAAGCCTTAAAAACTACTTCGGAACCCAAAAAAACACTGTAACCAACACCTAAGTGAAAAATTCCAATCTGTGAGGGCCCATACTCCCCATGAATCAAATCTTGGCATCTTATACACATTATAACAAGGAGAGAACGTTAATGATCCACCAAATTCTGGTCATTGAGGGCCCATACTCCTCTAGAACCAAAGTTTAGCGTTCATTCTATCAAAATATCACACAATAATACCCTAACAAAGTAGGTATATATCAAAGCAGCTATCACAACAACATGATCTCCTAAAATATCGACTATCACAACAACATGCAATTTCTAATGCATCTACATGGCATGGAAGGAATGCATGACATGTGATGTCTAGCATGTGCCTAAATGATGCATGATATGGCATACCCTCATCTCATCGGGTTGCAACTAAATAGAGCCCATGTATAACATATAAACAACACAGTCACAAGTGCGTCACCCAATGATGAAAATCAATTCAACTGTAAAATTGAAAAACCAATAATATTTGTAACAACGGGGTAGATTGGATTTTCCCTATACCCGAGTTAGCTACTCCAGGGAAAAAATTATTACCAACTAAAATTTCTATCCTATCCCTGACTAAGGCTCCAAAAAGTAAGTCAAAAAAAAAGAAAACCTCCTTTGATACCACTTTGTAACATCTCGGGTTCGGGTGCCACTCAACGGGTGCCCTGAACCTGGATGGTCACATGACCTCAAACACATTTCCCCAAACGCCAGAGGCTGCTGACTTGCAGCGAGGGCACAGGTCTGATAGTGGGGAAACTATGCCCTCATTTTTCAAAGTGTAGCACAACTGAAAATATAAATAACATACAACAGTAGAAGGAGTGAAAAATATACAACTGAATGGATAACAGAGTAAAGGAGAACCAGTAGTCATATATATCAAGATGAAACATGTCACTAATTCTATAAAAACAGAAATAATAGGATATACTTCAATACAATACAATACAACTCAAAGTACAAGGTACAACCCAAACAAAACAAAGCAGAGAAAATAAAACGCAGCAGCATCGCAAGCCAAGGCTCGGTCCCATGATCTCCTAATCCTCTGCTACAGTCATGTACTTGTATAGGGACCCTTTCCCCTTTTGACACCTACATCAATATAGTCTATTTGGTCTGAAGACATGACCCATACAGGGTGTGAGAAATAATCCCAGTAGTCACCCACCAAAGGCCCGTGCCCAACTGTCAGTGAAAATGTGCAGCAGTAGTGTGCAGTAGTAAAATACAATAAACTAAGTAGTACTCAAAAGTAACAAACTCTACCTATTATATTGACATTTTAATATTCATTTAACCATGCCAAGACTATGCTTTAACTTGGAAGGTACAACATATATAAATCACCATGCTGAATATTCATGATAACACTGTCCTCAAACATACAATTCTTGCCCTCAGGTAACGAGTATCAAAACCAGTAGGTATCTTCCCACAAGCATAACAGATATTGCCCATAGGCATACGAAGTGTCGACCACAGGCACATAATCTACTACCCACAGGCACAAAAAGGTTTCCCATAGGCTGAAGGAAACACAACCTTTAGGCTAAGTAAAACACCGCCCTCTGGCTAATAAACACCGCCCATAGGCTATAAGAACCGGGCCGAGCCCAAAGCATAAACTAAAAATTTGTATACATTTTCTATCAAGAAAAAGCAATGCACAATAAAATCATTGAATACCCTAGGGTATCCTGGCCAAACGGTTAAACAGAGAAACACACCCCGGGGTGGTCCTGGATCCAAGCAGTGATCCCAAAAAGCAGTTCAAACTTATCATTAGATTATCTATACAATTCCAGATGTCTTTTCAGAAAATGCCACAACCATATGACACCCCAACATGGGTTCATAGCACAATAGTACACAAAAACACACAATAGTTTTAATTTGAACACCAGACCACCTACCTCAATTGCCCCTGATCGGTATATGTAAACGAAACCTCCGAGAAAAAATGATAACGGTGTAGATATGAGGTCAACATAATCTTGTTCAAACTCAAATAACTTTCACTTAGGAAGGAATTGGTGAGAAAGACTCTTGGAGAAGGAAGGGATTACCCATGCGGTCCCAATGCGATCGACAGAAGCAGAAAAGGATTCCTGGTGCACAGTCGGGAGATCCTCCAAGCTCCAGCCATCTCTCTCACTCTCCTCTAGTGTTCTAGGCTTCCTCTGTAAATAGAGAAGGCTAATTCCCATTTTAAGAAACAAAAACTACCTACACAGCGTGTACTCTCAAGCTCATGGTGTGTACTTATCATTTTTTAATTGTTCCTTTGGCAGCTTCTTTCCACCGCGACACTGTTCACGGGTCGACATGAGTACACGACATGTAGTCCTGAGTACACGGCGTGTACTATCACTCCGCTGGTGGCTACCAGCACCACATTAATGTTCACATACTAACTGAATACACGACATGTAAATACTTAGTACACAGAGTGTAGTCAGTTTTTACACCCTTCGTCGCCAACAGGCCTACACGCCCTGTGTACTCATCCAACACGACCAAAATTACACGGAGTGTGAAAAATACATGGCATGTTTTCAGAAAACTTTGAATTTTCCCTCACTTTCCTTATTTTATAAAAAACACTTAAGGAAAAAGGAAAAGAAGAAACTCATACCTTAAGAATAAGAACTGGGTTCTTAAAAAAATATCATTATATTTACTTTTGAAATAGAACTATTTCCATCAAAACTTATTAGAAAACATATAATACTCATGTAGATTCCTTGGGAAATTATCTCATAGAACCCTTACAGAACCCCTAAAAATTAAAATAACTATACAAACCAAATTCCAATATAATTATTTGGGGAAAATAATCATTAACCAATGTATTAGAGAGTTATAACATGGACCACCCTTCATATAAGATATATCATGCTCAACCATGAGCTATAATGGGGTTCAAACCTTCATATAATATATATCAGGTTCACCCATTTTTTATGATCTATAATGGGGATTAACCCTTCGTATAAGCTATATTGGGTTCTCTCATGAGCTATGATGGGGATTAACCATTTTTATAATTTATATTAGGATCAACTATTTTTCATATAATTCTTAAATACCATATCTTGAATAAAATATTTTATTCTTTATTTTATTCATAAAAAGACAATTGAAAAATTCTTTTAAACTTGTATTTAAATCACTTTTGGATATAAAAATACCTATTTCTTTTAAAAACCCATTTTCAATACCCAAATACAATTTTATTTTAAAAACACTTTTCAATACAAAAAAACCTATAAACAGGGATGTATGGTTTTTATTTTAATAAAACATGAAATATTTTAAAGGATTCCAATATTTAAATAATGTTTACAAAGGTTGTAAAAGTCATTGTCATCATATATGTTAAAATAGAACATTCCTTTTTTTTTTTGTAAATAAAGTCAAACATTCCATAAAAACATTCATTTTTTTAAAAAATTAAATAAATACATAAATTTCATTTTTAAAACTCACATTCCCATAATATAATCATTTTAAATACATGGACATTGAAGAAAAATAGAGTTATAATGAAAAGATTAAAATATATTTTTTTAAAATAAATGTCCCTTATTACTTTGGAAATATTTGATTCATAATCCCTATTAAATAATAACATTAAAAAAAACTTTAAATACCTTGATAATATATAAATTTATGATATATCATGTCAAATGGGTTTTATATACACCTCATAAAATAATATAGGTGCATAACATCAAAATAAGACTCAATGAAAGGAAATTGAGACGAAGTCCCTTACTTAGAGTTCAACTAATCATACTCGTTCTTTACCTTCCTGAATAATAAAATTATGTTAATTATTTAGTTGATTAAGAAATATTTTCAAGTTAATTATTCCTTTTGTTTCACTTGTTATCATGTCATATACAATTAATTAATCAATTATGTTTAAATTAGACGTTTCAATGATATTTTTCTCATGTGTCAAAAAGACTTCGGTAGGTTGACTATTGGTCTAAGAGGTTATTATTTGAAAACATATAGAATAATAATCATGATATATTTATCATATTTAGTAAATGGGAATTGTAGTATTGTGTGGTGGTGGGTTTGGTTAACAAGTATCATCTGATGATACGCTTCTCCTCAGAGGATGATTTAGTATGTGCTTGGTCTAAAGCTCCTCACCGATGTAGAAAATGCATGTTCTTTCTTCTCTGATAGACATTTTATCTTTGTATGAATCAGGACTCTCCCTCTGTTGTGACATGGGTAAGCCTTCCTCACCTTCATTTTCCATTTCAGAATCCATCTATAATCTGTATGTTAGGGAAATTGGTGGGGAAATTTCATTGCTTTGATGTATGCACTTCATCTGTAATTTATCCTATTAATCTAGGATTCTCTGTTGAGGTGAACGCATCGAATCCATCGGTTGAGTGGATTTGGATCACAGTTGGTGAGGAATTTTGCTAGAATTAAATAGTTGTCTTTGAATTGTAGGTTGATTACTGTCCGAGGTGCCATCGTCTGGGTCACCGGGCTAATCAATGCCACAGTGGAGCCACTTCATTCCCGGTGGGGAGAACTGGTAAGGTCCCCGTACAGGGACAAACACTTGCTGATTCTATTAAGTATAGAAATGGGTTGGTTGGATTATCAATTATAAATTCCCACCTGGCAGTAGCTACAGTGTTTGAGAGGCTGAAGTAGGACCTTACCTCAGGGGCTGGTGTGAATTGTGCTAATATGGATGCTACTAATCCAGGAGGTGGTGCTGGGCATGGAGGAATTTTTGAAGTGACATATCATGTAGGGGTTTCAATGAACTAGGGGGATAGTGGACTTGAGTGATGTGTTGCTAGTGATATATATGATGTTGCTGATTCGAAGGAGGGTGGGATGATTTTGAGTTCAGATGGTGATGGGTAAGTCAAATATGCAACTCCGTGTGTGGTGGGTAAGGGGCCAAATGTGAAGCTTCAGCCTGATGGTTTAAAGAGTACAGTTGATACTTGCAACTGGTTTCAAGCACTGAAGCCTAGAGAGGTATCTAAAGTGGAGGATAATTCTTCATTGAAAGAAGGCAGCACTATGTAGATTGTTTTAGTAGGTTCAGTGAAGGATGTGAATGTTGGCCAAGAGGTTCCAGAGTAGCCACCTTATTTGGCTATGATTGACTGTAATAGGAGTCATGAGTAGGTCTGGAAGGTGATATATGGTTCCCAAGATGTACTTGTATATGAAAATTGGGGGGACGCCTTGGACAGTGTCTAGGAAAACCATATTGAGATGATAAGGCCTTCCTATAGTGATGTTGTCAAGGATGGGAAGAAGTCTGGAATTTACGGAAAAAAGAATGTCGAGGAATGACGACTCTGATTTTCCAAATTTGATGTCCATTAGGACCTCTTTCAATAAGCCTTCACAGGAGTTGATATCTTTGGAGAAATTGAATCTTAAAAGGAATTATGTCAAGATCCCAAAACACTATGAAGGATTGGAATGGATGTCAGTCACTGCGGATGAATTCTATCATGAGGGTGGTGATGGGTATGACTTTTATGATATGAAATCTATTTTTGGTTTGTTGTTTGTGCTTGCTATACTTTTATTTTATCTTAATAAATGGTCAGGTACCTACCTCTGGTTGACTTTCCTGGGTATTTATATGTCAATTATACTTTTAAAACCAATCATTATATATGGTTATGAAAAAATTAAGTACTTTACAATCATGGAGATAGTAGACCGTACAAACGTGTGAGTAACGTTTCCATCTTTCAAAGATCATTATGGAAAGAAGTTAAGTAATAAATTATATTTATATAATTATAATAATATAATATATACCATATTATTTCTTTAAATATAATTATATATATAATTATTTTTATGTGGTGATGAAAAAAAGAATTACAATGTTTTGTGGAGGCGGTAGTCCACACATACCCAAACAACATTATCATTTTAAAGTGTAAGAAATAAAATAAAATATTATATTTTAATAATTATAAACATGTATTTAATGTCATAATTTTTTTTTATTTTTATCACATATATTCAATTACTTTATCCTCATTACTTTCCACGTAAATCATTAGTGGAAAATGAATCACATCTCTTCGTGAGGTGGTAGTTCGCTGTACAAATGAGCGATGTTATCATATCCCTGAAGAAATGGAAAGTAAGAAGGTGTATGTGATATCATAACTAAAAAAGTATAAATATGTTAAAAATATCATATATATAATTTAAATCCATCATGATAACAATCTATGAAAGGCGATGATGGAAAATGAATGACATCAATTCACGAGGCGGTAGTCTGCCATACACACAAATGATAATTTCATATCCCATTTGATGGAAGAGGAGATGGATTTAGGTTATTAAATTAACATAATAAAATCTAATTATATGGGATATAATGATTTTATTATATAATAATAACTTAATAATATTTTAATGAGGTGGAAGAAGAAATAAATTAAAAATGTACGGTTAAACACGATACCTATTATTTATACAGCCTCCTTAGGTAAGCACCAAAATACTTATTAGGATAGATTTATGATAAAAATAATTTATCTAGGTCAAGTGGATATAATTTCTAAAGGTATTTGGGAAGTTATTGTCTGATAAAAATGGATTTTAATGTGTTAATAGGAGAGGAGAGGTGGTGGCCTTTTATAAGTGAGGTGTGTGCCAAACTTGTAAATTTTGGGAAGAAAAAGGTTCACCCATGTTTTTCACATGAAAAAAGGCTTATAAATGGACCATTATTGAGAATTATACATGATAAGGAATAGATATTTCCATAAAATAGATTAAATAGAAGTTTATTGGTCATTTTCACCCTTATGTTTTTAATTTAACCCCTAGTAAATCTAATTTTATCTCAACCGCATTAATTAATTTTTACTATTTTCACTATTCATTATGGTAAAAAATTAAGTTGAAATTTTTAGATAACATGAATTATTATGATTCCTAATATGTAATCCATTTTACCAAATTTAATTCATATATGTTTAAAATTTAATTTAATACCAAACACACATATGCAACAAAAAAAGCACATTTTTAAGAAGTGTATTTTTAAAGAAAAAGTTGATTTTATATTAACTCTATGACTGATAATGGTATTTGTATAAAACCAAATTCATAATAATTTATATATATTATATAAATTTTATTTAAAAAATTTCTAATTAAGGATTATTTTAATTAATTATATTGGTGAACATTATGTACTTTAAAACTATTTTTAGAAAATCCCATTTTTAAAACCAAAAGAAAAATTATACAAAAATACAATATAAAGTTGACTCAAAATTAATTAAATGGATTAAATATAAATAATTAATATTTATGTTACTTTAAATCATATTTAAAACATAATTTTACTTTTAAATTACTTAATTTATACAAAAGAAATGCCTTTTTTTTATAAAAAATGATATTTTCACTATTCATTGACAACCCACTATTTTCTAAAAAAAAGAAAATTTCACCCTAAGAAATTTTTGATATTAATATTTAAATAATAATAATATTTTTTAAATTGAAATTATTAAATTTATAAATTAAAATTTTAAATAAAAACTTATAATAAAAGTGTTTAATTAAAAAAATTTCCTTTTTGATTTAAAAATTACATAATATTTTTATGATGAGTATAACTATATTAATAAACATGAAAGTAGTTTATTCTTTAAGTACCTAGGTTATAATACTTTTTCTAATGTTGTGTAATCGAGTTGAGTAGTATCTACTATTTTTAAATCACATTCAATGACTTAAGGCCTTCCCTTAATTATCTACGGAAGAACTACTCCCCCCAACTTGGTTGGATTCATCAAAAATCAACTCAAAGGGGTTATTCCAGTTGAGTGGCTGCATGATGGATGGGTTGATTAATATAATATTTAATCCAAAAAAATATAAAATTTAACTCATATTTAAAATCAAAGTCAACATCCTTTAAAACTAATCTAAAGTGTGGAATGGAAGTATTATTTAATTCCTTGATAAACCTTTTGTAAAATACTACATGTCCAAGGAAGGATCTAACATGATTTACATTAGTTGGGTAAGGTAAATAATTTATCACTTTAATTTTTGATTTATCTAAATAAATTATTTTTTATGAAATTAAATTCCTTATAACTATCCTCCATTTCACCATGAAATGATATTTTTTAAAATTAAAAATTATGTTATTTTCTAGGAAAGCTTTAAAAACATTTTTAACGATTTTTCAAGAAATGATCAAATGAGTATCCCAAAATAGTAAAATCATCCAAAAATAATTCTATTTGGTTTTTAATGTGTTCTTAAAATAAAATTATCCCATACCTATAAAATTTACTTTGTGAATTTTATAGCACAAAAGGAATTATCTTATAATCAAAAGTGCCAAAGGGATATGTGAAGTTTGTCTTATCTTGGTCCTTGGGGGTGATAGGAACTTGAAAATATCCTAAAATTCCATGTAATAAGAAATATTTTGTTTTTATACTAACATTTACAAAATAAATAAAATTAAAGGATTGGGAGAATAATATTTTCTAATAACCTAATTCAGCTTCCTATAATTCATTAAAACTCTATAGCTATACTAAATTCTAATAGGTATCAACTCGTTTTTCTCATTAATTACTATGGAAAGTCCTATTTTTTGGGAACTACATGAATTGGGATGACCCATTGTGAGTTATATATTGTTTAAATGATTAATCCTTCCAATAAATTATCTATCTCTTTTTTCACTACCACTACTATGGTGGGATTTAACTTCATTTGAGGCCTCTCAACAGGCCTGAAATCCGCATTAAGTAAAATTATATATGAGTAAATTTTATTATTAATACCTCATATATCACCTAAAATCCTATATATTTCTTGAAAATTATATTTAAAAAGGTAAATTAATTTATTTTAATGAATATGGGTAGGTTTTTGTCTATTATCATTTGTAAATTTTCTCCTTCCATTAAATATATAAACTTCAAATCTATGGGTTATGTTTTCAATTCCATATTTGGTTGTTGTTTTAAGGATGAAACAATTTTTTGATTTCTAAGTTAAATAGATTGTATTTCATAAAAATATAAATACATTTATGATTCCTCATCATTAAATAGAAAATTAAATCTATTAAATAAATGATAAGTTAACACTTCATTCATAATGAAATTTAATTCTTCAAAATTTTGGGTAGCATTATTATCCATGAAATTTTTAATCATTAAGTGTATTAATAATAATAAAAATTAATATAAAATACCCATATCTTCAATTATCTTGTTATCTTCAATGTGGGAAAGTGTAAGGAATGAATTTTTAACTAAAGGGTTTCTCATGGAGTCAAAGATGTTGAAATAAATTGTCTTTTCTATGAACTCCATGGTCAGATTTCATTTATGCATGTTGTTAATTTTCTTGAATGTCTTAATCAATGGACTACAAATAATTATGTGTAATTTTTAGATGATTATATATTATTCCATGTTGATCAAATAAAATTATACTAAGAATATTAGATCTTGGAAACTAATAAGTACCTCTTCAAAAACTCTTGTTTCAAAAACTACAGATCTATTTGAAAGATGCCCAACCACTCTTGGAGGATTAAAGTTTACCATATATAGAGATTTAAACACTAGGTGAGACATTAAATTTATGGAAGCACCTAAATAATATAAATCATTTGAAAAATTTACAGAACCAAAAGTGAAAGGGATAGAAAATATTCATGGATCTTGACATTTTTTGGGAGCTGTGGTGTGATTAAAGCTTAGAAACTTCTCTCAAAATTAATTATTTCATTACCTTAAAGATTACTATTTTTAGTGAAAATATCCTTGAGTAACTTATCATATTTGTGAATTTTATTGAGATATTCTAAGAGGTGGGTATGAATTTTCATATTCCCAAAAGTTTTTATAATTTCTTTTTGGAGTTAGTCCTCTTGAGTCATCTTAGATTAAATAATCCTTGAGGGGAATGTAAGTTCAATATATTTCATTTATCTTTTTTTTATTTTGTAAGGTATATATTTTATTTTATTTCTCCTTGGTTCAAATCTCTCTGCAACAGCTTTTTCACCATAATGGTTCTCATTGGACTGATTTCTAAGTTCATCAACAACTAGTTTTATTTGGATTTGTTCAGATTCCTCTATAATATGGTCTTCAATGCATGGTTGTTCTCAATTATATTTAGGATTTCTTGATCACTCTTGTTCAATACTATATTTGTCTTGTTTATTCTCAGATGTGATCATGTGAAAAATTTCATTACCTATTTTGGTGGTTATCATGGTCACATTATTCTTAGGGTTAAGTATTATTTTCACTAGCAGTTTTTCTTGTTTTTTTGGATTAATTTACACAACAATTTATAGATTATTTGTTAACTATTCCATTTTATTTATAATGTCCTAAGACTTGGATGATAGCTATTATACTAGGGATTAGTTTCTGGATAATATATGATAAAAAGTTTTTTGTTGTAATATTTTGAAAAGGGGTGTCTAGTAGGGTGGTTAGTTATAATATTTCTTGTAAGGTTGTTGAAATGGTGGGGTTTGGTGGAATTGATTTTTTAATGGTATAGGTTTTGTGGTTGGTAATAATTTGGGTAGGGCAGCCTAATTTTCTCTTATTGATTTCTTAATCCAAACTATACTTAGGGGTTTCTCCTCCATACTTGATTTTTTTGGTTAGAATTTTCCGAGTTTAAAGGTTAATGTATAACTCCACATTACCTTCGATTAAACACATTGGTTAGTTAATTTGTTAGGTTATGAGCATAAATCACAAACCTTAGTTGATGCTTATTGTTTACTTGTCTGTTTCAAGTACATCTATATCAGAATTCTTTTTATCTTTTTAAATCTATATTCTAATAATAAATATGATTCATAAGTTCTTAACCCATATATGACTCTTATACCAATACCTATTTTTAAAAATTGTTGCGAGATATAATAAATATTCTCAATCAATCCCTTAGATTATTCTGGGGAATTATATTTCAAGGATCCTCTATCTTATGTATACAAAAAGTTTCTATCATTTCCCATCATCCCTTAGTAAAATAATACCATAAAGTGGAGATCTTCTGTTGATTTATGTGGGAAACTAAAACATAACTTTTAAAACCTATCATATTACTCATATGGAGGTTATCTAGTTGTTTGAATCATGATATAAAACTCCTCACTGATGGTTGCAGTATGGTAGGTAGGGAAGAATCTCTAAAGTAAACATCTGTATAGGTTATCCCAAGCATGGATCTCTCTTTTTTGTAGGTTTTACAACCATTCTTTTGCAGCTCATTCAAGCGAAAATAATAATTATGTCAACTTTTCATTCTCCCTATCAACTCGTTGAGGTCTTAGTGTGGATAATAGATGTGAGAAATCCTTGTAACATTTATTAGGTTATTTACCTACAAGACCATAGATCTTTTGTAATAGTTATATCAAAACCATTTTTAGTTCAAATTCATTTTGAATGTAAAGCTTGGATATTTTATTATTCTGATGGATGAACTATGGGGAACATAAATATCTAGAAGTCTTGTGGGAATTTCCATCCATGATTATAGTCATAGATTGAATACTTGAAGTTTCACTTGAGTCTACACGGGTTATTTATTGAAAATAAGATTATAAATTAAGGTTCCTAAGTTTTTTAGTAAATTTCTTTCAATTTCAGGCTCAAATTAAAATATTTTTTATTGGAATATTGGGTCATGAAAAATAATGTTTGTATTTTTTTGGAACTATCTCCCTAGAAATAGTGACACGTTTTGAAGCACACCTATCATGGGGTGTGATAAAAGAAATATTTCACTAAGTTTAAATTACTATTAGTGGTAATCTATGGTTTTATCTTAGATAAGAGTTAAAAAAAATATATTTTCACTTGTTGGTTAGAGAAAAAGGGGTTTGATTTGAAATTGTTTGATTTTGAAATTAATAATAAGAAATGGTAACAAATAGGTTGAAAATAGTTGATGATGAAAATGATAGGTTTTGGGTTGGATTTACTTTTTAAATTATATCATATTAATTAAAATATATTTATCTAATCTTTATATTGATTTATAAATAATATAATTCTTAATTTATTCATTAATTACCCTTGTTTGAAGCTTTTTGTGGAGACTGATCTAACAGTGGTCACTAATTGGTCATCCTCCCATCTTGTTCATATAAAAAATTATTAAACCAACACTAAAATTCCAAGGAAATATCCAATTAGTTATTGATATTCCTGATCTATTCAGAATTAACTCACAAATTCCATACATGTTCCAAAAATTACTTGACACTTATCAACCAACACAACTTGTTTCTTTAATATAAGATGCATTAGGAGTAGGAAGATGATATGTTGTCAACCTCAAAATTTAACCATGAACAAGTTCAAAGACTAAAATAAAATTTCATTAAAATAATTGATAAAACACTAAAAACTAAAATCAATCAATATAAGAGAGTTTTTATTCAATAAACTAAGGACTTAAGCCTTGCAAAGGCTCTACTCTCCTTCCACAATCACTCAAAATATTACCCCTCCATTTAAAGGATAAGAGAGAATAAGAGAGAATAAGAGAGAAGAAGAAGGAATTTAATAAATAAAATGAATAGAAAATAATAAATGAAATTATAAAATAGAAGTCATGATATAAATATTCCCCTCACATGATGAAATTATTCTTCTTATATAGATGCATGTTTTCCTCTTCACAACCTCTCGTTAAACCTCAAAATTACTCTCCTTTTTGAAATCTTTAATCTTCCCATTTTCTTTAGATATTTTCTCCTTCTTGGTCTTAATATTTCACAAAATCCATAGCTTTAATTACTTGTATTTTGTTTTAAATATAATTAATATTATAATCCATGTGGAATCCCTTTATTGGACGCATGATTTCTAAAGTTGCAATCAAAAGATATATATTAGATTGAGTTTCTTTATTCAAGTCTGGATTACTTTGATGTAGCCCTGAAAATCATGGTAGTACCGTTATATATCTCTTTTTGGTCATGGATAAACTTTATATTGCTCTCAAATTACTTTTTATTTTCCTTATAATGTGCATGAACCTTTACATGGGCAAGAATGACCCTTACGTAGTTGCAATTTACACATAAAATCATGGAAAGCACACTAATATAGGACACATGAAACATATTTTGCTATAAATTGGAACATTTTATTTGTAGATCAAGAATATTTGGGAAAAAATGACCCCTACACATAGTATATCACATCTACATGGTTACAAAAGTCACTTACACTCATATCCATTTTCAAATATTCATACTATTAAACATTAAACAATTCCATATTTCCTAGTAAAATCATTTTGATTCTTTGATATTCCTTCATAACTTCTAAAATAAATATCAAAACACCAAATATCACCTGTAGGTATTATTTTAGGAATTATAAAGTTAGATAGAACACTTAAAAATAAAGAATTAAATTAGTTCCATTATTGAACATAAAATGTTCTAATAATAAAATATGTATCAATTACCCAAAATTTTCTTTAATTAGTGGGATTTAAATCATTTAAATGTAAATTAAAATATATAAAAATATTAACTCTATAAAAAATACCTTGTGAATACCGATACAAGATTCATTTTGTATTAAGTCTAAAATACTTTTAGAATATCTCATTAAGTCAAACTCAATCCTCATTTAGTAAACCAAAAAGTGAAACCCCATATAACTTTTTAGTGTTAAAAAAATATTAATCACTAGATCCATAAATGTAATAATATATTATCCTATAAAAAATAATTAATCATACTCAAGATTAAAAGGATTCTAGAATGATATCCAATAAATACATGTATCTCAATACCCATTTCCACTAATTGAATCTTATGAAATCCTATATTCTCATATGATCACTTTTTCCAAGGCATCGAGTGATCATGAGGAACTAAGTATTTTAATCCCATATATTCATCTAAAATGTTCTCGATTCTCCAAGTGTAGACTAACTAAGTCAATGAATACTTCACATGCCTTTCACCTTTATGGATGAGCAAATCATGTTCCCCTCACTCGATAAAAAAGAACATCAAATTTAGTATATAGGTTCAACCATACACTTAATTATACTATCTAAATCAAGATCCCATATTTTATACTCATCATATAAGAGGACAAATCCTATTTTGGTTATGTTCCAACTAATGACCTGATTAAAAAAATACCCAACTACCCCATTATTAGATAAGAATATAGGCTTATATAATAAAGGTATAGAATTATGAAGGTTCCCATGATAGGTATATCACTAAAATCAAGTATTTGGGACTATAAATATGATCAATGAATCCATAGTATACCAAATACATAGTGTATTTTAATCTATAAGATATATTTTTTGGGTAATCCAGTACATAAAACCCATTTTTCACCTCATGAGCATATTCTATACCCAATACAAGAATTAAACTCATGTTAACATTAAAATTCCCTCAAAACCTATAATAGTCCATGATGAAAATAAGTTAAGAATAACTCAAAATCATACTTTGACAGGTCAATTATCATTACACTTTAAGAAATTTATATTAATACACACACACACACACACATATATATATATACAACATGAAAGAGTGAAAAAGTGTATATTTCCTTTTTTATAACGTGATACATTTTATATTATTAAAATCCTTTAAGAACATTTTACAAAACTATACATAAGCACCTATTTAAAACATAATATATGATAGATTGCAATATCAGCCTTATATTTACTGCACTTTTAAGAGTTTTGTTAATATTATTATATCTCTATGTAATTCTTGTTGAGTCTAAGTTTTACTTTCAACACTTTATGACCTTACTTTGAAAATTACAAATCATTTTTCTAAAGGTTATACTTTATTAACTTTTATATTTTCCAATATCATAAGTATGTTTTTGTAGGGATGTAATTTTACCGAATTTAGAATGTTCTCACTATCAGATGAAACTTTTTTAATGTTTTCTATATGAAGTAAATCAAATGAAACTTCCTTAAATAAAAGAAAATGAAATTTTTACAATGGAAAAACAGAAATATACTTCACCTGATGAATTTTTATAAATTCTAGAAGACAAAGTATTAAAAATTCTCCTCAGAAAAATTTATAAAAAGTCCACCAAAAAAACTTCATTGGATATAGGAAGACTTTCTTTCCAGATGAACATTTATAAAGCCTCATCAAATAGATGAATTCCAAATATTCTTCCAGAAGAGAACACTCATTATACTATATAGAATAAAAAATCATTAAAATGATGCAATATCAAGATGAATATCTAGATAAGATGAAGTACTGAACCTATAAAATAAATATAGAGTTCATCTGATTTAATTGCAACCAACTATGAAGAATGAAAAATAAGACCATTAGAGAAAAACCTATAAATTGAAGATGCATTCCAAGAGGAGGAAGATTGTTACCCAAGCTATCTAAAGTTTATTTGAAGAGTTTGTGACATCTTATTATAATTAAACACTTAATTTTATTTATTTATAGAGATTTACTTAAGTCCTATATTTGTGAGGAGTTTTATAAATACCTTAAGTTATTTTATTTTATAGTCATTCTGTCTGATATGGTGTGACTGAGGGATTCCATGGTTTAGAAAGACCAAGATTCTGATCTTTCTAATCAAGGGTTCTCAAGGCTCGGGAAACTGAAGTTATTCTAATATTAGTATTGAAGTATTACTTGGTAAAAGAAGAAATACTTTTATAGTTTGGTTAAAATCATGGATATCTTGAGTTTGATTAAAACTCCCTTTACACTAAAAGTTAACGTGTGTTAACTTTATTAGGAAAGTTTTTTGTAAGTTTCTCTTACACACTTTATAATCTTTTATTACTTTTTTATTCTAATTAACTACAAGTTTTTTTTTACATATTCTCTATAGTTCATGAATTAAATAATGTTTATTCTATAAGTTATAAAATTTCCCTAAAATCTAATTATAAAATACTGGTACAAACATATTTCCAATTACTTTATTATAAATAAGAAATTATATTTGTATGAATTACCTTTATAAAGAGGTTAAGTAAGGTGTATATTTTATTTTATTAACTATAATTCATCACCCACTTATAGGTAATACTATACTCTTTCAATCCTAAGTTTTCTATATGAGCATGTTCTACTTGTTATAAACTATTTACAATAACATGTTATTATAGAAAAGAGTATCTTTTTTTATAATATGGAAGGTCTTCCTATTAGGAAACTTGAAAATTAGAATTAAAGCAGACCAAATTTTTTTGATGGTGCTAATTATGAATATTTGAGGGATCACATGAAGACCTTCATTATAAATACTGGAGTACAAAATTTTGTAATGTTAACTAGGAGTTATCAGATTCCCAATAAGGAAATTACTACTTTTAAAAAAGAAGAAAAGTTAGAATATCAACTTACCTATCAAGTTAGAAATACTCTCTTTTGTTTTATGATAACAAAAATCCATGTTTATATTTATTCACATAAAGGTTTAAATAATATTTGAAATTAATTATAAGTAACACATCTTGGTACAAGTAATGTTATTGAAACTAGAAGATCTATACTAAGAAAAGATTGTCAATATTTTGATTTCTTACCTAGAGAATCATTAGAAAAAACTAATCAATGATTTATGACAATTACTAATAGTCTAAAATCTCTTAGAGATAAATACTTGAAAGATTAATGTTTGGTTAAAAATATTATTCATATTATACCAAATCAATGGGAATTTAAAATGTTAAATTTTAATGATAATACAAATATAACTATGTTGAGACTATACGATCTTATTGGAAACAATATGCAGTATAATGGTTGCTTGAAAAGAGATGTTGATAAAGAAAAGAAAAATAATAATGATTATTTTTATTACACTTATTTAGTATTCAAGAAATTAAAATCATCTAAGAATGTTCCTAAATCATCTAAAAAGAAGAATTTAAAAGTTAAGATAGAATTTAATTCTTCTAAGTAGAGTTATAATGATCTTGAAAATCATTATAAATGGACAGAGAAGATTATTAAAAAGAAATATTTAAAATATAAGTACAAGAAATGTTTGGAAGATAGAAGTGAAATGAAATACACTTCCGAAATGATTTTTTATGAATGAAAGAAACCTGGTTATATTTGACCAGATTTTCCTAGACTAAAGAATAAGGATAAGAAAGATATAAATTATCAAAAGTTATATAAGTATAAAGGTAAGAAAATTTTAAAATCTATAGACATATGGAGTGCTGGTGGTGAAGACAGTTCTTCATAAGAATTATCAGATGATAGTAGTGATAGTTAGAAGGTTATGGGATTATATATTAGAATTAAAAATTATAATTAATTCTCCTTGGATATGGTATCTTCCGAGTCCTTGATAAACATTACTATAAATTCTAATTATCCTAATTTTGATGATAAAAATATTTATATATCTTCAAAAGAAGAAAAATAATTTCTTCTGATGAAGATGACACTTTACCAAGTTATGAATATGTTTCTAGTTTTACAAATTTATTAGGAAGGAAAAATAATAATGTTTTTAAAAACTATGAAAATCCTAAGGTAAAACTTCTTAAATGAAATTATAAAATTTAAAAAAATTCCAAATAAATTTAAAATATTACAAAATAATTATATAATAAATATAGTTCTACCACAATTATTAATAATAATGATATATTGGTAAAACTAAATTATGAAATTTTGAATTTGAAAAAATCATTATCAAATTTTACTTCTAGGAAGGAAACTTTTGATAACATATAAATAGAAATGATACATCATCAAAATAATTTTGTAATGGGTTTATAAACTCTAAAACACATTTTCAAAATAACTAATTTTTTACATTATGTACCCTATTTTGTAAAAAATTTCAAAGTGGCAGAAACTGGAAGAACATGTGTTCTTTAAATAAAATAAAAAATTTTGGTTTTCCTAAAGATTAAATTTTATAAGGAATTAGAAGCTATAAAATATAATAAAGTTTGAAAGATATAGATCTCTAAAGTTTTATTTGCTTACAATATTAGACCCAATATAGTTTGGGTACCAAAGTTTTATATTTTTTTAGGAAAATAAGAAGAGTACTAGAAGTAATAATATTTGGTATACGGATAATGGGTGTTCTAGGAATATAAATGAAAACAAGTAATTATTTTATAATATTATTAATATGAAATTTTGAAATTTGATTTTTAGTGATAATGACTAAGGATAAATATATAGTAGAGGTAATATTGTTCTTCCTGGAAATTATTTAATTTCGAATGATTTATTTGTTATAGGCCTTAAACATAACCTCATTATAAGAAGTCAATTATATTATGATGGTTAAATTATGAAATTCAGGAATGATAAATGTACTTTTAAAAATTTAGAAGTTAAATTTGTTCTTTTCTACTGATAGGAATGAGGCTATACACTAACTAAAATTAAAAGACTGTAAAATCCAAGATCTAAATTTCCCTAGAGAAATTAAATATCAATATTGGTTATGAAATAGATGGTTAAGACACTGTACTATTATAAATATTTCTAAAATTTATAATAAATTTTTAGTTTGGGATTTACCAGATCATATGTTTAATTCTTATAAAGTTTTTGATCATTTTCAATTTAGAAATTAACAAGTCATGTTTTAAATCTATTTTTGAAGTTTGAACCTCTGAATCTTT
Organism: Viscum album; assembly: GCA_963277665.1. NCBI lineage: Eukaryota > Viridiplantae > Streptophyta > Magnoliopsida > Santalales > Viscaceae > Viscum > Viscum album. Next base: position 1,904,104,260 of record OY728152.1, on the reverse strand, counting down.
ATAGTTAGTGCACATGGATTTGTTTAGTCCAACACAAATTGGAAGTATTAGATCAAAATACAATTTTAATGCCTTAGTTGATGACTAAACTGGATATACATGGGTCTATTTTCTAAAAAAAAAGATGAAAGATTTTTTCTATTTTAATTTATTTAGCCCATGTTAAAGATGATAAATTTATACCTATAGTGACTATTCTTAGTGATCATGTGGAAAATTTGTAAATTCTGAATTTGAAAAATTTTATTGTAAAATGGTTTAATATATAACTTTTCATCTCCTAATTAACCTCAACAAAATGGTGTAGTTTAAATAAGAGATTTATTTTTTTATAAAATTACTAGGACCATGTTGAGTGCATACTCAATTTTTAAACATTTCTAGGATGAAGCATTTAGTAATTACTAATATACTATATATAATGTTTACTAAGAACATTTATGAATAAATTTTCTTATGAGTCATATATTGGAAGAAAACCAAAAATTTATTACTTCATAGTTTTTAGATGCAAGGTAATCATTTTGAATATTAAAGTTAATTTAGAATTTTTTTAAATGTTGATAAAGGAATTTTATAGGATATTCCAAAACTAGTAAGGATTATCTATTTTTGTGTAAAAATACAAGTTCTATTAAAGAAAAAGTTCTTGTAAAATTTTATAAAAATAGATCTTTTTTTAAACAGGCTAAAACCAAATATTCATATGATTTTAAAAAATATAATTTTCAACCCAATTTAGAAATTTCTTCATATGAGAGAAAAAATAATGATTTTTTTATGATGTTATACCTCAAGAAGAAATTCAACATGTTTTTGAAGAACAAAATTTTACAAATACAAGAAATCATATAATCCATATGATTTATCACAGTGATATTATAATTAGTGATGCAGATCAACCTATAAAAACATGAAGTTCCTTAATAAATTAATGTGATCATTGGGAATTATTATCACAATTCAAAATAAAGACTCATAATAAGGCTTTAGATGATCAAGATTGGATAAAATTAATACAGGATGAACTCAATGAGTTTGAGAGGAATCAATTTTGGACATTATTTAAAAGACCAAAATATTTACTGGTAATTTTAGTAAAATGGGGTTTTCATAATAATCATTATGAAAATGGAATAATTGTTAGAAATTAATCTAGACTTTTTGTAAAGGGTTATAATAAACAATAATGAATTGAATATGAAGAAACTTATTATCTAATTCCTATAATTTAATCTATTCATATTTTTATATCCTATACATCATTCTTAAATTTTACTCTTTATTAAAAGGATGTGAAGTATTACTTTCTTAAAAAATTTGTTCTGGAGGATTTTTATGTAGAAAAACCACTTAGTTTTGAAAAAAATAAAACCAGATAATGTTTTTATATTTACTAACTCTTTCTATGGAATAAAAAAACCATAAGAGACTAGTATGACAAACTTACTGGTTGTTTGTTATGGGAGATAAATATCCAAGTCTTTTATTTAAAAAGTTATTAAGCAAACCATAATTGTTCAAATTTATATTAATATAATTATATTTGGATCAACTGAAAATTTATTTTTTATTTCTTTGTGAATCTATGAAATCTGATTTGGAAATGAGCATGAGGGGTAGCTTAAGTTTTTCCTTATTTTTTAAATTTCTCAAAAAATAAAAGGAAATTTTATTTCACAAAATAGTTTATATAATATTTAATTCAAAATTTTATTTATAAAAATATAAAAAAATTATAAGTACTCATATAAGAACCTCAAAAAATTTAGATCTTGATGAATCTAGGAATCCAGTTGATCAAAATTTTATTTAGGAATGATTATTAGTTTACTATACCATATAGCAGGTCAGCAAGATTTTTTTTTCATTATTCTTGTGCACAATATTTCAATAAAATCTAAAATAGTCCCATTTAAAAGATTTAAAATGAATATTTCATTACCTTAAGGGAACTATGGACCTTATACTTTTTTATTATCCTAGAAATGATTTTGAATTAAAGTGATTTTTGGATATTAACTTTGGTGGGTATAAAATAGATAGAAAAAGTATATTTGGATGTTTTCATTTACTAGGATTGGGTTTAGTTTCTTATACATATAGGAAAACAACACACAAAAACACTTTCTACTTATGAAATTGAATATATAATAGCTGGAAGTTGTTATGCTCAAGTGTTGTGGATATAACCCTCACTCATAGAATTTATCATGAGATTTTTTTAAAATCCGATTTTTTATGGTAACGTAAGTTCCATTTATCTTAGTAAAATCCCAACCCATCACTCACGAGTAAAACACATAAATATAAGACACAATTTCCTTTAGGATCAAGAATAAAAAGAAGATATTATTTTATAATTAATTGAAACACAATAATAACTTACTAATATTTTTACAAAACTCCTAACTTCCCATAGAATTAAATATATTAAAGTGAAGTTTGTAATGGTCAACATAAATTGATTATTTATTTACTCCTTGTTTAAAATATCTCCTTATAGTAAAAAAATACTCAAAAAAGGGGGAGAAATTTTTTTACATTGTTTTGAAAATACATAGTTTCCTTAAAAGTTTCATTTTTTTCTAAAAATGTTTCAAACAATGTTTCCTTAAAGTTTTCAGAAAAAGTTTCCTTAAAAATTTCAGAAAAAATTTTCTTTCATTAAAAAATTTCAATTATTATTTTTTAAATCCAAGAAGTTCATATGAGTAAATAAAAATTATTAATAAAGTTTATATTTTCTTCGAGATATATACTCAATATATTTTATTCTAAATTTTCTTATCTAATGTTATAATAATTTTTATGTTGTCTATAACTTTTGAATTTTGTTTATTAAATTTTTTTTACAAAATACCAAGTTTAATAAAAAAATATCATTATATGCTAAATCTTATCAAAAATGTTTTAAAAAAAATATAGAGTTTCGCTAATTATTGTCATATTTTTAGAAAATATTACAACCATTGATCAAAATTAATGTTTCTTTTTGACCCATTAGTTCCAAATAATTTTAATTGTGTCTCAACTTAAGTCTATATAAAGGATAGGTGGGTCAAAAAATCCTTTAGTAAGTTTTGTTTTTGTAATATAACCCTTTCATCCCACATTTTTGTTCATCCAATTATTTATGGTTTGTCTATTTCCCAATTTCATTTGATAAAGCAAATCTGGATTCCTCCAGTGATTTCTCAAGTAGAGTAGCAATAAAAAAAATATTTATTGAATTATTTTGGTTTGAAAAGTATGTTTCTTTTCATAAATCAACTATTATTTTACAAGGTTGAGAAAAAAATATGCTTTTCACCAGATGAGTCATCTGGTTTCTCAACACTTGTTCTCTGGTATCAAGAATTCTCATAGGCTCTTTGTAATAAGGCAGGTCGGGATCCTTTTCCATTTCTTCATAGGTGGGTACATATGTTGGGTCAGACATGTATTTTCTCAACAGTGATATGTGGAACACATCATAAACATTAAAGTGACTTGGCATCATTTCCAAACGATAAGCTAAAACTCCAATTTGTTCTATAATTTTGAAAGGTCCAATGTACATGGGACTTAATTTACCTTTCTTATCGAATCTTATAACACCCTTCCAGGGAGATACCTTCAAGAAAACATAATCTCCTACTTGAAATTCCAAATATTTCCCTGGGTTATCGATATAAATATTTTTCTTACTTTGAGCTTCTTTGATGTGGGTTTGGATAACCTTCACCTTTTCCATTGTTTTCTCAACAAGTTCTGGGCCTATAAGTTTTATTTCACCAACATCATCCCCACAAGTTGGTGTGCGACATCTCTTTCTATATAATGATTCATATGGTGCCATATGAATACTTTAATAGAAGCTATTGTTATAGTAAAATTCTACCAAAGGTGAATAATAATCCCACATACCTTGAAAATCATGTGAGTAAGATCTCAACATGTCTTATAAGGTTTGAATAGTCCATTCTAATTGTCCATCAGTTTGAGGGTGGTAGGTAGTTCTCAAACGAAGTTTAATATATAGGTCCTTCTGAAGGCTTTTCCATAATCTTGATGTAAAACAGGGATCACGATTAGAAAAAATCGATAGGGGTACACCATGAAGTATTACAACTTTATTAATATATAATCTTGCTAAATGTTTAGGTGGTAAATCTTATCTTTTATCAATAAATTGTGCTGACTTGGTAAGAAGATCAACAATGACCCATATTGTATCATTCCTTCAAGGAGTCTTTGGTAGTCCCATGGAAAAGTCTATCATAATATCATCCTATTTCCACTTAGGTATGGGAAGAGGTTGCATGACTCCTCTAGGATATTGTCTTCCAGCCTTCACCTGTTGACAAACCATACATCTTGACACATAATCAGCAATCTCCATCTTCATGTTATCCCACAAAAAATGTTTCTTCAAATATCTATACATATTAGTGCTACCAGGGTGTATAGAGAAATTGGAGGTATGAGCATCATTCAAAAATTCCCTTTTTAGATCAGGTATATCTGGAAAAAAAATTCTCTTCTAAAATTTCAAAATTACATCTTCATATACAATGTCACTCAATCTCCCATCATTCACAGCTTTAATCTTCTTTTGAAACTCCTCATCAACATTCTGATAACTCTTTATCCTTTCTAGTAAATATGGGTTGGAAACCATTTGAAAAAGTATTTATGTTTCAACTTCTATGGTTATTCCCATATCCATCTTTACTAGATCCATGAAAATAGGATCCATTTCAACTCTCATCTTGTTCAAAACTCCATGATACTTTCTTCTCAAAGAATATACCACCTTATTTTCCTTCCCAAAGTGGTATTGTATAGTGAAATCATAATCCTTGAGTAGTTTGATCAATCGCCTTTGACTCATGTTGAGTTCTTTTTGTGAGAAAATATACTTTAAACTATTGAGTTCAATATATATCTAAAATTTTTCACCATAGAGAAAGTGTATCCATATCTTCAAAGAAAATATTATAGCTAATAACTCAAGATCATGAGTTTTATAGCTTTGTTCATGAATTTTTACCTGTCATGATGCATAGTTAATAACTCTATCATTTTGCATAAGGATACAACCAAGTACTTTCTTTGAAGAATCACTATAAATAACAAACCCATAATTCCCTGATGATAGAGTCAAGATAGAAGCATTGCATAATATTCTCTTCAGTTTTTCAAATAATTCTTCACACTCTTTTTTCCAAACAAATTTTACCCCTTTATGTGTGAGCTTGTTTAATGGGTTAGCCAATCGGGTAAAATTATGGACGAAGCACCGGTAATAACCTACTAAACCAATAAAACTGCGTACCTCAGTTATACTTGTCGGTGCCGGTCATTCTTGGATTTTCTTGGTCTTTGAAGGATCAATAGAGATTCTATCCTTAGAGACAATATGGATAAGAAAATAAATCTCCTGACACCAAAATTCACACTTTCTAAACTTCCCATATAATTCATTTCTTCTGAGGGTTTTAAGAATAGTGCGTATGTAATTTTCATGATCTCTGCATCTATTTTTGTAATCCAACATATCATCAATAAATACCACTATAAATTCATCAAGATATTCCATGAAAACTCTATTAATTAGATCCATGAAAACATAGGGTGCATTAGTCAGTCCAAAAGACATTACTATAAACTTGTAATGCCCATACCTAGTTTGAAATGCTGTTTTTGGAATGTCTACCTTCTTCACACACAAATCATGATATCTAGATCGAAGGTCAATCTTTTAAAAATATTTAACTCCATGAATTTGTTCAAATACATTATCAATGCAAGGTAGGGGATACTTTTTCTTTATTGTTATAGCATTTATCTCCCTATAGTCAATGCACAACCTCATAGATCCATATTTCTTCTTAACAAAAAGAATAGAGGCTCCACATGGAGAAATACTAGGGTGAATAAATCCCTTATTACTCAATTCCTCTAGTTGTTTCTTTAGTTCCACTAATTATAAAGTGCCCATTCTATAATGGGTATTCGATATGGCCCTTGAACTAGGAATTAAATCAATGGAAAACTCAATTTCTCATTTTAGAGGATGTCCAATTAAATCCTCTAGAAACCCATTAATATATTATTGCTAAATAGGTACGTCCTCTACTTGAACATTACTTTCCTCGCCCATATTTATTTCATTCTCTTCCTCCCCAATAAATAAATTTAGTAGAGTTACTGGGGTAGATCTATATGAGAATTTGGTGGTAACGTTTCTACTCTAAAGTTAAGGTACTCTTTATCATCATCAAAAATTGTAACCTCCTTTTTATTACAAAAAGTTTTCACGTCATGGTTCCAAAGCTAATCCATTATGGGGATTATATCAAATTGAATCATGGGTATGATGATGAGATCAGCAGATAAAGAAAATTTATATGCCCTAATGGGAACTGATTCACAAAACATTGTTGTAATGATACTTCCCTTATCATTTTTGACTGAAAACTCCCTTGTTAAATCAAATTGGAAATATCTAATTTTCTTGGAAAACTGGGAAGATATGAAACAATGTGATGATCCAGAATCAAATAAATCATTGGATAAACTTTAGGAAACCATTAAATTACCTACCACCACGTCTTTTAGAGATTCAACCTCAGCAATAGTGATTGCATAAGCTTAGACTTACTCCCTTGGCCTTTTATGAGGTAAGATTCATTGGAACTTAGGACATTCATTTGCATAAATCCCAATTTCTCTACAATTATAGCATTCAACATTTCCAAACTATTTATTTCCTTTGTAATCATGATCTTGGTGGCCTTTTCGCTAGACTTTCAATTGACTTCCATTCCGTTCAGGTAAGTACCGGGGTGTTTCTACCCATATTTACTAGAGGATGGATATTTAATTTTTCCCTTCTTCCCCTTACTTCAATTTCTAGAGTGTTTAATAGATCTCTTCTTCTCTTGTTTTTCTTTAAAGTTGCAAGACTTAGAGAATTTCTTTTTTGTCTTGATAGCACATGAGACAATATTTTCGTATGATGAGAAGGATTGTGAGACTAATGCTCAATAGAGAAATGGTTTTAATCCATAGAATAATCAATCAATATTACTCCTTGGGTTACATATATAATCTGTTGCATGCCTTACTAACCTTGTAAATTTAGCCTCATATTTTGTGACATTATCATTCTCCTTTTGCCTCAGACTCATAAAATGTCTTTCCATATATGCTCGATGGTCATGAGGAAAGTATTTTTCTAAGAAAATATCCTTAAACTCCCTTCATTCCATATTTGATACTTCTTTATCTTCCTTTCTATTTTGAATTAATGACCATCATTGATCTGCATCTCCTGTGAGGTGATAAAATCCCATAATAACTTTTTCTCTTTTGATAATCCCCAAAGCATGAAATGCTTTCTCTAAGGAACTTATACATTTCTCAGCTAAAAATGGATTTTTAGTCCCATTGAATGTTGGTGGTTTTTGCATCATGAAGCGGTGTAACATTGACCCTCCACGTTGTGGATCAGGGTGCTCCATATAGGTAAGGTTATTATTCATAACCTGAGTAAGTTATCAATGTATAGTGATAAGATGATCAAAACTAGTTGCATCACCAACTCCACTATAATTATCTTGAGTAGGAGGTCAATCCCAACATGGATTACTTGTGTTGATACAATTTCCATTCCTTCCACTAGTTTCTATTTCTAAATAATAACGTACATTAGATTCATTTATGAATCACAATACACAATTCCAAACTTGTAAAACACTTTACATAAATTGAACCGTTTATGGATATAATCTATAATAATGAAAATGTTTTCTTTGGGGAGGTATATAATCATAAATCCTTCATAATGGTTTGTAAAGAAAATGTGAATTATCCTAAGCATATCCCCCAGGAGTTTCATAACTAAGAGTGAAACAATGCCCGTTTTCATGTACCAGGATACCCTAGGTCAAGCTCGAAACTCCTTATCAGAGTTTTCACTCCTAGGTATATCTGTGCCATGGATGCCTCCACCTACTCATATCTAGACATGGATTAATTTCTTTGAAAACTCACAAAATCTATACTTTATGAAAATTCAAGGATGTTCTTCTATACTAATCCTCAGAGTCTATCCTAGGGTAATGTTCTCTAATCAGAGTTTTTTTAAATCTAGCTTCCAAGGTTTGTTGTAGACTTCCTTTGATACCAACTATAATTCCCCAACCCCAGTTATCTAGAGTCAGTGCACTATTAAATAACATTGGCATGATCACAAGGGATCAAATATCGAAATACCGATCAGTTTAGTAGCCTTGAAAGTACTAGATACATGAAATTTTTTTACATTACATCATGATATTAAAACAACAAATTTTTTCCCCTTTGAACACACTTATATCCCTTATCCTATACCTATAGTTCAACCATAACATACATATTCACATCTTGGAAAAAATAAAACATAGATAGGGGTGAGCTCAGATGCTTAGTAAGGATAATAATATAGCAGAAACTTTCATAAATGAGCATAAAAAATTTAAGGAAATGTATAATACTAATAAATAATTATTTTAAAATTAAACTTCAGTATAATATAGAAAATATAAATCAAATAATTCCATTTACTTATTCACATGGATATTCTACTAGTCTAATAATCACATGCAATATCAATAACCAATTTCACAATGATGGAATGCATAATGCCAGATTTCATAACCACATAGTCAAGGAATCATGCCAAGAATACAAATAAGATTTTTTCAAGGCCTTGTGAAAAGAAAATAGTTTGTCTCATGAGACCCACTAATTCATCGAGGAGCTATAGTAGGCTCCACCTGGAACTTACTAAGTCCAATGCATTCCTCATATGAAAAGGATTAAACATAACATAAACATTCATATCAAAACTAGCATATGAAATGTAAATACTTTATCCATAAAACATGAATTGTATAAAAATAATACATCCATATTCAAACATATCACAAAACCTTCAATACAATATGGAAGATCTGTATCATAATAAACCAACTTTAAACAAGTTTAAAATCCATCAAAGGATGTTGACATAGATGAAATGAAAACTATTTGAAAGAAATACCTATTTATATTTTGAAACCATATAAAAGTCACATAATTATAAAAGAAAAAATTTATTTTGTAAATATTCTAATAATATTGTAAGTGAAGCTTCAAAGGTTTTATAATGGAAGAAAATAGTCTCACACTCCATATATGTTAAAAATACATTGTTTCCTTAATTTTGTCGAAAAGGCTATAAAAGACCTTGTTTGAAGAATGGCAGAAATATTATTTTATAAAAATCTTATAAAAAGTCAAAAAAGGTTATTAATGACTTTAACCAATAGTCTAGGAAATAGTACAAATGTTTTGAAATACATTTTTAAGAAACATGGATGTGGATGATAAAGAGGTCCTAGTAGATAGTCAAATATAAACAACCTCGGATAATGATGAGATTTTAGAATTAACCCTTACCTTGTACTTTTCTGTGATCAAGGATCCATTAAACTACTATATGATAGTTAAATAATAATTATTAAATTATAAAATAACCACATACATAAATATTATATCATATATGATCTTCTAATACTGCTTTGTTAATAATATTTTAGTAGTATCATCATTTTGGGTGTTAACTGATTCGTTTTACTTTATATGTTTGGTTATATAAGGCATGTTGGTTTTTTATAGGATGTAATCGATTCATATACAGAATGATATTAAGTTTTTAATCATTATTTTTAATCATAAAATAAAAATTATTCTTGAATGGTTATGATGGGGAATGAAGTTCATCGCGTTCGTGGAGATGGTAATCCGTACATACGTATGAATGACAATATCATTATATTGATGGTAAAATCATATTTAATTGGATGTTATTTCATATATAAATAATCCTTAACATGTTGGATTTATTATTTACATTAGTTATACTCATTATTATACCCATCCAAATAATTAAGTGTTTGAATAACAAACTACACCACGATGTGGAGACGGTAAGCCGTACGTACACACGTATGGTGACTTGTCTTTAATAGGATGGATAAAATAATGAATATGGTTGTAACATATTTATAATAACATCACAGTATTTATAAATTACTAAAGTTATTATTTTTTATGGAAACAACAAAGAAAGAGGAAGTGGAAGAAGAAAATAACTTTGAAAGAGGTGGTGAAATTATTACCTCTTCTTCGGGAGTTTCCTTTTGGGTTGATCAAAAGGGATCCATAGGTTGGATTTATGATCAAATTAAGGCATATAGGTCTATGTGAGGGTATTTGGGATGATATTTGGGTAGGGGTTGGCTGAGCCAAATGGATTTGGAGGTGTGATTTTGATAGAAGTGAAAATACATTTTTATAAGAGAGGTGAGGGTCACTTTATGAAAAGCATGAAATATTATTTTATTATACAATCATATTCAGTTTATAATGACTAAAAAATGATTTATTTTGAGGATAATGTGGGGATGGGTCGAAAACCTCTCAACCAATAAGTTTTAGATAGGTTTATGTCACCATATTAAACTTATCTTTTAGATTTAACTCTTAGTTTAATGGTTTAACTTTTACCATGTATTCTTGTATTATTATAATAAACGATTAATAAACTTACTATAAAATGACAAGAAAACCCCAAGTAGTTCATTAATAAGATATATATTATTATATAAGTATTTTTTCCAAACCTTACATTTTTAGGACTATTATATCAATTAATAATATAGTATTTGTTTTGAAAACTCATTTATGTCAATTTCAACACTATTTATTATTTTGTTTTTTGTGAAAGTCATAACAACATCATAACTTTGAAATAATTTATTTAATCAACACTAACTTGTAATATTAACCTAAAAATTATATTAATTCATCAAAAGTATCAATTTATATTTATTTGGATATTTATAATATCAATTGTATTGATCTTTCATTAAAAAGGTAATTACTCCATCATCATTGTGTCATATATTAATTTAATTATTTAATGTTTAAAAATTATAATTAAAATAAAATAATTTAAGAAATTGTTTTATATTTCTAACGAATATTTATAGTTGAATTTATATTATTTGTAACCCTATATTAAAAATGGTTTAATTATTAAACTTTGAATTTAACACTTTTAACTCTTCTTGAAATAAAATAATAATAAATGTACAAATCTAATCCAAGTGGCCCTAAAGGATCATATTTTATAAATAAGGTTTATTTTGGTTGAAATAAACTTATCCAATAGAATTGGGACATGTGTTAGAATAATTATAATATCATTTTTACCTTTAATTACCCTATTTACTTTTAACCGTGGTAAATAAAAGTCAAAAGTTACTATTCATCAAAAATTATTTTCATATTATTGAGCCAAATTTTACTTACTGATGTCAACTATGTTTCTCATATTTTTGAAATTCAATTCACAGAAGTAGTAAAATTACGGTTTTTTCAAATTTGCAAATGCACCTAGATGGTGGGTAAAAGACAGTAAAAAGTTCAATAAAATTATATATATATATATATATAATATTATTATAAAATGAACCCAATGAATTACATTGAAAATGTATAGGTATTATGTATCTATTTTTACCTAAAATAAAGTTAAATAAAATAAATAATTATTTAAATAAAAAGTTGGTTTTAACCATTAACACAATGTTTTCACTATTCATCAAAAATTGAATGTTTTCAGAAAAATACCAAAAATTCACCCTAAGATAATTTTAATATTCCAAATCCAAAAATGAAGTTGATTTTGAAAAATAAAATTTATAAAATTTAAAAAAGTGGGTATTACTATTCATAACACCTAGTTTGATTGGTCATGGCGTGTTAAAACTCCAATTTGAGTACAACGCAAGCAATTGAATTATTCAAAGAGTAAACGTATCATTGAAGCTTGGGGTTTTATAGTTGAATAAGTAATGAGAGAAAATGTTGATTCATTCCTTAAAATTTTTTCCATTCAACAAGAATGAGAATCAATTCCTGTTTGATAAAAACATTCCTCAGTTCATAAATAAGGGTAAATAAGTTCTTGTAGAAAAGAGTCACTCAGAATTTTTTCAAGATAAAGTTAAAAAAAATTATATAGAAAATAAATGTTGAATCGGAGAAAGAATTAAGAAATCATTTTAATCTTGAAGAACAATCCGATGATACTTTATCTTTCTTATCTTATCAAACATAGAAATATTCTTAAATTTATATTTTAGAGAAAGAAAAATATTTAAAGGAAGAAAATACTACTTCTAAAACTAAACAATCAGAAAAAGTATAATATGATAAAAAATATGATGTCATAGATATTTTAGAATCTCAATTTGATGAAATAAAATAAGAAAATGGAACTTCAAGAACTTTTTCTCCATCAGTTCCTGAACTTTCTTAAGATTCCATTCATTTTACACCAAGTTCAAGTTACCAAAGAATATAAATGATAATGAATTACTTATATGAAGAAATTAAGAGGTTTAACGATACATTAAAATTATTTCCAAATATTCAAGCAATATTTATGTATATTCAATGAAATACTGAATTACTGTAAAATTAAAATTCTTTAAAACAACTCATGGAGATAGTAATTTAGAATGAGGATAATTTCAAATAATTTAAAAGAAAATACAATATTGAATCAAGAAATTTAAATCAAGTTATTATATGGATCAAACATATGGATAGAGATATAAGGTTTTATGATAAGAAAATAGATTAAATAAAAAAAAAACAAAGTCAATCTTGAATCTTGCAAGAAATATCAATGAATAATTTTATGAGAATATAAGAGTAATTGATTATATGAAGTATCTTTCAATAAATAAAGATGAAGAAATATCATAACAAGGAGAGGAGATTAATCTCTAGAATAATAGGATTCTGGGTTGAATAATGAGAATATAAAGATAATAGTTCTTGAAGAGGAAATAATAAATATTAATTCTATTTTTTGAGTCTGATAAGTATTAAGATAATATGTGGAAGTTAAAGGTCATTTTCTAAAATTTATTGAAGAATGATTGATTAATTTTTTAACTCAAGAAAAATTTTGTAAAAAAGAAAAATCAAAATCTTTGAATGAATGTTATTCCCTAAATTTTTATGGATATTCCTCCTTATATTCATTGGATGAATATCTATTATATATATTTAGATGAATTTTTCATTACATATAATTTGTTTTATAATTTTCCCAAACATTTTAGGGACACTTTATACCTCTTAAAAACATTTTCAAAAAACCTAATTATATGTTGTATTTAAAATTTTATAATTTTTATTCTCTTTAGATTTTGTGTTTTATGATTTTCAAAAAGGGGGATATTTTTTATTAAAAAAGTTACTTTCAACACTTTCTAACCTTAGTTTTGAAAATCACAACTAACTTTTTTAAAGGTTATATTGTACTATGTTTTATATTTTACAAGATCTTAATTATGTTTTTGTAGGGAATTAATTTTACTACATGTTGAAAATACTTACCATTAGACGAAAATTTGTGAAAAAATTTCAGATGAAGTAAATTATATGGTACTTCCTTAAATAGATGGACGTGTACTTTATACATCGCACATATGGAAAAAAATTCACTAGACAAAGGTTTATAAAGTCTAGATGATAAATTATAAAAAATTCACACAAAAAAAGTTATATAAATGCCACCAAAAAAACTTCATTGGATGTAGGTAACCATTCTTTCTAGACAAACATTTGTAATGCCTCATGAGAAAAATTAACTTTACATATTCCACCTGATAAACATACTCATTCAACTAGATGGAATAAAAAATATTTTTATTGATACTATATATAGGTGACTATCAAAAAAATATGAATTACTGAACCTATTAAGAAAATAAAGAGTTCATTTAATGTTGTTTCAACCAATTTTGAAGAATGCGAAGTATAACCATTGGAGAAATGACTATAAATTGAAGCTACATTTGAGGATAATGAAACATATTACCCAAAATATCGAAAGTTTTTATAAATAGTTTGTAACATTATTTATTATTGAATGATTCATCATATTTCTTTAAAGAGTTTTACTTAAGGCATCCATTTGTGAGGATTTTTGTAAATGGATTAATGTTCTTTTCTTTTATAGTCGCTGGGTTCATTCTGGTGTGATCAAGGGATTCCATGGTTTAGAAAGGAAGAGATTCTGATATTGATGATTAAGGGTTATCATGGCTAGTGAAACATAAGTTAATTTGATCTTAGTATTGAGGGATTTCTTGGTAAAGGAAGACCAACCATTATGGTTTGGTTAAAACTGTGTAAATCTTTAGTTTGATTAAAACACTCTTTATACTAAAGGTTGAAGTTTGGTAACTTTATTAGGATTTTTTGTAAGTTTTTATTAAAATATTTATAATACTTGTGTTACTTTATTATTCTTATTAACTATAAGATTTTACATATTTTATAATTTGTATGAATTATAAAATGTTTATTCTGTATGTTATAAAAATTTCCTAAATTATGATTATAAAGTATTAATTCAAAATATTTTCTAATTAATTTCACTTAAATAGGAAAAAATCTTTCTCTAAATTACCTTCATAAATAGGTTAACTAAATTTTATGTTTTATTTTATAAAGTACAATCAACCCCCTCTTTCATGTAAAACTATACTCCTTCAATCCTATACATCCTGACACATCTTTTGGTGGCCATCTGATAAAACCATCCCTGTGAACTCTTTAGTGAGTAAAATATTTGAAGAAATATTATTTGAATAATAATGATACTTAGGAATCTCATTATTAATGTTCAACTCCACAAACATATTCAAGATTCATAACACTCTCTAGTTACATTTATTTTTATTATTTTCAAAAATAACTTTAAAGTTGAGTGAGAACCAAGTTCAAAAATTTCCATAAACCAAATCCTAAAATAACATTCAAAAATACCTAGGATCAACAAATTTCCTCAGAAATCATGAAAGAAGGATACATTCATATAATTACTTTATAAGTTTTGAATATGATGATCTGGTATGGATCATATATTTTCTTCAATGTTTGTGGATATAAACTCTAATACTGTGAAATTGTCTCTATAGATGAATATTATAGGTTCCATTTTTTCATATATAAACTCAGGTTGCAGGTTAAACCAATATGAGGTTGCATTACTAGGACCCTGAGGCAACCTACTTCACTCAGAATTATTCAGTGGGATTCTAAATGTGGTGTTTTTATCCCTTTACTCCCAAATTAATCATTCATGGCCTTGAAAACATTTCAAAAAATAACATTCATTATTTTAGAAAAATGTAGGGGTAAGTGGGATTATTGAGGGATTTGTATAATAGAAAATTAAGGAGGTTCCTTGCATTACTAAGCCATTTTATTGAGTGAACTAGTCTTTGTTGGCCTTATTTCAAGAGTTCATTGATCAAGACTTCACTTGGTTATTCCCTATGACTCAACTTTCTCTTCCTCCACCATTCCTGGGAAAAATTCAATAATAGGATAAATTATTCTTGGTACCTATTTAGATACCCTATTTTAGTGAGATTTATCTTGTGAAATTTCCTTGGTCTTTCCTCTCTGATCTAGTAATCATTGGTTTAGGTAAGTTGTAATATCTATTCATAGATTTTGTTTTCATTCATTTGTCAATCGAGTAATATACTAGGTCAATTCCTCATTTTCTAATATTCTTTACACCTGAATGATTTTTTTCATGATTATCTAATCTATTTTCAGAAAATTCCTTTTGACTATCTTCTAACCATTGAAGATCCTTTTCTAATTCATTATATCCCTACAATTGACACTATTTTTCTTACTTGGAATCATCATCCTTAATAATGGATCATTTATTCTTCCACTTTTATTTTTGGGTATTCCATACCTAAAAACCTTCATTATTGATGAAATCATCACCTAAAGTATTGAAACTATTATTCAATATGACTTGTTTACTTTTTTCCTGCACTTATCCATACATATAGTAAATATTTATATGTTTCTATGTTGAAAAGTTATATTCAATACTAGAAATTTGGCTTCACAGCCCCTTAGAACCCTGGGGGTTGATATAAGGCTTTCTACAACCACTGGTAATAAATGTAATTTTGTATTTTATGATTATATTTTCAAGGTTTTATTCAATGTTATTGCCTCACTATCCATGGGAGAAAAAATTCCCTATTACTCTAACTTTATTTCAAGTCAATAAAGAAGTTACTTGTTTATTCAATGGTTCCTTCCTCACAAATTATGCATAGTTCGATACATATGTTGGATGAATTGAACCAACACCATCAATAATAGAATTTACATTCAGTGAAGGATCGTAGGGATCCTTATATATTTGAAATCCCAAAGGCCCAATATTTTTTATTAACTTTTTTGATATCCCCATTTTTAATTGGGTTGAGAGGGAAAACTTACATGACTCATAGGCCCAGAGACACAAGGCCTTGAACATTACCTAAGGGACCAGAGTCTAAGAAAATATAACAAACCACCGTAGCTCTTATATTTATCCATGATGATCCTAAGCTCCCAACCTAGCAGATATGAACAACTATAATTTCCCCATGAAGAACAACATGGTTATTGGTACTAATGGATAAATACATACCCTCCATTTCACTCCCAATATAGTTAGCTTAGCTGGTGGTTTACCCATACTCTAAATATCCTTATATGGGCCAAAATATTTGAATATTTCCCCCATAATGTTTCCTGAGCATTACCCATGCTTGTATCATAAATCCCACTACCACATCCTGAGTTCTCTATGGCCCCATACATGCTCTCTAACAACACTGTGGCCTACCATTGGAGCATCGATCTCCTTGCTATCAAGAATCCATCCTCTCCACTACGTTTTCAATTGAATTCAACACCTACCACTATCACGGACTGTTCCGACACCGAATTCACCCACTTCCACCAAGGATCCATCCCACCACCATTATCTCCTTCAAAGATCCCACTATCTATTCCAAATCTCTGACACACCTCACAATGACCCCTATCACCTAAGGGATTCTAACTTTACCATTCATTGCTAAGGCATTCTCTTATATTCTATCTATCAATGAAACCCCAAATATCTGGGGCCATCAAGATTTGATCTTGGACTTGATATAGGATTATGGGGAGCCTTTACCACTTGGAAAAACCCCAACTATATAGAGATCATTACCAATTCTATTTTTCTAAATATATTCCAATGTCTATATAACCAAATACTCTTTATTAGTAGGAACTATCTAGAATTCCTACTAAATATGACACAGTATGTTACTAGAAGAATAAAAGTTTCACTAGGATTTAAAATACACCTTCTAAAAAATTTAAATCCCTCACCAACCAATATCCATAATTAATCGTTTAGGTCCTTGGATATATCCACTTAAACACAGATACATAGAGCTATAGAGTGACAAAGCATCCTTGAAGTACTATCTAAGCTCAATAATATCCCCACTATATTTATATAGTATTTCTAAAATTTATGGGTTTTATAAAGGAAGGGGTGCTGTTTGGGGTTACCCAAGATGTAAGGACTTCCTGTAATCCTGCATGAAACCTTGGTTCAAAATTAGGTGTGAGAAAATTTCTGATGTACTATAGAAGTGTGGTACATTAGTTCTGTAGTAGTTTTGGGAACTATAGAAAGTACTGTATCATTGTAATATAAAATGGAACTATTATCATGAAGTGAGATTTTAAGATTATATTGGGATTCTAGGGATTTGGGCCTTCAAATCATCAATGTAGGGAAGTTCAAATATACTATATTAGACTCATGATAATGGATCAGAGTGGTATTAGATTTCAAGAAGAGTTATCCAGATACAATAAAATGGAGTGATAAAGTAGACACACCATTGGGTTTAGACATTATGAAACTCTACAAAGGGAAATAACATATCGACTCCAACATTAGGTGGTGAGTTAGAGACATACATTGAATATGTATTGGGGATGGGTTATTTCAATGTAGTTAAATCAAATGTGGAAATTTCTTACTGCCTCTAAGTATTCTGGTCATATATACTAGGCCTCTAGGTCATGTAAAGGTTCCCTATAAACCTAGTTAAAAAGAGGAATTATTTGAAAAAATATATATGGAATTAGTAATGAAGGAAAGGGGAAATTATGGGAATCTTACCTAAATCTCCACTCAATAGGGATCCCGTTTCATATTAAATTCATATGTTCATCTTTAAAAAGAAAAATGAATTCCTTCAACAAGTTTCTAAACTTGGGACCAAGTGAAAGCATGGTATCTTCAATCTCAAATTAAAGAGTCAAGTAGAGAGGTTCTATCAACCCTCTTAAAATGTGTTAATTTTTCCCCCACTTTCATTAATGAATATAAAACACATAAACCATTTGGAATATTTATAAAAATTGAGAAATTGGGGAAATATTGTTTAGTGTTGATTCTTAGATAAATTTTTGGTGTGAGAGTGGAAGCTTCGAAGTACCTAACTAGAGTGGATGGACTTTGGTCTGAGAGAGATAAAAGGAATGGTTTGAAAAAAGACTAGGTTTTTGAAACATGAGAAATTAATCTAGTAATATAAAGGAGAAACCACTAATATCCCTCCCTTATGTGTAGGGGGTGATGTGGGTGGGGAAGCCATCTCCTCCCCTAATACTTTTTCATAATGATAGAGAGAGTGAAAGAAGAAAAAAAATGTATTAATATCATTGTTAACTCCAAAAAATAAAATTTTATTATGTTAATAACTATTATTTTCTACCCAAAACACTTTTAATAACATAATAATCATTTTGGAACCCTTCCATAAAACTTTTCCCGTGTGATAATATTGGTAACAAATGTAACTATTTATATTATTACTTTATTAACACATCCTAAAATATTTTAGGATATCAAATAACATTAACTTTTTTTATAGAATAATATTTCATTTGTTAACATTATACTTAGAAAAGTCCAAAAATACTCCCACTTTCCACTTTAACACAATACTTTCTTTATGATATCATTATAATATTTCCAAACTCCTTTGTGGTTAGGATATAAATCTTATTTTTATTTTGTAAGAATATTTAGAAAATAATTTATATTTTACATAAAATATATATTATTCAATTTTTTTGAATTATTTTCTTGAAAATAAGGTTATTCTTTAAAATATTACATAGAAGGTGGTGGGATCAAATCACTTATATTTTAACAAAAATCTAGATATACACTTTTATTCTGGACAAATTGTTTATCCTTTTACTTATTTTGAAACATTTTTTTAGAGATTTAAGAATAAAAAACCATTGTATAGAATCTATTATATTATATTGTTTATGACAACCTTTTTTGAACAAACAATTACTCTTATCATATATGAGAAATGAGATAACTATACACATCCTTTACTAAAATCCATCTGATATTGATTTATTAATTTACATTTAAATCATTGATATATCAACTCTTTTCTTTACCACTTGAATGTAAAATAATATTTCAATTAATTATTACCTTGATTTTTGACTTCAGTATATTTAAAACATTTTTAATTTATACATTTGGTATTATATACCCTTCAAAACAAAATAATTAATTTCTATAAAATGGATATAGGATATAGAAATTCAACAAAGTTTCTCAAACTCCTTCTGGTATTATTGACAATTACATCCTATGGAATCATTATAACTTCCTTCTAAAAAATCATTTAGGTACCAATGGACATTTTATATACTTGAAGAAACATTGTTAGACTTTCCCACCAAATTTTTTTATTCTGATTTAAACTTTTACAAACTTATAATATCCACACATCACTAGAACCTAGACATAATATTCTTAATACATATATATTTAGAAAATTTAAAAAAAATTATTTAACATTTGATAAAATCATTCACCCTGTCAAAACACATATATCGATAAAAATAGAATAAATTCCATAAATAGAACAAACCTTATAGGAAACCACATAGAATTAATAAGTAATTTACCTACTCAATCATGTTGAGTTTGTGAATAAAAAATAAAATCACCATAGGTCAATTGGAATCTAATTCCTTTTAAACCTCAAGTAAACCATTCTATACTCCTCACAAGAATCTAGATTCACCTATCTAACAACTTCAACACTTCGTTGCTCCGAAAGATATTTCTCTAACACATAGTTTTTCCTTAATATTTTCTCTCAAATTATCAATATTAAAAGTTTGTTACATTAAGATTATATTTTTCAAGGATTAATATCAAATTTATGTTTGGAGATGATAATTTCATATTTCTACAATAAACTCATTTAACATATATGATTCATGTTTTGAAAACTTTTTATAAGGACTTTTATTAAATGTTCTCTCACTAAAATGATGGCCTCTTTTAAATTCATCATATCTATTAGTGGATCATGATCCAAATTTAACTAATAAATGAGTCCACTATGGTGTTTATATCAACACTTATCTATTTAGGTATACCTTCATTATAATTATATCATATACCACTCTTATATGGTTGATTGGACAACCCTATTCGTAAATCCATCACATAGATATAATCTCAATTATATTCCTCTATTATCCTTATTAAGATATTCTTGAATAAGGTTAACCCTAATTTTGTAGTGGATTTTGGTTTCCTAACTCTTATATTTAGCTATATCCTCTATTCTTTACACTTGATAATCCATGGGCACCCATCATTAGCATTAAACTACCTAGTTGGATGATTGAGGTCTCAACATGTATTTACTATATGAGGAATATAAAAATTAGTATTTTTAAAGGTATTTGATCTTTCTATATCATCACATGTTATTACCATTACATGAATTCATGATTCTAATGATTTAGTTTGTAATCCCATTACTTCTACCAAACCAATATGTTAAAACCATTTTGAATTGTAACTCTTTACACAACTCACAACTTGTGTTACTAAACCAAATTAAAAATTTAGTAATATTCATACATATTCAAATGAATCCTGTGAACGTGGTGCATAAAACACATTAATGTATTGTCTCAAAATTATATGAAATCAATACTCTCTATATGAGTAATCCTGGAGCCACAGATACTCAACCCTTGCTTTTCTAGACAAGGCCTAAGCCTTTAGACCAGTAAGTAGTTCCACCTAAATACCTTCTACCCAAGGATAATTTAATCATGAGACACTTCAATAATATTATAATTCTAGCACCTAATATATATAAATCATAATTAACTACTCAATTCAAGTTCATAACTCACTATAATTCGAAGTCAAGGTAGAAGAAAACTGAATACATTTTTATACCCAACATGTAACTTCTTATATGCATGTATGATAATATCCAAAAGAAGTTTAATAACATCAAAATAAATAATAAATCACATTTCATAATATAAAAAATTAATATTCATGAATAATAAACATGATAATAAATTAAATAAATTAACAATTAATATATTAAAACATGAGATAAACATTTATGAACAATTTATAAATAAATCTAAAAAATAAAAAATTTAAAATTTAGCTATCCTTATGGGAATTCCATAATTATGAATATAAACACTTCATATTCACTCCTAATATTAACTCATTCATATTATTCATTATATGGAATTTTACTTCAAAATATACGACATTATAGGAAATATAGACATTTTATATTCCAATTCTATTATGTAAACAATTTTATATAATCTAAATATCACATATTTAATATTATTTAAAACTTGATCAAATAAATCATCAAAAAACATTTTGATGTTGTTTAAATATTTTATCAAATAAAGTCTTCAATTGAAAAATTCAAATTCAGAATTATTAAAAATTCACAATAAAATTTAAACTCTTTTATATATTTTTTATTTTGTAATTTATAAAAAATTTATAAATTAATATTATAATTTTTATATAAAAATTTTATTTCTAAATTATAAGTCATTCCATATAATATTAAAAAATAGTTTAATATTAACTTTTAATATTATGGGATATTTAATTAATAATATTTCAAAAACATTTAAATAGTTGACTATAAACATTAAATAATTCATTAATTTATAGAAACCTTTATAAATAAACAAATACCTCATTATACCTATTTTTATAATTTATAAAAAAAATTAATTTATTTAAACCATTTCAAAGTTGATTTTTAAGAAAAACAATTTTTCCTTAATCTAACATCTTTAACGATATACCTATTCTTAAGTTGTAACTGAAATGCACCCTACGTATGTGTAAGTGAGATTAATCTCATGTAGGGTGTCTATGTAGTATTTATACTAGCCTATGATATGTCATTGTGGGATATTAAAATAAGCCTCTCATAATAATAAAACAATGTGGAAGGCTCCCATAATAATAATTTAGTGTGCCTCATATGATAGACTAATCACCTTTGTGGGATTAACTTCATGAAGGTATGTATTCTATGAAATAAAAAAGTCACTATATATAAATAACCAGGTACATAACTACCTATTATATAATAAAAACTTTTGATATAGGTAATGCATGATATTAAATCCAACACTATATAGCTGACGTAGGATTAATCTATGGATGAATAAATCCAACACATGAGACTTCATGTAAGAACGATAATATGCCACTCATGTATAAAAAAAACTAACATCATATTATGTATGCTATAATAAATGGATACATCAACCTTAGTTCCCCCATTAGTATTTAATAACAAAAACCATGTTTAAAATGATTCGGTGCTATGTTTGTTTTCCAGAAAATAAGAACTCTTCATTCACAACATGTTTTTAAATATCAAATGATATGGAAAGACTTGATACCATTGATGGTTTTCTTAGGATATATTAGCACTTAAATCATGGTAACATAAGCGAAATAAACCAATAACTAGGTTCAGACATGCACGAATACCCTAAAACACATATAATCTAAAATTAAAAACTAGGCATACCATACACCAGTTGAACCATTGTTTCTACCTTATATTTATTATATAGTTGATCACTATCACCTAAGAGGCATACAAAATATGTCCCTCTTCTTTGGAATATCCACAAGCTAGCAGAATTTCTCATCGCATGGGAGATATTCTCTCACCTTTCATGAAATGTTAGCATCTAATAATGAAAATAAAGGAAGATAGAAAAAGATATGGGGAGAGGGAGAATCAATAATGTTCATTTACACAATTAAATATCCATTGGATAGTTTATAAAGGCCACTGAGACACTCTCTAATCCACTATTCATTTACCCACAGGTTAAATAATGCTTGAGTAAATGGAATAAAGTAACAAAATATTATAACCCTTTGACCAATTATTTTCACCCATTTATTTTATCTAATGATTGATTATGCATACATTTTTTGAATGTTAAATTTTAGTATTCCCCTACCAATGTGAAAGAAGTGTTTATCCTAATAATTTACCATGAATGAGGCATATAATATGCCTCAGTTATTCATGCTTATCATTTCTTATGACATGATCATATCAAAAAATACAATATTTCCCACATAGATCACATATATGAGGGTTCAAGGTATATAAAAATTATGTTTTAAACTTTCTATATGATTATATTACCTTTAAATGTGATTAAAAGTTTCTTGATGTTTTTAGATTATGATATTACTTTTGATTTTCTTTGAGGTGACATGATTTCTAATCTAGATTGAGACAATTTTATAAGGCTTGGATTGAAATTTCTACTTCATATGTAAGTGCATTATTATGATTGACTGTGTATTAATTAATATAATAGTGGCATCCTTAGCTCAAAATTTCTCATCAAAAAAATATTTTGGGAATGATAACCTACCCCTATGGTAGTTTTATGTTTAATATATAAATTTACCATGTGTCAAAGGTGGATTTCTTTGGGGTTTGACACTTCTGGGTTCAAAGCAATATGAAACCATCAAGAGATATAGACATGCAAAAAATTAATTTTCTATTTCCCTTAGATCATTTCAATAAATGTTTTTTAATGGATACATTGAATTTGTTCCCATCGTAATATAAGGAATAAAATTATGATTTTTTCTTGGTATGGGTTGAGGTATCTTTATTCTTCAAATATTTCCTTAATATTTATTACAATTTTAAAAAAAATTAAATTGATTTTATACTTATTATGATTAATTTTTGTGGTATAAGTCCTCAGTATTATATATATTTTAAGAGATTTAGTCATATAAAATGGTAAGAAAGATTGAAAAAAAATCAAATAGTGAGTTCTAGAAGATAAAATTCTAGAATTTCTAGTTCCTTTAAGTCATGAGAATATTTTGATATTTTTCTATTAAGTGTCAATATTCCAATAGATTCACAGGTTTTTTATTTTGGTGTGTCATTCCATTCCACATCAGATCAAGGGTTCATGAAGAATTATGAATTCATAAAATTTGGTAGGGTTTACTTTGTGGGTTATTAGGATCAAGAAGTTATCAAAAAGGTGATTTGAATGTTTGGATAGAGAATGGAAACTTACTAAAGTTAAAAAAAGTAAGACACATTCTAAGGCTATGAAAAATATGATTTCCATGGGATATCTTGATTAAGAAGGATATATGATGAATTTTTCTAATGGTATTTTTGAAAATTACCTTAGGTTTAATAGTTTCAACAATATTAGTTAAATATGTGACTCTATATCTGAATAGAAGTTCAGATGAATGTTCAATGGCTATAAATACAACGACTGAAAGTCTATAGTTATAGAACAATGATTGGATCATCTTAGTGAGAATAACATGAATTTTATTATAGGAAAGGGTATATTAAAACTTGATTATATTGATATTGGAACATTTGAGAGTTTTATGCTATATAAACAGAGGAAATTTTTGTTTAATTTAAGCTGAAGAAAACCTCATAATAAGAAACTTAAAATTATTCATTTAGATGTTTGGGGTCCAACCCTATTTTTATCCCATTGAGGTTCCTTATTATTTTTTACATTATTAATGATGCTACAAGAAAGGTGTGGGTATATTTTACAAATAAAAAAAACATAAGTGTTTAGAATTCTCACTCAATGTAAATCCTTAATCAAGATGGAGACTAGAAGAAGGCTCAAATACCTTAGTTCAGATAATGGTGGTGAATACAGTGGAAAAGACTTCAAACAATACTACCATAATAAGGTAATTAGGAATTAAAAAAACGCTCCCAATAAACTAAAACAAACTGGGATGGTTGAATTGATGAAAAACACATACTAAAAACACATGTAGAATGTGGTTACATTCTAGTATATCTAATGAAATTTGGTTGGAAGTACTAAATTACATCGTATACTTAATCAATATAATTCCATTATCACCGGTTGGAAAAGAGATTCTAGAGAAGTTTTTGTCTAAAAAACCAACAAAAAATCATCATTTGAGAGATTTTAGAAGTCTATATCATGTTCACATTAATGTTAAGGAGAATGATAAGCTCAATTCATAGTCACATATTTTTTTATTTGTGATTTATAGAGATTAAAACATTGGGAATTATATATAGTATAATAATAGTCAAAATATCATCTAAGCTCAAAATGCTATCTTTAATGAGAGTGTATTTAAAAAAGATCAAAAATTGGATGAAGATAACATTTTTTAGATGAGTCAAAAAGTCAGACTTACATTGATCTAAAAGGGAGCATAAAAAATTCACCCATTCAAGTGAATTTAGATGAAGAAATATTTTTTCTAGTAATTAGGTTAGCTGAAGATATAGCTAAATTTTGAGGACTAGAGAGGCATGGAGCAGAGCTCCAAAACCCTAGGTACCAGATTTTATGGAACCATAATATGTAATACCATAAAGGGAATAAGTGTAGGCTATTTTGTGAAGGTATTCCAGAGTCTTATGATTGATATAAATATATATATATCCACAAATTTTACTATTTTCTTTTAATGTGAAGAGGATAATCTAAGACCTCTAAATAGAAAACATCCCTCATAGATTTTGGAAATTGGATGTTATATATGGATGAAAAAATGGATTTACTACATTCCAAAAAAACCTAAGAGTTACTTAAATTTCTAGAATTAAATAAATAATTGGAAAATAAATGGGGTTTCTGATTTAAGGAACAAGTGGAAATAAGTAAGATGTTTAAATCTTGGCTGGTGGTGAAAGGATTTCCACAGACATAGGGAGTGTACATATCTAAGATTTTTTTCACTAGTAGAAAAAAATATTACCATATATAGAGTCTTGAGTTTGGTTTCTACTGAGGATTTGTGTTTAATAAAAAATTTATATAAAAACCACATTCCTTCATTGTTATTTGACGAAGATGGTAACATGAAGAAACCAACTGGTTTTGAGGTTAATCAAAAGAAAGACTTGATATTCATGCATAAATTTAGTATCTATGGTGTGAAACAAGAACCACATTAATGGAACTAGAAATTCAACATTTTTATGGTTTAATAGGGTTTCATTCAAAGAAACATAGATAATTTTTTTCTATAATAATTTGTTCACAAATGATTTCCTTTTTATTTTCCTCTAATATGTTCATGATATTTTTCTAGTGGGTCCTTGTATTCAATGGATCTAGGAATTGAAGTATGATTTGTCCTTTGTTTTGAAATAAAGGATCTTAGTGTTGAAAAGAAGATTCTTGAAACGAGTATTGAATGATATAGAAATACCTGTAGTTTAGTTTTTTTCTCAAAGGGAGTACATTTAGAAAGTTTTTGAGCAGTTTGAAATGATTGGATGAAAGTTGATTTTAACTCCACTAGGTGGAAAATTTAAATTATAAAATTGGATATCCAAAAAAATTGAGGATAAGGAGAGACAAATGGATACAATTATGTTTTCTTTATGAGATTAATTTTTAATATATAGGATGGTATATACTCACCCTTACATTACATTTGCAGTGGGTATTGTCAATTGATATATGGAAAATCCAGGGAAAGAAAACTATGAAGCTATGAAGTGGATCATCAGATATCTCAAATTAACAGAAGTTACTTCATCAGGTTGTAAGTTATCTAAAACATTGTGAGGCAATATTTATGTAAATTTTAGAGGACATTCATATACTTATAAGAGTACAATGAGATATGTGTTTACATTTTGTTACACCAAAATTAGTTGAATTTATGAGGTGTAGTCAATTATTGCACTATCTAAAATAGAAGAATAACATATTGTTATAAAAAAATCCACAAAAGAAATGTTTTGTTTTAAATTTTTATAAGATAAACTCTATAGGAATCAAAAAATTATTTTTCCTTATTGTTTTAGACAAAGTGAAATTTAATTGATGAAGAATCTTGTGTTTCATTCCAGTACTAAACATATTGAATTAAAATACCATTATATTCAGTAGTTTCTTGTGGATAGATAATTATAACTGTTGAAGATTGTGGGATAGTTGAATAATATATATATGTACACTAAGATTATTATCTTGGAATGTTTGAGGAGAAACTATACCTAAGTGGGATTGAGATGATTGGAAGGTGGTGGAGAGCACTAAATGAATTAGGACGTAAGATGAGAACTTTTAATATGTGTAAGTGTTGGAGGGTTTTATAGGTATGATCCCTAAATTAGTATTCAATTGGGAAATTGTTTGGTCTATGAAGCCTCTTCAAGTCTCCAGAGTGAGTTCATCAAAATTTCAAGATTTATTTAACCAAAAATTGGTTGAGTTAGTGAGACTTTATTAGATAATAGATTTATAAAAAGTAATTTACAATTTAAGTGTTAGTTAAGTGAAAGTTGGATCATGCAGTGAAGTAAAATATTAATGAGACAATGATGTGTTGAGTTTATCAGAAGTATCCAGTCTCTTTGAGGATTACTAAAAGAGATCAGTGGTTACTATTTACAAATGATGAAGGTCTAAAAATGAAGGAGGTTAGTACAACCAGAAAACCAACTAAACAACTATATATAAACGGTTACTTATAGATTATGTGTAACTTTTGACCTTGAATTATAATGAGATCATTAGTTAAAGTGAAGCAAATGGATGACAAGTCTTTTATTGAAATCTTCATTCTTAGGGGAAAATAAATCATTTTAGTATTATCCTATGTAAATATGATGAAAATTTGAACCATGTAAATAAAATTGTTCTTAACATTTTCACATTCCTTTTATTGTTTTTATGCATGTGTGTATAGTTTTCGGAAGAATTTATGTATGGTTATTTAAGGTGCATCCAGTCTTCTTATGTTCTTGAGAATTTAATTTATAGAGGCATGACATGCCGCTATGTATGAATTTTGTTGGATCTAAACTTATGGTGGGTTGAAAATCCTACATCATGTGGTTTATTTCTAGTGATCTCACATTTCGTGCATGCCTACTCATAATAAAAATCTCTTTTATAGGGAATGTTTCTCTAGATGATGCATCTATAATATCATATATTATTATTGTAGTATGATCCATCTCCATATATTTATGATGTAGAGTATCCTAATTATAATATATGATCTTATATGATAAAATATTATACTAGGTATCCTCAACATATATCTCATATTTGATTGGAAATTTCAGTGGAAGAGGTGTAGGAGTGGGATATGTAGGTGAAGGTGGTGGAGTGGGACATACAAAAAGATATAGAAGAGCATGATATATTTCCTAAAAATATCTCTACATGTCTATAAACATTGACTATAATAATGAAATAATCCTCTCTTTCATCATCTAACTCATCTATTTAACTTTATATACTAAATCATATATTTTTAATTTATATACATCATCCCTAAAAAAATTTCCAAAGCGGACAATATTTTTTAATTGATACGCCTACCACATATCCTTTTGTGTTTCTTTGGTATTTATGATTTCCTAATTTAGTATCCAATAATATCCTTCCCACCCTTGTGTATTAAGGTCCCATGTGTGCTATGCTCTTGTAGTGATTCCTATAGAATATTTTAAAAAATTATTAGTGAATTAAAAAAATATAAATAGTTTAAAAATAAATAAATAAACTTATTATGATCATATTAGTTATATAATTTGAGTCTTCTATAATATATATTCCCTTTTTCGCCATCCATGCCCTTTTCTATTTTTTATGACAAGGTGGGGGGATCCATGTTGATCCTGAAGTCTCTTCTCACAATTTATTAAATTTTTCATTCCTAATTTGTTCTTCTAATTATGGATATCCTATATGAGATAAAGTATAAGGGTATACATTTTTTTATTGGATCTCCTGATGACATTTCCTTAGTTTTGGTTAATTAATGAAATTAATATGATCATTTTTATTAATTATAAAAAAAATTTAAAAATATGAAAATGAACTTAACAAAAAATATTCTTTCTATATACATTCAATAAAATTATTCCATGTATATTAATCTAGAAAATAATATATATCATATAGATTTTTAATTTGTATTGAAAAAAGGGAATATGAAGTTAGGGTTGATTTAAAATCCCTCCATCTCTTATTAGAAAAAGACAATCATTTCCTCCTAACTCTTTAGTGTTAGGTAAATCGTATTCCATTTGATGAGAAGAAAAAAAGTAACATATATTATAAAAACATGTAATGATAAATAAAATTACAATAAATTAGATTATAAAAATAGTCTCTTGTAGCTAAACTAGAATCTTCTAGTCAACAATTATCCAATTAGAAATCAAAATTTTTACTTTCACAAGATATTTCATTGAAACATAAATCCAAATTTTTTTCCAATATATAAATATAGTATTAACATTACCATTAAACTAGATCAATATCCTATATTCCCAGATATGAGCAATTCAAAATTTAGGTAAATGTGTGCTGCCATGATTACCAACCCTATAAGTATTATCTTTTCCCATAGAAGTAGAAGGAACCTATATAGATTAATGGGTAGGCTCCTCAGTAAAAGTATGTATAGGCTAATCCCTATAATATTGAGTTAACAAAAATATTTAATATAACATTATCCTATAAATAAAATTAACCAAAAATTTATAAAATATTATAAAATACAACTATTACCTATAAAATTAACTAAAACATGAAAAATGATCCAATGAAATCTAAAATAAACTAAAATAAACTCATTTTTATTAATATTAATTGATGTAGTCAACTAAATTATATAAAAATATCGACAATATTTTTGAAATATGAAATAATACGGAAAGAAGAAAGAAATCTATAAAATAATATACAAATCCAACTATTACATATAAATTTGAATAAAAATTGGAAAACAATATAATAAAAAAGGATTTTTTATCACATTAATTAGATTAGTTAATAATAATTCTAGAAAATAATGAAACTATTTATAGATATGAAATGATATTGAAAGAAGAAAATGAACTATAAAATATTATAAAATATCACAATTACAAATAGATTTGAATAAAAATTGGAAAATGATACAAAAAAATAAGAAAACTCTTTATCATATTTGTTAGATTAGTTAACAAAAATGATAAAAAAACAGTCAAAATGTTTATAAGACATTAAATAATATAGATATAAGAAAAATAATTTAATTAAAAATTTATACAAATACAAAAGTTATATATAAAAATAAATAATTTTAAAATGATACAAAAAACAATACAATACAAAAGAAAAACCAAAATAAAAAATGTATCAGATTTGGTACAATATATGATATAAATATAAATAAAATTAGAAATAGTATATCAAATTTTTTTCAATATTTGAAAAATTAATCAAGAAATAAATATATAATACCTATTATATAATAATATTACTAAATAATTTATATCTCATATTCTTTCATCATGATTATTATGTATGGAACCAACCATTTATATAGTGTGGTAATCAATATCTTCTGATAATATTTCCATAGAAGTAGAGATATCACATAATTAGTTATAAAGGATAAGTTTTTCTTTACCAAAATACATATTTTTTTACAAAATGATAAACTATGATAAATAAAAATTATCCTCTACCCTGCATTGACGACTAATTTGATCAAATTTATGGAGCTAAATATTTTTCAAAGATTGAACCTTTTATGGGTATCATCAATTTCATATAAAGAAGGAAGATATTCCTAAAATTTCATTTCAAACAAGGTATATACATTATGAGTTTACAGTAATTCCATTTGGATTTACTATTGAACCATCTATTTTTATGTATCTAATGAATGAAGTATTTAAGTAATATCTTAGTAATTTAATTAATATATTCATTTATGATATATTATTGTATTCAAAGATCTATGAGTGCCATGAAAATAACTTATGGATCATTATTGAGACTCTTAGAAGGAAAGAGTTATATGGGAAATTTTGAAAGTGTGAATTTTAGATTTTGGAATTTTATTTTACTAGCCATATTTTATCCAAGGATGGAATATCAGTTGGTCCTATGAAGAAAAAAGTAGTAAAATAATGCCCTACACCATCGGAAATAACATAGGTATGTAGTTTCATTGGTTAGGTTAATATCAATGATTCGTTTAGAATTTTTCACAATTGGATAACCCATTAATCAAGATTATATATAAAAGGGTTAAGTTCATATGAAAAAAGGAATGTGAATAATTTTTTGAAGAATTGAAAAAGATATTTGTCAATGCTCTACTTTTGACTCTACCATCATTAAATATAAGAGTTTTGATACACAATGATGTATCAAAGAAGGTACATGGTTGTGTTTTTATGAAAAATGATAAAGTTATTTCCTATACATCAAAGTAGTTAATGACTCATGAGAAGAACTATCCAACTAATGATCTTGAGTTAGTAGTTATAATATTTGGTTTAAAGGTATGGATACATTATCTTTATGGAGAAAGATGTGAGACAGACATAGACTATAAGAGCCAAAAAAACATCTTTTCACAGAAAGAGAATAATATGAGGCAAAGGTAGTGGCTCCAATTACTCAGGGATTATGATTTCTCAATACACTACCACACAAAGAAGATGAAAAAGGTAGTAGATTCTTTGGTCATGAAAAATCATAGAGTGCTGACCAAAATGAGGACTGAGAGGGAAGCTATGTTCATGAATCTTGTACAGATTGATTTGATAATTATTATGTATGGGGGTACATCAAAATTTTTAGATGATTTCAAAACTATATTTATTATTAAAGATAAAAATTACTCAATTTGATGATGATATTTTTTATATGAAAATTAAAGTCTTGAATTATAGGAAATTGGAAGACTTTGTTTGTGAATATGGAATTCATAAATTTAGAAAGAGAATATTTGTTCCATATATACCTAATATAAAAATGGTATTATTGTATGATTTTGATAGATAAAATTTCTCTATAAACCCTCATAGAAATAAGATGTATATGTATTTGAGAGAACTTTTTTGGTGGGATAACATGAATCCAGAGTTTGTTAATTATGTATCAAGATGCTTGGTTTATTAATAGGTGAAGGCTAAGAGACCTCATTATATAGGATTAATACAAACTATACCTATTACTATATGGAAATGGGATGAAATTACTGAGATGTTATTATGTTTATGGTTTTATATTTATCCATATCATTCTCCATCAAATGGGAAACAAAGCCATCATTGGGGTGTATGGTGGACTGCTGCTTCATGAACTGATGTAATTTGTTTTCCATAACCAACTCACAGAGATATTCAATATGATGGAAATAATAAATATATATGATAAATGTGAAATGATATTAAAAATATAAAAATTAGTATATCATCCACTTCCTTACCATTTAACCTATTAAGGAAATGATATCAAAACTCATGCTTATGTATGGCCTACCATCTCCACAAAGTGATGCGATCCATTTTCCATGTCTGAATTTCAAGAACGATTCTAAAAATATATACTGAGTAAATATTATATTTATAAAATTAATACTATTCTTTATATTATGTAATTATATCTTATACTCAATAACCATAATTTCCATAAAAAATCATTCATGAGAAAACAAGGCAATTAACACCCAAAAAATAGTAATAATAAAATATTGTTAACGAATAGGTAATAAGATGTTATAAGAGGGTAATATATGTTATTATAAATATTAATATGCTTTCATTATAAATTAATAACATGTTTAAAACCATTATACATGAGTTTAAATCACGCTCAACTAAAAAGAATCATAAGTTAAGGGATTCTCCTCCCAGTTTTCCTTTATTAAGTCATAAATTATTTTTTGCACCTAATTTTTTTATAGTGTATATACTACCCCTTTCACATGATATATCATGAATCCTTAATTATTAATGGTATTTTATGTTTCAATTCATCTTATTTCATCCATGTGGATTTGAATTTAATGTTACCAAGTGGTAAGTGTTTCATTACTCCATTTGTTTTCATTGGGTTAAATTAATTCCTCATCATATTTGGTATTCTAAGATTATGTGTGTAATGTAATTAAATTATTATAATTTTATTTCCACTTATTTTTTCTGGATTTAAATTTGATACATATAATCAATTCATT
This sequence comes from Viscum album, assembly GCA_963277665.1. NCBI lineage: Eukaryota > Viridiplantae > Streptophyta > Magnoliopsida > Santalales > Viscaceae > Viscum > Viscum album. The sequence goes on along the minus strand of OY728152.1, from coordinate 1,904,070,860 downwards.
GATTAATCCTTACTTCAATGGTATAATCTTTGTAAGAGATTTCATCTCAATTTACACTTTCTTGAGACATATTTGTTATTATGAACCAATTCACTTTAATTTCATGTATATAATTCCAATTTAATTTATTTTAACTTGAATTTATATCTATTTATACTGATTAATGTTTCAATTCAAGTGTATTCTTTCAACGGGTTACAATTTAAAAGTTACCAAAGTGGTTAGAATGTATTTTATAATCTAAATTTCCTTTGGGCTAGATTTTATTTTTATTGAAGGAATTTAAAAATTTATCCTTCATAAGATCCAATAATTTTACTATAAAAATATATTTATGTATTTTCCATATTTTCTGTGAACTTTTACTCTCTTTGGTACTTTATCCAAGAAAATAAATGTTTAAAATAAAAACCAACTTTATTTATTTTTTAATCAGATATATTTTACATCCATGTCTATGTTTCTAAAAATTAGTTTACAAAATAAATTTTATCTACTAATATGATTTATTAAAGAAATTTTAAGTAACCATTTATTTTTTTAAAGAGGGTTTGAAATGAATCTTTCTATTGTTTTCCAAAAAATATATTTTTAACTTTCTTTACATAAAGTCAAAAAGAATTTTTTAATGTATATAGTGATAAAAAAATTACTTGACACCATAACCATTTTATAGAATTTAGATTCTTATACACATTTTAAAAGGTTTTAAAAATAAAAATATTTTTATGAAATATTATTTTAATATTTCAATTAAATTGTATTTATTCTTATAAAGACCATGATTTTAATACAAAACGTATATTGCTAGGGAACCAATGGAAATCTATTATCTCTTAACAATTGTGTGGTCATTATCTTATCTTGAAATATTTAATTTATTATAATTATTAGACATTCTATTTCCCTTAACTATCCACAATATTTATCATGGATATTATTATTACTTTAACGATATATAATTTCTATATACGATGTTATATTTTGAACGTTATCAATTGATTGGAGGAAATATTGATATTCTTTATTTTTTATTTTATACAAAATTTTATTAATAAGGAATATTTTTTATGAATTAAATTGATATTTCTATATATGAGAAATGATATATTCCCTCGGTGAATTTAAATGCCACATGAGACCAACTGGTTGTCCAAATTAAATAGGTATTTATCCATAGTTTTATACTATCTTGGTGTAAGGTATTAATGGTAAATATATCCTGATATCCAAGACCGTGAAGTAAAATATTTAATATTTACTTAATTGATATTTTAGGCTTTATTATCCATGATATTATTTCAATGATATTATCTATAGATTCATTTTGTGATCAAGTTATTGATTAAATGGAATGTGTTTTTAGTTATTTACCCTACCATATTTATTACGACTTATTTATTCATGATAATTTCTACTATATGTAACCCTTAATGAGAATTTGAGATCACCATTATTTTTTTCATTTATCTAGGATATAAAGAAGAATTATTTGTATGAGTTTAAAAATGCTGAATGTCTCCCATTAATTTGTTTTATATTTTAAACCCTATTTAAAATGGCCATCATGTATGTATTTGGTTCTACAAGACTAATAAACTTATTGGTCATTTAGGATTATTACCCTTGTATCTACACTGATGTAATAAACTAGAAATTGACTATGGGTCGCTGGAGTTTGGGTTTTTACACAACATACCCCTACAAAGGATTGTTTGTTTTGAAGTTGAAGATTGTATAATCTATTTCATTGAGATACTAGATGATCTATTTCATAAACTCTCAGTGTTATTTCCCCAAATTATACATGAAATGGTTAAATACCCCCTATACATGAATAATGTCTGGGAAAGTACACACCATTGTATACATAAAAATTTGACCAATGATACAAATGATACCTTATCCTTGTCTTTCACATAATCTCCCATATTCAGTACTTAATCTTTTGAATGTTTGAAGTTTTTAGAAAGTGGGGTTTGGAATGACTTACATCTATACATAACGAATCTCTCGATAATCTTCTAGAGATGATATATCAAAGAAAAAAATGATTATGGTTTTATTATCTTTTTTTATTCTCATACATAACATTAACAACTCTTATCCATGATATTTTATCTCCAAAATTCTAGAAAAATCATATTTCAACTGAAAAATCCTCTTTATGTATGGACCATCTAGCAACATGACATCCATATACAATAGATACAATATGGAAACCTGATCATTAAATGCCTTTAGGTAGAAACCATAATATCTATTGCTTTATATGAAACATTTATAAAACATAAATGAATAAAAATTCCTATTTCATTGTCTTGGTGCTTAATTCAATCCCTAAATGCTTCTATTTAGATTTCACACCAATTCCACATTCCGTTGATCCATGAAATCCATTAGTTTATTTATGTAAATTTGTTCTTCTAAATATCAATAAATAAATTCCATATTTAGATCCATTTTCTCTAAGTGACTGACTGAAAATTAACATTTTTATTGATTTTAAATAACATAATACACAAAATATTGTCACGGTGGTCAAAAATACTACAAACCCAGAGCATCATTGACAACAAACTTCATCCCCTCATTAGGAAAATACCCCAATTTATAGAAGGAAAACATATTACAATCAGGGGTTGCTAGAGAGGCCAAAAAAATCGTCCACCAAATTTCCCTCCCGCCACGTGTGAGAAATCTCCATGTGAATCCCAATAAGTAGTTTGCATCTCCTAATAGTGTATGCAATATTCCATGAAACCATGACTTTGCCTAGCATCTCATTGAACAATATCATGGAGTCTGTCTCCACCACTGTCAGAAAAATCTGCCTCTGAGAACACATTTCTAGACCTGCAGCCAAGGCTTGTGCCTCCTCCTAGAGAGCGTCACATCTTCAAAGCGCGTCTATGAATACTACAATCACAAAACCCATAGTGTCTCTCACGACACCCCCAAACATCTCCCACATAATCAACGACCCATTCGTGTTAAGTTTTATCCCCTATCTAGGAGGGCTCTAGTGAACCCACCGTCCCTGCCCTGAGATGTCGACCTACTGATCGGTGAATATATTGGAGGAGATGGAGCTCACAGATGTCGTAGAGTGAAAATTTAGGCATAGTATGACCATATCCAAAAAAGTGTTTTTCATTTTGAAAATAAAACGAATATGGGATCTAGAAATTTTATTGTGGAGACTATCATTTCTTGCCTTCCAAATTGTATAGCACCTTGAAAGTAGAATGACTGTCAGAGATTTTCTCTCAGCCACATGATTCCCTGCACCTCGAAACCATGAATTGAGGAAGTTACCATGTGCCCCATCATACTCATTCCAAACAAAGAGAGCTCTGAAAGTCCGCTATATCTGTCTGGCCCATTCACTGTCATAGAAGAGATGCCACACTATTTCTTAGTTAAAAGTCCTACAACACCAACATCTTGATGCCATGTTAACTCCCATTAATTTCAAGATGACATCTATAGGTAGTGCCGTATTCCGCATACACCATAAAAAAAATTAAAAATTTAAGGGATCTCCTTGCACCATAGAGCCTCCCCCCATAGATCATTATTCGACATATCCATTGTCACCCGAGCGTAATCCTTGACGGAAAAGGCACCCAATGTAGAACCAGTGAAAATAAGCCTATCATGCTCATCTCTAGCAATAATGTTTCTGAAAAAATCCATTTAGATCTCATCAAGGATGGCCTAAATAAAACGGGGGTGACTGCTTGCCTCCTTTAAAGATAAATCTGGGGTGGGGTAGCCCAGAAACCACCGCCTGCCCACCCCCCAATCCAGCTGCCAAAAATTTATGTTTTCTCTTCCCATCAATCTCTTACCTTCAATGAATAACCCATTTGTCCACAAGTTCCTTCTTCCTTTATGGTAAAACCATTAGACCCAAAGATTTATTATCAAATAGAAAATCTAACTCATCCTTTATAGCTAAAGCACATTGTTTGAAATTGTTAAGGCTAGATGACTCCTTCAGGATCTCAATTTCCCCTCTATCTATTAAAAGTAAATAATTTAAGTCATGAACATACCTTTGAACCTGTTTTTTGAATCTATAAGACCTATATAAAAAATATTGTGCTTCTTCTATATCTTGTATTACTTATAATAATTCTCTGAGATCTATATCTATATCAACAGGTACACATATTTTATCCTTAGTATCCTTCGATATCACTTGTATATATTCTATTAAAGTACAATATAGTCATTTCATGATTCCATCCAAAATACTTGGCCCTTGTCTCTATCCAAAGGTCCCATTTAGATCGAATTTATTTTTTGTACTTGAATCTTCTCATTCAACACATTTCTCCTTCAATTTTTGATCATTATACAAGATCTTCTCATTAAAGAGCCCATTTTAGATTTTGATGACTTATCTATTATCATTATACCAAATTAAAATTCCTATGTTTTCATCTCTATATCCAAAAATTAATAATTTGATTCATTTTTACATGAGTTTATCTCAATCCTTAGCATCCACATGTACATATGAAAGACTAACAAAAACATTAATGTGATTGAGATCTATTGATTTACCAAACTATATCACTTCTGACAGTGCCAACCCCATTGGTGTTTATGGACTTAGATTAAATAATTATGATGCATATTTTAATTCTTCCATCCAAATCCCTTTAGAAATTCATGAGTGAACCTAATGTTTAGAGACTTTAAATTAATATACAATTCTTCCTCTAAAAAAACATTTTTCACTAGAATCCAGGGTATATATTATCAATTCATATCCCTCTATGCTTGTATAAGTTTTAGAAACTTAATCTTTTATATTCACCACTATTGTTTGACTATAATTTTTTTGATTAATTATACTATCATTCTCCACCATTTCCTTCTAATAAAAAACACTTCAAATATATAATTTTTTTATTTAATAAATTAAATTCATACTATCTTCATGGAATCATTGATGAATTTTAAATAATATTGTGACCCTCTAAGATATCAGACATGGGTTCCCCCCTATACATATATGTGAACAAGATCCTTCTTCTGGATATTGGGTGTCCATCCACTTAGATTGAACGACACCTTACCTTTATTACTAAGTATGAAACTCTTAAAAATTATATATGTATGATCCAAATTTAACATGAATTTAAATTCTAGAACCATTACATTATTCTAAATAGGATAACCAAGTCGAAAATGCCATAACTTTTAACTATCAGATGCTATAATTCATGTAGTTTATCTTCATATGATCACCTAATCATATAAAGAGTTCCATGATTTATTCATATGGATAAAAACATTGAACCATGTGTGATCCCCCACAATCCATTGGTGAATCTTGTTTTAAACCCTTCCTCGTCCATTTAATCCATGAAATTAATTTTTTCCCCAAACCTAATTATTTTAAATGAATTTAAGATGGAATCCATTCTTTATCTAGACCTTAACATACAATTTTTAGAGCCTCATATCCCATCAGGTGTACCTTGTCAATCATTTTACATATATAAATTTTCATGCATCCATTCTCTACTATAGAGTGGAACAATTCCCAAAAATTAACGGTCGATGATTCCACTAGTAATTTCACACTCAGTAAAAAGATACTACTTCCTCCAACTACTAAAAAATTAATTGAGCTAGTATTTTTAGTCGTTTTCCATCCATATATTGAAATTATTACCCTTAAATCATTATTAAAATGGAATCTCTTTTCATAGTTCAAACATGTTGGGCTAGGACCAACCAACTTTCTTCAGCTCTATCTATATGACTTATCATCCGACCTCCTATGGCCTATATTTTGATGTGGTGACCATACTCTTCCACCTACATTAAGAGTAAAACCATAATGTTCTAAAAAATCTCTCTACCTAATCTCTTTATCAATTATAATCCTCTAAACATAATCAAACACATATTCATTCATCCTTTAATAGTTACTCATAATATTTTTCATCGCTTCAAAACTCCCTATAAAAGATGAAAATAAAATAATTTCCCGTACATATCTAATGGACATAATATTAAAATATTCAATCTATCTTCAAATCGTATTAAATTAATTTATGTTATCATTTGTAAACCTATCTTATGAAATCCTCATATCAAGAAATTTATGCATTATAAACACCTTGTTCAGTACTAAAGGCTTCTCATAAAATTATATCATAGTTTTGATCAAATCTATCAATGTGTTCACCTATTGGATATATAAGGCTACATTCTCATCCAATGATATCATGATGATTCTTATTTACTTTCTATACAAAATCTCCCATTCCACATTATTTATATTTTTATGGTTTATTTCATTCTACAGAATTCTGAGGCTCTTTTTAAAGAGATAATAAATTATCTATATTCTACAAAATCTGGAATATTTTCCATTAATGTATAAACATAGAACATACCATTATTTGATGCTTTCATTTATATTTAACAGTAAAATCCCATATAATAAAAAATATAAAATGAAAATAGAAAGCTACATAAGTTTTCATCCAAGTGTGAAAATGTCAAGTTCTAAAGTAAGCTATGAAACTAATTTTTGGTGGTTGAACGCAACACCAATACTCTAGGTTCACATCCTATATATTTTATTCATATAAAAAACCATGTATCAAACTCCCCAAAAATTTGACATTACTCTGCAACTTTGACGTACTAGATGATAAGAAGTCAAAACACCAAACTGAACACACTTAAATTAATAAAACAATCACACACTCAATATAAATCATTCTAAGAAATCAAGAATTAGATGAAATCAAGAATGAAAAAATAAATAATTTTATTTTATGTGGTTTATATAATGAATTCCTAAATCCATGGGAGAAAACCACTTACATATTTTTAACTATAAGATGATACAAAGACTGCAATATCAATTGAAAATTATATTTTATAAAAGATATATTATTTCCTCATCATAATATCGATCATAGTAAAGTAAATAAACAATTTATCCCACCCCACATTTATAGTGGGGCGTATCTAGTAATACTATTTTACCACTATCTGAGATTCTTGTAAAACCCATCATTATAGCCCGATGACTATCTATGAATTGTATCCTTTGACACTTGACCACTAAAGCTGGTGACTTGAATACTTCCCAATATAAACCTATTTGACAAAGTGATTGTATAATAAGCCTTCCACATCCTAAAAAAATTCCATTATAGATACTCAAAAAATCAATACTGAAATATTCATCTAGATTTCCTACTTCTAGTACACTGTATTCAGTAAACTAAAATAAGCTTTAAAATCCTAAAATTAGTCACTTATGAGTGATATGGTTTATGGTACATATGGGAGAGCCTAGTTCCATAGATATGAGGCTCATGATATTTACAATCCAAGTATTATAATTGATTAAAAATACATTTTTCTAATATTTCTAAGATGAGCTATGATATACAAGTGTATCCAAAGAGAGAGATATTCTTGGACTTATGAGTTCCATTAGAGAAATCATGCATGTAAAATTGCCTAGTGTTTGGGATAGATTCATGGAAGGTTGTATCAGATGTGTGGTGTAGGAATATGTGCTGCCTTGGGTTTTTGTGATGTAAATAACATAGAGTGATTTGGGTATCAAGGTTTAGTTTTGAAACGATATATTATTAATATGTATAGCTTAAGGATTTTGGGTGTGGTTCCCAATGATATTGAAGATACTGGTCATCGATGGTTGGATCTATGGTGGGTAGAGCATGGGTAGATGCTTCTTGTTTTAGAATGATAATTAGGTGGTGGGGGATCGTATAGTAGGCCTTGGCATGATAAAGATTCCTTGGTATTTTTTGATGATATAGACAAGCAGTGGAGAATGGTTATTGGTTTATGAATGTTAGTCTAGGTTCGATGTGACATGAACCATTAGAGCATAAGTCAAGTTGTGTAATCATGTGGTATGAGAGTTTACACATATTATGTTCAGATGATATTGAATTGGACAGTGGGAAAGAACCTGTGAGAGGATTCTTATAGGTTTACACTACATGGTAAGAAGATTGTGACAATTTTTATAGATTTATTATAACACCTTTATGTTTGATAGAAAGTGTTATCTAGGTATGAGTATTTCCATTGGGTTTATAGATCATTGAGTGGTTATGTGTGGGTTGAAAAATAATAAGTTTTTATGTGATTCTTGTAGTCATGGATTCCTAGGGTTTTATGAGAATTGAAGGTATTATCTATGAAATTTATGGTGATATCATGAATAGATAGTGATAGGGGTTGATAGGATTGGTGAGCATGGCTCAGGAGGAGCAACACATATGCAATGATGGGATATGGTTAGATCAGAACTAAAGGAGAATTTTAAGGGATGATATATATCCATGAGTGTACCATTGGATATTGGAGGGTTTGAACCTCATCAAGGATGTAATTTTGGTAGATGTTAAGGATGAAGTTCCTAGTGATCCAAGAATGGGTAGTGATTAATGTTTTAAATAGGAAGTTGAGTATGAGTGGGGTGATCATGTAAAATCATTACTTATGTTTTTGGATGAAGTATGGGATATGGAGATAAGTGTTTGTGTTAAATGGAGTGATGATAAAGATACTTCTAAGGTGGGGAACATCAAATTGGTCATGGAGGTATGAATCTCATGGGTAGGGTCGTATATGTGATGCAACTGATCTTTGTATGGTCAACATAGAACTAGGATGACAATGTGTAGGTGAAGTAAACTTTATTTGGTTCCTTATTCAATACTATATTTGGGACTTAGATGTGGTTTTATATGGAGTCTAGATGTTGGTATTGGATAGGGGATAAATATGATGTGATCTGAGTGTGAGTAGGATCAATGACGTGTCTGTGCTCGGGGTGACAACATGATGACCGATACTGGTGGTTGGTAACCCAACCATGGAACTACACAAAGTGTAAAGTTTGTAATTTTGGTGTAGGTGTTTGGATGATCTTATGATGTCTCTAGTGATTTAGGAATCATGAATGGGTGTTGTAATAGTGAGACGATGAGTGTGGTAGAGTATTTTTAGAAAAGGTCATCCATAGAAGGACTGGCCAATATTTTAATATAAAAATAGGTGTAGTGGTGTGGAAATTGTACGTAGCATGTCTATAGAATAATGAAAACATGTTTTGATAAATGATTCCTATATGGGGAGAACCATGACTTGAAATATGTCTTTATGAGTAGATTTTAATAGTTGGGAGCACTATGAGTCTAAGGATGAATCGATTGATGATACTTGGGTGTCTCAGGGTAGATGGGTTAAGTTAAGTACCGTCTCAATATTAGAAATATTTTCAAGGGATTAAATTATGTGGTTTTATGTACACATACTTTATAAGGGTATAATTTTATAGAATGAATAAAGTGGACCTTGGTAAAAGTTTAATTATATCCACCAAGTAGTGATAAGTGATGGAATAGGAATGATTGGGATAAGGATATGCCTTATAAAAACTTTGATATACCATATAGACCTTGAGCTAGTTGATTAGAGACTGGGGTGATTGTTCTTGCCCCACTGGTATGTGAGTAACTAGTGGGTATTCCATGGGTAGGAATATAGAGATGTTGAGTACTATATGATCAAACAGGTTTGGTTTGGAAGGGAGATAGACATTAGGCTACCACTCTATAGTGATGATGGTATGGATTTACTGATGAGTCTATTTCATCCCTGATGTGATTATAGGAATGTTGAGGGATTCCATTCCCTCTGAGTTATAAGATTCAACCTTATATTTGAAAATTATATTGTAGATCCCATGTAGGGTGTTTGAAGAATGAGTTGAACTAGGAGACCCCGATAGGTGCCTCAGTTTCATGTTGAACCTAGAGAGGGGTAGCGTAGAGGAGAAGGCAGAGCCAATAATGGGTGTCCCCATACACTCAAGGATTGACAGTGAGAGCCTAATATGGATATTGTGATTGGGATGGGTCTGCAAGACACTAATGGTTGCCTAATTAAGATAGATGTGGATATCGATGGGTTTGGGTGGATACACGTGCATGACTGAGATGGTCTTAAGGGATATAAGCTTTCATGTATGGATGGATAAAGGGATGTGGTTTGAGGCATGTGAATAGAATTGAGTATTCAGTCCATGATATGTATTTGAGTGGAAAACCTAGGATTTGTGTGGTGTATTTGAGAAAGTGGCCAAACCATATAAGGAAAACTCTTATATGAGATATGAAAGGTTTTATGTTGTCCCATAAATCACTATATGAGATATTATTGGGTGGAACTACCCCTAATTATTATCTGAGATATTATAGGGTGGAAACAACGCCCTAATTAATATATGAGATATTATAGGGTTGAAATTGTCCCTCTAAATTTTTATATGATATATTATAGGGTGGATGTTGGATCCTTAATCATTATATGAGATATTATGGGATGGATATTGGCCCCCTAATGGTATTTGTTTCCTGATGGGGTGTAGGTAGAACCCTTATATAATATCCTTGAACTAGCACTTATAGATCTGATGTTGAAAATATTAACTTTACATTTTTGTATTTGATTCCAATGAAGGTGACCCAATATTCACTATACAAAACATACAACATCAAAATAAAAATATTATATCACTTAAATTTATAAGGACCTTTTAGTTTTATATTTTTAGAGAATTAAGAAAAACTCTTAACATCATAGATTCATTAACAACTGGTTCATAAATATTAACATCATCTCCCACTATACCCATCTTTTTATATTTCACATTAGATCATCATCATCATCCATATGAAACCCTTATACACATAATTTATTCCACCTCAATATTTATAACCTATGTAAAAATGGAACATAATATGGGTGACCTCAAATTACTACTGAGGGTAAACATAAGAATTAGTAATTGAATGTCATAATGGAGAATAAAAAGAGTATAAGGGTGTGATGGCATAATCAAATTTCATGAGTATAACATAATAATATTCATACTCATCAATACTTGGATCATAAATAATGAAAACTTGGTATAAGTCTTTAACGAAAGAATGAATCATAAGAATCTATAATAATTATCCATGTGATATCAATATTTATCAAATGAAGCATTATAAACCTTTAAAAAAATATATAAAATTTATTTGTATCTTGGAACAATATCTTTACATCAATTCGTATAAATGAAATAACCATTATGGTTGACTTCCATCTCTAGAGTACCCAATGAATTGGATCACTATAACGGACCCAACCATCCTTGGTTTATCATGAAACCACCCATACTTGGTTAATAACATAACCCACCATCCTTAGTTTATAACAGAACCACCTATCCCTGGTTTATAATGGAACCACATATCATTATAAATAATTTCCAAGAATCGTATCATGAATAAAGTACATAGAGAATTTACTTCATCATAAACTCATTGAAAAAACATTATTCTTTTTAGAACTTGATTAACCCATGTAAAAGAAATGGGTTCCATAGAAATCTATCTGAAACATGATTAACTCATGGAAAAGAAATGGATTTCATAGAATTTCTTTAAAACATGATTAACCCATTGAATAACATAGGTGGGAAGTAAATATTTAAACATATAATAAGAGAATAGATAATTATAGAGAGTGATATATATCATTGACCATATGAATGTGAATGATAAATAGAGTTTTATGGATAACAAAACCATAAATCTGTGATGATTGAAAAGACCATCAGTTCATCAGAAATAAAGGTACTAGGATAATTTTTTTCTTTCAAGATACTTTTCCTAGAGATAGGGAATTATTTCACCATCTAGTCTAAACAATAAAACATACTTACTTTTCATGTATAATTTTATCCTTTAGAAAATTTCCACCACATTGTCATCTTTTTCTCAAAATGATGAGTATTCAAGATGATTTTTTCTTGCCTAAAGCATTAAAATCAACTTTTAAATACCACATAACTAAAAAAGAGATAATCTAGATATTCCACCTGTCTTTAAACATTAACCAAAACTAAAATGATTAACACATGGTAATATAATTACCAGAGTGAATAAACCTTCATATGATGAAATAATATATTAATCTCCAAATTTCAATAATAATACCAAAAGTTAAAACTAAATCATTCTATAAATAAATAATTCCATATCCCAAAAACCTCAATAAAATCAACATTATATATTTTTTTAACCTCAAAGGTTATATCATACCTTTGAAATTACAATTAAAAAAATATGGTGATATTTTTTGAAATAACATTAATAACTTAGTCACCAAATAACTTTTCAACCCAATGGTTATCTACACTATAAAACTTGTGTACCAATAATTACCACAATATCTAAGATCATATAAACCGTAAAAGGTTATAAATACCTTAAAACTTATGTATGAAAAATGAAAATGAATACTTTTGTTAAACCAAAGCTTTACAAATATTTAAACAAAATAAAACATCTCCTAAAATGTCACAAATCAATTTAAGATCTCATAACTTAAAACCTCAAAGGGGAGTATAATAATATGAGCTTATGATAATCCTTAATCTTATAGAACTACAATGGAATCCACAAATCTTAAGATAACCCCACATGAAAGAAATCATAATCTCCAAATTTGTCTAAACCTTTTCTCTAATACCAACTATAATAGTACCAAACTCGCACTCTTAGATCTAGTGTTGAAAATATAAACTTTACATTTATGAATTTGATACTGATAAAGGTTACCTAATTTTTTCTATCCAAAATATAAAACATCAAAAGGAAAATATTTTATCACTTACATTCTCAATCACATTTTAGGTTTAGAGTTTTAGAGAATTAGTAAAAAATCTAAACATTATGGATTCATAAATTTTTGGTTCGTAAATATGAAAATAAGATTCCACTATTCACATATTTTTATATTCCATGTTAGGTCATCATAATCATCCATATGAAACACTTATAAACATAATTAGTTCAACCACAATCTTTATAATTTGGGAAAAAATGGAACATAAGAAGGGTGGTCTAAAATTCTCAGTAAGGGTAAACATAAGAATTAACAGCTGAATATCATCTAGGAGTATAACAATATCATAAGGGTATGATAACATAATAAAAGTGAATGATTATAACATAATAATATTCATACCAATCAATACCTATATTATCAAACATGAAAACATGTCATATGGATTTAACAAAGGAAAGATTCATCAAAATCTATAATCACGAGCCATGTGATATCAATATTTATCTATGGAAACATTATAAACCCATAACAAGCATAGATAAAACTTATTAGTTTATTGGAACATTATCTTTATATCACTTATTACAGAAGGAATAACCAATACAGTCAACTTAAATATTCAAAGTACCCAATGCATTGGAGTGATATAACAGACCAACCCATCCTTGATTTATCAAGAAACCAATCTTCCATGGATAATAATATAACCACCTATCCTTGTTTTGTAACGTAACCACCTATCATTATAAACAATTTCCAAGAACTTTCTCATTAATAAAGTACATAGAGAATTAATTTTATCATAAAATCATTTAAATAACCCTTATTTTTTTAGAACTTGATTAACCCATGGAAAATAAATGGGTTACATAAAAATCTATTTGAAACATGATTAAACCATAGAAAATAAATTTGTTTTATAATAATATCTTTAAAACATGATTAAACCATAGAATATTTGACTGTAAAAACAAACTGTTCTATTTTGGTGGTATAATCACACTTTCTAACAACATATTATCCTCCATGACCATGAAAGTTTTCTTTCTCATCATGCCCCTAAATGGTACCATAAAATTGATAAAATCATCGATTCTTTCATATGGGACTTCAAGAATGAGAGAAAATATCACTATACTTTGTAGAATCGGTTGGTGAAACCAATTGTAGAAGGTGAGATCAACCTAAGAGACCTGTCAGACTCCATACAGGCCATGAAATCAAATATTTCTTAGGAGATTATGAAAGGGAGATCCATTTGGGTGATCTTCATGAGGAAAAAACGCAATGAAGACTAGATATTATGGGATGAGAGGCCATGAAGACTTTTTATCCTGGCCTGAAACAAGAAAAAGATACTTGGACTGTTGGAAGGGATGAATATTTGGGTGGTCGAAAGGGGTGACATCAGGTACTAGAGGGAAAATTGGGCTAGTCAATCTCTCTACTTTCCAGGTGGACCGACCCTGTAAATATCTATTATGAATAATAAAACTCACCTAAGTTTCATTGTGATGAAACTCAATGATGAAAAGAAAGATCTACATGATATTATTATCCCCGTGGATGAACCTGACAAATGCATCTTCACAGACTCTTCATCTGGCATCTTCACCTCCCATGATTTTCTCAGATCTACAAGATCTAACCATTAGATGAACTTGATGGAAACTTATATTTAGAGAAAATACATTCCAAAAAAATAACTTATTGGTTTGGAGACTTCACAAAAAAGTTATCCCAATAGATGATAATGTTCAAACAAAAGGGATTCACCAAACCTCAAGGTGTATGTGTTGTGTGTAACATAACATTGAAACTGTCTAGAAAATTTTCTTTGATAGTGAAGGGGAACACTGAAAATAGGATCTCATCAGACATATACTGAACCTTTGGGTCTAGGCGATGAATTTACAATATTTCCTTCACCACTGGATCTAGGGGTAAGAAGGTAGGGTGTTTGATGTAATGATATGAGGTATGGATTTTGATTCAATTTTTTGGGTCTTATGGGATTGGAGAAATATTGGGCATGTAGGGAGACATATTTATTGACACCTATTGAAGATATATCTTCTTTCTCTAATGACGGAGCTCAGGCTCCTTATTCTGGGCAGAGAGAGGTGGGAAACCGATAGAGGCCTCCATTCCTGAGGGCCAAACTCAAGTGTCATGACAGATCTTGGGAATTGGATAAGTGTAACCCTCCCAAGGATGGATACAAACTCAACATGTATGGGTTGTGTTTATAGGGAATCATGAGAGGAGGTTTCAATATTTGATATTCCATAGGTTTGGTGATTATCAAGTTCAATGCCTACTACAGACTAGTTATAACAACCCAACCTTTTAATACATTACTATTACATCATTTAAAGGATAAAAAACATAATAGTATTACACATAGGGGATCTGATGGTTTAGTGTCTTGGGGAAACTAGGACCATACATAACAATTACAACATCGAGCATAAATTATTTTGTTCATTTCTTCTTCTCTAGCTTCTTATTAGCATTTGACCTCTCCTTAGTACATGTAACCACCTGAGGATATAAATCAAAAGGGGTGAGATAGAATCCCAGTAAGAGGATAGATAAGAACAATATAGCATGGGGTGAGCATATTCATAACATAGGAAAAGAATCATGAGAGGAAGCATTAATAATGGACTTGAAATGTGGCAATGCATAAAAATTAAACATCATGTCTTAGTGGTTTACTACCACACATGATTGTGAAAAAATATAGAATCTTATTCACACATCATAAAACATTTACTCATGAGATTCATCACTTTACCCAATGTATTGGAGCACTGTATAATTCCACGTGCACCCATCACATTTAAACATTCATACTGTGCTATATAATTCTGGGCACACCCGTCACATAATATCATTATCATTTATCATGAATGACTCAATGAACATATAACATAAATGAATATAAATAACCCATGAAAAGGAATGGGTTTCATCTCATAATAACACATAAATAAACAGGGTTCCCAAAATAAAGGGGGAATAACATATATGTTACAAGAACCGTCAATCTTGAATGAGAATTAAAAGGTGTGTTCTTGAAAGAAGAGTTCTTTTGGAAAATATTTGGTTTTTCATAAATACCAGTGAAAAACATGTATATCCCAAAAAAGGAAATACAATGATGAAAAAAATAATTTTATGGAGTAACCATATAAAAAAGGAGTGAAAGAGGGAGAACCTGAAGGATGAAAGTTGGGTTTGAGAATTTCCCCTTACCTTGTATCCGAACGTTTCCTTCAATTTAATGTCCTGTATAATGATATTATGTTAATTAATCAGAAATTAAATAACCTTTTATACATTAATAGGGGTAATTTTGGTTTCATTAAGTTTTTATGGTCCTTTTGATGAGTTATTTAGTTTAAAAACATTGTTCGAGAATGTTCATTTTTATGGTTTTCTTGCGAGTTTCACATGTATTCACGAATTGAAGTTTGTGTAGAACTTGGGAAACATCCAGAACATATATTAAATCTTATTAATGATATTACAGAAGTAAAAATAATTTTATAATGAATAAAATTGTATACCATGTGGATGAATCATTAGATATGAATTTAATGATGATCGTTTGGGTTAATTTGGGCAGTATTTCGACCACAACGAACTTGTTTTGTTTACTCATCTAGTAATATGTACCTAAGTTATTTAGAGAACATAAAATTGGAAATAATACATATATAATATTCTAGTACAACAATTAAAATGGTTTCATTACCAGATTTGTAGGAAGAAATGGAAAAATAGAACTTGTTGTTCTTGAAGGTGATAGATTAACACCTTACGAACAACATTTTCTTTTATAAAATAAAAGGAAGAGGAGAAGGGGGTTGGATGGTATAATATCCCATTAGTATCATATAATTCCATTATATTTATGATACTATAGTTACCATACCATTTTAACAAATATATTTTGGGAGAGAATAATAAAAGTACTTGAAATTGAAAGGTAATTAAAGGAAAGAGGAAGAGAAATTACCTCTTGAATCCTCCTCTTGAGATCCTCCTTAAGGGGCCTAAGCTTGGTATTTTGATGAGACTAGAAGCTCTTGGGTGTGGGGGATGGGATATGGAAGATTCTTTAGTAGAGTTTAGAAAATTCTAGAATCTTGAGAGGAGTTGTTTGGTAAGGGTAGGGGGAGGGGTTATTTATACATGAGGGATGTGTTTTTAGTATAAAATATTAAATAAAATAATATATCCAAAGTTAGACTAGTAATAGTAGTTTCTTGACATCCTAAATCATATATTAATATAATATAATTTTTTTAGGCATTAAATCATATTTATAATTCGAAATCATTAGTTTATTAAAAGGAAAGTGAAAGAAAGAGAAAACGACACTTTAAGAAATCACCTTTTGACTTTAGGATTTGGAAAGTTCTTTTAAGGTTTGAAAATTGAGTTTATTGTATTTTAGGGAACCATTTATGAAATTTAATATAATTTGGCCGAACCTAAATTTCTATAATTTTTATGTCATCATTACATCATTAATGATGCAATTTAAGATACACTACTTATGTGAAAAAACTGCATTTTTACTATTCACCTGAAATTGAAGTATTTCAGAAAAATACCAAAAATTAAACCTAAACATTTTTTGAAATTTTGAATTAAAAAATAAAGTCCATGTTTCAAAAATATTTTTCAAATTTTAATATTTAATTAAAATCATAATTTACTTGAAAAATACATTTTTTAAAATTATTACTGATTTTATAATGCTTTCAAAAATTACATAGGGTCTTATAAAATTATATAAAAACTAGAAGAAATAGATTTTATAATTTATGAACACATTTTAAGAAAATAAATTTTCTTTTAAATTAAATAATTAATTATAATTATTTATTTATAACTTACAAAAATACAAAAACTCTTACTATAGTCAAATTGCTACATTCTAAGATGCCTAAATTTTATTTAATTAATCATGGGTAATGTTACACTTATTTGAACGATGTACTATTCATATGGATCATAGTACTATTCATAAGGGTAGGTTAATATTCAGAGGGGTAGGTTAATATTCAACAAAAATTATGTTTTTCTTATTGGACCCCAAAAATCATCTTGAACACAACCGTGTATATCAGATTTTCAAAATTCCAAACACAGAAGTGACAAACTTATGTTTAAAGGTCACTTAGCACTTAGTAGTTCATTATGTTGTGTTTTTATGTGATTTTATGACATATTTATAAGTAGGTAATTTCCATTGAAAAACTTTGGGTCGTTACACTAGGTAACTCAATCAAGGTGAAATCTTGAGCCTTTTTTAGTATCCTTTCTTTGTGCATGATTTATAACATCAATATTGGGGAGACTGAATCTCACTCAAAGCTACTTGTGGGATTAATTCAACACAACAACAATAAACCGTGGGACCTCATATACCTCATTAGGAAACTAAAGTCTCTCATCTGTAAAGTAATAAAAGTGGGTCATACATTAAGGGATGTGAATTTTAATGATGACAACCTTTCTAACAAAGGAGGTTGTGATGACATCCAAATCCTCTACTATAGTCTACATTCCCTTCCTAGTGATTGTAACCTCATTGTTAGGGGTGATGTGCTCATCTGTTATCAATACCAACCCCTTGATCTTTTGTCCCCCCTGGAATGTTTTTGAACAAATAAATATATATTTTTGAGTGATATAAAGAAATACTATTAAAATACAATGAAAAACATTTTTTTTCAAAAAAATAAACTTTTCATTTTGAAAATCACTTTTTTAAACTAAAAATTCAAAAAATATGGTTAAAATAATTTTATTTGAAAATAAACTCGGAAAAATATAAAGGAAGGTTTAAATAAAATAAATTTCATGATTGAGGGAAAATCCTGTCATGGTGTAAATGTTAAAAATAAACATTCTTTTCAAAAAAATTTGTAAAAGGGACTCAAAAGTGACTCATTTTGGTAAACACAAAGAAATTTATTTTTAATTTTTTTTAAAATAAGGCCAATGAACTTGTAAAATTAGCATTATTAAATCAATTATTTTTATAGAAAACATTTTTTAAAACATTTTAGAAAACATGTATATGGAATATAAAGATACCAGATCTAAAATAAAATACAAGATCAATATCAATTACAGACAAATATATAGATGTTTCTAAAATAAATAAGGGAAGAAATGGAAATTATAAATGTAAAAAAATTCATAAATATATGATAATAAAATATATTTGGTTCAATAAAATAATATCATATTATTTCCTCCAAAAGAAACTTGAACATAACCAATCTTGAAAGAAAGGAGATTATGACATAAATCTTTTTACACTTTGGTAACTCTTTAACTGTAAATGCCATGAAAGAATAAATTCAAATAGACCTTTAAATATCATGAAAATAAAAAGATACATGATATAACATGCAAAAATCTCTGTATATACTCCTCATAAAGAAGATAGGTTCATATAATAATCATATGTCCCAAAGAAAAGAATTTGGGACAAATAACCATAAGAAACCATACCATTGAAATTGAGAATTAATTAATGAATCAACTATGAGTATAAAAAGTAAAGACAAATAAAAAAAGTTTAAATCAAATAATATATAATCAAATTTCATTAAACAAATAATCTTATAATATCAAATACAATGAGGAAGTAATATAACCCAATGAAAATAATTGAGTTATGAAATTATTTACAACTTGGTAATAATAAATTTAAATACCCTTAGATGAAATAATAAAAATTAAAACATAAAATACAATTATGTATGATGTATTCATGATATTAAATTTTAAATGGTTACTATATACACCAAAAAACATAAATAAGTGGTGAATATAGCATATGTCTCACAAAAGTTAAAGCGAGATGAGAAACCCTTACATCGAGACTAGTATTTATTTGTATATCCTTTGACTCCTTTATAATAAATTACATAAATTATTTTGTTTATTTATCAAATTACCCATGTTTAATAAATTATACGTATATTATTTTATTTATTTATTTTATATGAAATATTTAAATATTTAACCATTCAAGTCCATATAGGGTGTTTTTTAGGATGTTCGACTCATTATTTCAAAATGGATTCAGTGTGTTGATTGTGGTCAAAGTGATCATTATTTTAACATATAAAGATTAATAATCATGATATAATAATAATATTAATTCATAAATTATAATTTTAAAAACAACCATGAAAAATGGTTATTAAAAATGATCTATGTTACGATCTTGGAGAGGGTAGGTCATACATATGCCTACGTAACATTTTCATTATCGAATGATTATTATAGAAATAAGGTATGAATTAATTTATCTTTAAAAAATGTTTCTAAATTGAAAATAACATATTATTTTTTAAACATATTTATTCATATCATTCTTCTAATGTGGCGATGAAAAAAATCACATCACTTCATGGAGGCAGTAGTCAACACGAACATGAATGACGTTACCATTTTTTAATGTAAGAAAGAAAATTATATACTATCATTTTAATAATTAAAAATGTGTCATTAATATAATTATTAATTAATTCATATCGCATATATTAATTAACATTATTCTTATTACCTTCTATTTAAATTTTTAGTGAAAAATGAATCATATCTCTTCGCGAGGCAGTAGTATACCGTATACACAAATATTGTTATCCAATCAACAATAGAATGGAAATTAAAAAAGGTATATATGATATGATAACTATATAAGTTTAAATATGTGATAAATATAATATATATACAATAATTACATAATTATGACAGGCTGTGAGAGGTGATGATGGAAAAAAATGACATTGGTTTGTGAGGCGGTTGTCCTCCGTACACACAAATATTGATTTCATATAAATTTTGTTGAAAGAGGTGATGGATTTAGGTTATTAAATCAATATAATAACATAATAGTATATATTAGATATACATTTTATTTCATATGATCACATTACAATAATATTTTAAATAGGTGTAAGAATAAATAAAATAAAAACACATAGTTAATAATTTTACCTCTTCTCAAACCACCTCTTTAGGATTATAACTAAATTATTATTAGAATATATTTATGGCAAAAAAAAAAGATTATAGGATGAAGGAATAAAATTTGTAAATTTATTTGGGTAGTTTTTTGATGAACCAAATAGATTTTAAGGGCAAATAAGAGAGGACAGGGGTAGCCTTTTATAAGTGAGGTGAGTGGCACACTCATAATTTTTGAAAAGAAAAAGGTGTTACCATGTTTTTTACATGAAAATGGAACCAAATTGGATCATTATAGGGAATTATACATTATAAGGATGAAATAGTTATAGTAATTAGTTATTATTCAAGTGTTTAGGTCATCTTTACCGTTATCCTATTAGTTTAACCACTAAAAAAAACAGTTTTCACCTTAATCACAGTAATTAATATTTACTATTTTCAATATTCATTATGGTAAAAAATTATGTTGGAATTATTAGATAATATAAATTTTTATTATTCCAAATATATAATCCATTTTACCAATTTCAATTCATATAAGTGGAAAAATTTAATTTAAAATTATACACCCAGTCATGATGAAAAATGATGTTTTAAAGAAATATATTTAAAGGAAAAGATGATTTTATATTAAATCTATAGAAAATGATTATTATTCTATGAATATAAATTAATATTTAATTCAATATAATATATTAATTTCATCGAAATCACTACTCAAGAGGTTTTTTTAATTAATTAAAAATGAGAAAAAATATACAGTTTAAACGAGTTTTTAGAAAAATTCTGTTTTTAAATCCAAATACAAAATTATACAAAAATACAATATGAAGTTGATTAAAAAGAAATAAATTTAATTAAATATAACTAAATAATAATTTTTTTACCTTAAATCACATTAAAAACACAATGGTAATTTTAAATTTCTTAATTTATTGAAAATAAATGGCATTTAAACAAAAAAAATGTATTTTTTCACTATTCACTAAAAAATCAATATTTTTTGAAAATTACAAAAATTCCACCCAATGTAAAATTTTATTTTCTATTTTGAAAAATGAATTTAATTTTATAAAATACATTTTCTAAAATATCCATAATCAATTATAATAATTTATTCATGAAAATAAATAAAAATCATTTTTAAAGAAAATATATTTTTGATGAATAAAATTACTTTACTATAAATTGATTGATTATTTACTAAAAATTTATCAATAATTTATATTGAGTAAGATATTTATGTATATATATATATATTATAAATTATTTAATATTATTCATACCAATAAATTTAACGTCTAGGTTATAACAGTTATATATATCACAGGTCGTTTAAAATTAGTGTTGCATGTTGAATACACTATTGAACATAATTTTATTTTATAAAATATTGGGGTGTTACACCTGAGTTTCCAAATGATGTCATATATGTTTATAGATATCATATATTTTTATATGTGGATTTAGGGTACTCCTCTTAGTTTTCTAATGATATATTTTATGTGGTTCCAGAGTGTGGAGAGTTTATCCCCATGGTTTCAATGATGTATTATATGTTTCTAGGGAAGGGAGAAGCTATTCCCTTAGGTTACTGATGACCATGTGACATGTTCAGAGACACCATATAACTAGGAAAAGTAGGTTTGTTCAATATATGGTGTTTCCTTAGATCCCAATGATGGATGATGATTATTTTATTTCACTTACATATATTTATTTATTTGGAGTATATCACATTTACATATACTAGTTTACTTGTTATGTTAGGGGAACTATTGGTGGTGGCTTATTTAGTTTTAATCACACCTTGATCAGGTATCATAGTCACTTTGGTACCCATGTAAACCTCATTATCATAGGTTAAGTCTGGATAAAGGCCTAGTGTTACAAGATTGGGATGTATCAACTCGATAGAGATTTGAAGATTGGGATGTGATGAATATCATGGATAGTAGTAGAGCCTCCTTATATTTTTTACTTTTTTTAATTGTATATGTGATTTTCCTAGTGGGAATTCAAGTGAGATGTGTTAATGAATATTATATTATATTTTTTATTTCATGGATGATTATTTATTTTTAATACTATAATTATTTTTTATAGAGGTTGTATTATATTTTCTATTATTTTTTAAATTTGATATAAGGGTATAGTCTATGAATGGTAAAGCCTTATACCCTTACTACTTGTCCATGACCTCTGGTGTACTTGGAGGTGTGAAGAGATCCCATGATAACTTCAGTTGAGACACTGGAAAGTGGTCTTTATCTGGGGTATGTTATAATTGTTCACTATATAGATATCTAAGACATGAAAAACACTAAATATATTGACAAACATACTCAAAATACCTATGTAGAGTTAGGTTTACTAGTTGAATATATAACCAAGATTGATTTAGAAATAATGTACTACTAATCAATCAAAAAATGTAAGCTCACATATATCTCTACAATGTCACATTATTTTCATCTGGATTAATGAGGAAAAAATGAATATCCATTTAAGACATCATAGACTACCTCCTCTAAGGGTCAATGGTGTGTCTGGTAAAGTTATTTCTAAATATATATGTAAAATATAATGTAACATTATATCATTGGACCCATAACAGTGTTCCCATCCTCATGACGATTCAAAAAGTGACATCCTATATGGTAATGGCCATCTCACCGATAGATATATGAAATGTATATGCCTAAGGTCTCTATCACTCAACCAAAGTAGAAAAAAACATATTTTGAATGGGTATATACTCACACATTCTTAACTAATACAAGCCAAAATGATGTAAATAAGGGATAGTAGGATCTATTATTCCCTCATGGTGAAAGTGGTGAGCTCTATAGACTTTCAGTATATAATCTTCACCACCATCGCATAAATACTGTGATTTATTCTCACTCAGTGTGGTAAAAAGTAATTGATCCCTAGGGTTTAGATCTATCTTTTTTGATTTCATATATATATAAATGGTTAAAAAAATATTTTAAATAATATATATGTGGAGTGGAATAAAAATAAAATAAAATAAAATTAATTATAAGATAAACCTTTATACAAGAAAATAAAACAATTACTGTAGTAAAATGAACTAAAAAACATACTGGGCATGTCAATGAACCCTCAATGTTACTTTTTTGAGGAGAATTTATAAAATTATGCCCTACCCCACTACACCAACCACATCTTTGTCACATCCCTTTCTCCTGTGGCCAATCCATTTCATTTCTCATAGATGTATATTTCAAATTAACTTTTTCACACAACCATGATTAATTCAACTGTAACACCCTAAGATTCCACGGTACGCTTCTCTTTGAATAATACAGTAGTGTGTGTTGTACACAACATCGAGTTCTAACACACACCACAACCAATCAAACTAGCAGTTATGAATATTAATACCTACATTTTGAAATTTTATACATTTTATCTTTCAAAATGGACTTCATTTTTGGATTCAAAATATCTAAATTAGCCTAGGGTGAATCATTGGTATTTTTCTGAAAACATTCAATTTTTGATGAATAGTGAAAAACACTAAGTTATAGTTTAAAACCAAATTTTTATTTAAATAATTATTTATTTTATTTGAATTCAATTAAGGTAAAAATAGATACATAATAGATATATAAGTTCAATGTAATTCATTGGAGTTAGTTTAGAATAAGTTTTGATATATAAAAATTTTATTGAACTTTTCAACGTCTTTTACCCACCTCCTAGAAGAATTTGGAAATTCATGTAAAACAGAATTTTACCGCTTCTATGAGTGGAATTTAGAACATCCAAGAGACACAGTTAATATCAAGGAGTAAAATGTGGTTCAATAAGATAAAAATAATTTTTGGTGAATAGAAACTTTTTAATTTTATTTACCATGGTTAAAAGTAAATAGGGTAATTAAGGGTAAAAATGATATTAATATTACCCTAACACAAGTCCTAATTCTATTAAAAAAGTTTATCTCGACCAAAAAAAAACCTTAGGAATAAAATATTATCATTTAGGTCCATTTGGATTAGATTAGGACATTTATTATTATTTAACTCAAAGAAGAGTTAAAAGAGTTAAAATCAAATTTTAATTACTAATTTTTTTTTAAAATAGGGTTATACAAAAGATATAGTAGATTTTAAATATTAATTAGAAAGATAAAAATATTTACTATATAATGGTATTTTATTTATAATTTTTATGCATTAAATAATTTAATTTATTTATGACACAATGGTGATGCAGTAATTACCGAATTAATGAAATATTAAAATAACTAATATTTTAAATATCCAAATAAATGTAATTTGAGAATTTTTATGAATTAAAATAATTTTATAGGATAATATGAAATGTTAGGATTTCATTAATTAAATTTTTTCTAAGTAATCATGCTGTTATGTGTTTCACAAAAATCAAATTCCAAATAGTGTCAAAATTTACATAAAAGAGTTTTTAAAACGAATATTATATTAATAATTGATATTCTATTCTTAAAAATATAAGGATTGGAAAAAGGACTTTTATCATGACAGGTGTATCATTAATGGACCACTTTGAGGTCGCTTGGAAGTTTATAGTAAGTTTATTAACCATATAATATAAAAATACAAAGAGACATGGTAAATGTCAAACTAATTAACTAAGACTTAAAACTAAAAGATAAGGTTAATAATGTGACACAAACTTGTCTAAAACCTATTGGTTGAGTTTTTTTCGACATATCCCCACCTTAACCTTTAAATAATCCACTTTTGAGCCATTAGAAACCGAATATGGATTTATTATAAAATAATATTTCTAGCTTTTCCAAAAGAGACCCTCACCCCTCTTATAAAAGGGCACTCCCCCTTCTCACTAATTCACACCTTCAAAACCATTTACCTCAGCCAACCGCTGCCCAAATATCCTCCCAACTTATCTAAATTCAACCTAGAGGCCTTCGTTTTATCAGAAATCCAACCAAAGGAGCTCTTTTGATCAAATAAAAAGGAAGAACCTGAAGAAGAGGTAACGTTTTCACCACACTCTTCCAAGTTTCTTTTTTCTTCAACTTATCCATTATTTTTTATTTAAATTATAAAATAATAACTCCAGTATCTTCTATATACTATGATCTTATTATAAATATGATACAACCATATTCATTATTCTATCCATCCTTTTAATGACATGTCACCATACGTGCGTACGTACGGCTTACCGTCTCTACATCGTGGTGTAATTGTTATTCAAAACTTTATTATTTGGATGGGTATGATAATGATATGAAATTGATGTAAATAATAAATTTAACATGATAATGATTATTTACATAAGATATAACATCCAATTATATATTATTTTAATTTCAAAATAATGATATTGTCGCTCGTACGTACGTACGGACTACCGTCTCCGCGAACGCGATGAGATTCATTCCCCATCGTATCCATTCAAGTATAATTGTCATTTTATGATTAAAAATAATTTTTAAGGACATGATATAATTATGTATATGAATAATATACAACCTATCCATAACAAACACAGCTTATGTAACAAAGAATATAAAAGAAAATGAGTAAGTTAACACCCAAAACGACGATAATACTAAAATATTATTAACAAAGAAATGTTAAAAGATCATATATGATATCATATTAATGTATATGATTATTGTATAATTTAATAATATTTATTTAACCATTATACAAGAGGTTAACCTACCCTTGACCAAGGAAAAGTACAAGGCAAGGGTTTATTTCACAATCTCTTCATTATCTGAGGTTGTTTATAAGTAATTATCTACTGGGACATCTTTATCATCCACATCGATGTTTCTTAAAAATGTGTCTCAAAACATTATTACTATTTTATAGAATATAGGTTAAAGTCATTTATACCCTTTTTTACTTTTTATAAGAGTTTTATAAAGGAATATTTCTATCATTTTCCAAATAATGTCATTTTTAACCTTTTCGACAAAATTAAGTTGAGAATGTCTTTTTTAACTTATACGGTGGGTGAAACTATTTTACACCATTATAAAATCATCAAAGCTTCCATTAAAAGAGTATAAGGATATTTTCAAAGTAAATGTTTTATTTAATAATAATGTGAATTTTAAATGATTTCAAAAAAAGAAATATTTCTCTCAAATAGTTTTGATTTCATCAATGTCAACATCCTTTGATGGATTTTAAGCTTATTTGAAGTTGAGTTATTATGATAAAAAACACCCATATTTTATTTAAAGTTTTGTGATATGTTTGACTATGGATGTGTTATTTTTATACCATTCATGGTTTATGGAGAAATTATTGACATTTTGTACGCTATTTTTAATACAAATGTTTATGTTATGTTTAAACCTGTTCATATAAAGAATGTGTTGGACTTAATAAGTAATGGGTGGAGCCCACTATATCTCCTCGATGCATCTGTAGGTCTCATGAGACAAACTAGTGTCTTGTAACGAGGCCTTGAAAAAATTTTATTTGTAGTCTTGGCATGAGGCCATGGCTACGTGGTTATGATAGTCTGGCATTATGCATTTCATCATTATGAAAGTGTTTATTGATATTGAATGTGATTATTCGATTAGTAGAATATCCATGTGAATAAGTAAATGGAATTATTTCATTTTATTTCTACCATATTATTCTGAAGTAGAAGTTTAAATAGGTTTTTTTTATTTATACATTGCATTAAATGTTTATGCTTATTTAAGAAAGTTTTTGCTATATTTTTATCCTTACTGGGCATCTAAGATCACTCCTTTCTATGTTTTATTATTCCCAGGATGTGAAGAAGTATTTTATGAATGACCTGTAGGGATAGTATAAGGGGATATGACTGTGGAGACAAGATGTTTTTGTAGTTTTCACTATATGATTTAATGTAAACTTTATGAATATATCTAGTGATTCCAAGACTACTAAACTAATCGGTCTTTCGAGACTTGATCTTTTGTGATCATGACAATGTTATTTAACAATGCACCGACTCTGGGTAACTAGGGTTGGGGAAAGACAGTTGGTATCAGAGGAAGTTTAGTACAAACCTTGGAAGCTAGATATAGATAAACTCTGATTAGAGCACATAGACCTAAGATAGACTATGAGGATTAGTATAGAAGAAATTCCTAGAATTTTGGTATTGTAGAGATTTTGTGAGTTTTCTGAGCAATACATACCTGTGTCGATACAAGCAGGTAGAGGCGGATCTGGCACAGATGTACCTAGGGGTAAAATCCGAAAACACTGCTTTGAGCTAGACTCGAATGGGAACTGGTGCACGACAACGGGCCTTGCTGCACTCTTGGTTACGACACTCTTGAGGGATATGATTAGGATAATTATCATTTTCTTTACAATCCATTATGAAGGGTTTATGAGTATATACTTCCTCAAAGAAAACATTTTATTTATGATTATTGATTATATCGATAAATAGTTCAATTTATGTTAAGTGTTTTACAAGTATGGAATTATGTATTTTAATTCATAAACCGATCTAGTTTATGCCATTGTTTAGAAATGGTGCCTAGTAGAAGTAATGGAAACCGTATCAATGAACACACTCCATGTAGGGATTTTCCTCCTGCTGAAGATAATTATAGTGGAGCTGGTGATGCAACTGGTGTTGATCAGCTAATCACCATACTGGGACAACTCACTGAGGTTATGAATAATAACCTTACCCATATGGAGCACCCTGATCCGCAGCGTGGAGGATCAATGTTAGATCACTTTATGAGGCAGCAACTACCAACATTCAATGGGAGTAAAAATCCATTAGTAGCTGAGAAATGGATAAGTTCCCTAGAGAAAATATTCAATGCCTTGGGGAGTAGTGAAAGGGAAAAAGTTATCATGGCAGTTTACCGCCTCACTGGAGACACTGATCAATGGTGGTCATTGATTCAAAACATGAAGGAAGATAATGAAGTATAAAATATGGAATGGAGGGAGTTCAAGGATATTTTCTTAGAAAAATACTTTCCTTGTGACCATCGACCAGATATGGAAAGGCAATTTTCTGAGTCTAAGACAAAAGGAGGATGAGAATGTCACAAAGTATGAGGATAACTTTACAAGGTTAGAAAGGTATGCTGGATATTATATACATAACCCAAGAAGTAATATTGATCGTTTCTTTGATGGGTTAAAACCATTTCTTCATCGAGCATTAGTCTCACAATCCTTCTCGTCGTAGGAAGAGATTTTCTCATGCGCTATCAAGGTAGAAAAGGAATTCTCTAAGTCTTATAACTTTAAAGCAAAACAATAGAAGAAGATATCTACTGATCAATCTAGAAATGGAAATAAGTGGAAGAAGGGAAAAGTTGAATATCCATCCTGCAGTAAATGTGGGAGGAAACACCCAGGTACTTTCTTAAAAGGAATGGGAGTCTGTTATAAGTGTGGTGAAAAAGGCCACCAAGCTCATTATTTCAAGGGAAAGAGAGTTGCTGTCAATGTGGAATGCTATAATTTTAGAGAGATGGGACATTATGAAAATGAATTTACTAAGCGTCAGGGGAAATTACCTCAGAAAAGGCTAAGGGATCAAGGCCAAGCTTATGCTATCACTACTGCTGAGGTAGAAGCTCCGAAAGATGTGATGGCAGGTAATTTAATGGTTTCCTCAAGTTTAGTAAATGATTTATTTGATTCTGAATCATCGCATTGTTTCATATCTTCCCAGTTTGATAAGAAAATTAGATATTTCCAATTTGATTTAACAAGGGAGTTGTCAGTCAAAACACCTAAGGGAAGTGTCATTGCAACAAAGTTTTGTGAATCAGTCCCCATTAGAGCACACAAATGTTCTTTATCTACTGATCTCATCATTATACCTCTGATTGAGTTTGATATAATCCTCGGTATGGATTGAATTTCAGACCGTGATGTGAATATTTATTGTAAGAAGAAGGAGGTTACGATTTTTGATGATGATGATAAGGAACACCTTATATTTAGAGCAGAATCAGCACCACCTAATTCTTATCTAGATCCACCCCCAGTAGCTCAACTGAATTCAATTATTGGGGAGGAATAGAATGAAATGATTGTGGGTGAGGAAAGGAATGTTCAAATAGAATATGTACCTATTGTGAAAGAATATATAGATGTGTTTTCGGAAGATTTACCAGGACATCTTCCAGAATGAGAAGTTGAGTTTTCCATTGATTTAATTCCTGGATCAAGGCCTATATCAAAGAAACCTTATAGAATAGCCACTGTGGAATTAGTAGAACTAAATAAACAACTATAGGAGTTGAGTAATAAGGGATTTATTTACCCTAGTGTTTCTCCATGGGGAGCCCATGTCCTTTTTGTTAAGAAGAAAGATGGATCTATGAGGTTATGTATCGACTACAGGGAAATCAATGCTATAACATTAATGAACTAGTATCCCCTACCTCGCATTGATGATTTATTCGACCAAATTTATAGATCTCAATACTTTTCAAATATTGACCATTGATTTGGATACCATCAGTTGTGGGTGAAGAAGGAAGACATTCCAAAGACAACATTTCGAACAAGGTACGTGCATTAAGAGTTTACAGTAATGCCTTTTGGATTGACTAATGCACCCTTTGTATTCATGGATCTAATGAATAGAGTTTTCAAGGAATATCTCGATGATTTTTTGGTGGTATTTATTGATGATATCTTGGTATACTCCAAAAGCTACAAAGATCATGAAAATCACTTGCACAATATCTTGAAGACTCTTAGAGGACATGAATTATATGGGAAGTTTAGAAAGTATGAATTTTGGATTCAGGATATTTATTTTCTTGGCCATATTTTCTCTAAAGATGGAATCTCTGTTGATCCTTCTAAGACAAGAGCAATCCAAAAATGGCCAGCGCCTATGAGTATAACTGAGGTACACAGTTTTATTGGTTTGGTTGGTTATTATCGATGTTTTGTCCAAAATTTAGCCCGATTACCTAACCTATTAACAAAGCTCACGTGTAAAGGGGTTAAATTTGTTTGGAAAAAAGAGTGTGAAGAATGTTTTGAAGAACTGAAGAGAATATTAGTCAATGCTCCTATATTGACTCTACAATCGGGTAATTATGGGTTCGTTATTTATAGTGATGCATCGAAGAAAGGAATTGGTTGTGTGATTATGCAGAATGATAGAGTTATTGCCTATGTAGCAAGACAACTGAAAATTCATGAGAAAAACTATACTACGCATGATATTGAGTTAGCTGGTGTAATCTTTTCTTTGAAGATATGGAGACATTATCTCTATGGTGAAAAATGTGATATTTATACTGATCACAAGAGTTTGAAGAATATTTTCTCATAGAAAGAACTCAACATGAGGTAGAGGAGGTGGCTTGAACTACTCAAGGATTATGATTGCACGATACACTGCCACCTGGGGAAGGAAAATAAGGTGGCATATGCTTTGAGTAGAAAGGATCGGGGAGTTTTGAACAAGATGACATAGGAAAAGGATCCTATATACATGGATCTAGTAAATATGGATATGGGAATAACCATGGAAGGTGAAACATCAATACGTTTTCAAATGGTTAGCAAACCATCTTTACTAGAAAGGATAAATAGTTTTCAGACCGGTGATGAAGAGTTACAAAAGAAGATTAAAGCTGTGAATGATGGGAGATTGAGTGACTTTGTGTATGAAGATGTATTTTTGAAGTTTGGGAAGAGACTTTGTGTTCCCAATATACCTGATCTTAAAAGAGAATTGTTGGATGATGCTCATTATTCCAATTTCTCTATACACACTAGGATAACCAAAATATATAGAGATTTAAAGGAACATTTTTGGTGGGACAACATGAAAAGGGAGATTGCTGATTTTGTGTCAAGATGTATGGTTTGTCAACAAGTGAAAGCTGGAAGGAAACAACCTGGAGGAGTATTGCAACCTCTTCCCATACCTGATTGGAAATGGGATAATATCACGATGGACTTTGTCATGGGAATACCAAAGACTCCTATAAGGAATAATGCAATATGGGTCATTGTTGATCTTCTTACCATGTCAGCACATTTTAGTACTATAAGGGAGGATTCACCACTTGAACTTCTAGAAATACTATATATTAATGATGTTGTGAGGCTTCATGGAGTACCCCTATATATTTTTTCGGATCGTGATCCCCGTTTTACATCAAGATTCTGGAAAAGTCTTCAGAAAGCCCTAGATACTGAAATTCGTTTGAGCACTTCTTACCACCCCCAACCTGATGGACAATCAAAACTGACTATTCAAACATTAGAAGACATGTTGAGATCATGCTCACTTGACTTTCAGGGTATGTGGGATTAATATTTACCTATGGTGTAATTTTACTATAACAATTGCTTCCATTCAAGTATTCAGATGGAACCATGTGAAGAGTTATACAGAAAGAGATTTCGCATACCAACCTGTTGGGATGATGTTGGTGAAATAAAACTTGCAGGCCTAGAACTGGTGGAAGAAACGATGGAAAAGTTGAAGGTAATCCAAACTCACATAAAAGTAGCACAAAGTAGGTAGAAGAGCTATGCCGATAACCGAAAGAAGGATTTGGAATTTCAGGTGGGAGATCATGTTTTCTTGAAGGTATCTACATGGAATGGAGTTATATGTTTTGGAAAGAAGGGTAAATTGAGTCCTAGGTACATTGGACCTTTTGAAATTATAGAACGAATTGGGGATGTAGCTTACTGTTTGACAATGCCGCCAAGTCTCTTCAAAGTTCATGATGTGTTCCACGTATCACTGTTGAGAAAATACATGCCTGACCCAACGCATGTACTCACCTATGAGGAATTAGAAATGGAACCCGATCTATCTTATTGCGAAGAGCCTATTAGGATTCTCGATACAAGAGAACAAGTGCTAAGAAACCGGATGACTCGTTTGGTAAAAGTTCTATGGAGAAACAATAAGATGGAAGAAGCAACGTGGGAACCCGAGGAACTTATGATGAAGAACCACTGGAGTCTTTTTATGCAGTAATATTCTATAAATTTCGAGGATACAATTATTTGAAGGTGGGGAGAATGTAACACGCCAAGCTTCCATGGTACACTTCTCTTTGAATAATACAGTAGCGTGTGTTGTACGCAACTTCGAGTTCTAATACACACCACAACCAATCAAACTAGACGTTATGAATAGTAATACCTACTTTTTGAAATTTTATACATTTTATCATTCAAAATGGACATCATTTTTGGATTTGGAATATCGAAATTATCCTAGGGTGAATTTTTGGTATTTTTTTGAAAACTTTCAATTTTTGATGAATACTGAAAAACACCGAGTTATAGTTTAAAACCAAATTTTTATTTAAATAATTATTTATTTTATTTAAATTTAATTAAGGTCAAAATATATAGATAATACCTATATAAGATCAATGTAATTCATTAGAGTTATTTTAGAATAATTATGGATATATAAAAATTTTATTGAACTTTTCACTGTCTTTTACTCACCCCCTTGGAGAATGTGGAAATTCACGTAAAACATAATTTAACCACTTATATAAGTGGAATTTAGAAAATCTGAGAGACATGGTTAATATCAATGAGTAAAATTTGGTTCATTAAGATAAAAATAATTTTTGGTGAATAGTAACTTTTTTACTTGTATTTACCACGGTTAAAAGTAAATAGGGTAATTAAGGGTAAAATTGATATTAATATTTCCCTAACACATGTCCTAATTCTATTGGACACGTGTATCTCAACAAAAAACAACCTTAGGAAAAAAATATATCATTTAGGTCCACTTGGATTAGATTAGGACATTTATTATTATTTAATTCAAAGAAGAGTTAAAAGAGTTAAAATCAAATTTTAATTACTAAAACGTTTTTAATATAGGGTTATACATAAGATACATTCGATTGTAAATATTAATTAGAAAGATAAATATATTTACTACATAATGGTATTTTATTTATAATCTTTAGACATTAAATAATTTAATTCATTTATGACACAATGGTGATGCAGTAATTACACAATTAATTAAATATTGAAATAATTGATATTTTAAATATCCAAATAAATGTAATTTGAGAATTTTTATGAATTAAAATAATTTTATAGGATAATATGACATTTTAGGATTTCATTAATTTACTTTGTTCTAAGTAATCATGCTGTTATGAGTTTCACAAAAATCAAATTTCAAATAGTGTCAAAATTGACATAAAAGAGTTTTTAAAATGAATATTATATTAATAATTTATATTCTATTCATAAAAATATAAGGTTATGAAAAAGGAATTTTATCATGATAGGTGTATAATTAATGGACCACTTGGGGGTCTCTTGAAAGTTTATAGTAAGTTTATTAACCATATAATATAAAAATACAAAGAGACATGGTAAATGTCAAACTAATTAACTAAGAGTTAAAACTAAAAGATAAGGTTAATAATGTGACACAAACCGGTATAAAACCTATTGGTTGTGTTGTTTTCAACATATAACCACCTTAACATTCATGAAATCCACTTTGGAGCCATTATAAAAGGAATATGGATTTATTATAAAATAATATTTCTAGCTTTTCCAAAGGAGCCCCTCACCCCTCTTATAAAAGGGAACTCCCCCTTCTCACTAATTCACACCATCAAAGCCATTTTTATTGGCCAGAATCTGCCCAAATATCCTCCCAACTTCCCTAACTTCAACCTAGAGGCCTTATTTTTATCATAAAGCCAACTCAAGGAGCCCTTTTGATCAAATAAAAAGGAAGAACCTGTAGAAGAGGCAACGTTTTCACCACCCTCTTCCAAGTTCCTTTCATCTTCAACTTCTCCTTTCTTTGTTATTTAAATTATAAAATAATAACTCCATTATATTCTATATACTGTGATGTTATTATAAATATGTTACAACCATATTCATTATTCTATCCGTCTTTTGAATGACATGTCACCATACGTGCGTATGTACAGCTTACCGTCTCTACGTCGTGGTGTAATTGTTATTCAAAACATTATTATTTGGATGGGTATGATAATGATATGTAATTTATGTAAATAATAAATTTAACATGATAATGATTCTTTATATAAGATATAATATCCAATTATATATTATTTTAATATCAAAAGAATGATATTGTCGCTCGTGCGTACGTACGGACTACCATCTCCACGAACGCGATGAGATTCATTCCCCATCGTATCCATTCAAGTATAATTGTCATTTGATGATTAAAAATAATTTTTAAGGACTTGATATCATCCTGTATATGAATAAGATATAACCTATCCATAACAAACATGGCTTACATAACAAAGAATATAAAAGAAAACGAGTAAGTTAACACCCAAAACGACGATAGTACTAAAATATTATTAACAAAGAAATGTTAAAAGATCATATATGATATCATATTAATGTATATGATTCTGGTATAATTTAATAAAAATTATTTCACCATTATACAGGAGGTTAACTTACCCTCGACCATGGAAAATTACAAGGTAAGGGTTTATTTCACAATCTCTTCATTATCTGAGGTTGTTTATACGTAATTATCTACTGGGACATCTTTATCATCCACATCCCTATTTCTTAAAAATGTATTTCAAAACATTCTTACTATTTTATAGAATATGGGTTAATGTCATTTATACCCTTATTTGAATTTTTATAAGAGGTTTATAAAGGAATCTTTCCATCATTTTCCAAACAATGTCCTTTTTAACCTTTTCGACAAAATTAAGGTAAGAATGTCTTTTTTAACTTATAAGGTAGGTGCAACTATTTCACGCCATTATAAAATCATCTAAGCTACAATATCAAATTTATATGGATATTTTCAAGTTAAATGTTTTATTTTATAATTATGTGACTTTTAAATGATTTAAAAAAAATAAATATATCTCTCAAATAGTTTAGATTTCCTCAATGTCAACATCCTTTGATGGATTTTAAGCTTATTTGAGGTTGAGTTATTGTGATACAAAAATTTCATATTTTATTGAAGGTTTTGTGATATGTTTGACTGTGGATGTGTTATTTTTATACCATTCACGGTTTATAGAGAAAGTATTGACATTTCGTATGCTAGTTTTAATACAAATGTTTATGTTATGTTTAAAACTGTTCATATGAGGAATGAATTGGACTTAATAAGTGATGGGTGGAGCCCGCTATAGCTCCTCGATGCATCGGTAGGTCTCATGAGACAAACTAGCATCTTGGAATGAGGCCTTGACAAAATCTTATTTGTAGTCTTGGCACGAGGCCTTGGAAAAGTGGTTATGATAGTCTGGCATTATGCATTCCATCATTATAAAAGTGGTTATAGATATTGAA
Organism: Viscum album; assembly: GCA_963277665.1. Lineage (NCBI taxonomy): Eukaryota > Viridiplantae > Streptophyta > Magnoliopsida > Santalales > Viscaceae > Viscum > Viscum album. The sequence continues at coordinate 1,904,034,816 of OY728152.1, read as the reverse complement.
AGTGATTGTTCGATTAGTAGAATATCCATGAGATTAAGTAAATGGCATTATTTCATTTTATTTCTGCCATATTATGCTCAAGTTAATGTTTAAAAGGATTTTTTAGTTATACATCGCCTTAAATGTTTATGCTTATTTAAAAAAGTTTCCGCTATATTTGTATCCTTACTGGGCATCTAGGATCACCCCTTTCTATGTTTTATTATTCCGAGGATGTGAAGAAGTATTTTATTAATGACCTGCAGGGATAGTATAAGGGTATATGACTATGAAGACAAGATATTGTTGTAGTTTTCACTTTATGATGTAATGTAAACTTTATGAATGTATCTAGTTATTCCAAGGCTACTAAACTAATCGGTCTTTCGAGACTTGATCTTTTGTGATCATGAAAATGTTATTTAACAATTCACCGACTATGGGTAACTATGGTTGGGGCGTTACAGTTTGTATCATAGGATGTTTAGTACAAACCTTGGAAGATAGATTTAGATAAACTCTGATTAGAGCACATAGACCTAAGATGGAATTTGAGGATTAGTATAGAAGAACTTCATAGAATTTTGGTATTGTAGAGATTTTGTGACTTTTCCGAGCAATACATCCCAGTCTGGATACGAGAAAGTATAGGCGGCTCTGGAACAGATGTACTTAGGGGTAAAATCCGAAAACACCGCTTTGAGCTAGACTCGAACGAGAACTGGTGCACGACAACGGGCATTGATGCACTCTTGGTTATGACACTCCCGGGGGATATTATTAGGATAATTATCATTTTTTTTACAATCCATTATGAAGGGTTTATGAGTATATAATTCCTCAAAGAAAAAAATATCTTTGTAATTATGGATTATATCCATAAATAGTTCAATTTATGTTAAGTGTTTTACAAGTATGGAATTATGTATTTTGATTCATAAACTGATCTAGTTTATTCCATTGTTTAGAAATGGCGTCTAGTTAAAGGAATGAAAACTGTATCAATGCACACACTCCATGTAGGGATTTCCCTACTGCTCAAGATAATTATAGTAAAGCTGGTGATGCAACTGGTGCTGATCAGCTAATCACCATACTGGGACAACTCACTCAGGTTATGAATAATAACCTTACCCATATGGAGCACCCTGATCCACTGAATGGAGGATCAATGTTATATCTCTTTAGGAGGCAGCAACCACCAACATTCAACGGGAGTAAAAATCCACTAGTAGCTGAGCAATGGATAAGTTCCCTAGAGAAATTATTCCATGCCTTGGGGAGTAGTGAAAGGGAAAAAGTTATCATGGCAGTTTACCGCCTCACTGGAGATACTGATCAATGGTGGTCATTTATTCAAAACACTAAAGAAGATGATGATGTATCAAATATGGAATAGAGGGAGTTCAAGGATATTTTCTTAGAAAAATACTTTCCTCGTGACCATCGAGCAGATATGGAAAGGAAATTTCTGAGTCTGAGACAAAATGAGGATGAGAATATCACAAAGTATGAGGCTAACTTTACAAGGTTATCAAGGTATGCTGGAGATTATATACATAACCCAAGAAGTAAGTTTGATCATTTCTTTAATGGGTTAAAACCATTTCTTCATCGAGCATTAGTCTCACAATCCTTCTCGTCATACGAAGACATTGTCTCATGTGCTATGAAGGTAGAAAATGAATTCTCCAAGTCTTATGACTTTAAAGAAAAGCATGAGAAGAAGAGGTCTACTAATCAATCTAGAAATGGAAATAAGGGGAATAAGGGAAAAGTTGACTATCCATCCTGCAGTAAATGCGAGAAGAAACACCCCGGTACTTGATTAAAAGAAATGGGAGTCTGTTACAAGTGTGGTGAAAAAGGCCACCAAGCTCATGATTTCAAGGGAAAGAGAGTTGCTATCAATGTGGAATGCTATAATTTTAGAGAGATGGGATATTATGCAAATTAATTTCCTAAGCGTCAGGGTAACTTACCTCAGAAAAGGCTAAGGGATCAAGGCTAAGCTTATGCTATCACTACTGCTGAGGTAGATGCTCTGAAAGACATGGTGGCAGGTAATTTAATGGTTTCCTCAAGTTTATCAAATGCTTCATTTGATTTTGGATCATCTCATTGTTTCATATCTTCCTAGTTTGCTAAGAAAATTAGATATTTCCAAATTGATTTAACAAGGGAGTTACCAGTCAAAACCCCTAAGGGAAGTATCATTGAAACAAAGTTTTGTGAATCATTCCCCATTAGAGCACATAAATGTTCTTCATCTGCTGATCTCATCGTCATACCTATGATTGAGTTTGATATAATCCTCGGTATAGACTGGATTTCGGACTATGATGTGAAGATTTATTGTAAGAAGAAAGAGGTTACAATTCTTGAGGATGATGATAAGGAACACCTTATCTTTAAAGAAGAATCATCACCACCTAATTCTTATCTAGATCCACCCCCAGTAGCTCAACTAAATTCAATTATTGGGGAGGAGGAGAATGAAATGACTGTGGGTGAGGAAAGGAATGTTCAAATAGAGGATGTAACTGTTGTGAAAGAATATGTAGATGTATTTCCAGAATATTTACTTGGACATCCTCTAGAACGATAAGTTGAGTTTTCCACTGATTTAATTCCTGGATCAAGGCCTATATCGAAGACCCCTTATAGAATAGACACTGTGGAATTAATGTAACTAAAGAAAAAACTAGAGGAATTGAGTGATAAGGGATTTATTCACCCTAGTGTTTCTCCATGGGGAGCCCCTGTACTTTTTGTTAAGAAGAAAGATGGATCTATGAGGTTATGTATCAACTACAGGGAAATGAATGCTATAACAATAAAGAACAAGTATCCCCTACCTCACATTGATGATTTATTCGACCAACTTCATGGAGCTCAATACTTTTCAATGATTGAACTTCAATCTGGATACCATCAGTTGTGTGTGAAGAAGGAAGACATTCTGAATACAGCATTTCGAACAAGGTACGTGCATTACGAGTTTACATTAATGCCTTTTGGATTGACTAATGAACCCTCTGTATTCATGGATCTAATGAATAGAGTTTTCAAGGAATATCTCGATGATTTTGTGGTGGTATTTATTGATGATATCTTGGTATACTCTAAAATCTACGAAGATCATGAAAATCACTTACGCATTATCCTGAAGACTCTTATAAGACATCAATTATATGGGAAGTTTAGTAAGTTTGAATTCTGGCTTCAGGAGATTTATTTTCTTGTCCATATTGTCTCCTAATATGTAATCTCTATTGATCCTTCTAAGACAAGAGCATTCCAAAAATGGCTAGTGCCTACGAGTAAAACTAAGGTATGTAGTTTTATTGGTTTGATAGGTTATTATCGATGTTTCATACCGAATTTTTCCTGATTAGCTAACCTATTAACAAAGCTCATGCGTAAAGGGGTTAAATTTGTTTGGAAAAAAGAGTGTGAAAAATGTTTTGAAGAATTGAAGAGAATATTATTCAATGCTCCTATATTGACTCTACCCTCGGGGAATGATGGATTCATTATTTATAGTGATGCATCAAAGAAAGGACTTGGTTGTGTCCTTATGCATAATGATAGAGTTATTGCCTATGCATCATGACAACTGAAAATTCATGAGAAAAACTATCCTACTCATGATCTTGAGTTAGATATTGTAATCTTTTCTTTGAAAATATGGCTACATCATCTCTATGGTGAAAAATTCGAGATTTATACTGATCACAAGAGTTTGAAGTATATTTTCTCACAGAAAGAACTCAACATGAGGCAAAGGAGATGGCTTGAACTACTCAAGGATTATGATTGCACGATACAACACCACCCGAAGAAGGAAAATATGGTGGCATATGCTTTGAGTAGAAATGATCATGGAGTTTTGAACAAGATGAGAGTGGAAAAGGATCCTATATACACAGATTTAGTAAAGACGAAAATGGGAATAACCATGGAAAGTGAAACATCAATACTTTTTCAAGTGGTTACCAAACCATCTTTACTAGAAAGGATAAAGAGTTCTCAGACCGGTGATGAAGAGTTTCAAAAGAAGATTAAAGCTATGAATGATGGGAGATTGAGTGTCATTATGTGTGAAGATTGATTTTTGATGTTTGGGAAGAGACTTTGTGTTCCCAATATACCTGATCTAAAAAGAGAATTGTTGGATGATGCTCATAGTTCCAATTTCTCTATACAACCTGGGAGAACCAAATTGTATAGAGATTTAAAGGAACATTTTTGGTGGGACAACATGAAAAGGGAGATTACTGATTTTGTGTCAAGATGTATGGTTTGTCAACAAGTGAAATCTGGAAGGAAACAACCTGGAGGAGTATTGCAACCTCTTCCCATACCTTAGTGGAAATGGGATAATATCATGATGGACATTGTCATGGTACTACCAAAGACTCCTAGAAGGAATGATGCAGTATGGGTCATTATTGATCATCTTACCAAGTCTGCACATTTTATTGCTATAAGGGAGGATTTTCCACTTGAACGTCTAGCAAGACTATATATTAATGAAGTTGTGAGACTTCATGGATTACCCCTATATATTTTTTCAGATTGTGATCCCCATTTTACGTCAAGATTCAGGAAAAGTCTTTAGAAATCCTTAGATACTGAAATTTGTTTGAGCACTTCTTACCACCACCAAACTGATGGACAATCAGAACGGACTATTCAAACCTCAGAAGACATGTTGAGATCATGATCACTTGACTTTTAGGGTATGTGGGATCAATATTTACCTCTGGTGGAATTTTCCTATAACAATTGCTTCCATTCAAGTATTCAGATAGAACCATATGGAACGTTATACGGAAAGAGTTGTCGCACACCAACCTGTTGGGATGACGTTGGGGAAAGAAAACTTGTAGGCCTAGAACTGGTGGAGGAAATGATGGAAAAGGTGTAGGTAATCCAAACCCACATCAAAGTAGCTCAAAGTAGGCAGAAGAGCTATGTCGATAACCAAAGGAAGGATTTGGAATTTTAGGTGGGAGATCATGTTTTCTTGAAGGTATCTCCATGGAAGGGAGTTATACATTTTGCTAAGAAAGGTAAATTGAGTCCTAGATACATTGGACCTTTTGAAATTCTAGAACGAATTGGGGCTGTAACTTACTGTTTGGCAATGCCGCCAAGTCTCTTCAATGTTCATGATGTGTTCCACATATCACTGTTGAGAAAATACATGCCTGACCCAATGCATGTACCACCTATGAGGAATTAGAATTGGAACCCGATCTGTCTTATTGCGAAGAGCCTATTAGGATTCTTGATACAAGAGAACAAGTGCTGAGAAACCGGACGAATCCTCTGGTAAAACATCTATGGAGAAACCATAAGATGGAAGAGGCAATGTGGTAACCCGAGGAACTTATGATGAATAAACACTAGAGTGTTTTTATGTAGTAATATTCTAGAAATTTCGAGGCCGAAATTATTTGAAGGAGGGGAGAATGTAACACCCTAAGCATCCAGAGTACACATCTCTTTGAATAATACAATAGCGTGTGTTGTACGCAACTTCGAGTTCTAACACACACCACAACCAATCAAACTAGCCGTTATGAACAGTAATACCTACTTTTTGAAATTTTATATATTTTATCTTTCAAAATGGACATCATTTTTGGATTCAAAATATCCAAATTAGACTAGGGTGAATTTTTGGTATTTTTTTTGAAAACTTTCAATTTTTGATGAATAGTGAAAAACAACGAGTTATAGTTTAAAACCGAATTTTTATTTAAATAATTATTTATTTTATTTAAATTCAATTAAGGTCAAAATAGATACATAATACCTATATATTTTAAATTTAATTCATTAGAGTTTAGAATAATTTTGGATATATAAAAATTTTATTGAACTTTTCACCGTCTTTTACCTACCTCCTAGGAGAATTTGGAAATTCACATAAAACTTAATTTTACCGCTTCTATAAGTGTAATTTAGAAAATTTGAGAGACAAAGTTAATATAAAGGAGTAAAATGTGTTTCAACAAGATAAAAATAATTTTTGGTGAATAGTAACTTTTTACTTTTATTTACCACGGTTAAAAGTAAATAAGGTAATTAAGGGTAAAAATGATATTAATATTACTCTAACACATGTCATAATTCTATTTTACAAGTTTTTATCGACCAAAAACAATCTTAGGAATAAAATATTATCATTTAGGTCCAATTGGATTAGATTAAAACATTTATTATTATTTAATTCAAAGAAGAGTTAAAAGAGTTAAAATCAAATTTTAATTACTAAAACATTTTTAGTATAGGGTTATACATAAAATAAATTTGATTGTAAATATTAATTTGAAATATAAATAGACTTCCCACATAATGGTATTTTATTTATAATTTTTAGATATTAAATAACTTAATTTATTTATGACACAATAGTGATGAAGTAATTACCGAATTAATGAAATATTAAAATAATTGATATTTTAAATATCAAAATAAATGTAATTTGAGACTTTTTATGAATTACACTAATTTTATAGGATAATATGACATGTTAGGACTGATTTAAGTAACTTTTTTCGAAGTAATAATGCTGTTATGAGTTTCACAAAAATCAAATTCCAAATAGTGTCAAAATTGACATTAAAGAGTTTTTAAAATGAATATTATATTAATAATTGATATTATATTCCTAAAACTCTAAGGTTCAGACAAATGACTTGTATCATGATATTTGTATCACTAATGGACCACTTGGGGGTCTCTTAGAAGTTTATATTAAATTTATTAACCATATAATATAAAAATACAAAGAGACATGGTAAATGTAAAACTAATTAACTAAGAGTTAAAACTAAAAGATAAGGTTAATAATATGAAACAAACCTATCTAAAACCTATTGGATGAGTTGTTTTAGACCTATACACACCTTAACCTTTAAATAATACACTTTGGAGCCATTAAAACCGAATATAGATTTATTATAAAATAATTTTTCTAGCTTTTCCAAAGGACCCCCTCACCCCACTTATAAAAGGGCACTCCCCCTTCTCACTAATTAACACCATCAAAGCCATTTGTATCGGCCAAGATCTGCCAAAATATCCTCCCAACATCCCTCAATTAAACCTAGATGCCTTAGTTTGATCAGAAATCTAACCTAAGGATCCCTTTTGATCAAATCAAATGGAAGAACCCGAAGAAGAGGTAACATTTTCACCACCCTCTTCCAAGTTCCTTTCTTCTTCAACTTCTTCTCTCTTTGTTATTTCCATTATAAAATAATAACTCCAGAATCTTATATATACTGTGATGTTATTATAAATATGGTACAACCATATTCACTATTCTATCCATGCTTTGAATGACATGTCACCATACGTGCGTACGTACGGCTTACCGTCTCCACGTCGCGGTGTAATTGTTATTCGAAACTTTTTTATTTGGATGGGTATGATCATATTGTGTAATTGATGTAAATAATAAATATAACATGATAATTATTCTTTATATATGATATACCATCCATTTATATATTATTTTAATATTAGAAGAATGATATTGTTGCTCGTGCGTACGTACGGACTACCGTCTCCACAAACGCGATGAGATTCATTCCCCGTTATATCCATTGAAGTATAATTGTCATTTGATGATTAAAAATAATGTTTTAGGAATTGATATCATTCTGTATATGAATAATATACAACCTATCCATAAAAAACAAGGCTTTCGTAACAAAGAATATAAAAGAATATGAGTAAGTTAACACCCGAAACGACGATAATACTAAAATATTATTAACAAAGCAATGTTAAAAGATCATATATGATATCATATTAGTGTATATGATTCTTTTATGATTTAATAACAATTATTTCACCATTATACAAGAGGATAACCTACCATCGACCAAGGAAAAGTACAAGGTAAGAGTTTATTTCACAATCTCTTCATTATCCGAGGTTTTTTATACGTAATTATCTACTGGGACCTCTTTATCATCCACATCCATGTTTCTTAAAAATTTATTTCAAAACATTCTTACTATTTTATAGGACATGGTTTAATGTCATTTATACCCTTGTTTGACTTTTTATAAAAGATTTATAAAGGAATATTTCTGTCATTTACCAAACAAGTTCATTTTTAACCTTTTCGACAAAATTAAGGTAAGAATGTCTTTTTTAAATTATACGGTGGGTGCGGCTATTTTCCGCTGTTATAAAATCATCGAAGCTTCCCTTACAATATTATAAGAATATTTTCAAAGTAAATGTTTTATTTTATAATTATGTGACTTTTAAATGATTTCAAAAAAATAAATATTTCTCTCAAATAGTTTTGATTTCATCTATGTCAACATCCATTGATTGATTTTAAGATTATTTGAAGTTGAGTTATTATGATACAAAACTTACATATTGTATTGAAGGTTTTGTGATATGTTTTACTGTAGATGTGTTATTTTTATACCATTCATGGTTTATGGAGAATGTATAGACATTTCGTATGCTAGTTTTAATACGAATGTTTATGTTATGTTTAAACCTGTTTATATGAGGAATGTATTGGACTTAATAAGTGACAGGTGGAGCCTCCTATAGATTCTCGAAGCATCGGTAGGTCTCATGAGAAAAACTAGTGTCTTGGAATGAGGCCTTGACAAAATCTTATTTGTATTCTTGGCACGAGGCCTTGGATACGTGGTTATGATAGTCTGACATTATGCATTCCATCATTATGAAAGTGGTTATTGATATTGCATGTGATTATTCAATTAGTAGAATATCCATGTAAATAAGTAAATGGAATTATTTCATTTTATTTATACCATATTATGCTGAAGTTGAAGTTTAAAAGGCTTTTGTTTTATTTATACAATGCCTTAAATGTTTATGCTTATTTAAGAAAGTTTCCACTATATTGTTATCCTTACTGGGACTCTGAGATCACCCATTTCTATGTTTTTTTCCAGGATTTGAAGAAGTATTTTATGAATGACCTGAAGGGATAGTATAAGGGGATATGACTATGGAGACAAGATGTTGTTGTAGTTTTTACTTTATGATGTAATGTAAACTTTATGAATGTATCTAGTGATTCCAAGGCTACTAAACTAATCATTCTTTCGAGACTTGATCTTTTGTGATCATGACAATGCTATGTAATAATGCACCAACTCTGGGTAACTAGGGTCAGGGTGTTACATCAACACTATGATTGGAAGATGTATAGGGGTATTTAATATAGGAACATCTCCAATAATCCCCCAATATACACTATGCCAATATTGTAATGTGTATAGTCTATAAACTAGATTGAAATAACTCTCCCATGTTTAGTGAACATGGTTACATGTTACAAGTTCATGTGAGTAAGGAATTTTGTAAGCTTAGAATGATGAATTTCACAAGAAAAATTGTTTAATAGAATGGTTATCACCAAGTCACAAACACTGGTTAGTAAATCTTGGACCTCTTCAACTTCAACCCAACTTTGTATCTTGTAAAAATGATGCACTTGGTATAAAATATCATGATTTTTACTCACCAAAAGATTTATTATATTTTTTTTGTGTATCAATGAACCCATGATAGCTCTTTCTACACAGATTTTTATTAATCAACAAAGTATTGAACACATCTATACAATTGTGGGGAAATAATTCTTAGGATTGTAAATTTTCTAACCCCCTTGAAAATTTTATTGTTATATTCAAAAATATTTGTAATCATGTGTCTATATCTATTCCCTTCATCAAATTATAAAGAACAGTTCTACTTTGAAATGCACTTCATGTAAATATATACATCCTCATTCATTTATCTAATTTTTTTGAATCTATGAAGGAGAACATATTTTCTTGATTCATATACTATAAACGGATGAAAAAAAATTAAAACAACTACAAAACAATATAAAAATATTATAAGTACTGAATATAGAGAAGAAGTGATCTAATAACTATATTGATGATTTCATTTTTTACATTTTCATCATGAAGTTTTGTTTGTACATTTATGTAAATATGCCTCACACAGTATTGATGATGGGAATTGGGGGGTAGCTAATCACTATCCTTAATATTCATTGATTAATTGAAACCATGATGATGTTATAAAATAAGGCATATAACTTTCCTATACCTCACATTAATATGCAGAAAATATACCTTCCAAATATAATATTCTTGATTATCCTTACATAATATTTCAATTTCTAGGGGAAAAGGAAATCTATTTTCATCCAGAGTGGTGAAGATCAAGAGAAATCCAATATACTTTCTATATAAGAATGTGTATTCCACTTGTATAATTTTTTTAGTGAGGGAAATTTATGATTCTTGAAAGGAACACCCAAAATATCTGATAAAATTGAAAATTGTCTAGAATGAAATTAATTTTCACTACATACTCTACAATTTCAAGTTATTAAGCTTAATGTTATGGGTGTATTGGAAGCCCGTCAAGTTCATACCCAATGATGGTTTTTATTGAATCTGATAAATTAAAAATAAGAACATAATGAAGAATGATAAATCTAATGCTTATATCGGAATAATAATAATGAAATAATCCTAGAATCAGAGAGATGATCATTTGCATTAAATTTATATTTATTTGAATAAAAAAATACCTCGGTCTTGAGTACTTTCTTTGATTTTGGTGGTGATAGATCTAATATTTATTTGGTTATGCCAATGTTTCATTTAGAGGATCCAAAGTAGAATAACCATAGTAGTTATCCACACATTATCTTTTGATCTCTAAGCATCACCTATTGTACTCTGGGTAAAAGTGTGGTGCTACTGATCATATTATGTTTCTCACCTCTTTATTGAAACACAATTTATTAGGTTTAAAGGATTGATTCTTATTTTATCATTATTGATAATAAAGAAGAAGATTGAAGACTTCTCTTGGACTTGAGAGGAACCATAGATATGTTCTTCATTGAGAGATAAGTTTCTGGGGTGGAGAAATTTTGATCACAAAAAATGAATCTCACACCTATAGAGAAATTATATAATCAGGTATTTATTGATCTAGGGTTAAAGGATTGGTAATTTCATAAATTCTTTTAGCAGGTATCTTAATTCTAATTGAACCCCATGTTTAACAATAATAATAATAATATTATTATTTCTATAACATAAAAAAGTATCACAGATAATATAAATATCAATAAATAAATTAAAATCAATTTAAATGATATTTAGTATATCATTTTTGTTACCTGAATCCTTACATGGCCTATCCACCTTTCTTGATATTTACTAAGCCTCAAATTCATTCAACAAATAAAAAAATATAATATTCATAGTCTTGTGAAAATATTTATTTTAACATTCAATTCACACATAAATATGGTGACTGAATGTTTGTGATTAATAGATTCTAAAAAAATATTATTCCTCAGTCTGGACTATAATATTTATTCCAATAATTAAATTCAAATAGAATTTAATTGATATCAATAGAAAAACTAAGTGTTTGACCTTATATGCCTCTTCTATGATGGAATTAGGTGCATTTTCCTAAAGTCTAATATCATTGTCTAGAAACACATAAGGGCACCTATATAAGAATAATTTAATGTCAAAATAATTAAAAAAACTTTTGAATGATCTCTATGTAATATAATATCATAGACTTAATATATTATTCAATATGTTTCATACTCATGTTATCAAGCCATAGTATTTCTTTGACTTCCTATGATACACCACTCTATATACCATGACCATGGAATTGAGTTTAAAATTTTCATTTTAATCAATGGTATTAGATATCCAATTCCATAATGATGGAAGGAAAAAATATTTTATAGGAATAATCATTAATAACATATCATTTGTGAATCACCCAATGTATCTAACTATTCTTTAGACATACACCATCATGGATTATAGAAATAAATCTAAATACATGGCTCATGATATGTATTAATAATAATCTAAAAGGCTAATAATCATTACAAATGTTCACAAAGAGAAATATCAAATGAAATTTAAACATGTGGATTTCCTATTGAAAGGTATTTCTTTATGATCTCCTATATCAGTGATTACCAAGTGAAAAATTCATGAAATGAACTCTTTTCCTCTTATGAGTATCAAAAACCTAAAAGTATTCATCTTCTATATCATGTCAGGTGACATCATATGACCATAAAACATATAGTTTATGAATATTAGCATACCACTTCAAGGTTCTCATAATAGTAGGAAACTGTTATGAAATTTTCAATTTGACATATTCTCAAGGACATTATCATATTAAATTTACATAGAATAAAAATCAATATGTGAGAAGGTATTTATTAATTTCCAAGTCTATGAATATATAGAAAATCTATTGTATAAAGTAATTGGTTTTAGGGAATCAAATTTGAAAACCTCCCACTTAGACTAAATCCAAATGCTAATGACTATTTTTTCTCAAAAGTTAAATACATTTCTGCACTATATAGTTGTAGTTGTTAAGATTACCATATTTTCTATGGATTGGGTTGGGATTTCCACATGTATTTGTGAAAAACTTTATACTGTAACCTGAATATCTTGAGAAAATCCCTCAATTAGTAATATATCCAACTATATATTTATTTATTCTTATCATTAAACAACCATCTTTGTTAATAACATGGATAATTTTTATCATGGAAATCATAATTGTAACATCCCAAGTAAGTAATGAATTATAGATATTTTTATCTATGTTTATTAATGATTAAGATAGTGTCATAGAGGCTTAAAATGAAAATAAATACAATCTTATGCATGGAATACACTAATATTCTTAAAAGATTGTTTTACTGCCTTTTGATGGCAAAACATTTTTGAATCTATATTTTGACAATTTTATAAACTATGTTTGTCAAAATAAACTTATTTTTTATGATTGGGACATCAAAATTTACCTTGTGTGAATTTTTGGTATTTTTCTGACAATGTTCATTTTTTAATGAATAGTGAAAAATACTGCATTTTACATCAAAACTGCTTTTTAATATAATTTATTTATATGATTAGATTATGTTTTGAATTGTTTTTGAAGTGAAATTAGAATATATTTTTACCATTTAATCCAATGGTCGTCATTGGAATCAATTTCACTTTGAATTTGGACTTAAACTAGTGTCAATCTTTTGATACTTATTGTTTTGTAAAAACACGCTATTTGCTCTGGCAGTGGGAATTAATTATTAAATTAATTAATGTGACTTATATGATTTGAATTTTGTAAAATAGACTTCATTTTTGAATTCAGAATATCAAATATAGCTTAGGGTTAATTTTTGGTAATTTTCTGAAAAACTTCAATTTTTGATGAATAGTGAAACCACTAAGTGGTAATCAAGAAAACTGATTTTTCAGTTAAATGAAAGTTTACCACTAATGTGTATTGAATTTTGAAAATCCGACATACATGGTTGTCATTAAGAAGTAAAATGTGGTTTAATGAGATTAAAATAATTTTTTGGTGAATAGTAACTTATTAAGTTTTTAATCGCGATTAGTGGTAATTAGTGTAGTTTAAGGTATAAATAATGCTTTAATAATATGAAATGACCTATACACATGTCCTACCCTTATTTGTTGTGTCATGGCCGACTAATAAAAGCCATGGGTCAACTTGGGGACCCCATGGATCCACTTTTGTTGGGAAATGACATAAATTACTTTTTATTTAATGTTAAAGTGAATATGACACAAACATAATATGTTTTACGAAAACAATTTTTAAGTGGGGTTATACAAGTACAAATTTTGATTATAAATAGTCATTGGAAATCTAAAAAGATTTCCTATATCATAGTATTTTTTTATAATTTTTAGACATTAAATAAATTTAATTATTTATGACATAATAATGATGGAGCGATGACATCATTATTTGACAATTTAAATAAAATAGAAAGATAATGTAAAATCTATGAACTAAACATGGCCAAAACCAATTGGATGAGTGGATTTAGAACCATTATCACCTTATCCACTAATTCTATCAATGTGGGACCTTTTAAAACCGAAACACATTTTCAAATAAAGTGATATTTCTTTACTTTCCAAAAGTGCCCCTCCTCTCCTCTTATAAAAGGCCCCCACCTCTACCTCATTTCACACACTCCTCAAGCCATTGGCTCGGCCAAACCCTGCCCATTTACTCTCTCCACATCCCTCTCCTCATCCTAGAGGATCCCCTTTGGGCAGAATCCTTTCAAAGGAATCCTTTAGGCTCAAAACAAAAGGAGTTACACTTTTAAAGGTAATTCTTTCTCTCATGTTCATTTGTTTTATTTTGCTTCTCCAACCCCCTAAACTCTTTTTATTTACTTCTTTTGTAACAACACCAGTATCTTCAATATACTAGTATGTTGTTATAAGATTTATTTGAGCTACACTCTCACACAACTACATCAAATGGTTAAAGAACATACGGTTTCTGTGGGTGGCGAAATTCTGCCTCCCGAAATGATGATTGTTCAACACTCATTTAACACCTTCAAATGTGGCCATTATGATGTAACTATTTTTATATATGATATATAATATGTTTATGTTTTCCTTAAGCTTCTGTTTTTTTTCATTTTGGGCATACCTTATGGTTTCCATTATGGGTAAACACGATATCTTCATTTTAGGAAGTGCGGACTACCGCCCCCTCAAAGTGATTTGATTCGTTAAATACCATATGTGGGACATATAAAGGATGGAAATATGATATTATATATGATATTATAATGGAATTATAATATACCTTTATATCATTATGATTCCATTCTATAAAATACGAAATAGAAATGAAAGTAGCGTTCATGCGTACGTACGGCTTACCGTCTCCATGAACGGTGCATTTCATTTCTTACCTCTAAATGATTATGTAATATTATAAATGCATGTATGTACTGGATATATGTGACATATATGATATCTACATCATGAATAATATTCTGGATATAATGAAACTTTGACCAAATTAACAACATGTAAGTGTAAGAGGTCTATTTTTGACTTAAGAACCGAATACCGACAAAATGAACATTATTAACTTAAATGAGTACATGATGTTAATAACATGGTATAAAAGGAATAATGAACTTGAAAAAGGTTCATAATCAAGTATAGATTAACTCAAGTTTATTATTCAGGAGATTAAAGAACCGTCGGGTCAAGTCGGATACGAGGTATGGGACTTCGCCTCAATCTCCTTTCATTGAGGCATATTTTATTTTATACAAAACTTTCTTTTATACGGTGTATAAACCCCTTTGACTTTTACGTTTATTCAAAAGGAATATTTTTTATACTAAGCATTTACTAAACGACAAAAGGGAATGTTTTTGTCGTACGTATGCGGCAACAACGACTTCTACGCCGTCATAACCATTATTTGAGTTTCGGCTTCCTCTACAAGCCATACCTTCTTTTTAAAAAAGAAAAATAAAAACCATGTTTTACTTTTCTTTTATTTTGGTATTGAAAATGGTTTTCATAATATTTTCATATCAACGTGTGGTATTGATATCTTGTGATTGAATGGTGGAAATGTTATGTTTCCTTTATGCATGTTTTATGTGATACGTTTATGTTGAGGTTCTTGGGAATTATTATGAAGACGGGTGGTTCCGTGATAGACTAAGGGAGGGTGAGCCCGTTATAGCTCTCCAATGCATTGGGTAATGCGAAGGAGTGAAACATTAAGGTTTCTCCGAAGAGATTTTAGGGAATATACTGTGATGGGTATTCCAAACGTAACCAAGAGGGTTACTCCCTACGTAAGAATGTTATGAATGCCTCAAGTTACCTTTATGTCTTATGGTTTCTATGATTTATTCATGATTTTATGAGGCGTGTTAAAGTGCCTATGTTTTATGGGTAAAGTATGATTTCATTCTTATGTATATATGAACTCATGTTTCCTTTCCATGTTTTTTTTAACCCATACTGATTTTTATGCTCATCCCAAGTTTTTTTTGAAATGTTTTTCACAGGTCAAGGGAAAGGTACATGATAAGATGATAGAGTCAAGGATGTGTTAAGAAATAATCCATGTTTTATTTTAAATATGTTTCCATTGATGCGAATGAAGAATACTACCTGTATGTAACCACTTTTTTTATATGTGGATTGTAATTCAAGTTTTATGATCTAATTCCCTAAAACTCTAAACCCAAAAAGATCCTCAATGTGTAATCTTGTAATAACTCAAGATTAAGTAAGGTTTCAGGCTGGGGCCTTATAGTTGGTATCAGAGGTCGGTTTAGATAACTTTAGGAGTTAGAATTCTATTAAATGATTATCCAAAAATATTTTTTTTTGAAATGATATAGCATTTACAGATTACCATGTTGCTTCATCTAAGACATGTTTGTTCAGAATGGTTTTCCGCAGAGGAAATAGGGAAGAAGTACTAGGAAGGCATACAGAAGGAAATAACCTTCCGAATCAGCATCCAGAAATGGTCGGAATTGGAACTGAACAGTTTGTTGCAGTAATGTTGCAGTTGACTCAAGCGATAAATGGTGGTGGTATCCATGCACGAGATCAGCCAGATCAACCGCAGAGGAACATGTCAGTGGTGGAACATTTCATGAGGCAACATCCACCATCCTTCAGAGGATCATCTGACCCTGTGCTAGCTGAAGGGTGGATTAAAGTACTGGAGAAGATTTTTGATGTCATGGGGTGTTCAGACAATCAAAAGGTTAGTCTTGCTATTTATCATTTGGAGGGTGAAGCAGATCAGTGGTGGCCGATGGTTAAAAATATCAGGGATGCTGATGAGCTTGATGATCTCAACTGGGATGAATTCAAAGGTATGTTTCTTGAGAAGTATTTTCCTAAGGCTGTTCGACTTAGGATGGAAAAGCAATTCTTGGAATTGAGGCAAGAAGAAGACTCAGTGGCTGCCTATGAAGAAAGGTTCACTCGATTGGCAAGGTATGCTCCAAATTTTATCCGGGACCTTGATAGTAAAATCAATCGTTTTTACTCAGGATTAAAGCCAAAATATCGAAGGGCATTGGCTTCTTGTGAGTTTAAAATTTATGAAAAGATTGTTCGATGTGCTGAGAAGGTGGAAATGGAGTTTGCCGATGACCAAGTTTTCTATAACAACCAGTAGAAGAAGAGATCGAGGTGGCAGGAGAAAGGTAAGAATTCTTCAAAAAAGTCTGATGGTAAGAAAACTAAGTTTCCAGTTTGTGATTAATGTGGCAAAAGGCATGCGGGGGAATGTCTTCTGAATTCTGGAAAGTGCTACCGATGTGGTAAGATGGGACATAAGGCTCGTGATTACATTGAAAAGGATTAAGCTGAAGGTAAGAACAAATTTGATTTACAGTTAGTGAAGTGTTATAAGTGCAATGAGATGGGTCACTATGAAAACGAGTGTCCGACAAAGAGCTTGAGTGATGGGAAGCAGTTAGACTACAAGCAGAAAGGGGTGGTGAAATCCTTTGCAACTACTTCAGCAGATGTCAGGCCATCAAATGAAGTTGTATCAGGTACTTTGTTTGTTTTTTAAGATTATGCCAGTGTGTTGTTTGATTCGGGGTCTACACATTCTTTCATCTCTGAAACCTTTTCTAGTAAAATGGGAATACCATCTCAAGAAATGACTCCTGAACTTTTGGTAAAAACACCTAGGGGAAGTGTCGAGGCAAAAATAATTTATAATAATATTCCTATCCTTATCTGTGGAAAGAACCTACTTGCAAACCTTATTGTTCTACCTCTAGTAGAGTTTGATGTTATCCTGGGTATGGATTGGCTCTCTATTTACCATGCTAAGATTGACTGTAGAGCTAAAGAAGTTTCTTTTCAGAAAGACTTTCAGTTTGTTTACAGGAATTAACCCTTACTTTTGATAACATATCAAGAGGCCGAGAAACTTGTAAAAGATGGAAATGAATGTTACCTTGCACACGTCGTTGAAAATAAAGGAACTATTCAGATTAATGATGTGCCAGTGGTAAATGAGTATCCTGATGTTTTTCCTGATGAGTTTCCTGGAATAATACCAGATCGAGAAGTTGAGTTTACTGTTGACTTAGTTCCTGATGCTAAGACAATCTCAAAACCCCCTTCTCGAATGGCACAAATTGAACTTTTAGAGTTGAAGGAGCAATTGCAAGATTTATTAGAGAAAGTTTTCATTATACCTAGCACATCACCATGGGGTGCTCCTGTTTTATTTGTTAAGAAGAAAGATGGTTCTATGAGACTTTGCATTGATTATAGAGCCTTGAATAATATCACTGTTAAGAACAAATATCCTTTGCCTCATATCGATGATTTTTTTGATCAGCTCCAGGGAGCTTAGTTTTTTTCAAAGATTGACTTGAGATCGGGGTACCATCAGCTGAAGGTAAAGTAGGCAGATATTCCGAAGACCGCGTTCTGTACGAGATATGGCCATTATGAATTTGTAGTAATGCCTTTTGGGCTAACCAATGCACCTACTGTATTCATGGACTTAATGAATAGAATTTTCCATGAGTTCTTGGATAAGTTTGTGGTGGTTTTTATTGATGATATTTTGGTGTTTTATAAAAGTAAAGAAGAGCATGAAAGACATTTAAGGGTTATCTTGGAAACCTTAAAAGAAAAGAAAATGTATGGGAAATTCAGCAAGTGTGAGTTTTGGTTGAAAAAAAATATCTTTCCATGGTCACATTGTTTCTAAAGATGGGAAAAACTGTTGATCCTGCAAAAACAAAAGTTGTGGATGACTGGCCAAGACCCACAAATGTAACTGAGATTCATAGCTTCCTTGGTTTGGAAGGCTATTACCGAAGGTTTGTTAGAAATTTTTCACGGTTATCTAGTCTAATGACCAAGCTAACTCGGAAGGGTGTTAAGTTTATCTGGACAAAAGAATGTGATGATTGTTTTCAGGAATTGAAAAGAAGATTGGTGAATGCTCCAGTTTTGGCACTACCTTCCAGGAATGGTGAGTTTGTTATCTATAGTGATGCTTCATTGAAAGGACTTGGTTGCGTCCTAATGCAGAATGATCAGGTAATTGCTTATGCTTCACGACAGTTGAAAACTCAGGAGGTAAATTACCCTACACATGATTTGGAATTAGCTGCTGTTGTTTTTGCTTTAAAAATCTGGAGGCATCATTTGTATGGAGTAAAGTGTGAAATATTTACCGATCAAAAAAGTTTAAAGTATATATTCACTCAAAAAGAGTTGAAAATGAGACAAAGGAGATGTCTAGAATTAATCAAGGATTATGATTGTACAATTCATTACCATCAGGGAAAAGAAAATAAAGTGGCTGATGCTTTGAGTCGAAAAAGTAATGCTTCATTAGCAATGTTGCATTTGGAACGTGATCCTTTGGTTAAGGATTTGATGAACTTTGGCATTGAAGTTGTTGGTGTAGGAATTTCTTCTGTTTTGTTTCAGGTATCAGTGAGATCATCTCTATCAGATAGAATCAAGCAAGCACAGAAGTAAGACTGTGAGTTGCAGAAAAAGGTAGAGCTGGTTCAGAAAGGTAAGTTGCCTAAATTCAACATTGATAATGATTGCGTTTTGAGATTTGGGAAGAGACTGTGTGTGCCTTGTGATTCACAGTTGAAGAGAGAGTTGTTATGTGAAGCTCATAGTTCTCCGTTTTCAGTTCATCCTGGCAGTACTAAGATGTACAGAGATCTGCGGGAGTATTACTGGTGGGATGGAATGAAAAGAGATATTTCTGATTTTACTGTGAAGTGTTTGACATGTCAACAGGTTAAAGTAGAGCGGCAGTTGCCGAACGGGATGCTTCAGCCTTTACCAGTGCCAGAGTGGAAATGGGAGAATATATCCATGGACTTTGTTGTTGGATTACCGAAGACATCTCGAGGTAATAATGCAATCTGGGTTATTGTTGATCGCTTGACCAAATCTGCTCATTTCCTTACTATACGAGATACTTTCTCTCTTGATCAACTTTCCCGTTTGTATCTTAAAGAGATAGTCAGGTTACATGGAGTTCCTCTCTCCATTGTATCGGATCATGATCCCAGGTTTACTTCTATCTTTTGGAAAGGCCTTCAGAAGTCTTTGGGTACTGAGTTAAATTTTAGTACAGCTTTTCATCCTCAATCAGATGGGCAGTCAGAATGAACAATTCAGACATTGGAGGATATGCTACGAGCTTGTTCTATGGATTATCAGGGAAGTTGGGACCAACATCTTTCTTTGGTTGAGTTTTCATATAATAACAGTTTTCATTCCAGTATACAGATGGCACCATTTCAGGCATTATATGGGAAGCGGTGTCAAACTACAACTTTCTGGGATGAAGTGGGTGAAAGGAAGTTGATGGGACCAGAATTGGTAGAAGAGATGGCAGAAAAAGTTCAGCTGATTCAGAAGCACATGAGAACAGCTCAGAGCAGGCAGAAGAGTTATGCAGATAACCAGAGGAAGGATCTATCTTTCGAGGTAGGTGATCATGTTTTTCTCAAGGTTTCTCCTTGGAAAAGCGTGATGAGATTTGGTAAGAAAGGAAAGTTGAGTCCAAGGTCTGTTGGACCATACGAAATTCTGGATAGAGTTGGATCAGTTGCATACCGAGTGGCTTTACCTCCGAGTTTATCTCAGGTACACAATGTTTTTCACGTTTCGATGTTGAGAAAGTATATGCCAGATCCATCTCATGTTTTGAGTCCAGAGGTAGTTCAGCTGGAAGAGAACCTATCTTATGAGGAACAACCGGTCCAGATTCTTGACCATAGGGAGCAAGTGTTACGGAATAAGGTGATTCACCAGGTAAAGGTTTTGTGAAAAAACCACATGATTGAAGAGGCAACATGGGAATCTGAAAATGCAATGAGGGATAAGTACCCCCATTTATTCGATAAGTAAATAAATTGCGGGGATGCAATTTTCTAAAAGGGGGAAGGATGTAACATCCCAAGTAAGTAATGAATAATAGATATTTTTATCTATGTTTATTAATGATTAAGATAGTGTCATAGAGGCTTAAAATGAAAATAAATACAATCTTATGCATGGAATACACTAATATTCTTAAAAGATTGTTTTACTGCCTTTTGATGGCAAACCATATTTGAATCTATATTTTGACAATTTTATAAACTATGTTTTTCAAAATAAACTTATTCTTTATGATTGGGACATCAAAATTTACCTTGTGTGAATTTTTGGTATTTTTCTGACAATGTTCATTTGTTAATGAATAGTGAAAAATACTGCATTTTACATCAAAACTGCTTTTTAATCTAATTTATTTATATGATTAGATTATGTTTTGAATTGGTTTTGAAGTGAAATTAGAATATATTTTTACCATTTAATTTAATGGTCGTCATTGGAATCAATTTCACTTTGAAATTGGACTTAAGCTAGTGTCAATCTTTTGATACTTATTGTTTTGTAAAAACACGCTATTTGCTCTGGCAGTGGGAATTAATTATTAAATTAATTAATGTGACTTATATGATTTGAATTTTGTAAAATAGACTTCATTTTGGAATTCGGAATATCAAATATAGCTTAGGGTGAATTTTTGGTAATTTTCTGAAAAACTTCAATTTTTGATGAATAGTGAAACCACTAAGTGGTAATCAAGAAAACTGATTTTTTAGTTAAATGAAAGTTTACCACTAATGTGTATTGAATTTTGAAAATCCGACATACATGGTTGTCATTAAGAAGTAAAATGTGGTTCAATGAGATTAAAATAATTTTTTGGTGAATAGTAACTTATTAAGTTTTTAATCGCGATTAGTGGTAATTAGTGTAGTTTAAGGTATAAATAATGCTTTAATAATATGAAATGACCTAGACACATGTCCTACCATTATTGGTTGTGTCATGGACGACCAAGAAAAGCCATGGGTAAACTTGGGGACCCCATGGATCCACTTATGTTGGGAAATGACATAAATTACTTTTTATTTAATGTTAAAGTGAATATGACACAAACATAATATGTTTTACGAAAACAATTTTTAAGTGGGGTTATACAAGTCCAAATTTTGATTATAAATAGTCATTGGAAAGATAAAAAGCTTTCCTATATCATAGTAGTTGTTTTATAATTTTTAGACATTAAAGAAATTTAATTATTTTTGACATAATAATGATGCAGCGATGACATCATTATTTGACGATTTAAATAAAATAGAAAGATAATGTAAAATCTATGAACTACACATGGCCAAAACCAATTGGATGAGTGGATTTAGAACCCTTATCACCTTATACACTATTTATATCAATGTGGGATCTTTTAAAACCGAAACACATTTTCAAATAAAGTGATATTTCTTTACTTTCCAAAAGTGCCCCTCCTCTCCTCTTATAAAAGGCCCCCAACTCTACCTCATTTCACACACTCCTCAAGCCTTTGGCTCGGCCAAACCCTGCCCATTTACTCTCTACACATCCCTCTCCTCATCCTAGAGGATCCCCTTTGGGCATAATCCTTTCAAAGGAAGCCTTTAGGCTCAAAACAAAAGGAGTTACACTTTTAAAGGTAATTCCTTCTCTCATGTTCATTTGTTTTATTTTGCTTCTCCAACCCCCTAAACTCTTTTTATTTACTTCTTTTGTAACAACAACAGTATCTTCAATATACTAGGATGTTGTTATAAGATTTATTTGAGCTAAACTCTCACACAACTACATCAAATGGTTAAAGAACATACGGTTTCTGTGGGTGGCGAAATTCTGCCTCCCGAAATGATGATTGTTCAACACCAATTTAACACCTTCAAAGGTGGCCATTATGATGTCACTATTTTTATATATGATATATAATATGTTTATGTTTTCCTTAAGCTTCTGTTTTTTTCATTTTGGGCATACCTTTATGGTTTCCATTATGGGTAAACACGATATCTTCATTTTAGGAAGTGCGGACTACCGCCCCCTCAAAGTGATTTGATTCCTTAAATACCATATGTGGGACATATAAAGGATGGAACTATGATATTATATATGATATTATACTGGAATTATAATATACCTTTATATCATTATGATTCCATTCTATAAAATACGAAATATAAATGAAATTAGCGTTCATGCGTATGTACGGCTTACCGTCTCCATGAACGGTGCATTTCATTTCTTACCTCTAAATGATTATGTAATATTATAAATTCATGTATTTACTGGATATATGTGACATATATGATATCTACATCATGAATAATATTCTGGATATAATGAAACTTTGACCAAATTAACAACATGTAAGTGTAAGAGGTCAATTTTTGACTTAAGAACCGAATACCGACAAAATGAACATTGTTAACTTAAATGAGTTCATGATGTTCATAACATGGTATAAAAGGAATAATGAACTTGAAAAAGGTTCATAATCAAGTAGAGATTAACTCAAGTTTATTATTCAGGAGATTAAAGAACGGTCGGGTCAAGTCGGATACGAGGTATGGGACTTCGTCTCAATCTCCTTTCATTGAGGCATATTTTATTTTATACACAACTTTCTTTTATACGGTGTATAAACCCCTTTGACTTTTACGTTTATTCAAAAGGAATCTTTTTTATACGAAGCGTTTACTAAACGACAAAAGGGAATGTTTTTGTCGTACGTATGCGGCGACAACGACTTCTCCGCCGTCGTAACCGTTATTTGAGTTTCGGCTTCCTCTACAAGACATACCTTCTTTTTAAAAAAGAAAAATAAAAACCATGTTTTAATTTTCTTTTATTTTGGTATTGAAAATGGTTTTCATAATATTTTTATATCAACGTGTGGTATTGATATCTTGTGATTGAATGGTGGAAATGTTATGTTTCCTTTATGCATGTTTTATGTGATACGTTTATGTTGAGGTTCTTGGACATTATTATGAAGACGGTTGGTTTCGTGATAGACTAAGGGCGGGTGAGCCCGTTATAGCTCTCCAATGCATTGGGTAACACGAAGGAGTGAAACATTAAGGTTTCTCCGAAGATATTTTAGGGAATATACTGTGATGGGTATTCCAAACGTAACCAAGAGGGTTACTCCCTACGTAAGAATGTTATGAATGCCTCAAGTTACCTTTATGTCTTATGGTTTCTATGATTTATTCATGATTTTATGAGGCGTGTTAAAGTGCCTATGTTTTATGGGTAAAGTATGATTTCATTCTTATGTATATATGAACTCATGTTTCCTTTCCATGTTTTTTTAACCTATACTGAGTTTTATGCTCATCCCAAGTTTTTTTGAAATGTTTTTCACAGGTCAAGGGAAAGGTACATGATAAGATGATAGAGTCAAGGATGTGTTAAGAAATAATCCATGTTTTATTTTAAATATGTTTCCAT
Source organism: Viscum album (assembly GCA_963277665.1). Lineage (NCBI taxonomy): Eukaryota > Viridiplantae > Streptophyta > Magnoliopsida > Santalales > Viscaceae > Viscum > Viscum album. Next base: position 1,904,010,523 of record OY728152.1, on the reverse strand, counting down.
TGATGGGAATGAAGAATACTACCTCTATGTAACCACTTTTTTTATATGTGGATTGTAATGCAAGTTTTATGATCTAATTCCCTAAAACTCTTAACCCGAAAGGATCCTCAATGTGTAATCTTGTAATAACTCAAGATTAAGTAAGGTTTAAGGCTGGGGCCTTATAATAATACTCAATGATTTTTGTATAACCAAAATTGGAATGAACTATTTGTAAAAAACTTCTTTAGAAACATTAGAAGTTGAAACATACTTGATTATTATATATATTATAACCAAAGACAATAATATGTTTTCCATTAATATAACCTAAGACTTACTATTATTTTACATCAAAATTATTTTAAGGAAAAATAGTTTTATATCCCCTAAAAACAATTATTCTCATTTATCCTTTCACTAGGAACTCATTTAGTTCTACTTTCTTTTGTAATATTGGATAGTTCTAAATTAATATTTAATGATTTTTTCAAGTTTTTATTTAAATTAATACTCCATGAAGTGTGAATAAGTAATATAAAACATTAGTATATATCATTTTATATTATATAGATTCCTAGGATATAAAGTAGTGTAATTTTATTTAGAATATTATATCCTCATATACCGTGTATATTATCCAAGTGATATTACATAACATTTGATTTAGGAAATAATTCATTTTTTAATTGGTACATTATAAACTATTTAATAAATGGTTAAAAATGTACTATGAATTGATTTATGAAAACACATAGATTCATATCTATAGATCTTATTCCCTAGAGTTGGGTTCTATCTTAAATCATTCTTATAGATATTTCATTATTTAGTCTTAGAAAATTGGTAAGAATGGATATCTATTTTAATATGTTATCAATATAATTTTTCTTGAAAATATTAGTTCTATTATTAAAACTTTGTATACACATTAAACTCCCTTGTTCTGAAAAACTATTTTATGATCACTATGCTTACTTCTATCTATAAGTAGATATGTGAAATTTACATATCTTATTGGAATTAATTGGTATTACCAACTCTTTTATTTATGTCATATAGACATGTTATATTAGGTCTCCATTAAATAAACTATCCTTCAAATCCATCCTCACAATATAATGATCGTAGAATGCTATTATGACAAGTAGACTTCAAATATATTTTAGCACAGTGATTGGAGTAAAGTTTTTGTCATGGACTTTGTCTTATACATCCTTTTAATAATCAATCCTGATTTATTGTCACTAAATTATAATATCTATATATAGTTTCTATTAAATAATCAATAGTAATATAAAGTCTAAAAACAACCAAAATATGGTGCTCCCTGAATTTTGGTACATGGATTCCTTAACTGAATTCCAAAATACATGTCATTATTAGAAGGTTTCCATTAATTACATTTTTAGGATTCATTATTCATATTAAAAAAATATTTCACCACTATTGGTGAATATAAAACCAACTTTTGGTTTTAATTTCCTTCATAGTATGTGTCTCTTGGAATAATTACTCACATTATGCTTAGAGAAGTGTATGTTCCTATGCCAAATCATGTGCATCATGAGATTAGAATTCATTAATGCCTTGCCTGATACCATTATCTAATAATGATATTTTCTTCTCTTTTATAGAAATATGTCGAGAAAAATAAGATATTGCAGTATCCTTAGTGTTTGTAGTATTATTAAAAAATATGCACATAATGGTTCATTAATATTATTTTTTAGTCAAATATTTCTTTTAATAAAATATTCTCATTAAATACTAGAAATTCTACCTAATGGGATCATTATCATATTACAATTAATATGATATCCATTAGTCAATATAGTTATCATATGGTCATTTATTATCTTTCAATTTTAAAAACATGTCTCCAATGAAATTATGGAATATTTTGAATTCATATATGATATTTCATCAATCATATTTTACTGTAATAAAATCTTTGATGTATAAGGTATTATTAGTTTGGGACTACCTTCACTCTATATATTAATGATTAATGAATACTTGGTTCTGATACACTCCCATAAGCTAGCCTATTGGATATTTTATCCTTTACCAAGTGTATTAATTTATTCCCCAAACATTCCAAAAATCACTAAAAGGAATCTCATGAAGTATATAAACTTACCTTTTAACTATGATTTAATAATAATTCAATTGATATTTAAGAACTAACTCTTCTAGATATGTTTTCCTTTATTTATAATTGTTTCTTTGTCAATAAAATGATAGTGAACAAGCCATTATACCTTGTTTATAATATCAAAAGAGACTAGAACACCCTTCTGGATATAAACTTGTCAACTACTATATGTTTAATTTAAAAAAGAAGTGTTTATTCCATAGTGAGCTATTCTATATCTTATATTTATATTTATCATTGATTTTAGATTAAAATATGTGTGATTCAAGAATTATAGAACTATGAGTTGAGTATTAAGTACCATAGAAAAATTTATTCCAAATATAAAACAATGTATCATTGTGTCGAATCATATAATGAGAAAAATGTTTTGGTAATGAACAATAAAAATAACAGTTTAACTCAAATATATCAAACGATATTGAATTCAAGAACTTATTTTTACTAATATTAGAATCACCAGTCTTCATATCTTTAAATAATAGACTGTAAATTTTATAAACTTTCTATAATTTCTTGGTATATATATTCAAATACATATATATAAAACATATTATATTTTATTTAATAATAAATAAATAAAAATTGTTACTTAAAGTGGTGAATATACCTAAAGTATATATATCTAATTACTTCTTCTTCAATCCATTGTAATTCTTCTTCCAATGCCCTTTTTTACCACATGAGAAACAAATAACATCTTCTTCCTTTTCTTAACACTTGATCCTCATTCTCTTGGTTGGGAGTTGTGTATATTCCATAGAATATAGTTATTCTAAGGCCCATTTTCTTTTCCCTTCCTCTTTTAAAAATAATTACAGAAGTATTTTCATGCTCCATAACCATATATATCTAGATAAGAAGAGTCATGGGATCTAGAAGAGACTTATTAGTGATTTTCATATTAAAATTCATAGAAAATATAGTGACACTACGAGGGAGTAATTAAAGTATGAGATATGTGTGCAACTCGTTAGTTATCTTAAACCCCAGAATCTTGAATTACCCAATGCAAACTTTCATGTTGAATATGTGAGGACTAGCCTATGAAACCTCTCTATGATTTATCATAAATCATGCCTTTTAAATCTCACACCACTCTTATATAGACCTATACTGATAAAGATCATATAGATGGGTGAGCATAGTACATGCATGCATGGTTTTCTGTGACTTTTGAAGTTTCGTAAACATGGATGATAACATTAAAAATTGACATATAGTGCATCATCAAAATGTTTCTCATTGAAGATTTCTTTTCATCATTCACTTTTTTATCATGTAGATCGATAATTTGGGACTCTAATACATAAAGCTTTCGTTAATGGTGTAAATCTAATGCACAAGAACTTGTACCATTCCTTGAAGTTACTTCCAGTAAGGATATTACCATTAACTAATATTTATTGTAGCTATAATTTGGTTGATGAGAATTCCATTCTACTACAACAATGTAAAAAATAATAATTACTTTATTTGGATTACCAAAAATATGTGAGATTAAATAATTGAATTTTATTTTTGTTCTCACATAATTTTACCAAGTCATAAAATCTATCACCATTCGACTTATAATATCCTATCACATTTAAATTATAGTGGAAAGGATCTATATTTACCTTTTCATACCCATACATTGTTCTGATAAGTTATTCAAAGGTATTTAGGTAGGTGTTCTTGAAAACTACTAACTCAAAAATCCTTGATCTATTGAGTGGACATCGCAATCCTAAAATCTTGACTATAATTCCTCAATAGTCAAGTTCAAAAAGGCATTGAAAAGACTTTAGCCACTACACTCAATATCAATTCTCTTAATTTAACCCATTATCTTTGTTAAAATTCATAATAATTGAAAGTGACCCCAACTCTGGCCCGAGTGACACATTAATTATGGGTGTATCCTAAGTTAAACGATTGAATAATTGTTGAGTTAATAGTTTCATGATGGATTTTTTATTATTATACATAAACATTTTTTATAAATATAATGTGGATTTTACATAATCGATTAACCATGTTTTCATAAAATCAATTTTATGCATAATCCAATATATTTTAATTCAACATTTATTGATTATTAATTTCATTAATTTATGTAGTTTTTATAAATAATCTATAAAAATTTACCATGAACTAGATGGAAATAAAAAAAATGACATGGAATAACCATGATCTTTCTAATGGTTAGTTTATCATGTGGTAAATAAACTAACCCTTGAACCCAATAGAATAAACTCCCTGAGATGGTCTTGGATCGAGTTACAACATTCCACCAATGACCTTTGTATCTTTTGATTTGATTTCACTTTGGGTCAGGTCCTGAACCACCTCCTATCTTTAGGGCTTCATTATTTACATTGTTTTACTCACATTAAGGTAAGTTGAACCATTTGAATGGTTAAGGGGTTTACAAAAAATAAACTGTGGATACATATCTCCTACATAATAAAGGGTGAGAGAAGAAATGTAGGCCATAATTTTAATTTAATATTTATAAAACCCATGAAATTAAACTAAAATAAATCCAACATATACATTAGTCAGTCTAAGATCAGGATCATCCACACATGCAAGGAATACACATTTAAAACAACTAGCTATACATCATTTCAATTGTAATTTATGAAGTTAATTTTCATAAATAAATTAATTATCTCATTAATTAAATAATTCACTTATATTATGACCATCTAAATAATATTAGAAATTTCCATCCATTGTATTCTTAAAAAAAATTAATTTTATTTAAAATTGACTGTGTACATGGAATTTACATAGAGGCAATACGATGTGTACCTATTTGAACCACCTGACATGTTCCTCATAATGTACTATGCATTCATGTGGTATATAATGTACATGATGTGTGAACTAATTACAGAATGTGTATTGTTAATAAATGATACATGGACATGTGTTTACTTTTACAAAGTATACCACTTTTAATGCTCACAGAGTATACATTGTGTTAGGACCATTCATGACATATAGTTCTTAATTTTATAAGGAAAATAATTAGTCATTTAATATTCTATAAAACCTATCACATGGAATGTAATGCCAATAAATGGCACAGAAACACAAATTTGTTATGTTTAACAGTACCATTAATTTATTTTTTCTTGTAAAAAGTGAGAGATAAAAAATATATACAATCTGACCACACACAATTTATTTAATTCACCTTACATCTTTGATACATACAGAGGGACTCAATTTGTATCTATTATAGTCATTAATGGGGTGAGCAATGTGTACATTAGCTATATGTAGTGTAACATCCTTGTTTCATGACTACCAGTCCCTACGTGTGATGTTCTAATACATCACACGTATTTAACCATGAATTTTATATGAATTTCATTATGAAAACATGTCTACTACATGATGTGTATGATAGATAAATGTATTGTATTCTAGTAAACCATATGTCGACATTCTCTAGTTAACACACAATGTGAAATGATTCCATGTGTTAGTTTCTTCTCATGGTGTATCGTGATTAATTTAAGTTTCATTCTTGTGAAAAGTACCTATATAGATGATGTGTATCTATGGGATACATTTAATGTAGTTCTATGTTATCCAGTCAGAGTCCTCGAAACCTATTAATGAGTTATTCAAATGTGCTTCTTCTATCTTCAACATGTTTATGGTCATATAAAGGTTAACATAGATGATATCTTGACTTTCAGATTATAGAAAAAGTTTTAGATAATAAAAAACTAGTGAAAATGTGTTAATTGATCAACTTTTAATAAATAATAATAAATTTTAACATGTTTTCTTTGATATTACTTAATGATTCTAGGTGTAGTAGAAGCCAATCAGGACCATACCCAATGATGGGTTTTCATTGGATTTGATGAATAAACCATAAGAACGTGATGAAGAAAAAAAAGTCTCATGATTATATCCAAATGTTCATAATGAAATAATCATAGAAACATAGAGTGGATCTTTTATGTTAAATTTATAATTAATTTAATAATAATAAAAATACATCATTCCCAAGTTCTTTCTTTGATGTAATTGTTGGTCGACTGAACCTTTGTTCCATTGTACTATCATTTCATTAACAAGATCCAAAATAGAATCACTCTAGTAGTAATACAAATATTCCCCTTTTATCTCAATGCCTCATTGACAGTACTTTGGGAGCTAGAATGGTGGAAATTTTCATCTTATGTCTCTCACCTTTTGATCACAAAATTGTCTTTTGGGTTTGAAGGATTGATTCTTGTTTAATAATTATTGAGAAGGAGAAGGAAGGTAGTATATTTCTCTCAGCCTTGAGAGTAACCATAGGGATGTTCTTTGTTGAGGGGGAATTCTCTAGAAAGAATAAATTTTATGCAAACCAAATGATTGTCACCCTTATAGAAAAATAATACAATCAGGTCAATATTGAGATAGGTTTAGAAGATTGGTAATTGAACAACACCCCTTTTCCAATCTCTTAATCCTTAGAGAACCCCACAACTAATAAAATTTTTATCATTATTTATTGAATACACAAATGTATCAAAGATAATATAAATATCGAATCATAAATTAAAATTTATTTAAATGATATTTAGTATATCATTTCTAATACCTAAAATCTTAGCCAACCCATACAACTTTCTTAGTATTTATTAAAACTTGAATAATAAATATTATTCATTTGATAAATAGATAAATATTATAGTCATAGTCATGTGAAAATATTTATTTTAATATTAAACTCACACACAAATACGGTGAATGAATATTTAAAATAAATAAATTTCGTATAATTATTATTACTTAGCTTAGAGAACAATATCTATTATAATAATTAAATTCAAATAGAATTTTAGTGAGATAAATGGAAAAAATAAGTATGTAACCCTATAGGCCTCTTCCTTAGTGGCATGTGGAGAGTTTTCCTAAAGTCCAATATAAGTGTCTAACAAAACATAAATAAACACGGTGATTCAAAGCCAATGATTAGCTGGGGAACATGGCATGAACTTGGTCTAGATGCCTAGGACATAAGGGATTCAGTGTTAGCAACACACATTTTTTCCCATGGGGTGTCAGCTGAGTGGTACCCAATGGTTGTACCCCTCACTCTCCATGGGAAATGGCACAAACTCGAGTCCCACATGGGTCAAACAAATGTTCATATTATGAATAGGGAAATTAAAATCCAAATCTTAGCTTGGGAATGTGAAACACACTTGGGTTGGTGGGGCACACTCTAGGATTCGGTGTTAGCAACACACATTTCAAACCAGAGGGGGTGAACATTATTTAAGGGGATACCCTCAACCTCTATTTCATCAGACCCCCATATTATTTGTTCCAACCATACCCATTTTGATTTCTCTCTTGAATAAAAATTTACATGATGAATAAGGTTTCATACACATGTCATCAACCCATATTATTGATATTTGTTTCTTTGATTTCCTAAAATAAACCCGTATATAAACCAGATCATAAAATTTTGTTCAACAGTTAGATTTATATCAAAGATTTAGGATATCAAATTCCATAATTATGGAAGGGGAAAATATTTTTTCGAGTTATTAATTAATAATATTTCATTTGTGACACACCCAACATACCCTAATTTACTATGAACATATGTTTTCATGGTTTATGGAAACATATCTAAGTATGAGACTCCTGATATATATAAATAATAATCATATATTATAATTATTACTATACAAATTCATATACCTTAATATCCATTTACACATAAACATAGAGATTTCCTATTAATGGGTCCTTCCTTATAATTTCCCATCTTGTAGATTACTAAGTAAAAACTTCATTATATAAAGTCATTTACTCTTATGAGTATCCAACACCAGAAAGTCTGCGTTATCCATTTCCAATCATATGACATCATATGACCATGGGATATATAATTTAATAATATCATTATAGCACTTTAAGGATCTCATCATAGAGGGAAATTAATACGACCTTTTCAATGCGATAGATACTCTAGGAAATAACCATATTAAATTTACAAGAATAGTAACTAATTTTTGATAGAGTATTTATTAACATTCAAGTATATGAATATACATACAATATAATATATAAAGTATTTGATAATAGGGAACTAATTACAACATAAATAATTTAACCAGTCTGAACCGACCGATCGATCTAAAAAGGTAATAAATGAAATGACTTTTACCAGTCTCTATAAACCATCTTAATAGCCTTGAATTTTTCAAGTGACACATTATTTTGTGAGATTTATTATACATACCCACTCTACTTTAATTCCTATATTAACTCCACATGAAAATACCTATTAACACAGATCATATAAATAATAATGTAGGATATCAGTATCAGGCCAAGGTATCTATGATCATGAATCAATCTTAGATTAAAATAGGTGTGTGGTCCATTTTTTTTATAATTTTCCACTACTTGAATTTATTAAAGGGTAACATCATAATTTCAAATTCACATGTCACCATATTCTTGACATTTTATAAGAAATATAAATATCATAGACTCCCCTATGAGATAATTGTAATGTCTCTCCACATGATAATGATTAATAACTACCTTTAAAGCCTATTTACTCTCAAATTTTATTCTAATAGACAATTAATAAGTGTAAGATTCCTACTGATCTCATCATATGGGGGTATCTTTCTCATATTTCTCTTTAGATGTTGTGAATCTCCCAAAACAGAGTCTCTTTCTCATATTTTTGTGGAAAGGGAATGTGTGAAGGAACTGTGGACCTATTTGGATGTGCTTTTCAATCTCCCTCCTTTTTCCTCATTCAAATAGCTTCCCCAGTCCCGATTTTCTATATGTATGGAAGCTAATCACTATGGAAGTTTCAACATCATTGTTTTTATCTCTATTTATATGTTTTATGGGTTTTTTTGGAATGAAATTGGACATGGTGGTAAATCTACTTCTATTTCTCCTATGTATAAAAGAATAATTTCATTATATAAGGATATCATTACCTCCTTTCCTTTCAATGATTATCTTTATTTCATGGATATTCTTTGTTGAAAATCTCTTTGTATCCCCCTCTCATCAATAGCTACTATCGAGGCTGATGGGTTAAGTGGATCCCATTTAGGAATAGTTTAAATTCAAAATTGATGGGGTGTTTAGTGAAGCAGTGATGAATTATGGGGGTGTGATGATAAATCAAGTGGGAAACATTTTCTTTCTTTTCCCTATTCTATTCTTAATCATGTAGGGGTGATTCATCACTCATTGCTGAAGCTAAAGTGGTTTTTATGGGGTTTTTATATTTGTAGGGATAAATCTATTATTCTTAATATTGTGGAATGTGACTCCTCTATTTTTTGAAGTCTCTTTAATCTCTAAATAATGAACACTAGTTCGTCACTGACACTATTTTTTGATTTCTCAACATCTGTATGGGTTAGTATCACTTCTATTACACCTTTATAGAATGGAATTCTATTGATAATTCTCTTACATAATTTATCCATTAATAGGGTACTCTTATTTTTTTCTATTTTTAAACTCCTTCCCTAGTATTGTAAACGCCTTATGAGGGTTTAATATTTTGTTCACTATTTTTAGGACCCCCTGAGGAATTCCCTTTTGTGTTCTTTTTTCCTATAATAAAAGGTGATATTTAATAATCCCCAATACCTCTAACATTTCTTCCTTGAAAAATACTTGGAAACTTGACTGTCAATGTCACTACATCCCAATAAAACTCGGGAACCATTGGTGTAATATCTTATGATGTTTTCATTGAATATGTATGTTTTATTTTGAGATTATCAACCTGCATAATCTCATGTTCTATTTCAGGTATTTCTTCAATATCAATATCATCATTTTAGGCATCATTGATCACAAACATAGGTGGATCATATATAACAACAAATGTCTTCGGAATATCAACACACACTACCATCTAAAAATTTTCCCTTCTCTAAATGTACACTATTCAATCTATCCACCTCAAACAACCATATCCGATGTAAACATATATTCCTCATCAAATATACCATTTTTTAGTATATTATTTTTGATTTGGGTGGTATCTTTAATTGTACAAACCTCAACATATAATTCCATCACACTTAGGCTTCCATGATCTTGATAAGTATCATATGTAAGCCTCAAATCATTCTCATTAATCAAATTTTGATTCATGAAATATATATTATCCCTAGTCTATGTAAATATATAAATGACACTTGGTATACACTTATTCAGCACAAGCTTCAACCGATCATGAATTTTACTATTAACTGTGTTCAACGCATCACATCCAACAAGATCTAACAATCTTCATGTACTACCAATATATGATATCTCATGTTCATCATCTAGTATTACACCTCCATTATATAAAAATACATGCTAGTGTTTGACCATTTTTGTGAAACTATTAACTAAAATTAACTTACCGGTTATATATATACACTGATATTTCTTAAAATATAACTAAAATAGATTAACTTCACGTATAAAAATTAACAGACAACATAAAATAATTGTCCTATAATAAGTATACTTAAGTATTAATATTTTTACATATTTATTCAATATATATTTTATTTAATTCAGTAAAATTTTTTGTCTAAACTATATAAATTAAAAACTTCAAGTTTACATGGAATTAATATAATTACTTATTATTATTTCAACTATATTTTTTACCAAAAACATTTATAAATTTGAAAGGATATAAAAATTAAACTATATAATTTATTATATAATTTTTTAACAACACACTTATTTATTATTAATTAAATTAAATTTTATATGAAACTAAATTCTTAAAAATCATTAGCAGTAATGCAATTTAAACTAAATATCCATTTTTTTACCAAAATAATTAAATTTAGTTACAAAAAATTTAATTTAAAATCAGTAATTTTCTTTTAACTAAACATAATTTTTTTCCAAACAAATTAAATTTAATGACATAAGTTTTTACCAATTTAATTAATTATTATTATTTCATTTATATTTCCCTTATAAAATATTTTTAACCCATTATCTAAAATTTTTCCGGTCTATATATTATTAAAGAACATATATTTTAGAGAAAAAACATGTCTGAATATATAGACATGCAAATAATTTTTTATACAATGCAATATTTAAAAAATAGAATTTACATATAAAAAAATATTAATCAATATTTAAATTATATTTACCACCCAATAAAAATATAAATTTAATGTTAAATATAAAATTTTATTATTTAATCAAATTATTTTATTTAATTAAAATATTAATAATTATAAATTATAGAAATTATAAAAATTAAATTATTAAATTATTAACTTATTTTAATTGAATAATTATGTATATATTTCTATATATATTAAATATTGTCTGATTAAAAAAATATAATATTTTTTTTGATAATAAGACATATTTTTTCTACAAAAAATTAAATCTTGAAACAATTATTTAATAAAAAAGATTATTTTACATTTAAATATTAAAAATAAACACCTTACTAAAAACAATTCAAAAAATTATTACACAATTTTCATATAATAAAATTACTATAATTTTTTAAAATACATAATATTTATAAAACACCAAAATTAACAAATGATATCAAAATTATAAAAAGGATTAATTATTAATAATAAAATAAATAGAAAATAAAAAAGAATATATAATTTGATGCCAATGGAGGGGTTCAAAGTAGATGATTGCAGTGGGTTTCAAAGAAACTACATAGGGTAGTGGTCGGTATCACTTGATAATGGTTGACAATAGTAGGTGGAGCACTAGGCATGGTTGCCATGAGTTTTAAATTTCAGAATTAAATTGGATGATTTTGATCGATAAACCTGTCTAAGATCGATGCACAATAGTAGAGAAGTACATCATAGTTGAATGGTGTGTGGACTAATGGAGAAAGGGGAAACTTGTGGGAGAGGTCTGATGTTTAGTGGGTTGTGATAGTTTAAGGTTTCAAGAGTGATAATGTGGAAGAGGGGGATATAGGAGAGTTATTATGCCAAATGGTATTTAAAATGGTTTCATAGTGTTGGTGTAGTGAAGTTTTGTGGTGAAAAAATAAAACATAATGAATATTAAAAAATATGAACATAATAATTTCACGTGGTTCAACAGTGTACCTATGTCCACAAAGGAAAGGGGGTCGTTTCTTTTATTTATCTCTTTTCCCAATCAAGTGTTGGAGGGTACATAAAAGAGATTATAGATCATGGTATTTTTATCCTGTTATATAGATCGAGTTATCAATGCTATCGAGGGGTTGGTTTTTAGTGGTTCATCAACCCTTTAAGAAGCTCCCGTAGCCAGCTGCATCAACAATATGTGTCTCATAGTTTGGTTTCAACCCAATGAAGACACTGCAACCAGGGTTGTTATTGAAAATAAAACTCTCATGAATCAATGTTTAAATTTGTATTGTCTACCAAAAATCTCCCCCTCATGACCAATTTGGGGTAGACGCTAGACCTGTAGTCTCCTTACAGGCGTCCAACTTCTCTATTGGTTGAACTTTAATCATCATGTCTACCCCATTATCATTCGTGTGGAATTTATCAACTTTCAACAACATTTCTTCAAACATTTTTTGGATTTAGTGATATCACACGTTGATGTGTTTGGACCTAGAATGAAATTTCAGGTTATTTCTAAGATTAATAGCGCTCTAACTATCGTAATAGAGAATATAATTCTTCTATCTTTGTCCTAGATTTTGTAAAAATTTCTTTATCCATAGAATCTCATTATAGCCTTTAGTGACTGTGATATTTTCTGATTATGTGATAGACAAGGCAACACACTTCTTAAGTTATGATTTCCAAAATACTACTCCCCCTAAAAATTATATCAGGTACCTAGATATGGATTTACTCATGTCTATATATCTATCCATATCTGCATTTGTGTATCCTTTTAAAATAGGTTTATCTCTTCTAAATCATAAAAAATGAGTATATGTACCTTAGAGATACCTCAATATCCATTTTACTACTGTCCAATTCTCCTTTCCTAGATTTGATAAAAAGCTTCTCACAATGCCAACGTCATGAATAATATCTGGTTCGGTGCACACCATGGAATTCATAAGACATTCAAATACTAACTGATAAGGAACGTTTTTGACTTCATCTGTATCCTCCTCAGTTGATGGAATATACCTTTTTTTAATCCTAAAATTAATCTCAAGTGGAGTGAAAACTGTTTTCTCCTTTCTCGTATTGAATATTGTAAGAGCCTTATCGATGTACCACTCCCGAGATAGCCAAATCTTGTGATTCCTCCTATCATTAGTAATCGTCATTCTAAAAATTTGAGTTGAATCTCCCAAGTCCTTCATTTCAAAAGTATTGTTAAACTCGTTCAACCTATCAATCTATGGGATATATCTTCCAATAATCATCATATCATCAACATAAAGTAATAAGATAATGAAATAACTATCCGGAAACTATTTGATGAAAATAATGTGGTCAATATTCGTCCTCCTGTAGTCATTTTTATCCATTAACGAGTTGAATTTTTTTTACCATTTCCTCAATGCCTTTTTCAAAATATATAAACTTCTCTTAAGTTTTTATACCTAGTTTTCTTTACCTTTCACCTAAAATCCCTATGGTTTCTCAATATATCATCAAGATCACTATGTAATAAATCTTTTTTTACATCCAGTTATTGAACCTTGAGGTTCAGACTAGCTGTCAATCCAAGAAAAAAACTGATAGAAAATATTTTAACCACAAGAGAATTTTTTTTTCATCAAATTAAATACCTTTATTTTTATTGAATCCCTTCACAACCATTATGGATCTATAGCATGGCTATGAGCTTCCATCTTATGCTTTTACTTTTTACACCCACTTGTTCTTGAGTTCCTTCTTTTCTTGTGGTATCTCTACCAAATCAAATTCATGGTTCTTGTGCAAGGATATAATCTCCTCTTGCATGGCCTTTTTTCATTCCATATTCTGCTGACTGCTAATCACATTATCACAATGGCCTAGCTCTCCCCCATCAGTGAGCATCACATACTCATGTGGTGAGTATGTACGACCCAGTTATCGTTATATGGTGGATCTCCTCAAGTATGCTTTGTGGGGAATATGATTTGAAATATCAAATGATGGATACATATCAGTATATGGATACATATTGCCTAGCAGTGATGTATCATCAGTGTCACATATCTCTCTAACACTATTTGGAACTGATGGTGGTGAGACTAGTTCTACATTGACTAAAATTTTCTTAGGCTGAAAATTCTATTCATTTTATAGCTTCTCAAAATCCTCAATTGTCTAATCCTCAAGAATCACCACATATATTCTTTAGAAAATCTTCCTTCTAATAGGATCTTAGAGTCAGAATCCAAACTCTTCATGATCATATCCCAAAAAGGTACAATACTTTCATTTTCCATCCCACTTCACCCACTTATAATTCAGTATGTGAACAAATTCCCTACAACCAAATACACTAAATTGTTTTTATGAAATATATTTACCTATGAAAACCCTAACATCATAGTTAAATTTAGCTGATATAGAAAGGATGATAAGATTAATGGCGTTCCTCATTACCTCCCCCCAAAAGGTGTTTATCAAGTTTTCCTTTTAGAGAATACACCTAATTCTCTCTAAAATTGTCCTATTCATCCTATCATCAGCTCTATTAGGTTGAGGCATCTTAGATTCTTATTTATCTATCTTGATTTTGAAAATCCTGAAGTACTCCTAAAATTTACAATGATATTCTCTTAATTTGTCTACTAGAACTCACATTAACCATAAACCTATTTATCTTTCCACCTTTACATGAAACATCTTGAAAAAAAATCATGAACTTGATCTTTAGTTTTCAAAGAAAATGCCCAAAATTTCTAGAATGATCATCTATGAAGGTAAAAAAAAATAAATATCACCTCTCACTAACTTAGTTCTCATAATTCTGACATCAGTGTGAATAAAATAAAAAAATATCTATTATATATGGTACATAACCATGAAATGATAATTTATTTGTTTTCCCTTGATACAATCAACACTAGTATCGAAATTTGTACCTTTTAGTCCTTAAAAGAGATCCTTCCTAGAGAGTATTCTAATTCTTCTCTCACTCATGTTACCAATCCGCCTATGCCAAAATTTGATAGGAACATCTTTTCTGGATAAATTATCTTCTCCTCCAAATGGTATAACATATATCAGATAAAGAGAAATATATTTCCTTCCTTTAGAAATTACCAAGTTACCTTTTATAATCTTCTATTTCCTATCACTGAAGGAAATGACATATCTATCATCATCAAGAATTCTAGTGAATATCAGATTGAGGTGAATATCAAAAACATCTTTCACATCCTTCAATAATAACCTACATCTAATATTAGTTTCTATAAAAATATTATCAATAATAGTGATTTTGTATGCATCATCATTTCCCATCTTCACATGTCCAATAATCCATAATGTTTAATATGAGAAGAAACATTTTCTTGTGGTGACATGGTATGAGGCACTAGAATTGATCATCAATATTGAGTCTTGGATTGCAAGACTCACATGATTTTCATCATGAAAAATAAATTTTTCTTCATTGAAAACTACAACATCATTATGTTGGGTATTACTTGTAGAGACTCTAGTTTTTCCATGTAATACATTTGAATCCTCCTTGGAATATTTTTGGAGACATGTGCTAAGAAGACACGTGATTATGAGGCCTAGTGATCCTAGAATTAATTTCATAAAAATATTAAACATATTTTTATTACACATGCAGAATTTTCTGGGAAAAGTAGAATATCTCTTAAATGAAGTCTTATATTGGAAATCTTAGACCACAGTTGAATCCTGAAAATGGATTTTACCCTAGGAGCGACATAAAGTTTTTCAGCATGAGACATTTGGATGGGGCAACCATTGGTGGGTGCATTGGATAAATTATCTAATTTAATTTATTTCTTTAATAAACCTCACCCAAATAACTCACAAATGGAGACACAGATGAGAAATTTGAGGATAACTTTGAGTATGGAATTTAGTGTTTACCATAGGAGCGACCTAAAATTGGTTGGTGTAGGACGTTCGAATGACGCATCCATTGGAAGGTACATTTAATTAAAATAAATAAATAAATAATTTTTTTTATTATTTTATTAAAATAACTAATTAATACCTCTATAAAAACCCTTTTATGAAGATGTTCCAAGGGTTGGATACATAACCCTTTCTAGATCCAAGATGTGTAGGGGAGAATTCTTCATTGGAAGGTCGATATTAAATGAAGACCAATTATCAGATTGAGGTGAATTAACAGGTGGGGGACACATCAGATTACATTCATTACCAGTGGATTAATTCCTCTCCAATAATAAATTCATAATCAATGTAGGACTCATTATATGTGGTTTTCTTCCCTTATAATTAAATTATTTATCATGATCAATTCACTCTCTTTGATCATAAATAATTTGAGCCCTTTCATGAGCCCATTTATCAAGATAATTTATTCATTCAATTAATTTCTTCTTTATGTCATGTTTCTCCTCCTAGTTTCCCTGATATGAAATAGTTGGTCAATAAGTTTTGGCCAATGATGTTTATCACATTTTTTATTGGCACTTTCCCCCCCACCGTTCGTTGCATTCTTCACCGTTAGAGAACAGGGTCACAATTCGAAATTATTGGGGTTGATTTAGGTGTGATAAAACCCCCAGATTCATTGCGGTAGAAAGAATAACCCATGGAATGATGGTTTGGAGATGGATTGATAAACTATTGGGATGATATTTATTGAATGGATCAGATCAGTATTGTAGGTGTGGGTTAATGAATGAAGGTGGTTTAAGATTAGATCAGTGATCCCTATTTTCCCGATTGGCACGTGGTGATGATGTGCAATGTGATGAAATTGGTTTCATGTGGAGTCCACCTATGAAATCTCATGATAGAGGCTACTCGATGAGGATGTGATGGGGATCGGACTCGGATCCCCTATGTGGTGGTTGGATGTGGTCAATTCAGTGGGAATTAATAATAACAGTTATTATTATTAATAATGATGATGAGTTGATAAAAATTAATTTTTGATTTATTATTATTATTATATTAAATAATAATAATAATGGTGGGAAAAAAGTATTTTTGGATAATAAAATTAAATGGGTTTAATTAAATTGAAGTTGTATTATTATTAATATTATTTATAATATTAATAATATATGCAAATAATGAAATGTACAATTAAATGAAAAAGAAATAAAAGATTTGAATAGAGGAAAGTAATGTACAACTCATAGGGGGAGTGTGCCACCTGATATGGTGCATGGCTTTTAACCACAATTTTATAATTATTAAATAATAATAATAATATTGTTATTAAATAAATAAGTAAAATGGAAAGTTGAGTTGATGGGTATCTGAATTGGGAGGGGTGTTTATAATGTGAAGGGGGAAGGGGAAAGGGGCTGACCACCTATGATTATTGTATTAATATAATAATAATAATAATATTATTATAATTAATATTATTATCTTCTTTTTTCAAAACCCTATTTCCACTATAACCCCTCCGTATGGAATCTGTTTTTTGTGCCATCAGTGGCATCATGATCCTGTAATTGAGACAATAATTTTAAGACCAATGTTGAAAACCTTTTTTGGACTTGTTTCTCAGGTCCAAAAAAGACCAATATTAATAAAATTATTATTATTGTGGAATCTTATATCTAACGCATCTTATTCAAATGATGATAGAATATAGAACTGTCAGTGGCATCACAAACATGAATTTGAGGCGGACATTTCAAGTACAATTTTGGATAGTTAATTCAGAATCATGACTTAGGCCCATGAAGGGCCATTCGTGTGTGATGCGGTGAAGTGAAACCTTTTCACTGGGTGTCCAATTGAGTCAAGTGAATAGTTTATCCCATGTTCTTTACAATGAGGAATGCAATTGTGGGATTCGTTTGGCTATCTTGGTCCATTTTAGAGGCATATCAGTGAAATGACATTTTACCCTTCAGACCGATGATGAGGCTCATGCGTTCATCCGGCTTGGGTTCGAGACATGTCATTTAGTACTCCTACACACCATGTATTATGAAATATCCAAAATACTTGTGTTGGAGAGGATATGGCATGGTAGTAGTGTGGGACCACATGTCGTGTGGGTCCCCATGATGTTATGTTCCACTTTTTTAAGAAACATTGATGTTCTGTATCTCCTTATATTAAACTCAGATTTTAGAATGTGAGTATCCTATCCTGAGTTTTTTTAACATAGAATGTGATGGTTCCCTTAGTTTTGGATTTTTTGAGATGATTTTAAATGTTCTAGGAACATAGCTCTGAGGTTATGCTAGATGATGACAATTCTCAGAAAGGATCATTAGAGACTCTTACTGATTGGTACCCTCAAGATGGGCTGGGCAGTGGGTCCTCAATGTCATCAAAGTGGTACCCTCATATTATACTCATGAATGGGTCCTCAACTTTGAGTTGTTCCCCCTTGATTATGAGGTACAGGGATGAGAGTGGATTGTGACTTTTACGGTTACTTCTGGGTAGATACATGTGATGTTGGGCATCGTAGAAGGATTTTGGGAACTGTTGGCTACTCTTCATCTTGGATTGAACTATGAGATGGACATCCCATTACTATCTTGTTTGGGATTTTTTAACTGGTTATATATATATATATATACTTCTTATTTATCCACAAATTATATTTGGACACTCTCCTTCCAAGAGAGTTGAAAATTTGTCAGGTATGCCACGTGATTTCTATGATTATCTTCTCGTGGTTGGATGTGTCTACTCTCATACTATATGTGGGGAAGACTCAATGAATAGTTCACCTAATCACTGTGTTGAGCCCCTTGTGTTTTGTAGAGGTCATCTTCACTCTCTTTTTAGGTTGAGTTGTACTCTTTCACTGCACATTTTGCTATCTACTATCTTTCTCTTCTATTGTATCTCTTATTGTTACCCCATCAGATTTAGGGGCATCCTACTGGGTATGTTAATACTCACCTCTTCATGGGATTTTCTCACATTTATCATGTATTATAAAGATGATGGATAGGTAGATCATGAATATAGAGGATCTTATGGTTACTGGGTGTTTGGACCACATACTGTGGTCATAACTTGGGATTCTAGAGCTTGAATTTATTTTAGGTGTTTACTTTTCCATCTTTCTATAAAGTTGGGACACATATCTGGTTGGATGTGTATTTTTACCATTTAATTTTTTTGTTTACACTACCTTACTTTTTAACTTTCTTGAGGTTCATGCATTCCTGGATTACTTTATAGCAACATATAATAATTTATTCTTTTCCCTCTTTACTTATTCATCGAGATAGATATGTGTGGGTTCTGGTACTTAGGTGTAAGAACCTGTGTTTCTATATAAGGTACATATCCCTTGTTTTTAATTTTTAAATCCTAAATATCACCTAATAGTAATTTCCTTTGAGTTCATGAAGGTATAAGGGGTTTTTAGGGATTTTTCAATGCTCGGAACCCAAGTTTAGGGGTGAAATAAGCTTGGATCATGGCTAATGAAAAACGTGTAGGGAAGTCTGCACAATATGAAAAACCATGTGTGGATTGGGTAGAAAGTATAATGATATTGTATGGTTTAATAAAACCATTCTACTTGAGGCGCATAGCCGTACGAGATGTCTTCAATTTTTGACATTGGGTTTTGGCACAGTTTTTTCATGGTTAGTCAAACTATTCGGAGAAACCATGTGTGTCCCCCTCTCTTACGTATAACCATGCATGGATGGGGAATAGTTCTCCAAACAATTCACCTAAAACATGCGACCATTTATTTTGAGTAATTTTACAAATTTAAATCTAATTAAATTCTTTTTAAACCTAAATTTTACACTTTTATCTCTCGTATATCAAAGGATTTCTTTGAGATCCCTATTGGTAGACTAAGCTAGGAATTTCCTATGAGACTCTATCTAATATCAGATTCAAGCATGGCTCAACTCATTGTATCATCATCAGTGATTAATAAATTCCTTTTTAGTCATTCATCATTTGGTTTGGTATTGGCTATTCTATTTAGGTGCAATCTAATTTTCCTTATTAATATGTTCTTCACTTGTTCTTCAATTTTATCCTGATCTGAGTCGAATCAGTAGATGGTACTAGATGAGAACTCTAATACTATAATATAGAGGTGGTATAAAAATTTTCCCATTGGTTTTGGTTCTTTATATATCTATTTGACATTATTTCTTCACTTTATATGCCTACAGATCCTTAAAATTAAAATGATAAAATGAATTAATTGAAGAACCTATTAGGGATTCCCTTTGGCTTCCATGAGACTTTTTGGAGGTCGTTTCCCAATCCGGTACACCCATGAGGTGTTCCATATGAATTTATCTTGTTTAATACACATTAAACTACCCATGGGATGAGTTGATTCTTTCCTAGATAGAGGAAGTCCTTTAATAAATTAATTTTATTGATTGAGATGTCAAGGAGATGGGTTTCCTCCTTTTCTATGTGAAATCTTGATGATGCTGATTTGTTTAATTGTTTATTGTAAATGGTTATGATAAATGAGTGGGAATACTCATTTTTTGTTTTGAATATGAATGGTTATATTGAACTTGAATTGATTAAATGGTTTATTTTGAAATTGTGTAAATGAGCGGGTAAACTCATGTGATGTGTTTCAATTAGACTTGTGATATATAAGGGGATATAATCATGTGGTGGTATTTTATGTTAATGTTTATATGAGTTCGTAGATTCATATGGTATGAATTTATTAATGTTTTGAAATACTGAATGATTTCATTAGATGCCTGGGATGATGCTCCTTGGATGTTGAATACGGTAGTTGATTCCATGGATTGAGTATTAATCTTGGGTCTTGATTCCATGGGATGCATTAGGCCTTTCTACCCCTTATATCTGGCTTGATTGGAATCACATAGGACATGTTTGGTTGACATGCTCCTAGGACTCCAACCAGTTCCATTACCATGTTTCCATTGAGATTCTCCTGGGACTTGATGAGGATTCCTTGGTCTTCTATACCTTGGATCCAACCCTTTGAGGTATGACACTTCATTATATGAAACAACCATAAGAAATATAAAATACATGGTTGAATAGCTTAGGTGTGGATGTTCTGACACTTTAGGTTTTATAGTGAGTCCATGGATGGTATGGTCCTATTGTTTGTACATAGAGGTCATGGGTGATATGGTTCAGTGGTTTATATAATGAGGTTGTGGATAATATGTTTCTATGGTTTCTAAGGTAAGGCCATTGTGTTACTTTAAATTTATCTTCCTTGATATAAAAACATGAACTTTTTTTTGAAGGGAACCTCTTAGGGCTTTTTGGTATCACTTGTAGTACTTACATAACATGGGAATCTTTAATTCATTTATTTCTTACATGTTTACCTACACTTTCTTAAAAAATTATATTTCATAACCTATAATTGTATATATCCTTGTGTGGTTAACTACTGGGATTGTATCTCACACCCTATTCGGGCAGCCATTGGGTACCTGAAAAAACTTTATGGATGTGGGTAGGGATCTAGGAAAGCACCGACACTTAGATGCTCAATTTTGTGCCTTGCATAGGAGTAGGGGAGCATGAGAATGAGATGAGGCTCATGATGCAATTTGGGGATACCAATTCTTGGTATTTTTGTTATTTTTGATACATGTTTTATATTTAACTATAATGGACCAATTTTGGCCGCTTTATTAGACTCATATCATGTATCGTCATTTTAATATGAAATGAATTATAGATTATTATATATTCTCATCTTGTTTATATATCTATTTTCTAGTTTTTACTGATTCTTATACTTATATGCTTTTTTTGTCACTGTGTTACACTTTAGTGATGAGGGAATAGTCTCCTCAAAGACACACCTAGACCCTTGCTACTAGTGGGCATCCTCTGAAATTTGGGGAGATGCGCTTGAGGCCATGCGACCCACTAGGATTGGAGAACCATTAGTGGCATATGGGTCTGGGAAGTTACAAAGTGGTATAATAGCTTTTTTTCTAGTTTAATTTACTATTTGGAGACAATAAAAAGGGATAGTAAAGAATAATAGTTTGGTAATGAACTGTGCTTGGGGGTAGCTACTCCGTGTATAGGGAAAACCCAATTTTCCTCGAATAAAATTGTTTTTTTCTAGATTTTGTCTATTACAATTGATTTGATTCCTCTATTTGGTGACACACATGAGTTATAATGTTATTTTTGATATGATTATGAGTTCTATTTCTATTTAAACTTGATTGGATGAGGGTATTACATCTCATGCATCATTTTAGGAACTTTTTATAAATCACATGCGAAGAGTTATGCTTTTACATTTAGATGTATTATTGGTTGCATGCTATTGTGATATGTGGTGTGATAGATGTAACTTTTATTGTTATAGATTTTGTGCAGTGGATAGAGAAGTGATTCCATATTTCATTTCATAAAGAGTATGGTCCCTTATGTACTAGTAAGTGTTGTACTTTTTGACTAAATCATTTAAACCTAATTTCATGTGGTGTGGATTATATTGGAATCATATTTTGGTTCATGAGGTTTGATGGGATCTCATGGATTCAAACACGGCGAACAATTAGTTAAAATTTTTAAATGAATAAATGATGGAAAATCAAATGTAAATTGTATTTGAAAAGAAATGGAAACTTAAACGATGATACCTAGACTCAGCTTCGTAGTGGGAAAGAGGAACTGTGTCTAGTGGATTTTGGTGACTGTTCTTTTACAGTCCAAGATTTAGGAGTAGGTTGTGTGGTATGACTTGGTTTTAGGAGGTTTTTGACCTATCCTAAACTTTTGATCCATGAATATTGGTATTTTTTTCCGAGGTGTCTACTTGTCTTCAAAGATGCACAATTTTCCAAGTAGTTTATTTGGGGACTCTTTCTTTTTAGAATAATATTTATGGGTGTTTATGACCTTGATAAATAAATCAAATTCTATTGGTTTTCTTTCTAATGAACCTAGGTTGGCTCAGTAGGATTATCGTAGGTTTCCTTATCTGTTAAAAGGAATTTGTTTGATAAAAATCCTAATTATGACAGGATATAAATATATGGTTAATGTTAAAAAATGTTCTATAAGACTTTCCTATTTTCCCTTGAACTATTAATTAAATTAGGTATCAAGTGATTTTTCCTTATTAATTGGTTTTTGATGATTAGTTTTAATGCTTTCAAATGTTTAAATATTTAAATGTAAATCAATAAATGAATTTTAAGTGGAACCTAACATGGATTCCTTTTCTTAAACCCTCATGTATGGGTGGTTTAAATCTTCATTTAGTTTCCTTGGAAAGATATCATGAGCATTTTACATAGAAAATTTTCTTTTTTGAAATGGATTACATGTTAGGATTTGGAGCCTAGTGACTTTACTGTTAGTGTGACCTAGTCATAGGGTCAACACTTATGCTTTTGTAAGGGGCTATCCCAAAGTAGGTAGTACCCTTAGAGCTTAAATGCCTTACTAAATGATGTGAGTTTCTATTGTTTGGTTCCATCCATGTTCAATATTCCCAATAAGGAATCTTATCCTGGAAATTAAACCTTGGTTTGGATGGGTATTCATGTTTTCCTTGACCTTGTTACATGAGTGATAATTGAGGAATTCTCAGTTTCAACAGGTTATACATTCATAGGGAATGGTCTACCACTTAGTAGGTCTCATGACCCTCTTCTTTTTTGTAGTTATGGAAGACTTGGTACTTTATCATCCCGATTAATTGTCATATGGTGAAATATGACTAAGGGATAAATATCTAGTGCGGAATACAAGATAATTGGATGCATAGGGCATAAAACCTATCGAAAATATCGAGGATGGTTTTCTTATTTCTGAAATCTCAGGGAAATATGAGTTGATATAAATGGTTCCCATCGAGTTTCTAAAGGGTGTAATAAACCATTTGAGTTTGGGTGAATCATTATGACTTGTACTATTGAAAATGTTCTTGGGTGATCTTTGGAGTATAGTGGCATGGGTTTGAAGGATTTAGGTTCATCCTGATGCTCGTGAGGACTTTTTGGAGACTCACATGTTTTGACTTTTCAGTCAGTTTGGTTTTTCTTCCATTCTTAATTTTGAGATGTGGTGATTGTGACTCAGAGGAGTGACACACAAACATTTAAGGTGGATTTGATCTAGTATTCTTGTTAGTGGCTAGTCTATCTCTCTTTTTTATTATTTAAACACTCATAGGGTGGGGAGTGTCACATCAGTTCTAGTGTTTATGTTTCAGTGCTTTCTTGGGAGCATGATGTTGATGAGGTTGGATTTGTATGAAAAACTTGAGAAACACCATTGGTATTGGATAGACATCAGTGGTAAACCTTTAACAATCATGGAATGCATCGAGTGGAGAAGCCATCCTGGATTGGTTTTTGATGTGTTGGAAGGTGAAGTAGATCTTATTTCAGGAAGTAGACCAGTAGTGGTTCAAAGGATCTTTTTGGTAACATTTTAATCCTCTTAGTGTATTCGTTATAGTGATGAGCATGTCCCATATCTTAACATAATCTACGATTCACTAAGAGAATATTGGTCTTATGCCGAACTAATGTTTTAAATGTTATTGCATTAGGTTGGTTAGTTTTCTAGTGTTTCACACTGATTCATGGTTCTTATCAAGGCATGATTAGTCCTGAGCGATACTTGGGTTCCCATGTAGGAACACCTTGGGTGGACTCTGGACACCGACCTTTTTCTTCTAATTGGACCACCAAGCAGATGCTGCACTGGGCTCAATCAACTTTTTTGAGGTGGATGTCTTGGCATAATGTCGACGTCTCACATTTGGACATGGAATGTGGGCTACCTAGGGCCAGTTCCCTAAACTCCATTTAAATGAATCTGGGGTTACTCTAGACTTGTGTCAGTCTTAAAGGTAATGTTTAAAAAGGGTGAAGATTCCAATGGGATGGATCTGGATTACCCCCTTGTTCATGATTAGCCATGATAGTTTTAAATGTTTAGGTGATGTTTTGACTAAGGAGAATCATTGGGAGTAAGATTTGGACTTCAGTGGATGTGTTCATGGTAAATGTAGGATTCCTTGGAAGAAGGTGTTTCATTTTAGTTTTTAATACACTGACTGTCTAATTTGAGCATATTAAGAATAGTATGAAAGGGTGGATAGATTTTTTATCCTTCTTGATTGATGCTTATAGTCATAATTAATTGATTTAAACACATCTCCAGGTTAAGGTGGGTGTGGTAAAAGGTCAGCAGTGTCCTCCTAGAAATCTTGCATGACCAGTTTCAATTTGGTCAATTAGGAATCGACTATTTCAATATGGCGAGGTCCTTGATATGACCTCGGGTGTAGTCGAGATTTCCAGTGCTGGTGGAAAAGTATGAAAAGAGTTCTATCTAGTTTTTTCATGAGATATCCCATCTGTCAGCAAGTGAAGACAGAACACCAGCGACCAACCAGACTTTTAGAATAATTTATCATTCTTGGGTGGAAATGGAATGACGTTGAGAAGTATTTCATGATAGGTTTACTAAGGTTTCATTGATGTAATAATTCCATATGGGTTATTATATATAGGATCACAAAGTATTCACATTTCCTACAGATCAAGGAGACCATCAATGTAGATAATATTGGGATTTTGTATATCTGTGAGATAATACAACTTCACAGAGTTTTTCAGACTATCATTTCAGATAGGGACTCCATCATCACATCTCATATCTAGTATAGTTTTTATAGGGAACTAGGTACATAGGTGATTCTGAGCACAACAGAACACCCTCAGACTGATGGCCAATCAAAGCATATGGTAAATGTGTTTGAATACATTCTATGAGCATGCGTTCTAGATTTTGGAGGTTGTTGGAAGAGGAATATACCCCTGGTTGAGTTCACCTATAATAAAAACTATCAAGATATTGTAAAAATGTAACCTTATGAGTATTGTATGGTAGGATATTCCCATTTACCCTATGATGGTTAGAGGTAGGAGAGACAACTTTACTGGGACCACGTCTCAGGCTGGAGACTTCTAAGTAGTACCAGTTGATTCAAAAGTGGATGGATATTTCCCAGTCTCATAAAAAATCTTACACTAATTACTACAAACAACCTCTAGAATTTGAGGTCTAGGATTATGTTTTCTTATTTCTTTAATAAAGGCTGGAGCATAGAGGATCATAAGACATGGTAAGATTTGAATACAGTATATCAGGTTTTTGAGGACTCTTGGTAGAGTTGGTCCGGTAGCCTATCAATTATAGTTACCTCAGAGGTATCAGGATATACACAAAGTCTTCCATGTATCTCAGTTACACTGTTATCTTTTAGACCCATATCATTCTTTTCAGCTTGAGGAGGATGAGGTTCAGGTTGAATCATCCTTTGAGGAGAATCTGAATCATATCATTGATAGAAGCATGAAGGTTCTCCTAGGTTGGTTTGTTCTTATAGTACAGGTGCTATGGAACCACAACCATTTATAGGAAAAGACTTGGGAGCATGAGGATGAAGTACCTGCTTAGTGGACAGAGTTATTATCAGACAAATAATTACCACCCATTATAAGAGAATTTTGGGATGAATTTCTATAAGGGGGGAAGATTCTAAGAACCCATTTTTTGTATGAGGTAAAAATCCCTTCAATTTCAGTTTGAATGCATAAATATGACCTGATAGTAATTCCCTTTGAGGCCGTGAAAGTATTGAGGGTTTCTAGGGCTTGTTCAGAGCCCAAAACTAAAGTTTATAGTTGAAATAAGCCAGTGCATAGTTAGTGAAAACCGTGTGGGCTAGGACACATAGTTTGAAAAATCATGCGAGGCTTGGGAAGAGAAAATAATGTGCTAGCATGCTGTATGAAAATCGTGTGACTTGAGGTGTATTGTCTTGTGAGATGTATGCAGTTTTTGACGGTGGGTTTTGGCATTATTTATGCACTGTTAGTCAAATAGTGTGAGGAAACCATGTGTGTTCCCCTCTCCTATAGCTAACCACGTTTATAAACCATGAAACCCTTAATTTTGAGTAATTTTATAATTTTAAATGAAATAAAATTATTTTTTATACCTAAATTTCACTCTTTTCTATCCCTAATAGAAAAGGATTACTTTGAGAGACCTATTGGTTAAATAAGATAGAAATTTCAACCGAGTCTTCGTTTGATCTCTGATTCAAGTTTTGATAATCTCGTTGGATTCATATGGGTGAGTACTTAATTCCTTTTTCGTCATTATTCTTTTTCTTTGGTATCAGATATATTATTTAGATAGAAGATAATTTTCTCTATTAATAGGTTCTTTGTTCATTCTTTGATTTTCTCCTAATTTGAGTCAAATTTGGATATGATATAGGATGAAAACTATACTACTGAGCTAGAGTGAGTGGTCTATACTTTTTTCATTGGTTTTGGTGATTTATAAAGATAACTATCACTGTTTAACCATCATACTTTCTGGCACTGCCCAAAAATTGAAATGATAAATTGAATTAATTGAATTAGAACATTTTATGGATTTAATTTAGCTTCCATGAGACTTGTTAGAGGTTGTTTCACAAATGAGGACACCCATGGGGTACACAATATGAATTTATCAATTTTAAGCCATATTAAACCAACCATGGGGTGATTTGATGCTTTCCAAGATAGAGAAAGTCCTTTAATTAATTAATTGAATTGAATGATATGTCTAAGAGATGTTTTTTTATCTTTTTCCATGTGATATCATGATGTTTTTGATTTTTTTAATGTTTAATTATAAATGGTTGGGTTAAATGAATGAGTATAATCATTTTTTTCTTATGAATATGAATGGTTATATTGAACTTGAAATGCTTAAATGGTTTATTTTGAAAATATATAAATGAGTGGGTAAAATCATGTGTTGTGTTTCAATTTGAATTGTGATATATGAGTTGGTGTACTCTTGTGGTGGAATTTAATTAGAATGTTTATAGGAGTGGGTAGACTCATATGGTATGAATTGATTAATGGTATGAAATGGTGAATGATTTCATTAGATTCCATGGATGATGCTCCAGGGATGTTGAATGCAGTAGTGGATGCCTTGGATAGAGTATGATCCTTAGGTATTGATTCCATGGGATGCCTTGGGCCTTACTATCCCTTGGATCCATCTTAATTGGACTTTCATAATACATGATTGGTTGACATTCTCTTATGAATCCAAATAGTGCATTTACCAAGTTTCCATCAAGATGAACATGGGACTCGATGAGTATTACCTGGTCTCCTACACCTTTGATCCAAATCCTCGAGGTCTAACACATCATTATACAACATGGTCATGAGAAATATGAAATTATTGGTTGAACGACTTGGATGTGGATGTTCCGACACTTCAAGTTGTACAAAAAGGATTTGTATGGTATGGTCCTATGGTTTGTATGGAAGGGCCATGTATGATATGGTTCTATGGTTTGTATAGAGAGGTCATGAATGATATGGTTCTATGGTTTGTATGGTGAGTCCATGGTTTTAATTTCTCTTTCTTTTATCTACCTTGATATAGGAACTGACACTTGTTTTCCAGGGATCCTCTTGGGGATTTGTGGTATCACTTGTAGTACATACCTTCTTGGGTCTTCATTACTTCATTTACTGCTTACCTGTTTACATGCACTTTTATTAGATTATTATATTTCAAAACTTGGAATTGTATAGATATTTTTCTAATTACCTACTAGGTTGTATCTCACACCTTTTTTGGGATACCGTTGGGTACCTGAATAGTATTTATGGATGCATGCATGGATCAGGGCATGTACCCATAGTTCGATTCTTGATTTTGTGCCATTCTTAGGAGTAGGGAAGCACATGACTAAGTTGAGGATCGTGATGCTATTCATGGATATAACTTTTTGGTCTTTTTGTTATTTATATACATTTATTTTATTTTACTTATATGGACCAATTTCATATGCTCTCTTGTTAACATATCATATATCATAATTTTATATATGAAATAATTTTTAGATTATTATATAATCTTGTCTTGTTTATATATCTATTGTCTAATTGTTTACTACTTCCAATACTTGTATGATTTTTTTCTATTGTGTTACACTAGGGTGATGAGGCCATAGTATTCTTAAAAACACACCTAGGACCTCACTACTTATCAGTAGCCTCTAGATTTTGAGGATATGCACTTGAGTCCATGTGACCCACTCGGATTGGGGATCCTTTAGTGGCATCAAGGTCTAAGATGTTACATTATCCATTGGCCTCCCTGAGTTAGTTATTCCTTAGGTGCTTGTCACTACCCCTAGCCTATGGAGGCAGTCTTGGGTTAGTTACAGCTCATGACCCAACTTGGTTCGGGTAGTGTTATATTGGTATTAGAGAAAGTTCATTCATTGGGAATTTGTTCAGTCATATCCCCTTAAGAGGATTGTGTTAGATTTAGGGAAATAATGTCAAAGTGTCTTGAGTGCATATATGAGGACAAGAAGTCTAGTGATGGTGTGGTAACCAATGTATCCATTCACTATGACCTTGAAAACCTACTTTTCAAGTTTTCATTATAAGAAAATTGTTTCAAGGATTAATGGTACATGAATCATATATGATTGAGTCTTTAGCAGTCCTTCTTAAGTAATCTACCCATTGCTGTTGATATTTATTTATATATATACATGTGCTAATCGGAACATGATACTCCTTGATAACTTTTAGGATGCCTCCGCAATGACATCCATCTTGGGTACTAGCTATGATTCATGAATAATAACCCATGAGTGATGAGGGCTCAGTTCAGGGTCCATCCCGCGACCCCTTCCTCCAGGTGGGAAGGTAGAATCCCCTCTCCATATTGAGCAATAGATCATTACAGCATAGAAGGTTGATGATGCATACATTCTCAGTGTACTCTGTGAGTTCTAGTGCTAGAGGTAAACAAGGATCTACAATGAGTCAAATCCCCAGGTATTAGAGGATTTGATTTAGTCAGTGATCCAAGTTCTCAGACTTGTGTAGATCCTCACTGATCAGATGGTTGCACTCATAACCAGTGGTATTAGTAGAGAAGTAGTTGGTTCCAGTGGTACTTACATATGATGCACATGTGCTAAGCCCACATTTAAAGTTTTGAAGATAGAGACCACTCTTAATATCATGTTGATCTACTCTCCCTTTTTAGGTGGTTGAGGTCATGCCTAATCTTGCGGTTTGGATATCCCATTAAAATGGGACCCTTTTTTATGGTGGTCATTGTGACAATAATACTCTAGGGTGACGTAGGGCATCAATATACCCATATATCAGCATTTTTCGGCATAGCTTTGAATTAAAGAGTAAGAGAGGTTCTTCTCCAACCTAGATGAAATTTTGAGAGGTGAGATAAACTGTGAGGGTGAGTCAATGCCGTAAAAAGAAGATAGTATAGAGGTGTGGTGGATGAGTCCATCTAACTTGTGTGTTAGGGGTTGGGTGACATGTTGGTGTTTGCAAACAGAGGGACTAGTTAGACCCATTTGATAATTTGGGCAGCCCTTTTTTGTTTGTTAGTACCTTCATACGCTTGGTGTCAGTTGGTATACAAGACGCTTGAGGAGGATGTGATGTAATTTGACCTAGATTTGTACTCATGATGATGAAGGAAGATTTCCCCACAAAAAATGATTTTTTTAATGTGACAAAAAACATATAGGTGAGTCAGTTCCACCCAAAGCAGATAGTTTTAAGGTGTGGCGAACGAGTTCTTTATACTTGTGATTTTAGGGAGAGGTTGTTCAATGGAGTTTCAGAGCAGGGCCTAACATTTCTGGTGGAACTTTTTTATTCTTGATTATTTTTTTTCTTGGGATTTCACTAGTGAGTGTGACAAAGTTTATTGTTTGGGGTTACTATCTTTCTAAAAGAGGTGAAGATGCAAAGGTTTTTCCATGTGATTTTTTTGTCTAGATTTTTGTGGTAGTATGAGACTAGTCACCAAACTTGTTCCTTGGTACCCCTGTGTGCTCGACATCAACCTTGATGTAGTGATAGATAATTATCACATACATGTAAGGACACTTGAGACCCCATTAATAGAACTACATGACTCACTACCTAGAGTTGGTATAGATAGTCATTGACTTGAAGTTGTGGAGGCACAACCTACTAGGGTACATAGAATATGAGGTCTTTCATGAATTGTAACCTTATGAGTTTCACTTGATAGATTTTATGAATAAGGGAATCATTTAATCCTTTTTCTGGTATGATTTATGACACTATTAATGTTACAAAAGGAGGTGATCAGGGAGTTTTACACTTCTCTTTTGGATGTACATCTCAGTTTAGGGAAGATCTAGGTGCAGGCTCAGTGTCCCCATATTTTTCCTTAGTTTTTTCTTTTTATGGATGGAAATATTTGAAGGAGAACACAATATAGAGACTCTAGTTTTTCCATATAATACATTGCAATATTCCTAGAAATATTTTCAATGCTAGGCTTTGAGGCGATGCACAATTCTGAGGCCCAGTGATCCCAAAATTATTTTTATAAAATTATTTAATATATTTGTATTATACTCACACAATTTTTCTAAAAAAGTGAACATCTCAAAAAAAATATTTTTATATCAGTAATATGATATCATGACTAAATCTAAAACATGGAGTTTACCCTATGCACGGCCAAAAGTTGGTCAGTGCGAGACACTCAGATAGGGAAATTGTTGGTGAGTGCATTGGATAAATTATTTAATTTAATTAATTTGTTTAACAACCCTAAACCAAATAACTCACAGAAAGAGACTCATATGGGAAATAAAAGACCACCATTGAGTTATGAATGTGGTTTTTACCCTAGTTATGACCTAAAATTGGTTGGTGTGGTACATTTAGATGAGGAATCCATTGGTGGGTATGTTTAAATTAAATAAATAAATAATTTGTTTGTTTGTTTTATTAAAAAACCCAATTAAACCCTCTATAAAAAAAATCATATTTTGGAGATTTTAAAAGGGTTAGACACATAACCCTTTATATATCCAAGAGGATTAGGGGATCATTATTCATTTGTAGATCGACCTAAAATGAAGACTGGTGATCAGATCGAGGTGAATCGATAGATAGAAGATGAATCAGATTACCTTCATTGCTAGTGGATGTGTTCTTCACCAATGATTGATTCATAATCGAGGTAAGACTATTTATATATTTTCCACCCCTATAATTTAAATATTGACCATGTTCATTTACCTCTCATTTACCAGAGTTAATTTAACCCATTTCATGAGAAAGTGTATCAGAATAAATTATTCATTCAATTTATTTCTTCTCTAGGCCATGTTTCTCACCCCAATTTCCCCTCTATGAAATCATTGGTAAAAAACACTTGGCCAATGATATTTATAACCTTTGTTACTGGTTATTTCCCCCCACTATTCTTTTCACTATTTATCATTAGAAAATATGGTCATGATTTGACATTTTCATGGTGGGTTCGAGTGTAATCAAACCCCCAGATTCATAGCGGCAGCACAAATGACACATGAATCGATAATTTGGGGATAGATTGATAAACAAACGGGATGGTGTTTAGTTAATGGATCAGATCGATATTGAGGGAGAGGGTTAATGATTAGAGGTGGTTCATGATCAAATCACTGATACCCATTTTCCAAGTAGGCATGTGGTGATGATGTATGGTGTGACTTGATTGGTTCTGTGTAGAGGGCATGTGTGAAATATCATGGCAGAGGTTGCTCCACAAGGATGTGATGGTGACTAGAATCAAATCTCCAATGAGGTGGTTGGATGTGTTTAACACATTAGAAATTAATAATAATAATAACTATTAATAATAGTGGTGATGAGTTGATAAAACGTAATCATGGATATGTTATTATTATTATATTAAATAATAATAATGGTGGAAAAAAGAACTATTGGATAATTAAATTAAATGGGTTTAATATTATGAGAGTTTTATTATTATTAATATTATTCATAATATTAATAATTTGTGTAATTAATAAAATATAGATTTAAATTAAAAATAAATAAAAGATTTTAATGGAAGAAGATAAAGTCCATCTCACAGTGGGAGCGTGCTACCTGATATGATGCATGGTTGATCACCAAAATTTTATTATTATTAAATAAAAATAATAATAAAATTAAATAAAGAAGTTAAACATAATTTTGAGATGATGGAGATTTTTGAATATGGAGGGGGCTTGTAAAACATGAAGGGGGAGGGGGAAAAGGCTTAAGAAACTGTCAATATTGTATTAATATAATCATAATTATATTATTATCATTTTTTTGAAAAACCTAGTTTCTCCTGTAACCCCTCCGTAAAGTATTTGGTTAACACACCATCAGCAACAGTGTGACCCTAAAATTGAGAAGGTCATTTTAAGATTAATATTGGATACATTTTTGGGACTCATGCCTTGAGTCAAAAAAATTCCCAATAATAATAAAATTATTATTACTGCGGTATCTTATATCTGACATATGTTATTCATATGATGATGGAATGTCGAACCATCAACATCATCATGACCTAGAAATTGAGGTGTATGTTTCAAGACCAATTTTAGATATTTAATTCATACTCATGGATCAAACCCACAAAGCACTATTCATGTGTGATGTAGTGAAATGTAAAATTTTCATTGGGTGAAAAATTGTGGCAAGTGAATAGTCTATCCTGAGCATTGTTCTATGATAATCACAATGACATGATCTCTTTGGACATCCATGTCCATTTTTTGAGGCATATGATTAAAATGGTGTTTTTACCCTTCGGGCCAATGATGAGCCTCATGCATTCATTAGGCTTTTGGCCAAGACATGTCATTTATTACCCCTATATTCCATATAGTATGACATATCCGGAAATCTGTGTGATGGAGAGGACACACCCAAGTAGTAGAGTGGGACCACACGCCATGTGGGACCTTGACATGCATTGAACCTATTTTTAAGAAACCATCAAGGTTCCTTATCGCTTTATTTTTACTTGTATTTTGGCATGCAAGTATCCTATCCTGAGTGTTATTCCATGCAGAATGTGAGGGAGCCCTCTATTATAGATTTTGAGAGACAATGTGAAATGTTTTAATAATGGTGCTTTGAGGTGACACTCGATGATGATGGAGATCATAAAAAATCATTAGAGACTCCTTCTGAGTGGTACCCTTCAACTGGGTTGAAAATTGGTAACTCAATTTCCTTCGAGTGGTACCCTCCATCTAGACCAGGTCATGGTCCTCAACATCCTCCAAGTGGTACACTCCAATTGGGCTGAGCTATGTGTCCTCGATGCCATCAAAGTGGTACCCCCTATTGTACCATGTTAAGGATTATCAACTTCTAGTTTCCCCCTCAAACGTGTGCCACAGTGATGAGTTGTGGCTTGTGAATTGTACAGTTACTTCTGGAAAGATGTCTGAGATGTTGGGCATTATTGATGGATTTTTAGAACTTTGAATACTCTTATTCTTAGGCTGAGTTGTGATATGGATACATCATTACTCACTTGTTTGAGCTTCTTTGATAGATCATATATATCTATCCTTCTTCTATATCCACACATTGGATGAGGAAACTCTCCTTCTAGATGAGGTGAAAATGTGTGGGGTCTTCAACATGATTTAAGTGTTTAGATTCTCATGTTTGGATGAGTCTACTATATTTCTATAAGTGGTGAATACTCGATGAGTAGTTCATCTACTCACTATGACGATCCACTTGTGTTTGGATGAGGCCACCTTCACTCTCTTTTAGGGTTGAGATGTACTCTTTCACTATAACTTATGCTATCTACTATCTTTATCTTATATTATATCTCTTACTACCCCCCTTTAGATTTTTGGGAGTCCCACTAGGTATGTTTCTACTCAGCCCTATATGAGATTTTTATCCATGTATTGTGTCTTATACAGATGATAGACATGTTGACCATGACTATAGAGGACCTTAGGGATACTAGGTGCTTGGACCATGTATTGTGGTCATAGCTTGGGATTCAAGAGTTGGGGTTTCTTTCAGTTATTTACTTTTCCATTTTTCTATTAGGTTGGGATATATATTTGTTTGGGAATGTATTTTTTTCCCTATACTTTTCAGTCTTCACTACTGTACTTTTTTACTTTCTAGAGGATCATGCATGCTTTGTTTAATTTATAGCAGTGTTTCATATTTTATTCTCTCCCTTTACACTATTTAATTGAGATGGATGTGTGTGTGTGTGTAGGTACTTAGAAAAAGGTTTCTCTGAGTTAGTTATGCCTTCGACACTTGTCACCACAACCTTACCTATACAGGAGGGCTTGGTGTAGTTTCGAATCAAGCCCTGGCATAGATCAGGTAGTGACATTACATTTCTAATTACATTTATCCTATTTCAACCTTCTACACTCCCAAATAAAGTGTTTGGTTTTCCCATAATGGTGGCACTTCATGTCATATATTGATCAAGATTTTGATCGCTTCCTCATTTGAAGACTGTGGTCACGAGGTTCTCTTCCTCTGCTTCTTCCCTTACATTTCTTCTTCCCTTGTCTTTCAGTGACAAGAGCCTTTGATTCAGGTTTATATAACTCATCCTTCCTTTTGGACACTTAATTAAGAATTCTATCTTTAACCATCTCTATGGTAAGAGTTCCATATGGAGTTGAATTGTTGACCAACACAACTAGTGTTTCCCACACCTTTAGTAAAGAAATCAACATAAAAAATGTCTACTATTCATCATCAATAATCATTTTAATGGAATTAAACTGATCATAAATACCTTAGAACTCACTCACGTGATCTAATATATCAGTCTCGTCTTTGTACATCAAGTCGAAAAGATAGTGTATCGGGTTTTATTTGTTCTGCACAATTATCCTCACATACATATTTTCCAATTTTCACCATAGAATGGAATCATTGTGTTCATTGGAAATTTTTTTGAAGATACTCTTGTCAATCCACTATCTGATTTGGGAAGGGAATTTACTATTGAGAACAACCCATCCGCATCAACTAGTGGGGTACTAGTTGACATTTTTCATCGGATTGACCGCTTATTGAAGATTCCCCCACTTTCACTACAATGAGCTTAGCAGTATACATGATTGATTTATACAAATCATTAATATATAAAATGTCAACCATTTTGAGTTTCTAGATGGTATAATTAAAAGGGGTAAACTTAATATTGTTACTGGTATTTTTTTCCATTGATTAAGTCATACTTTTTGAGCATCTAACCATACAGATGCATCTAGAATGGTTGAAATAGCTGGAATCAACTCCTGGATAACTAAAAATGAACATTAATTGGAAAAGATATAACCAAAATAGATTCAAAAATCTAGATCGACTGATGATTAAGCACTGACATAGCTCACCAAAACAGTTGTTGAAACAATCATCAAAATGTCACAACCGACGTGAATAGTGGTGTCTTCTCCGGTAAGGGGGTACTGTAACAATTGGGGTTTTCCAAAACATTGAAAGCCTCTATTGACTTCTATTCAGCTCTATTTTTATGCCACTTTCATCATTGTAATCATCTCACCAATCACTTCCCAGTTTTGGCCTCAAAATTGTTTTTGAACCACTTCAATTTTCTGGTCATCAGAAAACTTCTCTCTCACTTTATCATTTCATCCTCGATGGCTCTTATACCACTTTGTTTGGGAAAAAAAGGTTCTTGATGATGAAATCAAACATAAAGAATAGGAAAAATATGGAAATGATAAATTAATATGGTGTATGGGATTTTGATCCTATTATATAGATATAGTTACTAACACTATCAAGGGTTTGGTTTCTAGTGGTTCATAAACCATTGAAGAAGCTCTTGAAGCTGGCTGCTTCAATGATAAGTGATGCCTAGTTTGGTTTCCACCTAAAGAAGATGCTTCAACCATGGTTATTTATGAAAATAAAACTCCCATGAATCACTCCCTAAATTTGGAGTGTCCCCCACATAGATCAAGGTGATTTATTTGAAAGTGAATTCTGAAAACATATATGGATATCCCTTTTTCAGAAATTATTTTCCTTTATAATGTTTCTTAGAAGAAACATTCAATGAAAGGGCCTTTTATATGCTTATTTTTAAGATGGCACTTACACATAAATCAATTTTTTGAGATATTTTTTTGTGTAGGCACTTTTCAAAAAATGCATATCCTTCTACCAAAAATCAATCCAACAATGGGAATTGGTTTCTACAGACCCTCATTTTCAAAATTTATTTCATGGTTTTTTTATATTATGAAATTTTCCCTGAAATACCATCAAGGTGTAATTATGATTATCAGTGTGGTTATAGGAATTATAAGAATAAAAATTGTGTGAAGTTTAGTGATGTGTATGGCTTTATGATAAGGTATTTAGGGAGTGTGTATAGTGAGAGGTGGAGATCCGAGTGGTTTGGGCTTGCAAAGGAACAAACTTTATATTATAATAGAAATACAAAACAATTTTTGAAAATAGTGGTTTGGGACAAAAATTTCCCAAAGTATGGTGGTTTTTAGAGAGAAGGGTGGAATCTTGTATGGAAAATTCCCTCTTTGAAATTTTTTCAAAGATATGACATAACTAAAAATATCCTTCTTTGAAAATATTTCAAAGAGGTTGCTTACTAAACCAACACTATATATTTATTTATTTTAAAAAAATATTTTATTTTATTTTATTTTATATATATTTATCATCAAATTAAAAAAAAATATCAATTTTTTATTCAGTATTACTTTGATTAAAGTATTTTAAAAATATTACACCATTAAAATCTTAATCAAGTCACCATTTAATAATGGATCGATTTTTTCAATTCATTATACATTTTCAATTTGGGATTCTGGTTCCCCTTTTCACTACTATATATTTGGGTTTAATTAGTGATGGATTTTATAAGCACTAGAAAAAATCTTGGATAATGTTTTTTATTTATCAATGCTAAAAAATCACTGATAAAAAAACACCTTTATCAACCCTTTTTTAT
Source organism: Viscum album (assembly GCA_963277665.1). Lineage (NCBI taxonomy): Eukaryota > Viridiplantae > Streptophyta > Magnoliopsida > Santalales > Viscaceae > Viscum > Viscum album. Next base: position 1,903,972,375 of record OY728152.1, on the reverse strand, counting down.
ACTGATAAAGTACTCACTTTTTCAGTGATTTTTTTGTAGCACAGATAAAGTGTACCCTTTATCAGTGTATTTTCAAGCACTAATAAAGGCCACCTTTATTAGGACTATTAAAAACATCTATAAAACTAATGCGTGAGTCCCACATTTAACTTGAGGATGGTTGGTCGCTTCTTTTTATATCACTCCATCGCACTAGCTTACCATAATCCTTCTATAGGGATCGAATCTCACATACACTCTTCACACACCTAAATCGGTTTGTGCCTACACGCACAATCTCCCGTATTCTTTATCCCACCCTCTAATCACTGTAGTTCACTCTCCATGGGACCATACGAGCATTGGACTACCTTCTGCTCACCGTGGTCTACACTCAATAGGCCTTCCCTATTGAGGCATAACTGAGTTTATAGTTTTTTTATAATTACATTCTTATTTCATATATATATATATATTGATATATATGAAATCATGATATATCAATATATATATATATATATATATTAAATATGTTTGCTTTTTTATTTACATTAGTTTAATTTTTTTTAATTATATTCATTTTCTAAATTTATTTATATTTATTCATTTTTTTATAATTGAATTCTTATTTTGTATATAAAATATATATATATGTATGTATGTATGTATATATATATATAGATTTATGTTAAATATTGATATGTATTAATATATATATATTAATATATATTGACATATATTCATAAATATTATATTAATTATTTAATTATATATATATATAATTTACTAAATTTAATATATATATATATAGCAATAAATAGTGTATTCATTATTTAATTTAAAAATAATAAATTTCAAAAAGTATTATATATATAATTAAATAAATCATACACTATTTATAATTAATAAAAAGCAATAAATTTATTAAATACTTAATATAATAATTAAATAATTAATATACCATTTATTACTATATATATATATATATTATATATTCATTTTAATTAATAAACATTTCATTAACAAAATTTTCAATACTTTTTTGAACATTTAATGTTTTTAATATAGTTTTGATTTAAATAATTAATATATATTCATTTTTATTTAAATATATATCCCTGTGGGTTCACGAGTTGGACTGGGCCAACCCCTAAAATATTTTATAATTAAATTCATAGAATTTAATATATACATTAATAAAAAATATATTAGATATATATATATATATATAATTAAATAATTAATATACTATTTATAATTAATAAAATTATTAAAAAAATAAATAAATTTAATATATATATTTTAATAAATAGTATATTAAGTATTTAATAAATTTATTCATTTTTATTAATTATAAATATTATATTAAATATATATATATATGTATGTATAATTAAATTTCACTAATTCTTAACTTACATTCATTATATATAATTTATTCACTGATAATGTTAAGAGTATGCTTACTTTTTTTATAATTTATAAATTCTATGAATTTATTCATTTAACATGTTTTTAAATTATTCATTTTCATTGTTTTTATATGCAATTTTTCATGAATATACTTAATAATTTTGAAATTTATTCATTTTCAATTTTTTATTGTTCAATATTTTTGTTAATCTATCCATTTTATAATATTTATTCAATAATTTATGTTCATTAACATTAATTTTTCTTAATATGGTTGTAATTTATATAATTAATACGTATTAATTTCCATTTTAACATATATAAATTTTTATTTTTATTTTTTTAAATTATCTATATAATTAATAACAGTTACTAATTTTTTAAATTTATTCATTTTTATTATTAATTATTTCAATTAGCATTACATATTATATAATATTATTGTTAAATTTACCATACATCGAACTTATATATATATATATATATATTAATTTCACAGAAATAAATATTTACGTAAATAGTGAAATCTTATATAGAAACACACACATCCAATATTTTTGCAATTTATTCAAATTTTAATATTCATTTTATATTTTCACTTAGTAACATAATATATTTAATATATTATGTTTTTAATTTTTAATTTTTAATTATTTATTTTTAATATTATTTCATTTACTATTATTTATTCATTTTTTATTTTCTTGGAATCTAATAATTCTCTAATATTTAATTATATGTTTTTATTTATAATGTTTTAATAATTTCAACATGTATTCGTCCTCATTTCAATATGCATCTATATTTTATTTTTTTTTTAAAAATTTTATAATTAAAATAAACTTATCGATTTTTTCATATTTTTAAATTCTACACATTTTTAATTATTCAATTCACTTATTTTAAACATTCACACATTTAAGATAATATATCCTTTAATAATGGTAAAAATGTATTTCTAAATAAATATCTATAAATAAATATATATATATATATATTAATGTATATTTACTATATTTATAAAATTATATATTTATAATTATAAATAAATAAATATAATTTTTAAAAAAAAGTTTTTTTTAATTATAATTAAATATTTTTACATTTAAATAATTATAAAATTATAATAAATATATTTAAATAATGAATATTTTTATTAAATTTATATTTATATATATTTATCAAAAATATATATACTTATATGTATATAATTATATAAATATATAGAATTATATGAATATATTTATAATTATAAACAAATATTTATAAATTTATTTAAAAATATATTTATTTATAATTATAATTATTAATATATATCTATAATAATATTTATAAATAGAAATTTAAAATTATTTTAATATATTTATAATTATATACAATTATATTTATTTTTTATCTGTAATTATATACATTTAAATTTTTAATTATAATAATTATAAAATTGAAATTAATTATATAGGTCTTTATCAGTGCTTTTTTCATAATGATAAAGATATATATTTATCAGTGTTAAAAAATCACTGATAAAGATATAAATTTATAAGCACTAAGAAAATGCTGATAAAGATGTGTTTTATCAGCCCATGTAATTTTAGTGATGATAAAACTCCTCTCTATCAACACTTTTTTTGAAATAGATGATAAAAACCATTCAAATATTTTAAATATAACCCTAACTGAACCAATTTCCCAAACGTTGTTCAAGATCTCGTGAAGGTTTATCTCTACTGCCACTCCCCCCCGACCTTCTCTCGAAAGAATCAACTCTCTCAAATCTATGGTATGTAATTATTTCTCCTCTACTCTCAATTATTAGTGTCATCGATCACCTCTCTTGCCCATACCTAGTCCAAACCACATTATATAATTATGTGCATTATTTCCTGGTTTCTTACACCTCATGTCCCCTTCATCATTGTCTTTACATCGAGAAGACCACCCACTATCATGAAGAAACCCTCAAGCGACCACCCTTTCCCCATATTCCACTCCCTTGAATGATTGATGCAACAAGAGTTCCCCCTCCCCCTCTCAGACAGCCTCATCACCATCGCTACCTCAAATTTTTCTTGAATGGATTATTTTATATTCCAAGCTAGTAGCATATTAGCTTTATGATTTTACCATTTCACATTTAGTATTGGATTCAAGATTTTACCATTAAATATACAATTTTATACGAATTATTATTTTACAATTTCAGAGTTTTTATAATAGCGATGTCCTGTAATGATTATGATAGAAAAGTATAAGTAAATCGATTTATAGATGTTATAAGAAGTTTGCATCCATTAATCTTCTTAATTATTTTGGATAAATGTGTGATAAATAGAAATACTATTGATTTAATTTAAATTTTATAAAACTTATTTTAATTATTTAGATATTAGAGACTCATGAATTGAATTAAAATTACCTAATTATAATCCATTTCTTATCAGATAATGAAAGTTATAATTTTAATTTCTGTGATGTATTTATTTGTTAGTTGTTCCAAACATTAGTGAGAATTAGTATGATTTTAATTAAAGGAATGACTATTGTAGTTAGGGTGGTGCCTGAATATTAAACCGCATAAGTGTACATCCAAAAGACTAAGGTTCAAAATTAGGAAGATGTGATTTCCTAAGTTACTATAGTAGGGTACTATAGTAGTGGTGGAACTGTAGTAGTGATAACAATGTAGTAGTGGTGGTATTGTAACAGTCTGTGTACTGTAGTAGTACTATTCATAGGAGGGGCCTTTAGGCAAAAAGATGGTCTTTTGAGCCAAGAATTAGGCTTTTGAAGCCCTGGGGCCTTCGAGCCACGTTCATAGGCCACTAGGCCTTGGGCCTATGAGGTATGTAATGTGTCTCCCTCTACCTAGATAGAAGTTGGTGTTTGTTTTCATACTAAAAAAGGATTTGACCACATTTTTTTAAAAAAAATTAAAGGAATGACTATGTTTTTTTGGAGATTTTGGTTTTTATATGTATTACTTGAAGGTAGATTTTATACCTTTATAGAATTCAAAATTTTTTTTATCTGGATTCCAACACAATAAATTTTTTTATTATTTATTTTAAAAATATTTTAAAAGAAAGAATGAATTTTTTGGGTTTTGAAATTCCAAAATATATTGGTGATTAAATTTTATTAATTTATGGTTATTTATATGAAATAGTTTTGTAGTTTATTTAGTGAATTGGTTTTGAAAATGAATATAAATAGTCAAGGATTTTATACAATTTATTTCTAAATATATTACTTGATTAAAAGGAAAAAATGGTCATTTTTTTGTGAAAATAAACTTTGAATTATTTTTTTAGAGTAAAAAATAAGAATATGTTGTTTTAAATGTTAACACGTGTTTTTTATTAATCCTATCTATGATTTGAGATACCTATTAAATGGGTTTATTATAGGTTTTTAGCGTGTGTTTTATTTTAGGTGTTTAGGGTATGATCATATTAATATATAAGGTTTGTGGTGTTGAATTTATAATATTATACTATAATTTTTATATCATGTTCAAATAGAGTTGAAAGGGTATTGGGTTTTCCCATTATGTGTGGAAAAAATCATTTTTTATTTAACCTATTTTCACCTTAAATTCTGGGAGATAGATTATAGTGATATGTGTCAATGTTAGAGGTGGAATTAGAATGTTTCGGATCTCAATGATGTGAAATCACTACAAACTATTTTTTTGGAATGTTTTTAATTTAAAGTATTTGTAGTTTTTTAGTAAAATGATATTGTAGGATATGTAAAATATACCTAAGATTGTTAACTCTATTGTTTTTCAAATAGGGTTTCATTAATGGGTTATAGTATAAATATATTTTTTGGTATTCCTATTATACATGGTATAGAATAATCTATAGAAAAATAGAGTAACAAGGAATCCAACTTCACTTCTCTCATCAATAATAGTTTTATCCATTCGTTTCATGAAATTCCAATATCCTTGAACTTTTGTCAAAATATAGTGATTACATGACTTTTATGTTCCAAGGAAATATTCTTTTACTATGATCCTTGTGTAAAATGATAAGTTGTTAGGAATCATATTCCATAACATTCAAATGTTGGGTTCCCCTTAATATAATTATCTACAACTTTATCCTTTGATTATGAATATATTATGTGTATTTATTTATTTATTTTGTAAAAAATGAATATTTTATCAACCTAATATATTGAATATAAATTGAAAATGGATGAACTTTAATCGTATGACAAAAGAGAATGAATATGGATTTAAATAGTTTCTCAAGTTTACAATAGATCATGCCTACGACCCTTCTCAAATATTTTTTCCATGTTTACATTGTTTTTATTCAAAATGAATTAGTCTGGAAGAGTTGGAAAAACATTTGATTTGTTATAGAATATATCAGAGCTATAAATGTTGAAAAAAAAATGGGAAAAAAATTTAATGTGCACACGAATTGGAATGATACAATAGTTTATGATTCATTTGATATGAATACGAGTATAAATGATAAGGTATTATTATATGAAAGAAATAAAAATGGAAATTGAATATGACCTTAATGATTTTCCAAAGTTGTTTGAGAAGTTAAATATATGTTCTACGAGACCATTGTATACCAATTATACTAAATATAAAACATTTTCAACTGTATTGAAGTTATATAATTTGATAGTTGGTAGGGGATGGAGTAATACTAGCTTTATAGAACTACTTGGTGTCCTCAAGGATACTCTACTAGATAAAAATAAACTTCCTTATCGAACATATGATGATAAATGAATTATAGGTTCAATGGGAATGATGTCTAAAAAAATACATGCTTATCTAATTGATTTCATATTATTTCACAAGGATCATGGATCACTCATAAAATTCCCTACGTTTGGTTTGAAATGATATATAAAAAACGAATCAAGTCATTTGAAAGATGTATATTACTTTCTTATCATTTCATTGTTTATAAAACTATATATATGTTAGGAAACCATGAGATAATTAACACAACATGTATATTAAAAAATTAACGATGGGGAACAATGTTACTCAACAGACTCTCCTTATTGAAAGAAAATTTATTATGAGTATCCTGAATTTTGAAATGATCTGAGAAACTTTCATCTTATGTTATCTAGATATGGAATAAATCATTTCGGTGTACATATAAATACTCACAGTACATGGCCAATTATGTAGGTAAATTATGAATTTCTGCCATGTTTATGAATGAATCACAAATACATTATGCTTTCTCTACTTATATCTGAAAAAAACTAGTAATGATATTGATATCTCTTTGGATCCATTGATCGAAGATCTGAAATTGATATGGGATACATGTGTTACATTGTATGATTCTCAAAGAAGTAAATACTTCACATCAAGGTCCACATTGTATGAGATGATAAATGACTTTCCTACTTATAGAAAATTTTTAGGATATCACATTAAAGGAATGTTGGGGTGTCCCATATATGATGAATGCACACACTCAGTTCATTTGAAACATTCCTTGAGATTGTGTTTTTAGGACATTAGAAATTTTTACCTTAATGAAATAAATATTTACCCTCGATGAAAAAATTTTATGGTAATAACGAACAAGGTAAAACACCATCTTAATTAATGGGTGATCAAATATTAAATAATGTAAAAGATATTGACACTATTTTTAGTAAACTATTTTGGAAAAAAATTAAAAAATCATGTTGGAAAAAGAGATCAATTTTCTTTGAACGACCATATTATAATTGTTTATACGTCAGAAATTTTCTTAATATAATACATTTAGAAAAAATATATTTTATAGTCTTATAGACATGTTACTAAAATTTTCTAAAAAAATATGGCATAATTTCTATATTGGATATGATTGACATGGGGATAATGTAAGAGGTGGCATCGATGAAGGGCAAAAGGTAGACTTCTATTCCTCCAACAGCGTACACTCTATCCAAATAAATTGAAATTTTTCATTTTCCTTAATGGTGTAAAAGATTCAATGGGTTATTAAATAAATATAAAGAAAAGTTGTGACAATGAATACATTGAATTTATAGGGACTAAAATCAAATTAATTTCATATTTTAGTGCATTATTTGATGCCTTCCACTTTACATTTAATTATACCTAAAAATGTATTACAAACATTAACCTAACTATGTTTCTTTTTCAAATCCATATGTAGTAAAGTTAAAGACATGGAAATGTTTCCAATCATGAATAAAGATGTTTTAGTCATATATGTTAATTTGAGGTCTCCTTCCCACCATCATTCTTTTATATAATAGTACACTTGATGAATGACTTGGTTATAGAGGGTCAACTATGTGGTCCGTTCCATCACATATAGAAGTACCCCATTGAATGGTATATGACGATTTTTAAAGGGTACACCAATAATCAAAGCTAGATTGAAGGTTATATTGCAAGAAGATATATTATTTAATAAGCTATTGAATTTTGTACCAATTACTTATCAGTTGTTGATAACATCAGTCTCCAAAAGTATCATTATAGTGGATTCCTTATAGGAGAAGGGATTTCCAGAAGTGATGTTGTTTCAATTACCATCATAGAAAATGAGAAAAATCACCTCTACATTTTACATAATAGTGAACATGTTGATCTATATGTTGAATCCCACAAAGAAATTAATAGAAATTTGAATCCATTAAGGGCCGAAGGAAGGATATCAAATAAACATAATCAACAGTTTATAGGATGGTTCAACAATCATATTTATAAATAGTTAGCAAAAAATATGAATTCAATTATTTAATGACTATGATAGATAACCAGGTGACCAAATAAAAATGTTATATCTTACACTAGTTTTTAATTAATGGTTATAAGTTATATACAAAAGATCACAATAACCAAAATATGATGCAAAATTCAGAGTTATGCATGTGGACAAAAGTGATGCACATATCTCGTTATAAGGATAGAAATCATATTTATGTGAATATGGAATATTTCAAAATCATTGAATAGATATATTAGTGGAATTATACAATATTTCAAGTGTTGATTTTCCATTGAAAATGGGTTGAAAATAGGATTATAGAGAAAGTAGATGAAATGGGATTCCTGAAGGTGAATTTTATTGTGTAAGGGTCTAAGGACAAGCCATTCATAATCGAACCACTTCCAGTGTCACTATTTTATGTCTTAGATCCAACAAACAATAATTGTTCAATTATCCAGCTGGTGACTAAAACAATTGTAGGGTCATATGGAAATTCAATTGAGAACGATCCTTTCATTGAGAGATAACAATCATTTCATTGTGGTCCTAATATAAAAAATGACTTGTTCATTATAGGGGACCACAAATAGGGGATTTGGATTCTCGATAGAGGATTAAAATCCATTCAAACTTTAAGGAAAATAAAGAGAGTTCAATTAACATATTAATTTTTTAATATACTATAATATTACTCCTAACATTATGTGTTGTTTATTGTTTTAATATAATATAAATTAACATTTTTATTACTCATACAGACAATGACTTCTACACATGATGATGTTACAAATCTCAATTAATAACATACGGTTGATGATGAAACTTGTCAAACCCCAACCTGTGTTTTTGTTCTTTTTAATTATTTTCTTTGAATTTTAATTTTTTTTGATATTCGGGTTGAATCCCAAATGATATTGTTGAGCCTTGGTAATAAATTGTGCATTTTTCAGTTGACATTGTTGGGAACATGGGCGAAGCGCATTTTGGGAATCCCACACGGATTCTCCCCAGGCATCGACACGATCCACCTGTCTTCAAAAAAATTAAAATGAGTAGATTTTGTTTTTGTCATGTCGTTTATAATTTTTATTATGGTTAATAATTCTATTATTATTAAAATTATTTGAATAATTTTATTATTTATATTTTTTTATCATTTTGATGATGATGACGATTATTATTATTATTAGTGTTAGTATTATTATTAATATTTGGGTCGGTGCACAGGCACCACATGACTAGCGACAGCCGTGTGGTTAACCCGGGAATCTCTGTGGTTGCAATATTTGAATTAGAAAAATAAAAATAAATTGAATGAATTGAAAAAATTAATATTTAGAATAAATAAATTATCTTAGTGATGTATGTATTAATTTTTCATGGATAATGATATTATTATATTATTAAATAATAATTGTTATTAAAATTAAATTTTTATCATTTCTATATTGTTGTTAAAGTGGTTTTATTTATTATTTTTTGTTTTATTATTCTTGTTATTATTGATGTTAATATTAGTAATATTATTATATATTAAAGTTATTATTAATATTAATATTATTATTATTCTTTTCTTATTATTTTTATGTGCATTATTTTTATTATAGGTTAATGTTTTATTTTATTTTATTCATTTGTTTTTATTTTATTTTAATTTATATTTTTTTGTTCTAACCATAATATATGCCCACCTCTTCTCCCTATCTTTGTGAACTGCCATATTCACCTTTATCCACTCCCGTAGCACACCCCATCTCCCCTCATTGGCTTTCGCTTCACCAACAGCTCATCGGCCTCCCGCACCCCTAACCTATACTGATTGGTTGTTTGCGCCACCCTCGGCCCACCTACCTCGATGCCGACCACACCTCCCGCACCCCTCATACTCTGGTCACACACCCACCACCAGTGCTGTGCCTTGGCGTCCCCCTTCTTAGTCCGCTTCCTGTTCCTCTAACCAGCATCAGTTGCTACCCTGTCCCCCTTTTCCAGTGGCGCAGCATGTTGGAATTGGTGGCCTAGAACCAAATACTTTGTAATTTATTCATTAATAAATGCCTTATCACATCTTGATTTTTCTTCTGCGTAACAATGCATGTGATAATGTCCTAAGGATAGCTGTTGCATTAAAGGGTCATAGCAGATCCCTGCTGTGATGAGAACCCAGAAGTGCCATAACACGGTTCTTGAATATATGTTCTATGGCCGGATGATATTATTTGAGAGGCACAAATAATACAGGTCATTAGGGGTGAGGAATCATAAAACATTGAGTCACCTTATCATGGTGTGTGCCCTTGGTAATATCCTGGAGGATATTATGAGAATGAGGCCCACCAGTAGAAAATCCAGATTTCATAGTGTCATTAGATGTTTCTATCTGTGGAAATGTGTATTGGTCCTTAGACATTAAGATTATTATTAATGGGTATTATAACTCACACACTTAGATGTAATGATGAAAACTGTGATGACACACTGTTCGCAGCGTAGTAGGATACGTTGGGTGCATCACGAGTAATACTGCATTAATAGATAATGCGAGAAAGTATTTGTCCCTTCTGTTACATAACAGAAGTAGATATCTCAGGCCCTTTGATGGAATTGATATAGCCTAAAAAATCAATAGACATGGTAAAGGTATGAGAAAGTTCAATTTCGGGAAGTCAAAGAAAGAATAATCTAGTACATGGGTTGATGGCACTAGCATGCAACCCACTTGATTAATGATATAGAGAAAAATGGATTATATTACTTGGTAAGTGTTTGTAAGAGGTGACACGTCATTATGGCGTTAACTTCTTTCTCTATGGGTGCCTTGGCGTGTTGCTAGATGCTAACCTTGGACTTTAGGAAGGATCTGTCTAATTCCACTGAGAAAGAGGCCTAGAGGGTCTCACACTATGTGTGTCCATGTATCTCAGTTAAATAAATATTATTACTGACTATGGTTTAATAATTATTTAAGGATGTCTGATCATATTTATTTGGACACTAGTTATTCGAGAGAATATATTTTGGGCGAAATAATATATTTATTAGCAATTAATGCAGTTACATTTATTTAAGAAATAAATATCCATTACGCAATGTCTAATAAATGTGGTGGAGGAAAGGAAAAAATGAAAGATAAAAGTACACGCCCTGTATATTAAATATACAAGCTGTGTAGTTTTATGGAAAACAAGTACACGTCGTGTATTAATGATTACATGCCATGTAGTTTTTCCAGTTAGGAATTTGAGTAATAATATTGTTTTATTAAATGATATTTATTATAATCAGCATGAGCGCATGTTAAGGAATTAATAATTCGACAAGGGGGTTATCAATACGAGTTAATGAAATAAATAAAATGTGTAACACGTTTATTCATTGTCATAACTCTATAACATCAAACCCAATTATAAAATATCTCCACAACCCAAACACTTTTCCAAAAAGAGAATCGTTTTGCACAATAATTCTGAAGAATTATTTCAATCCTGAAAGAACTCCTTCTTACAAGAACGCTCTCAAGACCAGTAGATCATGGCAATCGAAGGTGGACATCACAAGAGAAGGTTCTTCCACGCTAGCACCCAGAGATCCCTTCGGCGACGTCCGAAGATACGTGGTACACATGTGGATCACCGCTAGAGGAATCCCAGACTTGGATTCTATGGCACAACAACAGATCATCAAATCGTGACCGGACACATCAACAAAGAAATAATTCCACCAAGGTAATTCTTGTGAATTAAATAAATTAATTATAACCAACATATGATAATCCTATCTCTATGGTTTTGAGATTCCCTCTTTTGTTTTTTGTTCTTAGTTCTATTCGAAATATCCGATGTTTTATATCGTGACGGATCTCAGTTTGAACATTGTTTAATGCTAAAATTAAAGTTGGGAAAACCGACCAATGTGCTTCCACTGCGTCTGGAACCTACAAGTGGTATCAAAGGGAGGTTATATCATATATTATAATTAATTAGTTTTTCATTAATGTTTTACACATTTAATAATTTAGTTGTCTCAATTCAAGTTTAATCACTATGGAAATATGAATCTTGAGATCTGTTCCTCCTCCATCGTTTCCCGTTCACCTCACAGAAATGATTTTTTCATTTAATTTTGATTAAAATAAAATAGAGGAACTTATCCGGAGGAGACAAATGCTTTTGGATGTACAACACCAGAATACACAGCGTGTATTTGGAAGTACACACAGTGTAGTCTAGATTCATGCATCAGATTGATCCACCAAATCCGGCTGTGTATTGGATCCTATCTAAGTTATTAATGACACCGTGTATTGACCAGGAACATGTGGCACACGGCTTCCGGATTACACACCGTGTGGTCCAATGAACAAAGTGTGTAGTCCCTTCAGGTTAGGGTTGGATTGTGTACCCCATACATGGCTTGCCCGGCTGGAAACTGTGTAATGCGGAAAATACATGGTGTGTGTCCCACTGAACATGCCGTGTACTCCGAAAATTTATGAAGTACATTAACATTCCATGTCCCCGGGCGTGTACTTCGGATGGACAATGAACAAAAGTAGATGCTGTGTAGTCAGAACGACATGCCTTGTACTCATTCAAATTACGCAATGAACAAGAATTCACTAGGTTGCCTCCAAGTTACAAGTTACATAAAAGGATAATTTTAAATGAATTTATTTATTTAAAATTATGATGGATGAGAATCTCAAGGAAATTCAGAAAAAGGGTTTAATATGAAAGGATTGATTAATTAAAGATAATTAATTTATTCGAGCCTAATTTATCTTAAACAACAAGGATTAAAGAATTCAATGCTAGTTTTATTTACGAGTAAATATCGTTTCATGTATGGATGATCATGAGCTAGATCGAGACCTTTGTATGTGAATGGTTTATTATAATTTATTTATTTAAATTAAATTTGTTGTCCTATGAGCCATCTCCTCATTAATATATAGGGCCTATGTGCCCAAGGATTCTTTTATGTAAAAACCCCTTTTTACCCCTCACCTGCATGTTAGATAAATGCATATGTAATATATGGAGCTCCCAAGCTAGTGGAGGTGGCTCAAGTTAGGAGCCAAGGTGAAACCTATCCAAGGAGATACCAAGGTGGACATGTTGAAAGCTGTAAACACGAACCCACAAGGTTCAAGGTGTTTCTCACCTAGGTCTTGGGTTAGTTTATCAACCACTAGATAAACTAACCAATAGAACAAGCTCATGATCATACCATTTATTTTATTTCTGTCAGTTGTATGGTTAATTTATTGTGGGTGTGTTGTCACAATCACACTATTAATGAATTAAACAAGCATGCAAGATAGAACTAAAATAAAACTGGCTTATGCATAAATATTATCTTAGACATGGTTAATCACTTAAGTATATCCCACTCAATATTAAAAACCATTAATCAAAGATAATAAATTATAAATTTACATATAAGGATAAAATCCCAAGAGAAATATTAAGTTGTTATAACCTTCAATAAACTTGGTTAGAATCCAACCATAGTTCAAAGTTCTTGACCAACCCGAGTTAGGGTGATTTCAATTATAGAGGAATTCTAATTCAAGGTTTTGGGATAACATAACTTGGTTCGCATCAAGGGTTGACTTCCACAGCAGGACTTGGTGTGGCCAAGAGCCAAAGGTTGAGGAAATCCATAATAAAAGGATTTTAGGATTGGGGAGTCCACTCAGCGGATCAAGGAGTTGTGAGTTAAATGCAGTTGTCATTTGGAATGCCTACTTAAAAACCCTTCAAGTGGCTTGACCAACCCTAGTTGGGGTAATGAGAAGGTCAATATGGATCCTTGTCACTAGAATATTCAGGCAACAGAATATTCCAAAGTCAATGGTGAGGGATATTGGATTTCGATAAAATAGTGGGAGACTAGGAAGTATTAATTTGTCTCATTTTGTAATAAAGAACTAAATTTTTTCTCATCTTAATTTGTAGAAATGGAAGGAAAATGACTTCAAAAATATCATTGCGCACCATACTTGAGAAGGAAAACCTTCTCACTGAAACCATTTTTTAAGAGACGCAGAGGCATTTTCGCGTCATCCATCGCCACGAAAGGAAATTGTATGTGCTAGAAGAGCCTATTCTAGTTGCGCCTGGGAAAGAGGTGAGTGATGAGGAAATATCTCTCTACGCAAAACACATGGATGATGCCACATATGTCACATGTTTCATGCTACCGGCTTTGTCTAATGGGCTCTTGAAGCAACATGAAAACAAGGACGCGTATAACATGATGTCTCACCTTAAGGATCTCTACCAAGAGAAGGCGAGACAAGATAGATATGAGATCTCCTATATTTTTTTTACAACTAATCTTGGAGAGTCTTCGCCAACTGGGCCTCATGTAGTCAAGCTTATTGGCTACATTCAACTCCTGGAAATCTTAGGGATTAAATTCCCGGATGAGCTGCGTACAGATATCATCCTATCATCACTGTCCAAGACCTTATCTAGCTTCATTGTCAATTATAACATGAGCGGCAATGAGAAGATTATATTAGAGCTTCTGACCTTGATTCTCCAGGTAGACAAGGACATGGGGCGTGACAAACCCATAGTACTTATGGTGAACAAGAAAAGGAAGGACAAGGAAAAGGGGCCAAAGACTTATAAATGGTCTGAAGCACCCAAGAACTGTCCCTCCAAGAAGGGGAAGATCCAGAGGTAGGGCAAGGAATGGTAGGCGATGTGTTTTACATGTGTCAAGTAGGGACACTGGAAGAGGAACTGCACCTAGAAGCATGGGGATGCTAAAGGTGTGTTCGTTATTGAGTGTAATCTTTCCTTTTCTACACATTGGGTATTAGATACAGCTTGTGTGGCTCACATCTGTATTCAAATGTAGGAACCAAGTATATTTAGAAAGATTGCTAGAGGAGAGGTGGATCTTCAAGCTACCAATGGTGCAAGGCTGGCTGTGTTGGCTATTGGCGATTACCACCTCTCATTTCTGACTGGAATGATTTTGGTTTTACATAACTGTTATTATGTGCCTCATGTTACAAAGAACATAATTTCAGTATCTTGTTTGGATATGGATGGATTTATTTTCATGTTTGGAAATAAGGGTTGTCTTTTTTATAAGAACAACATATGTTATGGTATGACACATTTAAATAATGGTTTGTAGAGACCCTAAGGTTGACGTACATGGACATTACATTACTTTTTCAGAATACTTAGTACATAACAAAAACACACACACAAGGATCGTAATAGTTTAGTGTCTTTGGAAACTCAGAATATAATCTTCTAATCGTGGTGAAAGATCTTCAACATCTCCCATAAATATATTCTTTTTTTTACCTAAAACCTTTCTTTATATCCTGGGGAAAAGAAAACATAAAAAGGGTGAGCTCAAATGCTCAGTAAGGGTAAGCATGGATAAAATAAAACATACCATATACATTTGAACATAAAAACATGAACATAATGATTAAACATCAAAAGCTTGAGCAATGACGTAAAGCATGGAAGTACGTAAGGCATAGATCATAAAAAAAACATTAATAATGATAAAATAACATGGGAATAAAACATGTAATTGTGGAAACCATTAATCACATGATATGATTTCCAAAGTAGCCAAGGCATTGCTGCTAAGACCATCTTAGTGGGCAAAGTCCCTTTCTGAATCGAGTTCACTCCTCGTTCCAGTCCTGTATTACTAAACCAGTTTAACTTGCCGTTCTAGCCATGTCTATCTCATGAGATATAAATATTTACCCAATGCATTGGAGGGAGATATAAGTCCCACCCATCTCATAATGAAATCATTCTTTTGTGTGCCAAAAAATCATAAATCATACATCATAGCATAACCCATGAAATAAATTGGGATTCTTAAACATCATGCCACCATAACATAATCCATAAACAATTGATATCATTTCATCATAAGAAAATTTAAACCATTTAAATCATATAGACATTTTACTTGAAACATACACATATGAAATAATGTCATCTTGGATGGAAAATAGTTTTGACAAAACACTTGAAATGAATTCTTGAGGAAAATATCTTTTCTTCTTTAAAATCATTTTCTTTTCACAAAATTCCATGAATTTTTAAAAGATAAGGGTTTTGTTTAAAATAATCATGCAATGTTGCAGAGGAAGCTTCTTTAAAATGAGGCATTACGAAACTGTAAAAATCCGTTCACGCCGTATAAGTTAAAAATAACATTCTCCTAGTACTTTTGTCGGAAAAGTCAAAAAGTACCTCGTATGAAAAACGACAAAAGATTCCTTTCATATCTTTTACTAAAAACTCACCGAAGGGTAAAATTGGATTTAAACAATTTCAGGTGGATGGAAATAATATTACATATTGAGGAAACATGGATGTGTATGATAAAATACACCCCAGTAAATACCAAAGTATAAACAATCTCGGATAAAAACGAGATTGTGATATTTCCCTTACCTTTGGTCCGATATGATTTGTACGTGTTCAAACCTCCTGTATAATGATTTAAATAATGTTATTGACTTATTACAGAATTATAATCATTGTTATGATATCATATATGGTTCACTTATGGATTTATATTACCTGTTCTTTTGTAAATTCCATGTTAAAGAGCGTTTTAGGTAAAATCGTTTCATTTGTCATCCCTGTATTGACTTGTAATTATTCATATGATTACTTAGATCATGATTACTTAATTCCAGAATATAAAACATGATTTATATATAATATATATTCATAATATATATATATATATATATAATAGATCATAAATGGAAAGAAATACACCATTCATGGAGATGGTAGACCGTACGTACGCATGAACGTTGTTTTCTTTTCCTTATTGAGTTGAAAGGAATTAAGTGGATGACATACATATATATACACATAAATCCAGTATCATTATTATGTCATATATTTCATGATTACTTATTATATATACTTTATAATCATTCATGAATGGTTAATGTGGAGAATGAATCTCATCGTGTCGTGGAGACGGTAGTCCGTACGTACGCACGAGTGATGATATCGTTCTAATGATCGTGGAATTGTATTGGAGTGCATGTATACTATTTTAGAATAAATATCACTTTAAAATAATCATATATAGTTATTATGTACACCATTATACCCATCCATGTAAGGTGGTGGTGGAAAATAGATTACACCACGGCGTGGAGACGGTATTCCATACGTACGGACGCGTTGTGATTTCATTTTCCGTAGGATGGATAGATGGTGAAATAGGGTTTTTGTCATTCTTATAATAACATATCAGTATATGAGTGATGCTGATGTTATTACTTCATAATGAAACAACCTAAGAAGAAGAAGTGGAAAAATAAATAAAGTTGACAGAATCGGTAACGGACATTACCTCTTCTTTGAAGTGCTTTTTTGAGACCTCATTTTAGGGCACTAAAATAGGTCTTTGAAGAAGACCAGAACCTATAGGATGTTTCTAGGGAAGTTTAGAGAAGAAATTGGCAGGGGTTGGCCGAGCTTGAAGGCTCAAAGTGGTGTGAGGAAGAGGGGGAGGAGGTGCCCTTTTATAAGGGAGGAGATGGGCACCTTTGGAATAACTAAAAATATTATTTTATTATAAAGTCAGGTTCGGTTTTAAATAGCTCCAAATTGAGTTATTTAGAGGATAAGGTGGGGATGGGTCGAAATCCTCTCATCCAATAGAAATTCGACAAGTTTATGTCATTATATTAACCTTATCATTTAGTTTTAACTCTTAGTTAATTAGATTGACATTTACCATGTCACTTTGTATTTTTATATTGTATAGTTAATAAACTTACCATATACATCCATGCGACCCCCAAGTTGTGTTTTATTAATATATATAACCTTATTTAAGTCATTTGGCCGAACCTTAGATTTTTATGAATAATATAACAATTAATAATATAATATTTGTTTTAAAAACTATTTTATGTCAATTTTGACACTATTTAGTAATTGATTTTTTTTAAAATCATAACAGAATTATTAGTTCTAAAAAAGTTAATTAAATCAATAATAACATGTCATATTAATATATAATATTAGTTTAATTCATAAAAAGTCTCAAATTATACTTATTTAAGTATTTATAATATCAATTGTTCTAATTTTCCACTATTATGGTAATTACTGCATCATCATTATGTCATAAATAAATTATATTATTTAATGTCTAAAAATTATAAATAAAATATCATTATGTAGGAAATATTGTTATATTTCTAATGAATATTTATAGTCGAATTTATCTTATGAATAACCCTATATTAAAAATGTTTTAGTAAATAAACTTTGATTTTAACTCTTTTATCTCTTCTTTGAATTAAATAATAATAAATGTCCTAATCTAATCCAAGTTGGCCTAAATAGTCATATTTTCTTCCTAAGGTTGTTTTTGGTCGAATTTCACTTATCCAATAGAATTAGGACATGTGTTAGGGTAATAATAATATCATTTTTACCCTTAATTACCCTATTTACTTTTAACCGTTGTAAAAAAAAGTAAAAAGTTACTATTCACCAAAAATTATTTTCATCTCATTGAACCACATTTTACTTACTGACATAAACCGTGTCTCTCGGATTTTCGAAATTCCACTCACAGAAGCAGTAAAATTATGTTTTATGAAAAATTCAGTTTTTTAACTACCACTTAGTGGTTTCACTATTCATCAAAAAATGAATGTTTCCAGAAAAATACCAAAAATTAGGCCTAAGCTATATTTGATATTATGAATTCAAAAATGATGTTTATTTAACCAAATTTAAAACATATCAGTTACATTAGCTAATTTGAAAATTAATTCTCGTCGTCAAAACAAATAGCGTGTTTTTAAAAGATAATAACTATCAAAAGATTGACACTTGTTTAGGTTTGGTTTAAATGTAAAATTACATCCAATGACCAAAATTGTATTAAATTGTAAAAATTTATTCTAAATATACTTTAAAACCACTCAAATTAATAATTTATCAGTATTAATTATTTCTATTAAAAAAGTTGTTTTTAATTAAAATTTAGTAATTTTCACTATTCATCAGAATATGAAAGTTATCCGAAAAGTACCAAAATTTAACCCTAAGCTAATTTCGATATTCCGAATCCAAAAATGAAGTCCATTTTGAAAACTAAAATTTACAAAATTTCAAAAAGTGGTTATTACTATTCATTACGACTAGTTTTAATAATATTTTAATAGCATATCGTTGTTTAGCGAAACTCGGTATTGCGTACAACACACGCTATCGAGGAAGGTCAGGATTGCGTACAAGACAAGTCAATGACGTGTGTTGTACAAGCTCCTTTTGGTGTAGTGTACAACACAAGACATTAATGAAATTAAAAAGAATATTTTTCATAAAATCTTGGGGTGTTACATTTTACCCCCTTTAAAATGAATTTCGCCCTCGAAATTCGTTAGGGTTATAAATGGTTTACTACTTGAAAGTTTATGTAATAGAAACCCACATCGTAAAAAGGAATACCAAAACTTGGCTTTTAAAAAGTAATGTATGAAATTTAACGATTACCAAAATAAACTAATCACTGGGTTTCCACATAGGTGAAAATATGGATATGGAAGAGAAATCTAACCATCATGTTCTGATGGAGAGTGGTAGAGAACAAGGATATGGAAAAGCCAGTAATCACAAAGCCATAAATTTGTGACAATCTAAGGTACCATATGATTCATCAGATATAAGAGCACTAGGACAACATTTTTGGTTTTCAAGATCATTTCCCTAAAGTTGATGAAATTGGAATTAGAAGAAATACTTTCATGATTTTGGTATAGTCTCACTGTTTGTCATTCTTTGGAAAATTTCCACTTCATCTCTTAAAGAAATGAAGTTGAATTTGTCATTCGTGATGTGTTGGCAGATCATGTGATACAATGATGGGTCATTCCATCTGTCTCAAACAAAAGATTATAAAAGTTATCAAAAAAATACATAAGTCCATCTATAGTGAGATTAATCATATATGGTTCCTAAAATGGACTTATACTTCATATATCATACTGATTAATATAATAAAACTAGTTTCTACTAAACAGGGACTTCTTGTAGGCCAGTGATAGGTGATAAGGTCCAGTCACACTTCAGTTGTGGGTTCGATTCCTATAGCCTTGTCCGACGCGATGGGCTGTCTCCTGTCCTGCAGGTTGTCCTTTTTCTAAAACTATATTACTATAACATCCCATCAATGATATCAAAAAAAATGTTCTATCCTTAAACAATACTAACTTATGTACAACATAATTCATTCCAATCTTTAGGCTTATCTAAAATACTTCGGTCCAAGGTCATAATATAAAGAAAAAGATTACTTGAAATGTCATCAACCAAGCATGCGAATATCATCATTTATCCCCCATATATCTTTTTGGTCACATTACAATCATGTGAATACCTTAATCATGTATTATCTTGAAAAATGTATACCCATTGAACCATAGTGAAAACATGAATGCAGTTAAAAGTTAACACTTTCCACATACCAAAATCCTCAAAATTCTATATACTCAAACCATGATATCACTTAGTCCTTATATCAATCATGAGCTCATGAATACTATCAAAAATTTCAATTTCTCCTTATCCCTTCATTATGCGCATATCATCTACATTCCAAAAATATCTGAATAACCCTTTCATGGATACTGGTAACATTAATCATACACTTTCAAAACTCAAGGAAAGACCACAGTGTAACAATCCTTAGATGTCTCTTTATTCCATAGTACCATGAGATTACTTATACAACATTACACATGATAAACATGTAATCATTCCACTACATTCTTAAACCATTGACCGAGCTTCAACAATTCTTTCATATCACATATCATTTGTAGTCTCTTCATCATCATCCACATAAATACTACCCATATGACCATACTAATTATCTTCATGAGACTTTACCTTAGGGCATTGGTTTACATAATGCCCGTACATTCCACATTTAAAACATTTAACCATTGTTGATGTCGTAGAAATACCATTATCCTCATCCCTAGTGTTAACTGAACCTTTTACTTTGCACTTACTGGCTTTGTGTCCTTCTTTTCCACACCCAAAGCATCTTCCAGTTCCTTTGAAACATTCTCCTTGATGCCTCTTCCCACATGATTTACATAGGGGAAATTGAACTTTCTTTCCTCTATGATCATCATGAAACTCCATCTTTCTCTTATTAGCCGAGTAAGGAAACTTACCAAATTTTACTTTATTGATCATATTATGAGATTGCTGATTCGGCATAATAATGATGTTTGGACTTAAAAATCTCATTTCATTTGGTTTCTCATGAACAATATCATTCCATTTTCCATCATATCCTCCATTATCGTGAATCATCTTGTTTCCAGCCATTTTCTAAAACCCAAAAAGAATAGTGTGAGAGGAAATATCATAATAAAGGGGGAGTAACTTCGATATCTAACATATTTGGTTTAATCTAATATCGTTACCATAGTTCTAGGACTATATCCTATACGTATACTTATCCTTAGGGACATCCATAGACATAACTTAGAAATATCTCTAGGGATCTCACTAACATTTTCACATCCTATTTTCCAAAGGTTGACTAAACTTTTCCTCTGATACCAACTGTAGAGACCTGAAGCTTGACGTACATGGACATTACATTACTTTTGCAGAATACTTAGTACATAACAAAAACACACACACAAGGATCGTAATAGTTTAGTGTCTTTCGAAACTCAGAATATAATCTTCTAATAGTGGTGAAAGATCTTCAACATCTCCCATAAAGATCTTCCTTTTTTTTACCTAAAACCTTTCTTTATATCCTGGGGAAAAGAAAACATAAAAAGGGTGTGCTCAAATTCTCAGTAAGGGTAAGCATGGATAAAATAAAACATACCATATACATTTGAACTTAAAAACTTGAACATAATGATTAAACATCAAAAGCTTGAGCAATGAAATAAAACATGGAAGTACGTAAGGCATAGATCATAAAAAAACATTAATAATGATAAAATAGCATCGGAATAAAACATGTAATTGTGGAAAACATTAAGAACATGATATGATTTCCATAGTAGCCAAGGCATTGCTGCCAAGACCATCTTAGTGGACAAAGTCCCTTTCTGAATCGAGTTCACTCCTCGTTCCAGTCATGTATTACTGAACTAGTTTAACTTGCCATTCCAGCCATGTCTATCTCATGAGATATAAATCTTTACCCAATTCATTGGAGGGAGATATAGGTCCCACCCATCTCATAATGAAATCATTCTTTCGTGTGCCACAAAATCATAAATCATACATCATAGCATAACCCATGAAATAAAATGGGATTCTTAAACATCATGCCATCATAACATAATCCATAAACAATTGATATCATTTCATCATAAGAAAATTGAAACCATTTAAATCATAGAGTCATTTTACTTGAAACGTACACATATGAAATAATGTCATCATAGATGGAAAATAGTTTTTATAAAACACTTGAAATGAATTCTTGAGGAAAATATCCTTTCTTCTTTAAAATCATTTTCTTTTCACAAAATTCCATGAAATTTTAAAAGATAAGGGTCTTGTTGAAAATAATCATGCAATGTTGCAGAGGAAGATTCCTGAAAATGAGGCGTTATGAAACCGTAAAAATCTGTTCATTCCGTATAAGGTAAAAATAACATTCTCCTCGTACTTTTGTCGGAAAAGTCAAAAAGTACCTCGTACGAAAAATGAAAAAAGATTCCATTCATATCTTTTACTAAAAACTCACCGAAGGGTAAAATTGGATTTAAAAAATTGTAGGTGGATGGAAATAATATTACATATTGAGGAAACATGGATGTGGATGATAAAATATACCGCAGTAAATACCAATGTATAAACAATCTTGGATAAAAACGAGATTGTGATATTTCCCTTACCTTTGGTCCGATATGCTTTGTACATGTCCGAACCTCCTGTATAATGATTTAAATAATGTTATTGACTTATTACAGAATCATAATCATTGTTATGATATCATATGTGGTTCACTTATGGTATTATATTACCCGTTCTTTTGTAAATTCCATGTTAAAGAGCGTTTTGGGTAAAATCGTTTCATTTGTCGTCCGTGTATTGACTTGTAATTATTCATATGATTACTTAGATCATGATTACTTAATTCCAGAATATAAAACATGATTTATATATAATATATATTCAGAATATATATATATATATATATGTAATAGATAAGTAAATGAAAAGAAATACACCGTTCATGGAGACGGTAGACCGTACGTACGCATGAACGTTGTTTTCTTTTCCTTATTGAGTTGAATGGAATTAAGTAGATGACATACATATATATACACATAAATCCAGTATCATTATTATGTCATATATTTCATGATTACTTATTATGTATACTTTATAATCATTCATTAATGGTCAATGTGGAGAATGAATCTCATCGTGTCGTGGAGACGGTAGTCCGTACGTACGCACGAGCGATGATATCGTTCTAATGATCGTGGAATTGTATTGGAGTGTATGTATACTATTTCAGAATCAATATCACTTTACAATGATCATATATAGTTATTATGTACACCATTATACTCATCCAAGTAAGGTGGTGGTGGAAAATAGATTACACCACGGCGTGGAGACGGTATTCCGTACGTACGCACACGCGGTGATTTCGTTTTCTGTAGGATGGATAGATGGTGAAATAGGGTTGTTTCATACATATAATAACATATCAGTATATGAGTGATACTTATTTTATTACTTCATAATGAAACAACCTAAGAAGAAGAAGTGGAAAAATAAATAAAGTTGAAAGAATCGGTAACGGACATTACCTCTTCTTTGAAGTGCTTCTTTGAGACCTCCTTTTAGGGCACTAAAATAGGTCTTCGAAGAAGACCAGAACCTATAGGATGTTTCTAGGGAAGTGGAGAGAAGAAATTGGTAGGGTTTGGCTGAAGGCTCAAAGTGGTGTGAGGAAGAGGGGGAGGAGGTGCCCTTTTATAAGGGAGGAGAGGGGCATCTTTGGAATAACTAAAAATATTATTTTATTATAAAGTCAATTTCGGTTTTAAATATCTTCAAATTGAGTTATTTCGAAGATAAGTTGGGGATGGGTCTAAATCCTCTCATCCAATAGAATTTAGACAAGTTTAGGTCATTATATTAACCTTATCTTTTAGTTTTAACTCTTAGTTAATTAGATTGACATTTACCATGTCACTTTGTATTTTTATATATATATAGTTAATAAACTTACCATATACATCAAAGCGACCCCCAAGATGTGTTTTATTAATATATATAACCTTATCTAAGTAATTTGGCTGAACCTTATATTTTTAGGAATAAAATAACAATTAATAATATAATATTTGTTTTAAAAACTATTTTATGTCAATTTTGACACTATTTAGAAATTGATTTTTTTGAAAATCATAACAGAATTATTAGTTATAACAAAGTTAATTAAATAAATACTAACATGTCATATTAATCTAGAAAATTAGTGTAATTCATAAAAAGTCTCAAATTATACTTATTTGGGTATTTATAATATCAATTATTCTAATTTTTCACTATTATGGTAATTATTCTATCATCATTGTGTCATAAATAAATTACATCATTTAATGTCTAAAAATTATAAATAAAATATCATTATGTAGGAAATATTTTAAGCTTTATAATTAATATTTATAGTCGAATTTATATTATGCGTAACCCTATATTAAAAATGTTTTAGTAAATAAACTTTGATTTTAACTCTTTTATCTCTTCTTTGAATTAAATAATAATAAATGTCCTAATCTAATCCAAGAGGGCCTAAATGGTCATATTTTCTTCCTAAGGTTGTTTTTGGTCGAATTTCACTTATCCAATATAATTAGGACATGTGTTAGAGTTATAATAATATCATTTTTACCCTTAATTACCCTATTTACTTTTAACCGTGGTAAAAAAAGTAAAAAGTTACTATTCACCAAAAATTATTTTCATCTCATTGAACCACATTTTACATACTGACATCAACCGTGTCTCTCGGATTTTTAAAATTCCACTCATAGAAGCAGTAAAATTAAGTTTTATGAAAAATTCAGTTTTTTAACTACGACTTAGTGGTTTCACTATTCATCAAAAAATGAATGTTTCCAGAAAAATACCAAAAATTAGGCCTAATCTATATTTGATATTATGAATTCAAAAATGATGTTTATTTTACCAAATTCAAAACATATCTGTTACATTAACTAATTTAAAAATTAATTCCCGTCGTCAAAACAAATAGCGTGTTTTTAAAAGATAATAACTATCAAAAGATTGACACTTGTTTATGTCTGGTTTAAATGTGAAATTACATCCAATGACCAATGTTGTATTAAATTGTAAAAATATATTGTAAATATACTTTAAAACCACTCAAATTCATAATTTATCACTATTAATTATTTATATTAAAAAATTTGTTTTAAATTAAAATTTAGTAATTTTCACTATTCATCAAAATATGAAAGTTATCCGAAAAGTACCAAAATTTCACCCTAAGCTAATTTCGATATTCCGAATCCAAAAATGAAGTCCATTTTGAAAACTAAAATTTAAAAAATTTCAAAAAGTGGTTATTACTATTCATAACGGCTAGTTTTAATAATATTTTAATAGCATATCATTCTTTAGCGAAACTCGGTATTGCGTACAACACACGCTATCGAGGAAGGTCACGATTGCATACAAGACAAGTCAATGATGCGTGTTGTACAATCTCCTTTTGGTTTATCATATGACACAAGACATTAATGAAATTTAAAAGAATATTTTTCAAAAAATCTCGGGGTGTTACATGGTTTGTATGTATTAAATTATGAAAACCAAGTGGTGGAAATCGATAACGAAACAAACTCACATGACTCATACATCACCCAGTTTTAGCATCACCGTCTTGGTCATGTAAATGAGAAGCACATGACAAAGCTCTGCCAATATGGCTATTTAGACTCTACTGAGCTAAAACCACTTGATAGATGTCATGATTGTTTACAAGGAAAAATTACCAAGACGCCTTTTGGTATACAAGGTGAAAGGGCCGCCGAGCTTCTAGGTACACATGGATGTGTGTGGACCATTTCCAGTAGAATCTAGAGGTGGATATTCTTACTTCATTACTTTTACTGATGATTTATGTTGATATGGATATGTCCACTTAATGAGGTATAAGTCAGAGTCCTTAGAAAAATTTAAGGAATTCAAGAATGAAGTAGAGAATCCGCTTGGTAAGAAGATAAAGAAGCTTCGATCGGATTGAGGTGGAGAATATCTGAACCAAGAGTTCATCGATCTTCTATGGGAGTCTGGGATTCTATCTCAACTCACTCCTCCATATACAGCACAATGGAATGGTGTTAGTGAAAGGAGGTACCACACCTTGTTGGACATGGTGTGGTCTATGATGAGTCATGCGGATCTTCCATTATCCTTTTGGGGATATGCATTACAAACTGTAGCATACACATTAAACCGAGTACCAACTAAGGCAAAAAATGGAATTCACTCCGAGTTATGGAATGGAAAGAAACCCATTTTATCGCATACACATGTATGGGGATGCGAGGAATTTGTTAATGCCTTATCAGGCAACAAACTAGTACCCCAAGGCACAAAGTGTATCTTTATAGGATATACTAAGGAAATGAATGGATATTACCTATATAAACCTCAAGACAAGAAAGTGACCGTCGCTAGACAAGCCATCATTCTTGAGAGGGAGCACATCCTAAAAAAGGATAGTGGGAGAAAGATTGAATTCGATGAAGTTAATTCCCAAGATACACAAGAGTTGGTACAGGAACAAGTTCCACAGGTCCCTATGGAAGAGGTTCCAGAAACACAAGTACTGCGTATGAGCTCAAGAGAGGTAAGGGAACCAGAGAGATCTGGTTTCCTAGTCACTGAGGATGGTGAATCATTATTATTGGACAATGATGAACCTATCTCCTACAAGGAAGCAGTAGAAAGCTCAGAAGATGCAAGATGGCTAGAATCTATGAATTCTGAGATGGATTCCATGTAACAGAACCATGTCTGGGTTCTGGTCGATGAGCCAGTTAATGTAAAGCCTGTTGGATGCAAATGAGTATTCAAGAGAAAACTGGACATGGAAGGTCAATTTAGCACCTGTAAATCAAGGCGAATGGTTAAAGGATTCAGACAGTGTCAAGGAATTGACTATGATGAAACCTTCTCACCAGTTTGCATGTTTAAATCCATAAGAATCATACTTTCCATAGCAACTTACCATGACTACGGGAATTGAAAAATGGATGTCAAAATAGAATTCTTTTAACGGGAACCTTCAAGAAGATGTCTATACGACACAACCAGAAGGGATTGTGACACCAGGTGAAGCCAAATGGGTTTGCAAGTTGCAGAAATACATTTATGGATTGAATCAAGCATCCAGGTCATGAAACATTCAATTTGATGAAGCCATAACGGAATTTGGTTTCATTAAGAATGAATGTGAGCCATGTGTTTATAAGCAGTTTAATGGGAATGTTATCATTATACTATTACTCTATATTGATGAAATATTACTTATTGGAAATGATGTACCAGTCTTATAGTCAGTTAAGGACTGGTTAAACAAGTGTTTCTCCATGAAGGACTTAGGAGAAGCAGCCTACATTCTAGGGATCAAGATCATTCGTGATAGATCCAAGAGGCTTCTTGGACTAAGTCGGGGTACATACATTGACCGGATACTAAAGAGATTTAGTATGGAACAATCCAAGAGGGGATTAGTTATAGTGTCACATGGCCTACATCTTTCTAAGAAAATGTGTCCTTAGACACAACAAGAGAAAGATAGAATGAGTAAGATCCCATACGCTTCGGCTATAGGATCCATCATGTATACCATGTTATATACCAGGCTTGATGTTGCCTATGCACTGAGCATGGTAGGAAGATATCAAGAAGACCTTGGAGAACACCATTAGACTACAGTTAAGACTATCCCTAAGTATCTGAGAAGAACTAAGGATATGTTCCTGGTGCATGGAGGAGATGAAGAGCTTGTCATCATAAGTTATGCTGATGCTAGTTTTCAAACATATCAGAATGATCTGAAGTCGCAATCTGGATATGTTTTCTGTCTCAATAGAGGATCTGTGAGCTGGAAGAGTTCAAAGAAGCCAGTTGTCACTAATTCTACTATGGAGTCTGATTATATAGTGACTTCTGATGCAGCCAATGAAGCCGTGTGGATTCAGAACTTTTTCCAGGAGCTTGATGTGGTGCCTAGAAGTAAAGATCCCATTACATTGTATTATGATAATACTGCAGCGGTGGCTCTTGAAAAATAACCAAGGCCACACCAACGGAAAAAACACATACTATGGAAGTATCACCTCTTGAGGTATTTCTATCAAAGGGGTGAATTTTCAGTGTGCAGAGTTTCCAAGGAAGAGAACGTAGCAGACCCCATGACTAAAGGCCTATCTTAGCAGAATCATGAATATCATGTGAGAGCTAGTGGGTTAAAGGTTGTTAGCAGTTGGCTCAAGTCCAAGTGTGAGTTTGTTGGAGTTTCTAGCCTAGAACCAACTAATTTGTACTTTATTCATTAATAAAATCTTTATCACATCTTGATTGTTATTCTGAGTGACAATCCATGTAATAATGTCCTAAGGACAATTGTTGCATTTAAGGGTCATAACAGATCCCTGCTATGATGACAAATCATAAGTGCCATAACACTATTCTTGAATATATGTTCTCTGGCCAGATGATATTATTTGAGGGGAACAAATAATACATGGAATTAGGGGTGAGGACTCATAAAACATTGAGGGACCTTCTCATGGTGTGCGCCCTTGGTAATATCTAGGAGGATATTATGAGAACAAGGCCTGACAGTAGGAAATCCACATTTCATAGTGTTATTAGATGTTCCTATATGCAGACGTGTGTATTGGTCCTTAGACTTTAAAATTATTATTAATGGGTATTAAACTCGTGCACTTAGATGTATTGATGAAAACTATGATGACACATTGTTCACAGTGAGGTAGGATACGTTGGGTGCATAACGAGTAATACTGCATTAATAGATAATGCGAGAAAGGATTTGTCCCTTCTGTTCTATAACAGAAGTAGATATCTCAGTCCCTTTGTTGGAATTGATATAGCCTAAATAAATCTATGGCCATGGTAAAGGTATGGGCGAGTTCAATTCTGGGAAGTCAAAGAAAGAATAATAGAGCACATGGGTTGATGGCACAAGCATACAACCCACTTGACATGAGATATTGAGACAAAGGGGTTATATTACACGGTAAGCATTCGTAGGAGGTGACACGTCATTGCGGCGTTAACTTCTTTCTCTATGGGTGCCTTTGTGTGTTGCTAGATGCTACCCTTGGACTTTAGGTAGGCTCCGCCTAATGCCATTGAGAAAGAGGCCTAGAGGGTCACACACTAAGTGTGTTCATGTATCTCAGTTAAATATTAATTTCACAAGTTAAATAAATATTATTCATGACTTTGGTTTACTAATTATTTAAGGATTCCTGATCGCATTTATTTCGACACTAGTTATTCAAGAGAATATATTGTGGGCCAAATAATATATTTATTAGTGAGTAATGCAGTTACATTTATTTAAGAAATAAATATCCATTACTTAAGGTCCAATAAATGTGGTGGAGGAAAAGAAAAATTGAAAGATAAAAGTACACGCTGTGTATATTAAATATACACGTTGTGTAGTTTTATGGAAAACAATTACATGCCATGTATTAATGATGACACTCCATGTAGTTTTTGCAGTCGGGATTTTGAGGAATAATATTTTTTTATGAAAAGATATTTATTATAATCAGCATGGGTGCATGTCAAAGAATTAATAATTCGACACAGGGGTTTTTAATAAGAGTTAATGAAATAAATAAAATGCGTAACACATTTATTCATTTTCATAACTCTATAACCTCAAACCCAATTATATATATATCATCACAACCCCAACACTTTTCCAAAAATAGAATCATTGTGCACAACAATTCTGAAGAATTATTTCAAGCCCGAAAGAACCCCTTCCTCCGATAACACTCTCAAGACCGAGATATCAAGGCGATCGAAGGCAGACACCGCAAGAGAAGTTTTTTCCATGCTAACACCCGGAGATCCCTTCAGCGACGTCTGGAGATACGTGGCACACATGTGGATCACCGCTAGAGGAATCCTACACTTGGATTCTATGACGGAATGATAGATCACCGAATCATGACTGGACACATCCACAAAGAAATAATTCCCCCAAGTTAATTCTAGTGAATTAATAAAATTATTTATAACCAACATATGATGATCCTATTTCTATGGTTCCAGGATTCCCTCTTTTGTTTTTTTTTTCTTCATTCTATTCCAAATATCTGTTGTTTTATATCGTAATGGATCTCGGTTTGAATGTTGTTTAATGCTAAAATTAAAGTTGGTCAAACCCACCAACGTGCTTCCGCTGCGCCTTGAACCAACACAGTGCACCGACAGTGCACCCCTAGTCCCAGCTGGCCACATTTCCACCCCCTTCCTTTGTTCCACCAGACGCCCTGTGAACCCCCTCCTCTCTGGTTTTCTCCTGAGCGACCCCTCAATTCTTTCCATTTGAATTCATTGTGACACCCCGACTCACGGACGGCGCAACTCCAAGGTGAAGCACAACCCTCGAAGACCTCCCCCCTTCGTTGCACCTGCCTTCCACCAGACCCCTTCTTTATTTCGGACAGCCAGTAGCGGCGCGACACCCCTACATCATCCATCCAGCAATAGAGTGACACCCAAATAATCCCCCCTTCACTGCAATAGTCACGCGCCTCCATCAGGCATCCTCCATCCACCCTCCTACCGGCACTACACTGTCCATCAGGCACCCACTGGAAGCAGCCACCCTTTCTGGATGTCATGTGCCTACCAACCCACCTTGTCGCCGCCTCTGCTTCTCGTTGGTGCCCCCAGCCACACACCCACTAGATGAATTGCCTTTCCCCTGTCACATTGTCCGCACTCCCTCTTTTTCGACCACCTCATGCATCTTTGGCCTGGCGTACCTCCCGCTTGGCAGTGTGTCGCCCCGCTAACCTATCGCCCAGCCGCGCAGTTCCTGCATGACCCCTTTCCATCCCCTGGTCATTGTGTGACGCATTGCGACCCTCCCCAGCTACTTCATCCAGCTCCACCATCAACTGCACCATCCTTCGTGTCTCTGTTGACGACATTGGTGACATTCCCAGTGCACCGTGATACCACGCCTGACAATTCACCATTTTGTGTGACCCTATTGGTTAAGCGCACCTCCACGCTGAGGTGAAGTTTGTGCTGCTTCATCAATGGATTATTTTGAATTATTGTTTTTGTGTTTTTACTTATTTTTTGGGCTATTTCAACTCATTGGTGAGGTAATTCTGTGATATTGTAGTCATCAGCTTGTGCGGGCTTGTGCACTTATGTGAGGCACGATGCACCAGCATGTTTGAGCTGTGAGTTGAGGTAGGTCCCCCACTGCATTCACCTTTAAATTTAGAATTAATTAAATTCTTGATATTTCATTGATTTTTTTAATAAATGATAAATATTATTAGATAATTATTTTTGGAATAATTACTTGATGTAAATGAAGATGTTTATTTTAGACACGGAACTTGAATTATTTTCTAGATAAATTGATGCACAATAATGAAAGAATCCATGTTTGGACTTGGAACATAATTCATAGATTTTCAAGTGTAGTTCTAGTTTAATGGAATATTTTTTCTTCTGATGCATGGAAAAATATTTTGGTTCTTCTAAAGAAATGGTGTTTCGTTAAAATTTTCATAAGGCTTGTTTGGAACTATAATAAAAAAATAATTAATTTTGAAAACCCTCTTTGGAGTGACTTGGGGGTGACCTTGTTGTGCACATCGATTTTATGGGTTGTTGTGCATGATGTTTGTGCATTGGAATTGGTTTCTTGTTTGAAATTTTTGACACACCCCATTTTTATTACATGTGTTGATAAGGGAACCTGGTATAGTAAGTGAATCTTTTTAGGACAATTTTTGCACTAGTTTAGAATACACATTGGCTTGTGGCCCTTAGTACGAACTTTTCTCTACTAGGGGATGGGGCCCCATGGTTAGGCCATGTAGGGAAATACCGAGAGTTAGTATGTTATGAATTCCTCGAGAGTATGCATGCCTTCAATATGAGTCACATGTATAGTACGTTTTGGATTTTTCATGAGCTCCTAGGTTCAACCCATGTTTTCATTGGTGCTTATTTTGATGTTGCAGACGATTGAGAGGCCTAGTTTGGTTACTGGTCCCCATTTTATACTTTCCCAATACCCTTACTTTGTTTTGTGTGTTGTGTGTGGTTTTCTTCTTGAATAATAACTAAAATTTTAGATTTTAAATTGTTCGTGAAAATGTTTTAAAATGTAATGAACTTTTTTCTTTCAAACATTAATCTTTATTTTAAAAATTAAAAAGGGAAATGGTCTGTTATTTGTTTTATAAATAAAAGTGTGTGTAGAAACCCATATTTTATATAATTTAGTTCAAACAAATAATTAGTAAATTTTTTATTTAAAGATAGTGCTTTTGAGATAGTTTTTTGGACAGTCCTACTGAGTTTTAATACTGACACCAATAGTGTTTTCCTATTTTTAGTTTCTGTTTCAAGTTCGACTTGAGTTTACTCATCATGGGTGAGAGTTGGCTGTAGACTTGTGAGTGGTTCTTGGGGTTGCGAGGAGTTTTGGTTGTGGTTAGGTTAGTGTGTTGTTGGTTGTTCTTTGTTTTCCATTTTCTTTATTCACTTTGTGTGGTCTTACTTTTATGCTTCATTATATATTTTCATTGGGAAAAATCATTCCAACTTTCTATCTTTTGGTGCCCTAGACCTTGTCACCAACCCAGGAGGATTGAGAACGCCTCTTGAGCCTTACCGTAGATCAAATCGGGTGATCAGTTCAGGGTCGACTCGGGTTGGTTCGTGAAAAAACAGTATAATTATTAGGGTATTAAAATATGGTAATGAAAAAAATAAAATGGACATAACATCACTATGTTGACTAAAATTATCAAGTCTAGAAGTATGAGTATAAAATTTGAGGTTCGATGGAATCATCATGACCAACCTATTGACCCCAATAAGTCAATGTTCCTTAGTTATATTGGGGTCACAATGAGAATGAATGTGTTAATTAATATACAATCATGACAGAGTGTCCATCCTGTAATAAATGAAACCTTTGGGAAGATATTATAGTATTTTTATGAAATTATTTCTCAGTTTTATAAAAAAATTATATAATGAAACATTGATTAAATTTTCATTATCCCTTGAAGAGTTCATTTATTTTAGATTATTTCCATAAGAAATATGTCTTAATAGAAATTTGAAATTCCCATAGAGGTTTCAAGACACTTTCTACCAAGATTAATCTTAGGGATACTGAGGGGAAAGTAAATCCCACCCATCAGTTACATATTCACACATTATAAAGTAGGAAACATAGTATGATTTCTTGAATCATCTCAATGAGAAATAAATTTAGTTACACTATAGTTTATAATATATTATTTGACATTATTTATTTTATCTAACTTGATTCAAAATTGGTAATTTAAGAAATAAAAAATCAGTGGTAAAAATAAACAATGTATATCAATGACCATGTACCCCACAAAGAAAGGATGGGGTATACTTCACTAGAGAAGAAAGTGGTATGTATTTTAAATCTATAATAAAAGTTTTATTTGATATGAAAAGACATATATTCCATTTTTTATATGAATATTGATTAATCAAAATATGAAAACACTTCCATCCCACATTATTTGTTATGGAAGGAGGCCTGTATAAATAGAGAGGGTAAAAAAGTTGTTCAAATCACAAAATCAGTATGGGAAACATATATAAGTATGATATATTAGTAATTATTTATTATTTATAATAGTTTTACATAAATATATCTAATTATGTTTATATTTTTTTATATGGTTTAGACACAAAAATTTGTAGCAGCCGTACCTAAGGAAAAACCACTTTCAGTATCTTTAAAGTGGCCGGAACAATATAGCCACATTATAGGTTTAGGTTTTAGATAATCACATTGAAAATATTGTGAGAAGAAAAAAGTGAAATAAGATACATATTATATGATGAATTTATGGGAGGCACAAATAGATTATTTATAAGATATTAGTATCTGGTTTGGTTTGGCAGATCAATATGCGTTAAAGGATAAAGGTGAAATAGAAGTGGAAAAAATATCAACACTTGAGCAAAAAAATAACCCCACTAGATTTTAGGATAGTAATTACCCTCAACCACATAACTTACCTGATGTAATCAATTTTTTCATTACTATTTCTCATAAATGTGAATCAAACAAACTATTATACATTATTTTACTGAAATTATTATAAGGGGTACAATTTTTAATATCCTAGGAGACATGATACACAAATAATAACTCCAATAAGATAACACAAGAGTAGGGATTGTAGTATATTAAGATAAAAGTACTGAGTTCCCCAATCCACTTGATGATTCAGATATTACAATAGCTAATGATGCTATTGGAACTTTTGTAGCATGATTATCTAATATTATAAAAATACCCAAGGTAGGCCCGTAAGGATTTTTTTCAAATGAAAAAATAGTAACATTTGATGAAAAAATGTATGAAATGAGGTATGGAATTATTGATGGATAAAAAATGGTAAAAAAAAGGTCTGATCAAGAAAATACAATGAATCAATCAAGAAAACAATGGACCTTCCATGAGTACTATCTCCCCACTAGTTCCACTACAATATATATTAACTTTACAAATTCTCAAATACACCAAATTAAAAGATAGAGAAGTGTCCTATATTGAATATTAAGAACAAATATTTAGAACTATCATTATAAACATAGTTGGTCTCAAGAGTTTAAATGATATTCTCAATTTTGAATTGTTGGGAGTCTCAATTGTGAATATATACATGAGGTATATTTTAATAAATAACATTCCTAAAAAATGATCTACTATGTTCAATAAAGTTAATAAATATTTATATTTTCTAAAATTTTTTATATTACTACTATATAAATGGAAAATCTTTTGAATCATTATATAAATTCATTAATCCATATATTTTTTCTATAGAAGAAATTTCTTTGGGGCCAAATTAAATTGATAATAAAAAATATGTTTTAACCAAGGCATTCGAGAAGAAAATAATAGATTACATACTCTTATTGATTTGTAAAATGCAGGTTAGAAAATTTACAATCTAATCATATATAATATATTTTTTCTATTTTTCATTACTTATTTTTTTTGGAAGCACTGGATTCTGATTGCAATCAATTTGGATACCCTAAATGTTTATTTTTTTGTATCCAATGCATGAATTTTCATCAAACTGACCACACATGATGTGTATTGTGAATTTTTAATGAACTAAAATCAATATTTTATAGATAAAATTTGAATTATATGTCATTTTGTTTTTTAAATTGAATTTTTTCATGATATGGTGATTTATAAATATAGGATAAATCATGGTATGAGGTTGGTGATTGAACATAAAAAGCCTATGGATTTGTTCAAATGAAATTAAATTAAGGTTTATATATAAATATTTATCTATCAAAACATATTTCAAACCAATTTACTAATTTTGGTCAATGTTTATGTAGTGTTTTGAGTAAGATAACCACAATGATTATGCATATTACATTTGAAAATTTATGAAAGATATCACATACCTTCAAAATAATTTCATCCCTAAACAAATAATTTATGAAGGAAATTAAAATTTCATTTAAAATATTTCTTAATCATTTGTTTGTATATATTTTCTCAATACTACCAAGAGTTATAACAATCTATATTCTAAAAAGAATAAGTAAATTTATTTAGAGATTAGTGGGAAGAGTACATGGTATCAAAATGTTTTCTGACATCAAATTTAGGTGATCAACTATAATTTTTGTGATCTATTATGGGCTATGACCTTATAGATACACTTGAAATATGAATCATTAGTATCATAATGCTTGTATATTATTTTTTATTTGTTTCTCAAGGATTAGTTTAATGGACGAAATTGATTTTTTTAGAAATGAATGGCAGAATACATGGTGTTAGAATGTATAAAGATATCATGAAGAGGTGACTTACCACTACTTATTTTGTTAATTTCTCATCAGATGATCAACTTTTTTAGATAATTTCCTTATTATTTATATCTAATATTTATTTTGTTGAATTTCAAAATTATTTCAAAGCATACGTGACATGATCCAAACCAAGAAAACAAATTCAAAATGTTTTAATAATTTATGATAGAGATCCATAAGTTATTTCTGACATGTAAGAATTAACAACACATAAATCAGTCACATGATATAATATATATGAATCTAAGTTCATGTTTTAAATAAAATAGTGTTATTTTAGTTTAAAACATGTATCAAATAGCTAAAAAAAAGAAAATGAGCTCATGTTATTTTAAAAAATTAGAGAAATAATCTATAATTAATTTTTGACTTGTAAGAATCAATCACACATCAATCTAACTCCTGATGTGGTTGGTACAACTCTAAGTGCATTTTTTCAAAACAAACATGTAATTTTAGTATAAAATACACACCAAAAATCCAACACTGAGAAAACAATCTCGTTTTGTTTTCAAATTTTTTCAAAAATGGTCGAAATTTTGTTTTTGACATTTAAGAATATACCATATGTCAATCTAACATATGATGTGGTCGGTATGAATGAAATTATTTATTTTTAATATAAAAGTTTCATTTTTGTTTAAAATTTGTGTAACATTAGAAAAATTTATAGAAAGAGATCAGATTGTTTTCAATCTTTAGAAAAATGATATGTCATTCATTTTTCATGTGTAGTAATTAGCAACATTCAAATCTGAAAAATGATGTGTCTAGTATAACTCAAAGTATATTTTTCATTATAAAATTGTCAGTTTCTTTTAAAATAAATCTTATAGATAAAAATAATAGAAAAATCTTAGACTGTATTCAGACTTTATGAAAAAAATTTCTAATTCATTTATGACCTATAGGAATTGACCACATGTCAATCTGAAAACCGATGTAAAATGATAAAACAAGATCATATTGCTTTCAAACTTTTGTAAAATGATCTATAATTCATTTCTGACATTTTGGAATTGATTGCACATAAATCCAACACTCGATGTTATCAGTATGACTCAAAATGTTTGTGTTCAATACAAATATGCCATTTTAGTTTAAAATCCATGTCATGTTTCTAAAAATAATTAAAAATATCAGATTGTTTTAAAACATTAGGAAAATGATCCTTAATTCATTTTTAACATGTAGAAAATGACTACACTCCAATCTGACACATGATGTGGTTGGTATGACTCAGAGTATGTGTTTTCAATATAAAAGTGTCGATTTAGTTCAAAACTCATCAACATGCCAAAACCTAGAAAAAAATCTTGTTATTTTCAAACTTTATTAAATCAATCCATAATTAATTTTTGACATTTGGAAATAAACCACAAATCAATCCGACACCTGATGTGGTTGATATAGATTTAAGTAAATGTTTTCAATATAAAAGTGTCATTTTAGTTTAAAAACACATTAAATAAAAAACTATGAAAATGAGATTGTATTATTTTATAACTTTAAGAAAAAAATTGGTAATTAATATTTCATATGTCAAAATTAACCTCACATCAATTCGACACTCGATGTGGTTTGTATGACTCAAAGTGCGTGTTTTCAATATAAAGTTTCCCTTTTACATATTAAACATGTCAAATCATGAAAACTAATAAAGTGATCTTGGTTGGTCTTCAAACTTTAGAAAAAAATAAATAAATAAATTTTCTTGGGTGGAAATTGATGGAATTCTAATTTGACACATGATGTGGTCAGTATGACTCGAAGTACATGTTTTCAATATGAAAGTGTAATTTTTGTTTAAGACACAACACATAGAGAAACTAGAGAAAACAATGTTTTATTGTTATCAAATTTTACTAAAATTATATATACTTCATTTTGACCATTATTAATTGACCACACATTAATATGAAACCCGATGGGGTTGGTATGACTCAAAGAGCATGTTTTCTATACAAAAGTGTCATTTTAGTTTAAAACACACATCAAATAGTTAAATGGAGAAAACATGCTCATATTTTTTTAAATGTTTTGAAAATTATTGATAATTCATTTTTGAAAATTTGAAATCATACTCACATCTATATGACACCTGATGTGGTTAGTATGACTCAAAGTGCGTGTTTTCAATACAAAAGCACCATTTTAGTATAAAATGCATGTCATATCACCAAAACCGAGAAAACAAAACTTGATTGTTTTCAAAAAATTAGGAAAATTATCCAAATTAAATTTTTCACGTGTAGAAATTTTCCACACACCAATATGATATATGTTGTTATCGGTATGACTCACAGTATGTGTTTTAAATATAAAAGTGACATGTTAGTATAAAATGCACTACACAGCCCAAATAAAAAAATTACTATTTTTAAACTTTTGGATAATGATTTATATTTCATTTTTGACATGTAAGAATTGAACACACCTCAATCGAACACCATATGTGGTCGACATGACTGGAAGTGTGTGTTTTAAATACAAAAGTTTCATTTTAGTTTAAAACACACATAAAATGTCAAAACAGAGAAAAAGAGATTGAAATGGTTTCAAAATTTTCTAAAAGAATATATAATTCATTTGTGATGTGTAATAATTTAACGAACATCAATCTAACACCTAGTGTGGTTGGTATGAATTGAAATGTGTGTTTTCAATATAGAAGTGTCATTTTAGTTTAAAACGTGTTTTACATCACTAAAACCAAGAAAACAAGCTCAAATAATTTTTAAGCATTAGGAAAATGATCCATAATTTATTTTTCATTTATAGGAATTGACTAATTTCCAATTGAACTCACGACGTGGTCGGTACGAATCGATGTACATGTTTTCAATATAAAAGTTTCATTTAATTTAAAATGTATCACATAGCCAAAATTGAGAAAATGAGATTGGATTGTTTTCAAACATTTTTAAAACAATCTTTAATTCATTTGTAACCTCTAGGAATCAGCCACACATCATTATAATACCCGATTTTGTTTTCATTACTCGAAGTCCTCATTTTCAATACAAAAGTGTGATTTTAGTTTAAAACACATATAAAATATCAAAAACCAAAAAAATGACCTCATATTGACTTCAAAATTTATAAAAATGATTTATAATTCATTTTTGACATGTAGAAATTAATTGTATGTCAATATAAAACTTAATGTAGTCGGTATGACTCGAAGTGTGTGTTTTCAATATAAAATTTCAATTTTATATTAAAAGACATGTCACATCACCAAAACTGAGAAAAAAAATAATGTTGTTTTCAAACAATAGAAAAATAGTCCATAATTCATTTTTATGTGTATGAATTGAATAAACATCAATCCGAAACACAATGTGGTTGATGTGTCTTAAAGCACATGTTTTTAATTCAAAAGTGATTTTTAGTTTAAAACAAACATGAAATAGAAAAATATGAGAAAACAAGATTTGATCATTTTCAAACCTCAGTAAAATGTTCCATAATTTATCCATGAAATATAATTATCAACCGCACATAAATCCTACAGATGATGTGACTGATATGACTCAAAATGCACATTTTGAATACAAAGGTGTCATTTTAGTTTAAAATGCATTTCACTAGACAAAACTAAGAAAATGATTCATTTGTGATGTGTAAAAGTTAACAGAAATCAATTTTCTAAATGATGTGTTTTTTATGACTCAAAGTGCATGTTTTTAATATATAAGTGCAATTTTAGTTTAAAACGCACCTCACATAGGCAAAAATGAGGATAAAAATATCATAATGTTTTGTCTTCATTTTATTTTCTATTACTTCATCAATTTACTTATCATTTTTATCAAATACTTATTTAGTTAATTTTCATAGATATAATGCTTGAAGATGAATAAGAAATTGTGTGATATTTGAAAGATTGTTCTCAAAAAGCAAGCTCTCTTGAATTGCTTAACATCCATAATGTGTTATTTTTATCACCACAGATTTGAGACAATTTAAGATCACCTTCTTTTTCGAATAATAAGAAATTGTGTGATGTGTAAGATTCAATTGTAACTCAATCCGATATATGGTGTTTCTAGGATGAATCAAAGTATTAGTTTTTAGTTTAAAATTAAAAATTTGTGTTAAATTTATTTTTTATTATATCAGTAACATAAGATTTGTATTATATTTTACACTATTTTTTAAATTTTATAAAATGGGGTAGTCTCTCCATGGTAACACCTTAGACCCTTACTACTAGTCCATAACCTTTGGTGTACTTTGAGGTGTACTGAGATCACATGACGGCTCTAGTGGGGACACTGGAAAGTGGTCTTCAACCATGGGATGTTATAATAGTTCTGTATATAGATGTGTAGGGCATAAAAACACTAAATATATTGACCATAATTCCCATAATCCCCTTGTAGAGGTAGGTTCATTAGATGAACATATGACTCAGAGTGATTTATAAATAAAGTACCACTGATCATTCACAAAATGTAAGCTCGTATGTATATATCTATAATGTCATGTAATTTTCATCTTGATTAATGATGCCGAAATGAATTCCTAGTCAAGACATTATATACTACCTCCTCTAAGGTTCCTCAATGTCTCTGGAAAAGGTACTTCAAAATATATATGTAAAATATACTGTAACTTTATATCACATGACACATAATAGTGTTCCCATCCTCATGAAGACTCAAAAATAAAGAGACATTCTCTAATGTAATGGTAATATCACCCTAATACTTATGAAATGTATATAACTTAGGTATCTATCACTTAACCAAAGTAGAAATAAACATATTCTCTATGGGAATATTATCACATATGCTCAACTCATAGAATCCAAAATGATATATATAAGAGATTATAGGATCCAATTGGCCCTCATGGTGAAAGTGGTAAACCATGTGAACTTTCAATATCTAATCTTCAATATTATTCCATAAATATTGTGATATTTTCTCACTTAGTGCTATAAAAAGTAATAGATCCTTAGGGTTGGGATCTAGCTTTCATAATTCCATATATATAAATGGTCAAACAAATAAAAATTTTAAATAATATATATGTTGAGTAGAATAAAAATAAATAAAATGAAATTCCTTATTTGAAAAACCTTTATAAATTGAAAATAAAATAATTATAGTATTCAATGAAACTAAAAAACACATTGTTCATGATGATAAACCCTCAATGTTACTATTTTGAGTAGAATTTCTAAGATTTTTACCTTCCCCTATACAACCACCACATTATTTTCACATCCCTTCTGCCTGTGTCCAATACATTTAATTTCTCATGAAATTAGATTTGAAATGAACATTGACACACAACCATGATTAATTTAGGACTACTATCAAATGCTATAGAGGGGTATTTAATATTGGTACATCCCTAATCATACACCAATCTACAATGTTGCAATATCACAAAATTTCTAGTCTATACACTTGATTGACATATGTCTCCAAAGATAAATGAACATGGGTAATTCTAAAAATACATATGAGTAATCATTTTGTAAGATAGGAAATAATTAAATTCATAAGAAAACTTGTCTAAGAGAATGGTCATCACCCAACCACTAACACTAATTAGGGAATCTTTCCCCTCTTCAACTTCAACCTAACTTCCTATCATGTAAAAATGAAAAACATGGTATGATGTATCATGATTTTGACTCACTAAAAGCTCCATTATAAACTTTTTATTGTATCAATGAACCTATAATAGTTTTTTCTCCACAACTTTGTATTTATCAAAAAAATATTAACACATTTGTAAATTTTTTGGGAAACAATTCTTGGCATTTGAAATTTTATAACCCCATTGAAAATATTTTTGATACATTCTATAATGTTTATAATAAAGTTTCCATATCTCGTACCTTCATCAAATTTTAAAGACCATTTATACTTTTAGAATTTACTTCACATAATTATATAAATCCTCATTCATTTCTCTAATTTATTTTAACCATTAAAGTAAAATCTATTATCTTGGTTCATACACTGTAAATGTGTGGAAACAAATTAAAACAAAAACCCAATAATATAAAATTATTATAATTAATGAATATATTGAATATATGATCCAATACCTACATTGATTATTTCATTTTTCACACTGCCATCATGAAATTTTGTTTTTAAAGTGCTGGAAATATGTGTCACATAGTAATGATGATGGGAATGGGGGGGGGTACCAATCACAATCCTTAATATTCATTTCTTCTTTGAAATACTGATAATGACATGAAATAAGGAATATCCTTTTACTGTCGGTGACATGAATATGAAGAAAATATTGTTTTTAACTCCATGAGTCTAGATTCTCTTTATATAATATTTTAATTAATAATGGAAAAGGAAATATATTTCTATCTAGAGTGGTGGAGATCAAGAGAACTCTATTATAATTTCCATATGGGAATGTGTCATACACTTTCATAATTGTTTTTACTAAGGAAAATCTTGGATTCCTGAAATGAACACCCAAAATATCAATAGATATTGGACCTCGCCACAATGACATGAACTTTTACCTCATACTATACTATTTCATGTTAATAAGTTGATGGTTCTATGTGAAGTGGAAGCCGGTCAAGTCTATACCCAATAATGGGTTTTTATTAAATTTGATAAATAAACCATAAGAACATAATTAATAATTGGACTTATCATGATTATATATGATTAATAATAATGAATGAATCTCAAAATCTAAGAGTGGATCATTTACATTGAATTTATAATTATATTAATAATAAGAAAAATACCTCAGTACTGAGTTATTTATTTTATATCGGTGTTGAAAAATAAAATTTCTATTTGGTTTTAACAAAATTTCATAAAGAGGATCCAAAGTATAATCAGTATATCATTTATCCACACATGATCCTTTGATCTCTAGGAATCACTAATGGTACTCTGGGTGCTAGCATGGTGGTACTGATCATATTGTCTCACTCACCTCTTGAATGAAACATGACCCATTAGGTTTAAAGTATTGATTATTGTTTTAACATTACTGATAAATAGAAGGAAGGTAGAATATTCCTCCCAGTCTTGAGAGGAACCTTATACATTTTCTTTATTAAGAGATAATTATCTAGGGAGGTTAAATCTTGAGCATAAGAAATGATTCTAACCATTATAGATAAATGATATAATTAGGTATATATAGATCAAGTGTTAGAGTATTATAAATTTCATAAGTTTCTTTAGTGAATATCTTAATTATTAGAAAAACCCCAAGTCTAATAATAATAATAATATTATTATTACATTAATGTTTTCATGTCTCGTGGAAAATATAAAAATTTCTAAATAAATTAAAATTTATTTAAATAATACTAATTATATCATTTCTATTACTTGGTGACTTACTCAGTCCATCAACCTTTATAAATATATATCGAGTCTCAAATCAATTCATTCAATAAATAAATATCATATTTTTGATATTTTTGAATTTTTTTATTTTAATATTCAACTCTCACATTAGTTTTTAACTGAATGTTTGTGATCAATAAATTCCAAATAAATATTAATCCTTGATCTAGAGCACAATATTAATTCCAATAATTAAGTTAAAATAGAATATAATTAATATAAATAGAAACACGAGGTGTTTGACCCTCTATACATCTTCCTCAGTGGAATTAGGTTGGTTTTCCTAAAGTACAATATCAGTGTCTAATAACAAATAAATGAACCCCTAGATGAAGAAGCTAATTTCATAATAATGAAAAACACATATGAATTCTCACTTTGTAATACAATACATTTAACTCAGTATCTCATCCAATATGTTTAATACTCATGTAATCAACCCATATCCTTTCTTTGAATTCCTAAAATAAACCCCTATATAAACTATAACCATGGAATTGAGTAGGAATTTTTTTTAATCAATGGGATAATATATCTACTTTCATAAAGATGGAATTGAAAAATATTTTCTCAAACTATTCACTAATAACATATGATTTATACAACACCCAATGTATCCAAATTTGTTGTAAACATAATTTTTCGTGGTTTATAGAAATATATTTGATTATATGTCTCATTATATGTATTAATAATAATATAAAGGTTGATGCATCATTACACATGTCCACAAATAAGAATATCCAATGACATGAAAACATTTTGATTTAGTACCAATAGGTCTGTATTCATAATAACCCATCTTATAGATTAACAAATGTGAACATAATAAGATGAAATATTGTCCTCTTATTAGTATTAAAAACCTGATAGTATTCATTATCTGTATCCCATAGGGTGATGTCATATGACTATAAGACATATAGTTTATAAATATCTGCATAATACTACAAGGTTCTTATCATTGAAGGAACATGTTATAACCTCTTAAAAGGGATATATACTATAGGATTTTGTCACATTAAATTTATATAGAAGAACAATCGATATGTTGGAAGGCACTTTTTAATATTGAAGTTACGAATATACAATAAATCTAAATTATAATGTATTTTGGTTTTAGGAAATCAACTCTGACAAACTCCTAATTACACTAGATCCAAATTCTAA
Organism: Viscum album; assembly: GCA_963277665.1. Taxonomy (NCBI): domain Eukaryota; kingdom Viridiplantae; phylum Streptophyta; class Magnoliopsida; order Santalales; family Viscaceae; genus Viscum; species Viscum album. Next base: position 1,903,927,468 of record OY728152.1, on the reverse strand, counting down.
TGACTAGTTAGTTATCACATGTTAAATAAATTTCTCTATAATATGACTATAGATGTTAGGACTACCATATTTTCTATGGATAGGGTTGGGATTTCCTCATGTCTTTATAGAAAAATTTCTTATTACGACCTAACTATCTTGATAAAATCCCTAAAGTAGTAATATACCAAAGTATTTACATTCTATATTCTAATAATAAAATATAAATCTTGGGTAATATAGTAGTTAAAGTTTATCATGGAAATGATAATACTCAATGATTTTAATATGAACAAAATTGCAATGAACTATTGTTAAACCACTTCATAATTAGTATTAGAAACCACAACATACTTGATTATTATAGAAATGAAAACCAAAAATTGTAATAAGTTTTACTTTCATTTTAACTTATCCTTACTATAATTTTAGATCAAAATTATTTGAATGGAAAAAGGTTTTATATCTCCTAAAAACTAGTATTCTCATTTCTCAATTCACTAGGAACTCATCCAGTCCTACTTTCTCAAATACGATTGAATAATTTTAAAAACAAATTTAAGTAGTTTCCATGTTCTGTTTGAATTTTTTACCCTTTTAAGAATTCCTAAGTAATATAAAACTTTATTAAGGATCATAGAATATTATATATATCCCTAGAGCATAAAATTTTTGAATTATATTCATAATATTATGTCCTCTTATTCCCATGTATATTATCTGAGGGAGATTACATACCATTTGATTTTGGAAACAATTTAGTTTTGAATTCTCCCATTATACATTACTGAATATATGGTAAATAATATAATATGAATAGATTTATCTAAACCCATATATATATATATATATATATTCCCTATAACATGGTTTCTATCTTAATTCATTCTTAGAGAAATTTCTTTCCTTATTCTTAGAAAAATGGTAATTGTAATGTCCTAGAATTCCATGTATTTTTTTCAAAAAGTAAATGGGATTTTTATGAGATCGTGAAATTAAACAACATGTGATTTTGAGGTTTAGAGAGCCTGAAACAGAATTTTGAACTTTTTTAAGGTACATTTAGTAAACGTGTGAGCTCGATTTTCTATCTTTTGAACTATCACTCAGATTGAAAATTTGAGGTTACTGTTGAATTCAGAATTCCGGGATTTTCCTTGAAATAACTTAACTTTAGATGGAAAAGGTTGAGCAGAAATGTTATTTTTTTTCACTTTTCGAGAAAAATAATAAAATAATTTGATAAAATAATTTTATTATTCTTCCCAACTTTTGAGTGGCAGACAACGACACTATGGGGAAGCGACGTGGTTACAACGATGCACATAGTGAGGTTCATAAATAGATCTGTAAACTTGTAGCGTAATAACTCTTTAATGGCACGTAACAATGAAAATATTTCATAAATGAAATAATGTATTGTTATGGCATTGCATCATAATGGGAATGCTATGACGTGTTACTATTTATAGATCAATGCGTTGGGGAAAAATGGATTAGAAATTTGGAGGATTATCTGGTGAACCACTAATGGAATTCCACCCAAGATAAGAACAACGAACGCCAGAGGATCTTCACCACTAGCGACGCCCTTCGAAGATTGGATCCAGGATGTGACATCGACGTCTTAGCCCCTTGGGAAAAAACAACGTGACATAAGACATCATAAGAGGTAGGGGTTTGTTTTTTAAAGATCTTCCATGTTCTCCATTCTTCTTAAAACAACGGATGCAGGTCAACCCACAAATAGGTTGATCAGCAAGTATCTCATTTATGCGGGAGGGTATCTTTGGGGGTTCAATGTTAGGATTGATTTATTTTGGATTGCACTACACTCCCTGAAACCTCCTCAGTTTTTATCCTCTAAAGTAGAGGGCACATGCTGACATGAACAAGGCCCGAGCCCCTCCAATTGTTCGTTCATTGTGATTGGCTCTTTGAAAATTTGATGAAAATGTTAATCCAGATCTACCGTGTTGAATAGGTCATCCTGTGGAGGCCACATGCACAAACGATGTGAAAAATAGGCCACGAGAGTTCATCCAAAGGCGGCACGCGATGACACCGACCACGTGCCCAGTGGAGAAGAAATAGGACACTGACTCGGTCACTAGATGGAGGATGAGGGGTACCCCAATGGCACGCCTGGGCAGCTGAAGCCGCGACCGCGATGGGACATGGCCCTAGCATGGCCCCTCGTGGAAAAGTCAACTCGCCATGCAGGTTGACGTGGGGGACACGACTGGTGGTCCCATCCGCATGAGTAGCTACCGGATGCGGATATTCCATGTCTGAGGAGAAGGGATCCAGACCAAAATGGTGATCTGGGGTGACCCAGGTGTGCTGGGGTGACCCAGGTCGCTAGGAACGATCAAGCCGGCCAAGCGAGCTGAGCTTGTAGGCCAAGCGGGCCAGACCTGCAGCCTAGTGGGCCGGTTCAGGCCCAGCCTAGCTGGGACAACCCATACTGGGTCGGGTCATCCTAGATAGGGTTGGTTCAGCCCATATGGGATTTGGTCTGCCTAAATGGGGTTGGTTCAGGTCGGTCCGACCAGGTCAGACTGGACCCAAACCCTTTTCGACCCAATTACTCTTAAAGGGACTTATCTCATAAACTAGACGTTCGTTTGACCAACCATTTTCAGTGCTAGAATCCTTGGGTCGAGATGGTACTTATGAGATAATGCAATTGGGTTTTGGAGAAAGTTGAATTACATACAGGTTGGATCGATCATGAATCCAACCGGGCCCTCAATACTAAAATGCCTATAACTTACAGACTGAGCGTCGGATTGATGCTTCGTCTATCATGTTGGAACCCTTATGACATGGCGGTCCTTTAGGTCACTTCATTATAGAAAATTGAGGAAGTTGAGGTATGACTGATATCTTCGAGAGTAGAACCAGGGTGATTCTTATGTTAAGATTTAGAATGGCTACTCCCTTAACGACTCAAGGCAGGGGTATTCCTTACTCCTATGTTCCGGTAGAGGCAGAACTCCCCACATTATGGGTGCATGTTAATTTTCCACTTTGAATGTTATTTTATCTTTGGAGTTGGTACTCCCCTACTAGAATAAGGCATGGGTCCTCCATACTTAACTAACATAGATTTAGGTACTCCCCTACTGGGTAGGGTGCATGTCACGAACCAGCCCGAGTCGACCCTGAACCGGTCACCCAGGCCAGCCCGCGACAAGTCCCGAGAGGCGTTCCCGATCCTCCCAGGATGGTGACAAGCACCAAGGGCATCAATAGAGTACATAAGGGAACGATTTCTCCCATATATAAACAATCAAACAAACAGCGGAAATAAACGGACATCCCAAAATGAATTTATATAAAAATTGAACGAAATATTATTTGTACAAGAAACTAAAATTGGAACAAAACCAACGACTCAACTGAACAATCCCAATGAACAACTAACTCCATGTGACACTTCTGGTCACTCTCCAACACAATGATAAAATTTCTCCCAAGGCGATCGAACTAAAGATGAAACCTGCTCAAGGTCTAAAAAAAGAAGAAGACTATAGGCGTCAGTATTCAAACTCAGTAGGTTAGCCCGATATTCTATTCCCAATTCACATTACATTAAAATAAAAGAAACATCAATTTATAGTTTTAAATTCAAGATTTGAAAGTATGGTTTTCAAATGAGGTTCCATGCTATAGTAATTATCAGACAAAAAGATGCATGTTTAATAAACAAAAATGAAAGTAACAATTATTTTCAAAGAGGTGAAACTTCAAAATGAAAATAGTTTTCAAGAGGGCTGATTTAAAGAATTTTAACATTCAAATAAATAACACATACTACTGAATTTACCAACCAAACACAACGTATGCCGACGGTGAGTACAAAATAGCCAATGAGCACTAGTCACAGGAATACCCCTAGGCACTAGTTAGTTGTGAGCCCCAGGTACCTCGTATCTCGGTGAAATTAACCATAATAAATATCCGTTCTCATGCACGAGCCACTAGTAGGGAACATAACCATAACCTAGTGGTCCCCAATCATCATCGTCATCATAGTTTAGTTAGTGTTGTCATCGTCAAACTTGCTACGTGAAACAGGGACCAACCCCCACAGAATCACTAGCATACTAGTACACGTCCGCCCACCTAGATACCCAGGATTCCCTTTAGTGATAAATCAAGTTACACATATTATCAAATACACATTTCACATCCCCATTCCATTCCAAAACCATAAAAACACAAAAATCCCATAATCATTCTTCACATTTCTTACACTAATCAACAAACCGCTAAATATTTCGGTAAAACAATTTCATGAAGTGTATTGAGGCTTTGCACATAAAACTCTTTCAAAAACACTCTTTAAATTATAAACACACATCGTAACCAAACCAAATCATATTTTTCAGCCCAATAAACATTTAATAAAATCATTTAATGGACCATAAAACAATCCCAATTGCACAAATTGTTATATAACAGTAAAACACTCCTTCATTTCTAGGAAATGCCAAACGGGCCTTTAATTATTTTCTCAAAACTATCCTTTGACGAAGGTATGAATTTTAATTCTATTAAGGATCTGTATAAACACAATTTACAGAAGAAAACCACATTCATAAATCTCTTATAATACTCAGGTTACATATTCAAAACACGTCCATTTTCATAAAGATGTGAAACAGTCCATTTTTGGGCAACTCGGGCCAGAATATGTTGTAAATCAAAACACACTTGATTGTAAAAACAAATACAAATAGGAAATCCATATAAGTACCCAAAAATACCATTTATCATTATTCCAATTCCTTTATAAATCCAAACAAATAACTTTTAAATCACACATCACACATAAAAGCCAACCGGGCAATTTACCGAAGTTATGACATGCCATTTTTAAACAAAACAATTTATTTTAAGTACATGAAAAGGAATAAAACACCAATTGAAAGCCATATTTTCATTCAAGATACTGTAACATGTTAAAAATACCATAGAACATATTATAAACCTCACAAAATATTTTCAAAAGATAACGGAACATTTAAACAAACACTTGTTGAGAACTTTCATGAAAAAACAACACTACCGTTCACAAACCAATGATTAAACAACCACTTTGAACACCAATACAATTATCCAAAGGATGAAAAACAATAATAAACATATATATATGGTGTTAAATATAATAAAATGATGAAACTTAAATAATAAAGTCATGTGCAAGGGGTATCCTACCTCAAATCATTGGCGTAATTGAAATGCACACCCGAAATCACCCGCCGCGGGTTTATAAACCATAAAACTATAAGGATCCGACCTAAACAAACAGAAACCCCATAAAAAAACATGGTATAACAAAACCCTAGGTCGATCAATACTAGGGGATAAAATAAATCCACGAAATAATGAAAGGAGGGGGAAGAGGAAGGAGAAAGGAGAAGGAATCTCACCTTTCACCCTAGAAAACTCTTCGTCTTCCATTAGATCTGCAACCCTATAGAAAATGGAATGGCTTGAAATTTTTTGGAGATCCTCCTAAGGTAATAACGAACCAGGGGAAGAACATTTGTGGCCAAAAGAGTACGAATTGAATGAGTTATGGGTGAAACAATTTACCTTATCAATTATGGACGTTTTGAGGAAACCAGAGAACAATCGCCCAAATACGCGACACATATGAGCTCCAAAGAGGTAAAATCGACTATGAGGGCTAAGATAGGGTTATTGGCTTCGAGGGGGAGGTGGAAGAACCGAAAAAGAGTAAACAATGAAAAAGATATAAATGAAACAAATTATTTTTTTTAAAACAGGAAATGGGCCCATGGGCTGGCCCAATACCTAAATGAGTAACCCAAATTCACCCGGCCTATGAATTTATAATGGGTCCAAAAGGATAAATAAGTTTTAATATATCATTATAGGACAAGTGGGAAGTTGAATGGGTGAAAAAGGATGAAAAACAAAAGATTTATAAAAGAAACAAATTCGGTTTTTAAAACTGGGAATGGGCTCACGGTTGGCCCAAATCATGAAGTAACCACCCTTTCTTCAAAAACTACTAAACAAACAATGGGGATCCCAAATTAGGGTGGTTAGACATATATGAAACTTCAAAACTCAAGATTTATCTCATCAAATACCCATGAAAAGGATCGGTATTTCTAATGGGCTGGATCAATACAATGACAGAAAAGAAAAAAAACTGTGTGTGACAGTGCAGGTCCACTATGTTAGGAGTAGGTACTCCCCTATCGACCCAAGATGTGGGTCCCCCTTATGCAGTACTATGACATAGTCGGTACTCCCCTGATGTGCTAGGGTGTGGTTCCTCTAGCCTGGGGTTGGTACTCCCCTGACATACTAGGGTGCAGGTCCCCTACAGCAAATACTGTGACAAAGTTGGTTACTCCCCTACTTTACTAGGACACGAGTCCTCTAGTCATTGAGTTGTAACCACATTACGATTCAAGGTGTCAGTCATCTTTTCAAATTTTTCTAGCTGATTCGGTACTCCCCTATTGTGCCAGGGTGTAGGTCCTTTAACATGGGGTCGGTACTCCCCTGACGTACTAGGGTACGAGTCCCCCACAATGAACAAACTACTGAAGTTGTACTCCCCTACCGGGTAGGGTGCAGATCCTCACTTATGGAATAATAATCCCCTGTCTTCGAGTAACAATGAGGAGTGGGTACTTCATGGGAGTTGAAACTCCCTAGAATGAAGGAAACAATTACAAGAAGTGTCCCCCTCCACTTGATGTAATTAATACCTAGGGTAGAAGTCACTACTCCCTTGACAGACTGACGTGTGACCACTTCTTAGTGAAGCGACTAAGATATCATGGGTTAGACAGGACTCGTGCTCCCCCAAATAAACATAGTGTCAAGGAGTCAGCCTCTTTACTTGGTTTCCCTTGGTATTTCCTCAGGTGCCAGACTGTGATAGCGAGACCTCTAGTGTCAGGCACTAGAGGCAGTTATAGAAGAAAGTTTCCTATGGATCACATCCTTTCGGATATACCATTAGGAATGGTTGAGTTATACCTAAAAAATTATATATTTCAACTAGGTTCCATCAAAGATGGCCATTTTATAGAGTGTGTACTCATAATCCTTGAGTTATGCTTTGATCGTTCTTTGGAAATCTTGGTAATGGCTTTGAGGTCAAATCCTTATGTTTCTTTGTGACCGAGACGACTATATCTGGATGACCTTGGTATATGTATGAGAATATACCTAAGTAGAGCTAATAATGCACAATCTATGTGTTTTACATCATGTTTTATTTTTATTTTTGGTTTACTTATTGGTTTTTTTGTGGTGTTTTTTTGTGTATTTATGAGAGAACATTGTGGATATCGGTATCCCCTACTATGTACTGAGTTACTCACCCCTCAATGGGCTTAACCTGATCCTATTGTGTCTGGTGTGGACATTCAACATTTTGATAGTGGTGCTCAGAGATGGGACTGATGGACATCACGACGGTGGACATGGTGTCCTAGGACCAGGAAGGACCCATTAGGACTAGGAGTATATGACTTACTACTTCAGCTTCCAATAGCTTTACTACTCTAGTGAATGGGTGGGATTTTCCACAGATTGTCATCAGGGCTCCCTTTGTACCTTGTTGTTTCTAGTTCTTTTAATGGGATTGTATACTGGTCTAGTTTAACCACTCAGTTCTTTACTTGATGGCGTACTGTGGTTTTTGATTACTTAGTGTTCACTTTTTAGCATTTTGTATTTGTATTGTGAGTGCACGTTTGTACAAGTATCCAAGAAAATTCCTCCCACATAAAGGTTGATGGCTTTAGCACTAGTCACCAACCCCTAGCCTTTGGGAGGCGGGCTTGGGGTATGTCACAGTATGGGCCCTAGGGGACGAGTCATGATAGAGTGGTATCAGAGGTGGTTGGTTCTACCTCAATGGACAAGGGTATATTGTTTTTGTTTTTGAGAAACAGTGTTAAGTGTTTCGAGATCGGATTTCAGGACAGGGACTCCGGTGTTGGTGCGACAGCTGACGTATCTATACACTAGGACCCTGGACACCTGTTACCTGACTCGATATATGGAAACACTGGTTGTAGGGAATTTAAGGTAATATGAATTTGGTATTGATGTTCCTGATTTACATATTCCTTATCAAGTCAAATCTCCAGATATACTTCTGACTATGGTTCATCTTGACTCATTTAATGATTCTTCCACGATGATAGCCAGGTAGGATTATACAACATGATCATGATGATGATATTTATTGACTGGATGATTAAGTGAATGGTACTGATACTAGGTAATTACCTTCAGGTGGTTCACCAGTGTTTCCACCACCCATCGGGCAGCAGTTTCCACGAGTTGTTCAAGGTGAGGATGCATGTAGAATGACCTGATTAAACGAGTTTCAGAGGTATAGACCTCCTAGGTTCCATGGAGAGATAGATCCCTAGGTAGCTAAGGATTGGATTGAGGCAGTTATGCATGTTTTCCAGCTAGTGGGGAAACTACCCAACCAGATGGAGGTTTTGGCTGCTATCCTTCTTCAGGGATTAGTAGAAAGATGGTAGTGCCTGACTATCCAGACTCATGATGAGGTGAACCTCACTTGGGTAGAATTTGGGCGCCTATTCAGAGAGGAGTTTCTTCCAGCGATTTTACAATCTTTACACATACAAGAGTTGCTGCACCTATGACAAAGTAGCATGATAGTAGTAGAGTACTCATCGAGATTCACAGATCATTCTCAGTACTCTGTAGATATGGTGGGTGAACCATACTTTAGAATCTAAATCTTCAAGCATGGACTAGAACTAGAAATTAGGGAATTAGTGATACGTCTCAGCATTCCAACACATTCTGGGTTACTAGAACAAGCCCTGGTGGTTGAGAGATTCCAAGAAGAGGAGCAGGTGGATGTGACCTACGACAGAGGTCACAGAGTAGGGGTGTCTAATGGAGCTAGCAAACGAGTGGCGACAAGATTGTGACATAGGAGGAATACCCATTCCCAGACACAGACACGTGATTATGTGGAACAGTAGCATATCGAAGGAGAATATCAGCTACATGAGAGGCGGTGTTATTCTTGTAATAGCTGGGGGCATCTCGATAGAGTTTCCCAACCCGTTGTATTGCTGAGAGGGAGCCGGCAGACGAACATCCTTGGTAGTGACAGTGCTTGGAGAATGGAGTTCCCCAAGTGGGTAGGTGAGGTAGAGGAGTTGGATGAGCAGTAGGGGGTAGTCCCCACCAGGCCCAAGGAGCTGAAGGACATGGGCGAGGACAACAACATGTGGTCACGGTTCATAACAAAGAAGCTTCAAGAGAAGTTGAAGGTACTAGATGTGTTTTTTATTATTTTTCCTTTCTAAATAGACACATATGATGGAAGTTCCTTTTTCTACAAGTCATGTTTGAGACTAGGAGGTTCTGGTTAGACCATGGACTTGAACCTCATGCTTAGAGACTCCTGATGGAGGAGATCCACTGATCACACATAGACGCTGATAGTGTAACCTGGCTCATGGAGGTGAGAGTTGCAGTTGGGATCTCTTAGTCATGGCGTTGAGACCTTAAAATGTCATTATGGGTATAGACAATAACCATTCATGATTGGAATGATTATTTTAGGAAAGTGATGCAGTATATACTTGTGGTGGAGAAGAGCTTTCCTTTGTAAAAAAAAGAATCCCAGACATCACGGTTTGAACTCTTATAAAGAGTCCCACTTGAGTCATTCTGTGGTGGCAGAGTTAGACCACAAGATATTTTAGTAGTGCAGAATGGTTCCTAACCATCCATACTTAGTATAGATACCTGAAGTGGGAGTGTCTGTTTTCTTATTTCGGCTTTTGGTGTGGGCGCTAGAGGTTCTAGGAAGAGGGCCCAATAAGACCCAGCATTCACACCTGGGTAACCCTGTTTCATTCGAAATTAATATTGTGCATTAGTGTCAACCTTGAATGCATAAATCCCATGGGGATTTTAGCACAATGCATCCATGAGCCGATGTGGACTGTGGGGTTCTTTCTGGGATCTGCATCAGGTTAGCGTGGAGGTGAGCCGCTGAACCCCATGATTACAGATGAATCGCAGTGCTTAGTTCCTTCCCCACTTGTCACAGCTAAAGATAATTTTGCCTGTTGTGGCACAATGTTGACCTAGCATGACATGGACATGAGAGTGGTTGATCTTTGTGTTCCCTCATTGCGCGTGCTTGGAAGGACATGAACCTTTGTTTGACCCAGTTTCTTTTGATGAGTTTGGGATTTGGCTTCTCAGAGAAGAAAAGAGTAAAGGTGGTGAGAATGTAATGTCCTGGAATTACATGGATTTTTTTTTCAAAAATTAAATGGTATTTTTACAAGATAGATAAATTCAACGGAATGTGATTATGAGGTTCGGAGATCCTAGAACGGAATTTTGAACTTTTTTTAAGGTAAATTCTGTAAACATGTGAGTTATATTTTCTATCTTTTGAACTGACACTCAGATCAAAAATCCGAGGGCATCGTTGAATTATGACCACCAGCATTCGCATAGAAATGATATAACTTTGGCCTGAAAGGGACAAACAGAAAAGTTATTTTTTAGAATTTTCATGGAAAATAATAATATAATTTAATAAAATTATTTTATTATTCTTCCTCACTATTGAGTGGTGGATGATGATGCTGCGGGGAAGTAATGTGGCGACGACGATGCACATTAGTAAGGCTCATAAATGGCTCATTAAACTCATAACATAATAATTATTTAATGGAGTGTAACAATGAAACTATTTCATATATGAAACAGTGTAACGACACAGAGCCACATCATAATGGGAATGCTGTGACATGCTCTTATTTATAGATCAACGCGTTGGGGAAATATAGATTAGAAATTTGGAGGATTCTTTGTTGATCCTCTGACAAACTTCCTCCCTAGAAAAGAATGATGAACACTGATGGATCTTCACCACCTGCAACGCGCTTTGAAGATCAGAGCCAGGAGGTGACGTCGATGTCTTAACCCCTCGAGGATGAACACCACAACATCAGACGTCATAAGAGGTAGGGGTTTGTTTGTTAAAGAACTTCCTCATTATCCATTCTTCTTAAAACAACGGATGTAAATCAACCCATGAATAGGTTAATTAGTAGGTCACTTATTTATGAAGGAGGGTATCTTTTGAGGTTCAACGTTCGGATTGATTTATTTTGGATTTCACTAAACTCCCCGAAACCTCCCCGATTATTATCTTCTAACACAGAGGGCATGATATGACATTTATAAGTCCTGAGCCCCTATTCGTGTTCATTCCTTGTGATTGTCTATTTTAAAATTTGATGTAATGGTGTATCTAGATCTACCAAAGAAAAGAGGTCATCCCCTTGAGGCCATAGGAACAAAAAGTGTGAAAAACAGGCCACCAGAGTGCATCCGGCAGCTCAGCGGTGGCCCGCGGTGGCGCCAACCACGTGCCTGGTAGAAACGAAATTGGCAGCCAGCCTGACCAACTGCTTGAGGAGGAGGTGCACCCCAACAGTGCACCTGGGCAGTGGAATCCATGACCACGGTGGGCTGTGGCACTGGAGTCCCACGGTGCCAGCGTGGCACCGCGTGGAAAAGTCAACTCACCATGTGGGTTGATGCGAGGGACGCGACCGGTGGAACCAGCCACATGAGGAGGTGATAGATACAGTTATGATGCATTCATGGAGATGGGAGCCAGCCCACAATGGTGGGCTATGGTGATCCTAAAAGTCCGGACCAATCAGGCTGGCCCAGCGGGCCAGTTTTGTCCTAGCTTGGCCGGGCCAGACCCTATGGGCCGGGTCTACCTAGATCGGGTCGGGTCATCCTAGAACAGGTTGGTTTAGCTCAAAATGGGTCGGGTCATCCTATAACGAGTCGGGTCGGGTCTGACCGGACCCAGACCCTTTTCGACCTAGTTACGCTTAAAGGGCCTTATCTCCTAACCAAGACATCCATTTGATGAACTACTTGTAGTGATGGAATCCTTGGGTTGAGGTGGTACATTTGAGATATTTCACTTGAGTATTGGAGAATGTTGATGTATGGATAGGTTGGATCAAACACGAATCCAACTAGGCCCTTAGTACTAAAATTCCTATAACTTATAAACCGACCGTCTGATTAACGCGTCGTCTATCGTGTTGGAACCCTTATGACATGGAGGTCCTTCAGGTCACTTATTTGTGGAAATTCGTGGTATTTTATGTATTAATGATAGCTTTATGAGCATAAATAGGGTGTTTCTTGTGGTGAGATTTCGAATGTATACTCCCTTGAGGACTCAAGGCGTGGGTATTCCTTACTCTTCTACTCTGGTAGAGACAGGACTCCCCACATCATGGGTGTGAGTCTATTTTCCTCTGAGTAGGTTCTTCTATCATTGGAGTCGGTACTCCCCTTCTGGACTAAGTTATGAGTTTTCCATACTTAACTCACATAGAGCCTGGTACTCCCCTACCAGGTAGGGTGCGAGTCCTTTATGTTAGGAGTAGGTACTCCCATATTGACCTGGGATGTGAGTCCCCCTTACATAGTGTTATGAAAAAGTTGATACTCCCCTACTGTTCTAGGGTGTGGGTCCTCTAGCATGGGGTTGGTACTCCCCGTACGTACTAGAGTAAGAATCCCCCACAATAGATATTGTAAAACAATTGGTTACTCCTATACTTTACGAGGGCGCAGGTCCTCTAGTCATCGAGCCGTACTCCCCAACCGATTCAGGGTGCGATTCATCTTTTTACCTTGTTCCAACTGAGTTGGTACTCCCCTATCGTGCTAGGGTGTGGGTCCTTTATCCTAGGTTTAGTACTCCTCTGACATACTAGGGTGCAGGTCCCCCATAGTGAACAAACTACAAGATTTGTACTGCCATACCAGGTAGGGTGTGGGTCCTCACTAATAGAGTAGTACTCCCCCATCTCCGAGTATCAATGGGGAGCAGGTCCTTAATGGGAGTTGGAGATCCCTTGATTATAGTACACAATTACAAGGGGCAAGCCCCTCTACGTGATGTAATCAATACCCATTGTAGAAGTCAATACCCCCTCAACAGACTGTGGTTCATGCCACTTCTTAGTGGAGTGATTGAGATACCATGGGTTATAGTAGAGTAGTGCTCCCCCAACTAAAAACAGTGTCATGGAGTGGGCTTCTTTACTTGGTTTCCCTTGGTCTTGCCTTAGGCTCAAGACTGTGACAACGAGACCTATAGTTCTGGGAACTAGAGGTAGTTATAGTAGAATTTTCTCAATGGAGCACATCCTTTCTGATGTTCCATTAGGAATGGTTGACTTATAAATAATGGATCACATGTAACACCCCAAGCTTCTATGGTACGCTTCTCTTTGAATAATGTGATAGCGTGTGTCGTATGCAACATCGAGTTCTAACACATGACAACCAATCAAACTAGCCGTTATGAATAGTAATACCTACTTTTTGAAATTTTATAAATTTTATCTCTACAAATTAACTACATTTTTGGATGCGGAATATTGAATTTATCTTAGGGTGAAATTTTTGAACTTTTCGGATAACATTTATATTTTGATGAATAGTGAAAATTACTAAATTTTAATTAGAAACAACTTTTTTAATCGAAATAATTTATATTGATAAATTATGAATTTGAGTGGTTTTAAAGTATATTTAGAATATATTTTTACCATTTAATACAATGTTGGTCATTGTACATAATTTTACAATTAAATCGGACATAAACAAGTGTCAATCTTTTGATAGTTATTATCTCTTAAAAACACGTTTTTTTAACAACGAGAATTGATTTTAAATTAATTTCTGCCACTTCTGTGTTTCTAATTTTGGAAAAATGGATTCCATATTTGGAATCAGGATGTTCATATTGTTTAAATATGTAACTTTTATTTTTAGACATTTTGAATAATTACTTCGGTAAATATTTTATTTACCATGGTTAAGGGTAAATCCGGTAAATATGGGTTAAAAAATAATATTATAATAATACTAAATTACCCTAAAACGTGTCCTAACCTTATTGGTGGATACATGTCCGAGCCTAGGCATCTTTGGGTCGATTTTGGGTCCCCATGGATCCACTTGTAGGTGATAGGGACACTTTATTTTTAATTAAGTTAAAATAAGTACAAAAATGACATAAGCATATATCTTTTAGAAAAACAATATTTACATAGGGTAATATATGTTGGATTTTCTACTATAAATATTCATTAGAAAGATAAAAATATTTCCTACATAATGATATTTTATTTATAATTTTTAGACATTAAAGAATTTAATTTACTTATGACACAATGATGATGAAGTAATTACCATAATAGTGAAAAATTAAACTTATTGATATTATAAATACCCAAATAAATATAATTTGAGACTTTTAATGAATTAAACTAATTTTATAGGATAATATGAAAAATATTTATTGATTTAATTGACTTTATTAGAAGTAATAATTCTGTTATGATTTCTACAAAAATAAACTATTGAATAGTGTCAAAATTGACATAAAAGAGTTTTTAACACAAATATTATATTATTAATTGATATTAAATTCTTAAAAATATATGGTTCGGCAAATAGACTTATATCAGGATAGTTGTATCATTAATGGACCACTTGGGGGTCGCTTAGATGTATATAGTATGTTTATTAACCATATACTTTAAAAACACAAAGAGACATTGTAAAAGTGAAACTAATTAACTTAGAGTTAAGACTTAAAGATAAGGTTAATATAATAACCCAAACCTGTCTAAATTCTATTGGTTGAGTGGTGTTCGACCCATCCCCACCTTAAAATTTAAATAATCAACTTTGGAGACATTAGAAACCGAATATGAATTTATTATAAATTAATATTTCTAGCTTTTCTAATGGTGCCCCTCACTCCTCTTATAAAAGGGCACTCATCCTTCTCATTGATTCACACCTTAAAAACCTTTTGGTTAGGCCAAACCCTTCTCAAATACTCTATAAACTTTCCTCAATACATCCTAGAGGCCTTAGTTTGATCAGAAAGCCAACCTATAGAGGCTTTTTGATCAAATCAAAAGGAAGAACCCGAAGAAGAGGTAATGTTTTCACCACCCTTTTTAAAATTCATTTCTTCTTCAACATCTTATTTCTTTGTTATTACCATTCTAAAATAATAACTCAAGTATCTTATATATACTGTGATGCTATTATAAATATGGTACAACTATATTCAGTATTCTATACACCCTTTGAATAACATGTCACCATACGTGGGTACGTATGGCTTACCGTCTCCACGTCGTGGTGTAATTGTTATTCAATATAGTATTATTTGGATGAGTATAATAATGATGTGTAATTCATGTAAATAATAAATATAACATGATAATTATTCTGTATATATAATATACCATCCAATTATATATTATTTTAATATCAAAAGAATGATATTGTCGCTCGTGCGTACGTACGGACTACCATCTCCACGAACGCGATGAGATTCATTCTCCATCGTATCCATTCAAGTATAATTATCATTTGATGATTTAAAAATAATGTTTAAGTACTTGATATAATTATGGATATGAATAATATACAACCTATCCATGACAAACATGGCTTACGTAACAAAACATATAAACGAAAATGAGTAAGTTAACACTCGAAATGACGATAATACTAAGATATTATTAACAAAGGAATGTTAAAAAGATAATATAAGATATCATATTAATATATATGATTCTTTTATAATTTAATAACAATTATTTCACCTTTATACAGGAGGTTAACCTACCCTCAATCAAGGAAAAGTACAAGGTAAGTGTTATTTTACAATCTCTTCATTATCCGAGGTTGTTTATACGTAATTATCTATTGGGACTTCTTTATCATCCACATCCATGTTTGTTATAAATGTATTTCAAAACATTTTTAATATTTACTAGAATATGGGTTAAAGTCATTTATACCCTTGTTTGACATTTTATAAGAGGTTTATTAAGGAATCTTTTCATCGTTTTCCAAACAAGGTGCTTTTTAACCTTTTCGACAGAATTAAGGTAAGAATGTTTTTTAACTTATATGGCAGGTGCAGCTATTTTCCGCCATTATAAAATCATCGAAGATTCCCTTACAATATTATAAGAATATTTTCGAAGAAAATGTTTTATTTTATAAATATATGAATCTTAAATGATTTCAAAATATAAAGAGATATTTCTCTAAAAAGAGTTTTAATTTCATCTATGTCAACATCCTTTGATGGATTTTACGCTTATTTAAAGTTTATTTATTAAGATACAAAAATTATATATTGTATTGAAGGTTTCATGATATTTTTGACTGTGGATGTGTTATTTTTATACCATTCATGGTTTATGGATGATGTATTTACATTTCGTATGCTAGTTTTAATATGAATGTTTATGTTATGTTTAAACTTTTTCATATGGGAATGAATTGGACTTAATTTGTGATGGGTGGAGCCCGCTAAAGCACCTAGATGTATCGGTAGGTCTCATGAGACAAACTAGTGTCTCTGCGTAAGGCCTTGAAAAAATATTATTTGTAGTCCTGGCATGAGGCCTTGGCTATGTGGTTATGATAGTCTAGCATTATGCATTCTATCATTATGAAAGTGTTTATTGATATTGCATGTGATTATTCAATTTGCAGAATATCCATGTGAATAAGTAAATGGAATTATTTCATTTTATTTTTTCCATACTATGTTGAAGTTCCTGTTTAAAATGCTTTTGTTTTAGTTATACATTGCCTTAAATGTTTATTCTTATTTATGATAGTTTCTACTATATTTTTATCCTTACTGGGCATTTGAGCTTACCCCTTTTCTATGTTTTATTTTTCCCAGGGTATGAAGAAGTAAATTATGAATGACCTGTAGGGATAGTATTAGGGGATAAGAGTGTGGTCTATGGAGACTATGTTTCTGTAGTTTTCATTTTTATGATGTAAAACTTTATGAATATATCTAGTGTTTCCAAGGTACTAAACTAATCGGTTTTTCGAGACTTGATATTTCTTGTGATCATTCCAATATTATGTAATAATGCACCGAATCTGGGTAACTGGGGTCTGGGTGTTACAGTTGGTATCAAAGGAAGTTTAGTACAAACCTTGGAATCTAGATTTAGATAAACTCTGATTAGAGCACATAGATTTAAGATGGAATTTGAGGATTAGTATAGAAGAACTTCCTAGAATTTTGGTATTGTGGAGATTTTGTGAGTTTTTTGAGAAATACATCCCTGTCTAGATACGAGCAGGTAGAGGAGGCTCTGGCACAGATGTACCTAGGGGTAAAACCCGAAAACACTGCTTTGAGCTAGATTCGAACAGGAACTGGTGCACGACAACAAGTCTGGGTGCACTCTTGGTTACGACACTCCCGGGGGATATGCTTAGGATAACTCTCATTTTCTTTACAAATAATTATGAAAGGTTTATGAGTATATACTTCCTCAAAGAAAACATTTTTATGATTATGGATTATATCCATAAATAGTTCAATTTATGTTAAGTGTTTTATAAGTATGGAATTATATATTTTGATTCATAAACTGATCTTATTGATGCCATTGTTTAGAAATGTTGCCTAGTGGAAGAAATGGAAACTGTATCAATGCACACACTCCATGTAGGGATTTCCTTCCTGCTCAAGATAATTATAGTGGATCTGATAATGTAACTGGTGTCGATCAGCTAATCACCATACTGGGACAACTCACTCAGGTTATGAATAATAACCTTACCTATATGGCGCACCCTGATCCGCAGCATGGAGGATCAATGTTAGATTTCTTTATGAGTCAACAACCACCAACGTTCAACGAGAGTACAAATACCTTAGTAGCTGAGCAATGGATAAATTCCCTAGAGAAAATATTTCAGGATTTGGGGAGTAGTGAAAGGGAAAAATTTATCATGGTAGTTTACCGCCTAACTAGAGATTTTGATCAATGGTGGTCATTGATTCAAAATACGAAGGAAGATGATGAAGTATCAAATATGGAATGGAGGGAGTTCAAAGATCTTTCTTTAGAAAAATAGTTTCCTCGTGACCATCGAGCAGATATGGAAAGGCAATTTCTGAGTCTGAGACAAAAGGAAGATGAGAATGTCACAAAGTATGAGGCTAACTTTACAAGGTTAGCAAGGTATGCTGGAGATTATATACATAACCCAAGAAGTAAGATTGATCGTTTCTTTTATGGGTTAAAACCATTTCTCCGTCGAGCATTAGTCTCACAATCCTTTTCATCGTACGAAGAAATTGTCTCATATGCTATCAAGACTGAAAAGGACTTATCTAAGTTTTATGATTTTAAAGAAAAACAAGAGAAGAAGAGACCTGCTGATCAATCTCGGAATGGAAATAATCAAAAGAAGGGAAATGTTGAATATCCATCCTGTGGTAAATGTGGGAAGAAACACCCCGGTACTTGCTTGAAGGGAACGAGATTCTGTTACAAGTGTGGTGAAAAAGGCCACCAAGATCGTGATTGCAAATGGAAGAAGGAAGCTACCAATGTTCAGTGGTACAATTGCAGGGAGATGGGACATTATGCAAATGAATTTCCTAAGAATCAGGGGAACTTACCTCAGAAAAGGCCAAGGGATCAAGGCCAAACTTATGCTATCACTACTGCTGAGGTAGAAGCTCTGAAAGACGTGGTGGCAGGTAATTTAATGGTTTCCTCAAGTTTAGAAAATGCATTATTTGATTCTGGATCATTTCATTGTTTCATATCTTCCCAGTTTTCTAAGAAAATTAGATATTTTAAATTTGATTTAATAAGGGAGTTTTCAGTTAAAACTCCTAAAGGAAGTATCATTGAAATAATGTTTTGTGAATCAGTCCCCATTAGAGCACATAAATGTTCTTTATCTGCTGATCTCATCGTCATACCTATGATTGAGTTTGATAAAATCCTTGGTGTGGACTGGCTTTTGGACTATGATGTGAAGATTTATTGTAAGAAGAAAGAGGTTACAATTCTTGAGGATTATGATAAGGAACACCTTATCTTTAGAGCAGAATCATCACCACCTAATTCTTATCTAGATCCACCCCCAGTAGCTCAACTAAATTCAATTATTGGGGAGGAAGAGAATGAAATAACTATGGGTGAGGAAAAGAATGTTCAAATAGAGTATGTAACTATTGTGAATGAATATGTATATGTATTTCTGGAATATTTACTTGGACAACCTCCATAACGAGAAGTTGAGTTTTCCATTGATTTAATTCCGGGATCAAGGCCTATATCGAAGACCCCTTATAGAATGGCCACTGTAGAATTAGTCGAACTAAAGAAACAACTAGGGGAATTGAGTAATAAGGGATTTATTTGCCCTAGTGTTTCACCATGGGGAGCCCCTATTCTTTTTGTTAAAAAGAAAGATGGATCTATGAGGTTATGTATCGACTACAGGGAGATCAATGCTATAATAATAAAGAAAAAGTATCCCCTACCTCGCATTGATGATTTATTTGACCAACTGCATGGAGCTCAATACTTTTCAAAGATTGACCTTTGATCTGGATACCATCCATTGTGTGTGAAGAAGGAAGACATTTCAAAGACAGCATTTCGAACCAGGTACGTGCATTACAAGTTTACAGTAATGCCTTTTGGATTGACTAATGCACCCTCTGTATTAATGGATCCGATGAATAGAGTTTTCAAGGAATATCTCGATGAATTTGTGGTGGTATGTATTGATGATATCTTGGTATAATCTAAAAGCTACAAAGATCATGAAAATCACTTGCGCATTATCCTGAAGACTCTGAGAAGACGTAAATTATATGGGAAGTTTAGCCCGTGTGAATTCTTGTTTCAGGAGATTTGTTTTCTTGGCCATATTATCTCTAAAGATGGAATCTCTGTTGATCCTTCTAAGACTAAGGCAATCGAAGAATGGCCAGCACTTACGAGTATAACTGAGGTACATAGTTTTATTGGTTTAGCAGGTTATTATCGATGTTTCGTCCAGAATTTTGTCCGATTGGCTAACCCATTAACCAAGCTCACACGTAAAGGGGTTAAATTTGTTTGGACAAAAGAGTGTGAAGAATGTTTGGAATAACTGAAGAGAAGATTAGTCAATGATCCTATATTGACTCTACCATTGGGGAATGATGGTTTCGTTATTTATAGTGATGCATCGAAGAAAGGACTTGGTTGTGTCATTATGCAGAACGATAGGGTTATTGCCTATGCATCACGACAGTTGAAAATTCATGAACAAAACTATCCTACTCATGATCTCGAGTTAGCATTTGTGATCTTTGCTTTGAAGATATGGAGGCACTACCTCTATGGTGAAAATTTTAGATTTATACTGATCACACGAGTTTGAAGTATATTTTCTCACAAAAAGAACTCAACATGAGGAAAAGGAGATGGCTTGAATTACTCAAGGATTATGATTGTACGATATACTACCACTCGGAGAAATCAATCAAGGTGGAAGATTCATTGAGCAGAAAAGACCATGGAGTTTTGAACGTGTTGAGAGTTGAAAGGGATCCAATTTTCATGGATCTAGTGAAGATGGACATGGGAATAACCAGGGAAGGTGAAACATCAATGCTTTTTCAAATGTTTTCCAAACCATCTTTACTAGAAAGGATTAAGTGTTCTCAGACCGATGATGAAGAATTTCAAAAGAAGATTAAAGATGTGAATGATGGGAGATTGAGAGACTTTGTGTATGAAGATGGAATTTTGAAATTCGGGAAGAGGATTTGTGTTCCCGATATACCAGATCTAAAAAGGGAATTGCTGGATGATGCTCATAGTTCCAATTTCTCCATACACCCTAGGAGCACAAAAATGTATAGATATTTGAAGGAACATTTTTGGTGGGACAACATGAAGAGGGAGATTTTCGATTTTGTGTCAAGATGTATGGTTTGTCAACAAGTGAAAACTGGAAGGCAACAGCCTAGTAGAGTATTGCAACCTATTCCCATACTAGAGTGGAAATGGGACAATATTATGATAGACATTTTCATGGGACTACCAAAGACTCCTAGAAGGAACGATGCAATATGGGTTATTGTTGATTGTCTTACCAAGTCAGCACATTTTCTTGCTATAAGAGAAGATCTACCACTAGAAAGTCTAGCAAGAATATATATTAATGAAGTTGTGAGACTTCATGGAGTACCCCTATTGATTGTTTCTGATCGTAATCCCCATTTTACTTCAATATTCTGGAAAAGTCTTTAGAAAGCCTTGGATACTGAACTTCATTTGAGCAATGCATACCACCCTCAGACAAACGGACAATCAGAATGGACTATTCAAACCTTAGAAGACATGTTGAGATCCTGCTCACTTGACTTTCCGGATATGTGGGATCAATATTTACCTTTGGTAGAATTTTCCTATAACAATAGCTTCCATTCGAGTATTCAGATGGCACCATATGAAGTGTTATACAGAAAGAGATGCCGCATAACAACCTGTTGGGATAACGTTGGTGAAAGGAAACATGTAGGTCCAGAACTAGGTGAGGAAATGATGGAAAACGTGAAGGTAATCCAAAATCACATCAAAGCAGCTCAAAGTAGGCAGAAGAGCTATGCCGATAATCGAAGGAAGGATTTGGAATTTCAAGTCGGTGATCATGTTTTCATGAAGGTATCTCCAGGGAAGGGAGTCATACATTTTGGTAAGAAAGGTAAATTGAGTCCCAGGTACATTGGACCTTTCAAAATTCTAGAACGAATTGGGGCTGTAGCTTACCGATTGGCAATGCCACCAAGTCTCTTCAAAGTTCACGATGTGTTCCATGTATCTCTGTTGAAGAAATATAGTCTAACCTAACGCATGTAATCACCTATGAGGAATTAGAACTAGAACCCGATCTGTCTTATTGCGAAGAGCCTGTCATGATTCTTGATATGAGAGAACAAGTACTGAGAAACCGGACGACGCGTCTGGTAAAAGTTTTGTAGAGAAACCATAAGATGGAAGAGGCAACGTGGGAACCCGAGGAACTTATGATGAAGAACCACCCAAGTCTTTCCATGCGATAGTATTATAGAAATTTCGAGGATGAAATTATTTGAAGGAGGGGAGAATGTAACACCCCAAGATTCTACGGTACGATTCTCTTTGAATAATGTGATAGCATGTGTTGTACGCAACATTGAGTTCTAACACACCACAACCAATCAAACTAGCCGTTATGAATAATAATACCTAATTTTTGAAATTTTATAAATTTTATCTCTCAAAATGGACTTCATTATTGGATGCGGAATATTGAATTTAGACTAGGGTAACATTTTGGAACTTTTTGGATAATATTTATATTTTGATAAATAGTGAAAATTACTAAATTTTAATTAAAAACAACATTTTTAATTGAAAACATTTATATAGATAAATTATGAATTTGTGTGGTTTTAAAGTATATTTAGAATATATTTTTACGATTTAATGCAATGTTGGTCATTGTACGTAATTTTACACTTAAACCGGACATAAACAAGTGTCAATATTTTGATAGTTATTATCTCTTAAATTAACGTTTTTTTAGTTTTAACAACGAGAATTAAATTTAAATTAATTTCTTCCGCTTCTGTGTTTTGAATTTGGAAAAACGTATTCCATATTTGGAATCAGGATGTTTATATTGTGTAAATATGTAACTTTTATTTTTAGACATTTTGAATAATTACTTTGGTAAATATTTTATGTACCATGGTTAAGGGTAAATCCAGTAAATAAGGGTTAAAAAATAATATTATAATAATAAAAAATTACCCTAAAACGTGTCATACCCTTATTGGTGGATACATGTCAAAATATTTTCATCTTTGGGTAGATTTTGGGACCCCATGGAGCCACTTTTAGGTGATAGGGACACTTTATTTTTAATTAAGTTAAAATAAGTACAAAAATGACATAAGCATATATCTTTTAGAAAAACAATTTTTACACAGGGTTATATATGTTGGATTTTCAACAATAAAAATTCATTAGAAAGATAAAAAAGATTTCATACATAATTATAGTTTATTTATAATTTTTATAAATTAAATAAGTTAATTTATTTATGACACAATGATGATACTGTAATTACCATAATAGTAAAAAATTCAAATAATTGATATTATAAATACCCAAATAAATATAATTTGAGACTTTTAATGAATTACACTAATTTTATAGGATAATAAGACATATTAGGATTTATTTAATGGACTTTTTTTTGAATTAATCATTCTGTTATGAGTCTTACAAAAATCAATTATTAAATAGTGTCAAAATTGACATAAAAGAGATTTTAAAAAAAATATTATATTATTAAATGATATTAAATTCCATAAATCTAATGTTCGGTTAAGAGACTTATGTCAAGATAGGTGTATCATTAATTGACCACATGGGGGTCTCTTGGATGTATATAGTAAGTTTATTAACCATATAATATAAAAACACAAAGAGACATTGTAAAAGTGAAACTAGTTAACTTAGAGTTAATACTTGAAGATAAGGATAATATAGTAACACAAACCTCTATAAATTCTATTGGTTGAGTTGTTTTAGACCCATCCCCACCTTAAACTTTAAATAATAAACTTTGGAGCCATTAGAAACCGAATATGAATTTATTATAAGTTAATATTTCTAGCTTTTCCAAAGGTGCCCCTCACTCCTCTTATAAAAGGGAACTCCTCCTTCCCATTGCTTCACACCTTCAAAACCTTTTGGTTCATCCAAAACCTGCCCAAATACTCTATATAATTCCGTCACTACAACCTAGAGGCCTTATTTTGATCATAAAGCCAACCTAAGGATCCCTTTTGATCAAATCAAAAGGAAGAACCCGAAGAAGAGGTAATGTATTCACCACCCTTTTTCAAATGCATTTCTACTTCAACTTTTTCTTTCTTTGTTATTACCATTCTAAAATAATAACTCCAGTATCTTATATATACTGTGATGTTATTATAAATATGGTACAACCATATTCATTATTCTATCCACCCTTTGAATAACATGTCACCATACGTGCATATGTACGACTTACCGTCTCCACGTCGTGGTATAATTGTTATTAAATATATTATTATTTGGATGGGTATAATAATGATGTGTAATTCATGTAAATAATAAATATAACATGATAATGATTA
Organism: Viscum album; assembly: GCA_963277665.1. Classification (NCBI taxonomy): domain Eukaryota; kingdom Viridiplantae; phylum Streptophyta; class Magnoliopsida; order Santalales; family Viscaceae; genus Viscum; species Viscum album. The sequence continues at coordinate 1,903,903,317 of OY728152.1, read as the reverse complement.
TGTATATATAATATACCATCCAACTATATATTATTTTAATATCAAAAGAATGATATTGTCGCTCGTGCGTACGTACGGACTACCGTCTCTATGAACGCGATGAGATTCATTCTCTATCGTATCCATTCAAGTATAATTATCATTTTATGATTTAAAAATAATGTTTAAGGACTTGATACAATTCAGGATATGAATAAGATACAACCTATCCATGATAAACATGTCTTACGTAACAAAAAATATAAAAGAAAATGAGTAAGTTAACACCCGAAATGACGATAATACTAAGATATTATTAACAAATAAATGTTAAAAGATAATATATGATATCATATTAATATATATGATTCATTTATAATTTAATAAAAATTATTTCTCCATTATATAGGAGGTTAACCTACCCTCAACCAAGGAAATGTACAAGTTAAGGGTTATTTTACAATCACTTCATTATCCGAGGTTGTTTATATGTAATTATCTATTGGGACTTCGTTATCATCCACATCCATGTTTCTTAAATGTATTTCAAAACATTTTTAATATTTTCTATAATATGGGTTAAAGTCATTTATACCCTTGTTAGACTTTTTATAAGACGTTTATAAATGAATCTTTCCGTCGTTTTCCAAACAAGGTGCTTTTTAACATTTTCGACATAATTAAGGTAAGAATTTTTTTTAACTTATACGGCAGGTGCGGCTATTTTCCACCATTATAAAATCGTAGAACCTTCCCTTAAAATATTATAAGAATATTTTCAAAGAAAATGTTTTATTTTATAAATATATGACTCTTAAATGATTTCAAAATAGAAAGATATATTTCTCTAAAAAGAGTTTTAACTTCATCTATGTCAACATCCTTTGATGGATTTTACGCTTATTTGAAGTTTATTTATTATGATTCAAAACATCTATATTGTATTGAAGGTTTTGAGACATGTTTGACTATGGATGTGTTATTTTTATACCATTCATGGTTTATGGACGAAGTATCTACATTTCATGTGCTAGTTTTAATACGAATGTTTATGTTATGTTTAAACCTTTTTATATGGGAATGCATTAGAGTTAATATGTGATGGGTGGAACCCGCTATAGCTCCTCGATGCATTGGTAGGTCTCACAAGACAAACTAGTGTCTTGGCATAAGGCCTTGACAAAATCTTATTTGTAGTCTTGGCACGATGCCTTGGCTATGTGGTTATGATAGACTGGCATTATGCATTCCATCATTATGAAAGTGGTTATTGATATTGCATGTGATTATTTTATTAGTAGAATATACATGTGAATAAGTAAATGGAATAATTTCATTTTATTTTTGCCATAATATGTTGAAGTTCAAGTTTAAAAGGCTTTTGTTTAAGTTATACATTGCCTTAAATGTTTATTCTTATTTATGAATGTTTCTGCTATATTGTTATCCTTACTGGGCATTTGAGCTCACCCCTTTTCTATGTTTTATTTTTCTCAGGGTGTGAAGAAGTAAATTATGAATGACCTGCAGGGATAGTATGAGGGGATAAGAGTGTGGTATATGGAGACTATGTTTCTTTAGTTTTCATTTTTATGATGTAAAACTTTATTAATATATATACTGTTTCCAAGGCTACTAAACTAATTGGTCTTTCGAGATTTGATATTTATTATGATCCTGCCATTATTATGTAATAATGCACCAACTATGGGTAACTGTGGTCAGGGCGTTACATCACATCTCTAAGCCTGGTGCCATCAAGGATGGCCAGTTCAGGGATCATGTACTCCTGATCATTGAGTTATTCTTTGAGCCTTCTTTGGAAATATTTGTAATGGATTTGTGGTCGGAGCCTTATGTTTATTTATGGATGAGATGAGTACATATAGATTACCTAGGTATATGTATGGGAATATACCTGTGTAGAGCTTTCTATGCATAATATTTTTGATTTACTTCATGGTTTTGGTTTTTTGCTTTCCTTCTTTGTTGTTTTGTGTTGTTTTTATTTGTGGATTTCTGAGAGACCATTGAGGGTCTTGGGGTCCCCTACTAAGTACTGATTTACTTACCCCTACACGGGCTTCTCCCACACGTGTTGTCTCTGGTGCAGACATTTGACATTTCTATTAAGGAGCACAAGGAGACAAGATCGATGGACGTCACAATAGTGGACTTAGTGGACTAGGACCTAGCGGGGCCCAGTAGGGACATGTGGACAAGACATACTACTTAGGCTTCTAGTAGCTTCAATACTCTAGCGACCAGATGGGATTTTACATAGATTTCCATCGATGCTCCCTTTGTACCTTTCTATTTCTAGTTCTTTTGTTGGGCTTGTATACTATCCTGGTTTTACCATTTAGCGCTTTACTTGTTGTTGTTCTCTCTGGTTTCCAAATATGTAGTGTTCACCTTTTAGCTTTGTGGATTTGGTTTCTAAGTGATTGTGTGTATGTATCCAAGGAAATGCTTCCCACTTGCAGGTTGATGCCTTCGACACTAGTCTCCAACCCTAATCCTCCAGAAGGTGGGCTTGGGGTATGTCATGGTATGAGCCCTGGGGGATGGGTCATGACTATAATACTTGATATCCATTTTCATATGTTATCTATATATTTTTCCTAGAAAGAAGAATTGATCTTACTAACCATTTGTAGACACATTAATCCCTCTTGTTCTAAAAATACATTTTATGATCACTATGATGACTTCTATACATAAATGAATATGTGTAATTTTCATGTCTTATTGTATTTAATTGCTGTTACTAAATCTTTTATTTATTTCATATAGACATGTTCCATAGGGTCTCTATTAAATAAAATTTCCTTAAAAACCATCCTCCCATTATAATGATCATATAATGCTATTATTTATTGGAATTGACTTGTACCATATATATACCATTTTTCTTGAATACTCTCCAAAAATATCATTTCTAGAAATATCCAAAATATGGTTCTCCCTAAATTTTGGTATAAGGATTTAATTATTGAATTCAAAAATACATTTCAATATTAGGATTTTTCTATTGATTACATTTTTTAGGATTGATTATTCATATTCAATAATATGTCACTAGTGATGGTGAATATAAAACCAACTTTTGGTTTTAATTTCTTACAAAAAATGTGTCTCTTGGAATGCACATGAGCCTCATCCCAGTTGGTAAGGTATCCTTAAGTACATCCACGAGACCCAAGTTCCAAACCAAGTGGAGGAATATTTCTAGGGGTACTGTAGCAGGTACTAAAGCAAACACTATGCGGGTATTGTTCAGGCACTGTTCGGTACTGTAGTAGCCGAAACTATTCAACTTCGGGCAATGGTCTGGTCTTGGAGTTCTTAAGGCCTTTGGACCACCCAAGACGTCAGGTCAGTAGGGATTTTGTGCCACATTTAAGGCCTTCAGGGCACCTTAAGTCCTTTGGTCCACATGCAGTTTCCCCATACAGACTCTACAAGAAAAGAGCATCCCCAGAGTAGGATTCAGAGTAGGTGCACTCACAAGAGAAGAACTGATTGATTTAGAAGAATGAGAGGGTATGGCTATGCCATCGAAACCAGCCTGTGCTTTCAAGGGAAGCTTAGTCATATGGACCTGCGAAGTTGGAGAGCTACCATCATGATGCAGATGCTGGGGAGGGTCAGTTCCTTGTAGTTGTAGTCTGGTTGAATTCCCTAAGGCTTTCAAGTCATGTAATGTCCCTTAAACCTATGGTCCATGTAATCACTAAGACAATGATCCTTGTAATGGTTCCCCCTCATTTCTTGAATGAGGGGTTATCAAATATCAATAAAAAATGAAGGCCTTCAGTCTATTCAGGTATGTGTCTCTTGGAAGAATTCCTCACACTATTCATAGAGAATTCTATGTTCATAAGCTAAATCACATGAACCAGTAGCCTAGAATTCATTAAAGTCTTTCCTAATCCCACTATGTAAAAGTGTGATGTTCTTCCCTTTTTATAGAAATATTATGGGTTTAGACTAATAACATATTTCAATATCGTTAGTTTCTATAGGATTATTAACAAATATTCACATAGTGTTTCATTTATATTATTTGGTAGGCAAGCCAAATTTTAACAAAATATTCCCATTAATAACTATAATTTTCTCATAATTAGATCAATATAATTTTAAAATTAATATAATATATATTTTTTAATTTAGTTATAATATGGTTAGCTATTGTTTTACAATTTTTGAAACATGTATTTAAAGAAATTATGGAATATTTTCAATCCATATAAGACATTTTATCAATCGTCTTTTACAAACATCATATCTTTGATGTATTAAGAAATATGAGTTTGGAATTATCTTCTCTCCACATATTAATGATTAATGAATACTTGGTTATGATAAAATCCAATAAGTTTTCCCATATGATTCTGTATCCTTTACCATGTTTATTAATTTCTTCACTGAGCCTTCCTAAAATCACTTAATAGAATATTTTTAAGTATATAAACTTACCTTTTGGCAATTCCTTAATAATAATTCACATGATTTTCTATACTAAGATGTCTAGATTTTTTTCATTACTTTATTTATAAATGTTTCTTTGTCAATAAATTCATAGTTAATTATCTAGTATACCTAGTGTCATATCTCAAAAGAGACTAGAACACCCTTCTAGATATAAAATGGTCAACTACAACAATTTTTATTTGAAAATGAATTATCTTTCCCCTGTGACATATTCAATGACCTATATTTATATTTACCATTTATTTATGGTTAAAACATGCGTGATTCAGGAATTATATAATTATTAGTTCAGTATGAAGTACTATAGAATAATCTATTCCAAATATAAAACAATGTATCATTGTGTCTAATCAGACACTGATATTTTTTTTCAATGATCAATAAAAATAATAGTTTAACTCAAATCTATTTGATAATATTGGATTCATTCATTTATTTATACTAATATTTGAATCACTAGTCTTTATATCTTTATAAAATAGTACTTAACTTTTGAAATGTTTTTGTAATATCTTGGTCTCTATATTCAAATACATAGAAAACATATTATATTTTATTTAGGAATAAGTAAAAAAAGTAATACTTAAAATAATGAATATATTTGAAGTAAATATAATACGATACTTTTCCTTCAATTCATCGTAATTCTTCTTCCAACACCCTTTCTTACAACATGAGAAAAAGATTAAAAAATTTGTCATATTCTTACCCCCTGGTCCTCCTCCTCTTGGTTGGGAGTTGTGTAGATTCTTTATAATTAGTGTTATTGTGAGGGTTGTTTTCTTTTACATTCCTCTTTTTCAACATAATTACAAGTGGATTTTAAAGCTCCATAACCTTATAAAAATAGATAATAAGAGTAAGAATATATAGAAGAGAATTCTTAGTGTTGTTCATATTAAAATTCAAAAAAAAATCTGGATAATCTCAAAGTAAGTAATTAAAGTATATGTTATGTGTTCAGTTATTTAGAAAACTTAAAAACTCGAATATTGAGTTACCCAATGTATGCAAATAGGTTGACTACTTTAGGACTATCCCATGCACCCTCTCTATTATTTCTTGTAAATATAACCTTCAAAATATCACACCACCCTTATCTGGCTCTCTCTGGATAATGATTTCACATATGGGTGAGAATAGTAAATGTAACCATAATTTCATGTGACTTTTGAAGTTCACTATACAGGGAAGATAAAGTCAAAAACTGGACATATAGTGCATCATCAAAGTGTTTCTTATAAGAATATGTCTTTTCATCATTCACCTCCTTAGAAGGAAGATCCAGAACTAGGGACTCTAACACATAATATTTCTTATAATGGCATCATATAATGCACAAGCACTTGTACCATTACTTGAAGTTTCTTTTAGTAAAGAGAATGTATTTCCCAAACACTTATTATAGGGATAACATGGTTGAATATAAATAAATTATACTAAAACAATTTAAAATAAAAAATAATTACTTTATTTGGATTACCAAAAATATGTGAGATAAAATAATTTAAATTTACTTTTAGTCTCCCACTATTTTATTAGGTCCAAAAATCCATCACCATTGGACTTAGATTGTCCTATCACATAAAAATTATAGTGGAAAGGATAAATATTTCACTTTTCACAACCCATAATTTTTTTTGATAAGTTATTAAAATGTATTTAGGTAGGTGGAATTTGCAATTACTAATTCACACCCCTTGATCAATTTACTAGACACATCAATCCTAAAATATTGACTGATATTTCCCCAAAAATTTCCTTAAAAAAGTTACTGAATAGACTTATTCAGTTAATAGTTTCATGAGGGTTTTTTTAAATTATATATAAACATGTATTATTAATATTATTTAGATTTTACATAATTGATCAACTATGTTTTCATAAAATCAATTTTATGTAAAATCCAATTTATTTTAATTCAATATTTCATTATTAGTAATTTTATTAATTTATGTGATTGTGATAAATCCTCCATAAAATTTAACCATGTTCAAGATAGAAATATAATAAATAATTTGGAATTATCATGATTATTCTAATGCCTAGTTCATAAAGTGGGAAATAAACTAAACCTTGAACCATGGGGAATAAACTTCTTGAGCTGGTATTGTCTTGAGTTATATCATTCCACCAATAGACTTCATATTTTTTTGAGTTGATTTAACATTACCTTGGGTCATGAACAACCTACTCTCCTTGGAGATTCATCCTTTAAATATGTTTACTCACACATAGTTGAGGGGAACCATTGGAATGGTTAATGGGTTTATATAATATAACATGTGGACACATAAGTCTAAAATAATAATGGTTAAGGGTGGAAAGTTTGGCGATCATTTTAATTTAATAATTCTAAAACCCTTGATATCAAATTTTAAAAAATAAGACATTTATATTAGTCAGTCTAAGCACATAATCATTCACATATGAAATTAATATGCATTTAAAACATCTTGTCATAATTCATTTCAATAGTTCTTTATTAAGATAATATGCGGGAATAAATTAATTATCTTATTAATTAATTAATTAAATTATTTTATGACTATCCAAATAATGTTAGAGATTCCCATACACTATATTATTAAACAAATTAAACAGATTAATTTTATTTAAAATTAATTATATACATGGAATTTCAACGAGGCAATACAGTGTGTACCCATCAGAACCACCTGGCACATTCCTTATCATGTACTATAAATTCACGCAACTTATAGAGTACATGATGTGTAACGTAATTACACAATGTGTTTCGTCAATAAATAAAATATAAACATGTGTCTAATTATATGAACTGCACCACTTTTAATGCATGAAAATTATACATCGTGTTAGGACAATTCAAATCATGTAGTTCAAAATTTTACATGGAAAATAATTGAGTATTTGATTTTCTATAAAACATATCACATGGAATGTAATTTAAATAATGACACTTAAACACATGTTTATTAGATTTAATAGTGTAATTAATTAATTTTTCCTTTTCATGTAAAAACTGAGAGACACACAAAATTTTCAAGATGACCACACTCCTAGTATATAATTCCCCATATATCGTTAATAAATGCATAAAGACTTGAAATATATGTTATATGGTTAATAATGAGGGGGAAAATGTTTATAGTAGCCACATGTATTGTAATATCCATGTTTCATAACTTCCAGACACTATGTATCATGTAATAATACACAAAACATATTTGACCATGTAGTTTCAATGAATTTTGTTATGAAATTGTGTCACATATATGATATGTATTCTAGATAAACACTGTATAGTCCATAAAATCATGTCTGAGTTTGCGTTGGTAAACACAAAATGTGCAATGATTCCATGTTATGTTTTCTTCCCATGGTATATCTGAAATAAATCAAGGTTCATTCTTGTGCAAAGAACCTAGATACATGAAGTGTACATATGGGATACATTTTATGTAGTTCCATGTCATTAATCCATAAGACTCAACACCTCAAAATGGGTTATTAGAATGTGCTTCATATATTTTTAACCTGTTCTTAGTCATATGAAGGTGAATGAAGAAGATATCTTGAATTTCATATTAGAGGAAAAATTTCATAAAATGAAAAAATAACATCAAATGTGTTAATCGATCAATGTTTAGTAAATAGTTATAAATTTTAACATGTATACTTTGATACCACTTAAATGTTCTAGGTGTAGTGGAAGCTAATGAGGATTATACCCAACTATGGGTTTTCATTGAATTTTATGAATAAACCATAGTAACCTGATAAAGAAAATAATGTATAATGATTATATATAAAGGATCATAATGAAAGAATCTTGGAATGAGAGAGTGTATATTTTTGGTAAAATTTATAATTAATATATTAATAATAAAAATACCTCGATCTTAAGTTCTTTCTTTGATGCAAGTATTGATCGACCAAACCATTGTTTAGTTGTACTATCTTTGTATCTAGAGGAAAAAAATGATATCCCTCTTGGAGTAATCCATACTTTCTTCTTTGATATAAAATATGTCATAGATGGTACTATGGGTTCTAACACAGTGGCATTGGTCATCTTATATCTCTCACCTTTTGATCAAAACATAGTCATTTAGGTCGGAAGGACTAATTTTTGTTTTCATATTCTTTAGAAGGAGGAGGAAGGTAGTATATTTCTCCCAGTATTGATAGGAACCCCATATATTTTTTTTAATTTAGAGATAATTCTATAGGGATGATAATTTTTTTCACACCAAATGGCTCTCACCCTTTCAAAAAATGATATAATTAGGTTAATATATAGCTTGGGTTTAAGGATTAGTAACTTCAATAAACCCCTTTTCCAATATATTAATCCTTAGTGAAACCCACATCTAATAAAAATATTATTATTTATTTAATGAATACAAAATCAGAGATAAAAAAGTATCAATAAATAAATTAAAAATTTTTAAATGATATTTAGTATATCATTTCTGCTGTCTGGCATCTTTTCCAACCCATCCACATTTCTTGATATTTTGAAAAACATAGAATACTAAAAATTATTCATTTCATAAATATAGAAATAGTATACTCATATTATTTTGAAAATTTTTATTTTAATATTCAACTCATAGACAAATATGGTGAATGAATATTTGAAATCACTAAATTTCAAAAAAAAATATTTTCCTTCAGTTTAAGGATGACTATTTGTTCAAATAATTAAATTTCAATAGAATTTAATTAAGATAAATGGAAACACCAGGTGTGTGACTCTCTTGTCATATTCCTCAGTGGAATGTGGAGAGTTTTTCTAAAGTACAATATAGCAATCTAACAATAAATAAATATAGCCATAAAGAAAAAAGTTAATGTCACAATGATAAAAACTACATATGAACACTCACTCTATAATATAATAATTGTTTCTCAATATCTCATCAAGAATGTTGCATAAATATGTAATAAACCCATAATCTTGATATTTATTTCTTTGACTTCCTGAAATAAACCTATATATACACAATGGCTAGGAAATTTAGTTCAATGGTGTCATTTCAATCAAAGAGTCAAGATATTAGCTTCCATAAATATGGAATGGAAAAATATTTCATTAACTCATTAATTAATAATATATCATTAATGACACACCCAAAGTACCCTAATTCTCCATGAATATATTTTTTCATGGTTTATGGTAGCATATCTAAGTATGAAACTCATGATTTATATAAATATTAATCTTATAGTCTAAGTATCTCAACACACCTTTATAGATACGAATATCCAATGACAAGTAAATATGTGGATTTCTTATTGATGGGTGATTCCTCATAATTTCCCATCTTGAAAATTACAAAGTGAAAACATCATTAGTTAAATTCGTTTTCTCTTATAAGTATCTAACACCTAATAGTTTAAATTATCCATGTCCTATCATAATACATCATTTGACCATAAGATATATAGTTCGATAATATCATCATAGTACTTCAAGGTTCTCATCATAGATGAAAATTGTTATAACCTTTTCAATGAGGAAGATACTATATGAAATTATTACATTAATGTTATTTAGAGGAATAACCAATGTGGAATAAGGTTTTATTAATATTCAAGTCCATGAATAAAAATACAATTTAAATTATAATGTAGTTGGTTCTAGGGAACTGATTGTAATGTAAATAATTTAACCAAACTAAACTAACCAATCAATATAATATGTAAAGGCATTAAATGAATTTTCCTGATCTCTATAAACCTTACCAATAGCTTTTAGTTTTACAATACCTACCATCTTCTATGAGTTTTTGAAACCGTAACCACTCTCCATGAATTCCTATATAATCTTGATGTGAACATCCAGATTAACAGTGATCATACTAATAATAATTAAAGATATCAATATCATGTAAAGGTGTTTATTATCTTGTAACAACATTATATTCAAATAGGTTTGTGGCCCAATTTATTTTATAATTTTCTATCCACTTAAATGTTTTAAAAGGGTAACTCAAAATTTCATCTTGCATGTGTCACCATACTATTTAAATTTTATAAGAAATTTCAATCTCATAGACTTCTCTACGAGATAATTATAATGCCTTATCACATAGGAATTATTTATAAGTATCTATAATGCCTCTTTACTCTCAAATAATATTTTAATAGAAAATTCATTAGTGTAAGCTTATTACTAATCAAAATTTTAATTTGAGAGGTATCTCACTCACATCTCACTATAGATGTTGTGAATCTCCAAAAATATATCCTATTTGTCCTTTGTTTTTGGAAATGGAATGTGTATATGAAATGTAGACCTATTATGATGTTATTTTCAACCACTCTTATTCTTTGGCCTCATTCAAACAACTTCTTTAGTCATAGATCGCTGGATGTATGGAATCTAATCACTATTTTAGTCATGACATCCTAGTTTGTTTCTTCTATCCATTAATTCCTATGGATTTTTTTTGGATTGAGATAGGACATGGAAATAAATATCCTTGTAAATATACAATGTATATAAGAATCATTTAAGTATACATGGATCTCATTGCCTCCATTCCTTGTGATGATAATATTTCATTCATGGAGTTTCTTAGTTGAAAATCACTTTTTACCCCCTCTCATTAAGATAAACCATAGAGTCTGATGGGCTAAGTGGCGGCTGTTAAGGAATAGTTTCAAATTAAATATTGAGAGGGTGTTTGGTGAAGGGGCGATGTTTGGTGGGGGTTTGCTGAGAAATAATGTTGGCAGGAATTTTTTTTATTTCACCTCCCCTATTCCTAATCATGTGGGGGGTTCTTTATCCAACTTTTTTGATGCTAATGTGGTTTTTTTTATTTTTTTGATTTATACCGATAATGATATTATTATTAACATTGTAGAACTTGAATCGTCGATTATTTCTAAGTGTATTTCATCTCTAAATAATGCCCACTAGTCCATCACCAAAACTATTTGTTGATGTCTTAACATCTTTATTGGTTAGTCTCACTTAATTTACTTCATTAGAGAAGTGAATTCTATTGTGTATTCTCTTGAAACATTCTTCCAATTATAGGATAATATTAAAGTTTTTTTTTCTAATTTTAAACTTTTTCCCCTGTCTTGTAAACATTTTTTGGGGGATGTATCTTGGGGTCTCTATTTTTTATCCCCCATGAAAAATGACTTTATTTTGTTTCTTTTTTCTATAATAAATAGTGATATTTAATAATCACGAATCCCTCTAATATTTCTTCCTTGGAAAATACTTTTAAAATAGATTTTAATTGTCATTCTATCACAATCAAACTTGGTCACCAATGGTGTAATATCATACGATGTTTTCATAAACTGTGTATGTTTTATTTTTAGATTATCTACATGCATAATCTCATGTTCTATGTCAGATACTTCTTTGACATCAATATCATCATTAAATGCATCATTGATCACAAAAATATGTGGATCATCTATAACAATAGATGTCTTTGGAATATCAACATAGACTACCATATAAACTCCAAGATCATCACTACATGAATACTCTTCACTTTATCCACCTAAAAAAACATCTTTCATGTAAACATATTCTCTTCATCAAATATACCATCTTCTAGTAAATTATATTTTATTTTTGTGGTATATTAAATTATACTAACCTCAAAAATACAATTCCATCACACATATCCTTCAATGATCTTGATATGTATCATAAGCAAGCCTCAAATCAATATTATCAAAAAAATAGTGAAACATGTAATATATATTATCCCGAGTTTAAGGAAATATATAAATGGTACATGATATACATTGATTCACCACATGATTCATTCGATTATGAATTTTACTATCAATTGTGTTTAACACATCACATCCTGCAAGATCAAATAATCTTCCAAGACTACCAATATACAATACCCCATTCTCATTATCTAATATTTCCCTTCCATGATATAAAAATTCATGAAAGTGTTTGACCTATTTTGTGAAACTATTAACTAAAATTAAATTATAGGTTAAATATATACATTGACATTTCTTAAAAGAAAACGAAAACATAATAATTTTCTAAATACATTTTAATATACAACATACAATAATTTTTTTATAATAAGTATAATTAAAAATTATTATTTTGATTACACTTCTTCAATATATATTATTTAATTCATTAACATATAACATGAATTTGTTTCACTATATATATTTAAAAACATCAAATTAACATAGAATTAATATAATTACTTATTATTATTTCAACTATATTTCTACCAAAAACATATAAAAATTTAAAAATATTAAAATATTAAACTATAAATTTTGGTAATTTTTTAACTACACACTTAGTTATTATATTTTAAATTAATTTTTTTGTAAAACTAAATTCTTAAAAATCATTAACACTAATGAAATTATTATTATATATTCTATTTTTTTCAAAAATAATTTAATGTAATTACATAACACTTAATTTAAAATTAGTTATTTAATTTTAAATAAATATAAATATTTTCCTAAACAAATTAAATTTATTTACATAAATTCCATTACATAATTATTTAATTAATTAATATTTAAATTATATTTCCCTTATAAACTATTTTTAACCCATTAACTAAAGTTTCTGTCCTCTATATGTAATTAAATTTCATATATTTCAAAATATAAAATCATGTGTATACATACACACACAAAAATATATTTCTTATAAAATATAATATTTAAAAAATGGAATTAACATATAGTTAATAAAATTATTAATTATTATTTAAAAAAAAATTCCTATTCAACTTACTTTCATAAAAGTATAAATTTGTTATTAAATATCAAATTTTATTATTTCATATAATTATTTTATTTAATTAAACTATTTATAACTATAAATTATTTAAATTTTCTAAATTAAATAATTAAATAATTAACTTATTTTTAATTGAATTGTTATGTTTAAATTTATATGTATATATAAATTAAATATTTTCTAATTTAAAAACAATTAATATTTTTTTTGATAATAACATATATTTTATATATAAAAAATATAAATCTGGGAATAATTATTTAATAAAATAGGTTATTTTACATTAAAATGAGAAAAATAAACACATTACTAAAATAAATTCCAAAAATTACTAACAAACTTCAGATAATAAAATTAATATTATTTTTTAAAACCTAATATTTATAACAAACCAACATTAAAAAATGATATAAAAATTATAAAAAATATTAATTAAAAATAATAAAATAAACAAAAAAGAAAAATGAAAATGAAATTTTCATTATGTCGAGGGGGTCAATGAGGATGGTGTAAGTGGGTGTCGATGAAACTTTCTAGAGTAGTGGGAAGTAGCGTATTATAATGGGTAGTAGTGGAAGGTGGAACACCACGCATAATTGCAATGAATTTTAAATTATAGAATTAAATTGGCTGATTCTAAATGATAAAATCGAATTATAATGGTGCATAATTGTAGGGATATACGTCATAGGTGAACAATGAGTGGACTGGCAGAGTATGATTGAACATGCGAGAGAGGGATAATACTATGTGGGTGGGGTGTGATAGTTTAAGCACTACAAAAAAACAAGTCTTAACAATGGTTATTATAACATTATATAAGTAAATCATATTAAATATAATTTATAATACAGTGGAAACTTAATATAACTATTTTCATATTTTTAAATTTTTATTCTTTTAGTTAGTTTTTTAAATCACTACCAAATCCTTTCAAAAAACATTATTCAACCCCCCCCCCCCCACCTGATCTCATCGGTGCCGACCCCCTATCCCATTGCCCTAATCCCCATGATCCACCATGATGACTCCCCTCCCTCACCTCAAATTCTCTTGACCCCAACCTCCCCAGATCCATGGTTACGACCACCCCCCTTATCTGATTCCCCTGACCCTGAATCCCTATCCCCACATTCATGACCATCCCCCCTCTGATCCCCATGACCCCGACCACCCTTCCCTCAACGATGACCCCGCATCGATTCCCCTTCCCATCGATGATGACTCCCAATAGAATCCCTTCTTACCTTTTTCAAAGTTACTACAACCCTAGATGGAATAAACAACTTTAAACCCTTCTACCCATGACCTCATCCTTATTCTAACTCTATCTCCACCTGACCCCCCATACCCCTTTCCCTCAACATTTTGGACTTTGTTGGAATCGTCTCACCAAACTCCATGTTGTTTCATTGAATATATGATGCCCTTTGTTTTTTTATATGGGTTTTAATTAAATTTTATAAATAGATATGCAATTTAGTGCTGTCTTTGGTTGATTTTTTCTAATATGATGTTGGGGTTATGTTGTAGACCTTCCATCCATAGTTGTTCATGCTCTAAGATAGTGGATTCATCTCAATGTTCTTTTAGGCGATTATTACTATTTCTTTAATTTTGAATAATTTATTATAAATTTTTATAATTAATTATTTATTTAATGGGGAATTATATAGGTTCCCAGAGTTTTATTAGTGTGTGGTGTAAGATTTAATTATTTTATATTTTTATAAATAGGTAAGACAATTTTTTGGATTTGTGTCTCTAACCCATTTCATAATAGTTTAAATGTTTTTAAAATGATAAATTTCTTATTAAGCCCCACCTCAATGGCAATTGTGGATTTTCATAGGGAGAATAATGGTTTTATATGTTTCTTTGATGGGTTTTCATTCAAAAAACCCAACCATTTATCCTACAGTTTGAGAACACAAGCCGCATGTAATTTAGTAGTGCTTAGTCATAGTGAAGGGAGATGTTTTTTGGGTATTCTTATTAAATTGGATCATGAGTGGTATATTGTATACTCCCTTCATGGTGTTTCATTATATTTGTCCATTGAGATTAAATAAAAAATTCTAGAGGTGTGGTTTTCATGGACTTTTAAAACATTTTGAAAAATTAAAATTTTCAAAGTTAATATCATATATAGTTTAAATAAAATGATTATAATAATTTAGCAGAACACAACATAACAATTAAAATATTGTGAAACAGAATATAAAAACAAATAACAATCTTATTATAGTATTTAGATTAAATATTAACCTATTTGAACTCTTTAATCCACTATACTTCTTGAGATAGTCAATACCGAATAAATAATACCATGCTTATAAAGGTAGTAACAACCCTTTAAAAATAGGATGAATTTATATGGAGAAAAGTGTAATCAAAACAATTATAGAGTTAGCTTTTTAAATGAGAAAAAACTCAAAATAGACGTTCCTTTTAATTAAATGTTTAATAAACTCAGATATTATTTTATGGGGAAAATTATAAACATACACTTTATATAAAAATAGATGAATTAAAATAATACACTGATGAATATAGACAGAATAAATTAAGAGAAGTGTAATTTTATAAGTATATCAACTCGATGACCTCTCAAAAAAGAATATCTTATTGAAGAACAATATTGATAAACATACTAGTTTTAATTTTATATGAATATCCTTCCATATCCAATGGATGATGTAGTGAATATTTATCCTATATTTTCTATTTCTCCCTTCCTATATTTGTAATTAAAACTCCATAGGTTGTTCCATGATCTCCCTTTATTATTAAATATGTTTATGTTTCATAAAAATCATTTTAACTATTAATAGTTAATAAATATAAATGTAAAAAAATGTTACCTCTCTCTTCTCTTTTTTAAATGATATCATTATGTTAATATAAAAAATAAAATATAATTTTAATATTGATTACAATTCACAATTCTTACTAAAATATATGTAGCGTTAGATTAGATAAAGCTTTTTGTATGTGATACTCTCTTCAAGTTGAGTAATGCTTCTCAAATTGATTCTTCAAATGTTGTAAAACCATAATTGAATTCAATGCTATGATGTATATGGAAACACATGAACCAGATATCACAGTACTAAGTTCTTGTTTTGAGATTCAACAAATCTTGATTTTTATAATTATCGAAGAAAGATAATGCTATGACAATCATTTTAAAACAATATAAAATGGAAATTTATAATATAAAAAGCATAAAAGTTAGAGATCTTTTAATAGATGAATTTTGTTCATGTATTACTGTGGACTGATAAAGTATGCTCGACATCATGGTAACCTCTCTCCTTAGCTCAGTGATCTTATTACATGACATACAACTGTGTTATTATTTGGGGTAATATTTATTCATTTATGTTTTAAATGTATTTCTTGTTGGATTGAATCATTTTTATATTGAATTTGTGTTATCTCAAATCAAGAACCTACCCTGGTCAATGATGAAGTCGGGTGCTTTTTAATTTTGATTATACTCATTTAATTAAAAAATTATATCTTTATATCTGAATGTATATGGATAAAAGTGAAAATCCAATATCTATGGACTAAAGTTGGATGAATTTACCTTGAAACACACCTCAATATGCCAAGGGTTTAGAATAATTTCTATATTATAAAACTACAAACTGATCAGTGGATGGTAGAATAAATATTAATGTTATAATTATAAATTCAAGCAATGGTTTAATAGAGAGGAAGTATATTAGAAATTGATATTAAAATAGTTTCTTTATCGCTATGTATATTGGATTTGGTATGGTGAATCGAATGTTATGAAAAGTAAAAACAATAAAAACCATTTTAACAAAACACAAAGTGGCCCACTAGATGATAATTCAGTTTCAAATTTAATAAATGATGCATTTGGATTTATAGGATATTATGTAAAAAATTGTAATAGATCAAAGAAACTTTAGTTTATCATGATCATGTTAATCTTTCCTAAAATTTTAGTGACAAAAAAGAGTTTTATGAATTTGTTGAAGATGGAAAATGAGAATTGTATGAAATGTGTGCCATGTATTTGAAGTTTTCCTTTCTAATTAATTTTTATTTTTTGAAGTGTATCCATATAATTAATGACAATGAAATATACAAGGTTTTATAGTTTCATCATGATGCATTTAATGATGATAGGATCCCTACATCATTCTATGAGATGAAGCAAATCATAAAAAATGGTATTGATTATAGAAAGATATATGCATACCCTAATGATTGCATATTTTAATGGGGAGAAGAGTCTGATAAATAAGAACACATATAAAATTCAATGAATAGAAATGCTTGTTCATATCAATGCAACCGTAGAAATAAAAAAGAAGAAGAATTTTTTTGGAAAGTTATTGTATTTTTTTTATCTAAAACCATGATTTCAAAGATTATTCATGTCATATTAGACTATATATTACATGAAGTGTCATGCTCCAGATAGTAACAATGATGGATTAATGAGACATCAGAATGATTTGACATCATAGAAGGGGTTTGACTCATTATATCTAGATATTTATCCAGATCCTAGCAATGCATGTTTGGGATTGGATTCTAGTGGTTTTATCACTTTTTATAAATTAAGTTCTAATTATAGCATTTATCCATTTATTTTTATCCACTATAATCTAACTCCATGTATGTGTATAAAGAAGAATTATTTCACCATTTTGATGAATATTCTAGGAAATAAAATTCATTGAAATTACATTGATGTATACCTTCAACCTCAAATCAATGAATTTTGAAAATTATGGGATGATGGAATGAAAAAATATGATGAATAAATGAGAAATATATTCAAAATAGATGCTTCTTTAATGAAGACAATTAGTTAGTCTCCTGGACTAGGAAACTTATCTAGTTGGAACACTCATACTATTTTGGATTTTCTTTTTTGTAATTTTGATTTTGAACCTCAATGATTACCTCATAGTAGAAAATGGTGTTTTATGTGTCATCATTGAATTATTGATGCCTCTCATAAATTCAAGTTTAACAAGACACAATTCAATGGATATATTAAATTTAGAAAGACTCTAAAGTCATTATCTAGTTCAGAAATATTGTGACAATTAATGAAGGTAACTTTAGGATTTGGAAAATGTAATTAGTTTAAAGAAGGTTGCAATAGGTATGAGGTATAATATTAAAATAATCAAGAAGATAACAGTGGAAGAAAATGAGTATATTTTTCAAACTCCCTAATTTAAAGTTCCATTTGATATATCGTAATCTTAACATAATGTATATTGAGAAGAACATCTATGACATTGTAATTATTACATTTCTTAATGAGTAGGGTAAATCAAAGGACAACCTTAATGCCTATAAGGATTTGGAATCAATGAATATAAATCATGTTCTTTGGGAAAATTAGAATTGAAAGTATCATTTGGAAATTTTTAAAATATAAAAATATGAGAAAGATGTATTAATTTGAACATTAAATAATGTAAAAGTTCTATATGGATAATCAAGTAACCTTTCAATGTGCATTGATTTTAAAAGTAAAAAAAATACATGGATTTAAAATTCATGGCTCATATATTCTGATGGAGAAATTATTTCCATTAGAAATGATTAATATGTTACCTAAAAATTAAATGAAGTTATAGTTTAGTTGTGTGTTCCTTTTTTAAAGGGCTTTGTAGAAAAACTCTAAATCCAACTGATCATGATAAACATAAAGAAACAATTATTTTGGTGATGTTATTTCTCCCATCAGTATTCATAGTCATGATTCTTTTGACTGTTTATTTGGTTGAAGAAGCTAAACTTGGCTGACTGGTAAACTATCAATGGATGTATCCAATTAAAAGGTATGTTAATATATTTTTTGGTGAATTAAATTTTATCAAATCATTATATTATTATTCTTTATATGTTTCCTATTTTTTATCAGGTACTTAGGTAATTTTAAATCAAATGTGAGGAATAAAGTTCCATTAGAAGGCTCTATTACTGACGGTTACATAGTCGAAGAGGGATCAATTTACTCTTATAGGTATTTTGATGGGATTGTGACTATATTAAATCATTTTGAACATGTTTATATCATCTCCAGTAATTATCATTCAGAAAAATAGTCATAATTATTTCCAACTATTGGATAACCGATTGTAAAGGGGTAAAATTTTACACTGACTAAATTAGAGTTACTACAAGCACATAGTTATATGATAATCAATAGTATTATTACAGATCTATTTATAGAATAATTATGATTTCAAACAAAGAGGAGACTAAGTGGATGATATTGAAATGAGATAAAATTAATAAATACTGTTAATAAAGAGATTGTCGAATGGTTCTCCGATCATCCAAGTATATACTCATATTCATATTATTGACATGTAGTTATTTTATCAATATTAAAAGTAAAACATTATATATTCTTATCTAGATAATGAATGTTGATAATCAAGATGAAATACCAAATGATTTGAATTTTTGGCTCAATGTCCTCTAGGGAAAGATAAGATATTTGATCCCTACATTATTTATGGCTTTAGGTTTCATAAAAATTACCATGAAGAAGACTTGAAAATCCAAAATAGATGTGTATTAACACTTTCATAGGTGGGATACTATAGAAAGATGATTGATATAATTGAATTAAACTATCATGATCAATTTTCAGTTGTCTTATTCAAATGAATGTGGGTTGACATTGATAGAGCTATAATTAAATATATGTTACATTATACTTATCTAAAATTCTTTCACATGATCCATGCTGGCGAGCATGTAGAGTATGATCCATTTATCTCGTATTCAAAATTGAATATGGTTTATTATATTTATGATGGATTGCAAGAAGGTTAGAGTGTTGTTGTAAATGTAAAGAAGATATACTTTTATGATATGGGTGATGAAGATCAATTGGTACTTTTTGATAGTGAACCTCATCAACCACAAAACATTGAACAATTTTTTCTTAAAAATATTGAAACAATAGAACTTATAAGAGATGGTGAAATTGATGTACTCATTATAAT
Source organism: Viscum album (assembly GCA_963277665.1). NCBI lineage: Eukaryota > Viridiplantae > Streptophyta > Magnoliopsida > Santalales > Viscaceae > Viscum > Viscum album. Next base: position 1,903,883,052 of record OY728152.1, on the reverse strand, counting down.
AAATGTTGATAAAAATGAAGAAAATTAAGATGAATATAATTGTATATATAAATCGGTAAAAAACTATATTACAAATTCTTATTCATAAGTGTTTCGTACATGTATACATTATTCTATTCTATTCATTTTTGTAAAAATCCTCCACTTTAATTTTTTTTTAAAATTTAATATATTATGAACTATTTGAATTATAGGAATACTGAGAACAAAATAATTTTTAGATCCATGATGATCAACATCTTAGAGAACACCACCACTACTGTCAGCTTTAGTGGATCCAAGTGATTCTGCTATACCAGAGACTTCTAGCGAGTGGGTAGTTTCCCCTGATGTGGTTGGTATCCCACCATCTGATGAACCTATAGTGAAGGAGAAATTAATCACTCCACCATCCAAGGGATATTGGTAAGTTAACAATAATGGTATATATTTCAATGAAGAAAACATTATATTTTATTAATTGTTTAATGAATTTATCACAAAGATATAGATAACAATATAGTAGATATAATATGAATATGAAAGATGTATGGGATTTGAAAGTATATGTTATTATCATTTCATTTTATGATATTGGGGTGATTACCAGTGATTCTTCTAGAATATATGGATAGATTCTTGGGAAGTTTGATTGTGAGATACTGAGTTTTCCATTTAATTATAAATATTTAAGGAATATCCCCACCGATTGAATAAAATGATGTCTTTGATAACATAGTAAATTTATTATTAATTTAATATTCATTGATAACTAATTTAAATGATATGAATAACAATATTAATATACTTATAAAGTGTAATGACTTTTTCCAGATGTTTTTCATTTTGATGCCCCTGACTCTATTTCACATCCATGGAATCAAAAAATTTTGGGAAAGAAATGGAGTGATTTTAAATAGATATTATGGAATGAATTTAATTAAACATATCCAATCTCATGAAAAATGTATGAGAATGTTCCTGAAGGTGTTTCTCAGGAGAAGTGGAAGTTGTTTGTTGATATTAATATAGATACATATCATGACGTAATTGTATATTTTATAGTATCTTAATAACATAAACACAGTAAAATTATAAATTTTATTAATCTTATTATATTTTGTAGTAATTATCTAAAAAAATATTGTGAATAATGAGAAACAAGTTATTCATCATATCACTGATTCTCATAGTTTTTGAGAAAAAGAACAATCTTGGTTTTATTTTATCAATTATTATTTATTTTACATTATTATAAGTAATTGTATATTCCTTAACTTGTATATATGTTTCTATAATGTCTAATTAATTAATTTGTAACACCCCAAGCTTCCACAGTACATTTCCATTTGAATAATACAATAGCTTTCACTATACTCATCATTGACTTCTAGCACACCACGATAAATCAAACGAACCATTTTAAAAGAAGTTAAGAATAGTAATACCCACTTTTTGAAATTTTATAAATTTTATTTTTTAAAATGGACTTCATTTTTGGATTCGATATATCATAATTAAAAAACGGTGAATTTTTAGTATTTTTCTAAAAACATTCAATTTTTGATGAATAGTGAAAAACATTGCGTTATTGTTTAAAACCGACTTTTATTTAAATCATTTTTTATTAAAAATTATTTTAAAGTCAAAATACATACATAATACCTATATACATTCAATTTAATTCATTGGAGCCATTTTATAATAAGATTAGATGTATAAAATTTTATTGAACTTATTAACATCTTTTACCCACCCTATAGGAACATTTTCAAATTTGCATAAAACATAATTTTACTACTTCTATGAATTGAATTTAAAAAATATGAGAGACACAGTTGACACCAAAAAGTAAAATTTAGTCCAATAGGATGAAAATAATTTTGGCTGAATAGTAACTTTTGAATTTTTTTACCATAGTTAAAAGTAAATTGGTTAATTAAAGGTAAAAATGATATTATAATTAACCTAACACATGTCATAATTCTAATGGATAAGTTTATTTAGAAAAAAATAAATTTTAGGAATAAAATATGATCCTTTTTGATCCACTTGGATTAGATTAGGACATTTGTTATTATTTTATTTAAAGAAGAGTTAAAAGTGTTAAATTTAAATTTTAATAAATAAACCATTTATAATATAGGGTTATAAATAAGATAAATTCGACTATAAATATTAATTATATATATAAAAAAATTCCTACATAATGGTATTTTATTTATAATTTTTAGACATTAAATAATTAAATTTATTTATGACACAATGATGATGTAGTAATTACATTATTAATGAAAGATTAAAATAATTGATATATTAAATGTTAAAATAAATGTAAATTTAAACTTTTGATACATTACATGATTTTTTATGTTAATTTGATATGTTAGGGTTGATTCAATTATTTTTTTAGAAGTAATAATGTTTTTATGACTTTAACAAAAATCAATTACTACATAGAATCAAAATTGGCATAAATGATTTTAAAACAAATACTATTTTATTAAATTATATAATACTCCTAAAAATATAATATTCAGACAAGGGACTTATATGATGTTATATATGTCATTAATGAACCACTTGAAGTTCTCTTGGAATTTTATAGTATTTTTATTAACCATATAATATAAAAATACAAGGAGGCATGGTAAATGTTAAACTATTTAACCAAGAGTTGAATCTAAAAGATAAAGTTAATATGGTGATCTAAACTTGTCTAAAACACATTTTTTGAGAAACTTTCGACCCATCCACCCCTTATCCACGAAATAAATTCATTTTGAGCCATTATAAACCAAAAAGGATTTTATAATAAAATAATATTTCAAGTGTTTCCTAAAGTGACTCTCACCTCTCTTATAAAAGGATACATCCCCTTATCTTAATTCCATACCTCTAAATCCATTTTTCTCAACCAAATCTTGCTCAAATATCCTCCCAACTACCTTCAATTAAATATATAGGCCTTTATTTTATCATAATCAAACCTAAGGATCTCTTTTTCTCCAATCAAAATGAAAAACCTAAAGAAGAGGTAATAATTTCATCACCTCTTTCAAAGTTCTTTTCTTCTTCCAAATTCTCTTTATTTGTTATTTCCAATAAAAAATAATAACTCTAATACCTTATACATACTTTGATATTATTATAAATATGTTACAACCATATTCATTATTTTATCCATCATATGAATTAAAAAGTCACCATATGTGCATGTGTACGGCTTACCGTCTCTACTTCATGGTTTTGTTTGTTATTCAACACTTCATTATTTGTATGGGTATAATAATGAGTATAATTGATGTTAATAATAAATATAACATGTTAATGGTTCTGTATATATGATATAAAATCCCATTATATATGATTTTACCATCAAAATAATGACATTTTCGCTCATGTGTACATACGTATTACCATCTCCATGAACGCAATATGATTAATTTCCCCATCGTAACAATTCAAGAATAATTTTCATTTTATGAATTAAAATAATATTTAAAAACTTAATATCATTTTAGATATGAATCAAATACATCCTCTCCATAAAAAACATGACTTACGTAACAAAACATATAAAGTAAAACAAATAAATTAACACCCGAAAACATGATACTACTAAAATATTAAAACAAAGATATATTAAAAGATCATATATGATATCATATTTAAATATTTTGTTATTGTAAAATTTAATAAAAATGATTTAACTATTATACAGGATGTTAACATACCATAGACTAAGTAAAATTACATGGTAAGGGTAAATTTTTCAATATCTTTATTATCTGAGGTTATTAATACATAAGCATCTATTGAGACCTATTTATCATCCACATCTGTGTTTCTTAAAAATATATTTCAATTATTTTATTAATTACTATACTATGGGTTAAATTCATTTATATCCTTGTTTGATTTTTTTATAAAATTGTTTGAAAGGAAAATTTCTGTCATTTTCCAAACAAGGTACTTTATGACCTTTTCGACAAATTAAGGTAAGAGTGTTTTTAACTTAGATAGCATGTGTGGCAATTTTACACCATTATAAAACCTTCAAGTCATCCCTTAAAAGATTATAAGAATATTTTCAAAATAAATTTTTTCTTTTATAATTATGAGACTTTTGAATGATTTAAAAATTGAAAGGGATATTTCTCTCAACTAGTTTTGATTTCATCTATGTAAATATCCTTTTATGGATTTTACACCTATTTGAAGTTGATTTTTTATGATAAAATATTCCATATTTTATTTAAAGTTATGTGATATTTTTGACTGTGGATGTGTTATTTTTAAACCATTCATGGTTTATGGTTAAAGTATTAACATTTTGTATGCTATTTTTTATTTGAATTTTTATGTTATTCTTCATCATTTTCATATGAGGAATGCATTGGACTTATTATGTGACGGGTGGAGGCCGCTATAGCTCTCAATGCATCAGTAGGTATCATGAGATAAACTAGTGTATTGGCATAAGTCCTTGAAAAAATCTTATTTTTATTCTTGGCACAAGGCCTTGACTATGTGGTTATGATTTCCAGCATAATGTGTTTCATCATTATAAAATTAGCTATTGATATTACATGTGATTATTCTACTATTATAATATCTATGTAAATAAGTAAATGGAATTATTTGATTTATATTTTCTATATTATGATGATGTTTAAGTTTAAAAGGCTTTTGTTTTAGTCTTATACATAGCCTTAAATGTTTATGCGTATTTATGAAAGTTTCAGCTATATTGTTATCCTCATTGAGCATCTGAGCTCACCCCTTTATTATGTTTTATTTTTTCCCAGAATGTGAAGAAGTATATTATGATTAACTTGCAGGTATATGCTAAAGAATAAGAGTGTGTTCAAAGGGGACACAATTTTGTTTTCCTTTATTTCATGTTGTAATGTGAAACTTATGTATGTATCTAGTACCTCAAAGGGTAATAAACTGAATAGTCTTTAGGTACCTGATTCATTGTATCATGACAATGTTTTATAATAATGCACCATATCTAGATAACTGGGGTCAGGGAGTTATAGTTGCTATCATAGGAAATTTAATAAAAAACATGGAAACTAGATTTATAAAAACATTTATTAGAGAACATTACCCTAAGATAGAAATTGAGGATTATTATAGAAGAAATTCCTAGAATTATGGTAATAAAGATATTTTTTAAATTTTCTAAGCAATACATCTTTGTCTGGATATGAACTGGTAGAGGTGGCTCTGGCACATATGTACCTAGTAGTAAAAGCTCTGACAAGGAGTTTCGGGTTTGACCTGGGGTATCCAGGCACACAACAATGCACTCTTAGTTATGACACTCTTAGAGGATATGCTTAGGTCAATTCACATTTTCTTTATAAACCATTATGAAGGATTTATGAGTAAATACTTTCTCAAAGAAAACATTTTTATGATTATGGATTATATCCATAAACTGTTCAATTTTTCTAAGTGTTTTACCAGTTTTGAATTATATATTATGATTCAAAAACTAATGTATTGTATGTCATTGTTTAGAAATGGAACCTAGTGTAAGGAATGGAAACTATATCAATTCACATAATACATGTAGGTATTTCCTCCAACTCAAGATAATTATAGTGGAGCTGGTGATACAACTAGTGTTGGACAACTTATAACCATACTGGGACAACTCACTCAAGTTATGAATAATAACCTTACCCATATGAGGAAACATGATAAAAAATGCAGCGGATAAATGTTAGATCAATTCATGTAGAAAAAACCACCAACATTCAATGGGACAACAAATCCACTTATAGCTGAGAAATGATTAAGTTTCATAGAGAGAATATTTCATGCTTTGGTGAGTAGCAAAAGGGAAAAAGTTATCATGGAATTTTATCGCCTCACAGGAGATGCCGATCAATGGTGGTCATTAATTCAAAACACAAAGGAGGATGAAGAAGAATCCAAGATGTAATGGAGGGAGTTTAAATGAATTTTCTTATAAAAATAGTTTCCTCAAGACCATCGAGCAGATATGGAAAGGAAATTTATGAGTTTGAGGAAAAAGGAGGATGGGAATGTAGCAAAGTGTGAGGATAACTTTAAAAGGTTATCAAGGCATATTGCAGATTATATACGCAACCCAAGGAGTAATATTTATCAATTATTTGTTGGTTTAAAACCATTTATCAATCTATCATTAGAAGCACAATCCTTCTAGTCGTACAAAGATATAGCCTCATGTGCTATCAAGAGAGAAAAGGAATTCTCTAAGTCTTATGAGTTTATAGAAAAACAAGAGAAGAAGAGATCTATTGAACACTATGGAAATGGAAATAAGGGTATAAAAGGAAAAGTTGAATTTCCATCCTATAGTAAATGTGTGAAGAAACACCTCGGAACTTGCCTGAAGGTAATGGGAGTCTGTTACAAGTGTTGTGAAAAAAGCCACCAATCTTGTGATTGTAAGGGAAAGAAAAAATATATCAATGTTTAATGCTACAATTTTATAGAAATTAGGCATTATGAAAATTAATGTCCTGATTTCTAATAAAACTTACCTCAGAAAAGGACAAGGGATCATGGCTAAGCTTATGCAATCACAACTATAGAGGTTAATGTTCTGAATGATGTGGTGGCAGGTACATTAATCATTTCCTAAAATTTAGCCAATGCTATATTGGATTATGGATCATCGCATTCTTTCATATCTTCCATGTTTTCCATGAAAATTAGATATTTCCAATTTGATTTAACAAGAGAGTTGTTAGTCAAAACTCTTTAGGGAAGCATCTTTGCAACAATGTTTTATGAATAAATTACCATTATGGAATATAAATGTGCTTTATATACTAATCTTATTGTCATCACCATGATTAAATTTGATATAATCCTCAGTATGTATTGGCTTTCGGACCATGATGTGAAAATTTATTGTAAGAAGAAGAAGGGTACAATTTTTGATGATGATAAGGAATTCCTTATCTTTATAGTAGAAATGTCATCATCTGATTCTTACCTAGATCCACCCCTGTAGCTATACTAAATCCAATTATTGGGGAGGAAGAGAGTGAAATAACTATGGGTTTGGAAATTAATTTTCAAATAGATTATGTACCTATTATTCAATAATAAGTTGATGTGTTTCCAGAGGATTTACCCAGACATCCTCTAGAATGAGAAATTGATCTTTCCATTGATTTAATTCATATTTCAAGGCCCATATCGAAGACCCCTTATAGAATGGCCACTGTGGATTTAGTGGAACTAAATTAAAAACTAGAGTAATTGAGTAATAAAGGATTTATTCTCCCTAGTGTTTCTCTATGGGGAGCCCCAATTCTTTTTATTAAGAAGAAAGACAGATCTATGAGGTTGTGCGTTGACTATAGGGAGATCAATTCTATAACAATAAACAACAACTATTCCCTACCTTGAATTGATTTTTTATTTAATAAACTTTAGGTAGATCAATATTTTTCAAATTTTGACCTTCGACCGGGATACCATCAGTTGTGAATGAAAAAGGATGACATTCTAAAGAGGGCATTTTGATCCAAGTACGAGAATTACAAGTTTACATTAATGCCTTTTGGACTGACTAATGCAACCTCTATTTTTGATGGATATAATGAATAGAGTTTTCATTGAATATCATGATGAATTTATAGTGGTATTTATTAATGATATCTAGGTATAATCTAAAATATATAAAGATCATGAAAATCACTTACGCACTATTCTGAAAACCCTAAGAAAAATGAATTATATGGGAAGTTTAGCAAGTGTGAATTCTGGCTTCATGATATTTATTTTCTTGGACATATTGTCTCAAAAGATGGAATCTCTATTGATCCTTCTAAGACAAGATAAATACAAGAATGGCCAGCACCGACGAGTATAACTGAGGTACATAGTTTTATTGGTTTAGTATGTTATTATTGGTGTTTCATCTAAAATTTTTCTTAACTGGATAACCCATTAACCAAGATCACATGTAAGGGGGTTAAATTTGTTTAGACAAAAGAGTGTGAAAAATGTTTTGAATAATTAAAGAAAATATTATCCAATGCTCCTATCTTGAATCTACCATCGGGGAATGATGGGTTAGTTATTTATAGTGAGGCTTCAAAGAAAGGACTTGGTTGTTTCCCTATTCATAATGATAAAGTTATTACCTATTCACATGATAAGTAAAAATTCATGAACAAAACTATCCTACTCATTATCTTGGGTTAGCAGTTTTAATATTTTCATTGAATATAGGGAGATGCTATCTCTATGGTGAAAATGTGAGATATATACCAACCACAAGAGATTGAAGTATATTTCCTCACAAAAATAAATCAACATGAGGCAAAGGTGATGGGTTGAACTAATCAAATATTATGATTATAGTATACACTACCACTCGAGGAAGGAAAATAAAGTGGTAGCTACTTTGAGTATAAAGGATTATGGAGTTCTAAACAAGTTGAGAGTTGAAAGGGATCCCATGTTCATGGATATAGTTAAGATGGATATAGTTAAGATGGATATATTTATAATCATCAAAGGTGAAACATCAATAATTTTTCAAATGTTTTCCAAACAATCTTTACTAGAAAGGATAAATATTTCTCAGATAGATGATGAGGAGTTTCAAAAGAAAAATCAAGCTGTGAACTATTGGATATTTATTGACTTCGTATATGAAGATCGAATATTCAAATTTGGGAAGAGACTTTGTGTTCCTGATATACCCAATCTAAAAATGGAATTTCTGGATGATTCTCATTGCTCCAATTTCTATATAAGCCTTTGTAGCATTAATATGTATTGAGATTTGAAGGAAAAAATTTTGTGGGACAACATGAAAAGGGAGATTGCTGATTATGTGTCAAGATGAATGGTTTTTCAATAGGATAAAGCTGGAAGAAACATCTGAGATGAGTCATTCAACCTATTCCCATACCTGAGTGGAAATGGGATGATATTACGATGGACTTTTTCATGGTACTACCAAAGACTCCCAGAAGGAATGATGCAATATGGGTCATTTTTTATCATCTTACCAAGTCAGCACATTTTCTTGAAACAAGAGAAGATTTACCACCTGAATGTTTAGAAATAATATATATTAATGAATTTTTAAGACTTCATGGTTTACCCCTATCAATTATTTCTAATCTTGATCCCTATTTTACATCAAGATTTTAGAAAAGTCTTCAAAAATTCCTTGATATTGAACATTGTTTGAGCACTTCCTACCACCCTCAAACAAATGGAAAATTAGAATAGACTATTCAAACCATAGAAGGAATGTTGAGATCTTTCTCACCTTACTTTCATGGTATGTGGGATCCGTATTTACATATGGTAGAATTTTTTGATAATAATAGATTCCATTCAAGTATTCAAATGTCACCATATGAAGCATTATATGGAATGATATGTCACACAACAACTTGTTGATATGGTGTTAGTGAAAGAAAACTCACAAGCCCAGAACATGTTGAAGAAATAATGGAATAGTTGAAGATTATCTAAACCCACATCAAAAAAGATCAAAGTAGGAAACATATCTATGCCTATGACCAAAGGAAGGATTTAAAATTTCAAGCAGGAGATCAAGTTTTCTTGATCGTATCTCCATGGAAGGGTGTTATACAATTCGGTATGAAGGGAAAATTAAGTCTACGTATTGTGGACCTTTCGAAATTCTAGAACTAATTTGAGTTGTAGATAACTGTTTGGTAATGCCTCCAAGTCTCTCCTAAGTTCATAATATGTTCCATGTATCACTGTTGAAAAAATACATGCCTGACCCAACACATGTACTCACCTATGAAGAAATATAACTGGAACCCGATCTGTCTTATTGTGAAGAGCCTATCAGAATTATTCATACCAGAGAACAAGTGTTGAGAAACCAGATGAATCATCTGGTTAATGTTATTTAGAGAAAGTATAAAATGGAAGAGGCAACGTTGGAGCCTGAGGAACATTTAATGAAGAACCACCCAAATATTTTTGGATAATATTCTAGAAACTTCAAGGACAAAATTATTTGGAGGGGAGAATGTGACACCTCAAGCTTCCACGGTACGTTTCCCTTTGAATAATTCAATTGCTTGTGTTATACGCAACATCGAGTTCTAGCACACGACACTAAATCAAACTTGCCATTTTAAAATTTATTATGAATAGTAATACCGACTTTTTGAAATTTTACAATTTTTTTTTCAAAATGGAAATAATTTTTTGATTCAGAATATGAAAATTAGCTTAGGGTGGATTTTTGGTATTTTTCTGAAAACTTTCAATTTTTGATGAATAGTGAAAAACACTGCTTTATTGTTTAAATCCCACTTTTATTTAAATAATAATTATTTTTATTTAAATTTATATTAAATTCAAAATAGATACATAATACCTATATTAGTTCAATGTAATTCATTTGAGTCATTTAATATTAAGATTAGATGTATATACTTTTATTGATCTTCTTAACATCTTTTACCCACCGTCTAGGCACATTTACAAATTTGCATAAAACTTAATATTACAACTTCTGTGAATTGAATTTAAAAAATCCAAGAGACGCTGTTGACATCAGTAAGTAAAATGCGGTTCAATAGGATGAAAATAATTTTTGGTGAATAGAAACTTTTGAAATTTATTTACCATGATTAAAAGTAAATTGGATAATTAAAGGTAAAAATGATATTATAATTATCCTAAAACATGTCCTAATTATATTTTATAAGTTTATTTAGACAAAAATAAAACATATTAATAAAATATGATCCTTTTTTATCCACTTGGATTAGATTAGGACATTTATTACTATTTTATTTAAAGTAGAGTTAAAAGTGTTATATTTAAATTTTAATAATTAAACCATTTATAATATAGGATTATACATAATATAAATTATATTATAAATATTAATTGGAAAGATAAATATATTTCCTACATAATGGTATTTTATTTATAATTTTTAGACTTTAAATAATTAGATTTATTTATGACATAATAATTATGTAGTAATTACCATATTAATGAAAGATTAAATTAATTGATATTATAAATATTAAAATAAATGTAAATTGAGACTTTTGATAAATTACACAAATTTTATAGTTTATAATGACAATTTATGTTTGATTCCATTAATTTGTTTTGAATTAATAAAGTAGTTATGAATTTAACAAAAATCAACTACTAAATATTTTCAAAATTGACATAAATGAGTTTTTAAAACAAATAATATTCCATTAAACTATATAATAGTCTTAAAAATCTAATATTAGACCATAGGAATTATATGAGGTTATATATGCCATTAATGAACCATTTGAGGTTCTCTTGTCGGTTTATAGTATGTTTATTAACCATATAATATAAAAATACAAGGTGACATGGTAAATGTTAAACTATTTAACCAAAAGTTAAATCTAAAAGATAAGATTAATATGGTGACCTAAACTCTTCTAAACCTACTGGTTGAGAATATTTCTACCAATAACCAACTTATCCTTGAAATAAATTCATATGGATCCATTATAAACTGAAAATTATTTTATAACAATATAATATTTCAAGCTTTTCTTAATGTGACCCTCACCTCTCTTATAAAAGGGTAATTACCCTTCTCTTAATTTCACTCCTCCAAAACCATTTGGATCAGCCAAAACCTATTAAAATATTCTCTTAGATACCCTTACATAAATATAGAGTCCTTACTTTTATCATAATCCAACCTAAGAAGCCCTTTCGATCAAATCAAAAGGAAGCACCCGAAGAAGTGGTAATAATTTCATCACATATTTCAAAATTATTTTCTTTTTCCACATCCTATTCCTTTGTTGTTTCCATACCAAAAAAATAAATTCATTATATTATAGATAACATGATTTTATTATAAATATGTTACAACCATATTCATTAATATATCCATCCTATGAATGATAAAGGCACAATATATGTGTATGTACGACTTACTGTCTCCACGTCGTGGTGTAGTTTGTTATTCAACACTTCATTAATTGGATGGGTATAATACTGAGTATAATTGATTTTAATAATAAATATAACATGTTAATGAATCTTTATATATAACATACCATTCAATTAAAAATTATTTTACCATAAAAATATTGATATTGTCACTCGTGCGTACGTACGGATTACTGTCTCCACAAATGCAATAAGATTCATTTCCCCCTCATAAACATTCAAGAATAATTTTCATTTTATGATTGAAAATAATGTTTAATAACTTAATATAATTATGTATATTAATCAAATACATCCTATCAATAACAAACATGAGTTACATAACAAAACATATAAAGTAAAACGAATCAGTTAACACCCGAAACAATGATACTATTGAAATATTATTAACAAAGAAACATTAAAAGATCATACAAGATATCATATTTAAGTATGTGGTTCTTGTATAATGTAATAAAAATTATTTAACTATTATACAGTAGTTTAACATACCCTTGACCAAGTAAAATTATAAGCTAAGGGTTAATTTTACAATCTCTTTATTATCTAAGGTTGTTAGTACATAAGTATCTACTGGGACCTCTTTATCATCCACATCCGAGTTTCTTAAATATGTATTTCAAAACATTTTTAATAATTACTATACTATGGGTTAAATTCATTTATACCCCTATTTTACTTTTTTATAAAATGGTTTGAAATGAATCTTTTTGATGTTTTCCAAACAAGGTACCGTATGACCTTTTCGATAAATTAAGGTAAGAATGTTTTTTTAACTTATATGAAAGGTGCATCTATTTTCCACTGTTATAAAACCTTTGAAGATTCCCTTACATGATTTTAAGAATATTATCAAAATAAATGTTTTCTTTTATAATTATGTGACTTTGAAATTATTTAAAAATAGAAAGAGATATTTCTCTCAAATAGTATTGATTTTATCTATGTCAACATCCTTTGATAGATTTTACACATGTTTGAATTTGATTTATTATGATACAATATTCCATATTTTATTGAAGGTTTTTTAATATGTTTTACTTTTGATGTGTTATTTTTATACCATTCATGTTTTATGGTAAAATTATTAACATTTCGTATGCTAATTTTTGTATAAATGTTTAGGTTATGTTTTAACCTTTTCATATGAGGAATTCATTGGACTTAGTAAGTGATGGGTGGAGCTCGCTATAGCTTCTCGATGCATCAGTTGTTCTCATGACACAAACTATTGTCTTAGAATAAGGCCTTGAAAAAATCTATTTTTTAGTCTTGTCACGAGGCCTTGACTATGTGGTTATGATGTCCAACATTATGCATTCCATAATTATGAAATTATCTATTGATATTACATGTGATTATACGACTAGTAGAATATCCAAATAAATAAGTAAATGGAATTATTTATTTATATTTTCCATATTATGCTGAGGGTTAAGTTTAAAAGTCTTGTGTTTTAGTATTATACATTACCTTTAATGTTTATGCTTATTTATGAAAGTTTCCACTATATTGTTATCCTTACTGAGCATCTATGATTACCCCTTTATTATGTTTTATTTTTTACCTAAATGTGGAGAAATATATTATGATTAACCTGTAGGGATAGGACAATGGATATGAGTGTGTTCAAAGGGGATACAATGTTGTTTTTTTATTTCATGATCTAATATAAAACTTGTGTATGTATCTAGTACATCAAAGGATACTAAACTGATCTGTATTTCAAGAAATGATTCCTTGAATCATGTCAATGTTATGTAATAATACACCAACTCTGGGTAACTGGTGTCGAGACATTACATAAGTTACTCTATTGGTCAGAACGTGATGTAGCTTAAAGTTCATAGGATACCCAATGGATGTTTTGTGAATGAACCTACCAGATACTTTGGAGTAAGTACTTTTAATTACTATTTAATGTTATTTTATTACTATAAAAATATTAATTAAAAATATATTATAACAACAAAAACACCTTATAACCAATTAAATGGTGGTAGGAAACATGGATCAAATAGTTCCAACTAGATCTAGGAGAAATATTTGATCCAACTAATCGACCCCATTTAGTTGAGTATATGCTGTGTTTTTTGTTATAATTTATTTTTCATTATTATGATTTCATAGTAATGAGAGGGAAATAAATTATGAATTACATAATATTATAAATTTCATATAATTTAAAAAATAAATATTAATAATGTTGTATTAATAGGATAAAATTCAAGAAGTATGGGATGAGAACCCTTCAAAATCTTCATTGGTATCGTGGAACGATGTAGTTGCAATTGTTTTAGGGAAGGAGAATACTAAGCATGTACATGGAATGGAATATAGACATACTCCATTAGTTGTCCTTGGTAGGGTTCCATCATCATTTAGTACTATACCCAGTGCAAGTTAGAGTAGTTCCATAGATTTGAAATCATAAAGAGAAATTTCAAGGTTGAAAGAAAATGTAAAAGAACTTGGATCTAATAAGAAATCACAGGACTAGTGGTAGTTAAAAATAAAAAATGATTTACTATCTATATTTCGGCGGATGATAAGAACTATCCCCAAGGAAATTTCTAACCTTATAGCTCATCCTACCATGTTAAATTCTGAACTGAACAAATCATTCACACATTTGAAAAGAACATATTCAACATCCATGAATAAAAATAAAATTACCCTTTTATATTGAAAACATGAACTTCTAGTCATACTAACAACATTAGGTGTCAGATTGATGTGAGTTTCAATCCTATATATCAAAAATGTATTACGGATTATTTTCCTAAATTTTGAAAAGAATCCAAGCATGTTTTTTCTATTTTGGCTATGTGATAGAAAGTTTAAAGTAAAATGATACTTATATTTAAAACAAACAGTCCATGTCTTGCCACCTGCTTTATGTGTTCGATTGATGTGAAATCACTTACTACATATAACAATGAATAATGGACAATTTTATAAAACTTTGAAAACAACCAGATCTCATTTTCTCATCTTTGAAAAAGTGACAGAAGTTTTAATCAAAAATGAAAATTTATTTTGAAATTAAAAAAATTCAAGTTATATAGACCACATCATGTGTCATATTAATGTTGTGTCAATTACTACATATAAAAAATGAATTATGGATCGTTTTCCTAAATTTTAAAAAAAATCAGAGCTCGTTTGCTTTGTTTTGGCTTTGTTACATGAATTTTAAAGTAAACAAGTTTATTAGGGGGTCAAAACTATGCAAATGAAATTGCACGGAAGTGAAATTATAAGAAAACAACCATTAATTGATTTTTAAAACGTATTAATAAATGCGATGGATTTCCAATTTATGGGATTCTTGGGATTACCATAAACATTTTTTCAATGTTTTAAAACACTAAAATGTACACATGATAGTCAAAACCAATGAAAGAAACCTCAGAATGATGTGAAATCATGGGAAAATGACCATTGATTTTTTTACATTTATGCCTAGACAACACATCCATCCAACTTGTGGTATCATCTGAATGACTTAATAAATGGTTTTTAAAGATACAAATTTATGTAAAAATTAGTGTTAGGGGGTCAACACTAAAAAATTTATTTAATCTGGATATGAAATCAAAGAAAAATTTCCACATATTTTTGAAAAAAATATAGGAACCAAAAACATGTAATTCCGAGTTACATTTTTCCTAGGAGACTAGTAAATGTGTTTTTAGTGTTTTAAAACTCTAAAACGTCCATGTAACAATCAATACCATATAAATGACATCATATTGATGTAAATTTACAAGACCCCACCAATGAATTATTTTTGATGTGTACTCATAGAATACACATCCATAAGACAAGTGTTGTGCTTTGAATGGTTCAATATGTAGTGTTTAAATATACCAAAGTCTTTAAAAAAATTATTGGGGTTCAAATAAAAGAAAATAAATCCTAACACCAATGAAATCAGAGAGAAATGACCTTATATTGATTTTTTATTTATAGTAATGGACGACATGTCATTCAGTGTTCTGGTTTTCTCGAGGTTCACATAAATGTGTCTTCAGTGTTTTAAAACACTAAAACATGTGTGTATTGGTAAAAAACATTGAAAAAAACCTATTATTGACATGAGATCATAGGAATTACACTATTGAATTATTTTTAACATGTTATCACAAAAAAACAACCATTCGAAATTTAGTGTGCTCCAAATTACAGAATGAGTAGTTTTTAAAGATACCAAAGTCTATACAAACGTGTCAAGGGGTAAAAAATAAACATAAGATGTTTGATGGATGTGAAATCATAGGAAAATGATCATAAATATATTTGTAAAATATAGGAACATATGATACAATATTTTATGTTATGGTTTTCCTGGTATGCCTGTAAACATGTTTGTAGTGTTTTAAAACACTAAAACATGTGTCTAATTGTCAAAACCATAGAAAAAACCTCACATTGAAGTGAAATTATTGGAAAAACACTTTGGAATTATTTTTGAAATTTAATTATAGAAAACATGCCTATATGACTTGTGGTATTATCCTAATGACTCAATAAGAAGTTTTTAAAGATACTAAAGTATTAAAAAATTTGCATCTGGGGGACAAAACTATGAAAAAAATTTAGATAACTATAAAATATAAGGAAAACGACCATAGATTTATTTTTGAAATGTAGGAATTGACTAGACATAATTCTGAGTTGTAGTTTTTCTAAGTTGAACATAAATATGTTTTTAGTGTTTTAAAACACAAAAAAGTGTGTGTAATGGTCCAAACAATAGAAAACGACCACATATTGATATGTAATCCTGGAAAAGCCACTATTAAATTATTTTTTAAATGTTCACGCTGATAAAACATCCATTCAATGTGTGGTGTGCTCTGAATGACTGAATAAATAGTTTTTAAAGATACCAAAGTCTTTAAAAATGTGTGTTAGGGGGTTAAAACTGTGAAAAAATTTCAGATGGATATGGAATCATTGGAAAATTACCATAGATTTATTTTTTAAATGTATGAACCTACAACACATTATTTTAAGTTATGCATTTTATGATATTCCTATAAACACATTTTCAGTGTTTTCAAACACTAACACAAGCATGTATTGGTCAAAACCATATAAAATGAACCCTTTTGGATGTGAAATCTTGGGAAAACCATTATTTTATTATTCTTGATGTGTATACATATAAAAAAAATCCATCCAATTTGTGGTGTGATTCAAATGACTCACTAATCAGTTTTTAAAGATACCAAAGTCTTTTAAAACATATGTTTTGGGGGTTAAAATTATGCAAATGGTGTTCGATGGATATGAAATCATTGAAAAATGACCATAGATTGATTTTCAAAATTTCAAAACGAATAACATGTTATTCCTTGTTAAATTTTTTTCAAGATGTATATAAATGCATTTTCAGTGCTTTAAAGCACTAGAATGTTTATGTAATGGTCAAAACCATAGGAAAAATCATTATATTGAAATAAAATCCTGGGAAAACCACCATTGAATTAATTTTTAAATATAAACATGATTCTATATAAAAGTATTTAAGTTTTCTTATTAAGTAAATTTAAATCACACTAAATTTCAATTAAAAAATTTATTATATTATTATATACTTATCCCTTTTCAGTTCTAAGTGTCGAATCATATCACAAATATACACATTTATGATTTCAAAGTGTGCTTTATAATATATTATTTTTTTGTTAAAATTTATTCTATTTGACTAACCAAATAAAAAAATTTATCTGTAACATTCTGAATATGTCCAGTCTCTATTCTCTTTTTCATTTCATTTTTTAAATGTTATGGGTTTTATTGTAGGTGAAAGATTCCATTACTTGGAATGGTCACAAATTTTCTAATCCACTACATTCTTTAGAAGGTAGTCATAAGGGTCCTTAGTTTCTATTGTATGTTTAAATATTATAATTAATTCTACTTTAATTTTAATTTATTATTTTGAATTCTAATTTTGATCTTATTTTTTGTTACAGTTGATGACATGATGTGAGTAGTGTGAGTTGATTAAAAAATGTAGAGGTAGTTAAATGAAGTGGTGGTCATGATATGGATGTATATTTTCCATGAGTTATTGGTGGTGGAAAAATTATATATATATATATATATATATTCATGATTGAGGTTAGGGGTTGACTGACATTATGAGTTTACTAAGGTTATTGGTTAAGTGAGGTTATGAGTTTACTGAGGTTATGGAGAATGAGGTTGTACATATATGACTATGGATATATGACGAGTTTATTGTGAATTTATGTTTTCATTTATTGTATTCCAAATTTTATATATTTATATATTTTTATTAATTATTATTTTAAATAATATTTTTTGAAATATTTTTAGAAAGGGTTTAGGATAACCACCAGTAAAAATAATTTTATGAATTTATTTAGAGGTGGTTATAATTAATCTCTACTAAATAGAACCACTACTAATTAATGATGTAGTAGTTATGTTTTTTTATCTATTTTATTTTCAGCTGACATTTCCTTCAATAACCCATTAGTAAATGAAATCAAAACCTCCACTAAATTCTCCAAAAATGAAACATACAATAACCATTACTAAAAAAAAGAAAATCACTTCTAAATTATTTTCGGCCATGAAATAAGTGATAGTTTTCATAATAGAAACAATGTAGCAGTTGTTCAAACCACATTCATTGCCTAACAACCTCTTCCAATGACTCCATTTTTTGTAGTGGGGGTTGTATGAGAGATAATGAATAAGAGGATGCATGAGTGTGATGTCAGAAAATATAATTTAAAATGGTTTTGGAGAAAAGGTTCTTACTGTGAAAGTGAGTACTAAAAAATATATAAATGATGCCCCTTTCTTAGAAATGGTCTTCCTTTATATCATTTTTGAGAATATAGTTTCAATTAAAGAAAATTCTATATAGAGATGTTCAAGAATGCCTTTTCACAAAAATAACCTTCTTGAGTAGTGTTTTTTTAGTAGGAACCATTCAAGATAGAGCTCAACCTTCAACCCAAAATCAACCCTACATTGGGAATTAGTTTTTATCTATGATCATTTTCATAATTTCTTTCTTAATTTTTTTTACGTTAATAAATATTCATTTGATGACCGTCAATGTTGAATAATGATTATCGGTGTGGGTGTAGGAATTAGTAAATTACAATAATGTCATGTTTTGTGGTGGTTGTGGCTTTATGATAATGTATTATGGGAGTTGTTTCTAGTGAGAGGAGGAGATCTGGGTGGTTAGGGATTTTGGAGTGAATGATTTTCTATTATAATAGAAATTAAAAACAATTTCTGAAAATAGGGTTTTGGGACAACTATTTCTAAAAGTAGGGTGGTTTTTAGAAAGAAGTGTGGACTCTTTTATAGAAAATTTCCTCCTTGAATATTTTTGAAAGAAGGAATATAATCAAAATGAACTGTTTTGGGAAATATTTCAAAGAGGAAACTTACCTACCAAACACCATATATTTATTTTTTTGAAAAAATATTTTATTTTATTTTATTTATATATATATCAAACAAATATAGAAAAAATTTAAATAGTATTTAATTATTTTTTATTCATAATTACTTTGATTTAAGTATTTTGAAAATATTACACCTTTAAAACCTCACTCAAGTATCCCATTTATAATGGAGGGGTTATTTTTATCCATTGTAGATTTTCAATTTTTGATTCAGGTTCACCTTATCTAGCATATTAAAAAAAATTAATTTTGTAATGCCCTACCACGAGCTACTCATCAGTTCCCAAATATGGGGTCTCCATGTGGCCTAAATCATTCCTCCCCATATTCCAGAGGCTATCAACTAAATGTGAGGGACTAATACAAATAATGGGGATACTATGTCCCCAAATCATAGAAAAAAATAACTAATAAACATGCAACCATGAACATTATAGTAAACTTAAACAAAAAATAAACACATCCAATATCATAAATGATGTTTTCATACAAAACATATAATCTATTTCACACTCATATGATCCTAAATAAAAAATAAAACAAAATACAACACATGCACATTGGCCCTACTATCATCCCTGGGCCTCACACACAATGACCTCACGAAACCATTGAGCTTCCCCACAGGATCCTTAGAAAACATGTTCTAACAATTCCACCATTACTCCCTATGCATCACGCTTCCATATGGTAGGAAGGACACCATGAGACCTAATGAAACCTAATTACACACAACACTAGAATCTCATTGTTGCATCTCACACCATCATATTGATTCCCATATCATACCCGAAGACTTAGGGTAGGGTGCCGTCTAAACCCTTTACCTAATACCCATAGACACTGGGCATTGTCACATGCCCATAAGTATTGACCCATATCTTATCACTCAAGGGAGGTCCATCAGTCTCATAATAGCATCCCATAACCCAAGCCCCCATAGTAGTCCTTGACCCAACCCACTCACAAAAAGGTCCAAAATGTGCTCACCAACCAAATCCACATCTATTACAGTCCTCAATATGATACCTGAAAGTCTTGGGATGATCTCCCACTAACCCCATACCCAAATAAAGAGGGAACAATCATCACACTAATTTAAGGAACACATGGAAAGGTCCTTGACCTAATACCCAGATGAACATGTCATGGTCATCACATCTACTCATCCCCATAGACTCTGGGGAGGTCAGCCTAATCACACCAACAAAATCCTCCTCAAGAAAATTTCTATCAATCGTCATGACCCAAGCCTCCAAGTTAAGTTCCACAACACCGTATCATCACCTAAGGTCGTAACTAGTCACACCAGCATACTAGATGATCCTGGGGTTCAAGTTTCGTGGGTCCTATCCCCTCAACTGAAAAAATTCACACCCTACACCTCCAGGTATCCACTAGGTCCTTTAGACCCATGCCGGTCTACCTCACCAATACCCTATACAGATCATCACCTAATAGTGATGTTAGAGCCCATAGGTTCCTCTGACCTATACCCCATGTTTTAGTCCATCCTCATCAAAATACCTCATCGCTCCCAATCCTACTACCTTGGGACCATTTCAAGCCAATACACTCAAATTAGCCTTGGAAACCTCATTCAAATTTTTTAAGAAATTCCCATGATCCATTCTTAGGTCCTTTCTCACATATCATATGGGATATATACCATCTAACACCTAGAGAAAACCCTCCAATCACAACCTATCTAGTCTCTATGGACTCATCCTAATCACATCACTTTCCATGATCACATTCCACCCTTAAAGGATGTTTCCCATCTCACATGAGTTGCATCACCATCTCACTCATCAATACATGGCCTAATCAATCTCAACCTAGAATCTATCCCCAAGTAACCCACCCTAGGATACGCACAACACATCAAAAACCTTGAGACCTTTGGAAGGCCATGTTCCATCCCAACATCAGTCATTACCCTTGTACACACAACCTCCAGATGATCTTAGTCATCCCCAATGATAAAGGACACTTATCCCAAGCATTGGAGGTAGAACACCAACCTATCTCCCTTTCCTAGGTCAACTCTAGAGTCTAACTATCTACCCAAACTTTGGATGATTCATACATCATGTAGCATATACATAACAAGAATATGATATTATATATAAATGGGTCACCTACCTTGATATAGGAGCTATCCCATTACCATGCTCCACTAAACATCATCAGAGTTCCCTCCAAGACTACACATGCCTCCGGCAAGCTCATCCAAGCCAACTGAGGTTGTATTGCACTCTTGGTCACCTTCCTCATTCCATATGATGTAAATAATTAATTATAAAAATTATTAATTAATTATTTAATTTTATTAAACAAGTAATAATCATTAGAAAGATCACCAAGCTCCATCACATCACCAAAACCTCATTCAACCACACCTGAAGGGTCTATGGTACACCCTCAAAACCATCCCAAATGAAATTCCTATCATTAAACACTAGATAAAAATTAAATTTAAAATTATTTCATAAAAATCCATAAATAAAATTAGGAAAATTACTAACCTCCACTGAAATGACAATAGATGACCGAAATATAACATCTTAGGATATCCTCTATGAAATCCATGAAAAATCCTCATTAATCACCAATGATTTCACCATCCTCCTTTGAAATTGTCACCAAAACCTATCCCAATTCAAAAAAAAAGAATAAGTAATTGAAGGATTAATCCAAAAAAATGTTTCTATGGATAAAATTACCCAAATTCATCAGTAAAAATCACCTGGATCCATCCCCCACTACAGGGGATGAAGAGATCAAGGGAGTTAGAGGATATGGACCAAAAAACCTTTCTAATCACCTACACCATATAAAAATTCAGGCAGCCTGATAGAAAAAATATTAGGATTCCCATCCATTAAAAATCCCCTAAACTAGCCCCACCCGCTAGCTGGTGGCCCCACTCGCTAGCTGCTCTGGGCTAATTGTCTAGTTGGTGAGCCCATTAGGGATACTAGTCTACTACACTAGCCACCGACTTGCTTGTGGATACATTGCAACCAAATTCACCTCAGATACATATCTTGTACTCTCTTGAGCTTCTAAATAGCCTTATGAATATCCTTTCAAGTCCAAAACACCTCCTAAAGGTGTTATAAAGCTCAAAACATCAACTAGATACTTTTTTGTCAAATAGAGTCATCCCCCAAACATTAATTTTAAATTTATTCACAAATATAACGACCCAAAATCGACGGGGCATTACAAACTCCCCACTATAACGATTATCATCCTCGAGAGGAAATTGTATACCTCAATCCATGTCTCCAAACTTGTCTTGGTCAATAGATCATCAATAAATCACTGTGTCCTATCAAAGAATGCTAACAACACTTCCTTTTGTAATGTCCAACATCAATCCTGGATACATCAACTTCCCTCTAAAAAGTAATGATTTTTTCTTGAATCAAAACCATAATAATTGATAAGATGTTCCTAGAATGGTCCCAAACACATCAAATTAAATTCTATATAAGATATCTAGTCATATCGCCAGACAAAATTCCCCAAAATTCTCATCCTCCACTTCCTGCACATCCTCATAAGGAACCCTTGATCATGATTCCTTAACACCTAGAGGCATTATACATCACCCTAACAATGATATCAAAATATAAGTTTGATTTATTGCATATTTCCATGGTTGGATCTCCAAACAATTAACCGTAACATCTTTCTCTCACTCTAAGCACCGATGCACTAGTTATTCAACTCATGCTCGGATCTTGTCAAAACAACCCTATTCCACATGCAAATACACCAACTTTAATAGACACCACACCTAAAATCCAAAACTTCTATTTAATGAGGAACCAAGATTACTCGAGTTGACTCAGTCTCTAACATATTGATTCCACATTGACCATTCATGATAAGTATTGCCTACACAACCATTCCAACACAATGGAAATGAATATGTGATCGATACGATACTCCCCACCATAAGAGTATCATTATCATAATCATCTTCCAAATAAAATGCCGAAACCCACAACCCACAATCCATCCATCGCCACATGAAATGACTAGAAATCGACAACCCAATCACACCAAAGTGTTAACTTTGAGTGTAAAATTCTACCCATTACTAAATCACCAAGATCATCATTCTTCTGAACCATAATAAAATCATCAAACAAATTTCATACCCTCTGTCTAGCCAATAGTGCACTCCCCGCTATATATATTACCTTATTCAAATCCACAAGAATAGACCCTAAAGAGATCTCAATACAACATTCTTATAATTACTCCTAATCCAAGCTCTCCCATACCGGAAAAATATTATCAAGGAAAATCCTATGATCAATAATAGCATGATACATCGATCTGTCACTAATGTCACTTATCAAAGCCAAGGGACATCTCACAATTATCACAAAAATCCTTAGGCTACCATCCCCACACATTTCATACTGAAAACACTAGTTACCTCACTATAACCATTGTCCCAAACCAGAATCATCACTACATTATCATCACTACACTACTCAGGGTTTCCTTCAACTTAAACCATTCCCAATTTACATATACATGGGCCGTTTACTGATCTAAAAACCAAATGGAACCACACGTCACCTACATAGACCTCTCCTCACACACTGATACCTTTCCCAAAAATCCACCCCAACACTACTCTCCTATAAAGATGAGTGAACTACTAGGAACCCCCTCGTAGGTTCTTGCTCTCTATCTAACCTAGTCTCAATTGTACCCGATTAATGTGCACTCTCACAAAGCCTGATCGCACAACAAGAATAAAAACCCCATTATTCCCATCTCATATATCCTAGGCTCACATACCTAACCCACTGAAAATGATCAAAAAACATGTTAGTTCCAAACAACCCAAAGTATCCTTGGTACTCCTCTTTAAAATTAAAGAATTTACCCATGACCAATCATAAAAAATGACTACCCTCTACACGTTATTCATTTAAAAACCACGATAATCTATCCATTCTATCACCACACTAGCTTAAAGTGCATCCAAAATCCATTTGGCTAGGCACCAAACTAGTATTGTCCTATGAAACTAGCCTTGATACCACAAGTCATGCCACATGAATTTCCACAACACACTTGACTTTTCCACACCATAGGGAAATCTGTGCCTATCCTCAAACCACCTCTTAGAAATCCCTACACTCATTGATCCATCACTATTACATCAAATGAATGAACCAATCCACAAAGGGCCTCCATGAATCCCTCATTGAAGGGACTATAGTTTCACCACTAAGACACCTACCTCATTAAGAACCACATGAATTTACATTAAAGTAAAATATATGTGGTCCTAATAAGTATAATTCTACCATGAAGTTATATGTGAAAATTCCATATAATTTTTTTGTAATATTTTTAAAACATTTGGACGGCTTGTAAAAAAACCAAAGGAAAGAACATGTATTTCATGTGAATCCTACATACCTACTATGAAACATGTATATGATCTCTCAAATTCAGAAAGAGATATTAACCCACTTAATAAACCATAAATCCAAACATCATATGCATCAACCCATGTAAAATCAAAAAATCGTAACAATGAAAACTAGGAACATTAGTCCCATCACCCTAGTAACTTAGACTTCCAAGAAATATAGGTGTTGTTGAAACACCAGATTGATATACCTCATAGGCTCCAAAACATCCCTATAATTCTTATCTACTATCTCCCAAAATCATAAAATGAATAAGATATTTGATACCACTTTGTAACAACCTAACCCAGGTCACTCATTAGATACTAGAGTTGGGGTCACCACATGGCCTCATGTGAACCTCCCCTAATGAAAGAGGATGCACCTAGAGGAAAAGGACAAATCTATATAATGGGGAGACTTTTCCCTCAAATTAAAGTACAAAAAATATTAGATACTAAACAATTATCATAAACACCCATACACATTAGATTACATATAAATACTGAATAAACACAACCAATATCATATTTTATGAACTCATACAGATCCTACAATCGATCACCCATAGGTTTGATCCCAAATATAAAACATTACAACACATACACACTAGCCCTATTACCACCATGAGGCCTTACACACATGTCCCCAAAAACCTATCGAGCTACCCCATCTCGATCCATTTCACATCCCCTTCTCTATCCTAAAATATAGACATAAGGTCTGGATATGCAACAAGATGCTCATGTCTAGTGCGAGGAATATATATATTCATGTTCTTACCAAGTGACCCTAGCATATTCCATCATATACATGTATGAAAGTAAAATAAAAATGTCACATAGGTGCCTTGGATATCGTGTTCTAACTAGGAAACCGTGAATACCTATGCACCAGGTCACCATGTGCTAACTAGGACCCCCAAACACCTTGTCAACACCACTTCAGTGCCATGTTGGAATCTTGTTTCATCTTGCACTATCATAATGATTCCCATCCACTACCCAAATACATAGGGTAGGGAAATCTCCAAACCATCATCCTAATACCCACAGAAACTAGGAACTATTATACTTCCATAAGTCATGACCAATCCCTTCACATTCAGTGGTGGACTATTGGCCTCATTATATTATCCAAAAATGATTCCCCTAGGGAGGTCCTTCACCCAATCCTCTCCCAGAAAGGTCTAACATGTGAAAACTTAACCAAGTCATTTTTTTCATAGTCCTTGACCTTATACTCAAGCATCATGGCATTGTCATCCACAGACTCAATTCTCAAAGAAATAATACAGGGCAATCAAATCAACCCAAGCCACACATGGAAAGCACTTCAACCAAATACCTAAAGGAAAAGTGCATTAATATCATATCAACTCGTCCCTATAAACTATGGGTAGGACACCACATCCAAAATGACCCAAGAAACCTCAATGTAAGGTCTATTAGTCACCATGACCTCAGTCTCAAATGTAAGGTCCATCAGCACCTATAACATAACCTAGGAACATATCCTTTTAAAAAAGTTCCCCAGATGATCTAAGGGTTTTAGTCCCTCAGGACCAATCCACTCACCTAAAAGAAGTCACACACCACCCCTAAGGGAATCCATTGGGTCCTACAGACACATCTTAGTCTCACCTCAATGATACTATCTCTAGCTCGTCACCCAACGGTGACATAAAAACCTATAGATTTATCCAAAATAGACTCTAAGGTCTAGTCCATCCTTATCCAAACACCTCATCGCTCCCTTCCCCTATACCCGGGGACCATACCATGACATATCACTAAATGTTCCCTTGGAAACATCATGAAAAGTCCTTAAGAAATTCCTATGACCCATTCCTTGGCCTTATATCACATCTCCCTAGGAATATTTCCTCGTTAATACCAAGAGGAAACCCTCCCATCACATCACATATAAGGTCGGATCCCTCTCTGTCTCACCACTAAACATAGGTAAACCACCCTAGGTAATCCACATCACATCATAAACCAAAATGACTTATAAAGGAATCACCCCATATCCATGTCACTATCACCCTTTGGTGATATAGTCATCAAGTGATCCCAATCATCCCTAGTGCTAAAGAGAATTCAACCCAAGAATAGGAGGCCAAATTCCATACTAACTTTTTTTTTCTAAGGCACCTCCGCCCATACACATATACCCAAACCATGAAACATGCATTCATTATGAAACCCATGCATAATAGAATATGATCTTGTATTTAAAGGGTAAACCTACCTCAATACGAGAGTTATCACTTTTCTATATTTCTCTGAGCTTCATCCAAGAACACTCCAAGAACGTGCATGCCTACACCATTACCTTCCAAACCAACTGAGGATCTTATGTACTCTTGAGAACCTACCTCATTATATACAAAATAAATAAATAATTACACATATTTATAAGTAATTATTTAATTTTATGTAACATGGTATAATCATTGAAAATATCATAGAGAACCAGCATGTAACTGGAACCTCAATCAATTGTACTGAGAGGGTCTGAAACACTCCATCGACACATTGTTGTACAAAATTCCTATCACTTGACACTTGATAAATCATCATTTTTGTCTAATTTCATCATAAAACCTAAATAAAATTAGGGAAACAACTTACCTCCAGCAAAAAAATAATTTATGGCCATAAGATATTGTCTTGAGATGTCCTCTATGTAAGATGCACAAAAACGCCATCAACTAACAACAATTTCATTATTCTCTCTCGAAATATTCACCAAAACCAAGGCTAATTTGAAATAAGAATATGACCAGTGAAGGATGAATCCAAAAACAAATATCCTTTGGAAAAAATTACACATAATTGACTTAAAAAATCACATGGATCCATCCCCCCATGGGGGATATAAGGAGAGAAATGGAGGGGGATGAGCTGGCCAAAAATGGATTTTTCCATCACCTCTATCATCTAAAACCTAAGGTGCCTCGATAGGGAAAATATGGGAAATACCCCATAAAAAATCCTTCAAACTAGCCCCATTGGTAGTAAGTGGCCCTACTAGTGAGCCAACACAACTCATAGGCTACTGCCAGGCCTCCCCAACAACCAATCTTATTCTCTCTCAAGCTCTCAAATAGACTCTTGATGTTCCTTTCATGTCTAAAACCACCTCATAAAGGTGTTCAAAAGCTCATAACTCTAGTCTAAAAACTTTTTCTGAAATAGGATCATCCACCATATAAGAAATTAAAATTCCCACTCAAACATAATGACCCCAAATCCATGAGGAGATACAAATTTATTATTAATAACACTACCAAAAAAACAAATTCTCTAATTAATATTTTAATTACAATTATTTTTTCAATGTATTCAAATATAATTAATTATAAAATGGTAATTAATATTTTATTTTTTAAACTGACATGTACTTTAATTAATAATGTAATCAATATTAAATTTATTTAACTAAAAAAATATATACTAATTATAAATAATAATTATGTAATTCATTATAATTAATTATAATAATGAAATTTATTCTCAAATATTTTTTTAACAATTCATAATAATTAAAAATTAATAATAATTGTAAATTAATTAATAATAAAAATTTAATTAATAATACTTAAAAATATATGAATAATGAATTATAATAGAATAATTAATATCTTTTTTAAAAATAAATTGTAAAATTTAATAATTGACTTCATTATTATGTTTTTTTATAATGATAATTTTTAAATAATAATTAACAATGGAATTATTAATTGATAATAATAATTGTTTATAATGTTGAATAACTAATGTAGTTAATAATAAAAAAGTATTTAGTATTCAATTAATAATATATGTATCAATGTAGATACAAATTAGTATATTTAATTATATATTTAAATAAAAAATTCGTAATTTTTTGTACAATTAATAATAATTAATAAAGTAATTTATGATTGAATTATAAAGAAATTTCCTATAACTAATTATAATATAATTATTAGTGTGATTAATAATATAGTAAATAATATAATTAGAAAATTAAGAATTAAATTAATACTATAGTTAAAAATATTAATATTTAATAATGTATTATTTTCAAAAAAAAATAATTAATTTAATAATAAATAATAATTGCAACATAATTAATAATTTAATTTATAATCAAATTATTAGTGCCATTTATATTAATTAATTATAATATAATTGTTTATTTATTTGGGCCATGGAGGTTACAAGAAAAGGAAACAACCCACACACCCCTAGGCATGTTAGGACTTTCCACATCCCCCCTCAAAGGGTTGACTAACTCCATAACTCAAACATTAAAAAATTTATAACTTGAAGGCCTCATATTTGTTGGTTCAAAGGTCCCTACTGCATGCCAACTTTTTTATTTTGTTGTTATACATCATCTCCCCACCTCTACTATATGAATGGAATGAATTGAAGGCCTTTAGATTATTATTATTATTTTGGGATAATCAAATTATAATTGGGTTGATAGGGATCCCTTAGATGACCTGGAGGTCCAGAGGCCCAAAGCTAGAGCTAAATAGCCCCAAGGCCTAGAGTAATAATCCCTATACATCGTTAATGGCCTAACTACACCAAAACATTCTCTCCCCAACACAAATTCATGTCTGCATCTTTCTCACCACATTAGTTGTATGGGTTGATGGACATAACCATATCCCTCTTTCAATCTTGGGTATGGTTTACTCTAACTGATGGCTACTTCTCCTTTGATTCATAGGCCTTGGGTTACTTCAGTAAGATGACCCTTATCTAATATTTGTCCCATATGACCTTTGATATAATAGCCAAAATATTTTTGGCTTGTAGGTCCTATGAAAAAAATCCCAAGGATAGCTCAGAGGCCCAGCGGCTCAAAGGCCAATTTTTAATGCCTAAATCCCCATTTGGGGGAATAGTTTCACTTTTATAGTATATTATATTGATACTCGGAAATTCAAATATTCCCAGATTTAATTCGAGTCTTTCATATAGGTTAGTGAAATGGTTACAACTAAGCTAAAACCCAATTTCTCCTACTGCTACTACGACCCTAGAATTCTATCCATAAATGGTCCTGAAACCCCTTGAAGGTGGCTGTTAGGATTTGAACCCTAATAGGATGTAGAACTATAGGGTGAAATTAGTACTCAGATAAGCCTCCAAATGTGCAATATAATTATTAATATAACTAATAATTCACTTAATAATATAGTTAAAAATAACTAGTAATTAAATTGAAATTACAAAAAATATATAATTACTAATAATACTATAAATAATAGTAACTAAACAAACCATTAATAATAATTTATAATAATATTATATAGTAATATAATTTTTTTTAATTATAAATAATTAATAATAATTATAAAGTTTATATATAATTTAATTTTTTATGTATTTAATATTACATAATAATAATACAATTAATCATGTAATTAATTATAAATAATCATTAAGCACAAAACATGTCATGATAATTTTTTATGTATAAATGTTACATTTTAAAATAAAATTATTTTGTGTTGTTTAAATTATTTTTAATTTTCTATTTTTATAAAATAATTTTTATTTTCAATTATTTTTAAGTGTTTAGTTAGTGTATCAAATTTCACTTAAATTTTATCTACACTTTATATTTTATAAGCTTCCAAAGTCATGTTCTTGAGACATTTGTAGTGTATACATTTTATGTCTTCAAATAAAATTGTTTTTGATAATTTTAATTTTTTTTATGATTTTATTATTTTCAATTAAATTTTATGTTTTTATTCTATGTTTATAATTTCATCTTGTTTTGATTTATAGTACATATTTTATAACATATAAAAGTTACCTACAAGAAATTATTTTAAAGCATAAAATTTATATTTTTAAACATAAATGTTTTGTATTATTTATATTTTCATTGTATATTATTTTTATTAAATTATTTTTATCTTCAATTAGTCATTATGTTGTCAGTAAATGTCTAAAATATAAGTTTAACAATGTTTATGGTTTATATTTTATAGTCATTCAATGTCACCTACTTGAAGCACTATTATGTTTCATGAAAGAATATAAAATATAAAGTATGGATATTCTCCAAATGAAATTTAAAACAACGATTAAAAACATAAAAATTATTGAAAATAAAAATTATTTTATAAAATGTTAAATAAATAATAATTTAATCCAAAAAATATTAATATTGTTTCAAAACAAACCATTTATACTTAGTTTTTTTTCCAGTGGCATGTTTTTTTCATTTTTATTATTTTTAAATAATTATATTATTAATTATATTATTAATAATTATTATTAAATAAAAAACAGCTACTATATATATTACCTTTATAATAATTATTAATTATTTATAGGGAGCAGAAGATGATTCAATAGATCCCACTCAATGATGACAATATTAATCTTCACGGCTAGTGATTGTGATTGTGGAATGAATTCCCACATGACCTAATGATCAACTATATGTTAGAAGGCATAAATTCCAGTGTGGATGGATTGGTTGATTACATGGCAAAATATTCCCATGAGTGTTCTTTGAGTACATAAGAGGAGATCAATCAAAGGCATTTTGTGACCTTAAATGAAGTTTCTTTAGAAAGAATCATAATGAAATGAGAAAATGGTCATGTGATTGCAAACCTGGATGCTACCCTTGATAAGTTCAAGATTTGTGACCATTTCATTATATATTAAATTGTATTTCTAGCTTTAGTGAAGGAAATAAAAAATGAGGGCTTGGTCTTAAAGTTTTCTTTAATATTTGGATTTGAGAATTGGAAATGTGTTCCAATGGGGAAGGGACACTTTCACATCCTCTTCCCCTAAAAAGACTTAAAGCACCGAGCATAGGGGACTAGGTTCACTACACTAAAACTAGGTAAGATTTTCTTCCAAAAACAAAACTTTAGGATTGATCACTTTTATGTAATAAAAATAATAGTTCAAGCATGGAACAAATCACTGGTTTTAGTAGGATTTTATGGGACACTAGGATTTTTATATAGCTTTGGTTATGGGATTTTTGACTAAAATGGACATGATAATAGAAGCTAATAAATTTAATAATTATACCTATGTTCTGATTAATATTAACTTTAGTCCAAAATTAAATAATAAGTTAGTTCTTTCTCCATTGGATAATTATATTTATGTAAAATTTGTTTATGAAAATTACTTTGATTATTCTCTAAAGGTTAGTCTATTAGGACTGCCAATATGAATTACTAAAAAAATGTGATTTTCTATTTCTACTTATTATTAGGTAAAGTTGATATTTCATGTAGACAGAAGATGAAAAGGTATATGGTGTAGGATAATACACACTCTATATGTTTTGGGCATCCCACTATTGAATATGGTAGTTATGAGTACTATCTGATTACGTGTCCCCCAAAGGAATAGTTCATAGAAAATTATGAAGAAGATGACAACCAGGTGAATGGTCAGAATAACACACTATTTACAGTTTTAAACACAGTGTAACTACCTATTAAATCCATTATAAACTCATTTTTGTCTAATTAAATGGAAAATATACAATATAAATGATGATGGATATCATGAGCAAATAATTTTTAGAAAGGATATTGAAAAATAACTTCAAAACAAAGAGAGGATGTTTTTCACATTTTATTTATTATTAATTTTATAGAAATAAGAAATAACTCAATCTTTAGTTCCATCATCAATGGAAATGTTGATTGTCTGAACCTCATTCAAGTCACACTATTGTTCTGTTGACGAGGACCAAAAGTAGAGCCCCTCTAGTAGTGGTCCACAAACGATCCTTTGATCCTAGAACATCTATGATGGTGCTTTGGGTTCTAGGATGATGGTACTGATTTCCTTTCATCAATCCCATTGATCACTATTGTAATCCCTTTGATTTGGAAGGATCATGTCTTGATCACTATTTCTTGAGTTGAATGAGTATGAGGATTATATTCTATCGAGCTAGAGTAAAACCCTAGCGATGTTCTTGGTGGTGAGAAATCTCTAGAGAGGAGAGGTTTTGTGAATAAAAAATTAAAGACCTCTCACAGTTCTCAGAACTGGGTATATATATAGAAAATTGACACGGTTTAATATTAATTAATTTCAAAAAGGATCTTAACAATATATTCAATCCATAAAATACCCCATGCCATATAAAATAAAAATATTATTATTTTTCTTTATAGAGAGCTCTAACTTGTGTAATGATAAATATTATTTTACAATTTAGTAAATAAATATTTATCACTGGACTTATTTTTTGTGCACTCATCCCCCACAATATTTATTAAATTCCCAAATAAATATTTAAATAAATTTATTCATTCCAAAAATGGATAAATATTCTATTCATGGTCTGGTGAATAAATATTCATTCTCATACTCATGAAACTAAATAAAACATTTATTCAATAAATAAGTAATTATTTATTACCTTGTGAATAATAAGTGATAAATATATCTTATATATCCATATAATTAAATATTTTCATGGGGAATTAATATATAATTTAATATTTATGATCAGTAAATTCTAAATAATTAATACTTCTTGGTCTAATGAATAGTATTTCTTCAAATAGTTAAATATAACTAATATTTAATGAATATCATGGGAAAAAACTTATGTGTGACCTTCTAGGACTCTTACTCAATGGAATTAGTTCCACTTCCTTAAATACCAATATTAATGTATATAAATGGTAAAAAACACCTATATTGGAAAAATACTTGTCATAAAAAAGTAACAATATACAAAAAGTCAATGCGTAATATAATCCCTTTTCTCAAAATCTCAACAAGATGGTTGCATACTCTTATCATCAACCTATATGATGAATTCACCTTTCCCTAAAATAAAGTCCTTAGTACACCAAGGACATTAAATTTAATGTGATGGTTCCATTTCAATTAAAGAGATGAAGTATCAACTTCCATAAAGATGGTAGGGACAAATCCTTCCTCGACGTATTCATTAATAACATAACACTCATTACATACCCAATATACCGAACTTCATCATCAACATATGTAATCATAATTTATAGAAATAATTATAAGTGAATTACTCATGAAATGTATTAATAATAATATTAAAGTCTATGTATCATTACACATACTCATAAATAGGATATTTAATGACACATAAAGATGTTGAATTTCTATAGTAGGATCTGTTCTAATTTTTTCCCATCATGGAGATTTACTTGTGTGAAATTAATGATATTAAGTATCATCATATTATGAATAATATCACATGATATTAGAAATAATATGAGTCGCATTATAGAATGTTATCCAACTGTAGTGAAATATTTAAGAGTATCATCATACCACTTAAAGGTTCTCATCATAGTGAGAAGATTTTATAAACTAAACATTGTGATAAATATATGACATTATCATATCAACATAATTAAAAATTGTATTAAATTTGTGATAATTTTCTTATTAATCAAGACTATAAATATACAAGTAATCTCATATACTACTCAATTAGCTCTAGAAAACCAACTCTAATATACTCTCACTTGGACAAAAACTAATTGAAAATTATTTTTAGTCCACTAGATCTTACATGATATTCAATATTTTTTGGGGAAATTTAATTAGTCAACGGGTATTCCACTTATATTCTTTGGAGATGATTCTCACTCCAACCTCACATCTTTGAGAAAAATACCTCAAGATTTGTTACTTTTATAGTATGCGTTACATCTGCTGATACGACCTTGGATCCTTGGAAAGAGACTCCACTATAGTAATATCACAATAATGTGTGATATGGTCTTTAATAATAGAATCCATGTTAAGATCTTACACAAAGATTCATATTCAAACTAGTTATTTAGATTCCTTATAACCCATTATAGACTATTATAGGGAAAAACATACTCATCTATGTTTTCATTTTAATATGGGGTAATTGTAGACTATGATATGTATCATATCCATATTATAGGATTGATTCAGATAAGTTGTAAAAAATGGAAAACCCTATACTTAGAATATATCAATCAATATCCCACTCACATTACACTTGGTATCCACTATGGAATTATTGACCAAGACTTTATTTAAGCTCTTCTAACTCACAACACCTGCATGTAGAGTGAATATGTATATATAATATAAATTTATATAATATTAATATGTCTGGAAACTATCATATGTATATCCCATGATGACTAGATCCTCATATACTCCATAAACTAGGAACATATCCTAATACTTAAGGATAATCTTCGATACCATACAATGAAAGTATCTTGGATCATCTTGATATTTACCTACCACACTTAAGTCATATGAAACCTTAAGCCTAGTATATAACATGTCATACATGACTGGTTGAATCTATGATGTGTACGGAATCCTTATCATTATCTCCCTCATCTCATGTGTTTGAAGATATATTTTCTTGGAGAAATGAATGTATTGTGACATAGGAAACAATCCCCACTTAAATTGTTCCATTAGCAATCACATAAATATACAATCAATGTATGTACATTGAATTGGTGCAAGTATTCACTTGTATATATCTCGATTGATTTTAATCTCAAGAATATAAAATTCTTAACATAAGTCTTTCATAGTGAATAATATATTCCACCAAGTCTTGATGGGTAGTAAGACTGGTATTTCATTTCCAATAAGTATTGTGTCATATATATACACTACCATGAAAATTAATGTAGTCCCACTAAACCACTTATAGATACAAGAATCACATTCATTGTTTATGAAACATGATTCTATTATGGATTTATGAATCCAAATGTTTCATGACTCGAACTATTTACTTAATCCATAAATGAGTCATTAAAACATACATAATTTATTGTTATTATTTGGAATCCCAAACCCTTTTACTTGTTTTATATAGACATCTTCCAGAATTATTCCTTTTAGGAAAGGTGTTTTGACATCCATATGCTAAATTTCATAGAAATGGTATGATTCTATGATAGGTATAATTATAATGGATTTCAGTATGGAAAGATGTGAAAATATTTCATTGTAGTCTATGAATTGATGTTTTTTAAACCCTTATTCAACCATTCATGACTTAAAGGCAATGAATTGTCCATCCATGTCTATTTTCCTCCTTAATATCCATTTGAAACTGACATGATTTACATCCACTAGTAGATATACAAAAATAATAATAGAGTTTTGGTTTATGGAATCCATTTCAGAATTCATAGATTCTTTCCATTTGGATGCTTCAGGGGTGCTTAATAATTCATTGTAGGTTACATGATCATCATTATCAACTTAGAATGATTCACGAAACTTAGTGTTTAGAAACCCATATCTTTTAGTTTCTCTAATATCTTATACACATAAAAAATACATGTATATCTTGAAATTCTTCTTCCATGAGGCTTTGTGGAATTTGTTCATTCGCCAAATATTATTTATCATTATTTATGACTTACTCTAAGTCCATATTTCTCCACTATCTATTTTAGAGATATGAACCCTCTCAAAAAAGTTTGGATGTCTATTAACAAGTCTTATATTATCAAAAGGGTCATTTAGGTAATATTAAATTGTTTTCATAGGATTTCGTATAAATATTTACCTAGTGCCTTAGGGTGAAGTTTTGTTACTTTAAGAGACCCTAAAAAATAGTTCCCAACCCCAAACATATATGTTATAAAACATGTATTTGTTTCCATACATAATTTCATATGGAATACTATTTTTATATTTATATAGAACTTGGTTTATTATATGTGTGGTTGACAACACATATCCCAAAAAGAATAATGTAATAATTCCAAATATCATCATTGATTGTACCATATATAATAAAGGTTGGATCCTCCCTTCAATTATACTAATCAATTATGGGGTATAAGGATGAGTGAGTAGGGATAATGTCCCAAACTCCCATAAGTAATCAATGAATTCTTGGTTAATATATTCTTCACCATAATCTGAGGAGAGATTATTTATTTTCTAACCAGGATAGTTATCAAATTTATTCTTGTATTCCTTGACTTTATCAAAGAAATCTAAATTGTACCTCCTTATGTAGACATATTCATATCTACTAAATTCATCAGTAAAATTTATGAAGTATGTGTGTATTCCCTTTTTTGAGATAGAAATGGTCTACACACATTGGTATAAACTAACACAAGAAGCTATATTACCCTTCCACCATTTCCACTAAATGGATATGTAATAAAATTTCCTTATAAACAAGAATAGGATATGCTAATGGATTTTAGTTTAAGATAATTTAAATATCCATCTTGGTATAATTTTTTTAGGTGTTTTTCATTCACATGACCTAATTGGTGATGTTATAGTTTGGTATGATATGAGACATGAAAATTAGATTTGTTATCGACTTCCTTTAATTGGTCTGTACAATCCACCACATAAATAATATTATTATGTTTTGTGTTATAATTACATATGATATCTTTTAAAAGAAGAAACATTTATTCCCAATTTTTTTTTAAAATCCATCTGAATCAAAACTATACACATAAATAATGTTTTTAGAAAATGAAAAAACATAATAATAAATATATAAAAATAAAATTAAAAAATTCTTCAATATTAGGTGGTAGTCATTAACAACTACGGTGGTGAGATTTGATCCATTAGAAGATTGTAAATCCATGAAACTTTGTTTAATTATTCTAAATCTACACTATTTCAGTAAATGGATTCAAATTTTAGATCCACATATTGTATATAATTCCTAATTTATAGAAATAAATTTATTTCACTTGATAAAAAACACTCCCAAAGATTCTCATTGCTTTTTTATAGTGGTTCACATCTTCTTACAATTGCCTTTCTTACTACATGAGAAATATAAAACATCATGTTCCATTGCTTTCCATATGATCTTTTTCTTGAAAAATATAGATTCAAAGAAGACTTGGACTTGGTTTCATAATTGGGGGTTTTAAATTTTCACTTCCTTTTGTCCACCATAAAAAAAATCTTTCAATGCTTTATGTCCTTATTAATTTGGAAAGGTAAAGTGAGGAGATCTAGGAGAGACTTATCAATTTTGATCATACTAATATTTACAACAAATATGGTGAATGTATAAGGGTGTGTGTAAATAATGATATCATCCCATTTTTATTAAGGTAGCTTAAAATATATAACCTTTATATGCTCAATGTTTAATGTATGTTTGACTACATGAGGCATAGATGGTGCAACTTCTCTAACCTTTCTAATGAAGAGTGCCTTGGATATATCAAAAAATTCTTATATAGGTATCTTCTAATAAATATAATATAGATGTAAGAGCCTGATATGGGATTCTATATTCTCTTGACTAAAAATTAAATTTTTATTTTTCAAACAGTTTTAAGGATAACGTGAGAAACTGTGAGTTTAAACACAAAAGGAAACAGAAGACTCATTAAAGGGAAATTTAAGCCTACCAGGATTAGACTCCCAAAATATTTTCCTAGAGATATCGCTATCCCAAGTGTCTAGTGCATCCATAAGAATATCCTCATACTGGAAAGCCAACTTGTCTGAAGACTAAATATACTATTCAATACTGATATTCCTATTATTGAATACCCCAACTATGATTAGGTCCTGCTTGTATATCCAGGCATATTTCTCTTTATTGAGAGTCATCCTTAATGATATCCCCATCATTTTAGTAGCTTATTATTTAGTTTCATTGGGAGAAAAAACTTGTTCAAATGATGAATCTAATTAGATCATGAGTAATTCCAATGATTTCTCAAGAACAACACCTGATTTTATTTAGTTTTCCACATGCTTGGATTTTAACTACTTCTCTGACTGTGTCTCCATAAAAATATTAAAGGAGGAGTAATCCTTCCTATACCTACGAATTCACTTTTTCCCTTCAATGGATGGCCTAACAAAAACACTATTTGACTCCTGAATTGTATAGTTAGACTATATAATCATTGGCATGTTGAACATCTGTGTTGAGGCCAGCTTCCTGTGATTCATAATGAGTTGCCTAAACAACAATATTCTCATTTTGAACCTCATCCATTACATCTATTTAAAATTATGTGTCTGAGAACTCCTTATAAGTACACTCTTAAGACATGACCCCACCAAATCTAGTCTTAGGTCATCAACCTCAAGACACTGAAAGAGATTTTAAACCTTAAAATTTGAATAGCCTCTTTCTAATCTCACCCCAGTTGTTGCCCTTACCCAAAAATCACTTCCTTAATTGTGTGTACATCCCCTTTAATTTTTGTTCTATGCATCTTGGATATTCTCAATAACTTCTTCTTCATTAAACACTTCCATTTCAATATCCTTAGAAGCCTCTAAGGTTGCATTCCTTGGGCTCACATATTTAGTAAATGGAAGGTCAATAGCTATATTAGCAGTCAACCAAGGGCCTACCAACCACCCACCCTCATGTGTATTGAAAATGATAGACTTCAATTGATTGTATCATTTTTATATAAAACCTAATTGAGTAGGTTCATTCGGTCGTGCATCCAGACCAGGAACATCTCCAGTATCGTGCCCCTTAGCCTTGCCTCCTAATTTCACATATAGCTTCTGTAAAGGGATCCACCTAGCCTGTGGTTCACCATAGACTACCTCATTGATCTACACACCCCTTGTCCCTAAAATGAGGACCTATACATATAAATGGTATCAGAACCATGCTATCCTGACCCATGTCTACAAGCCTCTAACGAATGGCCTAATCGATTTCAGATAGAAAAACCAAAGATTAATACATGACCTATTGCCTAAAAAAATATTACTCTCTAATTTTAATCCAAATGAAATCATAAGGCTTCCGTGACACTTTAACTATGACACATACTATTTTATTTCCAATATGAAAAACTAACTTGGTATGAATATCAGAATAAAAGAACCTTCCTATGTGATTCCCGATCATAATAATAATTTAAGGGTTCTGAAAAGGTAGGGGATGATTAGGGAAACTCACCCAAATTTCCACTGAAGGGGAGTCCTGCATCATGTGATAGTCATACATCTATCTATTTAGGTAGAATATAGACCTGTTTTAGCTTTGAGGCACACACGAATAGACCATGATCAGGTCTTCATCTGATGTGAAGAAAATTATTATGTTCATTTTGTTGAGAAAACCAACAGTAGCCCTATCCTGTCGATCCCAAAAACCAAAGATGAATATATTGAAGTTGTCCACTGACAAAATTCTCCATGATAATCGATTAATCAATTTCGGATTAAGAAACTCTAAAGATTAATAAAATTCACTGAGAAGCAATGGAATATTAGGTCTTCCTTCAAACAAATTGGGGACCTTGGGGTGTAGGGAGCATTGAGGTAATGGTTGAAGCATATCTAGTTTGGGGAAGGGTGTGAAGGAAGACTCCATTACCTTTGAGGACGATGAAGCCCCCCCCCCCTATAGTGGGGGAGGGACTGACATAGTCTCTACCACCATCATGATGTGGGATAAGGCATCGTGAGCTCATCTCGAATCATATTCAGGGCTAAAATGATCATCGCCCCTGGTTCTTATTAGACTTCATGAATTATATAAACATGGATGATAACATTAAACCATTAACATCTACTGAATCTTTTATATGTTCTTAATAGACATCAAACTCTTCTTCACTCACCTCCTTAGAAGGAATATCACAAATTGGGGTCTCTAGAGCGTAGAGCTTACATTTATGTTGTAATACAATGTTAAAGTGCCTATACCATTCCTAGAATTTAATATTATCTATGGGATAGTATTTATATATAATTCATTATAGGGATAACCTGGTTTATGAAATTTTCATTTAATTACATCTATAGAAAATCTAAATATTGTTACTTCACTTGATTAAAGATTAAGTAAGCCATAACGATTTTAATTTTATCATCAGTCTCCCATTACTTTATCAAGTCTAAGAAACCCACATCATTGGACTCATAAAGTCCTATAAAAATAATATTCTAGTGTAAATGATAAATATATCCCTTCTTATAACCCATAAAAAGTCATGTAAATTATTATAATGCATTTAGGTAGGCAGACTTTCCAACTGTGATATTTTGGTTCCTTGATCTGTTGAGTGGACTCCATATTCATGAGATATTTATTTGGATTTCTATAACACTTTTCTCAAAAAATTTATTGAAAAAAGGCCATTAAATCTAATAGAAGTTTGGTTAAAAAAATGACCATCATTGTTTAGAACTTATGATATTTATAAGTGATCTTGAAAAAGGCCTGAACCGACTCTTTAACGATCGATCCATCATTACTCAGTTAATAGAAGACTTATTTTTATATAATATTAACTTGAGGGATTTTATTTATTATATGTATTTTTTTTATTTTTTCCCTGTACATGTATTTTTAATATAAACTAAATTTTACTTATGTTATTATCCATGGGTTGATAAAATATTTGTGCAAAATCCATTTATTTTAATTCCATCTTTTCATGTGATCCATTTATTTATGTTATCAAGGGCTTGTATCCATAAAATAAACCATGAAATAGATAGAAATAAAAAAAATAAAATCTGTCATTATCATGATCCTAAACTACTATTTTATTTATTGAGTATAAAATAAACAAACCCTTTACCCTAGGGGAAAAATATATGCGTCGAGCTAGACATGAGTTATATCATTCCACCGATCCTCCTATGTATCATCTTGGTTAGTTTCACCTCAGCACCTCAGATCCATAATGAACCACCTCAATGTTCTTGGGAGGTACATCATTATATATTCATATACTTTATAAATATTCCATGGAAACTATAAAATGGGTTTTATATTAAAGAAACCATAGACACACAATCCCTTATATAATAAAGAGGGAGTGATAATACTCATGATACAATTTTAATTTAATAATAACAATATCAAAAATATTTGTAATAATTAAAATAAAATAAACAACACAAAAACATAGGTTGGTCTAAATCCATGATCATCCACACAAGAAACAAATATGAATTCAAAACAATTGTCTAGAAATCACTATTTTATTAATATAAAATGCACAAAAAATAATCTGATTAGTTATCTTATTAATGAATAAATTCATTTCAACTTAATATCATTCAAATCTATCCTAGATATTTTGAACCATTGTGATTTTAAAAAAATTAAATATATTTTTTTAAATTCAATTAAGTAAAAAACTTTTACTTGGAAGCTATATGATGAATAAATGTTAAAAATATTCATCATGGTTCTTATTGTCTATAGTGCACTCACACAAAAATAACACATTCAAAACATGTAATGTAATTTCATGGAATTTAATTTCAACAAATAAACCGTGAGACATATTAAAATTAGGTCATTTTAATGGGTTTAATGCTTATGGATTATGTAGAATGTAACGACTATACTAGACCCGTAGCACTAAAACTTTAATGAAATTAATTAATCACTTAATAAAATATAAAACCTATAAATCACTATGTACTATAAATAATGACATATAATCATGTATTCATGGGGTTTAATAGATTATTTAATTCAATTTATCATTTTTGTATAAAAGGATAAGATACACAACATGTATAATCGATCCACATGTTTTGCATTTATCATCACCGTATGTATGTAGTACATGCCTAGGGACATAGTGGGTT
Organism: Viscum album; assembly: GCA_963277665.1. Classification (NCBI taxonomy): domain Eukaryota; kingdom Viridiplantae; phylum Streptophyta; class Magnoliopsida; order Santalales; family Viscaceae; genus Viscum; species Viscum album. The sequence continues at coordinate 1,903,840,551 of OY728152.1, read as the reverse complement.
CTTCACCAATGTAATTTATGAGATACATGATGAGCACCTAAGTTACACATCATGTTACCTCTATTTTGCACTGATGATAATACGTTTATTTGTTTAATTAATACATGAGTCATCTTAACCCCATATTTTTTGCTATGAAAACATATGGACTATAGAACATGTCATAGTGTTATAAGACAAGTGGTCTGAAAAACCATGTTTCAATCTAGTTTCATCAATCCATGGTTTAAATTTAATTTATGCCTCATGAATTTACTATATAACAACCCATATTTATTGTAGTTTTTTCCTTGTATAATGTACATAAGTACATGATTTTTACCAATGGGATACATAATGTGTACTCTTATGCTATCCATCGGGAATCCTTAACACCTCCAATGATATTCTTAAGTTATTTTTCATATATTCGTAACCAATTTTGGATTATACGAGTAATAAATTAAAAGAATAATAATAAATATTGAAAATTTTATTAAAAGAAATAATTTATGGACTGAAAACTAAATTTTAAACATGTAAAATGATTAAAAAATACATATTTATAAGTTAGTACAAGAGAAATCTGATACCACTTGAAGGTTTTAGAAGTAGTGAGAACACCTATTTTAGTAATGACAAACTCGGCCTTATCGGATTCCATAAAAAAGTCACAATGTATATGAAAACAATTTCATAAACAATGAATGTTTCTAAATAATATTAAACAATAAACCTTGAAAAAATACAAAGATATTCTTCATGTTAAATTTATAATTGATTTAATAGAAAGAATAAATACCTTATTCTTGTGTTTTTTTATTAGATGTAGATGTTGATCCTTTGAACCTCATTTGGGTTGCACCATCATTATGCCCATGGGGACCCAAAGGAAATCCCCTCTTGTGGTGATACTCACACACTCCTTTGATCTTAGAATGTTTTTTATGGCAGTCTATATGCTAGAATAGTAGAACTGATTATCTTATTTCACTCCCTTTTATGTCCACCATGATCCCTTAAGTCTGGAATGATCATCTATTGATCTATCCATCTTGAGATGAAGGAGGAGAAGGTGGATATTCTCTTGTACATGAGAGAAACCATAGATATGTTCTTGGTTGAGAGAAATATTTTAGGAGGAGAGGTGTTGTGCAATGAAAATGGTTGACCACTCACAATTTTAATAACTGGGTATATATAGAGAAAACTATAGGGTTTAATATCAATTAATTACATAAAGGCCCTTAATAATATATTGAACCCGTAATATACCCCATGCCTTGAAATTTTTTAATAATATAATTTTATTTCACAGCATGTGCTAACTCACACATTGATAAATATCATTTTATAGTTTGGTAAATAAATATTTATCACCAGACTAATTTTTAGTCCACTTGTCATCCTTAACATTAATTGAATTCTTGAATAAATATTTATGTAAATATTTTTCATTTATTGAATAAATAAATATGATATTCATGGTTTGGTGAACAAATTTTTCTTTTAATATTCATGTAATTAAATATAATATTTATGTAATACATAATTATTCATTTTTTCCTTGAGAATAAGAAAAGATAAATAAATATTATATATATGGATAATTAAACATTCTACTTGTGAGTTAATATTTACTTAATATTTGTGATCAATAAATCCTAAATAAATTTTACTTCTTAATTTGGAGAAAAATATTTTTTCCAACTATTAAAAATAAATAATATTCATCTTAGATCAAGGAAAAATTGTGTGTGACCCTCTAAGACTCTTACTTAGTGGTTTTAGGAGGGATTTCTTAAAGTCCAGGATTACTATATAGTAATGGTATAAGGAACCTACAGAGATAAAATATATGTCACAGTGATGAACACCATATAAAAATTATCAATGTGTAATATAATGTTTTTATTTCAATATCTCATCAAGAAGGCTTCATACTTGTGTCATCAACCTATATGGTTGATATGTTTTTCTATGACTTCCTAAAATGAACTCATCAACACTCTATGGCCATAGTATTTAATATTATAGTTCTATTTCAATCAAATGGTTGATATATCAACTTATTTAAAGATAGAGGGTGAAAATATTCCCTTGACCTATTCATTAATAACATAACACTCGCGATGTATAGAATATACCCAAAATCACTGTGGATATATGATGTCATGGTTTATGATATTACATATAAGTAAATAAATAATTATATGTATTAATTATAATCCTAATGTCAAAATATCATTACACAATCTCATAGATAAAAATACTCAATGGCATATCGAATTGTGAAATTCTTAATGGTGGGTCTGTTATCATAATCTATCATATTGAAGATTACTAGGTGAAAAATTCATGAGATAAAGTCTCATCCACTTATATAAATTTACAACTATTAGACAACATAATAGGTTCTCCATTATTTAATGTTAATTAGCCATAGATAAATATTTAATATTATAATTATATAACTTCAAGGTTCACATTATAGTGGGGAACTGTTATAACCTTATCAGTGTGATAGTTATTATTGAATATTATCACATTAAAGTAATGTATAAGAGTAAAAAATATGTGATAATAAATTTATTACTCAAGACCATTAATATATTGACAATATAATGTAAAAATATATTGGTTCTAGAACAACAACTCTAACAACTATTTTACATAATGCTAAAGCAATAAGGTTTGAAATCCAAGGTAATAGATAGGTAATTCCTTGAAAGGTGACTACAATTATAGTGGTACAAGGAAATTATTGGGAGTAATAGATCCATTCATATCATTAGTATAATACTAAATAATGGGTAGAGAAGGAATGATGTTTCAAAATTGGTAATATGAATTTAGATTTGGGAATGCGTGTCTTGGATGGGGTCCTCCACAAGAGAAAATAATATTGTAGTCATAGTAAATTGTACTGTCAAAGGTGAGAATGGAAAAATTAAGAGATGTAGATGCATGCTAACAATATGAATAAATGGTTAGTGAACCTTGGTCTACTAGAAATTTAAGAATAAAAATTTCAATAATATTGAGAGGAGGGGTCATTATGATCATGAGGTGTCTAAGAGTAAATTAGCCACATAGAAAAGAAGAATATATGAAATTGATGATGCATGAAAGGTTACAAAGGTTTAAAAAGTATTGGAAAGATGGTAATTACTCAAAATACATATCAATGATATGAAAACCAGGGTATAAGTTGTAAAGGGGAATAATTATACATATCACATTCCATGTGCAATGAAATACAGACTGTTTTGCAAGGTCCCTATTCAAAAATCATCAATGTAGATGTAAAAAAACCTTAACCCATGTGTGATTATCATTTTCAATTATAAGAATCCTTTTTATGGACTCCGATATATGATTCTTGATTCTCAAAATTTTCTAAATAAGTAGTAAACATATAGTACTTTGATCCCTTCACAAAGAATCTTCTCTTATATGGAATTGTCATTTGCGGTTGGCAGTCATCCTTTTATTCTCTCTTATATATGAGTTTTGACTTAAAAAATTTAGGAATGTATAGGTGAGAAAATAGAGCTTTGGTCCCCCTGTGAACTACATTCTCTTGCATGGAATTTTCATTTGTGAAATTGTGAGAATTTTATGCCTCCCACTAACTATCATAATTTTCGTACTTCATGAAGGAAAGGATTTTAATCATGTCACATAATGCTATGTGGAACACCTATTTTTATCACAAGACCCCTCATGAAGAATTAAATCCTATGTGGCCTCTTATTATTAGTGAACTACCACATCAAATCCCATTTTTGGATACAAGTTACCTAAAAAATACCTAAAATATGGAAGAAGGAGAAAACAATTAATATAAGGATAGGTAGGAGAATAAAATATGAAGACCTTCCAATTTTAGAAACTCCAAAAAAAGATCAACATCTCCATAAACCCCTCAGTTAATTAGGATACCACAAAATAAGAAACAAGTGAAAAAGAAAAGAAAAACAGGGTAATCCACCATAAAAGAATCCCTCAACAAATGAGGCCCTTCATGACAGAATTACCTTATGAGCCCTTTGTGAAGAAATCTCCTCATAAGATATTTGTGAACAAGAAATTTTCCCAAGGGAAACCCTTCATAAAAGCCCCAGTTTTTTATAGAAAATAACATATGTGAAATTAGGTTTCCTTAGGGTATTTATTACCCATATTTTAATGCTATCATCCCATGTAGTGTTTTTATTCACTAAAAACCCTTCATGTAACATCTAAATGATCCATATTTATTTTCTTCACAAAGTTTGAAAAAACTAAAAAGGCCAACTCAATACCTCCTCCAAGATCACCTGTTGTACATGATTAGGGTATGTACACTAGTGTTCACCCCTATGATCATGGATTCTCTTGATAAAAGGATTCTTGGGAGTTATCCTATTAGATTGGTAGAACCCCAGGGAGAATAATGACCACAGATTAACTTGATATCATGGGTCCCTATCTAATGAATTTTGGAGCGGTATCCCTTACCTTGATGGTGGATTTAATCTCCACCCATTGATATAGGTATAATAGGGTGTTCATCTTGGAGTATTCCCATTGTATTTTAGGATGACCTATCCATCCCACCTTTTATATCCCCTCCCCCATCCATCAATTAATATGGAGTACATTCATCATGGGTTTTCTCTATAGGTTTAAGTACCAACCAAACCAGATTGTGCAATGTTCTTGATCTTATATCATCATTTGTTTCTCACACCAAGCATGATTCATATGGTCTTACTGATCTGAGTTGATTACACTATCATTATAATTCAATATTTAATCATTTGACTCATCTTTATGAGTATTAATTGACACATATTTCATTATGGGCCTCCTACTTAGGTTCAATCCCTAACACATAATTCATCATGGGCCTCCTCTTGATGTGTAATCATGATAATATATTTCATCATGGGCCTCAACCATAGTTAAAAAAACCTAACACATATTTTATTCTATTCATCTTCATTAGGTGTAATCCTTAACACATATTTTAATATGATCCTCCTCCTTATGTGTATGTCCCATCACATCTTTCATCATGGGCCTACTCATTAGTTGTAAGACCCTATTTTTTTTAATCATGTGCCTCCTCCATAGTTTTAAATCCCAAGACATCATTCATCATGGGCCTCCTCTTTAGCCGTGATCACCAAAACATCATTCATCATGGGCTGCCCCCTTAGGTTTAATCCCCAACATATCTTTTATTATAGACCTACTCCTTAGGCATGAACCCCATAACATCATTAATTCAAGGCCCCTCTTTAGGTGTATGCCCCAAAACATCTTTCATCATGGGAATCCTTTTTTTGGTGTAATACCCATAACATATTTCTTCATGGGCCTCCTCTTTAGGTGTAATCCCCAAAACATCTTTCATCATGGTAATATTCCTTAGGTGTTAATCCTAACACATCATTCATCATGGGCCTCATACTTAGGTTTAATAACCAAGAAATATTTTATCATGACACACTTTCATAGGTGTAAGCCCCGAGAAAGCATTCTTTATGGTAATCCTCTTTAGGTGTAAGCCCTAACCCATATTTTTTAATTGGATTCCTATTAGGTGTAAGACCTAAAAACCATATCTTATCCTTCTAAAAGGGGCATATTCCACATGATACATTCTTTTATGGGACATATTACCAATGAATCATATCAGGTAATCCCCCACATGTGAAATACATACTCAATTATCTACAACTATACCTTTTATGAAGTATTTATTCATGTAACATGATGTTAAATTTTGTGGCTTACATCATAGTTACATGATGTTAAACTCAAAAAAAAATATTCTTACCATACGATGTTAAACATCATGGTATAGTCTAGCCACATGATGTTAAACAAAAAACTCAAACTATGAGCACTATGATTCATATATCTAACAAGATACATAAGATCCCTCTTCAAGGACCAAACCCAATATCCCTATATCTCCATTATTTTATGAGTTCCCCCACTAGGATATAATCCCACGAAATCCTTATTCCATAATTGGGCTATATCCAAAATAGTATCATGTATCCACTTGGAGTGACTTATTCCCTTTGACTACCACTATATTTTTTTTTCATTAGGCCATCTTCCATATGAGTCCATATTTTGCTTAGTGGGTTATATTCCTACTGGCCAAACAAACCTCATTCCTCACATGGATCGGTCCCTTGTGAAACCAACCCATCCAAATTGGGTCATATTCCCTTTGAGGATGACCAAAAAGGGACACCCATGAGTAAGTCCAACACTGATCATCATTGGGAACCTTTCAATAAGAAATTATATTTTTTATGACTTTAAACTTCTTGGAATTTTTCTTTTTCGAACTACCTTAAAAGGAATGATGTGTCTTTTTGCATGGAATTGAACAACAAGGGTTCTGATTCCTATTAAAAGGATACATTAAAATCATTTTTAACTGGCCCAATCTGAACACTATAAAAACCAACCGCTTCCCTAGATAAAGATAAACTTTAGAGTGCCTAACTATGTTGATTTAAGAAATAGCTTTTTAAAACCAAGAATCACTATGTAATAATTAAACAATGTTGAGGACCTTAGATACATACGAATGGTAGAATTTATGGATAACATATGATACATATATATGGTATCGTTGATATAGAACCTTTGATGCATACATATTTTCATGTTGACAGAGAACCACTAATAAATGAAGGTGTTCAAATTAAATGAGAACTTCTGATACATAAAAATGTTCACATAGATAAATCATAATAAATAAATATTTACCAGAGGTTAACCTATTCTTCACTATGTTATGGGAATGATTCATAATAAATGTATTAAATCAATAAGGTATTCCAAGAGTAATCATGATCCCTTCACAAAGGTGAGCTAATACTAACCACTGACCCTCTTGAACAATGTGTATTCATAAGTGTCATTGGAAGGAAAAAAACCTAGAGAACACATACCTCTTGAAATAATGTCCATAAGAAATCTCAAGCCACATATATAGTAGTCATTGGGAGTTTCTAGCTCTAAAAATACAACCCTACAAAACATAGACCGAACCAAAAATGTTGAACACAATGTGAATTATTCAACTACTCTAGACTTTCACAACTGAATGCCAAAACTATTCTCACATGAAACAAAATCGGATGATGTAAAACCATAAAATACAAAAGTTATTGTGTGAACATGTTATTTTTTTTATTAAATTGTTTTTTTATCAGAATGAACAGAACTCCATTCAATCTAAATTCATGAAATCCTCACAATGACAATCATATGATTCAAGTATTTCTAGATCTGGAGCCTTATCAAACTAGAATACCTTTTTAACCCCTCAAAACCTTCATTTCCAGGCGATGAAGGCACTTGTTTATTTGTACCACCTAAAAATACAATCTCATCCCTAGAAGTAGAACATGATACCATTATTTATATGAATATTCAATAACCATACACTTTTTGATGAATTGGGAACAAATAGGTAGAAACTTGTTCTACATTAAACCATATCAAGATTCTCTCCCTATAATACAGAATGAAATAATCCCTTATATTATGGAGTATTATCTAAATTTTGATTATGACTTAATTTTAGTTCAAGAGTTTCCTAGGAGGGCCCCTGTCAACTTCCACCCTCAGCACCGTACAATATCAACTACTCAGTTTTCCTCCAGGTATCCCATCTAAAATACCTCTACACCAATAACATAAACATGATAATTTAGGAGAGGTCTCCCGGAATGATGAGATTCCAACCATAGAGAGATAGAGAGAGACCATATTACCACTTTTACTAAAGATTCTCATTGATATATCTTGATATAAACTAAGGACCATGAAGAAAATAATATTCCTACACACCAAACCAACCATGATATAATTTTAGCATCTGAGAAATCCTATTGGAATATCCTATCAGAAACTAGGGGGAAGGCACAAATTCTCTCACCCACATATCATGTATATTGAAAAATATACGTGGTGACTGGAGGGAAAGAAATGGTCCATATCATAGGTTCAAAAAAGGAATGGTAAAGTATTCCCACTCATACTGTAGAATCTCATCAACTTATTTTAGAGGTAATGTATGGGTAGATATATATCACTACTCTCATTATATAAAACAATTAGAAAATATGAATAGTGACAAAAAAATTTGATCATCGAAATATTAAAATATTCAATAGGGTGAGAACACATATTCATTCATGCACCCTAGAGTAGCTCCCCAATATATAACAAGAGTTACTCAGGAGAAGGCACACATCCCTCCTCCCATTTAGATGTTTTGTTGGTTTATATTGAGGAACAATGAACAAAAGTAATAGAATTTTTTTCATTCCAACTTCATATCAAAAAAACTATATAAATGAACACATTAGGGAAGGATTAAAGTCTTTCCAAATCTTCTAAGACATGAAAACATATCCTGAAAATTGTGTTGGGGTAGTCATATATTTCTACACTACTTTAGTACATAGAATATCATCAGCATATCCTGGTGGAAACCAGGAATCCCACATACATACCTTATCATTATTAAGATGCTCATCGTCTAGGTTTAATGGAATCAAGGGGTTACCTAAGGAGGTTCCCACATATGAATGTTGTTGGGTCTAACACGTGATTTCAGTCACCGAAAAGAGGGAATTTAAAGGAGAATATCATAATGGGAAAATCCAAAGATTAAAAATAGGTATATACTTCTTCTCTACATAATGATAATGTTATTACGGATCAAAAACACATTTGAATAGTGGTCTAGAATTCTTCTAATTCATCATTTAATAGAGAAAGTAGTTTTAGTTATGAGGGTCCTACCAATAACAATATTACCCACATCTTAGAAGGTTATCCCAAGAGTAATTTTCATGAAGGTCATTATCATGTAAATATTAAGATTGATTATGTGAATTATTATTATGAGGTGAAGTGTGGAAATAATCCCTGCATTTTTATGATAAAATAGAAAAGTCCTCCTTTTTCCACCGTATACTCTAAATTTCCTCCCTAGGGAATATTCTACAAGAATAATCCTTATGGTTAGAAATTAATCCATAATAGAATTCCTCCCCATCATGCAATTCACTATGTAGGCTCCCCCTGGAAACATATCACTTTGATAAGAATTTAATCTTCTTTTTCAACCAATATTGAGAAATTCATCACATCACAAGGCACTCTAGAGATTTATGCCAGCTTCTCCAAGAACAAAATCTCTAATGAGTGATATTCTTTCTCAACTAGAATATAGCCCAAGGAATTGGTAATTTAATATAATATATTCATAAATTCATCATATGATATCATAGAGAAGATTATAACTGATGTTTATCTCTCAGTAAGGTAGTTGGTAAGTGAACATTCTGGTCATATCAGGTCGAAGAATATCTCACTAAAGATGAAGATAATTTAGTGATGATGAGGAATAAATTAGATAAAGACAACATAATATCCATGTTTTGGCACACATCCATGTCACAATCTGATATTCCAAAATCATTTATAGAAGAAATTATACATCATCTTAACCTAAATTTAGGGATGAATCATTTTCAACTAAAGGAAAAAACTGATAACTTAAATGGACTATGTAAACCATGTCAAGGTAATTGAATAGTCTCACTATCAAATTGACCTATCCAACCTTTCAGTTTCAAAACACCCATAATTGGGAAGGCATTCTCAAGATCAATAATGTGTCTACCTTAATTCTTTGATAACTATTCATCAATTGATTATTGATGATCTTTTTGTATTTCACATTTTATGAGGATGTGAATATATACAACTACATTTCACTATACTCCCCAGTTAATAGAGCTAGATACCAAAGAAATAATGAAATATAATTTCCTTAAGAAAAGTCTGTAACATAAGTTCTTCATAGGCAATCTATTTTATTCAGTAGGGTAAAACCATTCCAAAATCACATAAATAGTGAGACTTTTGAGATATATCCATAAAGGCTCTTGAATCAATCCTTGATAAACGTTTAATAGGCCTATCACTTAAGAAAGTATAATCCTTTCACTAATTTTATACTCTTAAATTGGACTAGCTCATACTCAGAGCAAGCATTAAATCATACCTTCACCTAAACAAAATCTTACAAAATTAGAAGGGAAGCAACAATGGCAATAAAAATAGTGATATAGGATAAAACCTATCCTATAGGTATGTGTGATTTTTTACCACATCTTCCACCATGAAGACCATAAAATACCCAATGAATTCTAGAATTTAGGGTAACATGACAAATTCATCCCTTGATCACAAGGCTGAGAGTATTATTTTTCACAAACTCCTCCTATTATATGAAAGTTAGTCTGGTCCAGGGAATATGTCACTAAAGGGACCTCTATAGTTTCTCTAAAATCTTGACCCATCTATTTTCTTGAAGATGTTCTGAAAAAAAGTTTTCAAAGATTTTCCCAGGATCAATCTCCACAAACAAACTCTAGGAGAAAAATAAATGATGAATGTGTGGTCCCAAAAATCCCACAAACAAAAATGATCTTCCTTTAAAGGAAAGGTTGAGATTTGTAACTCTCTTTTTAATGAATATTAAAAAGTCAATCAATATCTTTCACCTATTGATGAGAACATGATCCCATTAACATGTTATGGATTGAATGTTATATGATTCATACCCATTGGTGATCCAAAAAATGTAACATTATAGGATAATTGAATATAGAGGTTTATGTTCAAAAAATGATCCATAGTGAATATTTCAAAGAAGGCAGGTATACTTGTCAACAAGGAAAAACCTAAAATATTGGGGATCCCAAGAATGAAACATTACCATCTCTGATATGTTCTTAAGTTTAAGAAAAATGGAATGCTATGAATACAGCTTATCCACCACTCGAATAGATTGTGCATCTTACCACTGATGAAAGATACACCCAACATGAGGTGGAAATAAAGGATTTAAGGCAACTTAATGTTTAAATACACAAAAAAGGCATTCCTGTTGAGTACACTCCTCAAGAATAGACTTGTTATTCAACATTAAAATTAGTTCCCATACATTAAGGGGCTGTTTAACAAATAGAAAGAGGATATGGTTATCCTAATAAATCTGGGATTAAATATCCAGCCTACTTGGACCCAATTATTAGGGATTATGAAGAGTTTCCTTGACTAGGATAGTTCCATAACTTGATCCATGTGGTTCATCAATAACATACATGTGAAATCCATCTACATTGGGCTATACCTACACCCTTATCTCAAATTTAAAATCAACCAACTACTAAATCAAATATTAGTAACACTATTGAGTCCCTAAAATATCGAAGAGAATATATAAAAGTGTGGAATTCACTAGTGTAGCTAATAAGAAAACCATACTGTTGATGCAAAAATGTGGGAATGAGAAGAAGACATAGACCTGATGGCCGCCTCATGAAGCCCATTTACAGAGAACCGACCTCACCGTGCCACCGTCAATCCCGGAGGTGGTAACGCTCTGTGACTGCCCTTAACGTTGGCGACCCACCATGCATCAAGGAGGAGATAACTCTCCGTGACCACCCTTGATGTTCCCGACCCACTGCGAGTAAGGAGGTGGTACGCTCTTCGATTGCCCTTGACCTTCGCGACCCACCGTGAAGTAAGGAGGTGGTAACGCTCCACGAGCGCCCTTGTAATTCATGATATGCCACAGAACAAGGAGGCGATAATGCTCCGTGAGTACCCTTGACATTCGCGACGCGCCGCAGAACAAATGAATTCCTCTTCGCGCTGCTTCATGGAGCTTATTCTCTATAAATACTAGCCTCCCCCCAAGTTCAAGAGGTTTACAATCAGACCTTTCGACTGCCTAGTTCCCGAATCACAAAGCACCCTTCTTCTCTGCGAACCATGAGGTGTGCGTGGTACTTCTACTCTGCAAAGTGCCTCCCCTTTATCTCATTTTGATCCCCTCTTTTGAGATGGATGATTTTCACAGATACTAAGGGTATCTGTGAAAAAGGCGGATCCCCAAGGGGACCTGGGTCATCGTGGAGCATTTATACTTCACGAAACACCCTTCATGACACATGATCCACATTCCAAGGAAGGGTCACAATACTTTGCAAATCACTTTGCTTCACAATTCCTTGCTTCGAAAGGCACCTTTGATCTACAAGGAAGTGTCCCATGAATCCATTTCCACTTCACAGAGCACCTCCCACATGCATCGTTACCCTATGCTTAGGCTGAGGCACCCCACTTTGCGAAGCACACCCCTTCGCAAGTACCCTCTACCACGCAGAGCAACAGAGCTTCACAAGGCCCCTGCCTATGAACCCCTCTTCATTGCAATTCCTTTTCCCATGCGACCCTCTAGGTTTTCATGATGTGATTTCAAAGACCCTTGGATGATACCACCTGTTGCATTGCTTCGCCTCATGCTTCTTCACATAGGAACACTAATGGCTATTGTTTCTTTGCATAGCCATGAAAATGTGGACCCCACGATGGTTCGCTCCATTACATACCCCGGACACGATGTTTCCTGTCCCTTCTTTGCACCAAGGAGTAGAGGGTACCAATTATGTAAGTCCTAGGGGTGTGGAGCAATCCCACCTTTTCCGAGTTGTAGGATATTAAACTGCAAGCACCATCATCATTAGTACATGAATTTACACTGTGACCTCACCCCATGCCTCGTACACAGGGTTCCCCTACCTTGGACATTCTCCACACCCACCAGTCTCCATGAGGATGAGATATCCCCTCACAGGGGATGATATCCTCCTTATCAGAGTGGCATTTGTCTCTGTGGAAAGGGCGACCATCTTGGTGAAATCCCCTAGCTTTTCTTACTAGAGGCAACATACCTTCTCCTCTTTTCTTCTTCGGTCCCAAGGACCAGGGGGAATGGATATTGGACCCCTCCTTTCTTCAGTGCCAAATCACTCTCCCACTCAGCTTTGTCACCATCAGGCTTCCATCCTGGAGTAAGTCCCAACCTCTTTGGGTTGCTAACCACGCGTAAGACCCTATTTCCTCTTTGGTCCACGATCACATGTAAGCCCTGATCCACTTCCCACGAATACAACATTCGCGATGTGATTGTTGGGTCTCTGTTATCCCTTATTTCTCACATAGAGTATGAATCACGTGGGATTATAGTGAGCACTGACCATGACATCTTCCTTGGGCCACCTCTGAGCTTAAACCCCAAATGATAACTATCTGAACTATGAGTACTTTGATCCTTTCCAAGGCAGGGTATGTAGGAACCCTCCACGAGGTTCATGCCCACCACCGATCGGACCCCAGGTCCACCTTCACATCAATTCCCAACCATCTGAACTACAAGGACTTTGATCCTTTTCAAGGCAGGGTACATAGGAAGCCTCCACGATGTCCAATCCCACCACCCATCGGACCCTAAGTCCACCTTCATGTCGGTTCCCAACCATCCAAACTATGTGGACTTTGATCCTTTCCAAGGCAGGGTACATTGGAAACCTTCGTAAGGTTCAATCCCACCTCCCATCAAACCCCAGGTCCACCTTCACGTCAGTTCCCAACCATCCAATCTATGATGACTTTGATCCTTTCCAAGGCAGGGTACGTAGGAAGCCTCCATGAGGTTCAATACCACCACCCATAAGACCCTAGGTCCACCTTAACGTCGGTTCCCAACCATCCGAAATATGAGGAATTTGATCCTTTCCAAGGAAGGGTATGTAGGAATCCTCCACAAGGTTCAATCCCACCACCCATCGGACCCCAGGTCCACCTTCACACCATTTCCCAGCTATCCGAACTACAAGGAATTTGATCCTAGATAAGGAAATGTAAGTAGGAAGCCTCCATGAGGTTCAAGCCAACCACCCATCGGAACCCACGTCAACTTTCTCGTCAATTCCCAACCATCTGAACTACGAGGAAATTGATCTTTGCCAAGGAAGGGTATGTAGGAAGCCTCCACAAGGTTCAATCCCAACAAAGATTGGACCCCAGTTCCTCCTCCACACCGGTTCACCAACACCCTGGGGTGCCTCAGAGCATAATCCCCAAATGCCACCACCTGAAGTATGAGGTCTTTGATCCTTGCCAAGGCAAGGTACATAATAAGCCTCCATGAGGTTGAATCCCAACACCCAGTAGTTCTGACCCCCTTCACGTCGGTTCGCCCCACCCCCCCCCCCCCCTCCCCCCACCCCCGTCTTGATTGACGTTAAACTATGGACCACATCCAGTGGTAAGCCATTGTGACCCCATTCAGTGGTAATCCGTTAAGACCCCCATGGAGCGACAAGACGTTGAACCCCAATTGGCGGTAAGGTGTCATTAGATGAACTACATGGAATTTCATTCCCTACCATAGGGATACATAGGAAGTCTATTCAAGGATCAAGCCCAAAACTATCATCATCCTCATGGCAGTTACATCCCATTCATCACCCTCTTCATTCAATTTCTCCATCACCCATCATTATTCTTACTCGGGCCACCACATCTCGGTGGGATCATGTCGCCTCATACCTCATTCCCCTCAATAGTACTCGAGAAGCCACCCACATGTTGGCCCCAATATCGGTGTTCCATCCAGGGGTTTGCACCCATCTGATCCACTCATGTCAGTGTTCTGATCAGTCTGATCTGTCTCCGCTAGACATTAAAATTGCGGCGTACCCTGTGTTAAAAATGGGAAGATGAGGAAAAAATCAGATACATGCCCATGGAATAAGATACTATGCATTTGATGTGGGATGCCTCAGGCTTCCGCACCCTTGAGACTCTATAATAAGGGACAGCAGATAGACATGCCAATCCCCCAACGTGCAGACACGCCAGTGATGCCCAATGTGACTACTCCCTGACCGAAGGTTTCTTCCTTAACCAGACCCCTTGGAATGTCCCAAAATAAGCAGTGTAATTAACTGGTGTCCATAAAGTTATGGAACTTGAAAGAGTTTCACGAACAACGTATTAAATCTATAAGGGAGTCCCAAACTAGGTGATAAGTTCCAAGTAGGAATCCACGAAAGAATGAACTGATATCCCATAATCCTGTTTCGATCAAGGAGAAGATTTCCCTGAATAAGGAGCGGATGTCTCCTGCCTTTAGAAAGTGGGAATGCGGGGCAACCAAACCATGCACCATCATTCTCAAATGAGACCGACGCGCGCGCCCTGGTGAAAGTGTTGGAAACAGAAATGGTGAACCTGACGTGAAGTTCTTCTACTCAAAATGGATATTAGTAGTGCTCGGGGCATCAATGGATTGACATGTCACCATATCCAGTTATCTGGAATATGGTCCCACCAAGCAAATAGTGGTCCTGGTGTGAAACTCACCAAAAGTTGGAGTAGTAGAATGTTGGATATTCTCGTTCTGTGATGTTGTCAGTGTGGATCCCTCTTAACAATCACAGAAGATGGGATGGAGCTGGGGCATTGGTCGTCGATTCCTTTTTTTTCAGCACTGACGAGTTCATCTCCCTACTTCTTATGAATCAGGATGTTACACCAGGGATGCGATCACTGCCTGCCCCTATACACAGGGGCAGGGGCAGTGCCAACATGGCTATTCTACATAGATTCACCTCTTCTATGATAACCTCTACATCTACGACCATGGGGCGCCCACACCCCCTCTCCCTATTCGAGGTCATTCAAAGGAGGGTAGTCAATGGCCTCGTGCGACATTATAAAGAGTAGGGAATCATCCCTATGAATGATATGGCTCACATGCACTTGGAGGCATCTGCACCTCGCCATCAATGCCACCCCCAAGGTCCATCCAGGGATCCATTACTCCCCACCCCGACATACAACCGTTTCAGGAGCCTATCATCGGAGCACTTTGACAACTCCCGTCCTTACTCAGATGAGGTAGGTGACATCCGACCCAGCCTGGTCAGAGTCCCAATCCAAGGGCTCCCAGCAAGGGCTCCCACCTGGCCGCGTCAGCGTCGCCGCCCAATCTTGCTTGAAGAGAAGCAGGTAAGCTGCGATCCTGCACCACCGGTCCCAGTTCGTCCAACTAGACGCGAACGTCGGGCACAAGATGAGGATGCCCGCCAAGGGACGTCAACGTCGGCAGCTGATGTGGCCTGAGCCACCACTGACACATGTCATCAGTTACCTGCATACACTAAGCAGTGGCACATATACTCCCGACTGAGATCGAGGCCCCAACTTCCCCATAGGCAGGCTGGGTTGACTCTCGTGGTCATCGTCACAAGCAGTGGCCACCGTGAGCTATCCCGTAGCGATACCACCCAGTACAGAGGTCCTCCCCATACCACTACCACAGAGAGCTCGAGCCTTCCCCACTTCGAGGCTCACATGGTGGTCCACCTAGTGCCACCCTCAATCTAAATGTGGGCCTGCCCCATGGATGTGATACTCGGTATGGAAGCCTCTACCATGCCCATTACACTGGGTATGGAGTCATTCCTCCTACCCTCGACCGTCGATGTAGGGACATTGACCATCCTGTCTCTCCTCAACGCGGGGATCCTCCCCATGTCCTCTCAGCAGGTGGTGAAGGTCCTCCTCACCTCAGAAACCAGATGGGTGAGGTCCATCCACGCTCTACCCACATCCAACATGGAGGACCTACCTATGTTCAGTTAGACTGGTATGAGGACTCTCCTCGTATTGATGTCACCTGGGAAAACAAGCATGGTGGTCCTCCCCATGCTTCTGCTAGTTCCAGCGGAGGTTTTTCCCACTCAAGTGCTACCCATGGGGGTCCTCCCCATGTCCCCTTCTACATTTGTCCCGGTGCTCCTCGCACCCCAACTTTCTTAGGTAGAATCCCTCCCTGAGCCAGCACCAGTGCGGCCGAAAGAACCCATGTCAGAAATCAGCCCTGTCTCGAGGAGCCACCCAGGGGTAGGAAGGCAGGCCGCCACCATCACAAGAAGAATCCTGGGAAGGCGCAGACGATGATCAAACTGGTATGCTTCTCAGACTCTTAAGAAGAGTATGACACTTCATGGGAACCCTCCTCTCTCTCATTTGAGTCAAGAGCTAGGGCAGGAATGAGGCACATCAGCCTGGTACTCCTTGAATGTGAGGTCCAGCGGATTCCTACCTCCCTCTGTCGGTACATCTAGGATGATGAAAATCTGGCGACCTCGCAGGTTACAGCCGTGTAATCACCATCGTTGTCCCCAGAAATGTTCTCTACCTCAACAAGAGATCATGAAGAGCTATTCTGGGGACCAATGGCAGGTGAGAAGCAGTGCGACCCATCACCAGTAGCCCTATCCCCTGAGATAGGAACTACATCCTTCATCCCTTCCTATCACAATGTAGTAGCCAGGTTGCTACACTCTTCGGAAGAAAGCCTGAGATACGGCGGCCAGTCAGCCCGTTCGCTGTAACAGCCTGAGATTTTGTGAGAAATATTATTTTTAATGTCTTGTGTTGTACACTACACCATGATTAGCTTGTACTATACGCAACACCATATTATCTTGCAGTATACGCAACACTATTCTTGGCTAGTGTTACACACCATTTCAAGTTCATTTTGTGGAAATTATTCTACGCAACATTAAGTATAGATTTTGTTTAATGTATAAATGAAATAAGTTTTGATTATGTTATACGCAACACCAAATGTAGATTTCACTACACGCAGCCAGGACTTTTCTTGCATTACACGCAATCAAGACCTTCTTCGATAGCGTGTGTAGTACGCAATACCAAGTTTCACTAAACGATATATTTTTATAATATTGTTATGAATTAGCCACTATGAATAGTAATACCCACTTTTTGAAATTTTATCTTTCAAAATGGACTTCATTTTTGGATTCAGAATATCAAAATTAGCTTAGGGTGAAATTTTGGTATTTTTCTGAAAAATTTCAATTTTTGATGAATAGTGAAAACATTGGGTTACTATTTAAAAACTGACTTTTTATTTAAATAATTATTTATTTTATTTAAATTTATTTTAGGTAAAAATTGATACATAATACAAATATAAGTTCAATGTAATTCATTGGAGTCATTTTATAATAATTTTAGATATATAAAAAATTTAATGATCTTTTCACCGTCTTTTACCCACCTCTTAGGAGAATTTGCAAATTTACATAAAACATAATTTTACCACTTCTATAAATGGAATTTCAAAACTCCAAGAGACATGGTTGATGTTAGTAAGTAAAATTTGGTTCAATGAGATAAAAATAATTTTTGGTGAATAGTAACTTTTTTACTTTTATTTACCATTTTAAAAAGTAAATAGGGTAATTAAGGGTAAAAATGCTATTATTATTGCCCTAACACATGTCCTAAACCTATTGTATAAGTTTAATTATAACAAAAGAAACCTTAGGAATAAAATATTACCATTTAGGTCCACTTGGATAAGATTAGGACACTTATTATTATTTTATTTAAAAAAGAGTTAAAATTGTTAAAATCAAAGTGTAATAACTAAATCATTTTTAATATAGGGTTATAAATAAGATAAATTCGACTATAAATATTCATTAGAAAGATAAAAATATTTCCTACATAATTTTATTTTATTTATAATTTTTTGACTTTAAATAATTTAATTTATATATGACACAATGACGATGCAGTAATTATCTTTTTAAGGAAATATTAACATAATTGATATTATAAATACAAAAATAAATGTAATTTGAGTTTTTCTATAAGTTAAACTAATTTTATAGGTTAATGTTACATGTTTGTATTGATTTAATTAACCTTTTTCTTACTAATCAGGTTGTTATGATTTTCACAAAAATCAATTACCAAATAGTGTCAAAATTGACATAAAATTGTTTTTAAAACATATATTATATTATTAATTGTTATTTTATTCCTAAAAATCTATGGTTCGGCCAAATGAATTAGATAAGGATATATATATTAATAATGAACCACTTGGGGTTCGTTTGGCTTGTTATTGTATGTTTATTAACCATATAGTGTAAGAAAACAAGAAGACACTGTAAAAGTTAAATTATTTAACGTAGAGTTAAATCTAAATGATAAGGTTAAAATAGTAACCTAAACTTGTCAAAATTCTATTGGATTAGAGGATTTCTACCCATACCAACCTTAGCTTCTAAATAAATCAATTTGGATATATTAAAAACCGAATATAACTTTATAATAAAATAATATTTTGAGTTTTTCCAATGGTGCCCCTCTTCTCCCTTATAAAAGGGCACGTCCTCCCTCCCATCTTTACACAACATTGAGCCTTCAAGATCAGAAAAAACCAGACGATTTCTCTTCTCCACTTTCCTAGAAACATCCTAGAGATCCTGGTCTTCTTCAAAGACCAACCCTAGTGCCCTAAGAGGAGGTTAAGAAGAGGCGCGTCAAAGAAGAGGTAATATCCATTATCGATCCTTTCCAATTTCTTTCTTCTTCACCTTCTTATTATTTAGTTGTTTCATTATAAAGTAATAACATAAGTATTAATTATATACTGATATGTTATTATAAATATGAAACAACCCCATTTAACCTTCTATCCATCCTACGAAAAACAAAATCACCGCGCCTGCGTACGTACGTACAGAATACCATCTCTAGGCTGTGGTGTAATATGTTTTCCCACCACCACCTTACTTGGATGGGTATAATTTTGTAAATAATAACTATATATGGATACTATAACATCATACCAATTATGAGATATTATATCATCAACACCAATTCCATTAAAAAATTATGGGAATGATATCATTGCTCGTGCGTACGTATGGATTACCGTCTCCACGACGTGAGGAGATTCAATCTCCATGTTAACCCTTAAATAATGATTATAAAGTATATATAAAGAAAAATAATGGTATATATAACGTAATAATGCTACTGTATTTATTTATATGTTATTTACTTAATTCCATTCAAGTCAATAAGGAAAGGAAAACAGCGTTCATGCGTACGTACTGCCTACCGTCTCCATGAACGGTGTATTCCATTTCATTTATCTATCTATTATATATATATATATACTGAATATATATGATATATAAATCATTATTTAAATTCTATAAGTAATTAAATCATGATAAAAGTAACAACAATATCAACAACAACAAGTCCAAACAAGTATAATAAATAAAACGATTTTACCCAAAACACTACTTTAACATGGAATTTACAAAAGAACGAGTAATATAAAGTCATAAGTGAACTATATATGATAGAATAACAATGAATATGATTCTGTAATAATTCAATGACATTATTTAAATCATTATATATGAGGTTCGGATACGTACAAAGCATATCAGACCTAAGGTAAGGGATAATTATTTCAATCTCATTTCTCATCCGAGATTGTTTATTCGTAAGTATTTACCTGGGTAATGTTTATCATCCATGTCCATGTTTTCCCAAAATGTTTTCATAAAATGTTTAATATTCATCCTTGTATTTTTAAAGTCATTTTTACCCCTTTTTGACTTTTACCACAAGGTATGGAAGGAATATTTCTTTTACGATGTACTTTTTGACATTTCTGGAAAACGTACGAGGAGAATGTTTTTTTAACTTATTCGGCGTGAACAGATTTTTACGGTTTCATAACACCTCATTTTCATGAAGATTACTCTAAAATATTTTATGATTATTTCAAAAAATATCCTTTTCGTTGAAAACTTAATTCCATTTTGTGAAAAGAAAATTATTTTGAAGAAGAAAGGATATTTTCCTCAAGAATTCATTTCAAGTGTTTTATCAAAACCATTTTTCATCTAAGATGAAATTATTTCATATGTGTATGTTTCAAGTATAATTTGTATTTGATTTACATGGTTTAACATTTCTTATGATGATATATCCATTTGTTTTATATGGATTGTGTGATGATGGGATGATGTTTATGAAACTCATTTTATTCTTTGGGTTATGATGAATGTTTTAAGTTTATTTTGTGGCACAAGTAAGAATGATTTCATAATGAGATGGGTGGGACCTATATATCCCTACAATGCATTGGGTAAAGATTTATATCTCATTAGATAGACATGGCTGGAACGGTAAGTTAATCTGGTTCAGTAATACAGGATTAGAACGTGGAGTGAACTCGATTCTGAAAGGGACTTTGTCCACTAAGATATTCTTGGAAGCAATGACTTGGATACGATGGAAATCATATCATGTTCTTAATGGTTTCCACAATCACATGTTTTGTTCCCATTCTATTTTATCAAGACTAATGTTTCTTTATGATCTATGCCTTATGTATTGCCATGTTTTATGTCATTGCTCAAGATCTTGATATTTAAACATTGTGTTCATGTTTTTAAGTTCAAATATATATGGTTTATTTTATTTTAACCATGATTACCCTTACTGATCATTTGATCTCACCCTTTATATGTTTTCTTTTCCCCAGGATATAAAGAAAGGTTTTAGGGTAAGAAAACAAAAAGGGGAAGATCTTTGTGGGAGATGTTGAAGATCATTCACCATGATTAGAAGATTATGTTCCGATTTTCCAAAGACACTAAACTATTACGGTCCTTGAGTGTTGGTTTTTGTTATGTATTAAGTATTATAAAAAATTAATGTAATTTCCATGTACGTCAACCATTGGGTCTCTACAGTTTGTATCAGAGGAAAGGTTTAGTTTACCTTTGGAAACTAGGATGAGAAAAATTTAGTGAGATCCCTAGAGATATTTCTAAGGCATGTCTAAGGGTGTCCCTATGGATTAATATATGTATAGGTTATAGTCCTAGAATTACGATAACAATATTATAATTAAAACTAAGATGTTATATATTGAAGGTACTCCCCCTTGATTATGATTTTTTCCTCTCACGCTATTCTTTTTGGGTTTTAGACGATGGATGGAACCCGAAGGAACCGTGTTGATCAATGTAATGGGAGATGCAATGATTGTACTCCTGAACAAACCAATGTTATGGGAGATGGAGTGTACTATCTTATTTCTATAATTACAAATGATATGAATCATTCTGGACTTCCAAATGAGCAGAGAAAGGAGAAACATTCTGTTGAATCCTTCATGAGGTAGCATCCACCTTCATTCGGCGGGTCTTTTGATCCATTAGTGGCTGAACAATGGATCAGTACCACTGAAAAGATATTTTTAGTTCTATAATGTTTTGAGCATGATAAAGTCATCTTAGTAGTATATCATTTGGAAGGTGATGCTGATCAATGGTGGAATCTTATCAAGAATACGAGGCAAAGAGATGAAATTGAGTCCATGGAATGGGACGAGTTCAAGGACTTATTTTTCAATAAGAACTTCCCTCATATTATTCGAGCAAAGATGGAGAAGGAGTTTCTTGAACTTAAGCAAAAGGATGATGAATCTGTTGGTATATACGAGGCGAATTTTACAAGGCTTGCAAGGTATGTATCTGGATTTATCATTCAACCATAAAGAAAAGTTGATTGATTCTTTAGTGGATTAAAACCAAGTCTCTGAAGGGAATTAGTGATAAGAGACCTCAGTAGCTATGAAGAAATTGTGCATTGGGCTATCAAGGTAGAACTGGAAGTTGGTGTTACGCATCAATCTCATGTTTTTGACAAGAAACAAAAGATGGAGTTCAAGGAAAAATCTTAGAACAATGGTGAAAAGAAGATGTATGTTACATTATGCTCAAAGTGGTCATCGAGCAGCTGAGTGCTGAAATAATGGGAAAAAGGTTTCAAATGACGTGAATAGAGAAAAGACTTCAGAGAACACTCCACCAACACTTCAATGCTTCAAGTGCAAGGAAATGTGGCATTATGCTAATCAATGCCCTAATCCATGGATTAATGATGATCGACGTGAGAAACATCTTAAGGAAAATGACAAAGGGAAGTCACATGGGATCAATATTTGTGATGTTGAATATGAAAATGATTTTTTGGAATGATTAAGTGTTTATGTAATGGGATTTCAAAATAGTATCATGGAATCTCATTTATAGTACTATGGAATTTTGGTAGATCTATGTACTGGTTTTCCATAATTTTATGGTATCGGTAACCATGGAAAGTGATTGAAATATTTTCGGAAAGAAGATGATATGCACATAATGAAGGGATAAGGATAAAATGAAATGTTTGACAGTATTCATGAGCTCATGACTGATATAAGGACAATGTTATATCATGGTTTGAGTATATAGAATTTTTTGGATTCTGGAAAGAGTTAACATTTGATAGCATTCATGTTTTCACTAAGATTCAATAGGTATTAAATTTTCAAGATAATACAAGATTAAGGTATTCACATGTATGGAATGCGATCAACAAGATATATCTTTTGATATATGAGGGATAAATGATGGTATTCACGTGCTTGTTATATGAACTTTTTTGTAATCATTCTCTTTTTACTATGAGTTTGGAAAGAAGTATTTTGGATAAGCCTAAAGATTGGAATGGATTATGTTGAACATAAGTTAGTATTGTTTAAGGCTAGAAATTTTTTTTCGATATTATTGATAGAATTTTATAATTGTGCAGTCTTAGAAAAAGGAAAACCCATAGGATGGGCGACAACCCATCACGTCCGACAAGGCTGCGGGAATCGAACCCACAAACGATGTGCGATAAGGCTTTATTGACTACCACTAGCCTACAAGAAGTCTCTGGTTAGTTGAAACTAGTTTTATTTTATTAAGCGGTATGATAGATGAAGTATAAGTGCATTTTTAGAACCATATACGAATAATATCACCATAGATGGACTTATGTATATAACTTTTTCTAACCTTATTTTTGAGACAGATGGAATGACCTATCATTCTATCGCATGATCCGCTAACACTTCATGGAAAAAAAATCAACTTCATTTCTTTAAGAGATGAAGTGGAAATTGTTCAAGACATGAATACCAATGAGATTGTACCAAAATCAAGTAAGGATTTATTTTAATTCAAAAATTGTTCAACATTAGGGAACTTATCTTGAAAGCCAAAATGTTGTCCTAGTACTCTTATATCTGATGAATCATATGGTACCCTAGATCATAAAAAATCTATGGCTTTGTGATTGTTGTATATTTCATAGCCATGTTCTCTACCACTCTCCATCAGAACATGATGGTTAGATTTCTCTTCCATATCCATATTTTCACCTATATTATCCTATGTGGAAACCCAGTGATGAGTTAATCTGGGTAACCACTACATTTCTAACTTTCCTTTTTTAAAATGAAGTTTTAGTATTGTTTTTTTATGATGTGGGTTTCTATGAAAGAAACTTTCAAGTAGTAAACCATTTACAACCCTGACAAATTTCGAGGGTGAAATTCATTTTATGGGGGGTAAAATGTAACAGCCCGAGATTTTATGAGAAATATTATTTTTAATGCCCTGTGTTGTACACTACACCAAGATTAGCTTGTACTATATGCAACACCATATTATCTTGAAGTATACGCAACACTATTCTTGGCTAGTGTTACACACTATTTCATGTTCGTTTTGTGGAAATTATTCTATGCAACATTAAGTGTAAATTTTGTTAAATGTATAAATGAAATAAGTTTTGATTATGTTATACGCAACACCAAACAGATATTTCACTACACACAGCCTTGACTTGGCTTTCATTACACGCAATCAAGACCTTATTCGATAGTGTGTGTAGTACGCAATACCGAGTTTCACTAAATGAGATATTATTATAATATTATTATGAATTAGCCATTATGAATAGTAATAGCCACTTTTTGAAATTTTATCTTTCAAAATGGACTTCATTTTTGGATTCGGAATATCGAAATTAGCTTAGGGTGAAATTTTGGTATTTTTCTGAAAACTTTTAATTTTTGATGAATAGTGAAAACACTGGGTTACTATTTAAAAACCAACTTTTTATTTAAATAATTATTTATTTTATTTAACATTATTTTAGGTAAAAATTGATAAATAATACCAATATAAGTTCAATGTAATTCATTGGAGTCATTTTATAATAATTTTAGATATATAAAAATTTTATTTAACTTTTCACCGTCTTTTACCCACCTCCTAAGAGAATTTGAAAATTTACATAAAACTTAATTTTACCTCTTCTGTGAATGGAATTTCAAAAATCCAAGAGACACGGTTGATTTTAGTAAGTAAAATGTGGTTTAATGAGATAAAAATAATTTTTGGTGAATAGAAACTTTTTACTTTTATTTAACACGGTAAAAAGTAAATAGGGTAATTAAGGGTAAAAATGATATTATTATTACCCTAACACATTTCCTAATTCTATTGGATAAGTTTAATTCGACCAAAAGATACCTTAGGAATAAAATATGACCATTTAGGTCCCATTGGATAAGATTAGGACACTTATTATTATTTTATTTAAAAAAATAGTTAATATTGTTAAAATCAAAGTTTAATAACTAAAAAATTCTTAATATAGGGTTATAAATAAAATAAATTTGACTATAAATATTCATTATAAATCTAAATTTATTTCCTAAATAATGGTATTTTATTTATAATTTTTAGATTTTTTAATAATTTAATTTATATATGACACAATTATGATGCAGTAATTATCTTTTTAAGGAAATATTAACATAATTGATATTATAAATACCCAAATAAATGTAATTTGAGACTTTTTATAAATTAATCTAATTTTATAGGTTAATATGACATGTTAGTATTTATTTAATTAACTTTTTTTTAACTAATCAGGTTGTTATGATTTTATCAAAAATCAATTACCAAATAGTGTCAAAATTGACATAAAATAGTTCTTAAAACATATATTATATTATTAATTTTTATATTATTCATAAAAATATACGGTTTGGACAAATGACTTAGATAAGGATATATATATTAATAATTAACCATTTGGGGTTTTTTTGGCTTGTTATAGTAAGTGTATTAACCATATTGTGTAAGAAAACAAGAAGACACGGTAAAAGTTAAATTATTTAACTTAGAGTAAAATCTAAATGATAAGGTTAAAATAGTAACCTAAACGTGTCCAAATTATATTGGATGAGAGGATTTAGACCCATCCCCACCTTAGATTCGAAATAAATCAATTTTTAGCTATTAAAAACCAAATATGACTTTATAATAAAATAATATTTTGAGTTTTTCCAAAGGTGCCCCTCTCCTCCCTTATAAAAGGGTACATCCTCCCTCTCATCTTTACACAACATTTAACCTTAAAGATTGGAAAAACCCTGCCAATTTCTCTTCTCCACTTCCCTAGAAACATCTTAGAGATCGTGGTATTCTTCAAAGACCAACCCTAGTGCCCTAAGAGGAGGTTAAGAAGAGGCACGTCAAAGAAGAGGTAATATCCATTACCGATCCTTTCCAATTTCTCTCTTCTTCAACTTCTTCTTCTTTAGTTGTTTCATTATAAAGTAATAACATAAGTATTAATTATATACTGATATGTTATTATAAATATGAAACAACCCCATTTCACCTTCTATCCATCCTACGGAAAATGAAATCACCGCGCGTGCGTACGTACGGAATGCCGTCTCCACGCAGTGGTGTAATCTATTTTTCCACCACCACCTTACATGGATGGGTATAATGGTGTAAAGAATAACTATATATGGATACTATAACATCATAATAATTATGATATATTATATCATCCACTCCAATTCCATTCAAAAATTTTGGGAATGATATCATCGCTCGTGCGTACGTACGGATTACCGTCTCCACGACGCGATGAGATTCAATCTCCATGTTAACCATTAAATAATGATTATAAAGTATATATAATGAATAATAATGGTATATATAACATAATAATGATACTTGATTTATTTATATGTTATTTACATAATTCCGTTCAAGTCAATAAGGAAAGGAAAACAATGTTCATGCGTACGTACAGCCTACCGTCTCCATGAACGGTGTATTTCATTTCATTTATCTATCTATTATATATATTTGTATATACTGAATATATATGATATATAAATCATGATTTACATTCTGTAAGTAATTAAATTATGATTAATGTAATAATAATATCAAGAACAACAAGTCCAAACAAGTACGATAAATAAAATGATTTTACCCAAAACACTACTTTAACATGGAATTTACAAAATAACGGGTAATATAAAGTCCTAAGTGAACCATATATGATAGAATAAAAATGAATACAATTCTGTAATATGTCAATGACATTATTTAAATCATTATACAGGAGGTTCAGATACGTACGAAGCATATCGGACCTAAGGTAAGGGATAATTATTTTAATCTCGTTTCTCATCAGAGATTGTTTATTCTTAAGTATTTACTGGGGTTATGTTTATAATCCATGTCCATGTTTTCTCAAAATGTTTTCATAAAATGTTTAATATTAATCCTTTTATGTTTAAAATCATTTTTACCCCTTTTTGACTTTTACCACACGGTACGGAAGGAATCTTTCTTTTACGTTGTACTTTTTTATATTTTTGACAAAAGTATGAGGAGAATGTATTTTTAACTTATACGGCGTGAACGGATTTTTACGGTTTCATAAAGCCTCATTTTCATGAAGTTTTCTATACAATATTTTATGATTATTTTCAACAAAATCTTTTTCTTTTAAAATTGAATAGAATTTTGTGAAAAGAAAATTATTTTGAAGAAGAAAAGATATTTTTCTCAAGAATTCATTTCAAGTGTTTTATCAAAACCATTTTTCATCTAAGATGAAATTATTTCATATGTGTATGTTTCAAGTATAATGTCTCTATGATTTAGATGGTTTCATTTTTCTTATGATGATATATCCATTTTTTATATGGATTGTGTGATGATGGGATGATGTTTATGAAACTCGTTTTATTCGTTGGGTTATGATGAATGTTTTAAGTTTTTTTTGTGGCACAAGTAAGAATGATTTCATTATGATATGGGTGGGACCTATATCTCCCTCCAATGAATTGGGTAAAGATTTATATCTCCTCAGATAGACATGGCTGTAATGGTAAGTCAATCCAGTTCAGTAATACAGGACTGGAACGAGGAGTGAACTCGATTCAGAAAGGGACTTTGTCCACTAAGATGGTCTTGGAAGCAATGCCTTGGCTACTATGGAAATCATATCATGTGATTAATGGTTGCCACGATCACATGTTTTATTCCCATGCTATTTTATCAGGAATAATGTTTCTTTATGATCTATGCCTTACCTATTTCCATGTTTTATGTCATTGCTCAAGATCTTGATGTTTAAACATTGTGTTCATGTTTTTAAGTTCAAATGTATATGGTTTGTTTAATTTTATCCATGATTTCCCTTACTAAGCATTTGAGCTCACCCTTTATATGTTTTCTTTTCCCCAGGATATAAAGAAAGGTTTTAGGGTCTGAAAACAAAAAGGGGAAGATCTTTGTGGGAGATGTTGATGATCTTTCACCATGATTAGAAGATTATGTTCTATGTTTCCAAAGACACTAAACTATTACAGTCCTTGAGTGTTGGTTTTTGTTATGTATTAAGTATTACACAAAAGTAATGCAATGTCCATGTACGTCAAGATTTGGGTCTCTACATTCACTATACTCTCCACCGGCCAGCCTGCCGTCCTAGTGGTCTACCTCAGTACTGCTGCCAGTTCCTCAACCACCCCCAGTCGATGAGTGTGGAAATCAAGGGACAGACCCTGAATTTGAGACGAGGAGCTTTTGGAACATCCTCGCAGCTGACCACTACCCAGAGAAGTTCTGGCCAGTGGCATCACAAAATTTTTCCATACCATAATCCCTTACTCCAGGGGAAGTTGAGTGTTTCCCATACACTCTCTAAGTGATGAATTTCAGTCTTCATCATTAGTGTGTGGTCTGTCCAAGGATCCAAGCGCATTTTGAATACATCTGCGAGCAATGTCGTATGGTCGATCTGGCCGATGTCCCCGTGGCCCGGTGCCCCGAGTCACCAGGTCACCGTGAGACCCTCCAGCAGCAATGCATTCAAAGTATCAAGATACTTCGCAAAATTATCAAGGAGGATACCCCCCATGTGAAAATCCATGGCTGGGGGTAGTATACTACCCTCCTCTTCAGTCCTATTTGGTGGCAGCCCGACTCGCTAGGAGATATCAAGGACATGCCCCCAGGAAGGGTCACAATTAATTTGGCCGACCTAGTAGATGAGGAGGATGAGATGAATCTTGTCAATGGATACTTACCCCCTGAGGGTGTGCCACCACTATTGGATCCATCATGAAGGATTATTCGTCAGTAGAGGAACCTACTAGGTCTTCCTAAGCCCACCGAAGCATTGGTACCAACTCGGAATTCTAGTAAGGGAAAAGAGTATGTCGGAGCTTCCAAACACTCTGATCGTTTTCCTTAGTGCTAAAGACATAGGAGGACCCTGAGAAGGCCACGTTTCGCCAACAACTTTTTGAGTAGAAGAAGTTTGTCGATGAACTCTTGGCTGAGCATACTGTAGAGTGAAGACCTGACTACGACAATCCTAGGCCAGTACAGCTGGGGCAGGACCAACTTCCCCTCAGTGAGATGCCTTCAGACAACCCTAATCATTCTTCCCCCGCAGACAAGGTTAAATTCGAAGTTTATGGAAAAAGGCACGGTATATCTCACAAAACCCTCATGAACAATGCGACAATCCAAGGAATCTGGCACGGGTTCCCCCATCTACCCCGCAAGTTGCTCTACCATCCACACCAAGAGCCGCTGAGCCTATCTACCATGTTGATGAGTCTGCCAATTCGACCATGGTTTGGGATCCCCATCAAGATAGGGACCCCTTCCTAGATGATCCTATTGCGGTGCTCATAGACAAACTTGAGGCATTGGAAACATGAATGGTGTAAATCCCACCAGATGGTAAGCCATAGCCGGCTTGGGATGTTGATATACTGGCGCCTCCGGGTTTTGGGAATCCCACCTTCTACCCCTTTAACGGGACGGGGGACCCACTGCTACACCTAGCCCACTTCAATTCAAGGTGTGGGCCCATGTTAGGCATTCCAGTGCCGCAGGTGGCTTCCAAGCTCCGCTATTTCGTCGAGACATTGGAGGGGCCGACATTCGTCTAGTACAACCAACTCACCATCAGATCTGTAACCAGCTGGGAGGACCTTCGCAGGCAATTCCTCTACTAAATCAATCAACCACCCAGAAAACCAGCATCACCGACCTCTTAAAGTGAAAGAAAAGGCCTGATGAGCATGTCACAGACTTTATCACCCAGAGGATGGGGCTCACATACTCCATTGACATGTCACTAACTTAGGAGAAATTAATGATGATGTGCGTAGGGAATGTCAGGGAAGAATTAGTTCTTTCTCTGATCACCCAGAATTACCCCAGAGGATGCCGAGACTTCCATGACAAGGACCAGCACTTGGAGGAATCCCTACAATAGGCCAACCAGGAACGTCCGTTTGCCCCGGTAATTCCATCAAGGAGGGATGCCCGAGTCGAGCCTTCCGTGGTGGACCAAATAGAGGCCTTCAGATAGTTAGAGTTACTACCAGTGGCACCAGCCTCACAACCTCACAGAGGCCCTCCACCTCAGGCGTGGCCTCTAACTTAACAGTATCTGCCTCAAAATCGGCAAGCGCCAACGCGAAATGCGCCGCCACCGCCCAAGAGAGACAATAAGGGTCTGACTCCTCGACAGACCCCTCTAACTCCTCATTAGGTCTAGGACCCAAGGGCCCCATTTCTAGACTAAAGAAACTGGAAAAACTCATTCAATGAGAATCAGGTTCCCGACTATTTTAAAAGTGCCTTGGAATAAGGGATCGTGCGTTTTCATGAGTGCAGAAGGCTAGAAGAGGCGAACGTCACTGATCGCCCCAATTATTGACCCTATCATGAGATTCTGGGGAACACACTAAAGTAGTGATATATGATTAAATACTAGCTTCAAGACCAGGTTGATAACAACATAGTCAAGCTAGGCCCAGCCCCAGCATAAGTGGAGGGTGTCTTTGTAAGGCCATACAACAGTAGTGACGACGAAGGTGAGTGGCAATAGGTTCCCAACCACGAGTCCCAGAAGTATGATGACTGGATGGACTGTAAAATAGTCTCCCATGCCCATGGAATTTTCCATGCATGCTTGAATCAGCCAGAGCCTTCAGAAGTGGCAGCCACAACTTCAGAATCCTCATCTCAGCCATCCTCTTCCCAGAAGAGAAAGCATCGATGACGCAAGGGAATGAAATACGCCCCGACAATGCCATCATCATCCCAAAATCTCGACGACTTTATACCCCATGAGATGGGTATTCCCCCCAGAATCTACCCTACAGTGGATGAATCTTCAAGCGATAGTCAAGGGTATGCTTGGGTTAATACTGTGGAGTCGGTAAACCCATATATGACTTATGATGGCTAGGAGTTCCAAGCGAACCTCACCAACGTCCCCAGCCGACATCAACATCTAAGGAACCACAACTATATGGGTCATCAGGGTACATAAGTTGGCATCTCTAGCTAGGCTATGCATTCCACTGAGACTAGAAAATAGGCCTAGAGCAGAGCTCAGCACTCGCAGCCTATTCATCCTTGCCGTCAAGCTCCCATCCCCTACCGTTTGTGCTACTAGATCAGGAAGAGCTACCATGAACAGGCCGCGACCAGCTTCACCCTACTACAGGCTAATCTCAGTCATCTAGTCCTCATCTAGAAGCTACTCTTTGGGCTTTTACTAGTGAGCAATGAGATATTCCCAGCACTAGCCAGTTGCCGGTCCACCCGATAGGGCCTGCTTTGACTCCTATCAAAGAGCGGCTCCCTGCAAGATGATGTTCGCACATGGTGCATAAATATGATGTTCTTATGCAACTTTCTATCATCATAGTGAGGCTTTCCATTATTGAGGCCCTTTTTTTGTCTTCGGATATGCGCGAGGCCCTCGCTTAGGATTTAAGAAGCTCCCTCTAGTTTGAGACGGAGGTAGCGGCTGTAGAGGCTTTTCATGATGAAGCAGTCGAGAAAGCTGAATGTCAGGCCATCATTTCATTCCTTGGGGAAGATTAAGGTTCTAACATACAGGGTCACATCTGCCTACTATAAATCACAGGACAATTTAACAGTGTGGTGGTTCGCAGCTGTCTCGTTGACACCAGCTCCAGGATCAAGCTTATCCCGATGTGGACGCTGCGAAAGCTGAGGTTATCCGAGGATGACCTGACTCCCTCCAATTTAAGGATCCATGTATACGATAGGATAGAGAAGACCCCGATCAGAAAGATCCATTTGAAGACCCATTTTATTGGCCTAGTATCCAGTACCGAGTTAATGGTTGTCTCCCAGGACCCTGCGTACAATGCATTGATGGGAAGACCATGGCTCCACCTGTACATGGAGGTCTCCTCTTCGTATCACCAGTGCCTCAAGTACTCCCTTAATGGTCTAGTAGGCATAATCCAAGGTGATGAATCTCTTTTTTCCTCTTGGGAATCCCGCTACCTGGATGGCGACTATTACAAGAGAAAGGATAAGCAAATTTAGGCATGTGAGGTCGAACCCATCACGGTCTCAACTAACCCCTGGGAAGGTTTGGATGACGCCTAACTCTTCCTGATACATCCATTGGAGGCCACAACCCCTGACATGAGGCAAAGTTTTGTTGTATCTGGTATAAAAGGGATGCATATTCCCAAGTCCAAGCGATGATAGAAAATCACCTCATACTGTTACACGAACCAGGCTCATGTGATCCTAGAACCTCCTACCCTCGTACGATATAAGGATGTCTTCCCCATTGCAACAACAGTACATCATACATGTCTATTTTTCTGGTCTGGGATTAACTGGCTCAAGTCGACATGCCACTATTTCTTTGATATCATCAAGCGTGGCCCCTTGGGCCAAAGACCGGATGGGATCAGATCTACTGCCTTTGTTGCTATGGTTTCAACAGCACATGGATCTCCCAATATGTTGTCCACCATTGCCCAGGATGGTACTAGCCTCCCATATGGATCCGTTGACCTCGAGGAAGAACCTCCCACTGGAGATCCCCCCTTCATAAGCGAAGAAGAGGATCAGGAGGATGCACCCCCGACTTTGAAGAAGGTATCTCCGCCACGGTCGATAAACTAGTATAGGTGAACCTTGGTAGCGAGGTAGATCCAAGACCCACATTGATCAGTACTGCCATGCCCCTTGAGAAGCAGTAATGGTACATAGATTTCTTGAAGTAGCATCATGATGTATTCTCCTGGAGTTATGACCAAATTCTCAAACTAGATCCTCAGGTAGCCATCCACCACCTCAGTCTTCTGGAAAATCATCGCGGGTTCAAGTAACCTCCCAGAAAGATGCACCCCTCTCATGGTTCCATGGTTGAGGTTGAATTTGACAAGATCATCAGAGCCAAATTCATCAAGGAAGTCCAGTACCCCACGTGTCTAGCCAACAATGTTCCAATCAGGAAGAAGAATGGACAGATCAGAGTGTGCATCGACTTCTGAGGTCTCAACCATCATTGTCTAAAGGATGATTTTCCCCTTCCTCTGACAAAATTATTGATCGATGCTATGGATAGGTTCCAAGATGTCTCTTTCATGGATGGTTACTCCAGATACAACCATATCTAAATGGACTCTGAGGACAAGAGTTTACAGCTTTCAGGGTGTCCCAAGGTACTTTCTGTTAAAAAATTATACCCTTCAGCTTGAAGAATGTAGGAGCCTCATATCAGCGGGCCATGAACCACATATTCAAGCCAATCCTTGGGAAATTGGTAGAATGTTATTTGGATGATCTGGTGGTAAAATATCGCTAGCACTAGGGCCATCTCAAGAACCTTGATAAAGTGTTCAGCTTACTTCTTTCCCGCAACCTGAAGATGAACCCGCTGAAGTGTGCCTTTAGGGTCACCTCTGGGAATTTCTTGGCTTTTTTTATCATGTACCGGGGCATCAAGATCGACCTAGAAAAGATCAAGGCCATCAACCAAATGCCTCCACTGAGCAATATTCAGGGGATTCGGGGTTTCCAAGACCACTTAGCCTACATAATCCTATTCATTGCGAATCTGACTGGCAACTGCAAGCCCTTTTCTCGGCTAATGAAGAAAGGATCCACCTACGAGTGGGACAAAGAGTGCCAGACCACATTCGAGGGAATAAATCAGTATCTTCTATAGCCTCCGATCTTGATGAAACCTATCTCTAGAAAACCACTGATCCTACACATGAATTCCCTGGAATGATATCTTGGTGCCCTTATCACCTAGAAGAATAATGAGGGGACATAAATCAACCTATACTACCTCAGTCATATGATCATCAATATGGATACCAGATACTCCATAATCGAAAGAAGATGCCTTGCACTCATATTTTCTATATAGAAGTTGTGACATTACCTGCACCACCATGAAGTACAACTGGTCTCTTGGGTAGACCCGCTGAAGTAAATCTTGAACCGCCCCATTTTGACCAGCTTTTTAGCATGGTGGGCAATAATCCTCCAAAATTTAGACATTAGGTTCGTGCCTCAGAAGGCTATCAAGGGAAAAGCATTGGAATATTTTCTTTCTTCCCATCCAACCCCTTCGGACCAGTCCCTAAACCTGGATTTTCCTGATGAGGAAATCCTCTCGGTAACTGCTGCCATTCCATGTTGGAAGATTCCCTTTGACGGTGCCTCCCGAAGCCCCACTGGTAGGAGGCTTAGTGATCCAAGACTCTACAGAGTAGGATTGGGTATTGTCTTTATTACCCCAGTGCATGCCATTCTGCAGTACTCATTCCTATTATCGGAAGGATGATCCAACAATGAAGCTGAGTATCAGGCCCTCATTATTGGCCTTGAGCTGGCCCTCGAGATCGATGTGCCCCATTTGCACGTGAAAGGGGATTACGAACTAGTCATAAAGAAAATAAATAGTGACTACATTGTCAGAAAGCTAGAGATCATACTGTTGTTGGAGTGCACCCTCCAACTAATGGCCCATTTCCCATCTTGTCCAGAAGTTACTCATGTCCCTCGATCTTAGAACGGTCAACCTGATGCCCTGGCCGACCTGGTTTCATCACTTACAGAACCTGAGCATGATGATCTGATTATACACATGGCACATTAGAGATTAATTTCTCCCATCACCCCTGATGTTGACGACGGCCTACGGGTAATACATATTACCACCGAAGCCTCTACGTCATGACCCCTAGGTTCCTCAGATTTAGTGGTTGAAGCGACCCCTGATTGGAGAGCCCCCTTTGTCATGTATCTAAAAAAAGGTTACCTCCCACCTGATTGGGCCGAGAATGAGAAAATATGATATAACATGCTGCAGTTTACCCTACAAAGTGTTCCTAGTCTAGATAAGATCCTCTACAAGTGCGGGTTTTATGGTGTTCTCCTCCATTGCATCCAAGGAGTTGAGATTTCTCAGGTCATACAGGAGGTTCACACCGGTTCCTGTGGGGCTCACCAGGCTAGGCTAAAGTTGTCCCATCAGATCCAGAGACTGGGTTAGTTCTGGCCCTCCATGATCCATGATTGTATCATGTTTTCCAAGAGATGTCACACGTGACAAATTCATGATAACTTCATGCATCGGCCTCTAGAACCTCTACACTCCAACAAGTACTATTGGCTATTTGCAGTGTGGGGACTCGATGTCGTGGGACCATATCCACCAGCGACAGCTCGCCAATGCATGTTTATCCTGACCACCATGAATTTCTTTTCCAATTTGGCAGAGGTATTTCCTCTCAAGGTGGTCAAGGCCCATCCTACCGTCGACTTCGTGAGCTCCAATATCATCTACCAGTTTGGGGCACCTCAGGTCATCCTCACCGATAACGACACCAACTTCTATGCAGCTGAGTTGAAGAAATTTTACGCCATTTACAACATCTGTTTGAACCATACCTCCATCTATCACGCATAGTAAAATGGTTATATCGATGCATTCAAAAAAACCCTCTCTAACATTATACAGAAAATATTTGGTCAAAACAAGAAGAGTTGGCCAGAAAAGCTCCCCAACACCCTATGGGATTATCGAACGACGACTCGTAATTCAACCCAGGTGACCCTATATTCCCTGGTGTATAGATATGAGGTCGCCCTACCAATCGAAATCCAGATGCCTTCATTACGCACAATGGTCTATGACCAGTAGGTTCCAGATAATGTATCCAAAATTCAACTAGCTGAATTGGAAGCACTTAATGAGAGTAGGCTTCACACCCTCCACAATTTGGAAAGGAATTAGAATAAGATAACTAGGGCCTTCAACAATAAGGTTCGCCTCTACTCTTTCCTGAAAGGTGACTTAGTATTGGCCCTCGAGACACCAATGATCCCTGGAAGAAAACCACCTATATTGGACCCCAAATGGGAAGAACCTTACATAATTCACAGGGTTTAACCCAATGGAGCATTCTCCCTGGTGACCATGGATGGTGAGCATATAACTCCTCCCACCAATGCCAAGTTCCTCAATAAATACTTTTCCTGAGCTTACTGGTCTTGCATGACCTTAAACTGGATGGTCCCGCATGACCCTAAACTGCATGATGGTCCTGCATGACCTTAAACTGTTCATTCCTACATGACTTTAAAGCAATAATCGTCCTAAAATATGTTAAAATTTTCCCTTATAACTACATATGGCTTGATTCCCATATGAATGGGATATGTAGGAACACTAAAGCAATTATTATTCATTCTAGCCCCTAAATTCTTATCTTTGACTATTTCCACCTGGGTATAGTTCTCTCAGTGGATATTTTCATGATATGGTGTAGGCATCCTTAGCCCCACCCATACTAGGATAATAATGGTCGCACCATGTTCCCACACCCCGTTCTCTTATCCTCCCAAATCCTCACCGCATGACGTTAAACTACTTGGCCTTCAAGAACTACGTAAGGCTTAATTCCCATCCTTATGGGATACATAGAAACGCCCAAAAATTTTGCCTGTTTGCCTAGCCCAAATGCAAATCTTCCCCTCGGGTCAAGACATATGGTGGGGGACAGAATATTTCCTCAATTCATGTTGATCTAATCTCGGTCCGACAATATGTCCCACTCCCTGGAGATGTTCACCTCTTTCATAGATGGGTACAACTATGCTTCGCCCACTCCATTGATTGAGACTCCATCATCTTTCCCATCTATAAGGGCCCCAAAATGGTATGGATACTAGGATAAAGGGATCTCTTACCACTTTGGGTCAACTCCCTCACGTATGTTAAGCAAAAATCTGATAAAATTTCTGCGTTGTGAATATGGTCAGTAGTAGATTCTCATTTTTTTTACCCATTTCAGGTAACTATAGGGACGCTATGTTTTGAACATGGTGAAAAACTGTCCTTTCGTCATTGTAACCACCCCATGATGTCCCAAACATTGTGTGTCGTTGTTCATTCTACCCCGTTGTATCTCTAAGCAACGAACTCCCTTTGGGAAAAGCCACATTTTTGACCCCCCGTATGATGGGGAGAGCCGAGACCAGCTCCTTGTTTCCCATACCAAGCACTACTCACGTGGGCTTAGGAGATGTGATGAGGTGGTAACCACACAAGAGGATGCATGGCCTTCCCACCCGAGGCCCAGCCTCACGACCCTTGGCCTTTTCGGGGCCCAGCCTAGGTTCTCTCTTATAGGAGTGTATGGTGTGGTATGAGATTAAGTCCTCATTCACATCAGGGTACTCTCCATTCCGTACACATCCCCAGATGAGATACATTATCTTCTCTTTGTCCCCACTGCAAGATATTAAACTACAAACTGGTCTGGCCTTTCTGACTGAGGCCCAGTATCAGGCCCCTTGGCCTTCTCGGGCCCCAGCCCAAGTTCTTACCCGGTGTATATGGTGTGTTATGGAATTATGTCCTCATTCACGTCGGGTTATTCCCTTGTTTGGGTATCTTTCTTCTCTATTCATCCTCAATTCATGATGTTAAACTGAAAATTGATGGGGCCTTCCCATCCAAGGCCCAACTTTAGGCCCCATGGCCTTTTCGGCCCCCCAGACTAAGTTCTTATTTATGGTTGTACAATGTGGTATGGGATTATGTCCTCATTCAAATCGAGTTACTCATCGTGCTGTATACCCCCCACATTAGGGTATCTTACCCCTATGTGCAGTTCAAGAACTATGTATCACTTGATTCTCATTCTCATGGGATACGTAGGACCACCCAAACATCTCGTCTTTGGGTCCAGCCCCATCTTGGCCCCTTGGCCCTCATTCTACCAGAGAGGAGTATTTAGTGTGGTATGGGATTATGCTCTCACTCACATCAGGTGTTGTAACAACCATTCCATTTACATCATCCTTCTGAGAGTTTTCCATCCTCTTGTGCTTTTATCATCTTTTCAAAACGACCACTCTAAAGATGATCCCCTCGGTCCTCTTTGGTGATTCTCCAATGTGCCTAAGGGTACTCTAGTTTAATTCCTAGAATGTTGTAATCTACTCGGACATGCTTTTATCCATTTTTTAGTATTCATGTTCTCCATAATTAGGGATTCCATCACCTTTCACACCGAAAGAGACCCCCAAATGGCATGGATGTTAGCCCTAAGGGTTCTCCTACCATCACGGGCCAATGTCCTCTAGGGTTTCAGACAAAAAATCGATACATGTCTTGCGTTGCGAATATGGTCAGTGATTGATGCTCATTTGTTTGTCCCCATTTCAGGCTAACGTGATATGAATTCTATGTTTCGAACATGGTCAATAGTCATCATTTATCATCATGCCAATCCCATTAAGCCCAAAATGTCGGTTATAGGATTCGCATCCTTCTCCACCTCCTCATGTCCAAGTAGAACTTTGAAACTCTTTGTACTATTCCTCAGTGCACATCTGCGCGTTAGGAAGAAAAAAGCAGCGATGGGGTAGCCATTCGGGGTTCCACTGATTTCCCCTTTGCATGTATCTCACGTATTGCACATACCTTATCCGCCCTTGTTTCCTACACCGAGTTCAACTCACGTAGGCTTAGGAACTAGGTTAAGGCCTGCCTTCAATTGGGATAGTCCTACTTCTCCATGGCCCGAGTTATAAGACCTTAAACTAAGATCTTTCTGTATTTCCCCTATATAGAACTACCTATTGCTTGATTCCCATCATCATGGGATACATAGGACCGCCCGAGCATCTAGACTTTAGGTCCAGCTCCATCTCTCAGAGATCTCTCTTTCACCTCAGCCCCTTGGCCTAACCTTTCTTGGGGAGGGGAGTATATGGTATGGTATTGGACTATGTCCTCATTCACGTTGGGTTTGTAACGACCACACCACATACCTATCCCTCATGGGATTTCTCTATCCTTGTATTCTATACTCAACCCTTCAAATTTGTTACTCTCAAGTTGAGAACCCTCCTCTACCCTTGTTAGGAATGCAACAATCTGCTTAAGAGTACTCTTGTTCAGCATTTGGAGTGTTGTATTTTGTGTGGACATGCTTTCACCCATCTTTCAGGATTCGTGTTCCCCTTCATTTGGGCTTCCATAATCTTCCACACCCAATGGGACCCTCGAATGGCATGAATTCTAGGCCCAAGGGCTCTCCTACCATAACTGGTCAACGTCCTCGAGGGTTGCAGATAAAAAATCGATAGAAGTCCCACATTGTGAATATGGTCAATGATAGTCACTAATTTGTTTTTCCTCATTATAGGCTAATGCGATATGGATGATTTGTTTCGAAAATGGTCAACAATCATCTGTGATTGCCACACCATCCCCTTTAAACCATGAATGTTGGTTACATGATTCACACCATTGTCCCCCAATCATGTCCAAGTGGAACTTTAACACTCTTGACATTGTCCCTCGGTGCAAATTTTCATGTTAGGAGGATAAAGACACAGTAAAGGCGTCATTTGAGGCTCCACATCGACTTCCCTTCTCCTTGGTCTGAGCTCTAAGACCATAAACCAAGATCTCTTTTAGAACTACGTCTGGCTTGATTCCCATCCTTATAGGATACGTATGAACACCCAGACGTATCATTTTGGGTCCATATCAATTGGGATATAGTTTTTCCTACCCCTTACCCTCTTACCCCTACTTAGGTCCCTTGGCACGAGGTTCCTTTCTTGAAATCACGTACGGTGTGGTTTGGGATTAGGTCCTCATTCACATTGTGTATGTTTTATTGCCCCGTGCACATTCCCCCATTAGCCTCATCTCTACTACGACTATTCTGCATGACCTTAAAATGAACACCTTTTCCTATCAGATGACCCTAATCTGTGACGTTATCAT
Source organism: Viscum album (assembly GCA_963277665.1). Taxonomy (NCBI): domain Eukaryota; kingdom Viridiplantae; phylum Streptophyta; class Magnoliopsida; order Santalales; family Viscaceae; genus Viscum; species Viscum album. The sequence goes on along the minus strand of OY728152.1, from coordinate 1,903,800,414 downwards.
CCTGGATGCACGATGAAAAATGGAAGTGCATCGTGACATCCTCACTTAAGGGGACACCATTTCATGTTGGTCACACACCATACCATTTTTCAATTCCTACATATAGCTTGATTCTACTGGATACTCTAGGACTTTCTATCCTAGGCTTGTCGCTTCAAAAAAACATTCACTTTAAAGTAAAAATAAGACACAAAAAATACCGCTTCTTTTGGTGCGAGGGCCACGCCCGTGCACCCCATTTATCCCTGACACTAGAACTTTACCATGCCACCTCTTATAACTATGTACGACTTCATTCTCATTCTCATGATATATGTTGGAAGGCCTGGGAACTTCCCCCATGGGCCCAACTTAACTCTCGTTTCTAGTCCCTCGACCTAAAACCCTCCCAGAGAACACATGGTAATTTGGACTCCAGGTCCTCATTCACATCGGGTTTCATAATAACTTTACCATGTGTCCCCTGCACTCCTTACTGATCCTTGTTCCGAGCTCTATGACCATAAACAAAGACCACTCTACGTCCTTGCCTCAAGATGTTAAACTACACAACACCTCTCAGAACTACATATGGCTTGATTCCCATCTGCATGGGATACATAGAGACACTCAAGAATTTCACCTCGGGTCCAGCCTCAGGGATCATCAATCATGTTCCTCCTCATTTCTGGCCCCCTGGCATGACCCCTTGTGGGGAGCCATGTAACTGCAGCTTTTCCCTGAACAAGTTCAGGATGCCACACGATGACATTGGGAAGCGACAACTCCCTCACCAGAGAGGTTTCATCTAAAAATAGGAATGATCCATGATCAGAATGATGCACCCATCTAATGTGTTTCCTCCACGGTGGCGTAATTTCGAGAGTGTTGGATTCTGTTCGAACAAACCTTCACTCCACATTCCACACTTTTCATGCCCCTTATTCAGACCCTCATCCTCTTTCATGTCTAAGGGGACCCCCTAATAGTATGGATACACGGCCTATGGCCTGCATATTGTCATGGGAAAACATTCTAGAAGACTAACAGATGACATTTTGAGTCAGGCCCCATGTTTCGAACATGGCCAGTAGTCGACCCCCATTTGCTATCCCCATTACAGGCTAACACAATAAGGATATTGTGTTTCGAATGCGGTCAATAGTTATTCTTTATTGTCATGCAACCCCCAAAATGTTCCAAATCTTGGGTATCATGATTCACTCCTTCCAATACCATCTGTTTTGATTGATTCTGGTGCCCTTGGAGTTATCCCATTCATGAACAAGTGCACACTGGGAAAACGGTAGTTCGACTATTCTGAGAGCTTCATTATCCAATCAGGTCCCTCCCATTTACTCCCAAAAGTCTAGGATGGTTGTTCAATCCCTTGATGCCTAAAGCTTGGTTTTCACCCCTACATTTGAATTGGCGTTATAAGTTGGTCATCCCCGGTTTCTCACATCGGGCTCGTCCCACGTGAGCTTAGGTAATGATTGAGAGACGCTCCACGAATGTCATATGAATGTAATAAACCAATATAAACAACGAAACTCATGCATTCTAAGACATTAAACAATCAAACCATGAAAGTATTTTTGAGGGTTGTAATCACTACAGTACCCGAGGGTTGACTCCCCTCATGGACGGTTTGACCTCATCAAAAGAGCGTAGAATCTCCGCCACCCTCTGGCCGGTGGTGTCCAAGAGTTGCTGCTGCCTGTTCATCTCCCGCTCCTCCTTGGAAGAGATGGGGTGAAAATCATCAGTCGTGATCTGGGCCCGTTTCACATCGGTCTGAATGACGTTCATCTCCTTAGAAGCTCACTTCATTCCCTCTTCGGCCATCACTAGATGGGATTTTAGCCATGATACGAGCATTGATTGAGCACCAAGGGAAGCGAAATGCTTATCCTCCCAAGCCTGCAGCTGTTAAACCTCATCTTTAGCCTCCTGGAGCCTTTTGACGTTTAATGCTTTCTTCCTCGGCCATCCCACACCAAGGCCATGGTCATACTCCCGAATATTTTCCGCCATATGATCTTGGAAGAGTATGTGAGGATGTTGGGCATCCAATCCCCTAGCACATAGTTCGCATAATCGCGAGAAAAGTATGTCCATATCATCCAACCATAGTGCTGGGTGTGTCATTGATGAAGTGCATGATCGGCTTCCACGATCGGTCATAGACTATCTTGTAATCCTCTTTGTCAGAGGTCGTCTCATCCCATTCCGCATGATTGGCAGGCTCATATATGGGTAACACTCCCAGGAACTCTTCATCCAGGTCCACATCTAGTGTTTGATTGGGCATGGCAGGATCTGGACTATCTGTTCAATCCTCATCATCAAATCCTACCTCAAGGATCTCAGGTTCAGACTCACTGATGGTCCCACTAGTGATCGGGAGCACCGCCACTAGGTCGGTTTGGAACTCTAGCTCCATGACCACAGGAATTCCCCTAGAAATAACACCTCCAGAATCCCTGACCAAACTCACCAAGGGGACCCACACCATTTTAAGAACAGTACACGCTAAAAAAAGGACATGGAAATCAGAAAATATGTTTAGGGGATGACAGTCATAAAATTTGTAGAAGGGACCTACAGAGATCGAATCCCAAGTCTCACTCTTAGGATGATGTCATTGGGACCTCGAAGCGTGACCCCCCATATATGGTCGAAAGGTCTAAAAACTCTGGAGGGGTCACATCAGGTGTCCTAGCCCCGCTAGATGTAGCAATAGATGTGGTGGAAGGCATGTATCTCAATGGTCCTACATCTGCATCCACTGAGGGACGAGAATGTCTTTAGTATATAAGACCCAACTGCATAGTTAGGATGTTAACAAGGAGTCCGGAATGACCTCAAAACAAGTCTTGAAGAAGGGAGTTTTGGATTTTTACCTCAAGGGCCTCTAAGAAATCTTCATGATCTGAGTCTTGACCTCCAAATTCTCCATCCTCCAACGAGCTCCCTCTCCTGGCCTCATCTCCCCAGGAGGACTCTTATGATTCTTCTGGAAGAGGGAAGTGTTCTCTCAAATCGGCGGCTGAAAAATGCTAGGGAGTAGCGCGATTGAGCAACACTTTGAGTCAATATATCATTGGACTATGGGAACCCTAGGAATGCACAACGTCCTCCAGCTCTGCTAGGTACCGCTCTGCCTCCGCCTGGGGCACCACAAAGTTGGCCCGGATAGGGCCTTTCCCCAGCAAATCCATCCCGAGACGGTTCAGGTGCAGCCACAACTTGGCGGGGCTGAGGAATTGCATGTTGACTTCCCAGATGTCCAAGGCCTCTGGGAAGACAGTATCCTCTGGCATGTTGATATGGCGCAGCCGCTTCCCCGGAGAGTGGGTAGGTATCCTCTGGAATCCTCTCAGCGGCCATCCCTCTGGATGGCTCTATTCTGCTATAACCGCCAGGTCCGCTACCGCTGCAGGATCTATGGCTACTACCTCACCCTCAACTGGTGTGGGCCTCCCCTCCATGGTACCCCTGCCAGCGCAGGATGCTCTTGATATGTTTCAGGCTCGTCCCCGAGGTCGGGAAAGATCACTATCACCATCCTAAATGGTTGGTTTCTTCAGCATATCCCCTGGATAAGCCGCCTCCCAGCTCTGCTTTACTAGCCAGAGGATGCCGGTCAGTGGAGGCAACTCATTCCGCATTTTCCCATCATCCCATGTAAACATGAGCCACATCTTCCACATCAGGCATGGGTGTTCTTCATGGCGCACTTCAAGATAGACCTTTTGGGTGAGTCGCTACATACACCAGAAATGCATTGAAAACTACTGTGGAGTATACGGCTCACAAAAGGGCTTATAGTCCACACTTTCCACTAGGACTCCACCTCAAAAGTACCAGATATAGGCCCAGTGCTCTTCCGTCCCCCGACCATCATCAGTAAATACCCCTTTCTGCAACAAAAACAGGTAGAAATTGAATTCCTCCACCCTACACACCTTGTCCAGAACTGATGGTGTGGTTAGCATGGCTTGAATGATCCCAATAGCGTTAAGTATTGATGTGCGGAAGTTGAAGCCTGTATGAGAGATATGGTTTGGGTACTTGTAAACCCCCCTGATATGTGTTTCTATACACCCATACAGGAGGTGGAATGGCCCAATACCCTCTGTGGCCTTTTTCCCTCACTGATATGACACAACACCTTATACAGCTTGGAAATCATAGAGATTTATAGGTTGACCCTCCCTCTTGTCGCCAATGTGGACGCCATGATGAATGTGCTTGGGAGTACTCCCATGTTGGTATCCCTCACTAGCAGGATCCAACCACAGATCATAGCTGCGATGAACTCCACTAGCCTAACTATTGGTTGTTGCTCGGTGCTGATGCTGAATCCCCATGTCTTCCACCGACTGTCCTCCAAAACCCACTAGTACGAGTATTCCTTGCCCTATTGATCCCCCTTTGTGCATGTCCGAGGCATCACTGGAAACTGCATGTTTTCTGGGAAGTTCAAGAATTATTTGAACCACTGCCTGAAGTGGAAATCCCTTACTGCCTCCTTGTCCTTTCTAGGAACAAGATCCATCAGTGCCATCGCCAGCAGTGGCATTTTCTCTCGATCCCCCCATGCACTCATGACAGGGAAAAATTCATCCTACATCTCCCCCAGTATCGGGACCCCTGAGATCTGGTGGACATCCCACATGCTGATACCGACCTCCCTATAGTGTAAGTGGAAGGTATTGGTCCTCAATGACCATCTTCTCAACAACTCTGACATCAAATGTTTTGGTTGATATATGTGGAATTGAGAGGCTCGGGCTATCTCATAGAAACCCAATCTCCTCAACTCAGCCCCAAAAACCTCACACGAGGTGCCTGCCCAATAGGCCCAGGCCCAATCATCTATGATGTTGCTGCCCTGGTGCAGGTCCCATTCCCCGGAACACCCCTTCCTCAGGTTCCTCAAAGCTGCCTTTAGTATCGTTTGGTATAGAGGAGGATAAGTCTCCAACTTCAATGCCTACCCATCGATGATAGTCAGGTGGTTGTTTAAGAAATTAGCAGTGGCGGGTGTGAAATCCTCTCGGGCATGGCCATGAGCTGCCCCGAACCATCAGCGCTGGCATGACGTGCTTCTGAACCAGTAAGTTGGTTCATCCCAACTTCTTTCTCAAATGATGACATCATCGCTCAGCCAGAAGCCATACAAATGAAACCACACAATGGGTATTTATTCTGGCTCTCTGACAATAGCAACACCCTCAAATCATGGTCAGAGTGGCTCCATACCAATTCCTCCAAACCTAGACTCTTTACCCTCTCATCCCTCCGGGCATCATCCGCTAGGACCCATCGGGATGCTTCTTGACGAGCCATTCAATTTTAAAATTTGGGTGCTTTTGGGGATGGTTCACGAATCTAGTTCGCAGAGGACGTTCATGGAGAATTTTATCGAAGCCTATTTTTGAAGCCCTACCTCATCCTTAAAATGCAGAGTCACAAAGTGCTGATACGTGCAGTCAAAGACTCGCGAAAGCACCACAATGCAAAAGGCCCGATTCATAGAGATCAATCGCGGAGTATGCAGAGCTTCGTGAATCGAGAGCACTAAATTACAAATCACTGAGAAGAGAAAAGAAAAAAATAAATTTCAGGTCCTCTATTTATAGTTAGGGGACCCTCGAAGCTTCATGGAGCACCTTGACCAAATTGAGCTTCACGGTGCATCCGACCGAAGCGTCACTTTCCGACTTAGCGAGCTCTCTTCACAAGATTGCTTCGCGAAGGACCGATGATTTTGGATATTGACCCTCAGACTTCGACCCTTGATTTTCCACGGCTCCAAATCTAAGGGGATCATTTTTTGATGCCAAAATTTGGGAACGAGATGAAGAAACAGACTCGATGGCTACCTCATAAAGCCCATTCGTGGAGAACCAGCCACACTGCGCTGCCGCGAAGCAAGGAGTCGGTAACTCTATGTGACTGCCCTTGACGTTCACGACATGTTGCGAAGCCAGGAGGTGGTAATGCTCTGTGACTGCACTTGATGTTTGTGACCCACCATGGAGCTTGGAGGAGGTAACGCTCCATGACCGTCCTTGATGTTCGTGACCCGCCACATACCAAGGAGGTGGCAACGCTCTATGACCACCCTTGATGTTCGCAACCTGCCACAAAGCAAGGAGGTAGTAAAACTCTACGACTGACTGTGAAGTTCATGACATTCCATGCATTAAGGAGGTGATAACGCCCCATGACAGCCCATGAGGTTCGCGACCCACTACGGAGCAAGGAGGTGGTAACGCTCCGCGAGTGCCCGTGACGTTCATGATGTGCTGCAAAGCAAACGACTTCCTCTTCACGCCGAGTGAGCACTACTTCACGGTGCCTCTCCCCAATAAATAATAGCCTCCCCCAAGTTTATGAGGTGGAAATCTGACCTTTCGACTTCCTAGCTCCCGAATCATGAAGAACCATTCTGCTCTGCGAACCATGAGCTGTGCGATGTACTTCTGCTCGGCGAAGTGACTCCCCTTTGACTTGTTTTGATCCCCTCTTCTAAGAGGTATTCATTTTGTGGAGCCTAAGGGTCTCTATGAAGGAAGGGTATAACCATGGGAACTCTTGTCATCACGGAGTGTTTATGCTTCGTGAAACACCCTTCATGTACGCATGATCCACATGCCAAGGCAGGGTCACTGTACTTCACGAAGCACATTGCTTCATGATGCCTTGCTTCGCGAGGCACCTTTTCTCTACAAGGTAGTGTTCCAAGAATCCCTTTACACTTCTTGAAGCACCTCCAATATGAACCATTTACCTATTGTTAGGCTGAGGCCTCCCACTTCACAAAGCACACCCCTTTGCAAGTACCCTTCATCATGCGGAGAAACAGAGCTTCACAAGGCCCCTACCTATGAACCCCTATACTTTGAAATTCCTTTTCTCGAGTGACCCTCTAGGTTTCCAAGATGTGATTTCAATGTCCATTGGATGATACTGTCCGTTTCATTGATTCTTCTCATGCTTCTTCACATAGGCATGCAAATGGCTATTGATTTTTCACATAGCCACACTAACGTGGCCCCCGTGATGGTTCACTCCATGACACCCCCTAGCCACGGCATTGCCCGTCCCCTCTATGCACCATGGAGCACACGGTACCAGTTATGTAAGTCCTAGGGGTGTGGAGAAAACCCACCCCATACGAGCTGCATGACCTTAAACTACCATGAACCATCGTCCTCAGCACATGATGTTAAATTTTGACCTTGACCCATGACTCGCATGTGGGGTGCCCCCACCTTGGAAATTCTCCACACCCACTAGTCTCCACAAGGATGAGATCTACCCTCATAGGGGATGATATATTCCTGATCGAAGTGGAATTTGTCTATGGGGAAAGGGTGAATATCTTGGTGTAAGCCCCTAGCTTTTCTTGTCATAGTTAGCATCCCTACTCCTCCTTTATTCTTTGTTCCCAAGGACCAAGGGGGAATGGACACCGGACCCCTCATTTCTTCAGTGCCAAATTCCTCTCCCACTGGGCTTTGTCTCCATCAGGACTCCATCCTAGAGAAATTCCCAACCTCTTTGGGATGCTAACCATTAATAAGCCCCTATTTTCCCTTTGGGCTGCAATCACGCGTAAGCCCTACTCCACTTCCCACGGATGCACCTTTTGCGACGTGATCATCGAATCTCTGTTATCTCTTATTTCTCAAACTATGCATGACTCACATGGGCTTAGAGTGAGAACCTACCATGACATCCTCCTTAGGCCGCCTCATAGCATAATCCCCAAATGCTAACCATCCAAACTATGAGGACTTTAATCCTTGCCAAGGTAGGGTACGTAGGAAGACTCCACGAGGTTCAATCCCACCACCCATCGGACCCCAGGTCCACCTTCACATCGGTTCCCAACCATTCGAACTATGAGGATATTGATCCTTTCCAAGGCAGGGTACGTAGGAAGCCTCCACGAGGTCCAATCACACCACCCATCGGACCCCAGGTCCACCATCACAACGGTTCCCAACCATATGAACTATGAGGAATTTGATCCTTCCCAAGGCAGGGTACATATGAAGCCTCCACAAGGTTCAATACCACCACCCATCGGACCCCTCGGTTCTCAACCATCTGAACTATGAGGACATTGATCCTTTCCAAGGAAGGGTACATAGGAAGCCTCCACGATGTTCAAGCCCACCATCCATCAGACCCCAGGTCAACCTTCACATCGATTCCCAACCATCCAAAATATGAGAAATTTGATCCTTGCCAAGGTAGGGTACGTAGGAATCCTCCATGAGGTTCTATCCAACCGCCCATCAGACCACAGGTTCATCTTCACATCCATTCACAACCATCTGAACTATGAGGACATTGATCCTTGCCAAGGCACAGTACGTAGAATGCCTCCATGAGGTTCAAGCCCACCACCCATCGGACCCCAGGTCCTCTTTCACGTTGGTTCCCAACCATCAAAACTACTATGAATTTGATCCTTACCAAGGTAGGGTACTTAGGAAGCCTCCACAAGGTTCAATCCCAACAACAATTGGACCCCAAGTACTCCTCCACATTGGTTCACTGACACCCTGTGTCACCTCAGAGCTTAAGCCCCAAATTCCACCACCTGAGCTTTGAGGTCTTTGATCCTTTCCATAGTAAGGTATGTAGGAAGCCTGCATGAGGTTCAAGCCCTAAACCCAGTAGTTCTGAACCCCTTCATGTCAGTTCGCACCCCCATCCTGCATGATGTTAAACTGTGGACCCCATCCTCTAGAGGGAAGCCATTGTGTCCCCATTCAGGGGTAAGTTGTTGACAGCCCCACCCAGTGGCAAGACGTTGAACCCCAATCTGTGGTAAGATGTCATCAGATGAACTATGTGGACTTTTATTCCCTACTGCGGGGATACGTAAGAAGTATCTTTAAGGCTTAAGCCCCAAACCATCATCATCCTCATGGAGGTTCCATCCCATTCACCACCCACATCATTCAAACGCTCCATCACCCATCTCGATTCTTACCCGGGTAGCCACATCCTAGTGGGATCATGTCGCCTCATACCCCATTCCCCACAACAGTACTCGGGAAGCCACCCACATGTTGGACCCAATATCGGTGCTCCCTCTAAGGGATTGCACCAATCTGATCCACTCCTCTTAGTGTTCTAATCTGTCTGCTCTGTATCCACTAGACGTTAAACTTGTGGTGTACCCTGTGTTAAACATGGAAAGCTAAGGAAAACCTTAGATACATGCCCAAGGAATATGATTCCCCGCATTTGATGTGAGATTCGTAGAGATTTCTCTCCCTTAAGAAGTCCTATAATATGTGACAGAAGACAGACATGCCAATCCCCCAGCGTCCAGACACAATAGTGATGCCCAACGTGACTACTCCTCTGACCGAAGGTTGCTTCCTTGACTAGACCCCTTGGAATGTCCTGATAGAAGCAGTGTAATTAACTGGTGTCGATGAAGATATGGAGCTAGGAAGAGTTTCATGAACAACGTATTAAATCTATAAGGGAGACCCGGACTAGGTGATGAGTTCCGAGGAGGAATCCACAGAAAGAAGAACCGACATCCCATCATCCTATTTCGATCAAGGAGTAGACATCCCTGAATTTGGAGGAGATGTTGCCCAGCTTTGGAAAGCAGGAATGCGGGAAAAAAAACCACGCCCCCTCATCCCAGAATGAGACGGACACGAGCGCCTTGAAAAAAGCATCAGACACACATACCCCAAATGGGTGAATGAGAATCCTCCTCTTCCCATATATAGGAATCAAATTTTCTTAAAAATAAATCGAACTAGGGTCCTGGAACAACATCTGAACCACTTCATATCAAGATTTGGACCATTGACTGAAACCCTAAAATAAAAAAATTATGTGAATATTAGATGCATTGTGTAAACATTGGATGGAACAATTCTTCTGGTACACCCATTAACTAGCTAGATCAGTCACATAGATTGAGAACCTCTATTAGAAATTCCTATATCAGTCTAGTATAATACTAATAAAGAATCGTCCTCGATTTGTCTAACTCAAAACTATGTGAATATGAAAGATTCATATAAGTAATTCTTAATTAGAAGGGTTTAACCTACTCCCTGAACATGAAACTTCCATAATATGAGTCTCTATGAATATATATTGAAAATTTACATTATAAATTAAAAATTCTTCTCATCTCCATAAGTACCTAGTTTGGTTCCATAAGGTTTCTATAGTTTAAAAAATACTGAAATATTCTCTTTAGTGAACTAAAAACAGGCCTTGACTAGTGCTAAAATATTCTTGAAAGAGAAATGAAAAAGGAGAATCATAAAATGTTAGGCATACACTGATATTGAAACTATCCCAACACAAAAAACAATGCAATATCACATAGTTCACCCTCCTGAACAATAACAATAATGAATTCATCAAAAAGGGGGAAAATAGTAGAGGTAAATTCCACATGAGGAGAATAAAAATAAATATTATAGTATTCAAAATGAGAAAGTCCCTAGATATTTCATGATAACCATGTGAATTTTTTTCTAAAGCTATAAGAACCCGTATATTCTGATCAGGTTGTCCTCAAATACCACCCAAATTACTCTCCCTACAACTAAATATTAAGGAATACCATCTAGGAGTTCTTTTTAATTAAATACATGATTAAGAAGACGGTCAATTATAGACAAGTTCTGTTAGGAAATATTTAATTACAAGTGAATTATGTCTCTTCCATCTCACTGGAAGAAGAAAGAGAATACAAAGAATTACTGAATTAGAAAGGATATAAATTTGATGATTGGATGAATAGAAAGTCAATGAAACATAAATATTCCATTATCAGGGCATAGCTAAATTGCCCAATTGTGACCCCAACATCATCCATGACAATCAAGATGAGTCTTTTGGGACCAACACCTTCTAAAATCTAGTCTTATAATAATGAATGTCATCAATGTAACTAGGATGGGACATAAATGGAGAAGTTTTTTGATGGGGCCTATTCCAGTTTAGACACTCAAATACATTATTCTTATGACTTTGGGGGGATAGAAAAATCCCAATAAAATTGTTAAACGGGAACCATCCCACTAAATAGAACCCTCATTGGATGAGAAGATTCTTTAAAACTCTTTTAATATGATGCACATGACATATCTATTATTTTAAGTAGAAGAAACATATAACCCTGTTTCAACCTATCAAAATCTTAGAGGGAGATCAAGGAAGATATTTCTAGGACTGATGGGGTTGAGGAATATGAGGCCGATATGGAAATTTATAGCCAAGTCACATACCTAATACAACCATATGAGCTGTAGAGACCTAAATAAATGCCCTTCAATGAGCCCAATAGGACCATCAATCTACTCCAAAGTCATATAAGGACCCTTCATGTCCCCTAATACTAGAGGATTAATTAGAAAATCTTTATTAATATGGTTTGAAACAAAATGTGTGGAAATCAACCCAACATAACACTAATATGTCCTGGATGTCAACAAATTCCAATCAGGGAAGAAAACCACCATCATTAGAATCATAAATCCTAAGATTTTGATTAAGGATAAACCTCTCACATGGATGTTTAGAACATTATAAAAAAAATAATGATATCCTGAAATAAATTATTGTAATTTCAGCTAAATTATCAATCCTAGATGCCCATCATTGATTAAAGTAACTTACAAAGGCACTTATTATTGCTCTATAAATATGCTAGAAATTTAAAGATGTAGTTACGACAACAGTATTATAGTATTTTTAAACTCATCATATTGAGTCTCATGAAGTCATTTCCTTCATAGAGAAAGTTAGAGAGACATATATACAAGGGAGTATCAGGCCCCTTTACATTTATGGATATATAGATGATGTGAATTTTCGTTGAGATCTCATTGAAAGTGGCACTAGGATCAACCTCATTCCGATCCAGACCCTCTGATTCTTGACCCACAATGGACTTGATTTATCTCCCTCCACTTTGAAAATACAAGGGTATGAAAAAATACTTTAAAATATCATTAGATAAATCATGACCAGGCCCTAGTTTGGATACATTGTCTCTAATTTGGAATTTAGGGTTGTTGGACAAAATATAAATTTCAATGTATTTTCTAGAAGGCCATGGATTCACATATATAAAATAGTACTTTCATTGTGTCACCATTGATTTAAATATTCTATCAATAAACATGTTGGAGTAATGAATTTTGATGTTACACCCTTTTATTCCCATGAATTTCATTACATAGATGTGAGAATCTATTAGAGACAGGGAAAATATCATGTTAAATATAACACCCACGGATAACTTAACCTAATGGTTTTTATATAGCTCATGTTTACCCATTCCATGAACTCAATGATTATTATGAACATGCCATCAACTAGATCTTGAAAATCACCCCATATTTAGGTAATCATCTAGTTACATTAATGCCATATAAAATGAAAAACCATCCGACCACCTTCATATCAAATGATGGCTAGGAAGCTACCCCCATAGAGTGAGTTCCATTGAGAGATGAATAAATAAACATGATACAAATAAAAATTGAACTCTCTCCTAGGAAACTTTACATGAGGGATGGCATGGCCAACATTTAGTTGACATAAAAAATTATCTTTGATCAAATCATCCTCAACATAAGAGGTTAGTGGAAGAAGAATAAAATATTCACATTTTCTCTCATCTTCACGAGATCATTTATGTCCTCTAAATATATATATGAAGGATAACATTCAAAAATTGAAAATAATGGTGATTATCTAGTGGAAACTACTCCCAATTTAACTCCAAAATGTTATTATACCCCATCATAAATGTATAGATGAGAAAATTCTCACACTTCCCTGATGTAAAATATAAACTTCTCTAAGGCATATATTGAATCCAAGGATGCCAAAACTTTTTAAACCCCCAGTGATATCAGTGAATAATGTGATAATATCCATAAAGTTCTGGATGATAATTCCCCCACATTGGTTCTTTCAATCTCCAAAGACACCTCCTCGTCATTTAAAAAAGATAAAAATGATGCCATATCATCTTTTGGCCTTGAAAATATCCCTTCATCAACAAATTTTACCAAGGTTAAGTTAGGTGAAGGGGAAGGATAACATGCCTAAAGTACCCCAGACTATAATACCCATAAATCAATATTACTAGGATCCTAATTATCCTCCCCATTACTTACATAGGAACAAAATTTCCCTCGCATTGTCTCTCATTATTTAATGAATTCCTTCATTACCCGCTTCTAATAAGATTGAATAAGAAGAAGAAGATGAAGAAGATATTAGCAATTGTTGGCACCAAAATATTGGAAGAAGATAAAGAAGAAAAAGGGGCCCCGTGACCTGCCTCGTGAAGCCATGGCACTGAGCCTCCCCAAGCAACACGGCCACTGTGAAGCAATAGAGGCGGTATGCCCCACGAACGCCCCTAAAGTTTGTGAACCCGCTGCAAAACAACAGAGGCGGTACACCCTACGAACGCCCCTGATGTTTTCAGACCTTCCGCAAAGAAACAGAGGTGTTACGCCCCACGAACGTCCCTAACGTTTGTGAACCTGCCGTGAAGCGAAGGAGGCGGTACTCCTCCGCAAACCCAGTTGACATTCGTGATCTTCCGCGAAGCAACTGAATCCCTCTGTGTGCCACGTAAGATCTACTTCGTGGCGCCTCTTGCCTATAAATACCGAGCTCCCCCTCAGCCCCCCTGACAGACAATCTGACCTATCAGCTTCTCAGCTCCCAAATCATGAAGCACCCTTTTCTCTATGAATCATGAGCTACACGAGGTATTTTTGCTTCATGAGAGGCCTCCAATTGTCTTGTTTTGATCCCATCTTCTGAGAGGGATTCCTTTCAAAAAGACTAAGGGATTTCATGAAGGAAGGGGATCCCCAAGGGGACCTGAGTTGTGGTAGAGCATTTATGCTTCGTAAAAAACCCCTACTGTACACTTGATCCACATACCAAGACAGGGTCACTTTACTTCACGAAGCACATTGCTTCGCGACAATTTGCTTTGCGAGGCACCTAAAATCTGTGAGGTAGTGCTCCACGAATGCTCTTCCACATCGTGAAGAACCTCCCACTTTCACCTCTGCCCCATGCTATGTCTATGAAACCCCACTTCGCGAAGCACACCCCTTCGCCAGTGCCCTCCACTATGCAAAGCAACCGAGATCCACAAATCCTTTGCCTATGGACCCCTCTGCATGGAAATTCCTTTTCCCGTGTGACCCTCTAGGTTCGCATGATTTGACATCAATGTCCCCTAGACAATATCGCCCGTAGCGTTGCTTTTCAAAATGCTTCTTCGCATAGACACGCCAATAGTTATTGCTTATTCGCATAGGCATGCTAACATGGACCCCACGATGGTTCGCTCTGCGACCCCCCTTCTCTATGACATTGCCCATACCTTCCCTCCCACACGGAGTAGAGGGTACTGGTTATGTTAGTCTTAGGGGTGCGGAGTAAACACACCTCATCCAAGCTGTAGGACGTTAAACATCCAAGAACCCTCATCCTCAAAACATGATGTTAAACTGTGACATTTCCCCGTGCCTCTCACATGGGATTCCCCCACCTTGGAAATTCTCCATGCCCCCTGGTCCCTAAATGGGATGAATTCCTTTTTCTTGGAGTGGCATTCATCCGTGGGGGAAGGGAAACCATCTTGGTGTAAGCCCCTAGTCTTTCTTGCGGAAGGTAGCACCCATGCACCTCCGTACTTCCCCACCGCCAGGGCCATCGGAGGGCGTGATAGGGAAAGAGGCACCTCCTTTCTTTGGCCCCAAATCCCTATGCCGCTACGCTTTGTCACCATTGGGCCTCCATCCTAGAGTAAGTCCCAGCACCATGGGCCTGCTCAGAGTATAAGCCCCAAATACTCCCATCCAACATGGCATTATACTGTATAGCTGAACTATGTGGAATTTGATCCATGTCAAGGCATGGTACATAAGAAGCCTCACAAGGTTCAAGCCCACCACCCGGTCGTTCCGACCTCCTTCACGTCGGTTCACCAAACTCCACCATGGGTCACCTCAGAGTGTAATCCCTAGATACTCTTGTCCAGCATGATGTTAAACTATATACCTGAACTACGTGGACTTTGATCCATGTCAAGGCATGGTACGTAGGAAGCCTTAATAGGTTCAATCCCACCACCCGGTTATTCTGACCTCCTTCACGTCGGTTCAACAAACTCCACCATGGGCCGCCTCAGAGTGTAATCCCCAGATACTTCCATCCAGCATGACGTTAAAATGTATACCCAAACTACAAGGACTTTGATCCATGTCAAGGCATGGTACGTAGAAAGCCTCCAGGAGGTTCAATCCCATCACCCATCGAACCAAGGTCCATCTTCACGTTGGTTCTCCGACACAACCCCATCCCACATGACGTTAAACTGCATCCCAATCCAGCGGTAAGCCATTGTGAAACTAGCATCCACCAGGACCAAGGTCCTAATTCACATTGGTTCACTGACATAGACACGTCTCAACTATATGGACTTTGATTCAGGTCAATTCATGGTACGTAGGAAGCCTCCCTGAGGTTCAATCCCACCAACCATTGGTCCTGACCACCTCTGTGTTGGTGTGCCAAGCCCCCATCCCGAACTAAGTGGAATTTGATCCATGTCATGGAATGGTATGTAGGAAGCCTTCTTGAGGTTCAATCCCACCACCCATTGGTTGTTACGACCCCCTTCACGTCATTCCTCACCAACTGAACTACACATATATTGATTCCCCGTCACGGGGATATGTATGAAGTCTCTTCAAGGCTCAAGCCCAACGCTATCATCATCTCCACAATGTTCCCATCTCATTCCTCCTCCACTCCATCCCAATTTCTATCACTCATCTTGATTCTTACCCGGGTCACCACATCCTGATGAGATCATGCCACCCCTTTCCCCTCCACAGCATTCAGGTAGCTGCCCACGGACTGACTCCGATATCAGTGTTCCCTCAAGAGGGTTCCTCAATCTGATTCACTATAGTTAGTGTTATGATCAGCCCGATCTATCTCTGTTGGATGTTAAACATGCGGTATACCCCGTGTTAAATACAGAAAGCTGAGGAAAACCTCAGATACATGCTTATGCCATATGATTCCCTGTGCTCGATGTGGGATGCCTTGGGCTTCTGCGCCCTCGAGAAACCCTATAATAATAGGAAAAAGACAGAAACACCAATCCCCCAGTGTCCAGACATGTTAACTATTCGTTAGCGTGACTACACCCTTAACCAAAGGTTTCTACCCAAACTGGACCCCTTGGAATGTTCGGACAGAGGCAATGTAATTAACCGGCGTCCATGGAAACATGGAACTTGGAAGAGTTTCACGAACAACATATTAAATCTATAAGGGAGACTCAGACTAGGTGACGAGTTCCTAGGGGGAATCCACAGAAGGAAGAACCAACATCCCATCATCCCGTTTCGATCAAGGAGCAGATGTCCCTGAATAAGGAGTGAATGACACCCACCTTTGGAAAGCAGAAATGTGGGGCCACATAACCATGCTGACGTCCCCCGATAGAGATGGATGCGCGCGCCCCAGTGAAAGCATCAGAAATAGATATGGTGAACCTGATGTGAAATTATTCTCCTAAATATGGAGAATAGTAGCACTCGAGACATCAGTAGATTGACATGTCACTGGATCCAGCTATCCGGCGCCGGTTCCCACAAAGAAAATAACGGGCCCGACATGAATCTCACCAGAAGTTGGGGCAGTAGAACGTTGGTCATTCCGTTCTGCAACGTTGTTAGCGTGGATCCCTCTTACCAGTAATGGATGATGGAATGGCACTGGGGCACTGGTTGTCAATTTCTTTTCCTCACTGTGCTGATGAGTTAATCTCCCTGCTTCTCAAGAGTCAGGTTGCTGCTACAAGGACATGATCACTGCCCACCCGCCTACATAGGGGAAAGGGGCCAGCATAGCAACTCCACATGGCTCTACTACTACCACAACGATGTCAACATCCACGAACGTGGGGCTCCCATGCCCCATCATCCCATCGGAAGTCATCCAACAGAGGGTGATTAATGACCTCGTATGCCATTACGAGGAGGAGGGCATAATCCCAACTCAGGATATGGACCACCTCGAACTGGAGGCATCCAGGCCCCTCTGTCAATGCCTCCCTTGAGTGCCACGCAGGGAGCCCCTGCTCCCCACCCCAACATTCAATCATTTCGGGAGCCTGTCCTCGGAACTCCTTGAAAACTCCCTGCCTTATGATGATGAGGTGGGTGAAGTCCGGCTCAGCCCTGTCAGAGTCCTCATCAAAAGACTCCAAGAAAGGGCCCCCACCCAACCACGTCAGCGCCGTTGTCTGGCCTTGCCAGAGGAGTATGTAGGCTATGTTCCTGCACCACCACCACCGGCTCGCCTAACCCGATGCCAGCGTTGGTCCCGAGCTGAGGATGCCCGCCAAGGGATATTAATGTCGACAGCTACAGTGGCTCGTGCCACCACCGGCACAAACCATAAAGTCCCTGCACACACTAAGCAGGGGTGCTCCTACGCCCATCGAGGATCGAGTCCCCAACCGCCCCATGGGCAGGGTGGGTTGACTCTCCTGGCCGCAGGCCTAAGTGGTGATTGCTGCGAACCAACCCACGGTGATGCCACACCGTACGAAGGTCCTCCCCATACCACTATAACACATAGCATGGGCCTCCCCCGCTCTGAAGCTTGTCATGGAGGTATGCCCCGTGTTACCCCCAACCCGAATGAAGGTCTGCCCCATGGCAGTGACGCATGATGTGGAAGCCTCTCCCGTTCCCACCACACTAAGTATGGAATTCTTACTCTTGACCCTGACTGTCAATGTGGAGACATTTCTCATCTGGTCCCTCTCCAACATGGGGATCCTCCCTACATTCTCTACACAGCTGGTGAAAGTCCTCCTCGCCCTGTAAACCAGAGGGGTGAAGATCAGCCTCACTCCACCTGCACCAAGCATGGAGGTCCTCCTCATGCACCTACTGGTTCCAACGGAAGATTCGCCCGTTCAGGTACAGTTTATGAAGGTCCTTCCCATGTCCCCTTTGATATTTGTCCCAGGGCCCCTCACACCCCAGCTGTCTCATGTTGAAGTCCTCTCCGCCCTGACACCAGCGTGACCCTAGAGCCACATTCCGGGGATCAGCCTTGTCCCGAGGATCCGCCGAGGTGCAAGAGTGTTGGTCATCGCCGCCACAAGAAGAATCCTAGGAAGTCTTGGACAGAGATCAAACTGGCCTGATTCTGGGATTCTGAAGAAAAATATGATTCAGTAGTGGAACCCTCCCCTCGGTCCTCCATGTCAAGGACAGGGGTAGGAACAAGGCGTGTTAGCCTCATCCTTCCAGAATGTGAAGTCCACCGGATTCTCGCCTCTCTTCGTAGGTACATCCAGGGGGAGGAAATTTTGGGAGTCCCATAGGTTCCGATTGTGCAGTCACCACCATCATCACCAGAATATCCCTCTACCTCGACCTGGGATCACTGAGAGCTATTTATGGGATCGATGGTGGTTGAGAAACAGCGTGATCCATCGCCGGTAACTGTGATCCCTACACCAGAATTTGTGGTGGTCTGCTCGTTGTATCGTTATGTTGTGGTCAGGTCACCATACTTTTTAGAGGATGGCCATGAATTCGGTAGCCAGTCAGCTCGTTCACCATATTCTCTGCCACCCAGTTTACTGTCCCAGTGGTCCACTTCATTAACGCTACCAGTTCCTCATCCACCTCCATTTAACGAGTGGGGAAATATGGGTCCAGACACTGAATCTGAGCCCAAGAGCTTCTGGAACATTCTTGTGGCTGATCACTTCTCGGAGAAGTTCTAGCCAGCGGCAACATCGAACTTCTGCGCCCCAGAATCCCTCCCCCCAAAGGAAGTTAGGTTCTTCCTTCAAAACCTATGGGAGACGCACTTCTGCCTTTGCTATTATCTAGTGGTGTACCCCAGAATCCAAGTGCACTTCGAGGAAATCAGCAAGCAATGTCGTCTGGTAGATTTGGATGCACTTTCCATGGCCCAGCACCCTGAGTCATCTGGTCACCAGAGCACCCTCCATCAAAAATGCATTCAAATTTTCAAGGTACTCTCAAAATAATCAGGGAAGCTACCCCCATGTGAAAGTCTGTGGTGGGGGACAATATGCCTCCCTCCTCTTCAATCCTATCTGGCGACATCCCGACTCGTTATGAGATATTGAGGATGTTCCCTCAAGAATGGTTGTGGTCCACATGGCTGACATAGTGGATAAGGAGGATGAGCTGGAGTTTCTCGATGGAGAATTACCCCCTGAGGGTGCACCACCACTGTTGGACACATCAGGGAAGATTACTCATCAGCAGAGGAACCTCCTAGGTCTCCCTGCACCCACTGAGTCTCTGGTACTCAATTGGAATGCTAGTAAGGGTAAAGAACATGTCAGAGCTGTCAAGAACTCTGACCCATCCGCCTCAGTACAGAAGATGTACAAAGACCCCGAGAAGGCCACATTGCACGAACATCTCACTGAGCATAAGATTCTGGTCAATGAACTCCCAGACGAATGTGATGTAGAGAGACAACCAGACTATGGTAATCCTAAGAAGGGGTATCAGGAGTAGGAATAATTCCCCCCAGTGAGATGCCTCCAGGCAACCCTGACCATACCGTTACCAGAGACAGGGCTGAAGCCGGAACTCATGGCAAGAGGGCGTGATATGTCTCACCAAACCCTCCCGAATGGCAAAGCAATCTGAGGAATCCAGCTCAGGTTCCCCCAGCTACCCCACATGCCACTATTATAGTCACTCCCTGAGCCGTTGAGCCCGTCTACCATGAAGTTCCTGACTACGCACTCATGGTTAGGGATCCTCGTCAAGATAGGGACCCCCGTCCGGATGATCCTATAGATGCACTCATCGCCTGCCTTGAGGCGTTGGAAGCGTGACAGGTGGTGGTCCCACCAGATGGAAAGCCATATCCCACGTGGTAGGATGATATTCCTACACTCCTGGGTTTCAGAAATCCCACTTTCTTGCCCTTTAATGGGATAGGGGACCCACTGCAACACCTAGCACAATTTTCCTCCAGGTGTGGCCCCATGTTGGGGACCCCATCACAACAGGAATCATCCAAGCTCTGATGTTTTGTGCAGAAATTGGAGGGTCCTATGTTTTTTGGGTATAACCAGCTCCCCATTAGATTGGTGATAGGCTGGGAGGATCTTCACTAGATGTTTCTATACCATTTCAGCTCCACCACGTGAATGACCAGCATCACAGACATCTTCGGGTGAAATCAAAGGCCCAATGAGCGAGTCACGGAATTCATCTCCTAGTGGAAGGGGCTCACATAATCCCTAGATATGCCACTAACATAGGAGAAATTACTGACAATGTGTGTAGGGAATGTCAAAACAGAACCGGTTCCTTCCATGATCACCCAGAACTACACTGGAGGGTTCCGAGATTTATCAGATAAGGCCCAGCGCCTCGAGGAAGCTCGAAAACAGGCTAGCCAGGCGTGTTTGCTGCCGCCTGTGATCCTAGCAAGGAGAGCATCCAGAGATGATCTTTCCATGGTTTCCCAAATAGAAGCCACCAAACATCTAGAATTGCTTCCTGTAGCACCGGCTCTGTAACCTCGCAAAGGCCCTCCACCTCAGGCAAAGTCTCATGCCCAGTAGCGACCACCTCAGAATCATCAGGTTCTCCCGCGCAATGTGTCACCACCGCCTAGGTGAGATAATCAGGATCAGCCTCTACGGTAGGCCCCTCCTGCCCCATGTCAGGTCCAGGCTCCTAGAACCCCTTATCTAGAAATATGATACCAGACATACTTGTTCAACGAGGCTCAGGTCCTCGGTTACTTCTGTAGTTCCCTAGAGCTGGGGATAGTGCGCTTACCTGAGTGCAGAAGGCCAACAGAGGTGAATCTCACCGATCTCCCCAACTACTACACATATCATCAGATTTTGGTTCACTAATTCAATCAGTGATATGTGTTTAAAGACTGCATTCAATACCAGGTCAATAACAACATAGTCAGGCTGGGCCTGACCCCAGGATAGGTGGCGGGTGTCTTTGTGAGCTCAGAAAGTGGTAGCGACGACGATGGTGGGTGGCAGCAGGTTCCCAGCCATGGATCCCAGAAGTATGATGATTGGATGTCTCATAAAATAGTCACCCATGCCTATGGTATTATTCAGACATGACTGAATTAACCAAAGCCTTCAGAAGCTACGACCGCCACTTTAACATCATCATCTCAGCTGACTTCTTCCTAGTAGAGCAAGCATTGGCGATTCAAGAAGAAGCAATGCACTCCACCACTACCGTCGTCATCTCGAACTCTCAGTGACTTCATTCCCCCTGAGATAGGTATTTCTCCCAGAATCATCCCAGTGGTGGATGATTCTTCAAGCGACAGGCAGAGGTATACTTCAATTAATACCGTGAAGTCGGTAAATCCCTATTTGACTCCCGACAAGTGGGAACGTCATGCGAACCTACCCAACATCCCTAGTTGACGCCAACATTGGTGGAACCACGACCATATGGATAATCAAGGAATGTCAGTAGGCACTTTCAGCTAGACTGTGCACACTACTGAAACCAGACAGTAGGCCCATCGCATAGCTCAGCATGCACAACCTCCTTAACTGGTTCCCTCAGATCTACCTCCACCACTGTTTGTGCTACTAGATTATGCAATGCTACCTTGTCCATACCGTGGCCAGTCTCGCCCTACTACAGGCCAAACTCAGCTGCCCAACCCTCATCTGACAGTTATTCTCCAAGCCCCGAATATTAGGCAGCGGGATGTACCTAGTACCAGCCAGCCACTGGTCCAGTCGACAGGGCCCACCATGCCTCCAATTGTAGAGCAGACTCCTATAAGCAGAAAATGTAGAGACCCGAAGCTTGACGTACATGGACATTACATTACTTTTGCGGAATACTTAGTACATAACAAAAACACACACACAAGGATCGTAATAGTTTAGTGTCTTTGGAATCTCGGAATATAATCTTCTAATCGTGGTGAAAGATCTTCAAAATCTCCCATAAAGATCTTCCTTTTTTTTACCTAAAACCTTTCTTTATATCCTGGGGAAAAGAAAACATAAAAGGGGTGATCTCAAATGCTCAGTAAGGGTAAACAAAAGAAATATCAATCACATCGTATTCATAAGAACATAACATTTTGGAAATCATAACCTGCAAAAGAGAGCATAATTTCATAACATGGGACAAATCATGGTAGTGAAATGTAATCACAATAATCATAACTTAAAACATGAAACTTTGTGGAATACACACATAATAATAGAGAATCATTTCTTTTTAGTCAAGACTTATTGCCAAGACTATCTTAGTGGACAAAGTCCCTTTCTGAATCGAGTAACCCTCGTTTCAGTCCTGTTTCACTGAACCAGTATAACCTACCATTTCAGCCATGTCTATCTCATGAGATATAAAATCTTTACCCAATGCATTGGAGGGAGATATAGGTCCCACCCATCTTATAATGAATCCTTTCTTATGTGTGCCACATAATCATAAATCATACATCATCACATAACCCATGTAATAAAAATGGAATTCTTAAACAACATGACATCATAGAACAATTCATATAAGATAAAGGATTTCATAAAAATGTTTCCATCACAACATAATCAAATCCATGTAATAATAGGAATAGAAACAGAACCCTTTTATTATCTTAGATGGAAAATAATTTTGATAAAACACTTGAACTCTATTCCTGAAGAAAATATCCTTTCTTCTTCAAAAACATTTTTCCTTTCATAACATGTCATACGACTTAAAAATAAAAGAAGTTGATTAAAAATAAACTTGTAAAGGAAGCTTCTTGGATTTAATGTTTTAAAAATCCATTCATGCCGTATAAGTTAAAAAAAACATTCTTCGTACTTTTGTCGGAAAAGTCAAAAAGTACCTCGTACGAAAAACGAAAAAAGTTTCCTTTCTTATTCTTTACCAAAAACTCACCGAAGGGTAAAAATGGATTTAAACAATTGTAGGTGGATGGAAATAATATTGAATATTGATGAAACATGGATGTGGATGATAAAATACACCCCAGTAAATACTTACGAATAAACAATCTCGGATAAAAATGAGATTGTGATATTTCCCTTACCTTAGGTCCAATTTGCTTCGTATGTGTCCGAACCTCCTGTATAATGATTTAAATAATGTAATTGACTTATTACAGAATCATATTCATTGTTATGATATCATATATGGTTCACTTATGACATTATATTACCCGTTCTTTTGTAAATTCCATGTTAAATAAGCGTTTTGGGTAAAATCGTTTCATTTATCGTAGGTGTTTTGACTTGTTGTTCTTGAAATCATTATTACTTATATCATGATTTACTTACTTCCAGAATATAAAATATTATTTATATATCATATATATTTAGTATATATATATATAATAGATAGATAAATGAAATTAAAAACACCGTTCATGGAGACGGTAGTCCGTACGTACGCATGAACGCTGTTTTACTTTCCTTATTGTCTCGAAATGGAAGTAAGTAGATGACATACATATATATATATATATACATAAATCCAGTAGCTTTATAATGTCATATATTTCATTATTATTTCTTATATATACTTTATAATCATTCTTAAATGGTTAACATGGAGAATGAATCTCATCGCATCGTGGAGACGGTAGTCCGTACGTACGCACGAGCGATGATATCATTTCCATAAATATTGGACTGAATTGGAGTGGATTATACAATATATCAGAATCAATATGATGTTGTAATAACTATGTATAGTTATTCTTTACACCATTATACCCATCCATGTAAGGTGGTGGTGGAAAATAGATTACACCACGGCGTTGAGACGGTATTCCGTACGTACGCACGCGCGGTGATTTCTTTTTCCGTAGGATGGATAGATGGTGAAATATGGTTGTTTCATACTTATAATAACATATCAGTATATGAGTGATACTGATGTTATTACTTCATAATGAAACAACCTAAGAAGAAGAAGTGGAAGAAGAAATAAAGATGAAAGGATTGGTAACGGTAATTACCTCTTCTTTGAAGTGCCTCTTTGAGACCTCCTCTTAGGGCACTAAAATTGGTCTTTGAGGAAGACCAGAACCTCTAGGATGTTTCTAGGGAAGTGGAGAAGATATTTTGGCAGGGGTGGGCCGAGCTTGAGTGCTCAAATTGGTGTGAGGAGGAGGGGGAGGAGGTGTCCTTTTATAGGGGAGGAGAGGGGCACCTTAGGAATTCTTAAAAATATTAATTTATAATAAATCTAACCCCACTTAAAAACATCCAAAAATGACTCATATTAGAAGATTAGATGAGATAGGGTTGTAATCGCATCAACCAATCAAATTTATACATGTTTGGATTTTATTTTAAACCTTATCAATTAGATTTAACTCTAAGTTAAATAATTTAACTTTTACCGTGTCTTTTTGTTTTCTTTCACTATATGGTTAATACACTTACTATAACATGCCAAACGAACCCCAAATTGTTTATTATTAATATATATATCCTTATCTAAGTCATTTGGCCGAACCTTAGATTTTTAGGAATAAAATAACAATTAATAATATAATATTTGATTTAAAAACTATTTTGTGTCAATTTTGAAACTATTTGATATATGATTTTTGTGAAAGTCATAACAGAATTATATGTTCGAACCAAGTTGATTAAATCAACATTAATATATCATAGTAACCTATAAAATTAGTGTAATTCATAAAAAGACTCAAATTACATTTATTTTGGTGTTTATAACATCAATTATGTCAATATTTCATTAATAAGATAATTACTGCATCATCATTGTGTCATAAAT
This sequence comes from Viscum album, assembly GCA_963277665.1. NCBI lineage: Eukaryota > Viridiplantae > Streptophyta > Magnoliopsida > Santalales > Viscaceae > Viscum > Viscum album. The sequence continues at coordinate 1,903,775,512 of OY728152.1, read as the reverse complement.
AAATTAAATTATTTAATGTATAAAAATTACAAATAAAATACCATTATGTAGGAAATCTTTTTAGCTTTCTAATGAATATTTACAATCGAATTTATCTTATGTATAACCCCATATTAAAAATGATTTACTTATTAAACTTTGATTTTAACTATTTTAACCTTTCTTTAAATAAATTAATAATAAATGTCCTAATCTAATCCAAGTGGGCCTAAATGGTCATATTTTATTCATAAGTTTGTTTTTGGTCGAATTACACTTGTCCAATAGAATTAGGACATGTGTTAGGGTAATAGTAATATCATATTTACCCTTAGTTACCCTATTTACTATTAACCGCGGTAAAAAAGTAAAAAGTTACTATTCACCAAAAATTTATTTCCTTCTAATTGAACCACATTTTAGTCCTTGATAGTAACCGTGTCACTCGGATTTTCGAAATTCCATTCACAGAAGCGGCAAAATTAAGTTTTATGAAAAATTCAGTTTTTTTAACTACCACTTAGTAGTTTCACTATTCATCAAAAATTGATGTTTTTCAGAACAATGCCAAAATTTCATCCTAAGCTATATTTCATATTCCGAATTCAAAAATGAAATCTATTTTACCAAATTCATAACATAGAATTTGCATTAATTAATTTTATAATTGAATCCTACTGTTAAAATAAATAGCGTGTTTTTAGGAAACAATATATATCAAAAGATTAACACTTGATTATGTCTGGTTTAAATGTGAAATTACAACCAATGACCAACATTGTATTAAATTGTAAAAAATATATTCTAAATTTACTTTAAAACCACTCAAATTAATAATTTATCACTATTAATTATTTCGATTAAAAAATTTGTTTTTAATTATAATTTAGTAATTTTCACTATTCATCAGAATGTGAAAGTTATCCGAAAAGTACAAAAATTTCACCTTAGGCTAAATTCGATACTCCAAATCCAAGAATGAAGTTCATTTTGAAAAATAATATTTACAGAATTTTAAAAAGTGGTTATTACTATTCATAACGGCTAGTTTTAATAATATTTTAATAGCATATCGTTGTTTAGTGAAACTCGGTATTGCGTATTACACACGCTATCGAGGAAGGTTGCGATTGCGTGTAATGCAAGGCAAGACAAGGATGCGTGTTGTGCAAGCTCCTTTTGGTGTAGCGTACAACACAAGACATTAATAAAATTAAAAAGAATATTTTTTTATAAAATCTTGGGCTGTTACATTCTACCCCCCTTAAAATGAATTTCGCCCTCGAAATTCGTCGGGGTTATAAATGGTTTACTATTCGAAAGTTTCTTTAATAGAAACCCACATCGTAAAAAGGAATATCAAAACCAATCTTTAAAAACAAAAGTATGAAACGTAACGGTTACCCAAATAAACTAATCATTGGGTTTCCACATAGGTGAAAATATGGATATGGAAGAGAAATCTAACCATCATGTTCTGATGGAGAGTGGTAGAGAACATGGCTATGGAAAATCCAGTAATCACAAATCCATAAATTTGTGATGATATAAGGTACCATCTGATTCATCAGGTATAAGATCACTAGGACAACATTTTTGGTTTTCAAGATCATTTCCCCTAAAGTTGAAAATTTGAATTTTAATAAATACTTACTTTATTTTGGTACAATCTCACTGTTGTTCGTGCCTTGAACAATTTCCACTTCATCTCTTAAATAAATGAAGTTGAATTTGTTATTCGTGAAGTGTTAGCAGATCATGTGATAGAATGATGGGTCATTCCATCTGTCTCAAACAAAAGGTTAGCAAAATTATATGCATAAATCGATCTATAGTGAGATTAATCATATATGGTTCCTAAAATGGACTTATACTTCATATATCATACTGCTTAATATAATAAAACTAGTTTCTACTAAACAGGGACTTCCTGTAGGCCAGTGGTAGGCGATAAAGGCCAGTCGCACTTCGTTTGTGGGTTCGATTCCCACAGCCTTGTCCGAAGTGATGGGCTGTCGCCCGTCCTGCAGGTTTTCCTTTTTCCAGAACTATATTACTATAACATCCCATCAATAATATCGAAAAAAAATTTCTATCCTTAAACAATACTAACTTACGTCCAACACAATCCATTCCAATCTTTAGGCTTATCCATAATACTGCAGTCCACTCTCATAACATAGTGAAAACAATTACCAGAGATTTAATATCATCGTTGATCCCCATATATCATAAGATATGTTTTGTTGGTCACATTCCAAACATTCAAAGTCCTTAATCATGTATACTCTTGAATACCCATTGAACCTTAGTGAAAACTTGAATGCAGTTAAAAGTTAACACTTTACACATACCAAAATCCTCAAAATTATTTATACTCAAACCATGATATCACTTAGTCCTTATATCAATCATGAGCTCATGAATACTATTAAACATTTCATTTTCTCGTCTTCATTATGCGCATATCATATTATTTCCAAAAAAAAATATCTCAATCACTTTGAATACCACATCAATAAATATTGCAATACTCAATGATACAACATTATTTTGGAATCCCATTACATAAACGCTTAATCATTCCACCACATCGTTATCATATTCAACATCGCCAATAGTGATCGCATGTGACTTCCCTTTGTCCTTTGCATTCAGTGGTTGCTCATGTTGATCATCACTAACCCTTGGATTAGGGCAATTATTAGCATAATGCCCCATTTCCTTGCACTTGAAGCATTGAAGTGTTGGTGGTGCGTTCTCTGCAGTGTTTGCTTTATTCACATCATTAGAAACCATTTTTCCATTACTTCGACACTCAGCTGCTCGATGACCTTCTTTTCCACACTTAAAACATTTTCTAGTTCCTTTAAGACAATCTCCACCATGCCTCTTTCCACACTTTGTGCATAAGGAAACATTCATCTTCTTTTCATCATTATTATGAGATTTCTCCTTGAACTCCATCTTTCGTTTCTTGTCAAAACCATGAGATGGATATGTAACACCAACTTCCATTTCTACCTTGATAGCACAACGAACAATTTCTTCATAGAAACTGAAGTCTCTTATAGCTAATGCCCTTCGAAGACTTGGTTTTAAGCCACTGAAAAATCGATCAACTTTACTTTCAGGTTGGATGATAATGCCAGATGCATACCTTGAAAGTCTTGTAAAATTCGCTTCGTATATACCAACAGATTCATCATCCTTCTGTTTCAGCTCAAGAAACTCCTTTTCCATCTTCGTTCGAAGAATACGAGGGAAGTACTTACTGAAAAACAAGTTCTTGAACTCGTCCCATTACATGGACTCAATTTCATCTCTTGGCCTCGTATTCTTGATAAGATTCCACCATTGATCAGCTTCACCTTCCAAACGATATACTGCTAAGATGACTTTATCATGTTCAGAACATTGAAGAACTGAAAATATCTTTTCAGTGGTACTGATCCATTGTTCAGCAACAAGTGGATCGGAAGTCCCGCTGAAAGAAGGTGGACGTTGCCTCATGAAGGACTCAATAGAATATTGTTCCCTTCTCTGCTCATTTGGAAGTCCAGAATGATTCATAGCTTGTGTAAGTATAGCAATAAGATTTTGCACTCCATCTCCCATAACATTTGTTTGTTCAGGAGGGCAATCATTGCATTGTCCATTGCATTGATCAACACGGTTCCTTCGGGTTCCAGCCATCGTCTAAAACCCAAAAAGAATAGTGTGAGAGGCAAAAATCATGCTAGGGAAAACAACATAATAAAGGGGGAGTACCTTCAATATCCAACATCTTAGGTTTAATTCTATGATCGTTAGCGTAATTCTATTACTATAACCTATACGTATACTTATCCATAGGGACATCCCTAGACATACCTTAGAAATATCTCTAGGGATCTCACTAACGTTTTCGCATCCTAGTTTCCAAAGGTTGACTAAAACTTTCCTCTGATACCAACTGTAGAGACCCGAATCTTGACGTACATGGACATTACATTACTTTTGCGGAATACTTAGTACATAACAAAAACACACACACAAGGATCGTAATAGTTTAGTGTCTTTGGAAACTCGGAATATAATCTTCTAATCGTGGTGAAATATCTTCAAAATCTCCCGTAAAGATCTTCCTTTTTTTTTACCTAAAACCTTTCTTTATATCCTGGGGAAAAGAAAACATAAAAGGGGTGAGCTCAAATGCTCAGTAAGGGTAAACAAAAGAAATATCAATCACATCGTATTCATAAGAACATAACATTTTGGAAATCATAACCTGCAAAAGAGAGCATAATTTCATAACATGGGACAAATCATGGTAGTGAAATGTAATCACAATAATCATAACTTAAAACATGAAACTTTGTGGCATACACACATAATCATAGAGAATCATTTCTTGTTAGTCAAGACTTATTGCCAAGACTATCTTAGTGGACAAAGTCCCTTTATGAATCGAGTAACCCTCGTTTCAGTCCTGTTTCACTGAACCAGTATAACCTACCATTTCAGCCATGTCTATCTCATGAGATATAAAATCTTTACCCAATGCATTGGAGGGAGATATAGGTCCCACCCATCTTATAATGAATCCTTTCTTATGTGTGCCACATAATCATAAATCATACATCATCACATAACCCATGTAATAAAAATGGAATTCTTAAACAACATGACATCATAAAACAATTCATATAAGATAAAGGATTTCATAAAAATGTTTCCATCACAACATAATCAAATCCATGTAATAATAGGAATAGAAACAGAACCCTTTTATTATCTTAGATAGAAAATAATTTTGATAAAACACTTGAACTCTATTCCTGAGGAAAATATCCTTTCTTCTTCAAAAACATTTTTCCTTTCATAACATGTCATACGACTTAAAAATAAAAGAAGTTGATTAAAAATAAACTTGTAAAGGAAGCTTCTTGGATTTAATGTTTTAAAAATCCATTCATGCCGTATAAGTTAAAAAAAACATTCTTCGTACTTTTGTCGGAAAAGTCAAAAAGTACCTCGTACGAAAAACGACAAAAGATTCCTTTCTTATTCTTTACCAAAAACTCACCGAAGGGTAAAAATGGATTCAAACAATTGTAAAAGGATGGAAATAATATTTCATATTGATGAAACATGGATGTGGATGATAAAATACACCCCAGTAAATACTTACGAATAAACAATCTCGGATAAAAATGAGATTGTGATATTTCCCTTACCTTAGGTCCAATTTGCTTCGTATGTGTCCGAACCTCCTGTATAATGATTTAAATATTGTCATTGACTTATTACAGAATCATATTCATTGTTATGATATCATATATGGTTCACTTATGACATTATATTACCCGTTCTTTTGTAAATTCCATGTTAAATAAGCGTTTTGGGTAAAATCGTTTCATTTATCGTAGGTGTTTTGACTTGTTGTTCATGAAATCATTATTACTTATATCATGATTTAATTACTTCCAGAATATAAAATATGATTTATATATCATATATATTTAGTATATATATATATAATAGATAGATAAATGAAATGAAAAACACCGTTCATGGAGACGGTAGTCCGTACGTACGCATGAACACTGTTTTACTTTCCTTATTGTCTCGAAATGGAAGTAAGTAGATGCATACATATATATATATATATACATAAATCCAGTAGCTTTATAATGTCATATATTTCATTATTATTTCTTATATATACTTTATAATCATTCTTAAATGGTTAACATGGAGAATGAATCTCATCGCATCGTGGAGACGGTAGTCCGTACGTACGCACGAGCGATGATATCATTTCCATAAATATTGAAATGAATTGGAGTGGATTATACAATATATCAGAATCAATATGATGTTGTAATAACTATGTATAGTTATTCTTTACACCATTATACCCATCCATGTAAGGTGGTGGTGGAAAATAGATTACACCACGGCGTGGAGACGGTATTCCGTACGTACGCACGCGCGGTGATTTCTTTTTCCGTAGGATGGATTGATGGTGAAATAGGGTTGTTTCATACTTATAATAACATATCCGTATATGAGTGATACTGATGTTATTACTTCATAATGAAACAACATAAGAAGAAGAAGTTGAAGAAGAAATAAAGATGAAAGAATTGGTAACGGTAATTACCTCTTCTTTGAAGTGCCTCTTTGAGACCTCCTCTTAGGGCACTAAAATTGGTCTTTGAGGAAGACCAGAACCTCTAGGATGTTTCTAGGGAAGTGGAGAAGATATTTTGGCAGGGGTTGGCCGAGCTTGAGTGCTCAAATTGGTGTGAGGAGGAGGGGGTGGAGGTGTCCTTTTATAGGGGAGGAGAGGGACACCTTAGGAATTCTTAAAAATATTAATTTATAATAAATCTAACCCCACTTAAAAACCTCCAAAAATGACTCATATTCGAATATTAGATGAGATAGGGTTGTAATCTCATTAACCAATAAAATTTAGACATGTTTGGATTTTATTTTAAACCTTATCAATTAGATTTAACTCTAAGTTAAATAATTTAACTTTTACCGTGTCTTTTTGTTTTCTTTCACTATATGGTTAATACACTTACTATAACATGCCAAACGAACCCCAAATTATTTATTATTAATATATATATCCTTATCTAAGTCATTTGGCCGAACCTTAGATTTTTAGGAATAAAATAACAATTAATAATATAATATTTTATTTAAAAACTATTTTGTGTCAATTTTGACACTATTTGATATATGATTTTTGTGAAAGTCATAACAGAATTATATGTTCGAACCAAGTTGATTAAATCAACATTAATATATCATAGAAACCTAGAAAATTAGTGGAATTCATATAAAGTCTCAAATTACATTTATTTTGGTGTTTATAACATCAATTATGTCAATATTTCATTAATAAGCTAATTACTGCATCATCATTGTGTCATAAATAAATTAAATTATTTAATGTCTAAAAATTACAAATAAAATACCATTATGTGGGAAATATTTTTAGCTTTATAATGAATATTTACAATCGAATTTATCTTATGTATAACCCCATATTAAAAATGATTTACTTATTAAACTTTGATTTTAACTATTTTAACCTTTCTTTAAATAAATTAATAATAAATGTCCTAATCTAATCCAAGTGGGCCTAAATGGTCATATTTTATTCCTAAGTTTGTTTTTGGTCGAATTACACTTGTCCAATAGAATTAGGACATGTGTTAGGGTAATATTAATATCATATTTACCCTTAGTTACCCTATTTACTATTAACCGCGGTAAAAAAGTAAAAAGTTACTATTCACCAAAAAATTTTTTCCATCTCATTGAACCACATTTTAGTCCTTGATATTAACCGTGTCACTCGGATTTTCGAAATTCCATTCATAGAAGCGGCAAAATTAAGTTTTATGAAAAATTCAGTTTTTTTAACTACCACTTAGTAGTTTCACTATTCATCAAAAATTGATGTTTTTCAGAACAATGCCAAAATTTCATCCTAATCTATATTTCATATTCCGAATTCAAAAATGAAATCTATTTTACCAAATTCATAACATAGAAGTTGCATTAATTAATTTTATAATTGAATCCTACTGTTAAAATAAATAGCGTGTTTTTAGGAAACAATATATATCAAAAGATTGACACTTGATTATGTCTGGTTTAAATGTGAAATTACAACCAATGACCAACATTGTATTAAATTGTAAAAAATATATTCTAAATATACTTTAAAACCACTCAAATTAATAATTTATCACTATTAATTATTTCGATTAAAAAGTTGTTTTTAATTATAATTTAGTAATTTTCACTATTCATCAGAATGTGAAAGTTATCTGAAAAGTACCAAAATTTCACATTAGGCTAAATTCGATACTCCGAATCCAAGAATGAAGTTCATTTTGGAAAATAAGATTTACAGAATTTTAAAAAGTGGTTATTACTATTCATAACGGCTAGTTTTAATAATATTTTAATAGCATATCGTTGTTTAGTGAAACTCGGTATTGCGTATTACACACGCTATCGAGGAAGGTCGCGATTGCGTGTAATGCAAGGCAAGACAAGGATGCGTGTTGTGCAAGCTCCTTTTGGTGTAGCGTACAACACAAGACATTAATAAAATTAAAAAGAATATTTTTTTATAAAATCTTGGGCTGTTACAGAAAATCACGCTTGGTGTGGAAGTATGATGTCCTCAAGCACCTCTATGGCATTCCAGCTAGGCTTTATATCCTTAAGGCTCTCCGCCTACCGTCTGACATGCATCAGGCACTCGCAGAGGCCCTAAGGATCCCCCTCTATTTTGAGACGGAGGTAGTAGCTGCAGAAGCCTTCCCCGCTGAGGCAATTGAGAACGCAGAATGAAATGAAGTTATCTCATTCTCTATTGAATACAAATACCCTCCCATACAGGGGCACATTCATCCATTGTACATCACTGGTCAGTTCAATGGCGTAGAAATCCTCCGCTATCCTGTTGACACAGGCACTAGGATTAACCTAATCCTTACTCAGACACTACGGAAGCTGGGATTATCCTAGGAGGACATGACTCCCTCCAATTTAAGGATCCATGGATACGGCAAGATCGAGCAAACCCCAGTCGACAAGATCCATCTGAAGACCCATTTTGGTGGCCTAGTTTCCAGTATCGAATTCATGGTTGTCTCCTAGGATACCGTATACAATGCATTGATGGGTAGGCATGGCTCCACCTGCATGCAGTGGTACCTTCGTCGTATCACCAATGCCTCAAATACTCCCTCAATGGTCGAGTAGGTGTGCTCCAAGGGGATGAATCTTCTTTTGCTTCTTGTGAAGCCCTCTATCTAGATGCTGACTATTACAAGAGTAAGGATAAGCAAATTCTGGAAAGCAAGATTGAGCCCACCATGGTCACAAGTGATCCCCGGGTAGGTCTGGATGATGCCTATATATTCCGGATTCATCAGTTAGAGGCCACGACCCCCCGACATGGGGAAGTGTTTTATTGTTTTGGGTACCAGAGGAAGTCATATTCCCAGGTCCAAGAGACAGCGAAAAATCATCTCATACTCCTACACCAACCAGGCTTAGGTGATCTCGGAACCTCCTACCCATGCATGGTATTGGGACGTCAGGCTCATGGAAATGGTGGTACACCATAAGTGTCTCTTATACCAGGATGGAATCAACAATCTCAAACCGATGCGCCACTATTGCTTTGATGTCATCGAGTGTGGAACCTTGGGCCGAAGGCCAAATGGGATTGGATCAATTTCCTTCATCGTTGTGGTCCTAGTGGCGCATGAGTCCCTTGATGTGATGACTGCTACCGCTTAGGCTAGCACTAGCCTCCCATTAGAGTCTGGCATCTTGGAAGTGACTCCCCCATGGAATATCCCATCACAAGTGGAGAAGAGGACCTAGAGGACTCTCCCCATACCTTTGAAGAAGGTGTCTCCACAACGTTTGACGAGCTGGTACAGGTGAACCTCAGAATCGAGGTCGATCTGAGACCCACATTGATCAGTGCTGCCATGTCCCTTGAAGTGTAGCAGCGGTATGTGGGATTTCTCAAATAGCACCGTGATGTGTTTTCCTTGAGTTATCATAAGATTCCAGGACTAGATCCTTAGGTAGCCATCCACCACCATGGTCTCCCAAAAAACCATCGTGGGTTCAACCAGCCTCCCAGAAATATACACCATTCTCACGGTGCCATGGTTGAGGCTGGAGTTGAAAAAATCATCAGAGCCAACTTTTTTTAGGAAATCCAGTACCCCAAGTGGCTAGCCGACATTGTGATAGTCGGGAATAAGAACCGGCAGATCAGAGTCTACATTGACTTCTGTGATCTCAACTGTCATTGTCCAAAGGATGACTTTCCCCTTCCAGTGACAGAGTTGTTGATTGATGTTATGGCTGGGTTCCAAGCCCTCTCCTTCATGGATGGGTATTCCGGGTACAACTAGATCCAGATGGCCCCTTAAGATGAGGATTCCACTGCCTTCAGGGCTCCCCAAGGTACTTTCTGTTACTAGGTCATGCCCTTTGGCCTGAAAAATGCAGGTGCCACCTATCGTCAGGCTATGCACCGCATATTCAAGACAATTCTCGGGACATTGGTGGAGTGTTATGTAGAAGTTCTGGTGGTCAAATGTCACCAGTTCTAGGACTATCTCAAGGACCTTGAGAAATTGTTCAGTTTCCTATGTTCCTGCCACATGAAGATGAACCCATTGAAGTGTGCCTTCGGGGTCACCTCCGAGAAGTTTCTTGGATTTTTTGTCAGATACCAAGGTATCGATTTCGACCCAGAGAAGATCAAGTCCATCATCCAAATTCCTCCCCCAAGTAACATTCGGGAGCTTCGAGGTCTCCAAGGACACATAGCCTACATATGCTGATTCATTTCGAATTTCGATGGTAAGTGTAAACCCTTTTCCCGGATCATGAATAAAGGCTTTTCCTATGAATGGGATGAAGAGTGCCATATCGCTTTTAAGGAAATCAAGCTATATCTGCTGCAGCCTCTGATCTTGATGCCACTCATCGCCGAAAAGTCGTTGGTCCTTTATGTGACCACTCTAGAATGGTATCTCAGTGCCCTTCTCACCTAGAAGAACAATGAGGGGATATAGAAAAACCTCTACTACCTCAGCCGCATGCTCCTCGATACGAATACCAGATACTCCCCCATCCAAAAGAGCTACCTTGCGCTCGTGTGTTCCGTACAGAAATTGAGACATTACCTGCAGCACCATGATGTATAGTAGGTCTCTCAGGTAGACCCACTGAATTACATTCTTAACTACCCCATGTTTTCAAGACAACTAGCATGGTGGGTGGTAATTCTCTAGCAGTTCGACATCAGGTTCGTTCCCCAGGAGGCTATCAACGGTCATCCATTAGTAGACTTCATAGCTACCCATCCAAGCAATGCAGATCAACCATTGGACCTGGATTTTCCTAATGAGAAAATCCTCTCAGTCGATCATTTCGTCTCATGTTGGGAAATGCACTTAGCCAGTGCCTCTCGGAGCCCCATCGGTAGGAGGCTCAACAATCCTAGGCTCAACAGAGTGGGTCTAGGTATCGTCTTCATCACACAGGTGTAAGCTGTTATGCCATACTCATTTAGGTTTTCAGAAGGTTGTACTAACAATGAGGTAGAGTATAAGTCTCTCATCACTAGCCTCAATCTGGCCCCTGAGATCGATGTGACCCAATTGCATCTGAAAGGGGATTCAGAACTAGTCATCAAACAGGTCAATGACGACTATGTTGTCAGGACGCCAATGCTCATGCCATTGTTGGAGTGCACCCTCCATCTAATGGCCTAGTTACCTTCTCGACCAGAGGTTATCCATGTCCCTCAGTCACAGAATGGTCGAGCAGATGCTTTGGCTGGCTTAGTTGCGTCAATTGCAGAACCCGAGTAGGATGATCTGATCATACATGTGGCACACCAGAGAGTCATCGCCCCAATCATCCCAAAGGATGGCGACGTCCTGTGGGTAGGACATCTTATCACTGAATCCCCAATGTCATGGGCCCCAGGTTCTTCAGGTATAGTTGGGTATATGACTCCCGACTGGAGAGAACCTTTTGTCAAGTATCTCCAAAATGGTTGCCTCCCGAATGATCGAGCTAAGCGCGAGTGGATCCGATGCCGCGCAATGCAGTTTACCCTTCAGAGTGGTCTTAGTCTTGAGATGATCTTCTATAAGCGGGTTTTTGATGATGTTCTCCTTTGTAGCATTCATGGAGTCAAGATTTCTCAGGTCATGCAAGAGGTTCATACCGGCTCCTGCGGTGCCCACCAGGCTGGGCCAAAGCTGTCCAATCAGATCCGGAGATTGGGGAACTTCTGGCCCTCTATTTCCATGATTGTATTGAGTTTTCCAAGAGTTGTCACACGTGCCAAGCTCATGATAACTTCTGACATCGGCCACCAGAACCTCTCCACTCCATCAAGTACTCTTGGCCATTTGCAGTGTAGGGACTCAATGTCGTGGGACCATATCCTCCGGCGACATCTCGCATGTTCATGTTCAACTTGACCGATACAGATTTCTTCTCCAATTGGGTAGAGGCAGTTACACTCAAAGAGGTCACAACCCATTCCATCGTTGACTTTGTGATCTCCAATATCATCCACTGGTTTAGAGTCCCTCATGTTTCCCTCACTGATAACAACACCAACTTTCGAGCAGCCGAGCTGAAGAAATTATACTCCAAGTACAATATCTGTTCAAACCATACCTCTTGCTATCATGCACAGGAAAATGGACAAGTTAAGGCGTTCATCAAAACCCTCTCTAACATTTTGTAGCAAATGGTTGGATAGAACAAGAAATGTTGGCCGGAAAAGATCCCTAATTCCCTCTGGGCTTATCGGATGACGACTCGCAATTCCGCCTAGGTGACTCCATATTCCCTAGTGTATGGGGCTGAGGTCGTCCTGCCCATCAAGATCCAGCTACCATCATTACGCACTGTAGTCTATGACCAGCAGGCGCTAGATAAGGTGGCCAAAATCTGTCTAGCTGACTTATAATCACTCAATGAGAACATGCTCCCTGCCTTGCAAAATCTGGAAAGGCATCAGAATAAGATAGCTAGAGCCTTCAACAAGAAGGTTTGCATCTGCTCTTTTCTGCAAGGTGACCTGGTGTTGGCCCTCCGAGCCCCAATGATCCCCTGTAGAAAACCACCCATGTTGGTGCCCAAATGGGAAGGACCTTACATCATTCATAAGTTTTACCCCAATGGAGCATACTCCCTGGTGATCATGGATGGTGAGTGCCTAACTCATCCCATCAATGCCAAGTTCCTCAAGAAATACTTTTCCTGAGCACCAAGGTCCGACACGACCTTAAACTGTAAGGTCACGCATAACCCTAAACTACACCTAGGACCCGCATGACCTTAAACTAAACCTAGGCCCCGCATGATCCTAAAATGAACCTAGGTCTTGCACGACCCTAAACTACACCAAGGTCTGGCACGACCTTAAACTGTACGGTCCCGCATGACCCTAAACCGCACCAAGGTACCACATGACCCTAAACTACATGACGGTCCTATAAGACCTTAAACTATCTAGTCCTGCATGACTTTAAACTGCGCATCATCTTGCATGATGTTAAACTGCATCTCAAGAACTATGTATGGATTGATTCCCATCCTCATGGGGTACATAGGAATGCTCAGACGCCTCATCTTGAGCCCAGCCCTGAGCTCTTCTCTTCGACTGTCCCCCTGGGTATAGTTTCCTAAGAGGGTCCTTGCATGATGTTGAGTAGGATTCCTTAGCCCCAATCATACGAGGATTATAATGGTTGCACCATGTTCCCACTCTGGTTCTTCTATTCTCCTATGTCTTTACCACACGATGTTAAACTGCATGGCCTTCAACAACTACGTATGGATTAATTCCCATCCTCATGGGATATATAGGAATGCCCAAAAATTTTGTCTATAGGCCCATCCCAAAATCTAGAATCTTCTCCTCAGGTCAAGACATATGGCAGGGTGCATACTTTTTACCCAATTCACGTCAACCAAGCCTCGATTTGGCCATATGCCCCAATCCCTGGAGATGTTCTCCTATTTCATAGATGGGTATAACTATACTTTACCTACTCTTTGACTGAGATTCCATCACCATCCCCCTCTAGAAGGGCCCCTGAATGGTATGGATTCCCAGCCTAAGGGCCCTTTTACCACTTTGGGCCAACGCCCTCGAGGATATCGAGAAACAAGCCGATACAAGTCCTGCATTTCGAATATGGTCAGCGGTCGATGCTCGTTTTTCCCCCCATATCTGGTCACCATAGGGTTGTTGTGTTTCAAACATGGTCCATAGTTGTCCTGGATCTTTAGGTCCACCCCAAGATGTCCCAAACATCGAGTGTAGTGGTTCGTTCTACCCCATCCTGAAGTGACAAACTTCCCTCCAGGCGGTGCCAACTATCGGTCCCCCGGCCTCGATTTTCTATGATGGGATTGTGCGGCATGGTGTGTGATTATGTCCTCATTCACATCGGGTTAATTTCCATGTCGTACACATTCCCAGATGAGACACCCTTCCTCTGGCCCTCATTCTCACTGCAAGACATTAAACTGCTAGCTGGTCAGGCCTCCCTGACCAAGGCCCCACCTCAGTCCCATTGGCCTCCTCAGGCCCCTAGCCCAAGTTCTTACCCGGAGTGTACCGTTTAGTGCGACATTATGTCCTCATTCACATCGGATTACTCCCCATGTCGTACTCCTCCCCCATCTAGGGAATCCTATTCCCTGACCCTCATACTCACTGCAAGACGTTAAACTACAAGTAGGTCAAGCCTTCTTGACCAAAGCCCAACTATCAAGCCCCTTGTCTTTTTCGGTCCCTCGGCCCAGGTCCTCTCTTATGAGAGTGTATGGTGTGGTGTGGGATTATGTCCTCATTCACGTAAGTTTGTTTGTTGTACCACACACCTCCTTTTTTTGGGGGTATCCTACTCCCCTTCTCATCCTGCATGATGTTAAATAGCATCTTGAGAACTACGTGTGGCTTGATTCCCATCATTATGGGATACATAAGATCACCCAAATGTCTAGGCTTCGAGTCCCGCCCCATATTTCGGAAATCTCCATTTCACCTTGGCCCCTTGGACTACCCTTCCCTGGGAGGGGTGTATATGGTGTGGTATAGGATTATGTCCTTATTCAAGTTGGGCTTGTAATGACCATGCCATGTACCTCTCCCCCCCTAAGCCGCTTCATCGACCCTTTTCGGCGGTTCAACAATGTGCCGATGGGTACTCTGGTTTATTACCTGGAATATCGAACTCCGATTGGACATGTTTTCACCCACTTTTTAAGATTTGTGTCTCCCTTCATTAGGGATTTCATCACCTTTCACACCCAGAGGGACCCCCAAGAATGGCCGAGATACTACGCCTAAGGATTCTCCTACCATTACGGGCCAACTCCCTAGAGGGTTTCAAACAAAAAATCGATACAAATCCCAAGTTGCGAATATGGTCAGCAGTTGATGATCATTTGTGGTTCCCGCTTTAGGCTAATGCGACATAGGGACTATTTTTTCCACCACGGTTAATAGTTATCCTCCATCACCACACCAACACCATTAAGACCAAAATTTCGGTTACACGATTCACATCTTTCTCCACCTCATCATGTCCAAGTAGAACATCAAAACTATTGGTACTATTCCTCAGTGTGAATCCACACGTTAAGAGGAAAAAAGCCGTGATAGGGGCGTCATTAGGGGCTCCACACGGACATTCCTTTGGAATGCATTCCAGGTATTGTAAAAGACATCTTCCTACCTTGTTTCCCACACTGAGTTTAACCCACATGGGCTTAGGGATCGGGTTTTGGTCTCAACTTACATAGATAGTTTTCACTTCACCCATGGTCCGAGCTCTAAGACCATAAACTAAGATCCTATCCAGAACTATGTGTGGATTGATTCCCGTCCTTATGGGATACGTAGGACCACCCTGATGTCTAGAATTCAGGTCCAGCCCCACCTCTCAGAGGTCTCCCGATCTCCCGGTCACCTAGGCCCCATGGCCTGTTCCTCTCCATGAGGGAGACATATAGGTGTGGTACAAGGTTTTTTGGCTCCATTCCCCCCTTCTCCTGAGAATATGACATCTCTCGGCTGCCCTCAAGTTGAGTCCCTCGACCCATTGAAGTGGTTCACCCATGTGTTAAGAGTACTCTGGTCTAGGACCAGGAGTGTCAGATTCATCTTAGGCAAGTTTCTTCCACTTTTCATGCTTCGTGTTCCCTTTCATTTGGGCCTCTATTATCTTTCACACCTAGAGGGACCCCCAAGAACGGCCTGGAAACTATGCCTAAGGGATCTATTACATTTAAAATCCAACACCCCAAGGGTTTCAGACAACAAATTGATACAAATATCACATTGTGAATATGTTCAACTGTTGATGCTCATTTGTTGTTCCCACTATAGGCTAATGCGATATGGATGTTGTGTTTCTGCCATGGTTAACAGTTTTCCTCTGTCGTCACACTAACCCCTTCAGTCCTTGAATGTTGGTTACATGATTTACATTATGTTCCACCCCATTGTGTCCAGGTGGAATCTCAACACTCTTGGCGTTATCCCTCGGTTCATTTCTGCATGTCAGGGGGACAAAGCTGCAATATGACGCCCTTTGGGGATCCCATGGTCTGAGCTCTAAGACCATAAACTAATATCTCCTCAAACCTACGTATGGATTGATTTCCATCCACATGGGATACATAGGAATGCCCAGACCTCTTGTCTTTGGGTCCATCTTGGGGTCTGCTAATTCATATTTTCTATCCCGCCTTTGGGACCTTGACTATGGGACTGCATGTTGTGGTGTGGGATTATTTCCTCATTCACATTGGGATTGCAATAGTCACACCACGTGTAACCCGTTCTAAGAATTATCCCTCTTGTTTCTTGCCCTGTATGACGTTAAAAGGCACCCTTCTAGAACTACGTACGGTTTGATTCCCATCTTCATGGGATACGTAAGACCACCCGGACGTGTCATTTTCAGGTCCAGCTTAGCTCGGAGCTAGTTTCTCTGGCCCCTTTCATTTTAGACCCTATTTGGGCCCCTTGGCCCAAGGATCCTATCACATAATTGCATACAGTGTGATGTGGGATCATGTCCCTATTTACATCAGTTATGTTTCATGGCACCGTACACATTCCCCTCCTAGCATCATCTCTGCTACGTCTGCACCGCGTGATGTTAAAATGCATTCTTGTTTCTATCACATGACCCTAAACTGTGACATTATCATCCTGGACGCATGATGAAAAATGGCGCTGCATTGTGATGACCTCATCGTAGAGGGCATCACATTGGGTATTGGTCATATGCCATGCCATTTGTCAATGCCTACTACGACTTGATTCTTGTGGCGACACCAGGGCATGCTACCCTAGGCCAATCGCTTCACAAAAAAAAACACTCACCTTAAAAGAAAAACAAGATTTATCAAATACCACTTCTGCTTATCTTGGTGTGAGGGCTAGACCTGTGCGCCCCTTTCATCCTTTTCACTGGTACCTTATCGTGCCGTTCCACCCTCTAGAACTACATATGGCTTGATTCTCATCCTCATGAGATACATAGGATCACCCGGGTACTTCCCCAGGGGCCCAGCCTAATTTTTGCGTTCGGTCCCTTGACTCGAGCACTTTCCTAGAGAACACATGGTTAGTTGGGCGTATGTCCTAATTCACATCGGGTTTTGTAACCACCTTACCGTGTGTCCCTAGCTCTCCTTACCGATTTTTGGTCTGAGTTCTAAGACCTTAAACTATGACCCTTTCAAGAACTACGTGCAACTTGATCTCCATCCCCATGGGGTATGTAGGAATGCCTTTTAACTTTGCTTCAGGCCCATCTCAACTCTTGTTTTCGGTCCCTCGACCTAAAAACATTCCGAGAAGCACGTGGTAGTCGGAACCCCTGGTTCCCATTCACGTCGGGTGTTTGAGTTACCCCACCACGTTCCACCTATGTTTCCTCCCATCCATGATATGAATTCTACGACCCTAAACTAAGATCTTTCTATGGGAAGGGACTCGACTCCCTCTCTCTGATATGTCTCATTAACGTATTCATATTCATTTTGACAAAGAGTCCGAAGTGTGGAGTTTTCATGGGGACATCCCCCAAGTTCCATGTCCAAGCTTTGTGTGCTCGCTATCTGGATCCTCATCATCTTTCACATTCAAAATGACCCTCAAACGACATGGATGCTAAGATTAAGGGCTCTCCATAGATGCTAGGCCTATGGGATCTCCTATTGTTTTGGGCCAACTTCCCTAAGGTTCTCAGGTGACATTTGTGACATGTCCCTTGTTTAGAACATGGTCAATGGTTGACCCTCATTTGTCTATCCCCATTCCAGGTTAACACGATATGGATGGTGCATTTCCACCACAGTCAACAGTTATCCTCCATCGTCTCACCTCTATCTTTGTGATCCAAATTTCGTGCATCATGATTCACACATTTCCACTTCCTCAAGTTCAAGTGGAATGCCAACAAACTCAGATTTATCTTTCCATGCATCTAGGTGCACTACATAGACAATTTAGCATCATTGGGCCAGTATTTACCGAGCGTCCCTTTGCCCTACCATGCCCCTTCCTATGTTGGTAAAGTTCTCCATTACTTCTTATTTCCCACATCAAGCATGAATCACGTGGGCTTAGTAATTTTGGTGGGATGTGTACTGGCACAACCAGGCTTCTCATCATCTCACATGACGTTAAAATG
The DNA here is from genome assembly GCA_963277665.1 of Viscum album. Classification (NCBI taxonomy): domain Eukaryota; kingdom Viridiplantae; phylum Streptophyta; class Magnoliopsida; order Santalales; family Viscaceae; genus Viscum; species Viscum album. The sequence continues at coordinate 1,903,757,231 of OY728152.1, read as the reverse complement.
CACCATCAGAACTACGTATGGCTTCATTCCCATCCTCTTGGGGTATGTAGGAATGCCTGACCACTCTACCTCAGGCCCAACCTGATTCTCACTCTTGGCACCTTGACCTGAAGAGTTCCCTCCGGGGGTACATGGTGTGATTTAGACTCCAAGTCCTCATTCGCGCTAGTTCCATAGCCACCACACCACATGATCCCTGGGCTCCTCCCTTTCATTCCACGTCCTATAATATGACGTTAAAATACATGATCCCATATGTCCTTGACACATGAAAGTAAACATCAGTTCTGCCCCGAACAAGTTCAGGATGCCCATGATTGTCATGGGATGCACCAGAGCCTCTGTTAGAGAGGATTTTACTTTCCAGTGTTGGTATATGACTACATTGCACTTCCAGAACTACGTACATACTGATTCCCATCTTCATGGGATACATAGCGACACCCCAGTGTTTCACCCAGGGTCCAGCCACAGGAATCACACTTTCACGTTCCTCACCATTTCTGGCCCCTGGCCTGACCCCTTGTGAGGAACCAAGTAACCACAATTTTTCCCCTAACAAGTTCAGGATGCCCCACGATGGCATTGGGAAGCGACAACTGCCCTCGCCAGAGAGGCCCTTTCTGAAAGAAGGAATGATCCATGATCAAACCGATGCACCCATCTAGCGTACTCCCATCATGATGGTGTAATTTCATGAGTGTTGGATTCTGTTTGAACAAACCATCACTCCACAACCCACATTTCATGTGCCCCTCAATCGGACTCTCATCCTATTTCATGTCTGGAGGAACCCCTTAACAGTATGGATGCTTGACCTATGGTCTACCTACTGTCTTGGGACAACGTTCTGAAAGAATAGTCATGTTTGGAGGGACCCCCTAACAATATGGATGCTCGACCTATGTTCTGCCTGATGTCATGGGGCAACGTCCCAGAAGACAGATCAATGATATTTGAGTTAGGCCCCATGTTTTGAACATGGTCAATGGTCGTCCCTCATTTGTTATCCCTGTTTCAGGATAACACAATAAGGATACTATTTTATACCATGGTTAACAGTTATCCTTCATTGTCATGCCACCCCCAAAATGTTTCGAATCTTGGGTATCGTTATTCACACTTCCCATTCCATTATGTTTGGACCGATTTCTGTGCCTCTGTAGTTGCACCGTTCGTGTAGAAGATCACGCTAGAAAAATGATAATTCGGCTATTCTGAGAACTCATTCTCCATTTAGGTCTCTCCCATTTCATAGAAATCTGGACCGGTTATCCAAATCCTAGATGCCCGAAGCTTGGTTTGCACTCCTATGTTTGGATGGGGCGATGAGGTGACTATACCTTGTTTCTCACATCGGGCCTGACACATGTGAGCTTAGGGAATTGTCGTTGGACATTCTGCAAATAGTGTAAGGATGCAATGAACCAGTTCAAACAATGGAACTCGTGCATGATACAAAATTCAAAAAATCAAAGCACGAAAGTACGTTTAAGGGTTTGTAATCATTATAGTACCCAGGGGTCAAATACCCCCATGGACGGATTGACCCCGTCGAAAGAGCATTAAAGATCCACCAACCTTCGACTTGTGGCGTCTACGAATTGCTGCCACTGGCTCAGCTCCCACTCCTGCTCAGTAGTAATGGGGCGCAATTCATTAGTCTCAGTTCAGACATAATCTACATCAGCCTGAATGATGGTCATCTCTTCGGAAGCCTACCTCAAACGCTCCTCTGCCTCTGCCAGCTGGGCCTTCAATCGCGAGATCAGCTTAGATCGGGCATTAAGAGAGGCTGAGTGCTCATCCATCTGGATCTGTAGGTATTGGACTTCATTTTCAGCCTCTTGGAGCTTCTTGATGTTTGTCAAATTCCTCCGCTGCCAGCCCATGCTAAGCCAATGATCATACTCCCAGATCTTCTCCGTCATGAGATCTTTGATGAGTAGATGAGGGCACTGGGCATCCACTCCCCCAACACACAGTTCGTTCAATCCCAAGTGAATTCTATCCATCTTGTCCAGCTATAGCACTTGGGGGTGTTATTGATGAAGCGCGCGATCAACTTCCATGATCGGCGTCAGACTATTTTGTTTTCCTCTTCATCGGAGGCTGTCTCATCCCATTCCGCGCGATTGGAAGGATCATATGCGGGATATGCCCTCATGAAATCTTTAGTAGGATCTACGTATGGCGTTGGATCTGGTGCAACATCTGGTGCCAGAGCAGGCATGGCAGGACTTGGGTCAACCGGTCTATCCTCATCGTCGTACACCCCCACAATGACCGTAGGTACAACCCCGCTGGTGGTCCTGCTGATGATAGGGGACACTTTAGCACAGGTGGGATGGGTAATGATCTCCACGATCACCAGAATACCCCTAAGAGGGATGCCTCCAGAAATCCTGACCATCCTTGCCGTAGCAGCCCATTCCAGTCGAAGAAATGTACGTGACAGAAAAAGGCATGGACGTCAGTTGGCACGATCGGCGTAAGACAACAATGAATTCAGTTGAAAGGACTTACATAGTTCGAACTCCTGGTGCTGCTCCTAAGTTGATGTCGATGGGACCCCAAATCATTGCCATTTGTATATTATCGGAAGGTCCAGAGATTCTGGAAGAGCCACCTCAGGTGTCCTAGCCCTGGAAGACAAAGAACTAGACGCGGCTGCAGTTGCGGGTTCCGAGGGTCCTACATCATCACCCGTTGAGGGGCGAGAACGGGGTCTGTGCACTAGGTCTTCCTACATGGTTCAGATGTTGGTAATAATTCCATAATGACCTAAGAGTAGACCCCGACGGAAAAAACTTGGAATGTTACATCGAGAGCATCCATAAAATCGTCGAGATCCGAGTCTTGATCGCCGACTTCACCTTCCTCCAACAGGCTACCTCCACCAGCCTCGTCTCACCCAGAGGATTCATCTAAATATTCCGATAGTGGGAAGCACTCCCTCATCTTAGCAATCGATAGCTGTGGGGAGAACCATTTGATCCACCAGTACCCTCACTCGATCTGTCATTAGATGCGGGGCGCCCCTAGAGTGTATGAAGTCCTCCATCTCATCCAGGTATTGCTCCGCCTTCGCCGGAGACACTGCAAAACCAGCCCAGACAGGGCATATGCCTGGTAAATCCACCCCGAGGTGGTTCAAGAGTTTCCATATCTTAGGTGGGCCGTGGAAATTTTGGTTTACATCTTAAAGGCCCCAGGCCTCCGTGAAGACAACATTCTCTGGCATGTCGATATGGTGTAGCCGTTTCCCTAGGGAATTACTGGATATCCTGCAGAATCCCCTCGGTGGCCGCCCCTCCAGATGACTCTGCTCTCCTGGGACCATCGGGTCCACTGCCACTGTAGGATCCGCCACCACTACCTCACCCTCAACCGGTGCAGGTCTCGCCACCACGGTAGCTCCGCCACCATGAGAGGCCCTTTTAGCCCTCCGATCCCAACCTTAGGATGATGATGTCCCACTAGTACTAGCTCAAACAATTGGTTGCTTCAACATTTCCCCTAGATAAGCCGCCTCCCAGCTTATGGTGTAGTCCTTCACCAGTCCGAAGGCAGCAGTGGGCGGAGGCAATGCATTTGGAATTTTCTCAGCTTCCTGTGGGAACATGAGCCACAATTGCCTCATCACACATGGGTGCTTCTTGTGGCACACCTCCCAATAGACCTATTGGGTCAGCCGCTGTAGGCACATGAATTTCCTTACAAACCAGTGTGGGGTGTACGGCTCGCAGAGAGGCTAACAGTCCACCCTCTCCACCAAGACTCTACATTTAAAGGCTTGGAGATAGGCCTGATGCTCTTCCATCCCCCATACTTCACCCATGAGTACTCCTGCCGGTAATGTAAATGGGTGGAAATTAAACTCGTCCACCTTCCACACCCGGTTTAGTACCAATGGGATAGTTAGTTTGGCTGGAAATCTCCTGGCAACATTCAGAATGGATGGGTGGAAGTTTGACCCCGGAGGCGAGATGGGGTTCAGATATTCGTAAACCCACCTGATGTGCACCACGATCCACCCATAATGAAGATGGAAGGGCCTGCATATCCCCGATTACCTCTTTCCCTCGCTAACATGTCGTAGCATATTGTACAATCTGGCGAGCATCAGAAACCCCACATTGACCTACCATCATATGGACAACGTGGATGCGATGATGATCGTTCTAGGCCACACCCCCATGTTGGTATCCCTCAATAGTAGGATCCAACCATAGACAAGGGCCACAATAAATGCCACCAGCCTGAATATCGGCTTCTGTTCATTGCTGACACTGAAGCCCTAGGTCTTCCATTGGATGTCCTCCAAAATCCCCCAATATGAGTGCTCCTTGCCCCATTGGGCCCCCTTCGGGAAAGGATGAGGCATCCTGGGAAACTCCCGATCCACCTAGAAGTTTAGGAAATATTTGATCTACTTCTTGAAGTGGACATCACTCACCACTTCTTTGTCTTATTTGGGGACCTGATTCATCAGTTCCAGCGCCAGCCGCGACATCTGTTCTAGATCCTCCCACACACTTATGACAGGGCGGAACTCATCATACATAGACCCCATGAATGGGACCCCCCAAATATGGTGGACATCCCACAGAATAATGCCAACCTCCCCATGGTGCAGGTGGAAAGTGTTGGTCCTAGATGACCATCTTCTCAATAGCTATAAAATCAACTGTTATGGTTGATATATGTGGAATTGGGATGCCCATATCGCCTCATACAAACCCACTCTCCTCAGCTCAGCTCTGAACTCCTCGCATGGGGATCCTACCCAGTAGGCCCATGAACAATCATTGGCGATGTGGCCGCCCTGGCACAGGTTCCACTCATCTGACCACCCCTTCTTCGAATCCCTCAAAGCTTCCATCACTATGGTGTAGTACATGGGAGGGGACATCTCTGGTTGCAATGGATTCCCATCAGTGTTGTTCAAATGATTGTATAGGAAGTCAGCAGTGACAGGTGTGAAGTCCTCCCTCGCATGACCATCATCTGCCCTAAACCAATGGTGCTGGCACAACATGCTCTTGAACCAAAAAGCTGGTTTGTCCCTACTGTCCTCAGGAATGAAGACGTCATCCCTCATCCAAAATACGTAAAATGGAAGACACTTGCAAAATGGATAGTTCTTTTGTCTCTCTAATAGTAGATACCCCAAATAATTATAGTCTTAGTGTCTTCGGACTAGCTCCCCCAGGCCCAGAAAGATGGCCATCTCATCCCTCCGGGTGGCATCTGCAAGAACCCCCTGGGCATCTTCTCGATGGTCCATTTGTTCATAAGGGCTTGGACAATTTTTAGCTTGGGTTGAAAATCCTGTTCGCAGAGCTCCTTCACGAAGCAGAATCGCAGAGCTTGGCCTCGGTCTGCAAGAACATGGTCGCGTAGCACAGTCGTGGAGTCAAAGACTCACGGTTTTCCATGAAGCCCGATTCGCTGAGAGTAGACGCAGAGTACACGGAGCTATGCAAATTGAGAGTGAAAACGGAAAACTTCATGGAAGAAGGAAAAGGACAAAAGAGGACTACCCCTATTTATAGGCGGTGGCCCTTGGAGCTTCTTGGTGCGTCCGGGCGTGTCGAGCTTCACGGCGCGCGTGGCCTGCACGTCGGCTGTCTGCCTCCCGAGCCTTCTTCGCGATCCATCTCCATGAACGGACGATAATTTTTGTGATTTCCCTTAGACATAGACCCTTGATCCCTCCGTGTCTCTATGTTTGAGGGGGGGGGGCATTTGTTGGCACGAAAATATTGGAAGAAGAGAAAGAAGAAAAAGAGGCCCCACGACCTACCTCGCGAAGCCATGAAGTGGAGCCTCCCCAAGAAACACGGACGCCATGAAGAAACAGAGGCGGTCCGCCCCATGAACACCCCTAATGATCACGAACCCGCCACGAAGCAACAGAGGCGGTATGCCCTGCAGACACCCCCAACGTTTGCAAACCCACCATGAAGCAACGGAGACGGTACGCCCCGCGGACGCCACTGACATTCGCGAACCCGCCACGATGCGAAGGAGGAGGTACTCCTCCGCGAACCCGGTTGACGTTCGTGATTCTCCACGAAGCAACTGAAGCCCTGTTCGCACTACGTAAGCTTTGCTTCATGGGGCCTCTTGCCTATAAATATTGAGATCCCCCTGAGCTCCCCGGATGGACAAACTGACCTTTTGGCTTCTTAGATCCCAAATCACAAAGCACCATTTTCTCCACAAATCATGAGCTACGCAAGGTATTTTTGCTTCATGAGAGGCCTCCTCCTTGTCTCATTTGATCCCCTCTTCCGAGAGGGAAGACTTTCACAAATCCTAAGGGCTTTTGCGAAAGAAGGGGATCCCCAAGGGGACCCGGGTTGTCGTGGAGCGTTTATGCTTCCTGAAACACCCCTCCTTTACACGTGATCCACATAACAAGGAAAAGTCACTGTACTTCTCAAAGAACACTGCTTCGCAAGGCACCTATGCTCTGTGAGGTAGTGCTCCGCGAACGCTCTACCACTTCACGAAGCACCTCCCACTTGCACCTCTGTCCCTTACTAAGGATAAGGCACCCCAATTCATGAAGCACACCCCTTCACCAGTGCCCTCAACTACGTAGAGCAACCGAGCTCCACAAGGCCCATGTCTGTGGACCCCTCTACTTGGCAATTCCTTTTCCTGTGAAACCCTCTAGGTTCACACAATGTGACTTCAATGTACCCTGGACAATACCGCCTATAGCATTGCTTCTCCTAATTCTTCTTTTCATAGGCATGCTAATGGCTATTTCTTTTTGTCATAGCTATGCTAACGTAGACCCATCGAGGGTTCATTCTGTGACCCCCTTCACCACGTAATTTCCCATACCTTTCCTCACATATGGAGCAGAGGGTACCGTTTATGTAAGTCCTAGGGGTGTGGAGTAAACCCACCTCGTCCGAGCTGTAGAATGTTAAACTGCCAAGCACCCTAATCCTCAATTCATGACATTAAACTGTGACATCACCCCATGCCTCTCACGTGGGGTTCCCCCACCTTGGATATTCTCCATGCCCCTTGGTCCGCATAGGGGATGATATCCACCTTCTGGGAGTGGCGTTTGTCTGCGGGGGAAGGGAAACCATCTTGGCGTAAGCCCCTAGTCCTTCTTGTGAAAGGTATCACCCATGCACCTCCATACATCCCCACCGCCAGGGCCAGCGGGGGGAAAGATAGGGAATGAGGCACCTCCTTTCTTTGGTCCCAAATCCCTCTCCCACTATGCTTTGTCACCATCTGGACTCCATCCTGGAGTAAGTCCCAGCACCATGGGCCGCCTTAGAGTGTATTCCCCAGATACTCTAGTCCAACATGACATTAAACTATATACATAAACTACATGGACTTTGATCCATGTCAAGTCATGGTACGTAGGAAGCCTCACGAGGTTTAAGCCCACCACCCGGTCATTCCAACCTCCTTCATGTCGGTTCACCAAACACCACCATGGGTCGCCTCAGAGTGTAATCCCTAGATACTCCCATCCAGCATGATGTTAAACTGTATAACTGAACTACGTGGACTTTTATCCATGTCAAGGCATGGTACGTAGGAAGCCTAATGAGGTTCAAGCCCACCACCTGGTCATTCCGACGTCCTTTACGTCGGTTCACCAAACTCCACCATGGGCCATCTCAGAGTGTAATCCCCAGAGACTCCCATCCACCATGATGTTAAATTGTATACCCAAACTATGAGGACTTTGATCCATGTCAAGGTATGGTACGTAGGAACCCTCCATGAGGTTCAAGCCCACCACCCATCGGACCAAGGTCCATCTTCGCATCGGTTCTCCGACACGCCCCCATCCCGCATGATGTTAAACTGCATCCTAATCCAGTGGTAAGCCATTGTGAAACCACCATCCACCTCTACCAAGGTCCTCATTCATGTCTGTTCACTAACATGCACCCATCTAAACTACGTGGACATTGATCCATGTAATGGCATGGTACGTAGGATGCCTCCCTGAGGTTCAGTCCATCAAACCATTGGTCCCGACCACTTTCGAGTCGGTGTGCCAAGCCCCCATCCTGAACTACATGGACTTTGATCCATGTCAAGGCATGGTACATAAGAAGCCTCCCTGAGGTTCAATCCCAACACCCATTGGTCGTTATGACCCCATTCACATCGGTCTTCACCAACCAAACTACGCAGACTTTGATTCCCGGCCACGAGGATACGTAGGAAGTCTCTTCGAGGCTCAAGCACATCACTACCGTCATCTCCATGATGGTCCATCTCATTTCTCCTCAACTCCATCCAACATTCTATCACTCATCCTAATTCTTTCCCAGGCCGCCACATCCCGGTGAGATCATGCCACCCCATTCCCCTCCATAGCATTCGAGAAGCTGCCCACAGGCTGGATATGATATTGGTGTTCCCTCAAGAGTGTTCCTCAATCTTATCCACTCTAGTTAGTGTTATGAATAGCCTGATTTGTCTCCCCTGGATGCTAAACTTGAGGCATATCCCGTGTTAAACATAGGAAGCTGAGGAAAACCTCAGATAAATGACTATGGCATTTGATTCCCCGCACTCGATGTGGGATGCCTTGGACTTCCACTGTAGATACCCTAAGCCTGACGTACATTGACATTACATTACTTTTGCGGAATACTTGGTACATAACAAAAACACACACACAAGGATCGTAATAGTTTAGTGTCTTTGGTAACTCTGAACGTAAACTTCTAATCGTGGTGAAATATCTTCAAAATCTTTCATAAAGATCTTCCTTTTTTTTACCTAAAACCTTTCTTTATATCCTGGGGAAAAGAAAACATAAAAGGGTGAGCTCAAATGCTCAGTAAGGGTAAACAAAAGAAATATCAAACACATCATATACATAAGCACATAACTTTTGGAAATCATAACCTGCAAAAGAGATCATAATTTCATAACATGGGGTAAATCATGGAAGTGAAATGTAATCACAATAATCATAACTTAAAACATGAAACTTTGTGGCATTCACACATAATCATAGAGAATCATTTCTTGTTAGTCAAGACTCATTGCCAAGACTATCTTAGTGGACAAAGTCCCTTTCTGAATCGAGTAACCTTCATTTCAGTCCTGTTTCACTGAACCGGTATAACCTACCGTTCCAGCCCTGTCTATCTCATGAGATATAAAATCTTTACCCAATGCATTGGAGGGAGATATAGGTCCCACCCATCTTATAATGAATCCTTTCTTATGTGTGCCACATAATCATAAAACATACATCATCGCATAACACATGTAACAAAAATGGGATTCTTGAAACATCATGACATCATAAATCAATTCATATAAGATAAAGGAATTCATAAAAATAAATCCATCACAACACGAACAAATCAATTTAATAATAGGGATAAAACAGAACCCTTTATTATCTTAGATGGAAAATAATTTTGATAAAACACTTGAACTCCATTCTTGAGGAAAATATCATTTCTTCTTCAAAAACATTTTTCCTTTCATAACATGTCATACAACATTAAAATAAAAGAATTTGATTAAAAATAAACTTGAAAAATTTTAAAGGAAGCTTCTTGGAAATAATGTTTTAAAAATCCATTCATGCCGTATAAGTTAAAAATAACATTCTTCTCGTACTTTTGTCGGAAAAGTCAAAAAGTACCACGTATGAAAAACGACAAAAGATTCCTTTCATATCCTTTACTAAAAACTCGCCGAAGGGTAAAAATGGATTTAAACAACTGTAGGTGGATGGAAATAATATTACATATTGATGAAACATGGATGTGGATGATAAAATACACCCCAGTAAATAAGAAAGTATAAACAATCTTGGATAAAAATGAGATTGTGATATTTCCCTTACCTTAGGTCCGATTTACTTTGTACGTGTCCGAAGCTCCTGTATAATGGTTTAAATCATGTTATTGACTTATTACAGAATCATATTCATTGTTATGATATCATATATGGTTCACTTATGACATTATATTACCCGTTCTTTTGTAAAATCCATGTTAAAGAAGCGTTTTGGGTAAAATCGTTTCATTTATCGTAGGTGTTTTGACTTGTTGTTCTTGACATCATTATTACTTATATCATGATTTACTTACTTCCAGATTATAAAATATGATTTATATATCATATATATTCAGTATATATATATATAATAGGTAGATAAATAAAATGAAAAACACCGTTCATGGAGACGGTAGTCCGTACGTACGCATGAACGCTGTTTTCCTTTCCTTATTGTCTTGAAATGGAAGTAAGTAGATGACATATATATATATATACATAAATCCAGTAGCTTTATAATGTCATATATTTCATTATTATTTCTTATATATACTTTATAATCATTCTTAAATGGTTAACATGGAGAATGAATCTCATCGCGTCGTGGAGACGGTATTCCGTACGTACGCACGAGCGATGATATCATTTCTATAAATATTGAATTGAATTGGAGTGGATTATACAATATATCAGAATCAATATGATGTTGTAATAACTATCTATAGTTATTCTTTACACCATTATACCCATCCATGTAAGGTGGTGGTGGAAAATAGATTACACCACGGCGTGGAGACGGTATTCCGTACGTACGCACGCGCGGTGATTTCTTTTTCCGTAGGATGGATAGATGGTGAAAGAGGGTTGTTTCATACTTATAATAACATATCCGTATATGAGTGATACTGATGTTATTACTTCATAATGAAACAACCTAAGAAGAAGAAGTGGAAGAAGAAATAAAGATGAAAGAATTGGTAACGGTAATTACCTCTTCTTTGAAGCGCCTCTTTGAGACCTCCTCTTAGGGCACTAAAATTGGTCTTTGAGGAAGAACAGAACCTCTAGGATGTTTCTAGGGAAGTGGAGAAGAGATTTTGGCAGGGGTTGGCCGAGATTGAGAGCTCAAATTGGTGTGAGGAGGAGGGGGAGGAGGTGTCCTTTTATAAGGGAAGAGAGGGGCACCTTAGGAATACCTCAAAATATTATTTTATATTAAAGTCAAAATCGGTTTATAATGGTTCCAAAGGGTCTTATTTCGAAGATAAAGTGGGTATGGGTCGAAATCCTATCAACCAATAAGATTTAGACAAGTTTAGGGCATTATTTTAACCTTATCAACTAAATTTAACTCTAAGTTAAATAATTTAACTTTTACCATGTCTTTTTGTTTTATTTCACTATATGGTTAATACACTTACTATAACATGCCAAGCGAACCCCAAATTGTTTATTATTAATATATATATCCTTATCTAAGTCATTTGGCCGAACCATAGATTTTTAAGAATAAAATAACAATTAATAATATAATATTTGATTTAAAAAATATTTTGTGTCAATTTTGACACTATTTGATATATGATTTTTGTGAAAGTCATAACAGAATTATATGTTCTAACCAAGTTGATTATATCAACAATAATATATAATAGTAACCTAGAAAATTAGTGTAATTCATAAAAAGTCTCAAATTACATTCATTTGAGCATTTATAACGTCAATTATGTTAATATTTCCTTAAAAGGGTAATTACTGCATCATCGTTGTGTCATAAATAAATTAATTTATTTAAAGTCTAAAAATTATAAATAAAATTCCATTATGTAGGAAATCGTTTTATATTTCTAATTAATATTGACAATCTAATTTATCTTATTTAAAACCCTATATAAAAAATGTTTTAGTAAATAAACTTTAATTTTAACTCTTTTAACTCTTCTTTGAATTAAATAATAATAAATGTCCTAATCTAATCCAAGTGGGCCTAAATGATAATATTTTACACTTAAGGGTGTTTTTGGTCGAAATACACTTGTCCAATAGAATTAGGACATGTGTTAGGGTAATATTAATATCATTTTTACCCTTAATTACCCTATTTACTTTTAACCGTGGTAAATAAAAGTAAAAAGTTACTATTCACCAAAAATTATTTTCATCTCATTGAACCACATTTTACTTACTGACATCAACCGTGTCTCTCAGATTTTTGAAATTCCATTCACAGAAGCGGTAAAATTAAGTTTTATGAAAAATTCATTTTTTTTAACTACCACTTAGTAGTTTCACTATTCATCAAAAATTGATGTTTTTCAGATTAATGCCAAAATTTCATCCTAAGCTATATTTCATATTCCGAATTCAAAAATGAAGTCTATTTTACCATATTAATAGCATAGATGTTGCATTAATTAATTTTATAATTAAATCCCGCTGTTAAAACAAATAGCGTGTTTTTAAGAAACAATATCTATCAAAAGATTGACACTTGTTTATGTCTGGTTTAAATGTGAAATTACAACCAATGACCAACATTGTATTAAATTGTAAAAATATATTCTAAATATATTTTAAAACCACTAAAATTAATGTTTTATCACTATTAATTATTTCGATTAAAAAAAGTTGTTTTTAATTATAATTTAGTAATTTTCACTATTCATCAGAATATGAAAGTTATCTGAAAAGTACCAAAATTTCACCTTAGGCTAAATTCGATACTCCGAATCCAAAAATGAAGTTCATTTTGAAAAATAAGATTTACAGAATTTCAAAAAGTTGTTATTACTATTCATAACGGCTAGTTTTAATAACATTTTAATAGCATATCGCTGTTTAGTGAAACTCGTTATTGCGTACTACACACGCTATCGAGGAAGGTCGCGATTACGTGTAATGCAAGGCAAGTCTAGGATGTGTGTTGTGCAAGCTCCTTTTGGTGTAGCGTATAACACAAGACATTAAAAAAATTAAAAAGAAAATTTTTCATAAAATCTCGGGCTGTTACATTCTACCCCCCTTAAAATGAATTTTGCCCTCGAAATTCGTCGGGGTTATAAATGGTTTACTATTCGAAAGTTTCTTTAATAGAAACCCACATCGTAAAAAGGAATACCAAAACTTGTCTTTAAAAACTAAATTATGAAATGTAACGATTACCCAAATAAACTAGTCACTGGGTTTCCATATAGGTGAAAATATGGATATGGAAGAGAAATCTAACCATCATGTTCTGATGGAGAGTGGTAGAGAACATGGCTATGGAAAATCCAGTAATCACAAATCCATAAATTTGTGATGATCTAAGGTACCATCTGATTCATCAGGTATAAGATCACTAGGACAACATTTTTGGTTTTCAAGATCATTTCCCTAAAGTTGAAAATTTGAATTAGAATAAATACTTTCTTTATTTTGGTACAATCTCACTGTTGTTCATGCCTTGAACAATTTCCACTTCATCTCTTAAATAAATAAAGTTGAATTTTTTATTCGTGAAGTGTTAGCAGATCATGTGATAGAATGACGGGTCATTCCATCTGTCTCAAACAAAAGGTTAGCAAAAATTATATACATAAGTCGATCTATAGTGAGATTAATCACATATGGTTCTTAAAATGGACTTATACTTCATATATCATACTTCTTAGTATAATAAAACTAGTTTCTACTAAACAGGGACTTCCTGTAGGCCAGTGGTAGGCGATAAAGGCCAGTCGCACTTCGGTTGTGGGTTCGATTCCCATAGCCTTGTCCGACGCGATGGGCTGTCGCCCGTCCTGCAGGTTGTCCTTTTTCTAAAACTACATTACTATAACATCCTATCAATAATATCAAAAAAGAACTTCTTTAGGATTATCCATAATACTGCAGTCCACTCTCATAATATAGTGAAAACAATTACCATAGATTTAATACCATCGTTGATCCCCATAAGATATGTCTTGTTGGTCACATTCTAAACATTCAAAGTCCTTAATCATGTATTCTCTTGAATACCTTAGAGAAAACATGAATGCAGTTTAAAGTTAACACTTTCCACATACCAAAATCCTCAAAATTCTATATACTCAAACCATGATATCACTTAGTCCTTATATCAATCATTAGCTCATGAATACAATCAAACATCTCATTATCTTCTTATCCTTTCATTATGCACTTATCATCTACTTTCCAAAAGTATCTGAATAACCTTTCATGGTTACTGGTACCATTCATCATACACTTTCAAAACTTAAGGAAAGACAACAGTGTAACAATCCTTAGATGTCTCCTTATTCCATGAGATTACTTATACAACATTACACATGATAAACATGTAATCATTCCACTACATTCTTAGACCATTGATCGAGCTTCAACATTTCTTTCATCTCACATATCATTTGTAGTTTCTTCATCATCATCAACATAAATACTTCCCATACGACCATACTGATTCTCTTCATGAGACTTTCCCTTAGGGAATTGGTTTGCATAATGCCCATACATTCCACATTTAAAGCATTTAACCATTGTTGATGTCGTAGCAATACCATTATCCTCATCCATGGTGTTAACTGAGCCTTTTCATTTGCACTTACTTGCTTTGTGTCCTTCTTTTCCACACCCAAAGCATCTTCCAGTTCCTTTGAAACATTCTCTTTGATGCCTCTTCCCACATGAATTACATAGGGGAAATTGAACTTTCTTTCCTCTATGATCATCATAAAACTCCATCTTTCTCTTATTAGCCGAGTCAGGAAACTTACCAAATTTTACTTTATTGATCATATTATGAGATTGCTGATTCGGCATAATAATGATGTTTGGACTTCCAAATCCCATTTCACTATGAATAATATCATTCCATTGGCCATCATATCCTCAATTATCGTGAATCATCTTGTTTCCATCCATTTTCGAAAACCCAAAAAAATAGTGTGAGAGGAAAAAATCATGCTAGGGAAAACAACATAATAAAGGGGGATTACCTTCAATATCTAACATCTTAGGTTTAATTCTAAGATCGTTACCATAGTTCTAGGACTATCCTATACGTATACGTATCCTTAGGGACATCCCTAGACATACCTTAGAAATATCTCTAGGGATCTCACTAACGTTTTCACATACTAGTTTCCAAAGGTTGACTAAACCTTTCCTCTGATACCAACTGTAGAGACCCTAAGCCTGACGTACATTGACATTACATTACTTTTGCGGAATACTTGGTACATAACAAAAACACACACACAAGGATCGTAATAGTTTAGTGTCTTTGGAAACTCGGAACGTAAACTTCTAATCGTGGTGAAAGATCTTAAAAATCTTTCATAAAGATCTTCCTTTTTTTTTACCTAAAACCTTTCTTTATATCCTGGGGAAAAGAAAACATAAAAGGGTGAGCTCAAATGCTCAGTAAGGGTAAACAAAAGAAATATCAAACACATCATATACATAAGCACATAACTTTTGGAAATCATAACCTGCAAAAGAGATCATAATTTCATAACATGGGGTAAATCATGGAAGTGAAATGTAATCACAATAATCATAACTTAAAACATGAAACTTTGTGGCATTCACACATAATCATAGAGAATCATTTCTTGTTAGTCAAGACTCATTGCCAAGACTATCTTAGTGGACAAAGTCCCTTTCTGAATCGAGTAACCTTCGTTTCAGTCCTGTTTCACTGAACCGGTATAACCTACCGTTCCAGCCCTGTCTATCTCATGAGATATAAAATCTTTACCCAATGCATTGGAGGGAGATATAGGTCCCACCCATCTTATAATGAATCCTTTCTTATGTGTGCCACATAATCATAAAACATACATCATCGCATAACACATGTAACAAAAATGGGATTCTTGAAACATCATGACATCATAAATCAATTCATATAAGATAAAGGAATTCATAAAAATAAATCCATCACAACAGGAACAAATCAATTTAATAATAGGGATAAAACAGAACCCTTTATTATCTTAGATGGAAAATAATTTTGATAAAACACTTGAACTCCATTCTTGAGGAAAATATCCTTTCTTCTTCAAAAACATTTTTCCTTTCATAACATGTCATACAACATTAAAATAAAATAATTTGATTAAAAATAAACTTGAAAACTTTTAAAGGAAGCTTCTTGGAAATAATGTTTTAAAAATCCATTCATGCCGTATAAGTTAAAAAAAACATTCTTCTCGTACTTTTGTCGGAAAAGTCAAAAAGTACCACGTATGAAAAACGACAAAAGATTCCTTTCATATCCTTTACTAAAAACTCGCCGAAGGGTAAAAATGGATTTAAACAATTGTAGGTGGATGGAAATAATATTACATATTGATGAAACAGGGATGTGGATGATAAAATACACCCCAGTAAATAAGAAAGTATAAACAATCTCGGATAAAAATGAGATTGTGATATTTCCCTTACCTTAGGTCCGATTTACTTTGTACGTGTCCAAAGCTCCTGTATAATGGTTTAAATCATGTTATTGACTTATTACAGAATCATATTCATTGTTATGATATCATATATGGTTCACTTATGACATTATATTACCCGTTCTTTTGTAAATTCCATGTTAAAGAAGCGTTTTGGGTAAAATCGTTTCATTTATCGTAGGTGTTTTGACTTGTTGTTCTTGACATCATTATTACTTATATCATGATTTACTTACTTCCAGAATATAAAATATGATTTATATATCATATATATTCAGTATATATATATATATAATAGGTAGATAAATAAAATGAAAAACACCGTTCATGGAGACGGTAGTCCGTACGTACGCATGAACGCTGTTTTCCTTTCCTTATTGTCTTGAAATGGAAGTAAGTAGATGACATATATATATATATACATAAATCCAGTAGCTTTATAATGTCATATATTTCATTATTATTTCTTATATATACTTTATAATCATTCTTAAATGGTTAACATGGAGAATGAATCTCATCGCGTCGTGGAGACGGTATTCCGTACGTACGCACGAGCGATGATATCATTTCTATAAATATTGAATTGAATTGGAGTGGATTATACAATATATCAGAATCAATATGATGTTGTAATAACTATGTATAGTTATTCTTTACACCATTATACCCATCCATGTAAGGTGGTGGTGGAAAATAGATTACACCACGGCGTGGAGACGGTATTCCGTACGTACGCACGCGCGGTGATTTCTTTTTCCGTAGGATGGATAGATGGTGAAAGAGGGTTGTTTAATACTTATAATAACATATCCTTATATGATTGATACTGATGTTATTACTTCATAATGAAACAACCTAAGAAGAAGAAGTGGAAGAAGAAATAAAGATGAAATAATTGGTAACGGTAATTACCTCTTCTTTGAAGCGCCTCTTTGAGACCTCCTCTTAGGGCACTAAAATTGGTCTTTGAGGAAGAAACGAACCTCTAGGATGTTTCTAGGGAAGTGGAGAAGAGATTTTGGCAGGGTTTGGCCGAGCTTGAGAGCTCAAATTGGTGTGAGGAGGAGTGGGAGGAGGTGTCCTTTTATAAGGGAAGAGAGGGGCACCTTAGGAATACCTCAAAATATTATTTTATATTAAAGTCAAAATCGGTTTATAATGGTTCCAAAGGGTCTTATTTCGAATATAAAGTGGGTATGGGTCGCAATCCTATCAACCAATAAGATTTAGACAAGTTTAGGGTATTATTTTAACCTTATCAACTAAATTTAACTCTAAGTTAAATAATTTAACTTTTACCGTGTCTTTTTGTTTTCTTTCACTATATGGTTAATACACTTACTATAACATGCCAAAAGAACCCCAAATTGTTTATTATTAATATATATATCCTTATCTAAGTCATTTGGCCGAACCTTAGATTTTTAAGAATAAAATAACAATTAATAATATAATATTTGATTTAAAAAATATTTTGTGTCAATTTTGACACTATTTGATATAAGATTTTTGTGAAAGTCATAACAGAATTATATGTTCTAACAAAGTTGATTATATCAACAATAATATATAATAGTAACCTAGAAAATTAGTGTAATTCATAAAAAGTCTAAAATTACATTCATTTGAGCATTTATAACGTCAATTATGTTAATATTTCCTTAAAATGGTAATTACTGCATCATCGTTGTGTCATAAATAAATTAATTTATTTAAAGTCTAAAAATTATAAATAAAATACCATTATGTAGGAAATCGTTTTATCTTTCTAATGAATATTTACAATCTAATGTATCTTATGTACAACCCTATATAAAAAATGTTTTAGTAAATAAACATTAATTTTAACTCTTTTAACTCTTCTTTGAATTAAATAATAATAAATGTCCTAATCTAATCCAAGTGGGCCTAAATGATAATATTTTACACTTAAGGGTGTTTTTGGTCGAAATACACTTGTCCAATAGAATTAGGACATGTGTTAGGGTAATATTAATATCATTTTTACCCTTAATTACCCTATTTACTTTTAACAGTGGTAAATAAAAGTAAAAAGTTACTATTCACCAAAAATTATTTTCATCTCATTGAACCACATTTTACTTACTGACATCAACCGTGTCTCTCAGATTTTTGAAATTCCATTCACAGAAGCGGTAAAATTAAGTTTTATGAAAAATTCATTTTTTTTAACTACCACTTAGTAGTTTCACTATTCATCAAAAATTGATGTTTTTCAGATTAATGCCAAAATTTCATCCTAAGCTATATTTCATATTCCGAATTCAAAAATGAAATCTATTTTACCATATTAATAACATAGATGTTGCATTAATTAATTTTATAATTAAATCCCGCTGTTAAAACAAATAGCGTGTTTTTAAGAAACAATATCTATCAAAAGATTGACACTTGTTTATGTCTGGTTTAAATGTGAAATTACAACCAATGACCAACATTGTATTAAATTGTAAAAATATTTTCTAAATATATTTTAAAACCACTCAAATTAATGTTTTATCACTATTAATTATTTCGATTAAAAAAAGTTGTTTTTAATTATAATTTAGTAATTTTCACTATTCATCAGAATATGAAAGTTATCTGAAAAGTACCAAAATTTCACCTTAGGCTAAATTCGATACTCCGAATCCAAAAATGAAGTTCATTTTGAAAAATAAGATTTACAGAATTTCAAAAAGTTGTTATTACTATTCATAATGGCTAGTTTTAATAACATTTTAATAGCATATCGCTGTTTAGTGAAACTCGTTATTGCGTACTACACACGCTATCGAGGAAGGTCGCGATTGCGTGTAATGCAAGGCAAGTCAAGGATGCGTGTTGTGCAAGCTCCTTTTGGTGTAGCGTATAACACAAGACATTAAAAAAATTAAAAAGAAAATTTTTCATAAAATCTCGGGCTGTTACATCCACACCCTCATGAAGCCCTATAATAAGTGACAATAGACAGACACACCAATCCCCCAGCGTCCAAACACGTTAACGATGCATCAACATGACTACTCCCCTAACATAAGGTTTCTGCCCTGACCGGACCCCTTGGGATGTCCTGAAAGTGGCAGTGTAATTAACTGACATCCATGGAAACATGGAACGGGGAAGAGTTTCATGAGCAATGTATTAAATCTATAAGGGAGAAATGGACTAGGTTATGATTTTTGAGGGGGAATTCACGGAAGGAAGAACTGACATCCCATCATCCCGTTTCGATCAAGGAGCAGACGTCCCTGAATATGGAGCGAATGCTTCCCACCTTTGGAAAGCGAGAATGCGGGGCAACAGAACCGCACTGACGTCTACCTCCAGAGACGGACGCACGCACCCCTGTGAAAGCATCAAAAACAGAAACACCCCTCCATTATTCATGGATGGAGTTTCCACTACCATTCATGAGCTCATATATGTAAATTTGGAAATATAGAAATACCAGGAACCAACATTAATTAGTTCTTCCATGTATATAGAATGAAAATAGATATATGTATTCTTTTTGAAGTAATATCTAGATTTATTCACTTTGAATTACATAGAATTTCCTAGTCTTAATCTAGATATGAACCCCATAATTTACGTTTTCGAGAATATCATCATGGTTACATGTAGGAATCCATGAGAGTACACATGGAACATACTACAGAAGTTGAAGCCAAAGTTGAAAAGATTATCAAAATCATCCTCATTTGGGAGGTTCAGTATCTGAAGTGCCTTCCCAAAATCAACTCTATTAAGAATAATATTTTTAAAATAATATCTTTTATTTATATAAAGGATGTAAACCATTCTTTCACAAAATATGACCTCCCAATTCTAGTCATGAAACTTTTGATTGATGTAATTTGTAGGTTACTGGCCTTCTCTTTTATGGATAGATATTTAGGTTATGATCATATTCAAATAGCCACTAAAAATAAAGAATATTCAACTTTTAGGTATATCCAAGGGTTTTATTTCTACCATGTAATTTCTTTTGGTATAAAAAATGATGATGCAACATATCAAAATTCCATGCATTATATTTTCAAGACTTTTCTTGGTAACACCATAGACTGTTATGTCAATGATATGGTGGTAAAATCAAAAAAATTCCATGATCATCTCACTAACCATAAAGTAGTGTTCAATAGGTTCTATTGAATATGAAACCCTTGAAATGTGATTTTAAGGCGACATTAAGAAATTTCATGGTTTTGTGGTATGCTATCATGACATCAAAGTCAACCATGATAAGACCAAGGTGATCCTTAGCATGCCACCTCTCTATAAACGTTAAGAGTTAATGGGGATTTAGCGGAATACTATAATACATTTTATTTTTTATAGAAAACCTTAAATGAAATTCATAACCTTCACCAAGCTTATAAAGAAGAGATTCACTTATTTTTGGGATGATGAATGTTGTGTGGTATTTGAAAATCTCAATTAATACCTCTCAATCCCACCACTGCTTATGTTATTGATACAATAGAATACTATCAAAATATATGTGGAATACCTTGATTGGTCACTTGGTTCTATATCCTAAAAAAATAATTATGAAAAAAAGAAAATAGTATCTATTATATTAGTAAAACCATACTAGATGGCTTGTCAGCATATTTTGACATCGAAAGAAATTTCTTTATATTGAACTTCTCAGTTTAGAAACTGAAGCATTACCTACAACATCACAAGGTTTATTTGATCTACCAAATTGAACCTATCAAGTATATCCTTAATCACCCAATGCTAACTAAGTGACTAGAAAAATTGGAAATATTTTGTAACTTTTTGATATCCAATTCATACTGCAAAATGATATCAAAGGGAAAGCATTGAAAAACTTTCTCAGGATGCATCCAATAATAAGAATAAACCCAATAGATATTGAATTTCTAAATAAATAGGTATTTTACATTAAATAAACTCCTCAAAAAAGATAAATATACTTTGATGTTTCTTCTATAATCCCAATATAAAAATGTATGGAAAACCAAAAAATCCACATAGATAGTTTTGGGAATTATTCTAATTTTTCTATTGAAACTAGCCTTTACATATTACATTCTACTATCATAAGGCTCCATGAAAAATGAAGAAGAGTATCAATCCCTAATTTTAGGTTTATAATTAGGCATACAAATACTAATGGCCCAACAAAACATCAATGGTGATTTTTATTTGCTTATCAAGAAGATTAATAGTGAATATGCTATTAAGAAAGAGGTATTGATTCCCCTATTTGATTATATGCGAGGGTTGATCATATAATTACTTTTTGAGATGATATAGTTCCATATTATATATTCAAAATACACATAATAAAATGTATTATTTTGTGCACAAAGAATTTTGGTATCATTATTTTTCAATATGTCAATATTCATTTGAAGGAAATGTTTCAAAAAATGTAAAAATATTAGTTTTTGGAAGAATGAAAAAATACGAATTTCTAGAATAGGGTGATATATGAGTTTATAGATGAACATTGGTGAGTTTTATTGATGAAAATAAGGAATAAAAAATTTATAGACTCACTAGAAAAGAAAGTATAGATAAAAGAAATATGTCAATATTTCCATTAAAATATTTCCAGTTTAACAAATCTAAATATAGGTAACATGTGAGGATTTTCATAAAGTGATTCTGTAAATATTTTTATAAGTTCTATAAAAATAAATTCTATAAGAGAGTTCATGTAAATATTAAAGTATATGGATGAGAAAATTATGATGCAACTTCATATGAAGGTTTCGAAAGAAAAATTCAGACAATGTTACATTTTTCATTCATAAAAAAAACCTATTATGGAAGAAAAATAGTGATCTAAGATAAATCATATTTTCCAAAAAAAGGAAGTAATATAAAAAATCATGATCTCTGGATTTTTATGTTTCATTTAAATAATCATGGAGTTTTTAAGATTTTTAAAGACTGAGAAATGATAGAAGAAAGAACCGGAGGAACGAGGAGGTGATTAATGAAGAATATATGGAAGAAATATATCCAAAAAGTGGAATCATAATATGAAGATAGAATTGATCATAATGATGATAAATTTTTGAGTTGATAAGAATAATTTGAATCTACAAGATTCGTTGAGTATAGAAAAGTGAGATGAAGAAAATGAGAAGCTGGAGGATAAAGTTGAGTCAAATAAAAGAAGAACCTATAATACTGGTTTGAACTAAATGAAGGAACTTTAGATGAATTCCTCTAGAAGAACTTGTATCATACTAAATAACCTTTGAAACAAAAAATAATATGAATTTCCATGTTTATGAAAAGGAAGAACTAGAATAAACCTAATTTATTCTTAAGAACATTTTCCAAAATAATGCATGAAGGACTTTACATTTTTGTAAAGTCAAACATCATGATGGTGATGAGATAGAAGTTTCAAGAGAGATATTAAAAGAATTAATGACTATAACTATATATAATACATTTTAAATATTTTAATATTGTGGATTTTATGTTTTTGTGGTAGATTTATGGAAATCAAATCCAGATATATTTATAAAGATATTAATGGAGGTCAATTCAAGAGTTGTGATAAAGAGAATAATCATATTGAATCCGGTACATTCCCCATTTCTACCAGAGTAAAATAATATTTATAAAGAGTGAAAATTGTGTTATGTACTGATAAAAATAGAATATTTATTGAGATAATTAGAATATAGAATAGGGGAAGTATTTGACCAAGAACTTCCATCAAAATATCAGAAGTGCTGAAGTAGAGAAGACTAGAACAAGAAGTTCTAAAGTAAAGTGAGTTGTTGAGATTGAGAAGACACGAATGTGGGATTAAAAAAAACAAGTATTAAACTATCTATTTTTTGAACATTGATGACCGGGGCATTGATATATATGAAAGAACATTATTATGAAAGAAAAGATTTAGTGTTATGGAAGAATATTCTTCTAAAAGAATAATAATTGGGACAAATTGTGTGTTTAGTATGAAAGAAGATTTAAGGATGTTGAATAACTATTTATAAGTATGTTTTAGGAGATTACTTAAAGACTAGGGGTTCAAGTAAAAACAACACCAAGGAATAAGGATCTTGTCAGTGGTGTGTATATCCAGTTATTGAAGAGTCTCAAGGGATAGGGTGTATAACAAGTCGAGGAATGAGAGGATTATAAGGATAGTTGGGGTTTAAAACCAACTATGGAATAAGTGTTAGTGGCTACTATGTAGAACTTGGTTCAACTAAAGGATCAATAATAATTGTGTATGACTAGTAGTTTCTTGTGCCTTTATAATCCGAAAGAAAACAGTAGTAGAGAATCCATGTTGGGGTGTATAATCAACATGGAAAGGATTAGGTTCTTATACTGAACACTTTGAATCATTGTGTTCTTATTTTTTTCATAATGTTTCATCTTCATGGGTTAAGGTTTTGATTTTAATTAATAAAGGATCATAACCTTCACAATCTTTATAGGTTGATGTTTTTGAAAGGATGAAACTTTGTAAAAGTTAAAGAAATCATTGATTTAAACTTACCACAATCAATGATCCTACAAGACAATGGTATTTAAAGTTGTATCACATGGATGGTTACCTCTACTAGGATCTATAATATTACTCCCACTTGGGTTTAACTGTCTTACATGAAGTCCACATTTTTATAAGTTACAAAAATTCATCTACCAGAAGATAAAACTGAGCTAATGTGAACTAAGAATATTTATATTGGATGAAAAATGAAGGCTTCAACCAAAAAATTAATAAAATATAAGAAAAAAATCTTATAAGTTTATATATTGATCCTCTCAAAATAAATCCAAGTAGGATCCACCACTATAGAAGTTAAAGTGTGAGGAAGTTATATTAAAAAATATACTAAAGTTCATCCTCCAGAAGAAATTTTCTCTTACCGTGGTGAGTATGAATCCATTGAAATCGTTAAATATTTTTTACTCTTAAATTAAAGGTAATCTAAATGAAGTTATTATTTAATTTTGCATGTATATATTTTCATTATTTTCAGAGAATTGATAAAGGAGAACCATGGATCAAGAAGCAAGCCGATTCCATGGAAGAAGCATTAGTTAAGAATGTAAGTGTTAAACTTACTGAATTCATGGAAGAAATAACATTATATTCAAAATAAATATTTAACCATGCATAAAATGAATTTAAAATAATTTTTATGATAATTTTGTTAATAAAGTAGTTCGTTCCTTAAAAGAAATTTTAGAATTCATGAAATACCAATTAGAAGTAATGTCCCAAATTGTTAAAAGTGTTTTAGAATTCTAAACAATATTAAAAGAAGATCCATGAATAAATGTTTCTAATTTTGAAATTATAACATGAAGAGAATGTGAAGTTCCTGAAAAAAAGAAGAAAAATTTAATTCTAAAGTTTCTTGGGTTAGAAATAAAATTAAAAAACATTAAAGTTTCTCAAGTTATATCTTAACCTAAATTTGAGATAAGAACCACTTCCAAAATTCTTAAAGATAACATTATATCTATAAAGACTTAATATAATGGTATAAAGAATGTGAAATCATTATAAGAGTCATCATATTTAATGTTTGAGAAAACTATAACCCTATGTTATGATAAATATGTATACACTAAATACTATACATTAAATTAGATAATTTGTATTTGAAGATTAATATAGATTAAGAAATACATGAAAAACCCACCACTTTTGTGAAGGTTAGAGTGAGAAAAGAAAATTAAAGGACTTTCCCCCAATATGTTTGGAAGAACAAAGTTATTATATGGAAGAAATAAGTTTCGAAAGAAGTATCCACCATAAAAAATTCAACACAATGGAAGAATCTAAGAATTATCATCAAATATTGTTTCTATGAAATGTTAAATACATGGTCATCTACTATTGGAATAATATTATATGGTATGAAAAGATAAGGCCAAAATTAAGGGGGCATAAGGGATGCTAATCAAAACTCATCTAAATACACCCAATCTTCATAAAATAATGAAAATCTATTAAAATTCCACAATTTGAAAAATCATAAAAATTCCTATAGAAGCTTAAGAATAAGTGGTCATGGTGGAGAAAATTTCAAGTTTACTTTTAGTAATAAAAACTCAGATACTTATTATGTAATGATACCTAAAAATATGAATGAATATTCAAGGAATATTGATTGTGTTTCTACCTTGAGGTATAAATAATTAGAATCTATAGGGAAGGTTTCACCCAAGAACAATGTTTTGGAAGATGTCAGGGCTAAGAAACGATTGTACATATTTGGAAGAAAAATCCATTTCATGGATAGTTGTAAACATGTTATGAAAGTTAAAGTTAATATAAGAAATTTCAAAAAAAAATAGTCAATCCGAGATGGTCACAAGAAAATCTGAATGTTGGAGGTAATCTACGATTAAAAAGAGAAGGTTCAATGGATGTTACCTACCAAGAGTAACTTATCAGGAGAAAATAGAGAAAAAGGTAAGGTATTTTCTAGTTTGAGGAATCTTTAATATCCAAGTTTTTCTAATTGAAGACAATAGAATATCAATATTATTTCATAATATGATTCAAAAATTCTACAATGAAATGTGAATTGAAGGTTATGTAACTCAAAGGGATCCCTAAAGTGAAGTTGAAATTACTACATGCATATGATTTGGAAGATGATAAAGTACTAGATTCCAAATATTAATTGAAATATAGATTCTATCATCTCAAAAATTCATCATCTGTACTCTCCCATTGTTATATAAAAAATAAAGTTTAAATTCAAAGGGGAAAAATTTAGTTGTTGATGAAAAAGTAAGCATTATCCTATAAAGGGAGTGAAACCAACTTTTTAGGCTTGAAAATTTTGAATTATATGTTTGAGAGGGACGTAAAAAGTTTCTTGAATTTAAGTGTTATGAAAATTCCCATAAAATAATAATTTATAAAATTTAGCATTACTTAGTAAATGTTATGGAAAACTTTAATATTTGAGTTAATCAATAATGTTTAATATAATGATCATGGATCATGTAGACTTAGAGTTGGTTGATTTTTAAATTATTTATTTAAAGAAAATGATGTTATCCTTCTCTCAGAAAGATCAAGGTTTATATTTAGTTCAAAAAAAAAGGGATAATATGAAAAACTAATTAATGATCCCCACATAATGTTATTGAAATAATAGATAAAAGAAACATTTTATTTTATTATCAATAAGTGGAGAAAGAAATTATCACACATATTTCCATTGAGGATGTATGGTGATATTGAAAATAAACATTAAGGTGGATATTATTATGCCCAATGTATTTTGGTTGCACTTTTTTTCATTACGTCAATATGTCTCTAAAAGAAAGTTTTTTTTGGAAAAAAGTGAAAATATGAGTTTATAGAAGAATGTGAAAATATGAGTTTCTGGAAGAATGTGAAAATACAATTTTTGAAAAGAAAGTGAAAATATATTTTTCTAGAAGAAGGAAAAATATGGGTTTCTAAAGATCATTTGTGAGTTTTATATATGAAAATATAGAAGGATAATTTATTGACTCATCAGAAAGAAAAATATAGGTAGAGAACAATGAGTTGGATGTTTAAAGAGATATATTCACATTAGGAAAGTTCATTATTCTAGCTGGGATTTGAGGGATATTTTATTGTTCTACTAACCATAAATTGATTTTAATGATCACAAACATTCATAAAGTATTTATTTTTATTATTTAATTAATTCATATGTTACTTTTTCTTTATTTTTTTATTCTATTTTTAATTTAAATTTTTATTTTTATTTATCATAATTATTTCGTTTTATTTATTTTTTACATATTCATCTTTTATTTTTATTGTCTATATTATTATTTATATATATTTATCATTATTGTTTTGGAAAAATTAATTATCTAAATGAATTTTTTACCATTATTTATCCTTTATAAATTACTTATTAACAGTAATGTGAAATGGGTGAGTTAGGGTGGGGTGTCCCAAGCCTGTGTGGGATTGAGATTATGCTAGTTTTAAATAAAATCCCATATATTATGAGAATAATAAATTTCAATCCCTTCCCAACCTACATAAGTCTACGGGTAGCCTACAGAACTTCTCAATGTTTTTTTTTAAAATATACAATTTATAATCATTTAAATATTGTATTTTTCTCATTATTAATGGTAATTATGGGGATAATTATAGATCTTTAATATCTGGAGATTTAATGGATATGATGGAACATTTTTTATGACTTAATGATGGTATAAAGTGATTCTAATAGAGTGAAGAACTATTTTGATGCATAGTAGGAGAGTGATCGATGAGGGGAAATGAATGATGATGTTGGTTGTGTGGTGATGTGAATGGATTGAACTATGAGTGAATGATATCTATCTAGTTAATGAACAGTTCTGGAGGAGGAAATCTGGGTTCCCTTGAGGTCCTTTCCTAAATTCTTAATAAAAAATTAAATTAAATTATAAAATTAATTAATCAAACACAAAATATTATATTTAAAATAACTCTATTATAATTGAAACCATGTGAAAGGGATATGAATTCAATTCTTCAAGAGGTGGGATTAAAAAATATGTGGATATGGTTAATAATTACTTTTAAATATTATAATATCATATTAAAACCACAAATATATACTTATTTAAAATTTACATGTGAATTAATGATGAATTAGTATAACCATTACGATGAGAAATCAGATGTCTTGCAATGATGAATTTTTTATTAAAAAATTGAAATGTTAGTGAAGAATATATTGTAATAATAATATTTTTTTAAAAATCAGACTCGTGGGTAAGCTTGTACCAATGTTGGATAAACCCACCTTATATTGTAACCACACGGGCTTAACCTATATTGGACCATGCTCTAAATGATCAAAATATTTCAGCCCACCCTGCCACACATCCACCTTATATCATTGAAGCCCGCGTGTAGTGGGATAATTTTTCATTAGTAATTATTACCCATATACAAGATTTAATAAGATGGTTTTTACCCTTAAATTTGTTTTCAATCATTGTTGTTACCCTTACATAACATCCCTTATACACTAATAAAAGATTTATTTTTTATTTTTTTACCTTTGTGTAGCTTTGATGTACCCTTAAAAATGATTTTATTTTTTACTTGATTAGCCTTATATAGCTCCCCATCACCCTTACAAGAGCTATGATTTATTCTGATTACCCTTATTCATATTTTATATTAACTTTATGAAGAATGGGAAAACATAAGTTTACCATTTCACATATCGTAGTCAGCCTTATATAGGTATGTGCTTCAAACTTATGCATTCCATGGTTTCAATTCCTTACCTTGATGCAAGATACCTTTATGCAAGCTACCCTTACACAAGTTAACCTTATAAAACACATAAATTTATTGTACATAATCACATAGCACATGCTTCCTTTACAAAATATTTTTTTTCAATTTACCTTTACATAAACTATATATTTTATGATTCACCCATACAAACTCATGATATCTTACCCTTATATTGGTATGAATATATATAAATCTAAAAATTACTTCATTTTCAGTATTTCCATGCTATTTTCTTTTTTTTTTTATGATTTTTAGAAATGTTTTAATTATCGTAACAATTCTATTAATTCGCATTAATGACATAGACCATATACGAAGTATTTTTATATTTTTAAACACTTATAATATGATGATTACATTTTTTCTTCATTATTTCATATTTTTATAACATGTAACTCAAATATTTTTAATTTTAATTTTATTATTAATTTTTTAAATATTTTTTATGATAAATGATGTTATTCAAACATGTTTTTTGGTTTTTAATAAAATATATTTAAATATTAGTATTATCACATGATTAAAAATGGAAAAATTATTTTTTAATTTTATATATGCGAGATTCCGGTTATTTCTTTGGTAAAAACTTATGTGATTGTTTTAAACAATGTGTTTTTAAATTGATTTTAATTTCTATAATACTTCTAAATTAAGACAACATTTTTATCAAAAAATTGAAACTCATCATTTAATCTTCCGCTCTATTGGATAATTAAGAAATATAATCATTATTATTTTGAATCGTAATTTCCTAATATTTATATTGTTCTTGTTGAGTTTATTTTTCTTTTAAGCGGTCATGGAAAGAATATAATCAATTATGATCAAGATTCATGAAATGTGGAATCCAATTATTTCAAGACCCAAATGATTCCAAAACATTTATAATGGAATTAAAGTCTATAAATAAAGGCCTTTGGAGGCTTGGAAAACATCAACTCATCTATATCATCTTTCTTATGCTTTCATTCAATGTGATAAAATTCTATTGAAGCTCTCAAATCTCTCTTTTTCTAAATCTAATTTTTTCTGCAATGTGTGTGTCCAAAAATTTTAATATCATTCTCACCCTCTCTATATTTTCATTCTACCTATGTGCTCGTTATATTCTTTTGGAGAATTGAGAGTAATCTAAAATTATTATCTTCTTTATCTTTCTTTTTTTGGTTACAAATAGATTTAAGGAAGGGGACTAAGGATTACTTGTTTTTTCTTTTCAAATCAAAAGGGACTATTATTATTTAGGTTAATAGATTTTTCATTGAAGATATATTGTCTACTATATCTGGTCTCATTTTATAACATAAATAGAAAGGGATAATTTTGGAATCTTGGCTACAAATAAATCCATCCGACTAAGGTATTAAATCCTCAAGCGATTGAGGTGGTATATTTAGGGGTACCTTTTGGTACTTATTCTAAACTTCTTTATCAAATATAGTGTCTTATTTACTTTTCAAAATGGAATTTATTTACCAATTTCAACTATTTATTTTATTTTTTATTTAATCCATGAAACACGCTTAGTCAATTTATCTTCAAATTTCACTTTTTTATTTCTTCTACTTCTAATTTTTCTATTGTGCCTTCATTAAATTTGGTTCTTTTTATTTTTTTTATATATTAGTTTTTGTTTTCTTTTAAATTTTTTAAATGGAAATTCACGCCCTCTTTTAATTTTATCACTTATCCCTGACCTATGTATAACATCAAATTATTTTTGAATTCATTTTAAGTTCCATTATTATTAAATTCATTCAAAGTCTACATTATTAAAATCTATAATTTTTTTCAAACAAAGATATATTTTTAGAATGGATTTTTGAAACACCCATAGTGGTCCCGATTGAAAATCACTAGGTAGTGCTCCATTTTTTGGTGGTACTATTTATTCTTATTAGAAATATTGAATGTCTACTTTTCATAGATCTATATATTATCATTTTTATAATATTTTTATGCATGGATATTCTCTTTCATTTTATAAATAAAAAAAATATTCCCCAGATGACATTTCTGATTTTGAATTATATAGTAAAACTATTAATACAATAAATTGTGGTGTAGATTTTAAGGATTTTAATACAATTTCTTCATGTAAAACTACTAAAAAAATCAGGAAATTATTATTATTTATGAATAAAGGTATAAATAAAGATAAATACACAAGTCTTGATATGTATATGTTGGATTTTTATAGTTTGACTTTACATCCTAAAGAATCTATCCTTTCTATTTTTATTAGATTTATTGACATTTTTAATGTAAAAAAAATATCTTTTGGATATATTTTTATAGAAATGTTGGTCAGGAAAATAAATTGGGGTTTACCAAGAAGCTGGGATGCAAAATTCAACATAATCCTAGTGGATAAATATATCAAGAACATGCATGTTGAGGAACTCATAGGTTCTCTCATAAAAAATTAAATAACAATGAAGAGACAAGTGGAAAATGAAGTTAAGGATGTAAAGGATACTAAAATAAAAATTTACTTATAAAAATAATGATGACTCTTTTAGGAGTGAATATATCATTGATAAATTTACCAAGATGATGAAAAAGTACAAGATAAAGAAGAGATGCACTTGAAAATTCAAAATGAAAAATAACCAATTTGAAGCAACTTTTTTAGGTTTTAGAAATATGGGCCACATTAAAACTAAATGTACCTTAAACATGAAAACGTATAAATACATGAGGCAACATAAAATGGATTTAACAGTCTCAACATTGAGTTCCATTGAGGGATTTATTTCTATATACAAATCATGTGATGAACGTCATAATTGTTTAATGAAATGTGGCAAGGACGAAATTGAGTTTAGTTCTAAAATTTTTTATTCCCCATCTCATCCCTCTTCTTACTCATCTTAATCTTCTACCTCTTCTATAACTTATCAAGATCTTATAAATGATAAAATTTTTTGGTCGGAGTGGATACTCAAGAGGGGGTGAATTGAGTTCCAATTAAAATATCTGTTAAAAACTTTAGAATAAAAATCCCCCAAATTAAAATAGCCCATTTAATTAAGGAAGTAGATATATAAATGATTTATTGTTCAACAAGTTTCTCAAAGGTTGATTAATCCTCATTTGAATTAGTGTGGAAACTAATTCAACTTTTGAATCAAGTTTACTAAATTAATCATATATACACACTAACCAAAACTAACTATCAGAGTGATTATAAAAACAGATTTCTGTCTTTGAAAACATAAGTAGCGGATAAATGAAAAAGTGAGTACTTGAAAGATAAGCACAAAAATTTAAACAAGAGGTTCAGTCTTAAGTCAAGACCTAATCCTCTCCACTTGGTGATCACCTACCACCAAGCAGTTTAAATAAAACTTGATACACAGCCTGTATTAGTAAGTACAACAGTTTTCACAAACTATCCAGGTTTAGCAACGTCTACCACATTTCTACGTGAGAAAAAAAAAACACCCAAGCCACACTAGGCTTCTCCCATAGTTATACATGGGAAACAAGTGTAGAAAGAGTTTGGTATGAATATGTTCAGGATCCCCCAATTCAAGAACAAGAGACAGTGTGTGTAAAATAGACACACTACTCAAAAATGTAAAATACTAAACACAGTAGAGATAAAGATGTTAGGAAAAAGTTTAGAATGCTCTTTGTATTGTCAGATCAGCTTTGGACTCCTTGGAATGAAGGAAAATGAAGTTATGGTCCTTCTCTAGAAGTTTCCTCTAAAATAGAGTGTCACAACTTCCAGGTTCTGACTTTGAGGTGTAAAAATGATTAGCTTCTTGGATCAGAAGCTCTTCGTAGCACACCACCATAGTGTTGAATATGTTCTTCCGACAAATCTTTTTGATTATTTTGGATCTTTAGAATGAGTGCTCGAGTTTTCTTCTTATTTCTTCAGATATTGGGTACAATATGTTTCTCCCTTATGTGTGTGTATCTCTATTCACCTTTTCTCTGGGTCTCTCTCTATATATAATTTTTCTAGCTCAGCTTTCCCTTATTTAATTTAGCAGGGGCCGACAAGAGGAATGTTCCACCCATATTTGGACTTCCTCGTACCTCGTACAGTTTCCGGATATGACATCAAATATCATTAAATAATGTTAGGTGCCTTAAATTGTCCAGACATGACCGTTATGATAATATTAAAAAAATTAGAAAATTAAAGAATATTTTATCATTATACTGGTAGTAGATGCTTGTCAAGCAGTGGACTTCAACAGTAAGCTCCTCAACAGTAGACTTCTTCGGTAGGATCAACAGTAGACCTTTCCAGCGGTAGACTATCTCAATAGTTGACTTCACCAATGGTGGAGTTTTCTTGTAGTATAATTCCACTAACGGTAAACTTGTCCCGCAATAGACATGAAATGAGAACCATATAATCATAGACCTTCAGTGGTAATTATGACAGTAGACTTCTAATAGAAGCCTTGATAACAGTGACCCTGTCACAACAGTGACCTGTAAAAGTGACTCTTCGTCTGTAAGCTTTGGTAAGTACTCCAACAGTAGACTTATCATAGTGACCTTTGAAAAAAATATTCCAACAGTAACTCGGGGTCATCAATGGTGACCTTTAGAAACCTTCAAAAGAAGTGTTCTCAAGGTTGAACATTAGCATGATAGTGACTTTTAGCTACAATGACCTATAACGGTGGTCTTAAATAGAAAGCTCTTAACAGTAGCCTTTAACTGTGAAATTTTACCTAGGGAAATGTAAACTATAATTTGATGCAACAAATTCATGAGACTAAAGGTATAAAGGTTGTTCAGGATAAATAATATAGAGATAGATTAAAAGGGATTATCAAATGACATAATATATTATGATCAATATTAAACATGATTTGGGATTATCAAAATTGGTGAGTCCAACAATCTCCCCTTTTTGATAATCACAAATTATGCCAGTATGTATTGATTATAGGTATTATAGATAAGAATATAATACAGTTATTAAAAAGAGATCAAATTGAACCTTAGTTCAATTATGGTTTTCACTGGTATCAGAGATAAATAAGAGTGTAATATCAGAGGATATTAGTACATGATATCAGAGGGAAAATCATAAAAGGTCCTTAGAGAGTAATTAAATCACAAGATCATATTATTGATTATATTAGTGATCATATTATCACTCATATTAGCACTCATATTATCATAACATTTCACCCCCATTGTGATTAAAAAAATACACAAATAGAGATGACAGAGAATACTTGTATTAATTGAATGCCATTACATGACCCAAAAAGAATACAAAATATCTATCAAAAGACAAACAAATTCAATACACATCAACCTCAGGAAATTGTTCTTCCCCTTTGGAAGAAGAATGTGGAGGATGAGCTGTTGGATCAGCAGGTTTGGGAATTGTTGTAGGGATAACTGGAGGGGCAGTAACAAAAGCTCATGTGTTTCTGTAGTGAGTTGATATCTGAGTTATGAAGGCAATGATTCTTTTGATGGCCCGAGCAGGAGTCATCATGGAAGAAACACTGGTTTGTGATGCAGGTAAGGCAAGAGGGACTATAACATGAGTACAATCCACATGAAGAAAGGGTAGGAGAGTATTTCTGAAATACATAATAATACTTCATCATCTTTCCATAGTTGAGATGAAATCACCTTGGTTCTCCATGAGTTTCTATAAGGCAGGAGTCAGCTGTCCCAGCTTGCTGACTTTTTATTTGAAGGCTCTAGTTACTGGTGGAATTTTGAGATTTTCTCACAAAAGCTAAAAGTGATCATCCATCCGATGCTTAGAGTAAATCCATTAGTAGTAATGATAAATCTGCTCCTTTATACTTTTCTAATTTTGGGCAGCCTCTATCATGAATTCACTAAATATTTTTTGCACATCCCTGGTAGTAGTGATAATCTGAGTCACAGATTGAGAGTCAGGTGCACTGACACCAAAAAACATGGAAAATTCTTCATTGACCACTATTCTGAATGTTGACAAGTCCACCGGTGGTGCGTTTGAGGTTGAAGCAGTAGCAGAGGCAGCCAAAGGTGTTATGGTGAAATAAATAGTTTCTTTAAAGTGCTTGGTCAACTCACTAATATGCTTCTTCACATCATCATCTTGATTTTTCACATGATTTTTCATTTGGTACTTAAAGCTTTTAAAAACAGTGACCATCTGCTGGACAACTCCTCTGATATAATTAATGTATTTATCTTCTTGAGTCCTAGAAGCTGTAAGATCAGTCAAGATCATCAAATATTTCCTTAGAATCTCTACAGATTGAGTCAAATCCCTTAACTGATTCTAGCTCTGTGATATTTCATGGGCCAGATTAGTTAGAATGGCATAATGAACTCTGGCCATCTCAGCTCTAGTTAGCTATTGAATCAATGCTAATTTCTTCTCCATTTCAGAAGACCTAATATCAAACTTTATTTTCAAATCTACCTTTAGAGATTCAAGATCCACTTTTCTAAAAGAATCTTCAGTAACTGTAGTCACTGGAGGTACTGCAGTAGGCTTTGAAACAATATGCACTAATTGACTTCTGTTGGGAATTTCACCATCAGAATCATCATAATCCAGTCCTAACACCAGATACCCTAGGTCTTTAGTCCACTCCTTAATTTCATGGATGATAGATACAGATCCTCTTGCAACAGGATGCTTCCCCCCACTTGGAGATACCTCTGGAGTAATGTCCTCTGTCGGTTCTACTCTTGGAATATCCTCTTCTGTTTCTTCTACTATTAAAACCTCTATCTGATGCATTGACTCATCAGTGGGGCGAGCTACTGCTTCCAAAGAATAATCAATTACCTCTTCTTATATGAAAAAAGGTGTCATTACCACTTTCTAGCTAGACATTGTCCTTTTTGATTCACCTATCAGAGGACTCTGACTGAGTTCATGTTCTTCATTGTCCTCATCTTTAACTTCCTCCTCTTCAGCTTCCTCCTTCTCTTCATCTCCATCACTTGCCTCCTGTTCCTCATGATCAGAATGATCTAACTCAGCAGCATCATCCTCTTCTGTGGTGTCTCTGATAGTAGTCTGAGATACTTCTCCTTATTCACTGGTCTCAATATCACTGTCCCTTAAAACAGGTTCTTTCCTAGGCAGTTCTATTGGAGATCAAGGTGCTCCAGAGGCTGTCATTACAACTGAACTGGCTGGAAAATCTGGATCACTCCCATCATCAATGGTGGTGTATTCTCTTCTAGGATCCACAGTTCTTTCAACTTCCTCATCTGAATAGGCAGGCTCTGGATCGTCAATATTTAATCCCTGATCTCTCTGATCTTTTGGCCTAGATGGATGAGTTACAGGATCAAATTTTTCATTTATTTTTCCTTCAACATTCACCAATTCCTTCTTCCAAGGATTCGAGCTGATTTTCATAAACTTACAGATGACCTTGGAGATAAAAATACTGTTTCTGGCCACTATCATTTCTTATTTTCTTCCAGCCACACCCTTTAATTTCATCATTATATAAATTAACTTGGACTGAAAAAGGGCACTAGATTTTGAGCTTGGTTTGGTCATATCCTCCAACTGTGCCATCCATAGCCAACACAAATTGATCTTCTCCCCATGCTTCAATAGGTACAACAGGAACATGTCATGATAATTCAGTACTGCAAAGTCCCCTCTCCTAGGACTGATCACATGTTGGATGGATTTAAATAATAGCATATATTCCCCATTCATCTCAGAAGCTATGATTTTCCTTTGAGTCTTATCTCCGGTCAGCTCTTCCAGAGCTCTCTCATACCCAAAAATCTCACTATCTAGAGGAGCCACTCTAGAATATTTATTAAAAACTCCTTCATGATTGACTCTCAAACAAGTATCCCACTCAGTAGATGTAAAGATAACTTCATTTCCATTTACCCTAGACACCAGCCTATGCACATCATCTTCCTTTTAAAACACCAGGTATTCATAAAATTCCTTCACAAGCTTCAGGTAGTACAACCCATTATTGTTGGCAATGCATTCTGTCCAAAACAGAACTTATAGTACCTCCATCACTAAATAATTGCTTGAAATCAACCATTATTCACTTTTTTTCCTTCCCATGCACTAAAACCATCTTTGAAAGGTGCAAATTAATAGGCCCTATTGGTGCACTACTACCACTACTGATCTCGGCTCAGGTCATGTTTGGCCTTGGCGCATCTTCATTGACAGTCGGGGGGATGCTTGGTTCTAGCCATAGAGATTGAAAGAGGTTTGAGGGTTTAATGAGAGAGTTAGAGTTTAGGGATTTTCAAGGAAAGGTTCGGTAGTGAGGGAGATTGGATTGAGATATGTTCGAAATATAATTTTTATCAATTAGGGATTGATGATAATATTAATCAAATAATAAAGACAGTTCATATTCTCGCATAAAATAAATGGTAAAATCAAACAGTGAGGTGTCCAATAGTGAGGTTCCTAATAGCGAGGTACCTAACGGTGAGGTTTTTAATGGTGAGGTTCACCAGTGAGGTCTAACAGTGAGGTACACCAGTGAGGTACAACAGTGAGGTGCACCAGTGAGGTACAACGGTGAGGTACACCAGTGATGTACAATGGTGAGGTACACCAGTGAGGTACAACGGTGAGGTAAACCAGTGAGGTACAATGGTGAGGTACACCAGTGAAGTTCCTAATAGTGAGGTTCGACTGTGAGGTTTCTTATATTAAAGTTAATTATCCCTAACTAATGTTTGATGTAATTTAATCTCTCTGAATTCAATGGCTTTGTGAATATATTTTCCAATTGATGTTCCTTACCAATGAATTCAAGAGTGATATCACCTTTTTGATAATAACCTCTCAAAAAGTGATGTCTCACATCAATATGTTCTTCCTTAGCATGAGCTACGGGATTTATGGAAATGTTAATAGCACTTGTATTGTCACACTTTATAGAGACATGTTTGAATAGATATCCATAATCTAGTAAAGTGTGTTTCCTCCACAGAATTTTAGCACAACAACTACCAGTAACTATGTATTCAGCTTCGGCAGTAGATAATGCAACATAATTCTGTTTATAACTACACCATGATACTAGTGACTTTACCAAAATGTGACATGTCCCAGAGGTGCTTTTTCTATCTAACTTATAACCAGTAAAACAAGAATCATAATAACTCATCAATTCAAATGATTGTGATTTTGGATAAAATAGTCATTTGTTGGGAGTATAATTGACATATTTGAAAATCTTTTTAACAGAAATTAAATGAGACTCTTTTGGATTAGCTTAAAAGTGAGCACACGTACATACACTGAACAAAATTTCAGGTCTAATAGCTGTATGTTAGAGTAAACTCCCTATCATACCTTTGTAGTTGGTTTGATCTACTGGTTCTCTAGCTTCATCAGCATCGAACTAACAAGTGGTTCTCATAGGTGTGTCACTACCTTTACTACCATCCAAAGAAAAATGTTTTAAAATAGCCTTAATATATTTACATTAATTCAAAACAATGCCCTTTTTATTTTGAAAGATCTGAAATCCATGGACAAATTTCAGTTCTCCCATTAAACTCATTTCAAATTCATTTTGCATCATTTTTAAAAAATAAATATATAATGAATTTTTAGTTGATTAAATAATTATATCATCTACATAAATTTTTACTATAAAAACATCTTTGGAAATCCTTTTAATAAAAATAATAGGATCAGCTATCCCTTTGGTAAAACTTTTTGAAATAAGAAAAGAGCTGAGCCTATCATACCATGCTCTTGGAGCTTGTTTTAAACCATATAAATCTTTAGAATGTTTAATAACATGATTTAAAAAATGGGCATTTGTAATGCTAGGGGGGTTTTCAACAAACACATCCTCAACTATATACCCATTTAAAAAAGAACTTTTAACTTCCATTTGATAAAGTTTATAATTCAGATAAGTTGCATATGCAAGTGGTATTCTAATGGATTCTTTTCTAGATACAGGTGAAAAGGACTCCTCGTAGTCTATTCCTTCTTCTTGACTATATCCTTGTGCAACTAACATAGCCTTATTTCAAACTATATTTCAAGACTCATCAACTTTGTTTCTAAAAACCCATTTTGTTCCTATTGTTAAAGTTTCCTTAGGTCTCACAACTAATTCCCAAAATTTATTTCTTACATACTGATTTAATTATTCATGCATAACCATTAACCAAAATTCATCATTGATAGCATCATTAATATTTTTGGGTTCAAGCTGTGAAAGAAAAGCTTGATGTTGAACCTAGTTTCTCAGGGATTCTCTTATTTGTGTTCCTCTATTTAAATCACCTACAGAATCATCTAGAGGATGATTATTAAAAGTCCTAATGCCACTAGGAATGGTTGAATTGGATTCCTCATGGTTTTATGATGGTTCAAACTCAACAGGTGTAGATTCTTGAAAATTCCCAGAACTGGACACTTTTATAGGGGATTCACTATCTTTATCATTAAGGTCCAGAATTGACATATCTTCCTCAAGATGTTCAAGAGAGGTTTTAGGCTCATGTGGATTAGTGTCATCAAATTTTACATGAACAGATTCTTCCACACATTTTATTTTCTTATTGAACACTCTATAGGCTTTACTTGATATAGATTAACCTAGAAAAATTCCTTCATCACTTTTGGGAGAATTTTTTTCAATATTATATTTAGTATTAAGGATAAAGACTTTTCAACCAAAAACTATAAAGTAATTAACCTTAGGCTTCCTATTGTTCCGAAGCTAATAAGGGGTCTTCTTATGAATAGGACTGGTCAAAACTCTATTGATGATATAACAAGTTGTATTTACAGCTTCAACACAAAAATAGATTGGTAAATCATACTCATTGAGCATTTTTCTAGTAATTACTTGAAGGGTCGTATTTCTTCTCTCTAAAACTCTATTTTGTTGAGGTGTTCTAGGATAAGAGACATTATGACTATATACATTATGTGAGAAAAATGATTCAAACTCATGATTTTCAAACTCACGGCCATGATCACTTCTCAAGGTCTTGATTAGAAGTCCACTAAGATTTTCTACAAAATTGGAATATTTGATAAAATAGGAAAAAGCTTCACTTTTGTGAGCTAGAAAGTATACCCATGCATACCTAGAAAAGTCATCTACAAGAACATAAAAATAGTGCTTCCCATTTAAACTTGAAACTCTTGATGGTCTAAACAAATCCATGTGAACCAAATCAAGTGGATGAAAAGTTGAAACTTATTTTTTTAGTTTGAAAGAAACTTTGTGTTTCTTTCCCTTTTGAAAGGGATTACACACTTTGTCAAGTTGGAATTATAATTTAAGTAAGTCTCTAACTAAACCTTTCTTAGATATCTTCCTAAGAGAGTGCACATTGCAGTGTCCTAACCTTTGGTGCCATAACCATGATTTCTTATTAAAAGAATTTAAGCAAGAAAAATTTTTCTTGGCTAAGGAATTTAGATCAACAACATATAAATTTACATTTCTACATGCAGTGAAAACTAAATCATTTTTATAATTGAAAACACCGCATGCATAATTCTAAAAGTTAACATTAAAACCATCATCACATAATTGAGAGGTGCTAAGTAAATTGTACTTTAGTCTATCAACAAAAAGTACTTTAGAAATTAATATTGTATCAGGGTTACCAATTTGGCCTAAGCCAAAGATCTTTCACTTTTCATTGTCACCAAAAGTGACATGTCTTCCATAAAATTTAATAAATATTTTGAAGAAAGAGTAGTTTCCTATCATATGTCTTGAAAATCCATTGTCTAAATACCATAAGGTTTTATAAGAACTTTTTAAGCAACTTCCCTGCAAAATATATTAATCATTGGGAAAATCTGGTACCCATATTTTCTTAGGTCCAGAGAGGTTAGCGAGTAAAAATTTGGGAACCCATATTTGTTTTATAGATTTCCTAAAATCAGAAGACATAATTTGAGACATAAATAATTTGTTTTTTCCCTTAGAAAATTGTTTCTCAAATGATGGTCCAGAACTAGAACTAGCATTGAGTTGTCCAGATTTTTTAACAAATTTGGTTTTGCTAAATTTTCTCGATCCGGGTTGATATCCTAGCCCAGTTGTATATTTTGGAGTAATCTATTTTCCTAGAAACTGTGTCATGGTATCCCTACCAGTAGTGAACATATCAAGATCCTATCTTAATTGGTCATTAGACAATTTTAACTCTGTATTTTCTTTTATAAACATGGAGAGTTTCTCTTTTTCAGTATCCAGATTTGACCTGTAATTTTCATTTAAGGCATGGTATCTTTTTAGTGATTTATATTTATCCTTGAGTTCATTAAAGGTATCCTCATGCATCTCACAATATCTAAACAGTTCATTTTAGTCATATAATTATCATAATGAGAGTCACTATTATTCCCATATTAATAAGTATTAAGCACAGGGGAATTAAGTGTTACCTCAGATGTTTCTGTCATGAAAAATAGTTAGCATGTTTGTTTTGTTCAATGTCAGAGACTTCAGATTCACTTGAGACGTCTTCTGAAGCACTCCAAGTATCTTTCATAGCCTTTTTGTAACCTTTTCCTTTATCCTCATATTTTCTCTTGAATTTCTGCTTGGGGCAGTCTGCCTTCACATGACATTTTTGTTTACATTCATAGCATACTATTTCATTTGTACCATGATTCCACTTCCTGTCTTTCTTCCATTATCATTTATTATCATACTTAATTTTGAAGTTTGACTTCCTAAAGAATTTCTTCTTTTAGTAGAACCTTTTGAATATTAATGGCAAGTTGTGAAATCTCTTTATCACTGTCTAAATTTAACTCTTCACTTGTAGAACTGTCTACAGGTACTTGATGTTTTTCTTTTTCTTTGTTCTTTGAGGAAGAAGTCTTGAATAATACTGAATTCTTCCTTGGTTCTTCTTCTATTTCTTGATTCATCATAAGCTCTTCTTCATACATCATTAGCTTTCCAATTACCTCCTTTTCTGGTAGCTTGCTGATTTCA
Organism: Viscum album; assembly: GCA_963277665.1. Taxonomy (NCBI): domain Eukaryota; kingdom Viridiplantae; phylum Streptophyta; class Magnoliopsida; order Santalales; family Viscaceae; genus Viscum; species Viscum album. The sequence goes on along the minus strand of OY728152.1, from coordinate 1,903,715,733 downwards.
CATGATTCTCAGATTGATACAGAAGTGCCTCTCCATTTGTCAGGTAGACATCTAAGCGGCCTCATGATTTGGTATTTGTTGTCCACTGGTTTCCCCAGAAAACTCATGGTGTTCACTATTTCATTGAACCTAAGGCAAATTTCAGAGATAGGTTCATTATGCTTTACTTTAAAATTATCATATTTAATAGTATAGGTATTTAAACTCATGTCTTTAACATTTGTTGTTCCTTCATGAGAAACAACCAAAGTATCCCAAATTTCACAAGCATTCTTACAGGCAGATATTCTATTGAATTCCTCATCATCTAAAGCATGAAACAAGGCATTAATATCTTTACAATTATTATTATAAGTAGTTTTAGTCAATTAAGACCATGTATCCCTAGTAGTAGTAGGTAATTCATGTTTTTCTTGAATTGTGTCCCAGATTTCAGGACCTAGGCTTTCCAGATACATTTTCATTTTCAATTTCCACCGACCATAATTATTTCCATTAAATAAATGTAGCATGTTAGTAGCATCACCCTTAACTAGATTATCCATAGGAGACTAAATGTTTTTAAGGAACTGAAAATTTATATATAACAAAAATTTTAAGATATTTGTGGTGCAACTAAAATTACAGTTGAAAAGAATTTGAAAATCTTCAAAAACTGGTTTGATGGTATGAATAAAGAACTTATCTGATACCAAATGATGGTCCAAGTGGATACTCAAGAGGGGGGTGAATTGAGTTCCAATTAAAATTTCTGTTAAAAACTATAGAATAAAAATCCCCCAAATTAAAACAGACCACTTAATTAAGGCAATAGAGATATAAATGATTTATTGTTCAATAGGTTTCTCACATGTTGATTAATCCTAAGCTGAATTAGTGTGTATGCTAATTAAAATTTTGAAACAAGTTTAATAAATCAATAATATATACACACTAACAAAAACTAACTATCAGAGTGATTATAAAAACAGATTTCTATCTTTCAAAACATAAGCAATAGATAAATGAAAAAGAGAGTACTAGAAAGATAATCACAACAATTTAAACAAGAGGTTTAGTCTTAAGTAAAGACCTAATCCTCTCCACTTGGTGATCACCGGACGCCATGTAGTTTATATAAAACTTGACACATAGCCTGTATCAGGCAGTACAACCATTTTCACAAACTATCTAGGTTTAACAACCTATACCACAATTTTATGTGGGAAAACAAACACCCAAGACCCACTAGGATTCTTCCATAGTTATGCATGGGAACCAAGAGTAGAGAGAGTTCAGTATGAGGATGTTCAGGATCTCCCAGTTCAAGCAAAATAGGCAGTGTGTGTAAAATAGAAACACTGCTCATAAATGTAAAATACTAAACACAGTAGAGCTAAAGATGTTAAGAAAAAGTTTAGAAGTCTCTATGTGTTGGCAGATCAGCTCTGGACTCATTGGAATGAAGGAAAATGAAGCTTTGGTCCTTTTCTGCATGTTTCCTAAAAAACAGAGTGTCGCAACTTCCATGTTCTGACTTTAAGGTGTAAAAATGATCAGCTTCTTGGACTAGAATCTCTTAGTAGCACACCACAATAGCTTTGAATATGGTCTTCAAACAGATCTTTTTGAAGCTTAGGGATCTTCAGAATGAGTGATCGGGTGTTCTTCTTCTGGCTTCATATATCAGGCACTGTATGTGTCTCCCTTATGTGTGTATAGCTATGTTCACCTTTTCTTTGGGTCTCTCTCTATATAAATTTTTCAGCTCAGCTTTCCCTTTTTTAATCCAGTAGGGGACGACAAGAGGAATGATCCACCCAAGTGTGGTATTCCTCATACCTCAAACGGTTTCCTGATATTTCTGCAAATATCATTAAATAATGTCAGGTGCATTAAATTGTCCATACATGAACGTTACCATAATATTAAGAAAATTATTAAAGTAAAGAATAGGTTATCATTAGACTGGTAGTAGATCCTTGTCAATCCATGGACTTCAATAGTAAGCTCCTCAATATTAGACTTCTTTTTAGGCTCAACAGTAGACCTTTCCAGTGGTAGACTATCTCAACGGTTGACTTCATTAATGGTGGAGTTTCCTAGCAGTAGAATTCCACTAACGGTAGACTTGTCCTGCAGTAGACTTGAACTGAGAACAATATAACAATAAACCTTCAATGGTAAGTATGAAAATAGACTTATAACAGAAGCCTTGATAAAATTGACCTTTTCACAAAAGTGACCTGTAATAGTGACTCTTCATATATAATATTTGGTAAGTACTCCAATGGTAGACTTGTAACAGTGAACTTTGACAGACAGATTCCAATTATAACTAGAGATCTTCAACGATGACCTTTAGCAACCTTCAACAGATGTGTTATCAACAGTGACCTTTATCATGATAGTGGCTTTTAGCAACATTGACCTATAACGGTGGTCTTGAACTGAAAGATCTTACCAATAGCCTTTAACTGTGAACATTTGCTTAACGAAATGTAAATTGTAAGCTGATGAAACAAAGTCACGAGACTAAAGGTATAAAAATTGTTCAGGATAAATAATATAAAGACAAATTAAAATGTATTATCAAATGACATAATATATTATGATCAGTATTAAACATGATTTGGGATTATCAATATAAGTGAGTCTAACAAAAATGAACTTCAAAATGGTTTATTGATATTACTAAAAAAATAAAATATATTTTAAAAAATACAAAAATTTTATTTCCAAAAAATATAAAATTTTTAAAGGAAAAGTGGATTTACTTTTAAAATTAAAATATCTACCAAATATTTTAAATTTATAATTTCATATTAAATAACTAAAAAACTAATTTTTTTTATTTAACCCAAGGATTTGATAATTTAAATAATGTTTTGGGTTCTTAAAAACCTATTAAAAATCACTACGGTTTTTGAATTTATAAAAAATCTAGTTTTCCAAAAAATTTAAAAAAGGAAAATTTTGTAAAGAGAATTTAATAAAATAACTTTTATAATTATTGATAGAAATTTGGTTATTTACATTATGAATAAAACTATAAAAATACATGATATGGTTGACCTAGAAGCATTAATATTTATTCTCATATTTAAATTGGAAAAACATATTAAAAAAAGTGTGGATTCAAAAATCATTATTAGTAAACTAAAGTGAACCCAAGTTATGGGTACCAAAAGATATAGTTTCTTAAATATTTCATAGAAAGAGTAGAACTGAAGAAACTACATGGTATATGGATAGTGGGTGATCAAGACATATGTGTGGTGATCTTTCCAAATTCAATCATATTAATTTGTTTATGGAGGATACGTCACATTTAGAGATGATTAAAAATAAAAAATTATTTGTATAGGTAAAAATGGTTTCTCTAACTATAATTTTATTAAAGATGTTCTATTTTTCAAAGGATTCAAAAATAATTTAATTAATATAAGTCAATTATGTGATAGAAATTTTAAAATTAATTTTAAAAAATATTTTCAAAAAATTTTAATTCTAAAGGAAAGATTATATATATTTATCTCATTCTCTTTATAAAATGTTTATATTATAGATTTAAAATCTATAACTAGGAAAACATTTGTCCGATTAAGTGAAAAATATAATAAGATTATTGTATTTTGCATCGATGCCTGGAATATTTTAATATTCTTTCTTTTTTAAAACTCAACTATAAGTGACTAGTATGATAATTACTAAAATTTTATTTTAAATATAACTTTGTTGATGAACCTTTATATCTTAGTAAAAAAATAAAATTCTTCCTTGAAACATAAAAACCATGTTTCAACTTCTAAATCCCTAGAACTATTCCCCCATTATCTTTTTGGACAAACTCAATTTGCTAGTATCAAAGGTAAAAATTACACCATTGTAATTATTCATGACTTTTATAGATTTAAATGAGTTTTATTCATAGCTCATATGAATGAGGCTTGTAATGTAATTATAAAAGTTTCAAGTAATGTCAAAGAATAAAATGGCTATAAATTATTTTCCCTTAAATGTGACCATAGAGGAAAATTTGATAAAGAAGAATTTGATGATTTTTATGCTTCTCAAGGTCATCATCAATATTTTTCCTCTCCTTCATCACCTCAATAAAATGATTTTGCCAAAATATGTAATAAGACCCTCTAAGAAATGTCTAGGACTCTCCTTAACGATTTTTCCCTTCCTCAATCATTTTAGACTAACATGTTCAATACTACATGTTTTATCCTTAACCATGTCATTATCAGACCCATATTAGGAAAAAAACATTATAAACATTCTAAAAGAACATTTACAAATGTTTAATTCTTCATAGTATTTGGTTTGAAATGATTTATCCATAATACCAAGGATATTTTGGGATATTTTTACCCTAAATCTAATGAAGGGATATTCCTTGTATACTCAAACTATAGTTAAACCTTTCATGTATTCAATAAGTGGACCAATACCATAAGAGAGTAAATTCACATAAAATTTAATGAGAATATTCCTAAATAACTCCATAAGGTGATTATGATATTGAACAAACTAGTTTGAACCATACTCATCATCAATATTCTAAAATAAATAAATATTCTCCAGAGACCCCATACTCTACTTCCCCTAATCCATTGACTCAATAAAAATACCACCATCTTGTGAAATTTTTTGATGAATTAAAATCTAGAACTATTACTAGAATATTAAAATAAAATGAGGTTGAACGTTAATCATTTCTCTATAATCTTGAACCTTATTCCCTTCAAGATAATATTAATAATGAAAATTGGATACTTTACATAGAAGAGGAGTTGAACCAATTTAAAAAGAAAAATATTTGTAAAATCTTCTATATATGAGATCTATATCCACGATAGGGTACCCTACATATGTTTTCTATCCAAAAAAACATCAACATAATGTACCCCTTTCTCGATGTTTTATCCAAATGTCTGGAGCACCCACAACAAAAAAGGACTACGTACGGGATGATTCCAAATATGTGTCTAAACCCCATTTTTATAACCCAAACCCAAGATATCATTCATTTTAACACATTCCATGATAACCATGTCATCCTAGTTTTGACTAGATCGAGTTTAAAATACATGTATTCCCATTTTGAACATCCTTTTCAAAAATCACATCTGATTAACAAAGAGTCTTGGATTTGAAAAAACCATTATTAGGACAATAGAAATGAGCACATTCAAGTACAAAGGACACTTCTTATTGATTATAAAAACTATTACCCTAATATGTATTTACATATGCACCCCTAATATGTCATCTCAATATGATGAAACATCATCTTAAAGGGAATGATATTATAATTTTCATATAACATTTTAATATTGCATCAGAACCCATTTTTCAAATATTTTATATTACCATCCCATACACATCTAATCCACCTTACTACTCGTGATGAAAGAACCTTATGATGAAATTTATGATGACACCACATACTGTTCCCAAGGTGTTGGTACATTCTTATCATTTGAGCCTGATTTGGGTAGTTATTACCATTAATTTAATTCACCCATCATGACTAGAAATTTCACCCACCCACCCTTTGAGATAGTCTATATTTTTATTTGTCCCTCCATTCACATCAAGTAAAAATTACCCATTGTAACATAATGGATTTTCTAGTCCCCTTTTGGTTGAAGCACTATGACCATAAACTATGTTCACCTACCCTTTAAAATAGTATATACTGGTATATGGCTTTCCATCTAGATCAAGTTTTCACTTCACCCTTCCTATATTGTTTTCCCCACTTCACATATGGTCAAAATTTGATTACCTTATACTCAATATTTTTGGTCAGAGCATTACGATCTTAATCTATATCCCCATAATTATTTAGATTGCAATAACTTAAACTGTTGGTGAATAAGTTATAAAACTTATCAAGATAAAATAACATGAAGGGAGAACATAGAAAGAATCAAGTATTTACTTTCTCTTCCTCAAAATTATAAGGGTATAGAAATTTTTTGATAAAAAATACAAAAAAGGAAGCACAATGATTATTGGGGCCATCTTATGGAAGTAGAAAAAGTGATCCATGCTCACTGGACCCACTAGATTAGAAAACAATTTGAATGGAAACAACACTATATCTCTTCACCTGGATTATGTGGTCCATATATGATGGAATATACTTTCGGGTTTCATATGCATTTTGAATACTTCTTCCTTCTACAAAGCTACTACATTTTGAAATTGTTTAAATCCTCCCAAACGTTTCCTTGGATATCAATATCTAGAAAATTAAACTCAAAAGTAATCCTCTTCTTGACAATTAATACAATTCCCCTGATATGTATCTACATAAGTTACCCCAATATGGACTATCAATTGAAGGAATATTACTCATGAAGAGAAGAATCCTCTAACCTTAGAGTTCCAAACACTATTGTAGCAAAACCCATAATTCAAATGTGTTTTAAAGACATTCCCCACATATATTTCTCATCTAATTACTCTTAATTAATACTTCTTGGCTTATGATTTTCAAAATCCATAACCCAAATATTCATGTTGATTTTATACACTTGATATTATGAACTTGTGAGTTAAAATCCTTTTATATGGATAAATTATAACATCTCACCCCTTAACATTTAACTAGTCCTCATTATGTGACATTAAAGAATATAAAATAATAGTTTGAGCTTGATGACTATAAATTGAATACATCCCTTTAGAGTTCAGTATCCTTCATTAAAGTACTCTCTACAAACATTAGGTTTTTTACCCTTTCTAAGGATAATATCCAACATATTTGGTCAAATATATATGAGTATATACAATATCATTATGTGGCCCGCACATCATTAAAATAAACTATATACACTTGGGAAAAATAATATTAGACATTTAACATTATCTACATCTGTTCGACTTGTATGAAATTAATATTCCTTAATTAAAAAGTCACAGAACAATAAAAATTGAAAACCCATAATGGGTAGTCTATAAAATTTTTGAGTCTTCACTCATTGGATAAAAAAATTATGCGATTTAAAAAAACTGAGCATTTGAAATTGAAAATAGGAATAAATCATATTAGGTTGAAAACCTAGAATGGGAAATTTGAAGATAATACAAGTCTTTTTCCACTAGGACTTCCAAGTACGAGTCTTAGAAAAAAGGTTGGGTGATAAAATAAAAGACCCAAATATTGGGGGGTCTATAATATTACTCTAGTAGAAGTTAGGGTGTTTCCTCTAGGACCCTTTTCCTAGGAAAAATTTACATTGTTTTATGATTCTCTCATAGATGGTTATCAGTAAAGAGGATCTGTGGGAATTTAATTAATGCATTAGATCTAGGTTCTCGAACCCTTTTAAAAATTGGAATCTTTATTCCAAATCTCCCCCTTCATGATCCTCAACACTTTGGGTCAACACATTCTTCCAAATAGACTGACTATAGTGTTTCAATGATGGTAGTTGTACCTATACCCATCCTTGATCCTTGTCTAGGAGGAAACCATTCATCCAAATTAAACATATCTAGAGTTATAATGATGTTATTTATACCTATACCCATCCATGAAGCATTCCTATGAGGAAATAATTCAACCAAATAAACCAAATTTAGTGTTATAGTGATGTTAATTATGCCTATACCCATATGTGATCCAGAAATAGTGGTAAATAATTTTCGCACAATCATTTGGAGATCTATGTTTGAATTTTCCCATTATTAATTAAATGTTAAAATGATTTCCGATTATCTTGATGATTTTTCATTCTAGGGTTTCAATGATTATTATGATGTGATAATCTCACTGAAATAGAACCTTGAGAATGAATTAAAACTAAAAAGAGATTTTTCCATTTGGTTATAAAAACAATGAAAAGGAAAATATATAATATAGAGTCTCTCCTTGATGTTCCAAGTAAATTGAGAAAAAAATAGCTATAATAGACTCTAATAAGTCTTGTGTAACAAATTTGAAAATTCATAATAGGAATTATTAATGGATTTTTGATGACTCATCTATTGTATAGTTTCCACTTCAGCCAATGGGTGTGTTTTTTTGTCATAAGAGTTTAAATATCAACTCCTTCCTATGAGGGTTTCATGATTGGTGCATTCAGATTATAAATGTTCCCTCACTCTTTCCATGTAAGCCTTATATTCTTTGAGTTTTTCAGTTGGCACAACTCTCCAATACTGATGTTGTACCTCTTGAGTAACAAAATGATGTGTCTCCATAGAGGAACACTATAGAATTTCAATATGATGGTTCTCAAGATCAATTTGGAGGAGGTTTCATTCTTGTGCATCAGGTTTCTATCGAGAGGTTAGAAGATGATGGATGATACTGTTAAAGTGTTTTTATCTAAACCCACCTATGGAAAAGCCAGAAAAGAGTTAGTGAAGTATCTACACATTTTAAAAAATATTCTTTGAAGGATTCTTCCTAATGTAAGTGTGAACTTGGTTCCCATACCATTTTCTCATAGCTTTTTTTTCAATATCATAATTGGGATGTAGACTATGTTTACTTTTTTATAGATAAATTGTCTAGAATAAGGTTCAATGTTTAGGGGTTTGATTTAGATGGTATAATGTGTATAGAGAAACCCTATTTCATTAAATTATATTTTAATTTGGGGGATGGGTCGATGGGGGTGAACGCTACCAATAGATTACCCATCCCTATCATAGAAAAATCAATATCTATAGCACAACCAACAACCCTGGTTGAAAATACTAGATCTGTACCACTCTCAATGTGAAGGGGACCTAGAAATGAAGATTCCTCAAAATGTTTGGAATGTTTTTTTGTATAACTATCCATCTCAGAAACCGATTCTATAAGTATTGTAGGTGAGGTACTAAGGGAAGTCAATGACTTATTTACCCTTCAAACTGGATGTCCTAATAATAAATATATGTAATGATCCACCCATTACTTGTCATATTTAAATGAAAGGATTGTTGGAGTACCAGTATGTGATCACCCAACCCGCCAAGGCCAATATTGATGGAAGTAAGGTGAGTCTAACACCATAAGTCCACCTTCGATAGGATGGAGGATAGTAACCATTGCCCAGTAGGAATATCACACACATGGGATGACATATCCTAATTACTTGCATTCGCACACAAATCTACCATCCCTTAAAATACTGAAATGTAAATAATAATAGATACCAATAAATTATGTATAAAATATACCCCATATCATAGTATAATAAAAGTACTGGATAGAAATAAAATGGAAAAAATACAATCCCACCAAAAACTGAAAATGAACACCAGCCTTCTCAGAAGGAGGGGGCTGGTATAAAAAGATACACTTATATACACATTAGTATGTCTAGAACAAACCATGATTCACCTGATCCTGATCCTCTAAATCCTCCATAAAAGTTCTATCATATTTAAATGAAACGACATGTTCGGGTAGAGACCATGCATTGGTGAGTATAATGATACCCAATATTATACCCCAAAATCACCAGAAAAAAGCATTTACAGTAGTCATATCATTGATACATAGGTATCTCAATCTAGGTATGAGAAATAATGATAAAAAAGGATAACCCAGATGTGTTCAAGATAGAAACTAAGTCTCAAGGTGAGTTTATGACCCCACTGCCTACCAAATATTCTATTAGAGGATTGAAAGTACCACTCATTTGGGAGAAATAACTTTATAATCCTTTCCATTCCTAATGGAACTCATTTAATAGGTCTCATTATTCATGTCTTACTAAACTAATGGCCCTCACCCTAGAGAGTAATATTGTCATGTTATTCCATGAAGAAGCATAAAGGAAACTGAGAGGTCTCATCAAAGATATACACTCAATCAGACTACAACTCATAAAAAATATTATATGTTAATAAAAAGATAGGGGATCACACATAGGAACATGGGGGACATAGAGAACCCTAACTGTATTAACTCTATAAATAAGGGATCGATACATGCATATATTGGTCACACCGATTCCTCAAATTCTTCCTAGGAAAATATAATATGGGATCCCACTCAAGAAATCAAGAATGGATTTCATTATTTTATAAATGTCTAATAAAATATATAGGATCTCATCTTTAGTCCTTGATATGACTCATCACTATACCCTGAATGGGATGGACCATGGGAACTCACCAACACTAAATGGTTTGAGAGAACTCACCCATGCTCACACCAGAGATGAAGTAAGAATTATGATGGCTCTGACATGTCCCCAAAGAAGTACACAAAATGATTCTTGGTGTACACAATGTTTCCCACTGAGCCTATAAATACACATGTATCCTGGTCACATGATATGATATTTTCCCAAAATACATAGCATGTCCTCTAGGTTACACGACATGTAGATTTATGTCCTATAGTTAACAAGTAATCCTACCAAGTACATATACCACAAACCACACCTATGTTATCAAGGTGAGTGTATGGACTTAGGTCGTGTCTGTGTACATTCTCTAGGGTACATAGCGTGTACTCCACATCACCCAACATTTAGTGTTTAGTAGATCACTCTATGTGTTCTGTATTCACATGCCCATTTACTTTCCAAAGTACATGACATGTTCCATACCATACATGGTGTTTAGATCCACATGGTCTTCTGGGTGTTTACTCCCGATATACACTAAGATGTTTACCATAGTGTACACGATATGTGATCTATGACACATGGTGTGTACTAACACAATACCTCCTACATGTGTACTCATTGTACACACCTAGATGTTTAACTAAGTATCACATGACATGTGATACATATCTCTACCCCAAAAACCTAGCACTATAGATAGGGGACCCACATGTCATGTATCTCCATAATTCACACCATGTAATGTGGTATTTTACATAATCTTATAGTTTTTTCCATATTTACCAATTCCTCCACCACCACCATGAATAACACTCAATATTGTGGATCTGGGGTTACCAAACCTTACTACCACTGCTCGTTCGAATCTGGACAACGTATCTGATCATAAAAAACCACCACCCCCTTTCACCATCACCACACCTATCAAATTGAGAAGAACAAGAATCACCTATCTGATTTGGTCTAACGTTGATTATCCTCCATCATCATCACACCTCGATTGTGAGCTACACCCACAATATTGATCTTTTATGATGAATAATGGTAATGCAATGATCAAGTATTGGATATTTGTTGAACTACTATCGAATGAAAATTTTGGTGATGAATGTGAAGAAGAAATGGGGGAGAAAACAAGAAAACCCAAAAGTTGAATGACCCAATTCCATTTTTTGGGTTGGCCTCAATTAGTTGTAGTTAGAACATAAAACATAGAGTAATAATCAAATAAATAATAAATTCCCAAAACCCATGGAAATAAACCCACACTCACAACACGATCGACCCATGAAAAAATATGTTGGTTAATTTGATTAATGTGTGTCCTATAATAAATAAATGATAACAAATCTATATAAAATAACTTCCTACCATGAGTGAGGATCGATCAATGATGAAAGAAGAATATTCTTTTTCATTGTTAGTGGGATCCCTAATGTCCATTGTCGTTGGAAATCCCTAAGATACTCTGATGGAAGATCTATAATCTCTCTAAATACCAATTCACCAATATTATCTCATGTAAATCCCAAGATTTATTTGAAAAAAACTAGTTATTTTCCATAGTATTCCTTAAATACAAAGATATATGCCTAGAGAAATAAATAATTAAATAAATAATTTTTTTTACAATTCCTCCCATGACCACTTTTCAACCAAATGCCCGACACCGAAAAAGGTTATGTCATTATTAGGTTTAAACCCACCTTATTGAATCAACCATAGTTAATGATTTTCTATTTTAGACTTCATTTGGGAGTTATTCCACTGTTTTAGGAAAATGGTCCATGCATGATATCATTATATTTTATATTTTATAATATCATCCCCGGGATCAGCATGACACAAAACTTCACATCATCTTAGCACTTGGATTCAATAACATTCCATAAAATATTCTGAAGTATTACATATAAAAATATGGATGTTACATTCTCCCCACCTTAGGTTTTTTATTTTGAAAAAAATCATACTCACAATGGAGGATACTGAGCTCTCAACCGATCTTTCCACTTCTATGAGATCTTTTGAAGGTTCCCGTGATGTCATCAAACATACACCCAAGGGAAACAATTTCCCAAGATTTTTGTTCTCTAGTTGGTACTCAAACACTATCAGTATCTATTAAATAGTAAAAAAGTTAACACCAACCTCAGTGTCCATCTCATCCTAGTCAACATCATGTAATGATTCTTGCACATGTCTCTTCAGCATTGACGCATTGAAAACATAGATCACCCGATCCAACTACTATCACAGGGTCCAGTAGTAAACTGGCTCTCTATCCCAACATAGTAATTTGAAAGAGGTTTTATGAACCTTAGAGATAGGCTACTACCCTAGAAAAATCATTGAAAACCTTGATGAGGGGATATCCCTAAGAATACACGATCTCCTTATTGAACCCAAAGGTTGACGTCATCATTCTATAAAGAACTCATATCATTATGGGTTAGTCCTCATCCTCCTCTATATTAATTAAACCCCTTCAAAACTATATTTATCACTAACTCTAGGCCCAAAGGTTTTGGCACCTGTTGTATCCAAATAGTAAATTAGTGACATGTTGGGTCTCCCATACATAACCCCAAATGGTGCTACAACGATGGTGGAGTGGTACCTATTATGACATAAAAATATCAAAAATGGAAGATGATACTCCTAGATATGGCCCAAATCTAATTCTAAAGCATGTTCTCCAAATAATGGATTATCCACCTTAACAGTCCAACTATCTAGGGTAGAATATCCATTCTCAACCACAACTGATCCCTAAATCATCCTTCATCATCTCCCTAATCGCAAAGTGAAGTGATCATTATAGACTTAAATGATCATTGATGGAATTCCATGAATCCAGATCACATCTCCCATAGATAGGAGTCAACAAATCTCCAATAATATCTACTGGTCTTCACCAACTGATAAGTGAAACATCAAGTGTTAAACTCAGAAAAAATCTACACTACGCTTGGTCACAAAAACCAATGTGAAAGGATCATGGTACATCCTCATCCATACTATATAAATTTATAAGGGAATGAAACCTCCTTATAGCTTTATTCTCATTACTTTATTGGATTCATCATCAATCTTGAGAAAGATAAAATACTTCCCATCTTCATAAAATCCATCAAGAACATGTATAGTGTATATCTGGTTATGAAAGATCTCAAAATTGATATCCCAAAGTTGTGCCTCCCCAAATTGATAGAGATTAATAGGGGTCAAAACTATCTATTAGAGCTATTTTAAACCATCCTCATCCTTAAGATTCAAATACATGATCACCTTTCTCAACCATAGTAAATATAAAACCTCACTATGATCATATAATACTATAGCCACTCCCTCGTATGGATTCTATGATAGCATTTCTTCAACCTTTACTGCGTCTTCTATTTCTCCCATGTCTAAGAAGACATGTACAGGAAATTGGGCCTTCTGAATATATAAAACACTTTGATTTCTTCCCATAAATCTATTACTTCCATTGAATGTCCTGAACCATCCTCAAGTACCTCATATTCTCTAGAAATGACACCAAGTAAACTAGGATGTCATTGGAGAAGACTACCTTGAACCAAATCCAAGAAGAAGGACCTGATTCCTAAGTCTTACAAACACATCCATTTTATAAAACCCACTAAAGGCTTCCCCAAGAACCCAAATTAACTATAGAAGCTTTAAAAATCCACATTCAGTATAACCTCCTTATGATGTTGAAGATAGTGATAACCGATCCTGAGGTCAAACTCCAAGAACCACTTTTCCCCAAACCACTGCTGAAGAAGACATCAATTATTAGGGGTGATTACTCCTCCCTACCAGTCTCCCAATTTATGTGATTACACTCCTCACCCATCCTCAAATTCTCATCTACCTCCTAAGAGAACAACAATAGGCTTCCCATAAAAACATATTGGGTCTTATGAATCCTTATTCTGTAGATCAACCAACTGCAACTATATCACTCACAACTCTATGTAAAAATTAGATATGTTGTGAAAAATATTAGGATATCTATGATGTAATTATATATAGAATTTTTTTTATGGGAAGGAAAGAATGGACCACCCTTAGAGAAGGCGTTAACATATTCCTCTAACACTGTAAGGAACTGAAAGATGATATCATCTTCTTCTCCATAAGTTATACTAGACAAATAATAAGAAATAAACTATATGAACCTGAACATAAGCTCATCCTACTTTGAGTGAGATCCATTCTCACCAAAGAAGAATAATTCCATCCCAAAATCTCAGGTACACTAATACCCTCACTGGTATAAGTCAACTAAGCATATATTGCATGAAATTATTCTATATTAAGGAAAACATCACAGGGTCTCACTACCATAATGCGAAGATTCAATGCGAGTCTCTCTCTCTCTCTCCTTAGAGTCATTTCATACTAATTTTAGAAGTATGTGGTCACTGATCCTCTCTGTTGGAGCCTCAAGCAGAAGGGTTGAACTAAAAGGATCTACTGGTATCACCAGGTCTCATACATGGGTTATATTCAGGTAAATGTGTCCTATGAATCTATGATAAAACTACAATTGGAGTATCAAAGAAACATGACATTCCTTAAACCACACTCTAAGAATCTAGTTGTAATCTCCTACCACATTAAGCAATCCATATCCTATAACTTTCTATTCACCACAACCATTGATCACTACAATACCTTATCCCATCCATTGACATCAAACATACAAGTAAAAGTAACTTATCCACCACACATCAACACAATCCACTTTGGGAGAATCTAACTCCCCTAAAAAGTTTTAAATTATGAAACATGAATTCTTCTTAGTGGGGGAAGTTTCCCTCTCCCTTACATGTATAAAATAATGTAAAATATACCAAAATAGGGTTCAACAAATGAAAATAATATCCATATAGAATTCTTGTAGTAAAGACAACATTCAATAGGGGTCCTATCAGTGTGGGAAACATTAACTATAGGCTCATGATAGTCCTCTACAACCTAATCCGTGAATATGTCTCACCAAAAAGTCCAAGAGGTCTCTAATTATTAATCTTTTGAAGTGAACTCAACACACTAGAATCACCTTACTGTACTACCAGAACTAATAAAACTCAACTTGTGTTAGTGGGAATCCACTTAAACCAAAAGAGGTTGTTCTATGTTCTTCTTAACAGGTGTAGAAATCAATATCTATCCAGCTAGAGGAACCATCTCTTGTACAGATCTATAATATGATGTCTCATATGCAAGAATATTATAACCATGATCCCATTAAATAATCCTAGGTGGGTGTCAGAATGGAAGGATCTAGTTAGAGTTGAGACACACTAAGGTCAAAAGAGCATATCTGGGGAGCTGAATCAAGAATGGAATTGTGGAAAAAACCATTCCTATATGATGCATGTACCAATGTTTTCCCTAAAAAAGTGCCTACATGTGCTGAGTCAATGAGTAGGTTGTCAGAGTCCTAGTGAATGGACACGTAAGTTGCAACACCAACAATGGATTCCCTATCCCAAAATCCAAACTCAAAACACATTAACATAATTTCCCTAGTTACCAAACCAAACACCATTAAAAGAAAAAATATAAAATAATGGTCCTAGGATAACCACATATGGTAACAACCTATCACGACCTGACCCACTGAAGAATTCTTGGATGGTGGTAAGCCAAGTGTGCCAGCCCATGCCCAACTCTAATAGGCCTTCTGCTGGAGACTAGCACCAAGTAGTCATATCACAAACATGAGAGGCCTTATACTAAGTACCTATATTCATGAACACATCTCCATGCCCATAAAATAATGAAATTTAAAGAAAAAAACACCAATAATGCATGTATAACATCTATCCCAAATTAGAGTATGAAAATTTACTTGAAAGAAATAAATAGGGATAAATAAAATCCTAGTCAAAACTAGAAATATTGTCCAACCTAATAAGAAGGAGGGTAATAAATTTGATCCTCCTTGGTCTATCAAGCTGAAACATTGATCCACCTACTCCTGATCCTCTATGGACTTTATAAATGGTTTGTCATCTATAAAATACACGACATGTTTGAGAAGATCCCATATAGGGGTGAGTATAAAAATACCCAATATAAAAACCTGAAATCCCCAAACAAAAATCATCATGTGTAGTTATCCAATTATTGCATAGATATTCCAATCTTGGTATTGGAAATAATGATAAACAAGGATAACACATATGTTCTTAGGATAGACACTAAGTCTCATGGTGGGTTCACAATCTCACCGCAATCCTATGATTCTACTAGAGACTAAAAATTACCACTCATATATGAGAAATAACTCTACATGCTTTTACATCCCTGATAATAATCTATTGATTGGTCTCACACATCAAGTCTTACTAATTGATGGAACTCACTTGAGAGAGAATGTTCTTTGGGTCTTGGCATGAAGAAGCATGAAGGAAACTGAGATAGATCTTCTGAGATACACACTCAATTAGACTATACTTCTTCATGAAAGATAAGATGTTGATACATAGATAGGGAAACACACCCAGGGCCATGGGGGACTATGAGAACCCTAATTGGATTAAACCTTTATGTATGGGATTGATACCCATGTATATTGGTCACACCGATTCCACAAACCCATCCTTGGGAATAATAGTATAGGACACCGCATTGGACCTCACGAAGGGATACTATAAATCTAGACACAACTAATTGAATAGAGGGGATCACATCTAGGTCCCAGGATGTGATTCCTCATTGTAACCTCAAGGGGATAAACCAAGGGAACTAACTAAAAATGTATGGTCCAAAATAATTCACCCAAGTACATGCCAGAGAGGAAATATAACGGTTTAGGAATATAACCTATCAATAAATTAGTACACGATGTAACCCTTAGGCTACATGACATGTCATACTATAATAAATCCTCAAAACCCCATGTAAATAATCCCACACCTGCAACATGATTGAATTAAGAATAAATATGTTCATTGATCTAAGTAGATTATGTTGTTAGATAAATAAATAGGGACAAATCCATTCAAAATAACATCCAACGTTGAGTTATGATTGATCATTGATGAAGAATTAATTTGTGTTGTCATATTTGGCAAGATCTATGAACACCGCCATCATTGGTAATCCTCGTGGTACTTCAACTGATGATCCATAACCCTGATGTCCGCCAACACTCCTCCACACTATTTTATAAATCCCTTGGGTTATGTGGAAAAAACTACTAATTTTCTATAATTGGACTTAAATAGTGGAATATAGGTCTGAAAAAATAAATTTAGTAATGAATTTATAATTTTTCCCACAACCACTTTTTAACTAAATGTCTGACACCCAAAGGTTATGTCATGCCTAGGGTAAAAATTCATTTTAGACTCAATAGTGGTCTTATATTTCTAATTTGAGACTCTATTCAGAAGTTATTCTACTCTTTTCAAGAAACAAATGTGTGGATAATAATAATATATTTAATATTTTTATAATATTATCACTGGGATCACTGAGCCCTAGAATTTCATGTTGTATTGTATAGATTTATAAATATTCCTTAAAATATTCCAAATAATTACCAAGAAAAAATAGGGATGTTTCATAGTATTTGTAAGTATACTATTCATGGAGGTATCTTCACACATTGGCATCATCCAAATCTAATGGATGATGGATGGATGTACCTCCCTCCAAACCTTGCAAAGTGATAATGATGTTACCAACTATAGATATACAAACTACAAGGAGGACCTATATATGGTGGAAGGTTCATGAATGATCACTCCATCTATTTTATAGATCAAAATTCAATCTTGATATGATATGATATAAGAACTTTCTTCCTGAGTGCCACCTCTATTTTCTATATCTATTTCTTAAGGTGTGATATAATGAAAAAAGGAAAAGTCAGTAAGATTCCTCAACATTGTAATATTTTTAACAACATCTAAGGATATTGTAAAAATATTATAAATGTTGGGAAACCTAGTATGATAAATAAAATAAAAAATTATTTTTATGTTTTGATACTCATGGAATTGAAAATTTTATACCATCCAACCTTATAGAAATTAGAATAGTATGTTAATATGACGTGGATACTATCCTTATTATATGTTCCCAACTAAGGGATAAGCCTGAGTAAAGGTGGGTATGACCAAGTTATTTTCATGTGTTTTTAAATTGTAACTTCCTTAATCAATGTTCCATTCTTAACACCCAAATTAGTATCACTGACTAAAATAATAAATCCACTCAAAAACAAAGTGAAAATTTACACTAGTTGAAAATACAAAGTTATATCTAGGAAAACCATGTAATCCCATGTGGTATACTCACCCGTTTCTATGGTATCCTATTCATATCCATGAATATATAAGGTATATTGAGTATTTTGGGTTTTTTCAGCTAACCTTTAGTTTTAAATCATTAGTTTATAGAAATATTTTCAACCAGTCATTGAACATGATAAATGAATGAGTATGATGTGCTTTTCCCAATGATTTTATTGATGTGGTTAATAATTTTCTCACTAGAGGAGTGATATACTATTCCCCAACCAAAGTGTTATCTATGGGTAGGAACTCATCATATATCTACCCAAGGATTGAGATTCCTCTCTGTTGATAGACATCCAAAAACATTACCCTAACCTCACAATGTGGTGATGTAGTGTGTTAGTCTTTAAACACAAATAGTTGACCATTTTAGGTTAAATATAACTGGAGGACACATTAGAAATTGATAATTTCATAATTAATGGAATAAAATAAATAACTCTAGATGGTTGAGGAATTATATACATATTTTTTTTATAAATAAATATTAATCTTAATAATTAGAGAAGCTACAATTGGACCTCATGCCCTGCATTAGAATACATCCTCCATTGAAATTATCCCATGAAAGGTTAAATTAGATGGGTAATATGGAGTGATAGGATTCTACGGAATATAATGTGTACCTTGAGCCCATGAAGATTTGTTCTAGATCAATATGTTTCCTTAACATGACTCTAGGACTATCTGACCTATGGTGGAGTTGTTCACCAGAACATAGTTTAAGGAAAGCTCAAAACAAAGAAGATATAAATATTTTACTAGACATAAAAAAATATCATCGAATTTCATCCCACAATTTTATAGAGGAAATATATCAGTAAATGGGTAATTCTGAAATTTAAATGACATAAGATTCTTTTGGGTCTTATCATGATGAATAATATTGTGTCAAGGGTTGGCCTCCACACTGCTGGTGATAGAAAATATTCTTTTATCCAAAATCATAAACTAAGATAAGTTTATTTTCTTATAATATATTATCTCCACAATCATAAATGATAGGGATATTTTCAAAACCTATGGAAGGTAAGAAAACCATAATTTTTTACAATGTAAAAAATCCCACATAGCTTTATAGGTGTTTCTTGAATCACAAATGCCTCAATCACTATATGGAAAACCATAGTGCTACATGGTCCATTGATTTTATATAATGTTGTCTTATACAAAACATAAATATAATTTCATGAAACAAATCATTCCAATAAATGGTTTATCACAAAGCAATAACCATTCATAAATGCATTGAATTTCACAAAGCAGGTCTCATATACAGACTGGTCATGAACTCTTACCAAACTCTGAGGGACATACATCATTATGTGGAAAATAAGGTCACTTGAAACCAATTATATAGGCTTGGTCTCCCCTCCCAGTACACCAACCAATCACACATAACCTCAGTGGGCCAAGTTTCTTCCTCCGAAATATCTTTTCTTACTTCAGATCAGAACCAATTTCCAGGGGAGGGGATATTTTTTGACATCCACAAGTTTTATAAGGTTAAAAAAGTATTTAAAGGATGGATATTTTTTACAAGTGGGATTAGTAGGATAAAAAAGGGTTATAGTTTTGAAAAGGTATGAATTTAACCTTATCCACAAAGCATCAACTCCGGTCTACAAAGTTCATTCTACCACACATAATTTATATTTTTTGTTGGAAGGAGTATTTTTATATCCTCACATATATGAGTTGTCATTCCCAAAATTCATCAAAGGAATGGTAACCATATTTTACTTTGATCCCTTCACAATGTGCCTTATCCTACATGGAATTTTCATTTTTAGTTGGAAGGAATCCATTTATTCCCTTTAATATATAAGTGTATATTGATAAATTTTTTAAAAGGATAGTTGGATACATAGTGCTTTGATTCCCTCAAGAATAGATTTATCCTTTATGGAATTATTCTTTGTATAAAGGCATGGATTTTAGGCCTAGAACAAATCATCTTAATTATCTTTTGAAATGGAGGTAGATATTTTGATCTTGGTGTATAACACTATCCACAACACACTTTTCCACCACAAGGATCCTTATGAGCTGTTAAATCCTTTGAAAACCGTTGTGGTTAAAAAAATTTCATACATTCTTCCAATTTAGGATAGTGGATGAACATGAAATTATAATAAAGAGATAGAAAAAAAATTAGAGAGGATTACATGTAGGAGAATAGAAGCTAAATAATTCATAATTATAAAAACTTGATAGTCATATCAACCTCTATATAAAAGCCTTGTATAATTAGGAGACCCAAAAAGAAGAAAAAAGAAACAAAAAAACACAAAAAAGAAATCCTCCATAAAGGAAGCCCACCACAATGGAGGTCCTTTAAAAAATTAATTCCCATATGAGTCCTTAAAAATATTATATCTTAATAATCTCTTCATGAAGGAACCAATTTCTTGGAGGAAAAACTTTATCTACAAAACATTTTTCATATAAAATTTTCTATTTGAAATGGTGTGTCCTTAGGATATTCATTAAACCTCTCTTAATGCTCTCATCTTGTGTAGTGTTTAAATTAACTACTGACCCTTCATGTATCATCTAAATGATCAATGTTAATTAGTTTCACCAAGGTCAAAAAAATTAAAAGGATAACTTACGAACACTTCTAAGGCCGCTAGGTGTACATGATTAGGGATTACACACCATCATGTTACCATTTGATCTTAGATTCTATTAATAAAAGGAAGCTTAAGAACTATCCTCATATATTGGTAAAAACCTAGAGGGAATCACGATCATGGATAACATTGATAAAATGGGTCCATATCAAGACAATTATAGAGTGGTATATCTTCTATTGATTGTGAAATTATTCTCCACTCATTGATCTAGGTGAATAAGGAATCACACCTAGATTAATCCCTTAAATGTTTTAGAAGGATTCCATATCCCTCCATTATTTTACATCTACTCCCTCTTACATCAAGATACATGGAGTAGATTCATCATGGGATTTCTATTAAGATTTAAGTCCCATAAAAACCATATTTCATAATGTGTTTGATCATATACAATATCTTGCTTGTCATGTTGATCCTAAATCACATGGGCATAGAGATCTGAGATGATTATTCCATTAAAACAATTCAATCATTCATCATGGTCCTCCCCCATTAGGTGGAATCCCAAACACATCTTTCATCACATGGGTGTAATCCTTATAAAATATTCCATAATGAAAATACTCCTTAGGTGTAAGAAATAATACATATTTTATCATGGGCCTACTACTAAGGTGTAATACTATGGAATCCTGCCTTTTTATTTCACAACGTTTCATTACATTACCGAAATAGAGGATAATTTAATGTTTAATTTCTTGAAAGAAAGGTTCCAAAAATATGAAAATGTAAAAAATTATTCTATTAAACATGAAAAGAATTATAATAGGTTAATCATAAGTACATTTATGACATCTCATAAACAAGGGAAATACATCAAAGGAAGGGTGAGTATAAGTCCCATTAAGGGAAAGAAAGGGAAACCATTTACATGTGATCTTGATAAAAATCAATAAGAACATGAGGAATATCTTAAAGGCATGATAAAAAGGAATATCATAATAATAATAAGATGAATCATAATAGGGAAATGTGGCTAGAAAATTTAAATGATACATTTATAAGCATATCATCAAGGTTTTTCATCAAGATGACAAAAAATTACCAAGGTTATTCACCAAGGTATTGTAAAACGTGTCATCTATTGAGATAAAATTATTTACCCAATCCATTAGAGAGATATCAGGGAGAACCATTCATATTTATTAATTTCAATGTGACACATATAGATCAAAATAAATAATTTCTTAAATAACCCATGGAGAATAAAATAAAACAGGTTTCATATCAAAATCATGGAATTTCAAAAGTGCTTTAAAAATATGATCATTATGTAATTTTTAAACCACAAAATGGTAATGAGAGTTTTATGTATGAAAATAATAGAATCAAATAAATTATATTTAAATCCTAGTGAATAAACAGTTAAAATAAATAGTTTTGGGTATTCAAAAAAAGAAAATAAAATAGAATTTCTTAATGAGAAGCGAGAAATTTTAAGAAGTAAAATCAGCACCACAACAGGTATAAAATGTTGTTTTATAAAAGAGTAAAAAGGGAGGGGATAAGAAAATAACATTAATAAAATAATCTTAATATATTAAATATATAAAAAAATATAGAAGAACTTAGTTTGGAAATTCAAAAGACATACCACATAAAGAGGGAACTTGAATGGAAAAGAGGAGTGGATATTTCCCTTACTTTGAATAGTAGTTCCAAAAACATGAGGATCGAGACCTTGATAGATTGAGAACACCATATGATGACTAATTGGGTGGTATAACTATTAGATCATAATTTAATATGAATTTTTAGTGAAATGAAATGAAGGAATGGGTGGGTATTTATAGAAAAAGTTGGGGATTTGTTTATTCATTTCCAAATAAAGTCATTAGACACATAGGTAGTGCTAAATGAAATACCATGATATTTCCCTTAGTATTGGACACATAGAACATATTATAATTTATTTTAAACCATAATAGTCGAATAGTATTTTATATTTCTTATTTTGGCAATGAAAAGTTATTTTTACTCAAAATAACATTTTCAAAGTAAAATTTTCCATTTAAGAATATGTAAAGTAAATTATAGATTAATAAATTGATTTAAGTCTATAAAAATAATTTATATTAAGGAAAAAAAATATTTTAGGACTTGGATTGTGTTTAATTAGTTATTACACATTTATGGAATAAATATGAATTCATTAAACATACCAAAAAACTCAAACTGTATTTTTACTATTCACCGAAAAACAAAATATTTTATAAAATTATCATAAATTAACCATAACCTAATTTAAAAATTATTATTTAAAAATAGATATTTATTTTATCATAATAGTTCTCTAAATATGATAATTATAACTTATAAATATAAAAATCCTTATTTATTAAAAATAATATCGGATTTAAAATGAATAGTAAAATTGCAAACACTTGAAAAAATTTAATTTATATTTAAATAAGTGTGTTGTTATAATAATATTTCAATAAAATAATTATTTTTAGTAGTATAAAATTTTATTATAAATATTTATATCTTTTTTGTTAAGTAAAATTTCTATCTGAAAAATCAATTTTCCAAATTCTATCTCTATTTTATTAAGAAAAACAATATTTAAAATAGAATTGATGGAATAAGAATTTTATTCATACAATGGAATTACAAGTAACTCAGGAAAAGGCCCATAAAACCATATAATACTAGCGTACGACCTAAGGTTATGGTGTGCGATGGTGATATATTCATGGGGTGGCTCAATTAACGTCGCCTGAGTGGTAATTAATACTAACTTTTACATATCTTGTAAGTGATTTTATTCAAGAATCACTTGTTATAACTCAGCTTGGGATTGTTCAAGAGATAAGCCCAACGACACAACCTCCCACCCATGTTCTGACAAATGGAAATCATATAGAATGACTATATGGTTCGAGGCCATCTTTTCTCATTTCTGCATTAATTATCCTTGGTTATTTTTACAAATAAAGACTAATTATAATAATTAAATTATTATTCAAAGTATAGTTTTCAATGGTCATATTGGCTAATGGTCAAAAATAGTCAAAACCCAATGGTCACATTTAAAATTATACTCACTTTATTATTAAATATTTAATGTTTTGTAGAGTACAAAAAATATACCACACATTTCATTAGTAAATAAATATTATTTAAAAAATATGTGTCATTTCATTCTTACCCCCTTAAAAAACATCATCCTTGAAATTTCAACTCATTATATCAGTTGAGAAAAGGTGTGAGTACTTTTGTCTAATTTCCCCCACTGGTACCCACATCACTTCTTCATATATATGGTTCCACCATAACACTTTGATGAGGCAGGTAGAATTATTACGTAGAACCTTTTCTCTATGGTCCAATATCTCCACTGAATGCTCATTATAAGAGATTTCATTTTCCAGTTGTACCACCTTAGGATTCAGTAAATTTAAATGGTTAGATATGTACTTACTCATGAGAGACACATAGAATGCATCATGAAATTGAGCTATATTTAGTGGAAGTTCAAGATGATAGGTCACTGATTATATGCAGTCAAGGATTTAATAAGGGCCAATGTACCTAGGGTTGAGCTTTAATTTCTTCCAAAACCCTTTGAATCTCTTCCATTGTGGAATTTAATGGAATACTATGTCGCCAACATCAAACACAAAGCCCCTTCAATGGATTTATAGGTAACTATTATTCCAAATCTAAGTATCCTTTATGTTTTGTTGAATAGAATCAACTTTTCTATCATTTCTTTCACAAGATCAGGCCCAAAAAGTTTTTTCTAACAAACTTCTTCCAAACATGTAGGAGTTATATATCACTTCCTATACAGAGCTTAATAGGATTATATTTTAATACTCTAATGGAAGCTATTGATGTATAATAAATCAACTAATGGGATATGTTGATCCCAACCACATTTAAATTCCATTGAGCATGATCTCAACATGCCCTCAAGTGTCTGAATAGTCTATTCAGTTTTTCTAATAGTTTGGCATTGATAGGCCATACTAAAATTCAATTTAGTATTCAGATAATGTTGAAGACTTCTCTAAAATTTTTATGCAAACCTTCTATTATGATAATAAATGACAGAAATTTCCACTCCAAGAAACCTCACCACTTCTTGTATGTAAATAATTGCATGTTGGTCAAGAGAGAAATCTTACTGAATGGTGCTAAAATGGGCTATCTTAGCGAGACGATCAACTATAACCCATATCACAATGTTTCTTATGGATGTTCTTGGGAAGCTAGTGATAATGTACATAGTGATATTGTTCCACTTCAAAGTTGGTATGGATAGTGGTTATGATACCTCTTTAGAAAGTTTTCTCTCTGACTTCACTTGTCGACACACCAATCACTTTGTAGTGTAGTTGGAAATATACCTTTTCCTGTTATCCCAAAAATATTGATAAAAAAATCCTTATAAATTAGTGGTTTTAGGATGTATAATGAATTTAGATATATATGATTCATCCATCAACTACTTCTTTATTTCTAGAATTGATGGAACACATATACTTGTATGAAATTTTAGTACACCTTCTTGATCAATATTTAAATTATGAAACATCCCATCCTTCACAGCCTCTATCTCATTCTATAATAAATGATATTACCCTGAGATTTATTGAACATATCTTATTATTATGGTGGATAAATAATTTGGGATAGGGTTGATGATGTTCCTTCCTCTATGATTCCCATGTCCAGTTTTACTTGGTCTTTGATCATAGGATCCCTTTGAATCCTCGTCATTTCTAGAAAAATAGGGGTTTTACAACATAATTCATTGACGATGTTATTTTATCTTCTGGGATGATAATGAATTGGAAAATCATAGTCTTTAATAAGTTCAAACCATCTACTCTGTCTTATGTTAAATTCATTTTGTGTGAAAATATACTTCAAAATTTGGTGTTCTAGTTATATATCTTATTTATCCCCATAAATATAGTGCCTCTATATCTTCATAGAAAACCAAAACTAGTTCTAGGTCATGTGTAGGAAAATTCTTGTCATTGGGATTTAACAATTGAGATGTATATGTAATAAAGTTGTCATTTTTTTTTGAGAATGCACCAAATAACTTTCAGAGAAGCATCAATAAAAATAATGAATCCCTCTTTGATAGTGGGTAGAATTAAAATATGTGTCGTATCCAATCTATTCTTCGGCTCTTAGAAATTTTCATCACACTCTGCCCTATCTCATTATATCCATTATAGTCTCGATTGGACAGATTATTCCATAGATGGGGTCTTATTCCATCGAAGAAAATTTCAGCCTTTCTATTAGGATCCATGAAAATTATATATTTGTAATAGGAATGTATTATAATGTTCATCTAATAGCTTCCCAAAAATTCATTTTCCTTCTACTTCAGCTCTATGATTTTTTTCTCCATTTTCATTCACATGGAACTAGGGAAATATTTTTTGAAAAATATTCCCCTATACTCTTTCCAATTTATAGATTCAATCTCCCTTCATAGATTCATGTTTTTAATTATTGTACACCACTGATTTGCCTCTCTCTCTAAGAGGTACACAAACAAGGTGACTTTTTCCTTCTATGAGTAATGAAGTATATAATAAAACTTTTCAATATAGAGTATCCATTGTTCACCAATCAATGGGTTAGTCGATCCACTTAAATATGGTGTTCATTGATGTATAAAGGGCTCAACAGAATGTTTTTACCTTCAAGGTGAATCTAGCTTCTATTCTTGAGTCAAGTTATTGCTCATAACTCGAGTAAGTTATTTCATCATTTCCATTATGTTTTTAATTCCATCTTCCATAAGAGAGCCATCCGTGCATGGTACATTTCACTAATTATTTATGCAATTCCTCATATGTCCCATCATTATTTAAAAGTACAAAACTTATTGAGGAACATGTTTTTTTAGGAATATTATAATTATAATACAATTTTATATATTTAAAAATCTTGCTTAAATAAGTTATTCTTTAACAACAATTGCATTATATATAAATCTATCACAACGGTTTATAAATATATTGTGATTAACCAAACATATCCCCTGAGACTGTCAAACTTGGAGTACAACAAGGCCAGTTATCAAGAACTGGTTCTCATTTTATCCAATATCAAAGTGGGGTTTTCAGGTTTTACCCCTACATATATCTATATTAGAGCCACATACACTTGTTCTTATAACGACAATGATTTATTTTCTCAGAAATCACTAAATTAATATTTCAGCAAAATACCAAGAAATATTCATATATTTTAAAATGTATATAGGGTTCTTCCTAATGTTTTGAAATCTTAATTCCCAAAAATAAATAAACCATAATTTAATATAAACTATAGAATCCCACACTTTTATTACAAAACTTTTCATTACATTGCACAAGGATAGGATCATTTAAATATTAGTTTCTTGGAAAAAAGGTACATAAAACATGAAAACATAGAAAATTATTCTAATCCAATTTAAAAGTTTCATCATAGTTTCATCTTATGTATATTTACTACATCTAATAACCTAGGGACATACATATAAGGAAAGGGTGAGTATAAGGCCCTGTATGGGAAAGAAAGGAGAATCGTTTACATGTGATCTTGATAAATATCAATAAGGACTTGAGGAATATCATAAACACAAAAGAAAGAGTCATATAATAATAATAAAATTAATAATAACATGTAAATATAGGTACAACATTTAAATGAATCATTCATAAGCATATCACTATGGTTTTCACCGATGTTTCATAAAGATTACTGAGGTTATACACCAAGGTATCATAAAACATGTCATCTCTAGAGATTAAATTCTTTACCCCAATCATTAGAGAGATTTTATGGAATAAACGTTTTATATAAAATTTTTAGGCGATAAAAATAGATCTTAAAAAGTAATTTCATAAATAACATATAGAGAATAAAAGAAAATGGGTTTCATATCAAAACAATGACCTTTCAAAAGTTCTTTAAAAACATGATCATTATGACATTCTTATCCCACGTAAAGTAAATTATTGTTTTATATATTTCAATAAAATAATAAAATAAATCATTCTTAAATCATTGTAAATACCCCTAGAAAATAATTATTTTTGGTATTCTCAAAAAGAAATTAAATGATAATTTATTAAAGAGAAGTGATAAATTTTGAGAGAAAAAATCGGCAGCATAATGAGTATTAAATGTGGTTTTAGAAAACGGTCAAAAGAGAGGGGAAAATGCCTCAAATTAATTAAATAATATTAATAATGTAAAGGCATTAAATAAATTTTATAGAAGAACATTGTTTGTAAATTTAAGATACATACTATTTGAAGAGTGAACTTGAATGGAAAAGAGGTGTGGTGATTTCCATTTCCTTGAAGAGTAGTTCATAAAACATGAGGATCGAGACCTTGGGAGCTTAAAGACACCATGGTATGACTACATTAGATTTAAAAATATTAGATATTCGTGTAGTATGAATTAGAAGTGAAAGGAAAATGATAAATGGGTGCACATTTATTGAAAACGTTTGAGATTTGTTTATTAATTTCAAAATAAAGGCCTTGGAAATCTATGTAGCCATAAATGAAAAACCAGGGGATTGTCCAAGGTATGGGACAATTGGGTGATATTATATGTTATTTTTATTAACAAGAGTCAATTGACATTTTATATTACCTATTTAGTCATGTAAAATTTAATTATACTCAAAATAACATTTTTAAAGCTAATGTTTCCATTTTATAATTTAGAATGTAAATTATAGATTTAGAAATTCATTTAAAAATGTTAAAATACTTGATAATAATATAAAAAATTAGGTCTTAAATTTTGGTTAATTACTTATTACATATTTATGACAAAATTATGAATTTATTAAACATAATAAAATACTCAAAACTATATTTTTACTATTCACTGAAAAGCAGAATATTTTAGAAAATTATTATAAATGCACCCTAACCTAATTTTGATTTGATAATTTCAAAAAAAAATTATTTTTTTTAGAATAATTCTATAAATATGAGAATTATAACTTTTAAATATAGAAATACTTATTTTTTTAAAATAAAAGTAGATTGAAATTGCATAATAAAATTTCCAGCAATTGAAAAAAATAAAATTATTTTATTTTTATATTTAAATAAGATTATTTTTATCATACTATTTCATTAAAATATGTATTATTTATAATATCTAAGATTATTACAATTTATTTTCAAAAAGTAAAATTTTCATCCAAAAAATCAATTTATCAAAATCCATCTTAATTTTATTATGAAAAACAATTTTTAAAATAAAATTAATGGAATCCAAATTTTATTTATACAATGGAATTACATGTAAATGTGGCCTTGAAAAATAGCTTATTGTAACACCTATATAAGACCTAAGGGTAAGGTGTGTGATGGTGATAGATTCATGTGGTATCTTGGCTAACATCACCCGAGTGGTAATTTGCACTAACTTTAACTTCTCCTGTAGGTTATTTCATTAAATCATAACTTGTAGAAGCTTAGATTGGGCAAGGTAATGAGTGAATCCCATTGATATTACCTCCCTTTTATGTTTTGACAAATGGTCTTCATATGTAATTACTCTATTGGTTGTTTCCATCATTTCTCCATTTTTTGAATTAGTTATCATTTTTCATTTACACTTATAACCACTAATTATAACGTTAATGTTATTATTAGGATAATAATTTTCAGCAGTCTTTTTTTTCCAAAAGTCATAATTGACCAATGGTCACATAACAGTGGAAACCCGATAGTCACATTTAAAATTATACTCACTTCCTTATAAGAGATAAAATTTTGTTAAGTACAAAACAATATAACACACATTTTGTCAAGAAAAAAATATCATTTAAAATGTTTGGGTTGTTACAAAAACCCAACACATCATTCATTTTAGTCCTCCTTAGGTGTAAGACTCAACACATATTTCATTCTAGGCCTCCTCCTTAGGTGTAATCTCTAGCAGATCTTTTATCATGGGACTACTCTTTAGGTGTAATACCCAATACGTCTTTCATCATGTTAATCCTATTTAAGTGTAAGTCCTAAAAAATCATTCATCATGGGAATCATCCTTAGGTGTAATCCCAAAAAGATCATTCATTATAGATCTCTTCCTTATGTGAAAGCCCCATCATATATTTCATTACATGCCTCTTACATAGGTGTAAGAGCAAGTAATTTTTCACCACGATCCTCATATTTAGGTGTAATACCCAACACGTCTTCCATCACATCCTCCTCCTTAGGTTTAATCTTCATATAATCTTTCATCATGAGACTCCTTCTTATATGTAAGCCCCAAAAAATATTTCATCACGGGCCTCCTCCTATGTTTAATCCTGAACAACCATATCTTTTCCATCATTGAGGTCCATATTCTCCCATGATATTACATAAAGTGTTTATATTCCTAATGAATCATACTAGTGAAACTGCCACATGGGTAATCCCTACTCAATTCTCATTACCCACACCTTTCATGAAACAAACATCCCTATAGATTGATATTGAACATAGTTTCTTATGTCCTAGTTTCATGGTGAAAACAATTAACAATTACATCCATATAATACAATGTGAAACTAAATGGTGTCATCCTTCCACATAACCATAAATTATGAAACTTGTACAATGTGGTCTCTGATTAGTATCTCTAGATGGATACATAAGATTCTTCTTTAAGTACCAAACACAATATCCTCATATCTCCATTATTTTCTAAGTGAATTCATCGGGATATACTCCCATCACAACTGAATTACCTCATTGATCTATATACCCAATTATTTTATCACAACACTTGGAGGTCCATATTATCTTCAAGTATCACCATATTTCCTTTATTAGAACATTTTTCTAACAATACCATATTCTACTAAGTGGTCATACTCTTTATGGACAAACCAACCTAATACCTCATAGAGCCTAGTCACTTTTAAAACCAACCAATCCTCATATGGTCTTATTACCTATGAGGCCAACCAAAAAGGACTTCCCATTCCTAATTCTTACACTGATCATCACTGGGATCCTTTAACCTAGAAATTACATTCAACATGAATTTAAACTAATTTTAATTTGGATTTTTTCACATGAACATAAAAGATACAATGTGTCTCATTAAATAGAACCAAACTACATGGTTTCTAGTACATTTTACATTGATTCATACAAATATTATTTAAAAAAATATATAAGAACACCATGAATGTCTACTACTTCACTGGACAATGATAAACTCTAGCATTCCCAACTATGCAACTTTAGAATAGAGAACCATAAAACCAACAATTACCAAGTAATATGAAAATGAGGTGGAGGTTCTCTAATATATATAGATAGTTACATTTATAGAGAACCTATGATAAATACATATGGTACCATTGATCAAGAACCTATTATACATGTAGATGTTCACATTGATAGATAACTACTGATATATAAGGATGTTCATGTTGAAAGAGAACCTATGATACATATATATGTTCCCATTGATACATTATAATGAAAAACCTTTTCAATAGGGGTAACATGTTATTCATTATAATATAATAAATTTTCATGAAACATGTATTAAATCAATAAGAGAGTCCAGAATCTAGAAACAATCCCCAAAAAAAGATGCGATGAGCCTGACATCCCACCCTCTCAACCATCAGTTGTTCCTAAGAATCATTTGTATGAAAAATACATTGAACACATTCCTTTTGAATTCAGGTACACATAACATCTCATTTCATGAAAATTAGATTCATTGGAACTTTCTAGTTCGGTGTATACAACCCCACAGACACCGATCAAAACAATAATTTATTGAGTCCCACATGGTTGAAAAGTTTGAAAATGTATTGAAAAGAATCTCAATACATAAATTTTGTATCATCAGGATAAAAAGAGGGATATAATCTAGTAAAGTTAAGTATTATACATAGAGTATACCATTATTTATATACCACCACCTCATTTTTAAGGCCCATATCTATAAGAAAAAATGTTTATCCCCAACGAACCTTCTCAAACATAGTATTGTCATTTCGGGTTAGAAGACATATTTTTATGGCCTCCCACATACATGTTTTGATTCCCAAAATTAAGAGTAGGAATGGTAACCATATAAAATATTGATCCCTCCTCAAGGTTCTTTTTCCCACATGGAAGTTTTCTTATTTCTGTAAGGCATACTTTTATTCCCTCTATTATATGAGTATCAATTTACAAAATTTGACAAAGGTAAGGTAGCTGCATAGCTCTTTGATCCCCTCATGAACCAAATTATCTAACATGTCATTTTAATTTGTAGAAAGGTCTGAATTTTATCCCTCACATAATGAATCTTAATTTACAGATGGCATGGAAGTGAGGGTTTTGATTCTGTTACATAACATTATGAAGAAAAACCATTTCCACTACAAGCCCCTCAAGCGGGATTAAATATTAGGTGGACACTTTTGGGTTGTGTGCTATCACATGGAATTCCTTTTTTAGTATAGTATTTGAATTGTTAATTCCTATAAATACATAAAAGAAAAAAGGATATGAGGAATACAATCAAAATAATGATAGAAAATGATTTTCTAATTCTGAAAACTTGAGACTTGGATTGAACTCTGAATAGTAACCTTATGTTATTAGGATACCCATAAATAAGAAACAAGGATGATATAAAAACAAAAACAAATAAACCCCCCCTAAAAGATTACTTAAATAAAGGAGTCACTTCATAATGTAATTCCCTTAGAGGACCAACATGATCAGATCTCCCTGAAAGTTCTTCATAAATGAGACACTTATGAAAGGGACACACTTTACAACTGATTCATTTAATATAGAAAATCATCTATGCGAAATTAGGTTTCTTTTGGGTATTTATTACTCCTCCATTAATTCTCATTCCCTATGTAGTGTTTAGATTCACTGCAACCCCTTTACTTTGTTTCTAAATTACCCCAATGGATACCTTTCATCAATATCAAAACCCAAAAATTGCCAAATTGAGTCCTCCTCTAAGTCCACTAGAGGTATAAAATCAGGGAATGTACAACAAAATGCACCTCATCGATCATTTAGTCCCTTGATAACGTGAGTCCACATTAGAAGAATTCCACAGTGCTCTCTTTTGGATAGATGGTGGATTTCTTCTCCACCCATTAATACAAGTCAAATAGAGTATCCCTACTAGTGTAACGCACTTGAAATTATTATAGGATGTCATATCCCTCCTTCCATCCACATCCCCTCGATCCTCAATAAATGGATAAACAGTATATTTGTCATGGGATTTGTCTTCAATTATAAGTCCCATCCAAACCCTATTGTTTAATGTTCTTGATCTTCAACCATCTCTTATTTGTGAAACTGATCATATATCATGTGGTCTTAGATATTTGAGTTGATTACACCATTAAAAAAATTCAATATTTAATTATATGTCTCATATTTAGTTGTAATACCCAACACATCTTTCATTATGGGCCTCCTCTTTAGGTGTAATCCCAAAAAACATTCTTCATCATGGGCCTCCCCTATAAGTGGAAGTACTATCACATCATTCATCATGGGCCTACCCATTAGGTGTATGCCTAATTATATCTTTCATTATAGGGATCCTCTACTTAGGTGTAGTCCCCATAATACCATTCATTATAGATGTCATCCTTAGGGGAAATCCCCATTTCATCTTTCATCATGGGCATCGAATTTAGGGGTAATCCATAAAACATCATTCATTATAGTCCTCCTCCTTAGGTGTAAAACCCAAAATATATTTCATCATGGTCCTACTCTATATATGTGGTTCCCAACACATATTTCATCATGGTCCTCCTCCTTAGGTTTAATCCCCAACAAGTATTTGTTTTTGAGCCGCTCCCTTAGGTGTTATCCCTAACACATATTTCATTTTGGGACTCCTTCTTAGGTGTAATCCCCATAACAAATTTTATCATGGGACTCCTCCTTTGGTGTAATCCCACGAACATATTTAAATATGGGTGTCATCCTTAGGTTTAAGTCCCAACACATCTTTCATCACAATCCTCCACTTTAGGTGTAATCCACAACACATCTTTTATCATGTGCCTCATACTTAAGTGTAATACCTGAAATATCTTTCATCATCGATATCTTCCTAAGGTGTATGCTCCGACAAATATTTCATCATGGACCTCATATTTAGGTTTAATCCATAGATACTATTTCATTATGTTCCTTCTTATTGTTGTAATAACCATTGAGTATATCTCCTCCTTCTCAAAGGAGCATATTCCCCACAATACATTCCTTTAATGGAGCATGTTCCTAATGATGCATATCAGGGAAACACTCACATATCAAATCCTTACACAGTTATATATAGTTATCACTTTTATCTAACAAAAATCCCTACAACTGATGTTAAACTACAAGGATTACATCATAGTGATACAATGTTAAACTTCATAACAACTTCCTTACCGTATGATGTTAAAATACATAGTTTGGTCCTTCCACATGATCTTAAACTATTAAAATCAAACTAAATGGGATATAATTACTATATATAACAAGATATATAGGATTCATATTAAATTATTGAACCTAATATCTTGATATTCCTATTATTTTTAATTTCCCACATTAGGCTATACTCCCAGTAAAACCATATTCTGTCATTCACCAATATCCCGGCTTGTATCATTCCCCCACCTAGAGAGCTATATTTTCATCAGGTATCACCCTATTTTTTAATTAGGTTATATTCTATAAAACACCATATTATAATAAGTGTTCCTTGTTCCTACTTCCCAAACCCACCTCATTCCTCATAGGGTCGATCTCCTGTGAAATGAATCCATTCATATTGGGTTGTATTTCCTTTGAGTCCAATAAAATGGCTCATCTATTCATAAGTCATTTATCAATCAACATTGGGATACATTATCCTATCATTTACATTTCAAATGACTTTAAACTACTTAAAATTAGTCTTTTTCACACAAAATTAAATGGCATGACATTTCTCATTACAGGTCACAAAACTATATGGGTTCAGATTACCTTTCCAAGGATATATAAGAATCCAGTTGAACCATCCTAATCCAAAAACCATGAACACCTATAAAATCCATGTATGGAAATAAACTCTTGAGTTCTAAAATATGTATCTTTAATCTACATCTCCTTAAAATATAGCATCAAAAAGTAATAATGAAACAAGATGGAGGACCAATGATACATAAAGATATTGTAAATGATGGAGAAGCTCTGATACATACAGATCATGTAGTTGATGAAGATCCTCTAATATTTTTATATATTCACATTGACTAAGAACCTATGATACATTTAGATGTTCGAGTTGATAAATAGCCTCTGATACACAAAATTTTTCACATAAATACAAGATAATAATCAAATTTTGGCATGGAATTTACCTATTATACAGTAGGATAACGAAAAATTCACAAAACAAGCCTTAAATATATAAGAGAGTCTAAGAGTGGAAAATAATCCCCCCAAAAAGGTGCGATGATCCTAACCTCACACCCTCTGGGGTAACATGCATTTTTACGATTCATTGGTATGAAAAAACCCACTGAACACATTACTTGGGAAATGAGGTCCAGAAGACATCTCCAATCACAGATATGGTAGTCATTGGATGTTTTCAATTCTATATATACAACCTTTCAAAATACCAACTGAAACATAATTTTATGCAAAATAATCTTTTACTTGGTTCATATGATTTATAATAGAAGGAAAATCATGAGGATGATTCATCTATGATACCAAAATCTAGAAAAATATCAAACATCGATCAGTGGCTGCTAGCCTTTACCTGTAAGGAGATCTAGGACAGAAGTTCTCTCAAGGACATACCTAATGTTTCTAAGAAGGATGTACAAGATTCTATGGAAATGAAGATGGTTGGAGACAATTACCCTAATATTTTAGAGAAAGAAGAGGGTATTCTTTCTTATTACCTTTTTATCATGGGTTAGGTTGTCACTTTCAACTCCTTTGAAATTTTATCTGATAATAGAGTGCATGACCAAACTGTGAGTGCTCTCGAGGACAAGCATGGTATAGAGAATTTCAACAGTGTGGTGACCTTTAATAATGTTGAGTCTAGGGATATTTAGCATCCTTAGTTGAGGAATAATACTTGGAGATGAGGATAACATCCATGTGATTAGGGTAGTTAGGAAGCCAATCAAAATAAGGGTCTTCATTCATAGGCTAGTTTTTTATATTGTTTAATACATTAAACCTTGTTTAAGTTTGTTTTTTATTTATTTAAAATGCGGATAGGTTTTCTTTGCCTGATCGCATCCTACTTTTTTCTTGGTGTTGGATTTTATTTAGTAAAAAACCATGTACCCCTAATTATTCCGATTATTTATTTATAATTAAAATATTTATTATATTACTATTAATAATTATTATAAATGATTATTAATTGTATAATGAATAATTAATAATGATATTATTAATAATAATTATATTATCTATATTTGTAATATATTAAATAGTTATTTTTCATTATATTATTTACTATATTATTAGTTATACTAATAATTATATTATTAATAATTATTTAAACAATTATAATAATTAGATTATAAATTAAATTAATAATTATTATTTATTACATAATTAATTAAATTATTATTATGTTTTATTAGTTTTTTTTAAATAATACATTTTTAAATATATATATTTTTAATTATATCATTTATTATATTATTAATATAAATACTAATTTCTAAATTATATTATTAACTACAATATTAATCCTACTAAGATTTATATTATAATTATGTATTATAAATCACTTTAATAATTAGATAAAAAATTATATAATTATTATTTATATTTATTAAATATTCAATTAGTTTAAAAAATATAACAATAATTAAATTTTTATATTTAATTACTTTATTAATTAATATTAATTAAATAATTAATTAATGAAATAATTAGTTTAATAAATATAATATTAGTTAAATTTTTATAACTAATTATATTTAATTACATTGTAAAATAATCTAAAATGACCTGAACCATGAGCCTAGATAACAAAGATCATAATCATTTTTATTAAAAATAAATGTTCTAAAAAGGGTTTTGATGTTAAATAAAGGGGAATTTATAGCCACCAAACCCAACAGAACAACAAAAAATCACTATAAATCTAAATTGAAAATACTATCCAATTATCTTTCAGACATTAATAACAAGCTAAACTAACATACTTTTTATTCATTTATTATTGCCCATCCCCATATAAGGGATGCTGACCTCATCTCCATTATCATGTTTTATTGACAGTGTTTTCTAGGATATCCAACCCCATAAGAATCCCATTGGGGTTATCCTTTATTTGACACCATTGACCTTCTCATGTCTATATGCTTTAAGAGCAATTACACAAATTTTCCTTCACTACCACCTCCTTGCAATGAGTACATTATTGCTTAATTAAATCATTCATACTCTTTTCCTGGATATATTCAATATGTACTCAAAATAACAATGATAAATCCTGAATATCCATTTTTGGGTCGGATCAGATATTTTCCTCAATTTTGGAGGGTATGAACTCTATGTTTTCATGGTAGTATTCAAATATGAAGGGTCTGTGTTCTATTTTGGAAAATATTTACACAAATTGTGAGTAAAACTAATTTTTTATAGAATCACTGTGGCTAAAATAACACATCTCATGATCAAGATCCTCTGATATTAGGGGTGGGGGGGATCTCACATTGAAAATATAGGATGGATGATATGGACCACCCTATTATAAAATAATGTTTTGACACTGAAAACATAGAGACACATTCGGTGATACTTGGTGGGAATCCTCAAAAGAGGGATAAGTGTATTGAAACATATCATCCAACCATATATCATATCATGTGACATGGATGGGTTTCCTTCCATGTGTTTCTTGTATAGTGGGGCTAGGCTGATGATGTGGAGCATCATTTTGGTGTTGTTTCGGGGTGCCACAAAAGTACCAATGGGTAGAAGACTCAAAAGTGAGATATATTTCTTGAAACCTATCTTCTGATCTTCCTACTATACTTCATTATGGGATAGATGGGTTCCCTAAAATAGTGTATCGATCTAGCATGATGTAATGAATTTTGTGGGGGTGGGGGAAATTTATCTTCAGACATGGTATCTCAGGTGAAATATCTAGAAGGGGGTGGATGGATTATGACCGGTGGAGTGAAATTGTGTAGGATTTACATGTAAGGGGTTCCCATGTATTCAGATCACCCCTATTCTAAGGCCTTCATTCACATAGGCCTACAAGCCATGCCACAGGTTCCCTATAGACCTAGTAAAAAATGGGTTACTTTATTTTCTTAATAAAAAAGGGATTGTACCCATATTGTTTATATTTATATTATGAAGCACCATAGTGGTTGGATGTGGTTCTAGGGGTGTGGGTGGTTGGAATAGTTTTCTGAATGAGTTGAGGCCTCATAAGGTTTCATTGTGAGCTTAGGTTAATTATAAAACATTTTCATGTAAATTTTATTAGTTTAAATATTATGTATTTAATATGTAGATCTAGATTTGATAAAGGATTTAGAATAAGGTTTTACTCACCATGTTCATAGAAGTTAAATAGGATTAATATTTTTTTTAATTTTTAATTTAATTATGTATTATATTATTAGAAGAAGGTAGTGGGTGGTATGCACAAAAAGAGAATTACTCACCCATTGAGAATGTATATATATATATATATATATTTAACAATTAAATGAAAAGAAATTATATTTTATAATTTATGAAAAATATGTTTATTAAATATTATAAACCATGTGTTATATATAATGAAATTTATTGGAGTTATATGAAACCACATTATGTGGTATTTTGTATCACTTAAATTTTAATATGTAAATTATATATGATATTTTATCACCATCTCTCTCTTCTTATTAATGTCTAGTCGTCTCTTAATCAAAACATTTTTCCATGTTGATGGATTTATATTTTTCTATTCCAAATATATGGTGTTTTCAAGATGATTTATTCAATACATATATATTATAAGAAATTAAGATTCATGTTGTGGATCATGAGTCTTCCCCATCCAAACATTTATCACATGTTTCGAAAAGTTGTAGTTTTCTCACCCATGGGTCCAATTTCAATAAATGAATAGTGAATAATTTTTTTTATATGGATGAAAAATAATTTTGTGGAATTTTAGGATTGTTAGAGGAACTTATCCAAATTGAAAGTTGTTAAGTATTTCGATTAATGATGAACCTAGGCAATTTTTTTTAACGGAACTACTTGGAACATTTTCATGAGAAAAAAAGATGGTTTATATTGGATAATTTGATGCCCCATATTTGATGAAAGATTGTAACACCCTGAGATTTTATGAAAAATATTCTTTTTAATTTCACTAATGTCTTGTGTTGTATGCTACACCAAAAGAAGCTTTCACAACACACATCCTTGACTTGCCTTCCATTACACGCAATCGCGACCTTCCTCGATAGCGTGTGTAGTACGCAATAACGAGTTTCACTAAACAGCAATATGCTATTAAAATATTATTAAAAACTAGCCGTTATGAATAGTAATAACCACTTTTTGAAATTTTGTAAATTTTATTTTTCAAAATGGACTTTATTTTTGGATTCGGAGTATCGAATTTAGCCTAAAGTGAAATTTTGGTACTTTTCGGATAACTTTCATATTCTGATGAATAGTGAAAATTACTAAATTATAATTAAAAACAACTTTTTTAATTGAAATAATTAATAGTGATAAATTATTAATTTGAGTGGTTTTAAAGTATATTTAGAATATATTTTTACAATTTAATACAATGTTGGTCATTGGATGTAATTTCGCATTTAAACCAGACATAATCAAGTGTCAATCTTTTGATAGATATTGTTTCTTAAAAACACGCTATTTGTTTTAACAGAGGGATTTAATTATAAAATTAATTAATGCAACTTATATGTTATGAATTTGGTAAAATAGACTTCATTTTTGAATTCGGAATATGAAATATAGCTTAGGATGAAATTTTGGCATTGTTCTAAAAAACATCAATTTTTGATGAATAGTGAAACTACTAAGTGGTAGTTAAAAAAACTGAATTTTTCATAAAACTTAATTTTACCGCTTCTGTGAATGGAATTTCAAAAATCCGAGAGACACGGTTGATGTCAGTAAGTAAAATGTGGTCCAATGAGATAAAAATAATTTTTGGTGAATAGTAACTTTTTACTTTTATTTACCACGGTTAAAAGTAAATAGGGTAATTAAGGGTAAAAATGATATTAATATTACCCTAACACATGTCCTAATTCTATTGGACAAGTGTATCTCGACCAAAAACAACCTTAAGTGTAAAATATTATCATTTAGGCCCACTTGGATTAGATTAGGACATTTATTATTATTTAATTCAAAGAAGAGATAAAAGAGTTAAAATCAATCTTTATTTACTAAAATTTTTTAATATGGGGTTATACATAAGATAAATTCGACTATAAATATTCATTAGAACGCTAAAACGATTTCCTACATAATGGTATTTTATTTTTAATTTTTAGTCTTTAAATAATTTAATTTATTTATGACACAACAATGATGCATTAATTACCTTTTTAAGAAAAATTAACACAATAGATGTTATAACTGCCCAAATAAATGAAAATTGAGACTTTTTATGACTTAAATTAATTTTATAGGTTAATATGACATTTTATTGGTGATTTACGTAACTCGGTTCGAACTTATCATTCTGTTATGAATTTCATACAAATCATGTACCAAATAGTGTCAAAATTGACATAAATTAGTTTTTAAAACAAATATTATATTATCAATTGTTATTTAATTCCTAAAAATCTAAGGTTCTTCCAAATGACTTAGATAAGGATATATATATTAATAATAAACAACTTGGGGTTCTTTTGGCTTGTTATGGTAAGTTTATTAACCATATAGTGTAAGAAAACAAAAAGACACGGTAAAAGTTAAATTATTTAACTTAGAGTTAAATCTAATTGATAAGGTTAAAATAATAACCTAAACTTGTCTAAATCCTGTTGGTTGATAGGCTTTCGACCCATCCCCACTTTAGCTTCGAAATAAGACCCTTTGGAACCATTATAAACCGATTTTGACTTTAATATAAAATAATAATTTGAGATATTCCTAAGGTGCCCCTCTCCTCCCTTATAAAAGGGAACCTCCTCCCCCTCCTCCTCACACCAATTTGAGCACTCAAGCTCGGCCAAACCCTGAAAAAATCCCTTCTCCACTTCCCTATAATAATCCTAGAGGTTCTGGTCTTCTTCAAGACCAATCTTAGTTCCCTATGTGAAGGATTCAAAGAGGCGTTTCAAAGAAGAGATAATATCCATTACCGATCTTTTCAATTTCTTTCTTCTTCAACTTCTTCTTTTTTTGTTGTTTCATGATAAGGTAATAACACTAGTATTACTTACATACTGATATGTTATTATAAATATTAAACAACTCTAATTAACCTTCTATCCATCCTACGGAAAAAGAAAATCACCGCGCGTGCGTACGTACGGAATACCGTCTCCACGCCGTGGTGTAATCTATTTTCCGCCACCACCTTAATTGGATGGGTATAATGGTTTAATGAGTAACTATATATGATTATTATAAAGTGATATTTATACTGAAATAGTATACATACACTTCAACACAATTTCACGACCATGGGAACGATATCATCACTCGTGCGTACGTACGGACTACCGTCTCCACGACACGATGAGATTCATTCTCCATGTTAACCATTTAAGAATGATTATAAAGTATATATAAGAAATAATAATGAAATATATGACATTATAAAGCTACTGGATTTATGTATATATATATATGTATGTCATCTACTTACTTCAATTCAAGACAATAAGGAAAGGAAAACAGTGTTCATGCGTACGTACGGACTACCGTCTCCATGAACGGTGTATTTCATTCCATTTACTGATTTATTATATATGTATATTCTGAATATATATATATAAATCATGTTTTATATTCTGTAATTATGTAATCATGATCTAAGTAATCATATGAATAATTACAAGTTAAAAACACGAACGACAAATGGGACGATTTTACCCAAAACGCTACTTTAACATGAATTTACAAAAGAAAGGGTAATATAAAGTTATAAGTGGACCATATATGATATAATAACAATTAATATGATTCTGGAATAAGTCAATAACATTATTTAAATCATTATACAGGAGGTTCAGACACTTACAAAGCAAGTCGGACCTAAGGTAAGGGATAAATTTTCAATCTCATTTTTATCTGAGATTGCTTATACTTAAGTATTTACTGGGGTTACGTTTAACATCCATGACCATGTTTTCTAAAAATGTTTTTATAAAATTCTTACCATTTTTCCATGAATGTTTAAAGTCATTTTTACCCATTATTGACTTTTTACCACATTGTATGAATGGAATCTTTCCTTTGGTTACCATATAAGGTACTTTTTGACTTTTCCGACAAAAGTACGAGGAGAATGTTATTTTTTTAACTTATACGGCATGAATGGATTTTTAAAACATTATTTCCAAGAAGATTCCTTTACAATTTTTCAGGTTTATTGTTAATCACCTTGTTTTAGATTAAAGTCGTATGACATGTTAAGAAAGGAAAAATGTTTTTAAAGAAGAAAGGATATTTTCCTCAAGAATGGAGTTCGAGTGTTTTATCAAAATTATTTTCCATATAAGATAATAAAGGGTTCTGTTTTTATCCCTATTATTACATTGATTTGATTATGTTTTGAGTGAATTATTTTTATGAAGTCATTTACCTTATATGATTTGTTTTATGATGTCATGATGTTTCAAGAATCCCATTTTTGTTACATGTGTTATGAAAATATGTATGATTTATGATTATGTGGAACACATAAGAAAGGATTCATTATAAGATGGGTGGGACCTATATCTCCCTCCAATGCATTGGGTAAAGATTTTATATCTCATGAGATAGACATGGCTGGAACGGTAGGTTATACCGGTTCAGTGAAACAGGACTGGAACGAGGGTGACTCGATTTAGAAAGGGACTTTGTCCACTAAGATAGTCTTGGAAATGAGTCTTGACTAACAATAAATGATTCTCTATGATTATGTGTGTATGCCACAAAGTTTCATGTTTTAAGTTATTATTTTTGGGATTACATTTCACTACTATGATTTATCCCATGTTATGAAATTATGCTCTCTTTTACAGGTTAAGATTTCCAAAAGTTATGTTCTTATGAATATGATGTGATTGATTTTCTTTTGTTTACCCTTACTGAGCATTTGATCTCACCCTTTTATGTTTTCTTTTCCCCAGGATATAAAGAAAGGTTTTAGGTAAAAAAAGGGGAAGATCTTTATGGGAGATATTGAAGATCTTTCACCACGATTAGAAGATTACGTTCCGAGTTTCCAAAGACACTAAACTATTACGATCCTTGTGTGTGTGTTTTTGTTATGTACTAAGTATTCCGCAAAAGTAATGTAATTTCCATGTACGATAAGCTTCGGGTCTCTACAGTTGGTATCAGAGTAAAGGTTTAGTCAACCTTTGGAAACTAGGATGCGAAAACGTTAGTGAGATCCCTAGAGATATTTCTAAGGTATGTCTAGGGATGTCCCTAAGGTTTAGTATACGTATAGGTTATAGTCCTAGAATTGCGCTAACGATATTAGAATTAAACCTAAGATGTTAGATATTGAAGGTACTCTCCCTTTATTATGTTGTTTTCCCTAGCATGATTTTTGCCTCTCACACTATTCTTTTTGGGTTTTAGACAATGGCTGGAACCCGAAGGAACCGTGTTGATCAATGCAATGGACAATGCAATGATTGTCCTCCTGAACAAACAAATGTTATGGGAGATGGAGTGCAAAATCTTATTGCTATACTTACACAAGCTATGAATCATTCTGGACTTCCAAATGAGAAGAGAAGGGAACAATATTCTATTGAGTCCTTCATGAGGCAACGTCCACCTTATTTCAGTGGGTCTTCTGATCCACTTGTGGCTGAACAATGGACCAGTACTACTGAAAATATATTTTCAGTTCTTCAATGTTCTGAACATGATAAAGTCATCTTAGCAGTATATCGTTTGGAAGGTGAAGCTGATCAATGGTGGAATCTTATCAAGAATACGAGGCCAAGAGATGAAATTGAGTCCATGGAATGGTACGAGTTCAAGAACTTGTTTTTCAGTAAGTACTTCCCTCGTATTCTTCAAACAAAGATGGAGAAAGAGTTTCTTGAACTGAAGAAAAGGGATGATGAATCTGTTGGTACCTATGAAGCAAATTTTATAAGACTTGCAAGGTACGCTTCTGGTATTATCATCCAACCTGAAAGTAAAGTTGATCAATTTTTCAGTGGCTTAAAACCAAGTCTTCAAAGGGCATTAGCTATAAGAGACTTTAGTAGCTATGAATAAATTGTGTGTTGTGCTCTCAAGGTAGAAATGGAAGTTGGTGTTACATTTCCATCTCATGGTTTTGACAAGAAACGAAAGATGGAGTTCAAGGAGAAATCTCAGAATAATGGGGAAAAGAAGATGAATGTTTCCTTATGCACAAAGTGTGGAAAGAAGCATGGTGGAGATTGTCTTAAAGGGACTAGAAAATGTTTTAAGTGTGGAAAAGAAGGTCATCGAGTAGCTGAGTGTCGAAGTAATGGAAAAAGGGATTCTAATGATGTGAATAAAGCAAACACTGCAGAGAATGCACCACCAACACTTCAATGCTTCAAGTGCAAGGAAA
Organism: Viscum album; assembly: GCA_963277665.1. NCBI lineage: Eukaryota > Viridiplantae > Streptophyta > Magnoliopsida > Santalales > Viscaceae > Viscum > Viscum album. The sequence goes on along the minus strand of OY728152.1, from coordinate 1,903,670,889 downwards.
TGGGGCATTATGCTAATAAATTCCCTAATCCAAGGGTTAGTGATGATCAACATGAGCAACCACTGAAGGCAAAAGACAACGGGAAGTCACATGCGATTACTATTGGCGATGTTGAATATGACAATGATGTGGTAGAATGATTAAGTGTTTATGTAATGGGATTCCAAAATAATGTGGTATCATAAAGTATTGGAATATTTATGTGTTGGTCTAATGTGGTATTCAAAGTGATTGAGATATTTTTTGAAATAAGATAATATGCGCATAATGAAGGGAAAACGAGAAAATGAAATGTTTAACAGTATTCATGAGCTCATGATTGATATAAGGACTAAGTGATATCATGGTTTCAGTATATATAATTCTGAGGATTTTGGTATGTGGAAAGTGTTAAATTTTAACTGCATTCATGATTAAGGTCTTTGAATGTTTGGAATGTGACCAACAAAACATATCTTATGATATATGGGGATCGACGATGGTGTTAAATCTCTGGTAATCATTTTCACTATGTTATGAGAGTGGACTGCAGTATTATGGATAAGCCTAAAGATTGTAATGGATTATGTTGGACATAAGTTAGTATTGTTTAAGGATAAAGTTTTTTCAATATTATTGATGGGATTTTATAGTAATATAGTTTTAGAAAAAGGACAACCTGCAGGTCGGGCGACAACCCATCGCGTCGGACAAGGCTGTGGAAATCGAACCCACAACCAAAGTGCGACTGGCCTTTATCGCCTACCACTGGCCTACAGGAAGTCCCTGTTTAGTAGAAACTAGTTTTATTATATTAAGAAGTATGATATATGAAGTATAAGTCCATTTTAGGAACCATATATGATTAATCTCACTATAGATCGACTTATGTATTTAACTTTTGCTAACCATTTGTTTGAGACAGATGGAATGACCCATCATTCTATCACATGATCTGCTAACACTTCACGAATAACAAATTTAACTTCATTTATTTAAGAGATGAAGTAGAAATTGTTCAAGGCATGAACAACAATGAGATTGTACCAAAATAAAGTAAGTATTTATTCTAATTCAAATTATTCAACTTAAGGGAAACGATATTGAAAACCAAAAATGTTGTCCTAGTGATCTTATATCTGATTAATCAGATGGTACCATAGATCGTCACAAATTTATGGATTTGTGATTGTTGGATTTTCCATAGCCATGTTCTCTACCACTCTCCATCAGAACATGATGGTTAGATTTCTCTTTAATATCCATATTTTCACCTATGTGGAAACCCAGTGATTAGTTTATTTGGGTAATCGTTACATTTCGAACTTTAGTTTTTAAAGCCATTTTTTGGTATTCCTTTTTACGATGTGGGTTTATATTAATGAAACTTTTGAATAGTAAACCATTTATAACCCCGACGAATTTCAAGTGCGAAATTCATTTTAAGGGGGGTAGAATGTAACACCCTGAGATTTTATGAAAAATATTCTTTTTAATTTCACTAATGTCTTGTGTTGTATGCTACACCAAAAGAAGCTTTCACAACACGCATCCTTGACTTGACTTCCATTACACGCAATCACGACCTTCCTCGATAGCGTGTGTAGTACGCAATAACGAGTTTCACTAAACAGCAATATGCTATTAAAATATTATTAAAAACTAGCCGTTATGAATAGTAATAACCACTTTTTGAAATTTTGTAATTTTTATTTTTCAAAATTAACTTCATTTTTGGATTCGGAGTATCGAATTTATCCTAAGGTGAAATTTTGGTACTTTTCGGATAACATTCATATTCTGATGAATAGTGAAAATTACTAAATTATAATTAAAAACAACTTTTTTAATTGAAATAATTAATAGTGATAAATTATTAATTTGAGTGGTTTTAAAGTATATTTAGAATATATTTTTACAATTTAATACAATGTTTTTCATTGGATGTAATTTCACATTTAAACCAGACATAATCAAGTGTCAATCTTTTGATAGATATTGTTTCTTAAAAACACGCTATTCGTTTTAACAGAGGGATTTAATTATAAAATTAATTAATGCAACTTCTATGTTATGAATTTGGTAAAATAGACTTCATTTTTGAACTCGGAATATGAAATATAGCTTAGGATGAAATTTTGGCATTGTTCTAAAAAACATCAATTTTTGATGAATAGTGAAACTACTAAGTGGTAGTTAAAAAAACTGAGTTTTTCATAAAACTTAATTTTACCGCTTCTGTGAATGGAATTTCAAAAATCCGAGAGACATGGTTGATGTCAGTAAGTAAAATTTGGTTCAATGAGATAAAAATAATTTTTGGTGAATAGTAACTTTTTACTTTTATTTACCACGGTTAAAAGTAAATAGGGTAATTAAGGGTAAAAATTATATTAATATTACCCCAACACATGTCCTAATTATATTGGACAAGTGTATCTCGACCAAAAACAACCTTAAGTGTAAAATAGTATCAGTTAGGCCCACTTGGATTAGATTAGGACATTTATTATTATTTAATTCAAAGAAGAGATAAAAGAGTTAAAATCAATGTTTATTTACTAAAACATTTTTAATATGGGGTTATACATAAGATAAATTCGACTATAAATATTCATTAGAAAGCTAAAAAGATTTCATACATAATGGTCTTTTATTTGTAATTTTTAGACTTTAAATAATTTAATTTATTTATGATACAACAATGATGCATTAATTACCTTTTTAAGAAAAATTAACACAATAGATGTTATAACTGCCCAAATAAATGAAATTTGAGACTTTTTATGACTTAAATTAATTTTATAGGTTAATATGACATGTTATTGGTGATTTAAGTAACTCGGTTCGAACTTATCATTCTGTTATGAATTTAATAAAAATCATGTACCAAATAGTGTCAAAATTGACATAAATTAGTTTTTAAAACAAATATTATATTATCAATTGTTATTTAATTCCTAAAAAATCTAAGGTTCTTCCAAATGACTGAGATAAATATATATATATTAATAATAAACAACTTGGGGTTCGTTTGGCCTGTTATGGTAAGTTTATTAACTATATAGTCTAAGAAAACAAAAAGACACGGTAAAAGTTAAATTATTTAACTTAGAGTTAAATCTAATTGATATGGTTAAAATAATAACCTAAACTTGTCTAAATCCTATTGGTTGATAGGATTTCGACCCCTCACCACTTTAGCTTCGAAATAAGACCCTTTGGAACCATTATAAACCGATTTTGACTTTAATATAAAATAATAATTTGAGATATTCCTAAGGTGCCCCTCTCCTCCCTTATAAAAGGGCACCTCCTCCCCCTCCTCCTCACACCAATTTGAGCACTCAAGCTCGGCAAAACCCTGCCAAAATCCCTTCTCCACTTCCCTATAATAATCCTAGAGGTCCTGGTCTTCTTCAAGACCAATCTTAGTTCCCTAAGTGAAGGATTCAAAGAGGCATTTCAAAGAAGAGATAATATCCATTACCGATCTTTTCAATTTCTTTCTTCTTCAACTTATTATTTTTTAGTTGTTTCATGATAAGGTAATAACACTAGTATTACTTACATACTGATATGTTATTATAAATATTAAACAACTCTAATTAACCTTCTATCCATCCTACGGAAAAAGGAAATCACCGAGCGTGCGTACGTACGGAATACCGTCTCCACGCCGTGTTGTAATCTATTTTCCGCCAGCACCTTAATTGGATGGGTATAATGGTTTAATGAGTAACTATATATGATTATTATAAAGTTATATTGATACTGAAATAGTATACATACACTTCAACACAATTTCACGACCATGGGAACGATATCATCGCTCGTGCGTACGTACGGACTACCGTCTCCACGACGCGATGAGATTCATTCTCCATGTTAACCATTTAAGAATGATTATAAAGTATATATAAGAAATAATAATGAAATATATGACATTATAAAGATACTGGATTTATGTATATATATATATGTATCTCATCTACTTACTTCCATTCAAGACAATAAGGAAAGGAAAACAGTGTTCATGCGTACGTACGGACTACCGTCTCCATGAACGGTGTATTTCTTTCCATTTACTGATTTATTATATATGTATATTCTGAATATATATATATAAATCATGTTTTATATTCTGGAATTATGTAATCATGATCTAAGTAATCATATGAATAATTACAAGTTAAAAACACGAACGACAAATGAGACGATTTTACCCAAAACGCTACTTTAACATGAATTTAAAAAGGGACGGGTAATATAAAGTCATAAGTGGACCATATATGACATAATAACAATTAATATGATTCTGGAATAAGTCAATAACATGATTTAAATCATTATACAGGAGGTTCGGACACTTTCAAAGCAAGTCGGACCTAAGGTAAGGGATAAATTTTCAATCTCATTTTTATCCGAGATTGCTTATACTTAAGTATTTACTGGGGTTACGTTTAACATCCATGACCATGTTTTCTAAAAATGTTTTTATAAAATGTTTACCATTATTCCATGAATGTTTAAAGTCATTTTACCCTTTATTGACTTTTTACCACATTGTATGAATGGAATCTTTCCTTTGGTTACCATATAAGGTACTTTTTGACTTTTCCGACAAAAGTACGAGGAGAATGTTATTTTTTTAACTTATAAGGCATGAATGGATTTTTAAAACAATATTTTCAAGAGGCTTCCTTGACAAGTTTTCAGGTTTATTTTTAATCACCTTGTTTTAGATTAAAGTCGTATGACATGTTAAGAAAGGAAAAATGTTTTTAAAGAAGAAAGGATATTTTCCTCAAGAATGGAGTTCAAGTGTTTTATCAAAATTATTTTCCATCTAAGATAATAAAGGGTTCTGTTTTTATCCCTATTATTACATGGATTTGATTATGTTGTGAGGGAATTATTTTTATGAAGTCATTTACCTTATATGATTTGTTTTATGATGTCATGATGTTTCAAGAATCCCATTTCTGTTACATGTGTTATGCAAATATGTATGATTTATGATTATGTGGCACACATAAGAAAGGATTAATTATAAGATGGGTGGGACCTATATCTCCCTCCAATGCATTGGGTAAAGATTTTATATCTCATGAGATAGACATGGCTGGAACGGTAGGTTATACCGGTTCAGTGAAACAGGACTGGAACGAGGGTGACTCGATTCAGAAAGGGACTTTGTCCACTAAGATAGTCTTGGAAATGAGTCTTGACTAACAAGAAATTATTCTCTATGATTATGTGTGTATGCCACAAAGTTTCATGTTTTAAGTTATTATTTTTGGGATTACATTTCACTACTATGATTTATCCCATGTTATGAAATTATGCTCTCTTTTGCAGGTTAAGATTTCCAAAAGTTATGTTCTTATGAATATGATGTGATTGATTTTCTTTTGTTTACCCTTACTGAGCATTTGAGATCACCCTTTTATGTTTTCTTTTCCCCAGGATATAAAGAAAGGTTTTAGGTAAAAAAAGGGGAAGATCTTTATGGGAGATATTGAAGATCTTTCACCACGATTAGAAGATTACGTTCCGAGTTTCCAAAGACACTAAACTATTACTATCCTTGTGTGTGTGTTTTTGTTATGTACTAAGTATTCCGCAAAAGTAATGTAATGTCCATGTACAATAAGCTTCGGGTCTCTACAGTTGGTATCAGAGGAAAGGTTTAGTCAACCTTTGGAAACTAGGATGCGAAAAAGTTAGTGAGATCCCTAGAGATATTTCTAAGGTATGTCTAGGGATGTCCCTAAGGTTTAGTATACGTATAGGTTATAGTCCTAGAATTGTGCTAACGATCTTAGAATTAAACCTAAGATGTTAGATATTGAAGGTACTCCCCCTTTATTATGTTGTTTTCCCTAGCATGATTTTTGCCTCTCACACTATTCATTTTGGGTTTTAGAAAATGGCTGGAACCCGAAGGAACCGTGTTGATCAATGCAATGGACAATGCAATGATTTTCCTCCTGAACAAACAAATGTTATGGGAGATGGAGTGAAAAATCTTATTGCTATACTTACACAAGCTATGAATCATTCTGGACTTCCAAATGAGCAGAGAAGGGAACAATATTCTATTGAGTCCTTCATTAGGCAACGTCCACCTTATTTCAGTGGGTCTTCTGATCCACTTGTGGCTGAACAATGGATCAGTACTAGTGAAAAGATATTTTCAGTTCTTCAATGTTCTGAACATGATAAAGTCATCTTAGAAGTATATCGTTTGGAAGGTGAAGCTGATCAATGGTGGAATCTTATCAAGAATACGAGGCCAAGAGATGAAATTGAGTCCATGGAATGGGACGTGTTCAAGAACTTTTTTTTCAGTAAGTACTTCTCTCATATTCTTCGAACAAAGATGGAGAAAGAGATTCTTGAACTGAAGCAAAGGGATGATGAATCTGTTGGTACCTATGAAGCAAATTTTATAAGACTTGCAAGGTACGCTTCTGGTATTATCATCCAACCTGAAAGTAAAGTTGATCGATTTTTCAGTGGCCTAAAACCAAGTCTTCGAAGGGCATTAGCTATAAGAGACTTTATTAGCTATGAATAAATTGTGCGTTGTGATCTCAAGGTAGAAATGGAAGTTGGTGTTACATATCCATCTCATGGTTTTGACATGAAACGAAAGATGGAGTTCAAGGAGAAATCTCAGAATAATGGTGAAAAGAAGATGAATGTTTCCTTATGCACAAAGTGTGGAAAGAAACATGGTGGAGATTTTCTTAAAGGGACTAGAAAATGTTTTAAGTGTGGAAAAGAAGGTCATCGAGTAGCTGAGTGTCGAAGTAATGGAAAAAGGGATTCTAATGATGTGAATAAAGCAAACACTCCAGCGAATGCACCACCAACACTTCAATGCTTCAAGTGCAAGGAAATGGGGCATTATGCTAATAAATGCCCTAATCCAAGGGTTAGTGATGATCAACATGAGCAACCACTGAAGGCAAAAGACAAAGGGAAGTCACATGCGATTACTATTGGCGATGTTGAATATGACAATGATGTGGTAGAATGATTAAGTGTTTATGTAATGGGATTCCAAAATAATGTGGTATCATAAAGTATTGGAATATTTATGTGTTGGTCTAATTTGTTATTCAAAGTGATTGAGATATTTTTTGAAATAAGATAATATGTGCATAATGAAGGGAAAATGAGAAAATGAAATGTTTAACAGTATTCATGAGCTCATGATTGATATAAGGACTAAGTGATATCATGGTTTGAGTATATATAATTCTGAGGATTTTGGTATGTGGAAAGTGTTAAATTTTAACTGCATTCATGATTAAGGTCTTTGAATGTTTGGAATGTGACCAAAAAAACATATCTTATGATATATGGGGATCGACAATGGTGTTAAATCTCTGGTAATCATTTTCACTATGTTATGAGAGTGGACTGCAGTATTATGGATAAGCCTAAAGATTGGAATGGATTATGTTGGACATAAGTTAGTATTGTTTAAGGATAGAAGTTTTTTCAATATTATTGATGGGATGTTATAGTAATATAGTTTTAGAAAAAGGACAACCTTCAGGACGGGCGACAACCCATCGCGTCGGACAAGGCTGTGGAAATCGAACCCACAACCGAAGTGCGACTGGCCTTTATCACCTACCACTGGCCTACAGGAAGTCCCTGTTTAGTAGAAACTAGTTTTATTATATTAAGCAGTATGATATATGAAGTATAAGTCCATTTGAGGAACCATATATGATTAATCTCACTATAGATCGACTTATGTATATAAATTTTGCTAACCATTTGTTTGAGACAGATGGAATGACCCGTCATTCTATCACATGATCTGCTAACACTTCACGAATAACAAATTAAACTTCATTTATTTAAGAGATGAAGTGGAAATTGTTCAAGGCACGAACAACAGTGAGATTATACCAAAATAAAGTAAGTATTTATTCTAATTCAAATTCTTCAACTTTAGGGAAACGATCTTGAAAACCAAAAATGTTGTCCTAGTGATCTTATATCTGATTAATCAGATGGTACCTTAGATCGTCACAAATTTATGGATTTGTGATTGTTGGATTTTCCATATCCATGTTCTCTACCACTGTCCATCAGAACATGATGGTTAGATTTCTCTTTCATATCCATATTTTCACCTATGTGGAAACCCAGTGATTAGTTTATTTTCGAGGGCGAAATTCATTTTAAGGGGGGTAGAATGTAACACCTTGAGATTTTATGAAAAATATTCTTTTTAATTTCACTAATGTCTTGTGTTGTATGCTACACCAAAAGAATCTTTCACAACATGCATCCTTGACTTGCCTTCCATTACATGCAATCGCGACCATCCTCGATAGCTGGTGTAGTACTCAATAATGAGTTTCACTAAACAGCAATATGATATTAAAATATTATTAAAAACTAGCCGTTATGAATAGTAATAACCACTTTTTGAAATTTTGTAAATTTTATTTTTCAAAATTAACTTTATTTTTGGATTCGAAGTATCGAATTTAGCCTAAGGTGAAATTTTGTTACTTTTCGGATAACTTTCATATTCTGATGAATAGTGAAAATTACTAAATTATAATTAAAAACAACTTTTTTAATTGAAATAATTAATAGTGATAAATTATTAATTTGAGTGGTTTTAAAGTATATTTAGAATATATTTTTACAATTTAATACAATGTTGGTCATTGGATGTAATTTCACATTTAAACCAGACATAATCAAGTGTCAATCTTTTGATAGATATTGTTTCTTAAAAACACGCTATTCTTTTTAACAGAGGGATTTAATTATAAAATTAATTAATGCAACTTCTATGTTATAAATTTGGTAAAATAGACTTCATTTTTGAACTCGGAATATGAAATATAGCTTAGGATGAAATTTTGGCATTGTTCTAAAAAACATCAATTTTTGATGAATAGTGAAACTACAAAGTGGTAGTTAAAAAAACTGAGTTTTTCATAAAACCTAATTTTACCGCTTCTGTGAATGGAATTTCAAAAATCTGAGAGACACGGTTGATGTCAGTAAGTAAAATGTGGTTCAATGAGATAAAAATAATTTTTGGTGAATAGTAACTTTTTACTTTTATTTACCACGGTTAAAAGTAAATTGGGTAATTAAGGGTAAAAATGATATTAATATTACCCTAACACATGTCCTAATTCTATTGGACAAGTTTATCTCGACCAAAAACAACCTTAAGTGTAAAATATTTTCATTTAGGCCCACTTGGATTAGATTAGGACAATTATTATTATTTAATTCAAAGAAGAGATAAAAGAGTTAAAATCAAAGTTTATTTACTAAAACATTTTTAATATGGGGTTATACATAAGATAAATTCGACTATAAATATTCATTAGAAAGCTAAAAAGATTTCATACATAATGGTATTTTATTTGTAATTTCTAGACTTTAAATAATTTAATTTATTTATGACACAACAATGATGCATTAATTACCTTTTTAAGAAAAATTAACACAATAGATGTTATAACTGCCCAAATAAATGAAATTTGAGACTTTTTATGACTTAAATTAATTTTATAGGTTAATATGACATGTGATTGGTGATTTAAGTAACTCGGTTCGAACTTATCATTCTGTTATGAATTTCATAAAAATCATGTACCAAATAGTGTCAAAATTGACATAAATTAGTTTTTAAAACAAATATTATATTATCAATTGTTATTTAATTCCTAAAAAATCTAAGGTTCTGCCAAATGACTTAGATAAGGATATATATATTAATAATAAACAACTTGGGGTTCGTTTGGCTTGTTATGGTAAGTTTATTAACCATATAGTGTAAGAAAACAAAAAGACACGGTAAAAGTTAAATTATTTAACTTAGAGTTAAATCTAATTGATAAGGTTAAAATAATAACCTAAACTTGTCTAAATCCTATTTGTTGATAGGTGTTCGACCCATCCCCACTTTAGCTTCGAAATTAGACCCTTTGGAACCATTATAAACTGATTTTGACTTTAATATAAAATAATAATTTGAGATATTCCTAAGGTGCCCCTCTCCTCCCTTATAAAAGGGCACCTCCTCCCCCTCCTCCTCACCCCAATTTGAGCACTCATGCTCGGCCAAACCCTGCCAAAATCCCTTCTCCACTTTCCTATAATAATCCTAGAGGTCCTGGACTTCTTCAAGACCAATCTTAGTTCCCTAAGTGAAGGATTCAAAGATGCGTTTCAAAGAAGAGATAATATCCATTACCGATCTTTTCAATTTCTTTCTTCTTCAACTTCTTCTTTTTTAGTTGTTTCATGATAAGGTAATAACACTAGTATTACTTACATACTGATATGTTATTATAAATATTAAACAACTCTAATTAACCTTCTATCCATCCTACGGAAAAGGCCACCAAGATCATGATTGCAAGGTAAAGAAAAAAGATGTCGATGTTGAATGCTACAATTGTAGACAAAGGGGGAATTATGTAAATGAATTTCCTAAGCACCAAGGAAAATTATCACAAAAAAGGCCATGGGATCAAGGACAATTTTATGCTATCACTACTTCTGATGTTGAGGCTTTGAAAGACGTAGTGGTAGGTAATTTAATATTTTCCTCAAGTTTGGAAAATTCTTTTTTTGATTTTGGATCATCGCATTGTTTCATATCTTCCTAGTTTTCTAAGAAAATTAGATATCTTCAATTTGAGATAACAAGGGAGTTGTCTGTCAAAACTCCTAAGGGAAGAATCATTGAAATAATGTTTTGTGAATCAGTTCCATTTGGGGAATATAAATCTTCATTATCTACTAATATCATTGTCATACCCATGATTTAATTTTATATAATCCTTGGTATGGATTGGATTTCAGAACATGATGAAAAATTTATTGTAAGAAGAAGGAGGTTATAATTCTTGATGATGATAAGGAGCACCTTATCTTTTGAGCAGAAACATCACCACCTAATTCTTATCTAGATCTACCCTTAGTAGGTCAAATAAATTCAATTATTGGGGAGGAATAGAATAAAATAACTATGGGTGAGGAAATGAATATTAAAATAGAGGATTTACCTATTTTGAAAGAATACGTTGATGTGTTTCTAGAATATTTACTTATACATCCTCCAGAATGAGAAATTGAGTTTTCCATTGATTTAATTACTTGTTCAAGGCCCATATCGAAGACCCCATATAGAATGGCCATTGTGAAATTAGTGTAACTAAATAAACAACTAGAGGAGTTGAGTAATAAGGGATTCATTTTCTGTAGTGTTTCTCCATGGGGAACCCCTATTCCTTTTGTTAAGAATAAAGATGAATCTATGAGGTTATGCATTGACTACAAGGAGATAAATGATATAACAATAATGAACAAGTATCCCCTACCTCTCATTGATGATTTAATTAACCAACTTCATGGAGCACAATATTTTTCAAAGATTGACCTTCAATCTGGATATCATCAGTTGTGTGTGAAAAAGGAATGCATTTGTAAAACAGCATTTCAAACCAGGTACATGCATTACGATTTTATAGTAATGCCTTTTTGATTGACTAATGCACCCTCTGCCTACATGGATCTAATGAATATAGTTTTCAAAGAATATCTTGATGAAATTGTAGTGGTATTTATTGATGATATCTTGGTATACTACTGAAGCTATGAAGATCATGAAAATCACTTGCGCATTATTATAAAGACTCTTAGAAGAAATGAATTATATAGGAAATTCAGCATGTGTGAATTCTTGATTTTGGATATTTCTTTTCTTGGCCATATTATCTCCAAGGATGGAATCTCTGTTGGTCCTTTAAAGACCAAGGAAATCCAGGAATGGTTGAAACGAATGTGGGTAACCAAGGTACACAGTTTTATTGGTTTAGCATGTTATTATCGACATTTTGTCCATAATTTTAACTGGTTGGATAACCCATTAATAAAGATCACACATAAAGGGGTTAAATTTGTTTGTAAAAAAGAGTGTGAAGAATGTTTTAAATAACTGAAGAGAAGATTAGTCAATGATATTATCTTGACTCTACCATCATGGAATGATGGGTTTATTATTTATAGTGATTCTTCAAAGAAAGGACTTGGTTATGTCCTTATGCATAATGATAGAGTTATTTCATAGTCATCATGAAAGATAAAAATTAATGAGAAAAACAATCCTACTCATGATCTTGAGTTAGCAGATATAATATTTTCTTTGATGATATGAAGAAATTATCTCTATGGTAAAAAATTTGAGATATATACCGATCAAAATAGTTTGACGTATATTTTCTCATAGAATGAACTCAATATGCGACAATGGAGATGGCTTTAATTACTCAAGGATTATGATTGCACAATACACTACCACCTGTGGAAGGAAAATAAGGTCGCAGATGCTTTGAGCATAAAGGTTCATGGAGTTTTGAATAAGATGAGAGTTGAAAGGGATCATATTTTCATGGATATAGTGAAAATGGATTTTAAAATAATCATAGAAGGTGAAACAACAATACTTTTTCAAATTTATGCCAAACGATCTTTAATAGAAAGGATAGAAAGTTCTCAGTCTGATGATGAGGAGTTTGAAAAGAAAACTAATGTTGTGAATGATGGGAGATTGAGTGACTTCATATATGAAGATGGAACTTCAATATTTGGGAAGAGACTTTGTGTTCCTAACATACCTAATCTAAAAAGGGAATTGTTGGATGATGCTCATAGCTCCAATTTCTCTATACACCCTGGTATCACTAAGATGTATAGAGATATGAAGAAACATTTTTAGTGGGACAACATGAAGAGGGAGATTGTTGATTTTGTGTCACGATGTATGGTTTTTCAATATGTGAAAGCTGGAAGGCAACAGCCTGGAAAATTCATGAAACCTCTTCCAAAACCTGAGTGTAAATGAGATAATATTATGATGGAATTTTTCATGGGGATACCAAAAACACCTATAAGGAATGATTTACTATGGGTCATTTTTTATCGTCTTACCAAGTCAGCACATTTTCCTGATATAAGAGAAGATTTACCACTTGAACGTTTAGCCAGAATATATATTAATGAAGTTTTAACACTCTATGATGTACCCCTATTTATTTTTTCTAATCGTGATCACCATTTTTACATCAAGATTCTAGAAAAGTTTTCAGAAAGCCCTGGATACTGAAATCCATTTGAGCATTGCCTACCAACCTCAAATTGATGTAAAATAAGAACATACTATTAAAACCAAAGAATATATGTTGATATCTTTCTCACATGACTTTCAAGGTATGTTGGATCAATATTTACCTCTTGTTGAATTTTCCTATAACAATAGATTCCATTCAGTTATTCAGATTGCACCATATGATCATTATCTGGAAAGAGATGTCACACACTAACTTGTTGGGATGATGTTGGTGAAAGAAAACTCTTATGCATAGAACATTATGAGGAAACAATGAAAAAGGTCAATGTCATCCAAACCCACATCAAAACAGCTCAATGTATGCAGAAGATCTATGCCGATAATCGAAGGAAGTATTTGGAATTATAGGTAGGAGATCATGTTTTCTTGAAGGTATCTACATGGAAGGGAGTTATACAATTTGGTAAGAAGGGTAAACTATGTCCTCGGTACATCTGACCTTTTGAAATTCGAGAACGAATTGGGGCTGTATCTTACCAGTTGGGAATGCAGAAAACTCTCTCCAAAGTTCACGATGGGTTCCACGTATCACTGTTGATAAAATGCATGCCTGACCCAAAGAATATACTCACCTATGAGGAAATTGAACTAGAACCTAATCTGTCTTATTATGAATATCCAGTCAAAATTCTTGATACCAGAGAACAAGTGCCGAGAAACCGGATGACTCGTATGGTAAAAGTTCTATAGAGAAACCATAAGATGGAAGATGCAAAGTGCCAACCCAATGAACATATGATGAAGAACCACCCGAATATTTTTATGATGTAATATTATATAAACTTCTAAGACAAACTTATTTGAAGGTGGGAAGAATGTAAAACCCCTTGCTTCTACGGTATGTTTCCCTTTGAATAAGGATATAGCATTTATTGTACGCAACTTCGAGATTCTAACACACCGCGACCAATCAAACTAGTTGTCATGAATAGTAATACCCAGTTTGTGAAATTTTATAAATTTTATCTTTCAAAATGGACATCATTTTTGGATTTGGAATATCGAAATTATCTCAGGGTGATTTTTTGGTATTTTTTCTGAATACTTTCAATTTTTAAAGAATAGTGAAAAACACGGAGTGATTGTTTAAAACCAACTTTTTATTTAAATAACTATTTATTTTATTTAAATTTATTTTTAGTCAAAATAGATACATAATACCTATATAAGTTCAATTTAATTCATTGGATTCATTTTATAATGAGTTTCGATATATAATATTTTATTGAACTTTTTACCGTCTTTTACCCACCTCCTCGGAGCATTTCCAAATTTGTAAGGCCCCGACCCCAGCTAACCAGAGTCGGTGCATTACTTCATAACATTTGTATGATCACAAAAGATCAAGTCTCGAAATACCTATTAGTTTAGTAGCCTTGGAAACACTAGATACATTCATAAATGTTACATTACATCATAAAGTGAAAAACTACAATAACAAAGTCTCTATAGTCCACACTCATATCCTCTTCTAACTATCCTTGCAGGTCATTCATAAAATACTTCTTCACATCCTGTAAAATATTAAAACATAGAAAGGGGTGAGCTCAGATGCTCAGTAAGGATAACAATATTACGGAAGCTTTCATAAATAAAAATTATCATTTAAGGCAATATATAACTAAAACAAAAGCCTTTTTAAACTTGAACTTCAGCATAATATGGGAAAAATAAAATTAAATAATTCCATTTACTTACTCACATGGATATTCTACTAGTTGAATAATCACATGAAATATCAATAACCACTTTCATAATGATAGAATGTATAATGCCAGACTATCATAACCACGTAGCCAAGGCCTCGTGCCAAGACCACAAATAATATTTTTTCAAGGCCACGTGCCAAGACACTAGTTTGTCTCATGAGACCTACCGATGCATCGATGAGCTATAGCGGGCTCCACCCGTCACTTATTATGTCCAATGCATTCCTCATATGAACAAGTTTAAATATATCATAATCATAACATAATCGTATCACCTAAAACATGCATAAAGGAAACATAAGATTTCCACACTTCAATAACGACATATCAATACAACACATTGATATAATAAAAACATTATCAAAACCATTTTCAATACCAAAATAAAAGAAAAGTAAAACATGGTATTTATTTTTCTTTTAAAAAAGGTTATGGCTTATAGAGGACGCCGAAACTCAAATAATAGTCACGGCGGCGGAGAAGTCGTTGTCACCGCATATGTAAGAAAAAAACATTCCTTTTGTCGTTTAGTAAAAAAACTTCGTATAAAAAGATTCCTTTTGAATAAAATTAAAAGTCAAAGGGGTTTATACACCGTATAAAAGAAAGTTGTGTATAAAACAAAATATGCCTCAATGAAAGGAGATTGAGATGAAGAGCTTAACAATATCATTTTTCTTAAATAAAATAGATCTAATATGTGTATTCACTATAGTTATACATAAATAAAGTATAAATACAAGATATGACATAATAATATCATGACATAATTTGAATGTAGGAGATTAACCCAAAGAACGGAAATTGGGTTAAGAAGTTCCCTTACCTCGTGTCCGACTTGACTCGACCATTCTTTAACCTCCTGAATAATAAACTAGAGTTAATTTATAATTTCTTAAGAACCTTTTTCAAGTTTATTATTCCTTTTATATCAATTATTACCATGTTATTAACATTATGTAATTATTTAAGTTAATAACGGTCATTTTGTCGATCTTTGGTACTTGATTTAAAAATAAACTTCTTATAATTACAAGTTGTTCATGTGTTGAAGTATCCATAATATCCAGAATTATGTTCATGATGTAGATATCATATATATCATATATATCCAGTATATACATGCATTTATAATATTATATAACATTTATAGGTAAGAAATGAAATGCACCGTTCATGGAGACAGTAAGCCGTACGTACGCATGAACGCTACTTTCATTTCTATTTCCTATTTAATGGAATAAAATTATAATTATATAAAGTTATACTATAATTATAGTATAATATAATGTATAATAACATTTACTCCATCCTTTATACATCCCACATATGGCATTAACGATTCAATTCACTTTGAGGGGGCGGTAGTCTGCACTTCCTAAAATGAAAATATCGTGTTTACCCATAATGGAAACCATAAAAGTATGTGATAAATGAAAAATACAGAAGCTTATGTAAAACATAAACATATTATATATAATATATAAATATAGTGACATCTTAATGGCCACCTTCGAAGGTGTTATATGATTGTTGAACAATCATCGTTTCGTGAGGCAGAAATTCATCATCCACAGAATCAGTATGTTCTTTAACCATTAGATGTAGGTGTGTGTAAGTGTAGCTCAAATACATCTTATAACAACATCCTAGTATATTGAGGATACTGTTGTTGTTACAAAAGAAATTATTAATAAGAGTTTAGGGGGTTGGAGAAGCAAAATAAAACAAAATAACATAAGAGAAGACATTACCGTAAAATCGGGTAACTCTTTTTGATTTGAGCCAAAGGCTTCCTTGGGAAGAGTTCTGCCCAAAGTGAGGATTCTAGGAGTAATAGAGGGAAGTTGGAAGAGTATTGTAGCAGAGTTTGGCCGAGACAAATGGCTTGAAAGTGTGAATAAGGTTGTAGTGGTGGGGGCCTTTTATAAGAGGAGAGGAGGGGCACTCTTGGAAACTCATGAAATGTTACATTATTATGAATTGATTTTCGGATTCCAAAGGTCCCACAATTATGTATTTCTAGGATAAGGTGATAAGGGTTATAAATATACTCATCGAATAGGCTTTGGAAAAGTTTAAGTTTTATATTTCACATCATCTTTTTATTTTATATAAATCGTTAATTAATGAGGTAATCACTGCATCATCATTGTGTAATAAAATATTTAATTTATTTAATGTCAAAAAATTATAAAAAAAATATCATGATGTAGGAACTATTTTTATCTTTGTAATTAATATTTAGAGTCAAAAATATTAATTTTATAACCCCATTTAAAAATTGTTTTAGTAAAACAACTCATGTTTGTGGCTTTTTTATTTTAACATTAAATAAAATGTTTTTAATGTCATTTTCCTACCAAAGTGGCTCCATGGGGTCCCCAAGATAACCCATGGATTTTCTTGGTTGGCCATGAATCATCCAATAGGGGTAGGACATGTGTAAAGGTATTTTCATATTTTTATAACATCATTTTTACCTTAAATTTCACTAATTACCTTTAATCACGATTCATTAAACTTAAAAGATACTATTCACCAAAAAATTATTTTAATCCCATTGAACCAAATTTTACTTCCTAATGACAACCATGTAGTTCGGATTTTTTAAAATCAAATCACAGAAGTGGTAATGTTTCATTTAAACGAAAAAACAGTTTTTTAACTACCACTTAGTGGTTTCACTATTCATCAAAAATTGATGTTTTTCAGAACAACGCCAAAATTTCACCCTGAGCTATAATTGATATTATGATTTTAAAAAATGATGTCTATTTTGAAAAAATCCAAACATATAAGTTTCCTTAATTAATTCTATAATTAAATCTCACTGTCACAACAAATAGCCTGTTTTTCAGAAACAATATATATCAAAAGATTGGCAGTTGTTTATGTCCAATTTCAAAGTGAAATTAATTCTAATGAACACCATTGGATAAAATGGTAAAAATATATTCAAATTATACTTTAGAACCACTCAATAGTATAATTTATCACTATAAATTATTTTGATTAAAAAATTTGTTTTTTAAGTATTTTTCGCTATTCATAAAAAAATAGAAGTTCTCAGAAAATTACAAAAAGTTCAACTTAGGATAATTTCGATATTCCGAATACAAAAATAAAGTCCATTTTGAAATAAAAAATTTCTATAATTTTAAAAATTGGGTATTACTATTCATAACGGCTACATTGATTGGTCGCGGTGGTTTAGAATCTCGAACTTGCGTACAATGCAAGCTATTACATTGTTGAAAGAGAAGCGTATCATGGAATCTCAGGGTGTTACAAAATTTGTATAAAAACATAATTTTACCACTTTAGGGAGTTGAATTTCAAAAATCAAAGATAAATTTTTGATATCAGTAAGTAAAATGTGGTTTAATAAGATGAAAATAATTTTTTTGAATAGTAACGTTTTACTTTTATTTACCACAGTTAAAAATAAATAGGGTAATTAAGGGTAAAAATGATATTATTATTACCCTAACACATTCCCTAATTCTATTGGATAATTATAATTCGACCTAAAACAAACTTAGGAATAAAATATGAACCACTTTGGTTCACTTGTATTAGATTAGGAAATTTATTATTATTTTATTTAAAGAGTTAAAAGAGTTAAATTCAAAGTTTATTAATTAAACCATTTTTAATGTAGGGTTTCACACAATATAAATTAGAATATAAATATTCATTATAAATCTAAAAATATTTCCTACATAATGGGGGTTTTTTATAATTTTTAGATATTAAATAATTAAATTTATTTATGACACAATGATTATGCAGCAATTACCATATTAATGAATGATTAAAATAATTGATATTATAAATATCCAAATAAATCTAATTTGAGTATTTTAATGAATTACACTAATTTTCTAGGTTAATATGATATTTTAGGGTTTATTAAATGTATTTATTTATACGTAATAAATTTTTTAGGACTTTAACAAAAATCAATTATTAAATAATGTCAAAATTGACATAAATGAGTTTTTGGAACAAATACAATATTATTTGTTGATATAATAATCATGAAAATATAATTTTCATCCAAAAGACTTATATAATTATAGGTGTATCATTAATAGACAACTTGGGGTTATTTTGTATGTTTATAGTAAGTTTATTAACCATATAATATAAAAATACAAAGAAACATGGTAAATGTCAAACTATTTTAGTAAGAGTTAAATCTCAAAGATATGGTCAATATTGTGACCCAAACCTATCTGAAACCTATTGTTTGAGCGGTTTTATACCCATACCCACCATATACATTAAATAATTCATTTTGGAGCCATTAGAAACTGAAAATGATTTTATTATAAAATAATATATCAATCTTTTCCTAAGGTTCCCCTCACCCCTCTTATAAAAGGGCATTACCACTTATCATAAATTCACACCTTCAAAGACATTTGGATCAGCCAAACCCTAAAAAAATATCCTCCCAACTATAATAAATTCATACTAGAGTCCTTACCTTAGTCATAAATCCAACCTAAGGAGCCTTTTTGATAAAATCAAAACAAAGAACCCGAAGAAGAGGTAAATATTTCATCACCTATTTCAAGTTATTTTCTCCTTCCAATTCTTCTTTATTTTTTATTTCCATTCAAAAATAATAAATAAAGTAACATATATAAACTATAATGTTATTATAAAAAGGGTACAACCATATTCATTATTCCATCCATCCTATAAATGACAAAGTCACCATACGTGCGTATGTACAGATTACCGTCTCCACGTCGTGGTGTAATTTGTTATTCAAACACTTCATCATTTGGATGGGTATAATAATGTGTATAAATGATGTAAATAGTAAATATAATATGATAATGATTCTTAATATATGATATAACATACAATTATATATGATTTTAATATCAAAAGAATGATAATATTGCTCCTGCGTACATACGGATTACCGTCTCCACGAACGTGATGAGATTCATTCCCCATCGTATCCATTCAAGAATAATTTTTATTTTATGATTAAAAATAATTTTTAAATACTTAATATCATTATCAATATGAATAAGATAAATTCTATCCATAACAAACTTTACTTATGTAACAAAGCATATAAAAAAATGAATCAGCTAACACCCAAAACGATGATACTATTGAAATATTATTTACAAAAAAATATTAAAAGATCATATATGATATCATATTAATATATATAGTTCTTGTATAGTTTAAAAACAATTATTTAAATATTATAAAATATTCTAAAATACCCTCAACCAATGAAAAGTACATGGTAAGGGTAAATTTCTCAGTCTCATTATTATTCGAGTTTTTATGGGTATGTTTTTAGTGGGACATATTTATTACCCATGTCCATGTTTGATAAAAGAGTTTTAAAAGGGATTATATTTAAGGGACTCTTCTACTAAAACATAATTTTAAATGTTTTAAATATAAATTATTCTAAATCATTTTCATTAATTTCCATGTTTTCAAAATGGGTTTTAAGGATTTATTTATATAGACGTGAATGTTTTGAAAATGTTAATTCCATTCAAAAGTATCAAAGTGGTATGGGACACTTTGATTCATAAATGTCTTTAAATGTATTCCTTTCTAAATTGTGTGAATTTTAAATGTTTTAATGAAAAAGGGATATTTTTCTCAAAGAGGTTTACAAATAATTTTCATTTATTTTAACATCCTTTGATGGATTTTAAACTTGTTCGAAGTTGATTATTATGATAAAAATATTTCATATTGTATTGAAGGTTTTGTGACATGTTTTGTTGTGGATGTGTTATTTTTATACCATTCATGGTTTATGGATAAAGCATTGACATTTCATATTTTATTTTTAATATGATTGTTTATGTTATGTTTAAACCTTTTCATATGAGGAATGCATTGGACTTTGTATGTGACGGGTGGAGCCTTCAATAGATCCTTTATGCATTGGTTGGTCTCATGAGACAAACTAGTGTCTTGGCACAAGGCCTTGAATAAATTTTATTTGTAGTCCTGGAACAAGGCCTTGAATATGTGGTTATGAAGTCTAGCATTATGCATTCCATCATTATGAAAGTTTCTATTGATATTGAATGTGATTATTAAACTAGTAGAATATCCATGTGAATAAGTAAATGGAATTATTTGATTTTATCCTTTCCATATAGTTCTGAAGTTCAAGTTTAGATGGATTTTTTTCTAGTCTTACATTGCCTTAAATGTTTATGATTATTTATGAATGTTTCGGCTATATTCGTATCCTTACTGAGAATCTGAGCTCACCCATTTCTATGTTTAATTTTTCCCAGAATGAGAAGAAGTATATTATTACTGAACAATAGGGATAGTCTATTAGATATGAGTGTGGCCAATGGAGACTATGTTTTTGTAGTTTTTTAATTTTATCATGTAATGTAAAACATATGAATGTATCTAGTATTTACAATTCTACTAAACTAATCGATATTTTGATACTTTATATTTTGTGATCATGGAAATGTTATTTAATAATACACAAACTCTAGGTAACTAGGGTCAGGGCGTTACATTAATAATCAGAATATCTATGTAATAACTAGATTATTATAAAGACAAATGTTGAAAAATTTCCCATACATCATTCATGAATGTAAATTCACCCCTTCAATATGAATTCCAATCATCTTGAGATCATTCACATCATTAGTATTTAAACTTCCTTCTGATAATTTCATACTAAATATCATTTTCATTAGAAATAATTTATTTAATATTGTTTTTTTAATATAGATATCTAATAGGCTTACCATCAGTTTACCTATAGTCTGAATCTATCATATGTAAAGGCAATATTTCATGCTAATTATTTCTGCACCAAACCTAACACTTCCCTAACCATATTTTCACAATAACATTTCTCCGTTTCATGCTTCTATCAACCCAATGGATGTTTTTTTCTTTTTAGTTGAGGTAATCCTCTATATGCATCCAATGAAAACCATAATTAGTTTTTTAAGCTGATTGATTCAAACATTTCATTCTTTCGATGTCATATCTTCTGATGGTAGTAAAACTAACTGAAATTAATATTATATTGAGAAAAAGTTAATGTTATCCATGTTTTCAGCTATGTGTGAATGATTAATCTTCGATACCACTTGATGGGGGAAGGAAGAAACATTGAAACAACTATACTATAATCCTTCAATAAACTAAAATATCATGTGAAAAAAAGATTAGGTGTAGTAGAATCTAGATAAATTAAAAATTTTCCATAGCTTTGTGTACTGAAATATGATATGACCCGACCCCCACTCACTAAATTATGTTAAACATTGTCAAATAATCACCAAAAAACTCCAAAATAGAATTAAAAAAAATTAAAAATAACTACAAATAAAAATGGATACACAAGATTATGTGGTTATAACATCAATTCTACATGCATTGGATAATATTGTAACATATTATTTTACATTAAGTATAGATGATTACATATATTGAAGTATTTGGTGTTATAATTCAATTTATTCCAATAATATTGGAGAAACAAATCCCTCAAGGTGTCCATTTGATGTTTTTAGGGTGATTATGTTTTTAAAAAAACCCATATTACTATGTTTCAGTATGGTTGGTGTTTCTAATGCAAATATTTATGTTGGAACAGTTTTGAAGTATTTTTTGTATTATTGGGTGTAAACAATTTGGAGTTTTTTTATGGAAATTGAGGGTTTTATAGAAAGGAGTGTGCGAACCACAAAGCATGGAGTTCGTGGACTGTAAAGGAGGTATGAAGAACCATGAAGGAGGCGTGTCATTTTGTGGTTAAAGGAGGTGTTTAAGGGGCACCACAAAGGATGATTTTTTATAGCAATGCTATGAGTACCACAAAGCATGTTACACAGACTATGTAGAGAAAAAAATATTGTTTGGGGCTCATAGTGCATTGGAGGATTATCATTTCTGGATTTGAGGTCATGATTTATGGAGCATTAAAGGGTTTTAATTTGTGGATGACATATGATGCCACAAAGAAAAAAGGCACTATGAAGACCACATAATAGTTCATGGTGAATTCTATATTGCTTCGATGTTTTTATTGATTATTATTAGTGGGTTTTGTGGAACTGTTTAACTACATAATGAACCATAATATGATCATTAAAAAGATAGAAAATCATTAGAGAAGATCATCACAAGTAAAATAATTCTGGGAGGTCTAAAGTAGTTCACATGTGATAATTCCAAGAAGGATCAAGTAGTTCTCAATGGATCTATTCTAAGAAAAGAGTTTGTGATGCATGGATGCTTGCAAAAAAAATTCACCCCATAGAAGCACCATTCCGAAAAGTCTCAATATTATATGAGGCATCAACCGCCATTGAAGAAGGGGATTTCTGTTAAGTAAAAGTCGACTGTGAATTACATAAACCATGCAGTGAAATGAAGTTCATAGAGGATTTAATGTAGTTCATAGAGGATACAAGTCAATTCTCAAATAGTGCAAGGAAGTTTGCGAAGGGACTATTAAAACCCATACAAGCAATTTTTGCAGACTAAGAGTTCATAGAAAAGTTTCTTTCATCTACCAGGTGCAACAAGACTTCAATAGATCATCTACCTATAGTTGAGGATGCATTCATTATTGATAATCAAGGGACCTACATGTCCATAAACTGTTTGTGGACCCTTTCCAAAGCAGTGAGCGATGTAAAATGAAAAAGGTGATCCATTCCACTAGTAGTGATCCATCAAAATAGAGTTAGGTGGTTACCCTTAATAAATTAGTGAAATGATCTGAAACATTGCAATGGATGTGAACCTAGTCCTAGAAGTAATAAAGTCCTAACATTGTATTTGGTAGTGATCCTTAGTGAATTTTTTACATTGGCACATCATCATTTTATTCTCCTTGGAGGTAGCCCAGTGAGGGTAAACCAAGTACAATTATTTTTCCACATTCATGATTTCAATTTTGTTCATTCATTTCTATGAGAAATAGAGATAAGAGTGTTTTAATGAAAAAAAATCTGAATGGGAAGTTGTTTTAATATTTCATACCATTATTCACCCCCTTTTCAGGGTATTTAACATAACTGGATGAACACTTTATATCATTGATAAAGGTTGAATGTCAGTGGTTCTCTCTCAATTGTGGAAATGGAAGCTATTAATCACTGAGGGAATCTATTCTTTGATGGAAACAATTTTTACCTATAGATGAATCAAATGAAACACTTCTTTCGATCATTGGGTATGGATGTATTTAGGGATACAATGCATGGAATTCCTTCTTGTAAAGACATTAATGTTTAATTCGAAGAAGAAAAGAGAGAATTGGATGATGATGCCAAAGGAATCAATGAATTCAGGGGATCCCTATCAAATTCAATGTATATAAAGGTGATGTCATGCAAGTCATCAGATGCTATGTGGGAAAAGTTTCTAAATATTAATGATGGTGACTCAAAAGTGAGATAATAAAAACTAAGGTTTCTATGGAATATGTATGAGGATCTTGGAATGTACACTAATGAATCTATTAATTAATTCTTTTACTGGGAGAATATTTTTACTGAATACATGCATGGTCTCAAAAAAATTAGTGAAGATATAAATATTTTAAGTGCATCATGATAAAACCACAATGTTGGTTTAATCCAAAAGCTTCTTAATACGAAGATAAATATCTAATGGATTTGACAATATATAGATTTCACAATACTCATGTAACATATGAGAGGAGAAATGATGATAAGGATTCCGTGGAAATGGTGAATTCCGTAGAAATGGAATTCAAGGCCATAGAGAAGCTCACTATTGAAGATGTTCAAGAGGAATACAACGTGGATGATGTAATTTCATTTCTCTCCTCAAATCAACAAATAGGAAGAGGAAAGTTGAAAGGGATACATCCACTTGTATTATTTTGATGTGGAATGATTGGAAATCTTGCAATAAAGTGTCATAAGATATTTTAAGATGACGATGAAGACAATGATGAAATTACTTAGAAGAATAATTCATCCAATGTGAAATGTAGTAGGATTATTAAGTGAAATTTCAATAAAAAGTAGAATCTTCATTCCATAGATGATGATAGTTCATATGAATATGAAGATGAAGAATTGGAGTACAGTAAGGATTAAGAAGTAGATTGTATAGTGGAAATTGTCCAAAATTCCCAAACAAGGGAAGATAATAATAACGAAGAAGGAGACCTTGAAGGAAGATTTGATCTTTACATCTAATTAGATGCAATGTTTGTAGAAATATTAATTTGGAGATATGGAATAAATAAATTCAACAAGGTGGTTAATGATACGAAACACTATATTCAATAGAACTATGAATAAAAGTATGAACTAGAAGCTTAAATTGAAAGGATCAAATCATTAATTATAGAGAATATATAAAAGGATATTGAGTACCAACTCAAAATTGAAGAACAAAAAAGAGATATAGATAGTTTGAATAATACTGGAAAAGATAAAATCAAATATATTGAAGAAAATGATGTTGAAATTTTCAGTATACCAAGGGAAAACCAGCAGTGCAGTAATGACCCATTGGAATAAACCCCGCATTAGATGTTATTGTTGTAAAAATATAAGACACTCACAAAAGATATATTCAATATCAAATAGGTATGTAAGGGAATACGATCAACACGGGAAACCATACAAAGTTCAATTATAAAAGACATCATTCGATGGTTACTATTATAGGTGTTTAGGATTTGGACACATAGAATGATATTGATCATCAAAAATGAAGTGGAATGTACTGATGCATACTTATTATGGTCATAAGCTGTAACAGCCCGAGATTTTATGAAAACTATTCTTTTTAGGTTTATTAATGTCTTGTGTTTTATGCTACACCAAAAAAAGCTTGCACAACATGCATCCTTGACTTGCCTTGCATTACACGCAATCACAACCTTCCTCGATAGCATGTGTAGTACGCAATACAGAGTTTCACTAAACAATGATATGCTATTAAAATATTATTAACACTAACCGTTATGAATAGTAATAACCACTTTTTGAAATTTTACAAATTTTATTTTTCAAAATGGACTTCATTTTTGGATTCGGAATATCGAAATTAGCCTAGGGTGAAATTTTGGTATTTTTCTGAAAACCATCAATTTTTGATGAATAGTGAAACCACTAAGTGGTAGGTTAAAAACTGAATTTTGCATAAAATTTAATTTTACCGCTTCTGTGAATGGAATTTCGATAATCTGAAATACATGGTTGATATAAGTAAGTAAAATGTGGTCCAATGAGATAAAAATAATTTTTTGGTGAATAGTAACTTTTTACTTTTTTTACCATGGTTAATAGTAAATAGGGTAACTAAGGGTAAATATGATATTACTATTTCCTTAACACATGTATTAATTCTATAGGATAAGTGTAATTCAACCAAAAACAACCTTATGAATATAATATGACCATTTAGGCCCACTTGGGTAAGATTAGGACATTTATTATTAATTTATTTAAAGAAGGGTTAAAATAGTTAAAATCAAAGTTTAATAAGTAAATCATTTTTAATATGGGGTTATACATAAGCTAAATTCAACTATAAATATTCATTAGAAAGAAAAAATGATTTCCTACAGAATGGTATTTTATTTGTAAATTTTAGACATTAAATAATTTAATTTATTTATGACACAATGATGATGCAGTAATTATCTTATTAATGAAATATTGACATAATTGATGTTATAAACACCAAAATAAATGTAATTTGAGACTTTTTATTAATTCCACTAATTTTATAGGTTACTATGATTTATTAATGTTGATTTAATCAACTTTGTTCGAACATGTAATTCTGTTATGACTTTCACAAAAATCATATATCAAATAGTGTCAAAATTGACACAAAATAATTTTTAAATCAAATATTATATTATTAATTGATATTTTATTCCTAAAAATCTATGGTTCGGCCATATTACTTAGATAAGTATATATATATTAATACTAAACAATTTGGGGTTTGTTTGGCATGTTATACTAAGTGTATTAACCATATAGTGAAAGAAAACAAAAAGACACGGTAAAAGTTAAATTATTTAACTTAGAGTTAAATCTAATTGATAAGGTTAAAATAATACCCTAAACTTGTCTAAATCCTATTAGTTGATAGGATTTTTACCCATCCCCACTTTAGCTTCGAAATAAGACCCTTTGGAACCATTATAAACCGATTTTGACTTTAATATAAAATAATATTTTGAGATATTCCTAAGGTGCCCCACTCCTCCCTTATAAAAGGGCACCTCCTCCCCCTCCTCCTCACACCAATTTGAGCACTCATGCTCGGCCAAACCCTGCCATTTTCTCCGCTCCACTTCCCTAGAATAATCCTAGAGGTCCTGGTCTTCTTCAAAGACCAATATTAGTTCCCTAAGTGGAGGATTCAAAGAGGCGTTCCAAAGAAGAGGTAATATCCATTACCGATCTTTTCAATTTCTTTCTTCTTCAACTTCTTCTTCTTTAGTTGTTTCATGACAAAGTAATAACATCAGTATTACTTACATACTGATATGTTATTATAAATACGAAACAACCCTAATTCACCTTCTATCCATCCTACGGAAAAATGAAATCACCGCGCGTGCGTACGTACGGACTACCGTCTCCACGACGCGATGAGATTCATTCTCCACATTAACCATTCATGAATGATTATAAAGCAAATATAATAAGTACTAATGAAATATATGACATAATAATGATACTGGATTTATGTATATTTATATGTATGTCATCTACTTAATTCCATTCAATTCAATAAGGAAACGAAAACAGCGTTCATGCGTACGTACGGACTACCATCTCCATGAATGATGTATTTCATTCCATTATCAATATATTATATATATATGTATATTCTGAATATATATTATATATAAATCATGTTTTACATTCTTGATATAATTAATCATGATCCAAGTAATCATATTAATAATTACAAGTTAAAAACACGAACGATAAATAAGACGATTTTACCCAAAATGCTACTTTAACATGAATTTACAAAAGACCGGGTAATATAAAGCCATAAGAGAACTATATATGATATCATAACAGTGAATATGATTCTGTAATAAGTCAATAAAATTTTGTAAATCATTATACAGGAGGTTAGGACACGTTCAATGCAAGTCGGACTTAAGGTAAGGGATAAATTTTCAATCTCATTTTTATCCGAGATTTCTTATACATAAGTATTTAGTGGGGTTACGTTTATCATCCATTACGATGTTTTCTAAAAATGTATTTATAAAATGTTTACCATTATTCCATGAATGTTTAAAGTCATTTTTACCCTTTATTGACTTTTTACCACATTGTATGAATGGAATCTTTCCTTTGGTTACCATATAAGGTACTTTTTGACTTTTTCGACAAAAGTACGAGGAGAATGTTATTTTTAACTTATATGAAAGGATTTTTACGGTTTCATAACACCTCATTTTCAAGAAGCTTCTTCTACAATATTGCATGATTATTTTCAACAAAACCCTTATATTTTAAAATTGCATGAAATTTTGTGAAAAGAAAATGATTTTAAAGAAGAAATGATATTTTCCTCAAGAATTCATTTCAAGTGTTTTTCTTCAAAACTATTTTCCATATAATATGACATTATTTGATATGTATGTTTCATGTAAAATGTCTCTATGATTTAAATGGTTTCAATTTTCTTATGATGAAATGATATCAATTGTTTATGGATTTTGATGGCATGATGTTTAAGAATCCCATTTTATTACATGGGTTATGAAATGATGTATGATTTATGATTTTGTGGCACACATAAGAATGGTATCATTATGAGATGGGTGGGACCTATATCTCCCTACAATGCATTGGGTAATGATTTTATATCTCATGAGATAGACATGGCTGGAACGGTAGGTTATACCGGTTCAGTGAAACAGGACTGGAACGAGGGTGACTCGGTTCAGAAAGGGACTTTGTCCACTAAGATAGTCTTGTCAATGAGTCTTGACTAACAAGAAATGATTTTCTATGATTATGTGTGTATGCCACAAATTTTAATGTTTTAAGTTATGATTATTGTGATTACATTTCACTGCGATGATTTATCCCATGTTATGAAATTATGATCTCTTCTGCAGGTTAAGATTTCAAAAAGTTATGTGCTTGTGTATACGATGTGATTGATATTTATTTTGTTTACCCTTACTGAGCATTTGAGCTCACCCTTTTATGTTTTCTTTTCCCCAGGATATAAAGAATGGTTTTAGGTATAAAAAAAAGGAAGATCTTTATGGGAGATATTGAAGATCTTTCACCAGGATTAGAAGATTTTATTCCGAGTTTCCAAAGACACTAAATTATTACGATCCTTGTGTGTCTGTTTTTGTTATGTACTAAGTATTCCGCAAATGTAATGTAATGTCAATGTACGTCAAGATTTGGGTCTCTACAGTTGGTATCAGAGGAAAAGTTTAGTCAACCTTTGGAAACTAGGATGCGAGAAATTTAGCGAGATCCTTAGAGATATTTCTAAGGTATGTCTAGGGATGTCCCTAAGGTTAAGTATACGTATAGGTTATAGTACTAGAATTACGCTAACGATCATAGAATTAAACCTAAGACGTTAGATATTGAAGGTACTCCCCATTTATTATGTTATTTTCCCTAGCATGATTTTTTCCTCTCACACTATTCTTTTTGGGTTTTAGACAATGGCTGGAACCCGAAGGAACCGTGTTGATCAATGCAATGGACAATGGAATGATTTCCCTCTTGAACAAACAAATGTTATGGGAGATGGAGTGAAAAATCTTATTGCTATAATAACACAAGCTATGAATCATTCTGGACTTCCAAATGAGCAGAGAAGGGAACAATATTCTATTGAGTCCTTCATGAGGCAACGTCCACCTTCTTTCAGTGGGTCTTCTGATCCACTTGTGGCTGAACAATGGATCAGTACGACTGAAAATATATTTTCAGTTTTTCAATGTTCTGAACATGATAAAGTCATCTTAGCAGTATATCGTTTGGAAGGTGAAGCTGATCAATGGTGGAATCTTATCAAGAATACGAGGCCAAGAGATGAAATTGAGTCCATGGAATGGGACGAGTTCAAAAACTTGTTTTTCAGTAAGTACTTCCCTCGTATTCTTCGAACAAATATGGAGAAAGAGTTTCTTGAACTGAAGCAAAGGGATGATGAATCTGTTGGTACCTATGAAGAAAATTTTACAAGACTTGCAAGGTACACTTCTAGTATTATCATCCAACTGGAAAGTAAAGTTGATCGATTTTTTAGTGGCTTAAAACCAAGTCTTCGAAGGGCATTAGCTATAAGAGACTTTAGCAGCTATGAAGAAATTGTGCGTTGTGCTATCAAGGTAGAAATGAAAGTTGGTGTTACATATCCATCTCATGGTTTTTACAAGAAACGAAAGATGGAGTTCAAGGAGAAATCTCAGAATAATGGTGAAAAGAAGATGAATGTTTCCTTATGCACAAAGTGTGGAAAGAAGCATGGTGGAGATTGTCTTAAAGGGACTAGAAAATGTTTTAAGTGTGGAAAAGAAGGTCATCGAGCAGCTGAGTGTCGATGTAATGGAAAAAGGGTTTCTAATGATGTGAATAAAGCAAACACTACAGAGAACGCACCACCAACACTTCAATGCTTCAAGTACAAGGAAATGGGGCATTATGCTAATAAATGCCCTAATCTAAGGGTTAGTGATGATCAACATGAACAACCACTGAAGGAAAAGGACAAAGGGAAGTCACATGCGATCAATATTGGCAATGTTGAATATGACAACGATGTGGTGGAATGATTAAGTGTTTATGTAATGGGATTACAAAATAATATTGTATCATGGAGTATTGGAATATTTATGTATTGGTCTAATGTGGTATTCAAAGTGATTGAGATATTTTTTTTGGAAATAAGATGATATGCGCATAATGAAGGGAAAAATAGAAAATGAAATGTTTAACAGTATTCATGAGCTCATGATTGATATAAGGACTAAGTGATATCATGGTTTGAGTATATAGAATTTTGAGGATTTTGGTATGTGGAAAGTGTTAACTTTTAACTGCATTCAAGTTTTCACTAAGGTTCAATGCGTATTCAAGAGAATACATGATTAAGGAATTTGAATGTTTGGAATGTGACCAACAAAACATATCTTATGATATATGGGGTTCAACAATGGTATTAAATCTCTGGTAATCATTTTCACTATGTTATGAAAGTGGACTGCAGTATTATGGATAAGCCTAAAGATTGGAATGGATTTTGTTGGACATAAATTAGTATTGTTTAAGGATAGAAGTTTTTTCGATATAATTGATGGGATGTTATAGTAATATAGTTTTAGAAAAAGGACAACCTGCAAGACGGGCGACAACCCATTACGTCGGACAAGGCTATGGGAATCGAACCCACAACCGAAGTGCGACTGGCCTTTATCGCCTACCACTGGCCTACAGGAAGTCCCTCTTTAGTAGAAACTAGTTTTATTTTATTAAGCAGTACGATATATGAAGTATAAGTCCATTTTAGGAACCATATATGATTAATCTCACTATAGATCGACTTATGTATATAATTTTTGCTAACCTTTTGTTTGAGACAGATGGAATGACCCGTCATTCTATCACATGATCTGCTAACACTTCACGAATAACAAATTCAACTTCATTTATTTAAAAGATGGAGTGGAAATTGTTCAAGGCACAAAACAACAGTGAGATTGTACCAAAATAAAGTAAGTATTTATTCTAATTCAAAATTTCAACTTTAGGGAAATGATCTTGAAAAAAAAATGTTGTTCTAGTGCTTTTATATCTAATGAATCAGATGGTACCTTAGATCGTCAGAAATTTATGGCTTTGTGATTGCTGGCTTTTCCATAGCCATGTTCTCTACCACTCTCCATCAGAACATGATGGTTAGATTTCTCTTCCATATCCATATTTTCACCTATGTGGAAACCCAATGCTTAGTTTATTTGGGTAATCGTTACATTTCATACTTTAGTTTTTAAAGACAAGTTTTGGTATTCCTTTTTACGATGTGGGTTTCTATTAAAGAAACTTTCGAATAGTAAACTATTTATAACCCCGACGAATTTCGAAGGCGAAATTCATTTTAAGGGGGGTAGAATGTAACAGCCCGAGATTTTATGAAAACTATTCTTTTTAATTTTATTAATGTCTTGTGTTGTATGCTACACCAAAAGGAGCTTGCACAAAACGCATTCTTGACTTTCCTTGCATTACACGCAATCACAACCTTCCTCGATAGCATGTGTAGTACGCAGTACCGAGTTTCACTAAACAACGATATGCTATTAAAATATTATTAAAACTAGACGTTATGAATAGTAATAACCACTTTTTGAAATTTTATAAATTTTATTTTTTAAAATGGACTTCATTTTTGGATTCGGAATATCGATATTAGCCTAGGGTGAAATTTTGGTATTTTTCTGAAAACCATCAATTTTTGATGAATAGTGAAACCACTAAGTTGTAGGTTAAAAACTGAATTTTGCATAAAATTTAATTTTACCGCTTCTGTGAATGGAATTTCGAAAATCCGACAGACACGGTTGATATAAGTAAGTAAAATGTGGTCCAATGAGATAAAAATAATTTTTTGGTGAATAGTAACTTTTTACTTTTTTTACCACGGTTAATAGTAAATAGGGTAACTAACGGTAAATATGATATTACTATTTCCCTAACACATGTACTAATTCTATTGGATAAGTGTAATTCGACCAAAAAAAACCTTATGAATATAATATGACCATTTATGTCCACTTGGGTTAGATTAGGACATTTATTATTAATTTATTTAAAGAAGGGTTAAAATAGTTAAAATCAAAGTTTAATAAGTAATTCATTTTTAATATGGGGTTATACATAAGATAAATTCGACTATAAATATACATTAGAAAGCTAAAAATATTTCCTACATAATGGTATTTTATTTGTAAATTTTAGACATTAGATAATTTAATTTATTTATGACACAATGATGATGCAATAATTATCTTATTAATGAAATATTGACATAATTGATGTTATAAAGACCAAAATAAATGTAATTTGAGACATTTTATGAATTAAAATAATTTTCTAGGTTACTATGATATATTAATGTTGATTAAATCAACTTGGTTTGAACATGTAATTCTGTTATGACTTTCACAAAAATCATATATCAAATAGTGTCAAAATTGACACAAAATAATTTTTAAATAAAATATTATATTATTAATTGTTATTTTATTCATAAAAATCTAAGGTTCGGCCAAATGACTTAGATACGTATATATATATTAATAATAAACAATTTGGGGTTCGTTTGGAATGTTATAGTAAGTGTATTAACCATATAGTGAAAGAAAACAAAAAGACACGGTAAAAGTTAAATTATTTAACATAGAGTTAAATCTAATTGATAAGGTTAAAATAATACCCTAAACATGTCTAAATCCTATTGGTTGATAGGATTTCGACTCATCCACACTTTAGATTCGAAATAAGACCCTTTGGAACCATTATAAACCGATTTTGACTTTAATATAAAATAATATTTTGAGATATTCCTAAGGTGCCCCTCTCCTCCCTTATAAAAGGGCACCTCCTCTCCCTCCTCCTCACACCAATTTGAGAACTCAAGCTCGGCCATACCCTGCCATTTTCTCCGCTCCACTTCCCTAGAATAATCCTAGAGGTCCTGGTCTTCTTCAAAGACCAATATTAGTTCCCTAAGTGGAGGATTCAAAGAGGCGTTCCAAAGAAGAGGTAATATCCATTACCGATCTTTTCAATTTCTTTCTTCTTCAACTTCTTCTTCATTAGTTGTTTCATGACAAAGTAATAACATCAGTATTAATTACATACTGATATGTTATTATAAATATGAAACAACCCTAATTCACCTTCTATCAATCCTACAGAAAAATGAAATCACCGCGCGTGCGTACGTACGGACTACCGTCTCCATGACGCGATGAGATTTATTCTCCACATTAACCATTCATGAATGATTATAAAGCATATATAATAAGTACTAATGAAATATATGACATAATAATGATACTGTATTTATGTATATTTATATGTATGTCATCTACTTAATTCCATTCAATTCAATTAGGAAACGAAAACAGCGTTTATGCGTACGTACGGACTACCGTCTCCATGAACGGTGTATTTCATTCCATTATCAATATATTATATATATATATATATATGTATATTCTGAATATATATTATATATAAATCATGTTTTACATTCTGGATATAAGTAATCATGATCCAAGTAATCATATTAATAATTACAAGTTAAAAACACGAATGATAAATAAGACGATTTTACCCAAAATGCTACTTTAACATGAATTTACAAAAGACCGGGTAATATAAGGCCATAAGAGAACCATATATGATATCATAACAATGAATATGATTCTATAATAAGTCAATAACATTATGTAAATCATTATACAGGAGGTTCGGACACGTACAAAGCAAGTCGGACTTAAGGTAAGGGATAAATTTTCAATCTCATTTTTATCCGAGATTGCTTATACATAAGTATTTACTGGGGTTACGTTTATCATCCATTACCATGTTTTCTAAAAATGTTTTTATAAAATGTTTACCATTCTTCCATGAATGTTTAAAGTCATTTTTACCCTTTATTGAATTTTTACCACATTGTATGAATGGAATCTTTCCTTTGGTTACCATATAAGGTACTTTTTGACTTTTCCGACAAAAGTACGAGGAGAATGTTATTTTTAACTTATACGGCGTGAAAGGATTTTTACGGTTTCATAACAACTCATTTTCAAGAAGCTTCTTCTACAAGATTCAATGATTATTTTCAACAAAACCCTTATATTTTAAAATTGCATGAAATTTTGTGAAAAGAAAATGATTTTAAAGAAGAAAGGATATTTTCCTCAAGAATTCATTTCAAGTGTTTTTCCTCAAAACTATTTTCCATATAATATGACATTATATGATATGTATGTTTCATGTAAAATGTCTCTATGATTTAAATGGTTTCAATTTTCTTATGATGAAATGATATCAATTGTTTATGGATTTTGATGGCATGATGTTTAAGAATCCAATTTTATTACATGGGTTATGAAATGATGTATGATTTATGATTTTGTGGCACACATAAGAATGGTATCATTATGAGATGGGTGGGACCTATATCTCCCTCCAATGCATTGGGTAAAGATTTTATATCTCATGAGATAGACGTGGCTGGAATTGTAGGTTATACCGGTTCAGTGAAATAGGACTGGAACGAGGGTGACTCGGTTCAGAAAGGGACTTTGTCCACTAAGATAGTCTTGGAAATGAGTCTTGACTAACAAGAAATGATTTTCTATGATTATGTGTGTATGCCACAAAGTTTAGTGTTTTAAGTTATGATTATTGTGATTACATTTCACTGCCATGATTTTTCCCATGTTATGAAATTATGATCTCTTTTGCAGGTTAAGATTTTCCAAAAGTTATGTGCTTGTGTATACGATGTGATTTATATTTATTTTATTTACCCTTACTGAGCATTTGAGCTCACCCTTTTATGTTTTCTTTTCCCCAGGATATAAAGAAAGGTTTTAGGTAAAAAAAGGAATATCTTTATGGGAGATATTGAAGATCTTTCACCAGGATTAGAAGATTTTATTCCGAGTTTCCAAAGACACTAAATTATTACGATCCTTGTGTGTGTGTTTTTGTTATGTACTAAGTATTCCGCAAATGTAATGTAATGTCAATGTACGTCAAGCTTCGGGTCTCTTTATAAGAAGCAACTAAATGTATCATCAAATGAGTTGAAAGTGAAAAATTTATTTGTAGCTCTATAAAAAGAAGTTGTTCTATCATACTCTGAGGAAGTTCAATATTATCAATCTGTAAAATGTATGTAGTAAAAAACATGGATCAAGAAGAAGATAGATAAACATGTAGAGGTTGAATAATTAATTTCAAATCATCAGATCACACTGGAATATGTATCCCCGATAGTGGATACACCTCCCATATGATAGTAAATACGGAACTGGTGATAGGAATCATATACTGTAACATCCCAGGTAAATAAAGAATAATACATTTTCATATTTATTAATATTTGTGGATTAAATATTAATTTTACTTTAAAGGGGTTGCTATGTTCGATAGCGTACCTGATACGCAACAGAGAGTTTCTTTGAAATCTTACGTTGAACACTAGTAATAAATTAACATTATTTTAAATGTTAGTTAACACGTAACCGTTGTATTGGAGGGAATGAATAGAAATAACTAAAATGTTATTATATATGTTTGTTAAATGTTTTTATACTTACCAAATAAAGGATAAAGGCTTAAAATACGAAAAGAATGCAATTTTAGGCATATATACTCTAATTTTCACTAAAGGTCCACTTATCAACTTTTAATGGTGAACCATAATTAAATATATTTTTGGTCACTCTTATACATTTTATTTTACCAAATACAATTATTCTTTATAATCGGGACATCAAAATTTACTTTGTGTAAATTTTCTGTATTTTTCTGATAAAGATCATTTTTAATGAATAGTGAAAAATGTTGTATTTTAATTCAAAACCTCTCTTTAATCTAATTTTTTACTATGATTAGATTATCTTATGAAGTGGTTTTAAAGTGAAATTAGAATATATTTTTACCATTTATTCCAATAGGGGTCATTGGAATTAATTTCACTTTGAAATTGGACTTAAACTAGTTTCAATCTTTTGATACTTATTGTTTCATAAAAACACACTATTTGCTCTGACATCGGAAATTAAATATTAAATTAATAAATTCAACTTATATGTTTTTAATTTTGTAAAATAGACATCATTTTTGAATTCGAGATATCAAATATATCTTAGGGTGAATTTTTGGTATTTTTCGGAAAAACATCAATTTTTGATGAATAGTGAAACCACTAAGTGGTACTTATAAAAACAGATTTTCTGTTTAAATGAAATTTTTCCACCTTTGTGTTTTGAATATAAAAAATCCGACATAAAAGGTTGTCATTAAGAGGTAAAATGTGGTTCAATGGGATTAGAATAATTTTTTGGTGAATAGTAACTTATTATGTTTTTAATCGTGATTAGAGGTAATTAGTGCAATTTAAGGCAAAAATGAAATTATAATAAATTGAAAATACCTAGACACATGTCCTAACCTTATATAATGTGTCATGGCCGACCAATACAATCCAAGGTTCAACTTGGGGACCCCATGGAGCAACTTTGGTAGGAAAATGACATTAATACCTTTTTATTTAATGTTAAAATTAAAATGACACAAACATGAGTTATTTTACTAAAACAATTTTTTAAATGGGGTTTTACAAGTCATATGTTTGACTATAAATATTCATCAGAAAGATAAAAATATTTCCTACATCATAGTATTTTTTTAAAATTTTTAG
Source organism: Viscum album (assembly GCA_963277665.1). NCBI lineage: Eukaryota > Viridiplantae > Streptophyta > Magnoliopsida > Santalales > Viscaceae > Viscum > Viscum album. The sequence goes on along the minus strand of OY728152.1, from coordinate 1,903,633,497 downwards.
AAATTAAATAAATTAAATTATTTATGACATCATGATGATGCAGCGATGGCCTCATTATTTAACGATTTAAATAAAATGGAAATATAATGTAAAATATAAGACCTACAAAATTAAAAAACCTATTGGATGGGTGTATTTAGAATCCTTATCACCTTATCCTCGAAACACATCAATGTGGGACCATTAAAATCTGAAACTCATTCTAAAATAAAGTAACATTTCCTTACTTTCCAAGAGTTCCCCTCCTCTCCTCTTATAAAAGGCCCCCACCTCTACCTCCTTACCCACACCTCTCAAGCCTTTGGATCAGCCAAACCCTGCCCATTGTTTCCCTCCACATCCCTCTCTTAACCCTTGAATCCTCAATTTGGGCAGAAGTCTTCCCAAGGAATCCTTTGAGCTCAAACCAAAGGATGTAACCCGATTTTAAGGTAATGTCTTCACTTGAGTCCTTTTTTTTGTTTTGCTTCTCCAACCCCCTAAACTCTTATTATTAATTTCTTTTGTAACAACACCAGTATCATAAATACACTAGGATGTTTTTATATGATGTATTCGAGCTATAATAACACACCTACATCTAATGGTTAAAGAACATACTGTTTCCGTGGATGATGAATTTCTGCCACCCGAAACGATGATTGTTCAACATTCTTTTAACACCTTTAAAGGTGTAAATTAAGATGACACTATATTTATATATGATATATAATATTTTTATGTTTTCCTTAAGCTTTAGTATTTTTCATTTTGGGAATACCTTTATGGTTTCCATTATGGGTAAACGCGATATCTTCATTTAAGGAAGGGCGGACTACCGCCCCCTAAAAGTGATTTGATTTCATTAATGCCATATGTGAGATGTATAAAGGATTTAATTAATGGTATTATATATGATATTATACTTTAATTACAATATACCTTTATATCATTATGATTCCATTCCATAAAAATACGAAATAGAAATGAAAGTGGTGTTCATGCATACGTACGGCTTATCATCTCCATGAATGGTGCATTTCATTTCTTACTTCTAAATGATTATCTAATATTATAAATTCATGTATATACCAGATATATATGATATATATGATATCTACATCATGAATATAATTCATGATATAATGGATATTTTACCACATGAACAACTTGTAATTATAAAGAGTTTATTTTTGACTCAAGTACCAAGGATCGACAAAACGACCATTATTAACTTAAATAATTACATAGTGTTCATAACCTGGTAATAACTGATATAAAAGGAATAATGAACTTGAAAAAGGTTCTTAAGAAATTAGAAATTAACTCATGTATATTATTCAGGAGGTTAAAGAATGATCGAGTCATGTTGGACCCAAGGTATGAGACTTCATCTCAATCTCATTTCATTGAGGAATATTTTGTTCTTTACACCACTTTCTTTTATACGTTGTATAAAACCCTTTTACTTTTACATTTATTCAAAAGGAATCTTTTTATACGAATTGTTTTACGAAATGACAAAAGGGAATGTTTTTGTCATACGTATGCGCCGACAACGACTTCTCCGCCGTCGTGACCATTATTTGAGATTCAGCTTCCTCTACAATCCATTACTTTTTAATGAAAAATTAATACCATGTTTTTGTTTTCTTTTATTTTGGTATTGAAAATGGTTTTTATAATGGATTTGTTATGTCAATATATTTAAGTGATATATTGTGATCAAAGTGTGGAAATGTTTTCTTTCCATTATATTTGTTTTATGTATTATGATTTTATAATGGTACTTGGACATTTGATGGGTGGTTAAGTGAAAAACCATATAACGGGTGGTGCCATGAATACCAGGATGGGTGGTTACGTTATAACCTCCAATGAATTGGGTATGGAAGTCGGCCGTATGGCTATTCCATTAAGTATAGAAGTTGGATGAATGGATATTACATTAAGTGATATGTGTGGAAGTCAACCGTATGGTTATTTCAATTAAGTATGTTTATGTCCCAAGTTACCTTTATATGTTATGTGTTTTTTATATGGGTTTTATGGTAATCTTATGGTTACAAAAGTGTAAGTAATGATATTTTATTCAGTGAAGAGTTTTTACTACTTCATAAAGGTGAAGGTATTACATTGATAAAGTATACATGGTTTACATGATGATTGAAAAACTAACAGTTTCCTTTCTTTGTGTGTCCCTTACTAAGCTTTTTATGCTCACCCCAAGTTTTTTTTGAATTTTTTTTCACAGGACTTAATGTGGCATTGGGTCAAGGATGGGAACAAGGGAAAGTCATGCTATCTAAAACATGGAACTAGACATGTTTCTTTTTAAGAGTTTTTATTTTATGGAATCTTAGTAGAAGTGTCTACTTTGTAATATTTTGACATATAATAGTTATGTACTAATTCTCTAAAACTCTAAACCTGAAAAGATCCTCAATGTGAATTATTCATTTAATTCAATATTATGTAAGGTTTAAGGCTGGGGCCTTATAGTTGGTATCAAAGGTCGGTTTAGATAACTTTAGGAGTTAGAAAAGTGTTAAATTATAAATTAATTTATGGTATGATTGAAATGATATAGCATTTATGGATTACCATGTTGCTTCGCCTAAGATATTTCTATGTTCAGAATGGTTTTCCGTAGAGGAAACAAGGCAGCTATGTTGGGATGACATGAGGAGGAAGGAAACCTTCCAAATCAGCAACCTGAGATGGTCGGAATCGAAACTGAATAGTTTGTTGTAGTGATGGAAATGTTGAATCAGGCAATAAATGGTTGTGGTATCCATGCACAAGATCAGCCAGATCAACTGCAGAGGAACATGTCAGTGGTGGAACATTTCATGAGGCAACATCCCCCATCATTCAGAGGATCATCTGACCCTGTGCTAGCTGAAGGGTGGATTAAAGCACTGGAGAAGTTTTTTGATGTCATGGGGTGTTTAGAACATCAAAAGGTTAGTCTTTCTATTTATCGTTTTGAAGTAGAAGTAGATCAGTGGTGGTCGATGATTAAAAATATCAGGGATAGTGATGAGATTGATGATTTTCACTGGGACGAATTCAAAGGTATGTTTCTTGAGAAATATTTTCCTAAGGTGGTTCATCTTTGGATGGAAAAACAATTTCTAGAATTGAGGCAGGAGGATGACTCAGTGGCTGCTTATGAAGGAAAGTTCACTCGACTGTCAAGGTATGCTCCAAACTTCATACGAGATCTTGATAGTAAAATCATAAGTTTTTACTCCGGATTAAAGCCAAATTATCGAAGGACTTTAGCTTCTCATGAGTTCAAAAGTTATGAAAAACTTGTATGATGTGTGGAAATGGTGAAAATGGAGTTTGCCGATGATCAGGTGTTCTTTGAAAAACGACAAAATAAGAGGTACAATTGGTAGGCAAAGGGGAAGAATTCATCAAAGAAGCAAGGAGGTAAGAAAACCAAATATCCATCCTGTGAGAAGTGTGGTAAAATTCATCCTAGAGAATGTTTATCAAAGTATGGAAAGGGCTTTCGGTGTGGTAAGTCTGGTCATATTGCTCGTAACTATAAGGAAGATGATCAGACAGGCAATGAAAAGCCAGCGGTAAGATGTTTTAAGTGTAATGAAATGGGTCATTATGCAAATGAGTGTCCAATGAAGAACTCAACTAGGGAAAAGCAGTCAGACTACAAGCAGAAAGGGGTGGTGAGATCCTTTGCAACTACTTCAGCAGATGTTGGGCCGTCGAATGAAGTAGTATCAGGTACACTGTTTGTTTGTTCAGATTATGCCAATGTGTTGTTTGATTTAGGATCTACACATTCTTTCATTTCTGAGAAGTTTTCTAGTAAATTGTGAATTCCATCACAAGATATGAATCTTGAACTTATGGTAAAAACACCTGGAAGAAACATTGAGACCAAAATAAATAATAAGAACCTTCATATCCTTGTATGCAGAAAGAATCTACCTACAAACATTATTGTTTTGCCTCTAGTAGAGTTTGATGTTATTTTGGTCAAGGATTGGCTTTCTGTTTATTATACTAAGATTGACTGTAGAGCTAAAATGGTTTCTTTTCTGAATGATTTTCAGTTTGTGTACAAGAATGAACCCATGATTTTGATAACATATCAGGAAGAGGAGAGACTAGTAAAAGACAGAAATGAATGTTGTCTTGCACATATCTTTGAAAACAAGGGAACTGTTTAGATTAATGATGTGCCAGTGGTAAATGAGTGTCTTGATGTTTTTCCTGATGAGTTGCCTGGTATTATTCATGATCGGGAAGTTGAATTTACTGTTGACTTAGTTCCTCATTCTAAGCCAATTTCAAAAGCTTTTTATTGAATGGTTCAAGTTGAACTTTTAGAGTTAAAGAAACAATTGCAGGAGTTATTAGATAAAGGTTTCATTCGACCTAGAACATCACCATGGGGTGCTCCTATCTTGTTTGTTAAAAATAAAGATGGTTCAATGAGACTTTACATTGATTATAGATCCTTGAATAATATCACTGTTAAGAACAAGAATACTTTGCCTCATATAAATGATTTGTTTGATCAGCTCTAGGGAGCTCAGTATTTTTCAAAGATTGACTTGAGGTCGGGATACCGTCAGTTAAAAGTAAAAGAAGCAGATGTTCGGAAGACTGCATTCTGTACTAGATATGGCCTTTATGAATTTTTAGTTATGCCTTTTGGGTTAACCAATGCACCTGCTGTATTCATGGACCTTATTAATATAATTTTTCATGAGTTCATGGATAAGTTTGTGGTTGTTTTCATTGATGATATTTTGGTGTTTTCTAAAAGTAAAGAGGAGCATGAAAGACATTTAAGGGTTATTTTTCTAACCTTAAAAGAAAATAAATAGTATGGTAAATTCAGCAAGTGTGATTTTTGGTTACAAAAAATTTCTTTCCTCGGTCATATTGTTTCAATAAAATGGCATAACTGTTGATCCTGCTAAAACAAAATTTGTTGAAGAATGGCCGAGACCCACAAATGTAAACGAGATCCGTAGTTTCCTTGGTTTGGTAGGTTATTATCGAAGGTTTGTTTTAAATTTTTCAAGGTTATCTAGTCTAATGACTAATCTAACTCGGAAGGGTGTTATGTTTATATGGACAAAAGAATGTGATGATTGTTTTCAGGATTTGAAAAAAATATTGGTGAATGCTTCAGTTTTGGAACTTCCTTCCAGGAATGGTGAGTTTGTTATATACAGTGATTCTTCGTAGAAGGGACTTGGCTGCGTCCTTATGCATAATTATCAGGTAATTGCATATGCATCATGTCAGTTGAAAACTCATTAGGTAAATTACCCTACACATGATTTGGAATTAGCTGCTGTTGTTTTTTCTCTAAAAATTTAAAGGCATCATTTTCATGGAGTAAAGTGTGAAATATATACTGATCAAAAAAGTTTAAAGTATATATTCACTCAGAAGGAAATGAACATGAGACATAGTAGATGGCTGGAATTAATCAAGGATTATGATTATACAATTCTCTACCATCCGGGACAAGCAAATAAAGATGCTAATGCTTTGAGTCTAAAAAGTAATGCTTCATTAACGGTGTTGCGTTTGGAACATGATCCTTTGGATAAGGATTTGATGAAATTTGGCATAAAATTTTTTGGTGCAGGATGTCCTTCTGTTTTGTTTTAGGTATCAGTGAAATATTCTCTATCAGACAGAATCAAGCAAACACAGAAGCAAGACAATGAGTTGTAGAAAAAGGTAGAGCTGGTTCAGAAAGGTAAGTTTCCTGAATTCAACATTGATAATGATTGCGTTTTGAGACTTGAGAAGATATTATGTGTTCCTTGTGATTCACAGTTTAAGAATGGGTTGTTATGTGAGGCTCATAGCTCCCTGTTTTCAGTTCATCCTGGCAGTACTAAGATGTACAGAGATCTGCGGGAGTATTACTGGTGGGATGGAATGAAAAGGGATATTTCTGATTTTACAGTGAAGTGTTTGACTTGTCAACAGGTTAAAGCAGAGCGGCAGTAACCGAAAGGGATGCTTCACAGTTGAAGAATGAGTTGTTATGTGAGGCTCATAGATTCTCGTCTTCAGTTCATCCTGGTAGTACTAAGATGTACAGAGATCTGCGTAAGTATTACTGGTGGGATGGAATGAAAAGGGATATTGCTGATTTTACTGTGAAGTGTTTGACTTGTCAGCAGGTTAAAGCAGAGCGACAGTTACCAAAAGGGATTCTTCAGCCTTTACCAGTGCCAGAGTGGAAATGGGAAAAATATATCCATGGAATTTGTTGTGGGATTATCGAAGACATCTAGAGGTAATAATGCAATCTGGGTTATTGTTGATCGATTGACTAAATATTCTCATTTCCTCCCTATTCGAGATAATTTCTCTCTAGATTAACTTTATCATTTGTATCTTAAAGAGATATTCAGGTTGAATGGAGTTCCCTTGTCCATTGTATCTGATCGTGATCCCAGGTTTACTTCTAACATTTGAAAAGGCCTTCAAAATTTGTTGGGTACTGAATTAAATTTTAGTACAACTTTTCATCCTCAATCAGATGGGCAGTCAGAACGAACAATTCAGACTTTGGAAGATATTCTACAGGCTTGTTCGATGGATTATCAGGGATGTTGGGACCAACATATTTTTTGGTTGACTTTTCATATAATAATAGTTTTCATTCCAGTATACAGATGGCTCCGTTTGAGGCATTATATGGTAAACAGTGTCGAACTCCAGCTTTTTGGGATGAAGTGGGTGAAAGGAAGCTAATGGGACTAGAGTTGGTAGAAGAGATGGCAGAAAAAGTTCAGTTGATTTAGAAACACATGAAAACATCTCAGAGCAGACAGAAAAGTTATGCAGATAACTAGAGGAAGGATATATCTTTTGAGGTAGGTGATCATGTTTTTCTCAAAGTTTCACCATGGAAGAGTGTGATGTGATTTGGTAAGAAAGGAATGCTGAGTCCAAGGTTTATTGGACCGTATGAAATTCTTGAGAAAGTTGGATCAGTTGCTTACCGAGTGGCTTTACCTCTGAGTTTATCTCAGGTACACATTGTTTTTCATTCTTCGATGTTGAGAAAGTATACGCCAGATCCATCTCATGTTTTGTGCCCAGAGGTAGTTCAGTTGGAAGAGAATCTCTCTTATGAAGAACAACCACTCCAGATTCTTGACCGAAGAGAGCATGTGTTGCGAAATAAGGTAATTCACCACGTAAAGGTTTTGTGGAAAAACCATAAGGTTGAAGAGGCAAAATGGGAATCTGAAAATTCTATGAGGGATAAATACCCCCACTTATTTTGATAAGTGAATAAAATTATGAGGACGCAATTCCCAAAAGGGGGAAGGATGTAACATCACAGGTAAATAAAGAATAATACATTTTCATATTTATTAATTTTTTTGAATTAAATATTAATTTTACTTTAAAGGGGTTTATATGTTAGATAGCGTACCCGATACGCAACAGAGAGTTTCTTTGAAATCTTACATTGCACACTAGTAATAAAATAATATTATTTTAAATGTTAGTTAACACGTAGCTGTTGTATTGGAAGGAATAAATAGAAATAACTAAAATGTTATTATATATGTTTGTTAAATTTTTTTATACTTATCCAATAAAGGATAAAGGCTTAAAATACGAAAAGAATTCAATTTTAGGCATATATACTCTAATTTTCACTAAAGGTCCACTTATAAACTTTTAATGGAGAACCATCATTAAATATTGTTTCGGTCACTCTTATACATTCTATTAGACCAAATAAAATCCTTCTTTATAATCGGTACATCAAAATTTACTTTGTGTAAATTTTCTGTATTTTTCTGATAAAGATCATTTTTTAATGAATAGTGAAAATGTTGTATTTTAATTCAAAACCAATTTTTAATATAATTTTTTAATATTATTGTAACGACCCAAAGTTTCATTAATGAAAATCCCTCTTGATCTAGTTAAATGTCTCTTTATGAAAAATGTTTTTATAAGATGTCAACTTCTTTAGTTTTACGTTAAGATTTATGACCATTACTTTTATATCTGTTGAACAGTGATCATCTGGGTAGTTTAAATATAAGGCTTTAATGAACCAATTTTCTACTCAGACAAAGGAAGCGATGTCCTCATCCAGTAGAATTGCCCCTCATGAAGCCCATTTGTCGGATCTCAGAAAAGAGGTGGCGTCTTTGAGCTTTGCCCTTGACCAAGCCCAAGCTGAGCTTCATCAAGTCAAGCTCGAACGTGATCGTCTACGGGAAAAATGGAAGTTGATTGAAATTACAACTCGAGCGATGTTATCCGAGCAACCCCAAGAGTCTGTCACCATCGCACACCTTACCCTTAAGTCTTTTGCGGCTATTTTAAGGGGTTATGTAACAAATAAGTAGCACCATGTTCATGTACATTATTTTTGTATATAATAATGAACATAATTTCTAGTCATTTTTGATACATTGTAATTAGTTTTTAAAGTACAAATGGTGTTTTTAGTTATTATTTAATTAAGAATTATATTTTATTAAATTAAAGAATTTTTGAATTAAATAATATTTTAATAAAATATTATTATTAATATTAAATTAATTTTTTATTAAGTATAAATGATCTTATAATTTTATGAATGCAATTAAAATATTTATTAAAGTTTGAAATCCATTTCTGTCAAAACCCGTGATTTTTTTTATAAATGTCGGTTTTAATTTTAAAAATGAAAATTCACATATTTAAAAAATTATTTAGATAAAATAAATATTATTTTTGGAATCAGGACGTCGAAATTATCCAACAGTGAATTTTTCATAATTTTCTGAGACAGTCAAATTTTTGGGTAAAAATTAAATACCATTTAAATATATAATGTGTTTTATGACATCATAATGACCCAATGGTGATGTAATAAAATACCATAATCCTTATGTTCGGCCAATATGTGTTTTATCATTAAAATAATGAGGTTTTGGGTTTGTTTGACTTACTTTTCAAAGCATTAATGGAGCCCTCAATACTTATTCAACACTTTGCCTTTTTAAATTAATTTCCATTGGAGTGTGACTCACCTCCACATAAGCAACCCTAATTTTTTAATAAGTTCGGACATTGGCCTTGTAAAATATTGTTTTCATCTTTCCTTTTCCAGAAACAATGGGCAAATACCATGGGATGTTTTGTGGTTTGGATTATTTTAATATAAGGGGTCCCAAACCTAAACAATAAAGAATTCTCTCACCTTTCCTATATAAACCCACCCAAGCTCCCACTTCCTCCTCACTAAAATCCCTTGGAGTTCTTCCAACCTCTGCCCTACTCTCTCTAGAATCCTCCCAAGGTGCCCCAAGCTCCCAATAAGCCTCTCACAAGCCTCTCTCTAGCCTTTGGAAGCACACTTCCAAGTAAGGGGTTTTCTTCCTTTCTCATTTTTTTCAATTTTATTTAAGTTGTATTTCCCTTTTAATTTCAATTATGAATGTTGGGGTATGGTTTCACACATCTCCCATACTTCCCTCTTATTTTTTGAATGATGGGAGATCCCTTTCTCTTTCATTAAATGCCTCCCATGTACACCCGTTACTATGCCGAAATTCCGAAAGGAACCTTTTTCTCCTCTTTTATATTCAAGCAATACTTTTGTATCATGAATCTAAATTCCTTTTCAATTGTTGGGACATGTATCTATATTACCTCCTTACTTTCCATTACATGTAAATATGATGAGTAACCCCTTTCTCTCTCATCAACCTTTTTTATGAATTCTTATGTAACGCCGTTACGCTGCCGAAATCGCACCGATTTTCTAAGCCAATGTCATTGTGTAGTGAATACCATGCCCATTTCTCCATCAAGGGTATTCACCTTTATGCACATTTACTTATTGATTGTAAAGTTTCATGTATGAATTCCACATTACTTTATCGTGGAATAAATGATTATGTTTTATGAATCCATGTTTTTATGATCCATGTGGCACACTTATGCATGAAATGAAATGTTTAAGAAGGGTGCGCCCTTTATAGTGCTCCAATGCATTGGGTAAAGTATAGTATCATGATACGTCATGTGCAATGAGTGTTTACTCATGCTAAATCAAGTTAAACAAGGGTTTACTCGTGCTTCAAGTGCAATGAGGGTTTACTCATGCTCCGTGTGCAATGAGCCTTGGCTCATGCTAATTCAATGTTAAGTGTTGTTGCCACATTTCCTTGTTATGATTATCATGCTTTATCATGCCTTTATGTTCATGTTTTTCTTATTCTCTATTGATATTCCTATTGCCTAACATGTATTGTACTCCTCATGTTATTCATTGTGTACTCCCTTACTGGGCTTTATAGCTCACCCTTTTCTTATGCGTGTCCTCAGGTTATCCCATGCAATGCTAAGTACGAAGGAATGTAGTGGTCATGTAAAGGAAGTTTTCAATAAAGATGTTGTATTTCAAGTTTAAATTCTTTATGTAATGATCCTAATCCCCAAAGACACTAAACCTATCGATCCTTTTTGTTGTATCAAGTGATGTTTTATGTAATAAAGCATGTTTAAGTTGTAATAAAAACCAGGGTTGTCATAGTTGGTATCAGAGGATAGGTTTAGTTATTTTTGGTATTAGGAAACCCTAGTAAAGCCTTAGATACAAGACTAAGCATAATAAAAACATCCCTAAGTTTTGGTAAATACTAAGTAAGTGGTTTATCAAACAAATACATCCCTGTCTGGATACGAGCAGGTAGAGGCGGCTCTGGCACAGATGTATCCTAGGGGTAAAACCCGAAAACACCACTTTGAGCTAGACTCGAACGGGAACTGGTGCACGACAACGGGCCTTGCTGCACTCTTGGTTATGACACTCCCGGGGGATATGTTTTGATAAATTCACAATCTTATTATGAACCCTTATTAATGGAAAAATTCCCCTAAGAATATATGTTAGAAGGAAGATCATGAAAAGCCTGGATTGAATCCTATAGACTCATGAGTTAAAGAGATTAAAGTTTATTTATAAGTCATCAACTTTTTTCTTTGGATTACCCTTTATGTGTTACCCCTAACTTTCCTTTTATTCTAGCCAATGGCCGGTAATAGGAGAACTCGGGCTAACAACCGTTGTGAAGATCAGTGTGATGATTGTACTTATGAGATGCCCAATCCAATGGGAGCGGGAATCACGAACTTTGTCACGCTTCTCTCTCAGCTAACTCAAGTTTTGAATAGAAACACTGGTCAAGAGGAACGTTCAACCCCCCTTAAGAAAGAACAAGTCGCTATTGAAAGCTTCATGAGACAAAGGCCTCCTACTTTTAGTGGATCATCCGATCCCACGATCACTGAACAATGGATCAACTCCATTGAAAAGATATTCTCCATCCTCCAATGCTCTGAAAAAGAGAAGGTTCTCCTGGCAGCTTATCGTATGGAGGGTGAAGCTGATCAATGGTGGACGTTGATCAAAAATACGAAGCCAGAGGAGGAGATCAAGGCTTTGGAATGGAAGGAATTCCGGAAGATGTTTTTCGATAAATATTTTCCATGCACCCTCCGTCTTAAGATGGAAAGGGACTTCCTTTCCCTCAAGCAGAAAGATGAAGAATCTGTGGGAGCGTACGAGGAAAACTTCACAAGGCTTGCATGATATGATTCCGGCATTTTCGTTACCCCCGAATGCAAGATTGACCGCTTCTTTGGTGGGCTGATGCCTAGCTTGCGGAAAGCATTAGTGATCCGTGACTTCGACAGCAATGAGGAAATTGTCCGATGTTCCCTCAAGGTTGAAATGGAGATCGGAGAATCACAGGGGTATCATGGGGACAAGAAGCGTAAGGTGGAATTCAATGCTGGTGGTCCGATGGATAAATCTAATGGCGCTAAGAAATTCTAGCACCCCACTTGCCAAAAGTGTGGAAAGAAGCACCCTGGAAATTGCCTTAGGGGGACAAGAAAATGCTTCAAGTGTGGAAGAGAAGGGCACTTAGCTGTTAACTGTTAGCAAGAAGGACCCGCGGCTGCGACAGAGGGGAGGAACGCTCCGTTCGAACCTCAACGCATTGTTCAATGCTACAAATGCAAAGAACCTGGTCATTTTGCAAATCAGTGCCCTAATCCAAGGGTTATCAGAGGCAACCAACAACCTCCAAGACAGCAAGGGAGAGCTTTTCCCATCACTTCTGCCGAAGTGAACCCCGACAACAATGTGGTGACAGGTACGCTAGTTATTCATTCAAGAATAGCGAACGTACTTTTTGATTCAGGTTCTACGCATTCTTTTATATCTCAAAAGTTTAGTAGAACAATCCCAGCACCACCACAAATCATGGAAGTAAAGATGTCGGTGAGTACGGAAAATGGGGCAATCATTGCATCCCATGAATATAAGTCCTCCCCTGTTATAGTCTGTGGATTGAATTTCCCAGCGAACCTCGTCATACTCCCTTTGGTGGAATTTGATGCAATTCTTGGCATGGGTTGGCTTTCCTTATATAGAGCCAAAAGAAATTGTCGGGAGAGGGAAATCACACTCCATATGGAGAATCGACCCCCGATTCTTTACAAGTGTCAGGAGGAAGATGAATCTCCTTTAGCTCCATCATCTCAAGCATGGATATTATTGCCTTATGAGCACGCATATCTGGCTCAGATGATTGAGTCCAAGGAAGAAACCACCCTTGAAGAAATTCCTATTGTGAGGGAATTCGCTGAAGTATTTCCCGAGGAACTTCCTGGTCTTCCTCCAAGAAGAGATGTTGAATTCTCAATTGAACTAATACTTGGGGTGCTACCAATATCCAAGACTCCATATAGAATGGCTGTTGTTGAGCGTGAAGAGCTGAAGAAATAACTACAGGCGAATCTGGATAAAGGGTTTATATGTCCTAGTGCTTCACCATGGGGTGCACCAGTCTTCTTCGTCAAGAAGAAGGATGGGTCAATGCGGCTTTGCATCGATTATCATGAACTTAACAAAATCACGATAAAGAACAAGTATCCTCTCCCAAGAATCGATGACTTGTTTGATCAGCTGCATGGAGCACAATACTTCTCCAAGGTGAACTTGCAGTCTGGATATTATCATGTAAGGGTGAAGAAAGAAGATATCCCCAAGACTACATTTCGTACAGGGTATGGGCACTATGAATTCATAGTAATGCCTTTCGGACTCACCAATGCTCCAGAAATATTCATGGACTTGATGAATAGAGACTTTAGAGATTACCTAGACAAATTTGTGGTAGTCTTTATAGATGATATTCTAATATACTCCAAAACCAAGGAGGACCATGAGGAGAATTTAAGAACTGTACTGGAGACTTTGCGCTAGGAGAAGCTCTATGCCAAGTACAGAAAGTGTGAGTTCTGGTTGAAGGAGGTCTCATTCTTGGGCCATATCATCACAAGCAATGGGATATCTGTGGACCCATCCAAAACAGATGCAATTGAGGGATGGCCGAGGCCAACATCGGTAACTGATATCCGTAGCTTCTTGGGGTTAGCTGGATATTATCGACGATTTGTGAGAAATTTCTCACGATTGTCCAACCCTATTACCAAGCTAACTCGAAAGGGAGTAAAGTTTTCTTGGAGTGATGAATGCGAAGAAAGCTTCAATGAGTTGAAAAGGAGGCTTCTCACTGCACCCGTACTCACTTTACCCACAAGTGGGGAACTTTTGTGGTATTCAGTGATGCCTCAAAGAAGGGATTAGGATGTGCGCTAATGCAGAATGATAAAGTGATATCCTATGCCTCAAGGCAGTTGAAAATCCATGAGCGAAACTATCCAACGCATGATCTGGAGTTGGTGGCGGTGATCTTTGCCTTGAAAATGTGGCAGCATTATCTCTATGGAGAGAAATGTGAGATATATACTGACCACAAGAGTCTTAAATATATATTCACACAGAAAGAGATTAATATGAGCCAGAGAAGATGGATAGAGCTCATCAAGGATTATGACTGTTCAATACATTACCACCCTGGGAAAGCGAACAAGGTGGCTAATTCCCTAAGTAGAAAGGATCCAGCTATTCTATCAATGATGAGAATTGAAAAGGATCCAGTCTTCTTAGACTTATTGAAGATGGATGTGGGAATCATAAAGAAGGGAACATCATCAATCCTTTCACAAATGATTGCTCAACCATCTCTTTTGGAAAGGTTAATGGATGCTCAAAAGGATAATGCAGGAATCCAAGAAAAAGTGGAAGCTATCAAAAAGGTAAAATCCTCAGAGTTTAATGTTAATGAAGAAGGAATTATGCGGTTTGGGAAAAGACTATGTGTCCCATCAAGTTCGGAGCTGAAGAAGGAACTTTTGGATGATGCACATAGTTCAAATTTCTCCATTCACCCAGGGAGCACAAAGATGTATCGAGATCTCCGAGAAAACTTTTGGTGGGATAATATGAAGAAGGAGATCGCTGAATATACATCATAGTGCCTGGTGTGTCAGTAAGTGAAGGCGGAGAGGCAGAAGTCTAAGGGGATGATGCAACCATTGCCCATACCAGAATGGAAATTGGAGAACATCACTATGGACTTCTTCACTGGACTTCCAAGGACATCTAAAGGCAACAATGCAATCTGGGTTGTTGTGGATCGTCTTACAAAGTCTGCACACTTCATTGCAATTCAGGAGGATTTTTCTTTGGATCAACTGGCACAGATATATATCAGGGAAGTGGTATGGTTGCATGGAGTACCACTATCTATTGTGTCTGACCGAGATCCAAGATTTACCTTTACGTTTTGGAAGATTCTTCAACATGCTCTGAATACTGAACTGAACTTCAGTACGACCTATCATCCTCAAACTGATGGCCAATCCGAGCGGACTATCCAAACACTTGAGGATATGTTGAGAGCGTGCTCAATGGACTTTAAAGGAGGATGGGATCAACATCTTCCTCTGGTTGAGTTCTCTTATAATAATAGTTTATACTCGAGCATCCAAATGGCACCATATGAAGCCCTGTATGGGAAAAGGTGCAGAACATCGGCATGTTGGGATGAGGTCGATGAACGTAAGCTGCTTGGACCAGAAATGGTCGAAGAAATGGTGGAGAAGGTGAAAACCATTCAGCAGCATATCAAGGCAGCCCAAAGTCGACAGAAGAGTTATGCAGATAATCATCGACGAGACCTTGAGTTTAAAGTCGGAGACATGGTGTTTTTACACATATCTCCGTGGAAGAAGGTCATGATGTTTGGAAAGAAAGGGAAGTTAAGTCCAAGGTACATCGGCCCCTTCGAGATTCTTGATCATGTTGGGGCTGTGGCCTATCGACTAGAACTTCCACCTACTATGGCCAAGGTGCATGATGTCTTCCATGTATCCCTCTTATGGAAGTACATACTAGACCCTTCACATGTACTCTCTTCTGAGGTGGTACAATTAGAAGACGATATTTCTTATGAGGAGCAACTAGTGAAGATCTTAGATCGTAGAGAAAAAGTTCTACGAAATAAGACAATGCCCCTCGTAAAGGTGTTGTTGAGAAACCACAAGTTTGAAGAAGAAACTTGGGAGTCGGAGGATATGATGAAGCTAAGTTACCCACATTTGTTTTAGTGTGGGAAAAGGAAAATTTCGAGGGCGAAATTTCTTAAGGGGGGAATGTTGTAACAACCCAAAGTTTCATTAATGAAAATCCCTCTTGATCTAGTTAAATGTCTCCTTATGAAAAATGTTTTTATAAGATGTCAACTTCTTTAGTTTTACGTTAAGATTTGGGACCGTTACTTTTATAGCAGTTGAACAATGATCATCTGGGTAGTTAAAATATAAGGCTTTAACGAACCAATTTTCTACTTAGACAAAGGAATCAATGGCCTCATCCAGTAGAATTTCCCCTTATGAAGCCCATTTTTCAGAGCTCGGAAAAGAGGTGGCGTCTTTGGGATTTGCCCTTGACCAAGCCCAAGCTGAGCTTCATCAAGTCAAGCTCGAACGTGATCGTCTACGGGAAAAATGGAAGTTGATTGAAATTACAACTCGAGCGATGTTATCCGAGCAACCTCAAGAGTCTGTCACCATCGCACACCTTACCCTTAGGTCTTATGCGGTTATTTTAAGGGGTTATGTAACAAATAAGTAGCACCATGTTCATGTACATTATTTTTGTATATAATAATGAACATAATTTCTAGTCATTTTTGATACATTGTAATTAGTTTTTAAAGTACAAATGGTGTTTTTAGTTATTATTTAATTAAGAATTATATTTTATTAAATTAAAGGATTTTTGAATTAAATAATATTTTAATAAAATATTATTATTAATATTAAATTAATTTTTTATTAAGTATAAATGATCTTATAATTTTATGAATGCAATTAAAATTTTTATTAAGGTTTGAAAGCCATTTCTGTCAAAACCCGTGAATTTTTTATAAATTTCGGTTTTTATTTTAAAAATGAAAATTCACATATTTAAAAAATTATTTAGATAAAATAAATATTATTTTTGTAATAAAGACGTCGAAATTATCCAACAGTGAATTTTTCATAATTTTCTTAGACAGTCAATTTTTTGGGTAAAAATTAAATACCATTTAAATATATAATGTGTTTTATGACATCATAATGACCCAATGGTTATGTAATAAAATACCATAATCCTTATGTTCGGCCAATATGTGTTTTATCATTAAAATAATGAGGTTTTGGGTTTTTTTGACTTACCTTTAAAAGCATTAATGGAGCCCTCAAGACTTATTCAACACTTTGCCTTTTTAAATTAATTTCCATGGGAGTGTGACTCACCTCCACATAAGCAACCCTAATTTTTTTAATAAATTCGGACCTTGGCCTTGTAAAATATTGTTTTCCTCTTTCCTTTTCCAGAAACCATGGGAAAATACCATGGGATGTTTTGTGGTTTGGATTATTTTAATATAAGGGGTCCCAAACCTAAATAATAAAGAATTTTCTCACCTTTCCTATATAAACCCACCCAAGCTCCCACTTCCTCCTCACTAAAATCCCTTGGAGTTCGTCCAACCTCTGCCCTACTCTCTCTAGAATCCTCCCAAGGTGCCCCAATCTCCCAATAAGCCTCTCACAAGCCTCTCTCTAGCCTTTGGAAGCACACTTCCACGTAAGGGGTTTTCTTCCTTTCTCATTTTTGTCAATTTTATTTAAGTTGTATTTCCCTTTTAATTTCTATTATGAATGTTGGGGTATGGTTTCGCACATCTCCCATACTGCCCTCTTATTTTTTAAATGATGGGAGATCCCTTCCTCTCTCATTAAATGCCTCCCATGTACACCCGTTACTATGCCGAAATTCTGAAAGGAACCTTTTTCTTCTCTTTTATATTCATGCAATACTTTTGTATCATGAATCTAAATTCCTTTTCAATTTTTGGGACATGTATCTATATTACCTCCTTACTGTCCATTACATGTAAATATGATGAGTAACCCCTTTCTCTCTCATCAACCTTTTTTATGAATTCTTATGTAACGCCGTTACGCTGCCGAAATCGCACCGATTTTCTAAGCCAATGTCATTGTGTAGTGAATACCATGCCCATTTCTCCATCAAGGGTATTAAACTTTATGCACATTTACTTATTGATTGTAAAGTTTCATGTATGAATTCCACATTCCTTTATCATGGAATAAATGATTATGTTTTATGAATCCATGTTTTTTGATCCATGTGGCACACTTATGCATGAAATGAAATGTTTAAGAAGGGTGCGCCCTATATAGCGCTCCAATGCATTGGGTAAAGTATAGTATCATGATATGTCATGTTCAATGAGTGTTTACTCATGCTAAATCAAGTGCAATGAGAGATTACTCGTGCTTCAAGTGCAATGAGGTTTTACTCATGCTCCATGTGCAATGAGCCTTGGCTCATGCTAATTCAATGTTAAGTGTTGTTGCCACATTTCCATGTTATGATTATCATGCTTTATCATGCCTTTATGTTCATGTTTTTCTTATGCTCTATTGATATGCCTATTGCCTAACATGTATTGTACTCCTCATGTTGTTCATTGTGTACTCCCTTACTGGGCTTTATAGATCACCCTTTTCTTATGCATGTCCTCAGGTTATCCCATGCAATGCTAAGTACGAAGGAATGTAGTGGTCATGTAAAGGAAGTATTCAATAAATATGTTGTATTTCAAGTTTAAAGTCTTTATGTAATGATCCTAAGCCCCAAAGACACTAAACCTCTCGATCCTTTTTGTTGTATCAAGTGAAGTTTTATGTAATAAAGCATGTTTAAGTTGTAATAAAAAGCAGGGTTGTCATAATTATTATATTATATTTTGAATTTGTTTTAAAGTGAAATTAGAATATATTTTTACCATTGAATCCAATAGGGGTCGTTGGAATTTATTTCACTTTGAAATTGAACTTAAACTAGTGTCAATCTTTTGATACTTATTGTTTCATAAAAACACGCTATTTGTTCTGACAGTGGGAATCAATTATTAAATTAATTAATTAAACTTATATGTTTTGAATTTTTTAAAATATACATCATTTTTGAATTCAGAATATTAAATATAGCTTAGGGCGAATTTTTGGTATTTTTTTTCTGAAAAACTTCAATTTTTGATGAATAGTGAAACCACTAAGTGGTACTTATAAAAACTGATTTTCCGTTTAAATGAAATTTTACCACCTTTGTGTTTTTAATTTCAAAAATCCGACATACATGGTTTTCATTAAGAAGTAAAATGTGGTTTAATGGGATTAGAATAATTTTTTGGTGAATAGTAACTTATTATGTTTTTAATCGCGATTTGAGGTAATTAGTGCAATTTAAGGCAAAAATGATATTATAATAAATTGAAAATACCTAGACACATGTCCTAACCTTATTGGATGTGTCATGGGAGACCAATAAAAGCCAAGGGTCAACTTTTGGACCCCATGGAGCCACATTGGTACGAAAATGACATTAATACCTTTTTATTTAATGTTAAAATTAAAATGACACAAACATGAGTTGTTTTACTAAAACAATTTTTTAAATGGGGTTATACAAGTCAGATTTTTGACTATAAATATTCATCGGAAATATAGAAATATTTCCTACATCATAGTATTTGTTTTAAAAATTTTAGACATTAAATAAATTAAATTATTTATGACATCATGATGATGCTGCGATGACCTCATTATTTAACGATTTAAATAAAATGGAAAGAAAATGTAAAATATAAGACCTACACAAGTCCAAAACCTATTGGATGGGTGGATTTTGAACCCTTATCACCTTATCCTCTTAACACATCAATGTGGGACCATTAAAATCCGATGCTCATTCTAAAGTAAAGTAACATTTCCTTACTTTCCAAGAGTGCCCCTCCTCTCCTCTTATAAAAGGCCCCCACCTCTACCTCCTTAACCACACTTCTCAAGCCTTTTTCTTGGCCAAAACCTGCCCATTTTGTCTCTAAAAATCCCTCTATTACTCCTTGAAGCCTCACTTTTGGCAGAAGGTTTCCCAAGGAAGCCTTTGAGCTCAAACCAAAGGAAGTTACCCGATTTTAAGGTAATGTCTTCACTTGAGTCCTTTTGTTTTATTTTGCTTCTCCAACCCCCTAAACTCTTTTTATTCATTTATTTTGAAACAAATCCAGTATCTTAAATAAACTAGGATGTTTTTATATGAAGTATTCGAGCTACACATACACACACCTACATCTAATGGTTAAAGAACATACTGTTTCCGTGGATGGCGAATTTCTGCCTCCCGAAACGATGATTGTTCAACATTCTTTTAACACCATCAAAGGTGGACATTAAGATGACACTATATATATATATGATATATAATATGTTTATGTTTTCCTTAAGCTTCTGTATTTTTAATTTTGGGCATATCTTTATGGTTTCCATTATGGGTAAACCCGATATCTTCATTTAAGGAAGTGCGGACTACCGCCCCCTCAAAGTGATTTGATTTTGTTAATGCCATATTGGGATGTAGAAAGGATTTAATTAATGGTATTATATATGATATTATACTGGAATTATAATATATCTTTATATCATTATGATTCCATTCCATAAAAATACGAAATAGAAATGAAAGTAGCGTTCATGCGTACGTACGGCTTACCGTCTCCATGAACGGTGCATTTCATTTCTTACCTCTAAATGATTATGGAATATTATAAATTCATTTATATACTGGATATATATGATATATATTATATCTTCACCATGAATATAATTCATGATATAATGGATATTTTACCACATGAACAACTTGTAATTATAATGAGTTTATTTTTGACTCAAGTACCAAGGATCGACAAAACGACCATTATTAACTTAAATAATTACATAGTGTTCATAACCTGGTAATAAGTGATATAGAAGGAATAATGAACTTGAAAAAGGTTCTTAAGAATGTAGAAATTAACTCAAGTTTAATATTCAGTAGGTTAAAGAACGATCGAGTCAAGTCAGGCCCAAGGTATGGGACTTCGTCTCAATATCCATTCATTGAGGCATATTTTTTTTTACACCACTTTCTTTTATACAGTGTATAAAACCCTTTGACTTTTATGTTTATTCAAAAGGAATCTTTTTATACGAAGAATTTTACTAAATGATAAAAGGGAATGTTTTTGTCGTATGTATATGGCGACAACGAATTCTCCACCACCGTGACCATTATTTGAGACTCGGCTTCCTCTACAAGCCATTACTTTTTAATGAAAAATTAATACCATGTTTTTATTTTCATTTATTTTGGTATTGAAAATTATTTTTATAATGGATTTGTTATTCCAATATATTTAAGTGACATAATGTGATCAAAGTGTGTAAATGTTTTCTTTCCATTATATTTGTTTTATGTCTTATGATTTTATAATGGTACTTGGACATTTGATGGGTGGTTACGTGAAAAACCATATGATGGGTGGTGCCGTGAATACCAGGATAGGTGGTTACGTTATAACCTCCAATGCATTGGGTATGGAAGTCGGACGTATGGCTATTCCATTAAGTATAGATGTTGGCCGAATGGCTATTCCATTAAGTGATATGTGTGGAAGTCAACTGTATGGTTATTCCACTTAAGTATGTCTATGTCCTAAGTTACCCTTATATGTTATGTGTTCTTTATACGGGTTGTATGGTAATATTTTTTTTACCAAAGGATAGGTAATTATATTTTATTCAGTGAAGAGTTTTTACTACTTCATAAAGGTGAAGGTATTACTTTGATAAAGTATACATGGTTTACATGATGTTTGTAAAACTAACAGTTTCCTTTCTTTATGTATCCCTTACTGAGCTTTTTATACTCACCCCAAGTTTTATTTTGAAATGTTTTTCACAGGACTTAATGTGGAATTGGGTCAAGGATGGGATCAAGGGAAAGTCATACTATCTAAAACATGGAACTAGACATGTTTCTTTTTAAGAGTTTTTATTTTATGGAAACTTAGTAGAAGTGTCTACTTTGTAATCTTTTGAGATGTAATAGTTATGTCCTAATTCTTTAAAACTATAAACCTAAAAAGATCCTCAATGTGAATTATTCATTTAATTCAATATTAAGTAAGGTTTAAGGACGAGGCCTTATATATACAATAAAGAAGATATTGTAATATTTGGTAATGATGAAGTCCTATTCATTATTGGTTCAGAAAAATCCAGGTTTGGGGGACAAGACCTAATATTTGATGATTTCTTAGTTATTTAAGGTCTCTTTCACAAAAAATTAAGTGTAAATCAACCATGTGACTTGAAAAATTCCATAATATTTTCAAATAAATTATGTTTCATTAATTGAAAACATGGGTAAATTATTTTGTAGGGAAAGAATACAAAGGATAATCTATACACTGTAAGTTGAGAAGAAGATATGTCTTTTTTGTTCATGGAATAAGGAAACAAGTTATGGAATAAATGTGTTTCCCTATTGATCCAAATTTACTTGAATGATCTTGTGAAATATGACTCAGCTCGATAACTCTCTAGGTTATGATATGATCATACTCATATGTGTGATTCTTGTCATCAAGGGAAAATCAATTGAATGACATATATGGTATAAGAGAAAATTTCCAAAAAAGTTGTTGAGATAGTGCACATTGATGTGTGTAGATCTATTTCACCAAGAGATATTGATTAGAGGAGATATTATGTTCTCTTCATTGATGATTTTATAATAATGGCATGAATTTTAGTCATTCCTCACAAATATGAGGAGTTCATTTTCATAACAACTTAACGAAGGGAAGTTGAAATGATGCTGGGTAAAAAAATCAAGAAGTTTCAAATAGATAATGAAATAGAGTTAAAAAACATCCAAGTGGAGGAATATCTATAGAAACATGGGACAATCACCATGTTTCAGTAGTAATAACTCCACAAGATAATGGAGTAGTTGAGAGATGAAACCAAATTTTCAATAACATGGATTGAACAATTCTCATTGTGAAAGAAATTCTAGATAAGTTTTAAAAAGAAGAAGTGATGACATCATTATACACATCTAATAGAGATTAATTTTTTTCAAAAGAATATAGGACACTATATGAGAGATGGTATGGAAATGATCCACCATTAAAGTACTTTTGTATATTCAAAAGTAAGTGTTTCAATCTCAATAAAGAGAAATTCCTGAAGTTTTAATATCATGGATATTCAGTGATATTTCTAGGAATCTAAAATAAAAGAAAAGTGTATTAATTATTCAATAAGTGGATGGGAATGGTATTTGAATGAAATGATGTAAATATTTTATAGAATGAGTAGCATATTTAGCAAATACATGATCATTCTCAGGGGGATAGTGATGAAGATATAATCAGATCATGGAATTTTCTAGTTATAGAGGATAATTCAGAAGAAGATTCAAATAATGAAAAGGAAAATAATAAACCATTTTCTTCACAAATATCATTGAGAAGAGCTAAAATTGATAGATAGAATATAATCAGTGATCAGACAGTGCCAGTTTAGACATAGTGGATAAAGACTCTAGAACAAGCATCATTATTATCACAAGTAGAGCCTAAATTTTTCGAGAAAGTATTTGGAGATAAAAACTTTGTCAAGGATATGAATTAATAGATTGTCAAAATTGAGAAGAATTAGACATGGGAGATTATTTTTATCCAAACATATACGAATGTCATCAAGACTAAATGAGTCTTTTTCAACAATATAAATGGAGATGACATAGTGATTAAAAAAAATCATGACTTGAGTTCAAAGGGTACTCCCGGATAGTGGGTATTGATGTTGATGAAACATTTTCACCTATTTTGAGGCTAGACACATGGATGTATAGTTGAAATTTATCAATGGGGTTTTAGAAGAAGAAGTTTATACTAAGAAGCCAAACGGTTTTCTTATTCATAAATATGAGTACATAGTTTATCAACTAAATAAGTCACTATATGGGATGAATTATGCACCAAAATCATGGTATTAAAGACTAGATCAGTTTTTAAAGAAGCTTTGTTTTTAGCATAGTGGAGTTGATAATAATCTCTATGTAAAAAATTACTATAATCAATGGATTATGGTTATGGTATTTGTCGATGATATAATATTCTATGGATGAGATGAATATCATTAGAATCAATTCATAAAATTCATAAAAATTGAATTTTAAATGTTGGTGATTGGTGAATTAACATTATTCTTGGGTATATAAGTGACACGATGAAAGAATGAAACATTCATTTATCGATAAAAATATTCCATGGATGTTCTAAAAATATTTTGAATAGATAATTCCAAAGAGATTATGACTTTGGTGGGTTTCTTGATAAAATTGTCTTGGGATGATGAAGGCAATGTAGTTGCTGTCATAGAATACAGAAAAATTATTTGTAGTTTATTGTACATGACAACGACAAGACCTGGTATTGATTTTCCACATTCCAAGAAGTAAGGTATCTGTGAAATTCCATTAAATACAACTGATTATAGTGAAAATAATACTTAGGTGTATCAAGGGTAAGATGAATTTTTTTTTCTTCTATATAATGGTAAATCCAAGAATGATTTGTTGGGATATATAGATATATACTGGGCTGGTTTAGAAGATGATAGAAAATCAATATCTAGTGGTTCATTCTATATTGGAAAATTATTTATTTCTTGGATAATCAAGAAATAATATTTCATTTCATTGAGTGTAATAGAAGCTAACTATATTTCATCTACTAAAGATTACACACAATTATTTTGGATGAAGGAGCAGCTTGATGATATTGGAGTTGAATTGACTTCCATGATTGGAATCCATAATAGAAATTAAAATTCTATGAATCTCATAAAAAATATAGTCCATCATTCGAGAAAAAAGTATATTAAAATCAAGTACCATTTTATCAAGGAGAAGGTGGTGTAAGGGATTGTGATGTTAGTGCATGTTCCTATAAAACTACAGGTTAGAGACATTATGACAAAGTCCTTAAAAAAATAATACTTTGAAAAATATTTACTAGTTCCTGTAGTTTAGTCATCTCTATGCACTTGAAAAGGTTTGGACATGGGACCCCTCTTTCTAAGGTATGGTGTGTTTTTTCCTAATTTGATGATCTGTGTTCTTTACCATATTGAAGAACATAATGAAGTGACCTTTGAGTTCATTGAAAAAGGGGGAGAAATTATGGTTATAATAGGGGAGAAAATTACTTAGTCAATATTGGGGGAGAAGTTGATTGGGGGAATAGTGAAGAAGGGGTATTTTTAAATTCTAAAAATGCTAAAGATGATCGATAAAAGGTCATATATCATGATACATATGTTTCGAGACGAATTCATATGAGTGGTTTTGAATGAACTGAATCATTGAAAAACTTTTCATGCTACACTTTTTTCTCACACTGAGCACGGATCATGTGGGATTAGAGTGTATATTGATTAAATCATTGATCCCTATCATAATCTCAAGAAGAAAGTTTTAGAAGAAGAAAGAATAATATTTAATATGGTGTCAAAATGTGAAGTTTTGTCAAAAAATACAAAGGGGGATATTATTAGGGAAAAATTCATCAAAATTTCCTATCAATGTTTTTAGGGTGATTATGTTTTTTGAAAAAACCAAACAACTATGTTTCAGTATGGTCAGTTTTTTAAAAACACATATTTTAGGTGGTATAGTTGCCTAGTGTTTCCAATATCATTGGGCCTCAAAATTGAGAGTACATTTTTATGGAAAAGAAAGGTTTTCTGCATGGGAGTTCATAGAATACAAAAAGGTATGTATATCTAAGAAGGAGGCACATCATTTTGTGGTCAAAGGTGATGTTTAAGGGGTGACATATAATATTATTTCTATATAGAAGTTCTATATAGACCGCAAAGAATACTACATGGACAGAATAGAGAAAAATAGCTCACGGTAGGCTCATAGTCCATGAGAGGATCATCATTTGTGGATTTTAGGTGCTTCTTTATGGAGCCTCAAAGGGTTTTTTGTTCTCAGATAACATCAGCCACCATAGAGGAGAAAGGAACAATGTATAACGACCCATACTTTACATACATTGTTAATACTTCAAAATTGAAGCACCCTTATTACAACATATGACAAAACCACAAAGGACCGTATAGGTATAGTGTCTTTAGAAACTGGGAAACATAAACAACTGGTTCATAAATCTTCTACAGTGTCTCCCATTTATTTCATCATATCTAGGGTCCCTTTTAGCATATTCTACTTAATATCCATCTTCCTGACCTGGGGAAAAGAAAACATAAAAGGGTGTGCTCAAATGCTCAGAAAGGGCAAATAAAGGAAATAAAAATCATATCATATCTTTTTGAAAATCATAACCTGCAAAAGAGATCATAATATCTTAACATGGAATAAATCATAGAAGTGAAAATGAGATCCCCATAATTATAACATGAAACTTGAAACCTTGTGGCATGCACACATAATCATGGAAAATCATTTCTTGTTAGTCATGACTCATTGCCAAGACTATCTTAGTGGACAAAGTCCCTTTCTGAACCGAGTCACCCTCGTTCCAGTCCTGCTTCACTAAACCGGTATAACCTACCGTTCCAGCCCTGTCTATCTCATGAGATATAAAATCTTTACCCAATGCATTGGAGGGAGATATAGGTCCCACCCATCTTATAATGAATCCTTTCTTATGTGTGCCACATAATCATAAATCATACATCATCGCATAACACATGTAACAAAAATGGGATTCTTGAAACATCATGACATCATAAATCAATTCATATAAGATAAAGGAATTCATAAAAATAATTCCATCACAACATGATCAAATCAATGTAATAATAGGGATAAAAACAGAACCCTTTATTATCTTAGATGGAAAATAATTTTGATAAAACACTTGAACTTCATTCTTGAGGAAAATATCCTTTCTTCTTCAAAAACATTTTTCCTTTCATAACATGTCATACAACTTTAAAATAAAAGAAGTTGATTAAAAATAAACTTGAAAACTTGTAAAGGAAGCTTCTTGGAAATAATGTTTTAAAAATCCATTCATGCCATATAAGTTAAAAAAAACATTCTTTCGTACTTTTTTCGGAAAAGTCAAAATGTACCTCGTACGAAAAAAAAACGACAAAAGATTCCTTTCATATTCTTTACTAAAAACTCACTGAAGGGTAAAATTGGATTTAAACTATTTTAAGTGGATGGAAACAATATTAAATATTGAGGGAACATGGATGTGGATGATAAAATACACCCCAGTAAATAACGAAGTATAAACAATCTCGGAAATAAATGAGATTGTGATATTTCCCTTACCTTAGGTCCGATTTGCTTTGTACGTGTCCGAAGATCCTGTATAATGGTTTAAATAATGTTATTGACTTATTCCAGAATCATAAATATTGATATGATATTATATATGGTCATATTCTTAGCTTCTTGTTAGTAATATTTCATTGTTACTTGTTACTCGGGTTCTTATTGCCTTTTGTTCTTATGAGTGTTTTGCCGAATAAATTCTTATTCTTATTTTAAGGTTATAGATACATTATATCCAGAATGGTATTAGTGTAACATATATCATATTTATTCATTCAATTCATTTATATAATTACTATGTAATGATGATCATGTAGAACGAGTCGCATCACATCGTGGAGACGGTATTCCGTACGTACGCACGAGTGATGATATCGTTCCTATGATCGTGGAACTATATTGGAGTAAATATATATTATTTCAGTATCAATATTACTTTATAATAATCATAAATAGTTACTCATTACACCATTATACCCATCCTTGTAAGGTGATGGTCGAAAATAGATTACACCACGGCGTGGAGACGGTATTCCGTACGTACGCACGCACGATGATTTCATTTTTCCGTAGGATGGATAGAAGGTGAATTAGGGTTGTTTCATATTTATAATAACATATCAGTATTTAAGTAATACTGATGTTATTACTTTATCATGAAACAACTAAATAATAAGAGGTTTGAAGAAGAAAGAAATTGAAAAGATCGGTAATGGATATTACCTCTTCTTTGGAATGCCTCTTTGAATCCTCCACTTAGGGAACTAGGATTGGTCTTTGAAGAAGACCAGAACCTCTAGGATTATTCTAGGGAAGTGGAGAGGAGAAAATGGCAGGGGTTGGCCGAGCTTGAGTGCTCAAATTGGTGTGAGGAGGAGGGGAAGGAGGTGCCCTTTTATAAGGGAGGAGAGGGGCACCGTAGGAATATCTCAAAATATTATTTTATATTAAAGTAAAAATCGGTTTATAATGGTTACAAAGGGTCTTATTTCGAAGCTAAAGTGGTTATGGGTCGAAATACTATCAACCAATAGGATTTAGACAAGATTAGGGTATTATTTTAACCTTATCAATTAGATTTAACTCTAAGTTAAATAATTTAACTTTTACCGTGTCTTTTTGTTTTCTTTTACTATATGGTTAATACACTTACTATAACAAGCCAAAATAACCCCAAATTGTTTATTATTAATATATATATCCTTATCTAAGTCATTTTGCCGAACCTTAGGTTTTTAGGAATAAAATAATAATTATTAATATAATATTTGATTTAAAAACTATTTTGTGTCAATTTTGACACTATTTGATATATGATTTGTGTGAAAGTCATAACAGAATTATATGTTCAAACCAAGTTGATTAAATCAACACTAATATATCATAGTAACCTAGAAAATTAGTGTAATTCATAAAAAGTCTCAAATTACATTTATTTTGGTGTTTATAACATCAATTATGTCAATATTTCATTAATAAGATAATTACTGCATCATCATTGTGTCATAAATAAATTAAATTATTTAATGTCTAAAAATTACAAATAAAATACCATTATGTAGGAAATCTTTTTAGCTTTCTAATGAATATTTATAGTCGAATTTATCTTATGTATAACCCCATATTAAAAATGATTTACTTATTAAAATTTGATTTTAACTATTTTAACCCTTCTTTAAATAAATTAATAAATGTCCTAATCTAACCCAAGTGGGCCTAATTGGTCATATTTTATTCCTAAGTTTGTTTTTGGCCGAATTAAACATATCCAATAGAATTAGGACATGTGTTAGGGTAATAGTAATATCATTTTTACCCTTAGTTACCCTATTTACTATTAACCGCGGTAAAAAAAGTAAAAAGTTACTATTCACCAAAAAAAAATTTGTCTCATTAAACCACATTTTACTTACTGATATCAACCGTGTCTGTCGGATTTTCGAAATTCCATTCACAGAAGCGGTAAAATTAAGTTTTACGCAAAAATTCAGTTTTCAACCTACCACTTAGTGATTTCACTATTCATCAAAAATTGAATGTTTTTAGAAAAATACGAAAATTTCACCCTAGGCTAATTTCGGTATTCTGAATCCAAAAATGAATTCCATTTTGAAAAATAAAATTTATAAAATTTCAAAAAGTGGTTATTACTATTCATAACGGCTAGTTTTAATAATATTTTAATAGCATATCGTTCTTTAGTGAAACTCGGTATTGCGTACGACACAAGCTATCGAGGAAGTTCGTGACTGCGTATAAAGTAATCCAAGAAAGTGTGTAGTGAAATATTCCTTTGATGATATATAAAAACAAAATATTACTCATAAAAATCTCTGGTGTTACATTCTACCCCCCTTAAAAAGAATTTCGCCCTCGAAATTCGTCACTTTGTAACGAACAGATGAGGATACTTCTCCCTCATCATATCCTCAAGCTCCCATGTAGCTTCTTCAAGTTGGTGGTTCCTCCATAAAACTTTCACCAAGCGAGTGGTCTTGTTTCGTAGGACTTTTTCGCTCTGATCCAGAATCTCTATCGGCTGTTCTTCATAAGAAAGATCTTGCTCCAGCGGTACAACTTCTGAGCTGAGTACATGTGAAGGATCTGGAATGTACTTTCTCAGGAGAGATACATGGAACACATCGTGAACTTGAGAGAGATTCGGTGGAAGCGCCAATCGGTAAGCTACCTTCCCAACACGATCCAGTATTTCGAAAGGACCGATATATCTAGGGCTCAACTTCTCCTTCTTTCCAAATCTCATAACCCTCTTCCAGGGAGATATTCATAAGAATACTTTATCACCCACTTCAAACTCTAGGTCTTTTGTTCGGTTGTCGGCATAACTTTTCTGTCGACTCTAAGATGCTCTTATGTGTTGTTGAATAGATCTGACCTTTTCTGCTATTTCATCAACGAGATCAGGTCCTAATAGCTTTCTTTCCCCAACTTCATCCCAGCAAGTTGGAGTCTTTCATTTCTTTCCATAGAGAGCTTCATAAGGAGCCATCTGAATACTGGAGTGAAAGCTATTATTATAAGAAAATTCCACCAAAGGTAGGTGTTGATCCCAACCTCCTTTGAAATCCATAGAGCAAGCTCTCAACATATCTTCTAGGGTTTGAATTGTTCTCTCAGACTGACCGTCTGTCTGGGGATGATAAGCAGTGTTGAAACTCAACTCTGTATCTACAGTATGCTGAAGACTTCGCCAGAACTTCGTGGTAAATCTCGGATCCCGATCAAATATAATAGAAAGTGTTACTCCATGCAATCTTACCACTTCCTTCACATATATCCTGGCAAGCTAATCTAGAGAGAAATCCTCTCTAATAGCAATGAAGTGTGAAGACTTTGTAAGACGATCAACTATGACCCAAATAGCATTATTGCCTTTGGATGTTTTAGGAAGTCCTATGACAAAGTCCATAGTGATGTTTTCCCATTTCCATTCGGGTATGGGTAATGGTTGTAACATCCCCTTAGACTTCTGTCTCTCAGCTTTAACTTTTTGACAAACCAAGCATCGAGAGACATATTCAGCAACATCTCTTTTCATGCCATCCCACCAGAAGTACTCTTTCAGGTCCATATACATCTTCGTGCTTCCAGGATGAATAGAGAATGATGAACTATGAGCCTCATCCAGCAGCTCCTTCTTTAATTCGGGGATGGGAGGAACGCAAACCCGATTCATGAACTTTATTATCCCATCACAATCAAGGTTGAATTTAGGAACATTTCTCACCTTCTTTTGTAACTTGAAATCTTATTTCTGTGCCCCTTTAATCATCACATGTATAGATGGTTGAACCTTCATTTGAGAAAGATAAGATTTTTCCCCTTCCATTATAATTCCAAGATTCATCCTTTGTAAATCCATAAATATTGGATCTTTTGTGATCCTCATCGTGGATAAACTAGCATGGTCTTGTCGACTTAATGCATCTGCCACCTTGTTTTCTTTCCCAGGGTGGTAATGGATTGAGCAGTCGTAATCCTTAATCAGCTGCAACCATCTTCTTTGACGCATATTCAAATCCTTTTGTGTGAAAATATACTTTAAACTTTTATGATCAGTATAAATATCACACCTTTCACCATAAAGGTAATGTCTCCAAATCTTTAATGCAAAGATTATCGCAGCCAACTCCAAATAATGTGTTGGGTAATTTTGCTCATGGATTTTCAACTATCGTGAGGCATAAGCTATCACCATATCATTTTTCATAAGAACACACCCCAATCCCTTCTTGGATGCATCACTGTAGATCACAAACCTTTCTCCACTACAAGGCAGTGTGAGCACAGGTGCACTGGATAACCTTCTTTTCAACTCCTTGAAATTCTCTTCACATTCCTCTGTCCAGAAAAACTTAACTCCTTTCCGAGTCAACTTGGTGAGTGGATTATATAATCATGAAAAATCTTTTACAAAACGTCGATAATATCCATCCAAACCAAGAAAACTTCAGATCTCAGTTACTGTTGTTGTTCTTGACCATCTTTCGATAACCTCTGTTTTTGCTGGATCCACAGATATCCCCTCTTTTGAGATTATGTGACCCAAAAATGCAACTTGTTGAAGCCAAAATTCACACTTGGTAAATTTGGCATAAAGCTTCTCCTTTCTCAGGGTCTTCAATATAATTCTCAAGTGATCTTCATGCTCTTCCTTGCTCTTTGAATAGACAAGAATATCATCTATAAAGACTACCAAAAATCGATCAAGATAGTCTCTAAAGACTCTATTCATTAGATCCATGAAGATAGCAGGGGCATTAGTAAGACCAAACGACATCACTATAAATTCATAGTGTCCATACCTTGTACGGAAAACCGTCTTTGGTATATCCTCCCTTTTGACCCTTAATTGATGATACCCTGAACGAAGATCAATCTTGGAAAAGTATTGAGCTCCGCGTAGTTGGTCAAATAATTCATCAATGCATGGGAGAGGATATTTGTTCTTGATAGTGATCTTGTTATGTTCTCGATAATCAATGCAGAGTCTCATTGATCCATCTTTCTTCTTAACAAATAGAACAGGTGCTCCCCAAGGTGACGCACTAGGGCGTATGAATCCCTTATCAAGATTCTCTTGGAGTTGCTTCTTCAATTCCTGCAACTCAATTGGGGCCATTCTATAAGGTGTCTTTGAAATTGGCAAAGCGCCCGGTACGAGTTCTATTGAAAACTCAACTTCATGATTTGGTGGAAGACCCGGTAATTCCTCCGGAAAGACATCATCAAACTCCCATACAATGGGCATATTCTTAATCGTGAGTTTCTCACCAACCATTTGAGATAAATAACCTTCATTTAGTGGAATCAATACCCATAAGATGGAAGAAATTTCCACTGGAAGGTTATGTTCATCCTTGCATTGATAGACGATCATAGATTGATCTGGAATATGAAATGTGACTTCCCTTCTTTGGCAATTGATATGAGCTCCATGTAGAGAAAGCCAATCCATGCCAAGAATCACATCAAATTCCTCTAAAGGAAGGATCACAAGATTTGCAGGAAGCACTTTCCCACAAACTTCGATCGGAGAAGAATTATAAACTTTGGATGCAACTGTTGTTCCATTAGGTGTTGTCACAGATAACTCAACATCTAATTGTTGAGGTAATACGGTGATACCCTTAGAAAATTTTTCAGAAATAAAAGAGTGGGTGGATCCAGAATCAAATAAAACATTTGCTACTTTAGAGTGGACGGTAAGTGTACCTTTCACCACTTTGTTATCGTACTCCACATCGCTGATAGAAATTGCATGTGAATTTCCTTTGTCTTTAGCCTTAAGATTTTGTTGACGTCGACCATAATCATCAACCCTTGGATTTGGGCATTGATTGGAATAATGCCCCATCTCCTTGCACTTGAAACAATGAAGTGTAGTAGGTTCATTCAGTGTATCCCTTCCTTTGTTTGCGTCATTAGACATCTTCTTCCCATTACCGCGACATTCAAATGCCCGATGACCTTCCTTTCCACATTTAAACCATTTACTTGTCCCTTTAAGACAACTCCCTCCATGTTTCCTTCAACACTTTGAGCATATGGGAAAGCTCATCTTCTTTTCAGTGTGCTCTTTAGATTTTCCTTTGAATTCCATCTTCCTCTTCTTATCAAACCCATGTGACTGATGGGTTACTCCAATCTCCATCTCGACTTTGAGAGCACATCGAACGATTTCCTCGTAGCTATTGAAGTCCCTTATGGCTAACGCCCTTCAAAGAATTGGTTTTAAGCCACTAAAGAATCGATCGATCTTACTCTCAGGTTGGATAATAATACCAGAAGCGTACCTTGAAAGTCTTGTAAAATTTGCTTCATAGGTACCAACAGATTCATCATCCCTTTGCTTCAGTTCAAGAAACTCTTTCTCCATCTTTGTTCGGAGAATATGAGGGAAGTACTTATTGAAAAATAAGTTCTTGAACTCGTCCCATTCCATAGACTCAATTTCATCACTTTGCCTCGTATTCTTAATAAGATTCCACCATTGATCAGCATCTCCTTCCAAACGATACACTACTAGGATGACTTTATCATGTTTAGAACATTGAAGAACTGAAAATATCTTTTCAGTAGTACTAATCCATTGTTCAGCAACTAATGGATCAGTAGACCCGCTGAAAGAAGGTGGACGCTGCCTCATGAAGGATTCAACAGAATCTTGCTCCTTCCTTTGCTCGTTTTGAAGTCCTGCATGATTCATAGCTTGAGAAAGTTGTATGAGCATGGCTACAAGATTTTTCATTCCAGCTCCCATATCGTTTGGTTGATCAGGGGGACAATCATTGCATTTCCCATTGCATTCTGCATTAACACGGTTCCTTCGGGTTCCGGCCATTGACTAAAACCAAGAAGAATAATGTGAGCAACACTAATTATAATAGGAAAACCACATAATTCAAGAATAAAATATTCATTCTTAAGGTCTTATCCTAGGTTATTCATGGCCATTTCTAAAACACTAAGATTGTGTTCTATGCTTAGACTTATCCTTAGGGTTCTTACTAAGGATTTCACATCCTAGTTTCCAAATATTGACTATAACCTCCCTCTGATACCAACTATAACGACCCATACTTTACATACATTGTTAATACTTCAAAATTGAAGCACACTTATTACAACATATGACAAAACCACAAAGGACCGTATAGGTATATTGTCTTTATAAACTGGGAAACATTAACAACTGGTTCATAAATCTTCTACAGTGTCTCCCATTTATTTCATCATATCTAGGGTCCCTTTTAGCATATTCTACTTAATATCCATCTTCCTGACCTGGCGAAAAGAAAACATAAAAGGGTGAGCTCAAATGCTCAGAAAGGGCAAATAAAGGAAATAAAAATCATATCATATCTTTTTGAAAATCATAACCTGCAAAAGAGATCATAATATCTTAACATGGAATAAATAATAGAAGTGAAAATGAGATCCCCATAATTATAACATGAAACTTGAAACCTTGTGTCATGCACACATAATCATGGAAAATCATTTCTTGTTAGTCATGACTCATTGCCAAGACTATCTTAGTGGACAAAGTCCCTTTCTGAACCGAGTCACCCTCATTCCAGTCCTATTTCACTGAACCGGTATAACCTACCGTTCCAGCCCTGTCTATCTCATGAGATATAAAATCTTTACCCAATTAATTGGAGGGATATATAGGTCCCACCCATCTTATAATGAATCCTTTCTTATGTGTTCCACATAATCATAAATCATACATCATCGCATAACACATGTAACAAAAATGGGATTCTTGAAACATCATGACATCATAAATAAATTCATATAAGATAAAGGAATTCATAAAAATAATTCCATCACAACATGATCAAATCAATGTAATAATAGGGATAAAAAAAGAACCCTTTATTATCTTAGATGGAAAATAATTTTGATAAAACACTTGAACTCCATTCTTGAGGAAAATATCCGTTCTTCTTAAAAAACATTTTTCCTTTCATAACATGTCATACAACTTTAAAATAAAAGAAGTTGATTAAAAATAAACTTGAAAACTTGTAAAGTAATCTTATTGTAAATAATGTTTTAAAAATCCATTCATGCCGTATAAGTTAAAAAAAACATTCTTTCGTACTTTTGTCGGAAAAGTCAAAAAGTACCTCGTAAGAAAGAAAACGACAAAAGATTCCTTTCATATTCTTTACTAAAAACTCACTGAAGGGTAAAATTGGATTTAAACTATTTTAAGTGGATGGAAACAATAATACATATTGAGGGAACATGGATGTGGATGATAAAATACACCCCAGTAAATACCAAAGTATAAACAATATCGGAAAAAAATGAGATTGTGATATTTCCCTTACCTTAGGTCCGATTTGCTTTGTACGTGTCCGAAGCTCCTGTATAATGGTTTAAATAATGTTATTGACTTATTCCAGAATCATACATATTGATATGATATCATATATGGTCATATTCTTAGCTTCTTGTTAGTAATATTTCATTGTTACTTGTTACTCGGGTCCTTATTGCCTTTTGTTCTTATGCGTGTTTTGCTGAATAAATTCTTATTCTTCTTTTAAGGTTATAGATACCTTATATCCAGAATGGTATTAGTGTAACATATATCATATTTATTTATTCAATTCATTTATATAATTACTATGTAATGATGATCATGTAGAACGAGTCGCATCACATCGTGGAGACGGTATTCCGTACGTACGCACAAGTGATGATATCGTTCCTATGATCGTGGAACTGTATTGGAGTATATATATATATTATTTCAGTATCAATATTAATTTATAATAATCATAAATAGTTACTCATTTCACCATTATACCCATCCTTGTAAGGTGATGGTGGAAAATAGATTACACCACGGTGTGGAGACGGTATTCCGTACGTACGCACACGCAGTGATTTCATTTTTCCGTAGGATGGATAGAAGGTGAATTAGGGATGTTTCATATTTATAACAACATATCAGTATGTAATTAATACTTATGTTATTACTTTATCATGAAACTACTAAAGAAGAAGAAGTTTGAAGAAGAAAGAAATTGAAAAGATCGGTAATGGATATTACCTCTTCTTTGGAATGCCTCTTTGAATCCTCCACTTAGGGAACAAAGATTGGTCTTTGAAGAAGACCAAGACCTCTAGGATTATTCTAGGGATGTGTACAGGAGAAAATGGAAGGGGTTGGCTGAGCTTGAGCGCTCAAATTTGTGTGAGGAGGAGGGGAAGGAGGTGCCCTTTTATAAGGGAGGAGAGGGGCACCTTAGGAATATCTCAAAATATTATTTTATATTAAAGTCAAAATCGGTTTATAATGGTTCAAAA
Source organism: Viscum album (assembly GCA_963277665.1). Lineage (NCBI taxonomy): Eukaryota > Viridiplantae > Streptophyta > Magnoliopsida > Santalales > Viscaceae > Viscum > Viscum album. The sequence goes on along the minus strand of OY728152.1, from coordinate 1,903,597,421 downwards.
GGGTCTTATTTCGAAGCTAAAGTGGGGATGGGTCGAAATCCTATCAAACAATAGGATTTAGACAAGTTTAGGGTATTATTTTAACCTTATCAATTAGATTTAACTCTAAGTTAAATAATTTAACTTTTACCATATCTTTTTGTTTTCTTTTACTATATGGTTAATACACTTACTATAAAATGTGAAACGAACCACAAATTGGTTATTATTAATATATATATCCTTATCTAAGTCATTTGGCCGAACCATAGATTTTTAGGAATAAAATAATAATTAATAATATAATATTTGATTTAAAAACTATTTTGTGTCAATTTTGACACTATTTGATATATGATTTGTGTGAAAGTCATAACAGAATTATATGTTCGAACCAAGTTGATTAAATCAACAGTAATATATCATAGTAACCTATAAAATTAGTGTAATTCATAAAAAGTCTCAAATTACATTTATTTTGGTGTTTATAACATCAATTATGTCAATATTTCATTAATAAGATAATTACTGCATCATCATTGTGTCATAAATAAATTAAATTATTTAATGTCTAAAAATTAAAAATAAAATACCATTATGTATTAAATCATTTTATATTTCTAATGAATATTTATAGTCGTATTTATCTTATGTATAACCCCATATTAAAAATGATTTACTTATTAAACTTTGATTTTAACTATTTTAACCCTTCTTTAAATAAATTTATAAATGTCCTAATCTAACCCAAGTGGGGCTAAATGGTCATATTTTATTCCTAAGTTTGTTTTTGGTCGAATTAAACTTATCCAATAGAATTAGGACATGTGTTAGGGTAATAGTAATATCATTTTTACCCTTAGTTACCCTATTTTCTATTAACTGCGGTAAAAAAAGTAAAAAGTTACTATTCACCAAAATATTATTTTTATCTCATTAAACCACATTTTACTTACTTATATCAACCGTGTCTGTCTGATTTTCGAAATTCCATTCACAGAAGCGGTAAAATTAAGTTTTATGCAAAAATTCAGTTTTTAACCTACCACTTAGTGGTTTCACTATTCATCAAAAATTGAATGTTTTCAGAAAAATACCAAAATTTCACCCTAGTCTAATTTCGGTATTCCGAATCCAAAAATGAAGTCCATTTTGAAAAATAAAATTTATAAAATTTAAAAAAGTGGTTATTACTATTCATAACGGCTTGTTTTAATAATATTTTAATAGCATATCGTTGTTTAGTGAAACTCGGTATTGCGTACGACGCAAGATATCGAGGAAGGTCGTTATTGCATGTCATGTAAGCCAAGCAAGTGTGTAGTGAATGATTCCTTTGATGATATATAAAAAAAATATTACTCATAAAAATCTCGGGTGTTTCACAATGGACACCGTATAACAGTTCATGGTGAAGGCCATACATCGTCAATGTTTTTAGTAATTCTAATTAGTATGTTTTATAGATCCATTTTTCTATATAATTACCCTTAATCAAATCATTAATATGAATGACAATCATTAGAGATGATCATTGCTGATGGAAGAATTCAGGGATGTCTGAAGTAGTTCTCGAGGGAGAATTCTATGAATAATGTGGTAGTTTGTGAGGGACCAATTCTACTAAAAGAGTTTGTGGGGGCATGGATACTTGAAATGGAAAATGAAAAAAATTTAATAGGTTATCTACAATGAATCAGTAGACATTGAGGCATATACTATCCATGAAAAAGTGGTATTTCATGAAGAAAAAGTTGACCGTGAAGCACTCAAAACAAGTAGTGAAACACAGTTCGCAGAGGATTCAAGGAAGTTTACAAAGGATTCAAGATAGTTCAAAAATGGTGGAAGGAACATCATGATGGGACTGAAATAGTTTATAAATGTTGTTTTGTAAAAATAATAGTATGGAGAAAATTGTATTTCATCTACTGGGTGACAACATGTCTTCAATAAAGAATCTATATATAGTTGAGGATGCATTCATAATTGTTAATGAAGGTACCTAAATGTCCATACACATTGTATGGATCCTTTCAAGAGAAGTGATAAAAGGAAGTTAATTAAGGTGATCCATTCCATTGGTAATGATCCATCTAAAGAGATTTACAGAGTTACCCTTATAAAAGCAGTGAGATAGCCCTAATATTTTTACCGGAAATAAGATTAGGCAGAGAAATGATCTAGCCCAGAACTTCTATTTAGCAGCTAGCCTTAGTGTATTTGGTACATTGACACATTTACATTGTATTCTTCTTGGATGTATCCCAATGAGGGTGAACTAATTAAAATTTTTGTGTCTCATGTATGACTTCAATTCTGTTCATACATTGCAATGTGAAAGGTATAGAAGTGTGTTTTGTTTAACAATACAATATTATTCGATGGGGGTAGTTTCTTTAGTCTGTCATACCTTGATACACCCTCCTCTTAGGGTATTTAACACAATTGGGGTAACAATAATACTTAATGGTCATATCAATAACAAGTCCATCTCTACATTATAGAGATGCACAATTGAATGAATAGGTAACACCAACATTCACTATTTGATGTCAACCATCCATTTTCATCACCCCTATTTTGAGTTAAGCATCAATTAAACCAATATAGATGGTGGAATATTAATAACCACTATCTGGTAAACATAAAAAATCACGATTTTCCCATTACTAGAACTCAATATTTTAGTAAATAAAACCTGTTCATAGAAGAAACTTATATCGTTTCTATGAAAAATGTGAAGTGAACATCTAGAGTTTCTTCTTCTTGGCAGTTGAATCTGGTAACTTGAAGAACACTCACAATCTCAAAAAGAATCAAATTCATGTGCATAATTTCATTCTCTCATAGAGATTGGTGATTCAACATTATATTTGTATTGGAGAATTGTATTTGTGGTAGTGAGTTGTGGTGAAACATTACCGATAAATGAAGGGAATTTATTTGATTGTCTAATTTTTTTTGACAAATATTGTAGACTGGTAAGGAAATAAATGATATAATCATTTAATTATCCTTGTAAATTTTGGTAGGCATTATAACAACCCATAATTAAAATATACTTTATTAAACATTTTTTTAAAAATAGATCCATATAATATAATCCTAGAAAATAGAGAGTCCTAGTATCTTTGGGAAATTATATACATAAACCATTAAGATAAAATAAAACACAACATCATTATTTAAACCTCTATTAAACAATCCTTGTTTCCATTGAACTATTAATACTAAATGGGATAACCTGGGGATATACATAAGAATGGGGTGAGCTATAAATCATAGAAAGGGATTAATCAAATAAATTCATGATGATAAATACAACATTTTAGTAAAGAGGTACAACCTGATAAGTTAAAGAGGTAATAATATTACATACTCACATAGAAACATGGAATACGAAAAAGACATCATAAAACAATGGTATCATAGGAATTTGTCAACAATATAAAATGTTACATCAAAATAATATGTTGAGACTAAATACCAAGACATAATAACATATTGATATTTCAATAATCACCTATTCATTATACATATAATCTCATGGGATGAGAAGATTACCCAATGCATTGGAGCGCTATCAGTGCTCACCCTTCATATGGATAACTTTACTTATGCCATATCAATCATATAACATAACAACATGTTTCATACTATCAATATTATGATTAAAAAATGTGAGTTTCATACATGGATTTCCCCAATCAATGAAGGATAATAATATCTAGGTGAATACCTTTGAATGAAAATAGGAATTGGTATTCAAAACATAAAATCTTAGCATGGAATGTCATGAGAAGATTTTGGAAGCATAACTAGTATACATAAAATTTCCTGTATGGTATTAATAAGAGTGAGAATTGGTATCACATTATTTTTGAATCCTATTTATATTATGGTAACATGTACAATCACATGAAAACATGATCAATATAGAATCTAAATCATTAATATATAGAAAGTTCATGAATATAAAATATGGGAGATAGAACCCTTACATTGAGAGGATGATTTTAAAAACTTTTTAAGATCTCTTAGAACCTTATCAAATCCTTATGCGGGGTTTATAAAGGGATACAAAGAGTAACTTCACGATTCAAGGATTTATAGTGAAGTGGAGTGCTATAATGGCTGGGTATTTATAGAAAAAGTGACAGGGGTTCTTTATTTATTTCTAAATATAGGTTTTGGAATCTAAGATATAAAATATTAAAAAAAATTGTATTTTCCATGGTTTTACCCATGTTTCTTACTAAAGGGATGAGATTTTATGCATTTTAATGGATAATGGGATGAATTTTTTTAAATAATTTCATTGATAATGAGTAAGTGACTCTTGTTCTTAAAGAATTGTTTTTAAAATATTAATATACTTTTTATATTATGTAAGGTTCTATATTGGTTTGGAAAAATAATATTATCCCATTAAAATACAATATTTTAATTTAAAAATACAATTTTGGGTTTATTTAACAATTTATTAAATATATTACATAACTTTTAAGCTATTGTGATATTAGAATACATACCATATATTTATACTATATTTAAGTTTTAGTAAAACTTTTTAATATCATATAAAATTGTGAAAATATCAATTAAGATAATTTAAACATGATGAGTTCTAAAATGAAATTTATTTTATCAAAATTAATTTTCAATATATGTAAATTCTAATTTTGAAAATAAAATTCTTATTTATATAAAAGTACTAATTTTATTACATTTTCTAATTTCTAATATTTAGAAAAATCTCTATGATTTAATAAAGTCGTGTTATTATTTATAAATGAATAAATAATAATTTTTACAACATTTATATGAATATATATATATATCTTTTCCAATTTTTGAATTTAATTTAAAAATAAATTAAAATAAAAAGTAAACACATTTATTTTTCAAAAAATACAATTTCATTTTACATGTATCTTAAATCTATTCTATCATTCAATACTCAATACAAGTGTATTTTATTTTATATATATTGTTGATAAGAAGCAAGTGCTATTAGGTAAAACATTATTTCATTTAAAGATAAATTTTATAATTTATTAAGATATAGATACATAACCCCTCATTACACCAGCATATTTGAAAAAATTAAGGCGTGAAATGGTAGTACATTATCATTGTGGTTCAATGGATGTAGTTTGAGTGATGATATTGATAATATTGAACTTATCCCATGAACGGTTTAACTTGACTTCATATTGTTGGAGAAATATTTGGATATGGTCAATGGTGAAGCCCTATGATATAGTATCTCTTGGAATCTATGATAAATTAGGCTAATATGGTATGATCTTATGGGTTTTGTCCATTACGTATTTTTTCCGAATCAATTTTATTATATTTTTTCTCTAAATATATACTAATCTTATGGGTCACTATATAACATATATATAATCAATATTCATGAATCTTAATGGTTATTATAGCCATTGATCATATTGTGGATTTATATTATAATGGTCTAAAAATTAGTGAAATATAGTGAACTATATTACATAATAAGGAATATATTCCTTAAGAGGGAAATTTGAATTATAAAATATTGGGTCGTTAAATCCCCCTTAAGAAATTTCAATGTTTAAATTTCATTTCGTACTATAAAATAAATGAGGGTACTTTTGTTACATTTCTTATTCTGGTTCCCATGTTTCCTCCTCAAACTATTGGTTCTTCCATAGTACTTTGACCATGTTTTTTTATTTTTTTAGAACTTTGTCTCTATGTCCTAGGATTTGACTAATTTATCCTTCTATGAAAGATCATTCTTTAGTAGAACCACCTATATATTTATTATATGATAGAGATGAAATATTTAATTCCTTAATAGTTATACATAAAACACATCAGGTACTTGAGATAGGTTAGGTGATAGTTCTAATCAATAGGATACAACACTAGCGCGATTAAGAATCTAAAATGGGATAATGCATATAGGAATTATATTTACCTTCTTCACAAACCAAATTTCTTTATTTAATTGTGAAATATAAAGGAATAATTCATCATTGACTACAAACTCTGGGTCTCATTGATGATTTTCAGGGTATATTTTCTATCTACTATGTAAAATTTTCTTATGAAATTAAATGGATTGAACCTTCTCTATTATATATTATAAAATACTAGCTCCAATAAGCTATTTTCCTCAACATCATCCCTTTGTGTTGTATTTACACACTTATTCCCATAAAGAGCCTCATAAAGTGTCATTTTATTTCTAGAATAGAAACAACAGTAATATGAAAACTCTATTAGAGGAAGGTATATATCATTGAATCCCTATAAATCTATTAAACATGATCTCATAATATCCTTCAGAGTTCAAATGGCTCTCTATTTTTGTTCACTTATCTAAGAGTGATTAGTAGTACTGAAACTCATCTCTATATATCTAATACTTGATGAATAATTTTCCAAAACCTCAAGGGAAACCTCATATCTAAATTAAATACAATGTTAAGTGGTACCCCATGTATTCTTACCACTTGTCTTTTGTATATCTTGGTGAGTTGTTCTTGGGACAAACCCTCCTTGATGGAAATTAAATTCACTAAATTTATAAGGATATCCACTTTGACCCAAATGGTGTTATAACCTTTACATATAAAAGGATGTACTATGAATGAAATTAGTGATTATTTTTTCCTCTTTCTATACTGGTATAGAAAATATTTCATCCAACCCTTATAATTATGTCATTCAGCCTTAACATATTGGTATAATATGAATTGAGATACAAAATCTTCAATCTCCCACTTCATTTTATCCCTCTGAATGTTCTAGTTTAAATCCATATAAATCTTAGTGATCCTAGGAAGAATAGGTGAATATTAGCTATGTAAATCATCCAAAATATCCCTCTTCAGTGATGGTTTTTATTGGACACATGTCTAGGATCCAAACCTTATAGATCTATATTTATTAAAAATTAAAATCTAGAATATTTTTTTCATTTATCTATAACCCCACATAATCTTTTTGGGCCTCCTTGATCTTATTGATAATGTATAGTTGAGAAATTTTTGGATGAATATAAGATAACATCAATTTTATGATTCCCAACTCCATAATGTTAATTTAAAAAAAATTAGATCCCTCTAAATCCTTATCTTGGACAATGTTTCAATATAATTTATACATAAATAATCTGCCACATTATTCACCTTTCTAGGATGGTAAAAGATTGATACTTTATAATATCAACTATGACCACTTTTTTTGCACATATTGAGATCATTTTGTGTGAATATATACCTAAGGATCTTATTATTTATATATATGTCACACTTATCCCCATATAGGTACCTTAACTAAATATTTAGTGAAAATATCACTATATCCAAATCTATATCTTGTGTCAAATAATTTTTCTCATACACCTTCAACTCTCAAGAGGAATATGCTATCACTATATCAATTTGAATGAGGAAACAACTCAACACCTTTTTTAAGCATAAATCTAGATTAGAAATAGTTCAAAACATGTGGATAATGTGAGTATAAGAGTAATGAAAAACTTCCTTTTCAAATCCTCAAAGCTCTATTAACATTCCTCATTCCATACAAAATATACTTCCCTCTAAGTTATCATCTATTGTAGGTTTGAAAATCAATAAATATTTCTCACAAATCACCATTAATGTCCAACTAATCTATGTAAACTATAGATATTTATTAGAAATATTATTTTGGTTCACTCTCCAATCACATATATTTTTAAAGGATCCAAATCTATACAATAAAATAAGATTATATGGCAAAAAAAGGATGCTATATATAGCCAAAATTCACACTTATAGAACATGAAATACAATTTCTTCTATATTAATGTCTTTATCAATGTATTAAATGGATCCTTATCTTCTTCCCTGATTTTTTAGTATATTATAATATCATTAATAAATACTAAAAAACATGTATCATGGTAATATATAAAGACCCTATAAATCATATCCATGAATATTGTTATAGAATTAGTGAGTCTAAATGGCATTCATATATACTCATATTTTCTATATATAGTATGAAAATACGTCTTGGAAATATACCCCTTGTTCACTTTTACATGGTAATATACCAAATAAAGATCAACCATAGAGAAGTGTTGGTATTGATGTAAATAATCAAACAAGTCATTAATCCAGGGGGGTACTTGTTTTTTATCATGATATTTTTTATTTCATGATAGTCGATTAAAGGATGCATTAACCAATCCATTTTCTAAACAAAGAGGATTGGAACACTCCATGGTGAAGAACTTGGGCATATACAACATTTATCTAGATTCCCTTATAGTTACTTATGTATCTCTTTAAGTTCAATAATATCTATTCTATATAGAGTATTAGATATTGGTTGGGCTCTAGTAACATTCAATTATGAACTTAACCTCTTTGTTAGGAGTAATACCATACAACTCTATGGGAAACACATAAATGTATTTTATTACAATAGTAATTTTATTAAGGATGATATTTTCCTTGGTCTCAATAATTTGTGAAAGATATTCTTCCTCATTAAGAAATAATATCCAAGATTAAGATAAGTATTTCAAAGAATAATTTTCCTACTCTTTACACTTTTATATGATGAAGGGTCGATTTAGGATATGGAATGTTATTTCCTTCACTAAAAAATTTATATTGGCCCTAAACAAGGTAAAATAACATATAATAATAATAACCTTGAATGCTTCTAAAGAGAGTATCACTAGGTTTTCTAAGATATTTATCCAAAACATTTTGACTAGGGAGGAGTTATGTTCTTGGGATGAAATAATTTCCCCATTTTCAATTTTTAATGATAACTGATCTTCCATGATTTGAGGTTGTGTTTGTGTAGTTATACTATACTTATGTGATATGAAAGAATGTGTAGAATTATGATCAAATAGTATGTTTTCTATTATTGAATGAATAACTAGAATAGCCATCACCACTTAATTTTTAGGATCCAACTTAGTAATTGTTGTAGAATATTCTCTTCCTTTCCCTCTAGACCATGGTGGTTTTTGTTTTCAATTGTCTTTGACAACCCTTAAATGAGGGAAATAGTTTGCATATTAATCATGTTCCTTGTGTATGAATCATTGGAACATAGGAACATAATTGACCAAGAGATTTTTTATTACATCATTTAATTTGTTTTATTGATATTATTCTGGAATTCATTATCTTTATGCTCTTCCCTTCAACACATTAAACACCCAATTATTCCCTTGAGGCAGTTTCCAAGATTCTCTTCACAGACTTATGAAAAATGATCTATTAGGTTTTCTTTTCACCATGTGTATTTCTTAATTATCCTCTAGAGATAAAATCCATCCTCCATTTCTTATCTATAGTCTTATAGGACCACTGAGAATCACCAAACAATATTTATACTTTAAGGTAGTTTAAAAAAATTCTATAATTTTTATCAAAGTCTCTAATTTCAAAATCATTTCATAGAATTTAATTGAACTCAATAAATAAGTTATCAAATTTATTTTCAAGTTTGATAACAAAGTAAGAGGTATACTATTCAAGCCTTCTATTTTTTTCATATGACCTAATGAATTAATCATCTTTTTCTTAAGTTAGTGTAATTAACTCTTTATTTTAATATGAGATTGATAGAAAAATATTTAATAAAAAATATCTTATTGAATCAATCTAATTCCATGGATTAAATTTCCTCTTAAAGTTATGTATTCTTTATTACTGTAATCTAATGTTCAAATTCTCTCTCTATTTAATAAAAATTCATGACTTTCTATTGCTCATAGAATTTTAGGATAGAAAATATCATCATAATGGAGTTAATAAATTTCGCTAATATTATGAGATTAGAAGAACCACTATATATTAGAGACGATTTTCATATAAATCAATCAATATCAAAATTTTATTTCTTAGGAATAAAAGGAAATTTGATGTGATTCCTGTTATTACTCATGACATGAGTTAGTTAAGATATTTTGACCTTTAATTTCTTGATTCTCATTCCCATCTTATTAAGAATTTTATTTGGGAAATCATTAAATTACCCATCACTTTTATTTTTGACATAGTTCCTCATATTTAAAACCATTTACTTAAATAAAGGAAAATTATGGTTGAGAATTTTCAAACTATTAGGTATATAAAATGTAAGCTATGAATATAAAATGAACCAGTCATAAACATCATATTCACCATATATTTTGAATTTATATTCTTTAACATATTTTATCCATGGTATATTTTCAATTATTAAATTTCATAACCATTTTCCAATTTTTTATCCCATTATAATGGTTTATAAAAAGAACACGATTAACCAAAGCATATCCCCCAGGAGTGTTTGGAAAGGTGTGTGGTCTTAAGACTCTACTATTCAATAGGTAAAGGTCTAGTTAATACCAAAAATGCAAAATCATGATTATTACACCAAGGTAAATATGTTCCAGAGTGGCATCCACTTTTTAGTATCTAGATAGATATTTATTGTCCTTAAAAAAACACACACTCTATACTCTACAAAAAAATTTAGATGTTTCTTATGTTTAGGCTTATCGATAAATTGTCCAATATGGTTTTAATGTACTCACCCCTAAAAATAAGAAGACCTTATTACGATACCAAATATACCAAACCCCACATATAATACATTTTATTTAATTATATTTAAAATAAATATCCATATAATACATTCATACAAAATCACGAGGCATAGTGTCTTTTATAATTTCAATAAAAAACTCATTAAGTTAAAATAAAATTGGACATCATTATTTAAAACTCCATAAAGTGATCCTAGTTCCCCTTGATGTAATAATAATGCACAAGATAACATAGAATCATACATAATAAATGGGAGTGATATAAATCCCAGCAAGGGATTAATGAAAGTATATCATAATGATAAATAACACATGCGAGTCAAGAGGCATATCATGATAACATAAAGAGGTAAGAATCACAAATACTCACACTAAAACATGGAATAAGAAAACAATATCATGAAAACTATTATTATAGGAATGTGGAAACAATATAAAATGTTACTTCATAAGAATTTTTCAAGAATAAAAAAAATACATCATAAAAAAGTGTAATTAGGCTAACAAACCATGCACCATACATGGTACCTCTTGATATGAAAACATAACCCAATTAATTTGATTACTATCAGGGTGCACCCTTCATATGCATAATTTTATATGTTCCACATCGATCATATTACATAAGATAGTGTTTCATTATTTAAATTTCATGATTATAGAATGTGAGTTTCATAAATGGAAGTCACCAGTTAATAAATTATTGTTATATCTAGGTTAATTCATCTGAATGAAAATAGAGACGGGTCATTTCAATAAAAAATTACAATTTGGAAAATCATGATATGATTTAAACATCATAATGGGTGTATATAAACTTTTATTAAAGAGATTAATGAGAGAAAAAGGTGGTCTGTCATTATTTGGACATCATATGAATAATATTAGAATGTGTATAATCACATTAAAACATGAAAAATGTAGAATTAGAAGGCTTAATACATAAAGATCTTGAATAGAAAAGAGGATAGAGTGAACCCTTACCTTGAGAGGATTATTGTTAAAGTTTGGGAGGATCACCTGAGGACTAAAAAATAATCTTATAAGGGATTTAAAGAGGAATAGTGAGAGTAAATTAATGACTAAAGGATTTAGAGAGAAGAGGTGTGAGAGAATGGGTTGGTATTTTTATAAAAAGAAAGGGAGATTCATTATTCATTCCTAAATATAGCTCTTGGACTCTTAGGTATAAAATATTCAAATACACTGGATCTACCATGTGTTTTTATAAATGGAATTGGTTATTAGTATTTTAATTGGTCAATGGAAGAATTTATTTAAGTAATGTCATTAATGATGTGAAAGGGAGTTATATTCATAAATAATTTGTTTTTAAAATATTAAAATTTTATTTTGGTTTTTGATGTTTGTATATAGGTTTTGAAACAAAATATTATCACATTAAAATACATTATTTTCATAAAAAACACTATTTTTTCGACTCAACCCATTATAGAATTTTTTACCACACTTTTGGGGCATTATGGTGTTATAATACATACTATATATTTATACTGTATTTAATTTTTACCCAAAAATTTTAGTGTCTTAGAAAATTATGAAAAAATCATTGTTGAATAATTTAAACATGATTAGTTAAAAAATTACATTTATTTTATCAAAATAATTTTTTGAGGAATGAATTTTATTTTTTAAAATAAAATTAGTATTTATTAAAAATTAATAATTTTATTATATTATCATATTTCTAAATTTTTTATAAAAAAATAATGATTCTGTAAAATCAACTTATTATTTATAAATATGTAATTAATTATTTTTATAACATTATAAACAAATTTGTCTTTTATTTTAAATTAATAAATTTATCATAATATACAATATTATAAAACATAAATATAAATAATTTTTTAATAATACATGTTTGGATTCCTGGTTTAAGTATTGAATTCTGACATTTCCTCCCATCTTTTTGTGTATTTTATTTTATATATAAGGTTTATAAGAAAGAAAGAAGATTTTTTAAAATACGATTTCATTTTAAGAGGAACTTTAAATACTATTAAGGTCTAAATACATCATCCCCTTATGAAACCGACATATGCCCAAAGGCTAAGGTGTGCAATGGCAGGAATTTATTAGGACAGTTTGATAAGAATAGTTTGGGTGGTGATCTTGATAAGATTGAAATTCTCCTATAAATGGTTCCAGTCAAGTTTCAGTTGTAATAATTCTACTTTGTCATGATCAAGGGAAAATACTAATGATTCCAACTCCCTCAGATGCTCTTATAAATGAGCCTCATAAGGTATAATCCTAATTTTTGATTCCTTTACTTCTCCCTTTTATATTGACTAGATTTTATAATAACCCTGAATATATATTTATCAAAATAGTAAATATATAATGTATATATTACCAATAATTATGATGCTTAGTAGTACTTATTCCAATATTATATATTATGGTTATATTTTATATTGGACCCAAATAATAATAAAATATAGTGCACTATATTACTTATTAAGGAATATATTCATTTAGAAAGAAATTTTATTTATAAAATTTTGATTCATTATAGATATAGTGACTTGTTTGAGTTTAATGTATTGGTAACTGATGATGGGTCTTAACATGGACACCATGATTAAGAATTATGTTACCATTTGATGGTTGCAAATACAATATACATTCCTTTTATTGTTCTATATTATATTTGGGAAGTGTATGTGATGTGTGGTTCCTTGATAAATGGGAAAGTACCCAACTAATATTATATTCTGATGAGTGGATGATGAAATTGATTAAAACATTAATATTACATTTTATTTACCAATTAGTTTTACTATAGAGGACCAATTAAGAGAGTTTTACTTCTTATGGAATCATTATGATGATGATATAGATTACATGTGATGGTGTAATTAATATAGTTTTCCATAGAGGTACTATCTATGTAGATGGAAGTGATTTGATTTCTGGCATGATCAACTTAAAGAATCAGGTATACAAGAATAAAAGCATATAATAAGAATCTTAGCATTGACCACATGAATAAAATAGTAGAAATATAAAAATTTATTATGATATATCTTCACATATTCCTAGGTAATTATATATCTAATTATATTCTAAACTATAATTCGATGCATATTCTTTAACATTCGAAAAATATCAATGTTTTTTGACATGTATCTCTTTATGAAACTACTCACAGAATTTGGATAATTCGCCACATAACACACTATATAAATAACAAGGCGAGGAGAAAAAAACCAAGATACATTAAAATTTGTACCAAGATGTTAAGATGGGAGAAAATGAAACTGTTAATTAAATATTCCACAGATTCGCAAGAATTATTAATGGTATGAATGCTTCAAGAGAAAAAATATAGAGTTCTATCCTAGTTAAAAGAGTTATCAGATATTTTAAAAATATGTGACTTGCAAGGAAGTTATACATAGATGAAAGTGATAATTTCATGGGATATGATTTGGATGAACTGATTATATCCCTCATACAGTATGATTTAGATTTGAAGAACATTGTTTATAAGGAAGATACTAAGAGTATAAATGTTTCTTCTAAATCTATAAATGTCATTCCCTTGAAATTTTATGATTATGAAATATATTAAACTAAAATAGATGAGGTTGAAAAATTCTAAAAGGAATTTAGAAGGAAACAAATAATAATAGAAGATACAAAACATGTTCAAGAAGAAAAAATAAAATGGATGTCTTTAACGGAAATATTATTATTAATTATGGTTATATTTTTAATAATATATGAATAATCTATTTTTAGTGTAATAAGAAAATAAATATAAAATATGACTAACCAAGGCTATGTTACAAAAATTATGGGATCAAAAGTGAATGTTGATTCCATAAATGATAGAAAATGGGATAAAAAGAATGAAGAAGAAGAATAAAATGAACACAAATATTTAGATAGTTTGAGAATAATATATACATCCATTGTGGGGATAAACGATTTCACTATATCTAATATAAAATTATAGGCAACACACACCATATCATAAAACATAGCTTGAAATGAGATCTTAAAGAAAATATGTGCCATAGTTAAATCTGTAGATTTATAATACCAACATCAGTAAAGTCTATGAAACTATAATATCCATGTTAAAGTTCACACTACTATTATAACTATTGTTTATGTCACCATGATATTTATGGATTGGTGTATAGTACGTGACAGTAGCATTTGGTCCAACCACATCTAATGTAATATGCTCCACTATTCCAACCAACTCCCCCTTAGAGCCCGGTCATGTAAACATACCTTCTTCCATGGTTCCATCTTAGAATAATTACCTAATAAGTCATATTCCTATTCATCACTCACCAAATGAGTGCTCAACCTTTAATGATTCAATTTTAAGTAAACAAATTGTAAAAAGAACAACTAGTTTTACTTAAATGAATTAATTTCCTGATGATGATTCAGGAAGTTCTAGATACATTCCATTCTATGATTCTACATTGATCTTCTATATTATAAATCTTATCCTATATTCCTTAATGAAGACTAATAGAGGCATAACAATTCCCCAAACTCTCAATCACCATAAACATCATCAACATGTCTTTTGAATTATTGTTTCCATGAATATTTTTTAACGTTAAAAACTCAAAATGTATTAAGCCTTCAATAGAGTGGTGCATTAATAGAATATGCATCATTTAGGAATGAAAAATAAGGTCGTTTATATGATTTATAACATAGTTACTATTGCCATGAAATAAATATTCCTCTCAGTTTCTATGTAGATTTTATAATAATTTATTTTCCCAAAAAATATCCTTTATAACCTATATTATAACAAAATAGTCCACATTTATGGTGGATAGTTCCACCACCTTATATAGATAACATATCTAACATATTATAATTCCAACATGAGTAAAAACATAACTTATAGTACTCCTTCTTCTATAAAAATTACCTCTATGTTCAACAACCAAGTATTCCTGCAATGAATTTTCATTACTATAACATAGATATATTTACTTACATCCCTTTAAATACTTTAGTATATACTTAACAACATAAAAATATTATTTTCCTACATTATCCATTTACCTTCACACAACTCCAACTACTCACTAAAATGAATATCCTTCCCAATAACATAGATAAATTTATTTCTTCCCTTAAAATACATTAGTATCCACTTCAAAACATCAATTTTTTTGGATTAGCCTTGTACCTTCTCAAAACTCCCATTCTATAAGCAATAATACATCAGGTGAAAACAATGGAATATATCATGATTCCAATAGTTGATTAATATGTAACCTTTACCATATACTTGACCAACTATAAAATCTTTGGGGCTTGATCCTTTGAAAAATTAAAATTCTTTACTAAGGGAATATAATTTTGATTTTCTTCTAACATACTAGACCAAGTCAGAACCTTTTCAATGTATTCATCCTCTAAAAACACTAAGGGTTCAGTATCATGATCTTTATTGATCATCATCCCCAAAATTTTTCTAAAATCACCAAGATAATTAATCTCCAACTTGTTAGCCGAAAACCTTTTTAGTTCATAAATATTTTACATTCATGATCCTGTAATGAGTATACCATCCCCATACTGAAGAAATATATTCTTTAGATTAACAAAATACATGAAATAGTATCATTGGACTATTCCACACTGTTTTCATGAATTTTACTCATGAATGACCAAACCAAGTTATTCTATTTCAAGAGTGGGTGCTTCAACCTATATAAATTTTTATGGTCATCCTTACTGTTGGTATTTCTTTTCAGACTCAACAAATCCATTTAGATAAACAATATTAATTTATTCCTTTATATATTCATGAAAGAAATTGTTATTCAGTTAAATATTATTATAATAAAAATCACCGAATGAAATAACACAGTGAACCATCCAGATGGTGTAATAATTCACTACAAGTGATAACATGTTAGTGAAATCCAAACTCTCATATTTAAATCCTTTCCCCACTGGCCTTTCCTTATACCTCCTCCTACAATCTTGTTCTTCTTTGATCTGGTATGCACATTTTTTGTCTAATTAGTTCTTTCCATATGTAAAATACATCATCTCAAAATACTGTTTGTATATAATGAAGAAATATCCTCCTTCATAAAAAACTCACACTTTCAAGAATCCTTTAACTACTTTACCACTTCAAATCATTCAATATATCCACCATCTATCAATAAAAAATAGTATAGGGATATTAAATATCTTTACAATGGTCTTATCAAAATTTTGGATCTTCTCCAGTTTACTTGAGGGGTATGAACCACTAGTTCTATTAGCACATACTCAGGAACACCATTAAGATCCACTTTCACATGAAACCCTAATTTTTTATTCTCTCTATCATCTTAAGAAACATTATAGTCCTTAAACAAGGCATCATCATTAAATATAATGTTATGACTTATGATGATCTTGTTATTGTTATCCGAAAAGTGATATACAAATTCCTAAAAAATAGCCAATAAAGAAGCATGATTTTATCCTATACTAAAGAATTTAACTTGAATCAAAATATATATATGCATAATAAAAACAAACAAAGACTCATAAATAAGGGAGAGTTAGATATTTTTCCCAACTATAACTCATCAAACAAACATTATACCATTATTACAAATAAAATCATATTATTTTGATATATATATATATATATATCTCCACTACGTCTGTATATAAAACCTTAGGTATCCTAGAGTGTATCCTCATACTCCTAGAATGTCCATTCGATGTATTATTTATCCAGTCAGATATAAAATTCAATTATGGTGTAGTTAGAAGAGTATTCTTCCACTCAATTATGTTACTAGACAAAAATTCCTTGAACTATTTACTATCATACCCTCCTCTACTTGAATACCTCAATTATTTCTGCTTTGATTAGAAATCATTATCCACTAAATTATTCCACTTTGGAAATTTATTAAACATATTTTATTTACTTTTTAGAAAATAAATGCATAAATTCATTATGAATACATTATTAAATGTCACAGAATATAGCGACCCTATAAGGGAATGTACTGGTACATCCACCCAAAATTATTGTGCACCATTTATAACCTTCCAACAATTAGTGTGCTTTCATATTTCATAAAATATACTTTCTTATGATTTTCTAATTTAAATTATTCACATAATACAACATTCACCAAATTTAGTTTTGGTTGAATTTGTTTCATTTTTAGTACATTTATCAACTTCTCCCTCATGTGTACTGACATATAATGATACAAATGTGAATCCTTGATTTTTTTTATTTGAATCATGTATATGA
Source organism: Viscum album (assembly GCA_963277665.1). NCBI lineage: Eukaryota > Viridiplantae > Streptophyta > Magnoliopsida > Santalales > Viscaceae > Viscum > Viscum album. Next base: position 1,903,579,548 of record OY728152.1, on the reverse strand, counting down.
AATATTATATCATATTATATAAGGTTATATTTTTCACTTCATGAAATATAACCATAACCCCATTGGAATTTTATTATGCACTACTGGTGAACATAGTGTAATATCCTTCGTCATTAAGTTTCCTATCTTAAATAATAATACTTATCAATCCAAGAATATATATTAAATTCTAAATAATGGGAAATATCATATTGTTAGTTTCAATCCATGAATTACCCTTTCCAAAAATCAATTAGGGTTCAACATCAATAATATGTACCATAATTTTTTTCAAATGCATAATTATTTAGAAATATATTCTCTAATATTAAATAGAATTTTTCAGTAAATGTCTCCTTTCCCTCATTTATATGGAAAATCAAAAACATGTTTAAATATTAATGTTATTAAACTTGAATTATTCTTTAGTTATGTGAGTTATATAGGATGAAAATACAGTAATCTTAAATCCGGTGAATTTAACCTAGATCCATAGTGCATGAAATCTAGTGATCTAAAGTTTCATATTTGATTTATTTATCCAAATGAAAGATCATTATAGTGGTGTAGTTTAATGTGATTGGAATATGTATATATTTTTCAATCCATCAAAATATGGAGGTTTAGGTTTACAATACTATTTCAATTGAACCCATTGTTGGAAAAATTCGACCATTGGACCCTCATCTACAAATAGAAACCATCAATTTGAGGATTAAAATTAATAAGAACACACAAGTTCTCAAAACACTAATGAGATAAAAACTATTAATTTTAAATATTAATATATTTTATTATTTACTATTCTGCTAATTTTACTTTTTTTTATTTCAAAGTATTTTTTTCTTATAGAATACATTTGCGATGATCTCATTATAAGTTATATATATTTTCTTATTATAGTCATTTATATTTTCAATCTCAATTATGGAGGAGATTATAGTGTGTGGAAGTGGGGTTTTTTCTATCCTGTTTATTAGTGGGATTATAGGGATAGGAAGTTAGGTATTTCCATTAAGTTGATAACGAGATTATAGATATTAGAATTTTCACTAACCGTAGTGTTAGAGAAGCTTTTGATGGTTTAAATAATCTATTTATAAATGTTCATTTGGGACTTCTATGCTTGTATGGGGATATTTAGAGACAATTTAAAGATTAACTTTCAACTTTGGGTTGATGGAACACCCTCAATAATTAAAGTGTGTTATCCTTTAATAATATTCTTTAAAGGATGTATTGGTTTGGTAACTAGAACCTTGTGTTCTGTTATATTTATTTAGTGATTAAATGTTTTTATTATTTTTTTTTATTTTTTATATATTTACATTGGTTTTTCTAGTTGGTAAATTTATTTTAAATTTAATTTATTTGTTCATTATGTTAATTGAATGTTTATATCAACTAGTAAACCAAATACTTGATTGGTTTTGAAAAATTATATGTTATGTATAGAGCACAATTACCATACGTATTTTAGTTAACTGCCATGATATTTGGGAAAGCATTTGCTTTTAGAGATGGTATCTACATTTGAGATGAAAAGTATTATTATTTCTGAATTTTTGTTAGTTTATCATAATGTTGTATCTTAGTTTTATTATGCTAATAAAATACTAGAAAAATGTTTTTTATGATAGTACCACCAGTTTGACAGTTAAACAATATGAATCCTAGAAAACCAATAACATTTAATGGTATACACAATTACTATCATAATGACCAAATGAAGAACATTTTCATCAATATTTATGGGTATCATTTTCTTATGGTGATAAAAAATTATGAGACTTTGGATAAAGGGCACTCTGGATTTAATTAGAAAGAAAATTTGTAAATCAAGAAAATTTCAATTTCATGAAAAAATTAATTTATTTCATTACTCAATTTTTTTTAAAATTTATTCATGTTTGATTAATAATGGTATATGGAAGTATATGGTAATAACTCAATTAAAATCATTTAATGTTTCTAATATTCATAGAGAGATGATGAGTGTTGAAAATCAATATTTATATTTTATTCTCATTGACCCTTTAGTGTAGATGCATTAAAGATTTATGAAAGGTGTAAATGGGATTTTCTATCTTGGGGTGATGGAATTTTTTGGTGATCATCTAGTGGATAAAATATTAATAATTGATATACTTTTGAAGGAATTTAAAATCTAATGGAATAACTATAGATGCAATTAAAAACTATATGAATTTGAATCTTGATGATCTTATTAACATGTCAATGAAATATAGGAATCAATTCAAGAGATATATATATAAGTAGATAAAATAAATAATGGTGTGGATTTATATGATACTTCCAATAATGCTACTTGTGACACCTCTAGATTTAAAAATAACAATATGTTCGATAGCAAGTACACCATGCAACACCAAGCTTAAATGAACCCTAAAATATTTTTATTTAAATATGACTGTTATAAACTAGCTTTTAAATTTTTTAGTATTAATAGTATTAACCATACTATGAAAATATTTTTAAATATGTACTCTTTATTATTAAAATCATTTTATACTTCAAAAATTCACTTACATCATAAATAGTTTTATTTTGCATTTTTTTGGAAATTATAATTAATTTATACATATATTAGAAATAGTATTTTATAAAACTAATATTATTTTTTAAATTATCTAATTGAAATTATATAAGGGTGAAATTTTGAAATTTTAATTGAAAAATTTATTTTCTTGTGAATAGTGAAAAATAATGATTTTTAAGGAAAATTATATTCGTGTATTAAATATTTATAAAGATAAATTTTGTTATAAAATAGTTTAAAATTATAATTTGTTATATAATATCATTAATTATCCAATTATGTTCATTGAAATCAATTTCGATGATCGATTTAATATGCCAAAAAATTTATACTTAAAAATCAATTTTAATGAAAAAACAGTTTTTTCTACATTTTGTGTTCTGAAATTAAATTAATTTTACACACTTTTTTAAATTTAATATTGAAAAATATATTACATATTTGGAATTTTTAGGTCAAATTTTTATAAATATTTCTATTATATTTTTCTTTATTATTATTTGTAACAACAGTAAATAATTCTGACCATAGTAAGGGTAAATTGGGTAATTAAGGTTAAAAATATAATGATAAGGACTAAATATTGACCATTAAATTTTCACTTATCCATTTGGAAGAGTTTCATTTTTCAATTTCCACCCAATTATCAAATATATGTCCACATTGTTCCAAAATTCTTTGATGAAGATATTTAAATTAATTTAAGAAATGAATAAATATTAAATGTCAATCTATTAACTTTAATTACTCCAAAATTTTAATATAAGGATAAAAATAGAAAAATTTACATAATAAATATTTTATTTGAAAGATAAACTAATTTTTTCATTGTAATTTACTTATAATTTTATTTGATTATATAATTACCTTAAATTATTACGCAATGTGATATAGTATTTATTCAATTGATAAAAAATATTAAAATATATTAAGAACTATAAAAGAAATATTTAATAGGTGAGTTAAAGAGAATATTTCATTTTATAGATAAACCTGACATATTATAAATGTTTTAAAATTATATATTCAGTTTACATATTTGTCTTGATTTCTGTAAAGTCAAATAAAAGGAATAATGTAAAAATAATATAATTGATATTTTATGAGAAACAATATTTATTTTTAAATTTTAAAATCATAAAAATATTTAAAAATAAAAATTAAGATAATATATTGTATAAAAATTAATCTATTGGTTTTTTATAGGCCAATTTTCATATTTTATGTAAAATTATAACCCTTTAAGAGTGAAAATGACATTACCGCAGTTAAGGTTCAAATAAGTTAACTAAGGTGTTAAACCAAAAGATAAGGTTTACAGTACTATTTAATATTTTAATGATTTTTTTGTTTGATGATATTTCAACCATATCCTATATTTGGTTTTAAATTATGGCCACATTGTTCCAATTTCACATGATAATAAAAATATTATATTTAATTATTTCTTATTAATTCCATTTGTGTCCTTCCACTCAAAATAAAAAGGCACCACCTCCCCTCTCTTCTACAAACCACATATGTCATATTAGATAAAAAAAATCCTAAAAAGTATCTTTTAAATATACTTATCCAATTTTTAGAGGTTCGAGTCATTCTAAAAGACCAACCCTAGGCCCCATAAGAGGACATCTAAAGGAAGTTTATTGAATAATATGTTATTGTCTTTACTAACTCTTTCAAATAAATTTCATATTCTACTTCATCTTAATGTGTTTTAAGAATCATAAAATAAAAAATATAATATAATAAATATAATTAAATGTTTTTATTAATATATAACAAGCATTGTTCATTTATTTACATTCCATCAAAAAATAAAAACATCGCTCATGCGCACATACGACTTACTGTCTACACGTTGAAGTGAACTTATTTTTGTATCACCAATTTACTTATATGGTTATAAATATTAAACTAATGAATATGTAATATATTTATGACATAAATATTATTATATAATTAAAATATTATATATACCTTCTTAAATTTCAATCTGTTGGAAAATGATAATGTCACTCGTGGATACGTTTAGACGACCACCTCTACGAAGAGGTGTGATCCATTTTAATTCACGCACTACATGGATGATAATAAGGATGTATTAGATGAATATATTATAAATTTATTAAATAACAATTACGCTGTAAAGATTAATTAATATTTAACCTTCATTTTTTCATCCATTGAGAAGTGAAAACAACGTTTGTGCGTACGTATGACCTACTGTCTCCATGAATGAGGTAATTCATTTTTCTATATCTATATTTTACGGTTAAAACTATATATATATAAATATATTGAATATATATAATATTTGTATTATGAACAAAATGTAGAGTTGATTTAACATTGAGAAATATGCAAGAACCAAAACTACCAAATCAAAATATAGATAAAAAACGAATAGATATTTTAATAAAGAACTATTAATAAATTTGTGGTAAAAGTTTATAAGTAAATAATATATGGTAATATATATTACTATTGTTCTATAATATATGTATAATAAATTTATATTTATTATACATGAGTTTATAACACATACGAAGGATGTTAGACCTATGATAACTATTTTTTCATCTAACTTTTACTTTTGTGAGACATGTGCCATATTCACCACAATTTTTTGGGGTGTATATAACAACTATTTGACATGTTATATCATATATATATTTAATTATATGGTATTTAATGATTCATTTTATATTAGATCTTTCATGATGGTTATCATTCAAAATTTTCCACAACCGTCTCATCATTATTCCAGATTGTTTATGGTCAAGTATCTGATGGGAAAAATATTTGTTCTTTATATCTTGAACCCAATATATTTTACTACAATATGTATTTTTTTGTAATTTTCCTATTTTATTTACTGATGATATTGAATGAATTTTTTTTAGTAAAACTACTTTATTTTTTTACTTTATTAGGTATATTTTTCTTGCATTTCTATATTTTCCTTAAAATGTTATAATGAATGTTTTTAATATTATACAATGGTTTATTAATTTTTTTTATAAATTTTTTACTTTTTTAAAAATCATTTAAATTTAATATTCATGTAATTTTTATAATGAGTTGATTTTTTTTGTTTTACCCAAAACGAGAATGGAATATTTATTCTAACATACTCGACTATAATAGAATTTCATACAATTATGACCACTAATTTTGTTGAACATTACTTTAAAAGTTTCTAGGCTTAATTTCAATGAATATATTTTTCCTAATATTATAGAACTTTTTATAATTTAAAATTGAATTTCATATTGAAAAAGGTATTTTCCTCAATAATGTTTTAACGATCTTTTTGTGGTATTTCAATTAATTAATAACAAAAACCCTTTTCTTCTCTAATGGGGATATGTTGTAATGGTACCATAATTTTTCCATCAATGGATGGTTTATGATTTGTTTTATTAGGTAAAGTATTTACATTCCAGGTACTAGTTCGTAATATAAGAACATTTTTTGAATTTGGAATGTTAATTAAGTTGAATAATTCCTTTATATGATGAGTGAATTAGACTTATTTAGTTATAGGTGTGGCCTAGAATTACATTTCCCATTGATGAGTCGATATGTATCATGAGATAAACAAGCTTACATTCCTTATTAAATGGGTTTTTTCTGTATGCATACCTATAGTTTATATTTTGTTGGGGCAAGGTGTCAAAAATAAATTTTAAGATGCAAAAAATTATCCATTCCATAATTATAAAATTATTAAATAATGTCCATGATATTATTTTGAATAATATCCAAGGATAAGTATCAAGATCTCATGATTGTTTATATGGAATCATTTTATTTTTATTTACTACCTCCATATAACTCTTCACTCTCAAGTTATTGAATAAATGGCTAGTGTTTGCAATTATTTACTATACCATATTGATTATTCCTTATTTACTCATGATAGATTCCATTATAAAAATCCATTTAATAAGAATATGAGGTATCCATTATTTTTATTTTTCTCCCAGGATATGAATATAGAATTTTTGACTCATTACAAGGATGTAGAATATTTACATTCAATATGTTTTTATTTTATGTTTTCAAATGTAATGTGAGATTCAAGTATATATCTAGTTTACTACGAGTATTAAACTATTTAGCCATTTGGGGTGTGATTACTTGTATATAGTGAAAATGTAATAAGGAAACCACTGAATCTCAACAACTAGGGTCTATGATTTTACAGTTGGTATTAGAGGATGTTTAACAGAACCATTTGGAACTAGATTTAGGAAAAACTATTAGGGAATATTACCATATGGTTGACTTTGATGACAATTATAAGTATATAATAACTTCATAATGATTCTTAAGGTATATATTATATTGTTTTACAATAAATACATACCTATTTAGATACTAAAGGTAGACATGATAATAGAACAAATGCATCAAGTGGTAACAACCCCAAAAAGAGTTGGTTGATTATATCTTAGCCATGATTATAGTTAAGGGTCAATGTTCCCTTACTACACACATATCTTGACACTCCCATATAATATTATGGGTTTAATTTAAATTTTCATTATGAACCATTATGTTGTATTTGAATAGTTTATGATGAGGAATGAAAAATATTAAACCTAAGATGTCTTAGAATGAAAATATGGAGTCATGATTTAGACATCATATAAATTATTAAAATGATTATGTGGTTTTAAAATATGGTTATCATTCTTCATAATACAATTTTTTGCTTTAGTTAATGGATGGAACTAGGAGGAATCATGATTAAACTTAACGTGATGGAAAATGTGGTGATTATATGAAAATAAATTATATATTGATTACAATGAAATATATTGTGAGTATGTCAAATGAGTTAGCATGAAAGATTATTATCAATTTACTCTTTAATTGAATTTTGGAATCACTAATAAATATAAAGATATTGTTTTCTAAGAGCTCAGGTGGTGGGGACTATGGAAGAATGAATTTAATGTTTATTAATGTTAATAATGTGAAAAGATATACTCAAGAAAATGTCTGAAAGGAATGATAAAATATTTTATTTGTGGAAAATAATGTCATATATCATTAAATTGTCAATGAAAAGTTAATATTTTTATGGAGGGAGTGTTGTTTTACCCAAGGTATAATTCATATTTATTATATTTCGTTGATATGGGAATTATTGATGCCGATTCCATAAACCAATAGGTTAACTCCTAAACCATGGAAAAAGTTATGCTATTTAAATCATTAAACTGTAAGGATTAAATTGTTTATGTATTTTTATTTTATAATTATAGAATATTATAGTTTTTCAATGAAATTAATGATATAGGAATTATGATTCATCAAAGGAATGTTCTACATAATATTTTCTTCATGGAATTGAAAACAAATGTTGAATCATACAGGTAACCAAGAAAAGTGATTTAGTGATAAGGTGATAATGTACATTTTGGTTGAATAAATGATTAAAATTTATTAAATAAATGGGATGGTATTTTTGACATTTAATATTGTTTTTTGATTTGATGAAAAATTGATTTAGGTCATCTTTGATGAATATTACTTTATTTATGAATTTTTGGAAATAGTCGAGGATTTTATTTTGGGAATAAAGAAGGTTTAAATTTTTAGAAGCATGTTTGTTTCATTGTGTGGTTAACATAAGAGTAATTTACACCATCATGGGTTTATAATTTTATATTTTTCATGAGTTCAATGGAATATATACTTGTTTTTATGCTTTAACTACTGTGAAATTGAGGTGATTTGAAATTTTTAGTTTGTTTTAGGAAGAATAAACCAGTAATATTTAATTAACCCTTTGGGTTAGTATATTATTTTATTCCATATTAATTATTGTATATTGGATTGTGGGATATAGTTAATATTGAAAATTAAAAAGTGATTCCTTGAAAAGGTTTTATTTTTCAAAGAAAGTTTTATCCATGATAATGATTACCTTTTAGGTTAGTATAAAAATTTGATTCATGATATTTTGAGATTATATACTGATTTATCAATGTAATTAATGATATTTTTGTGTAATAGGTTTATTTATTTGTTGAATAATCTAAATTTATCCTTTAGTGTTTTTAAGGAAATTTTGATGTAAAATATATTGTTTTTTCTTATAAAGGATTATACATTTTGGATATTATCTTTACTTATGGAAACTATTTTAGTTTCGGGTAAAATTTAATGATTTTAGGAATACCGTGTTATACTTTTATGGATTACATGATCTTTTATAAGTCGATTTTAGTGATCCAGGATTAAAAAAATTTATCTTGAATATTTATCTCTTAGAGTGAGAGATGAAGTGGAGATGATCGAAGCATAACCAAATAATGAAATTATTATTTTTAAATATAACGGTATAAAGTAACTATATTTTATAGTTTTATCTATTATGATAGTAAAATAATCCCTCAAATTTTCAAAAAAGGTATGGAAATAAAAATCATAAACTTTTACCATAATTTCTGATGAATCAATGATATTTTCACCCTTCATAAATTTATGATTTTTTTGATGTAAAATTTATGCTGACCATGTTATCTATCACTCCTTATTAATCCTTAGGAATTAAATTTCTTCTACATTTCAATATTTTTACTTCCCCAAAATTTTATCCTATTTGGAAACTTATTTTTTGTATTCCAAATGACATTTTTCCCTTTTCCGTATTTTAAGTGGATGTTTTATTAATCCTTTTTATGATGTGGCTATTCAGAAAATGTATTTTTAAATGTAAAACCATTTATTACCTAGAAAATTTCAAATTGTGAGAGAATTTTTTTAATGTGTGTGGGGGGGGGGGGGTGTACGAATGTGACACTGGTATATTTTAAAATAATAGAATAGATGATTGTGTATACAAAACGCAACACTAGGCTTAAAAAACTACGAAATATTATTATTTAAATATCGTAATTATAACTTAGCTGTTGAATTTCTATGTATGAATAGTGAATAGAATATTCTTAAAATATTTATAAATGTTTTATAATGTATTTATAAATAAGTACTCATTTTTTATTAAAATCATTTTATTCTTCAAAAATACACTTTCTTTAGAAATGGTATTATTTTGCAATTTGTGTCTAGGAATTATAATTAATTTATTATGATTTTATAAATTTTATTTTATAAAATGAACCTAATTTTTGAATTCATCATAAAACAATTTAACATATGGTAAAAATTTGAAAATTTTCGAAAATATTGATTTTTTATTGAATAATGAAAAAAATTTATTTTCATTGAAAAAATTATTTTTATTTCAAGAATTTACAATGATACATTTTATTATAAAAATATTTATAGTAAAATTATTTATAATGTATCATGAGAAATATAATTATGTTCATTTGAATGAATTTCATGTTATTTTATCATAAAAACCTTTTTATACTTAAAAATGCATTGGTATGAAATATCGATTTTATATGACATTTTGTATTTTAATGTTAAATTAATTTATATTACTTATAGAAATTTAATCATTATAAATGGATTAAATAATTTTAATAAAGAGATAGAAAATTTCTAAATAGGTACCTTTTATTTTTGGTCATAATGAATTGCAACAATGGTAAATAATTGTCACAATGATGTGGGAAAATCGAGTAATTAAGGGTAAAAATAATATGATTAGGACACAATTTTGACTCTAAAAATCATATTTATCCAATTTTATTCATATATTTTAGAAATTTCCATCCATGTATCTATTTATATTCACTTATTTCCTTATTTTTTATCAGAACCATTATATTAATTAGAAAAAATAAATATAAAATTTCACTCTCCTGACATTACGAAATGTACATTTTTATTACATGGACAAAAAATGGAATGTATAAGGCCCCAGCCTTAAAACTTACTTAATCTTGAGTTATTACAAGATTACACATTGAGGATCTTTTCAGGTTTAGAGTTTTAGAGAATTAGATCATGAAACTTGCATTACATTCCACATTTAAACAAAGTGGTTACATAAAAGATAGTATTCATTCTTCCCATCAACGGAAACATATTGAAAATAAAACATGGATTCTTTCTTAACACATCCTTGACTCTATCATCTTATCATGTACCTTTCCCTTGACCTGAAAAACATTTCAAAAACTTGGGATGAGCATAAAAAGCTTAGTAAGGGATATAAAAATATGGAAAGGAAACATTAGTTCATATATACATAAGAATGAAATCATAATTTACCCATAAAACATAGGCACTTTAACCTACCTCATCGAATCATGAATAAATCATAGAAATCATAAGACATAAAGGTAACTTGAGGCATTCATAACATTCTTACGTAGGGAGTAACCCTCTTGGTTACGTTTGGAATACCCATCACAGTATATTCCCTAAAATCTCTTCGGAGAAACCTTAATGTTTCACTCCTTCGCGTTACCCAATGCATTGGAGAGCTATATCGGGCTCACCCGCCCTTAGTTTATCACGGAACCACCCGTTTTCATAACAATGCCCAAGAACCATAACATAAATGTGTCACATAAAACATGCTTAAAGGAAACATAACATATCCACATTTCAATCACAATATAACATTTTAGTATATTGAAATATTGAATCCATTCAAAAAGAAACAATTTCCAAAACCATTTAAAACATTTAATAAAGATATTTTTGAATCAAAGTGTCCCATACCACCTTGAAGCTTAAAATTTTAAACCATTAATATCCATATAAATAAATACTTAAAACCATTTTGAAAACATGGATATTAACAAGAACAAATAATTAAAACATTTTAAAACGATATTTTGGTTAAAGGGGTTTTACCAAAATTATAGACACTTGAATACAATAATTGAGGAATAAAATTTAGTCAGAACTTTATAATATCTTGAGAATAAATGGATTCATGATATAATACTCCAATGGACAGTATATACACCATATAAGAGTGAATTGGGGTATAACAACAATGAACCCTCAATAGAAATGTCAAATATGATGAAATCCCTTATAAAGAAGGTATCCTTAAATTAAGGACAAATCAATCTCAAAAATATGTGTGAAAAATATAAGTACACCCAATATAAGTGGATATTAAGTGTAAAAAAATAAAAGGTCATTCACATATATTTAATGGATGACATATTCAATGACTACATGTTGAACCCAAAGAAATCGAAATTGGGTTAAAAAGTTCCCTTGACAGCCTAATGGCATCACATCAAAATGAGTTGATGAGAGATAAAAAGTGTATCTCATCACTTGGACATAAAATTTACATCAATAAGGATATATGAGAACATATCCCAACATAACAATATGTAAATTAAAAGACCCAACAAAAGAAGTCTTTTAAAAAAGAGGAGGGTGAAAGGTTCCCTTACCGACTTGGGTATCTTTCAAAACGTACACCCCATGAAAGAAAGACAATAGATCATTGATGTAAATACTCATAAACGAGATTGTATTACACAAAGAGTAGAATAATGGGCAGTACATATACCACTCAATGGAATTTGTGGCAAATGTAGCATAAATCTCACAGGAATAGAAGTGAGATGAAAGGTCCCTTACGAAAACTCGGCAGCCTAACGGTGCCACATAAAACTTCCGAATATGGATTGATGAGATCAAATAGGGTATCTAATCACATTACAATAATATGTACATAAAGAGGAATATAAAAGATCATCCCCAACATTACAAAGAAGAGATTAAAAGAAGTGACATTAATGGGAGTACTTAAAAAGAAAGAGAGAGGTTAGATCTCTTACGAAAGTTCGGCAGCCTAACGGTGCCACTCAAAACTTCCAAAATGGATTGATGAGAGAGAATAGGGTCTCTCATCACATGAACATAAAAATTACATTAAGTGTAATATAAAAGATAATCCCAATAACAAGAAAGATGAGCTTTAAAAGCAATGACATAAAAGAGTGTACTTAAAAAGAAAGAGAGGTGTAGGATCCCTTACCTCGGGTCCGACTTGACTCGATCATTATTTAATCTCCTGAATAATAAACTTGAGTTAATTTAAACTTTATTAAAAACTCTTTTTATAGTTCATTATTCCTTTTAGATCACTTATTTCAATGTTATAAACACTATTTAATCATTTATGTTAATAATGTTTGTTTTGTCGATATTTGGTTCTTAAGTCAAAAGTGGACTTCTTACAATTACATGTTGTTCGTGTGGCCAAATGTTTATTATATCAAGAATTGTATTCATGATTTAGATATCATATATGTCATATATATCCAGTACATGCAAGCATTTATAACATTACATAATCATTTAGAGGTAAGAAATGAAATGCACCGTTCATGGAGACGGTAAGCCGTACGTACGCATGAACGCTACTTTCATTTCTATCTCATACTTTAATGGAAAGAAATAATAATGATATAGAGGTATATAATAATTCCAGTATTACATCATATATAATAACATTAAATCCATCCTTTATACGTCCCACGTATGGCATTAACGAATCACATCACTTTGAGGGGGCGGTAGTCCGCACTTCCTAAAATGAAGATATCGCGTATACCCATAATGGAAACCATAAAGGAATGCCAAAAATAAAAAATACAGAAGCTTAAAGAAAACATAAACATATTATATATCATATATAAAAATAGTGACATCATAATGGCCACCTTTGAAGGTGTTAAATGAGTATTGAACAATCATCGTTTCGGGAGGCAGAATTTCGCCATCCACGGAAACCGTATGTTCTTTAACCATTTGATGTAGTTGTGTGATAGTGTAGCATGAATAAATTTTATAACAACATCCTAGTATATTTAAGATACTGGTGTTGTTACAATATAAGTAAATTAAAAGAGTTTAGGGGGTTGGAGAAGCAAAATAAAACAAATGAACATGAGAGAATGAATTACCTTTAAAAGTGTAACTCCTTTTGATTTGAGCCTAAAGGCTTCCTTTGAAAGGATTATGCCCAAAGGGAATACTCTAGGATGAGGGGAGGGATGTGGAGAGAGTATATGGGCAGGGGTTGGCCGAGCCAAAGGCTTGAGGAGTGTGGGAAAAGAGGTAGAGGTGGGGGCCTTTTATAAGAGGAGAGGAGGGGCACTTTTGGAATGTAAGAAATATTACTTTATTTGAAAATGTGTTTCGGTTTCAAGAGGTCCCACATTGATATAATTCGTGTATAAGGTGATAAGGCATCTAAATACACTCATCCAATTGGTTTTGTCCATGTGTAGATTGTAGATTTTTCATTATCTTTCCATTTTAATTAAATTGTCAAATAATGATGTCATCGCTGCATCATTATTATGTCATAAATAATTTAATTTCTTTAATGTCTAAAAATTATAAAAAAACTACTATGATATAGGAAATCTTTTTATCTTTCTAATGACTATTTATAATCAATTTGTTGACTTGTATAACCCCACTTAAAGATTGTTTTCGTAAAACATATTATAATTGTGTCATTTTCACTTTAACATTAAATAAAAAGTAATTTATGTAATTTCCCAACTAAAGTGGCTCCATGGGGTCCCCAAGTTGGCCCATGGCTTGTCTTTGTCGGCCATGACTCACCCAATAGGTGTAGGACATGTGTCATGGTGTTTTCACATTCTTATAATATCATTTTTACCTTAAACTACACTAATTACCACTAATCGCGATTAAAAACTTAATAAGTTACTATTCACCAAAAAATTATTTTTATCCCATTGAACCACATTTTACTTCTTAATGACAACCATGTATGTCGGATTTTTGAAAATCAAAACACAATTATGGCAAAAATTCATTTAAACAGAAAATCAGTTCTTATAAGTACCACTTAGTGGTTTCACTATTCATCAAAAATCGAAGTTTTTCTGAAAAAACCCAAAAATTCACCCTAAGCTATATTTGATATTCCGAATTCAAAAATGAAGTCTATTTTACAAAATTCAAAACATATAAGTCAAATTAAATAATTTAATAATTAATTCCAGCTGTCAGAGAAAATAGCGTGTTTTTATAAAACAATAACTATCAAAAGATTGACACTAGTTTAAGTCTGATTTCAAAGTGAAATTAATTCCAACGACCACTATTGGATTTAATGGTAAAAATATTTTCTAATTTCACTTTAAAACCAATTCAAAATATTATCTAATCATATAAATAAATTAGATTAAAAAGATATTTTGAATTAAAACACAACATTTTACACTATTCATTAAAAAAATGAACTTTATCGGAAAAATACCAAAAAATTACACAAATTAAAATTTGATGTCCCGATTCTTAATAAGAGTTTTATTTGGTCCAAAAGAATGTATAAGATTGATCAAAACTATATTTAATGACGGTTCGCCATCAAAAGGTGATAAGTGAACCTTTAGTGAAAACTAGGGCATATACGCCTAAAATTAAATTCTTTCCGTATTTTAAGCCTTTAACTTTTATTGGATAAATGTAAAAACATTAAAAAACATATATAATCATATTTTAGTTATTTATATCCATTCCTGCTAATACAACGGCTACATGTTAACTACCATTTGAAATAATATTATTTTATTATTAGAGTGCAACGTAAGATTCCCAAGAAACTCGTTGTTGCATGTTGGGTACGCCATCGAGCATAGCATCCCCTTTAAAGTCATATTAATATTTTATTCACAAATATGGATAAATATGAAAATTTATATTCTTTATTTACCTGGGTTGTTACATCCTTGCCCCCTTTTGGGAATTGCGTCCTCGCAATTTTAAAATTGCGCTTGGAAACATCCTTGAAAGTCCCACATCGGAACAAGAGTCGGTAAAACAATCACTTTAAAATAAAGAATGATAAGTACAAAGGTCACCCGAGTTAAACCATACTAGGACTCCAAGTATGAAAATATGGACATGGAGGAAAAAACAAAGGGTCTTGTTCTGATGGAGAGTGATAGAAAACACGTTTAGGAGAAAGTTAACCACGAGAAAATCACAAACTTGTGATGGGTTAAACGGTATTAGATTCCCCAGTAGGAAAAGTTAATAGACAACATTTTTGTTTTAAGTTACTTTTTATTGAGGAATTTATTCATAAGGAAACATAATCACTTATCATGTTGACTTTCAACTTTTACTAGATTCCTTAATCAAACTCATATTTTTTCCAAAAGACGAGTATTTAGGGAGACTTGTTCGCATTAAGAGTATTATAATCAACTTCTAGAGAATCACCTAATCCACAACAGAGAACTATATACATCCTATGTCTTTAGATTTTAACCAAAACCAAAACCAAAAAGGTTAGTTCAAGGTCAGATAATCCAGAAAAGGATAACCCTTTATAAAAAGAGAATCTATTCTTAACCTCCAAAATTTGTCCAACAAAACCCAAAGTTCAACGAGGACCATACGATAAACAATTTGCCCATAAGATTCTTCAAAGTAAACCAATATAAGATTGAAACCCAAATATTTGAAGGATTTAGTCACATTGTCTTCCAAGTTAAATCGTAGCATTTATCTCCAAACAACATCAGTTGCTCCTAAAGTCTCATATTGAAAAGTAATTAACCTAATCACATATCCTCCATGATAGGATAATCATTTTCATAAATAACCCAAAATCAACTTACTCTTAATTCATAAAATCATATAACTAGAAAGTATCAGTCAAACTAACCAGGGACTTCACGTAGTCCAGTGGTAGGAGATAAATACCAGTTGCACTTTGGTTGTGGGTTCGATTCCCGCAGCTTTGTCCGACGCGACGGGATGTCACACGGTCTGCGTGTTGTCCTTTTTCCAAAACTATATAATTATTAAAACTTTCCCCCAAAAAGAGATAAAATCTTCAAAGATGATCATAACATATTTTAACCTCATGTTTATCTCATGCCTTTCATTTTCCATCATATCATATAATAACCCATAATTAACTCAAAAAGTAAGGATCATATAAACCCTAATGGTTACCTTAGTAATTATTACCTTAACTTCCGCATCGATTGGTCATCTCGTACATGATGCATTATAGAACATA
This sequence comes from Viscum album, assembly GCA_963277665.1. Classification (NCBI taxonomy): domain Eukaryota; kingdom Viridiplantae; phylum Streptophyta; class Magnoliopsida; order Santalales; family Viscaceae; genus Viscum; species Viscum album. The sequence continues at coordinate 1,903,563,019 of OY728152.1, read as the reverse complement.
CCAAGGTTCACGTGGTTGATCGTGACTCCTTGATAGTTGGTTTAGAACAACCACGAGTTTCCTCATTGAATACCCCATTTCGTCCAGTCTCTTAATCAAAGAACCACCATAGTTTCCTTCAAACCCATTGTAACTGTGGTGCCTGCTAGATCCAGCCATTTACTAAAACCAAAAAGGTTAGTGTGAGTATATCAACAAAACCATCATGTACTAATGAGTAAGATAAACACTAAGATAAACTTACTCATTCACTTTATCTAAAACTATGACTCTTTCTGAAATCCTAACCATTATGGTAATGTCACTTATGCTTAAAGAATACCCTAACCTCTAAAGTGTTCTAAACCGACCTCTGATACCAACTATAAGGCCCCAGCCTTTAACCTTAATTAATCTTCAGTTATTACAAGATTACACATTGAGGATCTTTTCAGGTTTATAGTTTTAGAGAATTAGATCATGAAACTTGCATTATATTCCACATTTAAACAAAGTGGTTACATAAAAGATAGTATTCATTCTTCCCATCAACGGAAACATATTGAAAATAAAACATGGATTCTTTCTTAACACATCCTTGACTCTATCATCTTATCATGTACCTTTCCCTTGACCTGAAAAACATTTCAAAAACTTGGGATGAGCATAAAAAGCTCAGTAAGGGATATAAAAATATGGAAAGGAAACATGAGTTCAAATATACATAAGAATGAAATCATAATTTACCCACAAAACATAGGCACTTTAACCTACCTCATCGAATCATGAATAAATCATAGAAATCATAAGACATAAAGGTAACTTGAGGCATTCATAACATTCTTACGTAGGGATTAACCCTCTTGGTTATGTTTGGAATACCCATCACAGTATATTCCCTAAAATCTCTTCAGAGAAACCTTAATGTTTCACTCCTTCGCGTTACCCAATGCATTGGAGAGCTATATCGGGCTCACCCGCCCTTAGTTTATCACGAAACCACCCGTTTTCATAACAGTGCCCAAGAACCATAACATAAATGTGTCACATAAAACATGCTTAAAGGAAACATAACATATCCACATTTCAATCACAATATAACATTTTAGTATATTGAAATATTGAATCCATTCAAAAAGAAACAATTTCCAAAACCATTTAAAACATTTAATAAAGATATTTTTGAATCAAAGTGTCCCATACCACCTTGAAGAATAAAATTTTAAACCATTAATATCCATATAAATAAATCCTTAAAACCATTTTGAAAACATGGATATTAAAAAGAACAAATAATTAAAAAATCTTAAAACGATATTTTGGTTAAAGGGGTTTTACCAAAATTATAGACACTTGAATACAATAATTGAGGAATAACATTTAGTCAGAACTTTATAATATCATGAGAATAAATGGATTCATGATATAATACTCCAAAGGACAGTATATACACCATATAAGAGTGAATTGGTGTATAACAACAATGAACCCTCAATAGAAATGTCAAATGTGATGAAATCCCTTATAAAGAAGGTATCCTTAAATTAAGGACAAATCAATCTCAAAAATATGTGTGAAAAATATAAGTACACCCAATATAAGTGGATATTAAGTGTAAAACAATAAAAGGTCATTCACACATATTTAATGGATGACATATTCAACGACTACATGTTGAACCCAAAGAAATCGAAATTGGGTTAAAAAGTTCCCTTGACAGCCTAATGGCATCACATCAAAATGAGCTGATGAGAGATAAAAAGTGTATCTCATCACATGGACATAAAATTTACATCAATAAGGATATATGAGAACATATCCCAACATAACAATATGTAAATTAAAAGACCCAACAAAATATGTCTTTTAAAAAAGAGGAGGGTGAATGTTTCCCTTACCGACTTGGGTATCTTTCAAAACATAAACCCCATGAAAGAAAGACAATAGATCATTGATGTAAATACTCATAAACGAAAGTATATTACACAAAGAGTAGAATAATGGGCAGTACATATACCACTCAATGGAATTTGTGGCAAATGTAGCATAAATCTCACAGGAATAGAAGTGAGATGAAAGGTCCCTTACGAAAACTCGGTAGCCTAACGGCGCCACATAAAACTTTCCAATATGGATTGATGAGATCAAATAGGGTATCTCATCACATTACAATAATATGTACATCAAGAGGAATATAAAAGAACATCCCCCAACATTACAAAGAAGAGATTAAAAGAAGTGACATAAAGGGGAGTACTTAAAAAGAAAGAGAGAGGTTAGATCTCTTACGAAAGTTCGGCAGCCTAACGGTGCCACTCAAAACATCCAAAATGGATTGATGAAAGAGAACAGGGTCTCTCATCACATGAACATAAAAATTACAGTAAGTGTAATATAAAAGATCATCCCAATAACAAGAAAGATGAGCTTTAAAAGGAATGACATAAAAGAGTGTACTTAAAAAGAAAGAGAGGTGTAGGATCCCTTACCTTGGGTCCGACTTGACTCGATCATTCTTTAATCTCCTGAATAACAAACTTGAGTTAATTTAAAATTTATTGATAACTCTTTTTATAGTTCATTATTCCTTTTAGATCACTTATTTCAATGTTTTAAACACTATTTAATCATTTATGTTAATAATGTTTGTTTTGTCGATATTTGGTTCTTAAGTCGAAAGTGGACTTCTTACAATTACATGTTGTTCGTGTGGCCAAATGTTTATTATATAAAGAATAGTATTCATGATGTAGATATCATATATGTCATATATATCCAGTACATTCATGCATTTATAACATTACATAATCATTTAGAGGTAAGAAATGAAATGCACCGTTCATGGAGACGGTAAGCCGTACGTACGCATGAACGCTACTTTCATTTCTATCTCATACTTTAATGGAAAGAAATAATAATGATATAGAGGTATATAATAATTCCAGTATAAAATCATATATAATAACATTAAATCCATCCTTTATACGTCCCACGTATGGCATTAACGAATCACATCACTTTGAGGGGGCGGTAGTCCGCACTTCCTAAAATGAAGATATCGCGTATACCCATAATGGAAACCATAAAGGAATGACAAAAATGAAAAATACAGAAGCTTAAAGAAAACATAAACATATTATATATCATATATAAAAATAGTGACATCATAATGGCCACCTTTGAAGGTGTTAAATGAGTATTGAACAATCATCGTTTCGGGAGGCAGAATTTCACCATCCACGGAAACCGTATGTTCTTTAACCATTTGATGTAGTTGTGTGATAGTGTAGCATGAATAAATCTTATAAAAACATCCTAGTATATTTACGATACTGGTGTTGTTACAATATATGTAAATAAAAAGAGTTTAGGGGGTTGGAGAAGCAAAATAAAACAAATGAACATGAGAGAATGAATTACCTTTAAAAGTGTAACTCCTTTTGATTTGAGCCTAAAGGCTTCCTTTGAAAATATTATGCCCAATGGGAATACTCTAGGATGAGGGGAGGGATGTGGAGAGAGTAAATGGGCAGGGTTTGGCCGAGCCAAATGCTTGAGGAGTGTGGGAAAAGAGGTAGAGGTGGGGCCCTTTTATAAGAGGAGAGGAGGGGCACTTTTGGAAAGTAAGAAATATTACTTTATTTGAAAATGTGTTTCGGTTTCAAGAGGTCCCACATTGATATAATTAGTGGATAAGGTGATAAGGCATCGCACTCCACTCATCCAATTGGTTTTGTCCATGTGTAGATTGTAGATATTTCATTATCTTTCCATTTTAATTAAATTGTCAAATAATGATGTCATCGCTGCATCATTATTATGTCATAAATAATTTAATTTATTTAATGTATAAAATTATAAAAAAAATAATATGATATAGTAAATAGTTTTATCTTTCCAATGACTATTTATAATCAAAATTTGGACTTGTATAACCCCACTTAAAAATTGTTTTCGTAAAACATATTATAATTGTGTCATTTTCACTTTAACATTAAATAAAAAGTAATTTATGTCATTTCCCAACTAAAGTGGCTCCATGGGGTCCCCAAGATGGACCATGGCTTGTCTTGGTCGGCCATGACTCACCCAATAGGTGTAGGACAAGTGTCATGGTGTTTCACATTCTTATAATATCATTTTTACCTTAAACTACACTAATTACCACTAATCGCGATTAAAAACTTAATAAGTTACTATTCACCAAAAAATTATTTTTATCCCATTGAACCACATTTTACATCTTAATGACAACCATTTATGTCGGATTTTTGAAAATAAAAACACAATTATGGCAAAAATTCATTTAAACAGAAAATCAGTTCTTATAAGTACCACTTAGTGGTTTCACTATTCATCAAAAATCGAAGTTTTTCAGAAAAAACCCAAAAATTCACCCTAAGCTATATTTGATATTCCGAATTCAAAAATGAAGTCTATTTTACAAAATTCAAAACATATAAGTCAAATTAATTAATTTAATAATTAATTCCCACTGTCAGAGAAAATAGCGTGTTTTTATAAAACAATAAGTATCAAAAGATTGACACTAGTTTAAGTCTGATTTCAAAGTGAAATTAATTCCAACGACCACTATTGGATTTAATTGTAAAAATATTTTCTAATTTCACTTTAAAACCAATTCAAAATATTATCTGATCATATAAATAAATTAGATTAAAAAGATATTTTGAATTAAAACACAACATTTTACACTATTCATTAAAAAAAATGAACTTTATCGGGAAAATACCAAAAAATTAGACAAATTAAAATTTGATGTCCCGATTCTTAATAAGAGTTTTATTTGGTCCAAAAGAATGTATAAGAGTGATCAAAACTATATTTAATGACGGTTCTCCATCAAAAGGTGATAAGTGAACCATTAGTGAAAACTAGGGCATATACGCCTAAAATTGAATTCTTTCCGTATTTTAAGCCTTTACCTTTTATTGGATAAATGTAAAATCATTAAAAAACATATATAATCATATTTTAGTTATTTATATCCATTCCCGCCAATACAACGGCTACATGTTAACTACCATTTGAAATAATATTATTTTTTATTAGAGTGCAACGTAAGATTCCCAAGAAACTCGTTGTTGCGTGTTGGGTACGCCATCGAGCATAGTGTCCCCTTTAAAGTCATATTAATATTTTATTCACAAATATGGATAAATATGAAAATTTCTATTCTTTATTTACCTGGGGTGTTACATAATGTTTTTGTAATTAATGTTTATTTGAAATATAGGATAATTATTTTTTATCATGTTAAATTATTTTTTATTTTTAGTGATTTAATAGTTACCTTAAATTCATTCGCAATACCAATTTAATATTTATTCAATTAACAGGAAAATAAAATATATTGTACAAAAAACATTGAAAGTAATTTTTTTGAGTGAGTTACAGTTACCCAAGAATTATATAGATATATATTACATAATATAGATGTTTCAAAATTCTATATTATACTGATATATATTTCTTCATGTCATTAAACTCAAACTAATTGAATAGTGCCAAAATGATATTGTTGATATTTTATGAGAAATAATATAAATTAAAATGACATTAAATTATAAAAATCTTAAAAAAGTAAAATTATGATAAGATATAGTCATAAAAATCATTTATTATTAATTTATGGTCCAATTTGTACCTTTTAATTAAAATTATAACCATGTAAGAGTGAAAATGGCATTATAATATTTAGGGATAACATATATGAACTAAAGGGTTAAAACAAAATATAAGGATTAAAATACTACTTAAAACTATAAGGATTTTATTTTTTTAATATTTTTAAACAATATTAAATATTAGATTCTAAATTATGTCCATTTTATTCTACTTTCACTTGAAAATGAATTTATTATATTTAAATATTTTTATTAATTACATATTTTCTTTTTGCTCATTATAAAAAGAAACCACATATATTATCTTTAATACACCACATAGAGCCTCTTATTTTGAATACAATATTAAAAATTTTATTATAAAAACAATTAGTAATATTTTTTAATGTTTTTAACCTTCCAAAACACTAACCCTCGATCCCTTAAGAAGAGATATAAAGGAAGCCTAGCGAAGAATAGGTAATTATCTTTACTGAATCTTTTATGTTTGTTTTTTCATCGACTTATTCTTAATGTGTTGTAACCATCCTAAAATAATATATGTAGTATCATAAATAAACATATATGTTATTATGATTATGGTCTAACCTTTTCCATCACTTTTCTTTTTAATTAAAAGTGAAAACATCACTCATGCGTATGTATGGCATACCTTCTCTATTTAGTAGTGTAATTCATTTTTCATCACCTGTTTACAGAAATGATTATAAAGATGGAAATATTTAATATATATTACATTTATGACCTAAATATTATTCTAGGAAAATAATATCATATATACCTTCTTACATTCAAATTCATTAGAAAACAATAACATTGCATGTGTGTACATGTAAGCTACTACCTCCATGAAGTAATGTGATATATTTTATATTTACTCTTTAAATGGATGGTAATAAATAGATATTAAATGAATATACAAGACATATTATAAATAAAAATAATCATTTAATGTTGAATTATTATTTACCTTTCTTTTTTTCTATTCGTCGAAAAGTGAAAACAACGTTCATGCGTGCACACATCCTTACGACTCCATGAATAATGTAATTCAATTTTCAATATATATATATATATATATTATGTATGATTATAAATATATATATATATATTTAATATTTATGATATTTTTATAATTAATTTCAATTTTTCATATGATGTAGCCATGATAAATATGCAATGACCAAAACTACCATATCAAAACATATAAATAAAACGAAGAAGTTAGCCTTAAGAAAAAATATTTCAATTATGAATTGATAATAAAAGGGGGATAAAATGATATAAGTAAATAATATATGATATTCTATATATGAATATTAGTTTATAATAGATTTATAATAAATATATATTTTTTATACTGGAGGTTCAAAGTCATATAATGTAAATCAGACTTGATGTAAGAGTTTTCTCATATCACTTTTACTTATATGAGATATATGACTTATTCACCACATATTTAATTTCTATGGTGTACATAATGAACATTCTACATGTTATATCATTAATATATTTATATAAATGTTATTTAATTTGTTATTTTATATTATTTTCTTCATGTGTGTTATGATTCAAATGTTTCAACGACATTATGGGTTTATTTCACAATGTCATCTTTATTTGAGATTGTTTATGTTTATGTTTACAATAGGTAAATATTAGATATTTCTATCTTAAACCCAATATATCTTCTTATTTTATTTTTATTTTAGATATTAATATTTTTCATTTCATTTTTCTATTTTATGTACTCAATAGATTGAAAGAATGTTTTTAAGGAGAACTGAATTTGTTTTTCAACTCGGTTGGAAATTGTTTACTTCTATTTTCATATTTTACTGAAAAATATTTTAGTTAATGTTTTTAATATTATCAAGTGTTTAATTTATTGTTTTTTCACCCATATTTACATTTTAATAAATGGTTTAAAATATATCCTCTTATCATTTTCTAAATGAGTTACTTTTTGAATTTTTAATGAAAATGTGAATGGATCTTCATTTTAACATACTAAACAAGAAAAAAATTTCCTAACATAATGAGTAATAATATATATTAATATTAATTTATAGGTTTACATGTATTATTTCAAATAAAATATTTTTATTATATTTTGTAAAATTTTATTTTTTAGAAGCATATTTCAAAGTCAAAAGAGAATTTTTATCAATAAAGTTCTTAATAATATTTTTATGGTATTTATGTTCACCACAAATAATAACCTTTCATTCTACACTGGGGTTATTTTTTAATAATACTATCGTTATTATTTCTCTGTTAAATTTGTGATTAGTTTTAATGGGGAAAGTATTGAAAATCTGTAAGCTAATTCTTCCTATATGTACCATTTTTGAATATGGAATATATATTTTGTTGTATTTTTTATTCATATGATGATTGTACTGGACTTATTAAGTGGTGGGTGGTTCATATAATTACATATACCCTTGATGAATTGGTAGTTGTCATAAGAGAAACTTGTTTTCTAGATTTATTAAATGAGATTATGGAGTATACTCACAAATAGTTTAAATTATCATGGCACAAGAACTAAACAGTAAGTTTCATATGTATAGAAATATGAATTCCTTCATTATGAAATAAGATATTAATTTCAATGAAATTATTTTGAATAATATCCATGGATATGTTTCAATCTCACGTGACTAAATATATGGAATCAATTTTTCTTAAATTACTCATGTCATATTATTCATTATGATCATGTTATTGATTAAATAGATGGAATTTTCACTTATTTACATTACCGTATTGATTATTATTTTTTTAATCATGATATATTCAACTATACATAACCCTTACTGAGAATTTGAGTTCACATTTATTTTTTTTCCTTTCTATAAGATATATATAAGGAGTATTTGAATGAGTTAAAGGATATATACTGTTTACAATCATTTTGTTTTATATTTTATGTTCTCAAATGTCATGTGCTATTAAAGTAAGTATCTAGTTCTCCAATACTACAAAACTATTCAGTCCTTCAAGATAAAATTAATTCTATCTAATTTTAATGTAATAAATAACCACTGACTCAGGGTCACTAAGTTTAAGGTATTTACACTAATTCTGGTAATGTTAATTCTAAATATAATGTTTTAATGTTAACTTCAATGATAGAATTTTAGAATAATTTTTATTATTGTATTTTTAATGATAGTTTCAATTAACTAGATATAATTTTTAGAAGGATTAATAAAATTTTAAGGAATAATAATTTATACTATTCTTGTAGATAGGATCAAATGTACACACATGAGAAGAAAAATACTTATGAAATGATTTTTTATAATTGAAAGAGGCATGATAATAATAGACCAAACTGTTTGATATTAAAGAGGAATAAAATGAAATCTACGTGATGTGGATTTTATTTAATATCTATGGGGTACATAATGAACCTTTGACATGTTATATCATTAATATATTAATATTCATGTTATTTAATTTGTTATTTTATATTATTTTATTCATGTGTGTTATGATTCAAATGTTTCAACAATGGTATAGGTTTATTTCACAATCTCATCATTATTTAAGATTGTTTATATTTAAGTTTCCAATAGGTAAATATTAGATATTTCTATATTAAACTGAATATATCTTCTTATTTTATTTTTATTTTAGATATTAATATTTTTCATTTCATTTTTCTCTTTTAAGAACTCAATATATTGAAAGAATGTTTTTAAGGAGAACTAATTTTTTTTTCAACTCGGTTGGGAATAGTTTTCTTCTATTTTCATATATTACTGAAAAATATTTTGGTTAGTGTTTTTAAAATTATCATGTGGTTAATTTATTGTTTTTTCACCCATATTTACATTTTAATAAATGGTTTAAAATAAATCTTCTTATCATTTTCTAAATGAGTCCCTTTTTTATTTTTTAATGAAAATGTGAAAGGAATCTTCATTTTCACACACCAAACATGAACAAAATTTCCAACCATAATGAGTAATAATATATATTAATATTCATTTATAGGTTTACATGTATTATTTAAAATAAAATATTTTTTATTATATTTTGTAAAATATTATTTTTTTGAAGCAGATTTCAAAGTGAAAATGGAATTTTCCTCAAGAAAGTTCTTAATGATATTTGTATGGTGTTTATGTTGACCACAGAAAACACCCTTTTATTCAACACTGGGGTTATTTTTTAATAATACTATCATTATTATTTCTCTGTTAGATTTGTGATTAGTTTTAATGGGGAATGTATTGACAATCCGTAATCTAGTTCTTCATGTATGTACAATTTTTGAATATGGAATATATATTTTGTTGTATTTTTTAATTATATGATGAATGTACTGGACTTAATAAGTGGTGGGTGGTTCATATAATTACATATACCCTTGATGCATTGGTAGGTATCATGAGAGAAACTTGTTTTCTAGATTTATTAAATGAGATTTTGGAGTATACCCAAAAATAGTTTAAATTATCATAGTAAAAAAACTAAATAGTAAGTTTCATATGTCTAGAAATATGGATTCCTTCATTATGAAATAAGATATTATTTTAAATAAAATTATTTTGAATAATATCCATAGATATGTTTCATTCTCATGTGATTAAATATATGGAATCAAATTTTCTTAAATTACTCCTGTCATATTATTCATTATGATCATGTTATTGATTAAATGGAAGGAATTTTCAGTTATTTACATTACCATATTGATTTTATTTATTTATTCATGATATATTAAACTGTACATAATCCTTACTAAGAATTTGAGGTCACATTTATTTTTGTTTCCTTTCTATAAGATATATATAAGGATTATTTGAATGAGTTAAAGGATGTATAATATTTACAATCATTTTGTTTTATATTTTATGTTCTCAAATGTCATGTGCTATTAAAGTAAGTATCTAGTTCTCCAATACTACAAAACTATTAAGTCCTTCAAGATGTAATTCATTATATATAATTTCAATGTAATAAATAACCACTGACTTATGGCCACTAATTTTATGGTCTTTACACTAATTCTGGTAATGCTAATTCTAAAGATAATGTTTTAAAGTTATCTTCAGTGAAGGAATTTGAGAATAATTTTGTTTATTGTATTTCTAATGATAGTTTCAATTAACTAGATATAATTTTTAGATGGATTAATAAAATTGTAAGGAATAATAATTTATACTATTCTTCTAGAAAGGATCAAATGGACACACATGAGAAGAAAAATACTTATGAAATGAGTTTTTATAATTGAAAGAGGAATGATAATAATAGACCAAATTGTTTGATATTAACGAGGAATAAAATGAAATCTACGTGATGTGGATTTTATCTAATACATTTTTCTACATAATTTCATTTATATGACAATTATTTAAAATTCCAAATCTTAATTCAATGAGAGATTAATGAATTTGGGTAATTTTGTGTTGATGTTGTCATTCTTTTATTTTTTCTTATTTTAAGAAGGGTGTTTTTGGTTCATAACTAATAAATGTTTTTAATTTAATTTATGTATATTGTAGAGAAAATATTTTTGTAGTTTTTGGTGAAATTTCATTGTTACATAATTTTCATGTGTTTTTATGATGTAGTATTTTAGAGTGAATTATTTCATTGTTCCCTGTTAATATTTTTAACAACATATACAAATTTTTTTAGATTTTAATGTTTTGAATTTATTAATGTTTAATGTTTCCCTATGAATTGATAATTTTTACACATTTTGTAATTATTTTTTTTAATTTTGAAACTATGTAAAGGTATTTTTACTAGGATGGAACTAATATAATGGTAAATTTGCATTAGGTTTGGCATGAAAACTATTTTTTGGGTAAATTATCAAACCTTTTAATGTTTTTTTCATTAAAAGTAACACTTAAAATATTAAAATGGGGGAAACACACCAGAATCATGGATATATGGGTTTAGGTAACTAAAGTCACTACAGTCGATGTTTAAGAGGTGGTTGGGTAAGTTCCCCATATCAAACGACATGAATGGTAAGAGAATATAATGATAGATTAAATGATTATTGAAGGACCAATGAATAATTTAAAGGAGTTCATAACATATATGATATCATTGATAATGAGATACAAAATCTTCCCCCAAGAATGATGTAAAGTAAATTTATATAAAAGTTTTCACTATGGAGTAGAAGGTGTAATTCACTATTCACTAGGAGTTATTGGTCAATGCATCCATTACTATAAGTAATATGAGATTTCACAATATAATTGAGGGGTGACCACATCTATCATATGGTATTGCTAACTGGATGACCGATTGGGGCCCTATATAACTTGTCTGTAGGTCAACATATACAACATTGATGATTGAATTTTAACTAACAGAAGTTGATGGGTACAAACCCAATGGATGATGAGGATCTAGATGGAGTGAACTAAGGTACAACCAGGTGTTATATAATGAAATTTCAAAATATTAGAATTAAGATGATGAGCACTAGAAGAATAAAATATATATGGAACTAGTGATATTTTTCCTGTGATCCCGTTAGGGTAATCGATAATTGAATTTTCCTTTTAAATCTAATGTATCTGTTTTTTCATTGAATAAAAGAGTTTTTTTTGTGTTATCTCATGAATGTAGGATGTAATTTAAAATTATATAATACATTATTTGGGTTTTTACTTCTTTATTATATATATGTGTGTGCATTTTTTGTGTACTTGAATACGTGCACGTTCTTTTGGAAAGAGAATCACGGATTGAATAGTACTAATGGAATCCATGATGCAGGATGGATGAATGCAATGGATAGGGTGAGAGGCCTTTTTATTTTAAATCTTTTATGTCATGGGGATAGATGATCATATGTTTTTATTCTTTCAATTTTATAAGTTCCATTTCAATAAATTGTAGTATGAATGACCAATGATTAGTTTCTTTCACACTCTTCCCTAGAATGTGGTATCAAAGTGTTTATTTATTTCTATTTCTGATACCAATAAGTGGTATGAGGGTATTTTAGATCATTCTAGTGGGTTAGTTTTTCATGGACTCTGAAGGATCATAGTTTTAAGACTACAACGTTTCACAAGATTATGTGGTTTATTTGGTTATCAGAATTATGTTAACTAAAATATGGTATTAGTACTAGTCGGTTTTATGGATATCAAATGTATTCATGTCCATAAGATCCATGAGGTGTGTTCTATTAATTTTTAGGTATTCTATATCTTGATGGAAAATACCTTAAATTTTGAATAATGGTTTGTCGATCTAATGGTGAGTTTTTTAGTTTATCGAGAATAACAGTGATGCTATACCTATAGGGTTTATAGTTCCATTAGATGAAAAATATAGTCGATGACAAGATTATATGAAAGTAATTGATAAAAAGAACATTAATTATTATAGAGGTTATAATTAGGGATGAATATTGTTCCTACAAGTATTTGTTAGAGTAGAAGTCAGTCATGTCAAAAAAAATTAGTAGAAGAATGAAAGGTTTGTTTCCTAAAAGTTAAAATTCCCAAGGTTCCAAAAACTGTAGCGAAAGGGTGTGTAATAAATTTTACCAAGTGATAAATTGATCCTATCTTGTAAAAATGTGTTAAACATAATGATTCCTATGTTCAATGGAATATGGTATGCAAACAAGTGGGAGGAATGTGGAAGATCATGGTGTGATACATGTTGGGTGGGGGGGCTTTATGGTTATGACAAGTGTGGGTGGGGTTTAATGTTATAAATGGTTATTATGATGAACCATACATTTCATTAATAGATATTAAATTTAAATAGATGAATATTAAATTAAATAACATATCAAAACCATGCCATAATTTTAAGAGTTTATTGTCTTTGGAAACATGGAATCATAAGAAACTGGTTTATAAGACATGCACATAATATATCTCTTATTCCTTAATAACTAAAACCATTTTTAGAAATTCCATACATAATATATTCCTTCATATAATGGGGAAAATAAAAAAAAGAATGGGGTGAGTTCAGATAATCATTAAGGTAAAACAACAAAGGTACCACTCATAACATATGCATAAGAACATATACATTACATTTGAAAATTATACCCTCTATATCAAAGATCATAATCTTGAGTCATTGAATAAATCATATGATTTCATAAGGCACGAATAATAAATAATCATGATCCATTTGAGAATAATATTGTAATAATACTTGAAATGTATCATACACATAAGTATATAAAATCATTTCCTTAGTAATCAAGGATCTTTTCTAAGACTATCACAGTGGAATGGGTTCAATTATCAAAAAATCATAGTTCCCAAGCCTCAATTCCAAGACTCTCATAGTGTATTTGGTTCACTCCCAAAATAATTTTAGTAGTAAATTTTAACTCCCAAGACTATCATATTGTATTGGGTTCACTACCTAAACAATTTTAGTAGCCAGAATTCACTCCCAATATTATTATAGTAAAATAGGTTCACTCCACAACCATCACAGTGGACATGTACTTTACTGAAATAGTTTCACTTACCTTTGAAGAGTTATTTATATTATGAGATATAAATTATTTCACAATTCATTTTATGGAGATAAATTTCCCACCTGTCACATAATGAAACCGTAAATCTGTGTGCACAAAGAATAGATATCATTTTATAAACCATGAATAGAAAATTGTGTTTCATAAACATTTCATCATAATATAACCCATGTAAAAGAATTATGTTTCATAAATATATTTTCATCACAAACATAAACCGACCAAAAAATGAATAATTATGGTATTCTTGAATAGTATACAAATTAAATAATAAGTAATATAATATAATGTTATCTTATATGGAAATAATTTTCAATGATTTCTTAAAATAGTTAATGAGGAAAATATCAATTCTATTTTGAAAACATTTTCTAAAAATTATATGAAATTATAAAAGAAAAAATTTTCATTGAAAATATCATTGTAATAATTTGTAAGAATCTTTAAGACATTAAATCATCAGGATTGTGGGAAAATTCACTCATGCTGTATAAGATAAAAAACATTCCTACTATATTTTTGTTGAAAAAGTTTTAAAGATCCTCACTTAGAGAAAAAACAATAATTTACACCCATTCTAAAAAATTATAAAAAATGAAAAAAATTAATTTAAAAAATCATAAGAGAATGTTCATGAAAATGGAATCAATTTTAGAAAAACAAGGGCATGGAATAAAAATAGTGTTTTAAGGGAAACATTAAAAAGATAATTTTTAATATAAAATCTCTTATAAATATCTTATCAATGAATGATAATTAATAAAATTTAAATATTAGGGGTATGATATGTAAATCTACCTACAAAGTGTTAAATAATCATAATATAATTGAATTAATCCTGTAGATATAGCATTAAATAATTAATTAATTAAATGGTTAACCCAAAAAATCGAATTGGGGTTAAGAATTCTCCTACCACCATGTAATCAGTCAAATCCTATGCCCTATAAAAGTAATAATTATAAAATTAAATGATGAATAATATTAATATAATGAGATTCATGATATTATATATAAACTTATAGTATATGTACTACATATAAGAAATTAGTGGTGAATAAGGCAAATACCTCACATAAGAAAAAGTGAGATGAGAAACCCTTAACTTACATTTCCATTCTATTTTGTGTAATTTAACACCCCTTTTAATGGTTTGAATAATGTTTTAAATTAATTAATTAACAATATTATAATTTATAAAAACTTATATTATAATTTTATAACATCTTCCCACCTATTAATTAATAATATTTTATTATTTTCATTGTTTCGGTTGCATTCATTTCATGATTTGTTCATTTGTGTATAATTATAGATTTTCATTCCAAATTGAAATAAAACTACAGAAGTGAAATTAAATGGTATTCATACAGTTATATAATTTTAAATGACCCCATATATCATTTTTCTTTCTTACATGAGTATGATTCATTTGATAAAATGTTAATGATAAATGTTTATTTTAATTTGGTGGTTCTTCAACCACCACGAACCAATTTTTTTATAACTATTATGTCTATATATTAGTTATAGAACACGAAAAAAGTTATAATGTACCTATTAAAATCTTAATTATCCATAATACTATTTCTATTACAATCCTTGAAGGAGGTAATGGAAAAAAATCATTATTCATAAAGATGATTAACTGCCAAAATTTGGATAATGGTTTTGTTGCTTTGCATAAGAGAAGGTAATAAAAAGGGATGGATAAATGATATTAAATTAGAAACATCAAATTATATTATGTACATGATTTTGGATTTATTATTCCTTAATGGATGAAGTAGGTAAGGATAAGGTATAAGAAGAAAATAAAGCAGGATAGGTGTTTTGAGAAAATTACCTCTTGAATATCACCTCTATAAAGGATTCCTTAAAGACATTGTAATTGGTATCGAGGGGGAAAATAAGAACTTGTACATGGGGAGAGTGATTGGAAGAGGTTTCTATAGATATTTTAGGATATTCAAGGATTTTGTAGAGAAAGGGGGTGGTGAGGGGTCGTATTTATACTTGAGGAGGTGTGGTTTTAAGTGATTAAATAATGATTATTTAATACTTAAATCCAACCACATTTGGGTGGAATTAATTCAAATGAATTAGATGGATAATTAATTTCTGAAATTATATTTATGTTAAATATAAAATTCATCCTCCCATTTAATGTTATAGTATTTAGGTATTTTAATCTTTTACCTTTTAACTTTAATAGCTATAATTATATTAGCTATATTGTGGTAAATATTTTTTTAACCATGGTAATTTTTTTTAACATAAAAATTAAAATTAACTTTAAAAAATAAACATTATGACTCAAAATGTTGAAACCATGTTACCAAATTCAATTCCCATAATTTTTAGAATTATATTAAAAATAGAACGCACAAATGCGACGAAAAGCGTGTTTTTGAAGAAGAGTATTCTTCAAGAAAAAGATGATTTTATTTGAACTCTATGATTAATAATAATTATTCTATGAAACTAAATTTATAAATAATGACAAATAATTTATAAATTTCCATTAATAAATTCTCTATTATGTACTATATTGAATAATTAAAAATGAGAAACATTATGAAATTTAAAACAGTTTTTAGAAAAATCCTCTTTTTAAACCCAAAACAAAACATACTTTAAAATAAAATATAAAGGTTATTTAAAATAAATTATGTAGATTAAATAATAAAACAATAATTATGTTATTTTATAAACAATTTAAAAAATAATGGTACATATAAATTGTTTAATTTATTGAAATGAAATGGGATTTTTAAAAAAATTCTATTTTTTACTATTCAATGAAAACTTAATATTTTGAGAAAATTATAAAAAATTAATCGAAAGATCATTTTGAGATTATAAATTAAATAATTATGTTAATTTTATCAAATAAAATTTTAAAAAGCGTAAAAATTAGATATATTTATTTTCACATTGAAATAAATAAAGTCACTTTTTTGATGAAAATATATTTTTGAAGAATAAAATTAATTCACTAATAGTTTTGTGTTTAATTTCTAAGTATAAGTAAATTTTTTTTTAACATTAAATTAAATTATATTTGAAAATATAGTTAATCATATTAAAACCCTCTAATTTAACAACTAGTTTATAATACTTATGTTAGAATAATCTTATTCTGGAGTTTTTTTATGTTCTCTGTTTCATGCGACATAAACTATCAAATAGATTAAATTTTGTTAAAAAGATACATACCATAAAATATTGGGGTGTTTAGTTTTTCTGTAAATATTCTTTACTCTATTACAAATAGATGAGGATAAAAATTCTTCATCGTATCCTCAAGTTCCCATGTAGCTTCCTTAAATTGGTGGTTTCACAAGAAAACATTGACCAATTGTGTTGTCTTGTTTTGTAAAAATTTGAATATAAGATCAAGAATTTATACTAGTTTCTATTTATCTAAAGTATCATTATCCAGTATTATAAAATATAATTTTAGTACTTATTAAGGATCATTTATCTACTTTATTAGGATATATTCACGGAACACATCACGAGGTTGAGAGATATTTAGTGAATGTACGAATCGATAAACTAATGTCCCGATATGGTCATGAATTTTAAAAAAATTGAATCTTCTAAATTTGAAATTGAAAATTGAAAATAAATGTTTTATATTTGAAAATTCCTCTTTGGGAATCCCACATCCTAAAAAGGGTAAAAAAACTTCCTCTTATAAAATGGAAAGTAAAAGGTTAAGATCCCCACAAAACTAGGATTCCAATTTCGAGAATATTAGTAGAAAGTTAAAATATATAAATTGAAGATAATTATAACTATAATGTTTTTTTATAATTATATGGAACATGGTCACAAAAAGGTTAATGAGAACAAAAACACAGACTAAATTGTTCTGGAAAATGTCATTGATATCATCAGAAATGATGATATTGGAATAAAATTTTATTTCAAAATCCTTTGAGAAGATATAATTACATGATTTCATCTCATAAGTACAATATAATTCATTTATTGTTCCTTGATCAAATTTTTCTTCATTTCATACTCCATGGAATTAGGTTTAAATTGTAATTCATATAGAATAGTGGTTCATAATAACCATAATGGGATGAAAAGTCATTCCTTTTGTTTCTAATTATCGTCATAACAAAATGGTTATAAAATTTTATTTCATACACATAATCCTCTTAAGATTAAGTAATACATTATTCTCTAAAATATCATCCAAATATCGATGTAAAAGTTTCATAAATTTTTACCCTTTTGAAACTAAAAAATGGTAAAAATCCAAAATTTTCGAAAGAAGTTCACAAATTTTTTAAAATGAACTTATCCTTAATCCCCCAAATGACTTGATGTAGCTCTTAATTATAGATCACAAAACATTTTAAAATCATTATCATGTATTCTCTTAAAACATAGTAATAACCTAAATTAACATATATATTTAGTGAAATATGCATGATTTCAAAAATTAACTCTTTCCTCATACTATATATCAAATAATTCAATAAACTTAATCAATAAAATACATTTTCATCATATTACTAATCATTTCCATATTCATAAAAATTATCCCAAATATCTCATTATCTCATTACTCTCCCATATTCACACACATTTGTATTGGGTTTCTTTCCTTTAATCATGTGTTCTCTAAAAATATCACTTTACCACCTCAATAACATTTCTTAATTACTAGTACCTTTCCAAAATTACATTGAATTACTTAAAAAAACTACAATAGAGTAATCCTTTTATATTTTATTATTATATAATATCCTAAAAGTATTTATAAAACATTATTATTGAATTAAAGTATATAAACACACAATCATTCCACATCCTTATTAAACCATTAACCATGATTCATAGTTTTCTTCCTGAACACTTGTTTCATCACATATGTCATTTGTAGTCGCATCATTATCAAAAAAATAACCATCACTAATATAAAAATTCCAATTATATTCACAATCATTCCACCTTTTTCATTTATTTTCATAATATCCTTACATTCCACATTTTAGACATGTTACTATCAATGATGCCTTTAGAATACTATTATTCTCATCCAATGCGTTAATTGAACCTTTCACTTTTATTTTTCAATTATTTAGTCCATGTCTTAATTTTCAACACCCAAATAATCTTCTAATTCCTTTGAAATACTATCATTGATATCTTATCCAACTTGCTTTACATGAGGAAAATTGAACATTCATTCCTCTCTAGTCACTGTAAAACTCAATCTTTCACTTTTTATATAGGTTAAGAAACTCAACAATGTTGAGATTATTAATCGAATCATGATATTTCATATTAGGAATAATAAAAATTTTTCACCTTATAACTCCAATTACATTTTATTTCTCCCAAGGAAGATAATTCCATTTTCCATTACATTCACGATTAACATGAGTTCTCTTAGTACCATCGATTATTTAAAACCTAAAAAGAATGGTGGGAGAAATACTAATCATAGTGGGAAACCAAAAAATCAAGGGAAATTACTTATTAAATTTAATTCTATGAAACATTAGGTTTAATCCAAGGTTATTCATGATTGTTTCCAAATTATAGGATTTTAACCTATAGTTAGATTTATCCTTAGTGATCTTACTTAAGGTTTTATCATCCTAGTATCCAAAGGTTAATTAAAACGTACTCTTATAAAAACTATGATGATCCATGATTTTAATTAATATATTAAAATATATATTTATATATATATATTAATATTAAATTACCTAAAATATCAAAAGAAATCCATAATAATAAAAATTTAGTATCTCTACAAACATGGAAACATAAATAACAAGTTCATAAAACTTCTACACCATTTCCCAATTATTCCTTCATAAGAAGAGACATTTTTGAAATTTTATAATTAATATATTCATTCTTTTCATAAGTAAATTAAAATCAAAAAGGTGATCATAGATTCTTAATAAGGATAAAAAAATATAGATCTCAATCATAACATAAGTATAATAACATACAAATAAAATTTGAAAATTACACCCTATATATCAAAGATCATAATCAGGAGTCATGGAATAAATCTTAGATCTGGATAATACAAAAATCATAATAAATCATGATCCATGAGAGAATAATATTGGAATAAGACACAAAATGTTTCAAACACATAAGAATACAAAATCATTTCTTTATAAGTGAAGTATCTTTTCCAAGACTATCATAGTGGAATAGGTTCACATCCCAAACTATCATAGTAGCCAATATTCACTACCAAGACTATCATAATGGATTGGGTTCAATCACAATACCATAATTGAATCCTAGGATCACTCCCAGGACTATAAGAGTGGATTGGATTCAATCCCCAAGATATCTTAGAAGCCAATGTTCACTCCCAATTATATCAAAGTGGATTGAGTTCACTCCCCAAACCATCATAGAACACAAGTCCTTTACTGAAAAAGTTTCACGTACCATTCCAATATAAACTATATTAAGAGATATAAAACATTAACCATTTAATTTTAGAGATATATAGTTTCCATTAAACACATAATATTATCATACATATGTGTTCCATAATAACATATATCATAACAGAACCCATGAAAAGAATTTGGGTTTCATAAACATTTCATCATAACGTAACCCATAGAAATGAAATAGGTTTCATAAATATGATTCCATCATATAAATAAACCAAAAATTAAGATAATATTGTTTGTATTGTTGAATAGTATCCCAAGTAATGAAGAAGTAACTCAAATAATATTATCTTAGATGGAAATATTTTTTAATGATTGCTTGAAATAAATATTGAGGAAAATATTCCTTCTGTTTTGAAATGATTTTTATAAATGTCACGCAATTATAAAAAATGAAATTTAATTGAAAATATCCTCATAATATTTTATAGTAATATTCAAGACATTAAAGCATCCTGGTGGAGGGGTAATATGCTCATGACACATAAATTAAAAAACATTCCTTCTTTATTTTTACTGAAATGTGATAATGAACATCACATAAAATATAATAAAAAGAATCCTTTAAATCATTTTGTTAAAAGTAAAAAATAGGATTAAATTAATTTTAAAAATCATAATATAATAGTAAAAAATGGAAATAATTTTAAAAAAATATGGGAGTGGATGAAATATAGTGGGTTGAGGGAAACATTTAAAAGATAATTGTTATGAGAAAATCCCATATATATATATCAAATCATTGAAGTGTGAATTTATAAAATTAATAAATTATATTTATTAATAGTAAATCCATATATGAAATTATTAAATGAAACATAAGATAATAAAATTTCATCCCACAGATATATCATAACATAATCAATGAATTAGATGGTTAACCTAAAGAATTAAAATTAGGTAATGAATACCTTACCGTAATGTAATCAATCAAATTACACGCCCCATAAATGTAATTATTGTCAAATAAAACACTAAAACAATTAAGATAATGAGATTAATGATATTATATATCAAATGTTAGTATATAAACCACAAACATGTTATAAGTGGTCAATGAGGAATATATATGCTAGAATAAAAAGTGATAGAAGAAACCCTTACCACGAAGTTCCCTTTAGTTTTTCATACATTATACCCATGCATAAAATTTTAAATAATGTTATTAAATAATTAAAGAACCATATAAATATTTATAATACCTTATACAGTAACTTTATTACATCTTACCAAACATTGTTTAATAATAATTTATTTACTTCTTTGTTTCATGTGCGTTCATTTAATTGTTTCATGGTTGCTTCATTTGTATATAATTATGGATTTTCTTATCAAATGGAAATGAAAATCTAGAAATGTGATGAAATTGTATTCAGGAATCTACAAAAGTTAAAATGGGTCTATATATCATTTTTATTTCCTACAGAAGAATGAATCATTTTATAAAATGTTTATGATAAATGTCTAGTTTAATTAGGTGGGTTTCCCAACCATCACATACTATACTCATTTCATTAAATAATATGTCTATATTTCTATTAAATAAAACAAAATAGGTTGAAATATTCCTATAATATTATTATTTAACTATAAAAATACTTTATGACTATCCATGAAGGTTGTAATGGAAAAATAAAGTCATTATCCACAGATACGAATAACTACCATAATTTAGATAATCATTTTGTTTCTTTGTATAAGAGGATGTAATAAAAAGGCTTCAAAATAAGATATTCTATTATAAACATAAAATTATAGTGCTTAATTTATTCTTGATTTTTTATTTTTTGATGGATGAAGGATGTTAGGATATGGTACATGAATAAAAGAAAATAAGAGCAGTGGTTTGAGAAAATTAACTCTTGAATATTACCTTAGGAAGGACCCATTAATGACCTTGGAATTTGACTTACGTTGAGATGAGAAGCATTTAGACATGGTGAGATTAGGTAGGATAGGTGTTTTCTGATACTTTGTAACATATTGTATTTTTCGGAGAAAGGGGGTGGTGGTGGGTGGCATTTAAACTTGAGGAGGTGTTGTTTTGAGTGATAAAATAATGATTATTTAATATTTTAATCCAACCACATTTGGGTGGAATTAAATCCAAGGAATTTTATTGTAAATTAATGTTTTAAATTCTGGTTATTTTATATAAACAAATCCAAAATCCATTTAAAATTTTAATTTTTTTGGTATTTTAATATTTTACCTCTTACCTTTAACCCCATTCGTTATTTTACATACTCAACGGTAAATATTTATTTTACCATGGTAAAATTTTTCTTCCTAAAAAAATGAAATTTAACTCAAAAAATAATTTGGAAAATTCTAATTATTAATATAGAATCCGTTTTACCAAATTCAATTCATATAAATGTCATAATTAGATTAATAACAACATAAAGAAGTGATGAGAAACTGGGGTTTCAAGAAGTATATTTTTCAATAAAAATATGATTTTATATTATATCATTGAATGATTATTATTATTGTATAAAAACAAATTAATATTTAAAGAAATATAATATATATTAAATTTATAATATTTCCCATCTTTTAGTATTTTAATTAATTAAAAAGAAGAAACATTAGGTAATTTAAAATAGTTTTTTTGAAAATCATGCTTTGTGCCCCAAAATAAACCTATTTCAAAATACAATATAATTTTTATTCAAAATAATTTATGTGGTTGAATATAATTAAATATTAAATATATTATTTTAAATCATTTTCAAAAACTTAGGTTACTTTTAATTTGATTAACTTATTAAAAAATGACATTTTTACATAAATCAGTATTTTTTTACTATAAACTAAAAGGTTAAATATTTTAGAAAATTAAAAAAAAATCATCCTTAGATATTTTTGAATTTATGAATTCAAAAAATATTTTAATTTTATGAAATAAAATTTATAAAAGGGTCGAAAATTAATTATATTTATTTTCTCAAAGAAAGCAATATAATTGCTTTAAAAAAATCATATTATTGAATAATAAAATGACATTACTAACAATTACATGTTTATTTCCTAAGTATATGTAAATTTATATTGAACTTTAAATTATTATATATTTCATTATATAGTTAATCCTATCCACACCATCTAATTTAATGGATAGTTTATAATGTTCTTGTTAGAATAATAATATTATATAGGTTGTTTAAGTTTGATGTTTCATGCAGCGTAAACTATCAAAGAGATTAAATTTATTTAAAAAGAAACACACCATAAAATATTAGGATGTTATAATGATGACCATAAAGAGTGATGGCGTGTTGGGAATTATATTATTAGAATATTTAATATGAATCATGGTTTTCATGAGCACACTGTAGTGAGAGAGGAGGAAATATAAGAATTATTAATTAAGGTAAGTATTGTTGGAACATGATGATAGAGAGTGAAAACTATGATGGAAATGATGAATGTTGATGTTTTGAAGGATTTTCTCATAAAAATACAATGTTCTTCAATGTAACTTTGATGAAAGTAGAAGAATGATATCAAATAAGTACTAGAAGTTAGTCAAATATATGAGAGTAAAGAGAAAGTATTGATGTTTTAGATGTTAAAATTATAGAGGATTCTTCAGATGATTGGTTATTTGGAATTTTTTCTATAATTTTAAAGTCATAAAAATATAATGACATGGGTTGTGATAAAATCAGATAAATTGCATACCCTAATTCCTTGCACATGTTTCTTTTCAATTGTTTTTCTACTCTATATAATGATCATGAAATGATCATCAAGGAATAGAAAGAAACTCTAGAATAGAGGTGGGGTCCTTAAAGGATTATGACCAGGTGGAGTAGTGGGTGAAAAGGATCATTAAGACTTCAAGTAAACTAAATTTTCAGAAGAGTTTTTTATATTATTGAAATCATAATTTCTGGTTGTATAAGATAATGGTTGGTTCTAATGATGCAACAAAAGTTAGATGTACTGGAATCTTTCATGTTGTAGGGACATGATTAGTGTATCTGAAGAAGACATTTAGTGTTGAATGGATATGGACTCAGTGTATAGCGCAACTTGTTGACGAGAATGTCAACAACGCTAAAGGATGAAGACGCGATTCATGTTTGATTTGGATAATGTCTATGGTGGAATTAATTTGAGTAATTTTTGGTTTGAGCATGCCAATTGTATTTTAGTCGGACATTTTTTGAATAAACCTATGATGAAAATTGTCATGTGGGATATATTTAGGTAAGGTATAATTTTTTTTCTAGTTTTAGTGTCAAAGATCTAGATGTTTACTTTACTAGAAGTAATAATTAGAGGATCCATATAGAGGCAATGAACAACACAACATATGTTTAGGTTCAGGAAGGTGATGTAAATTTACTCTATGTTCAAAAGGTGGATCGTTCAGCTCACCATATGTAAATGCATCAATCAAATGAAATTTTTATGGGAACCTTTGTTTTACAGATCAATGGATGTATATTGCATGGTGTGTGATCATTAAAATTTCAACAATAGTAGATGAATAGGGAAGTTCAAAACATGATGAATAGTCGAGGATGAGTATGTGAATACAGAGGAAGAACATATACTGACTGAATAATGGATTTGGACCCTCTATAACAGGTCCATTGGTCCACAGGTGTACCAATAATGAAGGATTGATTATTGATAGATGCTAACAAATATTGTTCCAAAGACTGAGGTGGATCTAGAAAGAGGTAATCTAGGCTCATCCAACAATCAAATGCTAAAATTATGAATAATGGGGACCTGAAAGAGGATCACCCGAATATGAAACTATCGATGGAAAGGATGTTAATTCTTATAAAGATCTTGGTAGGGAATTTAGTGGTTTAATTTCTTTTGTAACTCAAATTTATTTCTATCATTGATTGAATTAAATAGGTGTAGTCATTCTCCTATGGATGTAGGATGAAATTAAAAACCATGTAATCTAATTTTCACATTATGTTTATACTTTTTTTCTTACATTCTTCTATGTTTTTTAGGTTCTTTACCATTTTTACATTTTTTAAAACAATACACTAATTGACATAAACAAGAGGAAACCAAGATTCAAAAAAACTTGATGTGGATGATGGAGTGTGAGGTATTCTCAATTTTGGTTATTAAAGTAATGGGGGGTGGATTATTAAAAGCTACTCTACTTCTATTGTTTTATGTTTGGGTTCCCTAGAGAACTGGGGTTATAAACTACTAGTTATACAATTTTTATGCCCTCATCCCCAAGAGTTTTCACCTGTTTCAAAGTACCTGTAAGGCTTTGGAGGCTAAATAAGTGTAATTTTTCTATTTATAATATTTTATAATGGTTATTTTTCACTAATATGGTGTTTCTTAAAGTTCAAATAGATTTTTTCTGTGAATATTGGAATGCATTGGCCAACTATATGAGGATAACCAATCACACGATTAAGGGTACATTGGTGTTTCAACTAAGCTACATAAACATGAATCTATATTTCTGAATTCTATGGAAGTGTACCACTGATGTTTTACTACCTACACAAAGGTCATCACTAGAACATTTAAGAGAAAATTCCATGCTTCAAAAATTGCATATGGGTTAGACCATTTTTTATAAGGGAAATCACCATAGTTGAAGAGTTTTGTGTAAGGTTACTCCAGTGCTCTACATACTAACATGAAGGTTATTCATCACTCATATAAAGGTTTCCCAATATTCGTAGAGTCTACGAAATTTTTTTACAAGTATTAAATAATTAGGTGTCCTAATTTGTTTTATAAAATTCAAAAAAAGTGTGATTGATGCTGAAATTAGAACTATTGAAGAACTATCAAATCTTACTAAGGAATCCAACAGAAGAATCAAGAATATCACTTGGTTATGTTGACTTGTTTTAGAATTTTATCATGAGTTGCAATAATGTAGATGATAAATAGTGATGAATACTCTATGGAGAATATCTATTCAACCTTGGGAGCTAATCATGATATATGATGATGGGAGTTAGAATTAAACAACATTTTAAAAAGATTATGACTTTTTGATTAGTAGGATTCGGTCTTTGGGGTGAATAACTAATTCTCAGACAATGAAAATACTATAAGGAACTAACAAATTGAGAGTAAGGGGCAGTATCTGGAAGCTTGAGCAATACTTCAAGGAAGAATGGAGCACGAGATAGGTAAACATTATCTAATATTTGGATATACGATTGATAGATACAATTTATTCATCCTTATATTATTTCATTCTGAATTGCACTATCAAAATACCTATGATTCCAATTTTTAATCCTTTATTATGAATAAATATGTGAAGGGAATAAAATTTTTATTGATAGTTAATGTTTTTATTTATCTTTATTTCTTTATTCAAGTTTGATTTACCTTTTCAATGGGAACATTATTCATTAAATTTTTCTGTTATTTTGATTAATGACTCAATAAAATCAAAAAATTTAAAAATTATTTTTAAACCATTTCACCCGTAATAATAAATTGACATTATGATTAATGGGGATTATTGAATGGGTGTTTACAGTAAAATAAATATTTATTCTTTGGATGAATTCATAATAGAATGTTTTGTTAAAACCATTCTCTAGAGAATTGTACCATCGATAGACTATGTTAACTAGAATTCACCTTCACACATCATTTGAATATATCCAACCTATAACCCTTTTGTACTAGGTTCTAACAATTCCATTATTACACTCACCTTTCTTGTACCTCATTTCACACACCCTTTTATCATTTTATAAAATTTTATGCTCTATATCTAGTTTTTTTGTATTAAATATTTCTTTTATTTAACTCACTCACCTTGTCTTGGGTTCAAATTTTCTTTCCATTAAACTAGTTTGAATACGAGATTTTGAATTGATATATTGATAGTCCAATTATAAGGCCTCAAAATATGGAACTATTTCTGAGGAAGGTACACATTGAGTTCAATAGGGATTGAAAAAAGTAAATAAAAAAATATAAAAAATTTAAAAAATATAAAAATACAATATTTTTCACCATTGTTGTATGTTGTGATTATTTAATATCATACATATTTGTATATGTTTTATGTAAATTTTTCTTTGGATTGTTTTATTTTTTATTACTATGGATTAATTTTTTATGACAATTTTAAATATTCTTTTATATGTTATGTTTTTTTAAATGGGTCTATTTAAGGTATAGAATAATCCAATAGATTTTATTTTTGTGTTTTATGTAGATTTTATTAGAAATCTACTTCATCTTGAATATTTAACTAAATAGGAGAACCTAATCGATTTGAAGGAACAAAAAATTATTCTAAGACTAAACCTAAAAATGAATCAATTTTGAGAAAAAATATTATAGAAATTAAATTTAAACTTGATCAATAATAAGAAAAACTAGAAATGATAATTCAATTTTAAAAACTAAAATGTGGGAGCTTGGTAAAAATCAAATAACAAGATTATTTAGAACATGAAATAAGTAATCATGATAACCAATTATTGAGCTTCTAGAATAATGGAGCTACAGAAAATGAAAAATAATACCCAACTTGTGTTCCTAATAATAAATGATGATTTTAAAAAACTATTATATCAATACGTACATGAGTTATCAATGGTGAAAAAATATGAATATATAAAGGTTAAAATGACACCTAAATAAGAAATTTTTTTATGTTTTTTTATAATAGAAACTTGGATTGATGAAAAACATGAGAATACCAATTTTAATTATAAAAACCATTAAACCTATTTTTCTGAAATTTTGAGAAATAAGCTAGAGATTTTAGTTTTGGAACATTTAAAGGAAAACACCAATATTGAATTAATATATTTTTTAAATTTTGAAATAGATTTTTAGTATAGAGATCCATATTTTCTAAGTATAAAGCCTATATTTCATGAGTTGGTTTATGATATTTTTTATGATATAGTTCACTTTTAGGAAAGTATAATTGATGTAATTTCACTAAATTTTCATATTATTAATGATTAATTTAAATTATAATTCTATTAAATAGTAATCATGGTTTATCATTCGGGAATAAATTATTTCAATCCTAAATCACTTGAATCTGATTTTTTTACAACTTAAATGAACCATTTCATCCATAAATTTATACTATGAAACATAAAATATATTTTTTTAGAGGATGGTGTTTTTTAATTTTATCTTGAGCCAAGGTTTGACCAAAAACTTGTTTTTAGTAGAAATATGTTTTTGGAAGTGGTGATTTATGATGGTTAGTTTTCAGATGATGAGACATTAGATGAAATAATAATTTGGCGAAAAGGATTTTTTTGAAAAATATTAATCCTTACTAATATTCAATGCATTCCTAAATTAAATTAAGTAAAAAAATATTTATAAGAAGAGTGTATTTTAAAATAGGTACAATTTTGGAATGATAATAATTCAAATACTTCTCATAACACTTTTGGAAAACATCTACCTAATGTTTTTGTCAAAAATCTTTTCCTTGTACCTGTTTCTGAAATTTTAGAGGCTGTAAATGAGTTAGAAGTTTATGTGGATAATTGCATATGTCTTGACGAACCTAATTCTTTATTATCCCTTCCAAAAAGATCTAATTTTTTAAATATAAACTAATAATAGGGATGTAAAAAATTCAATTTCATACTCTAAGAGACATTATAAAGATTTTTTTTTAGGTGTTGGGGTTAAGGTGTTATTGGAAGTATATGAGGGATTCTATTGGTTTTCACATATTATTAAATGTATTTAAGAAAGGATGTTAGTGCTATTATTTCTACTCTACTAGGATATTTCATTGAGCAATCTTTCATTGTCATATAGTGTGTTCAAGGGAAATATTTTGATGATAATGGAGTTCAGTGATTTCATACAATTCTAAGTTCATACAACAACAATGTTTAAATTAATAACAAGATTTATGTTAAAATTTGGTTGTTACTGGATAATAAACCACATCCTTCCAGTGATTATGTATAGTCCTCTAGGAATGTATAGTCAGGGACATTAAAAATTCTATTGAATGATAGGTAACCCATATTTTTTAAATTTGTAATGGTTTATTTAATTTTGAAATAAAATATATATCCCTTTTGTTTTTGTTCAATATGTCCCCCATCACATCTTTTCCCAACTTTGAAGTTGTGAATTCTTACCAACTATAGCACCCATATGTCATCAAAAGCACAAAATATTCACTATCACATCCCCACACATTTTCACTTGGTTTAATATTTTTGATATTTAATGTTTGGATATAAGTAATAATTTATTCCACATTGATAGTGTCACACCCCAACTTATGATATCATTTTATATTAATTATTTTTCTACCATTAAATATTTTTCTGGGGTCCAGGGTGTGTCTTGGATGAAGTTTCTAAATTTTTGTTAAAAATTTCATGTTTTGGGTTCGATGTTGTTGGACGCACGGTCGGAGCACGACGTCACGTAGCATGGCCCAGACAAATCCAGAGCCTTTTCGTATTTGAAGAATCAAAGTGAATAATAAATGTTAATTTATTATGTCATTAAAATTTTTTATGGTTATTAAGAGTTTTATTAGTTTTTTTAGTGAAAATAGGATGTGTTAGTTTTATTATTTTGTTGTTGTTATTATTATTATTTTTATTATTATTCCACTTATTATTTTTATTTTTATCATTTTCCATTATTATTATTATTATTATTATTATTATTATGAAGCTATTGTTTGTTTTTATTTTTTTAGTTTTTCTTTTATTTACGGTTTCTAGAAAGCCAACTGCTCTCTCCAATTTGAGTCCCACCATTCTTTGTGTGTGCAGCACAAGAAGAGATCCTCCTAGCACCTCCCTCCATTGGTGTGAGCAGGCATTGTCACTACCTCCAGATTCTCCAGCCTCCTGCACTTCCATGCACCACACCTCTCCACCTCACTCCGGCCCTTGGCTCCCCCTTGTTGCGCTCGAGAAAACTAGCCCCAATGCCTTCCCCCTGTAGCACTGCCCTAGACCCAAACTCCCTCTCCACCTCCTACCGACACCTCAACAGTGCATGTCCACACCACCCCCTCACCCTCACCTCCACCCAACTGAGGCCTAAGCACACCCCTCATCCTATCAAATACACTTCACAATACCCCGCACACCTCCTACCCTGTGCACTCTAGCTAGTAGCACTCACCTCTGGCCACATACCTCTATTCTTCCTATGACCTCCCCTCTCGACAACACCACCTCCTACTATAGTTGCCCCTACCGGCGCACCTCATTTGTTCAATGCTGCCCCAACCAGTTTTCTCCCTTCTGGCATCACTCTAGGCATTCTCACTACTCCAGTGATCCCACCTCTAGTGAGGCCTCCCTCTGGCTGTTAAATCCTTCCCCAGCACAATACCCCTACTTCTTTGTTTTTTTGGCGCCGACCCCTGCCTTCTTCTCTCTACCGCTGCCCTAGCCTCTAACTCCAACTAGCCCCACATGTGCACCACTAGTATTCTCCTTTTTTCAATTTCTTCTTGTTTATGATAGGGGATTGGTTTATTTAAGGTTTTTTTTTGTTTATTAGTGGTTTTTCTTGGTAGGCTTCAAATTTTAGAGCCCACATAGTGCAATTCCAAGCGAGAGTTATCATTGCACCTTGGATCTAAGGTAGAATCCAATTAAATTTTCTTTTAGATTTTATGTTGCATCTATTTCTTTCAGGTCATGCCCTATATATGTGCTAATTATTATTGTTTAACTTCTAGATAATTTTGAAATGATGCAATTTGGAGGTTAAATTCTGGTTTTGTGAAAAACAAGGTCGTTTTATTTCAATTGCACAAACTGTTTGTTTAATTAAATTTGTCATTAGTTTTACACGTGTTTTATGAATATTTGAACCTGATTTATTGATTTAAATAATTATTTAGGATGGAACTTCTAATAGGCATCTTGTTCAGTGCTAATTAGAAACTCTTTTGATAAACACTGCATGCACCACTGATAAATGGTCTGGTAGGAATTTTTTATAAGGAATGTTTCTTCTCAAGGTGTATTGGTGTGTTATCACCTCTTTATAATTAAAATGAATGTTTAATTGGGTAAACATTGGTTTTGTTAAATTTTTTTAAATTTTTTTAAATTAAGAGGACTAGTTGGGGCTTTTTAATATGTTTGACATGAAGTGTTGAATTGTGGTCTAGTCGGTATGTGTGTGTAAAATGATATTGTTGGGACATGTAAATGGAATGATTTTAATAATGTTTATAAATTATTTGATTTGAAATAGTGTGCTTGACTCGAATTTTTAAAAAGTGTTTTCATTTTGAGAAAAAACATTTATTGTGTATGTTTAAGGGCCCGTTTGGCAACTTTGTGAAAATTTGTTGAAATTGTTGATTATGAAATCCTCCCATGGTTGTTTCTCATTCAAAACATGCGTGTGTATAATTTATGGGATGTACTTAATAAGTAATCCTTGTGATTCATTATGAGAGTGTCTAATGTTGGACTCTTTATGTTCTTTGATAAATGGCATGAGATCAGTCCTCAGAGTGGCTAAGGGTGATACGTATTGTGCAATATATATATATATATATATATATGATTGGATTATCAGATGGAATATGTTGGCTCACCCCATTTTTAAATACTTGTGAAATGTAAACCTAGCATATTGAGAGAATATTCTGATAATGATTATCGCACTGGTAGGTTATGGTACTGACCAGTTTCCCATAGTTGGCGGATATGTTTGGGTTCATTACTATGAAATTTTCCATCAGCCTGCCTAAGAAAGTATTGATGAGCATTTGAACATTTTTATTTCATAGTGTGTGACATGTCAATGAGGATTCAGGTCTCATGTATTAGTGTCTTCTAGATTATTCTTGATCCACAAGGTTCACCTATGTCAATTGGATTTCAGTTACATGAAGTGATGAATATAGTACTTGTATGTATAACTACATTTCCATTGTCGTGTGATTTCTATTTTTCGTTCCTGTATTTGATTTCATGGAAATTGTTGGGTTTATTTTGGATGGGGTTTTAGAACTGGTTATCAAAAGAAAATGTTTTTTCCTTTTTATACAAATATTAAAAATTTAAACATCACTTTTCCTTTGAGAATTTCATCGACCATATTGAAAATAACATAGATTTGAAAATGGTTAAGGGTAATGGATAATACATTTTTTAAGTAAAATATGTTGAAAAATTACTTTTAAAAATTTTAGTTCAATCTTGAAATGATGTTTCTTTTATTTTAATGGTAGGGCATTGGGAATAGATTCCGAACTAGCCTACTGAGTTTTAATACTCACACCTATAGTTCTTTTCTGTTTCTAGTGTTTGTTTAGGATCCACCTTGGGTGAAATTTCCTTTTTAAATTCATGATCATTGAGTCGGAGAGTGACCTATGAGGTCACACAGAGATAGTTCGGCCACCGAGTTTGGTTAGTGTTATCTTGTTCAGTTCTTGTTTTTTTATGTGTTTGCTTTATTTATTATGCGCTGATCTTTTTTATTTTTTATACTTTATTTATTTTCATTGGGTGAAACCCTTACCATTCGTTCTCTATTAATGCCCTAGTGCTTTTCACTATCCTAAAAGGATCTATAATACCTCTCGGGCCTTGCCGCGGATTGGTTTGTGTGACCAGTTCCAGGCCGACACGGGTTGGTTCATGAAAAAATGGTATCAAAGGAGGTTGGATCTTAGAAAACCTCGCTTTTCAGAGCGAAATTCTTTTATTTGGGATGTCAAGGTAGATTAAGTAGGATTTTCGGGACTCAAGGGGTAGGTCATGAAGAGCGTCGTGAACTTGCCCGTTCCGATCCTCGTGATTCAATGGGAAGTTCAGTGTAATTAGTTTATTCGGGTTTTTATAGAATGTTTTGTTATTGGGATATGACAAAGGTAGTTGGGATAATAGTCCTCCTAAGTTACACATCCTGGAAATCTATGTGGATCTAGGGGCATAGTCCAAAAAGTCTCTTCGTGTCGGTGACATGTTTTTCATATGGCTTCCAACCATAAGGTCAAGTTACCCACCGACACTACTTCCCTTTTTTAGTTGTTTTAGGCCTCATCTGACTTCTGGAAGTTGTTTGTATCAGAAAAATTGTTTTTGAAAAAAAATGGTTATTTTGAATGATATGTTAAATTTGAGGGTTTTTTTAATGGAAATGAGATGAATTATTTTTTTGGAAAATGAAGTTTTGTGTTGGCCTAGGTGTTTGAATGGGTGCTCACATGCATAGTGGTATGTGGGAATATGAATGGATGTCTGGTATGGTGGATGGATTCCTGGGGTGGCACGAAAACATGCATGTGAGTGAGACACTACAGAATAATAATGGTGAGGGTTTAACCCACCATGCTTGTTTTAAATTAAATATTTTTTAAATATGAAATGTTTTGATGTTATTATAGCTTGTTTTCTTGTGTTTCGATCTTTTCACCTATGCAGTTCTTGATTTTGAGGATTTTATTTATTAATTTAGTTGGTATATATTGGGTTTTTTACTTTTCTTGTCCAGTGTTATCCCCTTGAAGCTTTAATGGGTGATCATAGAGCAACTAATCAACCTATGGATTTTATGATTTTGTTTTAGAAGCTAGATCTACCTCTCATATATGGTCATACAGTCCCTTTTGTAGTGGATTAGTGGATGAAAAATATTTAAAGGTACATTAACCTCATTGAGTTTCCCAAGTTGTTGAATCTCATGTTTGCATCCTTCATGCTTGAAGGTTGACAATGGATGTTGTGGAAGTCAGTGTCTCCGAACAGGCCCCATCAAGAGATTACATGGGAGTTTCTCATGGCTTTTTTCATTCATCAATATTTATCTGTAGAAGAGAGGGTGGGAAAAGGGATAGAGATGTGTTGTCTACAACAGGCTGATAGCTCCGTGTTGGAATATTTTCAGCACTTTGTGGGGCTAGTCCCTTATGATACAAGGTATGTCACAGATGAATCAATGAAGGCTCGATGCATTGAGGTGGGCCTCTACCTGATCTAAAGTTTCAGGCGTCAGAGTCCAACCTAACTTATTTATTCAATGCGGAAAGACAAGATTTTCATGTAGAAGCTGTGATGTTAGGAGTGCTCGAAGTAGTCGGATTCTAGAAAGGAGACAAAAAAGCGATTAATAGTTGATGGTGCTGGTCATGGAATAAAAAGGCCTCAATATCTTTAATAAACCTATTCAGAGCAAGATAACTTCATGTGTTATCATTGTGGTAAGCTGGGTCACAAGAAGTCATGGTGAGAAAATTCTCCAAAGCCCTCCTAGGCATGTGCATGTCTGGGTCACTTGAGGTGATTCTATTAGGGCATTGATAAAAAGAATTGTAGGGGAGGTTATCAGAAGTGATGTGTTGTTGGGTTTTTGTTTTACGTTTCATGTGTATGTTTAATTTCAGTGTAAGGGATATTTTTTTGTGGAAGTTTTACTAATGGTGTTTTGGTTTTTGAATGTATGGGAATTTCATGGGACTTCTGATAAATTCTGATTTTCAATGCCACTGTGGTTTTAATTTCTAAATCTTGTTCTTTATTTTGTAAAATCAAAAGATATTTGTTTTTTTAATTTTGATTATTAGAACATGAATGTGAGGATAGAGACACTTCAGCCATCAGAGCTCTAGCCAAAAGGCCTTGGAGTTAAGCCGACGTGTATTCAAAAACCTCGTGGTAATTTTATGGAGTTTGGTTATGGTTGTGCATCGGTCATGTGGTGAGGCAGTTTTTGCATTTATGTTGTGGATTCTATGTCATTGAAATTTTTTTTTGTCTCAAAGAGTGTGATGGGCTTATCCCTCGTGAAATGTCACTAACTTTGCCTTTCTGGATGTGAATTTCCGATTTGTGGCCTTTGGTGGACCACCCATGTGAATCAGTTACAGTTTTTGTTTGTTCCCATCTCGAAGTGGTGAATTGTGAATTGTTGTCCATCATAGTTTCATTGATCCCATACATGGGCCCTCCCTCTCTGCCCATGGGGTGAGGATTTTCAGTTTGTGTAGAGTTTTATGTTCTGCTCTTATAATTTTTTTGGGATGTGACTGAGTGGTTTAAATGTTCTTGTTGTTTTTCTTTTATCTTGAGCAAGGCCTGGTTCCAGACTAAGTTGGTTTTCCATTTGGTCACTTATAGGTTGGTCCTTTATGGTTGCGAGATCTGTCATGT
Organism: Viscum album; assembly: GCA_963277665.1. Classification (NCBI taxonomy): domain Eukaryota; kingdom Viridiplantae; phylum Streptophyta; class Magnoliopsida; order Santalales; family Viscaceae; genus Viscum; species Viscum album. Next base: position 1,903,527,300 of record OY728152.1, on the reverse strand, counting down.
GTCTCTTGGAGTTTATCTTAAAACATTACCAGGAATTTTGAATTCTTATGGTGGGGAGTTCATTTGGATGTCCACACTACAGGTGGTCTATTACAGAAAATAGGGTTGAGACTCATTGGTGGTCAATGGAATTTCCTTAGGTTATGATGTTGGATCGTGTATATGTGGAATCCTTAGGTGTTGATCGATCAACTAGATAGTGTGGTGGCTTTATAGGGACAGGAAACGTTATGGTGGGGAGAATTGCCACACCCCGACCTTTGACGTTATTTTATTTTAATTATTTTTCATCCTTTTAATATTTTTGTTGGGGTCTTGGGTGAGTCCCGGATGGAGTTTCTGAGTTTATGTTAAAAAGTACGTGCATTGGGTTCGACGTCGTTGGATACACGGGTAGAGCGCGACATCACGTGGCTTCTCCCAAACAACTGCGTGGCCTTTTAGTCTTCAAAGAAATAAAGTGAATAAATAAATGTTAATTTATTATGTCTTTTAAAATTTTTATGGTTATTATGAATTTTATAATTTTTATTTTTATTGAAAACTATACTTGTTAATTTTATAATTTTGTTATTATTATTATTATTATTATTATTATTATTCTTTTAATTATTTTTATTTTTATCATTATGAATTATTATTATTATTATAATTTATTTAATTATTATTATTACTGCTATTATTATTATTATGAAGTTATTAGTTTTATTTCACTTTTTAGATGGTCTTTTATTTAGTGTTTCTGGAAAACCTACTTCTCTCTCCAATTTGATCCCCCCATTCTTTGTGTGTGCGGTGAAAGAAGGGATCCTCCCTTCACCTCCATCCGTCGATGTGAGTATGCCTCATCGCTACCTCTGGCTGCTCCAGCCTCCTACTCTCATGTGCACTGCACCTCTCAGCCTCACTCTAGCTCTCATCTTGCCCTTGCTGCGCTAGAGAAAACTAGCCCCCATGCCATCCCCTTATAGAACCACCCTAGAACCAACATCCCTCTCTACCTCATATTGGCACCTCAATAGCGCATGTCTGCAGCACCCCCTCACCCTCACCTCCAGCCAGCCGACGCCAAAGCATTCCCCTACCCCAATCTAGCATGCTCCACCAGACCCCATGCGCCTCCTACCCTGCACACTCTACCCAGCCGTATTGGATGTAATGACTTGGAAATTTAAAGTATTTTTTTTAAATACTTTGGAATTTTACTAGAGGGTTTTTCTATCTTTTGAACCGGTGCTCGGAATTGAAATATGAGGGCACCGATGAACTCACAATGCCGGTAATTTCTTAACGGGATCCATAGCGTAGTTGCGTTCGCGCGAGAGGAGAAGTTAAAAATTGGGGGTTTATTTAAGAAGTAAATAAAAATTGTTAGAACAATTTTTATTTCGTAAGGAGGTTATTCCCTCCCATGGGTAGTTAATGGTGCGACCCAAAACCACTTAACTACCCAAGTGTGGAGGTTAGAGAGGTGGGGCCCACACAATCCCCACCATTTAATTTTCTCAAAACTCATTAACATCCCCTAATTAAATTGATAAACCCCCCATTTAATTGCCAACACATTTAATTAATGGCGATCTTCCCTCTCCCTTCTTTTAATCAATGGTCAACATGTTATTAAATGTGGTGATTCAATTTTGGGAGTTTCTTTGCAAGAGTAATTAAATAATAGGAGGAACTTATTATTTAATTTTGGGGAAGTGCTTTCGTTGTGCGAGAGAGATCAAGAGAGATTTGGAGATTTTGGGAGAATGGTGGTCTCTGAAAAAGAACGATGAAGAAGACTGTCCTCCGATGAAGAACGGCGAAGAACGCCAGGTCCTCGATGATCAATGACGCACCACCCATACTCTTCTCAAGAGAGAAGATGCCGCTTCCTCCTCGGCGCACTCCGATGACGCCTACGATCCTCTTCCCCACGATGCCGTCAACCGCGGCACTAATGTTAGAGATCAATTGTTGAGGTATGGGATTTTTGTGTATATTTCATTATGTGATCTATACCCTCAGCATGGCGTGTAATTGTTGGATGATGTTTTAATCCACTAACGTGGTGGGTGCAGATTAACGAACAAGTTCGAACCCACCGCAATTTTGTTCTTGATGCGTGGAATTATTTTCAAAAATGATGCGGTACATTAATGGTGATTGGAGGCCTTCACAGTGATGTATGGGTCTCGAGACGAACGCAGGCACAAACGAGAGTAAAATCGGACCACCAGAATGACTCTGGTGGCCCGTAGAAGCCCTCGACGGCCAGAGGAGGTGGTACCTCAGCGCACCGCTGGAAGAAGCCTGCCGTGGTGAGGGTGGGATCCCACAGCCACGTGGGATTTAAGGGGAAATCACGGCGCCAAATTGGCACCGCATCTGCGGAACAAAGAGGGGCCACTTCCCCCCTGGTCGGGTCGTTGGCCAAGCCGGCATGCCCCCCCCACCCTCGGCTAGGCCGGGGTGGGTCAAGAGGACCAGGCCGTGTTGGTCAATCTAGGCCATGCCCCACCGGGCCGGACCCGAACCTAGGTCGGGACGACCCGATTCGGGCCGATCCTGGGGGGGGGGGGGCTGGGCCAGGTCGGTCCGGGCCCAGACCCCCACTTCGGACCGTTTTCGGTCTTTTGCCCATAACTTGAGCTACAGACCTCCGATCGACGCACCATCAGTTGCGTATAAATCCTTTGAATTGAGAAGGTAGTTTCGATATATTATACTTGAGGTTTCGGTAAAGTTTGTGGATAGCTAGGTTAGTTCGAACTCCAAACCAACTGGGCCCTTGGAGTGAAAACGCTTATATCTTTGGCACAAATGTCACATTCATTTCTATATCATGGTTAAGTTTGACATATAGATCTTACAAAAAGGACTCATTCATCATCATAATTTACTCTATGATAAATGAGTGTAGAATATATACATGAGATCACCCAATATAAATTATATTTGCATTAAAGTGAACACCCATTATAATCAATGGGTATGGTATTCACTAAATAATTTTTTTGGCCTTAAAAAACATAGGGAAATTTCAATAGCATAATAGTGTCACATAAAGAATCATAAAATGGTTTGATGAGAGGAGAAGTTGTATATAATCACATATAAATAAAATGTTCAGTAATATAGAATGGAACTAAATATACCAATATTAAAAATTAGAAATAAAAGGTGTAAGGTAGTTATGAATCATGAATAAATAAGATAATCCTAACTATATATCGGCATGGTAATGAGTGTACCTAATGGATCATGGGAGGATTAATGATAGTGAAATGGAGAAATCATCATTTCTAAATTAAATAGAATGTAAGGGGAATAAAAAATAAAACATACAACCATATGAAAATGAAATTTAAGATATATAAAATAAAAGAAGTTATTTAATGGAAATTAGAAGAGAGAAATCCTTAATAAATTCCGATATTGTAACATGTGTACATAAAGTATCACAGAAGGCTTAATGATAGTGAAAGGAAGATCTAATTATTTATACATAAAATGTATGTTAATGATAATATTTAAGAACATATCCAAAAATAATAAAAAAGTAAATTTATAGACATAAAAAGAACTAATTAATAAAAAAAGAGAGTGGAAGATCCCTTACCTAAGAGTGTGAATCCAAATGTTTTGGTGGGGCTTATTGAGAGAATGGTGGTGCCTTGGGAGGACTTCACAAAGTGGAGGGTATAAATTTTATGTGCTACTAATAGTTTTAGTGATGACAATGGGATCTTGTGTTTGTTTATATTGGGATATAAGAAGATTTTTTATTATTTAGGTTTGGACTATACAAAATAACATGACCAAAACCACAAACCATGCCATTTTTTTTACCTATGGTTTCTACAAAATGGAATTGGTTATCATTATTTTTTAATACTATGGACTGAACTGAATAAAATAATTCCTTTTCTTATATTAAGGTGAGTCACATTCTTAAAGAAAGGATTTTAAAATCTTAAAATATATAATTAATTTTGGAGGATTCATAGATTTATAAGAAACATAAAATAAACACAAAATAATATTATTTTAAAGCGAAAACATATATCAGTTTCTGGTTCCCATATATAGTAATTATTACATCACTTTTTTGTCATTGTGATGTTATAATACAGAAAGTATATTTATACGGTATTTAATTTTTATATAAAAATTCAACAGTCTCAAAAAATTATGAAAAATTCACTGTTGGATAATTTAGATATTATGATTCAAAAAGAATATTCATTTTATATAAATAATAATATTAATATGATAATTTTAACTTTTAAAATAATATCAAAATTCTTTAGAAGATTTGGTTTTTATTACAATAATAGTTTTCAAACCCTTATAAATATTATATTTTTATTCATAAAAGTGATATAATAATTTATATTTAATATTTTTTTAATATTAATATTTTATTAAAATGTTATTTATTTCCCAAAATCCATTAATTCATCAAAGTAAATTTCTTAATTGAATTTTTATATTACCTAAGAATACTATTTGTGTTTTATTATAAAAAAATAAAAAACATTTATAATGTAACAATAATAAGATGAAAATATATTCATAATTTAATAATAAACAATTTACATTGTCACAATGATAGGTTCTTGATACATATCTCTTCAATACAATAGAAAATTCCCGACGAGTAAGGTTGAAAATGGTTGAACTTTCATGGGGTGGTTCAACAAACATGGTCTGATCCATGATCTTGATGAGCTTGGACTTCTCCCATAAATTGTTTCACTAATTCTTGTGTTTTTGGATCTCAGGATGGGATTTACCAAGGGAAAATCCTTGTGTAACTATCTCCCTCAGAATCACTGATAAATGGACTTCATAGGGTATGATACTTTTGGTTGAGTCAATCACTTCTTTTGTTCTTATGAATTGGATTCATTAAAACCTCATATTTATACTAACCACGTGATCACCATTCAATGACTATATTATCAATGGTAATGATACATAATGGTCATTTAAATCCAATTGGATATAATAAAACATAATAATTTCGTGTGTTTTGTATAACCATCTTATATAGTAAGACATTTATTTAAATAAAATGTGGAATTTTATTTATAACAGTTTGTATCATTACAATATTTCTCAATTATGAAATTTCTCCCTCAAAATTCTCTTTTCATGCACTAAAACAGACAAGGGTAACTTTGTTTCATCTCCTCCTCTGGTTCACAGGTATCTTCTTCAATATTTTGGTTTCTCCATAACAATTTGACAATGTTCATTGTCTTATTTTGTAGAACCTCTTCTCTATAATCTAATATTTTCATATTATCCTCCTAATAGGAATGATCATTCTATAATGGTACCACCTCTGGATTGAGTACATGTGAGGGTTCTAGTATTTACTTTCTCAAGAGGGATGCAAGTAATACATCATGTAATTGAGATGGGTTTGGTGAGAGTGATAGTCGATAAAAAACTACTCTGATGCGATCAAGGATATCAAAGGAGTCAATGTATCGTGGACTAAGCCTTCCATTCTTCTAAAATCTCAATACCTTCCTCTATAGAGATATGTAGAGTAATACCATGTCTCCAACATCAAAATGTATTTTTCGTCAAAGATTATTGGAATTTATCTTATGTCGACTCTAAGTATCCTTGATGTCATACTAAATGGTTTTAACATTCTACGCAATTTCCTCAACTATTTCAAGACCTAGCAGTTTTCATTCCCCTACATTATACTTACATTCATGTGTTCTGTACCTCTTCCCATAAAGGTATTCCTAGGGAGATATTTAGATGTTCAAGTGTAAAATTGTTACTGTAAGAGAACAAGACCAAATGAAGTCATTGGTCACATCCTCTTTTGCATTCCACATAACATGATTATAACACATCTTCTAGTTTCTAAATAGTCATATCATATTGTCCATTTGTTTGAGGATGATAGGTTTTACAAAATATCAATTCAGTTTTATAACATGTTAGAGAACATTCCAAAACATGGATTTTCATATAAGACCTCTATCAAATTCAATCAATAGTGGTACTTCATGTATCTTTACCACTTCACTAATGCATATCCTTACATGTTGATCTAGTGATAATCCCTCTAAAATTGTGTGAAAGTGAGTTGTAGTTGTAAGGTGATCCAAAAAAACACATATAGAATTATTTCCCTTAGATGTTTTCATATGTCTGGAGACAAATTCCATAGTGATTTTCTCAGATTTCCATGTTCGTATTGGTAATGGTTTCATCATCCCCTTATACGTCTTCTTTTCATCCTTCACATGCTGGAAAACAAGGTACATAGATGTATATTCAGTGATCTCCTTCTACATGTTGTCCCACCAATAGTTCTCATAGAGATCATGATAAATCATTGTGCTTCCTAGGTGAGTAGAGAATGTCGAACACTGTGTATCATCAAATTGTTAATTATTTTACTTAGGATTTAGTGGGACACATAGTCTTGACCCAAATCTCTGAATTCTTTATTCATTAACAATTAACTCCAATGATTTCCGTTTTCTTATAGTTTCCACTTTCTTATGAATTCCCACATCATGTCTTTGATAATCCTTTAACCTCTCTATAAGATACGGTTGAGCAATAATTTATGAAAATATTTAAGATGTTCCTTTCTTTACAAATCACATGTCCATCCTTTTTAAGTCTATGGAAATTTGATCCCCATCAATTATCATTGATGATAGAATTGATGGATAATTTATACTTTGGGTGTCATCCACTTTATTTTCTTTCCCTAGATTGTAATGAATTGAGCATTCATATTCCTTGTTCAGATCTAACCAACCTCATTGGTGTATATTCATCTCTTTCTTTGTGAAAATATACTTGGGGCTTTTGTGTTCTATATATAATTCATAATTAACCCCAAAGATAATTTCACCATGTTTTTAAGGTGAAGATCAATTCCCCAACTATATATCATGAGTTGGGTAGTTCTGTTCATTAACATTTAACTACCATGAAGCACAAGCTATTAATTTTTCATTTTGTATTAACACAGGACTTAATACTTTCATTTAAGCATCACATAATACCACGAAACGTTCTCAACTTGTGGGAAGTGTGTGTACAGAAGCAGTGATGAGCCTCCTTTTCAACTTTTTAAATATCTATTCACATTCAACATTCCATGAAAACTTTATTCCCATCTACGTTATCTTGGTTATATGTTTTGACTATCATGATAAATTTCTCACAAATCGACGATAGTACCTAGTTAATCCATGGAAACTATAGATATCTTTCATTGATGATGGCCTCAGTCATCCTTCAATTGATTCTATTTTTAAGGGTCCATAGATATCCCATTTCTTGTGATGATGTACCCAAATAAAGATAATTTCATCAACCAAAAATCACATTTTATGTATTTGGAATAAAACATATCCATTTGTAGGGTCTTTAGAATAGTGATCTGATGCTCCTGATGCTCCTCCTTGGTTTTGGATTATCTTAGAATATCATATCTAAATACTACCACAAATTTTTAAGGTGACCTATAAAGACTCTATTAGTCAATTCCATGAAGATTTCTGGAGAATTAGTGACTCTAAATGGAATCACTATGAACTCATAGTTCTTGTACCTTGTACAAAAAGCGATCTTGTGGATATATTCCTTCATCACACTTAGTTGATAATATCCCAATTGATGATTCACTTATGAGAAGTATTGTGATCCACATAGTTGATCTAATGAGTCATCAATCTAAGGTAGATAATAATTTTTCTTTATCCTGATCTTTTTTATCACATGATAATTGATGTAAAGGTGTAATGAACCATCATTTTCTTGAAAAAGAGGACTATTTCATCCCACAGTGAAGCACTTAGGCAAAAGAACCCTTAATCCAAATTCTCCAATATTTATTTCTTAAACTCATAAAGTTCCTTGAAAACCATTTTATGTAAAATCTTTGATAATAGAATTCTCCAATGTATAAGATCGATTAAAAATGAAACCTCTAGTCTAAGAGGAATATTAGGAAATTCCTTGGGAAACACAACAACATATTCCCTCACAATATGAATGTATTTTAAGATTTTTTTTTTCCTTAGACTCAATCATTTCATCTAGATACTCATGTTGGTAGGGAAATAATATCCATTATTGTAATTATGGTGCTATATAAGATTCATTATCCTCCTTGCACTGGTATAGAATCACGAGTTGATTTTCAATAAGGAGAGTTATTTTCTTGTCATGTAAATTTATATTTTCTCTATGAATGAAAATCCAATCCAGGCCCATAATTGCATAAAATTCCACCAAAGTGATTATGAAAGTTTTCATTGTGAAATTTATCCCATAAACACTAAAAAAGGAGGAGTTATATACTTGGGATTCATAATTCCGCCATTTTTTGTTTTCATTGATAACTATACATCCACGATTTATGGCTGTGTTTGAATAATTCCACTAATATTTTTTAATACAAAGGAATGTGTAGAAATAGTATTAAAAAGTACATTTTCTATTATTGAATGAATAACAAGTGTACCAGTCACAACTTCATTTTCAGGATCCACCTCTGTAGTTGTGATCGAAAAAGATCTCACTTGCTACATTTGAGGTAGTTGGTTGTCTTGGAAAACCCCATTTCTTAGGGAATTGATTTGAAAAGTGCCCAAGTTCTCTATAGTTAAGGGAATGAATAAGGCACTCAGGGTTGATTGGTGTATTCCTTTCCTCTGTTTCATTAGTGGGTTTCTCCTGTAGGTAGTCATTAGCTATGTGTTCTTCCTTCCCACACCTAAAGCATTTACTCATTCCCATAAGGAAATTTCCTAGGTGCTTCTTTCCCTACATTTTACATGGGGATGTTTAAGATTATTAGCACCTTTGGACTTCTCCATCAGACTTCTCAAATTATGCTCCACTTTTTTCTTTTTATCCACATGATATCATTGAGTTTCGATAATATCCATTTCAACTTTGAGTGAACATTAGATAATTTACTCATAGATATAAATTTCATGAATCTATAAGGATTTTTGTAGAATAAAATTTATCTCACTAAATAAAAATTCAAACATACATTCATGTTTAACAACAATGTAGAAGGAATATCAGAAAGTCCTATAACGTTCTCCTCATACACTTCGATAGATTGTTCATCTTTCTACTTGAGGGAAAGGAAATCCATTTTCATTTTAATATGGAAAGTATGAGGAAAATATTTATCTATTTTTTTGGAATTTCAACCACTCCATCACTTTGATATCTTCATCAAGATTTCTATTCATAATTAATGTCCACCGCTTATCAACATCTCCATCCGTATGATAAAAAACCATAAGAACCATATCCTTTTTAGAATATTAAGAGATGTAGAATATATTCTCAATGGATTTGATCCATTGTTCTATGATTAAGAGATTGAACGATACATTGGAAGTAAGTGGTCTTTGTAACATGAAGCTATTGATTGTAGTTTATTCTCTATTGGGGGGGGGTGAACACTCTTATTGATATAGGTATTTGTTCAGAATCTAAGTCAACAGAGAGTGTATCTTCAAAAATTTTGCGATCCCTACTCCCATAATTATAGGAACTTAATTGGGGTTGTCATCATATTGTCTATCACATTTACCATTTACTCAATTCCTTCTTTTTTGGGATATTGGGTAGAATAAAGGGAAAAATAGGGATTATTATTTTTAAGCTATATTATACATAAATGGTAATTTAATGAAATTAATGGAGGTAAATCATAATTTATAATTGTTTCCCTATATTTTAAATTTTTATTCTTCAATCTATGTTATATATGATATATTTCCTAAAATATATTCTGATGGGATTTTTTATTTCCTTAATACTTCTTCATAATGATATTATGAATTCACCAATGAAAATCCCTATAGAGTGTCAAACCAGGTGCGTAGTAAGGGCCATTGTTGTGTACCAGGTTACCACAAGTTAGGCCTGAGATACCTTACAAAGTTGTTACCTTTAGGTACATCTCTTATGGAACCACGTCTATATGTAGTATCCATACGTGGTTGAATTTTATTGATAAAATACATAATTTATACATAACACGATTTATGGATTTTTTATTATAATTTTTCTTATCCCAAAGTATTTTTCTAGTGTTTTCGGATCCAAAATCTAAAAATTACTATATTTTTTCTCTCATACCAACTATAATAACCCATATATTTATTTCACATTAATTATTGATTTATTACATAAAAAAATACATAATAGAACCCAAACGATCAATAATTCAACTATATTTGGGAATTAAGTATATATCATAAATTATTGAACATGGGATACGACGACATTATTGAAAACGTCCTTAACATGGTTCTAAAATTTGAATGATTTTAACATTGCATGGGATAACCTGGGAAAAAACATAATAAATTGGTGAGATATAAAGACTATTAAGGGAATAAACATGACATATGATGATAAATGTTATAAAATATACATATCAACTGGTCATAGAAAGAGTAGGAATCATAAACATCATCCATGAGACACGATATTTTATGATAATCAGAATGCTGGAAATGTTGAAACAACTTAAAACACTACATAAAAAACATAGGTCAAGGATATGCCGACAAATACACATGGTGTAAAAAGTAAAAGAAATGATATATTTTCACTCCCTATCCCAACATGACATATCATGATACTAGATTTTACCCAATGCATTGGAGCACTATATAATTCCAGGAACACCCGTCACATTCATTTCAATCTCATTCTTATACATGACACATAAATCTTAAAAAATGGATTCATTCATCATCATAACAATAATAGAGTGTAGAATAAAATTAAATAACCCAATAAAAATTATTTTTTCATAAAGGTGAACACCCTTGATAGGAAATTGGAATGATATTTACAACACAGTTGGTTTGACATGAAAAATCGTGTTGAAATTTCAGTAGCATAACCTCATCACCTAAAAAATCATAAAATGGGTTTATGAGAGTGAAATGTGTATCTAATAACTTAAAAGTAAAATGGGAAGTAATATTAAACTATAATAATATATCCCAACAGTATAAATTATAAATAAAAGTCATAAGGTAACGATGAATATTGAATAATGAAGAGAATCTTAACTATATTTCTGCAAGGTCACATGGGTACATAAAGCATAATAGGAGGATTAATGAGAGTGAAATGTGCATTTGATCATTTATAAATAAAATTTTACGTTTTTGGAATATTTAAGAACATATCCTAACATAATAAAATGGATTTTAAGATATATATATATCATAAAAGAAGTGCTTGAATATAAATGATATGAGAAAAATCCTTAAAATATTATAGCATAGTAATGGGTGTAAATAAAGTATGATGAATGTATTAATGAGTGTTAAAGGAAGATACAATTATTTATTAATAAAATGGACAGTAAGGGGAATATGTAATAACATATCCCAAAATTATCTAATATAAATTGGGAGACATAGCAAAAAGAAGTGCTTGATTAAAAATGAGTATAGTGGCACATCCATAACTTGAGTGAGTGACTCCAAATGATTGGGAGGGGCTTTGTGAGAGATTTGGGTCTCTTTAAAAGGAGTCTAGAGATTTTAGGGAAGAGTATGGACATGCTCCATGTTGTTTGAGTGAAGGGAAATTAGAGATTGGGTGACATTATATAGGAAAAAGGGGATTTATTTAATATTTATGTTTTGGACTATACATAACAAAATAACTAAAACCAAAGACCATACCTTGGATATTCCCATGGTTTATACCAAATTAAAGTGGTTTTCAATATTTTATATATCCAAGGGATTAACTTAGAGAAATAATTTCATTTCTTATGTGGAGGTGATTCACACTTATAAAGAAAGGATTTCAAAATCATAAAGTATATTCTATGTTTTGGAGTATTTAGAATGAATTTATAAGAAAAATAAAAAAACTTAAATGACATTATTTTAGACATAAAAAACATATTTTCTCTCATATCCCATTTTATATAATTATTACATCACTTTTGGGAAATTATGAGGCCATAATACACAAATTATATTTCTTTGGTATTGAATTTTTACTCGAAAATTCGACTGTTTTTGAAAATTATGAAAAATTCACTATAAGATAATTTCAAGGTTTTGATTCCATAAATACTATTCATTTTATTTATTATTTTTAATATATGTGAATTTCAATTTTATGGTAAAACATTCATTGATTATGAAATGATGGGTTTTTTTGACAATAGCAGTTTTCAAACCCTAATAAAAATTAAAATGCCCTCATTAAAATTATTCTATCCTTTTTATTTAACAAAAATATTTAATATTAATATTTTATCAAAATATTATTTATTTCCAAAAAATTAGATTATTTATCAAAATAAATTTTTTAAATGAATTTGAGTATTACCCAAAACACTAGTTGTGTTTTGTTGTAACAAAATAAAAATTACTTACAATTTAACATTAAATTGATGATATTAAATTAATCATTATATGTTGAATAATTTATATACTCATAATCCCAGGGTCATGATACATATCCCTTTAATACACCATAAAATTTCCAAAGAGTATGGTGAGCGATGGTTGGACTTTCATGGGGTTGTTCAACAAACATGAATCGAGTCCTGAACTCTATGACCATAAATTTCACCCATATTTTTTTATCATGCTTAAATTTTTAGATCTCATAATCATAGTGGAAACAGATAAATTCCAATGATTCTTTTGCCCTTATAAGCACTGATAAATGGGATTCATATGGTATGATCCTAGTGGTTGAGGTCATCACTTCTTTTTGCTAGGTCAATATTATTTGTTAATACCATATATTTATACTAACCATGTGATCAATGTTCAACAACTATATTATCAACGGTTATGATAGTTATTGGTAATCTAAATCCAATTATTTATAATAAAACTTAATAAGAGCATCTGTTTTCTATATCCATATTACATAGTAAAATATTTAATTTAAAAATGGGAATTTTATTTATAACATTTCAGGTCATTATAGTATGACAATGCTTAGAGTTCTCCATTATATTTGTGGATATCTCTTTTTATGGAACCTCTTCATCATCCAGACAAAGGGACTTGATATAATTATTATGATGGATTGGTTGGTTCCCTATCAAGATTAGATTGATTTTATCACTGAAAGGTGTCCTTCTTTTCACCATAATGCATTTAGTACAATCTATAATAAATAATTTTACATCAATGATAGTCAATATGGACTAGATCATCATATTCTAGGGAGAGGGTCAGCCAAGATTTACATTCCTCTTCTAGATAATCGGGGAATAAATCAGATAATTTTATCTTTGGTGGTGGAAAGTTTCATGGATGTATTTCTTGATGATTTTTTTGGATTTCTTCCTAAGAGAGAGGAAGAGATCACTTTTGTGCTAGTTCTATGAGTAACTCCAGAATATATTCCTCCTTATAGGATATCTTCTATTATGTTTCAGGAACTCAAGAAAAAAATTAGTAGACATAGGAGCTAAAGAATTAATTTGAAACAGTACTTCACCTTAAGGTTCACTCATTATTTTCCCCATGAAGGTGGATGAGACCCTCAAGATATGTGTTCATTATAAATGGTTGGGTTAGCATATGGTTAAGAACCAATATCCATTACTTTTTATAGAAGACATGTGTGAATAGATCTAAGGATCTAGGGTTTTATCAAAGACTTACTTGAGGTCATGTTATATTGAGGTGTGAGTTATACCCTAAGATATACCATGTACAAAATTTCATAGTAGATATGGATTGTATGAGCTTTTGGTAATATTATTTGGTATATTTAATGCACCAACTATTTTTATGGAAATGATGAATCAATTTTTTCACCCATACATGGACTCCTTTATAGCAGTTTTCATGGATGATATATTAGTGTATTATCAAACATGGCATGATCATTCCAAACACTTTGAAATTGTATTGAATACACAGATAGAGAACTAGATATATGCTATGCTCACAAAATTCCCCTTATATAGAGATAAACTTCACTTCTAGGGTCACATAATATTGGAATCTGGGGTTTTGTGGATCCAGAAATGGTGAGAGCCACAGTTTCTTAAGGATTATCTCAAGAACGTCTTTGATATATGGATTTTCTTGTGAATTTCTAGTTATTAATATAATTTTATTAATTTAATTTCATTTATTTTATAATCACTTATAGGCTAGACCAAGAATGGTGTATGATTTATATGGTCTAAAGCTTCTGAGGATGCCTTTAAGGTGTTGAATGGAAGGATTAATTCACTACTAATGCTTATTCAACTCGATGTTTGTAGGGGATATATCATATATTTTTATGTTTTCAGCATTGGTTATGTGCAATTTTGATATTAGAAGATCGAGTCATGGTGTATGTGTCTCACTAGTTGAGGAAACATAAGTGTAATTAACCGAGACAAGATATTGACCTTACAGCTACAGTTCATGCCTTACACTTTCGAAGACATAATTTTAACAGAGCATTTTTCATCCTGAAAACGTTCAATAAATGTTTTAAATACATATTCAATCAGCATGAAAATAATCATAGATAGTGAATATGGATTTAATATCTTCAATAATATTTTTTGATCATTTCAATACACCTAGTAATATAAATTCAATGGATGATACTCTAAGATAGAAGTCTCTAACACAAGATATCTAGGAGGCTTGTAAAGAGTGGATGTTGGTGAATCTTCATTCCAAGATTCATATAACGATTTAGAAGTACCACAAGTAGAAATTACTTACTTTTTTAGTAGTAATGTCATCACTATTGGATTGAGTGATGATGCGGTAGTTTTTTGATCCTGATGGCTTTGTCCTGAGGGAAGGTACTTCATGTGATGAACCACTGACTAGTTGGGTTTTGGATGGTGATGAGATCTTGTACCTTTATGGATGTGTATTTTTTTGAAGAGACATTCTAGGGGAGTTGATATGAGAATCTCATTCCTTCAAATGAGAAGTACATCCTAGAATCTCCAAGATATATTGGGACTTAATCCACTAGTATTAGTGGCCTAGGATGAAAAGGAATATTATGGGTTTTGTTAATGAGAAACCCACAATTCTGTAGGTGAGGGAAGAACACCAATAGCCTATAAGACTTTTATAACTATTATCCATTTCCAATTATAAAAGGGATAACATCACTATAGATTTTATGAAAAGCTTACAAAATTCCATTTAGGGAAGTAATGATACGTGGGTCATCATGTATAGACTAATGAAGGTCACCAACTTCATTATTATCAGATACACCTTCTCATTGGTTGAAATTCATGGTCTTTACATTCGATAAATTATATTCCTTCATGGGGTCCCACATACTATCATATCAGATAGGGATGACAGTTTTACTTCTCAATTATATAAAGGGATGTAGGGGGATCATAGTTCATAGGTACTTTTGAGTACACCATACCACACATAAACTGATGGTAAGTCCATGCATAATATATATGTTTTATAGAAAATGCTTCAAGCAAATATCCTTGATTTTTAATGGTTCTTGGGATGAAAAATTACCTCTTTCTATGATTAGTTATAATAACAATTTCCATGTTATTATATAGATGGTTGAATATAATGAACTATATAGTAGGTAATGCGGATTACCTCTTTACGTGTTAGAGGTTGGGGAGAAAGTTCTACTAGGACCACATCTCATTCAGGGGACATCAGATCAGGTATAATAGATCCAAGAGGATATGGTTACAAATTAGTGTAGGAAAAAGTCTTATGTCGTTCATCGCCACTAACCTCTAGAGTTTAAGGTGGGAGATTGGGATTTTATGATTTTTACTAGATTGGGTCATTGACGGATTCATAGGTAAGGGAAACTGACACATAGATATGTAGGAACTTTTGAGATAATGCATAGAGTTATAGCGGTATCCTATTAGATAACTTTTCCTCCGAGGCATATGGTCATGCATGACTTCTTCCGTGTTTTGTATATTTCCCCTTACTATTTTGATATATCTAATACCTTTGATTAAAATGAATTAAATATTGACGATTATACTCTTTCAATGATTATATAGTCCATATTATTGATTACAACATAAATACACTTTAGTGTAGGCCAGTTCCTATAGTCCTGGTGTTATGGAAGCATGAACATGTACAATATGAGACTTGAGAGTGAGAGTATTACATACTTTCTCTTTATCTAGAATTATTATTAAATGTTGTTCAACCAGCCTATGAAGAATAAATAAAAGTTGATTTGTGATAAGGAGGGTATGTTGTAAGATCCCATTTTTTGATGGGGTAAAAATTCCTTAGTTTCCAGTATAAATATTTTGTTTTATTTTAAAGATTGTTATTATGATTCTAAGGAAGAATTCAAGAGTATCCATAGCGTGGTCAGATCCTAGATCACAATTATTTAGATAAATAGGCATAGACACATGTTATATTCATGGTTAGAAAATAATTTTGTTGTATAACGATTTGAAAAAAAACATGAATATCACACTTTTTTAATCATGTGAGGGATTCCACACACTGCTGCAATACCTATATTTTTTTTGTAGGTGTATTTTATATAGATTAAACTTGGTTTTTAATAACCATGATCCTAGATCATAATGGTGTGTTCTATGGGACAGAACTGAGCACACCGTATTTGAAACCATATGAATGGACAACACGAGGGGCTTGTTCCTAAAGAGTGTGAAAAAAAGATGGCACATAATTTTTAATACCATGTGTCCAAACTATTGTCCCCATAAAAGTGGTGAAATTAGTTTTTTCTATTAAATACATCAATACCTTAACCCTCATTCTCATTTAATGCATAATTTCTACTTGAGAACTACCTTCTCCTTCTCTTCCATGGATTTCAAATATCTACGACATACATTCTTTGAATGGAATAATTTTCATCACATTTAATCACTCTTTGTATGAATATCAATCCTCATCCTTCTATACTCATTTTCTCTCTTCATCTTGAATTCTATTTCTATATGAGATCATATGCATTATTTTTAGGTAATTTTTCTACATCATTGATTTATTTCATTTTAAATTGAATTTGAAACTAATATCAAATGATGATTCATATACAATCATAAGATAGGTGTTCCAATAAATTTCACCAATATTTTGGATTTATATATAATGATTCTTCATTCCACATGTCATACATTCCATGGAATTCCTTTAAAATGTGAAATACATTTAAATAAATTTCTATACTTTGAAGTGATACTCTTTATACCCATGAAATTGGAGGTCGTAAACCTTGACTATTACCACACCTTTGGGTGTATTTATTATATACCCTTGACACCTTTAAAATTTTCAATAAGACAAAACCACCCCCAAAGTAGGTCTGTATTGTCTATTATTATTCAAATAAATGAACTGAATAAATTGAAAATGTTAAATGAAATGGATAGAATGTTAATATAAAGGTCACATCACTTGGATCTAGTTGAATGTTGAATCATTCCCCGGACCAAATGGGATTAAATGAAAGATGAATGTAATGATCATGTCACCCAGTACTTGTGTAATTATTAATTATGATCATAACTATAATTATGATTATTAATAGTTCAATAATTATTATATCATACCTGATTATGGTCACATTGCTATATTACCTTGACTGTGTGGTATACCATAAGTGCTACATGGAAAATCAATTTGGTTTTCCTTTAATGGACACATGGGAGGATGAAAAATTCATTAATACATATACTATGTGAATGAAGACACTTAGATTTAATCTTGATTTTTGAATGTGAATGCCCTATATTGGAACCGAGGATTCCAAATACTTCTTGAAATTAAATTGAATTCCATGGATGAATCTCCTTATATTTAACTTGATATTATTACCCTACATGGATTATTCTTTTGGATCCTTTCAAGTATCACAACAAGGCTAGATGGATCTTTTCCCAGGTCTTCGGTAGAAATCCCCTTTATGTTGAATTGTAAAGGGTGTATCCCTATGGATTTCACATAGATTATAAAACATAGATTCCCCAAAAATTATGAGTCCCTGCATTATTATAACTACTTATAGATTACATGGTTGTATTCCTTAGATCTCATATTTATAAATATAAATTTCAAATATAAAGTGCTCAAAAAATATTCCCTATTAAGCTGAAGTAGGTAGTATTAGAGGTGTCTCCCATAGGGAACCCAGAACAAAATGGTATTATTATTTACTACCATAATTTATTTTACCACTACACTAATAATCTTATATTCCTAGACTGGATAGTTATAGATAGCTTTGGTGGCTTCCTAGAGAGTTTTACTCACACCATGATAAGTCTACAGATTTGTAGTCGGAATGATTTTAGGGATACACGATGGTAAAAAATAACCACATTACAGATGCTTGATTTTATGTACTAGGATATAGTATGAGATTAGTGAAATCATATTGTGCTCATGATTCTATTAAAAATATATTTTGGTATTATTTACATTTTTATATCATGTATTGTAACATAAACCAATTTTCATGTTCCCATAAATCCCCATTTTTATTCAACATCATCACATCATCTTTTTTATTTGATAAAAGTTATTTTTATGTCTATTTATGACTATCTGGATGTTTATTTACACTATTTGTGATATTTATATTTCCTTTTATTAGAATAACTATTTTTTCATTAATATATCACCACTACCCCAATATGATAATGTGAGTATAGTCTCTCCCTCATACCATCATAGACCCTCACCGCTAGTTGATAACCACTAGTGTACTGAGATTCATGCATAAGGAAATGTGGACAACCATGTAAGGATGATTATCATTAAACTGGGAAAAAGATATAATTAAACCTTTCTTATAAACTTCTTTTATTATTTGGTTTGTTTTGGGAGGGTTTGAATGTATTTTAAAAGTATGACTTTTTATTAAAATCACTAATATACATGATAATTTCCAAGAGAAATTGAGATATGGTTTTTATATCCCTTTAAAAAAATTCATTTGGATTTTAAAACCTATTTTAAATGTGATAAAATTTCCCCATAATGTTGTTTAAATCTGATTGTGACCATTAAACATGTTTTTGAACTATTAAATTTAATATATTTCAAGAATAACTATTATAAATTCTTATCCTTTATTTAATTTCAACATTGTGGATAATTTTGAGTTCTAAGTGTGGGAAAAGTGTGATTATATTGTGTTAATATATATTTCATTGATGTACGCATTATGATTACCTATTATTTTAAATTAACTATTTTCATGATTTAATATTTATTTTCAATTGTCTTATATTTTTTTCACAATTGAAGGATGTTTTTTATCATTGAGGGAATTATCGTCTTTATTGAACCATGATCATAATATTAAAACATTATTCCAATTACCTATCTAAAATTTATTATTTTGGAAAAATTTTGGAATTATGTATCACCATCATTAATGATTATAAATATTTTGATTTAATTTCAATGTTTAAGACCTATATTCAAATAGTATATCAACAGAACTCCTTGTCCTTTTTGAGAATTTTATTATTAATATTAAAATAGAGGATGAGTTAATAATGATTCCTTTTAATTATTAAACCAAATAATCCACTTGTTGTTTATATTTATTCCTTATGTTGAAATATGTAAGTTTTTAACCAAGGAAAAATGGAAATTTTTAAGGATTGCTGAATGCAAACTGATGTTTGTCGATTTTTATAAAATATTCCAATTCAATCAGTTTTTGTAAATTTATTAACCAAATTCTAGAAAAAAAATTTATTTGAGATGTGAAATAGACCTTTATTACATGAATGAATCTATGGGGTAAAATACTTTGCAGAATAAATTCATTGTTGCAAACGAAAATATTTCGTTTTTAAGATGAATTTACTACCACTATATTTTTTTACATTGATTTATTGAGGAAAAAAATAAATCTATGTGAGGGGTAATTTTATTTAGATTTAATTTAATACTTTATCCTATTTATGATATTTTAATGATTTAATTTTAAAAATGTTATTTAAATGAAAGATTAAAAAATTTGGATCTTTATTTATTAAATTTACCATAGATTTTTATAAATGTGTGTTTATAGTACTTAATTGATAAATGATATTTTATTTAATTGTCATATATTTCAGAGCAAACATTTTAGTTGTTTTTAGTAAACCTTTATAGTGTTGTAATTTCTAGTTGATTTTGATGAGGTTAGATTATTGAGTGAATTCTTTCATTGTTCCTTATAAATATTTTCAATGGAATATATTAAATAATATTTATCCCACATTTTTTGTTTGGAATTTAATTTTCTATCATTATTCACTTTTAATTGATCATTTTAATATACAATTAAATTCTATTTTTAATTTTGAAGCTTAATAATGGTATTTGTGCTATAACGGAACCATCATAATGTTCAAATTTCACCTACATTACAGTAACATTGGGATTTATGCGGCAACATAAGGGTCACTATAAAATTGAGGGGCATGAATTAAGGTTATTTTCAGTGAATTTGGGGCTGTGTAATGGTCATATAGGTATTGTGTAAAGGTGTAGAAGTCGTTTTTGTATGTGTAAGAATAAAAAAGTACTCATGTAAGGGTAACCATGAAATCTTGTAAGGGTACATCATTTCTTCAACCAATCTACATCATGTTATATATGATAATTTTAAAACTAAAAAAGGGAACCACTATGGTTATAGTCCCTTTGTAATGGTCTTCACCAGTCCAAATCAAGGTAAATGCCACACATCAAATTTTATGTAAGGGTTTGGATATATTTTGTAGGTTGATCACCACAATTGAAGAGTATCATGTATTGGTACCGCAATGCTCTGTAGACCAATATGAATTCTATCTATCACTCATATAAGGGTATCCTAAGCTTCGTAGAGGCTATGTAAATGTTATGTGTGGATTAAATACTCAGGTTCCATATTTTATCAAATCAAATTAAAATAAAAGGTAATTAAATTTAATATGAATTATATTGAAGAAAAATTAAATATTATTGAAGAGTCTAATATAATAATCAATGACTGCATGTGGGCATATCAAAATTTCTAGGAAATTACTCTTGAGTTACAACAAAAGAGATAATGAACAATGATGACTATTACAAGAAGACCAACCACTTGAACTAGGGTCTTGACTATAAGCTGAGATGATGGGATTTGGGATAAAGAGACATCTTAAAAATAATAGGTCATTTTCATTTGAAAGGGAAATTAATTAAGGTGAAGAACTAATTCTTATACACTATCTATATTGGATATTACTAATAGATCAAGAGTATTTGATGGAGTTATAGGCAAATGTTATACTTCATGGAAAATGGAATCTTGAGATAGATTGGGGATTGTGATTTGATCTTGAAAGAGAATATTTATTCCACATTATATAATTTTGACATTACTTACTATATTGAAAATCATATTTTTCCATTTTTGAACATTAATTATGAAAAAATATATGTTAGGAATAAATTTTTTTTGTATGTTTAAATTTTAATTATCTTCATTTCTTTCTTGATGTTTTATTTCTATTATTCATGGAAATCTCTTTTCTCTAATTTATATCTTGTCTTGGTAGATGATTAAATAGTATAAAACCAACATCATTACAGTTTTCTACCATTTATTTGAAAATAATAAATTGTTAGAGTGAGTAATGGGATACATTGAATGGATGATAAAATATAAATGAAAATTTATTACATGAATGTATTCATAATATTAATTATTTTTGAAAATATTATCTTGAGAATAATACCTTAAATATAATAAATTAATTATACTTTCCTCTCAAACATTATTGGTCTATCTCCTCCAAATAACCCTTAAGTTTTATGTTCTTAAACACCAATCATTACACTCATATTTATTCAACCACTTTTCAAACACACATTTTAGATTTTCACCACTTTCTCAATATATATATTTACTATCTTAGAATTAAATAAGGACCTTATTTCACATACCCACTATCAATTGGGGTTGATTCTACTTTCCCCTGCACTAGTATGAGTAAGTGATTATAAATTGATAAATTTATAATATAATGATGGTGAATCAGTAAAATATCTTCTAAAATTAATTTAAATATGTTATTAAAACATTTAAACACATGGAGTGTAAGTGGTGGAAACACTACTTCTAATAATTCTTTATAATATTGGAATTCAGAAAATTTTTAAGGATTATAAAAATATTCCTAATAAGGAGAAATGTTTTATCAATAAAGTAATTGGTGAATCCATTATTAATTTAATATTTAATTTTAATTTTACTATTAATTTTAATATTTTATATATTTTAACTTCCCTAAAGGATGGAAAATTTAACTCATCAAAACATGGAAAAGATATTCCTATATTTGAAAAAATTATTAGATTTGTCTTTAATGAAATAGAAAATACTAAGTTAATGAATGAATAAGATTATGTTAATAAATACCATACTAAAGAAAAATAGGATTTAAAACATAATTTTGATATTTATAAACATTAATTATAGTTATATTTTATATATTGTTCATGTTCAATACATGATTAACAAAATTTAGTTTTCAATAAAAACTAGAAAGTTCATATTAAAAAAACATATATCTAATTTTAATTCCATTAAGGACAATTTTAACAAGTTATATAAATAATTAAAAGATTCCAAAATATATTCAAGAATATTTTATACTTTTAGAAAAAAAAACATTTTAAGTCATGTAAATTTGTTCCTAAAAGTGAATCTTTTTTACCTAATGTTAAATAAGAGGTAACTAGAAAAATCACTATTCTTTAAAAACATTCATGTAATCTGTTATTAAAAAAAAGTATTTTTGATAAGATTATAGATAGAAAACATATTATAGTTTGGTAAATTTGGGTTCCTAAGGATATATTTTATAATGTAACTTGACCCAATAATGATTGATTTCCATGAATTCAGTCATTTTGATTTCAGGAAAGGAGGCAGAGTACCAACATTGAAGAAAATTGGTACATAGACAATAAATATTATTGACATACGACTTGTGAAAAGTCCAACTTATATAACATGAATAAGTTAAATAGTGTATGAGTTAAATTTAGGGAAATCATGTAGTGTAAAAATTATGAAGTTAGTTATGTATATTTCATTTTTATTTTTTAATTAATAATGGTTTATATGTTTTAGGAATTAAAGAATCATTTTTAGAATTTATTAGTTATGTGATGTGTGTTACGTTGTAAAATTTAATGTTGATAAATGAACTTTTCAACGTGTGGAAGGAACCATTATTCTATCTACTAATAGGAATAATAATGCATATACACTAGACATAAACTTCCTTAGACCTAAAAAATACCTTTATTTAAGTGAAATAGAAGATTTATCAATGATTTAGAACCGAATAATCGGTCAATATAATGTCAGATATTTAGATAGAAAATTCACAATAGGTCATGAATGTGATATTCAACCCTATAAGATTAATTTATCTATAATTTTTTTATCCTTTTAAATTATTAAAGCAAAACAAAAATAAATTCAAACCAATCAATGACATATCAACTTCCAGATTTTTTTTAATTAGTACACATAAATTTAATTAGACTTACACAAGTTGGGTGTATATAGGGTAAAAACTATATTTATATATTGGTTATTAAGTATACTATATTTACTTTGACCTATTTTCACACAGTAAAATCAGACGATTTTTAAAAAAAGGTTTCCCTGTTTATTTTTAAAATATGAAAAACCTACCTCTAATTGTTATATCGAGTAATTGTGGTGGTGAATTTGAAAATTATAATATGAAAGAAATTTATATGAAATAAATTATTACTCAAAAGTTATCATCACTCATATCACATCACAAAAATGGTGTGGTTGAAAAATGAAATTTAATTATTTAGAAAATTACTCAAACTTTACTGTGTAAATATTCGTTTGATAAACATTTTTTGGCTGATGTTGTAACTAATAATTTTTGTATTATAATTTATTTACGTAACACTTTTATTGATTAAAACCTTAATGAGTTGTAGAATAAGGAAAACCCAAGGATTTATACTTCAAATTCTTGGAGTGTAAATTCTTTATTTTTAATAATGAATATAATCTTTTCAAATTTGATCTCAACGATGATGAAGGCATTTTTAGTAGTTATTATAAAATGTGTAAGGCCTATAGTGTTTCTAATAAACAAAAAAATTACTTCGAATTTATTGTTCATGTAAAATTTGATGAAACTGATACTTTTGTTTTTTTGTAAAACATATAGAAGTTAATACACTAAATTCTTTTTTTGAAATTTTTCTATTATTTTACTGAAATATGAACCACAGTAACCATTATTACATCATTCAAAATTTATACTAGTAGAATTTTATTTTTTCAAAGTCACTTGAATGGAAGAAGTACAACCAAAAGTTTATGAACAATTATATTTTTAACATAAAACCAAATTTTTTATGGAATCATACAATATATTACATAATTTTTGTGGTAGAATAACTAGTAAAAACTTATAGTTCATTATGAAATAAAGGTGAAAATCATAATTTTTTATCGCAATTTGAACCAAAAATGGTAGACAAAACCTTGTGTGATGTAACCTATATAGTGACTATATAATAAGAGCTCAAGAAATTTGAATAGAATAGAGTTTGGAATTTAGTTGAGTATACTAAATATCTTCTACTAATAGGATTAAAATGGGTTTTTAGAGACAGATGTGATGAATATAGAACAATTTTAAGGAATAAAGTAAGGATTATTGCTTCGGTTTATTATCAAGAAGATGGAATAAATTATTGAGAGATTTTATACAAGTAGATAGACTCAAGTATATTTGAATCATAATATTATTTACAGAACTTTTAAAGATTAATTTTATTCTAAATCGATGTTAAATGTTATTTTATTGACTTATACATTCAGGAGTAAATTTAGGTTGAAAAACTACTGGTTTGAAAGATTTTAATTTTTTTAAAACATATATAAACATAACAAATTTATTTAGGAATTTGAAATATATCTAAGAGCATATTATGATAGGTTAATAATATTTCATCTTATAAAATAATTTTTTTATGAAAATAAAAATCCAAAACTTTTTATCATCTTTTTTTAAATAAATAATTATTTTCCATATTTATATTAATGACATGATTTTTTTCAAGTAAAAAAATATATTTTGATGTTTTTTATGAATTTATGAAAAGTGTTTTGGAAATAAGTATGATGTGTGAGATAAAATTTTAATTGGTTTTAATATTTATCTAAAACTGAAACAAAATATTTTAACTCAATAAAAATATATTATGTATATATTAATGTTTTTTTTTTCTATTTAATAGTACATCAAGTACATGTAATCTAGTAGAAACATTTATTTAACTTAAGCATGATGATTCCATGAGATTGATGGATTAAAAATTATATATAGGTATAATTATATTTTTACTATAAATAATATCTTTTTGATGATAAATTATGTTATCATAATGATTAAGTGTTATCTTTTAATAATAATAGAAGGAATCAAATTTGAAATTGGTTTAGTGTATTTTCCACTAACTAAAATGTGATCATATACTAAATATAAATAATTTATTTATGTTAGAAAGTTTATTTATAGAACATTCTACCTTATAAGAGAAGATTTAGTGTCTTGTTTGTGCATGAAGAAATAACTTGTTGTACTCCTCATTACTATAGAATAAATATATGGTAGATAGAAGTTTTTGCGATCAAATATTTTAGATTCAACACACACTCAATTGTTTTCTTTTATGTTTTAATCAAACACCATTCATTTTTTATAACGCATGTGTTATTTATATATCTAGAAACCCAAAAAATATCCCATAAAAAAATAATGTAGATTCAAGATATCATTTCCTATAGAACCACACACAAGAAAGAGATATTTTTTTAAGTTTATATTAATTGAAAAATATCTTGGTGATATTTTCACTATACCATTTAATTTTTATATATTTGAATATTTTTAAAAAATTATTAATAATCAATTTAATGTTATTGTAATATCTAGTTTTTGTTCAAACTATCTTCTTACAAAAAAAAACTACTTGAATAGGGGGAGGACATTATTGGCTTTAGAATCTTTATAAAATTAACTGTTATTTTTTGAATGTTAAATGACCATAATTTCATTGATTGGAAGTACCTTGTTATTAAATCGAATTGATATTAAAATAAATTAGGTAATATTTACCACATTCAAATTTTTCTATTTGTAAAAAAATTCATAAATTCCATAAATTTTCTCTCATATGAAATCCTATATATGTTTCGATATAAAATCACATAATTTTTCTAATATGAAAATCATCATATTCTTGAATATAATCATACATTTTAAAATTATTCATACTTAGATATATTTTTTCATTATTATTTACCTATTTCTCTAGTAACTTCTTTCACATTATATGGAATAACATTTTTTCTTAATATAATATTCAGTGTATTTAAAATTTTC
The DNA here is from genome assembly GCA_963277665.1 of Viscum album. Classification (NCBI taxonomy): domain Eukaryota; kingdom Viridiplantae; phylum Streptophyta; class Magnoliopsida; order Santalales; family Viscaceae; genus Viscum; species Viscum album. Next base: position 1,903,500,830 of record OY728152.1, on the reverse strand, counting down.
ATGCTTTGAGTCCTTAAATTTAGAAAATCATTAAAACAGTATGTTTTTTATGTGATTGTAATTATTTCAACTTATTTATGTTATATATATATATATATATTTATAAACTATTAGGAAAATATTTTTATTTTATGAATTTTTATAAATGTGTATGCTTTTAAACTATGGAAGATTAGAAATTTAGTTTGAAAATTCTCCAGAACCATCTTAATAAAAAAACAGTACTCCCACAAATCAAGAGATAACATTGAAAAGGGTTAACATTATCATATTATATATATATATATATATTCTGACTCATTCTTGAATTGATATTATGTGTTTCCCACTTTTAAAATACTATTAAATGATATTTATGTGTATTTTAATGGGGATAATTTTATTTAAATTTTCTTATTTATTTTATATTTTCACTTATTTGGTTTTTTATTTCATTTATTTAATTTGAAAAATTAAATGGGGTAAAATTTTCAAATAAAATTGTTTTTTATGGAGGATTGATATTTCAACACTGTCGGAGAAATTTGATATATAAATTTGCGTGTTATGGGAGAAATTATTCATGTGGGAGAGAACTTGGTGGGATTCAAATTTTCTATGTTTCCATATATTTTCTTGGGGAGAGAAATATTCTATGTTTTCATAAGTTATTCCTATTTTTCTAAGGAAAATATATGAATAATTATTATATTTTAGAAAATATATTTTTTGGAAAAAATTTGTTTTTCGTTTGAATACAAGCTAATGATTAAATCAAAATTAAGAAGAAATCAATTTTCTTTATGAATCTACATGATTTATTTATTTTAAAGTTCAATCGTGTTTTCATTTTTATTTCATTATATCCTATATTTTTCCAAAAATGAGAGATTTTTAAGTAAATGACTTGTTTTCATCATATTTTTTGAAATTCAAAATTTAGTTAAATAGGAATTTTATTTTACATTATGTTTGTTTTAGTCAGTTGTGTTACACAATATGAATACCTATTGAACATAAATCTATTGAATTTATGTTCGATCATATTCCATGATTTTTTATTTGATTTCTCAGAGAATATTATTTTTAGTAGCCAATTGAGTGTTGTAATGACACAGATTGATGTCATTAGAAGATAAAATGCTTTGTTTAATCCATTAGAAATTGGAACATTCTACCTCTGATGTCATTGCAACTAAACCTGAGGTTAAAAAATTATAACTATTATAGAGTCATATATAAATATAACTCACTACTTCAAAGATTTGAAGTAATAAGAATACACAAATCTATATGATCATTTTAAGGTATATTATAGTTGTTTTATTTCATGCAAACATATGGTTTTTGAGTTCTCTTTTGACTGTATTAGTTTTTTATAAGTTTTTCTGATTATAGCATATGTTTGTGAGGATATCATTAAAAATTCTATATGTTTTCTTATTGTAATAGTTTATTTTTTTGATCCAAATTATTTTGGGGATTCTAATGCATAGAAGTGGGGTTTTACAATCATATTAATTGAGTGGATTTTATGTCTATAAGGAAATCCATTCCCATTATTCTGATGATATGATTATGGGGCTATATATTTTCTATTGATTATGGTGTCAAATATGTTTATAGTGGATAAAGAATTCTGTTCTGATTGTTCTTCGAAGACTACCATTATTGTGAGGGGATAATAATAGTCAAGTCACATTCCACGTTACTACATTGGGTTAAAATGAATCCCTCCTAGATTGGATGGTGTTATCAATTAATAATATCCTTCAAATTTGTGATTGGTTTGTTAATTTGTACACTATGTTTTATTATATCTATATGATGATTACATGTTTATTTACTTGTTTTATTTCCATAGTATTTACATCAGTTTTACAAAATGTTTAATATCAACTATATTACTTATTATGATCTGCGAGTTTAACATAAGAGTAAATACTAGTAATCTATACACTTGAGTAGGTTTGAAAATTTTGACTTTTTAACCATAATTCACCCCTTGTAATTTAAGTTCCATTATATATTGGATAATTGAAGAATTACCTTAATTATAAAATCTAATACCCAATAGGGTTATTTACACTCTGTAGTAATATGTCATCAATTCCTTCAAATTCAATGTTTTTAAGTTTTTTTAGGTTCTTTCTATTTTTATCTTCACTCCTTGACATGTATGTTATTATCTAAATTATTATTGATAAAAATAACCTTATATTACTTCTCTTAGTATAGTCCTTTTGATATTTAACATAATTTTTGATTATCATACAACATTAATTTCTTTTATTATTAGATTATAACAAAATGATCTTCATGTCTCCCTTATCTAAATATCCTCATTGAGGATTATATCTTACACGGAATTCAACTTCATCTATGCATTTCTTTAATAAATACTCAAGACAATTACATTATCTTTCAAAGTATCAGATAAAAAATATAGTAAAATTAATGAAAATATCTCTTATAGAAACCCAAGACTTTTACATAGATTATTTCATGATTTGTAACATAAGCATACATTAATAACAACCCAAATTTCAAGAGGACTAGTGTATTTGTAGATGGGGTTCATAATAAATCAATCGGTGACTGAGATAAATAATTTTATTTTATTATAAATAATGTGTTTATACAATTTTCTTAGCTGCAAAACTGAATTGCATAAACTAGGGAATACATAGAAAAAAGGTATGTGATAAAAATATTAGTAAATGAATAAATATGATAAGAATGAATAAATTATGAGTCCAAAGTACAATATGATATAAAAAATAGAAGGCTCAAGGGTAATAATAGGGGTCTATAAAATAAATACAATCTTATCATAAGATCATGTTAAAAATAAAATCTGAAAACAATATATTACATGACATAAACACGAGTCAAGTCTAATTGATTTGATAATACCACATAGTGGACAAAGTTTCCAAATGGATTAGGTTTGCTCTATAATCCCATTCAAGAGTCTCATAAGACTAAAAACATTGAACAATGTATTAGATAACTATCTAGGTGCACCCATCATAATATCCTAATGAGCACGTGTTCCAAAAAAGAAAATTAATTGTAAGGTATTAATATAAGAATATCGCATGGAAAGAAAATGGGGTTAAAAATCTTGTCTAGTATCATAATCAATGGAAATTTAATTAGGAATGCTTACGAGAGATGAATCCAAGTACTGTATTAACACATAAATGTATGGGTGAATATGGTAGTTATATATATGATGGAAATATGAACATAATTTTCAAGAAATCCATTACACTAAAAATTTTCGTCGTTGATTATAATTTCATTAAAAGATAACATGGAATATTTTCTGAGGAAAATTACATTTTCAATTTGAAATCACTTTTTCAAAAATATTGAAATCTACAAAATATTATAGAAATCATTAAATTTAAAAACATGTAAAATAATAAAGAATATTTAAATAATTTAGTGGTCGTGATAGTGAGTAATGTTTTATTTTCAATAAAACATTAAAAAAACTCAATTCATAATTTTATAAAAATGTTAAAATGTTCCTCATTTGGAAAATAATAGGGCAATTCCATTTAAGTTTTTTTCAAAGTATAACATAGGTTAATATATCTTTAATAAATAATTTGATGATAATAAAATTTTTCATGAAATCATTTATAGAAAAAATCGATTTTGAATGAAAATGATTTTCGATCGAAGAGAGATATATAAGACATATTTTCAAAAAATATATTTTCAAAATTATTTTGAAGTTCCAAATTAGAGAAAATGGTAATATTAACTGAAAAGTACATGAATAACCATAGGATAGTAAAATATATTAGTTTTATTATATAAATAATAAATACTTCCCTTGTGGGATACTGAAATATAAACAATCTCGAATATAGATGACATTGTGAAATAAACTGTTACTGCTTTGGAAAATTTTGAATCAAAACCCCCATAAAAGAAATAAATTAAAATTAAATCATAAATAAAATGAATACATATAGATTCATGATATAACAAAAAACGTTAAGGTAGATACACATTATATAATTTTAGTGTATAAAATATCATATGTCTAAATGAATATAATTTAAGGCAGGAAACCCTTATAATGGTCATAAAGTTGAAGTGGGCACTAATAAATGAATTGATTATGTGTATCAAATGTAAATAAAAATAAAAAAATTGGAAATAAAACATAATATAATATAAATTCATTACTCACATAATCATATAATATCATGCAAAATTAAGAAGTAATATAACCCTATGGAAAGAAATTGAGTTTTAAAACCCCTTACCATGTTCTAAAATTCATATAAAAACAAAATGGATGAAATAATTCAAATTGAAACATTAAAATATCATGGAGTATGGTGGAATCATGATATTACATGAAAAATGTTAGTATATACACAATATAAAATCAATTAATTTTAGAATATTAAAATATGCCTTAATAAAATGAGAATTGAGATGAAAAACATTACCTCGGTTATAGGTTTTATCATGTATATATTTTATCTATTAAATAATAAAATTATCTAAATTTAATTTTTTTATGAGAATTTTTTTGTGATTTAATACTTTACTTAAACCATTTAATTAATTTTTTATTTAATTATTTTATTTCTTAATCTATTATGTCCACATTGTGTGTTTTCATGATGCTCTGTTCATAATTTCAAAACGATGTCAATGAATTGATTTTGGTCAAAGGGTTAATTATTCTATAATATTTAAAAAAATAACCATGAAGTATTTATCATATATATAAACAAATTAGTCATAAAACCCATGAATTATGGTTATGAAAATTGATCTACTATAAAATCATAGAGATATTAGGCCCTATTTATGCATGTGTAAGGTTTCCATTTTTCAATGACCATGATGTAAAGTAGATAAGTGTTATTTGAAAATTCCAGAATGATAATTATATCATAAATATTATATTACTTAATTAAATTAAATTATATTTACCATTAATCTGATGACGTAATAAAAAATGAATCACATCGCTTCACGAGGTGGTAGTCTTTCATACACAAGGACTTTGTTATCATTTTTCAATTGATTGTAAGGTAAAAAATTTATTCTATATTAATTTTTAAAAATTATTAATATTTAATTAATATCATAGATTGATATTAAATAAATCATAATAGATATCCATGATTGTAAATGATCTAAAAAAATTACATTGGTTTGTGAGGTGGTAGTCCATCGTACACACGAACGATGGGTTCGTTTCCTGTTTGATGACAGAGGAGAAGGATAAATTTTATGAAATCAACATAATAAAGTCTCATTATTTAGTTTATATTGGATTTATTATATTGAAATTATTAGGATATAATTTAATTAGAAAAAATAAGAAGGAAAAAAGAAGGATCTCAGTAAAGGTGATAACCATTTCACAGAAGAGCCACCTTACTACAAAATTAATTTTTATTTTATTAAAAGAACATACATATTATAATCTATAAACCATCCTAGATATTAAATGCTCAAGGAGTTTAGAAATTAGGTAGGCCAAGATCATATCTCATAATAATGTGTTTATAATCATAAGGTACATACCCCAAAATAGTATTTAAAATCAAACTATTGCTTGAACTCCCATTGCTGGCTAAGGAATCAGCCAAAAAATTCACTTCCCTCCATGTATGGAAAACATTTATTCCTTGGTTAAAATGGAATAAATAGTTTTTAATTAAATAGTATAACTCCAAATAAGTATTATATTATCCCATAATGAAGCTTATTAATACAGTGGAATCTTATTCAGCTTCAGTAATCTGAATATTTAAAATTTTACAAAGCATAATACATGTGAGCATAGCTCATGCCTCTGATCCAATAGAGTTACATGACCCGTAAAAGTGATCAAGACCAGAATCATAGATCCTTTTCTATATTTGACTTGGATACCTCGTCTCATATTTCCAGAAATATAGAATCAATCCAGATTTATTTCATCCTCTAAATGGGAGGAATCCAACTCACCCATCTACTAAGGTTATTCTAGACAACATACAAAACCATGTAGATCGTGAAAAAAATCATCCTAAATGTACCAGAGAAAATTCCACACTTAATAAGGGAACCAAGATCCTCCATAAGTGACCACACTTTCACATAAATGAGGCTTATAGCGTGAGTTATTCAATTATGATACTTGTTATGATCATCCCTAAAGATTGACCAAATTGTATTGAAAGACATAACATGAACCCCTAGTTCCATTCCATAATGATCATTTCCTTCAAAATATGTCACAAACAAATCATAAACATAAACCTCACTTCCATGGAGATTCAAATCATTTAAAATGAGATACTAGGTTCCCCTCGCTAAATCACTATGAAAAATGAAATGTCACGAAGATTCTTATTGTGGCCAAGAAGAGAATAATTGACGAGAATCTAAGTCTATTCCCATCTTATTAACATTCTCATCAAGGGTAAGTGCTTTGTTCCTCATCCACCAAACAAAAAACTTCATCTTATTTGGTATATATTTTCTCCAGAGTTTTTACCACCCTATCAGCGGTTCCACTTAAGACATGAGTAATATTTATATATTCACGAATGTCAAACCTACTTGAGGATGATACAGAAAACATACATGAGTCTGATTTGTCAACCAACCCGATAACCTTGAAGAAATCCATCTAGTCTGGGTTTAGGGTGGTTTTGATAAAGAAAAAATAATTTCTACCATATTTGAAAAAAATTATCAGAGATAGACACCCTAGGAAGTGCAACAGTTCTCTTAACTAGTTTGCCTTCCAAAAATTTATATTCCCTCTACCCAATACCCAGTGAATATTATCATCCAGTGCCTAAAATTGATCCCTCATGCAGTGTACTAAATAGGTCATATTACAATATTGTTCCTTCCATTATCTCCAATAATCCCCATATCTGTCTGTTAAAACTTTCAATCATAAATAATTCCTTTCAATAACATACCATAAAATTATTTCTTACATGAAATGCATGATTTCCAGCACAATACATAACCTAATTCTACCTTCATCAATTAATCTATCTATACACCTCTACGTTGCCTGGGGAAAACATCCTAACTGATTTTTATCCCATAAGAAGTCTATGAAAACATTTCCCAGCATTGAGATGGCCATATTAAGTTGATTAACAATGGAAATAATTTTTATAGGAATAGAGGTAAGAACACTATTGATCAAAGTGATCCTCCTTAAAAATGAAAGGAACTTATTTTTCTAGTTGGAAATTCATCTTGAAATATGATTGATGTTACCACAAAAAAGAATATTTTTAATTCTACCTTTTAAAATGGGATCTCTAAGGTGGACCATTTTAAGTTAACTCCTACACATATCGAATCTATCTTGAATCCAACTAGCATGACCCCTTGAACACTTCAATTAAATATAAAAATTTCTTTTCAATTTTTTAATTCTTTAACCACTCAAACATCCATAGGTTGTTATGAAATTCATGAAATTATTGATTTACCATTACTATCCATTAATAAAGAATAAAAAATTCTCAACAAACTTGATATGAGGCAATAGTCCATTTTTGAACATGTTATTAAAAGGTATGATCCTTCCATAATCTAGGATTTTATTAAAATTCTATGTGAGTGCCTCCTGGGCCAATAAAAAAGGCAAGGGAATAAATATTCCCATTTCCTAACACCACAAACTGATTTGGGTAAATCAAATCCCTTCCCCATTATAGATATAGTAGGCCTTGGGGATGTATAAAATCTAAAGAACAAAACACAAAACCATTAATGAAACAAAAATTTCATCACAACGTTAATAAAGAATCTCTATTCCAGTCTGTCATATGTTTTTTCCATATCATCCATGGCCATCACAATAGGTCTAAGTGTCTATTTACTTATATCTGCACCTATTTATTTCATAATGCCAATATTCCTTGGATAATACTACCATGTAAAAATCTATGATCCTCCTATGAAATCAGTCTTGTAATAAGATAACTCATTCTCCTATGGATAAGATTGGAAAGAAATAAATAGAAAAAGTTACATAGGTAAATTACTCTAAAGTGGCCTAGGGCAGTAGGGTCTTTCACCTTGAGAATATGGACACACATAGAAACACACAAACCCCTGTTCAACAGACCACTTCAAAATAATTTTGGCCCAACTTCTCTAACATGAAGTGTCAAAATATCCTAAGAAACCATACAAAAGTCTCCAAGAAATCCATCATGGCCGAGATCACTCTCCTAAATCAGGGAAAAAACTATATCCATAATTTCATATTCATATGAAATGGCTTTAAGAACACTATTTTCCTTATCATCAATAAAAATTGGTATAAAACTGAAGAATAACTCTTCATCTCTAGTCTTACAATAACTACCCCGACTGACATTAGTAGAACCTATAAGAAAGTCCATGAAATGATCCAGATCTTACATCCCTTCCACTTCAACATCCGATGTGTATGTATCATACTCTAATTTTATGTTGATCCTCCATTGTTCTTTTTTCTATTTAATTAATGCATGAAAGTATATAGTATTATTTTCCCCTTATTTAATTCAAAGGGATCTGGACTTCTTGTACACCCTCTCAATTTACAACAGTGTCTCTATTAACAAATTATTTTTTTAGTCAAGGAAGAAAAAAAATCTTCATTCCAACAATTTTGAAGGAAATACACCATTATTTCAATGTCCTCTTTTGAACCCTATGCTATGGTCTTCATTGGCTTAGTTAAGAAGCCACTCCAGTGGATCATTTTTAAGGTGCTGAAGCCACTTCACTAGACCACTGAAATCAATACCACTCATCAATCTATCCCATGAGGCCTTAACCACATGCATGAAATCCTTTTTCTATTCTAGTTGATGGAATATGAGATGTGATAATACATTTGATCATCCTTCTCTAAAATCACCAAAAGTGGGGAATGATACTACAATGCCATTGTGAGATTGATAACCTAGGCCTAAGTGAATCTATCCACACATTACAGGTTAGACAACCAACAATATAGTCTATACCACATCCTTCTATGTCCTTTACAGTTGTTAAACAAATTGTATTTTACTAAAGTATATCCCATGTACAACAGTCCCTTCCAACACATGAAATATTTTAAATTATTCATGGATGAGGTAGGGATTCTAATTCTTCCTTTCTTTTTAGAGACCTCAACAATGGTTTTCAAATTCAACTAACAATGTAGTGAAGATTTCCAAGATGAATTATAAACAAATTGTTCCATATATACATTATCTCATAAGCACAACAACATGCATAAAAAGCTAAAGAAGAACTCATCTCTATTTGCATTTATTTTTAGAGAGATTTTTTTGTGAGGAATCATGAATAAACTCCACCAAAACACCAGGATTCCAAAATATCCATTTATTCATATTACATGGATCGTTACGCAAACAATCTACATAACCCATTTTCATAGAAAATAAGGAGATGTGATGCACACTTTTTCTTTTTCCAAATCCCTTATAATATAAGCACAATGGTGTTTTGACTCATTGGAAATGAGGGAAAGTTTCACCCATTCCCCCATTCCTTGACCTTTCTAGATTAGAAAACAAACCATTATTTATGCGGGGAAAATGAAATGTGGTCAATAGAAGTTGTACAATTTATCAAACCTAAGGCTACTATTTCTCTTGCTTTTGACAGAGATATATGTCCACTGTCTATCACGTTCAAGACAGATTTTGCATGACCCTAATTTTTTTCTTTGGAAGAAGATTTGATATCCACTGAAAGTCTCAAACAACCTATCACTAAAATTATATTATTAGAGAGAACTAAAGGATTTTGAAACACTGATAGAAACCTATATGAAGATAAGGGGTAAATCAGTAGATTCTCTAGTGAATTATGAAAATAAACGATCTCTTTTAAAATTCCAATGGGCACCTGTTGGGTATCAGCCATAGGAAAATTGTTTGGAGATATCAGGGTGTTGAAGAAAATATTGAGGACTAGTAGAAGAATAGATGTATGAGGATATATAATAGAAGAAATGACAATGGTATATGCTTATGAAACTAGTAGATGTCAATAGGCCTGTACCAATGATTTTTAGGAGACAAATCCAAAAAAACAGTTGGGTGAATTAGGACGCCTGATAGGTTAGGGAACCCATCAACCCTAATGGAACACTACGACACCAATTGGATAACACGAATATTTCGTAAGTTAGCCCTAACTGAGGTTGATGAAGAACCAGAATGTGTATCCTTTAAACTATGTTTGGTCATGTATTAGTACAATAAATGAAATGATATCATAATTTATAAAATAAAAAAATGATTTAGATATCATTTCATTTTGTTTGTATGTGAAATTTAGAAAAAGAAAATAAATATTTGTAAATTATCCCCAGCTAGTTTGGTGAAAATTCTCAAATGAAAATCAAAGAAATTATTTTTCTTCAAATGACATAAATAACCTTTTGTTAAAAAATTACACATACACATGAGATTAAAGGGAATACTTGTCCATGACTAAAAACATCAATAGATTAGATACATATGTTTAACAAAAATACCAGCATGTTGATCCAACACATACAATTTATGTTAAATGATACAAATTAACCCTTTTAAAAAATAATTTTTATTACATTTTTTATAAATAATAAAACAATAATAATTTAGCTTTTATTCAATCATTATTTTTTATATCACCAAAATTAGGTAGATAATAAAATATGAAAATTGATTACTAAAAATTTTAAAATAAAAAATAAAAAATTATAATAAAAAATATTAATTTAAGTTAATCCAAATTATTTATAAATTATTTATATAAATTATTAATTAAAAATTATTTTTTAAAGATAATCAGAAATTTTAATTCAGAATTATTATTAATTCAAAAATATTAATTCAAATTAGTCATTAACTAGAAAAATTAATTAATTCGAAATTATTGATAAATAATTTATATAAATCATTCATTCAAGATGAACTTAATAATTTGTCATCAAATTATCTACTATAAAATTATTTATTATTATTTATATACACATAATTATTTATAATCAAAATTTATTATATAAACATAATAAAAATTATTTATATCATATTGTATATTTTATAAATTAAGTTGAACTTAGAAAAAATAATATTTATAAATTACATTGAACATAATATTCTGATACACATGAAAATATTGTTTGTTTGTTTTTAAAATAAATATGTACAACATATGAAAAAATAGAAAACATGTTCGGGGAATCGAACCTCGCGACGCACTTCTGGAATCCTAAAATACTCAAAATGTGACAAATTAAATGATGAAAAGAATAAAAGGGGATGACATCACAGCTTGAAGGAACACCAGTAGAGGACTGCTGCAGTGACAAATGAACTAGAGGGTATCAAGTTCGAGTGAAAGTATGTGATAGGTGAAAGGAATAAAAGGTATAAAGATATGCATGGAGGACAATATGAGAAATTTTGAAAACACCTAAATGATACACACAATTTCAGTTCATCTCATATCAATTTTGGGTTGATTCAAAACCATGGGTTGGAGATAAATATTTCGTTCCATTTCTACCCTATCGATATTTCACTCCATCACTTTTCTCTAACCAATTGAATGAAATCAATTTCTATCACCCAAAATAATTTCTTTTCCACCAAAAGATCTCCGAGAAAATGAGATGTAAAGGATTTAGGATCAGAGGGGCTTAGAGGGGTTTATTTAATAATTTTTATAAAAAATTAAATGTGTTAGGGTCACCAATTTTTTTAAAAAGGGGACCCGAGATGCGTGAATGACGTTTATGCATCTCTCTCGGCAACCAGAGAAGTGTGAACCCCATTCCAACTTTCTAGGTGCAGTAGAGGAACCATGAACCCCATCCACACTTCCTTCGTGTACTGGATAAAGGATTCATGAATAGGGTTCATGCACCTTCCCAACCAATTTCTTTAAAATTACCTCCCAAATTTCATTTCTCTGCTTTTAATTCTATTGTGAAGCGCAATCAAATTTCTTTCTCAACATATATTTTATTCTCTTATGGAGGTAAAATTCCAATTTAAAATTTAAAATTTTTGATTGTATTTATTTATTTATTTTGAATGGTTTATTTATTTAATATATGTTTGTATGAATTAATGTTCATGTATATGATTTATTTATTTAATATGTAGTGATGAATGTATGAATGTATACATCAGTGTCTTTTTTATGAACTATTTTTTGATTGAGTTATTCTATGTTGTACTCATTTTGATTGTTTATGAAATTTAAATATAATGTGTCTAAAATGTAATTTATATTTTGGGAAATATTTTTTAAATATATATATATATATATATTTAATTTAAATGCCAAGTTAAAGGATATTTATTCTTTAGGTATTTCTATTATGGATCTTGACTATAAATCGTATTCTCCAATTCACCCTAGTATAGATTTTTGTGAAATAATTGCTGATCTCTCAAAGCTCACATAGGGAGAAGAGAAAAACACACTAGTAGAAACTATTGTCGATGCTTCATGCAACAACCCATCCCTTGAATCTCTCCTTATTGAAAATACCAACATCAATATGGACGTTTAAGAAACTATCATCACCAGGTAGTCTGATCCATAATTCAATTACTCTGTCCTGAAGCACACTCTGAGTGAAGAACATAACACACTAGATGAAAACACTACCCATGATAAATATAGAAATACACCCCCAGCATCTCATGATATCAAAATATTAACAAAAATATGATTGTTCAAGATTAAATTTTCATTAAGCAGTCCAATCAGGACTACAATTCTGCTACTCTTGTTATTTCTTTCACTTATAATAGCTTAATTTCTAGCATTGATAATCAATAGTAGCTAGTTTTCAATATAGATGAAATAAAGGGCACACACTACAGCTTCTAATGTATCTATATTAAATACTAAACTATCTATCCAGAAGGAGAACAATTGACAAGTTCAAATAGTAAGCTGGTTTCACCTTCAAGCACAAAAATGGGTGACCCAATATCTATGTAATCTAGTAATGGTATTACTAACATTATTCATATTGAACCTATGACTGTGAAGGAGAAGAAAACTAGTCTAAATTAGACTAAAACTCTTTGAAGATCAAGAAGAATGAAAAGATCTAGGAATAATAAAAAAGGTGTCTCCAACCACATAAATTTGTTTTAAGGAATATTTTCTGTTGGAATTGTAAGGGTATAGAAAACCCTGGAACGTTTACTGTTTTAAGAAGTTTTATAAATATTTATCATCCTAGTTTTTTTGCAATTGGTAATCCAAAAATAAATTTTTCCTCTTGTCCTTTTCCACTTTTCCTATTTGATTTTAATTTTTAAGATCATGAAAAACTACTCATATGATGAAATTGTATGGATCTTTGCTCACTTTTCATTACAATATGTTAAAAATTTTAGTACTTCTAAGCAATCTTTTGCATGTGAATTTCTATTTTTTCACTCACATATTTACTAAAATTTTATATATGCTAAAAATAGATTCCAGGATAAGAGCCCCCTTTGGTATAAACTCTCCCTACTTAGCAATATCATTAATAGTCTTTGATTTGTTGTTTGATATTTTAATTCCATCCTTACCACAGGTAAAAAACTAGATCCTTCACACTCTACTATTTATTCAATGGAATTTAAAACATTTATAGAGGATAAAAATCCTATTGAAGTTAATCTCATTGGTGCCTAATTTACGTGGTATAGACAACATTACAATAGAGTGGCTGCTATAAAATTAGACAAATATTTTACTAATTTCATAGATCTTGATTAATTGGGAAAATATATCTAGCATAAACCTTCCAAAAATTACCTCTATCCACCATCCTGTCCTAGTCTACTTCTCTTTCAATTCAATTAATCATGTGCTACCTTATAGATTTAACATTACTTGATCTTCAAACCCTAATTGTGCTAATAATTAAAAAATTTCAGGTCTTCCATGAACAATTTGAATGATTATTTTTCCTCTGTCATTATATTACAAAATATAAACTAGGTTCTAAAGGAGTGGAGCAGATCTAAATAAAAAAATAGATAATGACATCATTATTTTTTAAGAGTCTCTATATCAAATTCAGAATATGTAGACCAGATTTAATTTCAATTCTAACTTGCAACATGAAATCTATATTTCTAATAAACTTGTTTCTATGAAGAACCTCAAGGATAACATTAAAAGCATATTTTAAAAACTAAATGGCTCACAGATGGTGATAGAAATGTTAAATACTACAATTCCCTTCCAAGATATAGGAAAGAGTGTGGGCCTATTTCCTTTCTAAGGGATGGGGATAACCTCATTGAAACTAAAGAAGGTTTTGCTAATCATTTCATATATTATTTTGAAAATATTTTCAATGGGGATGACATTAATAAATACCTATTATGTGATGTCATTTTGGTTTTGGTGAATGAGTAGGATAACTCCTTTCATAATAGCATCTCTCCTGATCATGAGATTAGAGACACAATATTGATATTAAACCCTAACAATCTTCCAGGACATGAGAGTTTCAATAATGGTTTTAGAAACTATTTTGGGATGTGATATAGGATAATATTTTCCATTGGATAAGGTCTTTTTCCAAGGAAATGCTCCCTCATGGGCTTAACTCCCAATTCCTCACCCAAATCCATAAACTTGAAAATGCTGATGTGATTCACCTTTTCAAACCCATTTCCCTTATCAACTCACTTTACAAAATCATTACCAAGCATGTAGTAAATAGAATCTTATCTATCATCAATAGAATTATTTCTTGGAAGCAATTTTGTTTTTTATAGAAATTTCCATCCAAGATTGTATTTGTCCTTCTTCATAATGCACCAACATTTTGAATAAAAATATTAGAGGTGGGAATGTAGCAATGAAACCTAATATTTGGAATTATTTTGATACCATTTATTAGAGTTCTATTTTAAATATCTAAGGATATATGGATTTAATGACTCTTTCAACAATAGAATTAAAACTATTTTCAATTCGGCCTTCATCTCAATACATGTTAATTTATCTCCCATGGGTTACTTTAAATTCTCCAAAGGGGTCAGATATGGCAACCCCCTATACACCATTATTTTCTCAATTACTATAAACTATTTGAGTAGATAACTCACTCGACTAGTGGATCAGAAAAATCATAAACCGATTCATGAATCCAGGAATTTGAATGCTCCCATGCATATCTTATATGTAGATGACATTTTCATTTTTTTTCTAGGTGACAAGAGAAATATCAAAAACCTCAAAGGTTCCCTCTTAGACTATGAATATGTTTATGGTCAAACTATCTATTGGAAAAAAATCCTACACATTTTTTTAAATATAATTTCTTCCAACAAAAAAACCAGTTGAATCAATGTCTGATGAATCAAGGAAGGGTCCTTCCCCTTCACCTATCTTGATGTTCTCATTTTTTTAGGAAGACCCAAATATTACTAATTTTATATCATTTTTACCAAATTATACACCATCTCTCCTCATTGAATGATAAATAACTCTACATGGATGATAGGATCTGTCTAGTCATGTTTAAAATTGTTAAAAAATGGTCTATTACACGATAGATTATAAATGTCTTGTTGGTCTCTTAATGAGAATCAATGTTTCCATCTAAAACATTCAGTATAGTTGGATCACTCTTGATAGAAAACTAGTAACTGCTCCCTTGTCTACCTATTAAAAACCATTAGAAAAAGGTGGCATTGGAATAAAAAAAACTCAAATTTTTCAATGATTCCTTTCAAGCTAGACTCACTTGGAATCTACTTCACAGTTAATCATCCTCCCTTGATTATCTAAAAAACCGGTTTATTGATAAATTAAATAAAGGAATGATAAATTATACGAGATCATCAATCAGTCCTTCTATTAGAAATTCTTTTTCCAACATCATATCTAACTCTAGATGGATGGTCAATAAGGAGTCAACAATGAATTTCTGGATAGCTAACTAGACATGTGTTCCTCTAACTTCTATGGTTTCCACCACTCAACTTCCTAAACACTCTTACAATACCATTAAAAATATTTTGAGATCTCAAAAATATAAATTATCTAAAAATATTAAGCATGTCAATGATATTATCTCCTTTCTACCACTGATTATTTTATAATTTGGGAACCTACCCAAAATGACATGCTTGAATCAAAAATATTTTAGGATCATCATTTTAATAACTCTAAAAATAAACTGAGTAGGATAATTTTTTTAATAAATTATGGCTAAAGCCTTAATGATTCACACTTTTTTGGATTATTGCACAAAAAATAATCCCAAATGACACTTGAATTCAATGTTTTGTGATTTAACTCTGCTCTAAATGTCGTTTTTGTAACAAACATTATTGAGACATTAATAAACTGTTTCTTTATTATGATACAACCACTGCTCTTTGGAATTATGTTTTTGGACATTTTTGAGTGAAGGTGGTTACATTATAACTCTATCAACTCTCAACTATAACATTGTGTGGATATAAATGACTCTGAAAAAATGATGAATATTTTCAAAACAACTATAGATAATCATCTCCACGTGATCTGGTATGAAATAAATGCCTTTATTCATAAAAATTACCCATAGATTCTAAAATTAGGAAAAATGATAATCCTTATTATCAATTGGAAATCTGCCTCGATTCAAAAGAATCTTTGCAGCATCACTGTTAGAGACCAAGGTATATTCTAATGGCTTGGGGTGAAAGGAATTTTCCCCAACTAAGACACACATTTGATGTCTTTTGGGAATCTCCGCCACCTGGATGAATCGAAGTTAATGTGGATGGTGCTCTTAATGGCAACCTGAGAACCTCACGTTATGGTGCTATATTCAGAAACCAGTACAGAAATATTCTAGGCTACACCTATTGAAGATGTGGTTTTTCCTATTCTCTAAAAGCTGAAATTATAAGTATTATTCATTATATCTCTTTTGAAAAGAATCTTTGAAGAAAAAATATATAGGTTGAAAATGATTTAATGACTATTGTACAATCCATTTGGAATTGAGTAGTACACCTCATATGGACACTTACATCACGTTGGATGTTTTTTTTGCATTTTCTCATGGATACCAACTATATTTTCACTCACACATTTCATGAAGTGAACAAGGATGCATATGGCCACCCTAATATGGGAATCAACCATTACATTACCTTGATGGATGATCTCCCTAAAGATTTTCTTTCTATCTATGATAGGGACTAAAAAATTATTGTATTTCAGACTCATGTAATTTTATTCTCTAAATTTTTTCCCTAATAAAATTAGTTCTTTGGTCTTGGACTAGAATAACCCCATTTAAAAAAGATGTATGTGTAAATTATATTAGACTTATTTAAATTATGTAGATGTTATTATTAAATAAATAAATAAATATATATACATACAAATTGAAAAGTTATTTTTTGTGAAAAATTGTGTAGATATTTGATATATATTTCTTATAGTAATATGAAACATTATATAATATGTAGAACCTAATGAGTATTCTAGGAAAAATGTTAAGAGTATTGTGTGATGACTGATCTTGGGATGACCAACGATTGCATAATTGAAATTGTACACTTTTTTGAGTATGTGGTTATATAATTTGTAATAATTGCATTTTCTTTTTTGTATTGATGACCTTCATGCTGTCTCTCTCAAAGTATGTAATGACTTGCATGCCTGCTCAAAAATTATTATGTATTTTATACCCCTAGAACCCCTAACATGATTGTGAGTAAAATTATAATTAAAAGGGGATCGACAAGAGGTGTCCTTGAAGAGGAATCCCTGAAGATCTATTTGACAATAGATGTTATACAAGAGGAATTCGACAAGAGGTGTTACTATTTTAAAGGAGACTAGTAGTTGCTAAAATATTTGATAATAGAAACTCTTGGAGTGTAATGTCCCATATGTTCCATGTAATTTTTTTTAAATAACATGGTATTATTTTGATACCATGAATTAAAAAACCCATGATTTTGAGGCCCAAGGTTCACAAAATAAATGACCTAACAATTTTTATGTATATTAAAAATAGAGCACATGTGCAGTTTTAGTAACTTCAAAACAGGTGTCTGGATCAGAAATCTGGGGGCACTGTGGAGCTCAAGGAAACTAGTTTACCTTAGGTGGGGCCCAACATTAGGCATTGCGGGTCGGCTTGAAAATATAATTTATGGATGTTTAAAAAGGTAAATAAAATTTACTTAAAATGTTATTTTATTTTATTTCATCAACATTACATAGAGACTCAGTTTCACCACAATGCGATGACTCCGTGAATCTGAAATGCAGTATCATGGAAACACTAAAACACATTCAAAATACTAAAACATGTTAACATGATTCCTCCATTAATCAGATGTAGGGACTATTTTTTGAATTCACAATGCTAGAGAATTTTCCCTAGAGTCCTAAAGTTTCCCAGAGGAAAGAGAAGGATTCTCTCTCACTGACGATGATAAATTGTAGATTGGAGCTCATATCAAGAAATGATGAATGAAGGATCAATGATGTTTATGGATGGATCACTATCAGCAACAAGTTATCTCCTCGGACTGATCATCTTCCTTGATAGGGTATTTATTTTCGGTGTGATTTTTCTTCCTGTTATGTCTTTCAAAAAAAGTACACGGATCAACTCATAAATAGGTAGATCCGTATATTAATCATTCTTATGGGATGTGTGTTCATTTGTGGGGTTTAATTATTGAATTATACATTCTTAGATTTGATTTTGTTTTACCTTCCGTTATTAAAAACTAATGTGGATGGATCGAGGCTGACACAAACACAGCCCCGATCCATTCATTTTTGGTGTCCTTGTGCTTCTCCTTTCCCCATATTTTCATTCACCTCATTATTCGTTTGGAACAATGCGTTGGAGAGGATCCAGGATAGCAGTAGTGTGAAGAAGCTATAAACTTTCAAGTGGAACATGGTGAGAGGAGGAAGCCAGTGGGGCATCTAATAGTGAAAACGACATCGGAAAAGCAGCGCAGTCAGGCAAGGTGGACAACCGCTGACACGGTGGCCGACAGCGGTGGCAAACCATGGTCTAATGAGACCCTGATGGTGGGAAAACCCATGGAGGGGGGCCGTAGGTAGAGTCATAGGAGGTTAAAATATCGACGAACAATGGTGGGATACAATGACGACATCAGCTATGGGAGGTGGAGAAAATTTGTTTTAGGAGCCAGCAGTGGTTGGGGGACAAGTCTCCCCGAGCCGTGTCAGATGGAGGACCCATAGCAAAGCCATGGGTTTGATCAGTTCATGCGGACCAACCATATGAAATGCATTCTGGCCATATTGACAAGGAAGAATGTAGTATCAGCCATGTCTGGGATAACCATGCTGGTCTGCTCAAGTGGGCTAGGTCGACCTGGCGGGCCCCAGGTAGGGTCGGTTTGGACCGAACCCGAACCCAACCTACCATTTTTTACTTAAATAACCATAACTCTCAAACTGTAAGTCCATTTGACATGTTTTTTCAGAATTAAGACCCTTGCAACAAGGAGGTGCTTTTGGGATAATCTAGGTGACCTTTCAAGGGAGATGAAGTATGATATATTGGATTGAGGTGTAGGTGCTATCAGAATGAGTACTCTAAGGACCAAATCCAATTAATGGTTATGGAAAAGACACAGAGTTTGTCTCCTGTGAAGAGATGAAGTTGGTCTCCTATGAAGATGCAATGTTGGTCTCCTATGAATACATGTAGTTGTCTCCTATTTAGATGCAGAGTTGGACTCCTAAAAACACATAGAGTAGGTCTCATGCGAAGTCGCGAAGTAGGTCTCCCATGAGGGTGCGCCGTAAGTCTCCTATGAAGATGTAGAGTAGGTCTTCTATGAAGACTGTATGTCTCATTGGATTTGGATATTCTTGGAATTTCATAGTATAGGTATCCCGGTGTTAGATGACTCTAGTGACTCTCTTGACGATACTTATAAGATGATACACTTCATGTACCTCATTAGTGGTCTACCTTATGTTATTCCTTCTGGGTTTGTGGTCCCTATGGATTATTTGTTTACTCACCCCTACAAGGGTTCTTCCCACATGTGTCACATTTTCTGATGATGATTGATATTTTTGATAGATTCCTTGGTGGGATTGAGAAATGTGGTGCTTCTGGATGACCCAATGAATACGGTATGCTTCAACGACATTTAGACATCTTACTAAAACTACCCTTTATTTTGGGATTCTATAGATGAGATCCCGGAGCATGTACTTTTATATTTCAATTGGGATTGTATTCTAGACCATTTACTTTTCAGTTTGAACTGTTACTCTCTATGGTTTTTTATGTGGGTTGAATATCTATTTACTTAGTGTTCTTAGTTTCAGTAGTTTTCATGGAGACAGGTGTGTGTGTTTGGGATCTTAGGAAAATTTCTCCCCTCTATGGGATATGCCTTCTCAAGACTAGTCTCCAGGCCCAGTCCTATGGGAGGCATGTTGTGGTAGTCACAATATGCGCCCTAGGGGATGGGTCATGACCGAGTTGTATCAAAGGCAGATTAGTTTTTTTTGTTTTAGGGAAATAGTGTTAAGTGTTTTGAGTTTGTATTTCAGGCCATGGAACCCAGTATTGGTGTGGTGGATGGCATATCCATAAACCAAGAATATGAATTATTCTTTTCAACTCGGTACAAGAAAACACTAGTTTCTGGTGAAATCAATTGTTCAGGCATCATATAGAAATTGAGTATGTTCTCATGTCCTTATTGAGTTATATCCATCTCAATAGTTATACACTATTGACTGAGGTAAATCTTGTTCTATTTCAAGATAATTCCACATTGGTTTCCAACCAGGATTCAAAGGCATGACCACAAGGATTATACGTCAAGAGATGAGGCATTGGTGTAAGGACCATTGTTAGAGATAGCACATCCTAGTGGTGCACCAGTGACATCACCACCCTGAGAGCATCATTTCCTACTGATGTTATTGGTAGAGGAAGCATGTAGGCTTAGTGCATTGGTTGAGTTTTAGGGACAGTGAGCTCCCAGGTTTTGAGCTCTGATAGATCCTCAAGTAGTAGAGGATTGACTAGAGGTGGTTATGTGAGTTTTTTGCCTCATGAGGATGCCTATTGACCAGATTACGGTCAAGACATGAGTCTTATACAGGGATCAATAGGGAGATGGTAGAGCCTGAAATTTCAGATGCATGAGGATGTGTCCCTCTCCTAGATATAATTTGAGCATCTCTTCAGTGAGGAGTTTTTTCTAGCTATGTTACGTTATGTGCCTATATAGGGGCTCCTGCATCTGCTGTAGGGAAGCTAGATGGTTGTAGAGTACTCAAGAAGATTCACAGATATATCTACCTACTCTACAGATATGGTGTGGGACTAAATAGGGAGTTCATGGCATCAATGATATCCATTATAATTCCTATGCATGCTGGGGTGATAGAGATAGTTCTAATGGTATAGATCATCCTTGCAGACTAGGCACCGGTGGTGGGAGCTACCACCGGGAATCAGGTTGCTAGGTCTTTGGAATAAGGTAGCCAATAGATGACCTAGAGGCTATAGAGGACCCTAAATTTCAAGGCACCACCCAGGGCAAAAGATCAGGGCTGTGGGGATTCTAGGGAAGAGAATGTCAGTCAAAAGAACTGTTGTGTGACATGTTAGGAGGTCTAAGAAATATGGCAAGATATTTTCTGAATAGATATATGACTGACCAAGAGATGGCGGAGGGACCACTAATGAAGGAGAGGAGGTAGGAATAGGGTGATCTACTAGGGGGAAGATGTAGCAGATGAGCGGGACAAGTGGTTAGAGGTGGATGGAGGTTCAAGGAACGTCCACAATAACCCCTATGTAGTCCATGCCATTATTAGGGGGATGGTGGATAGGGGTGAGAAAAACTAATGGAGATGGAGGTTTATGATCGTGAGACTCCCAGGATGATTAGAGGTATGATCTATGTCATTTTTATCCCAGCTATTGTTTTGATAGACATGGGTGACAATCACTTTTTTTACCACAACCCTTGTTTGAGACATGGAGATTCTAGTGGAACCATTGGCTTAGTCCTTGCTCTTAGAGACTCCTGAAATAGGATATTTGACAATCACACATTGTTTCTGATATTGTTCCCTAACACTTGGGGGAGAGTGTTTCTGTTCGGATCTCTTGGTGGTTGTCTCGATGCCATATGATGTCATTCTGGGTATGGAATATTTATCCCTAGTTCATGATCAAATAGACTGTTTTAGGAACTCAGTGTGGTGTGTTTGTGGATATGGGACCAATTTATCTTCTTTAGGAGAAAGAGAAATAGAATATGCACAATATGGACTTTCACATATAAGGGTGAAACCAATAAAATATCATTTGGCTAGCACAAGACTCAGTGCATAGGATGAGACAAGTCCTCTTATTCTTAAAGTTTTGGATGAGTACAGGTTCATCATTTTGAAAGATATTATAGGACAGCCTAATTATAGTAAGTTCTACTTCTTCGATGACATATACCCTGAGATGACACTGGTATCTACACTAAAATATCAGATGGATCCTATAGAGCTTCATGTGAGGAGGGTATAGAAAGAAGACTTGTAGAGGGAGGTCATCAGAAGACCAAGCGTTTAACCATGGCCATCCCCAATATTTTTTTCCCAGAAGGACGATGTGAGCTTGACATTATGTGTGGACTTCTAGAGCCTGAATTAGGTGATCGTGAAGAATAATTATCCACTATTGCAGATTTATGACCTCTTCGATCAGCTGAAGGGTGTGAGATGGTCCTCACAGATAGAACTCATATAAGGCTATCACCAGCTTCGGGTGTGGGATGAGGACATTCTTAAGATGACTTTTTGATATCACTATAGCTAATAAGTGTTCTTAAGGATGATTGTTTGCATGACAATCACCCATGTAGTGTTCATCAGACTCATGAAAAGGATCTTCCAGACATACCTTGATTGGTTTGTAGTGGATTTTATTGAATAAATCCTTGTGTACTCAGCATCTGAGGAGGAGCATGCGATACACTTGAAGACAGACCTAGACTAACTTTGAGAGAACCATAATTACATGAAGCTCTTGAAGTGTCAGATTTGGATATGAGAGGTCCACTTTCTGGGACATGTCATTTTCAATATTGGAGTTGTAGTACATCCAACAAAGATAAAGTCGGTGCTTGCTTGGGAGCCACCCATCAACATTACGGAGTTGCAGAGTTTCCTTGGGTTGTTTGGGTACTACCAGTGGTTCTTGACTAATTTTTCAAAAAATAGAAACATTCATCATAGCCTTCACATGAATGGGGAAACCTTTTGTTAGGATGGAGAAGTTCCATGTGATATTTTGGAAGTTGCGGCAGAGTATGGAAAGTACTATAATCTTTATATTTCTAGAGATGGGTGTCGAGTACGTGGTGTTCTATGGCACATTAGTGACAACGCTTGGTTGTGTCCTGATGTAGGGGAAATCGGTTATTTCTTATAGTTCACAGAAGTTGATACCACACAAGTTGATCTATGTGACCAATGATCTATAATTGGTGGTGTTAGTAATTTCATTGAAGATGTGGAAACACTACCTTTTGGTTGAATAGTTTATTGTCAACTCAGACCACAAATATATTAAGTACATATTCTCTTAGAAGGATCTAAACCTGAGATATAGACATTGGATAGAGTTCCTCATGGTCATTGACTCTGAGATAGTCTATACTATTGGAAATCAGAACATGGTGGATTATTTTCTTAGCAGGAGATCGAGTTCAGAGCTACTGAATAGGGCCTCCTAGAAGTAGGCCATACATTAGATATCCTTCTTATATGGGGATGGATTAGCTTATATTTAGTTGATGGTATTTACCCCTCTTCTCATACAACGAGTCAGGGAGGCACAACATAGAGATACCATCTATGAGACTACAAATGCTTAGATGTCTACATGGCATGCCATTGATTGACATTCAAATGGCAGGGAGAACGTTGTCCTTTTTAGATGACACATTGTCTTTTTGATGATGTTATGAGAGTAGGTGTTGAGGGAGTGCCATAAATCCCATTTGGAAGTATATCCAGGTGTGGAAATGATGTACTAGGACCTCTGATATCAGTTTTGGTTGTCAGGGATGAAGAAGGTAGTTACATAGTTTATCTCTTGATGCCTCACTTGTCAACAAGTGAAGTTCAAGAACCTAGTGCTAATAAGTTTAGATAAGACCCTTGTGGTGCCAAAGTGAATGTGGGATGGAATATCAATGTACTTTGTGATTCATTTACCACATATATACAAAGGTCATGATACCATCTATGCGATCATTGAATGACTCACCAAGTTGTCCCACTTCATAGTGATTCAGGAAAATGGTTTAGTAGAGATCATCTGTCACCTCTTCAAATAAGAGACAGTTTGAATCTATGGAGTCCCATATATAATAGTCTCAAATCATGTTTCAAGATTTACATCCTTGTTGTGGAAAGGATTACACGAGGCATTTGGGACCCATCTATTCCTGACCATAGCTTTCCTCCCATAGACATACAACCAGACGAAGTGGAACATTCAGGTCCTAGAGGACATGTTACGTGATTGCATTCTTGATTTTGTCTATAGTTGGGGGGATAACCTATCTCTACTAGAGTTGTTATACAATAAAATATACCACTCCACCAGCAGTTCTTTAATTTTTGATTCCTTGAATGGGTGACCCTATAGGTTGCTACAATATTGGACTGACCCTGGAGAGTCAACAATCATGGGTCTGGTGTTGGTGCAGGCTACTATTGAGTAGGTGCATGACATCCAAGAGTATATTAAGACTACATAGAGCCACTAGAAGTACTATGTTGATAGGATATGGATATCCTTGTAGTTCGAGGAGGGAGAACAGGTGTTCATTAGGGTCTCTCCTTGACATGGGGTATGAATATTTTTCTGGGGTGAAAAGTTATCTCTGAGGTTCATCAAACATTTTCTGATACTACGTAGAGTGGGAGAGGTGGAATACCTCTTGGATCTACCTCTGTAGTTAGAGTGGGTTCATGAATTCATTCACATATCCGAGCTAAGTAGATATTAACACAATCCATCACACATCTTTAACTAGGGTGCGCCTGATGTTGAAGATGGGGAAATATTTGTAGAGCATATGGTAGAGATCAATTATTGATAGAAGATGACCTTTCATTTGCTGATCGATTCCTCTAGTGCACATTCGTTGGTTGAACAATAATCTCTAATATTTTTTGGGAGAGCGGGAGACTTAGATTTGTGCTGAGTATCCCTATTTATTTATCTATCCCTTTTTTGGAATTCTGAGATCTAAATCCCTATAGTGGGGAGAATTTAATGCCCCATATTTTCCATGTATTTTTTTTAAAATTATATTAGATTATTTTGAGACTAGGAGCTAAGACAGAATGTGATTCCGACTCCTAGGCTTTTAGGAATATATGTTCAAACTATTTTATTGTTTATTAAAAATAGCATGTCTGTGTAGTTTCAGTAACATATAAATGGGTAACCGAATCAAGAATTTAATGGAACCATTGTTCTTAGAGCAACATGTTTACATTAGTCTGGGCTAACATCGGTCGGTGTGGGTCCGTTGAAAAAGTTAATTTTTGTAAATTTTAAGAGAAAAATATAATAGACATAAAATGTTATTTTACTTTAATTCTTCTACGTTATGAAGTGACTCAGCAACACTACAATGCGTCGACTCAAAAATGATTCAATGCAACTACATGGAAATAATAAAACACATTTAAATCGCTGAAACATGTTAACATGTTTCCTCCATTAATCAGAGGCATTGACCATAATTATAATTCATACTTCTAGATAAGTTTCCCTAGAGCACTGAAGATTCCATGAGGAAATAGAAGGAAGATCTCTCTCCATCAAAGATGATTTGGAGATCGGAGATCAGGTCAAGCACTGAAAATGATGGACCAAGGACGTTCATGAGTAGATCGCCATCCATGATGAATTCTATCCTCCGAAAGATCCTTTTTTCAGGTAGGGGATTATTTCTTTTCTGATTTTCAGTCTCATTCATTCTTTCAAATGATGAACATGGATCATCCCATGAACAATATTATTCATTGGTCAATCATTCTTATGAGATTTGTGTTTTTTTGTGGGGTTTGATTTTGGAATTATTAATGCTTAGAGTTGTTGTTGTTGTTTTACGCATCGTTCTTAAATTTTAATGTGTATAGATCGAGGGCGACATGAACAAGGCCCAGATCCATCAACTTTGGGTGTGCTTGTGCTTCTCATTTTCACCTACTTTTGTTTTCCTTGTTCTTTATTAAGGGCGATGATCTAGAGTGGGATTTAAGATAACGGTGGTCTGAGGTAGCTCTGGCCTTTCCAGGTAAAATGCGGCAAGAGGATGCTACAAACTGGGATGTTGGTGGGCGAGACAACATTGGCCCAATGGCACAGGTGATCCAGGAAGACTACCATTAGCACAGTGGTCATCGACATCAGTGAACTTTGGTCCAATGGGACTTCAATAATGGGAAAATCTACCATAGGGGGATGGGGGTTGAGGTGGAAGAGGCTGCCAGCTCGACGACCGATGGTGGGAGTCTACAGCTGCATCTGTTGGGGGAAATAGTGAAAATCCACATAAGGATCCCACCATGACGTAGGGATGTGACTCCCAAAGATGAGGCAAACAATGGACCTACGGTAGAGCCATACGTTTGAATTGATCACATAGACTGACCATGTGAAACACTGTTTGACCGCATTAACCTGGAAGGATTATGTATCCACTGCACTGGGATTGAAGGAACCAACCTGCATGAGTGGGCTGGGCTGGAGTTAGTGGGATGGGTTGACCTGGATGGTAGGGTCAGACTGGTTGGTCGGGTCAGTCTAACCAGCTTGGACTAGGCTCAAACCCAACATTCCATTTTTTACTTAAATGACCATAACTCTCAAACCATAAGTCCATTTGAAGAGCCATTTATGGCATTGAGACCCCCTTAATGAGGAGCTCCTTCTGGGATACTCTAGGAAAATTTTTGTGGATGTTGGAATATAGAATATTGCCTCAAGATGTAGGTTCTCCCAAAATGAGGTTTCTAAGGTCAGAATCCTATGACTGGCTCTAGAAAAGACATGGAGTTTGTCTCCTATAAAGACGCAGAGTTGGTCTCCTATGAGAACATAGAGTTTGTCTCCTGTGAAGACGTTGAGTTGGTCTCCTAAAAATATGGGTATTTGGTCTCTTACAAAGACACAGAGTTATTCTCCTACGAATATGCAGAGTTGGTCACCAGAGAATAACAGAGTAGGTCGACTATGAAGGTGTGGAGTAGGTCTCCTATGAGGGAGCGAATTAAGTCTCTAGCAGAGATTCAGAGTATGTACCCTATGAAGAATGTATATATCATTGGATTTGGATATTCCTGGACTTTATTCGTATATGTATCCCAGTGAGAGATGACTCTAGTGATTCTCTTGACTGTAATTCATAGAGGATAAATGTACTGTACCTCTTTAGTCATGTTCGTTTTGTTTTACCTTTGTGGTTTTGTGTCCTTATGGAGTATTGTTTTACTCACCGCTACACGGGTTTCACCAACACATGTCATATATTGTGCAGGTAATCTACAGCTTCAAATGAGTCTTTACTGGTCCATAGACATGTTGTTATTTAGTGTTACTTGATGGATGTGGAATTCTTCAATGAAATTCAAACATATTACTATAACTACCATTAAAGTAGGTTTCTCTATGGGTGAGATCTAAGAGCTTTTAGTTTTTTTTTAGTTGGGATTTTATTTTGGACAGTTTACTTTTGAGATTGTACTACTACTCTTAGTGGTTGTCTTATTGGGATGAATATATTTTTACTCAATATTTTTATGTACAGTACTTTTTTGGGATATGGGTGTGTTTGTAATGATTTATAGATAAATGTCCCCCCTTTGTTCGATATACCTACTCAATGCTAGTCACCATCCCCTAAAAAATAGGACATGGGTGTGGGGTAGTCAAGGAATGGGTCCCGGGGGATGAGTTGTGATGGAGTGGTATCAATGGTTAGTTGGTTTTAATTTTGTTTTGGGGAAACATTTATAAGTGTATTGAGTTTTTCTTTGAGGCAATGAAACCCTGTGTCGGTGTGGTAGTCGATGTATCCATACACAAGGTCCTTAAATTCTTCTTTCTGACTCAGTACATGAAAACACTAGTTGTAAGGGAAATCAATGGTTCATGAATCATATAGGAATTGAGTGTGTTCTCATGACGTTATTGAGTCAGATTCTGCTCAGAACATATACTATATTTATAGAGGTATGAATTTTTATATTTCTGGATGCTTTCACACAAGTAGCCAGCTAGTATTTTTGGGTGTGACCATGAGGATAGTCTGCTGAGCGAGAAGGAATCGGTGTAGAGACCGTTGCTTGAGATGGCACCTCATGGTGGGGCACCAATGATACCACAACCCAGAGAGTAGAAGTTCCTACTTTCATTTCTAGTAGAAGATGCACATAAGATTAATGTGTTGCATGAGTTTCAGTGATAGAGAACTCCCAAGATTTGAGGTAAGATAGATCCTTAGGTAACTGAGGATTGGTTGGAGGCAATTATGTAAGTTTTCACCTGAGTGAGGATGCCTCAAGACCAGATGGTGGTCCTAGCTGTGCATCTTCTATAGTGCTTGGGGAGGAGATGGGGGAGCTTGATGATCCAGACACATGAGGAGGTGACTCTCTCCTTGATAGAGTTTTAGAATCACTTAATGGAAGAGATATTTTGAGTGATATTATGCTTGTTGTGTATACATGAGATCCTTAATCTATGGTAGGGAATCTAGATAGTGGCAATGTACTCCATGAGATTCATGGATCATTCTCTCTACTCTACAAATATAGTGAGGACCCATTCGTTAGGACTCATACCAATGACTAGGGAATACACTATGAGATCAATGTATCGATGATATCGTTTAGAATTCCAACTCATACTAGGGTATTGGAATGAGATCTAATTCTAGAGATCTTACATGTAGAGCATGCATCAACAATGGGAGCTACCACTGGGAATCAGGTAGATGGGTCTTCGGTAGTTCATAGATGATAGATAATGCAGGGTTCCAAGAGGACCAGATAGTATAGGGGAAAACACAAGGACATGGGATCAGTAGTTCAGTGATTCCAGGGAAGGGACGGTTGTCCAAAATATAGTATTTTCTATACGTGCGATGGTTAGGTACGTATGGATAGATATATTCTGACCAGCCATACAACCTAGTAGGAGATGGTCGAGGGACCGAGGTATTAGTGGATACAGGAATAGGGAATTCCAATGGGTGGTAGATGTGGTAGAGTATTGGGATGAGAAAAAGAAGGTGGAAAGGGGTTCGAGGCACTACCTCCAACACCATCAGGTGATCCACCCAGAGCTCAGGGAGTTGGGGGATAGGGGCGAGGCCATCTCCAAGTGATGGAGGCTAACGATCCCAAGAAACCTGAGATGATTAGAGATATGATCTATATCATTTCCACCATAACTATAGTTTGATTGGTATGGGTTCAAATCAATATTTTCTCTCCACAACCCTATTTCAATACATGGAGCTTCCAGAGGAATCGTTGACTCGATCCCTTTGCTCAGAGACTCAACCGAGAGGAAATTCGATGATCACACACTGGTGCTGACAATGTGACTTTACTATTGGGGGTGAGAGTATCAGTTGGGATCACTTGTTAGAAGTGTCTAGGACATAGGAATTCATTCTGGGTATGGACCATTTATCCGGAGATCATGCTCAGATCAACTGTTTTAGGTACACAGTGTGGTGTGTCTGTTGAGAATGGATCATGTTTTTATTCATCTATGAAAGGGAAACACAAGAAGAATACGATTGACTCACACACTGTAGGGTGTAGCCGATCACACATTAGTTGGGTATAATGACTTTTTTGCAGTGGATGAGATGTGTTCTTAGATTCTTACAATGGGGGATAAATATGTGGATGTCATTTCAGAAGATGTTCTTGGACTACCTCCTCACATGGATATAGAATTATGCATTGACCTAAACCCTGAGATGACATAGGTATCTACAATAGCATATCGGATGGCACCCACATAGCTTCATGAGCTAAGTGAACAGTTAGAATACATGAAGATAAAAGGGTTTTGTGAGATCTTGTGTTTCACCATGGGCTGCCCCATTTTGGTTTTACAAGAAGGCATATGTGAGATTGAGGTTATCAGTAGACTACTGGTGCCTAAATCAAGAGAAAATGAAGAATAAGTATGCACTACCAAGTATTTATGACCACTTCAATTAACTAAATGGAGTAAGATGGTTTTGGAAGATATACCTTGGATCAGGAAATCAACATCTTCAGGTGCAGGGTGAGGACATTCTGAAGATGCCTTTTATATGTCTCTATTACCACTATTAGTACTTAGTGATTCCTCTTGGCATGAAGAATTCCCCAAAAATGTTAAATTAACTCATGAATAGGATCTTATAGCCTTAATTAGACCAATTTATAGTGGTCTTTATTGATGAAATCCTGGTGTACTCAACATCTAAGGAGGAGCACACAATATATTTATGGAAGGTCCTAGACTTAATCTGAGAGCACTAGTTTTACAAGAATATATAAAAATGTCAGTTCTGGATATGTGAGGTCCACTTTCTAGTACATGTCCTTTTGGAAATTATAGTTTCAGTAGATACAGTGAAGATAGAGGTGGGTCTTACTTGGGAACCACCCGAGAAAGTTATCGAGGTGCAGAGTTTCCTTGGAATGGATGGGTACTATCAAATGATCATGACTAAATTTTCTAGAGTAGAAGAATCCATGACAACATTGAAATGAAAGGGGAAACCATTCTTATAGATGGATAAGTTCTAGGAGAGATTTCAGTAGTTCAAGTAGATTTGGTGACTGCTCCCTCCAGATATTTACAAAGGAGGGTGTTTAGTACGTGGTGTTTGACAATGCATCAAGGACCAGGCATGGTTGTGTCCTGATGTCGGGGAAAGTAGTGATTGACTATAGTTCACAGTAGTTGAGACCACACGAGAAGAACAATAGGATCCATGATCTGGAGATGGTGGTGATAGTTTTCACATTCAAGATGTGGAGACATTATCTTATGGTTGAGTGGATTATGATCTACTATAACCACATCAATCGTAAGTATGTCTTCTTTTAGAAGGATCTGAACATGAGGCAGAGGCATTGTTTATAGTTCCTCTGAGACTATAAATTTCTGATAGTCTATAATCCTGGGAAGGGGAATGTGGTGCAGGTTCTTTTAGTAGGATATTGACTTCCCAACTACTAAATGAGGCCTTAGTGCTATTGGCATCACTTCAGATGTCCATTATGGATGGGGATGGAGTAGCTTTTCTCCATTCGATAGTAGTTACCCCTCCACTCTTATAGTGAGTCTTAAAGACATAGCTCACATAAACTAGCTGCATGAATTTACATGATCAGATGGCCAAAGGGCATTCCCTTGATGGATATTCAAAAGGTAGGAAGCCTACCATTCTTTTTAGAGGACGCACATATATATCAATGATGTTATGGGAGGAGGTGTTGAGAGTGTTCCATATATATCCTTTTGTGGTACATCTAAGTGTAGAAACGATGTACCAGGACATAAGATAGAAGTTGTGGTGGCTAGGTATGAGGAATGCAGTGGCAGAGTTTGTTTCTAGATGCCTCACTTGTCAATAAGTGATGGTTGAGCACCAGGGGCCATCGGGTTTGGTTCAACACCTTGAGGTTACAGAGTTGAAGTGGTATGGAATATTGATAAACTTTATGATAGTATTACCACATACATACAAGGGGAACGATTCCATCTCTGTGAACGTTTACCAAATCACCATGTCATCCCACTTTCTAGAGATTTGGGAAAAGGGTTTATAAGAGAGATTGGGACGACTCTAAATACAAGGATAATTTGACTCCATGGATTCCACTCTATGATAGTCTCAAATCATGATCCATGCTTTATATCAAGGATGTGTAAGGGATTGGTGGAAGAGTTTGGAACTTAGCTACACTTGAGAAAAAATTTCCACCCATAGATATATGACCAGATGGAGCAGACCATTCAGGCACTAGAAGACATGCTACATGCTTTCATCCTTGATTTTGTTTATTGTGGGTAG
The DNA here is from genome assembly GCA_963277665.1 of Viscum album. Classification (NCBI taxonomy): domain Eukaryota; kingdom Viridiplantae; phylum Streptophyta; class Magnoliopsida; order Santalales; family Viscaceae; genus Viscum; species Viscum album. The sequence continues at coordinate 1,903,468,665 of OY728152.1, read as the reverse complement.
GATCTCCTACATCTGTTGGATTTTTCATGAAACAACATCTTCCACTCCACCAACAGTATGGCACTATTCGAGGCCTTATACAGGTGACCTGGAAGGTCACCACTTTGCTAGTCTGACCCTGGAGAGTCAACACTCAGGGGCCCAAAGTTGGTGCAATCTACAATGAAAAATGTGCATGTCATCCAAGAGTAGATTTTGAATACATAAAGCCTTTTGAAGTTCTATGATGATAAGTGATGGATACCATAGTAGTTTTGGGGAGGTGGGCCATGTGTTATTTCAGGTCTCTCCTCAACATGGGATATAGAGATTTGGTTGAGGCATCAAGTTATCTACAAGGTTCATTAAACCTTTTCTGATACTATTTATAGAGGGTGTGGTGGTGTACAGCTTGGCTCTACCTCCATAATTAGAGTGGGTGTGTGACGTCTTTTGTGTATCCTAGATGAGAAGATATATATACGAACTGTCACACATATTTGACTAGGGAATGATGGATGTTGATGATTAGGTGAGTTTTGTGAACTTTCCAATGGAGATCGATGATCGATAGAAGAGGACCCCCACGGGAGATCAATTCCTTTAGTGCCTGTTCCCTGGAAGCACAATAATATCTAGGAGAGAATGCGGGAGAGGGAGGCTGCAATTTAGGATCAGTATCTCTATTTGTTTATTTATCCATTGTTTTGGATTTTGAGGATTTAGATCCCTATGCTAAGGGGAATTTATTATCCTATATTTTCTATGTAATTTTTTAGAAATTTATATGGGATTATTTCGAGATAAGGAGTTGTGATGACATGTGATTACTATTCTCAGGGATCTCAGAATAAATGTTTGATTTATTTTTATGTTTATTAAAAATAGTGAACATGTGCAGTTTTATTAAATTCTAAATGGGTTCCCAGATTATAAATATAAGGGAACCATTTAGCTAAGAACATTGAGTTTAGCTTTGGTAGGGCCTAATATCAGCTGGTGTGGGTCGACTGCAAAAGTTAATTTATGGATGTCTTAAAAAAATACACTTCAAAAAGATATTTTATTTTATTTCTTCAACATTATGGAGAGACTTATTGTCACTATGATTTGGTGAATCAGTGATGCTACAATACAGTGTTGTGGCAATACTGAATCACATTTGAAATGCTGATACACATTTGAATGGATGAAATGAATTAACATGTTTCCTCTATTAATCAGAGGTTGGGAACAACATTAGAATTAATAATGATGGATAATTTTTACCTATAACCTTGAAGTTTCCATAAGGAAAGATAAGGAATATATATCCCTAGTGATGATAATTTAGAGATCATAGCTCATATAAAGTACCAACAAATAAATGATCAAGGATGTTCATGGATGGATCACCATCAACGATGAATACTCTCCTCTGACTGATCCACATTGCTGGTAGGGGACTTTTTCTATGTGTTTTCCATTCCCATTCATTCTTTAACATGACTAATTCAGTTCAACCCACAAACATATCGATACATATGTTGATCGTTCTTATGGGATGGGTGTTCTATGCTGGGTTTGATATGGGAATTTTCCACACATAGTGTTGATGTGGTTTTACCCATCGTTATTCATTTATAGCAATGACAGATCAATAAAGACATGAACAAGGCTCAGACCCATCAACATTATGTTTTCATGTACTTCACATATTCCCATATTTTTTTCTCCTTAATATTCACAGGTCTTAAGGATTTGGAGCAGAATTTGGGATGATGACAGTGTGAGGCGACTCCAGATTTTCTAGGAGGAGCATGATTAGGGGAGGCCACAAGTGGGGTAGCTGACGGCGGAGGTGGAATAGGGCCAACGACACAACAATTATAGGAGGATGTACACTAGAATTGTGTCCTAGGGTGGTGGTAAACTATAATCTAAGGGTATTGCAGTTGCAGGACTACCCATGCAGGGGGTCGTGGGTGGAGGCGGAGGATTCCAACAACTAGATAGAAAATGGAAATATCCCATGAGAACATTAGAAAAAAGTGGTGGGAAAAAACCATGGTGGTGGAAGGTTATGGCTCCCTGAGACACATTGGATGGATGACCCACATGTGTCAGGTGGTCACATAGACCTGCCTAGTGAATCTTTTCATGGACGTGTTTAACAGGTGGGACGCAGTATCCATCACATCTGGGTTGACCAATCTGGCCCACTAGAGCATGCTAGGTGGGAGCTAGAGGGTTGGGTCAGCAACATAATGGGCTAGTAGAATGGGCCATGTCGGACTGGGTGGGTTGGGTCGGACTGAACGTAGACCTAACCAACCCCATTTTATTAAAATGCCCATAACTCTCAAACTTTAAATCCATTTGACTATCAGTTTATAGAATGAGGACCTTCATAATGAGTTTTTACCTTTGGGATTCTCTACCTTACCTTTCGTAGATGTTGGAATATAAATTATTATCTTGAGGAGTATTTTCTCTCAGAACAAGAACACTATGGACAGATTCTTGTGATTGGGTATGGTAAATATGCGGGGTTGGTCTCCTACAAAGATGCAGTGTTTGTCTCCTACGAATATGTGATGTTTGTATCATGGGAAGATGCAGTGTTTGTATCTTAAATAGATGAAGATTTGGTCTCCTGTGACGTTGTGGAGAAGGTCTTCTATGAGGGTACAAAGTAGGTATCTTGTGAGGGCGTGGAGTAGGTCTCCTACGAAGATACAGCGTGGGTCTCTTGTAAAGACTGTATGTCTTGTTGGATTTAGATATTCCTAGAATTTCATAGTATATGCTTCTTAGTGTGAGGAACTGTAGTGACTCTCTTGACTATACTTTTTTGAGACAACACATGGTGTACCTATTTAGTAGTATGCCTTGTCTACTAACTTTTGGGGTTGAGGTACCTACTAAGATTGGTTAGTCACCACAGAATGGGCTTCTCCCATTCATGTCATGCCTTTTTTTGATGATTTACAACTTTTACAGAGTCCTTGGTGGGCTGGAGATAGGTGGTGCTTCAGTGTGACCCAACGGATGTGGTATGCTTCAATGACATTCAAACAGCTTGTTATACCTACTTTTCAAGTATGGTTTTCTACGAATGAGATCCAGTTGCTTGTACATTTCTATTTCATTTGGGATTATATTCTTTCTAGTTTACTTTTCAGTTTTTATTGTTACTCTCAGTGGTTTTATTAGTGGGATTCATATTTGTTTACATAGTTTTTATAGTTTCGATTATTTTCCTTTGAGACGAGTGGATGTGTGAAGGTTCTTTTGAAAATTCCTCCCCTTTGTGGGGTATTCCTACTCATTTCAAGTAAACACCCCTAGCCTATGGGAGGTAGGCTTGGGGTAGTCACAACATGGGCCCCAAGGGATGGGTGATGACAAAGAGTCAACCCATAGGTTTTTTACGTTATCAGATACTGATAAACTAATCTATAGTGATTCTCTTGATCAATTCATGGTTATTTATTCATAAGTAATTAAAATTTATAAAACATTTGATAAGTGGTATAAAAATATAAAACATTATATTAAATATACATTGGTAATAGTGTCACCTTTACAATACATCAATAATGATAAACCAATCCATAAAAAATATCTCTAGATCATGTCAATTATTCAATCATAACCAATTTAAATAATTTATAATTTTTATGTAGAATATAATATTTTATTAATTATATTTTTCTAGGTAATCATGTGTGTGAAAATATGTTGCAATGGTGAAGTAATTTATATAGAGCATGGTTTTGGCTTATTCCACCACCTAAAAGATTGGAAAATCATCATAGATGTATGAAATTGGTTGAAGTTCTCAACAAGATTCATAATCAGTTTAAACTGAGTGCTAATCAATCAATTAAATCAATAACATATCGATATCTACAATATCGTAAATGTTTATGGAACACTAATTACCCTCCATTCAATGATGAAGAACGGATGGATACATATTTTTTATTTAGAAAATATTTTAGTAATTTTCTGATGGAATTGTATGTGGTGATTTCTAATAATGGTGTGGTGAAACCAAATACTACAAACCCATGTTTTGTGAGATCTGTAGAAGTTGGTCCTTCACAAAACTCTTATTCATTTCCTCCTCCTCACATGAATCTTGTGATAGAACCAAATTAGGGATAAGATGATCAAAATTTGGAAGTAAATACATATTAAACCCCTTTGTGTACTGATGATAAAGTGAATACAAGTCTATCTGAGGAAAATTAATCTTTTGAGGCATTAGGAGATGATGTGGTTGAGGGTGATGTGGGGAATGAACCTCTTGTAGTTCCAATGAGAGACATGCATCCATAGTTGGATGATGTGGGGAATGAACATTATGAGGTTCCTATGAGAGACATGCATCCATGACATCCATTAGTTAGTGGTAATAATCCTTCAGTATTGATTTCCTTAGTAGAAGGAATGTCATGTGAGAAACATTTTAATTGGTATGTCATAAAACTAGGTTTTTAATTACCTGGCTTTATAGGGAATAGATCTGTGTAAAAGTTTAACACCATCAATGTTAGGAAAGCGTTTGAATGTAACATTTTCATGAAAAATGTTATAATAAAATACCACATAGAGTGGCATTTCCCTTTTGTGGTTAACGAGTCGAAGAAGACAACATATCTCATTCGATGTGAAAAATATAGTACAAAGTGTAAATTTTAATTAAAGGGAAATATATGATATTTTTTTCATGTTGGAAGATAACCAAATTAGAAGGCCCACACACTTGTGTGTATCCTAGCATGTTGGAGGATCACTCCTCACTTGATGACGACTTTATGTCAACTGTTATTGTTGGGATGATATTACTATGTTAGGACACTCCCATTTCCCTTATTCAGGTAAGAATTCAATAGTTTTGTAATTAAATAATTTACATCAAAAAAAAAATTGAATGAAAAAAAGAAGGAAATTGTAAAAGTGTATGGTGATTGGGATGAATATAATGAAATTAATCCACAACTTATGGAATTGTGGTCTCGCAATAATCATAATATTCAACATTTTGAATCCATCGAGTTTGTGTCCTTCAATAACCATGTTGATTGATCAAATGTAGAGTTCAATAGGGCCTTTTGGGCATTTAGGCCATGCATAATTACTTTCCCCTATTGTAAACAATTCATTCTTGTCAATAGATCATTCAATTATGTAAAGTATATAGGTGTTCTACTCATTAATACCACACTAGATGGTAGTCTTTCTCCTCTATCACTTACATTCACTACTGTTGAAAATGAGCCTTTTGAATCTTGGAACATATTTTTTTAATGTGTATGTATTCATACGACCCCAAACCAGGGATTGTGTCTAATATCTGTTTATCATTGAGTGACTATAAAGGTAGTAATTTGTGATTGGATTTCATTGAATCAACTGAATTCTTATCATTGATATTTCATTATAAAAATTTCATGTATTGTGCTTACGAATTTTAGAGACTAAGCAAATAATAAGGTGATCCTCAAGTTGGGTATGTTTTTCTAAAATTAATTTATTAATGAAAATTTAATATCCTAATAATAATTTTTTATTTTATGGTTTCTACATATGAACCAAAAAAAGAATGGTTTGATCAATGTCTTGAAGAGAATCAAAGGGATAATGAATATGTGTATGAATATATGATGTAGATTAGAAAGTAAAAATTGTCACAATCATATGATGGTGAAATGTGTTATGAAAACATGACCACTTATATAGTAGAGTTCATAAATGAGTTCCTCTAGGTTGTGCACAAACTTATAATCATAGATTTATTTAAGGATACATTTTATAGTTATGTACACTGCATTGTCAATAGGTCCCAAAAGACCTATGAGTGGATGGGAAAAGGAATTTGTTTTAATCCACATTTCTAAAGTGACATCGATCTGATACTAAATGAGACTTCATATGTAGTGTTCTAACCATTGTTAGATAAAAGTGGAGCCTTCAGGTAAGAGAGTTCAATGACCAAGCTACATGCATCATTGGTCGCGTGCTGGGTTTCATGTTGTATAATAGGTACTATAATTGCAATAAATTTCCAGAATTGAGATATCCTTGTACACATGTTGTTGTAGCTTCTGCTTCAGTACATATATAATGGGAGCCCTATGTTGACATGTTGTATCACATGAGAACTTTGGTGAAATGTTATATTGAATCATGGATTTCTGTTGGTGACTTTCACTCTATCACATTGCTACTGATTAGCTAGCTATAATCCCTGATATTTCTAGATTTCATATGTTGTTTTTGTTTTCATTTATGTTTTTTTCTTCAATTTATATAATTTTTTAAAAATACTGGATTCATACTACAAGGTTGATCCCTTAAGGTATACTGATGTCTACTTGAATCAGAAATGATAAGGATTGGCCTTAGTAATGAGGTGGGGGACTCTGATGCATTATTTGTCACATAAAAGGTTAAACTCATAATAAATGTTCAAAAGTGGTAGGACATAGCTCTACATCCCATTATCCATGATCAGGTCAATGTATTTTAGAATGAATTTGTATGTTTTGTTTTATATGTGGCTGGTTCAATAATGAGTCCTTTTATTTCTGACTTGCTCTATTTTTAACATGTTTCAATTTCTGTTAGTATCAGTTTTGAATTCTATAAGAAATAATTTTGTGATACTATAAATATTTTAAAAAATAAACATACAATGAAATTGAATATATCTTGAATCCCCATGTTCAATGTAGAAACCTCATCCATGATAGTTTATATAAAAAAATTAGAAATCATTTAGTTTTATTGAAGATAAATAATGCATGAAATTTATAAATTAAACCAAAAACTCCACCCAAAAATATTTTCTTACCTAATTTTTCTTGCTCTAGTTTAAAAAAAATTACAATTTTATTGAATTCACTAAAAAAATGTAATGTTGATATAATTTTGGAAGATATTAGGTCCTTTATTTCTCACTTACTTGGATATACATGTTTCACATCTGGGTTTAGAGGGATGTACTATTCCTCTATTGAGTGTACGGAGATCTCATTATTTTCATCATGACGCACCACCTCCCACTACCATCCCCCATATTCTTTACAATAGGTTCTATGCCATATCAATGTAAGACTTCACCTTTTCTGACCATTATCTCATTGTTTCTCTCATTGAGATATGGAGTCCAGAGTCACATATGTTCAATTTTATAAAGTGGGAGATGACTATTACACTGCAAGATGTATCCATTATGTTTGGACTACACATCAATCATGTGGCTATGATAGGCAGAGTTGGTGAAGGTTTTTTCAAACTTGTTCAATGATTACTGGGCATAGTGGTCCATGATGATGACAAGTCCATCATTAGTTATAGATTACACTTGTCCTCGTTACACAATCACTTAAAACATATAGAAGCGGATGCTAAAGAGATCATCGTGTGGTAGTTGGAAAGTGATTATATTTTGAGGCTGATTGGTGAAAAAGTTTCCTCATCCACTCCAATACATTTGTACATCTGATATATTTACATATTATAGAAGATTTGGACTAGGAAGACAAGTATAGCTAGGGGTATCATTTTCTTCATTATACATACAAGGTGCTATAAAGAGGATGTCGCACCGATAAGATACATGTAATAGGATGACTTATTCTTCTACAGAGGTGGGTATGAGAGAACATCCCTCACTTATCTCTACATGCTCATGCACCATTGCCACAGATATTATAGAATGGGATCCATGTAGATAGTGGTATGTTATTCCTTCCTAATAATGTCTAACATAATTTTATAACTTTCTATTATGAAATGTAACTATTACAATGTTATCTACATGTGTAGTCAGGAACATCAGCATTCAGATACCACCAGACATGATGTCTACACCAACAGACTTGTGTTGGAAATATTTCAACCAGCCAATGTCAATGATTATAGTTTATATTGTAAAATATTTATTCGTTACTATACTTGTCTAGTTTTATTAATTAATTACTCATTTTTTCTTTCAGATTAAATTGATGTCATATACTGATGATATCATCCTGAGTATTCCAGAGTATTGTACAAAAGATGATTGCAACCGGATCCTACATGGTTACACTAATTAATTTTCATATTGTCTAGTGGCATTAGACTAATAGAGTTATGAGGCAGTTCATATTTCTTCAAGCAGTTCCTTACCCACATAGTCAGTTACCTTCACTGCATTCCCTAGAGATGTCAGGGAAGAGAGGCTTTGATTGGAGGAGATACCATGCCACATATATTGATCTATGGGACTGATGACAGGTGTCTCGATTACGAGGGCCAGGGACAGTACCTTTGTAGTTATTAGATCAGATGGATTATGCATCCTGATATTGTAGGTCCCCGGCCATAGTTCTGACATGGAATAGATAGGGCTTTCATCAGTTGGTATTTATTCTTCTTTCAACTTTTAAAAATATTTTTTTTTAAGATTACTTAACATCATAATTTTTTTCCCAGGATGCACGTATCACTCATCTAACTTATTTGAATGCCCTAATAGATGGAGGTACATTTTACCAAATACAATTTCACAGTTTTGTTTCATATTTAATTCCATAGATGAATGATATTTATCAGGGAATTTTCTTTGATCAACCACACGATGTTGGGGCTACTGATCTTGATGAGCCTGATGTAGATGTACTTGGGGTGATGACCCTATTATGGATGCTGATGTTCAACTAGATGAGGGTGATCATAATGTTCAGTCAGGTGCTCCTCCTACTTCTCAGTCATATACAGACATAGATATGGATGTTGATCGGGTTGAGAAGGATACTTTATTACTACCTTGTATGCAAAAATCCACAACACATTAGTCATATTTTTCATATATTAATGAGGGTTCCATCCAACATCCACTATCCTTAAAGGTTGGACATGGTAAAAGTGGTGAGACTGTACGTCCACCTCCTATCACACATGAGTATTTGAAGGTGGCTTTTGATGATGATATAAAAGAGCAACATTTACCAGAGTAGAGACATAGACAAACACAATGTGGATGCATCGTATATATACCTGGATAAGGGAAAAAGGAGCATGGAACCCACATACCTTGATTAGGTTGATATTAGATTTATGATACATGTTGTATGTACCTTACTGTTATCATTTACAGTGTTCTGTTCTTTTTTTTTCAATAAGTTCCTTACTATTATCAAATTATACACAATAATCAATAATTACTATTTAATATTTATATCAACACTCATTATTATTTTATATATATGTATAATAAATATTATTTTCAAATAATTAATAAATATTAGTAATATTAATTATTTTTTAGTTAAGAATGACTATCGATGAAAAGAACCATGAACATAAAGAAATATTGAAAAATATTATTGATATCGATGATATGAAATTGGATGTAAACTCCTAGAATATCATTGAATATTAACCTATGTTAAAAACATTAAGATAAATGAACAAACAATTAAATGAATAATGGGTATTTTTGAAGACTAGGTGATTATGAATCATGAAGAAAAAAATCATAATATGAGAGGAATGGAATTAAAAGTTATTTTGGAAAATTTTTGTGAAGTTAAATATTTAGAATTTATAAAACAAGGTGACATTTTCTAATGGTACACAATCATCATTGTAGGAAGAAGTTATCATCCTTGAATGATTCCTCAATTTGTTTTCAAAGAAAAAAAATTATGCGGGTCTTCATTGATGAATTTTAAAAATGTCTTAGAATATCAAATAAAAAATGTATAAAGAAGATATTATCATGGTTAGATCATATTTTTGGTATCCTATGAATATGTATTGATAAAGATCATCCTTGGTGAAGTTACATGTGTCTAAAATCTGTAAAATCATAAATCGAAGATGAATTCAGGGGTCTTATTCATATTGGAACATCTTGAAACACATTATTGAGGATATCAGCCATTATATAGATGTTTATGAGTGTTTAATTTGAGGGGAAAGTAAATAAAGAAATATAATGTTAATTACAAAATTTGTTTATCAGTTAGAATCAAATCTAATTACTGTTGAATGTTTATGATGATCTTGTTATAGAAAGAGGTATATTTTTCTAAATCTCTATTCCTTTTTTAACCAGAAATAAACTCAATCGAAAGGGATTATAGTTGAATTAATCAACAACATAATAAAATTTGAATTATGGATCCACACAAAGGCCACTTATCCTTATTATTGGACTTGAATATTTTTGATCTATTTGTCAAGGTGAGTTCATGAGATTTAGGTTGACTGTTCGAATAAAATTTTCATATGTCATTTAATATATTCATGCTATAATTAAATTAGATTTCCCATGATGATATGTACACGAGTTCTCATTTCATGTGGTATCATGATCAGTTGGAATATGACAACATTGTTTCTCAAATCATATACAATTGTTTTCTACACTAACTATAGATCACCTAGAAATAGAATGAAGTAATGGATGATACATTTCATATGTATGAACTAATATAATGTTCCCAAGATCTTTTTTACTTCCTGTTAATATATGGGAGAAGAAGTGGAATTAATTTAATAATGTAAAGAGATATTATAACATATTTAAATATTCAATTGGAAATAAATTTTATGTATGGCTCTGCTAAAAAAATGACGAAAAAACACTACTAGTGATCTGCCTTTGCACCAAGATTCAGACTAGTTGATCAATATGGTCTTGGAAAATATAATTAATATTTTTTATTTTTCATTTAATATGTATTGATATTTAATAATATTTATTGATATTTTATACATATTAATTTTTTAACTAATATGTATTTATATTGAATTATTATTTATAACTAATAATGATTTTTAATTAAAAATTATCAGGTAATTGTGAATGGAGTTTATGTTTCCATAAAACAATTCACATAGGAAGAGTGAAACACATTCACACATCTCAGGACCGTATTTTCAAAAAACACATAATCCTATCACATTTATCAAAAAAAATAATTAAAATCCCAATTAAATACCTCATCCATAAGTGGACAAACACTATATGAGCATGTTGAAAATTGGTTCCCCACCACAGCTTCCTAAAAAATCACCAGAGTATATAAAGGGTCACAAAGTGTGTGTAGTGTGTTGTTTCCTTGAGGATCCATACCCACAGTGTTTTCATTACACTTTACATACTTTGGACATCTTATTAAGGACCATAAGGTTGGACATCTGGGAAGACCAGAAACTATAGAATGTGTATAAAAATTTTGGGAAGATATTTCAAAATTTATTTTTGGATTCAAATGTATTGTGAGGTGTAATTAGTTAGGGGATGGGATTCCCTTTTATAATTGAGATGTAGTTCCATTATTATAAATACTCAAAACTAATAAATAATGGGAAATAAATCTAAAAGAGTGCCTCAAAAATAAAAAAAATGGCGTGGGTGAGTTATAAGGCCAACAAACACCTCAAACAAAAAGAAAACACGTTTTAAACATGTCACCCCTTTACCTCCTAGATTTCTCACTTTTACCTTTTTTAATTTTTCCCTTCGCAACATGTTTTTTACTTTTTTTACAATTCAATATAAAAACAATAAATTAAAAATTATTATATCATATAAATTATACTTATTGAAAATATAAAATTAATTTTTTGAAATTCAATTCATATAAGTGTATGAATTTAATTTATAATAAATCCCATAAGCATGTCAAAAAAATGTTTTCAAAGAAATGCATTTTTCATGGAAAAGATGATTTTAAATTAACAATATGACTAATAATATTTATTATATGAATTTAAATTAATAAATTTAGATTTATAATCTATAAATTTTATTTTAATATTTCCTCATTATGGTTTATTTTAATTAAATTAAAGAGAGAGAAATTATGGACTTTAAAACAGTTTTTTAACAAATGTGTTTTAATCATAAGAATAAGCTTATAAAAAAATTTACTATAAAGAAGATTAAAATTTAATTAACTTGACTAAAAATAACTAAATTGTATTATGTTACTTTTTAATAAAATCAAAATAATAATGGTAATTTTAAATTATTTAATTTATTAAAATGAAAGAAGAATTTTACAAAAATAGATATTTTTTAATATTCAATGAATAGTAAATATTTTATGAAAAAAGCATAAATCTAACCATAAGTAAATTTTGGTATCATGATTTCAAAAATAATATTAATTTTATAAATAAAAATTTCTAAAATTTTCACGAATTAATCATAATGTTTTATAGAAAAAAAACAGTAAAATCATTTTTCAAAAAGCATATTTTTGTAGAATAAAATATATTTATTAAAAGTTGAGTTATTATTAAGAGTTTTTAAATAAATTTATATATATATTTGATTTATATTTCATAAATTAGTTTTTACTACACATTACGACAAATTTAAAGGGTAGGTTTAATAAACCACATTAATATAATAATATTTTAATATAATACCATTGTACATTTAAACTCAGTGTTACTTGTAGAATATGATATCAAACATAGTGTTATTTGAAAATATTAGGGAGTTTCACCTCATTATATATTGTAATTATAACGTATTTCAACTAACATGTTTTGTTTTTTTATTCAGTTTCATGTCTAACTACTATATTCTCTTCAAACATATTTATATTGAAAAACTACCACAACTGGTAGTAATTTTTCAAAATAGAAGGCTTATCACACATATTAATAGGCACAATCATAAACCTAACCATCATAGTATCTAATATGATATTTGGAACTATGCACTTTTAAAACATTAGTGTCAAAACTCCCATAACCATTTGATCTAGTAACTACACTCATTGTCCATCTAGGTTGGTTTTACACCAAGAAGTGATGAGTTCATATTTTTAGGATAATGATTATCACCCAACTATATTCTCTAGGAAATAAATTCAAATATATTTAAATGATAGATAATTTTATTTACTTATTCCATATATATCATTACACTCTATTAATTAAACCCTGATCATTTAAACTATATCTTTTATACAAGTTGTTATGGAAAAACTGGGAGCACCAATGGAAATTAATTACTGAAATGAGAGTAAGTGGGAGAAAAAGAAAGAAATAAGAAGAAGAAAAATAACATAGACTTACATATTTATATGGTTAAACAATAATCCCTATATACATGGAGAGGGATAGAAATTTCACTATAGTTTTTAAAAAACTATAGGATACACACACACACCGTGTCAGAAACCCTAGAAAGAAATGATATCTTAAGGAAAAATGGCGTTCTGGTAAACTAAATTTTCAATGTTCGAGGAAACCATAAAATAGTTTAAATAATCTATTTTATAAAAATAAGTAAAATATACAAAGATATAGTACCCATTATGTTAAATTCCACCGTGTTACTATATCCATATCGAAGTATAAACTGCTACAATACCCGTTGTTCATGGTACCAAATTTTCTTTGGATTTGAGTTAAATAAATGTCTCTATAGGTTTTACTACCTTTATCAAATGTATAAGGATACACTATCCCAATTTATTTAAAAAATGAAATAAAATTTAATAATTATAAAAAAATATATGAAATGATTGATGGATACAATAGGGTGTTGTTTTGGAGATTATAATTTCAATGATTATTTGTATACATAAAATAAATATAATTTTTTTTGATGAATAATTTAAATTAGATCATTTAATCTAGTTGTTATTCATTTTATGATTCAAAATTATGATATAGAGTGTGACGATCCTAGTTCAGATGAGTGGAATTAATTTTTTTGAAAATTGAATAATAAAATTATTAATATTTGTGTATTGTATTGGAAATTCAATATGAACCACACAAATTTTATTGAGAAAATATTATTTTGACTCATGTTATTGAGGAATGTTACTTTCACATATATAATTTCCAATCCTGAAAATATTGAGAGAAATAAAGTTTATAATGAGATTCTAAATGAGGATTTTTCCAAATTCACCAATGGTATGGTGAACTAAAAAATGATGTCATTATAGAGAATTAATTGGATAAAAAATAGTTTTATTCATAAAATAAGGTTTCCTAAATTTTGTAAGAAATTATTTTTGAAGATATCTAAAGGTTATAAGTTATCTGTTTTTTATATTTGATATAGAATTGTTGATCCCTATGACAGGGAATATTCAATTAGATACCCTTTTAAATTGATACATTTTAAATAATTCATATCTAAATATTTTTTTCTACATACTGTTTTGTTTCTAATATTAAATATACGTGGGTGACTAAAGATCATATGTATAATCCTATTGGACCCAAGAAATATGGGTACCATTTTTTTATATTTTCATAAAATTAGATTTGGATGTCTCTTGAAAAAAAAAATTCTACATGGAAGTGGATTGTCAAGTAATGTGACTTGATATAATTTAAAATTCATGTCTTTCAAAAGATATTATGAAGGCACTAACACTTTTAGAGATAAATCCAAAGGTAGGGTAAGAGGTTTTTATGAGGTTTAGTTTCATAACCACTATTCTAAGAATAAAATATCTTATATTTAAAATTTATTGAATATTTGTATTATCATATCTCAATTAAGAGATGACATTTTTCATGTTAAATTAATGATAGATAATTTTTTTGCAATTAAGAATGATTCTATTTTGTTTTTTGTTAACAGAAAGGATAATATGTATACCATTAACATTGATGATAAAATAGTGAAACTTGTAAATTTTATTATTTATGTATCCATAAATATAGTTGTTGAATCCATGAAACACGTTCCATGAAATTATTCACAAATTAAAGATGTGAACCCCACTTAGAAAAAAAAATTATAAGATTATGTAGAATTATGTCTTTATGCTTGAAGAAGGAGAAGATTGTATTTCCATGTGCCATGATAGAAAATGACCTTGAACCAGCTTGAAAAGTGCATAGTATGACTCTGCATTTTTCATGGGGGTGAATGATGGTTGTTAAGGAACCAGAATGAAGGGTCAGGACTGTAGATCAACAATAATCCAACGCAAGGGTTCGAGGGTATAACCCCCGCAGTATGGACTACCTGTTGTTTGCCTATGTCCTTAAAAATAATGTCGGTGATCAAGGAACCTACACGACCTACCTATACACAACCCAATTGTGTGAAAAGACACCTTCCAGAAGGGTATCATGTTTTCCTATAAATAGACTCTTGCGGTCTTCATTTTTAAAGATGAATTTCCCTAAAAACCAATTGCTGCTCTGATTACCCTAGTAATTTTCTCAAGTACTCCAATTTTTAACACTAAAAGTGAGGAAATTAAATGGTTATTATAGATACCTGAAACTTGATGTACATGGACATTACATTACTTTTTCGGAATACTTAATACATAACAAAAGCAGACACACAAGGACCGTAATAGTTTAGTGTCTTTGGAAACTCGGAACGTAATCTTTTAATCGTGGTGAATGATCTTCAACATATCCCATAAAGATATTCCACTTTTTGTTTCCATACATAAAATCTTTATTTTAATCCTGGGGGAAAAAGAAAACATAAAAAGGGTGAGCTCAAATTCTCAGTAAGGGAAAACATAGAGAACATAAAACAATCCATAATCATTTGAAAGAAAAAACGTGAACAAGAAATTTAAACATCCAAATCTTGAGAAAAGACATAAATCGTGGAAGTACGTAAGGCATATATCATAATGGAACATCAACCATGAAAAATATAATGGGAATAAAACATGTAATTGTGGCAACCATTCAATACATGTCATGATTTCCATAGTAGCCAAGGCATCGCTGCCAAGACCATCTTAGTGGACAAAGTCCCTTTCTGAACCGAGTTCACTCCTCGTTTCAGTCCTGTAACACTGAACCGGATTAACTTACCATTCCAGCCATGTTTATCTCATGAGATATAAATCTTTACCCAATGCATTGGAGGGTTATATAGGTCCCACCCATCTCATAATTAAATCATTCTTACTTGTGCCACAACATAAACATAAATCATTCATCATAACCCAAAGAATAAAATGGGTTTCATAAACATCATTCAATCATCACATAATCCAAGTAAAAGAAATGGACATCATTTCATAATAAGAAAAGTGAAACCATGCAAATCATAGAGACTTTATATTTGAACCATACACATATGAAATAATGTCATCTTAGAAGGAAAATGGATTTGATAAAACACTTGAAATGAATTCTTGAGTAAAATATCCTTTCTTCTTCAAAATCAATTTCTCTTCACAAAACGTCATGAAATTTTAAATGAAAAAGATTTTTTTTAAAATAGTCATCAAATATTTTTGAGGAAGCTACATTAAAATAAGGCTTTATAAAACCGTAAAAATCTGTCCGTGCCGTATAAGTTAAAAAAACATTCTTCTAGTACTTTTTCTGGAAAAGTCAAAAAGTACCTTCTAACGTAAAAAAAGAAAGATTCCTTAAATAACATGTAGTAAAATCCAAAAATTAGTAAAAATGACTTTAAAAATACCTGAAAACACTTTTATGAAACATGGACATGCAAGATAGAAATAACCCCTGTAAATACTTACAAATAAGCAATCTCGGATAAAAATGAGATTTGCAAAATTATCCCTTACCTTAGGTATGATATGCTTCGTATGTATCTGAAACTCCTGTATAATCATTTAATTAATGTCATTTACTTATTACAGAATCATATTCATTGTTATGATATCATATATGGTTCACTTATGACTTTATATTACCTGTTCTTTTGTAAATTCCATGTTAAAGAGTGTTTTGGGTAAAATCGTTTCATTTGTCGTCCGTGATTTCACTTGTAATTATTAATATGATTACTTAGATCATGATTAATTAATTATATAATATAAAATATGATTTATATATAATATATATTCAGAATATACATATATATAATAGATCGATAAATGGAAAGAAATACACCGTTCATGGAGACGGTAGGCCGTACACACGCATGAACGCTGTTTTCGTTTCCTTATTAAGTTGAATGGAATTAAGTAGATGAAATAAATTTATATAAACATAAATACAGTAGATTTATAATGTCATATATTTCATTATTATTACTTATATATACCTTATAATCATTCTTTAATGGTTAACATGGAGAATGAATCTCATCACGTAATGGAGACGGTAGTCCGTACGTACGCACGAGCGATGATATCATTCCCATGATCATGGAATTGTATTGAATTGTATTGAATTGTATGTATAATATTTCAGAACCAATATATCTTTACAATAATCATATATAGTCATTATTTACACCATTATACCCATCCAAGTAAGGTGGTGGTGGAAAATAGATTACACCACGGCGTGGAGACGGTATTCCGTACGTACGCAAGTGCAGTGATTTCATTTTCCATAGGATGTATAGAAAGTGAAATAGGGTTGTTTCATACTCATAATAATATATCAGTATAATATTGATACTGATGTTATTACATCATAATGAAACAACAATATAAGAAAAAGTGGAAGAAGAAATAAAGTTGAAAGAATAGGTAACAGACATTACCTCTTCTATGAAGTGCCTCTTTGAGACCTCCTTTTAGGGCACAAAAATTTGTCTTTGAAGAATACCAAGACCTATAGGATGTTTCTAGGGAAGTGGAGAAGAGAATTTGGAAGGGGTTGGCCAATCTTGAAGGCTCAAAGTTGTGTGAGGAAGAGAGGAAGGTGGTGCCCTTTTATAAGGGAGGAGAGGGGCACCTTAAGAAAAACTAAACATATTATTTTATTATAAAGTCATATTCGATTTTAAATAGTTCCAAATTGATTTATCTCAATGATAAGGTGGGGATGGGTCGGAATCCTCTCTTACAATATAATTTAAACAAGTTTAGGTTCCTATTTTAACCTTATCATTTAGATTTAACTTCAAGTTAAATAATTTTACTTTTACCGTGTCTTCTTATTTTCTTACACTATAAGGTTAATAAACATACTATAAAATGCCAAGAGAACCCAAATTTGTTTATAATTAATATATATAACCTTATCTAAGTCATTTGGCTGAACCACAAATTTTTATAAATAAAATAACAATTAATAATATAATATTTGTTTTAAAATCTATTTTATGTCAATTTTGACACTGTTTGGTAATTGATTTTTGTGAAAATCATAACAGAATGATTAGTTCAAATAAAGTTCATTAAATCACTACGAAAATGTCATATTAACCTAGAAAATTCGTTTAATTCATTAAAAGTCTCAAATTACATTTATTTGGGTTTTTATAACATCATTTATTTCAATATTTCATTAATAAGATAATTATTGCATCATCTTTGTGTCACAGATAAATTAAATTACTTAATGTATAAAAATTATAAATAAAATACCATTATGTAGAAAATATTTTTATTTTTCTAATGAATATGTATACTCTAATTTATATTTTGTATAACCCCATATTAAAAATGATTTACTTATTGACCTTTAATTTTAACTATTTTAACCCTTATTTAAATAAATTAATATTAAATGTCCTAATCTAATCCAAGTGAGCCTAAATGTTCATATTTTATCCCTAAGGTTTGTTTGGTCGAATTACACTTATCCAATAGAATTATTACATGTGTTAGGGTAAAAATCATATAATTTTTACCCTTAATTACCATATTTACTTTTAACCGTGGCAAAAAAAGTAAAAAGTTACTAATCACCAAAAATTATTTTCATCTCATTGAACCAAATTTTGCTTACTGACATCAACCGTGTGTCTCGGATTTTTGAAATTCCACTCACATAAGCAGTAAAAATAAGTTTTATGTGAATTTCGAAATTCTCCTAGGAGGTGGGTAAAAGGCGGTGAAAAGTTCAATAAAATTTTTATACATATAAAATTGTTATAAATGACTCAAATGAATTTCATTGAACTTATATAGGTATTATGTATCAATTTTGACCTAAAATAAATTTAAATAAAATAAATAATTATTTAAATAAAAATTCGGTTTTTAAATAGTAACCCTGTGTTTTCACTATTCATCAAAAATTGAATGTTTTCAGAAAAAATACCAAAATTTTACCCTAGGCTAATTTCAATATTCCGAATGCAAAAAATGAATTCCATTTTGAATGATGAAATTTAAAAAATTTCAAAAAGTGGTTATTACTATTCATAATGGCTAGTTTTAATAATATTTTAATATCCTATCGTTGTTTAGTGAAACTCGGTATTGCGTACAACACACGCTATCGAGGAAGGTCGCGATTGCGTGTAATGCAAGCCACGATAAGGTTGTGTGTTGTGCAAGATTCCTTTGTTGTTTCATTATAAAAGAATCCAACCATTTTTCATTTATACATTGAATATATATATATATATATATATACTCAATATTGAGTAGAATGACTACTATCAAACGAACTTGAAATTGTGTGTAACACAATCTAAGAATAGTGTTGTGTATACTACAAGCTAATACAGTGTTGCGTATAGCAAATGATAATCTTGTTGTATAATAAAACACATGACATCAAATAAATTAAAAATAATACTTATCATAAAATATCGGGTTATTACATTCTACCCCCCTTAAAATGAATTTCGCCCTCGAAATTCATCGGGGTTATACATGGTTTTCTACTTGAAAGTTTCATTAATTGAAAACCACATCGTAAAATGAAATACCAAAACATAACTTTAAAAACTAAAGTATGAAACGTAACGGTTACCCAAGTTAACTAATCACTGGGTTTCCATATATGAGAACATAGGTGAAAATATGGATATGGTAGAGAAATCTAACCGTCATGTTCTGATGGAGAGTGGTAGAGAACCTGGCTATGAAAAAGCCAACAATCACAAAGCCATAAATTTGTGATGATCTAGGGTACCATATGATTCATTTGATATAAGATCACTAGGACAATATTTTTGGTTTTCAATATCATTTCCCTACAGTTGAAAATTTTGAATTTGGATAAATACTTACTTGATTTTGGTACAATCTCACTGTTGTTCGTGCTTTAAACAATTTCCACTTCATCTCTTAAAAAAATGAAGTTGAATTTGTTATTCGTGAAGTGTTAACAGATCATGTGATAGAATGATGGGTCATTCCATCTATTTCAAACAAAAGGTTAGCAAAAGTTATAAGTCCATCTTATGGTGAGATTAATCGTATATAGTTCCAAAAATTGACTTATATTTTATTTATAATACAGCTTAATAAAATAAAACTACTTTCCACTAACCAGGGGCTTCCTGTAGGCTAGTGGTAGGTGATAAAGGCTAGTCGCACATCGGTTGGGGTTTTGATTCCCACAACCTTGTCCGACGTGACGGGTTGTCGCCCGTCCTGCAGGTTGTCCTTTTTTTAATACTACATTATAAATAATATCAAAAATAACATTCTTGACTTAATCAATACTAACTTATGTCCAACATAATTCATTCTAATATTTAGGCTTATCCAAAATACATGTGTCCAATCTCATATTATAAAGAAAACGATTACTTGAAATATCAGCTACCAAGCATGTGAATACCATCATTTATCCTTTATATATCTTGCTAATCACATTCCAATCATGTGAATACCTTAATCATGTATTCTCTTGAAAAATGAATACCCATTAAACCATAGTGAAAACATGAATGCTATCAAAAGTTAACTCTTTCCACATACCAAAATTGAAATATTCTATATACTCAAACCATGATATAACCTTCTCTTTATATCATTCATGAGCTCATGAATACTATCAAACATTTAATTTTTTCCTTATCCCTTCATTATTCACATATCATTTATTTTCTAAATATATCTGAATATCCTTTCATGGTTTATGGTACCATTAATCATACACATTCAAAACATAAGAAAAGACAACAGTGTAACAATCCGTAGATGTCTCTTCATTCTATAGTATCATGAGATTACTTATAAAACATTACACTTGATAAACTTGTAATCATTCCACTACCTTCTTAAACCATTGACCGAGCTTCAACAATTCTTTCATCTCACATATCATTTGTAGTCTCTTCATCATCATCAACATAAATACTACCCATTTGACCATACAGATTCTCTTCACGAGACTTTCCCTTAGGGGATTGGTTTGCATAATGCCCGTACATTCCACATTTAAAACTATTAACCATTGTTGATGTCGTAGCAATACCATTATCCTCATACATGGTGTTAACTGAACCTTTTCCTTTGCACTTACTGGCTTTGTGTCCTTCTTTTCCACACCCAAAACTTCTTCAAGTTCCTTTGAAACATTCTCCTTGATGCCTCTTCCCACATGATTTACATGAGGGAAATTTAAATTTATTTCCTCTAAGATCATCATGAAACTCCATCTTTCTCTTATTAGCTGAGTAAGGAAACTTACGAAAGTTGAGATTATTGATCATATTATGAGATTACTGATTATGCATAATAACGATATGTGGACCTCCAAATCCAATTTCTTTTGGTTTCTCATGAAAAATATCATTACATTGTCCATCATATCCTCCATTATCGTGAATCCTCCTATTTCCATCCATTTTCTAAAGCCCAAAAAGAATAGTGTGAGAGGCAAAAAATCATGCTAGGGAAAACAACATAGTAAAGGGGGATTACCCTCAATATCTAACATCATAGGTTAAATTCTAAGATCGTTACCATAGTTCTAGGACTATATCCTATACGTATACTTATCTTTAGGGACATCCCTAGACATACCTTAGAAATTTATCTAGGGATCTCACTAACGTTTTTGCATCCTAGTTTCCAAAGGTTGACTAAACCATTCCTCTGATACCAACAGTAGAGACCCGAAGCTTGACATACATGGAAATTACATTACTTTTGTGGAATACATAATACATAACAAAAGCAGACACACAAGGACCGTAATAGTTTAATGTCTTTGGAAACTCGGAACGTAATCTTCTAATCATGGTGAAAGATTTTCAACATATCCAATAAAGATCTTCCACTTTTTGTTTCCTTACCTAAAATATTTCTTTTAATCCTGGGTGAAAAGAAAACATAAAAAGGGTGATCTCAAATGCTCAGTAAGGGAAAACATAGAGAACATAAAATAATCCATAATCATTTGAAAGCAAAAACATGAACATGAAATTTAAACTTCAAAATCTTGAGCAAAGACCTAAATCATTGAAGTACGTAAGGCATATATCATAATAGAACATCAACCATGATAAGATATAATGGGAATAAAACCTGTAATTTTGGCAACCATTCAACACATGTCATGATTTCCATAGTAGCCAAGGCATTGCTGCCAAAACCATCTTAGTGGACAAAGTCCCTTTCTGAATCGAGTTCACTCCTCATTTCAGTCATGTAACACTGAACCCGATTAACTTACCGTTCCATCCATTTCTATCTCATGAGATATAAATCTTTACCCAATTCATTGGAGGGAGATATATGTCCCACCCTTCTCATAATGAAATCATTCTTACTTGTGCCACAACATTAACATAAATAATTCATCATAACCCAAAGAATAAAATGGGTTTCATAATCATCATTTGATCATCACATAATCCATATAAAAGAAATGGGCGTCATTTCCTAATAAGAAAAGTGAAACCATGTAAATCATAGAGAATTTATATTTGAACCATACACATATGAAATAATGTAATCTTAGATGGAAAATGGTATTGATAAAACACTTGAAATGAATTCTTTAGTAAAATATCCTTTCTTCTTCAAAATCAATTTCTTTTCACAAAACATCATGAAGTTTTAAAAGAAAAAGATTTTTTTTAAAATAGTCATGAAATCTTTTTGAGGAAGTTACATAAAAATAAGGCTTTATAAAACTGTAAAAATCCGTTCGTGCCGTATAAGATAAAAAAACATTCTTCTCGTACTTTTGCCAGAAAAGTCAAAAAGTACCTCGTAACATAAACAAAAGAAATATCCAATACATACCATGTAGTAAAATCCAAAAATGGGTAAAAAGGTATTTAAACATACATGAAAACACTTTTTTAAAACATGGACATGGACGATAGAAATAACCCCAGTAAATACTTACGCATAAGCAATCTCGGATAAAAATGAGATTTGCAAAATTATCGCTTACCTTAGGTCTGATATGCTTTGTATGTATCCGAACCTCCTGTATAATCTTTTAAATAATGTCATTTACTTATTAAATAATCATATTCATTATTATGATATAATATATGGTTCACTTATGACTTTATATTACCTGTGCTTTTGAAAATTCCATGTTAAAGAGCGTTTTGGGTAAAATCTTTTCATTTGTCGTCCGTGTTTTGACTTGTAATTATTCATATGATCACTTCGATCACGACTACTTAATTCCAAAATATAAAACATGATTTATATATAATATATATTGATAATATACATATATATAATAGATCTATAAATGGAAGGAAATACACCGTTCATGGAGACGGTAGGTCGTACGTACGCATGAACGCTGTTTTCGTTTCCTTATTGAGTTGAATGGAATTAAGTAGATGACATAAATTTCTATATACATAAATCCAGTAGCATTATAATGTTATATATTTCATTATTATTACTTATATATACTTTATAATCATTCTTTAAAGGTTAACATGGAGAATGAATCTCATCACGTCGTGGAGACGGTAGTCCGTACGTACGCACGAGCGATGATATCATTCCCATGATCGAGGAATTGTATTTAAGTGTAGGTATAATATTTTAGAATCAATATAACTTTAAAATAATCATATATAGTCATTATTTACACCATTATATCCATCCAAGTATGGTGGTGGTGGAAAATAGATTACACCACGGCGTGGAGACGGTATTCCGTACGTACGCACCCGTAGTGATTTCGTTTTCCGTTGGATGGATAGAAGGTGAAATAGTGTTGTTTCATATATATAATAACATATCAGTATATTAGTGATACTGATGTTATTTCATCATAATGAAACAACTAAATAAGAAGAAGTGGAAGAAGAAATCAAGTTGAAAGAATCGGTAACGAATATTACCTCTTCTTTGAAGCGCCTCTTTGAGACCTCCTTTTAGGGCATTAAAATTGGTCATTGAAGAAGACCAGGACCTATAAGATGTTTCTAAGGAATTATAGAAGAGTATTTTTCAGGTTTTGTCCGAGCTTTAAGGCTCAATGTGGTGTGAGGAAGAGAGGACGGTGGAGCCCTTTTATAAGGGAAGAGAGGGGCACCTTAAGAAAAACTAAAAATATTATTTTATTATAAAGTAATATTCGGTTTTAAATAGCTCTAAATTGATTTATTTAGAATCTAAGGTGGGGATGGGTGGAAATCCTCTCATCCAATATAATTTAGACATGTTTAGGTTCCTATTTTAAACTTATCATTTAGATTTAACTTTATGTTAAATAATGTTACTTTTACTGCGTCTTCTTGTTTTCTTACACTATAAGGTTAATAAACTTACTATAACAAGCCAAACGAACCCCAATTTGTTTATTATTAATATATATAACCTTATATAAGTCATGTTAATGAACAATGGATTTTTAGGAATAAAATAACAATTAATAATATAATATTTGTTTTAAAAACTATTTTATGTCAATTTTGACACTATTTGGTAATTGATTTTTGTGAAAATCATAACAGAATGATTAGTTTGGAAACAGTTCATTACATCAATACTAACATATCATATTAACTTATAAAATTAGTTTAATTCATAAAAAGTCTCAAATTACATTTATTTGGGTATTTATAACATCAATTATGAAATTTTTCATTAATAAGATAATTACTGCATCATCACTGTGTCATAAATAAATTAAATTACATAATGTCTAAAAATTATAAATAAAATACCATTATGTAGGAAACCTTTTTATCTTTCTAATGAATATTTATAGTCTAATTTATCTTATGTATAATTAAATATTAAGTATTATTTACTTATTGAACTTTGATTTTACCTATTTTAACCATTATTTAAATAAATTAATATTAAATGTCCTAATCTAATCCAAGTGGGCCTAAATGGTCATATTTTATTCCTAAGGTTGTTTTTGGTCGAATTAAACTTATCCAATAGAATTAGGACATGTGTTATGGTAATAATAATATCATTTTTACCCTTAATTACCCTATTTACTTTTAACCGTGGTAAAAAAAAAGTAAAAAGTTACTATTCACCAAAAATTATTTTCAACCCATTGAACCACATTTTACTTACTGACATCAACTGTGTCTCTCTGATTTTTGAAATTCCACCCACAGAAGCGGTAAAATTATGTTTTATGTGAATTTGGAAATTCTCATAGGAGGTAGGTAAAATACGGTGAAAAGTTCAATAAATTTTTTATACATATAAAATTATTATAAAATGACTCCAATGAATTGAATTGAACTTATATATGTATTATGTATCAATTTTGACCTAAAATAAATTTAAATAAAATAAATAATTATTTAAATAAAAATTCGGTTTTTAAATAGTAACCCAGTGTTTTCACTATTCATCAAAAATTGAATGTTTTCAGAAAAATACCAAAATTTCACCGTAGGCTAATTTTGATATTCTGAATCCAAAAATAAAGTCCATTTTGAAGGATGAAATTTACAAAATTTCAAAAAGTTTTTATTACTATTCATAACGACTAGTTTTAATAATATTTTAATAGCATACCGTTGTTTAGTGAAACTCGGTATTGCGTACAACACACGCTATCAATGAAGGTCGTGATTGCGTGTAATGCAAGCCAAGATAAGGTTGCGTGTTGTGCAAGATTCCTTTGTTGTTTCGTTATAACAGAATCCAACCATTTTTCATTTATACATTGAATATATATATATATATACTCAATATTGAGTAGAATGACTACTATCAAAGAAACTTGAAATTGTGTGTAACACAATCTAAGAATAGTGTTGCATATACTACAAGATAATACGGTGTTGCGTATAGCACACGATAATCTTGTTTTAGCATAAAACACATGACATCAAATAAATTAAAAAGAATACTTATCATAAAAAATCGAGTTGTTATAGGTATAGTGAGACTTAGGTTATTCAAGTGTTAAAATTAAATAATTCTTGAGTGATTCATTCTCCCAACCCCCTAATTTCAGAAGATTATCAATATCTCCCATCCTCAAATAGGGATTGGCGCTTCTTACATCTAGTAATACCTGTGAAGATCCTTGAAGGATTGAGCTAAGTCTCACCCAGGTTTACACATATTAGTTATTCACCACCTAAGGCGAAATTAATTCTTCCAATACTACTTGCATGGAGACCCCTTTCATGGTGCACCCATTTCATGGTATTCCTTGGTTATCCTCACCTTTCATCCTACATGATCCTTTCAGGAAGCTTCATTCCTAGCCTCTTGATTTAAAAAACCTTATGAAAAGACACATCTGTGTGTCTCCCATTTGGATTTGGATTTATACAGTCAATGGTTTTCCATAATTGTTCTAATAGAGGGTAAGGATCATTGAAACATATCTAGATTTGAATATTTATGGTCACTGGGATCCTTTCTAGAACGATTGTGTTTGAGAGTTTCTAATCTCAGATTATGGAGATAGGACTATGTCTTCCACTTCTCTTTTCTTAGACCTTGATCCTTCTATTCCTAGTAGAGAAAATAAGTATCACACATTCTTTTCCCTTCCACAGGGAATGAGATCCTCCTTCTAGTATGAGACCCATTTTAGGGAACTCCTCCGATGGTAATCCTCTATCCTTTCATGTAGGAGTTTTATGTCTTTATCCTCTCTGCCTCTACTTGGGATGTATCTGGATAGATCACTAATTATGACTATCCTACATATCAAATCAAGGGAGGAAATGGGTACTCTCAGTGTCCCGATCACTCTCTCTTTATATATATATTTATAAATATATTCATTTTGTGCTCTAGTTCCATCCATCAGTGGATGAAAATGTGTGTGGTTTTTTAAATCTTTCACATTCTACTATTTCACATACCTATAATGACTCATATGGGTATAGAGACTAGAGAAGATCAAAACACCTCACGAATCCATACCATTGAACTACAAGAACTCATATTAATTCCATTACTATTATATGTATGATGCCATCCTATGGCTCGAGATCAATGGACATCCCCCTCAGTAGTTAGTCCCAATAAACCCCCCCCCCCGACATAAATCCTCTCAAAAGTCCATACTCCCCAATGAGATAATTAAACTATGAGAACCCTGCTTTGTTCTATAACCAAGATACACACGACAGCTACCGAATGTTTGAGCTCAATGGGTATCCTCTTTAAGATAATGCCCCAATTATAATTCCCTTAATCTGAGCATCCTCTTTAGGAGTAAGACCTAAATTAAAAAACCCAAGCCATCATGAGATAATACATCACTCATGGTCCCTTTTTACTAGGGAATCCTCTCCAAGATTAATCTCCAACTCATTTCTCTCAAAGGACCATACTCTCCTATGAGACATATAGAACTATTTGGGCTTTGATTCCCATCTGAACGATATTCGTAGGGAGCCTCTCTAAGGTTCAAAACTAGCACACCACAAATAAACCATGTTGTTTATGGGCCACATCCATAGAAGGGTTTAACTAAACTTAAAAACTCATATACCTTCTAGGTTTCTCAATCTGCTCCGACGTGATCCCCACACCAAACATTGACTAGGTACCTTCGGACTAAAAATCCTTACCACATGATGTTAATCTATATGGTTAGGTCTTTATCAAATGACCTTAAAATTTATCATATTTCCAATTAAATGATAGCAGACTAATTGGATTATGATTAGTTTCACAAGAATATATAGGAATCCAATCTATGTGTTTGATCCCAACATCAAAACGAATCACATCTCCCTGGATGACGATAGAATCAATAGTGACCTCAATCTATTTGGATGACGATAATCCAAAAAGTTAATTATTTATCCATGGAAGATAATAAACTCTATAGTGACATTAATTTACCTGGATGTTAATAAATTCTAGAGGGCCCAACAGTGTGGCTACAAAACCAACATCGTCATAATAACGATTAAATAATCTCTGAGTAGTAAACAAGATGATACCATTAATAAAGATCCTCAAATACATACAGATGTATCCATTAATGAAGAACTTCATATACATACAAACTTTTTTTTAATTCCATACATGCTAATAATTGATAACTTATTTAATGGGAAACCCATGCCATACTTGGTAAATTAACAATGGATTCATGAAGATAGCATAAATCTATAAGAGAGTCTTAGAGTTGGAATTAATTCACCTCAAAATGGTGTGATGAAGCCAACCTCCCATCCTATTAACCAATTTTAGTTCTTTATAATATTGGGTAAAAATTCTTAATCATCACCTACCTTAAGAAAGATAGTCCCTTTGGATACATAACCGTTGGGTGTTTCTGGTTCCATCAACAAAACCCGTTGGAAACAGTTTGAAAATAATGATTCATAAAAAATTCCAATTTATGAGGGTAAACATAGTATACTATGTTACAAGAATTTTAGGATTAGCAAATTCTTACTTTTTTTACAATTTCTAACAAATTAATAGTTCAATAGATACCTGATATCAATGTAAAAAACCATCAATTTTTTTATTCTTGTATGAAGGGGATGAAGTGAAAGTAGTGTTTAATGTTATCCAAGTAATTGAATGTCTAAATTTCACATTATTTGGGTTTTCAAAATCTTTTTTGATGAAAACATATCACTAGAATTAAAGGGAATAAGTACAAGTTTGTAATTTTGGATAACCATACTAGATTCATAGGGGTATATTTTTGGCTCACAAGAGTGAAAATATTTCTATGATCTTAACCAACTATAATAAATTATAGAATGGATATATGACTATCTTAGTTATATAAGTTCAAATATTTGAGTTTTAAAACCATGATATTAGTATTTTCTCTAAAGAGAATAATTATTCTCAAAAAATTCTTAGCATCAATGTCTTTGTAGAAAAATGGAATAGTACATAAAATAAACATAAAAATTCAAAGGATATAAAGGATTGCTCTGAATGAGTTTAATTTTACAAAGTATATATATATATAGAAGATATTTATAAAAACCATTGTATTCAAAATAGAAACTTAATGTATAAAGAATTGAAACTGAATGTAGGATAATTTATAATTATTGGTTGTATGGTTTACATACTCAAAACTATGTCTAATTTGGATAAGTTTAAAAATTAATTTATTAAAGGGATATTTCTAGGTTACTCTCACCATATTAAAACATACATTGTTTAAAATAAGTGAACTATGATAATATATGAATTTATTCAGGTTAATTTTGTCGATAAATATAATTTAGATAAATATAAAATGATGGATTGAATTAATGAATAATTTAAATATCTAAATCTAGAAGAATTGAATCATAAGGAAAATTATATTCCATGAGGAGATACACTTTTTAATGGGTCATAAAATTTTTTAATCTATAATTTTGAAGACTCATAATGATTATTCTGTTGGGAATGTAACTGTAGATGTTAACATTGAAATTTTCTTGTATAATTTTGTAAGGAATCATTGTAAACAATCTACTATTATTTCTGAGATTGTTTTGAAACATGTTTTGGAAAACTTAAAAGAACCAAGTGGGGTACTGGCTATGCAAGAGGAGCTAAATTAGTACATAATGAACAATGTATGAAACCTAGTTAATCCAAAAAAGATTTATTAGTAATTTGAACTAGGTGGATTTTAAAAAATAATTGTTAAGTTTTTTTATATAGTATGCAGTGAATCTAGATTAATTTCTTAGGGCTATAGTGAGAATCATGGAATTAACTATGGGAATTTTTTTATCTCAAGTAGCAAGGTCCGCATCCATTAAAATTATTATGCATATATATCCCATAATGGAATCATAGTTTACTACAGTTATGTTGATAACACTTTTCATAATGGGTGTATTTCATAAAATGTAAATATAAGACAACCGCCTATTTTTTAGAAAGTTACAAATATAAGTAAATATTTTTAAATATTTGAAAGCTTTATAAATATTGAAAATACCACCCCATGAATGTTATTAAATTATTTCATGGTTTATTTTGAAGAATTAGTTTGAAAAAGCAATGATATATCCTATACCATCCATTAAAATGTAGTCTAAACATATTCTATTTATATATATTTATATAGACTATAACATATTTGAATCTTACAATGGATCATTTTATAAGATTTTTTAGAATAGTTGGCTAATGTGATTGAGATATATATCATGGGATAGATAGAATTATTTATAGGATTTTAAATTACTCAAGACATGATGGTATTAAATTAATTAAAATAATGTATTCTAAATAGATAGTGAAGAGTTTTGGTTTGGATTCAAGTGAGAGAAATAAAATAAAAAAGGAATATGTAATGTGAATCAGATAAGAACTCTATTTGTTTGCTAGTTTATTATAAATATTTTAGGGAAATTATTGGGAGTTTTTCATTTTCTAAAAAAAGTAGACTAAATTTCATGTATATTGTAAGAATGTCTTATTGATTTCAAGAATATCATAATGAAATTAATTTTAATTTAAATAAAATAATTACCATGTGAAGTGTATAATAAATCCTTGTATATTCTATCATGGTAAAATTTCATTCAAATCGATGATTTTAAAAATTTATGGTTCATATGATATAGTATTTATATAAAAATAATGAGTTGGATGTGTCATTTTCTTAGTAAGAGTCTTAAATTAGTGAGTTTAAGAAGCGGTATTTGGTTTTTTTCTATAACAGAAGATAGGTATATATATTTAGATATTTTTGTGCTTAGACTTTAAAGATAATAAAAAATCTTTCATAATTTGGTATCAACTGTGATCATATAATATTTTTGTAATGATTCATACTAAATAAGTATTTCAAATAATCTTATATAGAATTTATTGATTAAATAATAAGTACTAGGATATCATTTTATTTAAAAAAATATATAGAAATGAGATATATCTTTAATATCTATTGCTATTGAAGAGTATTTGTCTATCATATTTACTAATCATACAGATTCATCAATGGATGAGATCATATAAATCAATCTTGGAATAATATATATAAGATGATTTTTCCATTTTGTTTGAAGGATTTCAAAAAAATTATAGATTTAGGGAATTTTGTTTTTCATAAAAACAAGATAAGAAATATTACCAACATTGGAGCCTAAGGATATGTTATATCAAGAACACTCTATATGTCAACACTTTATTGTATATTTTTTGAAATTATAAAATCATCAAAACTTTAGGAATTTTTAATTTTTCTAACACTATTTTCATTAGCAATGTTACACAAATTAATACTGAAGGGTTTTTAGATTTATTGTGACATTACTTATATCCCTAGACATTGTATTAAGATAGAACATGTTAGAAAAAAATTTATTTATCACCCCTTGATATTTTTGGCATGGGACTAATTTAGATGCTACTTGGATTCCATGTGGTGTAACATGAACTTAGAACAACATATAATGGGAAAACATCCAAAGTCCCATATGGAGTGAGAGGGAGTTTTATGTGCATAATATAAATCATAAGACAACTCTAACCCATAATGAGAACATTTAAAAACTATATGATATTGAGCCAATGTAGACAATATTGTGGGGTTTTGTGTGGGAAAGACCTGTAGATGGTGTCAATGTGCATGGGGTTATGCTGAACCATTCAGGAATTGATAAGTGGGGGTTTGTAAGATCCATTATTTTTTAGTGCTCCCCAAGATTCATGACATGGGACTAATGAAACTACTTCCTGGATATTATGTTCTATAGAGAGAACCTAACACAATACCTGATAAAACAACACTTCTCGTCCCATATAGAGTGACGGTGGGTTTCATGTGCATAAAATAAATCAAAAGGGGACTCTCAACTATCATGAAGACTTTTCATGTTCATGGGGAAGTGATATAAAGTGGATACTATCAGGGAGTTATGGGTGTGAAGAACCATTGAAAAATGATTCAACTAAGAGGTTTCTTATGTTGTATTTCTTAAAAATAACTATTGTGAGTGAAGGAGAAGTTAACAGGGGATGAAGAGATTTTATGTCATGAGAATCGTTGAATAGTATTTATGGCTAATGAAATGGACTTATTTGTAATATATTTATTTTCATAACTTTTCTTAGATTTGGTGAACTTGGATGATCATGGATTCTATAGAGGATATATATAATGTTACACATATTTCATCTTTTTAAAAATAATGTTCATTAGTTTAAAAAATTGGGAAATTATTGTGTGAAAAAATTGGATTTTTCTAGTGTTTAACTAATTTTTGGGTGTAAACATGTTGGAGTTTAGAATGAATAATATGTTGATAAGTGTTTAGGAATAAAGATATGTAAATCATGATTCAAGTGTATAAAACACACCAAAATATGGATAATTCAAAATACGATGGTTCTATATGTTTTTGAACTATCATCCAATAGACGAAGGCTATGATGTTTTCTAGGTCAAGTGAAATGAGGGAAACATTTTAGGATTGTATAGATGGGACATTTAGTATAATGAAAAAATCTCAATATCCAAAAATTACATATCTCCATTCTTCAGAATAAGGTTTCACTATAACCTATCAAGATAATAAAAAAGAATACATGATGGGTCTGTACACAACTCCATGACATCAATAGTTATAGATAAGGCCAAACAATGTGGTACAGGTCATCCAATATTGTGGAGAATAAAATAAACGTTAATATATTAAAAAAGGAGGATCTTAGTGTAGACTTATAATGCCAAAAATTGTGGAATATCACATTGGGTAGTTTCTTATATTTTGAGGACCACACTATTGTCAATCAGTTTTTAAAATTCTAGAAGATCCAAACTAAAAAATTAATGTGTATTAATGGATTAGTATTTCATTTATTAAATTAATTTAAAATACCTCAAATGACCACATTAATTTTTTAGCATAACACTTGGCATTATTTTATAAAATCATTAGATGAAGAATGAATATCGACACTTAAGTTAATGGAGTTAGTTATTGAGAAAATTAAAATTGTCCCTCCATAGTTATCGAATATAATCAGAGAAAGAACATTGAATAACATAATTTTACAGAAGAATAAATACAGAGGCATATTGGATTCTATTTCCATAACTAATTTAATTTGAGAGTGATGGATCGAGGGGAGAGGAAAAGAGTTCCATAATATCAGATTGAACAAGACAGAGTTCCACTGATTAATTTCAGTTGGAAATTATCCTAATCCTAATGTAGAAAGATTATTCTTGTGATATCAAGCAATAAATATATTCTAACTTCATATCAATGATTTTATTTTATCAGTTTTGATGAAAGGTAAACATAATAAAGGTGAATATCAAAAGAGAATCAATTCAGGAGAAATGATGTAGTCAAACATTCATGATCATTGGAAATAAACCAACAAGTCTATAAACTGTTGAAGTGACAAATAATTTGATAAAATCCCCCAGTTTTTCTATAAGTAAGTGCACTAGTTGACATCAAGAGGGTGTTCCCTAGTTTAAAAAGTGTGCCTTTTTGAATCAATGGTATTTCCATAATGATTGATGTTATATTATAATGCATTGGAACAATGCCATGTATATTATCCTTGGATTATCCCATAATGGCTAACAATGTAAAATCCACGTGTGTTCAAAATTTAATGTTTATGTATTTTTAATATTTAGGGTTGGATTAAATATAGAGGACTAGATTTAACATATTTTTACAAACATGAGAAAAATATCCATATGGTGCAAAGGGCTAATAAGAGATTTCAATTAGTTAGAACCATAATTCTCCTCCCCCATCATGGTGTTCTTGGTAAACTTGGTCCCAAAATAACATGAGAATGCATTTGTATATGGTTTCTACTTTAATGTGGGAATATTATGGGTGCGAATTCTATATAATGAGGTATCACACATTAAACTATTATGAATTTTTTAAAATAAAATATTAAATTGGAATATATCATTTCAATTACAGTATGTTAATTATATTTTCATATTACATTTATATTATTGTACTTTATTAACATAAAATTATATTATGATGCATGGATGTATTATATCACTTATGGAAGCACGAATTTAATGTGATTATTCAATTTAATTTTATTTTCATTTATTCAAATCATTGTAACACAATTTTCCAGATATTGTTTTCTCAATTCAGTGATTTTTTTGAAGCAATGTAGCATATTATTCTTCTCTCACAAGTCTTTATTCATTTAACATCATCCAGTGAAGCCATTGTTTTCTTTTTATTCATTAAACTTACTTTTTTTTTTGTTTTCATATGGGAAAGAGGAAATAAAAATAATTTATTTTTAGAGAGAATATCAAATAATATTATGTAGAAGAATAGATAATGACCCCTTTCGTGTAAGGGGAAGAGAGAGTCGATGTTGTTTCACAATCAAATAAGATATTTTTCAGTAGTTTATCTAAAATGAATTATTTTAAATTCATTTTTTATGAATCAAAACACAATTAGTATATTATATAAACATACGTATAGTTCTTTTCGTTAGATTTTTGTGTAATTTTATCTTCTAAATCTCATGTTTTTGATGAGATGATTATGAACATTCATGTTTCTAGAACTTCATGATTTAACTTATATCTTTGAATGAATAAAATATCATATTAGATCATTGGAGTTTTTTGGGAGTGTAAATTATTCCAGAAGACAATATATATTACCACTATAAGTTTTTTATACTCAACATATGTAAATAAGAGACCAAGAATTTATGTAATAAATGCTGGAACATGTTGAAGTGACAAATATCAAGAGATGTATAATACCTTAGTGTTTTAGGGATTTTGATTTTTTAAAATATTAGTGAAATCATAGAGATTTTTATTTTATGTATTTTATTTTAAAATATACATCATTCTTATTGTAATTATGTTTTTAAGACCATATTATAATAAAAGTGTTCTGGGTATGGGAACTTATAATTTTAGATATTGTGTTCGAAGAAGTACTATGGATAAGAATTAATTGGCTTCAATCTTTTTATCAAAGTGGATATCTAGGGTAAGATATTTTTGTCGATTACTTTTTTCAAAGAAGTTTAGGGATGTGAATTATTATTTTTTAATTTTTTATCAAGGATGTTACGAGGTTTCATAACTTTTATCCTTTAGATTTGGGTATTGATCTTCTTTCCACATTGGATTAAATTCAATGAAGTTATGGTGATAGGAAATTGGATATCCTTTCGTGATATTTTTATGATAATAAATATTTTTTTTCCAAAACCTATTTTTTTCAATAATTGTTGTCTTTATGTCACTATTTATTATATTATTTTTCAAATTCAGTTAAGTGTTATTTTTTGGAATTTTTAGTTATGTTTTTGTTCATTTTTACTTTAAATAGTTTATAATGTTTATCTTCCAAACTACCCTTTTATTATAGGTTGAATTTTTTTATCATTATATAAAGAAAAATTCAGCTCTTTTAATACTTTCATACTAGGAAAACATTATATATCATATCCTTTTCCTAATTTTTTTTTCTAAAAAAAACATTTGGTTTCATAGTAGTTCTCTACATTGTTTCTTTCTACTAACACATATGTTGAGAAATGATTTTATATGAATGAAACATTCCAAGATAAATCATTATTGAAATTGATACCTTTTGACCATAATTATTTCATAGTGTTGATTATAAATATTAAAAAGATAATATGGAAACTTATGTTACTATTACTGGGGTCAATAACTATTTGATGATGATAGGTGATTAATAGAATTTAGATATTTTTATTCTGAGCTATAATTGATTAGAGAACGATGAATTTTAGTTGAATTGAAAATCCTAGAGTACTCTCTTATGTTATTTAGAAATGGATATTTAATTTTTGGTGTCATACTGTAAAACTGGTAATGACATTTTGATGAAATTAGAATTTAAAAATTTTAGAAGATAAAAAGATTCATAAAACCAATAGGGTTATGCTAGTAATTTAGTGTCATATATTTAATTTTATTCTCTGAGATTTTATTTCAAAAATTAATTAGATGATTATGACTTTTTTAAATATCCTCTAATAACTTGTTATGTATAATATGAGTAATAATCAGTTGATTAAGAAGACCATTGATATATTTGTGAATAAATGAGATTCTAGGAGGATAATTACTGATTACACAAAAAAATTCCAAAGATAAATATTAATAATCTTATGAAAATATTAATTGAATATGATAATAAGTTAAAGAGATATGTTGAGAAATATAAATAAAATAATGGGGTTATGTTTTATATTGTAACTCAGGAAGATGATACTTCAAACAATCTAATGAAAATTATTCATTCTAGATAAATAATTTATATGATATTATTAGTGAATTTAGAGAAGGTTATTTTCCTAACTTTTCAATAAAATTAATAGGATGATAGGAATGAAGGGTTCCAAGAATAATTTTTGGAGATATAGATATGATATGTCTAAAATAAGTTATGATAAGAAAGATGTAATTTTCCAATAGTGTAGAAATATAGGGAACATTATATTAGATTATCCATGAATAAAATGAAAGGATAAAAATATAGAATATCTTATAAAATTTAAGGAAACAAGGTTCCAAGAGTTATTACTGGCACTTTGAGTGCTAGTGATGATCTAACTTCTGATATCTATTTCTATAGCGAAGAAAAAAATGGATAACCATATTTTAGGAAACATATCCTATAAATGAGACTTTTAAGTGGAAATGTTAATAACAAAATAACTGATGAATATAAATTTAGATTTTTCTTATTGTTATTCTTTTTTATGATCAACTTGATACTCCATCATTTGATAAAATTGTAGAATATGTGATTTTCTAGGTGAAAATATATATGAAGTTCAAGAAAATAAATGATTAATCTAATTTTGATGATTCTAAGGCTAATGATATAATTTTTTAATTTACATTTTAATTTATAGTAAAATTTAGTACTTGTTCATTATATTTTGATGTTAAAGATGTGGTTGAAAAAATGAAATTTTTGATTAAATGTTTGGAAAATTTTGTTTCTAATTTTACTACCAAATGGATAATTTTGATAAAATTAAAGACATAAGAAAACTATCTAAATATTCATTAAAATACGGTTATTCATCTTTTGAAAATTTATATTTTTTACCCAACTATTTTTTTTATAAATATGAACATTTTAATTATGTATGTTAGAGAGGGGGCACTAGAATAATATATCTTCCTTGAATAAGTTTCAATCTATCAATAATTTTAGATTTAATATTTATAAATAATTTTAGTTGTTTAACACCATAAAAGTTAATAAATATGGGTTTTAAATTCCTTTTTTACTTACATTATGGAATCAAAAATATTTTAGATCCCAAATTTTCACCATATATATTAGAGGAAGGAAGGATTAATACAATTAGTCAAAACACATGTTATATTGATAGTGGTTGTTCCCAACATATGAACAAAAAAATTCTAAATTCCAGAACATACAAAGAGTGAAGGGAGGGAATGTTACTATTTGAGACAATGTAAAGGGCTAAATAATTATAGTTGGTTATGTATCATTTCAAGGAGAGATAATAATTCTGAATGTCCCCTATGTTTTAGGAGTTATGATAAAACATATAAACATAATTAAATTATGTGATGAGTGTGATTTTTTCATAAGGATTTGATTTTTTATCTACAGATAAGCTTGATAATTTTTTCTATATTGACCTATAGGACCCAACAATCCAAAACAATCATTTCCTTAGTGTTACTGATTATATGTCTTGTAATTTTAATAGGAGATTAAGTTATTACATTTTTTGTACATTAGTAAAACAATATAAAAAAACATGAGAAAGATCCTCCAGAACATAAATGTAATTCGTCAAATATATAGGATCCTTACAAATAATGTAATCAACATAAATCTATATTTAAATCTTGTGGTAAATTCTTGTAACACCCCGAGCTTCCACAATACTCTTCTCCTTCAATAATATAATATCTTGCATTTTACACAACTTTGAGTTCTAACACACCGTGACCAATCAAAGTAGCTGTTACGAAAATTAATACCCACTTTTTAAAATTATATAAATATTATATTTCAAAATGGACTTCATTTTTGGATTTGGAATATCTAAATTAGCCTATGTTGAATTTTGTGTATTTTTCTGAGAACTTCCAATTTTTTATGAATAGTGAAAAATACTTAAAATTTTTTTTTAATCAAAATAAATTATAGTGATAAATTATAATATTGAGTTGTTTTAAAGAATAATTAGAATATATTTTTATCATTTTATCCAATAGTGGTCATTAAAATTACTTTCACTTTGAAATTGGACACAAACAATTGTCAATCTTTTGATATATATTGTTTATTAAAAACACACTATTTGTTGTGACATCGAGAATTAGTTATAAATTTAATTAATGCAACTTATATGTTTGGAATTTTGTAAAATACACATCATTTATTAATTTTGAATATCAATTATTGCTTCGGGTGAATTTTTGGCATTGTTCTGAAAAACTTCAATTTTTGATGAATAGTGAAACCACTAAGTGGTAGTTAAAAAACTGATTTTTCTTTTAAATGAAACTTTACCACTTATATGAACTGAATTTCAAAAATCCTACATAAATGGTTGTAATTATGATGTAAAATGTGGTTCAATGGGATGAAAATAATATTTTTGGTGAATAGTAACTTTTATGTTTTATTAATAGCGATTAAAGGTAATTAGTGAAATTTAAGGAAAAAATGATATTATAAAAATATGAAAATACCTTTACAATTGTACTACCCTTATTTGATGATTAATTACCGACCAAGACAATCCGTGGGTCAACTTGGGGACCCCATGGAGCCACTTTTGAAAGAAAATGACATTAATAGCTTTTTATTTAAAGAAAAAATAAAGTTATCACAAACTTGTGTTATTTTACTAAAACAATTATTCCATGGGGTAATATAAGTTAAAATTTAGACTATAAATATTCATTGGAAATATAAAAAGATTTCATACATCATGATATTTTTTTTTATAATTTTTAGACATTAAATAAATTAAATTATTTATGACACCATGATGATGCAGCAATTACCTCATTAATTAACGATTTAAATAAAATGAAAAGATAATGTAAAATGTAAGACTTACACTTGTAAAAAATCTATTGGATGAGTATATTTAGAACCCTTATCACCTTATCCTAGAAATATATAATTGTGGGACCTTTGAAATCTGAAAATCACTTCATAATAATGTAACGTTTCATGACTTTCCAATAATGCCCCTCCTCTCTTCTTATAAAAGGCCCCCTCAACTACAACATTATTCACACCATCAAGAAATTTTGCTTGGCCAAACTCTGCCCAAATACTCTCCAAACTTCTCTATATTACTCCTAAAAGCCTCACTTTGGGCAGAAGTCTTCCCATGGAAGCCTTTGTCTCAAATAAAAAAGAGTTACCCGATTTTAAAGGTAATGTCTTCTCTTATGTTCGTTTGTTTTATTTTGCGTCTCCAACACCTTAAAATCTTTTTATTACTTTCTTTTGTAACAAAACCGGAATCTAAAATACACTAGGATGTTGTAATGAGAAGTATTTGATTTACACTTACACACACCTTCATCTAATGGTTAAAGAACATACTGTTTCTGTGGGTGGCGAATTGCTCCCTCACGAAACGATGATTGTTCAATCATCTTTTAACACCTCTCATGGTGGACATTAGGATGACACTATTCTTATATACGATATATATTATGTTTTTGTTTTCCTTATGATTCTGTATTTTTCATTTATGGCATACCTTTATGATTTCCATTATGGGTAAACGCGATAATTTCATTTTAGGAAGTGCAGACTACCGCCCCCTCAAAGTGATTTAAATCGTTAATGGCATATGTGGGATGTATAAAGGATGGAGTAAATGGTATTATACATTATATTATACTGTAATTATAATAAACCTTTATATCATTATGATTTTATTCCATTAAATATGAAATATAAATGAAAGTAGCGTTCATGCGTACGTACGACTTACCGTCTCCCTGAACGGTGCATTTCATTTATTACCTCTAAATGTTATGTAATATTATAAATGCATGTATATACTGGATATATATGATATATATGATATCTAAATCATGAATATTATTCTGAATATAATGGATATTTAACCACATGAACCACTTGTAATTGTAAGAAGTTTATTTTTGACTCAAGTACCGAACATCGACAAAATGATCGTTATTAACTTAAATAATTAGATAATGTTCAAAACATGGTAAAAAGTGATATAAAAGGAATAATGAAAATGAAAAAATTTCTTAAGAAAGTATAAATTAAATATAGTTTATTATTTAGGTGATTATAGAATGGTCGAGTCAAGTCGGACACGAGGTAAGGGAACATCTTAACCCAATTTCCGTTCTTTGGGTTAATCTCCAACTTTCTAATTATGTCATGATATTATTATGTTCTATCTTGTATTTATACTTTCTCTATGTGTACCTATAGATAATACACATAATTTATCTATTTTATTGAAAAAATGATCTTTGTAAGGGACTTCGTCTCAATCTTCTTTCATTGAGGCATATTTTGTTTTATACACAACTTTCTTTTATACGGTGTATAAACCCCTTTGACCTTTACATTTATTCAAAATGAATATTTTTTATATGAAGCATTTTACTAAACTAAAAAAGGGATGGTTTTTTTTTTCGTACGTATGCGGCGACAATGAATTACCCGCTACCATGACCATTATTTGAGTTTCAGCTTACTTTACAAGACATAACTTTTTTTAAATGAAAAATAAATACCATGTTTTAATTTTCTCTTACATTGGTATTGAAAATGGTTTTGATAATGTTTTTATTATATAAATGTGTTGTATTGATATCTTGTGATTGAAATGTGGAAATGTTATGTTTCCTTTATGCATCTTTTATGTGTTACGATTATGTTATGGTTTATGATATGTTTAAACCTGTTCATCTGAGGAATGAATTGGACTTAATAATTGATGGGTGGAGCCCTCTATAGCTCCTCGATGCATCAGTAGGTCTCATGAGACAAACTAGTGTCTTGGCACGAGGTCATGACAAAATCTTATTTGTAGTCTTGGCATGAGGCCTTGGCTACGTCGTTATGATAGTCTGACATTATGAATTCCATCATTATGAATGTGGTTATTGATATTGGATGTGATTATACAACTAGTAAAATATCCATGTGAATAATTAAATGGGATTATATCATTTTATTTTTTCCATATTATGCTGAGGTTCATGTTTAAAAGGCTTTTGTTTTAGTTATACATTGCCTTAAATGTTAATGTTTATTTATGATAGCTTCCGCTATATTGTTATTCTTATTGAGCATTTGAGATCACCCCTTCCAATGTTTTAATTTTTCCAAGATGTGAAGAAGTATATTATGAATGACCTACAGGGATAGTATGAGGGGATATGAAGACAAGATGTTGTTGTAGTTTTGTTTCACTTTATGATGTAATATAAGACTTATGAATGTATCTAGTATTTCCAAGGCTACTAAACTAATCGGTCATTCGAGAGTTGATCTTTTGTGATCATGCCATTGTTAGACAATAAAGCAACAACTCTTGGAAACTGGGGTCGGGGAATTACAGTTGGTATCAGAGGTAGTTTAGTACTAACCTTGGAAGCTAGATAAAGATAAAATCCGATTAAAGTACATAGCCCTAATATTGACATTAAGGATTTGTATAGAAGAACTTACTATAATTTTTTATTATAGAGATTTTGGGTGTCTTCCATGCAATAAATCCTTGTTTGGATACGAGCAGGTACATGCGGCTCTGGCACAGATGTACCTAGGGGTAAAACTCGAAAACACCGCTTTGAGCTAGACTCGAACGGGAACCGGTGCATGACAATGGGCCTTACTACACTTTTGATTACGACACTCCTGAGGGATACACTTAGGGTAATTATCATTTTCTTTACCAACCATTATGAAGGATTTATGAGTATATACATCCACAAAGAAAACATTTTTATGATTATAGACTGTATCCATAAACTGTCAAATTTATGTTAAGTGTTTTACAAGTATGGAATTATGTATTTTGATTCATAAACTGATCTAGTTTATGCCATTGTTTAGAAATGACGCCTAGTGGAAGGAATGGAAACTATATCAATGTACACACTCCATGTAGGGATTTTCCTCCTGCTCAAGATAATTATAATGGAGTTGGTGATACAACTGGTGCTGATCAGTTTATCACCATTGTGGGGAAACTCACTCAGGTTATGAATAATAACCTTACTCGTATAGAGCACCCTGATCCTTAATGTGGATGATCAATGTTAGACCGCTTCATGAGGCAACAACTTCCAACATTTAATGGGGGTACAAATCCATCAGTAGCTGAGCAATGGATAAACTCCTTAGAGAAAATATTCTACACCTTGGGGAGTAGCGAAAGGGAAAAGGTTATGATGGGAGTTTACCTCCTAACGAGAGATGCTGATCAGTGGTGGTCATTGATTCAAAACACAAAGGAAGATGATGAGGTATAAAATATGGAATAAAGGGAGTTCAAAGATATTTTCTTAGAAAAATACTTACCTCGTGACCATCGAGTAGATATGGAAATGAAATTTCTGAGTCTGATACAAAAGGAGGATGATAATGTTGAAAAGTATGAAGCTAATTTTACAAGGTTAGCAAGGAATGCAAAATATTATATAAGTAACACAAGAAGTAAGATTGATCGTTTCTTTAATGGGTTTAAACCATTTCTCTGTCAAGCATTAGTCTCACAAACCTTCTCATCGTACAAAGATATTGTCTTGTGTACTGTCAAGACAGAAAAGAAATTCTCTAAATCTTATGACAATAATGTAAAGCAAGAGAAGAAGAGAATGGTGGAACAAGAGACAGATAAAGGGAAAAATGGAATGAAGGATTTTACATTATGTGATAATTGTGAGAATAATCACCCTGTTACCTGCCTAAATGGAATGGTAGATTGTTATAAATGTGGAGAGAAAGGTCACGAGGCTCGTGATTGCAAGGGAAAGAAAGATGCTATCAATGTTGAATGCTACAATTGTAGAGAAATGGGGCACTATGAAAATGAATGTCCTAAGATCCATGGAAACTTACCTCAGAAATGGCCAAGGGATCAAGGCCAAGCTTAAGTTGTTGCTACAGATGAAGGTGAATAATTAAGAAATTTTTGTTTTTGGAATCAAGGATTATATTCTAGTTATAAGAATAATGTGATATCTAAGGATTTTACTGTAGTATTTATGTTTTGATTACGGTTTTGATATGTTGAAGATAAATATATTTTTAGTATGTGACAATAGGAGGAACTTTACGTTGTTTGAGGAATCTGATGATACAATTGATTTTGGAATTTAGAGACCTTTTAGAGAATGTCTGGATAGAGGTATTTTGGATAACTATAAAGGTTGGAATGGATTAAGTTGCACTTTGGATAGTATTGTTTATGTTTAAAACATTTATAAAGTGTATTTTTGGAATATTATAATACTATAGTTTTTGGAAAAGGACAACCTGCAAGTTGGGGGATAACCAATCGTGTCGGACAAAGCTGTAGGAATCGAACCCACAACCATAGTGAGACAGGCCTTTATTACCTACCACTAGCCTACAGGAAGTCCATGGTTATTACAAAATAGTTTTCCTAATCTAAATGGTATGTCTTAATATTTGGAATCTTATATAATTATGATAAATAAAATATTTTTGAGTTCTGTTACCATTTGGAGTGAAAGATGGGTTTATGATAAAAATTTATTAAAGCATGAAATTCTACATGACAAGTAAGTATATTTACTTATGTTCTTAATAAATCTCTTAAATAAATTCCTCAACTTTATTAAAGGTAACTTAAAACAAAAACATTGCTGGTTAACATTTCCAACTGGGGATTCACTGATCATTTAACCAATCGCAAGTTTGTGATTTTCTTGTGGTTAACTTTCTCCTAATCCTGTTTTCTACAACTCTCCATCACACCATGTTGGTTTTTTTATTCGATATCCATATTTTCATAGAATCCTAGTATGGGCTATCTCGGGTGACTATTGTACTTCTTTTCTTTCTTTAAAAGTTATATTTTTATTAACCTTATTTCCGATGTGGGTTTTCCACAAAGGTATTTTATATTTTAAACCATTTGTTTTTGAAGAACAATTTCAAATTGTGAGGAAGCAACTTATTGAAGGAGGGGATAATTTAACACCCCAAAATCCATGATATGATTCTCCTTAAATAATACAATAGCTTGCATTGTACACAACTTCAAGTTCTAACACACCGCGAGCAATCAAAGTAGCTGTTATGAATAGTAATAACCGCTTTTTAAAATTATATAAATTTTATATTTCAAAATGGACTTCATTATTGGATTCATAATATTGAAATTAGCCTATGTTGAATTTTGGTAATTTTTATGAGAACATCCAATTTTTTATAAACAATGAAAAATACTTGAAAACAACTTTTATAATCAAAATAAATTATAGTGATAAATTATAATATTGAGTGATTTTAAAGTATAATTAGAATATATTTTTACCATTTTATCCAATGGTGGTCATTATAATTAATTTCACTTTGAAATTGGACATAAACAATTGTCAATCTTTTGATATATATTGTTTCTTAAAAACATGCTATTTATTGTGATAACAGGAATTATTTATAAAATTAATTAATGAAACTTATATGTTTTTAATTTTTTAAAATAGACATAATTTTTGAATTCGGAATATCAATTATATCTTAGGGTGAATTTTTGGCATTGTTCTGAAAAACGTCAATTTTTGAAGAATAGTGAAACCATTAAGTGGTAGTTAAAAAACTAATTTTTCATTTAAATGAATCTTTACCTCTTCTATGAACCGAATTTAAAAAATCTGACATAC
This sequence comes from Viscum album, assembly GCA_963277665.1. NCBI lineage: Eukaryota > Viridiplantae > Streptophyta > Magnoliopsida > Santalales > Viscaceae > Viscum > Viscum album. Next base: position 1,903,423,773 of record OY728152.1, on the reverse strand, counting down.
ATGGTTGTAATTAGGATGTAAAATTTGGTTCAATAGGATTAAAATAATTTTTTGGTGAATAGTAACTTTTATGTTTTATTAATCGCGAATAAAGTTAATTAATGAAATTTAAGGTAAAAATGATATTATAAAAATATGAAAATAACTTTACACTTGTCCTACCCTTATTGGATGAGTCATGGTCGGCCAATAAAATCCATGGGTCATCTTGGGGACCCCATGGAGCCACTTGTGTAAGAAAATGACATTAATAACTTTTTATTTAAAGTAAAAATAAAATTGTCACAAACATGTATTGTTTTACTAAAACAATTATTACATGGGGTTATATAAGTTAAAATTTAGACTATAAAAATTCATTGGAAATATAAAAAGAGTTCCTACATCATTATATTTTTTTTATAATTTTTAGACATTAAATAAATTAAATTATTTATGACACCATGATGATGCAGCGATTACCTCATTAATTAACTATTTAAATAAAATGAAACGATAATGTAAAATATATGATATACACTTGTCAAAAACCTATTGGATGAGTATATTTCGAACCCTTATCACCTTATCCTTGAAATATATAATTTTGGGACCTTTGAAATCCGAAAATCACTTCATAATAATGTAACATTTCATGACTTTCCAAGAGTGCCCCTCCTCTCATCTGATAAAAGGCCCCCACCACTACCACCTTATTCACACCTTAAAGACATTTGGCTCGGCCAAAATCTGCCCAAATACTCTCCCAACTTCCCTATGTTACTACTAGAAGCCTCACTTTGGGTAGATGTCTTCCCAAGGAAGCCTTTGGCTCAAATCAAAAAGAGTTACCCGATTTTAAAGGTAATGTATTCTCTTATGTTCTTTTGTTTTATTTTGCTTCTCCAACCCCATAAAATCTTTTTATTACTTTATTTTCTAAAAAAATAAGTATCTAAAATATACTAGGATGTTGTTATGAGAATTATTTTATTTACACTTACACACACCTTCGTCTAATAGTGAAAGAACATATTGTTTCTGTGGGTGGCAAATTACTGCCTCACGAAACGATGATTATTCAATATTCTTTTAACAACTCTCATGGTGTCCATTATGACGACACTATTTTTATATATGATATATATTATGTTTTCTCCTTATGATTTTTTATTTTTCATTTATGGCATACCTTTATGATTTCCATTATGGGTAAACGTGATAATTTCATTTTAGGAACTGCGGACTACCGCCCCCTCAAAGTGATTTGAATTGTTAATGCCATATGTGGGATGTATAAAGGATGAAGTAAATGGTATTATAAATTATATTATACTGGAATTATAATAAAACTTTATATCATTATGATTTCATTCAATTAAATATGAAATATAAATGAATGTAGCGTTCATGCGTACGTACAACTTACCGTCTCCATGAATGGTGCATTTCATTTATTTCCTCTAAATGTTATGTAATATTATAAATGCATGTATGTAATTGATATATATGATATATATGATATCTAAATCATGAATATGATTTTGGATATAATGGATATTTTACCACATGAACATCTTGTAATTATAAGAAGTTTATTTTTGACTCAAGTACCAAAGATCGAAAAAACAACCGTTATTAACTTAAATAATTAAATAATGTTCATAACATGGTAATAAGTGATATAAAATGAATAATGAAATTGAAAAAGGTTCTTAAACAAGTATAAATTAACCCTATTTTATTATTCATAAGATTAAAGAATGTTTTATTCAAGTCGGACAAGAGGTAAGGGAACATTTTTACCCAATTTTTGTTCTTTGGGTTAATCTCCTACTTTCAAATTATGTCATGATATTATTATATCCTATCTTGTATTTTTACTTTCTTTATGTGTACTTATAGTGAATACACATAATAGATCTATTTTATTTAAAAAATTATCTTTGTAAGGGACTTCGTCTCAATCTTCTTTCATTGAGGCATATTTTGTTTTATACACAACTTTCTTTTATACGGTGTATAAACCCCTTTGACAATTATGTTTATTAGAAATGAATCTTTTTCATACAAAGAATTTTACTAAACAACAAAAGGGAATGTTTTTTTTCGTACGTATGTGGAGACAATGACTTCTCCACCTCCGTGACTATTATTTGAGTTTCTGCTTCCTCTACAAGCCATAACTTTTTTTAATTGAAAAATAAATACCATGTTTTAATTTTCTTTTAATTTGGTATTGAAAATGGGTTTTATAATGTTTTTATTATATCAATGTGTTGAATTGATATCTTGTGATTGAAATGTGGAAATGTTATGTTTCATTTATGCATGTTTAATGTGGTACGATTATGTTATGGTTTATGATATGTTTAAACCTATTCATATGAGGAATGCATTGGACTTAATAAGTGATGGGTGGAGCCCGCTATAGCTCCTCGATGCATCGATGGGTATCATGAGACAAAATAGTGTCTTGGAACGTGGCCTTGACAAAATCTTATTTTTAGTCTTGGCATGAGGTCTTGGCTACGTGGTTATGATATTCTGGCATTATGAATTCCATCATTATGAAAGTGGTTATTGATATTGCATGTGATTATTCGACCAGAAGAATATCCATGTGAATAAGTAAATGGCATTATTTCATTTTATTATTGCCATATTATACTGAAGTTAATGTTTAAAAGGCTTTTGTTTTAGTTATACATTGCCTTAAATGTTAATGTTTATTTATGAAGGCTTTCTCGATATTGTTATCCTTACTGAGCATCAGAGCTCACCCCTTCTAATGTTTTTATTTTTGTAGGATGTGAAGAAGTATATTATGAATGAAATTTGGGGATAATATGAGGGAATATGAAGACAAGATGTTGTTGTAGTTTTGTTTTACTTTATTATGTAATGTAAGACTCATGAATATATCTAGTGTTTTTAAGGCTACTAAACTAATCGGTATTTAAAGACTTGATCTTTTGTGATCATGCCATTGTTACGCAATAATGCACCAACTCTGGGAAACTACGGTTGGGGCGTTACAATTATCAACTTCCATAACATTATAATTGGTGAACATGGATCTTTTTAGGCCAACAATGACATAAAATATGGGATAAAAATGCTATATGTGTTTCATAGTTGATGATTACACCATATTTACATGGGTTTATTTTCACAATCTTAAATCAAAATAATTCTCTACTTTTAAAAAGGTTTTCCCCTAGTTTAAAATAAAAACAACCCTCCCATTATCCATATATAGAGTGTTCATGCTGGAGAGTTTGTAAATCATTATTTTAAAACTTTTTTTAGTGAGAATGGAACTGCAAATATTTATTCAGTACCAAAAACTCCACAATAAAATTGTGTGGTACAAATAGGAAATAAAACACTCTAATAAACATTTCAATTTATGTTGTATGAATATTTTATTTTATTGAATTTATAAACAGAATCTATGATTATATTTTGTGACACTATAAATTATGTTTTAATTTTCTTACTTAAAAATAACACCCTATTAATTTTAAAATTCTAGGAATCTTATAGTTAGTTACTTTATTGTTTTCACACAAAATGTGTTCATAAAAAATAATAAAGATAATATTTATAAATTTGATCTATAATATGGTCAATTTTTATCTTGTATACTCTCTTTCGAGTAAATATTATTATATTTTGAACAGACATACACATACCATTGAATAAACGGTACATGTTAAGTTCAGTTAATATTCCTTTGGTGACATTAAAAAATATTTATTATGAAAATAATAAGGATTTCGTTTCTGAAGACCCGTTTAATTTAATTCTGGTATATAATCACACACACTAGTTGCTATCACTTCAAACAAAAAACTAATGAAAGATAGTCATTTTGTTGATGTGAAGTAATGTATCCTTTTACGTAGGAACTAGATAATTTTAAAGAATCATAATATTGATAATGTAATTAATGATATATATCAACTTGTTATAATAAAAAGATATTTTTTAATGAATATTATCACTAATAATTATTATATTAATTTTAATCTAAAACAATTTATGGTTCCTTGGGTAATGAGATAGGGACAACTTCTATGTAGGGGGAGATTAATCAATTCACAATAAACAATATTTGGAACCCAGTTGAATGCCCCATAAATATTATTGTAATTGAGGTTAAATAGATCTTCTAAAATAACTATTACAAAAAAGGAACTATAGTTTAGAATAGGACCAGACTTGTCAATAAGGGTTATAACCAACAAGAGGACATTTATTGTGGAATTGTTTTTATTTAGTAGCTAGACTCAAATAAATTCATTTTAAATTATATTTTACTACTCATTTTAATTTTAATCTATTTCAAAAAAGTATGTAAAGAGTTCCTTCCTTAACAGTTAGGTTTAATAGAATGTTTATGTCAATCAATATCTAAGTTGTAAAGATAATATTTTTATAGAAACTTTTTATGGAATTACCGATGAACTTTACAAACATAAAAAAACTCTAAGATAAAGGAAATATATATTATCAATATATTTAATCCAAAATTAATTTTATAAAGGAACGAACAGTCCCACTCTTTATCAAGAAAAATTTTAATGTCTTTTTAATCAGTGAAATTTATATCTATGACATCATTATCAAATATACCTAAATTTCATATATAGATAGTATGTTGAAACTCATGTAAAGTTAATCTGAGATGGTTATAATGGTTAAAATTAATTTCTATCAGGGAATCCAAATAACTCTGAAGCTATAAGGAACAATATTAACTCAACTTAAGTATATTAGAGATTTATATAAACAATTTTATTTCTTAATATTCTAGTAAGTACTCTAGAAAAGAACAATTATAATATTGATCTTGATGAAATTAAAAAAACAATAGATCATGAACATTATATAATAATGATTAAAAGTTTACTTTAATGTATATTATATTGACAAAAAATAATTTACTCTATTTTCAAATGTGAAATATTCCATGTTTATTCGAGTCTCATCTTAATGTAGTGAAATGGATCTCATGTTACCTAAAAAGAATATAATAACCTGGATTATCTTATTTTTATATATCTATGAATTCTCTTAAGAGTAATTTTTAACTAAATTTTAGTGAATATATAATTTATAAGAATATTACTTTAGGGATTATTCATTTTCAGGTAGATGATTAAGTTTTTGGTCAAGTAAGAAGTAATATTTGATTGCAATTTTACATATTAAAGATAAATAGATTTTATATTGAAGTTGTTTCAATCAATTTTTATGGATATAGAAGAAACTCACTAATTTTAGAATGAGTTTCACTCAAATTATAATTTTTTATGATAATACTAGTGCTATTTGTTTATCCAAGAATCTGACACAACAGTCATGAGAAACACACACACCAACGAGACACCATTTCCTTCAGGATCAAACATAAAAAGGATATATTGTTCTCAAATTTATTGGAACAAAGAATTATCTTTCTTATATATTTAATAAAAAATTTCATTATGAAATATTAAAATATATTAAATAGAATATAGGTTTGATCAGTGTTAAGTGATAATTTTTTATTTTTTGTTAATAATTATCCTAATATTAAATTACTCTTTGATAAGGAGAAATAAGTTTATTTATATAGTACTATGATAACTGTTAAGATAAGTACAACATGTATTTTATAATATTGTATAATAAATATAAAGAAATATTTTTTGTATCTAATAAAAAATATTTTTTATGTATGATAAATTATATTCGTAACATAAATTATATTCTTGAAGTAAATTTTTGATATAACTAATTATCTTATGAAGATACTGATGAGGTCCCCCTCACTGAAATTATTCTTATATAGCTTTCTAAAATTAAGGATTATTATTATATAGCTATTTTAATTATCTAATATATATATATGTAGTTGTGATATTATTATAATATATATATTATGCTTATTATTTTATTTTTTTCCTTATAAAGAACACATTGACATAGTTTATTCACATATAGCACATTTTAATTCCTATTAGGATTAACCCTATTAGATTATCTTCCTTATTATTATTTTAATAACTCTATTTGTTTTTATTATTGATAATCCCAAAGGGGATATATGTATAACAAATAAGGGATATAATGCATAGTAAATAAAACAAATTGGGAGAGAAGATAAGTATAAGGAGAACCATGGTTAACTTTATAATGGAATTATGTTTTACATCACTCCTTTAATATTTATATAGAAGTTAATTCCATAAAAGTGTTAATAGTTTTTAATTTATATTCATTTCTTATCTACCTTCTTATTTATCATATTTTGTGATTATCAAAAAGTGGGAGTTTATTATGTCATTATACTAAATTTACTTCTTATCGATACACTATTTTGATGAATCTCAACACAGACATTATATTAATAGAAATTAATGTTTTTATTATTTATGGTTTATTTTGATTTATATTTTGAATTACATGTTCATGATAAGATGAATTTGAACATCCATTTTTTTAGAACATCATGAAGTCCCTTGTACCTTTGAATAAATAAAATTTCACACTAAAGATTCTAAGATTTTTATGAGTGATATTTCATCTCAAAGACTTTAGAGATTATATTTATGACGTTTTTATACTCAATTTCTATAAATAGAAGACAAAATTCTTCTAAGAAAAATGTGGGATAATTATAAAGTGATGAATTTTTATAGCTACATACTACCTTAGTGTGTGGATGATTCTGATTATTGTAATTTTCAATATGACCTTAGAGATTCTAATCGTGAGTATATAATTGTAAAATCTCTATGTTTCCTAGTGTAGTTTTTTTTATCAACTTGTGAGAAAAGAGTTTTGGGGATATGAACTTTTACTTATCATCATTTCTTTCAAAAAATTCATAGGGATATGTATATGAATTATTATCATATTCTAATCAAAGAGGATCTCAGGGGAAAGAGTTTTTTGTCACTAATATTTTTTGAAGAATTATGGGAATATGAATTGTTTCATTCAATATTTTTTATAACGGTAGGTATGGATTTTAAAACTATTATCCTCGACATTTAGGTATTTATATATATTTTTCTGAAGATTAGAAGTGAATAATTTCTTGGGATAATGAATTTGATATACTTTATTAGTGTTTTTTGAGGTATAAAAATTATTATGTGGAACCTCATCATATTTTTATGTTATGTTTTTATATATGTTATAACTTTTTTTCATTATACTTATAATTTAGTTAAGTTTTATCTTATAAATCATTTAAAAATCATTGATTTTATTTTTATTGTTACTATAAATTGTCTGAAACATTTATATTCCAAACTAGACTTTACCTAGTTGTGTAAAATGTATAATGTTTGTAAAAAATTCATTCACCACTCTCTTAATGATGTCATACTATGATAATGAAACATAATTCAAAGAATTCATCTTATTAGTGTATAAGAAAGAGTGTTATTAGTCATGATCATTTTGATGAAAAATAAATGTAATGTTGAATCATGTTTAGATGCATAATAGACATGGCCTAGGTTGAGGAAATGTAACTAAATTTATATAAGGTATAATCACTTCATAAATAGAATAAAATTTTTAGATTCATAGATAACTAGATAGTTTTTGATAAATAAGTAAAGATGTTTAATTCCCACATCAAGCTAGTGATTTTTTATTCAATTACTTAAAGGGTGAATAGATTTGACATTAAGGTAGAATTTAATGGGATTGAAATGATGTTTTAGTTGAATAATATTAGGAATTATACAATCTATTTTGAATATTGTTTCTATCAAAATTTTACCTTGATGAAAAATAGAAGAAGTTAGGTGGAAAACATGGATTAATATATTAAGGATGATCCTTCTGAATTATCAAAATAGATTTTTTTCATATTTTTTAAGTCACTATCCCACGTAGAATTAGATATTATGATCATTTATGATTGAAATATGTGTACATATTTAATTTCATGTATTTCAAAATTATATTTCATTTGGTTAAAATGATGTTTAGGATGATTAATGTTGTTTCACATGATAAGGTATAGGTAAATTGATCCTAGATATATGGTGGATTTACATTAAGTTTGCGTTATATACGAGAAATTATATTAGATTAGACTACATAGAATATACCTAGACAAAATAATTATATAGATAAAGTTATGTTAGGGGAAATTCATATTTCATGGGATCCATTGTTTAATACACAAATTGATAAACTTCTTGGTTTATTCAAGGATTATAATCTTTTGGAGAACCTTATAGAATTAAAATGAGAGCCAAGGAAATTGTTTCTTCTTGGTCAAACATAAAGGAAAATTTTGGTTACATCACCTAATATTCAGGGAGATATCTCATAAAATAAAAAGAAGAAGAAGAATAAGGTTAAAAATAAAGTGAAAAATAATTTTTTCCACATACCATTTTACCAATATAATAAATGAAATTGAATAGAAGAATAAATAATTTAAGTCCAAGACCTATATAAATCTTATGAATTTGTCAAAAATCTCAAAAAAAAATCATGTATATATTACTATAAATATGATTAGTTATAATTTAGAGGACTAGAAGTTCTTTGAAATAAAGGAATGTGTTAATAATATATGAAGTTTCATAAACTCATTGCATAAGGCTAGAAAACCCACGGTATATATTCCTTATTTCAAAAATAAAGGGATAAGAGTTAAGGTACATAATCCTTTATATATAGATGTATAAGTTTTATAGGAATAAGCCAACGTAGATAGAAAATATCATTTTTTGGGATTAGAAACACATGAATCATCCTATAAAAAATCTACAACATCTTAGAAAATTAATATTGCAGTAAGAAATATGGTTCCTCTCTGAATGAAAAGGCACATAATCCACCACAAGATATACCATCTAATAATCTTAAATCTATTAAGGATGTGATGATAAGAGGATATATAATGAAGGACTTGGATGAAAAATATAAGATCAAGTAATTAAAAGTATTGAAATATAAAATCACGAAAAAAACATCACAATATGATAAAGGTTCATTGAGGAAGTAGTTCATACCTAGAGATAAATTATAGGCAGGAGAAAAAAGAGAAAGAATAGTTATTATCCATGGTGATTGTAATGGTTTGGATATTGTTTCTATAAAATAGATTCATGTTAATATTGTTCAGTTAGAATAATCTATTTTAGATTAATCTTGGCCTTTAGTTAAATTAGGTGTATGTACATTCCATTCTATTACTGAAAAACACCATGATTGGAAGTGAAACACCTGACCACCTTTTCTTCTTATAGAATCACTGAAATTTTAACCATCAATCAACTAGAAGTTCATGTGTATATTTTCATAAATAAAAAAACATAACTTGTAGAAGTAGAACTCCATTGACCATGCATACGAGAGTTAAGAAGTCTTTACACATTGACGATTTCCCAAACTCAAACTCACAAAAAAATCAAGTAATGGTCAAAAGAATTCATGAGAATAGAATTAAAAAAAATGGAAGAACTTAAATGATTGAATGAGAAATTTTGTCTAACATTATTTGGATTAATTTTCCTATGTGAATTGGAGAAACACTACAACATTCATTTCATTCATCAGAAGTAAAGGGTTAACTTCCACTCAAAAAAATAGATAGTAATATTTTATTATAGTGGATTAACATTATTTAAGACAAAAAAGAAATAGATTTTACTATTGATATTAGTAATGAAACATTAATACTATTACCTAAATCCTTTTATATAAAACATTGAATTTGTACATTAATATCATTGCTATCCCATATTCATGGAATAGATAATATTTGGAATTTCGTTAATGATCTCCTTTTAGTCTGTTAGACTGAACTACTTACCTTAACAATCACTTAATTACTCTTTTTTATAAATGTTTTCAATTTGATAAATTTTCTGGACCACTGTTGATATGGTAAAAAGATATGATCTATACTAAGTCTGAAACCTCCTAAAGAGTTGAACTATTGTTCTCTACACATCGATCAAAAACACCTTCCACTAGCCATATAAAAATGAATTTATATTTAATGAATGAAATAATGGTAAAATGAAAAGTATTTCACATCCTAAAAAACTCACTATTTAATTATTGTATTATGAAAAGATTGAAAAACACTTTAAGAATTTAGAAAACCTCTTTCTCTTCTCCTTAAGTAGTATATAGTATTTCAAAAAATCCATTCTGTTCACCCAATCCACACCGAGGAATATTGTTTCCTCATACTTTCTTAAACAAATATTTAAGTGAAAATTTACATTATAGTTTTGATATTGGATCTCTTATAGAGATCAAACACTTTTTCCTTTATCATATTTCTAATAAAGTGGCGATTCAGGTTAATTTTCTTTTTTATTTTCCTGGAAAATCATATTTTTTAAAAATGAGAATAAATCTTTGGATATCATAAAAAAATTACCTTTCCCAAATTCTTCTATGCTACTTTTAAAAACGAATTAACAATACCATCTCCTTCCATGCTTCCCTTATATTTATATAAACATATTTGGTTTTACTTAAAGTAACAATTTTCAATTAGATTGAAATCTAATAGATTATAATTCCCCCACAGGTAAACACACATACATCTATGTTCATTATATTATTTGAATATCTAGTTAAATTCACTTCCATAAAAAATTAAAAATGATATTCATCCCCAAATAATATATCTCCATATTATTTTCATTTTAATTATTGATTGAACTATTTTATGGCTTCCAAGTATTCCCTTAAAGGTTTCAACATAAAACAAATTAAAACCCCCTTGAAAAATTCAACATATGTCTGAGTAACAATGGTAAAATATATTAAGTTTTTAATATCTGAATCATATGACACATTTTCCATGAACCAATCTTCTTCCATTACTAGTTTTTTTCCTAAGATAGTTTGAAGTGTCTAAGAAGAGGATCTATGGAAGACATAAATCTAATTATACCAACTTTTCCATAACTATCTTTGTGTATTCCTTATGTGATAAAATTAATGTTGTATCCTCTATATCTCTCTATATCCTATCCAATAATATCTTATTGGATTGTACATGATATTTCATTTTGATATTTTAGGATGACTTACACTTCAATTTTTGAACCATTATTTCATCCATTCTAACTATAAACATGTTATTGAAATATAAAATAAATATGATGATAGTTAAATCATCTAATTTATTTTGGTAACAGATTTGATATTCATTGCACCTAAAAAATACTTATTTCAAAATAATTTTATTGAATTTATTATTCCCTTTTCATATTGTTTTCTTCCACACATAAATAATTTTTCAATTTACATACAATGTTCTAATTCTCATATTTTGTGAAGACTACTTGTTACATCATGTGAATTTTTTTAATTCATGTAACCATGATTAAATTTTATTTTTTACATAAATTTATTTTGTGTTTTGATCATTTGATTCCACCATACGTAGCAATTTCTAGAAAGTTGAATGTTTAAAAAATAGTGAGAAAATTTACAATAAATCCAAATTGTTCATTTATTTAAATCCCATAACAACCAAACATGCTCTATAATTTCTCTTACTATTAACCTCCTCTTTAATGTGATAAACACAATTATTCTCAAAAACCCTTTCTATTTTGGTAAATAAAAATGATTCCCAGTTTTTTGAACATTAATGAATTATTTTTTTCATTCATGTTAGATATACACATTTCTAAGTCAAGTAGAAATTAGACGTCTTCTAAAAATTCCGGATCCCCTGTATATGTCAAGAGTATAAAATATATATCATCCCCAAACATTTGAACTAATATTTGAATTCCAGTTCAACTCTACCACTGAGATGGATACATTGAATTGATTAAATCATCTCTTACTTTTAAATACCTAACATATTAATGTCCCAATAAATCTTCATCCACTGTTGAAATATCTATCATTTATACTAAGGGTAAAACTTCTCATGTTCTGGATCTTTCATCATTTTTATTTGATTTATCTAAAAGTATTGATCTTTCATTATTCATACTATTATCAACCTAGACATTCATAATTTATTTTTCTCATAAAAATTCATTTCTCTCCATGTTTCAATCATTATATAGAATATTATCATTGAATATAAAACATATATTGTTGATTATTTGTCACATATTATTATCCTATAGTCAATATACAAAATTTTCATCCCTATATCTGATGGAAAAACTGATTTTCATTTTTCCTAAAGCTTATTGGGAATATCTGAATCATCTTGAACATACACCAAGATTTCATTCAAATTTTGGGTAGCTAATATCTGACCATTTTTCATAACTATATCTCCTTTAGAAGTCATTGATTCACTGTTGATGCTAGATTTTTTTTGGAAACGATACACCATTATATTGAGTGAGAATCTTTTAATCCCCCAGTATATTCTTTAGCAGAACCTCAAACTTAAATCATTCCCTATTAATGATTTATTTATTCATTAATCCATATAATTTGATTATGTTGTTTTTACCTTTCCTCTCATGTTTTATACCCTTAATCTTATCGATGTTATGAATTTTATATCTAGTGAAATAATCATCCTTATCTGAATAGATAATCTTTATCATATGACCATATTCAATTTTTTCCATGGAATTAAATTGAATATAAATCTAAAATATATCATAATTATGATTCAAAAAATATATCCATAATATCTAGTTAAATTATAAATAAATGATAAAAAGTGGAGACAACCACTGTAAGATTGAACTAGGGTAATTCCCTAAACATCAATGTCAATAATGACCTAGACTAAACAATATAATCATTAAGTCAATTTTTCATAATTGTTAAAGCATTATACAAATAGACCCGCTAAGACCATATTAGTCTAGTGCCCTTGAAAAAATGGAAAAATAAAGACTTGTGCATAAATGAGATACATTATATCCAACTAGGTTCTAATTGACTAACATAATTCTTAGAAAGATCAAACATAATATGCATCTTTAAAGTATGAGGGAAGGGAAACATAAAAATGGTTGATCTCAGATGTTGAGTAAGGGTAAAAAATGGAGATATGTAAACATACTCTTAAGTATAAGGATATGAGAACATGATCTTGAAAATAAAATATCAAACCCTACACTTCTAACATCATAAACATAAATCACATCATAAATATTGAAAGTTGATTATACATGAATCATAAGGAAATATTTAACATAATCTATGAAATAATAACATAAGAATAATACTTGAAATTTGGGGAAACAGATAAGCATATAATATGATTTTATATTTGTAAAGGCATCACTGCCATGGAATTATTAGTGGACAAAGAACTTTTCTGAACTAGGTTCACATTGTATATCATCCCAATATAATTTAATCGAGTTCACTCCTCATTCAAGCCCAGTTATGATTAATTAGTTCAATCCCTATTCCAACTATGCATATCTATTGATATATAAATATTTACCCAAGCCGTTGGAGAGAGATATACATCCAACCCATATGACAATGAAACCATACATCCATGTTAAAAAAAATCATAAAAAATCCTATCAAAACCCATTAAATGAAATTGGTGTCATTATCATGTAATCATATTATAACCTGAAGAAAAAGATACAAGTTTCATAATCATTTCCCCAAAATAATAACCCATGAAAAGAATCGGGTTATAGAATCATATAACCTATGAAAGAGAAATATGTAACATAAAAATCATGCCATAAAACATAATCCATTCATTGAAAAAAATATTAATGGAAATATTTAATCATTTCCACAGAATTTCATGATTAACACTAATGGATTTTATCTTAGATTGGAAAAAATTTCAAAATATCTTTTAAAAAATTTCTTTAGGAATATATACTTATTTTTTGAAAACTTATTTCTAAAATCAAAAACATTTTGAAAACTATTTTTTTGTAAAATAATCTTGAAAACACATAATGTAAGTAATCATACATTTTTAAATATTTTTTTAATGAATCATATAAAGAATCTTGAAGACAATTTCAAAACAATTTTCCGTAAAAAACATACTAAAGACTATAAAAAACCTTTCAAAATATAAACCCCGATAAATAAATAATATTCCATTGATATAAAAATACCCATAATATAAATATTAATAATAATATAATACATTTATGGGTAGTATATAAAAAACACAAAATAAAAGAGTGGCAAACATGGAATGTATCCCTTGAATATAAAAAAGTGAGATGAAATTCCCTTACCTTATGTCTTGAATCACATCATACACATTAAAACCTCCTATATAATAAATTTATTTTTATTATAATTTTTTTATAGAATCATCTTCATATATCTAATACCACATATGGTTTGATTATGTCTTTATATTACCTTCTTGTTAACAAACTCATGGGAATGTTATGCTTCAGGTAATATTTTCTTTGTTTTTCGCTTGTGTCTTTATTTCTCTGATATTTGGTCCTTAAACTTATATATTGATTTAAATAATGTAAAAAATGATATAAATATCATTTATATTCAGTATATGTGTATTATACTAATCTATATAATATATAAGTATGAAATGGGATACCCCGTTCATGCAGATGGTAGGCCGTATGTAAGCATGAAAACTATTTCTTTTTTATTTTCGTATTTATAGAAGGAGAGTAAAAGAAATATATGAATATTTTTAAATATATATAATTATTATATGAGTTCCATAATATCATATATATCATATAAGTTCACTAAAGACATCAACAATACATTCCATGTAGTTTGTGAACGAATCACATCACATTGAGGGGTAGTAGTTCGAACTTCCTCAAATGAAATTATTACATTGAGACAAGATAGAAAAAATTAAGGTATGTTCTAAATAAAAATTTCATATTCCTAAATGAACTATAAATATCATATATATCATATATAAAAAGAGTTTTCATCATAATTTCCACCTTGAGAGGAGGTAAAAGAATAATGATCAACTGTTGTTTTGTGAGGAAGGAGTTCTATGTATACAAAAATAGTATCTTCATTACCCATTAGATGGATGTGTGTTTATGTGTAGGTCAAACTATAAGAATTAAAAAAAATTCATTATATGAATGATAATGGTGTTTTTTATTTGAATAAGGGGAGTTAAGGGGATGGATAATTATAATTTGATAGAGGAATTGAGAAAAGATGTTACCTCTTCTTTGGGTAACTCCTATTGGTTTTCACCAATGGATTTTATAGGATTGATTTATTAAAAAATTTTGTATTGAAGAAATAATTTACATATTTTGGATATTTATTTGGGTAAATATCTTCCAAACATATGTGTCATGAGTGATGTGTGAAAGTGGGAGGAGAGTATTCATTTTTATAGTGGAGGAGTAACACTCTTGTAATATTTTGGAAAAGAGATAACCAGACACATTTTTTATTGGAGATGCATAAAATAATGGTCCCAAGTCAAGAACATGGGGGATATGGTAAAAATATTTCTATAAAATATCTTTTGAACATGTTTCTAGGTCATATTAGGACTTATGTTCTGGGTTTATTACCATATTAAGCTTTATTTAATCTTAATAGTTATACATAATTTTAATTAACATCACAAATATTTCGGTTAAAAAACTAATTTTATCTTATTAGAAATTAGAAATTATTTTTATTAAATATACAAAATCCATTTTTCAAAATATCAATCATTTAAGTAGAATAAATTAATTTAAATTTAATTCTACAGACAGGATGACAATATAGGTTTTTAAAGTAAATTTAATCGAAAGTTTTCTTGGTTTTGTAATCAATTTTAATGTAAAATTAATTATAATTACATAAATTGGATAAATTAATAAAAAATAAGATATAATTAAACCATAAAATAAATTGTAAATATTATTTATCCTTATAAATAAACTAAATGAAAACGTAGTTTGAGTTAAATTTAAGTATTTTTCACTATCAACTAAAAAATAAAACTTCATAGAAAAATATCCAAAAATCACCCTAACATATTTTTTCTGTTTATATATCCAAAATAAATTTTATTTTAATTTTTTTTTAAAATTACCAAAATTTCAATTTAAAATAGGTTCTCCATTAAAACGTGGTAAAACTGCCTTAACAAAAATATTGGTTTTTTATGTCGAATATTGGGTTTGTTCTTTTATTATGACTAAAAAATATATTGTTTGACTATAGAAAATATTTTATGGAATATATAATATATATTTTACATTAATATCACTAAATAATATAAATAAATTAATTTTATTAGCATAAAACAACTTTGTGTGCCATAAAAATAGTTTTCTATAAAAATATTTCATTTATATTTAATTGGTTCATATATTTATTGTAACTAATGAAGTCATTTTATATTGGTTTAAACTATATTTTTACATAAGTTGGTCAATACTATTCAAATCCACTCACTTATTTTCTAGGTTAAGTATTAATATAAAATGTTAATAATATATAAATGTTTGGTAAGAATCAGTTTTTCATGTTACGCAAGGCATCATGGAAAGGCAGTCTTGTGTATAATGTATTCTAACCTCTACGTTACATATAGATAAAGCTGACCTTTATGTAGTGCGTTGTGCGTTATTAACATAGTATTGTGTATAATTCATTCCAAACGTAGTGATTTTATATATAAATATTACTTTCATTATTCTATGAAATGAAAAAATTTAACAATATTAAATGAATTGAAAAGAAAATTATTTCACAAAATCTATGGGTGTTACAGTGTGGGAT
Source organism: Viscum album (assembly GCA_963277665.1). NCBI lineage: Eukaryota > Viridiplantae > Streptophyta > Magnoliopsida > Santalales > Viscaceae > Viscum > Viscum album. The sequence continues at coordinate 1,903,407,090 of OY728152.1, read as the reverse complement.
TCCATCAATATAAATTAAAATACACCATACTTTTCTTCCAAAAACACATTAAAACATTATAATTTCCAGGTGATTGATATTAATTATGCTTTTTTAATTAAAACATTGATTTTGTGCACAAAGAGGTGAATTAGACGTCAATGTTAAACTTCTAGACCATTATATATTTCTATTCTGGAATTTTTAATTCTATATGAAATTATGGTCATGTAAAGAGTTATATATTTTATCCATATTTCTACCACCATAGATCCTTAAGTAGTTATCCATACCCTGTTGGAAAATGTAGTATAAGAACCATTTTCATTAGGTTTTTTAATAGAAAAAAGATTTTTCCGTAGAATAAGGATGCTCCTAACTCTTATGATTTTTGAGAGTCCTTCATTATTTATTCGATGATGTATCCTTTTCCAAACCTTTTTAGGGATTTATTATCTTCTGGATGAAATTTTTCTTGATTCTTAGATACATAATTAATAAATAATCTTTTGTAACTGGTTTATCTCCTTGTGATTTTTTATTTCTTCTTAATGTTACATTGTTTCCAAAATTATAACTTGCAAGACTAGGGTCGACCAACTTAATTTTAATTTATTCTTGAGACATTAAATATAATAGTTTCATCAGATAAAATTTCTTCAACTGAGGTGACCATCCTCATCTATCACTATTGAGGTCACTTATAGATGGTACATAGACTTATCTCCACCTAATCCCCTTATTCATGATTGATTTTCTTGATATCCTTAAACACAAAATCGATCTTTCAACTAGAATTAATAATCATAGTTAGCATAATATCATTTCTATCCATTAGTAAAGACAACATAAGTAACACCCATACATCATTCATGAATGTTACCCTCCTAGATTTGATCTAGCCATAAATCATGTTAAATTCATTCTCACTATCTACAATTAGTCTTCATTCAAAAAACCATATTCCAAACAATCACCATAACATCAAATCATTGTTTTGTGCACTTGGTTTCTCATATATGTACATATATATATTTTATCTATAGACTTTATAAATTCCAATATTTTTTTATTTTCTTGAATGACGAACGAAATATTCTATTCCAACAAAATCCTCAACAATTCCTACAATTTTCTCTCTAGTAATTCCCATTCATCATTCTACATTTTCACTAAACCATCACCTGATATTGATTATAGAGAGTTTAGAATTAAATCTTCCCATAACTATATTCTCTATAAGTAAAATTATATTCCATTGAATTTATCAATCTTGAGCATGCCTTCATCCAATTACATAATATTCATTTAGAATAAACTCCCATTTAGAATGAAATTATATCTTTCCAAGAGAGAAATAAACATAATCTCCCAGTATATTACTAAACAAGAACTAAGTCCACAAGATCTGATTCCACATAATCAGAATAAAAATACTTATCCAATTTTTATTCTTATAAAAACACAAGAAAATCACATGATGAATAGAAAAAAGTTCATGTGTAGATTAAGAAAACATAAAAATAGGACATAAAAAATTAAAACATACTCATATGAGTGTTCTAGATCTATTAATTACTTGAAACATACCCACCACATACTGTCAACCTCAGAAAACACTCATGGTACACTTAAAATAATCCAAGGAAAAATTTCAAAAAAATAGAAGAATATAAAATTAAAAAAGAACATAAAAGGAATAACATACATTAGAATAGTAATCATATGTTTATAAGAGAACCACTACAATTTTCATTCAATTCATTGTATATACATGGTTACCTAATAAAAACATAAATAGTCAGTAATATTTTTTTATAGATAATTAACTATATATTACACTATATATAAACTAGTTTTATTATTTGTATCACTAATTCACTATATATATTGGTCCCCAGTTCCCTTTATATAAAACCACAGATGTTCATCTCAGTTTCACCTCCATCTTGCATTTATGGAGTAACCTACAATAGAATATCATTGTTGATATCATATTAATCACTTGATATAATCTTCTTTCCTCATTAAATAATTATAAACTATTTATTCTTAAGTATTATTTTGTTCTCTGAACATTGTAGACCTCTATTGATATCATTTGAAGATATGAACTTTTGATGGATCTGTTTCAACCAGAAGATATTATTTTTTATCAGAACACTCATCTAAAGCATCCTTCACTAGCAATCATATGGTAAATGTATTTTTGGTGAATGAAATTCCTTTAAATATGAATAAAATTCACATCCCCATATTTGTATTAGTTTTTTTTGATTCGGTAACCCAAACCTTTATTAGATAGAAAAAATATATAGACTATTAAGGTACTTAAAATAATGAATTTTGATATTTTTTCACATTGTGTGCATGATCTAGTTAAGAACTATTATATTTCCAACTATTTTTTCTCTTGTTATTTTTCTGAAATTGTTTGTGATATTATTGTTATAATATTTTCTATTAGAAATAATTTATTTAAATAAATTCAACATTTTAAAAATTTTATTTTTGAAAGAAAAAAGGGTTATAATATAAATATAAATAATTAAATATTATCTGGAATAAATTTTCTATATAGGGGGAGTAAACATTGACATCAATTTATTTTAATTATCATCTTATTATGGATGTTAATTAAAAATGTTTTGTTTTTTACATTAATTATGATAGCCTTATTAAAAAGGTGTTATTAGTGGATCCATGATCCAATAATATATTTATTTTTATAAGCACCACAATTATAGTTTAATTTACCTATAAGTATTGTATTATGTTTTGTTTTTTTCAAGTATTCTATGTAATTAGTATATTCATACTTCATTGAGTGTTGATACAGTGATGAAATTAATGGTACTAGTATTAGAATCATAAATTATTCTATATCCAATGTTATATGGAATATAGGTCATGGGTATGGAATCTGGTTAGATTAATTGGTGTTATGATCACATGTTAATACATATTAGGGACTTGAAATTTACTTTGTATTTTCATTGTTATATTAATATTAATTTAGTTCTTTTTATATTTCTTATATATTTTTTGTTTATATTTCTCAACATGTATGGGGAAAATATACTAAGATCTAATGAATCTGTGATCATGTGAAGAAGTCAATGAATCATAAGGCTAATTCTACATTATAAACCAATGAAATTTTAATAAATTTCCTTAGTATATGTCAACAAAATTAGAATAGTGTTATTGATATTGATTATGAGATAATAAAATATTATAATAAAAATAGAGCCTCAATATTTGAAACAGAGAGACTTAACTCAGAAATAGTATAAAGAAATCAATATATGCATTGTTAAAAATCAACATAATTTTAAACATATGTGTGAAACTATTCTTCCACATAAATGTAATATTAATAATTAATGTTGAAAAACATTTTCAAGCTAGTAGAAAGTTCTGTTTACCAATATGTTAATAACTAGATTGTTAATGTATTGTCAAGGATCTCCATGAGACTATGCCGAGAGGATAATGAAAATTAATAGAAATTGGGTGTAGACTATGTTCATAAGTGAATGTACATCCATGTAATAACATATATGTAAGAAATCTTTAATTTTTTTTCACTTGAAAATATCAGTGAATTAATTTATTATCAATCAAAGTAATGGGATGTTAATACTCTATTGGTTACATTATTTTTTAGAGTTCCCAAGTTACTGAACTATTGAAAAAAAATATAGATACATAATTAATTTTTAGATTGTTGATAGAAAAAATCTATTTAAGGATATATAAGGGAAAAAGAAAAATAATGAAGTTATAAAATGTTATAATTACTATTAGTCAACTAAAATAACATTACCACTACTATATGTTTAACTATATAAGGGATAAATGATGTTTCTACCAGCGTATGAGATTCACTATTACATTCTAGTTCTTATAGTTCCATATTTTATTTTGTTTTATTTTATTTTTCTGAATTCTTATAATTTTTTAATAATTTGATAATATAAAATGTTTTTATTGGTTATACATCGATAAAATGTATATTCTTTATAATTCGTTTTTTCACCTAACCAAAAAGAATGTTTTATCATATTTATGAATATATTAGGTATGGTTGGTTGTAAATGGTTTATGAAACCCCTATAAGAGTATGTTTATAGTGCAATCCATAACTCAAGAAGAGTGTAAACGTTTCAAAGAGTTGATGTAAAATCATTTATATGAATTCATATAAAAATTTATGCTTTATGACTTCAAATTTTAATTATATAAATTCAATCACCCTCTTAAAATCGTTTCATGGAATCATAAAAAATATAGAGGCTATATAGAGTATCATTGATGATCATTTTTAATAGTGTTGTTTTTTTATCTAAGTATTGGAGTAGGGATTTGATGAACAATATGAGTGGTTGAGATATTTACTTCAAACCATTGAGATCTTGTATTATGTTTGATCATTATGAAATATAAGCACATTATACCACAACCAATAATTTATGTGAAAGAATAATTATTTCCTTGGTTTAGTGTGATTAGTACATGATGATTTAGATGAAACCTCTAGGGATTGGAATTTTTAAATTGGGATGTAGTTCCTTCATTTACATGATTTTCGATTTCATCATGATAGATTTTGTTGTTGAACCGACGTTTATAAGTGAATAAATTAATACGGAGTTGTTATCTATACCATATATTTGGGTGTCACCCTCTAGAATTATGGATCACACCTTTTTATGGTTTATCTATTATTGAGATTCATGTGCCAACTTATGACTTAAACATTTTTGAAGGAGTATATTTGATTAAAGATAATGTGATTGAATTGTGAGGATGCATGAATTTGAGTTCATAATGGTGTTAAATTTATATTAATATTTTCAAGGGAGAAATGATTTATGCTGGATTATATATAAATTTCAATATGTTTTCATCAGATAGATATTTCTTGAAGGATATAATCAAACAAAGATGATTAGAACTTGATCAACAAAAAATAATAATTTTTTTTCCAATTGATTAGTATTAGAGAATATGTGGAAGATTCCAACATTTTAATTTCCATTAAATATAGTCATCGGAATGTGATGAACAAACAGAGGAATCCTATAGTGAAAATTCAATGCCATCAAATAGTGTTGGCCATATGAATAACATCATACATAGATCTAAAAGATATTATTTAATGAGGGTGGATACTCAACACATGAGTTATTTTTAGAGTAACTCATTATTGGTGGTTCCATAAAATGGTTCAATTGAGTGTCAGTTGTTTCCCAACTCAATAAAAGTTTTACTACGAATTTCATAGGTTAGTGTAATTGGATGACCATATAGATACCTCTATAATGATAAGTGGTGGTCTATCAATGATGATATGATCTTGATGCATGAACAGTCTATGATTATTATATTGAAAAATTTAAATTTAAGACTAAATTTATGGATATAATTTAATTATATATTATATGAGTGAGGTTATTGTATTCTCTTGTATCTTCTTAATTAAAGAGGGCTTTAGTGTTCTCCCATGGATTAAAGACATATGTTCAATCTATGAAAAATTTATTTGTGAATTTTTTTGTTCATTTGATGAGATGTTAGTTTGTGGAGTTCTGTGTGGGAATTAAGTGACATCTCATATTATTTTTAGTGTAGAGTCTTATAGAAGGAGAATTACAAAAAGACATATATTAATTGAAAATTTAAATATTTATTTATTTGTGGGATGGTGCGATTCTAAAAAAAATCTTTATAGTGTATTTGGTACGTTCTAGGTCATTCCATTGGAATAAATGAACAATGAATTTATAGGGTTTCTATCCCTACAAGAAGTATTAAAGGGATGAGTTCTATTTCACTAAAAACATTCAGTTTACTTCTCTTTTGGTCTTGCAAGTAACTTGATTTAAAATTTTTCTACTATTATCAGTAATAACGAATTTTTGTAAGGTAATTTATAAATATATAAGTTTGATGGAAATAAAATTTCCTTTTGGAGAATTAAAATAGAGGATCTTTTGATAAAAAGGATCTGTTTTTCGCTTGTTATGGAAAATTTCATGAAATAAAGGAAAAAATAAATGGTAGTGGTTGGAGAGGAAGGCTATAGACTTGATTATGATTTCTTTAGATCCTAATTTTGGGCTCATAATTAGAGTGATGAAAAACACAGTAGTGGTTATGATAATATTTTATGAAATGTAGGGAATCCAATAGATCTTAACAATTTTTTCATGATGTAAATATTGTTAAGTTTGTGGATATTTTATGGTTTACCTATAGTTGATCACATGAATGACTTCATCCTGAACTGAGTGTATCTCCAATTAGGGAAGGTAACATTAAAAATTGATTTTTGGGCATTTTCTACTTTCCTGACCTATATAGAGCTGGGATTACATGGTGACTATAGGGAGAAACTCCAGTGAGAAGTGAGATATCATGTTTGATGACATTCAAAACATTATTTTTAATGAGTATTTAATTTGGAAGGAAGTTCAATATCTATTGATAAGTTCTCTAAATGATATAATAGGTGAACAATCAACTAAACATACTGATTTTCAGAATAATAAATATTTAGAGGATAATTCCTAGAGTAAAAGTCAAGGGGAATCAACTAGTTTAGGTCATACATATCAGATATGTTGGAATATGGAATATATTAATAGATATTTTAGGAATAAGATATAGGCTTACAATTCTAGATTTTTAAACTAATTTTTTTACAATAGAGTAAGGTTCCAAATTGATATCAAGCATGGCCATTCCTAAGGTGTCATGGGTTATTGACTTGGGAATATCTTTTCATTAAACTAGTGAGAATGGGTGCATGATTTATTATTTACATGGAACCATGGGAAGACTACATCATGTGGAAAATTAATGTCTATATATATTATGGAAAGATGATGTTAACATTCAAATAAAAAACGATGTGTTCTTATAATGAAAGAAATTATACATATTATTGTTCCCTAGAAGAACATCATATTCGTGGGATAGCTTGAAGATGATGGTTTCAGAAAGAATTTTTTGAATGTATTTTTGAAGATCAAAATAAGGCCTATGGTGATTTACCAAACGTTAAATAATTGTTCATTTTTACTTGATTCAATAGTGTAGTGAATTTACATTGATTAGAATGACTTCATTGTATGGTCTGAAAAAGTGTATCTTTAGGTTTGGCCGACTCAATAAAATGAATCTAAATGTTATAGTGGTGAAGGGCATACTCAAAATCAATCACACATACCTTGGAATATGTGATAGTGTTATGTTAAGAAAATAGAAGAGAGTTTCCTCATGGATAGTAGAAAAGAAAGGAACTAAAAGTTAGAACTTGTTCATTATGATGTTTAGGTTGCATCTCTTATTCACTAGAATGAAGGATCAATATAAGTTGTGAGCTTCTTTAATGATGCCACTCCAATGTTCTAGGTTTACATCTAGAAGAATAAATTTGATGTGTCTCAGGATTTTTTTAGTGGAATGTTTGGCTGAGAATTATTATGAAACAATGTTAAAATGTCTTTGAAAATACAATAGTGTGGAATACACTATACAAAATTATTATATTTTTTTTTTCAGTTGAATGAAATCATATAAGAGAAGAATATTTCTATAATACCTTAAAAAAATAGAGTATCTAAGAGGATCAATATGAATCCAATATATAATGCCTAGAGTATGAGGCTTCACTCAAAAATTCATAAGGAAATTTTGGTAGCGACAATAAATAAAATAATTTATTTCGTGAATTGAAGCATATCATCTAATGTGGGATAGAAAATTATAGATGAAATTTTCCCTAGTAATTGAATAGAGGTAAAATATCTTTTAATATTTGGAATCATTGCATAAGTTCATTTTGTTTCTAATGATAGAGATATGTTTGGTCAAAATCTGAAGAGTGTTTTCTTGTCATATATGGTGATCATAAATTTGGTTATCTTCTGTGGGATGATGAAAAGAAAAATTCACCCTATATCTAGATTTTTTTAATGAATAAATTATTTAGAATCATTGAATGTTGGGTGATATGGATGTTAAGTATAAATCAACAATTAAAGTTAGTGGGTTTCAAATAGAGGTTAGCAGATTTATATTAAATAAATAAATTTTATGAGAATCATTAGATGCTGGTGATATGATAATTAGGCCAAGGAATAAAGAATTATTATATAGAACATTTCTAGATAGAGAAAAATAAAAAAACTACCATCAGAAAGATTAATATTGGATATAGAATGTTCAGATATACATTAATAGAACACTAAAAGAGTGTAAATACTCTTGTTGAATAGAGTTGTTCGAATTGATAAACCTGATGTTGTGGTAAGGAGATCCAATTTTATCAGAAAACTATTTCATAAGTTTAGAGATGATATTAATTTGGTACATCTAATGGACGTAGGGGAACTTAATCTTCCAATGGAGGTAGCAGCTCCTAGAGGCTACAAATAGTAAGAGTCATCAATGGAAGAGGAAATGAGTTTCTTAAATCTCAAAAACCCTTGTAAATTTGATAAACTATTGGAAGGAAAGAGAGATCTATAAAAAATGCGTTTTTATATAAAATTAGGAAGTATATGGAAGTATGAGGTACAAAATAGGTTGGCGGTGAATTATTTTTAGAAAAAGGAAGGGATAAAATTTTCTGAAATTTTCTAACCAATGCTGAAGCAAACAACCATTCAGAAAATATATAGTACTTTTGAATCTGATGATCTACAATTAGAGCTTGTGGATGTAAAGGAAACTTTTTTATAAAGGTTTTGGGGGAAAACCATTATAAGGTTCAACTAAAGGGATATAAAGAACCCCTGAAAAAGTATTTTGTTTGTAAGAAGAAATTATGTGTTAATATCTTGATGTGATTTCGAAGAATGTTAAAGCGAATGTTTGACACATTCATGATTGATGATAGTTTCAATAAATGTGTGTATGGTCACAACTATTACATAAGTTAATGGGATGTGGGAACATATATCATATTTTATTTGTCTATGAATTATATTTTTATTTTTCAGTATGTATTTTAATTGTATTGATGAATTAAAGAAGAATATCTCCAGAAGGATTGAAATGAAGAACCATATACAGGCTATGAAATTATTTTTGGTGAGAATTGAGAGGGATACTAAATCAAAATAATTTGATTTAAACAAAAATGAATAGATAATGAAGGTCATAAAAATATTAAGAATGAAAAATTTTAACCTATCCTAACCCCCTTTACTAGATACTAAAATACTTCTTAAGCACATGCACCATCCATGGACAGTGGAGTTTGTGAAATGGGAAAATTTCTTTATTCTTTTACTATAGGATGTTTGGCGTATCAATTTTTTCACTATACATGATATTTTTATTATTGTGGGAGTTTCTAGTAATTTCATGTCAAATATTATAATTAATCATTGGGAAAATTTGAAATTGATTATTCATTACATAAACGTGTTATAATATATTGTTTTTTTGGGTGATGATGGTCAGTTGAAAGGTTTTTTAGATGTAGATTTTGGTGGATACATGGACTCACAAAAAAGTACTATATTATTTTATTTAATTTTTCTTGAAAATAATCAATTGGATGCCACTTTTACAATTATGTTATATATATAATAAGTAGATTTTGTTTCAAACTACCAAAGTAGTGAATTATTTGATAAAATTAATGCACATATTGATAGAAATTATAAAGGGATACGATAAAGCGATCCCATTATGTAATAATCCTTACTCAAATAACCAAGAATCAGTGTATACATTATTACATTTGAATAATATAGTAGGGATATTATCCTAAAGGATTGTTCAATTTAGTATTCTTGAAGAACCTAATATATACATGATTTTCAATTTACATTGAAAATAAAATATATAACATAATAAAAGAAAATGTAAAAAATACTAGAAAATAATTGAAATAGTTCTTCTTTATATACTAGAGACAGGAAAAAATGTTTATCATAATAACATAGTAAGGGTTATATAAAAAATAATCAATCATGAGTAAATATGGAATAATCAATATGGAAATGTAAATAAATGGAAACACATACCATTTAATCAATAACTATCTAATGAAATGAATATATAGATAACATTAATACATTAGTCTAATATATGATAATAATTTAATTCATAATGAAGGAAATTATTAATGTTGGATGTCATGATCTAAAAAATCATGATATTAACCATCTCATCCTTGTTCTAAGATAGTTTAATCTAGGCGTAGCTATACTCATGATTTTTTTATAACAAAATTCAGCTATCTGGTTCTCTCCTAAAGTCCTGTAAATGTATCGAGAGGCTATATAATATAGGGCCCAACCTATCAATTCATGTATAATGAATTCCTAAAATACTTGATGATCAATTTATGTCATGAAAAACAATCCTTACCAATAATTTTTTTATTGGATAAAGAAGAATAAAATATTAATATTTCCAATATAAATGAAATAAAATTCAATGTAAAGCACAACATAGAGAAATGGTATACTATTTAAGAAATAATCATACCCATTAAACAATGAATATGAATATTAAAGAGAAATATAATATTCAATGGTCACCAGAATGTCAATATATCATGATAAAGTTAATGGGAAAAAAATTAATAAGAGATAAAATATGACCATCCATTCATAAAAAATATTTTCATTTTAATAAAACCACATCCTTTGAAGAAATATACAAAATGGGAGAAATATATTAAAATTATCATTCATTATTGAGTTTTTTTATAAAACCATTGAGAACTTGTCGTCGATTATAAGAGCATAAAATGGCATATTAAAACCATTTTTTGACTTCTATCATGAAATTTGAAAGATAAACTTAAAAAAACAATATAAATATTCAATTGAAGAATTTTAAAAATTCATGGATAATGATAAAATTCTTTTGAGTAAATAAAAATCATTTTTTCAAAATAATGTTTAAAAAAATGTACAGGGGTGAAAAATAAACCCAATCAAAAGAGAAATAAGATCATCTTTTATTTAAAACATTTATTTTCATAATACAAGTGTTAGTGGAAGGAAAAATTGAAGAATGTATGGAAACTACTAAAATATCTAGAGGACAACTAAATTATTTCATCTTATTAAGTAAAAATTAATAAATTTTTTAAGTGAAAATAAAGGCAAACTCCATAATGTGAATGTAAAATAACTTCCTACCTCTTTCGTAACTTTAAAATTGATACCCCTAGAATGAATAAACATAAATTAAAATTTAATTAATAATTTATAAATATATATATTAGTTTAAAATACATATAAGGGATATTATATGGACCAAATATTGGTTAATGGGTTCATAATATCTAATATTTATCAATGGAGAAGAAAGTGAGATGTAATCCATTATAGAGATCATAATATTAAAGTGAGAATTAATCAATAAAGTGAATTTTTGAAACAACTATGAATCCACCTAAAATAATTTTAAAAAATAATATAAAATAATCAAATTTCATTACACCCATAATCATCAAAAAATATAGGCTATAAAGTAGTAACATAACATAATGAAAATAAATTAAATTATGAATCCACAACCACTATGTTTCCCATTAGAAAAATTTTAATTAACCTCTTGTATTATGGATTTAAACATGTCATTAATTTATACCTAACTAATATTAATATTTATAATATCATAAAGGATAATCTTAAAACATATTATCATTAGTTCATTAAAAATATTTTATTTATATCATTATATTTAGTGTTTATTGGTTTCTCTACTCATGAATGATTTTTTCACAGAAGTTATTATCCTTGTAATTTGATAATGGTTTCATAATATCTAAAATTATAATAGTGATATACATATCATATATATTCATTATTTAAATATTTATAATCATTCATGAAATTAATAGATATAAATATGAGTTACATCATTTATAGAGATGGTAAAACATATGTACACATGATCACTATTTCTAATTTTTAACTGATGGAATGAATGAAAAGAAAATAATAATTAAAATTTATAGAGTTATTTTAATATAATATATTTCCTATTGATTAATTAAATATACCCCTATTACCACCAATTTAAAACGTAAAAGGGATATAGATCACATCGCTTCCTAGAGGTGGTTGTTCACACATATGCAAGAGCGATACTATTATTTTCCAACAGATTATAAGATAAAAAGGTTGATATGATTCAATAATTTCAGAAGAATAAAATTACCATAAATATCAAATTAAATCATTATTTTAATGTTAAAGACCATGAATGTTAGATGATGATAAAAAATTAACTACACTACTACAAGGTGACGATAAGTCATACGTATGAAAGAGCGACGTTTTAAATTTCTATAGGGTGAAAAAGATGTGTAAAATAATTATACCATAATAATAATAACATATTAGTATATTTGTGATAGTGGTTTATTTATTTTGGAATTGTTATATTATATTTTAAGGCAGTATAATAAGAATGAAATTTGAAAGAGTCAAAAAAGACAATTACCAATTCTTTGGTAAATATTTTTAGATGTACCCAAACATGACCTAGGGTTTGAATTTTGAAAAGAAAAAAACCTCTAAAACATTAATATTTATGTTTATAATAGAAACAGTTAGGCTTTGGATGATATAGGTTTCTCAATTTTGTGTAATGAAAAGAGATAGGGGGTCTACTTTAATAATTGAGGGTAAGGTTACTAAAATAATTACATAAATTATTAAATTAAAATAAATTAAATTTCAACGAAAAAAGAATCCCAATAGATATAATTATAATATAATATGAGGGTGAGTAAAAATAATTTAATAAAATAACGTTTGTTTATGTTTTGGTTTTTTTTACCCTTATATAATAGTTTTAACCCCCACCCACCCGCGAACCATTTTAACAATTATTTCAATATAAATGTTTTATTCCCATTTAAGGGTCAAGAATGTTTTAATAAAAGAAAAATAGTCCAATAAACGACCAATGTTTTACATTTTTAACATTTATTGTCCCAATTTCACTATTTTAATATTTTTATGTTTTTTAAATAATTTAATAAAATATTATTTTCATAAAATGTCATTAATATCATTTTTGACTCTATTAATTTGATTTGACTTTATAAACATCAATAGAAAGACAAAATTACAATATAATCCATTAACTCACCATTAATATGACATATTTATCAATTAAATCCATGAGAAAAAATAATTCATCCAATTTTTTTTTACTTTTAATATTTTTAAAATAATTTGTTATATTTTTCTATTAATTGAATAAATATTGTGTTAGTGTTGGATAAGAATTTATGGTAATTATTCAATCACAAAAAATTAATAATAAATGACATTGATAAAATCTGAATAATTTATCTTCAAAATAATATTTTATATTAATTCATAATATATTTTTATACTGACGTGAACATATAGAATAGTTAAAAGCAAGAGAGTGACATATTGAAATTTTCTTTACTTGAAATTAATATGAATATCATAATAAGGAAAAATAACAGAAAAATTCCATATATTCGAATTTTTGAGGTAAATGGACGAATTTATACCATAAAATGAAATAAATGAATGTCTAGGTTTGTTTCTTAATTCCCAATTAACTTATTTTTTACTATAATTTCCCTATTTATCCTTTACCGATGTGATAAATTTTACAATAGTCACTATTGATAATTACTAAAAATAAAATACCTATTTAAAAAACATGAACTGAAGTATTACTGATATGATATCTAATTTTTAATATTAAATTTTTATAATTTGGTAGAAATTAATATTTAAATATATATGTTAAACACCATGAATATTATTTTTTTAGAAAATTTTGATTTTAAGCCTAAATATTAGTTTATTTCAAACTAATTATTATTTTTATTAAAAATATATTATTAATAACAAAATGGATGGTATGAAATATTAATTAAAAATCCAAAATATAATGGGACCATCAAATTACTTGATTTAAAGACAATATTTAAAAAATAGTTATTTTCACTATTCATTGAAAAATCAAGCTATTTATAAAATTCCAAAAAAATCCAAAAAAAATTCAAAATTTTGAATTCAAAAATGGTATCATGTTTGAAAATTAAAATTTCTAAAATTTCTACAAATTATTTATTATACTTTCTAATAAAAATCAATGAAAATCAATACGAGTAAAACATATTTTTTGAATTATAAAATGAATTCAGTAAAAATTTAGAATATATTTATTATTAAAAAATACATTATATGAAACATTTATAAATATTTTTATTACTGTTCTTAAAACTATTCATACCTTTACATCCAACTCCTATGGGAAAACTATTACATTAAATAATAACATTTTAATAATAGAATTTTTTTATCTTTATGCTCGATGAAACAAGTTAATAAAGTAATAAAGAGTAGAATTTTTAATTTTTGGGATGTTACATATTATGTGATAGTTATAAATCCATTCATGTTTCTCGTTATATAGTGTTTCATGAATGAAAAAAACACATTGAACTAAAGTATCACTTTAAAAGAAGTTTTTTAGTAGATTAAGTGTTTGTGCTTCTTAAGGTTACTGAAAAGTAGAGTATAATAGAAATGTTAAAAATGGGATAGATCAAGAATTTTTTAGGCATCTTTGTACCTCTATTGGAATCGGATGATCAGATAAAGTAGAGGACATTGTATGCATCAGAAAAAGGATGATCCTTGGTGGATGTTTAAATATAGATAAAATTCGAAAACGATTTCTATGTGGGATATTGTTAGGTTTTGTGGAAAATTATTCATGATTTCATTGGACATAATTTACTTAATAGAGGTCAACAGATAAAGATGATCACACAATGATCATTAGAGAAAATGGGGAAAAAGGTTTCCATGTAGCTTTCTATTAGATATAGTCATCATATTGCAATGAAAAGATAGAGGGAATCCTATATTGAGACTTCAATATCATCATAGTTTTGTGATTGGATATAGATCATTAGATAGTGTATGAAAAATGGTGTTCACTAATGGTGGAGATTCAAAACATTAGTTGTTTTTATGGTGAACAGAAATTTGAGGTTATAATGAATGTGTCTGTAATAACCGGGCCTTAGTGACAGCACAACCACCCCGCCTTAACTTGGTCTTTGGGTCGTGGACCACCAGGTACCACCAGTTGCCCCACATACTCGTCGTCCCCACCCTAGGTCCCACCCACATGCCCAAATGGGTCATATAACTCAAGAATATCCCCATAGTCCAACATATGTCCTTTTTAGTGTGATTTGGCCTCACTCACAAACACTTTGAGAAACGTACCAGGAGTTCACCAATCCTAATCACTACACCAGGACAAACATGCTTAACTTTGAAGTTCTTTTCAGGCATGCTTTTGAAAAGAAAGGTGCACCTTATAGACATGAGTCATATCATTTAGTTATTTAACTCTTTATCATTTTGGGATGTTACATTCACCCCCACATTATAGCACAATGTACCCATTGTGGGTCTTACATCTCAACCTAGGCAGTGTGCTACACTTATGTCTGGGTACTACCTTTGATACCAAATGTGACAACTAGGTCTCGATGACAGCACCTCCAAACCACTTTAACATGCCCGTCAGGTCCTTGCCCACCAGATACCACCAGTTCCCCCACACACACGTGGTCCCCACCCTATGGCCCACCCACCTTCTCGAACGGGCCATCTCACTATTGAATGTCCCTACATGCCAACACATGGTTTTTCTAGTGTGCTTTGTCCTCACTCTCACACACCCAAGGAAACATTCCTGAAGGTCACCCATCTGATAACTACTCTAGTCCAAGAATGCTTAACTATGGATTTCTAACCAGGTAGGATACTGAAAAGGAAGGTGAACCTTGTTGACATGAGTCATATTATGTAGTCATTTAACCCTTTTTCATTAAGGGGAGTTACAATTCCCCCACCATTCTGAGAACAAAGTCTTTATTGTGGGCCCCACATCTTTACCCAAATAGTACACCACATGTAAGTCTGGGTACCCCCATTGATACCAAATGTAACAACTGGACCTCATAGACAGCACATCCACCCACCTTAACATGGTCATCAGGTCCTGGCCCCCCAGGTACCACCATTTTCCCTGCAGACACATTGATCCTACCGTAGGTCCCACCAACTTGCTCGAACGTGTCAACTTACTCCTGACTGTCCCCACAGGCCAACACATGTCCTTTCCAGTTTGCTTTGTGCTCACTCACACACACCCTGAAAAACTTCCAAGGGGGTCACCCATCCCTATCACTACCCCTGGCCAAGCATGCTTAACTATATATTTCTCACCAAGTAGGCTCCAAAAAAGGGTGGTGCACCTTGTTGACATGACTCATATCCATTAGACATTTAACCCTTTATCATTATATGGTGTTATAGTCTCAAGAGTGTATTGGTGGTTTCCTTATTCTATAAGAGGGTTTTTAAAAATATGAAAGTCTTTATAACTATTTTTTTAGAAATATATATCTAGAAATAGGTGTGGTGGTATTTCTATGATTATATGATTTTGATGCAAGAAATGATTCATTCTAATATTGAATTGTGGGAGTTTGTGATTATATTGTTTGAGAATTTTTAAATGGATAGGAAGTGGGAGAGATATTTGTATTCCATTTTCTCTCCATAGTGAATGATGTTTATAGTGTTTCTCAATAGATATAATAAATTTTTCTAAACCATGTAAATATTGTTTGTTCATTTATTTTTTCCTTTATTTATGATGTGAGATCTAGAGTTTTTTAATGATATTATGTGACAGAACATCCATGATATAGTGATAAATCATGGATGATGTGGTTATCATAGAATAATTTGTGTAATATAATTGTAAAACACTCTTTTTATACAAGCTATAATGATCAGAAAACCTTTTGTATGATGTATGTGGTGCTTTACAGGTCAATAAATTAGTCTAAACCAACATAGTTCATAAAGGGTTTCTCTCCCAATATTCTAAAGTTGAATCTATTATAAATGACCCAAAAAATTAATTCTGATAGTCATGATATTCCAAGGGAATTTTGGTAATTTTTCATTAGTGGGGTAAAATGATAATTTGACTGAGTAAATGAGACTAAAAATTTTTAATGGTCCAATTGATCCTAGAATTATATTTTCACCCAATAGTGGACATTGGAAATGAATTATAAGTGTTTTTGGTTATGAAAAAAACAATTATTCAAATAAATATTATTTAGTGATCATGAAAACAATTTTCCAGTTCTGTTACAAAATATATAATTACCATGGATTATGAATCTATAATATTTTTATAACAGCACTATTGATTCATAAATGTGTCGCTTACATTAGTGTACATGTTTGGTAAATTTTGTAGGATGTTTAATTTCCATTAATTATATTAAATTAAAATTATTGTTTCATTAATTTAATTATTTATGAATGAAACTTTTATTTATGTATCATGAAATTTTTAACTAATTTTATATTTTTTCAATGTTTGGATAATAAAAACATTTTTTTTCATTTTACGATGATAAAAACTCAAATGTCATTTCAAGTGAGGTCTAAGCCCAATTTGGGGAATTATTCTTAAGAGAGTATGTGACACCTCTTGAGAAACCCAAATTATAGGACTGGAAGGAATGAGACCTTATTCTCCATGAGTTGTGGTAGTCACAACACGGGCCCTAGAGGACGGGTCTTGACAGAGTTGTATCAAAGGCATGTTAGTTTTACTTTTGTTTTAGGGAAATAGTGTTATGTGTTTCGAGTATGGATTTCAGGCCATGGAACCCAGTATTGGTTTGGTAGATGATATATCCATAAACCATGAACATGAATTCTTCTTTTCAACTCGGTACATGAAAACACTAGTTTCGGGTGAAATCAATGGTTCATGCATCATATGGAAATTGAGTGTGTTCTCTTGTCCTTATTGAGTCAGAGACATCTCACTTGGAATACACTATTGACTGAGGTACATCTTGCTCTATTTCAAGATAATTCCACATTGGTTTCCCACCAGGATTCAAAGGCATGACCACAAGGATTGTAGGTCAAGCGATGAGGCATTGGTGAAAGGACCATTGTTAGAGATAGCACATCCTGGTGGTGCACCAGTGACATCACCACCCTGAGAGCATCATTTCCTACTGACGTTACTAGTAGAGGAAGCATGTAGGCTCAGTGCGTTGCTTGAGTTTTAGAGACAGTGAACTCCCAGGTTCTGAGGTCTAATAGATCCTCAGGTAATAGAGGATTGACTAGAGGTGGTTATGTGAGTTTGTTTCTTCATGAAGATGCCTCTTGATCAGATTGCGGTCAAGCCATGAGTCTTTTACAGGGATCGACAGGGAGATGGTAGAGCCTAAAAATTTAGATGCATGAGGATGAGACCCTCTCCTAGATATAATTTGAACATCTCCTGAGAGAGGAGTTTTTTCTAGTGATGTTAGGCTATGTGCCTATACAGGGGATCCTGCATCTGCTGCAGGGAAGCGAAATGGTGGTAGAGCACTCAACAAGATTCACAGATATATCTATTTACTCTACAGATATGGTGTGGGACTAAGTAGATAGATCAAGGCATTAATGATATCCCATATAATTCCTATGCATATTGGGGTGATGGCGGGAGTTCTAATGGTATTGATCATCCTTACGGACCAGGCACCGGTGGTGGGAGCTACCACTGGGCATCAGGTTTTTAGGTCTTTAGAATAAGGTATCCAATAGATGACCTAGAGGCTATAGAGGACCATAAAGTTCAAGGGACCACCCATGGAAAAAGATTAGGGTTGCAGGGATTCTAGGGAAGAGTATTTCAGTCAAAAGAAGTGTTGTGTTACATGTGAGGAGGTCTGAGAAATATGGCTAGAGATTTTCTAACAAGATATATGACTGACCAAGAGATTTTTGAGGGACCCCTGATGAAGGAGAGGAGGTAGGAATAGGGTGATCCACTAGGGGTAAGATGTAGGAGATGAGCGGGAAAAGCAGTTGGAGGTGGATGGAGGTTCAAGGAATGTCCACAATAACCCCTATGTAGTCCATGCCATTCTATGGGGGATGGTGGATAGGGGTGAGAAAAACTAATGGAGATGGATGTTTATGATCGTGAGACTCCCATGATGATTAGAGGTATGATCTATGTCATTTTTATCCTAGATATTGTTTTTATAGAGAAGGGTGCGAGTCACTTTTTTTCACCACAACCCATGTTCGCGACATGGATATTCTATTGGAACCATTGACTCGGTCCCTGCTCATAAATACTCTAGAAATAGGATATTTGACAATCACACATTGTTTCTGATATTGTTCCCTAACACTTGGGGGAGAGTGTTTTAGTTGGGATCTCTAGGTGGCAGTCTCGATGCCATATGATGTCATTCTGGGTATGGAATATTTATCCCTAGTTCATGATCAAATTGACTGTTTCAGGAACACAGTGTGGTGTGTTTGTGGATATGGGACCAATTTTTCTTCTGTAGGAGAAAGAGAAACAGAATATTCACAACATGGAATTTCACGTAGAAGGGTGCAGCCAATAAAACATCATTTTCCAAGCACAAGACTCAGTGCAGAGGATGAGACAGGTCCACATATTCTTAAAGTGGTTGATGATTACATGTTCATAATTTTGAAAGATATTATAGTACTACCTAATTATAGGAAGGTTCAATTCATCATTGACTTATACCCCGAGATGACACTGGTATCTACACTAAAATATCAGATGGCTCCTATAGAGCTTCATGAGAGGAAGGTATAGATAGAAGACTTGTAGAGAAAGGGAATCCCAAGACCAAGAGTTTAACCATAGCCATCCCCAATCTTGTTTTCCTAGAAGGATGATGTGAGCATGAAATTATGTGTGGACTTCCAGAGCCTGAATTAGTTGATCGTGAATAATAATTATCCACTATTGCAGATTTATGACCTCTTCGGTCAGCTGAAGGGTGTGAGATAGTCCTCATAGATAGAACTCAGAAAAGGCTATCACCAGCTTCGAGTGTGGGATGAGGACACTCTGAAGCTGAATTTTTGATATAACTATAGCTACTAAGAGTTATTAATGATGATGTTTTGCCTGATAAAAACCCATGTAGTGTTCATCGGACTCATGAAAAGGATCTTCCAGCCATACCATGATTGGTTTGTAGTGGTGTTTATTGAATAATTCCTTGTGTACTCAGCATCTGAGGAGGATCATGTGATACACTTGAAGATGGATCTAGACTATGATTGAGAGAACCATCATTACATGGGGCTCTTGATGTGTCAGATTTGGATAAGAGATGTCCACTTTCTGGGACATGTCATTTTGAATATTGTAGTTTTAGTACATCCAACGAAGATAAAGTTGGTGCTTTCCTGGGATCCACCCATGAACATTACGGAGTTGTGGTGTTTACTTGGGTTGTTTGGGTACTACCAGTGGTTCTTGACTGAATTTTCAAAATAGAAACATTCTTCATAGCCTTGACATGAATGGGGAAACCTTTTGTCAGGATGGAGAAGTTCCATGTGATCTTTTAGAAGTTGTGACAGAGTATGGAAAGTACTCTAATCTTGATATTTCTAGAGATGGGTGTCGAGTACGTGGTGTTCTATGACACATTAGTGACTACGCTTGGTTATGTCCTGATGTAGGGGAAAATGGTTGTTTCCTATAGTTCACAGAAGTTGATACCACACGAGTTGATCTATGAGACCATGATCTATAGTTAGTGATGTTAGTCATTATATTGAAGATGTGGAAACACTACCTTTTGAGTGAATAGTTTATTTTCAACTCAGAACACAAATATATTAAGTATATATTCTATTATAAGGACCCAAACATGAGATATAGGAATTAGATAGAGTTCCTCATTATCATTGACTCTGATATAGTCTATATTTTTGGAAATCAGAACATGGTAGATTATTTTCTTAGCAGGAGATTGAGTTCAGAGCTACTAAATAGGGCCTCCTAGTAGTAGTCCATACATTAGATACCCTTCTTGTATGGGGATGTATTAGCTTATATTTAGTTTATGGTATTTACCCCTCTTCTCATACAACAAGTTAGGGAGGCACAACTCGGAGATACCAGCTGTGAGACTACACGTGCTTAGATGTCCACATGGCATGCCCTTGATTGACAATCAAATGGCAGGGGGCACATTGTCCTTTTTAGATGAAACATAGTTTTATTGATGAAGTTATGAGAGTAGGTATTTAGGGAGTTCCATAAATCCCCTTTGGTAGTATATCCAGGTGTGTAAATGATATACTAGGACCTCCGATATCAGTTTTGGTGGTCAGGGATGAAGAAGGTTGTTACATAGTTTATCTCTTGATGCCTCACTTGTCAACAAGTAAAGATCAAGAACCTAGTGCCAATAAGTTTAGATAAACCCCTTTTTGTGCCAGAGTGAATGCTGGATGGAATATTAATGTACATTGTGATTCATTTACCACATATATACAGAGGTCATGATACCATCTATGTGATCATTGAACGACTCACCAAATTGGCCCACATTATAGCGATTCAGGAACATGGTTTAGTAGAGATCTTGTGAAACCTCTTCATATAAGAGAGAGTTTGACACTATGGAGTCCCATCTATTATAGTCTCAAATAATGTTGCAATAATTACATCCTAGTTGTGGAAAGGATTACACAAGGCATTTAAGACCCATCTATTCTTGACCATAGCTTTCCTCCCATAGACATGCAACCAGACGAAGTAGAACATTCAGGTCCTAGAGGACATGTTATGTGATTTCATGATTGATTTTGTTTGTATTTGGGAGGATAACCTATCTCTACTAGAGTTTTTATACAACAATAGATACCAATCCACCAACTGTTTGCTACTTTTGGATTCCTTGAATGGGTTACCCTATAGGTCATTTCAATATTGGACTGACCCTGGAGAGTTAACAATCATGGGTCTGGAGTTGGCACAGTCTACTATTGAGTAGGTGCATGACATCTAAAAGTATATAAAGACTGCATAGAGAAATTTGAAGTACTATGCTGATAGGATATGGATATCCTTGTAGTTCGAGGATGTAGAACATGTGTTCATTTGGGTCTCTCCTTGACATGGGGTATGGATATTTTTCTGGGGCAACAAGTTATCTCTGATGTTCATCAAACATTTTCTGATACTACGTAGAGTGGGAGAGGTGGAATACCTCTTGGATCTACCTCTGTAGTCAGAGAAGGTTCATGAATTCATTCACATATCCTAGCTAAAAAGATATTAACACAATACATCACACATCTTTAACTAGGGCGAGCCTAATGTTAATGATGGGGAAAATTTTGTAGAGCTTCTGGTATAGATCAAGGATTCAGAGAAAATGACCTTTCATTTGGTGATCGATTCTTCTAAAATGCATTTGTTGTTTGAACAATAATCTCTAAGAGTTTATGTGGGAGCGGGAGGCTTAGATTCGTGTTCAGTATCCCCATTTTTTGTTTGTCCCCTTTTTTGGCATTCTAAGATCTAAATCCCTATAGTGGGGAGAAGATAATGTCCCATATTTTCCATGTATTTTTTTAAAATTATATTAGATTATTTCGAGACTCGGAGTTGAGACGGAATGTGATTCTGACTCCGAGGCTTTTGGGAATATATGTTCAAACTATTTTTATGTTTATTAAAAATAGTGTGTGTGTGCAGTTTTAATAACTTATAAATGGGTAACAAAATCAGGAATTTAATGGAACCATTGTGCTCAGAGAAACATGTTTACCTTAGTCGAGGCCTAACATCGGTCAGTGTGGGTCAGCTCAAAAAGTTAATTTTTGAAAATTTTAAGAGAAAAATAAAATATACATAAAATTTTATTTTACATTAATTCTTCTATGTTATGATGTGACTCAGCAGAACTACAACGTGTCAACTCAACAATGATTCAATGCAACGTCATGGAAACACTAAAACACATTTAAATCGCTAAAACATGTTAACATGTTTCCTCCATTAGTCAGAGCCATTGACCATAATTATAATTCATAATTCTAGATAAGATTCCCTAGAGCACTAAAGATTCCATGAGGAAATAGGAGGAAGATCTCTCTCCATCAATGATGATTTGGAGATCGAAGATCAGGTCAATCACCGAAAATGATGGACCAAGGACATTCGTGGACAGATCGCCATCCTTGATGAATTCTATCCTCCGAAAGATCCTCATTTCAGGTAGGGTCTTATATTTTGTTCTATTTTCATTCACATTCATTCCTTCAAATGATGAAAATCGATCAACCCACGAACAATATTATTCGATGGTCAATTGTTCTTACGAGATGGGTGTTTTATTATGGGGTTTAATTTTAGAATTATAAATGCTTAGAGTTGTTGTTGTTTTATGCATCGTTCTTAAATTATAATGTGGATGGATCGAGGGCAATATGAACTAGTCCTAGATCCATGAACTTTGGGTGTTCTTTTCCTTCACATTTTCACCTACTTTTCTTTTCCTCATTCTTTGTTGGGGGAAATGATCTGGAGTGGGATTCAAGATAACGGTGGTCTGAGGTAGCTCCGGCCTTTCCGGGTGGAATGTGGCAAGAGGATGCTGCCAACTGGGATGCTGGTTGGTGAGACAACCTTGGTCCAATGGCACGGGTGATCCAAGAAGACTATCGTTAGCATAGTGGTCGTCGACATCAATGAACTTTGGTCCAATTGGACTTTGATAATGCGACAATCTGCTATAGGGGGGTGGGGGTTGAGGTGGAGGAGGCTTCGAGCTCGATGAATGATGATGGGAGTATATAGCGTCATCTGTTGAGGGAATTAGTGAAAATCCACAAAAGGAGCCCACCATGATGTAGGGATGCAACTCCCAAAGACGAGGCAAACAATGGACCTGCGGTAGAGCCATAAGTTTGAACTGATCACATAGACCAACCATGTGAAACACGGTTCGACCGCATTAACCTGGAAGGATGTGTCATCCACTGTACTAGGATGGAAGGAACCAACCTGCTTGAGCGGGCTAGCTGGAGTTAGTGGGCCAGGTCGACTTGGATAGTCAGGTCAGACCGGCTCGTCGGGACAGTCTAACCTACTTGGACCAGACCCGAACCGAATGTTCCCTTTTTTACTTAAATGTCCATAACTCTCAAACCATAATACTGTTTGATGATCCATTTATGGAATTGAAACCCCCATAATGTGGAGAACCTTCTCAGATACTCTACGCAAACTTTATTGGTTGTTGGAATATAGAATATTACCTCAAGATGTAGGTTCTCCCAGAATGATCTTGTTAAGGTCAGAATCCTATGACCGGCTCTAGAAAAGACATGGAGTTGGTCTCCTATAAAGACGCAGATTTGGTCTCCTATGAGGACATAGAGTTTGACACCTGTGAAGATGTAGAGTTGTTCTCCTACAAATATGGGGATTTGGTCTCTTACGAAGACACTGGGTTATTCTCCTATGAATATGCAGAGTTGGTCTCCAGAAAAGAACAGAGTAGGTCTACTGTGAAGGTGTGGAGTAGTTCTCCTATGAGGGAGTGAGTTAAGTCTCCTGTAGAGATGCAGAGTAGGTACCCTCGGAAGAATGTATATACCATTGTATTTGTATATTCATGGATTTTATTTGTATATTTATCCCTTTGAGAGATGACTCTAGTGATTTTCTTGACTGTACTTCATAGAGGATACATGTACTGTACCTCTTTAGTCGAGTACCTTTTGTTTTACCTATGTGGTTTTGGGTCCCTATAGAGTATTATTTTACTCACCGTTGCACGGGCCTCACTCACACATGTCATATATTGTGCAAGTAATATATAGATTCAAATGAGTCTTTGCTGGTCTATAGACATGTGGTTCTTTAGTGTGACTCGATGGATGTGGAATGCTTCAATGACATTCAAACATCTTAATATAACTACCATTAATGTAGGTTTCTCTATGGGTGATATCTAAAAGCTTTAACTTTTCTATTTCAGTTGGGATTTTATTTTGGACTGTTTATTTTTCAGATTGTACTACTACCCTTAGTGTTTGTCTTATTGGGATGCATATATGTTTAGTCAATATTTTTATGTTCAGTACTTCTCTGTGATATCAGTGTGTTTATAAAGATTCATAGATAAATGCCCCCACTTTTTAGGATATACCTACTCAACTCTAGTCACCAGCCCCTAACAAATAGGAAGCGGGTGTGGGGTAGTCATGAAATGGGTCCTAAGGGATGAGTTGTGACAGAGTGGTATCAATGTTTGGTTGGATTTACTTTTGTTTTGGGGAAACATTTTTAAGTGTATTGAGTTTCTCTTTGAGGCTACAAAACCCAGTGTCGGTGCGGCAGTCGATGTATCCATACACAAGGTCCTTGAATTCTTCTTTCTGACTCGGTACATAAAAACACTATTTGTTGGGGAAATCAATGGTTCAGGAATCATATAGGAATTGAGTGTGTTCTCATGACGTTATTGAGCCAGAGTCTACTCAGAATATATACTATATTGATAGAGGTATGAATTTTTATATTTCAGTATTGTTCCACACAAGTAGCCAGCTAGTATTTTGGGTCGTCACCATGAGGATGGTCCCCTGAGCGATAAGGAATCAATGTAGAGACTGTTTTTTGAGATGTAACATCATAGTGGGGCACCAATGATACCACAACCCAAAGAGAAGAAGTTCTTACATGCATTACTAGTAGAGAATTCACATAAGATCAATGTGTTGCATGAGTTTTAGTGATAGAGAACTCCCAAGATTAGAGGTAAGATAAATCCTTAGGTAACTGAGGATTGGTTGGAGGTAGTTATGTATGTTTTCACCTGAGTGACGATGCCTCAAGACAAGATGGTGGTCCTAGCTGTGCATCTTCTATAGTGCTTGGTGAGGAGATGTGAGAGCTTGATGATCCAGACACATGAGGAGGTGACTCTCTCCTTGAAAGAGTTTGAGAATCTCTTAATGGAGGAGATATTTTGATTTATATTATGATCATTGTGTATACATGAGATCCTTAATCTATAGTAGGGAATCTAGATAGTGGTAATGTAATCCACAAGATTCAGGGATCATTCTCCCTACTCTACAGATATGGTGAGGACCTATTCGTCAGGACTCATACCATAGACTAGGGAATACACTATGAGATCAGTGTATCGATGATATCCTTTAGAATTACTACTCATACAAGGGTATTGGAAAGAGATATACTACTAGGGATCTTCTATGTAGAGTAGGCACTGACAATGGGAGCTACCACTGGTAATCAGGTAGATGGGTCTTCGGTAGTTTTTAGATGATAGATAATGCAGGGTTCCAAGTGGACCAGATAGTATAGTGGACAACCCAGGGACATGGGATCAGTAGTTCAATGATTCCAGGGAATGGACGGTTGTCCAAAATACAATATTTTCTATACGTGCGATGGGTAGGGACATATGGATAAATATATTTTGACTAGCCATACGACCTACTAGGAGATGGTCGAGGGGCCGCTGAGGTATTATTGGATATAGGAATATGGAATTGCAATGGGTGGTAGATGTGGTAGAGTATTTGGATGTGAAAAATAAGGTGGATAGAGGTTCGAGGGACTACCTCCAACACCCTCAGGTGATCCACCCAGAGCTCAGGGAGCTGGGGCAAAGGGGCGAGGCCAGCTCTAGGTGATGTAGGCTAATGATCCCAAGACACCTGAGATGATTAGAGATATGATCTATATCATTTCCACCCTATATATAGTTTTGATTGATAGGGGTTCAATCAATATTTTATCTCCACAACCCTATTTCGAGACTTGGAGATTCTAGTGGAATCGTCGACTAGATCCCTTTGGTCATAGACTCCAACGAGAGGAAATTCAATGATCACACACTGGTGCCGACAGTGTGACTTTACTATTGGGGGTGAAAGTATCAGTTGGGATCACTTGTTGGAAGTGTCTAGGACATAGGAATTCATTCTGGGTATGGACCAGTTATCCATTGATCATGATCCTATTGACTATTTTGGGCACACATTGTGGTGTGTTTACTGAGAATGGATCATGTTATTATTCGTCTATGAAAGGGAAATAGAAGAAGCATATGATGGACTCACACACTGTAGGGTGTAGCCGATCACACATTAGTTGGGTATAATGACCCTTGGTGAAGTGGATGAGATGTGTTCTTAGATTCCTACAGTAGTGGATATGTATGTGGATGTCATTTCAGAAGATGTTCATGAACTACCTTCTCACATGGATGTAGAATTATGCATTGACCTGAACCCTGAGACGACATAGGTATCTACAACAGCATATCAGATGGCACCCACATAGCTTCATGAGATGAGTGTACATTTGGAATACATGAAGATAAAAGGGTTTTGTGAGATCTTTTGTTTCACCACGGGCTGCCCCATTTTTGTTTTACAAGAAGGAATATGTAATATTGAAGTTATGTGTAGACTACCAGTGCCTAAATCAGGTGAAAATGAAGAATATGTATCCACTACCAAGGATTTATGACCTCTTCAATCAACTAAAGGGAGTGAGATGGTTTTGGAAGATATACCTCGGATCAAGATATCAACATCTTCAGGTGCGGGGTAGGGACATTCTGAAGATGACTTTTAAATGTATCTATTACCATTATGAGTAGTTAGTGATGCCTCATGGCATGATTAATTCCCCAACAATGTTAATGGGACTCATGAATATGATCTTATAGCCTAAATTAGACCCATTTATAGTGGTCTTTATTGATGACATCCTGGTGTACTCAACGTCTAAGGAGGAGCACACAATATATTTAAGGAAGGTCCTAGACTTAATCTGAGAGCACCAGTTTTACAAGAATATCTAAAAGTGTTAGTTATGGATATGTGAGGTCCACTTTATAGGACATGTCATTTTGGAAATTATAGCTTTAGTAGATCCAGTGAAGATCGAGGTGGGTCTTGCTTGGTAACCACCCTAGAACATTACCGAGGTGCAGAGTTTTCTTGGGATGGATGGGTACTATCGAAGGATCATGCCTGAATTTTCCAGAGTAGAAAAATCCATGACAGTATTGACGTGAAAGGGGAAACCGTTCTTATGGATGGTGAAGTTCCAGGAGAGATTTCAGCAGTTCAAGCACAGTTAGTGAGTGCTCCCTCCTAATATTTACAAAGGAGGGTGTTTAGTATGTGGTGTTTGACAATGCATCAATGACCGGGCATGGTTGTGTCCTGATGTTGAGGAAACATTGATTTCCTATAGTTCACGGTAGTTTAGACCACACAAGAAGAACAATAGGATCCATGATCTAGAGATGGTGGTGATAGTTTTCACATTCAATATGTGGAGACACTGTCTTATGGTTGAGTGGATTGTCATCTACTATAACCACATCAATCGTAAGTATGTATTCTTTTAGAAGGATCTGAACATGAGGTAGATGCATTGTTTATAGTTCCTCTGAGACTATGAATTTGAGATAGTCTATAATCCAGGGAAGGGGAATGTGGTTCAGGTTCTTTTAGTAGGATATCGAGTTCCTAACTACTGAATGAGGCCTCAGTGCAATTGGCATCACTTTAGATGTCCATCATGGATGATGATGGAGTATCTTATCTCCATTCAATGGTAGTTACCCCTCCACTCTTATAGTGAGTCCAAAAGACATAGCTCAGAGACAGCAGCTAAAATAATATACATGATCAGATGTCCACAGGGCATGCCCTTGATGGATATTCAAAATGTGGGAAGCCTGCCATTATTTTTAGAGGATGCACATCTGTATCAATGATGTTATGAGAGGAGGTGTTCAGAGTATTCCATATATATCATTAAGCGGTATGTATAAGTGTGGAAAAGATGTACCAGGACATAGGATATCGATTTTGGTGGCTAGGTATGAAGAATTCAGTGACAAAGTTTGTTTCTAGATGCCTCACTTGTCATTAATTAATGGTTGAGCACTAAGGGACATCGGGTTTGGTTCAACCCCTTGAGGTGCCAGAGATGAAGTGGTATGGAATATTGATAAACTTTATGATAGTATTACCACATATATACAAGGGGAACGATTCCATCTGTGTGAACGTTTACCAAATCACCATGTCATCCCACTATATAGAGATTTGGGAAAAGGGTTTATAAGAAAGATTGAGACGCCTCTAAATACAAGGATAATTTGACTCCATGGATTCCACTCTACGATAGTCTCAAATAATGATGCATGCTTTACATCAAGGATGTGTAAGGGATTGCCGGAGGAGTTTGGGACTCAGCTACACTTGAGCACAAATTTCCACCCAATGATAGATGACCAGATGGAAGAGACCATTCAGGTACTAGAGGACATGCTACATGCTTTCATCCTTGATTTTTTATTGTGGGTATGATCTCTTACCTATGGTGGAGTTTTCATGCAACTACATCTACCACTCCACCATCTGTATGGCACTATTCGAGGCCTTATACAGCTGACCCAGAAGGTCTCCACTTTGCTGGTCTGACCCTGGAGAGTTAACACTCAGGAGCCCAAAGTTGGTGCAATATACGATGAAAAAAGTGCATGTTATCCAAGAGTATATTTTCACTACATAGAGCCTTTTGATGTTCTATGCTAATAAGTGGTGGATAACCTAGAAGTTTTGGGGTGGTTGGCCATGTGTTTTTTCAAGTCTCTCCTCAACATGGGATATAAAGATTTGGTCGAGGCATCATGTTATCTACAAGATTAATCCAACCGTTTCTGATACTATTTAGAGTGGGTGTGGTGGTGTACAGCTTGGCTCTACCTCCTCAATTAGAGTGGGTGCATGACGTCTTTTGTGTATCCCACCTGACCAGATATATATACGAACCATCACACATCATTGACTGGGAAAAGCTGGATGTTGATGATTTGGTGAGTTTTGTGGAGTTTCTGATTGATATCAATGATCAATAGAAGTGGACCCTCATGGGTGATCAATTCCATTAGTGCATATTCCCTGGAAGCACAATAATATCTAGGAGAGAATGCGGGAGAGGGAGGTTGATATTTTGGATCAGTATCTCTATTTGTTTATTTCTACACTATTTTGGATTTTGATGATTTATATCCCAATGATAAGGGGAATGTTTTATCCTATATTTTCTATGTAATGTTTTGTAAATTTATATGGGATTATTTCAAGACAAGGAGTTCTGATGACCTGTGATTAATATTCTTAGGGATATCAGAATAAATGTTTGAACTATTTTTAAGTTTATTAAAAATATTAATCATGTGCAGTTTTAGTAAATTTTAAATGGGTGCCTAGATTGAAAATCTACGGGAACCATTGAGCTTAGAACATCGAGTTTACCTTAGGTAGGGCCTAATATCAGCTGGTGCGGGTCGACCACAAATGTTAATTTATGGACATCTTAAAAAATTACACTTAAAAAGATATTTTATTTTATTTCTTCAACGTTATGGAGCGAATCAGTGTCACTATGATTTGTTGAATTAGCGATGCTACAATGTAGTGTCGTGGAAATGCTGAATCACATTTGAAATGCTGATAGACATTTGAAAGGATGAAATGAATTAACATGTTTCCTCTATTAATTAGAGGGTGGGAACAACATTAGAATTAATAATTATGGATAATTTTTCCCTATAACGCTGAAGTTTCCATAAGGAAAGATAAGGAATATATATCCCTAGTGATGATAATTTTGAGATCAGAGCTCATATAAACTACCAATGAAGAAACGATCAAGGATGTTCATGAAAGGGTCACCATTAATGACAAATTCTCTTTTCTGACTGATCCCTATTCCCGGTATGGGCCTTTTTCTAAGTGTTTTCCCTTCCCATTCATTCATTAAAATGACTAATTCAGTTCAGCCTACAAAAATATCGATCCATAGGTTGATCATTCTTGTGCGATGGGTGTTCTATGCTGGGTTTGATACGGGAATTATCCACACATAGTGTTGATGTGGTTTTACCCACCGTTATTCATTTCTAGCATTGACGGATCAAGGAAGACATGAACAAGGCCCAGACGCATCCACATTGGGTTTTATATTACTTCACCTATTCCCATATTTTTTTCTCCCCAATATTCACTGGTCTTAAGGATTTGGAATAGGATCCGGGATGATGGAAGTGTAAGGCGACTCCAGCTTTTCTAGGAGAAGCATGATGAGGGGAGGCCACCAGTGGGGTATCCGACGGAGGAGGCAGTATCGGGCCAATGACATAAAAATTATATGAGGATATCCACTAGCATTGTGTCCTATGGCAGTGGTAAACCATAATCTAAGGGGATTGTGGTTGCTGGACAACCCATGCAGGGGGTCATGGGTGGATACGTAGGATGCCACCAACTTGATGGAAAATGGAAAGATCCCATGACAACATTAGAAAAAAGTGGTTGGAAAAAGCCATTGTGGTGGAAGGTTGTGGCTCTTGGAGACACATTGGATGGATGAAATGCAAGTGTCAGGTGGTCACCCAGACCTGCCTTGTGAATCGTTGTCTGGATATGTTTACTTGGCGGGACGCAGTAGCCATCACGTTTGGGTCGACCAATCCGGCCCACTAGAGCATGCTATGTGAGAGCTAGAGGCTTCGGTCGACAATGTAATGGTCTGATAGAATGGGCCATGTTGGACCGGGTGGGTTGGGTCGCACTGAACATGGACCCCACCAACCCCATTTTATTTAAATTCCCATAACTCCCAAATCGTAAATCCATTTTACTATTGGTTTATAGAATTGGGACCGTCATAATGAGTTGGTACCTTTGGGATTCTCTACCTTACCTTTTGTAGATATTGGAAGATAACCCATAATCTCAAGGAGTAGTTTCTCTCAGAACAAGCACAATATGGACAAATTCCTGTGACTGGCTATGGTATATACGCGGAGTTGGTCTCCTACAAAGATGTAGCATTTGTCTCCTACGCATATGTGAAGTTTGTATCATGTGAAGATGCAGAGTTTTTCTCTTGAATAGATGAATATTTGGTCTCCTATAATGATGTGGAGAAAGTCTCCTGTGAGGGTACAAAGTAGGTATCTTGTGAGGGCGTGGAGTAGGTCTCCTATGGAGATACAGAGTAGGTCTCTTGTAAAAACTGTATGTCATGGTGGATTTAGATATGCCTAGAATTTCACAGTATATTCATTTATGTGTGAGAGGTCTCTAGTTACTCTCTTGACTACACTTCGTTGAGGCTACACATGATGTACCTATTTAGTAGTCTACCATGTGTATTGACTTTTGGGGATGGGGTACCTAATAAGATTGGTTAGTCACCCCAGAATGGGCTTCTCCCATACATGTCATGCCTTTTTCTGATGATCGATAACTTTTACAGAGTCCTTGGTGGGCTGGAGACAGGTCGTGCTTCAGTGTGACCTGACGTATGTGGTATGCTTCAACGACATATAGACAGCTTGTTATACCTACTTTTCGTGTATGGTTTTCTATGAATGAGATCCAGGATCTTGTACTTTTCTATTTCAGTTGGGATTATATTCGTTCCAGTTTACTTTTCAGTTTGTATGGTTACTCTTAGTGGTTTTCTTAGTGGGATTCATATTTTTTTACTCAGTTTTTATAGTTTCAGTAATTTTCCTTGGAGACGAGTGCATGTGTGAAGATTCTTTTGAAAATTCTCCCCTTTGTGGGATATTCCTACTCATTGCTAGTAAACACCCCTAGCATATGGGATGCGGGCTTGGGGTAGTTACGACATGGGCCCCAAGGGATGGGTTATGACAAAGAGTCCACCCAAAGGTTTTTTTACGTTATCAGATACTGATAAACTAATCTATAGTAATTATCATGATCAATTCATGGTAATTTATTCATAAGTAATTTAAATTTATGAAACATTTGATATGTGGTATAAAAATTTATAACATTATATTAAATATATATTGGTAATATTATCACCATTACAATGCCTCAATAATGATAAACCAATCCATAGAAAATGTCTCAAGGTCATGTCAATTATTCAATCATCACCAATTTAAATAATTTAAATGTTTTATGTAGAATATCTTAATTTATTAATTATATTTTTCTAGGTAATTATGTGTGTGAAAATATGTTAAAATGGTGAGGTAATTTATATTGATCATGGTTTTAGCTATAGTTCACTACCCAAAATAGTGGAAAATCATCATAGATGTATGAAATTGGAAGAAGTTCTCAACAAGATTCATAATCAGTTTAAACTGAGTACTAATCAATCAATTACGTCTTTAACATATCAACATCTTCAATATCCTAAATGTTTATGGCACACTGATTACCCTCCATTCAATGATGAATAATGGATGGATACATATTTTTAATTTAGAAAATAGTGTAATAATTGTCTGATGGAATTTTATGTGGTGATTTTTGATATTGATGTGGTGAAACAAAATACTAAAAAACCATGTTTTGTGAGATCTGTAGAAGTTGTTCCTTCACAAAACTCTTATTCATTGCCTCCTCCTCACATGACTCTTGTGATAGAAACAAATTAGGAATAAGATGATCAAAATTTGGAAGGAAATGCATATGACATCCCTTTGTGTACTACTGATAATGTGAATACAAGTTTATCTGAGGAAAATTAATCTTTTTATGAATTAGGAGATGATATGGTTGAGGGTGACGCAGAGAATGAACCTTCTATAGTTCCAATGAGAGACATGAATCCACAGTTGGATGATGTGGGGAATGAACCTTATGAGGTTCCTATGAGAGACATGCATCCATGACATCTATTAGTTAGTGGTAATCATCCTTCAGTATTGATTTCCTTAGTTTAAGGAATGTCATGTGAGCAACATTTTAATTGGTATGTCATTAAACTAGGTTTTGAATTCCATGGCATTATAGGGAATAGATCTGTGTAAAAGATTAACGTCATCAATGTTAGGAAAGAGTTTGAATGTAAAATTTTCATGAAAATTGTGATAATAAAATATGACATAGAGCAGAATTTCCCTTTTATGGTTGGCGAGTCAAAGAAGAAAACATTTCTCATTCAATGTGAAAAATATAGTTCAAAATGTAAATTATAATTAAAGGGAAATATATGATATTTTTTTCATGTTGGAAGATAACCAAATTAGAAGGCCCACACACTTGTGTGTATCCTAGCATGTTGGAGGATCACTCCACACATGATGAAGAGTTTATATCAACTATTATTATTGGGATGATATTACTATGTCAGGACTCTCCCATTTCCCTTATTCAGGAAGGAATTCAACAGTTTTTTAATTATATGATTTCCATAATAAAAACATTGAATGAAAAAAAGAAGGAAATTGTAAAAGTGTATGGTGATTGGGATGAATATTATGAAATGAATCCACAACTTATGGAATTGTGGTCCCACAATAATCATAATATTTATCATTTTGAAAACATTGAGTTTGTGTCCTCAAATAACCATTTTGATTGATCAAATTTGGAGTTCAATAGGGCCTGTTGGGCATTCTGGCCATGCACAATTGCTTTCCCCATTTTTAAACAATTTGTTCATGTCAATAGATCATTCAATTATGTAAAGTATATAGGTGTTCTACTCATTACTTCCACACTAAATGGTAGTCATTCTCCTCTATCACATACATTCACTACTGTTGAAAATGTGACTTTTGAATCTTGGAACATATTTTTTTAATGTGTATGTATTCATACCACCCAAAACCTAGGAGTGTGTTTAATATCTACTTATCATCACGTGACTATAAAGGCAGTAATTAGTGATTGGATTTCATGGACTCAGCTGAATTCTTATCATTGACATTTCATTATAAAAATTTTATGTAATGTGCATAAGAATTTTAGATACGAAGAAAATAATAAGGCGACCCTCAAGTTGGGTATGTTTTTATAAAATTATTTTTTAAAGAAAATTTAATATCCTAATAATAATTTATTATTTTTTGGTTTCTACATATGAACCAAATAATGAATGGTTTGATCAATGTCTTGAATAGAATCAAAGGACTAATGAATATGGGTATGAATATATGATGTAGATTAGAAACGAAAAATGGTCACTATCAGATGTTGGTGAAATGTGTTATGAAAACATGACCACTTATATAGTGGAGTTCATAAATGAGTTCATCTAGGTTGTGCACAAACTTCTGATCGTAAATTTAGTGAAGGATACATTTTATAGTTGTGTACACTACATTTTCGATCGGTCCTAAAAGGCCTATCAGTGGATGGGAAAAGGAATTTTTTTTAATCTGCATTTCTAAAGTGACATCGATCAGATACTAAATGAGACCTCAATATGTAGTGTTCTAACCATTGTTAGATAAAAGTGGAGCTTTCAGGTAAGAGAGTGCAATGACCGAGCTACATGCATCATTGGTCGAGTGCTTGGTTTCAAGTTGGATAATAGGTACTATAATTGAGATAACTTTCCGGAATTGAGATATCCTTGTACACATGTTTTTGTAGCTTGTGCTTCTTTACATATATCATGGGATCCCTATGTTGACAAGTTGTATCACAAGAGAACTTTAGTGAAATATTATATTTCATCTTGGATTTCTGTTGGTGACTTTCACTCTATCACTTTTCCTCCTGATTAACTAGCTATAATCCATGATATTTCTAGATTTCATATGTTGTTTATGTTTTCATTTATGTTTTTTTTTCAATTTATATAATTTTTTAAAATATTTCCTTCATACTAAAAGGTTGATCCCTTAAGGTATACCAATGTCTAATTGAATCAGAAATGATAAGGATTGGCCTCATTAATGAGGTGGGGGACTCTGATGCATTATTTGTCACACAAAAGGTCAAACTCATAAGAGATGTTCACAAGTGGTAGGACATAGCACTACATCACATTATCCATGATCAAGTCAATGTATTTCAGAATGAATTTGGATGTTTTGTTTTGTATGTGGATGTTTTATTAATGAGTCCTTTTATTTCTGACTTGCTCAATTTTTGATGAGTATCAATTTTTGTTAGTATCATTTTGGAATTCTATAAGAAATAATTTTATGATACTATAAATATTTTGAAAAATAAACATAAAATGAAATTGAATATATCTTTAATCACCATGTTCAATGAAGAAATATCATCCATGATAGTTTATATAAAAAAATTAGAAATCATTTATTGTTATTGAAGATCAATAATGCAAGAAATTCAAAATCTAAACCAAAAACACCACCCAAAAATATTTTCCTACTTTATTTTTCTTGCTTTAGTTTAAAAAAAATTTACATTTTTATTGAATTCACTTAAAAATGTAATGTTGATATCATTTTGGAAGATATTAGGTCCTCTATTTCCCACTTACTAGGATACCCATGTTTCACATATGGGTTTAGCGGGATGTACTATTCCTCTATTGAGTGTACGGAGATCTCATTATTTTCATCATGACGCACCACCTCCCACTACCATCCCCCATATTCTTTACACTAGGTTATATTCAATATCAATGTATGACTTCACCTTTTCTGACCATTATCTCATTGTTGCTCTCATAGAGATATGGAGTCCAGAGTCACATATGTTCCATTTTATAAAGTAGGAGATGAATTTTACACTGCAAGATGTGTCCATTATGTTTGGACTACCCATAAATCATGTGGCTATGATAGGTAGAGTTGGTGAAGGTTTGCTCGAACTTATTCAATGATTACTGGGCATAGTGGTCTATGACGATGACCAGTCCATCATTAGTGGTAGATTACACTTGTCCATGTTAAACAATCACTTAAAACATATAGAAGAGGATGCTAAAGAGATCATCGTTTTGTAGTTGGAAACTGATTATATTTTGAGGCTGATTGGTGGAAAATTTTCATCAACCACTCCAATACATTTGTACATGTAATATATTTACATATTCTAGAGGATTTGGACCAAGAAGACAAGTATAGACAGGGGTATCCTTGTCTGGATTATACATACCGGGTGCTATAAAGCGCATGTCACACCGATAAGAAACA
Organism: Viscum album; assembly: GCA_963277665.1. Classification (NCBI taxonomy): domain Eukaryota; kingdom Viridiplantae; phylum Streptophyta; class Magnoliopsida; order Santalales; family Viscaceae; genus Viscum; species Viscum album. The sequence goes on along the minus strand of OY728152.1, from coordinate 1,903,370,189 downwards.
AATAATAGGATGATGTATTCTTCTACAGAGGTGGGTATGGGAGAACATCCCTCACTTTTCTCCACATTCTTGTGCAACATTTCCGTATATATTATAGAAGGGGATCCATATATATATTGGTATGTTATTCCTTCCTAATAATTTCTAACATAATTATATAACTTTCTATTATGAAATGTAACTATTAAAATGTTATCTACAGGTGTAGTCAGGAACATCAACATTCAGATACCACCAGACATGATGTCTACACCAACAGACTTATGCTGGAAATATTTTGACCAGCCAAAGTCAATGATTATAAATTATATTGTTAAATATTTATTTATTACTATACATGTATTGTTTTATTAGTTAATTATTCATTTTTTCTTTCATATTTCATTGATTTCATATACTGATGATATCATCCAGAGTATTCCAGAGTATTTTACATTAAATGATTGCAACCAGCTCCTTCATGGTTCCACTAATTCATTTTCATATTGTCTAGTGGCATTAGACTAATAGTGTTATGAGGCAATTCATATTTCTTCAACTAGTTACTTACCCACCTATTTAGTTACCTTCACTACATTCCTTAGAGATGTCAGGGAAGAGAGGCTTTGATTGGAGTATATATTATGCCACATATATCGATATGTGGGATATATGACAGGTGTCTCGATTACGAGGGCCAAGGACAGTACCTTTGCAGTTATTGGATTAACTGAATTATGCATCATGATATTATAGGTCCCCAACCATATTTCTGACATGGAATAAATAGGGCTTTCATAAGTTGGCATTTATTCTTCTTTCAACTTTTAAAAATATTTTTTTATTAAGATTACTTAACATCATAATTTTTTTCCCAAGATGCACATATCACTCATCTTACTTATTTGTATCCCAAATAGATGGAGGACCATTTTACAAAATACAATTTCATAGTGCTGTTGCATATTTAATTCCATAGATTAATGAGATTTATTAGGAAATTTTCTTTGATCGAACACACGATGTTGGGGCTACTGATCCAGATGAGCCTGATGTGGATGTACTTGGGGTGATGACCCTATTATGGATGCTGATGTTCCACTAGATGAGGGTGATAATAATGTTCAGTCAGATGCTCCTACAGCTTCTTAGTCATATCCAGACGTAGATATGGATGTTGATTGGGCTAACTTGGATGCTTTATTACTACCAAGTATGCAAAAATCCACAACACATTAGTCTTATTCTTCATATATTGGTGAGGGTTCCATCCAACATGCACTATCTTTAAAGGTTGGACATGGTACAAGTGGTGAGATTGTATATCCACCTCCTATCACATATGAGTGTTTGAAGGTGGATTTTGATGATGATATACAAGAGAAACATTTACCAAAGTAGAGACATAGAAAAACACGATGTGGATGCATCGTATATATTCCTGGCTAAGGGAAAAAGGAGCATTGAACCCACATACCTAGATTAGATTGATATTAGATTTATGATACATGTTTTATGTACCTTATTGTTATCATTTATAGTGTTCTGTTATTTTTTTTTCAATAAGTTCCTTACTATTATAAAAATATCTAACATAATCAATAATTACTATTTTATATTTATATTAACACTTATTATTATTTTAAATATATATGTATAATAAATAATATTTTTAAATCGATTAATAAATATTAGTAATATTAATTATTTTTGAATTCAGAATGACTATCGATGAAAAGAACCATGAACGTGAAGAAATCATGAAAAATATTACTGATCTCATTGTTATCAAATTGGAAGTAAACTCCTAGAATATCGTTGAAAATAAACCTTTGTTAAAAACATTAAGATGAATGATCAAACATTTAAATCAATAATGGGTATTTTTGAATACTAGGTGATTATGAATCATGATCGAAAAAACCTCAATATGAGAGGAATGGAATTAAATGTTCTTTTGGAAAATTTTTGTGAAGTTACATATTAAGACTTTATAAAACAAGGTGACATTTTCTACTGGTACACAATCTTCATTGGAGGAAGAATTTATCATCCTTGAATGATTCCTCAATTTGTTTTCAAATAAAAAAATTACGCGGGTCTTCATTGATGAATTTTTAAAATGTGTTAGAATATCAAAGACAATATGTATAAAGAAGATATCATCATGGTTAGATCATATTTTTTGTATCCTATGAATATGTATCGGTGAAGATCATACTTGGTGAAGTTACATATGTTTAAAAATATGTAAAATCATAAGTCAAAGATGAATTCAGGGGTATTAATCATATTGGAACATCTTGAAACCCATTATTGATGATTTCCACCATTATATAGATGTTTATGAGTGTTTACTTTTAGGGGAAAGTAAATAAATAAATATAATGTTAATTACCAAATTAGTTTATCAGTTAGAATCATATCCAATTACCGTTGAATGTTTATGATGATCTTGTTATAAAAAGAGGTATATTTTTCTAAATCTCTATTCCTTTGTTAACCAGAAATAAACTCAATCAAAAGGGATTATAGTTGAATTAATAAATGACATAATAAAACTTGAATTATGTATCCACACAAAGGCCGCTTCTCCTTCTTATTGGACTTGAATATTTTTGATCTATTTTTCATGGTGAGTTCATGAGATTTAGGTTGACTGTTTGAATAAATGTTTCATATCTCATTTAATATATTCATCCTAAAATAAAATTAGATTACCCAAGATGATATGTACACGAGTTCTCATTTCATGTGGTATCATGATCAGTTGGAATTTGACAACATTGTTTCTCAAATCATATACAATTTCTTTCTACACCGACTATGGATCACCAAGAAATAGAATGAAATAATGGATGATACATTTCATAAGTATGAACTAATATAATGTTTCCTAGATCTTTTTTACATCCTATTAATATATGGGAGAAGAAGTGGAATGAATTTAGTAATGTAAAAGGAGATTTTATCTTATTGAAATATTCAATTGGAAATAAATATGATGTATGGCTCTGCTAAAAATATTTACAGACAAACACTACAAGCGATCTGCCTGTGCAGCAAGATTCAGACTGGTTGATCAATATGGGCATGGAAAAAATTATAAATATATTTGATTTTTTAATTTATATGAATTGATATTTAAAAATATTTATTGATAGTTTATACATATTAATTTTTTAACTAATATGAATTAATATTTAATTAGTATTTATAAATAAAAATGATTTTTAATTAAACATTATCATGTAATTGTGAACAGGGTTTACGTTTCCCTCAAACAATTCACATAGGAAGAGTGAAACACATTCACGCATCTCAGGACCCTGTTTTAGAAAAACACAGAACCCTTTCCCATTTATCAAAAAAAATTATAATCTAAATTTAATACCTCACCCATAGGTGGATAAACACTATATGAGCATGTTGAAAATTGGTTCCCCGCGACAGCTTCCTAAAAAATCACAAGAGTAGATCAAGGGTCAAATATTGTGTGTGGTGTGTTCTTTCCTTGAGGATCCATCCCCACAATGTTTTCATTACACATTACATACTTTGGACATCTTTTTAATGACCATAAGGTTGGACATTTGGGAAGCCCGAAAACTATAGAATGTGTATAAAAATGTTGGGAAGATATTTGGATATTTTTTTGGATTCAAATTTATTGTGAGGTGTAAATATTTTAGGGGAAAGGATTCACTTTTATAATTGAGATGTAGTTCCATTATTATAAATACTCAAAACTGTTAAATAATGGGAAATAAATCAAAAAAAGTGCCTCCAAAATAGGAAATCAAAGGTGTGGGTGACTTATAAGACCAACAAACACCTCAAACATAAAGAAAACACGTTTTAAACATGTCACCTCCTTTACCTCCTAGATTTTTCACATTTACCTATTTTAATTTTTCCCATGGAAACAAGTTTTTTACTATTTTTATAATTCACTATAATAATAATAAATTAAAAATTATTATATAATATAAATTACACTTATTAAAAATATAAAATCAATTTTTTTAAATTCAATTCATATAAGTGTAAGAATTTAATTTATAATAAATCCCATAAGAGTGTCAAAAAAATGTTTTCATAAAAATGCATTTTTCATGGAAAAGATGATTTTAAATTAACAATATGACTAATAAAATTTCTTATATGAATTTAAATTCATAAATTTAGATTTATAATCTCTAAATTTTATTTTAATAATTCCTTGTTATGGTTTATTTTAATTAATATAAAGAGAGAGAAATTATGGACTTTAAAATAGTTTTCTAACAAATGTGTTTTTAATCATAAGAATAAGCATATAATAAAATTAGTATAAAAAAGATTCAAATTTAATTAATTTGATTAAAAATAACTAATTAGTATTATTTTACTTTTTAATAAAATCAAAATAATAATAGTATTTTTAAATTAATTAATTTATTCAAATGAATTAAGAATTTTACAAAAATATATATTTTTCAATATTCAATTAAAAATAAATATTTTATGAAAAAGAATAAATATAACCATAATTAAATTTTGGTATCATGATTTCAAAAATAATATTAATTTTATAAATCAAAATTTTAAAAATATCCATTAATTAATCATAATTTTTTATAGCAAAAAACAATAAAATATTTTATCGAAAAAGCATATTTTCTGTAGAATAAAATATATTTATTAAAAGCTGTGTTATTATTAAGAATTTTAAACTAAATTTATATATATATTTGATTTATATTTCATAAAGTAGTTTTTACTACATATAACCACAAATTTAAAGGCTAGGTTTAATAAACCACATTAATATAATAATATTTTAATATAATACCATTGTACGTTTAAACTCTGTGTTGCTAATAGAATATGATATCAAACATAGCGTTAATTTAAAATATTAGGGAGTTTCACCTCATTATATATAGTAATTATAATTTATTTCAACTAACAATTTTTGGTGTTATATTTAGATTCAAGGCTAAAAACAATATTCTCTTCAAAGATATTTATATTGAAAAACTACCACAATTGGTAGTAATTTTTCAACATAGAAGGATTATCACACATATTCATAGGCACAATCATAAACCTAACCATCATAGTCTCTAATATGAAATTTAGAACCATGCACTTTTAAAACATTAGTGTCAAAACTTCCATAACCATTTGATCTAGTAACTACCACTCATTGTCCATCTAGGTTGGTTATACACCAAGAAGTGATGAGTTCATATTTTTAGGATAATGATTATCGCCCAACTATATTCTCTAGGAAATAAATTCAAATATTTTGAAATGATAGATAATTATATTTACTTCTTCCATATATATCATTACACTCAATTAATTAAACCCTGATCATTCAAACTATATCTTTTATACATGTTGTTATGGAAAAACTAGGAGCACCTATGAAAATTGATTCCTGAAATGAGAGTAAGAGGGAGAAAAATAAAGAAATAAGAATAAGAAAAATAACATAGACTTAAATATTTATATGGTTAAACAATAATCCCTATGTACATGGAGAGGGGTAGAAATTTCACTATAGTTTTGAGAAAATTATAGGTCACACACACCGTGTCAGAAACCCTAGAAAGAAATGATATCTTAAGGAAACATGGTGTTCTAGTAAACAACATTTTCAAAGTTCCAGGAAACCATGAAATTGTTCAAATAATCTATTTTATAAAAATAAGTAAAATATCCAAAGATATAGAACCCATGATGTTAAATTCCACTATGTTACTATATCCATATCGAAGTATAAACTGCTACAATACCCACTGTTAATGGTACAAAAATTGTTTTGGATTTATGAACAGTACATGTCTCTATAGGTTTCACTGCCTTTATCAAATGTATAAGGATCCACTATCCCAATTTTTTAAAAAAAATGAAAAAAATATAATGATTGTAAAAAAATATATGAAATGATCGATGGATAAAATATGGTATTGTTTTGGAGATTATAATTTTAATGATTATTTTTATACATAAAATAAATATAATAATAAATTTTTGATTAATAATGTAAATTAGATCAGTGAATCTAGTTGTTAGTCATATTATGATTCAAAATTATGATATAGAGTGTAATGATCCTTGTTTAGATGAGTTGAATTAAAAATTTTAGAAATTAAAAAATAAAATTATTAGTATTTGTGTATTGTATCAAAAATTCAATATTAACAACACAAATTTTGTTGAGAAAATATGATTTTGACTCATGTTATTGAGGAATGTTACTTTCGCATATATAATTTCAAATCCTGAGAATGTTGAGAGAAATAATGTTTATAATGAGATTTTAAAAGAGGATTTTTCCAAATTCACCAATGGTATGGTGAACTAATAAAATGATGTCATTATAAAGGATTAATTGGATAAAAAATGGTATTATTCATCATAGAAGGTTTCTTAAATTGTGTAAGAAATTATTTTTGAAGAGATATAACAGTTATAAGTCATCTATTTTTTATATTTGATATAGAATGGTTGATCCCTATGATAGTGAATATTTAATTAGATTCCCTTGTACATTGATACATTTTAAAGAATTCATATCTAAATATCTTTTTTTCTACATACTGTTTTGTTTCTAATATTAAATATATGTGGGTAACTAAAGATCATATGTATAATCCTATTAGACCCAAAAAAACATGGGTACCATTTTTTTATATTTTCATAAAATTAGATTTGGATGTCTCTAGAAAAAATATGCTACATGGAAGTGTATTGTCAAGTAATGTGACATGATATCATTTAAAATACATGTATTAAAAACGGTATTATAAAGGCACTAACACTTTTAGAGATAACTCCAAAGGTTGGGTAAGAGGTTATTATGAGTTTTAGTTTCATAATAATTCGTCTAATAAAATAATATCGTATATTAAAATTTATAGAATATCCGTATTATCATATCTCAATTGAGAGATGACATTTTGAATGTTAAATTCATGAAAGATAAATTCCTTGCAATTAAGAATAATTCTATATTGTTTTTTGTTAACTAATAGGATAATATGTATACCATTAACATTGATTATAAAATAGTGAACCATGTAAATTTTATAATTTCTATATATATATATAGTTGTTGAATCCATGAAACATGTTCCGTGAAATTATTCACAAATTGGAGATGTGAACCCCACATAGAAAACAAATGCTGAGTTTATGTAGAAAAATGTCTTTATGCTCAAAGAAGGAGAAGATTGTATTTCCATGTGCCATGATAGAAAATGACTTTGAACAGGCTTAAAAAGTTCAAAGTAAGACTCTGCATTTTTCAAGGGGGTGAATGATGGTAGTTAAGGCACCAGGATGAAGGGTCAAGACTACAGATCAACAATAATCCAAAGCATGGGTGCGAGGGCATAGCTCCCGTAGTAAAGAGTAGCTGTCGTTTGCCTATGTCCCTAAAACTATTGTTAGTGATCAAGGTACCTACACGCCCTACCTATACACAACCAACATGTGTGACAAGACACCTTCCCTAAGGGTATCATATTTTCCTATAAATAGACTCTTGGGGTCTTCATTTTTAAAGATGAATTTCCCTGAAAACCAATTGTTCCTCTAATTAGCCTAGTAATTTTCTCAAGTAGTCCAATTTCTAACACTAAAAGTCAGGAAATTAAATGGGTATATTGAGACTTAGGTTACTCAAGTGTTAAAATAAAATAATTATTGAGTGATTCATTCTTCCAACCCCTAATTGCAGAAGATTTGGAATCTCTCCCTTCCTCAAATAGGGACTTTCGCTACTCACTTATAGTAATACCTATGAAGATCCTTGAAGGATTGAGCTAAGTCTCACCCATGTTTAAACATCTTAGTTATTCACCACCTAAGGCGAAACTAATTCTTCAAATACTACTTTCATGGAGACCCCTTTCATGGTGCACCCATTTCATGGTATTCCTTGGTTCACCTCACCTTCCAGCCTACACGATCCTTTCACGAAGCTTCATTCATAGCCTCCTAATTTAAAAAACCTAAGGGATAAGACACATCAGTGTGTCTCCCATTTGGATTTTGATTTCTACGGTTAAAGGTTTTCCATACATGTTTTCATAGTGGGTAAGGATCCTTGAAAAATATCTAGATTTGAATATATATGGTCACAGGGAACCTTTACAGAATGAATGTGTTTGAGAGATTCTAATCTTAGATTATGGAGATAGGACTATGTCTACCACTTCTCTTTTCTAAGATCTTGATCCTCCTATCCCCAGTAGAGAAAGTAAGTATCACACATTCTTTTCCCTTATACATCACTCACGGTGCCTTTTTCTTTTCCACTTGGAAACTCATATACCTTCTAGGTTTCTTAGTCTGCTCTGGCATGATCCCCACACCTAACATTGACTAGGTACCATTGGCCTAAAAATCCTTACCACATAATGTTAAACTATATGGTTAGGTCTTTATCACATGACCTTAAAATTTATCATGTGTCCCATTAAATTATAGCAGACTAATTGGATTATGAATAATTTCACAAGAATATATAGGGATCCCTTCTATGGGTTTGATCCCAACATCAAAGCAAATCACGTCTCCCTAGATGACGATAGACTCTATAGTGACCTCAATCTATTTGGATGACGATAAAACCAAAAGTGAATTATTTATCTATAGAAGATGATAAAATCTAGAGTGACATTAATTTCCCTGGATGATAATAAATTCTATAGGGCCCAATTGTGTGGCTACAAAACCAGCATCGCCATAATAATGATTAAATAATCTCTGAGTAGTATACAAGAGGATACCATTAATAAAGATCCTCAAATACATATAGATGTATCCATTGATGAAGAACGTCATATACATACAAAAGTTTATTAATTCCATATATTCTAATAATTTATAACTGATTTAATGGGAAACCCATGTCATACTTGGTCAATTAACAATGGATTCTTGAACATAACATAAATCTATAAGAGAGTCTTCGAGTTGGCATTATTTCACCTCAAAAGGGTGTGATGAAACCAAACTCCCATACTCTTAACCAATTTGAGTTCTTTAGAATATTGGGTAAAAATCCTTAATGTTCACCTACCTTTAGAAAGATGGTCCCTGTGGATACATAACCATTGGGTGTTTCTGGTTCCATGAACAAAACCCGTTGGAAACAGTTTGAAAATAATGATTCATAAAAAAGACCCATTTATGAGGGTAAAAATAGTATACTATGTTACATGAATTTTAGGATTGTCAAATTCTTAATTTTTTCACAGTTTCTAAAAAATTAATAGTTTAATAAATAACTGATTTCACTGTAAAAACCCACCAATATTTTGATTCATGTATGAAGGGGAAGAAGTGAACATAGTCTTTAATGTTATCCAAGTAATTTAATGTCTAAATTTCACATTATTTGGGTTTTCAAAATCTTTTTGGATCAACACATATCACTATAATTAAAGGGAATAAGTACAAGTTTGTAATTTTGGATGACCTTACTAGATTCATAGGGGTATATTTTTGGCTCACAAGATTGAAAATATTTTTATGTTCTTAACCAACTATAATCTATTATAGAATAGATATATGACTATCTTAGTTATAAAAGATCAAATATTTGAGTTTTAAAACCAAGATATTAGTATTTTCTCTAAAGAGAATAATTATTCTAAAAAAATTATTAGTATCAATGTCTCTGTAGAAAAATGGAATAGTAGAGAAAATAAACAAAAACATTCGAAGGATATAAAGAATTGTTCTGAATGAGTTTAATTTTCCAAAGTGTATATATAGAAGATATTTATACAAACCTTTGTATTCATAATATAAACTTAATGTATGAATAATTGAAACTGAATGTAGGATAATTTATAATTCTTGGGTGTATGGTTTACATACTCCAAACTATGTATAAATTGGATAAGTGTAAAAATTAATTTATTAATGGAATATTTCTAGGTTACTCTCAACATATGAAAACATACATAGTTAAAATAAGTTAACTATGATAATATAAGAATTTTTTCATGTTAATTTTGTCAAGAAATATCATTTAGATAAATCTAAAATGATGTATTGAATTAAAGAATAGTTTAAATATCTAAATCTAGAATAAATGAATCATAATGAAATAAGATTCCAGGAGGAGATACACTTTTTAATTGGGCATAAAATTTTTCAATATATAATATTGAAGACTCATAAAGATTATTCTATTAGGAATGTAACTGTAGATGTTGACATTGGAATTATCTTGTGGAATTTTGTATGGAATCATTGTAAACATTCTACTACTATTTCTGAGATTGTTTTGAAACATGTTTTGGAAAATGTAAAGGAACCAAGTGGGGAACTGGATATACAAGAGGAGCTAAATTAGTTCATAATGAACAATTTATGGAACTTAGTTAACACACAAGAGATTGATTAGTAATTTTAACTAGGTGGATTTTAAAAAATAACCTTGTTGAGTTTGGTTATATAGTATGTAGTGAATCTAGATTAATTTCTTAAGGCTATAGTGAGAATCATTGAATTAACTATGGGAAATTTGTTTTCTCAAGTAGCAAGGTACGTGTCTATGAAAATTATTATTCATATATATCCCATAATGGAATCATATTTTACTACAGTTATTTTGATAACACTTTTCATAATTTGTGTATCTCATAAAATGTAAATATAAGACAACCCCTATTTTTTATAAAGTCAATAATAAAAATAAATTTTTTAAACATTTGTAAGCTTACTAAGGATTGGAAATATCACCACATTAATGGTATAAAATTATTTCATGGTTTATTTTGATGAATTAGTTTGAAAAATCAATGATATATCCTATACCATCCACTAAAAAGTATTCTAAAAATATTCTATTTATATATATTTATTTAGATTGAATCATATTTGAATCTTACAATGGATCTTTTTATAAATTTTTTTAGAATAGTTGGATAATGATATTGAGATATATATCATGGGAGAGGTAGAATTAATTATATTATTTTATATTTACTCAAGATATAGTGGTATTAAATTAATTAAAATAATGTATTTTAAATATTTAGTGAAGTGTTTTGGTTTGGATTCAAGTGAAAGCGTTAATATAAAAAATGAATACATAATGTGAATCGAATAATAACTCTATTTTTTTGCTAGTTTATTATAAAAATTTTAGGGAAATAATTGGAGGTTTTTAATTTTATAAAATAAGTAGACTAAATTTCATGTATATTGTAAGAATGTCTTATTGATTTCAAGAATATCCTAATGAAATTAATTTTAATGTAGTTAAAAGAATTACCATGTGAACTGTAAAATAAATCCTAGTATATTCTATCATGGTAAAATTTCATTAAAATAGATGATTTTACAAATTCATGGTTAATATGTTATAGGATTTATATAAAAATAATCAGTTGGATGTGTCATTTTCATAGTAAGAGTCTTAAATCACTGAGTTTAAGAAGCGGTATTTGGTTTTTTTCTATAACAGATGTTAGGTATATATATTTAGCTATTTTTGTGCTTAGACATTAATGATAATAAAAAATATTTCATAATTTGGTATCAAATGTGATCATATAATACTTTTGTAATAATTTATACTAAATATGTATTTCAAATAATCCTATATAGAATTAATTGATGAAATAAGAAGTTATAGGATATCATTTCATTTAGAAAAATATATATAAATGAGATATATCTTAAGAATTTGTTGCTATTGAAGAGTATTTGGATATCATATATACTAATCCTATTGATTCATCAATGGATGAGATCACATTAATCAATCATGGAATAATTTATATAAGATGATTATTCCGTTTAGTTTGAAGGATTTCAAAAAAAATCACTGTTTTAGGGAATTTTGTATTTCATAAGAACAAGACAAGAAATATTATCAACATTGGACCCTAAGGATATGTTATATCAAGAACACTCTATATGTCAATACTTTATTGTATATTTTTTGAAATTAAAAAAGCATCAAAACTTTTGGAATTGTTAATTTTTCTAACAATATTTTCATTAACAATGTTACATAGATTAATACTGAAGGGTTTTTAGATTTATTGTGACATTACTTATATACCTAGACATTGTATTAAGATAGAACATGTTAGAAACAAATTTATGTAGCACCAATTGATATTTTTGTCATGGGACTAATTTAGATGCTACTTTGGCTTCCATGTGGTGTAACATGAACTTAGAATAACATATCATGGAAAAACATCCAAATTCCCATATGGAGTGAGGGGGAGTTTTATGTGCATAATATAAATCATAATAGAACTCTACCCCATAACGAGAAATTTTAAAAACTCTATGATATTGAACCAATGTAGACAATATTGTGGGGTTTTGTGTGGAAAAGACCCGTAGATGGTATCAATGTGCATGGGGTTACATTGAACCATTCAGGTATTGATAAGTGGGGGTTTGTAAGATCCATTATTTTTTAGTGCTCCCCAAGATTCATGACATGGGACTAATGACACTACTTCTTAAATATTAGGTTCTATAGAGAGAACCTAACATAATACCTGATGAAACTACACTTTTGGTCCCATATAGAGTGAGGGTAGATTTCATGTGCGTAAAATAAATCAAAAGGTGAATCTCCACTATCGTGAGGCCTTTTCATGTTCAGGGGGAAGTGATACAAAGTAGATAATATCATGGTGTTATGGGTGTGATGAAAATTTAAAAAAAGCTTCAACCTAGAGGTTTCTTATATTGTATTTCATGAAAATAACTAATGTGAGTGAATGAGAAGTTAACTGGGGATGAAGAGATTTTATGGCATGACAATAGTTGAATAATATGTATGGATAATGAAATGGAATTATTAGTAATATTGAATTTTCATTATTTTTTTAGAGTTGGTGAGCTTGGATGATCATGGACCCACTAGAGGTTATATGTAATGTTACACCTATTTCATCTTCTTGAAAATAATGTTCATTGGTTTAAAAAATTGGGAAATTCTCGTGTGAAAAAATTGGATTTTTCTAGTGTTTAACTAATTTTTTGGTGTAAACGTGTTGGAGTTTAGAATGAATAATTTTTTCATAAGTGTTCATGAATAAAGAGAAGTAAATCATGATTCGGGGGTATAAAACACACCACAGTATGGATAATTCAGAATATGATGGTTCTATATGTTTTTGAACTACCATCCAATAGAGGATGGCTATGATGTTATCTAGGTAAAGTGAAATAAGGGAAACATTTTAGCATTGTAGAGATGGAACATTTAGTATAATAAAAAAATATCAATATCTTAAAATTACATGTTTCCAGTCTTTAGAATAAGGTTTCACTATAACTGATCAAGATAATAAAAAAGAATACATGATGGGTCAGTACACAACTCCATGACATGATTAGTTATAAATAAGGCCACACAATGAGGTACATGTCATACAATATTGTGGAGAATAAAATAAACGTTAATATATTAAAAAAAGGAGGTTCTTAGTGTAGACATAGAATGCCAAAAAATGTCGAATATCACATTGTGCAGTTTCTGAAATTTTGAGGATCACACTATTGTCAATAAGTGTTTGAAAACCTAGAGGATCAAAACTAAAAAACTAAAGTGTATTAATGGATTAGGATTTAATTTATTGAATTATTTTAGAAAACCTCAAATGACAACATTATTTTTTTTCATAATACTTGGCATTATTTTAGAAAATCATTTGATGGAGAATGAATATCGACACATAAGTTAAAGGAGTCAGTTATTGAGAAAAAATTGTCCCTCTATAGTTCTTGAATATAATCAGAGAATGAAAATTGAATATCATAATTTTATAGAAGAATAAATACGAAGGCATATTGGATTCCATTTCCATAACTAATTTAATTTGAGAGTGATGGATCTATAGGAGAGGAAAAGAGTTCCATAATATTAGATTGAACAAGACAGAGTTCCACTGATTAATTTCAGTTGGAAATTATCCTAATCCTAATGTAAAAAAGGTTATTCTTATGATATCAATAAATAAATAGATTCTACCTTCATATCAATGATTTTATTTTATCAGTTTTTAAGAATGGTAAACATAATAAAGGTGAATATCAAAAGAGAATCAATTCAAGAGAAATGATGCAGTCAAACATTCATGATCATTGGAAATAATCCAAAAATTCTATAAACTATTGAAGTGACAATAAATTTTATAAAATCCCCCCAGTGTTTCTATAAGATAGTGCTCTAGTTTACATCAAGAGGGTGTTCCCTAGTATAAACAGTGTTCCTTTTGGAATCAATGGTATTGCCATAGTGATTGATGTTATATTATAAGGCATTGAATAATTCCATGTATATTATCCTTGGATTATCCCATAATGGGAAACAATGTAAAATCCACATATTTTTAGGATTTAATGTTAATGTATTTTTAATATTTAGGGTTGGATTCAATATAGAGGACCATACTTAACATATTTTTACAAACATGAGAAAAATATCTATATGGCATAAAGGACTAAAAGATTTCAATTAGTTAGAACCTTAATTCTCTTCCCCTATCAGGGTGTTCTAGGTAAACTTGGTCCCATAAGAACTTAAGAATGCATTTGTATATGGTTTCTACTTTAATTATGGAATATGATGGGTGTGAATTCTATATAATGAGGCATCACACATTAAATGAGTATGATTTTTTAAATAAAATATTAAATTGGAATATATCATTTCAATTACATTATGTTAATTATATTTTCATATTACATTTATATTACTGTACTTTATTGACATAAAATTATATTATGATGCATGGATGCATTATATCACGTATGGAAGCACTAATTTAATGTGATTATTCATTCTAATTTTATTTTCTTTCATTAAAATCATTGTAACATAATTTTCCAGATATTTTTTTCTCAATTCAATGATTTTTTTTGAAGAAATGTAGCTTCTTCTTCTTCTCTCACAAGTCTTAATTAATTTATCATCATCCAATTAAGCAATTCTTTTCTTTTTATTCATTAAACATACTATTTTTTTGTTTTCAAATGGGAAAGAGGAAATAAAAATCATTTATTTCTACAGAGCATATCAAAGAATCTTATGTAGAAGAATAGATAATGACCCCTTTTGTGTAAGGGGAAGAGAGAGTCGATGTTGATTCACTATCAAAAAAGATATTTTTTAGTAGTTTATGTAAAATGAATTATTCTATATCCATTTTTTATGAATCAAAACACAATTATTATATTACATACACATATGTGGAATTATTTTAGTTAGATTTTTGTGTAATTTTATCTTCTAAATCTCATGTTTTTGATGATATGATTATGAACATTCATGTTTCTAGAACTTCATGATTTAACTTATACCTTTGAATGAATGAAATATCATTTTAGGTCTTTTGAGTTTTTTCGGAGTGTAAATTGTTCCAAATAAAAATATATATTACCACGATATGTTATTTATACTCAAAATATGTAAATAAGATACCAAGAATTTATGTAATAAATGATGTAACATATTGAAGTGAAAAATATCAAGAGATGTATAATACCTTAGTGTTTTAGTGCTTTTGATTTTTTAAAATATTAGTCCAATCATAGAGATTTTAATTGTATGTATTTTATTTTAAAAGATATATATTTCTTTTTGTAATTTTGTTTTTCAGACCATATTGTAATCAAAGTGTTCTGGGTATGGGAACTTATAATTTTGGAAATTGTGTTCAAAGAAGTACTATGGATAAGAATTAATTGGCTTCAATCTTTTTATCAAAGTGTATATCTAGGGTAAGATATTTTTGTATATTACATTTTTCAAAGATGTTTGGGGATATGAATTATTAATTTTTACTTTTTTATCAAGAATGTTATGAGGTTTCATAACTTTTATCCTTTGGATTTGGGTAATGATCTTCTTTCCATGTTGGATTAAATTCAATGAAGTTACGGTGATAGAAAATTGGATATCCTTTCATGATATTTTTCTGATAATAAATATTTTTTTTCCAAAATCTAATTTTTTTTCAATAATATTTTTCTTTATGTTAATATTTATTATATTATTTTTCATATTCAGTTAGGTGTTATTTTTTGGAATGTTTAGTTATGTTTTTTTTCGTTTTTACTTTAAATATTTTATAATGTTTATCTTCCAAACTACACTTTTCCTGTAGGTTGAATTTTTTAATCATTATAAAAAGAAAAGTTCACCCCTATTAATACTTCCATACTAGGACAACATTTTATATCATATCCTTTACCTAATTTTTTTTCTAATAAAAAACATTTGGTTTCATAGTAGTTCTCTACGTTGTTTAATTCTACTAACTCCTATGTTGAGAAATGATTTTATATGAAATACACTCTATAAGATAAATCAGTATAGAAATTGATAAATTTTTTACCATAATTATTTCATGGTGTTGATTATATATATTAGAAAGATAATATGGAAACATATGTTACTATTACTAGGGTTAATAAGTATTTGATGATGATTGGTGATTACAAGAATTTAGATAAATTGATTCTTGGTAATAATTGATAAGAGAATGATGAATTTTAGTTGAATCGAAAATCATGGAGTACTCTCTTATGTTATTTAGAAATAGATATTTAGTTTTTGGTTTCATTATAAAACTGAAAATGACATTTGGATGAAATTAGAATTTTCAAATTTTAGAACATAAAAATATTCATAAAACCAATAGGGTTATGCTAGGAATTGAGTGTCATATATTTTATTTTATTCTATGAGATTTTATTTCAAAAATTAATTAGAGGATTATGACTTTTTTAAATAGCCTCTAATCACTTGTTATGAATAATATGAGTAATAATTAGTTGATTAAGAAGACAATTGATATATTTTTGAAAATTAAGATTCTAGGAGGATAATTATTGATTACACAAAACAAATTCCTAAGATAAATCTTAATAAATTTATTAAAATATTAATTAAATATGAGAATCAGTTAAAGAGATATATAGAGAAATATAAATAAAATAATTGGTTGAAGTTTTATACTGTAACTCAGAAAGATGATACTTCGAACCATCTAATTAAAAGTATTCATTCTAGAGAAATCATTTATATGGTATTATTATTGAATTTATGGAAGGATATTTTCCTAATTAGTCAATCAAATTAATAAGATGATAGGAAAGAAGGGTTCCAAGAATAATTTTAGGAGATATAAATATGATATGTCTAAAATAAGTTATGATAAGAAAGATGTAATTTTCTAATAGTGTAAGAATATATGTAACATTGTATTAGATTATCCATGAATAAAATGAAAGGATTTGAAATCTAGAAGATCGTATAAGATTTAAGGAAACAATGTTCCAAGAGCTATTACTAGAACTTGGATTGCTAGTGACGATCCGACTTCTGATATCTATTTATATAGTGAAGAAAAAAAATGGATAACCAGATTTTAGGAAACTTATCCTCTAAATGAGACTTGTTAAGTGGAAAAGATAATAACAAAATATCTTATGAATAAAAATTTAGATTGTTCTTATTTTTTTATGATTAACTTGATACTTCATCATTTTATAAAATTGTAGAATATGTGATTTTCTAGGAGAAAATATATATGAAGTTCAAGAAAATAATTGATTAATCTAATTTTAGTGATTCTAAGGCTAATGATATAATTTGTAAATTTACATTTGAATTTATAGTAAAATTTAGTGCTTGTTTATTATATTTTAAAGTTAAGGATGTAGTTGTAAAAATGAAATTTTTTATTAAATATTTGGATAATTTTGTTTCTAATTTTACTACCAGAATGGTTAATTTTGATAAAATTAAAGACTTAAGAAAAATATCTAAATCTTCATTAAAATATGGTTATTCATCTTCTGAAAATTTATATTTTTTACCCAAATATTTTTTTAATAAATTGGAACATTTTAATTATGAATGTTAGAGGGGGGGGGGGGGGGTCACTAGAATAATATAACTTCCTTGAATAAGTTTCAATCTATCAAAAATTATACATTTAATATTTATAAATAATTTTAGTTGTTTAACACCATAAAGGTAAATAAATATGGGTTCTAAATTCCTTTTTATTACATTATGGAATCAAAAATGTTTTAGTTCCCAACTTTTCACCTTATATATTTAAGGAAGGAAGGATTAATACCATTAGTTAAAACATATGGTATATGGATAGTGGTTGTTCCTAACACATGAACAAAAAAATTCTAAATTCCAGAACATACAAAAAGTGAAGGGAGGGCATGTTACTTTTGGAGACAATGTAAAAGGTCAAATAATTATAATAGGTTATGTATCATTTCAAGGAGAGATAATAATTATGAATGTCCCTTATGTTTTAGGAGTTATGACCAAACATATAAACATAATTAAATTAGGTTATGAGTGTGAATTTTTCACAAGGATTTGATTTTTTATCTACAGATAAGATTGATAATTTTTTATATATTGACCTATAGGACCCTAAAATCCAAAACGTTCATTTCCTTAGTGTTATTGAGTATAAGTCTTGTAATTGTAATAGGATATTCAGTTATTACAGTCTTTGTACATTAGTAAAACAATATAAAAAAAATGAGAAAGATCTTCCAGAACATAAATTTAATTATTCAAATATATCGGATCCTTACAAATAATGTAATCAACATAAGTCTATATTTAAACCTTGTGGTCAATTATTAACTTCAATAACATTATAATTGGTGAACATGGAACTTTTTGGGCCAACAAAAGCATAATATATATGAAGAAAATGCTATATATGTTTCATAGTAGATGATTACACCATAATTACTTGGGTTTATTTTCACACTCTTAATTCAAAATAATTCTCTATTTTAAAAGGGTTTTCCCCTAGTTTAAAATATGAAAACTCTCCCATTATCCATTCATAGATTGTTCATGCTGGAAAGTTTGTAAATCATTCTTTTAAAACTTTTTTTAGTGACAATGGAACTGGAAATATTTTTTCAGTATGAAGAACTACACAATAAAATGGTGTGGTAGAAATAAGAAATAAAACACTCTAATAAACAGGTCAATTTATGTTGTATGAATATTTTATTTTATTGAATTTTTAAAATGAATCCATGATTACATTTTGTTACACTATAAATTAAGTTTTAATTTTCACATTAAAATAACACACTATGAATTTTATAATGAAATGAATCTTATAGTTTGTTACTTCATTGTTTTCAAACAGAATGTGTTCATAAAAAATACTAAAGATAATATTTATAAATTGGATCTATCATATGGTAAATTATTTTTTCTTGGATACACTCTTCTGAGTAAATCTTATCATGTTTTCAACATACATACACATTCCATTAAATAAACGGTACATGTTAAGTTCAATTAATATTCGTTTGGTGACATTAAAACATTTTTATTATGAAATTAAAATGGATTTCGTTTCTGAATCCCCCTTTAATTTAATTTTGGTATATAATCACACAAACTAGTTGTTATCACTTCAAATGACTAACTAAAGAAATATAATCATTTGGTTGATGTGAAGTAATGTATCCTTTTACCTAGAAACTAGTTAATATTTAAGAATCATACTATTGATAATGTAATTAATGATATATATCAACTTGTTATAATAAAAAGAATCTTTTTTAACAAATATGATCACTAATCATTATTATATTAATTTTAACCCAAAAAAAATTGATGGTTCCTTGGGTAATGAGATAGAAATAACTTCTATGTAGGGGGGAGATTATTCACTTTAGAATAAACAATATTTGGAACCCAATTGAATGCCCCATAAATATTATTGTAATTGAGGTTAAATAGATCTTCTAAAATAACTATTACAAAAAAGGAACTATAGTTTATAATAGGTCTAGACTTGTCACTGAGTGTTATAACCAACACAAGGACATTTATTGTGGAGAAAATTATTATTTGGTAGCTCTAATCAAATAAATAAAAATTCAATTATATTTTACTACTCATTTTAATTTTATTCTATTTAGAAATGTATTTAAAGAGTTCCTTCCTTAACAGTTATGTTTAAGAGAATGTTTATGTCAATCAATCTCTAATTTGTAAAGATACTACTTTTTTAGAACATTTTTATGGAATTACCGATGACCTTTACAAACTTAAATAAGCTCTAAGATAAAGGATATATATATTATCAATATATTTAATCCAAAATAAATTTTCTAAAGGAACGAACAGTACCACTCTTTATCAAGAAAAATTTTAATGACTTTTTAATCAGTGGAATTTATATCTATGACATCATTATCAAATATAACTAAAGTTCATATATAGATAGTATCTTGAAACTCATGTAAAGTTAATTTGAGATGGGTATGATGGTTAAAATAAATTTCTATCATGGAATCCAAATAACTCAGAAGCTAGAAGTAACAATATTAACTCAATTTAAGTATATTAAAGATTTACATAAGCAATTTTATTTGTTAATCTTCTGGTAAGTACTCTAGTACAAAAAAATTATAATATTGATCTAGATGAAATTATAAAAACAATATATCACAAACATTATAGAATAATGATTAAAAGTTTACATTAATTTATAGTAAATTGAAAAAAAATAATTTACTCTATTTTCATATATGAAAGATTCCATGATTATTCAAAAGAGTCTCATCTTAAGGAAGTGAAATGGATCTTATATTACCTAAAAATAATATAATAAAATGGATTATCCTATTTTTATAGATCTATGTTTACTCTTAAGAGTAATTTTTAATTAGATTTTAGTGAATATATAATTTATAGGAATATTACTTTAGGGATTTTTCATTTTCAGGTAGTGGATTAAGTTTGTGGTCTTGTAAGAAGGGATATTTGATTATAATTTTCCATATTTAAGATAAATAGATTCTATCTTGATGTTGTTTCAATAAAAAATTTTTGGATATTGAAGAAACTCACTAATTTTAGAATTAGTTTCACTCAAATTATAATTTTTTATGATAATACTAGTGCTATTTTCTTATTCATGAATCTGACAGAATAGTCATGAGAAACACACACACTAACAAGACACCATTTCCTTTAGGATCACACATAAAAATGATATATTGTTTTCAAATTTATTAGAACATAGAATTATCTTGCTTATATATTTAATAAAAATTTTCATTATGAAATATTAAAATAAATTAAATAGAATATAGGTCTGATCAGTGTTAATTGATAATTTTTTATTTTTTATTAATAATTATCCTAATATTAAATTACTCTTTGATAAGGAGAAATAAATTTATTTATATAGTAATATGATATCTCTTAATATAGGTACAACTTGTATTTTATAATATCTTATAATGAAATATAAATAAATATTTTTTGTATCTAATAAAAAATATTTATTTTATGCATGATACATTATAATCATAATATAAATTATATTCTTAAAGTAAATTTTTGATATAACTAATTATCTTATGAAGATACTCATGAGGTACCCCTCACTGAAATTATTATTATATAGCTTTGTAAAACTAATGATTATTATTATATAGCTAATTTAATTATCTAATATATTTATATGTAGTTGTGATATTATTCTGATATATATCTTATGCTTATTATTTTATTTTTTTTCTTATAAAGAACATGTGGACATAGTTTATTCGCATATAGCACATTTTAATTCCAATTCGGATTACCTCTATTAGATTAAATTTCTTATTATTATTTTAATATCTCTATTTTTTTATATTATTGATAATCTCAAAGGGGATATATGTATACCAAATAAGGGATATAATTTATAGTAAATAAAACAAATTGGGAGAGATGATAAGTATGGGGAGAAATATAGTAAACATTATAATGGAATAAAGTTTTACATAACTCCTTTAATATTTCTATAGAAGTTAATTCCATAAAATTATTAATAGTTTTTAATTTATCTTCATTTATTATCTACCTTCTTATTTATCATATTTTGTGATTATCAAAAAGTGTGAGTTTATTATGTCACTATACTAAATTTACTTCTTATCGATACACTATTTTGATGAATCTCAAGACAGACATTATATTAATTTAAAATGATGTTTTTATTAGTTATGCTTTATTTTGATTTATATTTTGAGTCACATGTTCAAGATGAGATGAATTTGAACATTCATGTTTTTAGAACATCATGAAGTCCCTTGTACCTTTGAACAAATAAAAGTTCACACTAAAGGTTCTAAGATTGTAATGAGTGATATTTCATCTCAAAGACATTAGAGAATACATTTATGATGTTTTTACACTCAATTTGAATAAATAGAAGACAAAAGGATTCTAGGAAAAATGATGGATCATTATAAAGTGATGAATTTTTATAGCTACATACTACCTTAGTGTATAGGTGATTCTGATTGTTGTAATTTTCAATATGACCTTATGGATTCTAATCATGAGTATATAATTGTAAAATCTCTATGTTTCCTAGTGTAGTTTTTTTTGATCAACCTGTGAGAAAAGAGTTTTGGGGATATGAACTTTTATTTATCAAAATTTTTTTCAACAAATTCATAGGTATAAGTATATAAATTATTATCATCTTCTAATCGAAGAGGATCTTAGGGGTATGAGTTTTTTGTCACTAATATTTTTTTGAAGAACTATGGGAATATTAATTGTTTCATTAAATATTTTTTATCATGGTAGGTATGGGTTTTTGAACTTTTATCCTTCACATCTGGGTATTCATACATATTTTTCGTAAGATTAGAAGTGAATAATTTCTATGGATAGTGAATTTGATATACTTTATTAGTGTTTTTTGAGGTATAAAAATTATTATATGGAACCTAATTATATTTTTAATTTATGTTTTTATATATGTTATAACTTTTTTTCATTAAACATACTATTCAGTTATGTTTTATCTTCCGAATCATTTTAAAATCATTGATTTTACTATTATTGTTACTATAAATTATTTGAAACATTTATATTCCAAACTATACTTTACCTAGTTGTGTAAAATGTATAAAGTTTATAAAAAATTCATTCACCACTATATTAATGATGTAATACTATGATAATGAAACACAATTCAAAGAATTCATCTTATTAGTGTATAAGAAAGAGTGTTATTAGTCCTGACAATTTTGATGAAAAATGGATGTAATGTTGAATCATGTTTATTTGCATAATAGTCATGGCCTAGGTTGAGGAAATTAAACACAATTTATAGAATATATCATCCTCTAATAAATAGAATAAAATTTTTAGATTCATAGATAACGAGATAGTTTTTGATAAAGAAGTAAAGATGTTTTATTCCTACATCAAGCTAGTTATTTTTTACTCAATTACTTCAAGGGTGAATAGATTTGACATCAAGGTAACTTTTATTGGTATTGAAATTATTTTTAGGTGAATAATAATAGGAATTATACAATCTATTTTGAATATTTTTTCTTTGAAAAAATATACCTTGATGAAAAATAGAAGAAGTTAGGTGGAAAACATGGATTAATAGATTAATGATGATCCTTCTGAATTATCAAAATAGATTTTTATTTCATATTTTTTAAGTCACTATACCACATTGAAATAGAGATTATGATCATGTAATATTGAAATATGTATACATATATAATTTCATGTATTCCAAAATTCCATTTAATTTGGTTATTATGATTTTTAGGATGATTAATGTAGTTTCACATGATAAGGTATAGGTAAACTGATCCTAGATATATGGTGGATTTACATTAAGTTTGCATTATATATGGGATATTATATTAGATTAGACTACATAGAATATACCAAGACAAAATAATTATATAGATAAAGTTATGTTAGTATATATTCCAATTTAATGGGATCTATAGTGTAATACCTACATTGATAAACTTGTCGGTTTATTAAAGGATTATAAACTTTTGGAGAACCTTATAGAATTAAAATGAGAGGCAAGAAAATTGCTTCCTCTTGGTCAAACATAGAGGGCAATTTTGGTTACTTCACCTAACATTTAGGGAGATATCTCAAAAAATAAAAAGAAGAAGGAGAATAATGTTAAAAATAAAGTGAAAAATAATTTTTTTTCCACATACAATTTTACCAAAATAATAAATGAAATTGAATAAAAGAATAAATTGATTAAGTCCAAGACCTATATAAATGTTATGAATTTGTCAAATATCTCAAAAATAAAATAAAAATCATGTATATATCACTATAAATATGATTAGTTATAATTTAGAGGACTAGAAGTTTTCTGAAATAAAGGAATGTATTAATAATATATGAAGTTTCATAAATTCATTGCATATGGCTAGAAAAACCAATGTATATATTTCTAATATCAAAAATAAAGGGATAAGAGTTAAGGAAAATCATCCTTTATATCTAGAGTTATAAGTTTTACAAGAATAAGTAAAGGTAGATAGAAAATATTATTTTTTGGGATTAGAAACACATGAATCATCTTTGAAAAAATCCTTAACATCTTAGAAAATTAATATTTCACTATGAAATATGGTTCCTCTCTGAATGGAAAGGCACATAATCCACCACAAGATATACCATCTAATAATCTGAAATCTAATAAGGATGCGATGATAAGAGGATATATAATGAAGGACTTTGATGAAAAATATAAGATCAAGTAATTAAAAGTTTTGAAATATAAAATCACTAAAAAACATCACAATATGATAAAGGTTCATTGAGGAAGTAGTTTGTACCTAGAGATAAATTATAGGCAAGAGAAAAATAGAAAGAATAGTTATTATCCATGGTGATTGTAATGGGTTGGATATTGATTCTATAAAATAGATTCATGTTAATGATGTTCAGTTAGAATAATCTATTATGGATCAATCATGGCCTTTAGTTAAATTAGATGTATGTACATTCCATTCTATTACTAAAAAACACAATGATAGGAAGTGAAACACCTGACCACCTTTTTTTCTTATAGAATCACCGAAATTTAGATCATCAATCAACTAGAAGTTCATGTGTATATTTTCATACATAGAAAAACATAACTTGTAGAAGTAGAACTCCACTGACCATGAGTATGAGAGTTAAGAAGTCATTACACATTGACCATTTCCCAAACTCAAACTCACAAAAAAATCAAGTAATACTCAAAAGAATTCAAGAGAATAGAATTAAAAAAATGGAAGAACATAAAAGTTTGAATGAGAAATTTGTTTAACTTTATTTTGATTAATTTTCCTATGTGAATTGGAGAAACACTATAACTTTCATTTCATTCAACAGAAGTAAAGGGTTAACTTCCACTCAAAAAATTAGATTGTAATATTTTATTATAGTGGATTAAAATTTTGTAAGACTAAAAAGAAATAGCTTTTACTATTCATATTAGAAATGAACCATTAGTATCATTACCTAAATCCTTTTATATAAAGAATTATATTTGTAAATTGATTTCATTGCTATCCCATATTCATGGAATATATAATATTTGGAATGTTGTTAATGATCTCTTGTTTGTCTGTTAGACTGAACTACTTACCTTAATAATCACTTAATTACTCTTTTTTAAATAAATTTTTTCAATTTGATAAATTTTCTGGACCACTATTGATATGGTCAAAAGATATGATCATCTACTAAGTCTGCAACCTCCTATAGAGTTGAACTATTATTCTCTACACATCGATCAAAAACACCTTCCACTAACCATATAAAAATGAATTTATATTCGATTAATGAAATAATGGTAAAATGAAAAGTATTTCACATCCTAAAAAACTCACTATTTAATAATTGTATTAGGAAAACATTGAAAAAAACTTTAAAAATTTAGAAAACCCATTTCTCTTCTCCTTCAATAGTATATAGTATTTCAAAAATTCCATTATATTCACCCAATCCACACTGAGGTATATTGTTTCCTCATACATTCTTCAATAAATATTTAAGTGAAGTTTTATATTATAGTTTGGATTTTGGATCTATTATAGAGATCAAACACGTTTTCCTTTAGCATATTACTAATAAAGTGGTGATTCAGGTTGATTTTCTTTTTTCTTTTTTGTGAAAATCATATTTTTTTTAAAAAGAGAATAAATCTTTGGATATCGTAAAAAAATTACATTTCCCAAATTCTTCTATGTTAATTTTAAAAACGAATTAACAATACCATTTCCTTCCCTACATCCCTTATATTTGTATACACATATTTGGTTTTACATAAAGTATCAATATTCAATTGGATTGACATCTAATAGATTATAATTCCACCAAAGGTAAACACACATACATCTATGTTCATTATATTATTTAAATATCTATTGAATTTCACATCCATAAAAAATTAAAAATGATATTCATCCCCAAATAATATATCCCCATATTCTTTTCATTTTAATTAATGATTGAACCATTTGATGGCTTCCAAGTATTCCCTTACAGGTTTCAACATAAAACAACTTACAACCCCCATAGAAAACTCAATATATGTCTGAGTAACACTGATTCAATATATTAAGTTTTTAATATCTGAATCATATGACACTTTTTCCATGAACCAGTCTTCTTCCATTACTATTGTTTTTTCCTAAGACAGTATGAAGTGTCCAAGAAGAGGATCTATGGAAGACATAAATCTAATTATATCAAATTTTCCATAACTATCATGTTGTATTCCTTATGAGATAAAGTTAATGTCGTATCCTTTCTATCCCTCTATATCCTATCCTAAAATATCTCATTGGCTTGTCCATGATCTTTCATTTTGATATTTTAGGATGACTTACACTTCAATTTTTGAACCATTATTTCATCCATTCTAACTATAAACATGTTATTGAAATATAAAATTAATATTATGATAGTTAAATCATCTAATTTATTTTGGTAATATATTTGATATTCAATGCACCTACAAAAGACTTATTTCAGCATAATATTATTGAATTTATGATTCCCTTTTCATATTGTTTTCTTCATCACCTAAATAATTTTTCAATTTACATACTATGTTCTAATTCTCATATTTTGTGAAGCCTACTTGTTACATCTTGTGAAATTTTTCATCCATGTAACCATGATTAAATTTTATTTTTTACATCAATTTATTTTGTGTTTAAATCATTTGATGCAACAATACATAGCATTTTCTAGAATGTTGAATGTTTAACAAATAGTGTGAAAATTTACAATAAATCAACATTGTCCTTTTATTTAAATCCCTTAACAACCAACCATGTTATATAATTTGTCTTTCTATTAGCCACCTCTTTCATGTGATAAACAAAATTATTCTCAAGAACCCTTTCTATTTTGGTAAATAAAAATGATTCCTAGTATTTTGAACTTTAATGATTTATTTTTTTCATTCTTGTTGGATATACACATTTCTATGTCAAGTAGAAATCACTCTTATTCTATAAATTTAGGCTCCCCTACATATGTCAAGAGTATAAAATATATATCATCCCCAAACATTTGAAACAGTATTTGAATTCCAGTTCAACTCCACCCCTGAGATAGATACATTGAATTGATTGAATCATCTCTTACTTTTAAATCTCTAAAATATTATGGTCCTAATCAATCTTCATCCACTGTTGAAATATTTATCATTTCTACTAAGGGTCAAACCTCACATGTTCTGGTTCTTTCATCATTTTTATTTGAGTTATCCAAAAGTATTGTTCTTTCATTATTCATAGTGTGATCAACCTAGACATTGATAATTGATTTTCCTCATTCAAATTCATTTCTCTCCATTTTGCAATCATTACATATAATACTATCATTGAATATAAAACATATATTGTTGATGATTTGTCATATATTCTTATCCTATAGTTGATATAAAAAATTTTCATCCCTATATCTAATGGAAAAACAGATTTTCATTTTTTCTGAAGCTTATTGTGAATATTTGAATCATCTTGAACATACACCAAGATTTCATTGAAATTTTGAGTAGCTAATATCTGACCATTTTTCATAATTATAACTCCTTTAGAATTCATTGATTCACTGTTGATGCTGGATTTTTTTAGAAATGATACACCATTGTGTTGAGTGACACTCTTTTAATCCCCCAGTATATTCTTGAGCACATCCTTAGACTTAAATCATTCTATATTAAAGATTTATTTATTTATTAATCCATATAATTTGATTATGGGTTTTTTCACTTTCTTCTCATGTTTTATCCCCTTAATCATGTCAAAGTTATGAATTGTATATCTAGTGAAATAATATTCCTTATCTGAATAGATAATCTTTATCATATGACCATATTCGATTTCTTCCATGTCATTAAATTGAATATAAATATAAAATATATCACAATTATGATTCAAAAATTATATCCATACTATCTAGTTAAATCATAAATAAATGATAAAAAGTGGAGAAAACCACAGTAAGATTGAACAAGGGTAATTCCCTAAACATCAATGTAAATAATGACCTAGACTAAACAATATAAACATTATATCAAGTTTTTATAATTGTTAAAGCATTATAAAAATAGACCCCCTTAGGCCATATTAGTCTAGTTCCCTTGAAAACATGGAAACATAAACACTGGTGCATAAATGAGATTCATTATATCCAACTATGTTCTACTTGACTAACACCGTTCTTAGATAGATAAAACATAATATTCATATTTAAAGTATGAGGGAAAGGAAACATAAAAAGGGGTGATCTCAGATGTTGAGTAAGGGAAAAAATGGATATATGTAAACATACTCTTAAGTATAAGGATATGAGGACATGATTCTAAAAATAAAATATGAAACCCTACAATTCAAACATCATAAACATAAATCACATCATAAATATTGAAATTTGATTATACATAAATCATAAAGAAATAATGAACATAATATATGAAATAATATCATAGGAATAATACATGTAATTGTGGAAAACACATAAGCATATAATATGATTTCATATTAGTAAAGGAATCACTGCCAAGGAATTCTTAGTGGACAAAGAACTTTTCTGAACTAGGTTCACTTTGTATTTCCGCCCTGTATAATGAAATCGAGTTCACTCCTCATTCAAGCCCAGTAATGATGAACTTAGTTCAATCCCCATTCTAAATATGCATATCTATTGATATATAAATATTTACCCAATACATTGGAGGGAGATATACATCCAACCCATATCATAATGAAACCATACATTCATGTTAAAAAAATCATAAAAAATCATATCAAAACCCATTAAATGAAAAAAAATTCATCCTAATTTCCACATTGAGAGGAGGTAAGAGAATAATGATCAATCATTGTTTTGTGAGGAAGGAGTTCTATGTATACAAAAACAGTCTGTTCATTACCCATTAGATGGATGTGTGTCAATGTGTAGGTCAAACTATAAGAATTAAAAATTTTCATTATATTAAGGATAATGGTGTTCTTTTTTTGAATAAGGGGATTGAAGAGGATGGATAATTAAAATTAGATAAAGGAGTTGAGAAAAGATGTTACCTCTTCTTTGGGTAACTCTTATTGGTTTTCAGTAACAGATTTTCTAGGATTGATTTATTCAAAAATGTTCTCTTGAAGAAGTAATTTACATATTTTTGACATTTATTTGGGTAAATATCTTCCAAACTTATGTGTCATGAGAGATGTGTGGAAGTGGGAGGAGAGGATTCATTTTTATAGTGGAGGAGTGACACTCTTGTAATATTTTGGAAAAGGGAAAAAAAGACACATGTTTTATTGGAAATTCATACAATAATGGTCCAAATTTAAAAACATGGGGGATATGGTAAAAATATTTCTATAAAATATCTTTTGAACAAGTTTCTAGGTTATATTAGGGCTTCTGTTCTGGGTTTAATACCATATTAAGCTTTATTTAATCTTAATCGTTTTAAATAATTTTAATTAACTTCACAAATATTTCGATTAAAAAACTAATTTTAACTTATTAGAAATTAGAAATTATTTTTATTAAATATATGGAATCCATTTTTCTAAATATCAATCATTTAAGTGGAAGAAATTAATTTATATTTAATTCCGCAGATGGGATGACAATATAAGTTTTTAAAGTATGTTTATTTGAAATTTTTCTTGGTTTTGTAATAAATTTTAATGTAAAATTATTTAAAATTACATAAATTGGATAAATTAATAAAAAATTCGATAAAATTAAACCATAAAATAAATTGTAAATATTATTTAACCTTATAAATAAACTAAATGAAAAAGTAGTTTGAGTTAAATTTCAGTATTTTTCACTATCCACTAAAAAATAAAACATCATAGAAAAATATCCAAAAATCACCCTAACATATTTTTTTATAATTCCAAAATCAATTTTATTTTAATAATTTTTAAATTACCAAAATTTTAATTTAAAATAGTTTCTTCATTAAAAGGTGGTAAATCTGCCTTAATAAAAATTTTGGTTTTTTATGTCGAATATTGGGTTTGTTCTTTTATTATGCCTAAAAAATATATTGTATGAATATAGAAAATATTTTATTGAAAATATAAAATATATTTTACATTAATATCACTAAATAATATAAATTAATTTATTTTATTAGCATAAAACAACTTTGTGTGCCATAAAAATAGTTTTCTATAAAAATATTCCATTTATATTCAATTGGTTCATATATTTATTGTAACTAATGAATTCATTTTATATTTGTTTAAACTATATTTTTACATAAGATGGTAAATACTATTAAAATCCACTAACTTATTTTCTAGGTTATGTCTTAATATAATATGTTAATAATATATAAATGTTTGGTAAGACTCAGTTTTGCATGTTACGCAAGGCATCGTGGAAAGTCAGTCTTGTGTATAATGTAAGCTAACCTATATGTTACATGTCGATAAATATAACCTTTATGTAGTGTGTTGTGTGTTATTAACATAGTATTGTGTATAATTCATTCCAATCATAGAGATTTTATATATAAATATTGTTTTCATTATTCTATAAAATGAAAATTTTCAACAATATTAAATGAATTGAAAAAATATTATTTGACAAAATCTAAGGGTGTTACAGTGTGGTATTCCTTCAATATAAATTAAAATACACCATACTTTTCTTCCAAAATAACATTAAAAAATTATAATTTCCAGGTTATTGATATTAATTATTCCCTTTTTAATCAAAACATTGATTTTGTGCACAAAGAGGTGAATGAGCCTTCAATGTTAATCTTCTAGACCATTAGATATTTATATTCTAGAATTTTTAATTCTATATGAAATTATGGTAATGTAAAGAGTTATATATTTTATCCATATTTCTACCACCATAGATCCTTATGTTGTTATCCATACCCTGTTGGAAAATTTAGTATAAGAACCATTTTCATTAGTATTTTTAATGGAAAAAAGATTTTTTCGTAGAACAAGGATGCTCCTAACTCTTATGATTTTTGAGAATCATTCATTATTTATTGGATAATGTATCCTTTTAAAAAACATTATAGGGATCTATTATCTTCTGGATGAAATTTTCCATGATTCTCAGATACATAAATAATAAATAATCTGTTGTAACAAGTTTATCTCCTTGTAATTTTTTATTTCTTTTTAATGTTACATTGTTTCCAAAATTATAACTTGCAAGACCAGGGTCGGCCAACTTAATTTTACTTAATTCTTGAGACATACAATATAATAGTTTCAACACATAAAATTTCTTCAACTGAGGTGGCCATCCTCATCCATTAATATTAAGGTCACTTCTAGATGGTACATGGACTTACCTCCACCTAATCCCATTATTCATGATATATTTCTCGATATCCTTAAACAAAAAATCGATCTTTCCACTATAATTACTAATCATAGTTAGCATCATATTATTTATATCCATTATTGAAGATAGCATAAGTGACACCCATACATCATTCATGAATGTTACCCTGCTTGTAACACCCTGAGATTTTATGAAAAATATTCTTTTAATTTCATTAATGTCTTGTGCTACACCAAGATTACCTTGCACTATACGCAACACCGTATTAGCTTGCAGTATACGCAACACTATTCTTGGATCGTGTTAGACACAATTTTGATAATAGTTATTCTACGCAACATTGCGTATATATATATATATAAAATATGGTTGGATTCTTTTATATGAAACAACTAAGTATTATTTCACAACACGCAACCCTGACTTGGCTTTCATTACACACAATCGCGACCTTCCCCAATAGCGTGTGTTGTACGCAATACCGGGTTTTAATAAACAATGATATATTATTATAATATTGTCATGAACTAGCTGTTATGAATAGTATTAACTAAATTTTGAATTTTATAACATTATTATTCATCTTACACATTTTCTAGAACATGGTTTAAAAACAAAATAAATTTTTCGGGTAAAATAAGTATTTTTCAAAAAATGCAGTTTTGCCGCCTTTTGATGGCGCACCCACTTTAAATATAGTTTTTGACATGTTTATATGTTAAATTTGACAAAATGAAATTCTTCTTTTGAATCAAGATATAAAAATTTACATTAGATAATGTTTTGATATTTTTCTAATAACTTTCATATTTTAATGAATAGTAATAACCCGCTATATTTTAATTAAAAACAACTTTTTTCATCGTAATATCTTATGTAGTTAAATTATAATATTGAATGGTTTTAATGTATAAATAGAATATATTTTTACCATTTAATATTATGTATGTCATTATCATTGATTTTACCTTGAATTCGTAGGTTAAATCAATTCAATCTTTTGCAATGTTTTAAAGAAAAACCTGTTTTCTTTCAACAACGAGATTAATTTTAATTTAATTTCTGCATCTTTTGTGTATTAAATTTGGAAAAATGGATTTCATATTTGGAATCAGTGGTTCCAAATTATGTTAAAAAGCTACTTTTTATTTTTGGGAATTATGAATAGTAACTACGGTAAATTTTATTTACCATAGTTAAAGGTAAATCGGGTAATTAAGGGTAAATATAATATTTTAAAATTACCCTAAAAATTCTCAAAATCCTATTAGATGATTAAAAGTCGACCCATATCACATATGTGTCATATTAGATTCATTTAATTAAATTTTTTCAATGAAAATAATTTAATTATTATTAAAACCAATGAATGTGACAACATGTCAATTTCTTAAATTATATAAGTATAATAATTTTAACATAGTGATAAAAATCATAAAACTTCGAACATGAATAGTCTCCAGAAAGCTAAAAAAATTATCTACATCATGAGAATTTATTTAGAATTTTTTGGGATGAAATAATTATCATTAATTGTGACACAATAGTGATGCAGAAATTATTTATCTAGTGAAAAATCAAGAATATAGTTTTTATTAAACTAATAGTGACCATAAAAGGCACAGAACCTTGACCAAAACTTATTGGTCTTTTAAATTTAAACAATAATCATCCAATGGTCGAATATTTGACCATTTGGAGTCTTATACAAGCAATTATGGCACTTATATTATTTTATTTTAAATGATGCCAAAGTTGTCACCTTCATAATTTAATAAATATAACAATTTAAAATTTGTGATTTTAAGATGATAAATTCGAGTAAAAGTATTATTGTGAAAGGTAATATATTTATCTTCATCATAAGATTTTATTTTAAATTTTTATGCAATAAATAAGTATATTAAATAATTATTAAAAAAGGATGTAGTATTTATTTTATTAAGAGATAAACCAAATAAATGGTTTTAAAAATAATAAAATAAATATTATATGAACTATTTAATGTGATCCACTAATTTTATAGATACATATGACCTTTTATTAATATATTAAATCTTTTAGTTTGAACATATCTTCTGTATATATTTTATTTAAATGCAAATAAATGAATAGTGTCAAAATTGACACTATTGTTATTTTATAAAACAAAAACATATTATAAAATTGTTTAAAAATCATAAAAATATTTAAAAATTATAAATTTAAATTTATATGGTCTATAATGTTATAAAGTAAACAATTATGGAAAATTCACAACAAATAAGTAATTATTTGTTATAATTTAAAATTTTGAATTTTATTACCACAAATAATCTTAAATAGATTAAATAAGAATAAATCAAAATGATAAGGTTTAAAATAAGATTCAAACATGTCTAAATTTGATTGGTTGATGATATTACAACCCTATATCATCAAATATTTGAATATGAGTAATTTTTGGAGGTTTTTAAGTGGGGTTAGATTTATTATAAATTAATATTTTTAAGAATTCCAACGGTGCCCCTCTCCTCCCTTATAAAAGGGCACCTCCTCCCTCTCTTCCTCACACAACTTTGAGCCTTCAAGCTCGGCCAAACCCTGCCAAAATCTCTTCTCCACTTCCCTAGTATCATCCTAGAGGTTCTTCTCTTCTTAAAAGACCATCTTTAGTTCATTAAGTGGAGGTTAAGAAAAGGCGCGTCAAAAAGAGGTAATATCCATTACAGATCTTTTTCAATTTCTTTCTTCTTCAACTTCTTCTGCTTTAGTTGTTTCATGATAAAGTAATAACATCATTATTTCTTATATACTGATATGTTATTATAAATATGAAAAAACTCTAATTAACCTTCTATCCATCCTACGGAAAAAGGAAATCACCGCGCGTGCGTACGTACGTAATACCATCTCCACGCCGTGGTGTAATCTATTTTCCGCCACCACCTTAATTGGATGGGTATAATGGTGTAATGAGTAACTATATATGATTATTATAGAGTTATATTCATACTTAAATAGTATACATACCCTTCAACACAATTCCACGACCATGGGAACGATATCATCGCTCGTGCGTACGTACGGACTACCGTCTCCACGATGCGTTGAGATTCATTCTCCATGTTAACGATTTAAGAATGATTATAAAGTATATATAATAAATAATAATGAAATATATGACATTATAAGGCTACTGGATTTATGTATATATTTATGTCATCTACTTACTTCCATTCAAGACAATAAGGAAAGGAAAACAGCGTTCATGCGTACATACGGACTACCGTCTCCATGAATGGTGTGTTTCATTTCATTTATATATTTATCATATATATATATATACTGAATATATATGATATAAATCATGTTTTATATTCTGGAAGTAAGTAAATCATGATATAAGTAACAATAATGTCAAGAACAACAAGTCCAAACACCTACGATAAATGAAACAATTTTACCCAAAACGCTTCTTTAACATGGAATTTACAAAAGAACGGGTAATATAAAGTCATAAGTGAACCATATATGATATGATAACAATGAATATGATTCTGTAATAAGTTAATTACATTATTCAAATCATTATACAGGAGGCTCGGACACTTACGAAGAAAATTAGACTTAAGGTAAGGGAAAATATCACAATCTCATTTTTATCCGAGATTGTTTTTACTTTGGCATTTACTAGGGTGTATTTTATCATGCACATACATGTTTCCTCAATATGTAATTTTGTTTCCATCTACTTACAATAGTTAAAATCCAATTTTACCCTTCGGTGAGTTTTTAGTAAAGAATATGAAAGGAATCTTTTGTCGTTTTTCGTACAAGGTACTTTTTGACTTTTCCGACAAAAGTACAAAAAATGTTTTTTTTAACTTATACGGCATGAATGGATTTTTAAAACATTATTTCCAAGAACTTTCCTTTACAAGTTTTCATGTTTATTTTCAATCATCTTCTTTTAGTTTAAATTTGTATGACATGTTAAGAAAGGAAAAATGTTTTTGAAGAAGAAAGGATATTTTCCTCAAGAATGGAGTTAAAGTGTTTTATCAAAATTATTTTCCATCTAAGATAATAAAGGGTTCTGTTTTTTTATCCATATTATTACATGGATTTGATTATTTTGTGATGGAAATATTTTTATGAATTCCTTTTTATTATATGAATTGTTTTATTACGTCATGTTGTTTAAGAATCCCAATTTTATTACATGGGTTATGCTATGATGTATGGTTTATGATTTTGTGGCACACATAAGAATGGTATCAGTAAGAGAAGGGTGGGACCTATATCACCCTCCAATGCATTGGGTATAGATTTTATATCTCATGAGATAGACATGGATGGAACGGTAGGTTATACCGGTTCAGTGAAAAAGGACTGGAACGAGGGTGACTCAGTTCAGAAAGGGACTTTGTCCACTAAGATAGTCTTGGCAATGAGTCTTGACTAACAAGAAATGATTCTCTATGATTATGCTTGTATGCCACAAAGTTTCATGTTTTAGGTTATGATTATTGTGATTACATTTCGCTGCCATGATTTATCCCATATTATGAAATTATGATCTCTTTTGCAGGTAAAGATTTCCAAAAGTTATGTGCTTATGTATATGATGTGATTGAAATTTCTTTTGTTTACCCTTACTGAGTATTTGAGCTCACCCTTTTATGTATTCTTTTCCCCAGGATATAAAGAATGGTTTTAGGTATAAAAAAAGGAAGATCTTTATGGGAGATGTTGAAGATCTTTCACCAGGATTAGAAGATTATATTCCGAGTTTCCAAAGACACTAAACTATTACGATCCTTGTGTGTGTGTTTTTGTTTTGTACTAAGTATTTTGCAAATGTAATGTAATGTCAATGTACGTCAGGCTTCAGCTCTCTACAGTTGGTATCAGAGGAAAGGTATAGTCAACCTTTGGAAACTAGGATGCGAAAGCGTTAGTGAGATCCCTAGAGTAATTTCTATGGTATGTCCAGGGATGTCCCTAAGGATAAGTATATGTATAAGATACAGTCCTAGAACTATGTTAATGATCATAGAATTTAACCTAAGAAGTTAGATATTGAGGATACTTCCCCTTTCTATGTTGTTTTCTCTAGCATGATTTTTGCCTCTCACAAAATTATTTTTGTGTTTTAGTTAATGGAGGGAACCAAAAGGAATTAGGTTAACATTAAATCCAATGGACAAATTGGTGACTATGACAAACAAAATTGTGTAATGCCTAGAGAGAAAGATGTTGTGATTATGCCGAATCAGTCATCGCGATATATGATTAACAAGGTGAAATTTAGTGGTATGCCTAATTCATCAAAGACGAGGAAGATATACTATTATCCATGTTCACATGCTGAGGAGCATAAAGAAAGTTAGATTGAAATTTCTAAAGAAGGGAAGAAGAACCTTGAGGAATACCTCAAATAGAGGGACCGATGTTATCTGTGTGGAGAAAAGGGTCATAGAGTGACAGACTGTTATGGAGTTCAATGTCTTATTTGTGGAGAACATGGGCATTACACAACTCAATGCCCTAACCTAAAATGTTACTTCTAAATCAAGGAAGGACTTATTCCAGGACAATCATTGAAGTGGATGGACTGAAGTGTTTATGTATTGGTATTCAAGAATAATGTTGTTGAGGTACTTTTATGGTGTATTGAAATATTTAGGTATTGGTCTATTGTGGTTTTCAATAATTTTAAGGTACCGGTAACCATGAAAAGTGATTCAAATATTTTGGAAAGTAGATGATATGCACATAATTAAGGGATAATGAGAAAATGAAATGTTTAACAGTATTCATGAGCTCATGATTGATATAAGGACTAAGTGATATCATGGTTTGAGTATATAGAATTTTGAGGATTTCGGTATGTGGAAAGAGTTAACTTTTAACAGCATTGATGTTTTCAATAAGGATCAATGGGTATTCATTTTTCAATAAAACACATGATTAAGGTATTCACATGATTGGAATGTGACCAACAAGATATATGGGGGATAAATGATGGTATTCACATGCTTGGTTGATGACATTTCAAGTAATCATATTCATTATATTATGAACTTGGACCGAAGTATTTCCTAAAGATTGGAATGGATTATGTTGGACATAAGTTTGTATTGTTTAAGGATGGAAATTTTGATATTATGTGATGTTATAGTAATAGAAAAAGGACAACCTGCAGGACGGACGACAGCCCAACGCGTCGGACAAGGTCGTAGGAATCGAACCCACAACCGAAGTGCGACTGGCCTTTATCGCCTACCACTGGCCTACAGGAAGTCTCTGTTTAGTAGAAACTAGTTTTATTATATTAAGCAGTATGATATATGAAGTATAAGTCCATTTTAGGAACCATATATGATTAATCT
This sequence comes from Viscum album, assembly GCA_963277665.1. Classification (NCBI taxonomy): domain Eukaryota; kingdom Viridiplantae; phylum Streptophyta; class Magnoliopsida; order Santalales; family Viscaceae; genus Viscum; species Viscum album. Next base: position 1,903,332,137 of record OY728152.1, on the reverse strand, counting down.
CACTATGGAATGACTTATGTATATTTAATAACATTCGCTAACCTTTTTTTTGAGACAGATGGAATGACCCGTCATTCTATCACATGATCTGCTAACACTTCAGCAATAACAAATTCAACTTCATTTATTTAAGACAAGAAGTGGAAATTGTTCAAGGCACGAACAACAGTGAGATTGTACCAGAATAAAGTAAGTATTTATTCTAATTCAAATACATCAACTTTAGGGAAACGATCTTGAAAACCAAAAATGTTGTCCTAGTGCTCTTATATCTGATTAATCAGATGGTACCTTAGATCATCACAAGTTTATGGATTTGTGATTGTTGGATTTTCTATAGCCATGTTCTCTACCACTCTCCATCAGAACATGATGGTTAGATTTTTCTTCCATATCCATATTTTCACCTATGTTCTCCTACGTGGAAACCCCGTGATGAGTTAATTTGGGTAACCGTTACATTTCATACTTTAGTTTTTAAAAGCCATGTTCTGGTATTCCTTTTTATGATGTGGGTTTCTATTAAACAAACTTTCAAGTAGTAAACTATTTATAACCCTGATGAATTTCGAGGGATAAATTCATTTTAAGGGGGGTAGAATGTAAAACCCTGAGATTTTATGAAAAATATTCTTTTAATTTCATTAATGTCTTGTGCTACACCAATATTACCTTGCGCTATACGCAACACCGTATTAGCTTGGAGTATACGCAACACTATTCTTGGATCGTGTTACACACAATTTTGATAATAGTTATTCAACGCAACATTGCGTATATATATATATATATATATAATATGGTTGGATTCTGTTATACGAAACAACTAAGGATTATTTCACAACACGCAACCCTAACTTGGCTTGCATTACACGCAATCGCGACCTTCCCCGATAGCGTGTGTTGTACGCAATACCGGGTTTTAATAAACAATGATATATTATTATAATATTGTCATGAACTAGCCGTTATGAATAGTATTAACAAAATTTTGAATTTTATAACATTATTATTCATCTTACACATTTTCTAGAACATGGTATAAGAACAAAATAAATTTTTCGGGTAAAATAAGTATTTTTCAAAAAATGCAGTTTTGCCGCCTTTTGATGGCGCACCCACTTTAAATATATTTTTTGACATGTTTATATGTTCAATTTGACAAAATAAAATTCTTCTTTTGAATCAAGATATAAAAATTTACATGAGATAATGTTTTGATATTTTTCTGATAACTTTCAAATTTTAATGAATAGTAAAAACCCGCTATATTTTAATTAAAAACAACTTTTTTCATCGTAATATCTTATGTAGTTAAATTATTATATTGAATGGTTTTGAAGTATAAATAGAATATATTTTTACCATTTAATATGATGTATGTCATTAGCATTGATTTTACCTTGAATTCGTAGGTTAAATCAATTCAATCTTTTGCAATGTTTTAAAGAAAAACCTGTTTTCTTTCGACAACAGGATTAATTTTAATTTAATTTCTGCATCTTTTGTATATAAAATTTCGAAAAATGGATTCTATATTTGGAATAATTAGGTCCAAATTATGTTAATAAGCTACTTATTTTTGGGAATTATGAATAGTAACTACGGTAAATTTTATTTACCACAGTTAAAGGTAAATCGGGTAATTAAGGGTAAATATAATATTTTAAAATTACCCTAAAAAATGTCAAAATCCTATTGGATGAATAAAAGTCGACCCATATCACCTAAGGGTCGGATTAGATTCATTTAGTTAAATTTGTTCAGTGAAAATAATTTAATTATTATTAAAACCAATGAATGTGACATCATGTCACTTTCTTAAATTATATAAGTATAATAATTTTATCTTCGTGATAAAGATCATAAATCTTCGAACATGAATAGTCTCCAGAAATCTAACAAAATTATCTACACCATGAGAATTTATTTAGAATTTTTTGGGATTACATAATTATCATTAATTGTGACACAATAGTGATGCAGAAATTATTTATCTAGTGAAAAATCAATAATATAGTTTTATTAAACTAATAGTGACCATAAAAGGCACAAAACCCTGACCAAAACTTATTGGTCATGTAATGTTAAACTATAATCATCCAATGGTCTAATAGTTTACCATTTTTAGTCTTATACAGCCATTATGAAACTTATATTATTTTATTTTATATGATGCCAAAGTTGTCACCTTTATAATTTAATAAATATAACAATTTAAATTTTGTGATTTTAAGATGATAAATTCGAGAAAAAGTATTATTGTGAAAGGTAATATATATATCTTCATCATAGGATTTTATTTTAAATTTTTATGCAACATATATGTATATTAAATAATTATACAAAAATGATGTAGTAATTATTTTATTAAGAGATAAACCAAATAAATGGTTTTAAAAATAATAAAATAAATATTATATGAACTATTTAATGTGATCCAATAATTTTATAGATACATATGACCTTTTATTAATATATTAAATCTTTTATTTCGAACATATATTCTGAATATATTTTATTTAAATTCAAATAAATGAATAGTGTCAAAATTGACACTGTTGTTATTTTATAAAAAAACATATTATAAAATTGTTTAAAAATCACAAAAAATATTTAAAAATTATAAATTTAAATTAATGTGGTCTATAATGTTATAAAGTATACAATTATGGAAAATTCACAACAAATAAGTAATTATTTGTTATAATTTAAAATTTAGAATTTTATTACCACAAATAAACTTAAATAGATTAAATAAGAATAAATCAAAATGATAAGGTTTACAATAAGATCCAAACATGTCTAAATTTGATTGGTTGATTTTATTACAACCCTATATCATTTAATCTTCGAATATGAGTCATTTTTGGAGGTTTTTAAGTGGGGTTAGATTTATTATAAATTAATATTTTTAGGAATTCCAAAGGTGCCCCTCTCCTCCCTTATAAAAGGGCACCTCCTCCCTCTCTTCCTCACACAACATTGAGCCTTCAAGCTCGGAAAAACCCTGCCAAAATAACTTCTCCACATCCCTATTATCATCCTAGAGGTTCTGGTCTTCTTCAAAGATCATCCTTAGTTCTTTAACTGGAGGTTAAGAAAAGGCGCGTCAAAAAGAGGTAATATCCATTACCGATCTTTTTCAATTTCTTTCTTCTTCAACTTCTTCTTCTTTAGTTGTTTCATGATAAAGTAATAACATAAGTATTTATTATATACTGATATGTTATTATAAATATGAAACAACTCTAATTAACCTTCTATCCATCCTAAGGAAAAAGGAGATCACCGCGCGTACATACGTACAGAATACCGTCTCCACGCCGTGGTGTAATCTTTTTTCCACCGCCACCTTAATTGGATGGGTATAATGGTGTAAGGAGTAACTATATATGATTATTATAGAGTTATATTGATACTGAAATAGTATACATACACTTCAACACAATTCCATGACCATGGGAACGATATCATCGCTCGTGCATACGTACGGACTACCGTCTCCACGACGCGATGAGATTCATTCTCCATGTTAACCATTTAAGAATAATTATAAAGTATATATAAGAAATAATAATGAAATATATGAAATTATAAGGATACTGGATTTATTTATATATGTATGTCATCTACTTACTTCCATTCAAGACAATAAGGAAAGGAAAACAGCGTTCATGCGTACGTACGAACTACCGTCTCCATGAACGGTGTGTTTCATTTCATTTATATATTTATCATATATATATATATATATATACTGAATATATGTGATATATAAATCATGTTTTATATTCTGTAAGTAAGTAAACCATGATATAAGTAATAATAATGTCAAGAACAACAAGTCCAAACACCTATGATAAATGAAACGATTTTACCCAAAACGCTTCTTTAACATGGAATTTACAAAAGAACGGGTAATATAAAGTCATAAGTGAACCATATATGATATAATAACAATGAATATGATTCTTTAATATGTTAATGACATTATTTAAATCATTATACAGGAGGTTCGGACACTTACGAAGCAAATCAGACTTAAGGTAAGGGAAAATATAACAATCTCATTTTTATCCGAGATTGTTTTTACTTTGGCATTTACTAGGGTGTATTTTATCATCCACATCCATGTTTCCTCAATATGTAATATTTTTTCCATCCACCTATAATAGTTTAAATCCAATTTTACCCTTCGGTGAGTTTTTAGTAAAGAATATGAAAGGAATCTTTTGTCGTTTTTCGTACGAGGTACTTTTTGACTTTTCCGCCAAAAGTACAAAGAATGTTTTTTTTAACTTATACGGCATGAATGGATTTTTAAAACATTATTTCCAAGAAGTTTCATTTACAAGTTTTCACATTTATTTTTAATCAACTTCTTTTAGTTTAATGTTGTATGACATGTTAAGAAATGAAAAATGTTTTTGAAGAAGAAAGGATATTTTCCTCAAGAATGGAGTTCAAGTGTTTTATCAAAATTATTTTCCATCTAAGATAATAAAGGGTTCTGTTTTTTTATCCCTATTATTACATGGAATTGATTATGTTGTGATGGAAATATTTTTATGAATTCCTTTATCTTAGATTAATTTTTTTATGATGTCATGTTGTTTAAGAATTCCATTTTTATTACATGGGTTATGCTATGATGTATGGTTTATGATTTTGTGGCACACATAAGAATGGTATCATTAAGAGATGGGTGGGACCTATATCTCCCTCTAATGAATTGGGTAAAGATTTTATATCTCATGAGATAGACATGGCTGGAACGGTAGGTTATACCGGTTCAGTGAAACAGGACAAGAACGAGGGTGACTCGGTTCAGAAAGGGACTTTGTCCACTAAGATAGTCATGGAAATGAGTCTTGACTAACAAGAAATGATTCTCTAGGATTATGTGTGTATGACACAAAGTTTCATGTTTTATGTTATAATTATTGTGATTATATTTCACTACCATGATTTATACCATATTATGAAATTATGATCTCTTTTGCAGGTTAAGATTTCCAAAAGTTATGTGCTTATGTATATGATGTGATTGATATTTATTTTGTATACCCTTACTGAGCATTTGAGCTCACCCTTTTATATTTTCTTTTCCCCAGGATATAAAGAAAGGTTTTAGGTATAAAAAAAAGGAATATCTTTATGGGAGATATTGAAGATCCTTCACCAGGTTTAGAAGATTATATTCCGAGTTTCCAAAGACACTAAACTATAACGATCATTGTGTGTGTGTTTTTGTTATGTACTAAGTATTCCGCAAATGTAATGTAATGTCAATGTACGTCAGGCTTCAGGTCTCTACACTCCTTGATTTGATCTTGCCACAAATCATGTTAAATTCATTCTCACTATCTACAATTAGTCTTCATTCAAAAAACCATATTCCAAACAATCAACATAACATCAAATCATTGTTTAGTCCACTTGGTTTCTCATATATGTATATATATATATATTATCTATAGCCTTTATAAATTCCAAATTATCTTTCTTTTCTTGAATGATAACGTAAATATTCTATTCCAACAAAATCCTCAACAATTCTAACAATTCCCTCTCCAGCAATTCCAATTCATCCTTCAACATTTTCACTAAAAATTCACCTCATATTGATTATAGAGATAGTTCAAAATTAAATCTTCTAATAACTATATTATCTATAAGTAAAATTCTATTCCATTGAATTTATCAATCTTGAGCATTCCATCATCCAATTTCATAATTTTCGTTTAGAATAAACTCCCTTTTAGAATGAAATTATATCTTTCAAATAGAAAAAAACATATTCTCCAATTATATTACTAAATGAGAACTAATTCCAAAGGATATGATTCCACTTCATTAGAATAAAAAACCTCAACCAATTTTTATTATGATAAAACCATAGAAAAATCACATGATGATCAGAAAAAAGTTCATGTGTAGATTAAAAAACAGAAAAATAGTACTTAAAAAATTAAAACATACCCATATGAGTTTTCTAGAAGTAGTAATTCCTTGAAACATACCCACCACATAATGTCAACCTCAACAAAAACTCATGGTACACTCAAAATAATCCAAGGAAAAAATTACAAAAAAATAGAAGAATATAAAATTAAAAAAGAACATAAAAGGAATAACATACTTTAGACAAGTAATCCTATGTTTATAAGAGAACCACAACAATTTTCTTTCAATTCACTATAAGTAAAAGGTTACCTAACACAAACAAAAATAGTTAGTAATATTCCATTATAGATAATTAGCTATATATTACACTATATATAAACCAGTTTCGTTATTTATATCACTAATTCACTATATAGATTGGTCCCTAGTTCCCATTATATAAAACCACAGATGGTCATCTCAGTTTCACCTCCCTCCTACATTCATGGAGGAACCTACATTTGAATATCACTGTTGATATCATATTAATCACTTGATATAAACTACTTTCCAAAGTAAATAATTCTCAACTATTTATTCTAAAGTATTATTTTGTTCTCTGAATGTTGTAGACCACTATTGACATCATTTGAAGATATAAACTTTTGATGGATCTGCTTCCACCAGAAGATATGATTTTTTATCAGAACACACAACCAAAGCATCCCTCACTAAAAATCATATGGTAAATGTATTTCTGGTTAATAAAATTCCTATTAATATGAATGAAATTCACATCCCCATATCTGTATCAATTTTTTTGATTCGGTAACCCAAACCTTTATTAGATTTACAAATTCAATAGACTATTTAGGTACTTAAAATAATTAATTTTGATATTTTTTCATATTGTGTGCATGATATAGTTTATAATTATTATATTTCCAACTATTTTTTTCTCTAGTTATTTATCAGAAATTGTTGTTAATATTATTGTTAAAATATTTTCTATTAGAAATAATTTATTTAAATAAATTCAACTTTTCAATTATTTTATTTTTGAAAGAAAAAATGGTTATAATATAAATATAAATAATTAAATATTATCTAGAATAAATTTTCTTTATAGGGGGAGTGAACTTTAACAACAATTTATTTTAATTATCATCTTATTATGGATTATTACTATAAAATGTTTTGTTTTTTACATTAATTGTGATAGCCTTATTGGAAAGGTGTGATTAGTGGATCCATGATCCAAAAATATAGTTATTTTTATAAGAACCACAATTATTGTTTAATTTACCTATAAATATTGTTGTTTGTTTTGTTCTTTTCAAGTATTATGTGTAATTAGTATATTCACACTACATTTAGAGTTGATACAGTGATGGAATTAATGGTACAAGTATTGAAAACATAAATTATTCTAGATCCAATGTTATATGGAATATAGGTCATTGTTATGGAATCTGGTTAGATTAATTGGTGTTATGATCACATGTTAATACATATGAGGGACTTGAAATTAACTTTGTATTTTCTTTGTTATATTAATCTTAATTTAGTTCTTTTTTTATTTATTATAAATTTTTTGTTTATATTTCTTAACTTGTATGGGGAAAATCTACTCAGATCTAACGAATCTGCGATCATGTGAAGAAGTCAATGAATCCTAAGGCTAATTTTACATCATGAACTAATGAAACTTTAATAAATTCCCTTAGTATATGTCAAAAAAATTAGAATAGTGTTATTGATATTGATTATGAGATAATAAAATATTATAATAAAAATAGAGCCTCAATATCTGAAATAGAGAGAATTAACACAGAAATAGCATAAAGAAATCAATGTATGCATTGTTCAACATCAACATAATTTTAATGAGATGTGTGAAACTATTCTTCCACATAAATGTAATATTAAAAATTAATGTCGAAAAACAATTTTAAGCGAGTAGAAAGTTCTGTTTACCAATATTTTAATAACTAGATTGTTAATGTATTGTCAAGGATATTCATGATACTATGCCAAGAGGATAATGAAAAGTAATATAAATTTGGTGTAGACTGTGTTCATAAGTGAATGTACTCCCATGTAATATCATATAGTTAAGAAATCATTAATTTTTTTTCTCTTGGAAATATTAGTGAATCAATTTATTATCAATCAAAGTAATGGGATGTTAATACTCTAATGGTTACTTTATTTTTTATAGTTCCCATGTTACTGAACTATTGAACAAAAAATAAAGATTCATAATTAATTTTTAGAATGATTATAAAAACAATCTATTAAAGGATATATAAAGTAACTAGATAAATAATGAAGTTATAAAATGGGATAATTACTATTAGTCAACTAAAATTACATTATCACTACTATAAGTTTCCGTATATAAGTGATAAATCATGTTGCTACCATCGTATGAGATTCACTATTACATTCTAGTTCTTATAGTTCTATATCTTATTTTAATTTTTTTTTAATTCTTATAATTTTTTTTAATAATTTCATAATATAAAATGTTTTTTATTGATTATACAATGATAAAATGTATATTCTTATAACTACTTTTTTCACCTAACCAAAAGGAATGTTTTATCATAGTTATGAATATATTAGGAATGATAGGTAGTAAATGGTTTATGAAACCCTTATAAAATTATGGTTATACTGAAATCCATAACTCGTGAAGAGTGTAAACGTTTCAAAGAGTAGATGTAATATCATTTATATGAATTAATATAAAAATATATACTTTATGACTTCAAATTTTAATTATATCAACTCAATCACCCTCTTGAAATATTTTCATGGAATCATCAAGGAATATAAAGGCTATATAGAGTGTCATTGATGATCATTTTTAATAATGTTGTTTTTTCTGTAAGTATTGGAGTAGGGATTTGATGAAAAATATGAGTGCATGAGAGATTTACTGCAAACCATTAGGATCTTGTATTATGTTTGATCACTGTGAAATATAAGCACATTATACCACAACCAATAATTTATGTGAAAGAATATTTATTTCCTTTGTTTAGTGTGATTAGTACATGATGATTTAGAGGAAACCTCTTGGGATGGGAATTTCTAAATGGGGATGTAGTGCCATTATTTACTTGATTTTCCATTTCATCATGATGGATTTTGTTGTTGAACCAATGTTTATAAATGATTAAATTAATTGGAAGTTGTAATCTATACCATATATTTTGGTGTCACCCTCTTTAATTATAGATCACACCTTTTTAAGGTTTATATATTTTGGTGCCAACATAGGAATTAAACATTTTTGAAGAAGTATATTTGATGGAAGATTCTGTGATTGAATTGTTAGGATTCATGAATTTGAGTTCTTAATGGTGTTCAATTTATATTAATATTTTCATGGGAGAAATGATTTATGTTTTCTTATATATAAATTTCAATATGTTTTCATCAGATAGAGATTTATGGATGGAGATAATCAAACCAAGATGATTAGAACTTGATCAACAAAAAAGTAGAAACTTTTTTTCCAATTGATTAGTATTAGAGAATATGGGGAAGAGTCCTCCATTTTTATTTCCATTATATATTGTCATCGGAATGTGATGAACAAATAGAGGAATCCCATAGTGAAAATTCATTATCATCAAATAGTGTTGGTCATATGAATAACATCAGACATAGTTCTAAAAGATATTATTCAATGAGGGTAGATACTCTACACATGAGTTATTTTTAGAGTATCCTATTATTGGTGGTTCCATAAAATGGTTCAATATAGTGCCTATTGTTTCCAAACTCAATAATATATTTACTACAAATCTCATAGGTTAGTGTAATTTCATGACCATATAGATACCTCTATAAAGATGTGTGGTGGTCTATCTATGATGATATGACCTTGATGCATGAATAGTCTATGATTCTTATATTGAAAAATGTAAATTTAAGACTAAATTTATGGATATAATTTAATTACATATTATGTGAGTGAGGTTTTTGTATTCGCTTTTATCTTCTTAATTAAAGATGTTTACAGTGTTCTCCCTTGGATTTAAGAAATATGTTCAAACTATGAAAATTTTATTTGTGATTTTTTTTTGATTTGATGTGATGTTATATTGTGGAGTTTTGTGTGGGGATTAAGTGACATCTCATATTAGTTTTAGTGTAGAGTCTTATAGAAGGATCATTACAAAAAGACATATATTAATTAGAAATTTAAATATTTATTTATTTGAGGGAATATGTGATTCTAAAATACATCGTTATAGTGTATATGGTACATTCTAGGTCATTCAATTGGGATAAATGAACAAAGAATTTATAGGGTTTATGTCCCTACAAGAAGTATTAATGGGATGAGTTCTATTTCACTCAAAACATTCAGTTTACTTCTCTTTTGGTCTTGAAAGTTACATGATTTAAAATTTTTCTACTGTTATCCATAATAATTACTTTAGTGTAAGGTAATTTCTAAAATTATATGTTTTATGGAAAAGAAATTTCCTTTGGAGAAATAAAATAGAGGATCTTTTGATAAAAAGGATCTGGTTTCCCCTTGTTATGGAAAATGTCATGAAATAAATGAAAAAATAAATGGTAGTGGTTGGAGAGGAAGGATATATCCTTGATTAGGATTTATTTAGATCCTAATTTTGGGCTCATCATTAGAGTGAAGAAAAACATAGTAGTGTTTATTATAACATTTGATGAAATGTAGGGAAATCCAATAGATCTTAAAAATGTTTTCATGATGTAAATATTGTTTATTTTATGGTTATTTGATGGGTTACGTATAGTTGATCACATGAATGACTTCAACATGATCTGAGTGTCGCTCCAATTAGGGATGGTAACATTCAAAAATGATTTTTGGGCTTTTTCTACTTTCCTCGCGTATATAGTGCTAGGATTACATGGTGACTATGGGGAGAAACTCTAGTGAGAAGTGAGATATCATGTTTGATGACATTAAAAACATGATCTTTAATGAGTATTTAATGTGGAAGGAAGTTCAATATCTATTTATAAGTTATCTAGATGATACAATAGGGGAACAATCAACTAAACATACTGATTTTCATAATAAAAAATATTTAGAGGATAAGTCCTAGAGTAAAAGTAGAGGGAAATCAACTAGTTTAGGTCATACATATCAGATATGTGGGAATATGGCATATATTAATAGATATTTTAGGAATAATATAGAGGCTTACAATTTAAGATGTTCAAATAAAAAAAATTTCTGTTCTTATAATGAAATAAATTGTACATATTATTGTTCCCTAGAAGAACATCATATCCGTAGGGTACCTTAAAGATGTTGTTTTTTGAAAGAATTTTTTTTAATGGAGTTTGGAAGATCAAAATAAGGCTTATGGTGATTTACCAAACGTTAAATAATGGTTAATTTTTACTTGATTCAGTAGAGTGGTGAAGTTACGTTGATTAGAATGACTTCATTTTATGGTCTAGAAAAGTGTATCTTTAGGTTTGGCTGACTCAATAAAATGAATCTAAATGTTATAGTGGTGAAAGGCATACTCAAAATCAATCACACATACATTGGAATATGTGATAACGGTATGTTCAGAAAATATAAGAGAGTTTCCACATGGATATAAGAAAAGAAAGGAACTAAAATTTAGAACATGTTCATTATGATGTTTGGGGTCCATCCCGTATTCACTAGAATGAAGGATCGATATAGGTTTTGTGCCTCTTTGATGGTGCTACTCCAAAGATCTGGGTTTACATCCTCAAGAATAAATTATATGTGTCTCAGGATTTCATTTAGTGGAATTTTTGGCTAATAATTATTATGAAACAATGTTAAAATGTCTTTGAAAGTACAATACTATGGAATACACTAAACAAAACCATTATACTTTTTTCAGTTGAATGAAATCATACAAGGGAATAATATTTCTAGAACTCCTCAAAAAAAAAATAGAGTTGCTAATAGGATCAATAAGACTCCAATATAGAATTCCTAGAGTATGAGTCTTCACTCAGAAATTCCTAATAAAATTTTGGTAGCGACAATAAATATAATAATTTATTTCATGAATTGAATCCTATCTTCTAATGTGGGATATAAAATTATAGATGAACTTTTCCCTAGTATGTTACCAGAGGTAAACTATCTTTTAATATTTGGAATCATTGCATAAGTTCATTTTGTTTCTAATGATAGAGATATGTTTGGTCAAAATCTGAAGAGTGTTTTCTTGTCATATATAGTGATCTTAAATTTGGTTATCTTCTATGGGATGATGAAAAGAAAAATTCATCCTATATAAAGATTTTTTTAATGAAGAAATTATTTATTATGATTGAAAGTTGGATGATATGGAAGTTAAGTATAAATCAACAATTAAAGTTAATGGGTTTCAAATAAAGGTTACCAGATATACATTAAATAAATAAATTTTATGAGAAACATTAGATGTTGGTGATATAAAAATCAGGACAAGGAACAAATAATTATTATATAGAACATTTCTATATAGAGAAAAATCAAAAAACTACAATCAAATATATTAATATTTGATATAGAATGTTTAGATATACATTAATATAACACTAAAAGAGTGTAAATACTCATATTTAATAGAGTTGTTCGAATTGATAAACCTGATGTTGTGGTAAAGGGATCCAATTGTATCAGAAAACTATTTCATAAGTTTAGAGATGATAGGAATTTGGTACAGCTAATGGATGTAGGGGAACTTAATATTCTAATGGAGGTAGCAGCTCCTAGAGGCTCCAAAAAGTAAGAGTCATCAATGGAAGAGGAAATAAGTTTCTTAAATCTCAAAAACCCTTGGCAATTTGATAAACTATTGGAAGGAAAGACAGATCTATATAAAATGAGTTTTTATATAAAATTAAGAATTATATGGAAGTATGAGGTACAAAATAGGTTGGTAGTGAATTATTTTTAGAAAAAGGAAGGGATAAAATTTTCAGAAATTTTCTCACCAATGCTGAAGCAAACAACCATTCAGACAATATATAGTACTTTTGAATCTAATGATCTACACTTAGAGATTGTGGATGTAAAAAAAAATTTATAAATATTTTGGGGGAATACTTTTACAAGGTTCAACTAAAGGGATATAAACACCCTCTGAAAAAGTATTTTGTTTGTAAGAAGAAATTAAGTATTAATATATTGATGTGATTTCGAAGAAAGTTAAATCGAATGTTTGACACATTTGTGATTGAGGATATTTTCAATAAATGTGTTTATAATCACAAATATTATATATTTTAATTGGATGGGGGAACATATATCAAATTGTATTTTTTTTATAAATTATATTTTTATTTTTTGGTATGTATTTTAATTATATTGATGAATAGAAGAAGAATATCTCGAGAATGATTGAAATGAAGAACCATATACAAGTTATGAACATATTTTCGATGAGAATTGATAGGGATACTAAATCAAAAATATTGTAATTAAACAAAAAATAATAGATAATGAAGGTCATAAAAATATTAAGAATGAGCAATTTTAACCTATCCTAACCCCCTTTACTAGATTCTAAAATACTTCGTAAGCATATGCACCATCCATGAACAGTGGAGTTTGTGAAATGGGAAATTTTCTTTATGCTTTTACTGTAGGATTTTTGGAGTATCAATTTTTTTCACTATACATGATATTTTATATTATTGTGGGAGTTTATAGTAATTTCATGTCAAATATTATAATTAAACATTGGGAAAATTTGAAATTGATTATTCATTACATAAACTTGATATAATATATAGTTATTTTGGGTGATGATGGCCAGTTGAAAGGTTTTGTAGATGTAGATTTTGGGGGATACATGGACAAACAAAAAATTACTATATTATTTTATTTAATTTTTCTAGAAAATAATAAATTGGATGTCACTTTTACAATTATTTTTTATATAAAATAGGTATATATTGTTTCAAACTACCAAAGTACTGAATGATTTGATACAATTAATGCACTTACTGATGGAACTTATAAAGGGATACAAAAAGTGCTCCCAATATGTAATAATCCTTACTCAAATTACCAAGAGTTGGTGTATACATTATTAAATTTGAATAATATAGTAGGGATATTATCCCAACAGACAGATCAATTTATTATTCTTGAAAAACCTGATACACACATCATTTTCAATTTACATTGGAAATAAAATATATAACATAAAAAAAGAAAATGTTAAAAATACTATAAAATCATTGAACTAGTTTTTCTTTATATACTAGTGATATGAAAAAATGATTTTCTTAATCACATAGTAAGGGCTATATAAAAAATAATCAATCATGAGTAAATAATGTATAATCAATATGGAAATGTAAATAAATGGAAACACATACCATTTAATCAATAACTATCTCATGAAATGAATATATATATAACAATAATACATTAGTATAATAAATAATAATAATTTTACTCATAATGAAAGAAATTATTAATTTTGGATGTCATGATCTCACAAATCATGATATTAACCATCTCAGCCTTGTTCTAAGACAGTTTAATCTATGCGTAGCTATACAAAGGATTTTTTGTAACAAAATTCAGCCACCTTGTTCTCTCTTAAAGACCTCTCAATGTATTGAGAGGCTATACAATATAGGGCCCAACCTATCAATTCATGTATAATGAATTCCTAAAATACTTGATGATTAATTTATTTCATGAAAATCATTCCTTATCAATAATTTTTTCATTGGATAAAGAATAATAAAATATTAATATTTCCTCTATAAATCAAATAAAATTCAATGTAAAGCACAACCTAGATGAATGGTATACTATTTAAGAAATAATCATATCCATTAAATAATGAATATGAATATTAAAGAGAAATATAATATTTAGTGGTCACAAGAATGTGAATATATCATGATAAAGTTAATGGACACAAAATTAATAAGAGATAAAATATGACCATCCATTCTTACAAAATATTTGTATTTTAATAAAACCACATCCTTTGAATAAATATAAAAAATGGGAGAAATATATTTAAAATATCTTTCATTATTGTGTTTTTTTATAAAACCATTGAGAACATGTTTTAGATTCTAAGAGCATAAAATGGCCTCTTAAAAACATTAATTTTGACCTTTATTATGAAATTTGAACGAGATACTTAAAAAAACATTATAAATATTCAATTTAAAAATTTTAAAAATCCATGGATAATGATAAATTTTTTTTGAGTAAATAAATATCATTTTTTCAAAATAATGTTTAAAAACATGTACAAGGGAGAAAAATAAACCTAATCAAAAGAGAAATAAGATCATCTTTTATTTAAAACATTTCTTTTCTTAATACAAGTGTTTTCAGAAGGAAAAATGGAAGAATGTATGGAAACTACTAAAATATCTAGATGAAAACTAAATTATTTAATCTTATTGAGTAAAAATTATAAAATTTCTTAAGTGAAGATAACGGCAATCACCATAATGTGACTGTAAAATATCTTCCTACCTCTTTCGTACCTTTAAAATTGTTACCCCCAGAATGAATAAACATAAATTAAAATTTAATTAAGAATTAGTAAATATATATATTAATTTAAAATACATATAAGGGATATTATATGGACCACATATAGGTAAATGGGTTCATAATATCTAATATTTCTCAATAGAGAGGAAAGTGAGACGTAATCCATTACAGAGATCATAATACTAATGTGGCAATTAATCAATAAAGTGATTTTTTGAAACAACTATGAATCCACATAAAACAATTTAAAATAATAAAATAAATTAATAAAATGTCATTACACACATAATACCCGAAAAATATAGGCTATAAAGAAGTAACATAACATAATTAAAAGAAATTAAATTATGAATCCACATACCCCATGTTTCCCATTAGATAAATTTTAATTAACCTCTTGTATTATGGATTTAAACATGTCATTAATTTATACCAAAATAATATTAATGTTTATAATATCATAAAGGATAATCTAAAAACATATTATCATTAGTTCGTTAACAATATTTTATTTGTATCAATATATTTGGTGTTTGTTGGTTTCTCTATTCATGCATGTTTTTTTCACAGAAGTTATAATCCTTGTAATTTGATAATGGTTTCATAATATCTAAAATTATAATAATGATATAAATATCATATATATTCATTATTTAAATATTTATAATCATTCATGAAATTTATGGATATAAAAATGAGTTACATCATTTATAGAGACGATAAAACATATGTACACATGATCACTGTTTTTACTTTTTAACCGATGGAATGAATGAAAATAAAATAATAATTAAAATTTATAGAATTATTTTAATATAATATATTTCATATTGATTAATTAAATATACCCCTATTACCATCAATTTAAAACGTAAAAGGAAAACAGATCACATCGCTTCCTAGAGGTTGTTGTTCACACATATGCAAGAGCGATACTATTATTTTCCAACAGATTAGAAGGTAAAAAGGTTTATATGATTTTATAATTTCAGAAGAATGAAATTTCCCTAAATATCAAATTAAATCATTATTTTCATGTTAAATACCATGACTGTTACCTGATGATAAAAAATTAGCTACAGTACTACACGGTCATGATAAGTCATACGTATGAAGGAGCGATGTTTTCAATGTCTATAGGATGAAAAGGAGGGGTAAAATAATTATACAATAATAATAATAAGATATTATTATATTAATGATAGTGGAGTATTTTTTTTGGAATTGTTACAATATATTTTAACGGATTATAATAAGAAAGAAATTTGAAAGAGTCAAAAAAAAAATTACCAATTCTTTGCCAAATATTTTTTAGATCTCCCCTAACATGAATTAGGGTTAGAATTTTGAAAAGAAAAAAAACCACTAATACATTAATATTTATGTTTATAATAGAAATAGAAAGGCTCTAGATGATATAGGTTTCTCAATTTTGTGTAATGAAAAGAGATAGGGGGTGTACTTTTACAATTTAGGGGAAGGTTCCTATAAGAATTACATAAATTATTAAATTAAAATAAATTAAATTTCCATGAAAAAAGAATCCCAATTGATATAATTAGAATATAAGATTAGGGTGAGTCAAAATAAATAAATAAAATATCATTTTTTTAGGTTTTGGTTTTTTTCACCCTTATATCATAGTTTTAACCACCACCCACCCGCGAGCCATTTTAACAATTATTGCAATATAAAAATTTGATTCCCTTTTAAGTGTCAAAAATGTTTTAATAAAAGAAAAATAGTCCAATAAACGACCAATGTTTTACATTTTTAACATTTATTATCCCAAGTTCACTATTTTAATATTTTTATGATTTTAAAATAATTTAATAAAATATTATTTTCATAAAATTTCATTAATATCATTTTTACACTATTAATTTAATTTGACTTTATAAACATCAATAGAAAGATAAAATTACAATATAATCCATTAAATCACCATTAATATGATATATTTATCTATAAAATATATGAAAAACAAAAATTCATCCAAATTTATTTACTTTTAATATTTTTAATACAAATTATTATCTTTTTCTATTAATTGAATAAATATTGTGTTAGTGTTGGATAAGATTTTATGCCAATTTTTCAATCACTAAAAATTAAAAATAAATTACATTGATAAAAATAAATAATTTATGTTTAGAATAATATTTTATAATAATTCATAATATATTTTTATACTGACGTGAACATATATAAAATTTAAAAGCAAGAGAGTGACATATTGAAATTTTCTTTACTTAAAATTAATATGAATATCATTACTAAGGAAAAATGACAGAAAATTTCCATATATTTGAATTTTTAAGGTACATGGACGTATTTATACCATAAAATCAAATAAATGAATGTCTAGGTTTGTTTCTTAATTCCAAATGAAATTATTTTTTACTATAATTTCCTTATTTACCCTACCGATGTGATAAATTTTACAACAATCACTATGGATAATTACTAAAAATAAACTACCTATTTAAAAAATTTGAACTTAATTATTACTGATATGATATCTAATTTTTAATATTCAATTTATATAATTTGGTTGAAATTATTATTTAAATAAATATGTTATACACCATGAATTTTATTTTTTTAGGAAATTTTGTTTTTAAGCCTAAACATTAGTTGATTTCGAACTAATTATTATTTTTATTAAAAATATATTATTAATAATAAAATGGATGGTATGTAATATTAATTACAAATACAGAATATAATGAGACCATAAAATTACTCGATTTAAAGACAATATTTAAAATATAGTTATTTTCACAATTCAATGAAAAATCAAGCTATTTATAAAATTCCAAAAAAATACAAATAAAATTTCAAATGTTTGAATTAAAAAATGGTATCATGTTTAAAAATTAAAATTTCTTAAATTTATACAAATTCTTTATTATATTTTCTAATAAAAAACATTGAAAATCAATATGAAGAAAACATGTTTTTTGAATTATAAAATGAATTCACTAAAAATTAAGAACATATTTATTATTAAAAAGATACATTATATAAAACATTTATAAATATTTTTATTACTGTGGTTAAAACTATTCATACCTTTAGATCCAAAACCTATGGGATAACAATTACATTAAATAATATCATTTTAATAATAGAATGTTTTTATCTTAAATCTTGATGACACAAGTTAAGAAAGCAATAGAGAGAAGTATTTTAAAATTTTGGGTTGTTACATATTATGTGATAGTTATAAATCCAGTCATGTTTCTTGTAATATAGTGTTTCATGAATGAGGAAAACACATTGAACTAAAGTATCACTTTACAAGAAGTTTTCTAGTAAATTAAGTGTTGGTGCTTCTTAAGGTTAATGAGAAGTAGAGTATAATAGAAAAGTTAAAAAATGGGATAGATCAAGAATTTTGTAAGCATCTTTGCACCTCCATTGGAATCAGATGATCTGATAAAGTAGAGGACATTGAATACATTAGAAAAAAGATGATCTTAGCTAGATGTTTGAATACAGATAAAATCCTAAAGTGATTTCTATGTGGGATTTTTTTAGGTTTTGTGGAAAATTATTCATGATTTCATTAGACATAACTTAATTAATAGAGGTCAATCAGATAAAGATGATCACACAATGATCATTAAAGAATAAGGGGAAAAAGGTTTCCATGAAGCTTTCTATTAGTTATAGTCATCAGATTGCAATGAAAAGATAGAGGGAATCTTATACTGTGACTTCAGTATCATTATAGTTTTGTGATTGCATATAGATCCTTAGATATTGTATGAAAAATAGAGTTCAGTAATGGTGGAGATTCAAAACATTAGTTGTTTTCATGTTGAACAGAAATTTGAGGTTATAATGAATGTTTCTATAATAACTGGGCCCTAGTGACAACACTACCACCCCGCCTTAACTTGGTCGTCAGGTCCTAGCACACCAGGTACCACCAGTTGCCCCACATACTTGTGGTCCCCACCCTAGGGCCCACCCACATGACCAAATGGGTAATATAACTCATGAATATCCCCATAGGCCAAAACATATCCTTTCTAGTGTGCTTTGGCCTCACTCACACACACATTGAGAAATGTACCAGGAGGTCCCCCATCCCGATCACTACACCAGGCCAAGCACGCTTAACTATGAAGTTCTTGTCAGGCATGCTTCTGAAAAGGAAGGTGCACCTTGTTGACATGAGTCATATCATTTAGTTATTTAACTATTTATCATTTTGGGATATTACATTCACCCCCCCCCCTTAGAGAACAATGTACCCATTGTGGGTCCTACATCTCAACCTAGGCAGTGTTCTACACTTATGTCTGGGTACCACCTTTGATACCAAATGTGACAACTAGGTCTCGATGATAGCACATCCAACCCGACATAACATGCCCGTCATGTCCTAGCCCACCAGATACCACCAGTTTCCCCACACACATGTGGTCCCCACCCTAGGGCCCACCCACCTACCCGAATGAGCCATCTCACTATTAACTGTCCCTACATGACAACACATGTTTTTTCTAGAGGTCTTTGTCCTCAATCACACAAAGCCAAGGAAACATTCCTGAAGGTCACCCGTATGATCACTACTCTAGTCCAAGCATGCTTAACTGTGGAGTTCTACTAGGTTGGATCTTGAAAAGTAAGGTGCACCTTGTTTACATGAGTCATATTATGTAGTCATTTAACCCTTTATCATTCTCAGGAGTTACAATCCCCCCCACCATTTAGAGAAAAAAGTCTTCATTGTGGGCCCTGCATATTGACCCAAGCAGTGCACCACATGTAAGGCTGGGTACTACCATAGATACCAAATGTAACAACTCGACCTCGGAGACATCACATCCACCCCACCTTAACATGGTCGTCAGGTCCTGGCCCACCAGGTACAACCAGTTTCCCTGCAGACACATTGTCCCTACCCTAGGTTCCACCAACTTGCTAAAACATGTCAACTTACTCCTGACTATCTCCATAGGCCAACACATGTCCTTTCCAGTTTGCTTTACGCTCACTTACACACACCCTGAAAAACATCTATGGGGGTCACCCATCCTGATCACTTCTCTTGGACAAGCATTCTTAACTATGTATTTCTCACCAGGCAGGCTCCCAAAAAGGGTGGTGCACCTTATTGACATGAGTCATATCCTTTACTCATTTAACCCTTTATCATTATATGGTGTTATAGTCTCAAGAGTGTATTTGTGGTTTCCTAGTTCAATAAGATGTTTTTCAAAAATATGGAAGTCTTTATAACTAATTTATTAGAAATATATATCTACAAATAGGTGTGGCGGTCTTTATATGATGATATGATTTTGTTGCAAGAAGAGATTCATTTTAATATTAAATTGTGGGAGTTTGTGACAATATTTTTTGATAATTTTTAAATGGATAGGAAATGGGAGAGATATCTATATTCCATTTTCTCTCCATAGTGAATGATGTTTATAGGGTTCCCCAATAGATATAATAAATTTTTCTAATCCATGTAAATAGTGTTTGTTAATTTGTTTTTTTCCTTTATTTATAAAGTGAGATCTTGAGTTTTTTAATGATATTATGTGACATAATATCCAATATATAGTGATAAATCATTGATGATATTGATATCAAAGAATAGTTTGTGTAGTATAATTGTAGAACACTCTTTTAATATGAGCTATATTGATCAGAAAACATTTTTTATGATGAATGTGGTGCTTTATAGGTCAATAAATTAGTCTAAACCAACAAATTTCTTAAAGGGTTTCTCTCCCAAAATTCTAAAGTTGAATCTATTATAAAGGTCCCAAAAAATTAATTTTGATAGTCATGATATTCCAAGGGAATTTTGTTAATTTTTCATTAGTGGGGTAAAATGATAATTTGACCGAGTAAATTAACCTAAAATTTTTTTAATGGTTCAATTGATCCTAGAATTATATTTTCACCCAATAGTGGACATTGAGAATAAATTATAAGTGATTTGGGTTATTAAAATACAATTATTTAAATAAATATTATTTATTGATTATGAAAACAATTTTCTAGTTCTATTACAAAATAAATAATTACCATGGATTATGAATCTATATTATTTTTATATCAGCACAATTGATTCATAAATGTATCGCTTATATTATTGTACATGTTTGGTGAATTTTGTAGGATGTTGAATTCCCATTCATTTTATTAAATTATAATTATTATTTCATTAATTTAATTATTTACTAATGACACATTTATTTAGGTATCTTGAAAATTTTATCTTAAATTTATATTTTTTCAATGTTGGGATGATCAAAACATTTTGTTTCATTTTATGATGATAAAATCTCAAATGTCATTTCAAGTGAGGTCCGAGACCAAATTAGAGAATAATTCTTAAGAGAGTATGTGACACCTCTTGAGAAACCAAATTATAGCACTGGAAGTAACGCGACCTTATTCTCTATGATGAAGTAATTCTTGAACATCATTTTCAATTTATCTAATGTTTTCCAATTGTTTATTTTTATTAATGAAATAAATATTCAAAAAACATAATGAATTATAATTTTAAAAAAATGGTTATTCATTTTCATTGATAAATTACTAAATATTTTAATCTATTAAAATAGTATTATCACCATAATAACACTAGAAATTAATTTTTATGGAGAGACTACTATTTGAGTTCCATTGTAATCCAACATGACCAAACATCCATCATCTCACCAAGCACAAGATCGACAGTGGTGCTGGATATAATCAAAACCACTACCTAGGTGTAAAGAGATCTAAAATTCATGAGTGTCGTTGGGAAAAGAGTGAATCCCCGAATTCATTGTCATTGTGCGAGACATATTTATGTATGTAATTTCATTATGATTATAACAAATAATTCATAGGAGTTTGGTCTAATATAGTTCAAGTCATTTGAATTTTAATTATAAATACACAATTTTTATATCTATTTGTAGGAGATATTTGTTTTTTTATATTTATGATTTATCATCTCTATATCTTATTGTTATTTGGAAAAGGGTCCCAGACTTCAAAAGGGGAGCATAAGTGTAGCTTCATTTAGGTGATATTCATGGGTGGAGAGATGGATTGAGTATATAATGTTGGGTGTTCTTCCAAATGTATTGTAGTGAGAGGAGGAAGAGGGTTGTCATGTTTTTAGTAGCATGTGAAAATAATTGAAAAGGATCTATGATGATTATAATAGTTTTTTTGGAAATAGTTATTATGGAGACTCTTCCTTAGATAAATATTTTTCAACAGTGACAGATTTTCATAATAGGGCGAGAGGAGAAGGAGGAGATCAAGTATTTTAGGGTAGGTGGAGAAATGCATTAATTGGTAATGACTCTAATGGTGAAGTATGTTATAATAATATCCTAGATGAGTCAGGTTATAACTAAGTATCATACATGAGTATACATTGATGATATATAATTTTGATCAAAATCGTATTATTAAAAATATTGTGCATTTATTAGGTGGGAATGGATTGATGAAGGAGAAAAAAGATGGTTTAAAGAGCCATGTGTCTGTAAGTTATATCATAATTGTTTTTTAAAATTAATTTTAATATAAAATATATAATTAGATGGAGAAACTGGGGAGTGTTTCGAACAAAAAAAAGTCTCACCCTTTATGATTATATATATTGGATTAAATTAATACACATTATATTTAATAATTCAAGTCTAATTTTTCTATTAAATTTTATAAATAAGAAGTAATATATAATGAAACATAGTAGAGTTGTAATAAAAAACGTTATGGGTGGTTTATATAATGTAAATTTTAATATTGAAATTATAAATTATATTTTATCATTTTCAATCACCATCATTTAATCTATTATCTTCTATCATCAAAAAAAATTTAATGTGATGTGAGATTTAAAATCTATATAACCTAGTGAAATAATATTTTTAAGAATATCCATTCATGTACCATATTTGACAGGAAATTATGATTTCTGTCATCACTCATTTGTTTACCAATTTTCCTATTTACAGGATACATTTTCTAGAAATTAAGTCTTCATACAAGTGTCTGATGTAAATAAATAAATAGATTATGATAAAGTTTTCTTCTTATATCATGTTGGTTATAATTTTAGGAGTTCTTGGGTTTGTTTGAAGATCTTTTTGGTCATTTAAACACGTCAAGTATCATGATTGAGGGGAAACCGGCCCAAAAAAACATCAAATTCACAACAAAAAATATTTTTATGAGAAGAACTAGATGGAACCATCATATTATCAACTTGAGACCCCAAAGATTAAAAAAATTATAATTTATAGTTTTTATATGACTTTGAACATAGAATGTTTTGTTAATAATCTGGTTATTTTTATTATTATTATTTTACTTCATTTTTGGTTCACTTAATATTTAGAATGTTTTTGGAGTTTAGATTTTAATTTTTTCAGTTTTTACTCTGCACATGGTTTTTGAAATACTTCCACATAGTTCATTAAACCATGAATATGAACCATAAAAGTGGATTTCGTGGTTCATTTTTGGAATACATAGTTTAGTGAAAACTAAGTGAGGACCCTAACATAGATATTTTGTAGTTAATTGTGTATTTTTATGATTTGATGGGAATGGGTAAAACATAGTTTGCAGATAATTATGTGGTCTAAGTTGAGTTCATTTGGGGGTAACCATACTGGTGAGTTATAGAGAACATGATATTTGAAAATTCTATATTTTTTTTTTAAATTGTGTGATCTTTTCTATAGAAAAAATAGTTCTGTTTTAAATGGTGGGAGCATGGTTCTTTAAATAGCAAAACCAAAAAATGTGAGATACCATATTTGTAAAACACTTGATTTCAAGATACACCCATCTTTATTTTTAAGTTAGTATCACCATTATTTCTCCCTATTCATTTTCTTTATCTTGAGATTCATGAGAGGGATCTCTTTTATTCCCCCTCTCTTCAATACAATTTCTACTATATGTTTTTTAAGTAGATCTCTCAAGGTGATCCATATTTACTATTATTTCACTCATCCCTTTCCCCTATATTTATATAACTTTGTTACCTTTACCCCACTAACCCTAGGGTTATCTAGGGTCATTAGAGGTCTTAAGGGTGGTTTTTATATGGAGTTTTTCGCTTTTAGGGCTAGGGGAAGTTGTCTCTTGTTTTTTTGAGAGTTTAACATTGAAGGTGGTGCATCCTAACTATATTTTTTTCAACCTATGGTGGGAATTTTTGATTAATTTCTTTATGTGTAATTTAATTTAGTGATATTTGTTTTATATAGAATATTTTATTAAATCTAAATGGTGTATGAAATATTTATTAGATTTGGTGATGGTTTCAAACATTTTTTCCACTTGGAATAATATGTAGAAAATAGTTTTATGGATTTTAATAGTGTTTTGAGATCGAATTTATTTTGAAAATGTTTTACTGGTTTAATTAAAAATTAAATTGTCATTTGAAGAGTATTTAGAACTGTTTAGGCCATGATTTGGATGACGAATTGGTTTTATATGGATTTGTTTTAAGACAAATTAAATGTATGGGTTTAAAATAGGTTTTCAAATAGAAAATAGGATTTATGTTTTGAATGGTTTTAAAAATGTATTTTTGGAATTATATTGTATAAATGATGTCTTGAAATGGAATTTGAAAGGTGTAATAAATGTATTTTCATTTTGAGTGACATTTTCTGTAAGGCCCATTTCACTCTTTATATGGATTTCATGACATGTCTGTGTGTGGAACCCTCTTAATCCCCATGTTGGTTTGAGAATGAAATAGATTGTAATCCACCAAGGTATTATTTTATTATAACATTTTGGATGACATAGTTCGGTCTGGTTCTTATGAGGGAGAGGAAGGTGAGCTCATGTTTATTATTTTATTCTAAATTCTATTATCAGTGGGGTTCAGTTTTGTTCTCACGTTTAATTTATTTTTTAATGGGAACTGTTGGCTAGGAGAGTAATCTAGAATTATGTTACACTAGATAGTATGAATGATTTTAGTGTCCCCATAGTTTTTATGTATTCTAGGAATAGTGGGGAGTGATCCTTTTTGACGTATATGTGGGATATTCTGATAACTTATGTGATTTAATATGAAATACTGGCAGAAGATTGGTCTAATGGATTTGATAATGTTTAGTATTGTCTCACCTTAGGAACAAGTGTGTTTCCAATGTTATTATATTACTTATATAAGGGAGTACAATTCCTTATGTCCCCTAAATCTATTAGATTAGCTACACTATGGTTATTTTCACGGTTTTATACTACTATTGTACTGAGGACAAAGTGCCTTGCACTTATTTTATTTATTCATATTCATGGGGTTTATTGGTTGAAATGGTTCTCTAAAGATATTTCAAAAACAAATTTCTAATGAAGATAGTAAATAATGAATATTTTCAATGAAAATAAAAATGAAAAAAAATCAAATTTTAATTTTATTTCAAACGTACATCATTGAAATGTATTTTTAAATAAATATCATAAATAACCTAGTGAGATCCAATCAGGATTAGTTTTTCTCACACCATGAATACACTATTTTATATATACATATTTATTTGTATGGTATTTCACTTGAATTTTAATTTCCCCCCTAATAGAATGGTCCTTATGATGAGTGTCCTAGGGATATATGGAGATGGTGGGTTTATTTCAAGTTTTTAGTTTAATTTATGGGATTCTTTCTATCAGTTAATAGTTTTGGATTTTTTTTTGGATTTTTCTTATTATTGATAATAAATATTTTTTACTATTCAGCATATGTGATAAATTAGTTTCATGTGTATATTTTATCCTTTCTTGAAAAATTATCTATGATTAATGTGATTATTTATATTTTATGGTGAAATTTTTTCATTTGGTTTCTCAGTAAATACACTGGTTCTTATTGTTGGCCCATTGTGATTGATAATATGTAATGGGTTTGTTGAAAGACAAATCATGATATTAATTTATATGTGACCCATGTTATTTCTTATCAAAATGGTATTAGAGTTCCCTCTTTCTATTTAGAGTGCAACTAGATAGAAAGAAAACTAGAAGTGATTCAATACTCAGGAAGAAGTTGATGGGTAGGTGCTTCATCTCTAAATTTTTTTAATAAATTTAAATCACCATTTGTTGTTGGGATTGGAATATTTATTTTAGGATTATTTTGAATATATTTACTGGATAATATTATTTTATGGTTTTTTATCCTTATCGAGTATATACATTACTTTTTGGGTCACCATGAGTTTTTAAGGTGAACGTTATGAACAAACTCAGGTTTCACGGTTTCCCTACAAGGTCTAGTAAACCATTAAGGCACCACAAATAATGGTAATTCAACCATTATAAAGCATTTCACATGGTTGGTACATGATTTAACATCCTATATAGTCAAACTTTGTATAGTTTTCCCCCTTCTGAATTTTCCTCATTTCACCCCTGTATTTTTGGATTAACTCCAATGGTGTTTTCTAGTTGTTTGAGGCTAAGTAAGGGTGTTTTAATTATAAAATTGTCATTATTGAGTATAAATTTGGGTGATGGTTATGAATTTTTCTTTAACATTTTTCTTGAGAAATGATTTTATTGAGTATGCTTGTTTATTAGATATATAATGAGAAAATTATATTTCATTTTGGTTTCTATAAAAAGTGACATGGTTTTTTATTTTATATACTGTTTTAACCTCAGTTTTCCCTTAGTATCTATCTGATGAAAAATAATTACTATTTTTTTTGAAAATAATATTTATGGTCGATTATATATAATTAATTTAAGTGTTTTTAATGAATTTAGATTATTTATGTGATTTTTTATATTGTCAATTAGTTTCAAAAGGTTTAATTGGTAGCAATTTTCCGGTTTAGATAATTTTATCATTTTTTATTATCACACCCTAATGTTATTAAATTATAATTATTATTTATACAGTGATATAGGTATATATATTTGTGTATATTCAAATGATAATATATAAACATGTGAATTTACATATATATATATATATGTGTGTTTGTGTGTGTGTGTGTGTAAATCCATATTTGTCTAATGATAATGGGAAGTTTTGAAATCTATATTTTTTTATTGAAATTCAGTTTTCAAAATGAATTTCAAAATGGGGAGTTTAAAAATAAGGATACAATTAGTTTAAAATATATAGACCACATGGATTTTTTTTCAAAATAATGAGAAAAATATTATTATTTTTATATATTATTATTATTATTATTAATATTGTTTTAATTATAGATATTATTAGTCCTTTAAATTATTATAATTGGGTTAAATAAAAAAACTGTTGAAGTTAAAAATAATTATGGATTTATATGGGATATATGTTGTTTTAAATAGTTTCTTTAATATGGTAGTTTAAATTTATTCTAAAAAATATTTTATGTTGCAATATAGATTTGTTCATGAAACCTTTTATGGAATAATTTAATGAATACTAGTTGTTTTATTTAGTTAAACCATTTTAGAAACCACTAGGTGCTTGGG
Source organism: Viscum album (assembly GCA_963277665.1). Lineage (NCBI taxonomy): Eukaryota > Viridiplantae > Streptophyta > Magnoliopsida > Santalales > Viscaceae > Viscum > Viscum album. Next base: position 1,903,304,239 of record OY728152.1, on the reverse strand, counting down.
TTGGGGATGCTAGAAGGGATGAAGTTTTCCAAACACTAGAAATTGAAGGTATGTTGTTATATGGAGCCACATATAGCCAAATATGTTGTAGAAAATACAAATCCAACACTAGGGTGATGATTATATGGATACAAATTTGTGACCTTATGGTGTTTTTCTAATGATCCATATTTGAAATGGTTAGTTTTGTGGTTTTATCATGTTTTTTATTTCCTTATTTTTCCCCTGAATTATATTCCATACCAATTTTAACTTTTCTTCCTTATATGATATTGATTATAAATTCACGAGTTTTATTTTATTTGATTCCATTTACTTATTTTTCCTCTTAGTGATAATAATCTGATTAGTGATATATTTGCGTGTGTTGTGTTATATATATTTTTTTATTTATTGGAAAAAAATTATTCATTGTTTTATAAATGGTTTATTTGAAATAAATTCATGAGTTCAATACTATTGAGTTAAATTAATATAAATTCAACTAGATTGAATTTTAATTTTTCATTAAAAGATATGAATGTGGAAAATAAGTTGGTGACCTACTGTGAATTGTATAATCCAATATTAAGTATACCATAGTAAAAGGATTTGATTCATCTCTTTAATTCCCTGGAGAATTTGTTATTTTTGGAATGAATTGTTACCCATAGAGTCACAAAGAGGTTATTTATTTTTTTATTTCATATCAATTTTATTATCACATTTTCAAAATTAGCAATCTTGGTTTTTCTTATTTTCTTTTAATAAATTTCTTTTATGCATGTGGATTTTTGGATGTTAAAAAATATGTGTTCTTTCCTATGTGGGAGTTTAATGAGATTGAGATGATTTATTTTTTCATTATCATGTATTTATTCATTCTTATATGTTTTTGCATGGGTATCCAATGTATGAGCATGTCATAATGATTTAAAATATTAATATTTTCTACTACTAGTTTAATTTATTTAATATTTGAAATCTTTTATGATGAGTTTATTCTGATGCCCAATAATTTTCATCCATCCCAGAAGGATTGGAAACACCCTTTAACCTTGACATGGATCAACATGGGTGTCTCATAGATGGGAAATTTGGGTAATATGATCATAAAATGGTATCCAATCATAGGATCTTAAGAAGGGATACATTATTGATGTGAAATATCTAAATGGGATGTCTAGTATATGGGAAAATTGATCATAAATGCATAGATGGTATGTCATGGGTTGGTTACTAATCACCGCCTCTCCTGATTAAACCTTATTTACGTGGGTATTTTAGGATATGATTTTTTTTATTAGAGATTTATGTTGATTTTTCTGAATGGTTTTTTTATTTGATTCATTATTGTTTTAAATATTATGGTTGGTTTCATGAATTCTCTTGTTCTAGGGAAAATTAGGGGTGGAACTTATGGTGTATGGTGAGAAATAAGTGTTGAAAAACAATAAAAAGCTAGTGTGAATGGTTCCAAGAAGTTTGTAGTGGTTGTGGCATGTTTGGCACACAGTCCGTCAAATTGGGAGGCCAAAAAGTTGTATTATAAGGCCCCAACATTAGGCATTTCATAACATTGAGTTAAGTCAAGAATTAACATTTAAGATATTTTTATGTTTAGAGTTTTATAGAATTAGGCCACAACTATTATATTTCATCACAATTATTACAAAGTATACACTTATACTCTGTCCGTTTTTTCACAACAATAAAGCTCTGTAAAAAAACAGGAATTCTTTTCTTGAAAAAAATCTTATTTAAATCTTATATTATCTTACCCTTCTTTATACCTTGTGATAAAATATTTCAAAAACATGGTCTGAGCATAAAAATATTATTAAGAGATATAAAATATGGAAATAAACATTAGTCCATCAATACATACAAATCAAAGAAATCATACTTTTCAGTCATTGAACATAGACACTTTAACATATCTTATGAAATCATATGATTAATGAATAACACATAGAAATCATAAATCATAAAGGTATCTTTTGGCATACATAACATACTATCATTCTAGCTTTCACATTTACATTGGGAGTAACATTTGGAATACACATAAATGGATATTACCTAAATCTGTTTGGAGAATCATTAAATTTTACCTCCATCAAGTTACCCAATGCACTGAAGAGCTATCTCGATCTAACCCGCCCTAGGTTTATCTTTGAAGAACTCAAATTCAGTTCATCACGTAACCACCAATCAAATGTCCATGTACCAATACATAATCATAAAACATAAAAGATTGAAAATATCAATATTTAACACATTAGTCAAAATAAATAAATTAAAGAAATTCGAAACATTCAATCCATTTCCAAAACCATTTAAAAAAATTAATAAAGACATTTTTGAAAAAAAGTGTCCCGCACCACTTAGAAACTTTTAATGTAATAGAAATTTTAAAGCATCAACGCCCATATATATAAATCCGTTAAACCATTTTGAAAACATGTATATTAATGAGAAATATTTAGAAAATTAAAAATCTAAAACATTTAAAACAATGTTTTAGTTAAAGGGTCCTTTACAACCTGAGAAAATACTTAAATAAAAATAATTAGTGAATAAAATTAAATAAAACATATAATATCAAGAGAATAAATAGATTAATGATATAATATGTCAAATTTTAGTATATTCACTATAAGAATATGAATTTTTCATAACAACCAATATGTCTCAATGGAATGTAAATTGAGACGAAACCCATTACAAAGATAGTTTCATTAGATAATTAATAAATCATTGAAATAAATATGTATTGTAGCGACTCGAGTTTTTGGTCATGTCAGACTTTGGAATATTTTTTGCGAATAATTCCAGAGCTAGGCGTGAAGATGGCATGCGATTCCGAGGCCCGGTATGCCCAGAATTAAATTTATAAAAATATTAAGTATTTTTATACTATGCACGTGGTGGGGGTGTGATATCTCCTAAACGGTAGCTCACAACGGGAATCTGAGGGCACAGTTGCATCCAGAACATGCCGTTTACCCTAGGCGGGGTGTAAACTTTGCGGGCGCGGGCCTGCGGTGAGAAACGTCACCAGGGGCGTTTTTGTAAATAAGTGGCGAAGTTAGTGTGCGAGTGTCAGCTCGAATAACTCCTGAATGGAGTCTCGGATTGCAAATCCGAGTCCACAGTTGCGTTCAGAATGGCACGTTTACCCTAGGGGTGACCTTATCCGGGTTTGCATTTGGTGCGGGGTCGGGGGCGTGTCGGGCCGGGGAGTTAAGCAGATATTTGTTGGAAACAAATATCTCCCCCCCTTTCTTGGACGTGTGAAGCGCAGAGGGGGAGTTCCTCCTCCTCCTCCTCCCCTTCCGACGGCGAATCGGCGGCCGAACCGCGCGATCAAGGTGCCATCGACCTCAGATTTCGACGGCGGGCGTTCCAGGATCGTGCAACGGAAGCTTTGGAGCGCGGATCATAGGCGTTTCGCCCGCGAGGTAGGCGTTTTAAGTTTTGAAAATCCCGGATCCCGTTTTTGTGTTGTTTTTCTTCAAATTTTTGTAAAGGTTGTGTAGTTCGGGTCCCAAGGTTTCCGAAACATTTTTCGGATCTGAATTTGGAGCACCGGGGTGCTCCCGGTTGCTCCCGGAAGTTTTCCGGCAAAAACACGGTTTTCCGGCGAAGAGGGGCGGCGACCATGGCGGAATCCGGCGACATTTTGGCGGCAGTGCGGCGGAATCCGGTGGCGGCGCGGAGGTTTCCGGCGAGACTGGCGGTGGTCCGACCAGGATGTTCCGGGGGTTCTTTAAACCCCTGTAACTCGCAAACCGTAACTCCGATTTGCAAGCGGTTTGCGGTGACGTGCTTCTTACGTCGAGATGGACCTTTTGAACTAACTTTGAGAATTTTATGGTTCAGGATCGTGCCCCGTGAGTTAGAAACGTCGTATAAAATAATAATATTCTATTATTTTACAACTTCGGGTCGTTGTAACTTCTACCCGGAGCGTCCGATTGACGTGCCGCCAGTGGCATTGAGACCCTCATGGTACGAAGGAATTTTTGAGATGGTTCCCGGGTGTTGGGACTGAGAACGGGGTGTGGGCCGCACGAGCCCGGGTTTTGGCGTTTGCGGAGAAACGCATCTTTTGCACCAAGAGTCCGATTTTGGCAGATGAATAGTCAATCCTGTGTGTTTTTCCGAGAGGAACGTAATGGTGTGTTCCGTTCGATGTGTTTCGGAATCCTGGTGTGGGCCCCACCCGAGCTGGGTTTCGGTGAATAGTACGTTTTTAACCGAGTGTCCGTTTTGGACTAGCGAGTAGTCGATTCCGCTTGTTTTTTCGAGGGGATCATCGTGGTACGGTCTGCTCGATGGGTTTCGGGATCGTTGTGTGGGCCCCGCATGAGCAAGCTACGGTGAATAGTGCCTTTTTCACCGGTGCTCCGTTTCGGGCGAGTACACGGCCTATCCTGCGTGTTTTTCCATGTGGAACGCGATGGTGGCCTCGGTTTTGGCCTAGGAGGTGTGCAACGTGGCGTTATGGCGGGTCGCTCAGGTTAGCGACGATTGGACCGACAGTGGTTGAGGGTTCTCCTTTGGGTCATTCCTATGAGGGTTTGTGTGGCATCACAACCTTCATATGGGTTTGTGATCCTCTCGATTGAATGTTTAAACTATTAGAGTTGTGGTATCCCTCCGGTGGGCCCAGAGAGGATCCTCTAGCATCTTTACCTAGATTGAGTTCTTGGTATTGCTGTGACTGCTTATTTACTGGAGGTGATCCCCTATCTAGCAGGTTAACCCCATAGGGTTTGTGGCATCATCGGAAATATGATCCCCTACACGGTGGGCCGTGCTCAGTAGGGTTGTGGCATCGTCGAGTATACGATCCCCTACTCAGCATGTGGTTTATAGTAGGGTTACAGTATCGTTGGTTATGCGATCCTCTACTCAGCGCGTGGTTTCGGTAGGGTTGCAGCATCGTCGGTTCGATGCCCTACATCGCGAGTTATACCAGTTAGAGTTTCGGTATCGCCGTGACCATCTTTATATGGATGATGATTTTCTATCTGAGTGTGGAGCTTCTGTCGAGCGCCAGATCGGGTTGTGGTATCCCCCAGTGGATGCTGGGTGTGATCCCCTATCTGTGAGAACTACGTATGCCAGATCGGGTCGTGGTATCCCCCAGCGGACCCTGGGTGTGATCCCCTATCTGTGAGCTACGTATACAGGAGTGGGTCTTGGTATACCCTAGCAGACCCTAGCGGCGATCCCCTATTCGAGGAGTTTGGTTGTTATGGTGTTTCAACGATGTTTCCTTAGTGATGTTATCCGACGAGCGTGGTCTCTCAGGTGAGCGTCCGAGATGTTTGTTTAGGACCCGATGGAGTGTATCTCTTGGATGAGTGTCATCTGGTATGGGAGTGTTCGTGTGGTGTACTCTCCTGGTTAGGGCAGTTGCTGGTGATGAGGTCGGTACCTCTTGTGGCTTTGTGGCGTGAGCTGTGTATATCTGGATTGTTCATGGTGTATGTATGGGCATACACTTGAGCTGAGCTGAGATGACTAGTTGTGTTTAGCCGAGGATGGTCATGAGATGGAGTTTCTCTCTCATTTGGGTTACCTCTAGCTGGGTTGAGCGAACTGTTGCCTTTAAGTTTCTCCCTTGGGTTTTGGGTTTTTGGGGTGCCTACTGAGTATTTTTATACTCACCCCTGCTCGGGCTTTGCCCGCACATGTTTGTGTCTTTTGCATACCACATGCCTTTCGACGGAGTTCCAGGTGGACCAGGAGCAGGCAGAGCTTAGTGAGCGTGTTGACTGAGGTGTTTACCGGAGCCGTGCCGAGGGAGCATTCCGGAGGGTGTTTTGGCAGCGTTTCCATTCTTCAGAGCATGTTGGACGCGATTTTGTAGTTTTCCTTTGGTGGGCCCTGTTTTTCCCTTTTGTACATATGCTATACTCTGGTTTTGGATAGATGTATGCATGCATTTCCTTTTCAGTTTTATATATCTCTGCATTGTTGCATGGAGGTGTTTTGGGTGCGTGTGTACAGGTACCTTAGGCTAATGACTCCAATGTGTGTGATAGCCTACTCGGCGCTGGTCACCAGCCCCTGGCCTACTGGAGGCGGGCTTGGGGAGTCGTGGCTCGAGCCCTGTTGGGTCAGGTCGTGACAGAGTGGTATCAGAGGAGGTTCCACCTTTGGGATCTCAGAGCGTAGCTGGTCTAGCTGTGAGTTTGGTTTGGGTTGCATAGCGGCAGTGTTAGGGTGTTGCGAGTTTGGATTTCAGGCCAAAGACTCTAGTGTTGGTGCGGTGGCCGACGTATCCATACACCAGGACTCTGATAACCTTCCTTTCGACTCGGGATATTCGTACACAGGTCGCGGGGACATAATGGTACATGCATCATATAAGACTGGGTTTTTGGTTTTTTCCTTGTCCTTCTTGTGTCAGCTCTCCAGATATACTCTTTGACTACGGTGCGTCTTGAATGTATTTCAGGATGCCACCACGATGACAGCCAGTGAGGGTTCGGCAGCAGGATTGTGCTGACGACCCGCCCCATGTAGAGGTTGTGGAGCGGGGCGCAGGTTCTGAGGTTGCACCTCCAGGTGGTCTGCCAGTTGAGCCACCACCTGTCGAGCAGCTGGTTGTGCCGGCAGTACAGGACGATGTTGCACGCCGGCTGAGTGCGCTGCACGAGTTCCAGAGGCAGCGACCTCTGAGGTTCCGGGGTGATCCAGACCCCCAGGCAGCTGATGACTGGCTTGAGGCAGTCACTCGGGTTTTTCGCCTAGTGAGGAAACCTCTAGATCAGATGGTGGTCCTAGTGGCGAGCTTTCTGCATGGTTTTGTCGGGCGATGGTGGTGTTTGGTGACGCAGTCCCATGAAGAGGTGACGCTCACGTGGGCAGAGTTTGAGCGGCTCTTCAGGGAAAAGTTCTATCTGGTGACGCTGAGGTCAGTGCGGATCCAGGAGCTTCTGTAGCTTCGTCAGGAGAGCATGACTGTGTCAGAGTACTCAGCGAGGTTTACAGACCTGTCGCACTACTACCTGGATATGGTTCGAGACCTGTTCTTTAGGGCTCGTACCTTTGAGCAGGGCTTACGCAGGGACATCCGAGCAGGTGTGGTTTCCTTGTGCCTGCCCACCTATGCTGGAGTGCTGGAGTGAGCATTGGTGGTGGAGAGTTTTTTAGCTGAGCAGTTTCCCCTATTAGTGATGGTCACTCGAGAGCTAAGACTTCATCGGTAGGATCAGCATCTGGTAGCCGACGGCAGACTCAGGGGTCAGGATGTGGTCGACATTTCAGGAGGCGACCCCAGGATGGAGAATCTGAGGCTCAGGTCTCACAGAGCTCGCATGCCAGTTTTGGTCTCCCGTAGGAGAGGCAGTGTTACGCTTGCGACGGCCGGGGACATCTTGCTAGAGATTGTCCGACCCGACGTGCTGTTTAGAGGGAGCTGGTCGATGAACCACCTTGGAAGAGGCAGCATCTCGAGCAAGGAGGTCCGCAGGACGGCAGACGTGGCGGGGAGCGGGTACAGCGGGAGGCGGTGGTAGGTAGTACCAGCTGCCACCACCTCCACCCCCAGGTGGTCCACGCCAAGCTCAGGGAGCTGGTGGCCGAGGGCGAGGTCAGCTGCATGCCCTGGAGGCAGTTGACCCAGAGGCACCGCGAATGGATAGAGGTACGCCTTGTGTCTTTTCTACATACTGCAGTAGTTTTTCAGAAACTGTTTAGTGGTACTCTTTCCTTTTGTGGCTTTCTCGAGTTTTGTTCAGGGCGTTGGTAAGACCATGTGTTGGAGTTGTTCCGCATTCTTTGAATGCGTGAGGAAGAGGGATCCTTCCCCCACTGAGACGCGTTTCTGTGACACGCTTAAAACCATGCGGGTGAGTCAGTGCCACCCAAAGCGGATAGTATTGAGTTTTGGTGGATGAGTCCCTCTGACTTATGCATTCGGGAATGGGTGTTGGTTGGTGAGCTCGCTGGTGTGTGAGACCCAGTTGAGAGTCCAGTCACTTTGCTTGTGCTTAGGGATTTTCGGGGACGAAAAGTTCTAAGTGGGGGAGGATATAGAGACTCGATTTTTTGGTCCTGTCAGACTTTGGAATATTCTTGCGAATAATTCCAGAGCTAGGCGCAAAGAAGGCGTGCGATTTCGAGACCCGATGTGCCCAGAATTAATTTTATAAAAATATTAAGTATTTTTATACTATGCACGTGGAGGGGGTTTGATATCTCCTAAACAGTAGCTCAGAATGGGAATCTGAAGGCACGGTTGCGTCCGGAACGTGGCGTTTACCCTAGGCGGGGTGTAAACATTGCGGGCGCGGGCCTGCGGTGAGAAACGCCACTAGGGGTGTTTTCGTAAATAAGTGGCGAAGTTAGTGTGCGAGCATCGGCTCGAATAACTCCTGAACGGAGTCTCGGGTCGCAAATCCGAGTCCACCGTTGCATTCAGAACGGCGTGTTTACCCTAGGGGTGACCTTATCCTGGTTCGCATCTGGTGTGGGGTTGGGGGCGTGTCGGGCCGGGGAGTTAAGCAGATATTTGTTGGAAACAAATATCTCCCCCCCCCTTCATGGATGTGTGAAGCACAGAGGAGGAGTTCCTCCTCCTTCTCCTCCCCTTCCGACGGCGAATCGGCGGCCGAATCGCGTGATCAAGGTGCCGTCGAGCTCGGATTTTGACGGCGGGCGTTCCAGGATCGTGCAACAAAAGCTTTGGAGTGCAGATCATTGGCATTTCGCCCGCGAGTTTGGCGTTTTATATTTTGAAAATCCCGGATCCCGTTTTTGTGTTGTTTTATTCAAATTTTTGTAAGGGTTGTGTAGTTCGGGTCCCGAGGGTTCCGAAACATTTTTCGGATCTGAATTTGGAGCACCGGGGTGCTCCTAGTGGCTCCCAGAAGTTTTCCGGTGAAAACCCGGTTTTCTGGCGATGAGGGAAAGCGGCCATGGCGGAATCCGGCGACATTGCGGCGGCGGCGCGGCGGAATCCGGCGGCGGCGTGGAGGTTTCCGGTGAGGCTGGCGGTGGTCCGGTCAGGATGTTCCGGGGGTTCTTTAAACCCCTGTAACTCGCAAACCGTAACTCCGATTTGCGAGCTGTTTGCGGTGATGTGCTCCTTACGTCGAGACGGACCTTCTGAACTAACTTTGAGAATTTTATGGTTTGGTATCGTGGCCCGGGAGTTAGAAACGTCGTATAAAATAATAATATTATATTATTTTACGACTTCGGGTCGTTGTAACTTCTACCCGGAGCGTCCGATTGACGTGCCGTCAGTGGCGTTGAGACCCTGATGGTACGAAGGACTTTTTGAGATTGTTTCCGGATGTTGGGAATGAGAATGGGGTGTGGGCCCCACGAGGCCGGGTTTTGGCATTTGCGGAGAAACGCTGCTTTTGCACCAGGAGTCCGATTTTGGTGGATGAATAGTCGATCCTGTGTGTTTTTCCGAGAGGAACGCAATGGTGTGTTCTGTTCGATGAGTTTCGGAATCCTGGCGTGGACCCCACCCGAGCTGGCCTTCGGTGAATAGTACCTTTTTCACCGAGTGTCCTTTTTGGACGACCGAGTAGTTGATTCAGCTTGTTTTTCCGAGGGGATCGTCATGGTACAGTCCGCTTGATGGGTTTCAGGATCGTTGTGTGGGCCTCGCACGAGCTAGCTACGTTGAATAGTGCCTTTTTCACTGGTGCTCCGTTTTGGGCGAGTAAACAGCCTATCCTGCGTGTTTTTCCACGTGGAACGCGATTGTGGCCTCGGTTTTGGCCTAGGAGGTGCGCAGTGTGGTGTTGTGGCGGGTCGCTCGAGTTAGCGACGGTTGGACTAGCAGTGGTTGAGGGTTCTCCCTTGGTTCGTTCCTATGAGGTTTCGTGTGGCATCACAACCTTTGTATGGGTTTGTGATCCTCTCACTGGGATATTTAAACTGTTAGAGTTGTGGTATCCCTTCGGTGGGCCCGGAGTGGATCCTCTAGCATCATTACCTAGATCGGGTTCTTGGTATCGCTGGCACTGCTTATTTATGGGCGGCGATCCCCTATCTAGTAGTTTAACCCCGTAGGGTTTGTGGCATCATCGGAAATATGATCCCCTATGCGGTGGTCCGTGCTCAGTATGGTTGTGTCATCGTCGAGTATATGATCCCCTACTCAGCATGTGGTTTATAGTAGGGTTACGGTATCGTTGGTTATGCGATCCCTTACTCAGCGCGTGGTTTCGGTAGGGTTGCAGCATCGTCGGTTTGATCCCCTACATCGCGAGTTATACTATTTAGAGTTCCGGTATCGTCATGACCATCTTTATATGGACGATGATCCTCTATCTGAGTGTGGAGCTTCTGTCGAGCTCCAGATTGGGTTGTGGTATCCCCCAGCGGATCCTGGTTGTGATCCCCTATCTGTGAGAACTACGTATGCCAGATCGGGTCGTGGTATCCCCCAGCGGACCCTGGGAGTGATCCCCTATCTGTGAGCTATGTATACCAGAGTGGGTCTTGGTATCCCCTAGAGGACCCTAGCGGTGATCCCCTATCCGAGGAGTTTGGTGGTTATGGTGTTTCAGCGATGTTTCCTCAGTGATGTTATCCGACGATCATGGTCTCTCGGTTGAGCGTCTGAGATGTTTGTTTAGGACCCGATGGAGTGTATCTCTCGGATGAGTGTCATATGGTATGACAGTGTTCATGTGGTGTACTCTCCTGGCTGGGGCAGTTGCTGGTGATGAGCTCGGTACCTCTTGTGGCTTTGTGGCGTGAGCTGTGTATATCTGGATTGTTCAAGGTGTATGCATGGGCATACACCTGAGCTGAGCTGAGATGACTTGTTGTGTTTAGCCGAGGATGGTCACGAGATGGAGTTTCTCTCTCGTCTGGTTTCCCTCTGGCTGGGTTGAGTGGACTGTTGCCTTTCAGTTGCTCCCTTGGGTTTTTGGTTTTTGGGGTGCCTACTGAGAATGTTTATACTCACCCCTGCTCGGGCTTTTCCCGCACATGTTTGTGTCTTGTGCAGACCACATGCCTTTCGATGGAGTTCCAGGTGGACCCGGAGCAGGCGGAGCTTAGTGAGCGTGTTGATCGGGGTGTTTACCAGAGCTGTGCCGAGGGTGCTTTCCGGCGGGTGTTTGTGGCAGCATTTCCCTTCTTAAGAGTAGGTTGGACACGCTTTTGTAGTTTTCCATTGGTGGGCCCTGTTTTTCCCTTTTGTACTTCTGATGTACTCTGGTTTGGGATAGATGTATGCATGCATTTCCTTTTCAGTTTTATATATCTCTGCATTGTTGCACGGGGGTGTTGTGGGTGCCTGTGTACAGGTACCTTAGGCTAATACCTCCCATGTGTGTGATAGCCTACTCGGCGCTGGTCGCCAGCCCCTGGCCTATTAGAGGCGGGCTTGGGGAGTCGCGGCTCAAGCCCTGTTGGGTCGAGTCATGACATTTATGTAAAATATAAATATATCAAATATTTGTCGATATTATGTGTAAAAAAATCATAGGTCATTCACACATATTCATGAAAAAACAACACCAATGACATGGATATTTAACTCAATGAATGGATATTGAGTCAAGATTTCCCTTATGGTGTACGTATAAATTACATAAGAATTTATCAATGGAGTGATTATGTGTAGAAACAATATATCCACAAAAATAGAATTGGAAATTAAAAAATAAATAATCAAATAGTTATTCAATACATAATCGTGGCATAATATAATCAATATAGTATGGGTAAAACCCAATTAGAGGTGATTGGGTTTAGAAAATATCCTTACAAAAATTCACAGCCTTACAACATCACTTAGAAATTCAGAAAATGAGTTGATGAGAGAGAAAAAGATATATAATCACTTGAAAATAAAATTTACATTAATAAGGTTATATAAGAAAATATACCAACATACAAAAGTGGGAATTTAATGACATAACATAAATGAAGTCTTTAACTAAAAGAGCTGGGTGAAAGGTTCTCTTTCCATATAGTAATCAATTGATTCATATGACTGAAAATTGATAACCAACAAATGAGTAAAATAATAACATGAATATAAAGAGAATAATGATAATATATATCAAAAGGAAGTACATAATACTTCACATTTAAGAAATAATTGGTGAATAATGGAAATCTCATGGAATTAAAAGTGAGATAAGAAACCCCATACATTGAGTCTGATTAGTCACGTATGTTCCTTGTTCCTCCTGAATAATAAAATTAAGTTAATTAATGCTTACTTAAGAACATTTTAAAGGTAATTTTTCTTTTATATCACTTATTACCACCTTATAGAAACTACATAATTATTAAATTTAATATCAGTCATTTTGTCGATATTGGGTGCTTGAGTCGAAAATGATCTTGTTATAATAACAAATTGTCAATGTGGTCAAAATTTCATTATCTCCAAAAGCATATTCACAATTTAAATATAATATATATACAGTATATACATATCTAGATCTATTATATATTTTTTTAGAATAATCCATAACATTTGGAGGTATGAAATGCAATGCACCATTCATGGAGATGGTAAGCCGTACATACACATAAATGCTACTTTATTTTTTTCATATTTAAAGGAATTAAAACTAAATGAAACAAAGGTATATAATAATTTTAGTTTAATATAATATGATATAGATGTTAAATAAGTTCATTAATAACATTATATATACGTTCCATGTATGTAATGAACGAGTCCTGTTACTTTGAGGGGGCAGTAGTCCGCACTTTCTTCAAATGAAATTATCACATCTACATGTCATGAAAAGAAAAAATGTACTTTTGTAAATAAAAATTAAAGTATCATAGAGAAAATATAAATATAATATATATAATATATAAATAAATTTCTATCATAATGGCCTCCATGAAATGTGGTAGGGGAAAATCGAACAATCATCATTTTGTGAGGGAACAGTTCGTCGTACACAGAAACAATATGTTCATATCAAATAGATGGAGGTGTGTGTAATTTTAGTTCTAATACAACTCATAAAAACATAAAAGTATATTGAAGATACTGTTGTTTTTATGTAATCAATAAATTAAAATATAATAAATATTGAAGATGTAAAAAAATGGAAAAGAACTTTAGAGAAGACACTACCTCGTAAAATGTGTAACTCCCATTGATTTGATCCGAATGGATTTATAAAATTTCCTTCTACATTAAGTAAGGATATTAGGAGTAAATTTTGGATATTGTGATCTTATTTGGGTATATTTTGGAAGATCCAATAGGGTTGATAGGTGTGACTAAAGGTTTGAGGTGATTCCATTTTATAAGAGGGACGAGGGGCAGTTTAGGAAGGTATTGAAATATTTTTTTATTATAAATTGATTTTAGGTTTCAAATGGTACCAAAGTAACTTATTTAAAATATGATATGGTTTTGGGTCTAAATAATATCAACCAATAGGTTTTATACATGTCATGGTAACAAATCAAATCATATCTTTTAGCTTTAACACTTAGTTAACTAATTTAACTCTTACCATGTCTTCTTGTATATTCGTACTATATGGTTAATATAGTTACTATAAAATTTCAATAGAAAAAAAAGTGGTTACTAATGAAATTTTTAACATTATATAACTCATTTTAAATAGTCTTATATTTTTAGGACTGTTATATAATTTAATAAAATAGTATTTTATTTAAAAACTCATTTATGTCAATTTTTATACAAATCATATAATGGGTTTTTAAAAATCCATAACTTTATTATCTACAGAAAAATAATTAATTCAAATATAACAGGTTATAATAATCCGTAATATTTATGTATCGAATAAAAAGTTTCAAAATAAATTTATTTTAATATTTTTAATCTCATATATTTAAATCCTTAATTTATAAGGAAACCACTAAATCATCATTGTGTCATAAATAAATTTATCTATTGGATTTAATACAATTATAAATAAAATACCATGATTTAGGAAATATTTTTATATTTCTAATAACTATTTATAGTTTAAGATATCACTTATATAACTCCCAAAAAAATTGTTATATTAAATGATACATGTTTATGTTAAATTTTTCATTACTTTAAATTAAATCTTATAAAATGTCATTTTTCATATGAAAGTGGCACCATGGGGTCCCAAAATTGACCAAGGGATTCCTGTGGTCAAAAATATCACATTATATAGGATTAGAACACATGTTAGAGTATTTTAATATTATTATAAGATTATTTTTTACCTTATTTACCAGATTTACCCTTTAACCATGGTAAATAAAATAATTACTGAAATTACTCTTCATAATGTCATAAAAGGGACCTATTTACACAATTTGGACCTCATGATTCCAAATTTCAAAAAAAGTTTTCCAAAATCAAAACACAATAGTTATAGTAATTAATTTAAAATTAATTTTTGTTGTCGAAACCAAAAATCAGATTTTTAAGAAGTAATAACTATCAAAAGATTGACATATGTATTTGTACAATTTAATAGTGAAATTACATCCAATGACCATCATTGTATGGAATTATAAAAATATAATCCAATTTCAATTTAAAACCAAATAAAATAATAATATAACTATATAAATAAATTAGATTAAAAGGCTGTTTCGAATTAAAATGTAGTATTTTTAACTATTAATAGAAATATTTATTTTATAAAAAAAATATGAAAATTTTTATCAAAAGTAAATTTGATGTTTAGATTCTATAGAAGAATTTATTTTGTATATTAGAACATACACAAGTGTCAAAATCATTATTTAAAATTTGTCCACCATTAAAAGGAGGTAAAACAACCTTTTAGAAATATTAGAGTATTTCATGATTAAAAAAGGATTCATTCTTATTTGAAGCCTCTAATATTTTTTAGATAACTGTAAAAACATTAAATAAATATGTAAAATCATAATATAGTTAGTTATGTTCATTCCTGTAAGTACAGAAGCTATGCGTTGACTACTATTTAAAATAATAATATTATTATATCATTTTTCATCATAACGAAAAGTTGTGTGCAATGTAGGATTTCAATGAAACCTGTTGTTGTGTGTGGATTACACTATCAGAAAAAGTTTCTTCCACAACATAAAATAAAAACATTACGCATAAATATTAATAAATAGGAAAAATAATTATTTTATAAATACCTTGATCATTACATCCTTCCCCCCTTTTGGAAATTACATCCTCGCAATTTTAAAATTGGGCTCAGAAAGCTAATTGAAAATCGCACATCGAAAAAATGAGTCAATAAAAAAATCACTTTTAAATAAATAATGAAAATTAGAAAGGCCACTCAAGGTAACACATACTAGGATTCCTTATAGAAAAAACATGTATATGGAAGAGAAACTGACCATCAAGTTCTAATAGATAGTGATAGAAAACATGATTATGTGAAAGTTAACAATCAGAAAATGAGAAACATGTGATGGGTTAAATTGTCTTTGATTTACTCATTGGAAAATTAAATGGAAAATGTTTTTTTGAATTTCTTTTTCATAAATTAGTTGAATTTATTTACAATATTTACTAAGAATATAAGGAAATATACTTAGTTTTCTATTAAATATTCATCCTTTAATAAATTTCTTCCAAAAAAACATATTTTCTTCAAGCAATGGGTATTTAAGATAAATATATCAAATCTAAAGTGCTAAAATAAACTTTTGGAAAATCACATAATCTAAAAAAGATGTACAATATATTTCCCCTATCATTAGACATTAATAAAAAACAAAAAGGTGAGTACAAGATCAGATAATATCCACAAAGCACAATACTTTGTAGAAAGAAATACTACTCTTTATTTTCAAATTTCAATAAACAAAACCCAATGTTCAACAATTTAAATTGAATAAACACTTTTTCTTAAAATTATTTAAAATAATCCAACTATGTTTTAAGCCAAAAACTCAGAAGAATTTGATCACATAGTCTTCCATGATAAATCCTAACATTTATCTCCAAATAACATTGACTAATATTAAATCGTCATAAATAAAAGTATTTATCCTAATCACATATTCTCTATGATAGGTTATGAATTTCAAAAAATAACCCCAATTTCTATAAGTCAGTAATAAAAAAAAAGATTCTTTCAAAATAAAATTTTAAAATTACTCCTTAAATTAAATCCCATATTATTCTAATTTCATTTGGGATATAGTGTTCCAAAAAGAGAGAACATCTTCCAAAATATCATTTATCACTTAATCACTAAATCATTTTCCTCTACTAAAGATATACATTTGAGAAAATATAAGTTTTCAAAATGAACTTATTCATGATCTATAAAATTATTTAACAAAAAATAATAAATACTACAAACTAGGGACTTCATAGAGGTTAGTGGTAGGAAAAATATACAAGTCGCACTATGGTTGTGGGTTCAATTTCTGTAGCTTTGGATGACACAATGGGTTGTCACATGGTCTTCCTATTTTCCTCTTTAAAAAACAATATAATTTCATAAAATTCCAAAAAATGATATAAATTCCTCAAAAAAACTATAATATATTTTAACCTCAAATGTTATCTCATACAGCACATTTAAATCCCCAAAATTAATAAATTGTAATTACCTCAAATTTAGGGATTTTATAAACCCAAATTGTTATATATAACCATATCAAAAAAAGAAATGAAACTTATTCCTCAAATATCATTTTCACATAACTATATTCAAGGTTACACATACAAGAGAAAAGTATTCAAAGTAATTCCATAAAAAAATATCATTAATACATTTAAACATTTCATCACCCAGATATCTAACCTAACTCTAGAACTTTCTAAAATGTAGACATCTTAATCATCTAGCATTATTCTGGATCCATTAACAATATTTTCAATCTTATTTCACAATACTTCCTTCCTACAAACAAAATCATGTATAGTGTCCTAACATTTCAATAATGTAAAAACAAGAGATAAGTAGTAATCCATACCTTTCATAGGCCATTTTTAGTTTCCTAGTCTTTAATTGGAATGTCATTAGGTATTGGTAAGAATATATTTCTATAGTACAATTGATCCCATTCCTGAAACATTTTTATAGGACATCTATTTGTGTAATAACCCTGCACACCACATTTAAAAAATTCAATTAATACTTCGAAAAGAACTTCTTTCTCTTTCATGGAGTCAATTGAACACTTTTTTTCCATGGAATGTTATTAATCTAGGACCTCCATTAAAAAATCTATAACATTTTCCCATCCCTTTTGAGCATTTTCCCTTGTGTTTCTTTCCACATATTTGACCCATAGGTTTATGAATATACTTACCTTTATTATAATTACCTGAACTTCAATAGGGTTTCATTTCATGCATATATGATGTCTTAAAAAAATCACCAAGGTTTAAGTGGTCAATCATGAATATAGATAGTTTGGTTATCAATAACCACAAGAGTTTTCATTACATTTCCCATATCATTCAGTTTCTTATTCAAAAGACTATCACAATTTCAATCAAATTCATTAATAGTTTGGTTTCTACTAGATCCAGCCATTTAGTAAAACCAAAAAGGTCAGTGTGAATACGTCATTAAAATCATAATATAATATCTTATGAGGATGGTAAGTACTAAGATTTACTTATTCATGCTATGTTTAACTCATTCAATTTATCTAAAATTACCAGGACTCATTTGAAAATACTAACCACTATGGTTGTAAAAAACATTTCACTTATTCTTAAAAAACACCCTAAACTCTAAAGTTATCTATTCCGATCTCTGATACCACCTATAATGCCCCAAACATAGACATTATGTAAGCTTGAGTTAAGTCAAGAATTCACATTAAGGATCTTTTCGGGTTTAGAGTTTCAATGAATTTGGAAATAACTGTTACATTACATCTCAAATATTACAAATTGGGCACTTCTACACTATCCAAATATTTCACAATAATAAAAATCCCTCAATAAAAACAATAATTCATTTCGTGATAAAAATATTCTTAAAATATTCTTTTCCCTCTGACTTCCTTATACCTAGTGAAAAACATTTAAAAAAATTGGGATAAGAATACAAAGATCAGTAAGGGTATTAAAATAAGGAAAGGAACATTAGTCCAATAATAAATATAAATCAATGAATTCATACTTTTCAAACATAGAACATTGTCTCTTTAACATACCTCATGAAATCATAAGATTTATGAATAACACGTAGAAATCATAATTCACAAAGGTAACTTATAGAATTCATAACATACTAACATTGTATATTTCACAACTACATGGGGAGTTAAGTATGAGATACCCATCATAGAATAATCCCTAAAACACCTTGGAGAAACATTATTGTTTACCTTCGTCATGTTACCCAATGCATTGGAGAGCTATCTCGAGCTCACCAATCCTAGGTCTCTCATGGAACCACCCATATTTTGTTTAATAAGTAACCACCCATAAAATTTCCAACTACCATTACATAATGATATGAAATAAAATATTGAAATTATCAACATTTCAATCCTCAAACAGAAGAAATCAATTCAAGATATTTGAAATATTCACTCGATTTCCAAAACAATTTGAAACATTTAATAAATATATTTTTTAATTAATGTGTCGAATACCACTTTGTAACTTTTAATAGAATTAATATTTTAAAACATTATGTTCTATATAAATAAATCCTTAATTTTTTCTATAATCAAGTATATTAATGAGAAATATTTATAAAATTAAATTTTTAAATCATTTAAAACAATGTTTTAGATAAAGTGTGCCTTACAACATAAGAAAATACTTTTATAAAAATAATTAAATAATAACATTAAAAAATTTTAGAATATAATTGTAATAAGGATATTCATGATATAATATGTCAAAGGAAATTATATTAACCATAAAATGGAATTGTTTCATAACAACAAATAAGTCTCAATGCAATGAAAATTGACACGAAATAGTTTACTAAGATCGTATCATTAGATTAAGGATAAATCTAGGACATAAATATTTTTGAAAAATATTAATACACCTAATATAAGTGAATATTAAGTGTAAAACAATCTTAGGTCATTCACAAATATTTTTGAAAAAAAAAGCAATGAGAAGGATATTTAACTCAATGAATGGAGATTGAGTAATGATTTCCCATACGAAATTCGTATAAATGACATAAGAATTTATCAATGGGGTGATTATGGGTAGAAATAGTATATCCACAAAAAATAAAGTGAAAATTAAAAAATATATAAAAAAAGGATTCCACATATAATATTTGATTAATATAATCAATGCATTATGTGTAAACCCCAATGAGAGGATATTGAGTCAAGAAAATCCCTTATGAAAATTCAACTGCCTAACATCGTCACATAAAAATCCAAGAAATTATTTGATGAGAGAGAAAAGGGTATCTCATATCTTAGATATAAAATTTATGTCAATAATTATTTATAATTACATATCCCAATGTTATAAAATTAAAATTAAAAAATATAACATAAAACAAGTCTTTGACTAAAAGTGGAGGGTCAATGGTTCCCTTACCACATAGAAATCAATTGAGTTGTGTGACCAAAAATTGATAAGCATCAAATGAATCATAGAATAACATGAATATAAATGGAATAATTAAAATATATATCAAATAGAAGTACATAATTAACCACATGGAAAATAAGTGGTGAATAATGGAAATCTCGTGGAATTAAATGTGTGATAAGAAACCCCTTACCTTGATTTTGATTCTTCAGTAATGTTCCTTATTTTTCCTATATAATAAACTTAATTTAATTTTTAGTTAAATTTGAACCATTTTCATGTTTATTATTCAATTTATATCACTTATTAACACAATATATTAATTATATAATTATTTAAGTTAATATTTCTCATTTTTTGATATTGGGAACTTGAGTTGAAAATAATATTTTTATAATTACAAATTGTCCATGTCGTCAAAAGTCCATTTTTTCCAGAATCATATTCATGATTTAAATATAATATATATCTATTATATTCATTTTTTTATCTAATATATATTTAGTTATAATAGTCAATAATATTTGGAGATAAGAAATAAATTGCACTGTTCCTGGAGACGGTGTGCCGTACGTACGCATGAATGCTACTTTTATTTATTTTTCACATTTAAATGAATGAAAACTAAATTAATCATAAGTATATTATAATTTAAGTATAATACCATATGATATATATGTTATATAATTTCATTACCTCCTTTCTATATACATTCAATGTGTGGCATTAATGAGTCATGCCACTTTGAGGGGGTGATAATCCACACTTCCTTGAATGAAATTATCGCATTTACACATCATGAAAAGAATAAAGGTATATTTGTAAATAAATATTAAAATATCTTATATAAAATATAAATATAATATATATCACATATAAATACAGTTACATCATATTGGCCCCCATGAATGGTGGTAGGGGAAAATTGAATAATCATCATTTCGTGAGGTAGTAGTTCACCATTCCCACAAGCAGTATGTTCATATCCATTAGATGGAGGTGTGAGTAAGTGTAGTTATAATCCATCCCATAAAAAATCCTAGTATATTGAATATAATGTTGTTTATTTGTAACAAATGAATAATATTTGAATAGGGAGTGAGGAAGTAAAATAATGTAAAAGAACTTTAGAGAAGACACTACCTCTTAAAATGTGTTACTCCCTTCGATTTGAGCCAAAAGGCATTATTGAATTGACTTCATCCTAAGTTATATATTTTAAGTGCAATTTAAGTATTTTCAGAGGTTATTATGGAAGAGTTTGTATGATTTAATGTGATTGATAGGTGTGAGTAAGGGTTAAGGGTGATGCCCTTTTATAAGAGGGAGGAGGGGCACTTTAGGATGTAATTGATATAATATTTTATTATCAAATTATTTTTTGTTTTAAATGGTCTCAATGTAATTTATTTCAATGATAAAATGATTATGGGTCTAAATACTCTCAACCAATAGGTTTTAGACAAGTATAATTCACAAATATATCTTTATCTTTTAGCTTTAACCCCTTGGTATCTAATTTGACTCTTACCATCTCTTCTTGTATATTCATACTATATGGTTAATATAGTTACTAAAAATTGATGATAGAACATAAAGTGGTTCATTAATGCCATTTTTAACATTATATAAGTCAATTTTCAGATTTTAGATTTATAGGACTATTATATC
The DNA here is from genome assembly GCA_963277665.1 of Viscum album. Classification (NCBI taxonomy): domain Eukaryota; kingdom Viridiplantae; phylum Streptophyta; class Magnoliopsida; order Santalales; family Viscaceae; genus Viscum; species Viscum album. The sequence continues at coordinate 1,903,283,109 of OY728152.1, read as the reverse complement.
ATTTAATAAAATAGTATTTGTTTAAAAAACTCAATTATGTCAATTTTTATAATATTCCTATCAGGACTTTTTTAAAAATCCATAAATACATGATTCTTCCAAAAAACCTTCATTAATTCAAATATAAAAAATCACAAACATACATAAACTTTTATGATAGAAAAAAATGCTTCAAAAAAATTTTAATATAATATTTATAATCTCATTTATTTAAATCATTCATTAATAAGAAAATAACTACATCATCATTGTGTAATAAATAAATTTATTTATTCGATATCTAAAAAATTACCATGACATAGTAAAATATTTTTATATTTAAAATGACTACTTAGAGTCTAATATATCACTTATATAACCTGATATAATTTTTTTTATTAAAAGATACATGTTTATGTTAAATTTTTCTTTATTTTAAATTAATTCTTATAAAATGTCATTTTCATATCAAAGTGGATCCTGAGGGGTCCCAAAATTGACCCAAGATTCTAATGGTAGGAAATATTACATATAATAGGATTAATAAACAAGATAGGGTAGTTTAATATTATTATAAAATTATTTTTACCCATATTTACTATATTTTTCTTTTAACCGTGGTAAATAAAATAATTACTGAAGTTACTATTGATAATGTTTAAAAATAAAAGGTTCCTATTTAAACAATTTATACCTCCTTATTCTAATTAAGGAATCCATTTTTCCAATTGAAAACATAGATGTTTTGGTAGTTTATTGAAAATTAATTCTCGTTGTCGAAACCAAAAAGCAGGTTTTTAAGAAGTAATAACTAACAAAATATTGACATGTGTTTATGTCCAATTCAAAAGTGAAATTACTTCCAAATACCATAAGTAGATTAAGTGATACAAATTTATTCCAACTACACTTTAAAACAAATTAAAATAATAAACTAAATATATCAATAAATTTGATGAAAAAGTAGTTTTAAATTAAAATGCAGTATTTTTTACTATTCATAAAAATATGAATGTAATCCGAAATATAGAAACATTTCATCGAAAGTAAATTTTATGTTTTGATTCAATATAAGATGTTTATATTATCATATAGATCATATAAAAGTGACAAAAATTAAATTTAAAAAGGGGTTCCATAAATGTGGTAAAATGAACTTTTAAAAATATTAGAGTATTTCATGCTTCAAATAGGATTCATTCTTATATGAAGCCACTAATATTAATTAGATAAATGTAAAAAAAATTAATAAATATATAAAATTATAATATAGTTATTTATGTTAATTCTGATAAGTACAACTACTCTGTGTTAACTACCATTAATAATAATAAAAATAATATATTATTTTTCGGTATAACTCAATGTTGTGTGGATTGTTTGATTTCAAAGAAACATGTTGTTGTGTTTTTGAGAATGCTATCAGAAAATGTTTTCTCATTAACATAAAATTAATATCTTATTAATAAATATTAACAGATCTGAAAATTTATTATTCCATAAATACATGGGTCGTTACACGTATGGTGTGGAGTATTGTCACACCATGAGAAATTCCTTACCAATTTTTTTTTGGGACTATTTTTTTGAGTTTTGATCCAACTTTGTCAATTTTTTGGATCATTCTACTATTTTTTCATAAAACACTGTTCTCCCACAAATTTTTTCAAATCATGCGATGACTATACATGTGCCTCCATAATTTTAAAAGAGTTATTTTTCATAATATTCACATGGTTTTTTCAACAATGTATATAAACTATATGAGTGAGTAAGTATGCACAATAGGGGGAACAAAATTAGTTCATTCTTTGGAAATTCATCCATCCACACAATTTTACTTACTCAGTTTCTAAAAAATTAAATTCCAATTATACACCTCCCCATTTAACCGATAAATCCAACCCCCTCAATTTAATCTCCATTTCCCCATATAAAGAATGCTCTGTAAGCTCTAGGTTATACCTCTATAACATCTTAAAATAAGAATAATTTCTTCTTGCGTTTTCCATCATATTCAGTCTAGGTAAGGGTCCCTCCTCCTCTTCCTCATCATTCCTCTCCCTTCATCATATTTATTCATCTTCCCCAAACTATGAAACGTTTTTTGATAAACCCTAGGGTGAGGGATGGAATTATTTTGAGATTTCATTTCTCCTAATGTTTGAGAATCATTCTTAGGGTCTTCTTCACCCTATATTCAATGTTGATGACTTTCCCAATTTGATTTGAGGTAGGATTTCACCATTATTGTCTGCTTATTTTTATATCCATTGATTACATGGCTAATAAATGTATATTTTAATACCTAATGATAAGGATTTTCGTGATTATTATATGTATAAATATAAATATAAATTTTATTTTTGATTCCTTTAAAATAATGATTTTTTATATTTTTGATGTTGATTGAAATTGGAGGTTTTTCATCACAAGTATGTACCTATAGAGAATTGTATTTTTGACCATGAAAATATTTATGGAATATTATATATAAATTTATACTATTTTATAATCAATATAGATTATTTATTTAATTTTATATGTCACAATATGGGTTTAAAATATTGAATTAGTTTACATTTTTTTGTTTTAGAAATTTTATCAAGTTTTATTGTTCTTCCCTTGTAATATTCAATTACAATTGGTGTTTATATATGTATATATAGGTTTTTATACCTATGTATATTCATGTATTAATGTGAAAATATTTTAATATATTAATATTGTGATGTATATATATATATATACATTCATATCTGCATAATAATAAAGGGAAGTTTGAAATCCAAATATGATATTTGAAATTTGGTTTTCAAAATGAATTTGAAAAAGGGGATTTGAGATAATAGTGTATTATTAATTTTAAATATAATTAACATTTATAAATTTTTACAAAAATATTTTAATGATTTTAATGTTATTATTTTCATTTCTGTTATTTTTTAATTTTGATATATTTTATAATTATAATATTATTAATATTACTCTTTTAAATGATTCAAATGGGGTTTAATTTGTATTCTATTTAATCTAGAAATAAAGAAGGATTTATTTGGGATGCAATTTTTTTAATACTCTCTTTTATAAGGTGGACAAAATTTATTTTAAATCATGTTTTAAATTGTAATTGATAATTTTTTAATAAACATTTTATAAAATTATTTAATGAATTATAATTGTTTAATTTAGTTAAACCAGATGCGAAACCCATTGGTTCTTATGTAGGATATCATATATGGGATGAAGTTCCCCCATGAATAAAAAATATAGTGAATTAGTTATTTTTTGACCCCTTTCACTGGATACATAATAGGAAATCCAAATCCAGTGCTTGGGGAACATAAAATGTCTAGGTTCTATGCAACTTGTTAACTTAAGGTCATTCTCCGATGAATTCAATTTTAAATTACTAATTTTATTGTTTTTCTATTTTTGACACTTACTTTATATGTGGGATGATTTATAGAACCATTTTACATTGAAATTTTAGTCCTTACACGATATTGGTTATAACTTCATGGTTTTTATTTTACTATCGGCCATTTATTTCTTTTTATAGATCAATGATATTTATGTTTTTTGTGAGTAAATTGGGTGTGTTAAGTTCCCTTTAGTGTTTATTAGTCCATCAAAAAACAAATAAATGATTTAAAAATTGTTTTTAATGAAATAATGTGAAAAATAATACTAGTATATAAAAAAGAGGTTTGTGAATGAAATCTAAGGGTTTCATTTCCATATTACATGAAAATCCTACTTTAAAATTAATATATTTTAAACTAGAATGAAAATGGAACTTTCATTAACTGGTAAGCATGTGGAAATATAGGAGTCATCCAACTAGGAATTTATTACCATGCCACTATTATATCTCAATTTTTGGTTTTATTTCTGATCTTGACCATTTCAGGAGATTTTATTATTTTTTGGACTGGATGGTGAATCAGGGTGTCACATAGAAGTTATTTGGCTGTTTTATTTAATTTCCATTTCCAGTTCATATTTTTTAAAATTGACATAATTTTTTTTTATTTTTTTATTTTAATTAGTGTTTTTTATACATGTTGTATTTTTGACATTCAATAATAGAGGTTGATTATTATTATTGAGTGGGAGGTGAGGGAGATCTTTTGTTCACGATATTTTTTTTCTATTTATACTTCCTTATCTATTTCTGCATGGGCATCCAACAAATGGACACATCATGGATATTTTAATTTAGAGGCTTCACATTTCTAGTTTTATTTATTAAATGGGAGAGGTAATTCCCATTGTGTTTCTTCTGATTCACTAGCATTTTCTACTAGCTCATGGGGATTGGAAATGCCCTCAGGAATTATCACAAGTCGTGCCAGCTGTTCAATGGATGTTTGAATTAGGTTGGTTCATGATATCATCCATGATTTATAATATATATATATATATACTGTGTGTGTGTGTGTCTGTATAAAATTATGTATATATTCATATTAGGGGTTAATTATTCTAATACCTCCCACAAAAATATATAGAGTTCTATTCCCAATGACAAAATATTGAATAACTTATACATATAATTTCTAATTAAATAATAATGATGAGTTAACCAATAATAAAAAATTTATAAAACACATATAGAATAATATAATTTCTATAAAATTATAATGTGTATTTTTATATAATATCTTAATAAAAAAAGTAAAAAAAAATAATCAAATCATAAATACATCATAACATTCCATATTTAGATAGTGGAATGGATTTTGTAATAAATTTCATTATAAAATAAAGAAATATATCTAATATAATATCTAATAAAACATCAATAGATTATATTTTCATCAATTTATATGTGTATCTAACAATATCATCAATATACTTACAAAATATAATAATTTTTCATATGAATAAAATATAAATTGATCATATAATAGATGAAGAGAAAATGTAAATGATTTAATTCTAATTTATTATTCATTATAAATTCATTGATTTTTATTATAATAAGATTATATTTCAAAAGAAGAAATAATATCATACCATAATATTTTAACTAGAAATTTTTTGAAAATAAACAAGTAGTTACATTGGTTATAAAAGTAAAAAACATAATACATTTATATTCTCAATATAGAAATATTAATCTAATTCATAAAACCAAATAAATGTTTCAGAAAAAATACATGAAAAAATATAAATAACATATAAATAAATACTATGATAAAGTTATTAGATTTTGTACCATTTCCTTATAGATCCATAAATTTTCAATTATTATTTATTATTCACATTTTAAAAGTTATAATACATATGTTATGTGTTTTTGGTATAATGTAATATTTTATATAATTTGATCAAGTAATTTTGAGTTTAAAATTCTATAATTTAATGGATCTTGATTTTGATATAATTTAATCACTTTAAATTTAATTGACATCAATCGAGACATCAAAAATTCAGATCCTCATACAGTAGAATGTATAAATATATAATTCGTAAAAAAAGGTCATTAAAAAATGGAATAATTTATATCATATAAGGATAGTGATGAATAACTCACATGAATGATTATAAAAATCTTGTCACCTACCACATATTTATAATACACACTAATTGGCCTTCAATTTTGAAAAAGTTAATTCATTAATAAACCATAAAAGAAATATTATATATTGCATAAATGGTACTTATATGTAAAAAAATAGTTTTTGACAGTACATAATGTTAAAAATATATTTTTCTCTAACTTAATCCCATTATTTTTATTTGGAAATCATATTATTTAATATTGAGGTAAATTCACACTTCAGGATAAATAAAACATTATATGAATAATATAATAGTTGGATTTTATATAAAACATATTTTATAAGTAATTTACCACTATAATGTATTTTCATTATGTAAAAAATTTACATGATGTTAAATAAACTCATTAATCACCCGTGGTAGATGAATAACATATACAGTTTAAGTATTTAACGTAGATAGAGATTTATAATAATATAGATTATTATGGATGAATTAATGAACAAAAATTTGAGTAATAATACACTATTTAAATACATAAATTACATTAATATGTTAAGAATAGATAATCCTCACATTTCAAAAAAAGATCCTTTTACCAATAGGGTATAAAACAAATACCAAAAATATGCATCATAAAGTAATAAAACTAAAATGTCTAAAAGAAAAACACTAGAACAACTTAGCCTAATACCTCTAAATTTTTTAGTAAATCATTTCTTGAAATCAATATACACCAAATATAATATAAATAGGATTATTTCCCTCTACCACATCACTGTGAATAAAATCTATACATACATGACATACAGACCTATAGGGTGAAATAAAATATATCAGTAGAAACCTCTATAACCCCAAGAATCACTAAGAGTTTAACATGTATTTATGTGAATATGGTATCACTATATAATAATTATGATATATTATAAATTACAAAATATAAGAAACATATTGTGTTTACTAATACACCTGTACACAAAGTTTACATGTTTTGGCCAGCACAGGTATATGATTGGAATGTTTGTATTAGTATGTCATATAGAAACACATGAACTGACTATTATATTAAAAAAATGCAAGGAAATTTCCATCGTTTCATAATCCTTGGGTATTTTAATCTAAAAAAATTCTATATTTCATTTCTTAACATATGTCCAAGCGAAATTCATCGTTAACATCATGTCGTAGATTGAAACAACTCTTCACTACATTTTTAACCAAAGGTATTACATCTAAAGAGTTTATATATAATAATATAATAAACCACGACATCAAATTTATTTTATCAAAAAAAAATAGAAAATAATCATAACATTAAATATCATTGAATACCCTATTAAAAATACACACACCAATTATTTCAAATTGATATACTCAATTTGATTAATTAATATATATCATTTTTTGAATATGTAGCAATCATATATCCTCCTTTGATTTACAAATAAATAAATATTTTTTACATTTTAATTCCTTACTAAGTAAATCATTATCAAAGAATACATCATGCACATGGTTTGGTAAGTGTGTTTTTTTATTTTGATAAAGATTGTATTTAATATTTATGTTTAAAGAGAGTTTTATAACAGCTGAAAATTTTATTTTGTGAAATTGTTTCCTATATGATAATAAAATTGTGTTTTTATTTCACTATTTAATCCAAAATTTGGTGTTTACCATGGAGTCCAAGTTGAATATAGATCATATCTCTCAAAAGGAATTTGAAGGGATCACATCATCCTGGAAAGTCACTTGAAAAATCAAAGAGACAATGTTAGGAAACTATGAATTATAGGAATCTGAATCTAAATGGTTCCACATGTTAACCACATAGTCTCTGTTACTATGGATGGAAGCCATTAATATTTTATGTTCCACGCGAGTGATGTTTTTATTACCACCTTCACTGTCTGAGGGACCACACATATTGATTGTTCATCTAGGATAAATAATGTAGAGTCATCATTTAATTCTATAAATAAATTTTATTCTTTTCATACTATCTATTAATACACAATATGAGAATATATAGGTGAATTATTTCTTATTTTAGTGAACTCATATTCTCTCTTTATTGGATTGTTAGATTATATTATAGTGTTAATGTAATATTTATATGTAATACCTTAATCTTGTTATGTTTATTTTTTTCACTTACACACTCACATAAATCTATTTATATTAGTGAGAAATCTAGGGATATATGGATTGTAATCCTGTTATTTTATTCATCATGTCTATGGATTAACATATTAATACCATTAATGTGTTTTTAATCTTTGAAATTCTAGAATTTCTAGGAGCAATGAAACAAGTTAGGTGTCCCAAACCTCATATATTATTTGTATAATTTATTTTGTGTTATAAAATGATTATGGTCCATTAAAGATTGAATTTCCTGATTTTTTTTTGAAATTTTAATTTTTATAAAAAACGAATATTTTTTACATGGATAAATATGAATGGTAAAATTTATGTGATTGTATCCTTTCACGGTTGACCTAAAAAAATATATATTATGGATGGGACTATTTTTTTTTGGCATGGAATTTGGTTTTCTGTATGAAAATAATTTGGTAAAATTTTCCATTCTAAGAAAACCAATGAATAATAGATAAGTTCACCACTATATTCCTTTACTAGTGAATGAATACACAATTATACATACAAAACCTAATCTATAGTGATAATTTACTTTCAACATCTATTATCGCCATTATGAGAATAATGTGAAAATTAATAATATAATTTCATCAATAATCACTTGGTGCATCTGTATGTGTTAAAATGATTTTAGTAATACATTATATTTAACATAATCATGTTTTATTTATAGGGATGTGATGTCTTATAGACCATGTGTTGGGGTTAGAAATTTTGGGGATAATTAGGTTTGAAAGTTGATTCTTTCAACATATTTGGTTTTCAATATATACATGTGCATTCATTTCGTGGTAAAGATAGATAGTGGCAAACATATGTATTATAGTTGGGTTACCTTTTCATTGGGAATTAATTTTTTGGGAAATTGGGAGTTTCCATTAGGCATTGGGAAATATCGGTATTTTCATATAGTTTACGAAAATAAATCATTTTCACAGATTTGGTAAAAAATGATGTTTTCTAGGATATGGGGTTTTAGACATCATTTATAATTTTATTTTGAAGAAATATATTTATTTTTTTATTGACTATAAAGAACCATTTGTAGATTATTGTGGTTTGGATAAACCAAAATCTTTAGTTTTAAAATAATTTTGGATTCATCATTAATAAAATGGAATTCTATATTGATAATTCTCATGTATATAAGTGTATTAGAGTTATCAAAAAATATTAATGATTTTTTAATCTACCATATATGTCCACTCCAATGGAAATAAAGACATTATTTTCCATGATATATGTAATAGGAATATCGTTGGTGAGTCATATTTCTATTTTTGAGTTAAAATAGTTGAAATGGTGGATCAGTGATTCAAACATTTATGTTTAGTTAGTACATATATCACATGGATTGTTTAAAATATTGGTTTTTAAAGACAATTATTTATTCTACTAAAGTCTATTTTAAATAATGTAATTTAAATTTTTTTAAATTGGAAATGTTTGTTTTAGTTTTTTAAAATTGAAATGTATTTTACAATGATTAACATTATCCATCATTAATAGATGACAATCTCTAGTGATTAAGGGAACATGTACTTTGATATCTCATGTATCATTATTTGGGATCCTCGGTTAGGGTGATATAAATAGGTATGAAGCTGTAGTTTTTATTATAGTATTGAGATGTCTAATAAGCTTGTAGAATCAGTTGTTTTGGAGGTATAATGATCTAATAAAAATATATAACTGTGATTTTTATGGTTAACTATATGTTATTGAGTTGTCAAAGTAAAATAAAGGTTGATGATAACCATGAAGGATTGTTATTATTCCACGTTAACCTATAATGGGCTGCAATAGGTAGGCGGTTTTGTATCATAGTGGGCATGGTATATATTTCATCACATGATATGGATTTAAAGAAAGTGGTGATTCTTTATGATCATGACAATTTTATGTAAATCCCAAGAATAATAACCGTCACAATTTACCAACCAAAACAAATTACTTACGTGATACCACAATATAATGTCCAAAACATATAATATAGATGGTTCTAAAACATGACAACACAATGTATAATAATTTAAATAAATCAAGATCTGAATTTCAAAAGATAATGGTTATTAGAACAAAAAAAGGATCATCACAGTTTATGTTGTTCACATGTGATCCTTACTCTATAGGGGGGATGCTACTTTACATTAATTCAAGGAATCATATGATGGATAAAATATAGGTAAAGTGTATTAGTCATAAGTGATTCATCCTAATTAATATTGTAGAGTCCATCTGGTGGAACTGGTAACTATATAGTCTGATCTCCATGGGGAGTGATTTCACAGAGCCCTTATATCATTAGCTATATTTCATTGAAATTAAATGATCCCACTTTTTTCACTCCATCACCCAGAATATTGTGCTCTCTTCCTAAGAAATCATGGGATTAATATTTAAATCCATGTAAGCCACTCTTATGATTTAGCCTTTTCTGTATACCACTAGGGTAATTCTTTAAAAGGACTCCTAAGTTTCCCCAAGTTACTTTCACAAATTTCCTTTTAAATTAATACACTAATTCCATCTGATAGTTTCAATGGGTATTATTTGGTTACTACCTTTCAAGAAAAATTTATCGTCAAAATTATTTTTGGTCTCTTAAATAACATAGAGGCTACTCCACCTCTACTATCAACCCTGAATTTTGTCCTCTAATTTTTTTTATTCTATTAGTCTATGTTCTAGAGTCTAAAATATAGTTTTCACAGATGCTAAAACCTAAAAATATAACACATTAGAATCATTTTTCAGATAATTACTACTAAGTACTCCATTATCTCCCAAAAAAAATATTTCATTCCCTAAATTTATTTGCATCTAAATAGTTCCCCCACTCTGATTATTTTTATCATAGCTCAACTGAGCTGTAACACCAACTCAACAAATCCTAGACTATACCCTTTGTCAAAATATCTGATTGATTCAAAGTCTTGTCTATATTCCATTGATCTAACATCACTTCCTCTAATATATTTTACAAGAAGTGATAATTCAACTAAATATCCATTATCATTGAATAAAATTTTATATTTTTGTTTACGTGATCCACAAAATAACACCCCATTATCATTTTTCCTTTCAATATAATCCAAAATCCAATTCAACTATTTTATTTCCTTACCATCTTATATTAGAGAAATATACTCCACTTATCTTATTGATAGTGAAATTAATAATTAATTATTTAACATATAGCTCAGAACCATTCCTTCACAAGTGAACACATATACAATGTTTCTCTTTAAATGTTTGAACATATTCAAAGGCCAGAGATTGTAAACCACTCTAATGGATCATCTATTTAAAATAAAATTTCCATGATTCTATAATACTTTATGTACCGAATAAACAACTTCTCAATCTATTAGTTCAATATTCTAATATTGGGAATTTATAATTTAAAAACTTCCACTACTTGTGAAATTTTTGATCGCTTATAAACCATGACATACATCAGACTTCCAATAGTCAATGCATATGGAATATTTACTTTATAATCTACCTCATCATCCTGTCATAGTTTCTTCTCCTTTAATAACCTGAAATTCCTAGTCTAGTGAGTGGTCAAGGGTTATTTTATAACTTGTATCAATGAACTACACCACCATACTTGTGTTGTTAGATAGGTTCAATTATAAATTATCAAAACATAAATCCATTACAATCTATATCCCCTATAACCATTAATACAGAACAAGACACTTTATCTAAAATTTAATGAGAGTTTAATTTTAAAATCATCGATAATTTCATCCAGTAGAATGGAAATAATTATATCATCAATTTATAGAAGAATGATGAAGAAAATCCTATCATCGAACACCTTATAGTAATAACGATGGTAAAAAAATTTCATGATGAACATTCTCTATTCCATTAAGTTAGGAAAACTCAAATTTCACTAACATGTATCTTACTTTAGATTATAAAGGATTCAATTTATTTTACACAAAATGCCCTTGTTATAATAATCCCTGAATCCCATTTTTTGATCCATATAGACCCCCTTATATAAGTCCCCATAAAAAATATATTCCTCACATCCAACTATTCCATATATAATTCCACTATGAAAACCATAATATATACTATTTGGATAGTCATAATTTTAAAATTTTGTAGAAATAATTTCTTTTAAATCCATAACTTCTATTTTTTCAAAACCTTTCACAACATGGGATCCCTTATACATTCATCCACCATCAACTTATTCCTTCTTCTATTTCACCCATTTCTTCTAAAAAATGTTCTTCCTAGTAGGCCATTCTATTAGCTCCCATGATTTTGACACATGGAAGGAATAAATTTAATAAAAATTATATAAATCCTAGTTGTTATAGTATTTTAGATTTATCTACTACTTTATGTTTTGATGTTATCACATATATGTGAGATGAAAGTAGTGTAAGTTAATTTTGTATGCTTTCAATTGGTGGTTAACTATGAAAGAGTTTTGTAACTCTATCTGTATCCCAGCTCCTTCTAGTATTGAATATTTTAGAGTTATATCCTCCAGAGTTCATTCTTCCAAAACGCTTCACTAATCTTCTATAGTCAAAGATATTTTCTATACTTATATCCTTGGAAGAACCATTTTAACTTTCCTTCCTTTCAAAATATCATCAATTGTTTTTTGTGTTTCAGGTATTAATGTATTTAATAAAATCTCTAGAACATCAATAAATTCTGAGAATCCATTCATTTAAACATCATCTTGTTGTGATACCTTTATATCATTAATAACCTCAGTTGAGTTATGTTCCTTTTATAAAATATTTTCATTGAAGATCACATTTTTAATTCTAACAACCATTCAAGAGTTGTTTTCAATGGTTATAAAAAGTATTCATAAAAATACTCAATAAATTAATATTCATGTGACATAACATCAAGAATGTCTCTATGAGTAGGATCAACATGGTTATTGATCTAGCTTGAATGACCTGAAGAGCTGTGGAGGGATGACATAAGAGGAATGATTAAGGTGGAATGACAAAGGTTCCACAATAGAGTTGACGTAGGGAGAAATATAGAGCACCCCACTTCATGAGATATTTAACACTAGAAGAGAACCTTACTAAGTTAGTATATTGAGATCCCCATGTATTAATGTTAAGGGGTTCCTAGGGGGAGGGAAAGGAGAATATAAGGGATGGGTCAAAGTGGTTCTCAAGGGGGAATTGAGTGTATTTATTATATATAAGTCGTTCTAAGGGGGTCTTGAGTAGCGATTGCGTACTGATAATATTTTTTCATTCTCTGGTATGATGTTTAAAATACCCTCAATGAAGGAAGCAATTATCTTCTATATGAAGCTTAAATCTTCACCCACAGAATTATTTAATTTTATATTCATCTATATTTATGGATATTAGATAAAAATCCAATTTAAGTGAGACAATTGTAACATAAAAATATTCATTCCTAGTGAGGCAGTTTTACTCCCGACCAGTTAGTTCTATGGAATCACGCATTTACATGGAGAAAAATTCTAGCTCTTCTCTCCCTGAATCTAGTAATTTAAATCTACAACGATCTTACAACCTTATTACATCCTTATCATGGGGTCCCCCTTCCACAGTGACAACTTTTTGTTGAAATATAGAACTAGGATTATCATTTTATGCATTGTAATTATAGTATCATAGATGATCTATAAAAAATTGTTATTAGGGGTGAGGCCACAAAAGTTGGAATGAGAATTGTGAGATATATATTACAATATGAGAGAGAGAACCCCTCTTATTGGGAATATTAATGTTATAATTGATTTGGTGATAGGTTTGGGGGATGCACAAATCTACTATAAAATATATTATAGAGATATAGGGGTTCTTGAGGTGGGGGCGATAACCATAAATTCTAACTTCTCATATAGAGTTTTAATATGTTTATGGATATTTATATATTAGTTAATCTCCTACTTTCTCATGGATTAATTTGTTACCCTTAACATCATGTTATCATGGGGTTTTACATTATCTTAATGAGGTAATGTTATTGGTTCTATTAGAAACATCCCAACCATCCCCATTTTTCTAATATGGTACAGATACTATAGTAGGAGGCTGAAGACCTATATGGACCTCCACCTGGGAGTCCTCTGTTAATCATATACTCGATAATTTAAATGGGTATGAGAAAGGATGTCCAAATTATTAGTCACATACAAACCAAGAAACCCATGTTTGACATGGTTTGTAGGTTATTGTATGAAACATTACCATTCATTTAAATGTTTTTAGTATTTTTGTTTAAAATTTAGTTCCTCTAGCATAGAATTTGAACAAGGGTGAAAAGTTACCTATATTAAATAACCTCTTGGAAGAGTCCCACAGAGGATTGAATAACAATACTGTGTGGCTAGGAGCGTAGAGATGATGACACCATTTTTTAAACAATACAATTTTATTTATATAAAAAATATCTCTCTCATAATCTTGGTGTTCTATTATATAAAAAATGTTCACCTTCACATTGTATGTGTTTTGGGTCGTCTAACTGGTTAGAGAAAAGGACTTAAAATCAATTAATTATTTTTCGAATACACTTTTAATTAGTCAAAGGGTCCAAATATCGGGTGTGATCTAGATTTTGAAATTTAGGTGAAAGAGGAATAAAAAATATGTGTTAAATTCACAATATACATAGTTGTGGTTTAACCCTATCTTTTTGTAGTAATATTTTATTAAAAATTCAAGATTACTTGGATTGGTTCTCATGTACCTATGACCAAAATGAATGCGACGTTGGGTTGAGTTTTCATCAATCAGAAAAATTAATTTTATTTAGGGAGGGATGAGATGAGGTTTATCATAGTTTGGTTAGTGCATCTAATTTTGGTACAAATTTCACATGGTTTTAACTCTATCAACATAATGCGATGAGATTATGTCCACTTACTAGAAGGCTTATTATGGATGATCAAATAAAGTGAACAATCCTAAGATGTAAAGATATTAATTATTTCCAAAAAACTATTTCTTTCATAGGAGATTTAAAATCATAATGAATCACTATAATGACCAAACTAATAGATTTATATTTTATTGGGATACTGATCTCATGCTTGTTTATTCTATTTCATTAAAATTAATTTCATTTAAATGAAAATTATGGATCTTAATTGTTTGTATCAACTATATATATGCGTTATTTATTTCACCACCCTATTTTTCTATTGTATATTCCTCTACCTCCATTACCATATTAGTTTTTTATTTGAGGTTTTGACTATTCTTATAGTTACTTATGCGGTTTCAGGGCTAGGTGGTGAACCACTCTGAAAATTTAAATGAGAAGGTATGAAAATGGGCCATGTAATGAAAAATAATGATTTAGGAAAATATAATATTGGGATGAGGGAATAAAACATCTCTTGAAAGTCATTTCTCTCAACCCCCTCTGACCTATATCCCTTACCAGCAATCTCGGTTTAGTCTGTCTTATCACTACCACCCTTAGGGAGTTATTTTAATGATATGTAATGAACTACATATCCTTAAAATTCTCCAAAAATACCATATAATATAAAGTATAATAATTAGTACATAATATATGCGATAGGTCGTATATCTTATATATATAATTTTAAGGATACGAACTTCAAATCATCTTGGAATATTAGTCATGAACTCAAAATCCTTATGGTGACAGATCAACGAGCAGTCCAAAATTAGAAGAATTTAATCTAAATATCCAAAACCATTTACAAAAAACTAAATTTGATGATAAAATATATTAATTTGATGATTAATATTGAGATAAACCTTTGGTTTTTCATAATGGACCCCTTTGGAGGATTGAATGTGAACTTCTCCCTTAACTTGGCTTAAATATCAGTTTTTATTTTGTGGGAGAGGAACCAATGTAAGTACATGAAAAGAGTAGTATATCATTTAAATACAAAAATGATTCCAATTTTCATGACCTTTAATGGATTGATTCCATGTTTTGGGAAAATAGAGTGGTGAGGCAGTCCCTTCCACTAGATTACATTACTAGCATTATTGGAATTTTTCTAGAAATAATATAGTAACTTTTTTATCCAATGGGGTCTATAAAATATAGAAATATGAGAACTTATTCCATTAATTTTGAAATAAAATTATGTCAGAATAAAAATATTCTTAGGATGTTAGAAATATTCAATATCGAAATAAACAATTACTAGAATGCCTAATACTTTGTTTAAGAATTATCTTTTTAGGAATGTCAGATATTGAGAGTTTCACATGAGTTTGTGTTCATAAAGGGAACAAGGCATGATGAACTATGTATCAATAGCCTCTTAATCAGTAAATATTGACATTTTTTAATTATAATATAATAATGACCTTTTACCCTCTTGGTAGAATTGATTTCACTCACATATTTGATATTTCCTTTCCTAAAATGGGAAAAAGATGACTGGAGAGCCTGAAGTAGATAGTTTGAAATAGTATTGGTATTCATATTTTATAAATTGTAATAAGTAAATGGATGAATTATTATCATATACTATAGAAATAACATATTCTCTATTTTACTCCATTCATCACCCTTGTATTTTGAGCATTAAAAACAATAATGGTAAAGAGAATCGAATGATATAAAATAAATCAAAGTGGTGGTATTTATATTAGAGATTAAATAGGGTAAAGAGGGATCCATTAATAAAAAAGAATTATGTCATCATTAAATATTCATCTCATATCAAAGCTATGGTTTTCTATGATATGATTAGAATCCATGAATCCTAGGAAGTGAATATAAAATTATATACTTATTTTAAATATATAAAGACATAATAGATATAGTTGAAGGAATAAATTAGTTATTCATAAAAATTATTATATTAAATAAATCATTTTATCTTAATATGAAAAAAGAACTGGGGTTTTATGATATATATGATACAATGTTGGTTGATTTTTTAGAAATTTGGGTTGCATTTTTCCTATCTCCAAAGAGACTCTAGTGTTTCTAGTGCACCAAAAAACCTTGATGAATTGTGTTCATAATATCCCATTTTTATTCTAGGTCAATTCTAGGTATATTATTTCATAAAAAGAGTAAAATTAAATATTTTATTCAACTATTCAAAAATGGTGTTGAAGAAAGAATTTGTTTGAGTGAATACATCAATATCTAACATTTCCCTTTTCCAGAAATCCTTTTATCACCAACCAGTGAGTAGGAAATACTATGAATTCCTTCCATTAATCATCCCCATTACATAGATGTATCTTAGAATGTTCAAATATTTTAATGGAATCCACTTCAACAAAATATACTTCCAGAATTAAGATAGGTGAAATCAACCATCTTTTCACACCTGTGAACTTCTAGAAGATCCTTCCCCAATGTATAAGAGGAAATCCCACTGATCAAGAATATTTAAAACTTCATTGTATTTATTAAAAAATCCATAGGGAATCTAATATGAATTTTCATGCTCGTTTTATTCTCAAAAAATGTTTGATCCATCCTCTCCATGACTATATTATATTTCAAAGTACCCGATATTATCTACTCAAAGTGCATAACCTTATACTATGAGAACATTTTGAACTCTATACTTTAATACTATATACAATTATTAAACTAGAAACAAATATTTTTGTACCTTTTATATTTTAATTTTACTTATTTTATTCAAATTAAGGTTATAAACACCTTGTACTTTGACTTGATGAATAACACCCAGAATTTTTGTTTCACATCATTGATTAACGTCCCATAGTATAGTGAACCTCTATGAGAATGAATCAGAGATGAAAATTTTACACATATATATGAGACCAATATAACAACAATTTTTTAGTTCCTTACCATTCATTTAGAAGAAAAATTACACTAGTTTACAAATATATAATTTTTGAATGCTTCATTCTTTATTCATCAATTCATCAGTATACCCTTACCAGTTAGGACTTTCTTGCACTTCTTACTCATATGACTCAAATAGTTGTTAAATAAAAATATAGAAATTACTTCTCTAACATGAATTAGATATTCTGATACTCCCTTGAGGTTCAAATTCTATTCCTTCACACCCTTAGTCACAACCACAGTAGTGAGTGATATTTTACATACACTATCAATAAATGTTATAATGAAACCAACATGATCTATATATCTGATAAAATTAAGTTCTTTTTTAACCCTGATATGTTTTTTAATCCTTCAAAATTCCAATAAAAACTATTTATTATCCAAATGAAAACACCACATTTTCTGAAAATCTTGAGGGCTTCGTCATCTACATGACTCACATAAAAAACTATTCTAGAATTATAGTTCCTCATACTACCCAAATAATTTTATTATATGAATTAAATATCTATAGAATATAATCCCAAACGCAACTGAGATAGTTACATTATACTATAGACCCCTCATACCTTTTAATATTGGATTCATAAATATTCTTTTAGAATCATATCTTCTATATTTAAATCTCCTCTTATTAAAATATTTCTTCCTCGGACCTTTATTCTCCAATTACAACACAATAAACTACCTTTTTCCAAGATAATATATCTATGATACTGAATTTATTTTCCTTTTCTATTAATTTCTATGCTATAGATCACCCCTTACATTCACTCTATATGAATTTAAAAAATATTTTTGGATATTTGTTTCATTAATTTCATCATTAAAGATCAGGTTTATGAAATTTGTAAATATCAAGTCATCATTTTCACTTGAGTTACTCACCACAACAAAAATTTAATTAGATGACATATAAAGTGATGAAAAGAAGAAAAACATAACCTCTATATCACAAAATTCCAGCTTCACTAAATCAAAATAACTTTTTATGATGTTCATTTCACTGATGTGATCTTACAAAAGTTTTTCTTCTTAAATATTCATGTTGAAATACCTCCATAAATGGAACACATGATTCTTTATTGAAAAATTACACATATTAGATAGTGTATTAATAAGCACCAAACTAGTTTTCATTTCCCGGATATTATAAAAAATATTATTGCCTAATGTAATTCATATAATCCCAATTAATTTATTTTGTAACCTATCCCATTATTTAGTTATAATCACTTCTGGATTGGTTCCCATCAGTAGAGAATCAATGGCCTTCTACAGTAGTTAATCCTTCATATGTCTTTTCAATATTACAAAATCCATGTCATTGATATTTTATACTCAAACTTTATAGTCAATAATACTCTTTCTCTAGAGGATAATAAAATCACACTCTATTCTATTATATGTATGAGGGATTACTAACTTATAAACAAAGTATACTAAATTGAAAAAAGAATAATGATACTACTGAACCATGATCTTAAATCCATTCATTAAGGTCAAATCATTCTAAACCACAACTAGGACTCTGATACTACATGTCTTGATCAAAAATAGGGGTTTTATATCCCATAGAAGATATCCAACACAATATACATAGTATATCAAAATAATGGTGTGATCCTCGACTATAGTTTTGAAAAAAAAGAAGAAAAACCAACATTAACAACCATAATATAATTCATTAACTTGTGAAAAACCCCATTCATGATTTTTAAAGATAATAAAAAAACTATTTAAAATCAAAATAAAAATAAATTTTATGTGGGATAATAATATATAATACTCTATAGGGGTTATTGATTTACTTTTTTTTCATGTAAAAATAAGATGATTACAATGTAATATTAGTTTATTAATCAAATGTTTTTCATCATATTATATATAGTAAAGTTGAACTGATGAAATTGGTTGATGTAACTATTGATATCCACAGGGAATTCTTCTACAAAACACGATTCATCATATTAATATCTCTATTTAATCAAATGATTTGACCACAGCAACTCCATAACCTGAATCTCCATCTGCACTTCCAAAACACTCATGATTTAACTCTTAAAATCCATGAAATTTACTCTTATATTTTTATACATACCGTAAACCACTAAGGGAATTACTTAGAAGGACTATTTCACTTCCCAATGTAACATTCATTAATGTCCTTTTCACTTCACATAATGCTTCCATTAGACCTTTTTAATTGATATCATATGTTGGAAACTTTAAGCCTTTATAACTTCTAATCTTCTAGAAAACACATTTTTTACTCCATTACTGCCTTTAGTGTTCCATAAATATCTTTTATATATTTTTTTCCTCTGGTTAGTCCTAGATTCATTGTATAAATAATTCTTTTCACATATAGAAAAAAAAAACAAATAGTATTATTAAAGGAAAAGGTGTTTTCAATGACTCAGTAATTTTTAACATTCAATAAGTGATTCATGAATTGAATTGTTTTTTTTTTGATTTTGATAGAAGAACTTAAATGAATGGCTAGGGTTTATTTTTTCTAGTGGAATAAGAATACAATGAATCTTTTCATGAAATTTACAATTTTAGGATGATGCAAGTTAGATATATTAAGTTGTTTGTATCTTATTTTATATATGTTATATAATACTTCACATAAGAGAGATCTAATTGGATATATATGTGAAAAATAAGTGGTATACTATTATATTTTTGACCCTTTTTTGGTTGGTGATATTATGTATGTTTTCTATGGTATTAACATGGTCACTGATAATTATATTGTATGTTATTCTGATCGGGCCTTATATTTTCAAACATGAAAGACTACATCATTTTGGGGTTATATTCGGCCAAATAAAGATGAATTGTGGTTGGAAAATTTCTATCATATCATTAAGTTTCTTTTAAAAATAGGATATCTAAAGTATTAAATTTGGGATTTAATTACTATAAGGAATAAATTATATGTGACAACAAGTAATTGGGGAATCAGGGTTCGATAATGGTCTTTGATGGACATGATTTCACAATATCTTTGAAGATAAAAAGTACTAAGAAGAGTTCAATTATATATTTTGAGTTCTTGGGTTCTAAGTATGGTATAACATCTATTATAGAATATTCATCAATATTTTTTTATCTTATGAAGTATGTTCCAAAGGTAGTGATGAATAAAATTCTAAAAAACATATACATTTGAGATATGGATTTGATCATAGATATTGTTAAGGACTATTATTCTAAAGATAACCATCTTTTTAAATGTTGTAATACATTGAATTGTATAGAGGTAGATATATTAGACATGAACAAAAATATTATTTTCATCATTGGTTATGTTGAATAAAGAATTAATTTAGTTGGAAGAATTATAATAAGAAAAAAACTCGTGAAAAAATTAGAAGATTCATATTATCAAGTTTTATAAGGTAAGGTATAATAAAAGGGTATATTTTGTAGGGATGTGGGACACCTAAATTCTAGGTTGTAGAGTTTTGTACATACTTGTGTCCTGTGTGGGAGGTTGGTCCATATGAAGAAATATTGTAACAATTTATCATATGAATGTTATAGTGTTAAATCCAAACAAGTGCAATGATCAATAATACGAGGTGATGTATTAGAGTATACTGATTTGTGGACACATTATAGATTGTAAAGGTATTCTTGAGAGTGGTTAGCACCATAAAAGATTTTGGGAAACAGTATACTAATTTTCTCACACTATAGGAGGTTAATCTTGAGAGATGTCTATCAACGGTGTGACATAAAATTTTTATATATTCTAATTTTTTATATTATTTAATATTAAAGATTATATTCATTTATATATATGTGATTGATTTATATGATAGGGTTATATTCCAATTTTATACCATATTCATTTATAATTGACAGTTGACATGTTGAAATAAATAATAAAGTGACTAGGATTATATAATTATTAATCCTGACTAGAATCATTAAAACATCATGATAATTCTTGGTTTTAGAGATGAAAATTCTCTATTTTATTATTAGGATACATCGAATGTATTAGTTTAAATCTCAAATCAATTGAAATAGAAGAAGATTTCTCTTCGTAATAATAGATGTGTTGATTTAAAATTTTAATGTAGAGTGTATAAATAGAAAAGTAAAAAAGCTAAGATGGATTGATATTTGGTTTCCTATCTTTTTAGTTAGAATCATTAGTGCTTTAGATCAAAGAATGTAATAATCCACCTCTACATTATAAGATGATGGATAAATATTCATATATTTTCCTAGAATCTTTCTCAATACTAAAACTTATGTGGGATATGGAATTATTTATTAAATTGGTATCATAAATATCTGATCACATTGTAACTTAAGAGTTGTTGGAGATATGTGTCTTGTTGTATGAGCTTGATCAATTGCTCTTAATTCAATCTAGTGTTTTCATTTGGTTATCAATAGTTTTATTAGTGAATAAATTTTATTGTCATTTTACTTTTTGTATTGACTACTAAATTATGAACCAAGTTATGAGAATGAAAAAATATCCCTTAATTGAATTTGATGATACATTTTACCTTCTGATAGTATCTCATTCAAATATCAACCATCTATATAGTTAACATCAGTAAAGTGTAAATAACATGGAAATTATAAAAATATATATATTTGTTTATATATTAATTAATAGTTTTTTATAATTTTTGGATATACCAATTCTCCTAAAAAATTATAAATTGATGAAAATGATTTTCTATTGTAATTGGATTAATTATTGGTGGTGTTTTTTTGGTAATAAACCTAACCCCACCTATAATGGAGATGTTTTTAATCAAAGTAGAATTTCTAGGGAATTTGAATTTTGGCATCTTGTAGATAGGTCATTATTTTAACCGAGCTTCAGAACATAATTTGGAGAGTTGGAACACCCCAAAGTGTTTTTGGACTACGATAAATGTTCGAGGGGTTTGTCATGTGTTTTTATGAGTTTTAATAGTGCTGGGCTCTGGAAACTCCAAAATAAGAAATGTTGGCAGTGGTTCATGGTTTGTATGATACTCTGTGAACCACCAGGAGAAACCTTGTAGGGAAATTTGTGTGTAGTAGGAGTATGCATGGTTTTTCTAAATCAATGTGAGTCAGGGTAAAATATCATGTGAGGCTCTATAGTTTTCAGCAGATGGTGTGCATGAGATATACATAGTTTTTCAGGCCTTGAATCAAATAACATATTCTTAGTGCTATGTAGGTAGTTTGTTTACTCTATTGGGTGTATGGTAGGCGTATGGTTGGTCACAACATGGGGTTTAAGCATTTGAGGTGTGGTTCTTATGCAGTGGAAACCACACAGTTAGTTCACAAATTTGTAAAATAATATGTCTAGATCATGTGACCTTGTCTGTATGGGTGAATTTACATTTTTTCCCTAAATGACTTAAAAATATAAAAACTTCTTTTCATCCTCTCATCTCCATTAGATGGATCAAAACTACTTTCCTAGGGATTATCCTCAAGTATATTCAAGGTGCCTCAATATCTCCTATATCCAGATTTCAATTGGAATGCTTTTGGATGTTTTGGATATATAAGGGTATTCTCGAAAATCCCCGAACATCCTATCTCGATTTATCTTCCAATCAGTTGTCCTGTTTTTTTTATCTTATTTCCCCAATTTTTAGGGAAGATGTCCATTTATTTTTTTGTCTCTCTAAATGGACCAAATAATTTCATGACATAGAATAAGTTAATATTATTTTTAGAAGGTATGTGGTCTATTGTTGTTTCCCCATGATTCTATTTATTTTAGAATATTTTCATAATGCCACGTGGTGCCCTTCTCCTCGTGTTACCCTAAAAAGAGTTCTTAATTTCTAAATTGCTATTTTCATGATTTATTTCTCTCTTTGAGACATTCTATATAACTAGAGGATGTTTACATCAATTATATACACCCATTTGGGTGTTCTAATTTATTTTTAAACTTTTTCATAATTTTTTAAATTCATACAAGACCTTATAATCATTTTTTTAGACTGTAAATAAAATTTCCCATTACAGGTGACACCTATAATCCATGAAATTTATTTTACATTTTTAATAGCTTTCTAAAATTCTACATTTTAGGTAATTGAGTTATTCCATTTGAATGTAAAGAATGTTAGTGATAAATGAATTGGTTGTTAACAATTTCATTTTTTATAATAAAACCCCTCAGATGAGGTTCCATGTCTTCTATATTAACAAGTGGTGATTAGTGATTTAAATATTTTTGTCTCATATGGAATTGGTGTTTTCTTATATTTTTATGCAATTTATAGATATATGACATGCTTAGAACATGGCCTCAAATTATACTCTTGAATGGATTGAATAAGATGGCATGGACTTCTTTGTTAAATATTTTTTCAAAGACCAACCACCTTCTAAGTGGGTTGAAAATCCTGGATTATAAATTCCTATTCCTTGATAAACGAAATGTTTTATTTAAATTTTATTGTTTAAATTAAATTGGATTGAATTTTTTGGTATGATTACACCACTTTCAATATTTAAATAAGAACTCCTTATGAGAATTGTAATAATTATGACACCCTTGGTTATATTTGTATTATAAATTATATGAAGAGGTAATTTCATATTATCAATATTAATACAGCATTGATATCAGATTTTATATGACATTTAAGAGTATTCTTGACTATTTATGTTTGATTCTCCACACATAAGGGTGTTGACAATGATGTTCCACACCATTGAAACTATTTGGATAGTGGGAAAGATGCACAACATCATTGTTTTGGGGTGTTAAAATGAGACTGACAAACAATATTGAGTGTTGGGTATGAGTCATCATATTAATAATGAGATATAGGGGTTGCACCATATACTTGAGATCATAGGATCGTTTAGTCTGGCTATAGATTCCAGTGTTATTCCCCTGTTCAGTAATCGCCTAGTATTCCAAGTATATGGATACCCACATCTGCATGTAATTAGTCTATATAGGTGGATATGGTATATAAATATGATATATATATATACATATTATATACATACATATATAGATTTACTAATAAGACTATCATTCTATTCTATGTTGATAAAGGTAGAGTTGCCTTGGTATCATATTGGAACCTCATTCTAGTGGTATTTAATTATCTATCAATGTTTATTATTAATTATACATACACACTACTATAACATATATTCATGGAATATATTTGAATTTAGAAATTGATTGGGGTGGCCTAATGAGTATATATCACACCTTGCTCGGTCCACCATTGCACATGGGAACCTGGGCGTATCTCATATTTGCAGGACTATAGACCTTTTCATGGGATAAATTGCTCGTACTTGGGATGTAGGAGAAAAATACTGATTTAGATAATAAGATGCTCATGGAGTTCTCCCTTAGGGATGTTATTTATTTTCCTTATTCATGTAATGCACTATATCATGTTTCCTATGGTGTCTCTAATTTAATAGATTATTTATCATCATATGGACATGCGTGTATTAATGTATTTTGGAATTGGTCATTTTTATTTAGTTGATATTATTATTTTGTTTCTCTATATTTAATTTATGACTAATTTTTATATTTTCTATTAATTTTTTCATACCACTATTAAACTTTCATCATGAGGGAATAGTCTCACCACCATTCCATTGGTCGACCCTCACTACATGTTAGTAGCCTCTAGGATATGGGGTGGCGCTCTTTAGGCCATGTGGTAACGGGTCTAGCAACTGTTTTTATCATAAGTTTGTATGGGATGTTACAATGTGGAATCAGAGGGGTTTCTTTTATTTTTCCTTTGACTTAATAATTAGGGACGATATATAGGATAACAGAAATGTGTCGGAACTTGGTAAATAGCTATGTCTAGGAGTGATAAACCCACCCATAAGAAAACTTTCCAAAGGCTACGGATGGGAATATTTTTTGTGTTGTTCTCTATTAATGTTTATTATTATTTTATCTCGAGTGATTAGAGTACTTTCATCTACATATTGTTAGGAAATTTATCATATTGTCCCTATGTCTCAATATGGAAAGGAAGTAGAATTAACTGCATCCTGATAGTCACATAGAGATTCACACTTCTTGTCTATGCCATTCCATATAGTCTTATTTTTAGGATTCATGTGGTTTTTAATGAAGTTCACTGTGTGATTATGATAAGGACTGTTATATACTATGTTATTTATATTGGTGGCATGCTTAGTTTTTTACCTATTTAGGTATTTATTTATCATGTAAATTTATATAACACATTCTAGTGATTTATTTATCATATTAATCTACTTCCAATATTATGTAATTATATGCCATAATTTTTTATTATTTATCATGTCTTTCCTATGTATCATGTTTTCTTGTGGATTATCATGTTCTTCAGTGCTTACTGATGGAATTACAATTTACAAATTTGATATAAAATTGGTTTTTAATGTGGTATCTTCAATTTGAATGGTGTTTTCCTCTATAGAATTATTATAGACTTTAATTAAGAAATTATGGGATGTTTGATCTAAGAACCATTGGTTGCATTAGAGAAAATATATTGGTCACAAATAATGGGATCCAAATACTGATATTTTATGTGTATGCGTACTTTAGATATTGGGATATGGTGTCCCATATAATAAAACTAGTATATAATAGAATGATATATTTTGAGATTGTTATAAATTTAAAATATGTTTAATTAAGATATGAAATGAATTGGTTGCCTATAGATTTATAATGTGACTCAACCCAAATTGGACCAATATTTTATTTAATCCTATACATTAAAACCAATTAATAAAATTTTAAAATTTTAAAATGTTGATGGTTTCATCTATAAAGGTATGTTAATCAATTATAATGGAATACTGATTTGTATGATTAACTTCATAATATAAAAACTAGACATAATTATGCCATTTGGGTCATCTTTCTTATGAGATAAACCACTACAGTTGTTTCAAAACATTGATAGATGATAAACTTCTATTGGGTTTCTTTTTGATAAACCCCAATTGCCGTAATGGGACACTTTTAAGTTAACTTATCAATACATGATTTAAGTTTCAAAATATTGTTTGATTAGTCATACCTATTTCACCATGAGGCACTAGTTAAAATAGTTATTATGTGATTTTGTCTTATACATGGTACATGAAGTTAAAAATTAAAACATTTAAATGTATAATGGTTGGATTTGAAACTATTTAATGAATTAAAAAGGAACCTTAGGTGGTATCCACCATTTAAACTCTCGTGTGAGTGTAGATTAAGCACCACTTCGAGTTTCCTTGGAAAAGAAACGTGATCATTTTCTATCAGAAAATTCTTCATTTTTGAAAAGTATTAAATGTTAGGCATAGGTCATAGTGGAATATTTTTGGCATAACCTAGTGATAGGGTCAATGCCTATTCCTTTTTAAGGGGATTTCCTATGGTAGGTAGCACCCTTAATATTTAAATTTGTTGGCTAATGCTGTGAAATTTATGATTTAAGATACCATTTGAATGTTGTTGTCCCTAGTAGGACTCTTAGATTTTAAATGACATCCATGTTTGGATAGGTGGTTTTGGTATCCTTGTAACTTATTATAAGAGTGAACACCATGTAATTCTTGGGTTTAGATGATTATACATGCCTAGGGAAGGGATTTACATTTAATAGGTTGTGTGACCCTCTCTTATTGCTCAGTGATTGATGACAAGTTAGGTCATCATCCATGTTAACGGTCATAAGGAGAAATATGACTATGGGTTAAATTTCTTGTACAAACCACCTAATACATGGATGCATTGGGTGGAAATATACAGATAGTATCTAGGATGTGTCTCTTTTCTTCTGAAACCATGGGGTAGTTTGTGTTCATATACATGGTACACATCAAGTTTCTAAATGATATAATTAACTAGTTGTGTTTTTTGGAATAATTGATCCTTGAGTTGTAGAGTACTATCTCAATTATTCTCTAGAGTAGAGCTACTTGGGAATTTCAGGAATCAAATTCCTTCTAATTCTAGGGATGGTGTTCCAAGTGGATTATGTGTTTTGACATATTGGTTAGATTTGTTTTTTCTTTTATGATAAATTCTATAATGTTTTTGATCCTGATGTAGAGAAGTGTCACACATTCATTTTTTGTGAATAAGACCTAGCGTGATTTTGAGAGGCTAGTCTATCTCCAATTTTCCAAACATGGAGCTCTTAAGCTGGGGATCATCCTGACAGTTCTATTGAATACAAATCCTTTTAGGTAGAGGGGACACAATCGAGGAAAACCATATATAAATCATCAATGTGGATTTTTAATTCATTTGAGGCAAGTGCGTCTTGTATCTTGTCGTTGGTTTCTTAGGGACATTCTATTTATGTGGTCTTCTTTGTGTGAAACCCTCGAGGAACACCATTGGTCATGGATGTACATTATTTATTAAGCATGAGAAATCAAATGAATCCTCATGTAGTGAAGGAATTTTTGTCGGTTATTGATGACATGTTGGTTGGTGATGTCATGCTTCTTTGAAGAAGTCAACCAGTTTTGGTTCAACTTCTATTATTTTTTGTAGTTTTGTATGGTTGGTTAGAAACAATACCAAACACTTCATCTTGGATGTGATATAAGTGCCTCAAATCTTATTATTAATCATTGATATCCTCTTATTGTACTCTTCATTAGCGATGAGCATGTCCCCTATCTTGACATCATCCTTTAGGAACTGGGAGAGCATTAGTAATATGATGAGATAAAACTATTTAATGCTCTTCTATTTCAATAAAAATTCTTTATTAGAGTTTCTCATTGGACATATGGTTTTTATCATTACATGGTTTTTCATATATTATACTTGGTTTCTCATTTATAAATAGCTAGGATGGATTCTTGAACACCAATTATTTTATTCTAACTTGATCACTAGGTGGATTCTACTATGCACACATTCAATGATCTGATGTGGGTATCTTGGACTTGTACCATCATGTCACATGTAAACATGGAGTATGGAATACCTTGGTTTAGTTTTATGGACTCTCGTTTAGTGATTCTAAGGTTATACCTAAATTGTTGTTGGGGTCAGAGGTATTGTATAATGGGTGACAATTCAAGTGGGATGGATTTGGGTTATACCCATGTTCATTTTGAGGCACGTTAGATTAAATGGTCACTCAATGGTTTGACTAGGGAATATAAATTGCTATTAGATATGGGCTCTGGGGAACATGCTCGTTGTAAAAGTGAGTTTCCTCAGGGGATGGAGTAATGTTTTGGGATGTGAAAATAGTCGGCCAGAGTGGATTAAATTTATATCCCTCTTGTTTAATGAATATGGTAAAAAATAACCATTTTAGGAATGTCATTGGGTTAAGGAGGGTGTGGTGTAATGTTAGTATTTATATTTCCTAGAAATATTGCATGTCCAGTTTCAGTTTAGTTGATTGGGATTTAAACATTTATTTAATGTGAGGCCTCAGTTATGACCTCATAAGTAATTGAGTTCAACCATTTGAAGAAATCAAGGCAGGAGCATCATTATAACACATTGGGCATGATTTATATGAAATTATGATGGGGATGGTATACTAGATCAGAATTGACCGCTTTTTTTTATAAAATATATGTTGGGGTGCCCCATTATTGAGGTAAAAATATTGGATGAATGCATAGGTGTTAAGATCCTTGCTTATTACCTCTTATTACACCACTATAATTTGTCACAACTAAAAATTATGGTACAAGAATAGATTTAATTTCTTGAAATGTTTTCATATTGTTCATCAAGAATTAATCATCCAAATAATATTAGTTCTAATAAACATGACATGAAATGTTTTAGGGAATTGGATAATTTTTTACAATAGTAGATCTTTTATTTTCATTGGGTATTGGTTCATGTATTTTATTTCAGTATTAGATCATTTTTAGAGTAGTGGAACATGTATTTCCTTTGACGCATAAATTGAATGTTCTGATAGAGGAAGAGAAAGTTGTAAATGTTCCCTAGAAGTTATTCTTTCTAAAAAATGGATTGAAAATCAGGTAATGGGTTTTCATACTTCTTATTATAGCTTACACTACCTCACTATATAAGTTATATTCATCAATTTCTATAAATTTTATTACCAGGCAGTCTTATCTTTAAAAAAAATATGGAAGGTAGACGATGAGAAGAACCCTCGCGATGCTCTCTTCTAGTTGGTGATGACGACGACCACAGCTCCAGCTCCTCCCCGCTTAGAGTGGAGGAGGAATTGTCATCCCTCGAGGGAGAAGGGTCCTCATTCCACCCCTTCTCCAATCTTGATTTTCTTACCCATTTTTTGAAAACATATCTAATACCTAAAGTCACAGAACATCATGATGGACCTTTGAACCTTTAGATTTTGACATCTACATTCACGAAAAACTCTACGCTACTGAACCTCACAATAGTAGCTTGATTTAAGTAGAGGAGACCTTCTGTCAATTTATTGAAAGATTAATATTTGGCTCATGGTATATTCATGAAATGGTGATAGTTTTCATGTTTTACATCCACCATATCATGATTCTCTTTGAATTGGAGGTGTACCTCATCAAGGCTTGGTCAATGGCCCCTCTTCACATCAATGTGATTCACTTCTTCCTCCTACTATAGTCCTTAAAGTTCAATATGAAACGTGATTGACCCTCTACGACAGTCTGGGTATGCTTCCCCGATCATCCAGTACCTTTTCAAAATGAATCTGTTATCAGAATATTGGGTAACCTAATTGATATGGTTTTATGCTCTAATAGACACACTGAGGCATTGTTCCATCCAGTCAATCCCCAGATCTGTTCAGAAGTTGATGCATCTCAGTGACCTTTTGAATTTTTGTGGATCACTACTGGAGAAGAATACAGGGGCAATCAATAGATGGTTTATTATAATTGGACTAACTTTTGTTCAACATGCAATAACCTAGGACACTCTTCAAAAGATTGCCAATGGGGACCCCCAACCCAAGAGTTGCAGACTCGCCGTTGGGAATCCCAGGCCTCTGTAAAGAGGGATGATGTTTCAAAGGGTAAAGATTGTGTGGTTTACATGGGGGATAGTCTATAATAGTTTAATATTTTCTCATATGGTTGAGCTGGGGGATCTCAGTCATCACATCCTTTGCAGTAGGAATCCTTGGAGGGCATTCTCATGGTGGCTGAGGTGAGAATTCATGGTCACAATTCGATGGAAGCTACACTGACCCAAGCTAATTTGAATGTGTCCAAAGTGTTTAGCAGGATGAGGAAGGATTTGGAGGTCCCTTATAGGCTACTTTTAGGGATGGATGCTAATTTTATTCTTGTAAAGAATTCGGTGTAACAACCCAGGAATGGATCTGCAGAGGTTAGGGAGGAGCTTGTGGAAGGTGGGGGGGGGGGGGGGGGGTCATCTCTTCTTCATAAGTTCCTAGTCCAGTCAGAACTAAGGATGTTGGGGGGTATGGTTCCTTCAGCCATTCATACACTAGAATTTAGTAATAGGTTTGATGGTCTCACAGAAGTGATATTGAATAATGATCCTGATGAATCTGGTGATGTTGTTGGGAGTTACAAGGAAAACTACATTGATGAAGGTTTGGGTTATTAGGAGGCCTCTAAGTCTGTGTAAGAGCCTCCTAGTCTAGATATCAAAAAACTACAATAAAAAATTGATTACTTAAGGGCAGTAGTTGAGGATGAGTAAAAGAAACTATTAAAGGTAATTAAATATTGATGAGGTGTCTTTCGATGATTAAATACAACATGGATGAACAGAGGAGGGGGAATGAAAAGGGAAGCAGGGAACCTATTTCATAGAATCAATTTGGAATGAGGGGGAGCATTTCTGGTAGTGATAATGAAAATTTTAGTGGTTCAGACAAACGATCCTATAGTGATATTGTACAAGGTGGGGAAAAGAGGATGATTGGGGATAAAAGAGTGTTGTCTTCTACTCCAAGATGAATAACAAGGATAGACTACTCTTACCTGCCACGACCGGTGAATACTAGATCTTTATCTATGTGGGATTATAGGGTGATCCATTCTTTAAAAAAAGATATCTTTTCTAAGAAATATTTTCCAGGGTAGCTCTCACTAGATCAATTGAGGATTCTGGACCACGGGGATAACCTCTTGAGGCATTATAATCCATCTTCTGAATGGGAATCTGCTACTACGGAGGCGGAATCAGGTGTTGGTTGCGGTGAAGAGTATAGATTTTATGATTTGTAGTGGTTGTGCTAGTATGTTATTGTCATTGGATTGCATGCTCTCAGCTTTTGATTTGTTTCAGTTGTGATCTTGTACAGTTTATCATCTACCCTTAAAGTGAATATTAATTACTCACTTTTCTTAAAAGTGATTGAAAATAAAAATTTAATTTTCAGTCAGTCAGTAACATACGCATATGTAATTGTTGGATTTATGTTGGGTGTTTGGGAATACAACGTGATAGTTTTAGAGATACTTCACTAAACTTGTATAATCAGTGATGTTTTCATTGTTTTCCCCTTGAATATATGGCATGATAAGTTATATGATGGGGATGTTATAATAACCCATGTTTTGAGCCAAGACAGAATTCTAAGGGAATTTTAATTTTTGCATCTGGTAGATGATACATTCTTCAAAATGATCTTCATAATATAATTTTGAGAGTTTTAACACTTCATAGAATTTTTTTTATACATGGATAAGGTCATAGAAGGTTCCTTGGGTGTTCTCATTAACATTAAGAGTGTCGGGATTTGAAAAATCCTGAACAAGAGAAGTTGGAAGAGGTGAACAGTTTTTTTAAAACCATTAAAACCTCTAGAAAAAACCATGTGAGGTACTTTCTATACTGCAGGAGGCAGCACAATTGTTTTTAATCCATGTGGTTTGAGGCACATGGTTGTGTGAGGATCTACAGTTTTTTTGCAAAGGGTGTGAATGGGTTGTGCATAGTTTTTCAAGATCGGTGGCTATGCTCGCCCACATAGTGTCATTTAGGATTTTCGTGTTCACTAATTGGTGCAAAATTGATTCATGGTTGGTTAAAGTGTGTGGGGAAACCATGAAGGGTGTGGTTCTTAATCATTTGGAGCCACATGGCTGGTAAATCATTTGGTCAAATCGTGCAGCCAATCGTGTGACCCTATCTTGAACGGTGATTTTAAAATTTTACCATTAATGTCTTAAAAATATAAACCCTTCTTATCTTTCTCTCATTTATAGTCATTAGCTCCACCCTTCTCTCTATTAGGTTCTTCCTTAATCCAACTATAGGTTCTTCATCTCCTAGGTCCAGGTTCTTATTTGAATTCTGTTGGAAGTGATGGATTGCTAGAGGTAAGCGCTCAAATCTTATTTCTTCCTATCTCAGATTCTCTTCCTATCTGTTCTGTTATTTTGTCGAGAGATCATTTACACAATTTTCCAGGTGGTTTTTTTCTTTTTTTTCTCTCGAACTAGATATAATCAATCCTTGATATTGGATGATTGAAGCCTCCTTGGTATAAATTAGGCGGTCTATATAACTGTACCCATATTTTTGTTGATTTATAAATATTACTGTGGCTCCACATGTCTCCCTAAAATGAGTTCATCATTTATATATTAGTATACCCATGATGTATTACTGTTTGGGATCCTTTACATGAAATTGGAGGATGTAAACCTCAACTATAGCCACTGGTTTGGGTGTTCCAAGGGAATTAAAATCCTTTACATAAATTTTTTATTGCACATAATGCATTCTAAGCATTCATCTTGGTTTGTAAATGAAATTTACTTTTATAGGTAATATTTATAAACAATGGAACTGATTTTCCATTTTTTATATCTTTAAAAATTGATTATTTTTTAATAATTGAGTTATGCCTCTTGAATGTGATGCTTGGTTGTGTTAAATGAATCATTTTCTAACAATTTCAGGTTTTATAATAAAACCCCCCTCCGGTGGTGAGATGTATTATAAACTAAAAAGTGGTGATTGTTAATTTAAATCATTATTAGCCTTATTAAATTGGTTTTTCCATATTCCTTCATGTAATTTCCAGATAGGGGGAATTATTAATGCATTGACTTAAATGATATTCCTAAATATAATGAATTAGGGAGTATGACCTTCCATGTGATGAATTGTTTCAAAGGCCAACAACCTTCTATGTAGGATGGAAATCCTTGATTATAAATTTTCATTCCTTGATAAATGAAGCGTTTTGTTTAATTAAAGGGATTAAATAAAACTGAATTAAAATGTGTGGTATGACCATTCCACTTATTGTATTTAAGTAAGCACGAATAATGTAAATTGTAATAAATGTGACACCATTGGTTATATTAGGCTTTTGGATTTTCTTAGTAGGTAATGACATATTTGTAATATTAATATGCCATTGATATTGGTTGTGATAAGATGGTTGATGTACTTTTTGATCATATAGTTTCACTCTTACTTACATTAGGTGTTGAGCATGACGTCTCACATCATTTACACTAATTATATGATGGGAATGATGCACCATGTCCCTTTTTGGGGGTGTTGACAAAAAAAATAACCCATTATATGGAGTGTTGAACATGGAGTCTCAAATTCATTATGAGATGTATAGATTATACCCTCTACTTGATCTTATAGGCTCATTTAGTCTGGTTATGGATGCCTGCGTTATGAACAGGTCCATCCAACAACTAGTATTCCTGGTACGTGGAAACTTACTTTTGAAAGTACTTAGATCATATTGGTGCATGTAGTATATAACTATGCTATATATATATATATATTTACAGAGAATACAATCATTTCATCTTATTCCAAAGTTGGTAGAGTATTCCGAGGATCCTATTGGAACTTAAACTGATTGATATTTATTTACTCGACTTTGTTTATTATTCATTACACCTGCACACAATTGTGGCTTATATTCAGTTAATTGATTTAGCTGTAGAAACCATTGGTGGTGGTCTACTAAGTATAATTAACAACATACCATTGCATCTATTGCACTGGGGTACTCGGGAAGATCCCATATTGGTATGACCATGGACCCTTTTTGGCAGACATGCTCATACTTGGGACTTATGACCAAATGACCGAGATGGAGATCAAGATTCTTGTATACTTCACCCCCAAGGATTTTATTTCTTATAAATATTCACGTAATATGAATTATCTTGTTTATTTTTTTTATAATTTTTAGTAATGTATTGACCTCTAATCATGCAATAATTTTCAAATATTGGCATTGGACATTTATATTCACTTTATATTACTATTCCACTGCTATGACATTCATTTATTACTACTTTTTCAAATTTTTGTGATTTATTTTCTGTCATACCACTATGATATTAATATCAAAAGGGTATAGTCTCACCACCATACCATCATTATACTATCAATTATTATTGATATTCTCTATAGTATGATGAAGCATGCAAGAGTCCATGTGGAAACTGGTCCAACTAATGTTTTTATTGAAATTCAGTCTGAGGTGTTACACTAGTGACCCAAAGCTATTTGTAACTTTATTACATTGTAATAGCTTTAAGGGGTCAAATCCAAAAGGAAAAATCAATTTAGTTGTCATGGGGAGTTAGATGCATACATAATAACAAAATTAATTTTCATATAAAAGTTAAAACATTTTAATGGAAATAATCTGTCATCCATGAACGCATTAAATGAATTCTTCTTTATATCATGGGGAAATTAAATAAAATAAGCGTGAGTTAAAATTATCAATAAGGGTTATATATAGAAGGATATATCATGAATTAATAAAAAATAATCAATAACATAATGTAAATAACTTATCACATATTCTATTTAATTAATAACTTCACTAACATAATTAGATAATGAAAAATAAATATACAAAGGTAAATTATTGAAAACACATGACATTTAATAACTTTTTCACCTAATTCATCCATGGATAATATTAATGTAATCTTTTTTAATAATAAAAACTGAATTTCAAATGATGAAAATTATAAATTTTTAGATGTTGATATATCATACATTATAATGTCAACATTTTCATGACTGTTCACAAAGACACTTTAAAATTATGTGTAAAAAACAATTTAATTTGGTGAGATAATTTTTCTAAAGAGATCTACTGACGCCAGAGGGGGTTACAAAATTTCAGGCCCACCCATTACAAAATGTCAGAAAACAATAATCAAATATTTAATTATTTATTTAATTCATGAAAAATATGACTTATCAAATAATATCCACATCGAGCAAAGAATGATTAGTTAACAATATTTCCTATAACACCTCGATATTTTATTAGAAATATTGTTTTTAATATCTTTGATGTCTTGTGTTGTACGCTACACCAAGATTATATTGCACTATACGCAACACCATATTATCTTGTAGTATACGCAACACTATTCTTGGCTTGCGTTATACGCAAGAGCAACCTTCCTCGATAGCTTGCATTGTATGCAATACCGAGTTTCACTAAACAACGATATGTTATTAAAATATTATATAAACAGGCCGTTACGAATAGTAATACCCACTTTTTAAAATTTTATAAATTTCATCTTTCAAAATGGGCTTCATTTTTGGATTCATAATATCAAAATTAGCCTAGGGTGAATTTTTGGTGTTTTTCTGAAAACATTCAATTTTTTATGAATAGTGAAAACACTTAGTTATTGGTTAAAACAAACATTTTATTTAAAAAAATTATTATTTTATTTAAATTTATTTTAGGTCATAATATAAACACAATACCTATACAATTTCAATTAAATTCATTGGAGTCATTTTATAATAATTTTAGATATATAAAAATTTTATTGAACTTTTTACCATCTTTTACCCACCTCCTAGGAGCATTTGCAAATTTACATAAAACATAATTTTACCACTTCTATTAGTGGAATTTCAAAAATCCACGAGACATGGTAGATATTAGTATGTAAAATTTGGTTCAATGAGATAAAAATAATTTTTAGTGAATAGTAACTTTTAACTTTTATTTACCACGGTTAAATGTAAATAGTGAATGGGTAAAAAATGATATTATTATTACCATAACACATGTCCTAATTTTATTTGATAAGTTTAATTTTACCAGAAACAACCTTAGGAATAAAATATTACTGTTTATGTACACTTTGATTCGATTAGGACATTTATTATTAATTTATTTAAAGAATTTTTAAAATAGTTAAAATCAACGTTTAATAACTAAAACATTTTTAATATTGGGTTATACATAAGATAAATTTTACTATAAAAATTTATTAGAAATATAAAAAGATTTCCTACATAATTGTATTTTATTTATATTTTTTAGACAATAAATATTCTAATTTATTAGTGACATAAAGAGGCTGTAGTAATTACCTTATTAATGAAATATTAAAATAATTGATATTATAAATATGCAAATAAATTTTATTATCTATTTTTTATGAATTAAACTAATTTTATATGTTAATATAATATCTTATGGTTGTTTAGATTAATTTTATTTGAAGTAATAATGCTGTTATGAGTTTAGAAAAAACAAAATACCAAATGGTGTCAAAATTGACATACAATAGTTTTTAAAACAAATATTATATTATTAATTGATATAATTGTCCAAAAAACCTAATTATCCGCCAAAATAAATATATAATAATATATATTACATTAATTAACCAATTTGGGTTTGATTGGTAGTTCATAGTTTGTTTATTAACCATATATTATAAGAATACAGGAAGACATGGTAAAAGTTAAATTATTTATCTTAGAGTTAAATCTACATGATAAGATTAAAATGGTATGCTAAACTTGTCTAAAACCTATTGGTAGAGAGTATTTCGACCCATACCTACACTAGACTTAATATAAGTCACTTTGGAGCCATCATAAACCAAATATGAATTTATTATAAAATAATATTTTATGTTTTTCCTAAGGTGCCCCTCACCCCTGTTATAAAAGGGTACCTCCTTCTCTATAATTCACACCTCCATAGCCATTTGGCTCAGACAAACCCTGCCCAAATACCCTATCAACTATCCTCACTTCATCTTTGAGGTCTTCCTTCAGTCATAAATCCAACTTATGGAGCCCATTAGATCAAATCAAAAAGAAGAACCTGAAGAAGATGTAAATATCTCCCCACCTATTTCAAGTTCCTTTCTTCTTCCACTTCCTCCTTATTTGTTGTTTTCAATCTAAAACAATAAATACAGAATATTCTATATTATGTGATGTTATTATAAAAATTTTACAACCATATTAGTTATTTTATCCATCCCATGAATGAAAAAGTCACCACACGTGCGTACATATGGCTTACCATGTCCACGTCCTGGTGTAGTTTGTTATTCAAACATTTTATCATTAGGATAGGTATAATAATGAGTATATATGATATAAATAATAAATTTGACATTATGATTATTCTTTATATATGATATACCATCCAATTATATACAATTTTAATATAAAAAGAATGATATTGTCGCTCGTTCGTACGTACGGACTACCGTCTCCACAAATGCAATGAGATTCATTTTTACTGATTAACCATTCAAGTATGATTATAATGTATATATTATAAATGATATTACCTAATAATTATACTGGATTTATGTACATATATGTTTTATTTACTTAATTCCATTCAATTCAATAAGGAAATGAACATAGCGTTCATGCATACGGCCTACCGTCTCCATGAACAGTGTATTTCATTCCATTTATTGATCTATCTTATATATTTATCTATGGAAAATATATTATATGTAAATAATGTTTTAAATTCTGTAATTAATTAAATCAAGATATACGTAATAATATCCAGAACAAAAAGTCAAATCATGTACTATAAATGAAACGATTTTAACCAAAACACTACTTTAACATGGAATTTACAAAAGAACAGGTAATATACAGTCATAAGTGAATCATATATTATATCATAAATATTATTATGGTTATATTACAAGTTAATAATATGTTTAAACCCACTATACAGGAGTCTCAAACACATATGGAAGAAATTATATATAAGGTAAGGGATTATTTCGTCTCACTTTTATTTCTGTGAGACATATGCATTAATCACCATCTATTTCCTTTGTATAGTGCTTATAAATTCTATTAATGTTTTATGATTTTTATTATGATGGATATGATATTTAAATATGCCTGTAATTTTCTTTATTTTATGACACTTATTATTCCATCGATTATAAAAGGTAAGGGATAATTTTACAATCTCATTTTTACCCGAGATTGCTTGTACGTAAGTATTTACTTGGGTTATATTTATCATCCATGTCTGTGTTTTATAAAAATGTTTTTATAAAGTAATTACTATTATTTTATTTATGTTTAAAGTCATGTTTACCCCTTTTGACTCTTACTATGTAGTATGGACGGAATCATTCTTTTTTAACCATACGAGGCACTTTTTGACTTTTTCCAAAAAAAGTAAGAGGATAATGTTTTTAAACGTATACAACATAAACAGATATTTATGGTTTTATAATGACTTATTTACATGAGGATTACTATAAAATATTTCATGATTATTTTCAAAATATCATTTTCTTTTAAATTTCCTTTGCATTTTGTGAAAAAAATGATTTTGAAGAAAAAATGATATTTTCCACCAGAATTCATATCAAGTGTATTATCAAAACTATTTTCTATTTAAGATGACTTTATTTTGTATGTTTGTGATTAATTTATAATGTCTTCATAATTTACATGGTTTTATTCTTATTATGATGAAATTATATCCATTTTTTAATATGGATTACATTATTATGGGATGATGTTTATGAAACCCATTTTATTATTTGGGGTTTATGATGAATGATTTATGTTTATTTTGTGGAAAAGGTAAGAATGATTTCATTATTAGATGGGTAAGACCAATATCTAACTTTAATGTATTGTAAAAAGATTTATATCTCTTGAGAAAGACATGGCTATAACAACAAGTAAATCCGGTTCAGTAATACAGGGTTGGAACGACAAGTAAACCCAGTTCAGTAATGGACATTTTCCACTATGATGGTCTAGGAAGAAATTCCTTGGCTACAATAGAAATCATATCATGTGCTTAATGGTTTTAAACAATTAGATGTTTTATTCCCATACTATTTTATCATGATTAATGTTCATTTATGATCTATGTCTTATGTACTGCCAATATTTATTTCACCACTCAATATTTTGATGTTTAAACATTATGTTCATGTTTTCAAGATAAATGTATATGGTTTTTTTATTTTTCCACGATTAACCTTACTGAGCATTTGAGATCACCCTTTATATGTTTTCTTTTCCCCAGGATATAAATACGGGTTTAGGTACGAAAATAAAAAGGAATGATCTTTATGGGAGATGTTGAAGATCTATCACCATGAATAGAAGATTATGTTCTGAGTTTCCAAAGACACTAAACTATTAAAGTCCTTGAGTGTTGGTTCTTTTTATGTATTATGTATTCTGAAAAAGTAATGTAATGTCCATATACCTCAATATTTGGGTATCTACAGTTGGTATTAGAAGAAAATGTTTAGTTATCCTTTGGAAACTTGGATGCAAAAACATTAGTGAAATCCCTAGAGATATTTCTAAGGTATGTTTTGGGATGTCTCTATGGTTAAGTATAAGTATAGGTTATAGTCCTAGAATTACTGAAATGATCTTAGAATTAAACCTAAGATGTTATATATTGAAGGTACTCCCCCTTTATTATGTTGTTTTCCATGCATGATTTTTTCCTCTCACGCTATTTTTTTCGATTTTAGAAAATTGCTTGAAGCAGGAAGATTCACAATAATGGAGGATATGATGGACAATGTAATGATATTATTCATGAGAAACCAAATGAAACGTGATTTTGAATTCCAAACATCGTTATTATACCTAATCAGTAATCTCATAATATGATCAATAATCTCAACTTTGGTACGTTTCCTGACTCAGCTAATAAGTGAAATATGGAGTTTCATGATGATCATAATGGAATGAAAGTTCAATTTCCTTCATGAAAATCATGTCGTATGAGGCATTAGGGAGAATTTCTCCAAGGAAATGGAAGATGATTTGGGTTTGGAAAAGGACACAAATCCAGTAATTGCAAAGAAAAAGTTTCAGTTAAAACCATAGACAAGGATAATGGTTTTGCAAAGAAATAAACAACATATAAATGTTTTAAATGTGGAATGTGTGGGTATTATTAAAACCAATGACCTAAGGGAAGGTCCCATGAAGAGAATTATCATGGTCTTATGGGTATTATTTATGTTGATGATGATGAAGAGACTACAAATGATATGTGAGATGAAAGAATTATTGAAGCTTGGTTAATGGATTAAGAAGGTAGTGGAATGATTTATCTTTATCAAGAGTTATGATGTATAGGTAATGGAACCATGGAATAAATACACATCTAAGGATTGTTACAATATTGTTTTTCCTAAAGTATTTGAAAGTATATGTTGAATGGTACCGGTAAACATGAAATGTTATTAAAATAATTTTAGAAAGAAGATGATATGCTCATAATGAAAGGATATAGAGAAAATGATATTATTAACAAGATCATGACTGATATAATGACATAGTGATATCATGGTTTGAGTATATAGAAATTTTGGGATTTTGGAATGCTGAAAGAGTTAAATTTTGACAGCATTCATGTTTT
This sequence comes from Viscum album, assembly GCA_963277665.1. Classification (NCBI taxonomy): domain Eukaryota; kingdom Viridiplantae; phylum Streptophyta; class Magnoliopsida; order Santalales; family Viscaceae; genus Viscum; species Viscum album. Next base: position 1,903,241,983 of record OY728152.1, on the reverse strand, counting down.
CAAAAAGATCATTTGGTAATTTAGGTTTCAGGAGAATACATGATTATAGAATTCACATATTTGGTATGTGACCAATAAGATATATCTTAGGATATATGGGGTATAAATGATTGTATTTACATGTTTGGTAGATGAACTCTCTAGTAATCGTTTTCTTTATTCTATGAGATTGGACAGAAGTATTTTGGATAAGCCTAAAGATTGGAATGGATTAATTTATTCATCAGATAGTATTGTTTATTGCTAGAAATATTTGATATTATTTCTGGAATGTTGTAATAGTATAGTTTTAGAAAAAAAAAGAAAACCTGTAATACGAGCGACAACCCATCGCGTCAGACAAGGTTGTAGGAATCAAACCCACAACCAAAGTATGACATGCCTTAATCTCCTACCACTATCCTATAGGAAGTCCCTGGTTTTTAGAAATTAGGTTTATTTTATTAAGTGATTTGATATATGAAGTATAATTCCATTTTAGGAACCATATACAATTAATATCACCATAGATGAACTTATGTATATTTAATAACTTTTTCTAACCTTTTGTTTGAGACAGATGGAATGACCTATCGTTCTATCACATGATCTGCTAACACTTCACAAATGACAAATTAAACTTCATTTATTTAAGAGATGAATTGGAAATTGTTCTAGGAATGAACAATGGTGAGATTACACGAAATTCAATTATGTATTTCTTCTAATTCCATTTTTTTTAACTTTTGGGAAATGATCTTGAAAACCAAAAACGTTTTCCTAGATGGTACCTTAGATCATCACAAATTTATGGCTTTGGGATTGTTGGATTTTTTATATCCATGTTCTCAACCACTCTCTATCAGAACACGATGGTTAGATTTCACTTCCATGTCCATATTTTCACCTATGTTCTTCTATGTGGAAACCCAGTGATGAGTTAATTTGGGTAACTGTTACGTTTTTTTAAATATTGTTTTAGTATTCCATTTTTAGATGTGGGTTTATATGAATGATACTTTTAAGTAGTAAACCATTTATAACCCTGATGAGTTTCGAGGGGGAAATTCATTTTATGGTGGTTAGAATGTAACACCGAGATAACTTTTGAGAAATATTATTTTTGATTTCTTTGATGTCTTGTTTTGTACGCTACACCAAGATTATCTTGCACTATATTCAACACCATGATATCTTGTAGTATACACAACACTATTCTTGTCTTGTGTTATATGAAATAGAAACCTTCCTCGATAGCTTGCATTGTACGCAATACTGAGTTTCACTAAACAATGATATGTTATTAAAATAATATAAAAACTGGCCGTTATAAATTGCAATACCCACTTTTTGAAATTTTATAAATTTTATCTTCAAAAATGGACTTCATTTTTGGATTCGGAATATCGAAATTATCTAAGGGTGAATTTTTGGTATTTTTCTGAAAACATTAAATTTTTAATGAATAGTGAAAACAATGAGATATTGGTTAAAATAGAAATTTTATTTAAAAAATCATTCATTTTATTTATATTTATTTTAGTTAAAAATAGATACATAATACCTATATAAGTTCAACATAATTCATTGGATTCATTTTATAATAATTTTAGATATATAAAAATTTTGTTGATCTTTTTACTATCTTTTACCCACCTCCTATGAGCATCTGCAAATATACATAAAACATAATTTTACTGCTTTTGTGAGTTGAATTTCAAAAATAAAAGATATGTGGTTGATATTATTATGTAAAATGTAGTTCAATGAGATAAAAATATTTTTTGGTGAATAGTAACTTTTCACTTTTATTTACCATAGTTAAGAGTTAATAGGGTAATTAAGGGTAAAAAATGATATTATTATTACCCCAACACATGTCTTAATTCTATAGGACAAGTTTAATTTGACTAAAAACAACCTTAGAAATAATATATGAGCCCTTAGGCCCACTTGGATTAGATTAGGACACTTATTATTATTTTTTTTAAAGAAGAGTTAAAATAGTTAAAATCAATGTTTAATAACTAAAATTTTTTTATTATAGGGTAATACATAAGATAAATTAGACTATAAATAGTCATTAGAAATATAAAAATATTCCCTACATAATAGGATTTTATTTATATTTTTTAGATATTAAATAATTTAATTTATTTATGAAACAATGAGGATACAATAATTACCTTATTAATGAAATATTAACATAATTGATATTATAAATACACAAATAAATGTAATTTGAGTCTTTTTATGAATTAAACTAATTTTATAGGATAATATAACATATTAAGGTTGGTTACATGAATTTTATTCTAAGTAGTAATGCTATAATAAATTTAGAAAAAACAAAATACCAAATAGTGTCAAAATTGATATAAAAGAGTTTTTAAAACAAATTTTGCATTGTTAATTGATATAATTGTCCAAAAAATCTATGGATCGGTCAAAAGAATTATAAAATAATATATATGACATTAATGAATCAATTTGTGTTCTATTGGACGTTTATAGTTAGTCTATTAGCAATATTGTGTAAGAATACAAGAAGACACGGTAAAAGTTCAATTATTTAACTTAGAGTTAAATCTAAATGATAAGGTAAAAATGGTAAACTATATGTGTATAAAACCTATTGGATGAGATGATTTAGAACCGTACCCCTACAAGCCTCTAAATAAGTTACATTGGAGCCATTATAAACTGAATATTAATTTATTATAAAATAATATTTAATGTCTTTCATAAGGTGCCCCTCAACCCTCTTATAAAAGGGAACTCCCACTTCTCTCTATTTCACAACTCCAAAGCCATTTGGCTCTGTGAAACCCTACACAAATACCCTATCAACTGTCCTCAATTCATCTTAGAGGCATTAATTTAGTCTGAAAGACATCATACAGAGCCCTTTTGATCAAATCAAAAGGAAGAACTTGAAGAAGTGGTAAATATCTCACCACCTATTTATAGTTCCTTTCTTCATCCAGTTCTTTGTTATTTTTTGTTTCCATTATAAAACAATAAATCCAGAATATTCTATATTATGTGATGTTATTATAAAAATTTTACAACCATATTAGTTATTTTATCCATCCCATGAATGAAAAAGTCACCACACGTGCGTACGTACAGCTTACCGTCTCCACGTCGTGGTGTAGTTTGTTATTCACGCATTTAATCATTTGGATGGGTATAATAATGAGTATAAATGATGTGAATAATAAATATAACATTATGATGATTCTTTATATATGATCTATCATCCAATTATATACAATTTTAATATCAAAAGAATGATATTGTCGCCCGTGCGTACGTACAGACTACCATCTCCACAAACGCAGTGAGATTCATTTTCCATGATTAACCATACAAGTATGATTATAAAGTATATATAATAAAATATATTACATAATAATGATACTGGATTTATGTACGTATATGTTTCATTTACATAATTCCATTCAATTCAATAAGGAAATGAAAAGTGCATTCATGTGTACGGCCTACCGTCTCCATGAACGGTGTAATTCATTCCATTTATCTATCTATCAAATATATTTATATGATGAATATATATTATATATAAATCATGTTATAAATTCTAGAATTAATTAAATCAGGATATAAGTAATAATATCAAGAAAAAAAGTCGAAACACGTATGATAAATGTAATGATTTTACCCAAAACATTGCTTTAACATTGAATTTACAGAAGAACAGGTAATATAATGTCATAAGTTAATCATATATGATACCATAAATATTATTATGGTTATTTTAAAAGTTAATAATATTTTTAAACCCACTCTACTAGAGTCTCAGACACATACATATGAAATTTGACATAAGGTAAGGGATTATTTTGTCTCACTTTTATTTCTGTGAGACATATTCCTTAATCACCATCTATTTCTTTTGTATGGTGCTTATGCATCCTATGAATGTTTTATGATTTTTATTATTAAGGATATGATATTTAAATCTTCATGTAATTTTCTTTATTTTATTACACGTATGATTCCACCGATCATAAAAGTTAACGGATAATTTTGCAATCTCATTTTTACCCAAGATTGCTTATACGTAATAATTTACTGGGGATATATTTATCATCCATGTCCATGTTTTATAAAACTATTTTCATAAAATTTTTACTATTATACGATGTATGATTAAATTCATGTTTACCCCTTTTGGAATTTTACTATGTAGTATGGAAGGAATCTTTCTTTTTTTATCATACGAGGCACTTTTTTACTTTTCTGGTAAAAAGTACAAGGAGAATTTTTTTAACTTATACGGCATAAACAGTTTTTTACAGCTTCATAATGACTTATTTCCACGAAGCTTCCTCTACACTATTTCATGATTATTTTCAAAAAATTCTTTTCTTTTAAATTTTCATTGAATTTTATGAAAAATAAATGATTTTGAAGAAAAAATGATATTTTCCTCAAGAAATCATTTCAAGTGTTTTATCAAAACCATTTTCCATCTAAGATGACCCTATTTAGAATGTTTATGTTTAATGTATAATGTCTCTCTTATTAACATGGTTTGATTATTCTTATTATGAAATGATATCCATTTGTTTTATATGGATTAAGTTATGATGGGATGATGTTTTTGAAAACCATTTTATTCTTTGGGTTAGGATGAATGATTAAGTTTATTTCATGGCACAAGTTAGAATGATTCCATTATGAGATGGGTGGGACCAATATCTCCCACAAATGTATTGGGTAAATATTTATATCTCATGAGAGATACATGGCTAGAACGACATGAAATTCCGGTTCAGTAATAAAGGGCTTGAATGGAATGTAAACCTGGTTCTATAATGGACATTGTTCATTATGATGGTCTAGGCAGAAATGAATTGGCTACTATAGAAATCATATCATGTGCTTAATGGTTTTCAACAATTACATGTTTTATTCCCATGCTATTTTATCATGATTAATGGTCCTTTATGATCTATGTCTTACGTACTGCTAAGATTTATTTCACCACTCAAGATTTTGATGTTTAAACACTATGTTCATGTTTTTAAGTTCAAATATATATAGTTTGTTTTATTTTATCCATGCTTACCATTACTGAGAATCTGATCTCACCCTTTATAGTTTTTCTTTTCCATAAGATATAAAGAAAGGTTTTAGGAAAGAAAACAGAAGGGGATGATCTTTATGGGAGATTTTGAAGATCGTTCACCATGATTAGAAGATTATCTTCCGAATTTCCAAACACACTAAACTATTATGTTACTTGAGTGTTGGTTCTTTTTATGTATTAAGTATTCTGAAAAAGTAATGTAATTTCCATATAAGTCATGATTTGGTTCTCTACATTTCCCAAGTAATCAATTGGGTTTTAATGATAATGTTGTATAAAAAAATGATATATGGTTTATGAAATAATCATATCCAATATACAAATAATATATATATTTAATATAAATTAAAATTAAAATTAATAATGATAATAATAAAATGATTATCTCAAGAGAAAATTTACAATCATAAAATTAACCCTGGAATAAGAGGTAACCATTGGTTTATCAAAAATATATAATTATGAAAAAAACTCATGTTCTATAGAGGAATAAATAGAATTAAAGTGAAATATTAAAATAATATTTGAAAAAATATTTTTCATTGTAAAACCATTTTAAATGTGCAGAAGAATCTATATTTTTTAAAGTGGTTATGACAATGGGTAAGTCTGTTATCACTGTATATGTTAAAGAAATTCCTTTTAAATATTTTTGATAATGATCATTTAAAAAAACAGTAGAAAGACTCCATTAAAAAAAATTAAAATTCAAGTAAAAAATTAAATATCCTTGATAAATCAGTTTGGAAAATAAAATAACTATTGTATATTTTTTTAAAAACATGAACATGGATGGAAAATATATCTAATTGAATGAAAAATTAAAACTTATTTTTCATTTGGAAATTTCATTTCATGATTAAGGTAACAAATAGAATAAAATTTGAATGAAAATATGTAAATATATTAAATTTATAAAGGATAATAAAATTATAAGATCTTATGAAAGATAAATGATAAGATTTATTCAATGATAGTGAAAGTAATCCTAATAAAATGTGAGATTGTAATGTTGATTCTCACATCTTAATAACATTCAAATTATAAACCAATGAATGAATAAACATGATTTCAAACATTAAACCTCATGAATAAATAAGTGTTCATTTTATATAAATTAAATGGGAAGTAAATACACAACATAAATGTTTATAGGTGTATATTAACAAATAAGTCTCAACGGAATAAAAATAGAGTTGAAATCCCTTACCTCCAGATTCTATCTAGTAGATCATGTTTTAACCTCATGTATAATGGTTTTAATCTGATTATTAATATATAACATTACCAAATTCATATTTTTAATATAATATATTATCATATTATAACATTCTTCTACCAATTATTTAACAATATTTTATTATTAATAGTGTTTTAGATGTTAATTTCCCTGTTTTATAAATCATGAATTGTTATGAAATTTCGAGTATACGAGCATATGGTATAAAACCATAAACTATTATAATCTAATTAATTTTAAAAATATCATATATACATTATATATATATATTTATAACAATTTTTGAATGTTTTATATGGAAAATGAGTCACATTTCTTTGTACAGATGATATTTCATACGTATACAAGAGTGTAAATATCATTCCCTTAATGGGTTAAATTATAAGTAAGTGAATGATATATAATTTTTATATAATTAATATTATTTATTATGTATCATATATCTTTATTATTTCCATCATTATGACTATACATGTGATTCAATGATGGGAAAAAAATTAAATTGGTGCGCAAGGTGGAAGTCCTTCGTACACATGACCAATGGATCAGTTTCCCCTTTAACAAGGATCGAGAAGGATAAATATTATTCCATAAACAAAAGAAAATATATGTTTATGTGAGATAATGATTTTATTATATTTTAGGTTTTAAAGAATAATTGAATGTTATAAAAGAACAAAGGAAAAGAAATATCTTAGTAAAGACGATTAACTTCTCTTAAAGAAACCTCCCTTGGATTTCTTCCTAAGGATAATAGGGTTTTCTTTTTTGGAATGCTAGAAAATATATAATGTGGATAAAGATATTATGGAGAATTTTTTTTAAGGTTTTATATATCCAAATTGATTTATAGGTTTTAATACGTGAGGGGAGTGAGTTCACTTTTATAATTGAGGGGTAGATTTTTTGAAAATACACAAACCTATTCAATAATGGAAAGAAAATCTCACCCCATGTGCCTCCAAAATTTACAAAAATATAGTGGAGGAATTATAAGACCAATAAATCACTGAAACTCTAAAAATACACTTTTTTAAATATATAATTCTCTTATCCTCTATGTTTAATTACTTTTTCCATTTCAGTTTTCACTACAACAACTAGTTTTAAACCTAGGAAATTAATCATTAATGACTAAATGAAATGATACTTTTTATATAATTCAAAAACACTAATTATAAATATGAAATATAATTTATCAAATAAAAATTCTATATGTCTAGAGAACTAATTTAAATAAAAGTGCATGTAATGTAAAAACCCTTATTTTAAACTTAACTAGTGTAATTTATTTATAACGTTTTTACTAATCATTATCCTTATAAATTATGTAGAATTTCTTTCCAAATATTAATTATTCAGATTAAAAATATTTAATAAATTTTATCTAATTAAATCTACATATTTAGTTTGATTTAATATAGAATTAAACTTGTCATCACAATAGAAAAATATCTTATTAAGAAATGCATTTTACAAGCATAAGATGATATTTTATTAACTATTTGACAAGTAATCATCATTAGATTGATTTATATTAAAATATTTAGATAATATATATCAGTATTTTTTAAAAATAGTCATTAATTAATATTTAAGGTAATTAAAATGGATAGAAACTATACCTTTTTAATTATAAATATTTTTCTAAAAAATTAATTTTATGAAGACACCATGTTTGTATCTCGAAATTATTTGATATTTATTTATAAAAATGTGATAGGTAAAATATTGTTAATTATAAATATAATTACACATTATTATAACTAAAATGGGTAATTAATAACCAGTACATTATTTTTATATTTTATAAAAGCATATTTGAATGGGAAAATTTCAAATTTTCTTTTTAGACTTATTTTTACCATGTATGTTCAATATCAATATCCATCCTATCAAATTCAATTTTTTGTGCCTTGAAAAAAAATGTAAATTTAATTATAGTTTCATTAATATATTATGTTTACTTAATATAATTGAGGCTTAGGTGTTACATTCATCCCTCCTATAAAAATCACACACTTTCAATTTTCATGGGTATTACCTTCTTCATGAATAATTATGGTTCTTTTTCAAAGAATCCTAATGTTATCAAATTTCTTCCTCTATTTTATCATTTCTCTAAATTAAATTTTTCTATTCAATTTGTCTAATTACTTAATACTTTCTCTATAGTATTAATAAGCCGGATGGGATCTTCATAGTATGATAGATCTAGTTCTAATTCAATTGTTTTTCTCAGAAGTGACCACATGCATTGGGATATGTATGTTCTTAATTAACCATGATATTAGAAAAAAATCATGTACCTTAGAGATTCTTGGTGTAATTTATAATAGATAATTCATAACTCTATTTATTTCCAAAATTTTAAAGGGTTTGATGTAATTGGTGCTGATTTTTCCATTTTTTTCCAAACCATATAACACCCTTCCATGGAGATACATTCAATAAATCATGATTCCCCACATTAAATTACAATAAATTCCCAAAAATTTTCAGTATATATTTTTTAATACTTTCAGAAATATTAAAATGAGCACTAAAAATATTATCCCTTTTCATTTTTTAATAAAAATATTTAAATATACAAGTTTAATTTCACTAACTTTATCCCAAAAATTTTGAGTATGACATTTCTTTAAGTTTAATGCTTCAGATGATGTTATTTGAATTCTTTAATGGATCATATTGACATAGGAAAATACTTCCAAAGTTAAATATTGATTCTGCATACCATGAATGTTAGGTGAGAATGACTTGAACATGTCTTTTAATGTTTGAATAGTCTTTTAGGACAATACATCAATATAAGAATGGTAGGCGGTGCTCAAATGAAGCTTAGTATCATGAGGCTTCTAGAGACTCTTATGGAATCTTGATGTAAAATGGGGATCATGATTAGAAAATATTTAAATTTTTTTTATATTAGTTCATGCAATAGATCATTTTGAGGCACTCAAGAGGTAAATATTCTCTTTAAGGAAATGTGGACATATGGATTGATTGTTTGAAATACCTTTTATTGCGTATTTTATTCAAGGAGTTTGGGTTGTCCTGTGAAAAAATATATATTAATAGCATCCATTTCCACATAATACTAAGAATTGGTTTTAAGAATCCTTTAGGATTTCATATCTTAGCCATCAAATATTGAAAATTTAAATATCGGGAATCATAATCAACTATTCCCTGCTTCCTATTACCCTATTAAAACTATTCCGTAAATACCTATACATCTTGTATCTACCCGGGTGTATATAGAAATTCAAGGCATGATAGTCAGAAAACAATTATATTTTTTGTAATGGAATATATAGATCAGATAATCCCTTCAAAAATTTCATAATTCCATAATCACAAACAAAGTCTTCCAACTTCCCATCATTTACAAATTTAATTTTCTTCTGAATTTTTTCATCATCAATTGAGAACTTTTTAAATTTTCAAATAAATAATGTATAAAAATATGTTGAAAAGGGATTGATACATCCCCTTCTTTAATAATTACCACATATATTTACTAGATACATGAAATATGATCCCTAATACTCATCATATGGGTTATAACTCCATGATTTCTCCTGCAAAATGCATTTGTAACCAAATTTAATTTCTCTGGGTTGTAGTGAATTGATAAATCATAATCATTGAGTAGATCATGCCATCTCCTTTTCTTCATGTTGAGATATTTCTATGAAAATATTTATCTTAAGCACTTATGGTCTATGTATATCTCACATCATTCACTATAAATATAATGTATCCAGATATAGAAAGTAAATATTATAGTTTCAAACTCAATATCATGGGATGGATAGTTCAGTTAATGACTGTTTAACCACATTAATGAATAATTAAAAACATTATCATTTTACATATGGACACAACTATTTTCATTGTATAATTAATCTCTATATATCAAAAAACCCTACACTTCATAATGGAAAATTCAAAATAGAATAATTGATGAATATCATCTTCAATTTATGAAAAAAAAATTCATCTTCCATTATCTTGATGAACATAACCACTTTACATGTAATATTGGATAATAGGTTAGTCAATTGGGAAAAATCATGAATAAATCATTAATAGTAACATGAAAAACAATTAAACTTCAAACCTAAGTTATGTTATTGGTGTAGGAAATTATCTGACATCTGTTATCATTATGGTACCAACTAAAATTCTAAACTAGGAAAACAATTATTCAAGGAAAATAAACATAGTGAAGCTAAAAATTAATCTTAATAATTTTTCCATCAATCTATTTTTTTATAAGTGTCTCAATAATTATTCATAATTGATTATCATTGTCCTCATTGATCATATAATACACTAGGAACTCATCAATGAATACCATAATAAAATGATCAAGATATTCCTTGAAAATAGTTTCAATTAGATCCAAAAAAATAGATAGTGCATTAGTGAGTCCAAATGAAATTACTGTGAACTATTAATTTCCTTTTCAATTTTGAAATTTTTTCCATGAAATATTTTACTCCATTACATAAAATTAGTGATACCAATAATGAAGTATAATCTTGGAAAAATATTATTATCTATTAAGTTGATTGAATAAGTCATAAATGAGAGGCATAAGGTATATTTCCTTTTTCATAATATAATTAATATACCTATAATCAATTCACAACCTTATAGATCCATATTTCTTCTTAAATAACATAATAATAGATCCTTATGATTAAAAACATTGGATAATAAATACCTTATCACATAAATACTCTTGTTTTTTTCATAAAATTCACTAATTCGATAGATTCTATTTTATAGGGAATTTTTTATTGGTCTTTCATCAGGGATTAAAAAAATAGAAAACTCAACTTTACACTCTAGTGCATGTCTATGTAATTCCTTAGGAAAATAATCAATGTATTCATGTATAATATGTGCAGACTAATTTAAAATATTACTTTCTCTATCCAATGGATGTAATGACCCAAAATTTTGAATAAGTCATGTTTCCTAATTTCATGTTTTATTTTATTTTATTTTTATACTCAACAAAAATGTTTTATTTGATAAAAATTATTATAATTAAAATGATACCTTTGGGTTTTGACTATTATATGACCATTGTTCAACATGACCACTAGAAGCTAAATGTTTTGATTATTGTCTCTAAATACAAGTGATCTTGGTTAATTAATATAGAGAGAACATTCGATGGCCTCACCCAGTAGTCTTGGACCGATTGAAGCCCATCTTGGGAAGGAGGTAGCACCATTGGGCTTTTCTCTGGACCAAACCCAAGCCGACCTTCATCATGTGACGCTATAACAGAATCTCCTTCATGAGAAGTTCAAACTGATAGAAATTACTTCTCTGGCAATGTTGACCGAGCAGCCCCAAGATTATATCACCCTAGGACACCTTACTCCTAGGTCCTATGCTGGTATTATAAGGGGCTATGTAACGAGACCGTAACTGCCCTGTGTAATCCTTGTTTTAAAAAAAAATTGGAATTTATTCTTATGATGAAGTTTTTGAATTTTCAAATGACTGGATAAAAATAGTATTAATTTTAAAAAGGATATTTTAAAAAAATGTTTATGTAAACCTTAAATAATTAAAAATGTGTAATGATTTTTAAAAAATGGTCTTCCACAATTGTGTTCAGTACGAAATTTAGAGTCTAATAAGATCAGCTTGATTTTTGATGAATAGTAAATTATGAATTGTGATTTTACACTTAGGATTAGTAATGTGACCAAATGGATTAGTAATCTCACATAAAGAAAGTTTTAAAATAATCTAGGCACCTTGATTAAGTAATGTGATTCAATAAAATGGTTAAATAACAGTTTCATAAATTATTATTCAAGTATTAGTTTTTTTTGGTGAATAGTGTTTTTTAATTAAAAATTAAATTAAAATTATTTAGAAAATTATTTTTATAAAATAGATTTCATTTTTGAACTCAGAGAATCGATATTATGTTAAGGTAATTTTGGGGGTTTTTTCTGAAAAAAATGAATTTTTGGTGAATAGTATATTTATTTAAAAATAAAATTAAAAATATTTAGAAAATTATTTTTATAAAATGGAGTTCATTTTTGAAATCAGATTATTGATATTTGGTTAGTGTGAAATTTTGGTATTTTTCTAAGAAAGTTGAATTTTCAATGAATAGTAAAAATACACTTTTAGGGTTTTGGTTTGTTTAATGACATAATAACTGTGTCATGGTGATGTCATGAGATATTTTAAGGGTTGGCTGACATAAGGTGATGGATATTTGTATTGGGGGCCCCATGTGGCCTAACTTAATGGGAAATAACATGGGAGAGCACATGGTTTTGAGAAAAGCACATGTGAGGTGTCCCTTGGCCATTAATGCCTTGTCCCCTCACTTTCCCTATAAATACCAAGCCCTCCTCCCATCCTTTCGACTCAAAAAACAATCCTCAAAGACGTTCCGGTCACCTTACCTCCCAAAGAGTCCTCCCAAGGTTCCCCCTAGCCCTCAAGGTCCCAACCTTTGAGTTTTAAGAGTTACATTTTAAGGTAAGGGATCCGACCCCTCTCTTTCTTTTCAAGTGATCTCTTTTATGTCAATTATTTTATACTAAATGTTCTTAGGTTGGAGGATGTTATTTTATATTCATTATACTGTCCATTTTATGTTCATATGATGAGATACCCCTTCTTACTCTCATCATTTAATTTTATGAAGTTTTAAGTGGCGCCGTTAGGCTGCCGAATTTTTAAGGGATTCTTTCACCCTTATCTTTTTCAAAGTTCTATTTTCATGTAAAGTCTTTCAAGTTCCATTTATTATGTTGGTGTATGATATATAAATCTATCATACTGATCTTTTATGACCATATTATGAGTGACCCCATTTGATCTCATCAATTCAATATTTTTACGTTTAAGTGGCGTCGTTAGGCTGCTGAATTTTTAAGTGGTTCTTTACCCTTCTCATTTTGAAGTTCTAATTTCATGTCAATTCTTTCAAGTTACTTTCATTTATGTTTGGGTATGATCTCTATATATATCATACTATACATTAATTTTCATATGATGAGGGACCCTATTTGATCTTGTCAATTCATTTTTGTTGAAGTTTACGTGATGTCGTTAGGTTGCTGAATTTTTAAGTGGTTCTTCACCCTTCTCGTTTTGAAGTTCTACTTTCATGTCAATTCATTAAAGTTCATTTATTTTATGTTGGGGTATTATACCTACATATATCATACTGGACTTTTATGCTCATATGATAAGAGACCCTATTTGATCTCATCAATTCATTTTTTCTTGAAGTTTGTGTGACGCCGTTAGGCTGCCGAATTTTCATAAGAGAAATCTTATTTTTGTCTTACTCTCATGTTCTTCATTTCATATGGTATATTTTCGAATTACATTTCCATGTTCTTAAATCCCTGATATTCAGTCCCTCTACTATTTTATGGGTCATTTATGAATTTTTGACCCATGTCCCCTCTCTTTTCAATGTCTTCTAAAAACATTGTAACATAGCCGTTATGCTGTAGAATTTTCGTCTCAAAATGTCTCTCTCTTTTTCTAAAGATATTTTATCTTATTAAGTGTATACTCAAAGCTCTCTCTTCTATATGGGTATTCACATATATAAAAAAATTTCTATTATAAATTCTGGTATTTGCATAAATGAAACCCGCATTCCCTTTTCGTGGGTTTAAAGTGACATAAAGATCATATCTTTAAAGCAATTTTTTTAAAAGTTATGATTATGAAATGAAACCCATTTATTTTATGCTATATGGGTAGTTTATGAAATGATTTATGATGATATATGTGGCTCACATGATAATAAAGACATTTCAAGGGTGCACCCAGATAGCGCTCCAATGCATTGAGTAAAGGCTTAATCTCTAGAGATGACTTTTTAGAATAATACCTTGGTGAATAACATTGGTAATTTTTAATGTCACCTTGGGGATGGACCTTGGTGAAACGAAATTATTGTTAATATTAAATTTTTCAGCCACATATTAAAGTTATGAAAAATGTTATTTATATTATGATATATCTCACGATTTCTTTCTCATGCCATAAACTTTCTTTCATGACCTTATTGAAGTATCTCAAGTTCACATGTAAAATGTTTCTCTTGTTTCCCTTATTGGGCCTTCTGCTCACCATTTCTTTCGATGTATGTCCCAAGGTTATGAGATGCAGTAATGAACCTAGTATGAACATTAGGAGAAGCATTTCAAGTGTTTAAGATAAATGTTTTATGTTTTCATGTTTTAAGTTCCTAGTTTCCAAGACACTAAACCTTAAAGATCCTCAGTTTTGTGTAATGTAATGAAAGTTTATGTTATAAAAAGACGGGATGCTATAGTTGGTATCAGAGGGAGGTTTAGTTATTTGCGGAAATTAGGATATGAAAACTTTAGGAAGAATCCTATAGAAATGTTTATATATAGGAAATCTTCCTGGTATTTTCATGAGTATTGAGTAATGGGTTGCCAAGCAAATACATTCCTATCTGGATACGAGCAGGTAGAGGTGGATCTGGCACAAATGTACATAGGGGTAAAACCCAAAAACACCGCTTTGAGCTAGACTCTTATGGGAACTGGTACACGACAATGGGCCTTGATGCACTCTTTGTTACGACACTCCCAGGGGATATGCTTGGTAAATTCATAATCTTAGTATGAACCATTATTAAAGGAACAAAGATAATATAAAATAAAGAATCGCATAAAAAGATATGATCATGGATAACCTAGATTGGAACCTAGGGGATCACAAGTTAGGGTATACTTTCCTTCTACAATTTTATCCTTCTATGCTTAACTTTTCATTTTAATGATTATTGGATAAGTATTCAAACCCCTAGTTATACTTTATTTTCGTAGTTAATGGAGGGAAATGGAAGAACATGTCCCAACAACCAATGTGGTAGTAAATGTGATGATTGCCCAATTGATGTGACAGATATGACCAAAGATCAAGTTGATCATATTGTGATTATTCCAAACCAGCTATAAAATATCACAATTAACAATTGGTACCTAGTTGAATGCCCAAATTCATCAAGGAAGGAGAAGACAAAGTCTCAAGCATGTTCATATGATAAAGTTGATAAGGGAAAGAAGACCCAATTTCATTTGTGCAAAAACTATGGAAAGGGGCACCAAGGAGAATGTCACAAAGGAACTGGGAGATGTTTTAACTGTGGGAAGATAGGGCATAAAGTAGCCAATTGCTTTAAAAAAATGGATAGTGTGATTAATACAGATACGGTTCGATCTAATGTGCCTTAAACTTTTCAATGTCGTAAATGTGGAGAAGTTAGAAATTATCCAAGGCAATGCTCTCTTGGAATGGGTGAGAAGCATGACGAGCATCAACAATTTTATAGGAAAAGGGAACAATGCAAGTTCTATGCTGAGATGGATCATGATGACTAATGTACATGTAACTTCTTCACAATAATTTTCTATGTCATGTTGTATTTTAGTTCGTGCTCTGTGAGCATATCTTTTATGTTTTCTATGGTCCTAGAGTCACTACCTAAGATTAATTTATATCATTAAGGAAAACATCTATTGTTATGTACCACATGTTTATGTAGTGAAGCTGTTCTTCTTAATAAAAGGGTGATTAGGGGATTAACAGATGATTATTATTTTGGAAGGTGTTCACTATTTTTGGGACCCTATATGATCGAGGTAAATAGATTACTACGGTATATTCTTGAGGAGTAATGGTTGACTTATATTTTTAAGAATTGATGAAATTAAGGTGAACTTGTGGTATTATAAGTTACTTATGGGAATGATTGACCTATCTTGGGGAAAATATGTTTAGGTTGTTTACTTTTGTTATAATATGTTAGGAGTATTTGATGTTGTTTGGAGATGAACGATAAAATTTATCTCATAAGACTATGTTATCACGTCCTTCTTGTATTTGGGTTTCAATCTTAGTTTGGTTTATTTTGAGGTTTTTAGGGATAGTTATTTATGGAATGGTCTATGATAAACTTTGGGTAGTACCATGGAAAATTGAAGATTTAAAAGTAGTTTCCATTCCTATGGGATTTTTCTTTTTGGAGAGTTGTTCTACCTTACCATTTTCTATTTTTGGGATAATGTTCAAATATAGAAGAAATAGATAGTTAATCATTTGTGGATTATGTGATTCTCTAGAAGACGATTCTTCTATTTTGATGAGACCAAGTAGTTTTGAACGCTCATCGTTTGGAGAAAAGATTAGTTTTGGTAGAAACATATAAAAGTATGAAACTCTACATGAATGAAGATTATTTTCCTTATGTTTTTGTTCTATGTTGTAAATGAATTCCCCAAAATTATAAAAAGGAACATAAAACAAAAATGTTGTTGGTTTACGTTTCCTACTAGGTAATCAAAGACCACTTACACACATCATAATTTTGGGATTTTCTGGTGGTTAACTTCCTCCTAATCATGTTTTCTATCACTCTCCTTTAGAAAGTGACCCTTTTTTTCTTCCCCATGTCCAAGTTTCCTACATGGAATCTGAGTATGAGTAAACTCGGGTGGCCTTTGTGCTTCCTTTTCTTCTTTTAAAGTAATAGTGTTACTGACTCTTTTCCCAATGTGGGAAATTCAATGAAATTTCAAAACCCTATTTTAAAAATTGTGAGGATGCAATTTCTTAAGGGGGGAAGATTGTAATGACCCGAAATCTTGAATAAGTCTAGTTTCCTAATTTCATGTTTTATTTTAATTTATTTCTATACTCAACAAAAATGTTTTTTTGATAAACATGATTATAATTAAAATGAGACCTTTCGGTTTTGACTATTATATGACCATTGTTCAATATGACCACTAAATACCAAATGTTTCGATTACTTTCCCTAAATACAAGTGATCTTGTTTAATTAATATAGAGAGAAGATTCGATGGCCTCATCCAGTAGTCTTGGACTGATTGAAGCCCATCTAACAGAACTTAGGAATGAGGTACCACCATTGGGCTTTGCTCTGGACCAAACCCAAGCCAAACTTCATCATGTGAAGCTAGAACTGAATCGCCTTTGCGAGAAGTTCAAACTGATAGAAATTACTACTCGGGCAATTTTTACCGAGCTGCCCCAAGATTCTATCACCCTAGCACACCTTACTCTTAGGTCCGATGCTGGTATTATAAGGGTCTATTTAACGAGACCGTAATTACCTTGTGTAATCCTTGTTTTAAATAAAAATTGGGATTTCTTCTTATGATGAAGTTTTAGAATTTTCAAATGACCGGATAATAATAATATGAATTTTAAAAAGGATATTTAAAAAAAATGTTTATGTAAACCTTAAATAATTAAAAATGTGTTATAATTTTTAAAAAATGGTCTTCTACAATTGTGTTCAGTATGAAATTTAGAGTCTAATAAGATCAACTTGATTTTTGATGAATAGTAAATTATGAATAGTGATTTTATGCTTAGGATTAGTAATGTGACCAAATGGATTAGTAATCTCACTTAAAGAAAGTTTTAAAATAATCTAGGCTCCTTGATTAAGTAATGTGATTTAATAAAATGGTTAAATAACGGTTTCATAAATTATTATTGAAGTATTAGTTTTTTTGGGTGAATAGTGTTTTTTAATTAAAAATTAAATTAAAAATATTTAGAAATTTTTTTTATAAAATGGATTTCATTTTTGAACTCAGAGCAACGATATTATGTTAAGTTAATTTTTGGGGTTTTTTCTGAAAAAATGAATTTTCGGTGAATAGTGTATTTATTTAAAAATAAAATTAAAAATATTTAGAAAATTATTTATATAAAATGGAGTTCATTTTTGAAATCAGAGCATTGATATTTGGTTATTGTAAAATTTTGGGATTTTTCTAAGAAAGTTGAATTTTCAGTGAATAGTAAAAATACAGTTTTAGGGTTTCGGTATGTTTAATGACATCATAACGTTTTCATGGTGATGTCATGAGATATTTTAAGGGTTGGACGACCTAAGGTGATGTATATCTTTATTGGGGGCCCCATGTGGCCAAACTTAATGGGAAATATCATGGGAGAGCACATGGTTATGAGAAAAGCACATGTGAGGGGTCCCTTGGCCATTAATGCCTTGTCCCCTCACTTTCCCTATAAATACCTGGCCCTCCTCCCATACTTTCGACTCCAAAACCGTCCTAAAAGAATTTATGGTCTCCTTACCTCCCAAGGAGTCCTCCCAAGGTGCCCCCAAGCCCTCAAGGTCCCAACCATTGAGTTTTAAGAGTTACGTTTTAAGGTAAGGGATCCGACCCCTATCTTTCTTTTCAAGTGATCTCTTTTATGTCAATTATTTTGTACTCCATGTTATTATGTTGGAGGATGTTATTTTATATTCATTATACTGTCCATTTTATGTTCATATTATGAGAGACCCCCTCTTACTCTCATCATTTCATTTTACGATGTTTTAAGTGGCGCCGTTAGGCTGCCGAATTTTTAAGGGATTCTTTCACCCTTCTCTTTTTCAAAAATCAATTTTCATGTAAAGTCTTTAAAGTTACATTTATTATGTTGGGGTATGATCTCTAAATCTATCATACTAATCTTTTATGGCCATATGATGAGAGACCCCATTTGATCTCTTCAATTCAATATTTTGAAGTTTAAGTGGCGCTGTTAGGCTGCTGAATTTTTAAGTGGTTCTTCACCCTTCTCGTTTAGAAGTTCAACTTTCATGTCAATTATTTCAAGTTCCTTTATTTTATGATAGGGTATTATCTCTATATATATCATACTGGACTTTTATTTTCATATTATGAGAGACCCTATTTGATCTTTTCAATTCATTTTTGTTGAAGTTTAAGTGATGCCGTTATGCTGGTGAATTTTTAAGTGGTACTTCACCCTTCTCATTTTGAAGTTCTATTATCATGTCAATTCTTTCATGTTCCTTTCTTTTATGTTGGTTTATGATCTCTATATATATCATACTGGACTTTTATGTTCATACTATGAGAGACCATATTTGATCTCATCAATTCATTTTTGGTTGATGTTTATGTGACGCCGTTAGGCTGCCGAATATTCATAAGAGAAATCTTATTTTTGTCTTCCTCTCATGTTCTTCATTTCATATGGTATATTTTCAAATTTAATTACCATGTTATTAAATACCTGATATTCTGTCCCTCTACTATTTTATGGGTCATTTATGAATGTTTGACCCATGTCCCCTCTCTTTTCAATGTATTCTAAAAACATTGTAACATAGTCGTTATGCTGCAGAATTTTCGTCTCAAAATGTCTCTCTCTTTTTCTAAAGATATTTCATCTTATTAAGTGAATACTCAAAGATCTCCCTTCAATATGGGTATTCACATACATACCAAAATGTCCTATTTTAAATTTTGGGATTTACATACATGAAACCCGCATTCCCTTTTCGTGGGTTTAAAGTGACATAAGGATCATGTCTTCAAAGCAGTTTTTTAAACGTTATGATTATGAAATGAAACCCATATCTTTTATGCTATATGGGTTGTTTTTGAAATGATTTATGATGATATATGTGGCTCACATGATAATAAATACAGTTAAAGGGAGTGCCCAGATAGCGCTCCAATGCATTGGGTAAAGACTTAATCTCTAGAGATGACTTTTTAGACTGATACCTTGGTGAATAAACTTCGTAATTTTTAATGACAGCTTGGGGATGGACCTTGGTGAAACGAAATGATTGTCAATATTAAATTTTGCAGCCACATATTCATGTTATGAAAAATTTTATTTTTATTATGATATATCTCATGATTTCTTTCTCATGCCATAAAGTTCCTTTCTTGACCTTATTGAAGCATCTCAAGGTCACATGTAAAATGTTTCTCTTGTTTCCCTTATTGGACCTTATGATCACCCTTTCTTTTGATGTATGTCCCTAGGTTATGAGATGCAGTAATGAACCTAGGATGAACATGAGGAGAGGCCTTTGAAGTGTTTAAGATGAATGTTTTATGTTTTCATGTTTTAAGTTCCTGGTTTCTAAGACAATAAACCTTAAAGATCCTCAGTTTTGTGTAATGTAATGAATTTTTATGTTATAAAAAGACGGGATGCTATACTAGATGAGTTTTCTATTCTCCCATAGGAATTATATTTAGAAGAGCTACTTGGGGTGGGTCTAGGAAAGACACAGTTGATGAGGTATCCAGACTAAATATAGGGAATTAGACATCCTCATCATGAATTTTAATTTTATTCGTCTTATAATATTTAGTTTTATTATATTTTTTTATTCCATTCCATAGCAAGGATTATAAAGAATTAACAATAGGTATGATAACAAATAATGAAAATAGAGAATTTTTATGTGTCATAATGGGGACTACATAACACATCCTTGATGTAGTGAGACTTCAATGTGGAGTTTTAACAGAAAAACCCACTAATAATCTTCTAGGGAAGTATCTATATTTCTTGGAAATCACGAAAGATATAAACATGTGTCAAGATAAAGAACCTCAGTTTTATCCTTCCTTATCCTTCAATCACGGTCGATTCATGAAATTCAATCGGGCCAAATCATGGAAGGAATACAAACTTAATTTCAATTATTTGACTCTCATTTGATTTTGGTCTGAATATGTTGAATTTCAAATGAAATATTTCTCCAAATAAAGGTTAATTTTTCTCACCTAAAGGATATTTCTTATACTTCTCATAGAGGATATACCATTAAATCATAAAAAGTCAAAATTCATTATTTAATGTCAGGTACACAACCTAGAGAATATAATTGGGTTTCATAATGGTGTTATTGTATAATTATCTATCATTTTAGGTTTGTAATATCTTTATTTTATATTTAATAGGATTAGTGGTGCATCTGGGGTAGAACACCACCAATTTCTCTATATTTCAGCTCTGTTGGAATGCAAAATGTGTTTAGCACTAAGTAATCCATTTGGGAGAATAAATTTAATTTAATAAATTAATTAAATAATTTTGTGGCTTATACAGTTGATACAAGTGATCATAAGGTAATGGTTGGAAGTAATAGATTTTAAGAGGCATGTCAAAATTCTTGGTGAGCCTTGAAAAAATATGATATCATTGAAATTTAAACGTATAAAAATTAATATGAGGTTGTTTTTCAGGGTACTAGACATATGGACTTATGTGTGATGTTTAACTGCATGTGTATGCGCCATGACTCTAATGAGTTTACGTTCCCTTTAATTAAGTTAATTTTTTGATTTGATTTAAATGTTTAAAATCAACATAAATTATTAAACAACATTAGAACCTATAGATAAGAGGAATAATGTTTATAGTCCACTCTAGAGCT
Organism: Viscum album; assembly: GCA_963277665.1. Taxonomy (NCBI): domain Eukaryota; kingdom Viridiplantae; phylum Streptophyta; class Magnoliopsida; order Santalales; family Viscaceae; genus Viscum; species Viscum album. The sequence goes on along the minus strand of OY728152.1, from coordinate 1,903,220,335 downwards.
AGTGCACTGACTTGATGCCTCAAATTTTGATGGCTGAGGCATGGATGAGTAGTATTCTATTTCACTTGAACCCACATTATGGGTGTTTATAAATTTACATGAAATAGATATGTCCATATGGACCTTTACTAAAAATTATTGTACACATACTTGAGGTGGTGTGTTATGGGATGTGTGTGGTGATTCTACTATGCCTTAGAAGACCTTAGTATAAGGACCATGGAATCCCATATTTCATTCGAGGGTGTTTTATCTCTATCACACGACCCTTGTAGTCCATTTTTTTAAATGTGATTCCTTATATCAATAGATATAGGTATATTTACCAAAGGTGTAAAATTGATAAATAATCAACACTTTTAGTTGTTCATGTAGGACTACCCCATTCTAGACCATAAGGTCCTAAAATGTTATGATATTACCATGGAGTGTCTCATTCTTCATGAAACTGGTCATAACTCAAGTGAGTTGATTGAGTTTGGGGACACAAGTGGGGTGACACCCCCACTTTTTTATCTAGAGGATCCCATGCGGGGTGCCTCTCCCTTTATGTGACATAGGGGATTCTAGTAGGTTCCCCCATGATAGACCAACCCTAATCAGGTGCATTTGGGAGTAGATTGAGATGGTAACCAATTTCACCATTTTATCCTAACCAATTATATAAGCTTGGTGTCCATGGATTGTATTGACGGGTTTATGCATTATACCAACCCTTGTTTACAATATTTTTTATTTATTACATAAATAGAACCTAAATGGTTGATGTAATAAAATAAGTATATTCCTGGGAGGTGGTTATTATTTTTTTTTTGGGAAAAATTTTTTTTCGAAGAAATGATATGTAGGGAAAATTCCCTTTGGGTTGTGGTTATATTAATTGAAAGGAGAAATCTCTTTAGAGATGTTATGATACTAAGTAAAAAACCTCTACAAAGTTATTATGATAATACTAGAGGGGATTCTATTAATTTTGATATTGAATAATATATTGTTGCTAGGCAGGTGTGAGTATCGTCTGTTATCCCGACAAGGGTTTTACAATTGGGGTTCCTAGGATGATATCTTCCTAGTGCTCTATATCTGCTAGGGAATGGATGGTCCTACAATCTATCTTATCATAGACAACAGTAGTCATATTTTTTTACCAATCTGGATTTTTTAGACGGGGTTCATTGATAACTATCTACTAAGGAATGACTAGACATTTACACTAAGGTATTATTAGACCATGGGTTCTTATAGCATTATTTTATGGGGAAACCACCTAGTTGTTATTATAGTTGGAACAATCATCACAATATTCTCTTAGACACTCTGAAATTGGTCAATGCCAATATGGTCAATCAGGATTGTGATCCAAATGATTGATTATTTTATTTATAGGTTCATTTATTTGCCTAGATTATGTGACATACCCAAACCAATACATTTATAAATCTCTACGCACCATTTTTCTTTGGTTCCCTAACAATTTATATTCTCACACCCTGCTTGTGTGGCCATTTAACTTGGGTATCTGTGGAACCCTCACTTGTTACTGGTTTAGGTCGGGATGAGGATGGGTTTGACAGAGCGGGATAAGTCCTACTTGTATATGGAGTCTTTGATATGGTATGTCTCAGAGTTACAGTAGAGCCCAATATTTTATTTCCTTGGTTAATCTATATATGTGATCCAGTCTATGGGTGGTTAGTATTTTATAATGAACATAACAATTTGAGTTTTATAAAACATTTTATTTATTATCCCATGTTTCTACTACATTATAATTTTCATAATTTGATGTTATATTTTCATTTTATTTTTATTATTTTATAAAATGATTGATACTCAGACACATGGTGTATAGTCTCTCTATGGAACGACCTTAGACTGACACTAATAATTGGAATCCTCTAACATAAGGGGAGGTGTCCATGAGGTACAATGTTGACTGTTGGTCCATGCATTGATTAGTGTCTCAGGGTGGTGGGACATTTCAAAGTGGCATTAGAGGTGCTATTATTTGTTTTAAAATTTTAGAAATGATTTCATGGAGACAATGGGATATATTAAATCTTCTAATGGAAATTAAAAATGTGCATTATAAACACAAATTCTATTTGAAATCCTAGGTTACTAGGGGCTCAAGGTTGATTTTATTGTCTTGTGATGTTATAGTTTTTGGTGATTTTCACTTTTTTTGATGCACATAATTATTGGATTTATATGATATTAAAGGTTTTTATCTAATAGACCATTGTAATGTGGCTTGTTATGGACTTTACTCTTGGTTATAGAGGCCTGTGGTGTCTCATGTATCATGTTATCTACATTTTATTCACATGAAATATATACTCACTAGTATGTTTTTATCACTCTGGACTGAGGTTTTACTATTTATTATTTCAACAATAGTGCATACAATTTTTTATAATATATATTCTTGATGGAATTATATAGAGATAAAAGACCATTTATTTTCATATGTATCATTCTATTGCAATGTAAAGTGTAACAATTATGAGATTCTCATTGATGCGAACGATGATGTAGTCTGTCATGCACATGAGGTGTAGTGACACTATCAGGTTGGAATGGGGATTATATTACCTTATAATAAATCCATGGTTGGAAATTATTGTCTAGGATAGGTTACTAAAAGATTTAGTGACAACCTATATTGTGTTTTCCAATATATATTAGTATGAAACTCTACTTAATCCAACCATGTGACGATGGTTTAGTGACAACCTATATGCTATTTTACACTATATCCTAGAGAACAATTATTTATAAACAAATTTCATATTCATGGTTCCTTGACACATATCATTTAATGTGTAGAAACTGTCAAAAAAAGATGACTGATGAGTTTTATATTCTCAAAGGTGCAGTCTTGAAGGTGGGTGTTTATTGAGAATGATTTCCCTAGTAGTCTGATGACTTCAAAAGTGGTTCCTAATCAATGAATTTTTATGATTACCATGAGTGGGAACTGAGGAATTTATTATTTCATGTATCATTTGATATGATATAATGGTTCATACCTTATGGTACATGGTTTTCGAGATACCATACTTTTAGACTAGGTGGGACACATAAAGACCCATAAATTCAAATCAAACATTAGTGAGTCAGTTTTTAAATTATTATGATGGAACCCTACAACATGGGCCTGATTATGTATGTGAACACCCTTAATAGGTTTTGTGAAAAAGTAATATCAGATTCCTTAGGATCTTTTGAGTAAATTAACTAGAGTTCTTGCGATTTTGGTACCAAAGAAAGTTTTGAAGGTTATGACTAGTGGAATACCAGGCCTTGATGAACCCTAATATGAATTAGAAGTGCTGTGATAATATTGGTTACTACAAAAGAATTTAAAACAACATTGGATGGTGTATAAGTGTGTTGTTTTGATTGGAATAGTTAGGTCCCAGATTTTAAAGGAGAGAACTATATGTACTTCTTACTATGTGGAATTGACTTAAGATGGATCACAGTTATCCTGGTTTAATTGTGTGAGACTCATAAGTGATGAGTATATTTTCATCATAGATCTTAGTAAGATAATGTGACACCTAGGTTTTTTTATAATGAGGCAACTCACACGGTTATGCATGAGATAGATTAAAATTACAACCAGTGATGTCCTTGTGCAATCTTAGGGATGATGGTTTCTGATTGGATGTGTTGACTATGGATTAAGATAAGGGACCTAAAATTAAATATTATCATACAAAATAATGTTGACATATATAGTATCCTAAAGGTGTGATAATAGTAGATTAGGGGTTTTGATGGATGATTAATGACCGAGTTTAAATAATCTAGGAACAATATGCATATTTATGTTTCTTGTAAGAACTCAGTTACGGCCATGTTTGGACACACCATTAAATATATTTAGTGATGGACGAGGCTCATGCTATAGGTGATGGGTTTTTGGGTTATTCATGAGATGATCACAATACTCATTTGGTGGGAAGAATTATATGGGTTCTTGGTAAATAACTGTTGCATTGGATGGGTTGCGAATGTGGTGAGGCCAGTTGTTGGATAGTCAAGCTAACTTCATGGTACCTTTATATGAAATAATTTATTCTGATATAGTTCCTTGATGAACTAATTATTTGGGATTCAAATGGGGTGATTATGGGATTTAGTCCTTTAGAATTCGGCTCAGGGTGATCTTATTGTGACATGAGGGTGATTCAATGGTTTATCAATTATTCATGGAATGTTTTAGTGGTGAATCCATGTTTGTGACATTGTTGATGCGTTGAACTAGTTATGAGATATGGTTGTAAGGTTAAATCCTTATGTAATCACATGATTAAGGATTGAAACTATTTTTAACATTGGATTCATGGTTTAATCCTAATTTGACACATGTTTTATGAGGTGAATCAAGTGATAAAAGGCAATTATGGTGTTGGTTTTGGGAAATTTTTTGGAAACAATGTATATTTTGTGTTTTTTCAAAGTATTACTAAGACCATACATGTGGGTTCATTAGTGGATGTACCTGGATGGAGGAATGTATTCATTTTATGGATATATAGGTTGGTGACACTGATCTTTTTTAATATAGTCAAACAGAGTATGTATTACTAGAATTAAGAATAAGATTAGACATGGTGATGGAAAACCAATGATGTGAGAACCATGTGGGATGGAGTTGGTGGGTTAGTGGGTAACTAGTTGATATATTTTCAGTATTATGCTCCAATGGTGGGGATCATTGTGGATTTAAATCATCCTTTATGAGATAAATATTATTTTATAGAGTATTATTAGTCAGGTTCTGAGTTTTTGATGACAGAGTGGTGACATGAGATAGGTGGGAATCAGGGAGCCACATCTGTAGGTTTATATGGTGACAGTGAGTGGTGGAAAAGGATTTCATGGATAGAGTTACTCAATTTTTTTTGTTCCATAATGTGAGATAATTTAACATTCCAGGATATAATGTGATGGGTTCAACATGAGTTGGTGACCCAAGTAGTCTAGGATTACGTGTTGAATAGTTAGAACACTGTTATTACTACTTGTACACCCTAACCATGTGATCTAAAATTCATAGGCACATGATTTGTGGAACCATGAAGTAAGTCCTGGAAGACCATGTGATTTCCTCAATATGGCGTATACATGTAGCATAGTTGGTTTATGGTCTGTGTAATCATTCAATGTAACTGTGTAAGATATAAGGACTTGGTCAGTGGAGGGAATATAAGTAGATGATGGTTTGGAAAACCATGTATCCAAACAAAATAGTTTATAGGAATCACATAAAAATGGTGTCTTAACAAATGTTCCCATATGATTTTAAACCCATTCCCACCATGTTCTTACTCCCACTCTCATGTGTGGCCAATGGGATTTCTACCATTGGTTCATCAATTAAAAAATCTTCAATGGTGGGGTTCCAAGAGGGTTTTAATATAGATCCAGGGTATTTAAATACTCCATTTGCATATATCTCTTCTCATCCCACCTTTTATAATTTTCATGTTTATGGGATGTTTTTTTATTTTTAATCCCTTGAAGGATAGTGGAATCAGATGTTGAAAATTTGGATTCCATTCTTCCTAGGATGTAGTCATCCAAAGACACCATATACACCCATTTTCTCAATTATTTTTCAAGGTATGTTATAGCATTGTATTTTTTAGGTTCTTTATAAATATTTTAATTTAAATTCAAAATGACTTGGTGTATTTGGTAATGGATTTCACTCATCTAAGGTTCGTAGATGTGTGACGTAGCCATAGGGATACTATGGAGGTTGTTCCGATGTGACACAATGACAGAATAAGTTTTCATTAAATATAAATAATTTATATTATGTTTTTTAATTAATTATAATTGATATAATTAATTTTATATTTTATTGGCATGATTTATGAGCTTGGTTAATGAAGTGGGCTAGGGCCGGCATGGGCAGAACTTGTTGGGCCTTGGAAGTTGCTGCTGACACATATAGATAATTGAAATGTGTTGAGTAAAGACATATATTATGTGTACCAACATCATGATATTCATGTTTTTTATATATTAATGTGGAATTAATTTTTGGCACCGATGAGATCAACATGTTTATATAAATTAATTATATATATTTAATATAAAAATTTAGTTCATTAACTTAATTAAATATATTTATTAATTTAAATGATAAAACATGATTAGGATGCACAAAGTAACATGGCTTCAATGGGACTTAGTATTTGATGGTTTACCTCAAATACTGATGGATGAGGTCTTGACATGAGACATTCATAGCCTAGGATGATAGTTATTAGTATAAGAAAATGGGTTGGGGGGAAGAATGACCTTGTACAACCATGAGAACTAATATGGGACATGATCTATCTATTGAGAACTACCAATGAGAGATACTTAGTATAGTAAATGAGGATACACTATCTTTATGGTGATGTTTTCAATATTGTATTCCTATGGCTTCAACTATTGACTTATGACCAGGATTGAACCAAGGAACCTTGTGAGGATGCCTTTATTATACCATGACACAAGTGATGTAGCTGTGTACCCTGATGACTAGAAAACCCATAGTCTGATGATATAAATAGGGTAGAGATAGTACATGGTTTCACCAAAGAACCTTTAACAATAATTTGATCTAAGGGGACATGGACATAGGTCAGGGGATGTTGCATTTGGTCAACCCTACCATATATTTATGCTTCACATTTTTATTCAGGATGCAACATGAGATACTTAAACATGTTTCTTGGGACCCAACCTTTTGTCAGATGAGCTGTGATTGTATAGTTAATGATGACCAATGCTTTTTTCAAGGATATATCGATTCATCCATGTATGAATTTGTTACACCCCACCCCCAGTTACCTAAGGTTCATTTATTATTTTAATATATTTTCATGATTACATGAAATCAACTCCCAAAGGACCGATCAGTTTATCAGTCTTGGAAAATATATTACATAACTGAACATTACATTACATTATAAAATTAAAAACTAAACCAAAATTGTCTTTATTACCCACATTCATATCCCTTATACTATCCCTATAGGTCAGTCACAATATACTTCTTTTCATTCTAGAAAAAATAAAAAATAGAAAGGGGTGAGCTTAGATGATTAGTAAGAATTACACTATATCAGAAACTTCCATAAATAAGCATAAACATTTATGTCAATTTATAAAACTAAAATGAAATACATTAAACCTAAACTTCAGAATAATATGGCAATGATAAATAAAATATTTTCATTTATAAACTCACATATATATTCTACAAGTCGAATAATCACAGGTAATATCAACAACTAATTTCATAATGATGGAATTTATAATTCCAAACATCATTACAATATAGTCAAGGCTTCATTACTAGACTACAAATAATATTTTTTCAAGTTCATATGCCAATATAGTATTTTGTATCATGAGACATACCGATGCATCGAGGAGATATAGCAGGATTCACCTGTCACTTACTAAGTCAAATGTATTCCTTATATGAAAGGGATGAAACATGACATAAACATTAATATTAAATCTACTATATGAAATGTTAATACATTAACCATAAAAAATGAAACTTATAAAAATGACACATCTAAAGTAAAACATATAATTAAACCTTTAATACAATATGGATGATTTCTATCATAATAAATCAACTCCAGACAAGTATAAAATATGTTAGTGGATGTTGACATATATTAAATCAAAACTATTTGAGAGAAATGTCTATGTCTATTTTTAAATCATTTAAAAGTCATGTAATTATAAAAGAAAACATTTATTTTGAAAATATTTTTTATGATTGTATGGAAAGCTTCAAAGGTGTTAAAACGATAGAGAATAACTACACCCGTTGTAAAAGTTAAAAAAACATTCTTACCATAATTTGTCAAAAAGGTTAAAAAGTACCTTGTTTAGAAATTGATAGAAAGATTCCTTTCAAACCATTTTATAAAAATTAACACAAGGGTATGAATTAATATAACCCATTGTCTATCAAATAGTAAAAAATTGAAATAAATTTATATTTAAATGGATGTGGATGATAAAGAGGTCCCCATAGACACTTACGAAAAAATAACCTCAGATAATAATGATATTGTAAAATTAACCCTTACCTTGTAATTTTCCATAGTCAAGGGTATAATAACCTTCTATATAATAGTTAAAACGTCATTATTAAATTATTAAAGAACCACATAAATAAATATTATACCATATATGATTTTCTAATATTGCTTTGTTGATAATATTTTAGTAGTATCATTGTTTCGGGTGTTAACAGATTCATTTTCCTTTATATGTTTTGTTACATAAAACATATATCATGTGTATAAGATGTATTTGATTCATATCCAGAATGATATTAATTTAATAAGAATTATTTTTAATAATCAAATGAAAATTATTCTTGTATAGTTACGGTGGGTAATGAATCTCATCGTGTTCATGGAGATGGTAATATGTACATACGCCCAGATGATACTTCTATTTCATTTTTTTATTTTAAAAGAAAAGAAAACCAAATGATACATATATATTGTTATTCCAATATATTATAATATTTTATATACATTACATAAGTTCACTAACACCATTTCTATATGTTCTGTGTATGGTAGGAACAAGTCATATAACATTGAGGGGGTGGTAGTCCGCATATCTTCTAATGAAATTGTCGTATATATACAACATGAAAAGATTAAAGGTATGCTATAAAATAGAATTAAAGAAGATTATAAATAAAATAAATAAAATAAATATCATATATAATTACAATTACATCATAATACTCACTATAATAGGTGGTTGTAGATGATTGAAAAATCATCGTTTCCGGAGGCAGTAGTTTGTTGTCCAAAAAAACATTATGTTATATACCCATTAGATGGAGGTGTATGAAAGTGTAGTTAAAATAATTATAAACACAATAACCTAGTATATTTATGATACTTGTGTTCTTATAAAATAAAATAATAATGAGATTTTACGGGGTTAGAGAAGTAAAATAAAAGAAATGACCTTAAGAGGAGATGTTACCTTTAAATCGCATAACTCCCATTGTTTTGAAGAAAAAGGATTCCATAAAGTACCATATTCCAACATTAAGGCTTAAAAGTAAAATATAGGGTTATAGGGAGATTAATTGGACAGATTTTGGATGATCCAAGTGGCTTTTATGTGTGTGAAAATGGGTTATATGTGAGAGCTTTTTATAAGGGGGAGGATGGGCTCTTTAGAAAATTTTAAAAATATTAATTTATTATATAATTATTTTCGATTCTAATGGTCCAAAACTAATTAAAGTGAATTATAATATGACTAATGTTTTAAATAAAATCATCCAATAATAATTTTATAATTTTTGGATATTGTTTTAATTTTTATACTCTCATTTAATTAAATCATTATTTAATGAGGTAAACACTAGTTCGTTATTGTGTCATAAATAATTTTATTTATCTGATGTCGAAAAATTATAAAAAATATACCATGAAGTAGTAAATTTTTTTATCTTTAAAAGGAATATTTATAGTTGAAACGATAATATATAAAACCCATTGTAAAAAATTGTTTTATTAAAAGATATATGTTTATGTCATTTTTTTCATTACATTAAATTAATTAGTATAAAGTGTCATTATCACTCTCAAATGGGTTCATGTTGTCCCAAAATCGACCCACTAATTCCAATGGTAGGACATGTATCAAGTAATATTAATAGGTCACAATTTATTGTAATTTAATATTATTATAAAAATATTAATTTACCCTTATTTACCAGATTTACCATTTTACCATGGTAAATAAAATATTTACTGAAATAAATACTCATAATGTCAAAAAATTAAAAGTATCTATTTAAAAAAATTGGACCTCATGATTCCAAATAGGGAATCCATCTTTTTAAATTCACAACACAAAAGTGGCATAAATTAATTTAAAATCAATTCCTGATGTCAAAATATAAAGCGTGTTTTAGGAACTATTAACATTCAAAATATTTATACATTATTATATCCAGTTTAATTGATAAATAACATCTAATGACCAAAATAATATTAAATAATAAAAATATAATATAATTATACATCAAAACCACTCAAATGTATAATTTAAAATTAAATTATTTCGATTAAAAAAAGTTGTTTTCTATTAAGATTTAGTATTTTCACTATTCATCAAAATAGAATAGTTTTTAGAAAAGTACCAAAAATTTACCAAACTAAATTTTTATGTCCCTCTACCATAGATTAATTTTATTTCATTAAATTGAATATATAAAAGTTTCAAATATTGGTTTTAAAAAAGGTTCACCATTAAAAGGCGGTAAAATTGCATTTTTTTGAAAAATAGTACCTTTATCTGAAAATAATGAATTTGTTCTTATATTATGTCCAAGAAACACATAATATAGATTATAAAATTATATGGACTTTATAAAATTCAATATTCAGTTAATATTATTCATAACCACTTTTTGAATGACTAGTTTGGTAAGTTGTGGTTTGCTCAAACTTGGTGTTGCATGTAGCGCAAGTTATTGAATTTATTTGATGATATAATATACTATGAAATATTGGGGTGTCAGATTATCCCCTCCACCAATAAATTTCATCCTCAAAATTTGATTTTTTTAAAAATAATAAAAGGAGAAAATTGAAAAATACCTTTGTCGAATACCCACTTCAGAAATTGGGTTAATGAAATTTAATCTTAATAATAGGGAAACATAAAAGAAATATTCACCACAAAATTAGGATCCTTATTAGGATAACATTGGTGGAAATTAGAGACACATAATTGGGGGGAAAATGAAAATATTTGAAGGGATTTATTGCTATCATTGATAAAAAAAGTGTAAAATTGGGGGCCTCAAATCCATCAATCTATAATGATTTAAAATATCATCGGTTCAACAAAACATAAGGTATTGGGATAACACATTTTTGGTTTTATGATCCCTTCCCTAATGTTTAAGAATTAATTTACTCATAGAAAACGAGAATAAAAAACATACTTGATATGTATTGTTTCATTATTGAACTAATCCCTACCACAAACTCATATTTCACTCCAAAAGATACTAAAATTAAAAAATATTCTATTTATCCTAATCGTATAGGGTCCAAAAAATAACAAATTTATAATTCATTTTTAGTATTTTTAAAAAACCTACTTTATAAAAACCAAGAAATCGCATAGGCCAATGGTTGGTGATGTACCCATGTCGCCCTTCGATAGTGGGATAAAGTCTCACGGCCTTGCCGGATGTGACAAGTTATCGCCCAACCTCTAGGTTGTCTTTTTTATGAAAATCCAAAAATAATCCTAAGAAATGCGTTAAAATTAACAATAGTATACAATGCCCAACTTAATCTATTCCAACCATTTGACTTATCTACAATACTTCTATCTGAACCCACAATCCAAAATTTATAAGGAAGGTCAGATAATATACAAATAAAAACCTCCATCGTGTGTTCTCTTAAAATGTTGTAATAAAATAAATTTCCATAAAACCATACTTGAATAGGTATGTACGTCTTTATTCATTCTGTAAATCATATAATACTAGATAAACTCATTAAATCCAAAAATGTTGTAATCACCAACAATGAGGGAAATAAACATTAATTAGTTTCAAGGTAGTCAATAATATCCAATATAATTTATCTGAATTAATAATATCATATTCTAAAATCAATACCACAGTGCTAGGACCATATTAATGTTTATCTTTCCTTCAAACATGTATTTTTGAAAAAGTTTAACTTGCTATTGAGTCACTTTTCATGGTACCACACAATCTCAAATCCTTAATGAAATAATATTGCATTACAATCCTTGTATACTCCATAATTATTATAACTAGTACATCGTTGATAGAACAATCAAATGACATAATACTTTAATATTAAGAAAAGAACACTGGTCATTACTCTTTATCTATTATAATATCATAACTTTATTATTATCCAACAGCATCATTTGTTGTATACATTGATGATTGGGACATTGATTCACATAGTGTCCCAACTCCATGAAGATGAAGCATTGTTCATTTGAAACCTTTTTCTTACCATTTAAATCATGTACTTGGTTTCATTTTTCTCCAAACTCATAACAAAATCCAATTACCTTCAAGGATTTACCTAGGTGATTCTTTCCATAGTTATCACAAATGGGAAAATCCTTCTTTCTCGTATTCCCTATATCAATCTTTCTCCCTACCATCCTTTTATTCTATGGATTCCCTTCAAATCCATAGGTGGCATAGAGTTCTTTACACAACTTATTAACACATGATACTATTTATTCATATGATGATAATACATGGGATACTATTTACATATAAATTTTGTCTTAATACCATGAATGATATGATCCTTCTTACTCTTCGAATCTTGCGTATTGCTGGAGTTCTTATTCCATCAACTAGGCACCATTTCTAAACAATAGAATACACTAGGATAGTTTATGAACAACAATTCATAATTCAAAACTGGTAAAATACATACCATAAATTAAAATTATTATAAATATAATATACAATAAATTTTTTTTGAGGAAATATTTACTTTTAAATTCTTAATAATGTCTTGTAATGAAAATCTGAATTATCCTAAGCATATCCACTGGGAGGGTGATAACCTAGAGTGCAGCAAGGCATGTTGTCATGTAACAGGATAGCTCAGGTCAAGCCTAAAACTCCCTTTCAGAGTTTTTACTCCTAGGTACATCTGTGCTAGAGTTGCCTCTACCTGTTCATATCCAGACAGGGATGCATTTCTTGGAAAATTCACCAAATCTCTACATTACCAAAATTCATGGATGTTCTTCTATACTAATCATCAAATACTATCTTAGAGTAATGTGTTCTAGTAAGAGTTTATCTCAATCTAGTTTTAACGGTAATTTCTAAACTTCCTCTGATACCAATAGTAATCCCTTGATCCTAGTTACCCAAATATAGTGTATTATTTTAATACAATGACTTGATTACTAGGAATCAAGTCCCAAAGGACTGATCAGTTAAGCAATCCTAGAAAATAGATTATATACATGAATGTTACAGTACATTATAAAATGAACAACAAAAAAAATATTGTTTCCATTTAACACATTCATATTCCTTAGACTATCCCAAAAGGTTAGTCGTGATATACTTCTTCACATCCTAGAAAAAATAAAACATAGAAAGTGGTGGTCTCAGATGATCAGTAAGGATTACAATACAGTGGAAACATTTATAATTAAGCACAAACATTTAAGGCAGTGTATAAAACTAAACCAAAATCATTTTGAACATAAAATTCAGCATAATATGGAAAAGATAAATCAAGTAATTCCATTTACATATTCACATGGATATTCTACTTGTCAAATAATCACATGTAATATCAATTTCTATTTTCATAATAATGGAATGCATAGTGTCACATATCATAACCACATAGTCAAGGCCTCGTGCCAAGACTAATTTTTTTTTCATGGTCCAGTGCCAAAACACTAGTTTTTGTCATGTTACCTACTGATACATCAATGAGCTATAGCGGGCTCGAGCTATCACTTACTCTGTCCAATGCATTCCTCATAAGAAAAGGTTGTAACAAAACATAAACATTCATATTAAAACTAGAATATGAAATTGTAATACATTAACCATAAACCGTGAATAGAATAAAAATAACACATCCACGGTCAAACATATCACAAAACCATCAATACAATATGTATGATTTTTATCATAATAAATCAACATCAAACAAGTATAAAATCCACTAAAAGATTATGACATAGATGAAATCAAAACTATTAGAGAGAAATATCTTTTTCTATTTTGAAATCATTTATAAGTCATGCAATTATAATAGAAAATAATTATTTAGAAAATATTCTTAAAATAATGTAAGGGAGGATTCAAAGGTGTTATAATGGAGGAGAATTACTACACCCTCCATATAAGTTAAAAAAACATTCTTACCTTAATTTGTCAAAACATCCATAAAGTACATTTTATGGAAGATGAAGGAAAGAATCCATTCAAGCCATTTTATAAAAAGTTAAACCAGGGTATAAATGACTTTAACCTATAGTTTAGTAAATAGTAATAATGTTTTGAAATACATTTTTATAAAACATGGATGTGGAGGATAAAGAGGTCCCAGTATACCCTTACGTAAAAACAACATCAGATAATAATGAGATTGTAAAATTTACCCTTTCATTATACTTTTCCTTGGTCGAGGGTACGTTGACATCCTGTATAATAGTTAAATAATTTTTCTTAAATTATAAGATAATTACATAAATAAATATCATATCATATAAGATTTTATAATATTTCATTGTTAGTAATATTTTAGTACTATAATTTTCTCAGGTGTTAACTGATTTTTTTCCTTTACATATTTTGTTAGGTAATCCCTATTTGTTATGAATGGGATGTATTTGATTCATATCCAAAATGATATTAAGTTCATAAACATTATTTTAAATTATCAAATGTAAATTATTCTTGAATGGTTACGATGGGTAATGAATCTCATCGTGTTCATGGATACGGTAATCCGTACATATGCATGAACACAACTTCCATCTCATTTTTTTATTTTAAAAGGAAAGAAAACCAAATGATAAATATGTATATTTTTATTCTAGTATAATATAAAATTTATATATGTTATGTATTTTAATTACCACCATCCTTTATACGTTTCATATATGGTATAAATTATTCATAACACTTTTAGGGGGTGGTAGTCCGAACATCCTCAAATGAAATTGTTGTATATATACATCATGAAAAGAATAAAGGTATTCTATAAAAGAGAATTAAAAAAGATTATAGATAAAATATATCTAAAAAATATCATATAAAATTTCATTTCCATCATAATTTACACCATAATATGTGGCATTTTAAGATTGCACAATCATCGTTTTGTGAGGTAGTAGTTCACTATCCCCACAAAACATTAGGTTTTATACCGATTAGATGGGGGTGTGTGTAAGTGTAGTTAAAATAATTCTCATAAAAACAACAAAATATATTGAGGATACTGGTTTTGTTATAAAAGTAAGTAATAAAGAGTGTTTTATGGGGTTGGGGACATAAAATAAATGAAAATAACTTAAGAGAATATGTTACCTATAAATTGGGTAACTCCCTTTTGTTTGAACCAAAAGGCTTCCTTGGTGTGCCTTAATTCTATGTTAAGACTTCTAAGTGGAAGAGACTGATGTAATGAGCTTAATTGTTAATTTATTGTATGATCCAAGGGGATTGAGAGCTGTGAGAAATGAGTTAGAGGTGAGGGATTTTTATTCGGGGAAGGAGGGGCTCTTTAAGAATGATTGAAAATATTATTTTATTATATAATGATTTTCAGTTTCTAAAGGTTAAAAATTAATTAAAGTGGAAAATAAGATGAATCATGTATTAAATAAAATCATCCAATAATAATTGGGTTGTTTTTTGATATTTTTTTAATTTTTATATTCTCATTTATTAAAATCATTCTTTAATAAGGTATACACTGCATCATTATTGTGTCATAAATATTTTTATATAATTGATGTCTAAAAATTATAAAACAAATAACAAGATGTAATAAATAGTTTGAGCTTTAAAATTGATATTTATATTCGAATAGATAACTTATATAACCTGTTCTAAACATTATTTTACTAAAAGATATATGTTTATGTCATTTTTGTCTTTACTTTAAATTAATTAATATAAAGTATCATTATCACTCTCATGTGGCACCATGTGGTCCCATAATCTACCCAAGGATGCCCATGGTTAGAAATGTATCAACCAATATTAATAGGATACATGTTATGGTATATTAGTATTATTATAATAATATTGGTTTAACCTTATTTACCGGATTTACTCTTTAACCATGATAAATAAAATATTTTCAGAAGTTAATATTTATAATGTTTAAAAATAAATGTTACCAATTTACACAATTTGGAGCCTCTAATTCAAAATATGGAATCCATTTTTTCCAATTCGAAACACAGAAGTGTAAGGTGTTAATTTAAAATTAATTCCCATTTTCTAAACAAAAAGCCTATTTTTATGAAATAATAACTATCAAAAGATTGACACTTGTTTTTGACCGGTTTAAATTTCAAATTACATCCAATGACCTAAATTGTATTAATTTTACAAAATATAATATACATATTCTTTAAAACAACTCAAATTTATAATCTAATAGTATAAATTATGTCAATTAAAAAAGTGGTTTTCAATTAATATTTAGTATCTTTCACTATTCATCAACAAATAAAAGTTATCATAAAAGTACCAAAAATTTATGAAAACAAAATTTTTATGTCATGCTTCTAACGAATAATTTAATTTCATTATATTGAATATATAAAAGAATTAAATATTGGTTTTAAAAAAGGTTCCCTATTAAAAGGTGGTAAAATTGCATTTTTTTGAAAAATACTTATTTTATATGAAAATAATGAATTTGTTCTTATATTATGTCGATGAAATAGATAATATAGATTCTAAAATTATATGGAGTATTTATAAATCCAAATTAAGTTAATAATACTCATAACTACTTTTTGAACGACTAGTTTGATATGTCGTTTTTCGCTCAAACACGGTGTTGCATGTAGCGCAAGTTATTGAACTTCTTTGATGAGATAACGTAATATGAAATCTTGGTGTGTTATAGAATAAATGGGATGTCAAGATTTGGACTCATGTCCCTAGGATGTTGAGTACACTTAGGCCCAGTTATCTAGATACTCTTTGAAGTTGTTATGGATGTTTCTAAATTTAATATTCCTATAGTTTTAGGATTATAATATTCATGGAATACTCCATTAATAGTTATGATGAATTAATCGAAGACTCATATAGTAAAGGTGTGAAGATATTCTTGTAGGGATCATAGCTAGGGCAAAAAAACTTATAGAGAAGGTTTGTGATACTAGATGGAATACCTGGAGTTGGGGTTAATATGTTTGGAGATATTACATATTAGAAGTTCTAATATCATTGGGATACCATGTATATGAAGCTAGGAGGATATAGTGGAGAATTATGTGAAAAACGGCATCAACCTTTTTCTGGGGGCTTCAAGCCTTTGATCTACCATGGTTCTACTATCAACCAAGGTGTGGCTAGATTGATATATAGGTGTAATATTGGCTCTTGGTCTATTATATTTGGTGATCATTACATGATGTGAATACACCTATAAAGGGAGGTATGTTATACATGGGGCATATGCCCGGATGAGAATACTTCAATATAAAAGGTACATGATATGTTTTGGAATATACACTTGATGATAAAACTTATGTAAGGGGAGGTCTTTGATACCGTGCATGGAACAAATTCATAACATACACAAAGATATTCCAACATTGGGAGATTGCATCTATTTTTTGTTATTTAGTTTATTTTTCAATATTTATTTTTTTTTTTATTTTGAGAATGTAACTTGAACATATAACTATGTATACTGATTGGTACAGAACAACATGATGGTGCCCTACTATGTCCTATACTCACACCCTTCTTAGGATACTATCACATAAGTTTACCATACCATTTCTCAAATGGTTATTATTGGCACAAATTTGAGGCTACGACCCAAGATAAAATGGTCAACTGGGATGGGTTGAATGAGATCAGAGATATAGATGTAGTATGTATTTTGGGTTTCTTTTATATTTAGTGTCTTTATTCATTGTACTATTATATATATGGGACAAAACCAGTGGGTAGACACCTATTATATTAAAGAAAATGTTGTTTAGGATTCACTACATATAATTTATTATTTTTTGGTTTATATTTATTTCTTATTTTATTCATGTTATGTTCATTCATTATAAAATCAATCATATGATGTTCATTCATTATTAATGCAATTAAAAACTCTGGAACATAGGTTATATCCTCCCGTTGATTCCTTTTTATACCCAAAAGCTATTTGGTAGCCTCTAACATTTAGTAAGGTGAACTTGATGTCATGTAGAGAACTAGTATGGTTACTAATCATATAGTGATCCAGGCTGGGATGTTATGATGTGGTATCATATATTTCTTTATTTTTTTCTTTTAGGAGTTTCTAGATAGGAGTCCTCGAGATGTGTAGGTGTGGGGAATGTGATGGAACATGGTCTGGTGCATTACAAACAACATTCTTGAGGGATTTCTAGGTTATCATGGTAATGAGATTGATGTTCATGCCTTATATTTGATACATTTGTTGTGGTTTTTACCAAATTTAACACACTTTAATTTTTAATTTATGGTTTATGATCTATTAGTTTTTGGGTCTTGCACCATCTGTAAATGACCTATTTTTTGGGTTTCAGATTCTTGTCCAATAAAGGAAAGATCCCCCTCACGAATCCTATAAATCATGTAGAAAAGGAATTATATCATCATTATAGTGTGTTTTTTCTTTGAAGGCCAAGACTCTACTATTCAAATTATCAGCAACATCTCATATTGAGTGTTCCCATATAATAACATGGTGGAATTATAATCAGTTGGGATGAGTTATATATATATATATATATATTATGGTGGTAGATCATGTGGTTCCTATGGTTATATGATAAATGAATACAATGATAGTGATCTAGTTACTTAGTGTGATGGGTGAATGGGACCCTGATAGAAAATATAGGTTTTGTTATTTAATGTATTAGTAACAACCTATATGGTGTTTTTCAATATAAAAATCCATGGTAGTCTCTTTAACAGAGATAAATAGTTTGATTTAAAAAATTAGTATTGTCTAGGATGAAACCTTTGTGTGTGTTTGTCTATCACCTTGAATGGTGAGACATGTCTCTCTAGGTGCAGTCCCATGTGGGAATTCTTGGTGAGAGTCAATTACCTTGTGGGTGGATATTTCAGTACCTGGGATTCCATGTGATGTTTTGAATGGTACATTGAGTATTGTCCAAAGTGTTTTGACCATAGTGATATATTTGGTTGGTATAGGTGGTAAAACCCAAAGACCCTATATGGTTTGACCCAATGATCAGTGATTAAAAAATATATGTTTCATTTGAGGAAAAACCTTGAGAGGGGTTGATCTATGATAATTGAATTCTTTGAGACACGAAGCATGAGTGAGTTCTTCATGTTTTATGATCGATTCATGGAGGTTCAATCAAGTATGATGGTTAGGTATGGTTATTCATTAGTTTTCATAACAAATACACCTAGTGTTTTAGTGATTTGTTGATACACATCTAAGCATGGTGAGAGCCTGTGTAGGCATCTGTTTTTTGAATGACACCAATTGATGAGAAATTATTTAATGGAACACAACACTGGCGAAGTTCTTGTTTCGTTATGGAGTTTCAAGAGTTGTCCTAGTTGGATGATACGAAAATTCTTGAGGATAAAGATCTATGGTTAGGCACTCAAGCCTACTTATAGATAATCATGACTTACGATAGTGTTATTCATGTAACAAATTAGTAGGTACAATATTTTTCATCATTTACACCGAATGAGATAAGAAGGGTACATTCTATTAGAACACAATAACCATTTAAAATGGTAATCAGAGAGAATATGTTTTTGTGATGAGGGTTGATTAGTCTTAATGAGATGATATAGTAATATTTTATCATGGATTTAGGGAATTAATGTGTTCTTATTTGGCGAGGTATATTTTACTGACCGATCGGGAGCTGTGTCATGTTAGATATATATGTTTAACCATTGGAGATGCCTAAGAAAGAATGAGAATGGTTTGGGAGGAGTTACATGTTGGTGATGTTAGAACATATTTTTGTTACACTCAAGGATTTGTATAAGACCATATCAATAGAAGAGAGTGTGAATTTGGTCATATAAGTACAACCATTGAGTTAGATTGGTCAGATGATCGTGGGATCGGTTGCGAGACAATCACATAAGAATTATGATGATAATCATAAAATGGAAATGATTAAATTTGTATTCCTTTATGAATTCTACGTATGAATTTGGACATGGTATCAAGTGTATTCCAAGCATGTTCATTTTGAATGGGGTGGTTTGAGGTGACCCAAATGTTGTTAGGTATGTTGTGTTTTAATTCTAATGGTATGAAATGATGGTGGAAATGGATGTGTGTGGTTCCATATTTAAATATCATTAAATTAATAAATGAGATTTAATGAGCATGCTTGGATGATCATAGGGTTCCTTTATACATAATGAAATTATTATCAGATAATGGTTAACATGACAAAAGTTGGAGCTGAGCATTCTTGATAATGGTTGTCGAGATGTGGTCTGAACAATGTTCTTTCCTAAGATAGAATGTCATGATATAAAAACCAAATTATGTATGTTGTTATGGATATGATAGGTTGTTTTTTGTATTATTTGGTGATTTTTGAGGAAATTATAGAGCACCCTTTATGTGATTGGATGAGGGAGGATTGTCCACTTATTTTTCAAATAGACAATGATGAGAGGCACTAACATTGGACCAATGTTTTTTAATGTGTTTGAGAACTAAATGGTAGATACCATACCCCATGTATCCTTAGAACATGATATTATAATACCAATAGAAAATCCCATTGAAAATGAATTAATGAATGGAAATTTTTCAGTTAAGAGTGAAGAATTATGGTTGGGATGCCTCACAAGATAAATGGTTTATTGGAAAACAAAGTGGTCATGTCCCATGATTTATGGGTGTTATGGAGAATGGAAAAGGAGTTTTAGAGAAGTATGTGAGTTTTAGATTGTTTTTTTATATCTATTTGTATAACATGGAGATTTCAATTTAGAATCATGTTTTCATTTCAGGGAGGGACACAACAATTTAAAAAATAATGGATAGGTGGAAGGGCATGATGGATGTGTTTTGGGTCACAAATTATCCTTCATGAGGACAATTATTATTATGATGTGAATGTTATAATATTATATACCCATATGATCCTTTATAAATAAATCAAAATTTGAATCCTTAAAATAAAAATTGTGTAAATTTATGAACCATTCAATATAAAAAACTTTTGGTTGTTGGAACCCCTCAAAGAATCTAATTTAGAATTAGTAGAAAGTTTTTAAGGATGTTCTATATGTGTTGTGGGTGTTTAGGGCTTGAATTTTTTGATTTTAGAGTGACAACATTGAGAACATGATTAACATTGCATTTGTGAAAACTGTGAACCCGAACCATGTGACCAAATATAAATAGGTTACTAGTCTTTGAAACCATATCAGAGGTCCAAATACGCAATGCGCGTTTCTACAATTATCTCCACACATTTTTTTATAGTGGGTGCATGTTCTATGTAATCATACAAGGTTGATGGTCTTTGTTAGTGGATGGAACCAAATTGGTATATGATTTTGAAATCATTTCGGCCAAACCATGTGGTTTTACATAACTCATCAAAATAGTGTTTTTAGCATTGTCACCTTTAGTATTTTAAATATTTTCATTGTCTTTTTCTTCCCTATCTCATGAATAGTTGAGTGGATTTCTCCCATTTATTCCTCTCTTCAAAACCTTTCATGGGTGGTGTTCCAAGGTGGGTTATAATGATGATTGAAGGTATTTATACTACTCCACTAGCCTATGTTTCTTACGCTCCCTTTCATTATAATTTTCATGTTCCCTATTAGGTTTTAGTATTCATTCCACTAGAGAATGATTGAATCAATAATTGGAAATGGTGCTTCCATTTTTATAATGATTATTGTATCCCATTACACAATCGACATTTGGTTTTTCAACCATTCTTCATAGTATGCTCCCATTTTGAATTTTAGTAGTTTGTTAGACAAAATTAAATTAAATTTACAAAATACTTATCATTTTTGGGGTTTCTCTTGACATAGGTGCAGAGATGTGAGACATAACCTTATTGTTCACTTTTTTGTAGTTTTTGTGAAACATGGTGACAATATTCTTTTTTACAAAATATGACTAATTTAAATTAATTTTTTTATTTATTTTTAATGGATATAATTAATTGTTTGTGATTATTGGAATGAGTTAGAAGATTTATTGTTGACATGTGACGGGACTGAGGTAGGGCAGAACATGGTGCATGTTGGAAGCTACTATCTACCTTTGGATATAATTACAAAATACTTAATAATGGTTGGCAGTCAATTTATATTCCCTTGTGGTATTCATGAATTTGATTAATGCTTGTAGCATGAATTCTGATCCTTGAGTGGATCAGTTTCATTAATTAAATGAACATAAAAATTTAAATATAATAATTAAATTATTTAATTAACAAATTATTTTAATTAATTAAAAAGGTAGGTCTTTATTATGACACAAAAGGTGAAAATTCCCTGATAGATCTTGATATAGGCTTGTTTTCCTTGATCCTTGATGAATAATGTATTAACATGATATATTCTAATTCTAGGTGGAGAGGTTGTAGGTTATGATTGTGTGTTAGGGAGATAGCTGATCTTATAATACATTGAGAACCAAGATGGGCCATGTGCCGTCTCCTAACTACTACCTATGTTTTACAACATTCATAGCCATTTAATATGAGCTGTCACAATGATAATTATATGGAATATAGTAATCCTTAGAAATCAACTATTATCCTAAGACATGGAATAAGTCCAATGACGCAAGTGAATTTTCCTCTATTATGTGGTGACTAAGGGTACCCAGTGGGTGCCTTGATGACTATACAACCCTAGGTGGGGGGATATGGATTTGGTATATATGGTACTGGGTTTCATCTTAGAAAACTAAAGATTGTTTGATCTTAATGTCCATAGAAGAAGATGGGGATTTTTTAAATTTGGCCAACCCTTACACATATTTATGATTCACTTTTTTATTGTTGATGCATCTTGAGATTTCAAAAAAATTTCCTAGGGCCTATCATATCACCTGATTATAATTGATGATATCATTGAATATTCATAGAGTTTTTATTAGGATCCGGTTGTCGACCTATGAAAAAAATCATGGGATACCAAGATTAAATCACATGTCCCTAGGATACATAGTACAATTAGGCCCTCTTATCTAGTTGTTCTTAGGACCAGTCTTGAATGGTTCTAAACAATTTTTTACAATAGGTTCATTTCTTAAATATTTATAGTATACACCATATAGAATTTTAATGAATGGATGGTTGAGTCTCATACGTTTAGTGAGATGGGGAGCTCATAGGGCCCATGCCTAGAGATGAAAAAACTCTTATAATGGTGGTATGTGATATTGGATGTAATTCCATGAGTTGGGGTTAGATTGTTTTATGCTATATTAGATTATGATCCCTTATATGGTTTGGATTACACAGATTTGGAGTAGGAATGTTCTAGAGGACCCTCGCATGCTAGCCCTAAAAGGGTCATTCGATGGGAGCTCGAAGCCTGTGATCTTTTAGGGTTTACTATCAGAAGAGGTGTGGAAATTTCATTATACCAAGGTGAAAATAACATCATGTTTGAGATACTTATGGATTATTATTGGATGAGAATAATTTCATAGGGGAGTTATGTGATACATTGGGTATTTTTCTGAATGAGAATACTCCCATAGGGGAGGTATGTGATATCATTGGGAATATTACCTTAATTAGAAAGGTACCTTAATGGGAGGTTTATAATACTATGGTCGGTATGATTTTATAGAAGGGTGAGAGATATTCTAAAATAAAAAGGTAGATTTTTTATTTTATTTTTTATTTAGAAACTCTTTATTTATTTATTATTATATTTTCATTTTCACATATAACTATGTATACTAGTTTTTATTGGACTATATTAGTGGATCCCTCTTGAGTTTTTTTGTCACATTGTGTTCATGTCAATATTTTAAAAGAGTACATTAGAAAATCTCACGTGGTTATTACTGGAACATGGTTGAGGATAAGTCCATAGAAAATGTTGTTGAGTAGGAAAGAATTTAAGAGATCAGAGACTGTAATAAAGTATGGATTGATGCCATTAGGGAGACAACATATTTTATTTCTTTTTTCACGTATTTATATTGAACTATACCAATAAATGGACACCTATTATATGTATTCTATGGATTTTAAGTCTTTATTGCATTCAATTTATTATTTTTCAGCTTATATTTTCTACTTACACCATTTAGTTTTTTTATTCCATATACCTTGATGCATATGATAATTGGTGGATTTATATAATTTCACACTATGATTTTGTGGTATTTAATCCCCATGATACCCCCTTAGAATCAAACTTCAAGATGGTAGACTCTGGAATATGTGGTGGTATGCCAATTCAACCTATGAAACCTATTCATTTATTATACACAGAGTGTGTTGGGAAGTGAATTTTGATATTCGGTGTTTATATAGATATCAAAATGTGTTTGGAGTGGATTGAGAATTGAAAATAGTAGTTATTCGTCATTCATAGTTTGAATGGGTCATTAAACCCATGAATGAAACTCATGGGGTGTTTCAGTCCATGAACGGGGAAAAAGGTGTTAAAGGGAGGCTTATTCAAAATATTTTTTGCATGGACACTTGTTTCACACAGTGAATCATGTTGGATTGTTTTTTTAAATTTGACCAAGGGATTTATAAAATGGATACACCTAAGGTTTACTCTTCCAAACTATTCACAAACAATGGGATGCCATGTCTTCCACTATCCATTATTCTTTTATGATTCGTGTTGACTCTCAGTGGTTCATTATACAAAATCTAGGAGGGATCTCCACCTCACTTCCCATTATATTTATATAATTTTATTTTTTATTTAATGTGTATGATTTTAGAAGAATTATTAAACCACATATCTTCAATATGATTTCGTACACATCTTTTAGAGGATGTGCTGAGCCATTATAAATATGTTTCTATAAATCATTTTATATGAAATACATTTCTCAGGAAATTTCTTTTGTTTTCTAAATAATTTTATGATAAAACATTCTATCATTATGGGTTTATAAATTTGGGGTTTTTTGTTTCATAGGATATGGGGTGCGTTAGAAGTTGAACATGCCTTATTTCACTCAATTCAGGATTTTTTAGAATACCCAAGAAGTTTAGTACCGATTGTGTTGTTTTTCGAAATTGTATTAAATTAATAAATAAATTACTAAAATGATATTTAAGGGTGAGAATGCTTCAAGATGGATATCAAGTGGAGGTATGATCTTAGATGAGTATTTTATGGATCATATTGAGCCTAGAAAATATATATATATATGGATATGTAAATAGGAAAATATTCATTTGAGGTAGGTGGTGCATGTACAAGCCCTATATCCTTATGTGTGATGTTTATATACATGTATATCTATGTTATCACCCCTAGGATAATAAACCATTTAATTAATTATTTTTTAATAAAATTTTAATGGGTTAATTAAAATTATATTTACAAACTTCATGAGTAAAAATGAATAAAAGGAATAAAATTTCCAATGCCAATATAGAGATAGTGAATTGGTTGATGAGTCGGCCACTAATGGTTGGGGCTTAGATAAATATTAGGCCTTGGTGATTTTACTCCCATGAGGGATATTAATCAAATGAACTGAACTAGATAAGCCCCAATGACCCTTTCTGATAAATTGTTGGACATGTCCAAGAGGTGGTGTGTGATGGATTGAGTAGGGAAAACCTAGTAGGTCTTAATGGAACATAGTATTGGGAATCATAGATACCTCTTTATATAATAGGGTGGTATATTAGTATTTTTGGCCATTATAGAAAATTTCAGCTATGTGTAATGACTTATACCCTTAGAGAATGGGTTGATAACTAAATGTATGAGATAGAACATGATCCTTCCCTTAATGTTATTTCTAGTAAGAAAAAAACATTCACGCCCCTGCTTATATTCAATGTTATGACAAATCCAAGAAGTGTGATATCCTCCTTGATACAGATTATAACTCAAGTGACATAACTAATATTGATGACCCATTTGGGTGCCTCTAACCCTATATTTAACAGGTGGACCCCATATAGGATGCGTCTATATTGATTTCTCCTAAGGGGCCCTAGTTGTTTCCCTAGTGTCAAACCAACCTTGACTGAGTGTGTTTATATATATATATATATATATATATGTTAATGGGTGTCACCTTATAACCTATACTGTTTATGCGAGACCAAGGGGCTCTGGATTGTGATTTCTGGTATAGTGATCATGGCTCCCCTTATTTCATTTTCTTAAAAATTACATGGAAGATGTATTGGAGGTGGTTGTAACACTATTAGTAAACACATGAGTGGAATTTATGATGAGTTTTAGCATACTCACTCATGAAAGAAGTGATATATATGGAAAATAACAATTAGGTTGTAGTTATCTTAATTCATAGGAAAACTCTCTTTGGGAGGGAATAATACTATAGAAAACACCAAATGTAGGGTGATCATGATGTTATTTTTAAATCTAATAAATAATTAGGGACAAAAAATTATAGTGATTTCATGTGGGGCTAAGTAACATTTGTTATCCTAACAAGGAACTACTAAAAAACATTCATTTATCAGCACTAGAAATGGAAATTATTAACACTATAAATGGACGTTATTTGCACTATAAAAGGAATACCTACATGAGAATGGATAAATGCATTGATCATTTATCAGTCCTTTTAAAAGTAGTGATAAAGGACCCAATTATCAAGGGTTTTATTTAGCATTTCTAAATGAACCATTTATTAGTTCTTATAGAAGTGTTGATAAATGACCTTTTATCAATGATCATAGAAGTTCTTATAAATTACACCATTTTCAATGATTTTAAAAAGCACAAAAAATAGGTCATTTATCATCACTTTGAAAAGTGATGATAAATGTGTTCTTTATCAGTTCTTTTAAGTGAACTGATAAAAGTCCATACTATAATGTGATGTAACAACGCCACTACAATGTACCATAAAAACAAACTATAGCACCAAAAGCACGTTAAATACATATGACATCAACAAAAACAGGTCCCAATATTGAATTTAAATGAAATTAAATTTACATCACAAATACAAAACTAATACTATATTATAGACATTTTAAACATTATTTTATAAAATTAAATAAATAAAAATTCTTACATACATTAAAAAATTACAATGTTCATTGTTCCTTTAATCCTAACCTGACTCATGCTATTTCTAAAAAGTACACCCCCTGATCAAGAAAAATTAAGAACCTATATAAAAAATGAATGATTATGCTAGTAATAATATAAAGTAATTAATTAATAGAAAGAGTTAATTTTACTAAAATTTATGTCAGTTTTATATAAAAAGTTTCACTTAGAGTCATACTAGTCACATTGTGTGTTATATTGATGCGTAGAATATTCCAACACATATCAAATGATAGAGAAAAAGTCTGTGGATGTTTTTGTGTATTAAGGCATGAAAGATGGACCGAGCACTCCAACTCAAACAAAAGAATCCACCTATATAAGAAAAAAATTATTATATGAGTAATACTAAAAAAATAAATTAAACATAAATAAGAATCAATACGTTATTTTTATAAACAATGATTTCACTGTGATAACAAAAAAAATTACCTTTTTCATTGTGCATAGGCATTGTCTTTTTTCTTCGCTAAATATTAGTGGAAAGAACTTTACGGAATGTGATAAATACAACACTATTGGGGTGAAAGTGTTTTGGGGTTTTTTTCTATCATCAATACATTATTACACTAAAATCTACAATGGCATGACACGTGGATATAAATATTCAAAAATAAATGAACTCTTTAAGGAATAACAAAAATTAATGCAATGTTGAATTATATAATTTTTCAGTAAAATATAGAATGTATGTCATAACATTACATTTAAATATTTACAAATTTTTTAATTTATTATAGTTTGTTATTACAAGGATTGGAATAATCATCATGCTTAGAATACATTGTCTTCATGAGTAGTCAAACATTTAATTTAGACTATGTTAATACTTTAGAGAACATATAATATTATGAGGAAAAAATAATATTTAGAAAAAAAATTTAACCTTATCATTGAACCGTATTTATTTTTTAAAGTATTCAAGGATTTAGTTCCTCTTTAAAAAATCCTAATCACCTCTTTGTGGTCCCCTCTAATGTAGAAGACATTGTCTACATTGGGATTGACATGAACTGATTATGATGTTCAAATTAAATAGTCACCCTTAAATGAATTTTCATCTTACTCAACATTTTTTTTAGTCCCTGGTAGGATAATCGACCAATTCATATTGGTTGTATTAGAGATATAAAATACATGCATTCTAAGTGATTCCATTATGAATGACTCACCATTTTCAAATTACATATTGAAACTCACCTTCAAAGACCCCATTTCAACAGCTTTAACTCCATTGATTTTTTCAACCCATTTTCAACCAAAAAGAAGAATTCAAACTGTTGTATAATCCAACATGTATATTTGTTTGATAGTTCAAAAAAATGACATATTTTGAATAAATTAGATTTCAATCATTGAAACCGGATATGTGCATCGCTTCAGCCACAAGGGTAACACCCATTTTATATCATACTAAAGACATCATCTTCTTTTTTAAAGAACATATAACCCTTAATTTGAAATATAATAGATGATCTAACATTTTCATTAGGTCCTCTAGAAATCCATTGATGTCATTTGACAATTGAATTTAGTTTTTTAGATAAATACTTATAACTGTGACATCTGAACCATCCATTAAACTATTGATTATGTGTATTTGGTATCCATCCTTCATCTATTGATGGATTAAAATCACATAGAAATTCATTATGGCATTCAATGTATGTATCAAAATATTCACAATTATGTAATATGTAATGATGTTCTTGATCATACTTTTTCAAGGTAACTGTAACAACATATCTTTTGGAAATACATTATCCCATAATGTATCTCCTTTGACAAGACTTTTGGAAATTGATGAATTCAACATATGATAGGTAATCGGTAAAAAATTAAATAGCTTCTTCAAAAGTATATAATTATTCATCACAACATTTTGGATGAATTCGATTCATGACATACCCTTTTAAAATATTCATATACCATTAAATGGGGTATATTCATCTATAATGGACATGAACACATATTTGAACCTCACTAACAATGTAAACCATCTGGTGGACCATTATATCATAGAATGATAATGGAAGGAACATATCTAATTCACAAAATATGACATCAATATTCCTATTCATGATGTAAATCTTCTTCAGGTCTACAACATTACTACACATCTCTTTAAAAAATAAGCAGATTCCAGTTAATGAATGTCATACATTCTGAGGCCTAATTTAAGGGAAATAAATGTGAATTAAATCATGATTCAAAATATGATAGTCATATTTCTTTAGTTCTTATAACTTAAAATTATTAATTGACATGAAATTATTAATATTTTATGAATACCCATGTGGAAAATTTTCACTTTTAAGGAAATGTAAAAATTAAAAATTTCCCTATCTGGATAGAGTGTAAACCACAAAGGTAGAAAAGTCTACCTTTTACCTTTCCTTAGTGCCAACTATTCCTTATCCCCATTTTAATAAAGTCCAACCTAGACTTAATGCCATATTTTGTTTTCCCTGGAACATTTTTTAATGTTATAATAACACTATCAAATAATTTTTTCTATATGAATGATATCATGAAAATGTATTACACACAAAAAATTACAATACATCAATTCAATGATAATTGATATGTTCTTCCAACATGATTTTGTATGGTTTTTCCAAAATGGTATACTGGAAATAGTGTCAATCATTATTACATTTTGGAACTATTGATCATTCCTTTTTAGAGATTGTGTTTTACTTTCATCAGTATTCCCATTGAAATATGTTCACTGAGGATTGGTAATTATGTTGTCGAGGTAAAAATTTCTAATGTCTGAAAATAATATCTTTGAAGAATGTTTCAATAGAACTATGTATATACAATTTTCCCAAATGGACACCCCAATATTCCTTTAGTGTTATAGCCTAATAAATTTCCATAAGTGGGGAGTTCATTTATCATTCAATACAATATGGCCTTCAATGTGAATTATTTTCTTCTATGAGTGTTGTACGTTGTAACACTTTTACCTCACATCTATTTTAGATCTTCCATCAATAGATCCATATATACAAAAATTTCATTACTGTGTTGGTTTGGTCCAGATATAAGAACATGCCCCATAATGTATATGTAATTCTTGCATAAGAATTTTGAAAATTTATAATTTACCAACATGGTGGGAAATGTACTATGAGTAATACTTTGTGCACAAAAAGGATTTATTCCATTTGTAAATAATTCAAGACAAATGTTTATCCTCACATTACCAAATTCATAAAACTCAAAATCAATTTTTTTCCACTAAGGAAAATTTTAATGAGGATGTAGGATCCAATAATTATTTCTTGTATATTCGTGTAATGTTTATTGTCTAATGGTTTCCTAACATCCCTATAGTCTTCTAAACAATGGAATTATAGGAATGCACCATATACATTTTAAAGGACTTGATTCATTTTTTTGTACTGATCTGCACTACACTTAATAAATTTTATGAGTGATTCATGTTCCTTGTGAAACAATACGAAATTGTTTTGACAAGAATGAATTTTTAGAGATCATTCCCAATTAACATCAAATTCTTTTAGCATCACAAGTGTGGCATGATAATTCATTTTCTTCTGGTAGTATATATTTCAGAAGACCAAGTAGTTATGTAATGATGGGGTCACTCCATACAATTCAGCTTCCAATTTATATAACATCAATACAACTAAAAATGTTGTTTATTTAGTACAACTGGAATACAATAGTATCTTGAAATAGTTATTCAACTCATCAATTAGAATTGGACAATCATGAAGGTCCTCTTCAATTTACATTGTCATTTCATCCATTCGATGACCATATTTTACAGAGTTATTAATATTAAATGATTCATTAACCATAGTATCATCCCAATCTATGTCTACATTTATTTTTTACCCATATTCCAAAATTTATAGCATTCATATATTCTATTAAAATCCAAATGTTCTTCCAAATATCATGGACTAGATTTTCTTGAGTTAAAACAACACAATCACAAATAATGTATTTTAGAAGGGTTTTCTGTATGCTGTCTTGCAAACATGATGAGCTTGTTAACTCCATCTTTATATTTATTGGTCAATTGATTAGTGATCATACATTTTTAGTTTATATCTATCCTATCGGTTTCATAAAATATTAATTTTAGAAAATATTTATAAAATAAACATATAATTTTTAAAATAAAAAGTAAATGTTATAGACAATTCTAATAAGGGAAACTCAACATTTGATTGTTTTATAGAAATTAACTAGGTTGAAAAAAATAGTTAATTGAATTTATGAAAAAAATTACTCTACATGAAAACCATATACTTATTTTGAGGGTGTTTATACTTTGATGAATTCTATAAATATCAAAACAATATGCTTATTTCTAAATTTCTTATACTATCTCAAGGATAGTGATACTACTCTATTATTCATTTTCATCAATGTTGTTGGGAGTTCCTCCACTGATTTTCTCAACCCATCCCTTGTTTGAAAGATTTAATGGATACCACAGAATTCTGGTTTAAATACTATCATTGATAGGTCGTGTAGAATGGGAGAAATTCGAGGATGAATGATTTTTTCAATAAAATGAAGGATAAATTATAATTTCTTACTCAACTACATTTGGGAATGGGGGATCATTTTAGGAAGAATAAAATACTATGTTAACTAGTTTTTTGCTATTTAGAACTAATAATATCTATCGTTCTATAAAAGATGTTGACTCGAAATCCCTTTGATTCGTTGTTCTCCTGTTTTTTGGTATAAATCACTCTCATTAATGGTATAGCTTAGAGTCAAAAGTAAAGAAAATAATATAGAATTTCATGATTTGATAATCCAATAAAAATTTCATTGAAATATGAGTTAATGTATTTATAAAGAAAAAAAACATGCCTAAAAAACATTAATGTAATTTGATAATTCAATCATCTATGTTTTGAGAAAAAATTATGGATCATTTCTACTATAATATCTAAGCACATAGATATTACAAATTCAACAATAAGGGCTATTGGAATTCAAAAAAAATAGTGGGAGATATAATAAAATCCTTAATAACATCCCAATAATTAATAATTAAAATGTAATAAATTTTATTTTATTTTTATAGTCAATAAAATTTAGTTGATTATAATATTTTCTTATAATCTAAACTGGAGAAAGTGATTCTCATATCCCATGAAAACTTTTAGATGCTATATATACATTAACACATTATATTATACTAAGAATTGAAGTTAATTTTTTTGGCATCCTTTATACTTGATTATCAAACACATAGGGAGAGAAAAAGTGAGAAGGAAGACTATATAATGAACATAGGGGATGCATCATATTTCTAATGAATAATATTATTATTTATTTATCAAATTTGAGGGTACATGATGAAGAAATGGGTGGATACACACTTTTGAATCATCTCAATGAATATGATAATGATACGGTGATAAAAGCTGATATTTAATGACATTATCACTACACATTATAATTGTAAAAAGAAAGATGGATAGTGTAATGACCCTGACCTAAATTACCCAAATAACACTAGGTCAGACAATTGTATGACCTCTAACACACTGTAATGTCAGTAATGTATGGTTTAAACTTAGAGTGTAAAAATCCATAAATGGGTGGTCCTCCCCCCCCCCCCCCAAAGAAACAATTAGTACTAGAGGCTGAATAAAAATACGGCAAGACCCTTAGGGTCAATGGACATGTAGACCCAAATTAATCAATTCCCGATATAGGCAAACCTTTTAAATAAAAAAATAAAGAATAAAATTATGTAATAGTTATATAGACACACATACAGGTCATGCAAGTATAAAAACTCATTTATAGACTATAATAAATATCAAATAGATAGAAACCAGATATTCATACATAATATGAACAAAGTCACCATAATGATTCATGAAGTGAAAGCTTGATGTGATAAAACCTCATGCGCTTAACTAGGGATTTACCATTTGAATATTAACTATAAGAAAATTGTGGACCATAGTGAATTCTAAGAGGAACTATATACTATGTTACATATAATTAATATAAGAAATTACATAACTCCACTAACTTGTTTCTTAAAAAATAGCATCTAAAGTTGCATGTCCACATAGGTATCCATGAAATGTGTCAACATGTATATAATCATTAGGGAACCACCGATTTTTCTTTAAATCATTATTTAATAAATAAGAATATTTATTAAAATTTCTAAACATTTATATACATATAAGAAAAAATTATTTAGTAATAATATATAAAACATAGTAGTAAAACAACAGTGAATAAATCCATGTTTTAGTGTCTAATATAAAAAACAGATCATACATTGGTAGTCAGTACAAATAATGGACCATAAATCATTCCCTAAACAAGTGAACACAAACAAATATTAAACAAATGATCATAAACAATGGATAATAAAAAAATCCTTGATGAAGAAATAGAAAATGAATAAAAAATACCAAATGAAAATTGAAGGCCCACCTAACTAGGTTGATGAAAATTTGAGAACCTCTTTAGAAACCCTAACTGTAATTTAACATCACATGTCATATGAGATGTTTGAGAAACTAGAGGCATTCAAGTTGTGTGATTCGAGCTTAAAATGACTAAGGTGGAGTGCCAATAGTAGGTGGATTCCATTGAAACCTTCTGATATCACAATGGGTTCTGAAATGGTTACGTTTTTTAAAATAGAGCGGCACACTTTTAACATCTCTTACAAAAAATCACGAATAATGGTATGTCTTTATAAGCATAAAAAACATGGCTAAAATCATTCTTTATCAGTGATAATGTTACAACACAGATAAATCCTATCTTTATCACATAATTTTTCCATATTTCCAAACTTATTTTTTGTAATTAGTTAACACAAGTTATAATAAATCACAAAAAATTCACATCATAACATTTTAAAGTTATCATGATTAGCATGGTGTGACCAATTTATCTTTTATGTTTTATTGCTTACATAATTTTCTATTTGTGTAATTTATTAATAATATTAAATATGTTTTCAATAAAGAAAAATTATGCATTATTAACTCAATTTAAATATGATAATAATTAGGCATGCATCATAATTGTTTTGATATAAGTCATACAAGCTAAATAAAAATAATTAAAAACTCTTAACATGCTCTTAAAATATGTGGATCATACTTATTGGTGGAAGTCTGTTCAACTAAATATTTCTCATCACATGGAATAAGATTTCATATTATGTATTGTAAGGGTATAATAAATTCTACATTAAAAATTCATTACCAAATAAAAAATTCATCACCAAATACATACATAATTATGGAAAGCAAATGAAAAAAATCTTCAAGAAAATTTAATTTTTTTGTAATGATTTTTCGTTAATAAAAATTCATTAGTATAATATTTATATTAGTTTGTTATTTTTTTTGAATTCCATGAATTTCTTAATGCATATTTTTTCAAAACTAATATTGTATATTTACATGGATTGTAATCATTTGTTTCATATAAAATATGATATTTTCAATTATATTTCATTAATTCAAAATAAATTATTTATAAAGACCACAAAAAAATGTTTTATCCACA
This sequence comes from Viscum album, assembly GCA_963277665.1. Classification (NCBI taxonomy): domain Eukaryota; kingdom Viridiplantae; phylum Streptophyta; class Magnoliopsida; order Santalales; family Viscaceae; genus Viscum; species Viscum album. Next base: position 1,903,185,675 of record OY728152.1, on the reverse strand, counting down.
ATTATAAATGAAATCATAATTTAGATCTCAACATAAATTCATGCACCCTTTTTAATTTTTATAAATTAAATATTTCTTTGAAAATAGTAAAAACATCTGTTTTTAAAACCTGAAATATCGTCCGTGAAATATGAGTATAAAAATAGATTTATTAATAAAAAAATTATTTTAAATTAATTACAACTATTATTAAAATGATACATGTATCTTTGTTGGAAATAATGAAAATTATAGATTTAAATCACATTTATAATACAATATAAAACATCACATCACATACATCCACACAAAAAAGAATAATTTATCTAATGTAACATGAATATATCAAACATGAGAATGTAAAAAAAGGGATCCTATCCCCCACATAATTAAAATTTTCCCTTTGGGAAACACTAACTCACACACATAATTTTAAAATTAATTATTAATAATTTCTTATGGAATCCTACATTTTTATTATATAATGTTTTATTAAATTTTACAAACAGAGGATCATTGAAGTCTAGTGTCTTCAAAATCAGGAACATAATACATGAAAACAACATAAAACATTGTTATAAACCACTCATAAGGATTCATCATAGGTTCATCCTTTGTACAATTACTGGATCTCATATCCTGGATACATATATCAATGTGAATGGTGAGCATAAGGCTTTGTAAGGAATACAAGTAAAACAATTTATATGTGATCTTGAGCAATATTAATAAGAACATGATAAAAGCCATAGATGCATGAGAAATGGATGAATAGGAATATAATAAAAAATTAATGTGAATAATAACATGAATATGTGGCTACAACATTTCATTTAGGCATTAATGAACATATCACCAAGGTTTATCTCTGAGGTGTCATAAAAATTACCAATGTTATTCACCAAAGTATCCTGAAACTTGTCATCTCTAGAGATTAATTTCTTTAGCCCATAAAATGGAGTGCTATCAAGGAATAACCTTAATATGTATTTATTTTTATGTGATCAACATAGATCATAATCAAACATTTCATAAATAACCCAAAGAGAAAAAAAGAAATGGGTTTCATTTCAAAATCGTGTCGTTTTAAAAGTTATTAAAAATAAGATCGTTATTTCATTTATAACCCATCGAAAGGGAGTTAGGGAAACATGTTTGTCAATACCAGAATCAAATATAAAAATCTTATGTATCTATGAACACCCATAGAAATAAAATAGGTCTGTAAATTCACATGAATAAAATAAGAAAAATCTTTTAGAAAAAGAGAGAAAAAGTTTGAGACGAAATTTATGCAACATAACGCCTATATATCATGGTTTTAGAAAATAATATTAAGATAGGGGACAAGAGTCTCCCATAAATAAATGATTCATTTTAATGTAGAGGTATAGAATAAAAATAAATAATATCGTGGTGTGGACAATTTAATGACACGCTACATGAAATGGAAACTTGAAAGGAAAGAGAAAGCGCGATTTCTTTTACAAAAATTCGGTAGCCTAATGGCGTCACATAAAAATTCAGATATCAATTGATGAGAGCGAAAGGATATCTCATCATTTGGAAATGAAATGGAATGTAGTAATGATATATAAGAATAAGATCCCTAATAATAAAATGGAACTATAATACATAACATAAAGGAAGTCTTGACTTAAAAGAGGAGGCTGAAAGGTTCCCTTACCTTGAAGAGTGACTTTGAAATCATTAATTTTGAGACCTTGAGAGGCTTCAAGGAACCGTGGGAGGACTCATTTGGAGATAAGGAGACCATAAATTCATTAAGGATGATTTTGGAATGGAATTAATGAGGTAAATGGCTTGGTATTTGTTGGAAAAATGAGGAAATACATTATTAAATTCTTAGGGACACCTCATCGGTGGTATTTGCAAATTCATGGTATTTTCCCATGGTATTGGCCACTTGGGACACCTCATATCATATATCACTATTCATAAGTCTACCAGAATTATTACATCATTATTACATCATTAATGATGTCATTAAACACCCGAAACTCAAAAATGCATTTTTACAATTCACCGAAAATTCAACTATTTCAAAAAAATACAAAAATTTATCCCTAACCTAATATTAATGATCTGACTTCAAAAATGAAATCCATTTAATGAAAATAAATTTATAAATATTTCTAATTTAATTTTTAAATAAAATCATTATTTATTCCAAAAATACAACTTTTAAACTATAACTCATTTTGTAACACTATAAAAAAGTAATAAAGGTCAAATAAAATTATTGTATAACCATAACAAAATAATGTAACAATTTATGAATAAATTTCATGAAAATAAATTTCCATTTTAAAATATTAAATTAATTATTAAATTTTAAATAAAATATATATGACATAAAAAAATACCAAAATTTATAATATGATCGTTTTTCACCTTTAAGATGTTTAAAATGTATTTATACATCCATGGGTAAGTTTAAATGTTTTTTCCAATTTACTATTAATTACTATTCATTACAATTCAAATGGGTATGTTACTATTCATACTTTATTATTCACTAAAAATCAGGTTGCTCTTATTAGACTCTAAAATTCTCACTCTTTACAATTATAAAATACAATTTTCTGAAAATAATTTCACATTATTAATTATTTAAAGAATACAAAAATATTTAAGAATATCATTTTTCTAAAATCATCAATATAACACATCCTATATTTATCTTTATATTTTAAATTCACAAACATTTCCATAATAAGAAAAAAAAATTATTTATATAGAAGGATTACACAAAGCAGCTAAGGTGTTGTTACATAGCTCCTTATAACACCAGCATATGACCTAAGTGTATGGTGTGATATGGTGATAGAATCTTTGGGTTGCTCAACTAACATTCCCCGAGTGTTGATTTCTTTTTGCTTGAACTTATCCCTTAGGTGATTCCTTTCAAGATTTAAATATTGAAGTTCATCTTTGGCATGGTCTAGAGCCAAGCCCAGTGATGCTACCTCCTTCCCAAGCTCAGACAGATAGGATTCATATGGTCCGAGTCTACTGGATGAGGCCATTCAATCTTGTTTTGGTATTAATTAACCAAGAAAACTATATTTATAAAAAAAATTTAAGATTATAGTTTCCAATGGTCATATTGAAGAACTATCATATAACAGTCAAAACCCAGCAGTTTCATTTTAATTATACCCACTTCATTAATTAAAGGATAAAATAAAATAACACACATATTTAGGAAACAAATATAATTAAAAAGTTTGAGACGTTACATTCTCACCCCTTAAGAAATTTTGTCCCCGAAATTTTATATCATACCCTCTTATCAGAAAAGGTGTGGGTACTTCTGTCTCATAGACTCCTCTGGTTCCCACGTGGATTTCTTCACATTTGTGGTTCCTCTGCAAAACCATAACAAGGTGGGTAGTCTTGTTGTGTATAACCTTGTCTCTATGATCCAAGATATCCACCATCTACTCCTCATAATAGAGGTCATGTTCCATTGGTACCACTTACTGATTTAGTACATGTGAAGGGCTAGGTGTATACATCCTCAAGAGGGATACATGGAAGACATCATGTACTTGTGCTGGATTTGGAGGAAGTGCAAGTAGATAGGCCACTTCTCTGACACGATCGAGGATTTCATAGGGTCCGATGTACCTAGGGATGAGCTTCACTTTTTTCTCAAGCCTCATGACTCCCATCCAAGGGTAAATCCGAATAAAGACTTTGTCACCAACCATAAACTCAGGGTCCCTTTGATAGTTGTAAGCATAGATCTTTGGCCGCCTCTGAGCAGCCTTAATGTGTTTCTAGATGGTATAGACATTTTCTGTCATCTCTAGCACAGGATCAGGCCCAAGAATCATTCTCTCAGTAGCTACATCGCAACAAGTAGTTGTTCTACATCGCTTCCTATATATATCTTCATAGGGTTCCATTTGAATGCTCAAGTAGATGCTGTTTTTATAAGATAACTCAACTAAAGAGAGCTATTGATCCCATCCACCTTTAAATTTCATTTATCATTTTCTTAGCATGTTCTCATGTGTTTAAATATTCCTTTAATATTGGCCATCAATTTGGGGGTTATAGGTCATACTGAAATTTAATTCAGTACACAGAGGTTGTTGAAGACTTCTCCAGAATTTTGAAGTTAACCTTGGATCACGATCATATATGATAGATAGTGGAACTCCATGATGCCTTACCACTGACTTTATGTAAATCCTAGAATGTTGATCATGAGAGGAATCTTCCCGAATGGAGATAAAATGGAAGTCGTGGTGAGATGGTCCAAAATAACCCATATCGAATTGTTTCCTTTGCATGTTCTCGGGAGACCAGTGAAAAAATCCACAGTGATATTGTCACACTTCCATGATGGTATGGGTAGTGGTTTCCTTACCCCTTTAGTAAGTTGTCTCTATACTTTCACATGATGACATACCAGGCACCTTGATGTGTAGTCAGCAATCTCCCTTTTCAAATTATCCAACCAATAATGATCACAAAGGTCATATACATTTTCATGCTACCAGGATGTATAGAGAACATTGAGATATGAGATTCATCCATTAACTCCATATTTATTTCCAGAATATATGGAACACATAGTCTTGTATAGAATTTCAACACACCTTCTTGATTAGTATTGAACTCATGAAACTTCCCATCCTTCACAGCCTCAAACATATTCTGTAACAAAGGATCTTCTTTCTGAGCTTTCTTGATCTTCTATAGTAATAAAGGTTAAGAAATGATTTGGGTTAGGGTTGACGATATCCCTAAATTTATAATTTCCATGTCTAGTTTTACTAGGTCGTTGATCAATGGATCTATTTGAATCATAATAGTGGATAGAACAACTATCTCTTTCCTACTTAATGCATCAACAACTTTGTTTTCTCTTCTGAGATGATAATGAATTAAACAATTAGAGTCTTTAAGAAATTCCAACCATCTCCTCTGTCTCATGTTCAATTATTTTTGTGTGAAAATATACTTCAAACTTTGATGTTCTGATTATATATCACATTTCTCCCAATAAAGATAGTGCCTTTATAGCATCATTGAAAAAATTACCGAAACGAGCTTCAAATCATGTGTAGGATAGTTCAGATCATGAGTCTTCGACAATCAATATTCATAAGCAATGACATTATAATTTTGTATAAGGAAGCACCCAATCACTTTGAGAGATAAATCACTAAAAATAACGAATCATTCTCTACATGAAGTAAGAGTTAACATAGGTTTAGTAACTAATATCTTCTTCACCATATGAAATCTTTCCTCACACTCCTTTCTTTAGATGAACTTGACCCCTTTTCGAGTTAACTTGGTTAATGGATTAGAAATTCATGAATATTTTTCACAAACCTCTTATAATATCCTATTAATCCTAGGAAACTACGAATCTCAGTTATTGTTGTAGGCTGAGGTCACTCCTATACAACATCTGTCTTTGTAGGGTGAGCTGTGACTCTTTCATTGGTAATAATGTTCCCCAAGAATGCAAAATTTTGTAACCAGGATTCACTTATACTAAACTTTCCAAAAAGGATATCCTTTCGTAGAGTTCGTAAAATAACCATTAGATGATCCTCATGATCCTCACAACTTTTAGAATATATCATAATATCAAAAATAAAAACCACCACAAAATTATCAAGGTTGTCCTTAAAGACTCTATTGATCAAATCCATAATAGTAGCATGTGAATTTGTCAATCCAAAAATCATTAAAAAAACTCGTAATGCCCATATCTTGATCGAAAGGCATTTTTTTAGAATATCTTCTATGTTTACCCTCAATTGAGGATAACCAGATTGAAGATCAATCATAAAGAAGAATTGAGCCCCATGAAGTTGGTCAAATAGGACATAAATTATTGGAATAGGGTATTTGTTCTTTACTGTGATTCCATTAATTTTTCTACGATCAATGCATAGCCGCATTGATCTATCCATCTTCATCATAATAAGAACTTGTGCTCCACAAGGAGACACACTCGGTCAGATATACCCCTTCTCCAAAAGATCTTGGAGTTGTTTCTTTAATTAATACAGCTCTACATTTTCCATCTTATATGGGGTCTTTGATATCGGGTAAGATCCTGGAATGAGTTTAATAGATAACTCTACCTCTCTTTATGAGGGAGGTCCAAGAAACTCCTCTAGAAATATGTCAACGTATTCCAGGATGATGGGGACATTTATATCCTCACACTCTCATTTCGTTCTTCTTCTTCTCCGATCACTTACATAAAAAAGGATATAAGAGGTTCTTCTAAAGAATGATATGGTTGAGATATCTCTCCTTGGAAGATAATTGTCGGTTTTCCATTCAAGACTACAGAGATTTCCTTACTTCAGCAATTGATCATAGAATTATTCTTTGAGAGCCAGTCCATCCCTAGTATAATGTCGAATTCCATCATGGGAATTACTTATAGATTTGGGATAAGATTGTGCTCACTAAATTAAATACTAGAGTTTCAAAACACAAACGATGCATGGATAATCCCACCAGGAGTCTTGACTGATATCTCTAATTTTAGAAAATCAAGAGTCGATTCTATATTCTATGAAAACATGGAGGAAATAAAGGAATGCATTGAACCATAATAAAAAAATATACATGCTAGATTTGATAGAACAACAAGAGTACCTACTACCACATCATTGGGATCTTCAACTTCAGATTTCATGATAGAAAAGGAACGACCATTATCCCTTGGCCTTTTCTGAGGCTGATGGTGGTTCCCCTCCCCTTCTCTTGGATTTGGACAGTGATTGGAAAAGTTCCCATGTTGTCCACAGTTAAATAATTGGACATCAGGTAGGGCCTGCACCATCTTCCCCATGTTGTTAGTGTTTGGAAGTTGAGGTTTCAACTCACTATGACAATTCCTCACAATATGGCCATCTCATACACACGTTTAGCATTTCCTACTCTCAAGAAGGGAGTTCCCTGAATGCTTCTTCCCATATTTATAACATGTGGGATGTTACACTTTATTCCCTCTTATTCCATGATCAAAGCTCGTACCCATGCTTGGATCCATCGATCTCTTTTTTTTTTGGATTTATAAAACCACTACATCTCACCAAACTCTAGTTCGACTTTCATCGCACTTCGCACGATCTCCCCATAGCTGTCATAATCTGAGTTGCCTATATTATTCAATAAATGAGGTCTTAATCCACTAAGGAATCTATAAATGAGGCCATTTGGATCCATGAAAAATATAGAGGTGTAACTTGAATGCCTTGTGAAGATCATCTTGTAGCTTCCCACAGATTCATTTTCCTTCTACTTTTTCATGAGAAACTCCTTCACTATTATTGTTCTCATGGAACGAGGGAAATAATTACTGAAGAAGATCCCTCTGAACTCTTCCCACTCCATAGCATCAACCTCATATCTTTTCCTCATGTTTTTAATCATCTCTGACCACTGATCAGCTTCTCCATCTAAGAAATAGACATCCTGAGTGACCTTATCTTGCTCTGAACAAAGGAGCACAAAAATGAACTTCTCGATAGAGCTAATCCACTGCTCCGAAATCAATGTGTTAGTTGATCTACTAATGGTTGGTGGTTGTTGAGACATAAAGGACTCAACAGAATGTTGTTCCCTTCATGGTGAGACTAGTATCTCATCTTGATTCATGTTATTTCCCATAACTTCAGTTAGTTGGTTCATCATTCGCCTGAATGTTTCCATTTCAGCATCATCCGAGGGCCGTTAGCACATGGTCCATTGCGGTAACCATATACATGGTTCCTCCTATTGTCGGCCATTTCTAAAAGAATAAAACCTTTGTTAGAAACTTATTTCATTTATGAATCTTTTAGCTATAAAGTATTTTATATCATAATACTTCATGCTTAAATAATTACATTTCTCTAAAAATACATCATAACAATTCATAAAAATCTCATGATATAACAAACATATTCCCCAAGATTTTCATCACCAAGAGTGAAGCAAGGCCCGTTGTTGTGTACCAAGATACCCCGGGTCAAGATTTAAGTTCCATGTCAGAGTTTCTACTCCAAGGTACCTCTATTCCAGAGCCGTCTCTATCTGCTCATAGCCAGACATGGATATATTTGCTTGATAAACCATTTACTCAATACTCACCAAAATACCAGGACGGTTTCCTATAATTAAACATTCCTATAGGATTCTTCCTAATTCTTTCATAGCCTAATTTCCATAAATAACTAAACTATTGTTTGATACCAACTATGGAATCATGAATTTTTATTACTTAACTTTTCATTACATTTTTCAAACATAGGATCTTAAAAGTCAAGAGTCATGGAAATCAGGAACATAATACATGAAAAAACATAAAACATTATTCAAAACCACTCATAAGGCTTCATCATAGGTTCATCCTATGTACAATTAATGCATCTAATATCCTGGAGACATACATCAACGAAAATGGTGAGCAGATGGCTCAGTAAGGAAACAAAGTGAATTGGTTGACATGTGATCTTGATAAATATTAATAAAAACGTGGTAAAAGTCATAAAGCCATGAGAAATGGAATAATAGTAATAAAATAATAAAAATAACATGATTCATAACATGAATATGTGGCTACAACATTTCCTTTAGACATTTAAGAACATATCACCGAGGTTTATCGCTGTGGTGTCATTAAAATTACCATGGTTATTCACCAAGGTATCGTGAAACATGTCATTTCTAGTGATTAATTTCATTACCCAATGCATTGGAGCACTATCAGGGCTCACCCTTAATATTTATTTACATTCATATTACCCAAATAGATCATAATCAAACATTTCATAAAAAATCCATGTAGAATAAATGAAATGGATTTTGTTTCAAAATCGAGATGTTTTAAAAGTTCATAAAAATAATATCATTATGTCATTTATAACCCATGTAAAGGGAGTGACAGTTACATGTATGTCATTCCCAGAATCAAATATATCATTTTTCTGTATCTATGAACACCCATAGAAACAATATAGGTCTAGGTATTCATATAAATAAAACAAGATAATTCCTTGAGAAAAATAGAGATAAATTTTGAGATGAAATTTCTACATCATAAAGACAATATAACATAGTTTTATAAAATAATATAAAGAGAGGGGAAAAGTGTATCCCATAAAGAAATGAATAATTTTATAGAATAGGTACAGAATAATAAGAAATAATATCATGGTTTGGATGATCGAATGACACACCACAAGAAAAGGAATCTTGCAATAAAAGATAAAGCACAACTTCTTTTATGAAAATTTGGCAGCCTAACGACGTCACAAAAAAATTCAGAAATTCAATTTATGATAGAGGAACGAGTCCAAAATCATTTGGTAATGAAATGGACAGTATTAAAGATAAAAAAGAACAATCCCCCCTATAATAAAATGGAACTATAAGACATAACATAAAGGAAGTGATGACTTAAAAGGGGAGGGTGAAAGGTTCCCTTACCTTGAAGAGTAACATTGATGTCCTGAAGGTTGGGACCATGAGAGGGTTGTGGGAACCTTGGGAGGACTCCTTGGTAGGTATGGAGACCAGAACAATGTTGAGGATGATTTTGAAATGAAATGAATTAGGGATATGGCTTGGTATTTATTGGAAAAGTGACGGAATAAATTATTAAATTTCAAGGGACAACTCATCCGAGGTATTTTCAAAACCATGGGCTTTCCCATTGTATATGCCCATGGTATTGGCCAATTTGGACACCAAATATCATATATCACTATTCAAATGTTGACCAGAAAGCTTACATCATTATTAAATCATTACTGATGTCATTAAACACCCGAAACTCAAAACTGCATTTTTACTATTCACAAAAAATTCAACAGTTTCAGAAAAATCCCAACAATTCACCCGAACCTAATTTTGATTCTCAGAATTAAAAAAATGAACCAAATTTTATAAAAATATTTTTATAAATATTTTTAATGTAATTTTAAAATAAAATAATTATTTATTGAAAAAATACAACTTTAAAACTTAATAATAAATTTCATAACACCTTAAAAAAGTAATCATGGTCACATTAAATTATTTTATTACCATAAGACAATAATGTAAAAATTTATGATTAAATTTTATGAAAATATATTTTCATTTAAAATTATTAAAATAATTATTAAATTTTAAACTAAATATTTATGAAATATAAAAATTACAAAAATTATAATATGATAGTTTTTTCAACTTTAAGATGTTTAAAATGTATTTATACATACATGGGTGAAGTTTTATTTTTTTGGCCAATTTACTATTATTTACTATTCTTATGGGTTAGTTAATTTTCATACATTACTGTTCACTAAAAATCAGGTTGATCTTATTAGAATCCAAAATTCTCACTGATCACAACTGTAGAATACCATTTTTTATATTAAATTCACATTATTAATTATTTAAAGAATACAAAAATATTTTAAAATTCCATTTCTTTTCTAAATTCATCAATAATACACATCCTATATTTATCCAGATATTTTAAATTAACAAACTTTTCCATAAGAAGAAATAAAAATTTTATTTATATGAAAGGATTACACAAAGTAGCTAAGGTCTCGTTACATAGCCCCTTATAACAACAACATATGACCTAAGTGTAAGATGTGATATGGTGATAGAATCTTGGGGTGGCTTGGCCAACATTGCCCAAGTGGTGATTTGTATTAGCTTGAAATTCTCCCTTAAGTGATTCTTTTCAAGCTTCAAATGTTGAATTTTGGCTTGGGCTTTGTCTAGAGCAAAGCTCAGTGATGCTACCTCCTTCCCAAGCTCCGAAAAATGGGATTCAAATGGCCCAAGTCTACTGGATGAGGCCATTCAATCTTCTTTTTGTATTAATTAACTAAGATAACTATATTGATAAAAACACAATGTTATGATTATAATTTCCAATGGTTATATAATAGTCAAAACCCAATGGTCTCATTTTAATTATCCCCACATCATTAATTAAAGGATATAATAAAATAATACACAAATTTTGGAAAAACATATATTTAAAATGTTCGAGTCATTACATTTATCATAATAGATTAATTTTCATTCCTATTTTTATTCATGAATCCATAATATTATTTACTAGGTGAAAACATAAGATCATTAGTATGGATGTCATCAATATTAATTTAATTAGTTTCATTTAATTCACAGGGTCACAAAACATGAACACATGTTCGAATAAACATGATGCATGTAAGTTTATGGGGCTCTACCCTAAAAGTGATACCACCACAATTGATTGTGTTTAGACTGAGAATCCTGATGTAGGACCATGGGGACCCTAAAATCATATTTCATAGTTGATCTCTCTAGCTTATTTCATACCATATGTTCAACAGATACCATTTTCCTCCAAATACATTTAATAATCATAGTTTTTAACTCTAATATTAATACTATATCTCAACTATGACCTTCAAATCAACTTTTTCATGAACCCCACATCCAGTGATACCCCTCTTAGGACAATAATAGAGAGAAAGAGTGTCCCCAAAAACTCACATCTCATAGGATTTGGGTTGGAAACTAGCATTGAGGGTTTATAACTCATAATAAGATGAAATACCCTCAATTGTTTTTGTTAAGAATATGAGAAAAGATGAGACACACCAATCAACACTGCATTATATAAAAAACAAAGATTAGATATAAATAAATAAATTAATTCATGTAATGTCATGTCATAAAATAAAAATATCCAAAATAAAAGCACAAAATGAAACTTTTAATTCAGTTTCTAAATGAAATCTAACTCAAAGATATCTTAGTCCATCTCAATCACTAGAACCATACAAATCACCAGAAATATATATATATATAGGTATGTGAATAACTTGTATCTAAGTAAAATCCTCCTCAGGGAATCTCTTGAAAATATGGGAAAATAATACTAATGATTTTTGATTAAAAATTAGATTCAAAATAAAAATAATTGGTCAAAATCCCATTACCATCCCCAATAAGGGTCACTCACCCAATATCACATACAATTATAGTAAGAAAATATTTGATGAGAAAATTTATACGCTCTGCACAACCACATCCCCACTACTTTTCCACTCTCACACCCTAAAGTCAGACATCATGTACTCCGATCCATTTCCACATGATGTGGGTTTTGAAACATACCTACCAACCCCAACTCTATAAAGGTCCAAGATCTCATGTTGGAATTATGTAAAACCACATGTCATATAGAGAATTATACTTTTTATACATAGATACCACATCTTAATATATGAATATTCATTATATAACATAATAATCAACTCTAGAATCATATAGGTCTAGTACATTTGGAAACATGATCAAGAATTTTTTTTTTCATAAAATATCTAAATCATATCCTAATATGTTTTTCATAAATTGAAACCCTTTTATGGATAAAAATATCATTACCTTTCTTCATAACATGGGGAATGGAACCATAATAAAGGGATAGGTTAGATACCAAGTAAGGGAAAAGGGGGAGATATAAATGATCACATTAGCATAACAATAACATTAGGGTGTGATAACATGAGCATGAAATTTTAAAATCATACTATTCATGTCATAAATCATAATCTTGAGTCACATTATAAATTTTGGTAGTTCCAAAGATAAGAATCATAGACAAATCAATGAAAATAAGCCATGGAATCAAAACAATGGAAATAGAAATATAATTTTGGCACACACATAAGTATAGAAAAATCATTTCCTCTATAGTCAGGTGTCATTTACAAGCCTATCATAGTTGATTGGGTTCACTCCCCAAACCATTGATGTAGTCACGGATTGCTCCCATGACTCATAGTTAAGAAAGTCTATTACTGAACTGGGTTATCTTCCCATTCCACTCATATTTATCTCACGAGATATCAATATTTTGACATTGAATTTTAGTGAGATATAGGTACCAAACATCACATAATGAAAAGTATACATATGTGTTCTTCAACATCATCATATTATAACCCCATAAAAAATATTTTTCTAAATATTTCATTATAGTATAACCCATGGAAAAGAAATGGGATACAGAAACATTCCACGATTTCATCCTTTCATAACTCATGGAAAAGAAATAGATTTAAAAAATATATTTTAATCATAGACATAAACATATAAATAATGAATAAGGATGGTATCCTAATATAATATCCCAATTAAATCTTCAATGAAATCAAGTGTTGTTGTCTCTGATATACATAAATACCATTAAAATATCATTAAACATTCTTGAGTTAAATATATTATGCATTTTGAAATATTGAATTAAAAATATAAATTTAGTGAAAATATTATAGAAATATTTAATTTAAAATAACAATTTTGAAATATAATGAATGTTTTAATGTTTTTAGTGGTCATGATGTTGGGAAATTTCATTTATGATGTTATAGTTATAAAATCATTTCTTTCATACTTTTTGTAAAAATCCAAGAAAGAACCACATTCAAAAAATTACAAGAAGATAAAATTTTATTTTTTTATAAATTTAAAATTCAGTAAAAATTAATATTAAAAATTATTTAAAAATTGTAAAAACATTCTTGAAAACATATTTTTAAAACATGTACATGGACGAGAATGGATTTTCAATCGATGATAGGAAAAAATTGTTATTACATAAAAAGTATTTTAAATGTCATGAGTAATTAATGTGATTAAAATGAAATGAAAACATATATTTTCAAGAAATATCTAGATTATAATAAATTATATTATTTTATTGAGAGTTATATGGTAATATTTCACCATTATAAACATAATCATAAATAATCCTGATAAATAATGAGATTATAATATAAAACCCTTACCACATTCGTAACATTGTATTCAAAAGCCCCATGAAATAAAAACCTTATATAGAAATTTATATCCTAATAAAATTTAAAATTTTCAATATAAAATACCTTGAGGTGTAGTATATACACATATTAATGGGAAAAAGTGGTGAATATTGTATGTTTCCCACTAAAGTAAAAGTGAGATGTAAATCTATATCCTTAGGGTTTGACTTATTTTGTACCTGCTGGAAACCCCTATATAATAAATCTATATTTCTTATAATCCTATTAAATAACCATACAGACATATATAATACCTTATATTATTTAATTATTAGTTTTATCACCCATTTGTGAACATTTTTTTCATGAATTCACCATTCCATGTGAAATTTGTTCCACTTTTCATGCATGCATTGGTATTTTTGTTTTGGTCCTTGGATTTTTTATGGTGCCTATTCTCTAAAAAATTAATAATGATATAAATATCATATATATTATTTAAATATATATTTATATTCATTGATAAATTTTAGAGAAATAAAATTTACATAAATTGTTCATAGAGATAGTAGGTCGTATGTACACATGAATGTTGTTTCCATTTTTATGAAATACAGAATAATGAAAAGGTAAATAATAAATCATAATTCCATAATTATTATTCTATTACATATTTCATATTCATTAATTATATCATTATTACAATCCTTGTAAAACAATAATAAAAAATCAATCACAATGCTTCCTTTAGTTTCTAGTCCACATGTAAGCACGTTGGACATTTTTGTTATCCAACAGTTTAGAAGGTAAGTAGGTAGATGTGAAATTATCAATAAATATGTATAATAATGTAATAATTATCATATATACACATTAAACCCATCATAATACCCATCAATAAAATATTATGATGAGAAACTAATTTTATCATGATATAGAGACCATAATACATACATACACACAAGTGATATTTTCACTACCCAATTGATCAAAAGATGCTGAATAAGTGATGTTTCATTATCAGAATAAAATTTTAGTATATTTAGTATAATGAAATTATTATTTTAAGAATAATATAATAGATATATATAAGGAAAAATAACAATTAAAATTATAGTGATCAATTTCGGCGATTAGTTCTTCTTTTAAATAACATCATTAGATCTCATCTTAAGCGATCTAGGGTTGGACTTTTTAGAATACATGGACCCATACAATGTGTCTAGGGGAGTGAAAAAAATAATTTTTATAGGTTATTTAGTATTTAATTCTCAAGGTGGTGTAAATAAGATAATGGATGGGATACATTTTTATAATTGAGGGAGGAGAACCCTTAGAATTTATTAAATGATTAAAATATATTAAATCTATTCTCATGACAAATGATTATAAATAGAATATTAATGTCAAAGTGATGATGTTTTAGACCATATCTTATCCCCTTCCACTAATTTAATATTTTTATGATTTTTAAATAATTTAAATAAATATTATTTTTATAAAATATCATTATTTTTAATTTAGAAAGAATTGATTTAATTTGATTTAAAATACATAAAAAAGAAAATGGGTATTTAAAAAAAATTATTTAACATAATTGTAATATATAATATGCACAAAAAAATTCTTGGCACACTTTGACTCACATAATTTATGTTACTTTTATTATTTAAATCATTATATATATATTAATTAGAATAATTTTGCATCAGTGTTTCATAAGAATTTATAGTGAATATATTATCAGTTAAAATTAAAAATAAATTAATAATATGAAAATAAATTTACTAATTTTAAAATAGACACATATATTTTTTCAAAAATTTATTTTTTCCCTATATATATATATATTATATATTTAAAACCAAGAGAGTGGTATTTTATAACTTTCTTTCAGTCCCTTGGGGGATTTACAGTGCAAGTGATGACGTAGAAAGGAAACAGGTAGGATGATGTAGGCATGAAAATGTTTTGGGACTTAATTCCATGTTTATAGGACACTTTTTTTGGGACTATGGGATATGTAATTGGTCTCCCTCTACCAAGATAGAAATATGTCTTTGATTTCATAATTTAATGAGGCTTTGACCAAATGTTTTTCTATTTTATAACATTCTTTACTTTAAATATTATATATGTCATTTTCCTAGATAATCATACATAAAATATCTTTATTTAGAGACTAATATGACAAGGACACAATTACCATCATTAAATAACAATTATGATGACAGATTATGGCCATATGTCTTAGTTTTAACCTCGATTAACCAGATTATTTTTTTACCGAGGTGGTAATTTTTTACACGGTTACTATTCATATTGACAAAAAATAAATGGAAACTATTAACCAATTCTGAAACACATGATCTAAAATATAGAATAAATTCTAAAAAATTGAATTTTTATTAGCGGAATAAATTAATTTTAAAATATGATTCCAACACGTGATGAAAACAAAATTTTCGAAAAAAATAAATTTACGCATAAAATATGTTCTATTCTCATACCATGCCAGGAAAATATATTAAATAAATGTTAAATATTTTATTTTATTTATAATAAATATACTTAATTATAATAATTTGACAATTAATATTAATTTAATTTATTAAAATTAAAAATCATTGTATGCATCAAAACTATTTTTTAGAAAAACATATCTTTTACTTTCAAATGATTCTTTTTATAATTAATTGATACCCAAAGAATTAATTTTTACTTTTATTACCATAAATATTATTTTTAATTTCATAGAAAAATGTATACACTCCAATCAAATTGATTTTAGATAACATTAATTTAACATTATTCCATAGTTTGTTTAAGCTCAGTGTTTCATGTAACACAAACTATCATTGATTTGGAAAAAAATTTTATAAAATCTCAGGGTGTTACATTATACCCCATTAAAATGAATTTATACCTAAAAATTCATCAAATTAATATATAAAAAATGATTATATATTTATTTAATTAAAACCTAGGGTTTCATTGTAGCTTTTTTGAATTTGTGACTTATCATGGAAACTTTCACCAAGTGAGTAATCATATTGTGTAGTAAATTATCTCTATGATCTATGATTTATACTAGTTATTAATCATAAGAAAGACCATTTTATAATGGTATGACCTTTT
Source organism: Viscum album (assembly GCA_963277665.1). Taxonomy (NCBI): domain Eukaryota; kingdom Viridiplantae; phylum Streptophyta; class Magnoliopsida; order Santalales; family Viscaceae; genus Viscum; species Viscum album. The sequence continues at coordinate 1,903,168,741 of OY728152.1, read as the reverse complement.
ATTAAATTATATGTGTTGCATATAGTATATACTTCCTCAAGAGAGATACATGGAACACATCGCGAACATGAGCGAGGTTAAATGGAAGGCACATGTGATAAGATATCATTCTTAGACAATCAACAATATCAAAATAGAAAATATATATAGGGATTTTATTTCCCATATTTATGAATCTCATAACATTATTCCATTGAGAAAATCTTAAAAAAACCATATCACCAACTCCAAATTCCACGCCATGCTAATTATTTTCAGAATAAATTTTCTATCAACTCCAAGCTATCTTGATGAGATGTTGAATGTCTCTTACTTTTTTTTTCATTTCCTCAGCTAGAACATATCCTAATATCTTTTTTTCTCTAATATCATCCCAACATGTTGGATTTATATACCTTTTTCTATATAGAGATTCATAAGGATCCATTTTAATGCTCTTTTAAATAATATTATTGTTATAAATATCATCAAAAGGACATTGTTAATCCAAACCACATTTGAAATACATATAAACAGATATTAGCTATCCTCAAGTGTTTGAATTTTTCTTCTAGACTAACCATATATATTCAGAAAATAAATTGTATAGAAACTCAACTTTGTATCCAATGCCTACTATATATTTCCCTAGAACATCTAGGTAATCCTCAAATCATTATCCAATACAATAAAATGTGGAACTCTATGACACCTAAAAACTTCCCTACTATAATTTTTTGAAATATGGTCCACATAGAAATATTTTCAAATAAAAATGCAGTGTTCTTACATTGTATGGTGGTCAAATACCACCCATATGAGATTGTTCCCTTTTTATATTTTGTGGATTCTAATGACAAAATCCCTCATCTTGTTTTCATATATCTATTTAGGTATTGGTAATGGTTATAACATCACATTAGAAAATTTTTATAACCTCTAAATACTCACATACTAGGCATTGAGATTCACACTCTGAAATATCCCTCTTCATGTTGTCCACCCAGAGATACTCTTTTAGATCTCTAAAATTTTTTGTACATCTAGGATGAATAATGTATTGATAACTATGAGCATTATCCAATAGATCCTAATTAGAATCTAGAATATACAGAGAAAATACATGGTTCATAAACCTTATCATTCCATAAAAATGAATATTAAATTTAAGAACATTTCTCCCCTTATTTTTTAGTTCAATATCTTCCTTCTATGACTCTTTAATACTCACATGTATAGAAGGTTGTACACTTATTTGAGAAATATATTATTTCTCACATTCCATTATAATTTCAGGATCCATTATTTTCAAATAAAAAAATATAATTTTTTTATCCTCATCATAGATAAGATTGTATGATTATTTCAGTTCATAGTATGTACCACCTTATTCACTTTCCTAGGGTTGTGTGTATTGGGAATTCATAATATTAAACTATCTCGAACCATTATCTATAGTGAATATTCAAATATTTATATATGTATACAAACATTAATATTTTATGATAAGTATATATATATATATATATATCACACCTTTTTCATAAAGATAACTTCTATAAATGATTAATGTAAAAATTGTTATAGCTTATTCTAAATCATGTGTTGGGTAATTTTTCTCATGAAAATTTTATCTGAATTAGGAATAATATGTCAGCATAAAATTATACATGTGAATGCATACAAATAAATTATTTTATGAATCACTATAGATTAAAACCCCTTATTTTCAATAGGAAAAATAAAGCATGGGTGAACTAACTATCCTTCTCTTCAATTCCTTGAAATTTTCTTCACATTCATTAGTCCAATGTAACTTAGCTTATTTGTGAGATTAATTAGAGAGTGGATTATATAGTCATGAAAGATAATCCATAAAGAGTCGCTAATATCCCACCAAATCAAGAAAACTATGAATCTTAGTCATAGTGGTTGGTCTGTGCCATCATTAATTAACTTATGTATTGGAAAGATCTACTGATATACCCCCACCTGATATTATATGACCTAAGATTGAATATTTCCAAACCATAATTAACACATGGTAAATTATAAATTAATTTTATTCCTCATCAGTGTCTTCAGTGAGTTTTAATGTGGTCTTCATACTCTTCTTTACTCTTTGAATATATAAGAACAATATCTATAATGATTAAAAAAATCTATTAAATTCAATATCAAAATAATATATTCATTAAATCCATAATGATTTTATGGGAATTAGTAAGACCAAATGGAATCACTATAAATTCATTGTGTCCATATCTTGTATTGTTTTTTTCTTGTGAATATATTCCTTCTGGATACTCTACTAATGATATCTATAAACGAGTTCAATTTTAGAAAATCATTCAGATCTATGTGGTTTCTAAAACTAGTCAACAATATGGGTTAGAGGATACCTGTTCATGATAGTGATTTTATTAAGTTATCAATAATCAATGAAATATCCAATTGATCCTTGTTTCTTTTTAACCAAAATAATTGGCCCACCCCATGGTGATACACTTGGATGAATGAATCCAGTGTGAATATTCTATTATAATTTCTACTTCAATCCATCCAACTCAATCGTGGTTCATTCAATATAGAGTCATTAAAATAGTTATAGAACTATTTCTGAGTTCTATTGATAACTCAACTTCAAGATTCAGTGGAAGACAAATAAATTCTTATTGAAACACATAATCCAAATCCCAAAAAATTAGAATAATTTTTATATTGAGTTTCTCTCTAGGCATATGATAGAAACATCCCTTTTTAATAAGATCCAAGACCCATACAATAGAGTTTATTTCCACTGTAAGTTCATATTTATTGACACACTGATAGAAAATCATAGGTTGGTTCATAATATAATAAATGAATTCCCTTACATGGAAATAGATGTTGTATTTATGTAATTAAATACAATCCATGTATAGGATAACATCAAACAAAACCAAAGGTAGAATAATAATATTTAACGGAATCACATTCCCACAAAATTCACATGGATAAGAATCATAGGCATGGGATATGATCAACATACCATTAATTGTTTTTTTCAGGTAACTAAAAATTTAATCACCGATTTAGTTAAATAATTACCTTATCAAATTGTTCTGATATAATACAGTGGGTAGATCTCAAATCAAATAAGAAATTATAAATTCTATAGTGAATGAAAAGTGTAACTTTCACCACCGAATTATCATAAGCCTCATCATAAATATCAAAAAAGAGATATTTTTCTTTGTCTTTGGGAATACGATGTTATTTATTTCAATCAACATAATTGATATTATTATTTCCGCATTGGTTGGAGATGTGACCAGACTCCATGCATTTAAAACACTTGAGTATGGATGGTGTATTTTTTAGAGATTTCTATCTCATAACATAATAAACCAACTTATTCCCATCACATTTGAATTAAATATATTGATAACCTTCCTTTTGATGCTTAAATAATTTACTAATTCCCTTAATATAATTTATTCCATTTTGTTTACACACATTGTGTATAAAGGAAATAAAATTTTCTTCTCTCTATTGTGTTTATAATTTCATTTGTAGTCCTTATTTATTCTATTACCAAAGCCTTTATATTTATGGGTAAATATAATCACTGTATCCATATTGATGGGATATAAAATGATTTTTTCATAGCAACTGATGACCCTTATAGATAACTCCCTTCAGATACTTTGTTTTAAGGAACTAAAGAATTAGTCAACACTAATTTTAGGTTGTATGATAATTCTATATGAATAGATAATTAGTCTTGAAAGTAATTCCTAATAGTTACCAAAATATTCATCATCATCTTTTCAAATATCAAGTAATTCTTTCTCTATATTCATGTGAACAGTATGAGGAATGTACATATTAAAAAATAACCTTTTAACCTCATCCCACCACATGGAGTCAATATCATATGTTTCATCATGTTATTCATAATATCCCACAATTGAACTAATTTATCTAAAAAATTAAAAAATTAGAGAATAAAATTCCCATGTTTTTAATTTAGGGGAATGAGAAATTACATTTCAATGGTACTGATCCATTTCTCATGAACTAGTGGATTAGTGTACCCACTAAAAGAAGGTGTACATTGACTCATTAAAGGATTAAAATAATTTTTTACATCCATTTCATATACAGAAGCTTAGTGTGATTCATATATTGTGAATGATGTGTGATAATTTCATAAATAATTTTCATTCCAAATCCTATTAAATTCAGTTTAATAGGAGAGAAATCATTGTTTTTTCCATCAAATTTAGAATTTACATATTTCCATCGAGTTTCAGCAATCAACTAAATCAAAACATCATAGTTTTAGAAATAATGATCATTTTGGAACGCCATATTGTCATGAAAAATAATTTATAGGATATCTAAATCAGAACACCTTCTTCTATGATACCTTTGGTTTAAACTATGCCATTTGTGATCATTAACAAAACATTAGGATATTATCAAATGCATAGTCTTATCCCAAGGGTTATCACTAAATATTTCTTATCCCAGTTTCCAAAGGATACCTAATCCATGATTTTATCCCATATATTTTGATCCATACTTTTGATATATAAACATAACATCTTATTGGATGAATATTAATTACAAATCATTAAAGAAAATTTCAAAATAATATAGGTCTAGTGACTTTAGAGTCATGTACATATAAAAACTGGTTCATAAAAGATCTAAATCATCTCCCACTATGATCTTAATATCTAAAACCCTTTATAGACATATCATAATTTTTACCTTTATTCATAACCTGGGAAAGAAAAGATATGAAAGGGTGAGATGAGATGACCAGTATGTGTAAAAAAAGGAGATATCAGTGATCAATTATGTATAACATGAACATAATGGAATGAAAGCATGATAATAAATTTTTAAAATGATTCCCTTCTTATTATAAATCAAAATATTAACTTATGGAATAAATATTTGTAGTTAATAAGACATGAATCTTAAAGGAATCAATAAACACATATTATGGAATCATAACATTATCATAATACATAGAATTTCAGAAAAATCTTAACTATTGAAAAATAATTTATTTAGTATTAGTCAAGTATAATTTATAAGACTATCATATAGATCTGATTCTCTAATTAATCCATCATAGTAGTCATACTTCACTCCTATTACTATCGTAGTTGACAAAGTCACTTACTAAAATGTGTTCACTTACCATTTCGGCCTTTTTTATCATAGAAAGATATTAAAATTTATGAAATTCATTGGAGGGAGATATAGGATGTAGTTGTCACATAACAAAAAATCATACACATATGTGACACATCATCATCATATCAAAACCCTTGAAGATTAATGGGTTTCATACACATTTCATCATAATATAATCTGATAAAAATAAATTTTTTTGATAAAAATCCAATAATTTTATCCAAACATAACCCATGGAAAATAACATTATTTCATACACATATTTTAATCATATATTTGAAATATTTAGATAAATATTATTCCTTTTATACTTTTGTTAAATGTCAAAAACTTCATCAGGTAGAAAATGATAAGAAGAATCCTTTTAAACCATTTTTGTAAAAATTAAAACATTCATAAAAATGACATTTCAAAATAACTTGTTAATATTAATAATATTCATGAAAACATTTTTAGAAAACATGGGCAAGGAAGAGAAAGTATTTTTGATCGTATTGAGAAATGATGTTAGTTTTCCATAGAAACATGTGTTCATTCTCATGAGTACTTAAGGTGAGAACAATGAAAGATGCAAGTATTTTAATGAGATAACCATAGAGAATTAAAATTCATGAGTTTATTGAGAGGTATATTACAATATTTCATTCTCTAAAACATAATCATATATAATCCTAACAAAATATGAGATTCTAACAAATACACTTACCACTTTGGTAACATTTGAATTGTTAGACGCATGAAATAAATAAAATTTAATGAAAATATTATTGAAAATAAAATTCATAATAATAAAAATAAAATTAATTCATGGTTATTATATAAAAAAAATAAAAAAAACAAGTTGTGAATATGGCATATTTCTCACTAATGTAAAAGTGAGATGAAAATCCCTTACCATTGGTCCAAATTTTTTCATACACATTGGAAACTCATGTACAATAATTATATATTTATTATAAATATATTATAGAAACATAATTATATATTTCATACCATATATGATGTACTTTTAACCTTTAATCACAATTTTCATAATAATGTTTTGTTAGAATCATTATTATTCTTGATATATGCTTCATTTTCATGAATTTTTTTGTTCAGTAGTTTGGACCCTTGTATTTTCGATATAGTCAAACCATATACATAATGCTAATAACTATATAAATATCATATATATACATTATATACAAATTTATATTCATTCATAAATTGAAGATATAGAAAAATAAATTATAATGTCTATGGGGATGGTGGGTCGTACATAGAAACATTATTTCCATTACTCAAAGATTGGAGAAAAAGAAATTTAAATAAAGAATAAATATTGTAGATTCGTTATTAAATAATATATAATAAAAATTCATTAATTATATCATTTTTACTAACCAACGAAGACATAATAAAAAATAAATCACATTACTTTGAAGAGGTTGTTGTCCACATGTACCAAAGATCGACTTTATCATTTTATAATAGTTTGTAAGGTAAGAGTTTTGATATTATATTATCATTAAATAAGTATAATTTTGTCATAATTATTATATATAATCATTAAACTCATCATAATACAAATCTATAAATGTTTTTGTTGAGTAATGAATTGTATTTTCATGTGGAGACAGTAATATGTAAATAAACATGAGAAATACTTTCACATCCCATTTGAAAAATGGGTGGATAAATGTGTTTTCATAATCACAATAACATTTCAATATATTTATTATTCTGAATTTTTATTTTATGAATAATACAATATATTTATAGTAGGTAAAAGTATAATACAAATGAAAATGATGGGTTTAGGTGATTACATCTTATTTCAAATAACTTCTCTAGATATACTATTATGGTCTATAAGGTTGGTATTTTGGGAATTAAAACAACTTTATAATGTGTATATGAGAGTGGAAAATAGAAATATTCAGATTTTGATCAATATAGAAGAAACAATGAGTTGTGAATAAGAGAAAGGTGGGGTACCCTTTTATAATTAAGGGGAGGGACAACAATAGAATTTAATAAATTTCTATAATATATTAAATTCATTCTAAAGAAAAGTTATTATAAATGTATTATAAACGTGAAATGGGTGACATTTTAGACCATATATTATCCATTTATCTGATCATAACATTTTTATGTTTTTTACGAAATTTCTAAAAATATATTTTCATAAAATATCATTATTTTAAATTTCAACACTATTCATTTAATTTGACTTCATTGTTATAATGAAAAATCTAGAATTTGAATACAATTACTTGATATAAAAATAATATTTAATATTCATCTATTATGTTAATGAAATATGTTAACTCCCTCAAATTAAATTCAATTTATTATTTTTTATTAATTGTAGAAATATTACATCCGGGTTGCATATGCATTTAAGGCCATTATAAAATTTTAAAAAAATATAAATAAATTCATATAATGATAATAATTTTATTAATCTCATAAAAAATTTATATTCATTCATAACCTTTTTTTGTACCTATGTAGACACATAATAGATATTTAAAACTGAGAGCGACATTTTGTAACTTTTATTGCTATAAAGAATATTTAGGTTATATTCCTAGAAAACTATCCATTAAACAACTAAATTTTTATCCAAAGTGGATAATGATTGAATTAAATTCATAGAATAATAACTAGGATGAAAAACTATTTCCTTAACACTTATTTTTAATATAGACTAACTTGATTTACCCTTTATCGATGTGATAAACTTTGCCACAATTACTCTACATGTTGACACAAAGGGACCTATTTACCAAATTTTATCCTTAAAATTTAAAATATAAAATCTATTTTAAAAAATTTAATTCCTATAATATCTAGAAATTAATTATAAAATAATTTTGAATCACATGACAATAACCCTTTTTTTGAAAAAAAATATTTTTAGCATAACACTTGGGTTGTTCCTATATAATGCCTAGAAAAAATATTAAAGGAATATTAAGTCATTTTATTAAAAATATAATATATAAATTTTGTTAAAATAAATAAATTTTAGTGATTAATTTCATTTATTAATACAAAAAAACCGATTACATAGAGAAATAGTTTTTAAATAAATTTATCTTTTACTTTCAAATATTTTTTATTTTTATTTCTAATTAACTGATAAAAAAAATTTAATTTTACTTATGTGACAATAATTTTTTATAATTTTTTTAGTCTTATTCATAACCTCCAATAAAATTGCTTTATGGTAATGATAATTTAATAGTACAACACATTTCAATCAAACTCTGTGCTACGTGTAGCACAAGTTGTAAATAAAATAAAATTTACGTAGGAAACATATTTCATAAAATATAGGCATCTAACATATCATATTTTCCTATCATAAAAACATCACATCCATGTACATAACATAAGAAACAAAACTATATCATATCATTAACATGAAGAACATAAACCTCATGTTCTCCTCCATCCATGCACAACCCCTACCATATATCTATCATCTCACAAAATAATCGAGTAAACCACATGAACCTACCGTACCATTAATGATCATGCTAACATTTAGCAATAAAATCTATTTTACCACTAAAGGGAGAGTAAAAAAGATGGGAATGTCCTCTATACACTCTCCATAATGTAGATGTTTGGGAAAAATCATGGACCTGAAACATTGGGCATTATTATAAAACATTTTACAATGGTTGGATTTTTTTAGAAAAAATTAGTAAATACATGGTATAAAAAATATATAAAACTCTTAGACTAAGGGTGAAAACATGTATCTCTATTACCAAACAAGTATTCTCAAAATTAACCACCACTAAACATCCACAACTAATGATTCATCTATAATACAATCAACCAAAAATCACACAAATCAACAATGACTTCCTACATCAATTCCACCTTTCTTCATGAATTTAAAAATTACATAAATTTTCATTAAACAATAAAATGTATTTTAATTAATACTTTTAGCCCCCATGTTTAATTAAATAACATCCTCAATTGTTTCCCACATTTATTAAATTCCATTATTCAGTAATTTCAAATATTTCAATTCTAATAACAATATGCATTTATTCAATTATATGAAATGAAAATTTCTCGATTTAATAAATTGATTCCCACATTTTATGATACTACCAGGAATCAATAACTAACTACATATCACATAAAAAACACCTTGCATAACATAGGCATAACCTTGTTGTTGAAGTATCCTATCATATTTCTGGGAAAATAGAAATGAAAGGGGGGCATCAACATCATTTAGTTATAGATTATTCACAAATCCCATTTAATCATAAAATTTTATTATTAACTAATAAAGATATTTAAATTCATCATATTATCAAAAAAACATGAAATGATTTCAATGATAATTAATTTAAATAAATATAGAGAGACTCATATATATAAACATAATCATGTCTATTTTTTTAAATAAATGATTGGTTATCACATAATGTTCTGGTGTACCCAACACTATATCCTCTTTGATTCTCTATCAATTTTATTATCATATTATTCCATATTAAAACAAAAATTAAATTATTAATTAAATAGAAACTTTAATAAGAAACAATTATATAGTGAAAAATAAGATTAATAAGTTCTCAACAATTCTACTATATTTTCCCATTTCCCATATAAATTATTTCTTTTAAATCCAATCAACATAGTTGAAAAATATATGATAAAATCATGGTAATATGAAATTTTTCAAAAAAAATGAGTGAATATATTTAATCTCACATATGGATAGATTCTTCCCATGATAAACCAAGATCATGAGTGAGAGAAAATAATGGAATTTCTGGAACATGTAAGAATGCCTTGGCGTGATCACAAAAAACTAGTCGATAATGAATAGAAGAGTTTACATCAACCAAAATATATGGAGTAGTATTGTAAGTCTAGAAATAAAGACTCTATGACTAATAGGGTAATAAATATAGTTTATATAATTACCTAAGATGCTCAGCAAATTATTATATTTTGTTTTATATTAATTAGTTTTTGTTTAATCATTCTCATAACTCATTTTAAGACTCCCAAAATTTAATAAATTAAACATTCCTTAATACTAGACATTTTATCTTTCAAAACCATGATTCTAATTAGTTATTTTCTAAATTAATGATAAAAATGTGATGTGTGAGGAAACTGGAAGAAATGTAATATTTTGACCAAATATTGATATCCATATCCACGAGGGGTGTGTTTCGGTATGGTAAATAACATTAACATTAGGTAACAGATAAATTATAAGGTTGACATTATATAACCATCATAAAACGAAGCTTAAACACATTTAAATGGAACATTATAGTACCATTAGGTTAGTTAAAAAGAACATATATTAAATCTATCTACCTTCATAGAAGACCTATAAACTATGCTGGAATCAAAACCTCACATAGTTTATACCCTAATTCAATTACTATAATACCATTAGAAAAATAATATAAATATATGTTGATCTTCACATAACCCCAATTTAATTTACATGACATAGAAACTTCACCCAAGAACAACAACAACATCAACTATATCATATCAAAATACTACTATCTATTTTAACCTCCCATGATAAACACCACAATTTAGTGACCCCATTCATATGAATTTCCTCCCTATAATCATGTGCTCAGACTCATTATGTCCTATCACATTAATAAAATAAATTCCCTATGATTTTTTAATGTCTAATTTTAAATGTGTTGGATATCTATGTAAAATGATTTCGAAAATGGCCTCCCTAGCTGTTTCACTCCTAGTGGTGCACACAACATCTGACAAACTCTCAAAAGATTGTACTCGATCAAAAAACCTACACAAAACTTCAAAAAAAGATGGGTTTAAAAATTCACTCCCTTTTAACTCAAAAAACAAATAGTAATTTTCAATTTGAAAATATATTCTATGATATTCCATAATTTAGAGGGTATAATTTAATGTTTCTAAATCGACACATGTTCTATTTTTAGTGGTATCAGAAAAAACCCTAACCATTGTAATATGTGTGTCTCTTTTTAAGACAGAATATAGAGATCAAATTATTTTGACCAAGGATATAATCAATATAATAGATAATGAAGAGTCACATTATACCCCCTTCATGAGGACCACAAATAGCATGTTATCATGTGTTTTAACCCATCAAATGTGTTTCATGCTTGTATAAGGATGGGTTACCAAAAACAATACTATTAGAGTTTTCCATAGAAGGGTGTAAATTGGGGCTTCTCTTAGACCTTATTTGGTCAATTATGGTCAAGGGAATGATATAAAATATGAAATAAATAATTGTATAATAGGTCTTGAAATAGTGATATAGTTAAAGACTGTAGTGATAGAAAATAATGGTGAAATAGGGGAATGTACTCGAGGGATATTAAGGATCCTAGGTGTAGTGTCATGGCTCCAACATAAGTACATTTATTTTCATTACACCAAATTCAAGATGATATAGGTGATGAGACCTTGACACTTAAGGGGATTGTTTAGGATACCTCCAAATTATCTAATACATTTTTTGACATGGGGATTTCCAATTAGTTTGTTTGTATCTGTTTAATGGATTGTTTGATGATGTTTACACAAACCACTTTTTGTTTATTGGAAATCTCCAAAGATTCATGGAGGTATATGTATCCTGATAGGAGGCTTCCTTAGTGTGTCATGATTATTTAAGGTTATTTCGACTTATATTATTTCATTTTTATAGAAAATACTATATTTTACACTATCATTAAAAAATATATTAGATAATGTGATATGTGATCATATATACTTCTACTAAATGAATATTTCATTCACTTCAATCTTTGGAAATTAGAATACCTTTGTTACTGAATGATATTGTCATATTGGTTGTGAAAGCCCTAATAATATGTATATAAAAGTGATCAAAATAATGATTTCCAGTGTTGTTTTCATAGATAAGTAGGTGATTGTTCCCCCTATTTATTCACTGGTAATGAACTATTTCTATGATATTTTTCATGTTGAACTATTTTGATAACCTCATCATTATTTTATTGGTTTTAAATTAATCTCATATCATGTGGCAAAAACACATTGTTGCCTTCCAATCGTATGTCATTAGCAGAGGTAAGTGGGTGATATATCTAGATCAGTCATCTTGATGTGAAGGGTTTTTAGGTATTGGGACCACTATTTAGGGTTATCTAATATTTCACACAAATATAAGCGATGATAACATTATTTTTTTGACATTATCATAAAGTGAATAATGTTACTATGTAGAATAGTTATAAACTACGAATAATTGATAATCATTTAATTCAGTAATATGGGTGACGGTTATCAAATATTTCTCAGTGATTAGGATGTCATTAGTCGAAAATATAGATGGAGGATATAATGAATTCAGAATAGTTAGAGTCTATATAAGTTTACAGTGATTCTATTTGGTCATAGGAATAATCTAGTGGTGTTTATATATATTATGAACTAGATTTTACATCATTGATTAGAACCTTCTTCATGATATTCATTGATGATATTAAAGAAAATTATCAGATAAAGATGTTCATAGAGAGAATCTAGATATTTTATTATCTAAAGTTCAATAAAATTGACTATATTTCAGTCTCTCAATGTCACAACCCGACCCTACCGATATCAAACTACATCTACCCCTAGCCCACCTCCATAGGCCAGGTGGTGGCGACAAGCACCACAGGAGTGATAGTCATGGGGAGGCCTTTTCCAATGTACCTGTACACACACACAGAACCCACTCAATGCAGAAGTGTGGAGTAGAAAAGGAAACCAAAGTACAAACTTCTATAACCCAACCACATTCATGCATCAACATCTAAATAGAAAATGTATAGTGCTAAAAAGTACTAAAAAGATAACTGAACTGAAAAAGTGCAAAACATTCACCCAAACCGAAATGTGCCACAACCCAACAACAAGTAAAAAAAAGTAAATAGCTGGTGAGTCTCACACCTAAATGTCCTACTACAACCACTAAACACTGCCCAAGATCCTGTGTTCTCTACGCTCCTCCATAGTCTCGATGGACATGTCCATCATCTGCAAGGGAACACAAAGTGCAGGAAAAGCCCAAGCAGGTGTGAGAATAAAGATACTCAGTATAATGCCTCAAAAGCTCAAGGGAGAAACAATGTAGGTACTAAAACAGTGAGTAGAATAGAGAACAATGGATAGTGTAAGAGTACAATAGAGAGAGTGCAGCTCAACCCGATAGAAGGAAGGAAGTAAACTTGTCCAACCAAGAGGAACTAAGCATGTAAATCATATGGCATACCCTACATGTCTTCGCCCCTCCTAGAAGGAATGTAACTGAACCCAAGGAATGGAAACAAAATTCGGGCATATAAATATATATATTCTCAAAAAGAAACTTGAACGAGTGGTAAGTGGATCTCTATCTCCAAGCTCTGCCCAAGAAAAGGTCACCAACATCTCTAAGGATATCCATCACTGATGCCCAATAGCCCTACATGCCAAAGATTCCTCATCGCTAAACTGTAAAACCAAGGGTCCCTCTCTAGTAATCACGGGGAAAGCTCATTAACTAGACTAAAAGAGAGGATTGAGATTGAAAGAAGTCATCGGGTAACCCACTACCCAGCCTAGCTGGAGGGTAAACCCTAGGTGGTCATCGGGTAACCCACTGCCCAGCCCAGCTAGAAGGTAAACCCTAAGATGAATGGGTAACCCACTGCCCAGCCCCGCTAAATGGGAAACCCAATGGTGAACGAGTAACCCACTACCCAGCCCTACTAGAGGGTAAACCCTAGTACGCAGGTGGGTAACCCACTGCTTAGCCCTGCTAGGTGGTAAACCCAGAACTGGTCGGATAACTCCGTACTGCCCATGCCATCACTGGGTATCACTAAAATAGATACCGTGTGTTGGTTTAGTGTGCATTAATGGAGACTTCGACCAAAGTTCTTTCATGTTTCCACATTTAATGCGATCTTGAAAGAAGCTCTGCATGCCCAAAAAGATTACACTGTTGTAATCCTCGCAGAATGACACGCAAGATAGACTACTAACTTGCTGGAAATTGAATCCCAATGAAAAAGATATTCAACAGTGCTTTATACCCATACGTCATCTCGTGGGGCGCAAACCTTAGTGCTGAAAAGGTCAAACAAACTGTACCATCACAATGCTCTCAAATAAACATGTAAATGACCATTTATGAGCCCCAAATGAACTTCAGATGAAAAATTTGTAGAATGCTGCACGCAGCATGATAGACGGCCAGTGGGGCCCACATCCCAACTCAGGTCTCAACTCCTGGAACCACCCTAGACTTCTTCGTCTCAACACCACGATCAAAACACTACTGATGGTGCCTAAAATTGACTCTGAATGTGTTTGCTCCATCTAAAAGAAAAATCTCGTTGAAGCGTTAAATGATACTTAACGTGTGCATCGCTCCACCAACCCTCCCCCCAACTCGATAATTAAAATCCCCAAAACTATCACAAAACCTCATTCTCATTCCAATAATTTTATTTCTACAGACGTCACACGAATCAGACATATGGTTTTTAAACTAGAGATGTTTAAAATTCATCAGACGGAGATGGGGTGGGCCGGACCAGTTCAGCTGATCCACCCCCTTCGGACTGGCGGTCTGTGGCTCGATCGCCCGACCTTCTAGTCCACCACATCCTGTAGTTAACTGTGTGGGCCACGTATCTTTACAAGTATTGAAACGAGCCATTCTGGCTCCATTTCCATTAGACCAACAATTTGCGGGTCTCGGCCGGCTCCAGGGGTCCCGACGACCCCTGTCGCGCAAACCGCACGCCGACCGGTAAAGCCTGTGGGCGTGTGCCCCCATGGAGCGTACTACTGGTCTACCATTTTGCTCAACCGTCGCCAGTTATGAAACCACAACGACACCATCACCACCCGCCGGATCACCGCGCGGAGCCGCCAGACAGTCTTGGGAATGCCTGAAATGGGGGGTTTTGGGGGGGGAAACTTTTATAGGGTCACCTCGGACACCTTGGGACTTGAAAATTTGATCTGAAAGATCCGTTGGAATGAAAAATTATATTCCTACTCAAATATGGAAATTTATCAAAAATTAAACTACAATTCCACACTAATATTTGAGATCGACGAAGATGCAGAATCTAAAAACAGAACACACGAACCTAACTCGCAAGGCGTATCCCGTCGCTTCATGAACAGTCCGCCGGTGCCGTAACAACCTTGGAGTGCTGGGGATTGAAGATTGAAGAGGGTGGATCCCTTTTTTGAGAGAGCTTCCACCAGGGAGAAATGAGAGGGGGAGAAGGGGGGGTGTGTTTGTGTAGGGAGACACACTTAAACACCCACCTGTAGGCCAGTACCAGAAAATTTGATGGGGTCGGAGTTAAGCCGACCCTAGGGTAAAATCCACATTCTGAGCGCAACAATGGACTGGAAATGTTAATCCACATCTATGTTTAGAAGTTATAAAGTTCATGCTCAAGGCCACTAAATTAGGAAAACACCCTGGTGGCGTTTTACATAGAAGGGTCGCATCCACGAAAGTTACTCCCCTCTTAGGGTAAACAGCATGCTCCAGACTCAGTAGTACCCTCAAGTTTCCCATCCACGCAACTGTTTAATTGTTATTCTGTTTATTTTTCATGTCTAGTACCAATTCTATTAAAATTTAATTTTGGCCATATCAGGGCTCAGAATCACATGCCGTCTGAATGCCTTGCTCTAGAAAAACATTAGGAAAAATTTCAAAGTTTTATAGGCTTGAAACCCGGGTTCTTTTATCATTCCATCCATCAAGTATTTCATCCAAAAAACAAAACTACCAATCAGCTTATTATATTGAGCCCGCATCTAGCTCTTCTATTCCCAGGTGCTCTCCTGCACCCTCCTATGCTGCCACAACACACGAACAAAAGGAATGGACAGTCCACTCAGTGTCTGCTCCTACCATCCTCAATCATCACTGGGTGCTCCACAAAGGTGGATGCATCCTCAATGTCCAGCTCTCCCCTGTCGATGACTTGAGTGGTGTTGTGCACATATTTCCTCAGCTACTACATGTGGAAGACATAGTGCACCCTCTCCAGCTATGGGGGTAGAACAAGATGGAAGGCAACCTCACCCACCCTATGCATGATCTCAATGGGCCCAATGAACCTCGGAGACAGCTTGCCTCCCTGGCCAAACCTCTATGTTCCACACCGCGGGGAGACCCTAAAAAAGATGTGGTTCCCCTGCTCGAACTTCAAAGGCCTGCGATGAAGGTCTACGTAGGGCTTCTATCTACTCTGAGCCATCTTCATCCACTCAAGAATAACCTGCACCATCTCCGTCATCGCCCATACCAACTCTGGGCCCACTAGGGAGGTTTACCCAACCACTATCTAGAACAATAGTGACCTATAGGGTCTCTCAAAGAGGGCCTCAAAAGGTGACACACTGATAGTAGAGTTGAAAGTATAGTTATACGCGAACTCTACCAAGAGGAAGTGATCCTCTCAGCTTAGGACAAAGTGTAACATGCACGCCCTGAGCATATCCTCCAATACCTGGATAGTTCACTATGTCTGCCCGTCGGTCTCGGGGTGAAAATATATACTCATTCACAGATGAGTCCCAAATGACTCCAGCAGGGCTCACCATAATCATGAAGTAAACAATGAATCATGGTCCGAGATGACCATCAATGGTACTCCATGAAGGCAGATGATCTCCAGAATGTACAGCTGCCCTAGAATCTCTACCTAGCTCTACTCCCTAATGGCGAGGAAGTGAACCGATTTCGTGAATCGGTCCACTATCACCCAAATAGAATCTTGGCCCTTCGCTGCGAGCGGAATCCCCGTGACAATGTCTATAGGTACACTATCCCACTTCCACTCCAGGATATCAAGGGGCTGTAATAGCCCTGCCGGATCCTAATGCTCTACCTTCTCTTGCTGACAGGTATGACACTGTCAAAAGAACTCAACTATGCTTTTCTTTATTCCAGACCACCAAGACCACTGCTGATGGTCTCTTTACATCATCTCCACTACAGGATGTACAACCAAGGGAGAAGTGTGGAATTCTCACATCACCTCCTCCCACATCTCCACTGGTACTACAACTCACCCCTGGAACAAAATCTTGTTATTCCCTCCTTTAGAATAACCATCAGGTGCATCGCCTATGGATATCTAATCATGCAGTACCTCACTATCGATATCCCCCAGCTGGGACTCTCTCCCATGCTCAAGGAGTGAAGGAGTCAACACCATCGACTGCAGAAAAGTCATACCCTCCTGCTCCACCGAGATCAGGCATAGGGAAGACAACTGTTCTGAAGCTTCCCACACTAGACTTGCCTAGGAATTCCTGCTAAGGGAATTTGTAACTACGTTGCCCTTCCCTAGAGTGTTGACTATCTCAAATTATAGTATTGTAGAAAATCTAGCCAGTGCATCTGCCTTATATTCCGATTCCTCGGTGAGAAGATGTACTTGAGGTTCTGGTGGTTTGAGTAGACCACAAAACGCTCACCCCAAACGTAGTGTATCCATAGCCTCAAGGAGAAGACCACCACTAACAACTCCAAATCATGAGTCTCATAATTCTGCTCATGGGGCCTCAACTTCCTCAACCCATATTCAATCACTACCTACTGTTGTGTCATCACACACCCGAGACCATCTCCTGAAGCATCTTAGTACCCCACGAACTCAATGCCCTCCTTTAGAAGTATCAACACTAGAGAACTAGTCAGCCTCTGACTCAACTCCTAAAAGGCCATCGGGAACTGATTAGTCCAGGTGAATGTTCATCCCTTCTACATCAATGTGGTCAAAGGGGCATCAATCCTGGAGAAATATTCCATGAACCTCCTGTAGTACCCTGCCAAACCAAGGAAGCTCCGCCTCTCTGATGGATTATTGGGTGGTTCCCAAGCAATAACTACCTTTATCATTGTGGGATCTATGACCAAAACCTATTCCAAAATGACCTTCCTGAGAAAGTTATCCTGATGAATCTAGAACTGAAACTTCAAGAGCTTCCCATACAACTGGTGCTCCCAGAGTAAGTCTAGAACCATCCTAAAATGATCTACATGCTCATACTTCATCATAAAGTAGATGAGTATGTCGTCAATAAAGACAAACAAAATCTAATCCAAGTACGACTGGAAGATCTGGTTCATCAAGGACATGAAAATGGCAGGGGCATTCATCATTCCAAACGAAATCACCAGAAACACAAAACGCCCATAACTATTGTGGAAAGACAACATCCAAATGTCAGCCTCACGAACCCGCAACTTGTGTTAGTTTGATTGAAGATCAAACATGGAGAACAACTTCAGTCCTCTCAACTGGTCAAAGAGATCATCAATCATTTGAAATGGGTATATGTTATTTATCATGTCCGGATTCAGGATATTATAATACACACAAAGGCGCAGGCTCCCATATGCTATTTTCACAAACAAAACCAGAGCTACCCGGGGGGACACACTGGGCCAGATGAATCCATTTTCATGAAGGTTCTCTATATGAATTCGGTGGCTCCCGAAGCTATGCGGGTGCCATCTGATATAATGAACAAAATATTGGGACAGTCCCCGACTGCATGTAAATGCATAACTCCATCTCTCACCTCAGAGGTAGTCCCGAGACATCCTCGGGAAAGACGTCCATGTAGTCCTCTACAATAGTAGGGATCTAGGTTCCAGTAGAGTCTGCTACTTTGGGAGACATGCTCGCCAACTGGTGACAAATGGTCTTGGTCTCCTGCTCAGAGTACCCTTATAATTTTCCACGAGGTCTCCTTCACCAATGATGGTGAACCTCATCCCATTAGAATGGATGCATCTGACAAGTCTGTGCCAGCATTCAATATGGGGGTGAACCATGGAAAGCTAATCCATGCCCATGATTATGTCATTAGGTTCCATCGTGATGATGAGTAGGTCCCATGTGAAACTCTCCCCTCTAAACTACAGTTTGTACTATCTGCAGATAAAGGTCACGAACAATGAACTTCCCATAAGAACCTCGAGGATAAGTGTAGGTGTCAGCGCCTCTACTGGAAGATCCAACTCCTGTACAAAAAGTAGTGACATAAAGTAGTGTATGGCGCATGTTTCTACTAGTACCAAAGCAAGCATATAGTAAACACAAAGCGTACCTCGAACCATCTCATGTACCGGGAGTCATGAACACCCATAGCCTGATGCTGCCCATGACCCCTATTGCCGGCTCCCTGAGCATGGAGTGGGCCGCCTAGTAGTGGCAGTGGAAGGACCTCGAAATGCCATCCCCCAACCCTAGGCCCTACCAATCTTCCTGTGCCGCCTCTTTTGAGGACCACCCTGTCCTCTCCTGGGAGATCCCTGGTCGCGGCGATGCCTTTGCTGCTGCGGTGCACCAACTGCCTACCACGGGTGCTCGGCACACCTGGTCAGGAAGTCCCATGCAAGATGCCCCCATCTATCACAAGGATAGCACCAAATCTCTTCCGACTACCCCAATTCTCTACGGCGCCACTGTGGTGTATGACCCTACCCCTGTTTCTTCTCTTGGAAGTGTCTCCTCCACTGAGGCTCTGCTCTCTGCTGCCTTCCTGCTACTGAATACTCTGCTCTGAAGTGGCCAATGCTAGGCTCATCCAGATGGAGTCCCTCATCCAAGAATCTCTCTATCACGAGCACCCACTCTAGAAACCCTGCATAAGTAGGGATGCACATGGGAACTACACTAGCAAAGATCTACCTGTGAAGACCTTGCTCACACTTCTGCGCCTGAAATTAACTATCGCAGACCATATCCAGTGAGTAGCGTGTCAGATTGGTAAACCGGGCCATGTATTGTGCCATGGTGATCCCCCCTCCGTACTTAAGCTCCAAAATCTCCTGATTCCCAACAGAGCAAAAACAAGAGGGGGAGTACTCATCCTGGAAGAGCTGTAGAAAGTTATCCCACACGAGAGACAACTCATCGTGGGTCGATATAACCATACTCCACCAACGCCTGGCTATTCCGTGGAAAAGGCTAGCAGCTAGGGCTACCATATGGTCCGCTGGTGTCTGTACCAGCCTAAAAAGTCCATCCATGGACTCTAGCCAGTCTTCTACTACTAAAGGATTTGGGTCCCTGTAGAACATCTATGGATGCTGATGCTGGAAGTCTCGTAGCGCACTCAGCCTGCGCTCAACCTCGAACTGTGCTGCCGGTACTAACTACCCTTCTTCAGGTGGAGGGGCTACAACTGAAGCACTATGCAGAAGGGGATCAAGTGAGGGTCCCGGAATTGACACGCCGTTGCTCACCAGGTCGTTATCATGAACTAGAGAGGGTAACCTGGCTTGCTGCTGTCGTGGGGGCATCCTGAAAATTATCAATGATTTCTAGGATTTGATGAGAATATATATATATATATATATAACAGAAATAACCAAGGGGGATAATTCAAAAAGGATAGAAAAGGACTCAATCCTACCGGATTCATGTTCCAAAGTTCCCTGCAACATGTGTCTCAGCGTTCTGAGTCGACATGTGGGTTATCAGGGTCCTGGTGAATGGACACATTGGCCACTCATACCATCACTGGACTCCCTATCTTAAGAGATGCTCTCATGACACGTCGTCACTATTTACCTAAATCCCAACCAATTCCTTTTTAGGGACATCCAAACAATGCTCCAAGGAACGAACCACCTCTGATACCACTTTGTCACGACCCAAACCTATCGGTCTCAAGAGTCAACTACCCCATGCCCACCTCCATAGGCCAGGGGATGGCGACAAGCGTCGAAGGCGTGAAAATCTCGGGGAGGCCTTTTCCTAAGTACCTATACACACACATATCCCACTAAATGTAGAATTATAGAGTAAAAAGGAAACCAAAGTAGAAATAGATATAACCCAACAATAGTCATGCATCAACATATAAATAGAACAAGTATAGTGCTGAAAAGTACTGACAAGATACCTGAACCTAAAAAGTGAAAAACATACACCGAACTCGAAAGTTGCCACAACCCAGAAACAGGTAAAAAAAAGTTTATAGAATGTGAGTCTCACATCTTAAAGTCCTACAATGACCACTGAACGCAGTCCAAGCTCTTATGTCCACTACGCTCCTCTGTAGTCTCGATCAACCAGTTCGTCATATGCATGGGCTCATCAAGTGCGGGGAAATCCCAAGGAGGGGTGAGTATGAAGATACACATTAGGATTCCCCAGAAGCTTGAGGGAGAAACAAATGAGGTACTAAAATGGTGATCAATAGACAAAACAAAGGACATTGTAAGAGTACAATAGATAGATTGCAGCTCAACCCAACAGAATGAAAGAAGTAAACATGTCCAACCAAGAATATCTAAACATTGAAAGCACATGACATACCCCGCGTGTCTTCGCCCCTCCTAGAAGGAAAGTAACTGAACACAAGGAATGGGTACAAATGTATGGTGTATAAATATATATATGCTCAACAAGAATCTCAAACGAGTGGAAAGGGGATCTCTATCTCCAAGATCAGCCGAGTAAAAATTCACCAACAATTCTAAGGATATCCATCCCTGATTTCAAACAGTCCAACATGCCAAATCTACCTCATATCTAAACCGTAAAAACAGGGGTCCCTCTCCGGTAAATAATGGGGAAAGGTCACTAACTAGCCTCATAGAAATGGATGTGTCTGATTGAAGTCGTCGGGTAACCCACTGCCCAGCCCAGATGAAGGGTAAACCCAAAGAGGTTGTCGAGTAACCCCCTGACCAGCACAGCTAGAGGGTAAACCCTAAGATGAACGGGTAACCCACTGCCCAGCCCCTCTGGAGGGTAAAACCTAAGGTCAACGGGTAACCCACTGCTCAACCCCACTATAAGTTAAACCTTGGTATGCCGATGGGTAACCCACTACCCAATCCCACTGGAGGGTAAACCCAGAACTGGTCTGATAACTCCACACTGCCCGTGCCATCACTGGGTATCACAAACATCGCTACCATGTGTTAGTTCGGTGTGCGTCAAAGGAGACTATGATCAATTCCCTTTCATGTTTCCACATTTAATGAAATAATAAAAGAGGCTCCACACATACAAACAGATTACACCATTGTAATCCTCATGGAAAGACACGTGAGATAGACTACATAATGACTGGAACCGGACTCCCGACGAAAACAATATTCAACACCGCTTTATGCCAATACGGTGTCGCATGGGTCCCACACCTCGCTCCCGAAATAGGTCAGGCAAACTGCGCCATCATGATGCTATCGGGAAAAATGCCAAATTGACTATTTATTCACCCCGAACGAACGTCAAATGAAAATGTCATTGAACGCTGCACGAAGCTTGAAAGTCGACCCATGGGGCCCACGCCTAAACTTTTTCATCAACGCCTAGAACCACCATGGACATCTTCGTCTCGGTTCAGGGTCACAACGCCACTGACAATGCCAAAAATGGACTCCGGATGTGTTCACGCCATCTGAAAGAAGAATCCCGACAATGCGTTAAACGATACTAAATGGATGTGTCATGCCACTAAGCCCCCACGTCTCAGGAATCAAAAATCCCTAAGTCCATACCAAAATCTCCATCTTGAGCCAAGGATCACGTCGTTGTAGGCGGTGTGTGAATCAAACATCCAGTTTGAAAACTAGTGACATTTTAACATCATCAGACGGAAATAGGGTCTGCTAGACCGGTTCAGACAGTCCACCCCCTTTTGATCGGCGGTCTGTGGCTCTGCTCCCTGGTCAACCGCAGCCCACGGTTCACCGCGTGGGCTGCACGGCTTTACCCAGATCGGCACGAGCTGGTCCAGCTCTTTTTCCATGAGACCCGCACTTTTCGGGTCTCATCTGGATCCCGGGGTGGCGACAACCTCGATCCAATGTGCCGCACGCCTACCGGCAAAGTCGGCCAGCACGCACCCCCCGCAGCCCGCACCACCGGGCCGCTATCTCGCTCGGCCACCACATTAGGGGAACCCATCACACCACTTCCTGAGAAGACCGCCACAACGACACCACCTGGGAACCAACTGCACCACCGTAGTCACCCACTGGACTACCGCGCGGAGCTGCTGGACTGCCCTAGAACTTCTGGAAATGGGGGTTTTTTTACCGAAAATCTTCTCGGGGTCACCCCGGACACCCCGGGACTCAAAAATTCAATTCAAAAGACCCATTGGAAATATCAGATCGATTACTACTCAAATATAGAATTTTCTTTAAAATTAAACAACAATTTGATAATAATATTTGAGATCGAAGAAGATGTGGAATTTAAAAACGAAACACACAAACCTACCTCGCAGGGCGTAGACCATCGCTTCACGAACAGTCCACCGGAACTGCAACAGCCTTGCAGTGGTGGGGAGAGAAGCTTAAATAGGGTGGATCTCTTTTTTGAGAGATCTTCCACCAGGGATAATTGAATGTGGAATAAGGGGGAGGTGGTGAGTGTGTTTAAGTAGGGAACCACACTTAAACACCCACTCATAGGCCCGTACTTGATATTTTGACAGTGTCGGGGTTAATCCACCCCTAGGGTAAAATCCAAATTTTGAGTGGAACAGAAGTCTCTGAATTTTAATTTGAGCCTCAGTTCATAAGTTATAATGTTCATTCCTGAGTACCCTAAATTACGAACACACCCCTCATGGCATTTTCCATAGAAGGGTCATGCCCGCTAAAGTTACACCCCTCCTAGGCTAAAAGGAACACTCCAGACTCAATGCTGCCCTCAGTTTTCCCATCTGAGAACCATTTAAGAGTTATTCTATTTATTTGGCATGTTTAGTGTGAAAACACAGAACATTTAATTCCATCCACATCGGGGCTCAGAATCACACACCGTCTGAATGCCCTGCTCAGAAAAAACATCAATAAAAATTTAAAAGTCTTACAAGCTCAAAACCCGGGTTCTTACCCAACTGATGGAAGCGATGTTAGTGATTCCCAGTGATGGCATGGGCAGTGTAGAGTTATCGGACCAGTTACGAGTTTACCCTCCAGTGGGGCGGGTAGTGGGTTACCCATCGGCGTACTAGGGTTTACCCTCCACTGGGGCTGGGTAGTGGGTTACCCATTGGCCTTAAGGTTTAGCCCACAGTGAGGCTGGTCAGTGGGTTACCCATTCATCTAAGGGGTTATCCTCCAGCTGGGCTAGTCAGTGGGTTAACCGATGACCTCTTAGGGTTTACCCTCTAGTTGGGCTATGTAGTGGGTTACCCGACGACTTCTTTCAAACTCAGCCCTTTCTATAAGGCTAGTCAGTGACCTTTCCCCATGACTACCTGAGATGGACCATTGGTTATACAGTTTAGCGATGAGTAAGCTTTGGGAAACATGGATATTGGACATCCATGATAGATATCCTTAGAACTTTTGGTGACTTTTTCCTTGGCTGAGCATGGAGATAAAGATCCCCTTACCACTTCTTCAGGTTTCTTGTTGAGAATATATATATATATATTTATACACCCTACATTTGTTACTATTCCTTGGGTTCTGTTACATTGCTTCTAGGTGGGGCGAAGACACGTGGGGTATGCCAAGTGATTTCTGTGTGTAGCTCCTCTTGGTTGGATGAGTTTACATCCTTCCTTCAATTGGGTTGACATGCACTTTCTCTATTGTACTCATACATTGTCCTTTGTTATGTATAATTCTCACTATTTTAGTACCTCCTTTGTTTCCCCTTGAAATTTCAGGGCAACCTACTGAGTATCTTTATACTCACTCATTCATGGGCTTTTCCTACACTTGGTGTGCCCTTGCATACGACAGACAGGTCGATCGAGCCTATGGAGGAGCGTAAAGGACATAGGAGCTTGGGCTGCGTTTAGTGGTTCTTGTAGGACATTCAGGTGTAAGACTCACCAGCTATTTACTTTCATTTACATGTTTCCAGGTTGTGGAACCTTTCGGGTTGTGTGCATGTTTTTCCCTTTTTCTATTCAGTTATCTCGTCAGTACTATTCAACACTATAATTATCTTATTTAGAAGGTGATTCATGACTGTCGTTGCATTATAGGTGTTTATACTTTGGATTCCTTTTTTTACTCTGCACTTCTATATTGAGTGGGCTATGTGTGTTTACAGGTACATCGGCAAAGGCATCCCTGATATTGTCATGCGTTTGACTCATGTCACCAGCCCCTGGCCTATGGAGGCGGGCTTGAGGTAGTTGAGGCTCGAGATCAGATAGGGTCAGGTCGTGACACTCAATGTGACTCT
This sequence comes from Viscum album, assembly GCA_963277665.1. Taxonomy (NCBI): domain Eukaryota; kingdom Viridiplantae; phylum Streptophyta; class Magnoliopsida; order Santalales; family Viscaceae; genus Viscum; species Viscum album. The sequence continues at coordinate 1,903,143,335 of OY728152.1, read as the reverse complement.
TTTTGGATTTGAGTGGTTTATTCTCTTAGTGATATTATATCCAATGTTGAAATCTTATGTGATCTTTCGAAAATGAAGGTAGTGATATCTTGGATAAGACATATGAATATATTTTTAATGAGGTTGTATGATTTGGATATTATAGATGATTAATTTGAGGTATCTACTGCTTGGAAGAACAAATGATTGGTTTGACTAATAAATTGGTTCAATTTTAGTAAAAGAATATGGTGGTAAGAATCTTTCAAGAGTTTAATGGGTGGATAATGTCTACATTGATTAGAATTATTCTAAACCCAAGAATGAGTTACACTATCTGTTGTGTTTTTTTGAGTGTTCTGTTAAGAGTTCATTTATGTATGGGTATAAGGTAGTAAATTATGGGCCTCATTCACTATAACCCCACAAACAAAACTACCCCACACTTGATATGTAGTATTATATTATGGTCTATGATATAAAGTATTGGATCAACTATCTATTTTAAGAGATATTTATTATATAAATGGATCTCAAGATATTTTATTGTATATATATATGAACCTTAAATAGAGACATTGGTTTGGACCTCTCTAGATATTAAAATTTATGATGGAATATTCTCATGGATGTTGAAATTTCATAGAGGTTGGCCTTAGTTGTTTGACACAAAAAAATGTGGGGAATTTTTATTTAGGAATGTTGTTTTATGAACCTATTTATATAATGGAATATTGATATAACCAAGGAGTGTTGTATGATGAAATTTTATAACCATTCTAATACATTTCATTCTTTGACCATGTAAAGACTATCTTGGAGTATGATTAAAATTTACATGTAATTTGAGATATGTTTTTTGGTATAAATTCCAATCCATGATTGAATTATGATAGAATTTTAATGATATATATATATGTGGAAGGTTGGTGGTCCCTACCACTATAAGAAAGGAGTTTATGGTGGTTGTGGGGGGGGGGGGGTCTCAACCTCTTGATGGGATGTTAACCCGGGTCGGAATACTTTTTACAATAATAATAGTTCTCACTTTTGATTTCGTTGCATGATTAGAGACATTGTAGAATATATTTCGTAATACATAACCTATTAAATAGAGATGATAGAGAAACATAGACCATTTGGTTTTCATTGGACACTTCTTGTTCCTAAATCGAAGTAGGATGATGTGATGAGGGAAATATTCACTGGACATTCAAGATCCCATTTGTGTTGTGATACATTATGGGTTTTAGTAGATTTTTTGATGTAGGTATCTCAAATCCTTCCAATCTAATATATATGATCAGTTAATATGGTGTAAAAAATCATATACCAAATGTAATCAATTTACACTAAATTCTAATGGGCATAGTATTGGATGAAACATCATATTTCAAATAACAACTATGGAAATGGTTAAAAAGAGGCTTGGGGACTATACTAGTGTTCAATATATTATAACACCCATTGAAATATAGGAAATATAAGAATATGATTAGGAATTTATAAGATATGATCTAGAGTTTCATGATTGATTTTTGTGGATCTTGGGAGGAATATCTAGCATTAACAGTGTTATCATATAATAATAACGATCCTGTTTTGATATTTGTATGGATCCACTTAAGGATTATATAGTTCAGTATTCCTTTAAACAATATAATTTATATAGGAAGGTGATTTAGTGGTCATTAGATCAATAATGTTGCAATAGACCACTAAGAAGTTGAAATTTGTTAGTAAGTGGAATGTCATTACCCAAAGAAGAAAACACACATATGATGCCCAAGGTGAAAATATTTGGAATATACCATGTAATATTGAGTGATATTTTGGGTACCTATATTGTTTGATAATTAATAATTGATGTTTTTGGGGAGTCTTATATCAGAATTATTTTGGAATATTCAATAATTTGGATTTAATTGTCAGCATGGATTATCAACTAGAACTTCCTTTGATTTTTAGGGTATTCATTATTTATGCAACATGTTTTAGCTCCAAATGTATTATTAAGACCCAATAACTAGAATCTAAAATATGCATATTGAATTAGATGGAGTTGTGTATTTTATGGATGTAGTTGTGTGCATCATGGATCAAAGTGAGATGTTTCTTCAATGATAAGTAGATCATATAAACCAAGTCACATTGTAGAATAAGTTTTTTAAAAATGGAAACATGAATGTGATATTTTTAAGTGATATTTTTGGGTATGAATTATTAGAGGGTGCCTTAGAGGCTCTTCTTGATGTTGAGAATCCTGGAGTGCAGAATTTTTAATGAGCCCCAATTTTGTAATCACATTTTTGAATTTAATTTTAGTATTTAATAGTATTATGATGGTTGAATTTGACCTGATCAAGATATTTCTGGAGTCATTGGTAGTTCAAAGAGTAGGAACTATGACCCTACAACTAAAATATTTTTGAAATATTGATCGAGTACCCAATGAATGTACATTGGGTAAATGATGGAAAATATAGTGGTAGTGTCCATTGGATTCCCAAATTCATTCCATTGGGTAATGTGATAAATAGTTGGTAGGGAAATGGGAATCCCATAAAAGCTAACTAGGTACCCAATGAACTTCGGGCTAGTATAACTTATAGATATTTATGTACTTTACCTTTGAAATACTATGTTAATAATTGTAATTATCTTTCCATGTTATCATGAACCAAACTTTCAATATTGATCTTATCCTTACTTTTATGTTCTTATTTATAGTCAATTGGTAGAAGAAATGGTTCTTTTCCATTTCATTATTGTACTTGGGTAAAAACATCCCATGAAAGGATTCATTGTTTTTTCTTTTATGGTTTATTATTCCTCTACCCCAAATCCCAAAATTAGTTGTTTTATAGATTTACTATATGTTTTTGAATTATCATCAATCAAATGAATACCTTTGGTGAGGTTTCTTTTTGTGGAACATACTAGGTAATCCTTAACATATTATAACATTTTGTTGGTTTTATATTAATTTTTTTTGTGGGTGGGTTAATATGTGTTTAATCATAATATATTATTATTAAGGGATCTTGGGTAGAATCTAAATGATGTAATATACCCATTGGTGATGGGTTTAGTGTCCCATATTAGTTGGGACTAACCTATGTAGAATTAGGAAAAATTGGGGTATGCCATAAACTGTGATTAATTAGGCTTAAATTATGTTATCTGAGATTGTAAGTATAGTTGGATTATTTTTATATGAAATTTAGTTATGTGTTATAAAATTATTTATGTGAGAAGAAGTTATATCTTGTGGAAGGATAATGTATCTTGAGTTGGAATTTTTCATGTGACAAATATCATGAAAGGGGTTATCTCTCTCTAGTGAAGGCATTGTATTGAGATCTATATAATGATTTTATAATCCTTCATTACCCTTGGGGTATAGGGATATTATTTTATCTTCTTTATGGTATAGACTTCTAGTTTAGGAATAGATTAATTTACTAGGGTATGGTTGATATTTTTTTTTGTGTGGCACTGTGATGGTGGATTTTTTAGGGGAATTTAATTTTTTTATTTATTCCACGATTTTTTTTATTTAGTTGGTTTTATATATTACACATTCTGTATTATTTTATTACTATTTAGTAGGTCTATTTTATTATTAATTCGAAAGTGTTTTTCAGGTACAACAGGTTGATTATATTACACACTCCTCCAAATTTTATTCTTGTTTAGGAGGTTATCTAGGTTACACCATCCTTAGGGTTTGATTTAAATTTTATCCCACATTTGATTTCATCTATAATTGAATGGTTATTTTTTATAATTTTTATAATTTGATAGGTTGAGTATTTTGGTGTCTTGGATAGTGTTTGTTGACCCAGCATCGGCGCATGTTTTTTATGGATTAATTATTATTCAACACATGTAGTTATATATTTTATTATATTATTTTAAATTCTTAGTGGATTTGTTACACTTGGTCTCATACATACACCCAAAAAATTCACATTGTTGGGTATAAAACATATTACTATTTGGAATCCAAGGAAGGTAAAATCTTTTATATTAGGTAGATGAGAATATAGATCCAGACATGGAGTTGGTGGCGGTACTAGAATATATTCTATGCTTTATTCCTGTATTGGATATACTTGTGTTCTTATATTTATTTTTTCATAAATTTTATATAATACAATGAATGTCCGGATAACTCTATTATCTTACTATAAATGTTTATTTGGGTTTTATTCAATAATTAAATAGGATATTTTTTCCATGATATCTTGAAAATGTGATTTCATGTTATATTATTTATTATTTTTTGGTTCTCAACAATTAACCGTATTTTTTTGTATGATATTTAGGGAATAGTAAACCATTATAGATCATGAACCTGGATTCTATTAGAATACCTATTTCATCTGGTGAGGTGTTGATGAGGCCATTTGGCCCTTTAGTCCAAGCATAAAAAGTAGGGTTGAAGAGTTGGCTCATGAAGCTAATACATTTCTTTCCAATATGAGAATTATTTCAAACTTATAATCATAGAAAAATTTATGAAAATGATAATTTTAAATATTATGGAGTTATATACTATATCATATTAGATTGGTATCCTCATTTTACATCTTTATATTATTTGAGATCCTAAATTTTTTTGGGGACAAAATTTATGATGAACATGACATATCATCCATAGATTTGTGGGAAGATGGAGGGTGTTATTATAATTTTGAAGGATATTCTACAAATTTGTGTTTTTATTTTATATGATCCTAGTAATAACATCCCCCATTGGTAAAATATTTATACAATAACAATTATTATTCACTAATTCACATGGAAGTATATGTGGAATTATATAGAGAGTCATATTTATTTCAATTATGTTAGGAGATGATGTTTGGTGAGAGTTATTTTGTGTCCAGTGTGGTTCAGAAAAATATATAATATGTTATATTTATTTAAAATCACATTATTTTTATAGAAACTACATAAAATACAGACACTCATAACCACTCATTAGATTATAGTTTTTATTAGCAATTATTTATTTTTGAATGTGTATCCTATGTTTGGGAATATATAGCTTGGATACTAAGGAATGATTTTTCCATATGACATGATTTTATCTTAGTTCATTTAGCTAATAGATGAATTGGATTATATATTATACTCTCTATAATGTTAGGTTTTCTTCCATAATAATTTCCAGGTTTCTTAGTTGAAAATGGATCAATCTAACCATGATCATATTTGGGTGTGTGAGAATGTTGAGTTAGAATTAGATAATTCCATAATAAGTGGACCAATTTGGGATATGTATTTATATAAGAGTATCAATAAAGGAAGTGATATTTATTGAATCAATGTTTTTTTGGAAGTGTAGGTTGATCCAAGTTGAGACTTTGTGGTAGTAGGTAGATATTCATTAACAGTGGTCAAAGCTATTCGTTGTTGAGAGTACCTAGTGAATTTTTAGAAATTAAAAGTCATATAGTGGGTAGAATTTTAATTATTTTGTTCAGGTAAGAGTGTTAAATTTATATTTTTATAGATATGGGACACAATAACAAATATTGAACAGATTGTTTGATTTTTTTTGATGTCTTATTTTGATAAAAGAGTATTTATATGATCTAAAAACTGAAAATTTATTTCAATATTAGATCCAAAATTTATTTTTTACATTGGTGTACTAGTATAATGGTTACCTAATTTCATAAAAATAATTTATAGGGGTTATAATAGGATATATAGTCACATGCATAGTCCAAGATACCATTCACAAGAATCATTCATTCATAAAATTCAAAACTATTAGGTTTTAATGGTTTCAATGTTGGTCTGAGACTCTATTCATGGGAACCATGTATTCTGGAAATTTCAGAATATTGTGTTTTCTATAGTCACCTATATTTCATTGAGAAAATGTATTATGACCATTCAGTCCGGTTAAATGATAGGATTTCATAAATTAGTGCCATAAAAACTTTCAATGCAAACCATTCTTCTACTCAAAAAATATTTGGATATTTTTTTATTTGAAAAAATAATTTTGGTGAACACTAATCCTTTCTATAATGGATAATCTGAGTGATTTATTGAGTTGACATAATAGTTATATGTATGAACTATATCTAGTTCTCAATATCTTAATTTCTTTTTTTAATCTACAAAATATATAAATTTTTTGGTGTAATATCAATGGATCATTGGATATGGATTGAATGATTTTGTTTTTCATGGATATGGATTAATGGATTCATCCCATTATCCCATTTTTGGAATAAAAGTGTGTAATTTTATTGAAAGACTTGACTAAGATGTTAGTTTTTATCTCTTTTATAATTTAGATAATTTATTCTATATTTTCATATATTATAGTTTTTAAGGACGATATATATTTAATTAACTTTGTAAACATTTTGATTTATGAAAAAAATTTGATTTCTGGACATTAATGAATTTTATTGTAAAAATAATGGGGTTCCACACATTTTTGTCTGAATCCAAAATTAATATTTACTATAGATATGTTTATTTTTTTTAATATGTTTATTTTTTTTAATATGTTATATTTTTCATTTCATTTTGATTGTAAATATAATTCTAAAATTACTATTACAATATCTTATGCAATCACATGGGGTATGTGTTATTTTAAAATGATCTAAATGATTCAGTTTTGTTGAAACCATTATGTTTCATCCAGATGGATGTGATATCTTAGAGAATGTGAATTAACATAAAAAATATTGAATTAACACGGTAAAATGTTGACACTAAATAAGATGTTTTTCAAAGGATGAATATGGATTCATACATTGGTAGAGATAGTTATCTATGGGATTTTAAATTATTTTCAATATAACATAGCGTGAGATAATTATTTTGGGTAAATACAGAGCTTCTATTAGACTTTGGGGAAAATAGTAATTTTCATCAATTTAAGAAAAAATAATGTTTTATTGTATTTATGAAAAATAGTTTTTTGGGATATAAATTTTCTAGGATAAAGCATCATTATTTGATTATTTTAATTTTTTCATTAATTTAATGTTATTAGAAAATTTTAGAATTCATTACAAAGGGATCATTGGAATTTGATGGTTTTGGATACTCTAATTTCACTAGTGCAGAAAAGGTTCTTCGATGTTAGTTTTTTTATTTTTAACATTTTAAATTAACCACATCATTGAAATTATAATTTTAAACATGTTTTTTGGAATCATTTATTTTAACTTATGTAAAAATATGTTTTTGATTGGTTATTATAAAATTTTCCAAAAAAACCCTTAATTATTTTAATTTATGGCTTTTTAGGTAAGTCATTAAATACCAATATAAAAAATATTTAATTATATTTTTTATGTCGATAAATTAAATAAATCATTTAATTTTTTTCAAATTAACTTCCAAATAAATTTTCCCCAAACATATAAAAAAGTAAAAAATTGAAATAGAAAAGTGAATGCCACTAGCTGTAAATAGAAACCAAAACACAATTTCAAAATAAAAATATTTACAAAAAAATATATTTCAAATTGCAGAATGATTACAATATGAAATTTAGTCCTCAAAATAAATACTAAAAATAGAGGTACACAAATAGAGAATAAAATATATGAAGTAATCCAATAATGTTCCTTGTAAATGATTTTCCTCTTTTTCACTATAATGGATAATGTAAAAAAACATTTATCAACTGAATGGATTGTAATCAAAATGTATTATTATTATAATTATAAGATTAGTAAGAAAAATGATTATAATAAAATAAAAGGTTGTATAATTTTTTTAATATTCTAGTGGTAATTATTTCATACATAAATTGTAAAACATATTTCCCATATTTGAATACCCATTATTTATGATTGCATTATTGGTTGAAAATATGTTTTAAATTAAAAATGAATATTTATATATATTCAATATAGTAGTAATTATTAATGAAATAATATTTCCTTACCCATATTTGATCTTTTTTTACCAATTATCAATTTTTTTGGTATAATAATCCCATTCACATTTTGAAAATGATATGTATAGAATAAAATAAGATGTTATTATAATATGTAATTATTTAAAAATTAAAAGATCAATCTTGAATACTTATTTACGGTTTTCTAACACATCATCACCTATTAATCCTAAAAAGTAATCTTTCACTTGTTTAAAAAAACATCCAACATCCATTGTACAATAATATACCAAAATACAACTTGAGTAGTTATTTAATTAATATAAATAAAACTACATAAAAATTTTAATTGATACCCATAAATATAAAGAATCATCTAACAATTAATTTCATGATTTTTAAATCCTTTAGCAATATATTCCATTCTTTTAACGCCATTCATTATTTTCATTATTAGAGATATAGATTCTAGTTCCAAAATCTAAACACTGATTTTATATCATATTGAATATAGAATGTATAAATATCCTTAAAAATTGACTTAAGTATTATGTTGGATCATTAACCTTGATATAATTGAAAAAAATATGATAACTATCTTACATAATAAATTCTTATATTACTATAATAACCAATATATCTACATTTACAAGCTCCACAATATGTCTCTAACAATTCCTCACAATCAAATCATGTTGAAACATATTAAAAACCATTGGCATCTCATAAAAATCCAACAACATAGATGCATATGATGATAATTTAGAAATATATTTAGAAAGCTGTTATTAGATATTAGTGAATATTTAATAGGTTATTTATTTCTGTGCAACATGTATTTAAATTTCATGTATTTCAATAAATAAATGAATATATATATATATATATATATAATTTTTTTAAAACAAACTCAATAGAAACATGAAATAATTGAAAGAAACTAAAATACCTAAGCGGTATGTTTTTAGAGATGTTTAGATTTCCAATTAAATTTTTTTGATGTTATTTCATATGTTGAATGTTATTTTGGAGAGAATTGTTTTGTTTCTTTAAGTAACTAGAATTACCTATACCCCTACTATGATATAAAAATATCAATATATGAATGATGTATGGTATCCTCAATATAATATATGATCTAACATACTAAAATATAATACTCAGGATCCTCATTGTAAAAATCATAGAATATGGGAATATATAGTTGAGGGGGAGTAGGAGTGACATATATATAAAGAGGTGGTGGAGTGGGATATGTAGCCTAAAAATATCTCTTCATGTTAGTAAAGTTCAACTATAATAAAAAATTAATCCCCCCTCCATCATCATTCCAATCTCTAAAATTTTACCTTCTAAAGAATCTCATATCCCTTATTTACATCCTTAATTGAGAATGTTCTAGAATAATGATTTTTTAAACAAATATAATGTTTTTTATATCATTATATACAACCTTGGTGTTTGGGATATCCTAATGATGTTGATAAAATATCCTTCCTAGCCTCAGTTATTATAGTCCCCTCTGATTTCTTTTTACCATGGTCTTTCTGAATTATATATTTGAAGTATTTCTTAGTGATGTACAAAATATAATTTGTTTAAAAATAACAGGAATAACTTAAATAACACAACATATTCTCCTCATCTACTAACGTTGAGAATTTTATTTGACATTTTCTATTTTCAGTCATATAATCTGTTTTTTATTTCTTATATCTAGTTGAGTGTAAAAGGGTAAATATATGATAAGCATGAAGACATGGGTTGAAATTTTTTATTTTTCTTCTATTATTTTCTATTATAATAATGAATTCCCTCGAATATAAAATGTACAATGATATATATTTTTTTATATATATTATATTCCTCTAAACTGTATAATTTAACGAAAAATAGTCATTAAAATGATCCTTTTTAGCGATAATATAATAAAAACATTAGAAAGTTTACATTGCATTTATAAAAAATATTCCTAACTAACTAAATTCAATAAACATATTTAAGGTATATTCATTAATAAAAGAATATACATCTGAGGGATTTTCATTTTGTCTTGTAAAAAAAATAAAATATGTAGTTGGATTTTGTTTAAAAACCCTTCTTTCCTAGCATTAAAATAAAAAAATTTCTTCGAAAATTATTTACATTAAAATATATAACATTTTATACAAATAGAAAAAAGAAAACTAGTTTAGTAAAAACATCCCATGATATGAAAAATTAAAATAAATGAGCATACTAAATTTTTTTCCCATTCTTGAACTAGTGTCTTGTTGTCAACACTTATCCAATTATAAATCCAAAATCATATTTTCACAAAACAATTCAGTGAAATAAAAACATCTATATTATTTCAAATTGGAACCCCTATGATTATAAATGTTATCCTACTCAATATTTATCTCCAATTCTTATTTGTGAGTTATTAATAATATAAGAAAAAGTGTGATACCACATTTACTAACCCTATAAGCCTTCTCTATCCTTGTGGAAATTGAAAGATTATATAAAGAAGGATGTGGAGCATAATAAATGAAAATATGTATAGGTTCCTATATAAAATATGAACGTAAATCAACTATTTTATATTACTTTATCTAGTAAATTAAATTAACAATTAAGACTATCAAAATCCAACCATTTCATATATGATTAAATAGAAATTATAAAGTAATCCAACAAAAACCAACACAAAAATTACATTATCATTCCTAATTTTTAAAATAGTTAAATATAATTAATAAAAAATCCTTGCATCATTTAGGATACATGTAATGTTATAGACAAAAATGAATTAAAATGAAATAAAATATTATTAAAATCCAACTATTACATTGAAATTTTAAAAGTGATTTTATAATTATAAAAAAATAAAATAAAATAAAATCACATTTGTTACATAATTTCATGAAAATGTTAAAAATAATGACAACATATAAGAAAAATAAGATGATATAAATAAAAGATAAAAAGATCTTAAATAAAAATTTATACAAATCCAATAGTTGTAGATATAATTGAAGAATTATAAAATGATAAAAACTAAACTAAAATGTACGTAATGCAGAGATTCTGTTTTTATTGTTTTCAGTCTAAAAATTTAATTATATAACAAAAAATAATAAACTAATTTTTTAAAATAAAATTATATTTTCAAGATCATTGGTATATAATGTATTTCCATTAATGTCATACTCAGACCATATTATCACATTTAAACTCGTGCAGCTCATTATCCATCTTGATGTTGTTGACACATCTTACCTACAATGTATGTTATTGTTTATCCACGGTAAATGTTTTTTCTATGATCATTAAATACCCATATATCTGTATTCTCTAATTAACAGTGTTTGAAAACATTAATATGTTATGTTATATATGGATGAGCTTCATTTGTATTATTTAATATGTATAAAAGTTCCAGCTTTATTTTTTCATCTTTCAATGATTCAATTTTCAAAATAATAATCCATTTTATACTAAAACTGAATAATTCACCATGAGAGATAAGAAAATTTATATTATAAAATACATGAAAGTAGTCTATATGATTCGATGAAACCCCATCAAAATATATTTCTCCTTAATGGAGGTTTCTTGTAGATATGAATTCTTAGTAAACCCTTCAATATCATAATATATCATTCATAAGGATACAACCAACATAGATATATATGACTATAATGTTTTATTTATCACACAAAATAAACCACTTAAATTTCCATTATATCCAATATTATAGTTCAATGTTAATTTCATTCTGATTAAGTGTATATACTAAATCACTATAAAAATTTTTCAATGAATTTAGATCCATATTTTTTTTAAGTGGATTTTAAAAAGTAACAAACCTTCATGATAACCATTATGACATTGATGTGTAGTATTACACATAATTTAAATGGTCCTATATATTATATAATGTCATGAAAATCATGGAACATAATGCCCATTAGCTTCAATTATTTTATTGAAACATAATTTTTAATATTTGATGAATAATCTTGATGAATTTTGATAACATAAAAACTCTATAAAAAACTATTTTTCTTCTCTTGGATGATTTATGATATTTAAGAGGAAAGTATTTTTTTCCTTTAATATTGTGATATTAATACAAATCAATTACAAATGACTAAAATTCAATATTATATAAAATTATACTTCATCTTACGTTTAATATCAAAAAATCTTTTTTATCGACATGTCACATAAATTCTACTCAAAATGAATCAAAAAATTATTTTGTTTGATCTCAATATATCTAAAATATAGAAGCCCATAAAATATAGATTTATTTTTATATATTTCTATCATTTTATATCTTTGTGTCTATCCAATTATTAAATCAATGTTTTTTAGTCTCCTAAAAGATAGATTAATTGAAAATGGATTTGGAGTGATATTAAATTCATGTGAGACATTGAATTCCATTTTTAATATCTAATTATATTTATACATATACATAATCCTTCCATTAACCATGTACACTATTTTAATCTAATGTTTTATTGGAAAGAATTACGTCACCTCTTAAAAAATTGGACATGCTTTATGCCCCTTAATGTTATATAAAAAAAATCAATAGAGAAGAAATTCATTTATAGTAATCATAATAAATGTATGATTTTGAAATTATTTATTATTGATTGAGTTGAAAACATTTATTCCATACTCCCATAAATGTTCCAAATAATCAATTAATAGAGACAAGTAACTTAAATATTGTATCTAGGATTCATAGGTGTATAAATAATATTCACATTATATGAATATTTTTTTAAAACAAAATAATTGCATAAATTTAAAATTAACAATGACACTTTTTATGAACTATTTTTATTATTAAGGCTCTGATATAGATTCATTTCATCTATGTACAACTAACGTCTATTATTTAAATCATTATTTCTAAATGGATAATTGTTTTGATAAATTTTCTTTCATTATATACAATCAGATCGGTGGGATAGTTTTTGAACATATATTAACTAATATATAAGGTATATTATCGTCTTTCAAAAATATTAATTTGAAAATAAACGATTCAAAAAAGAAATTATAGGTATATAAAAGATTTATTTTTCATGATTCGTGGTACATGACATAAATAATGCATTATATAATTAATTTCCCTTTAACATATAATGTGATTTCTCACAATGAGGATACGTTGAAAGACCTTCATATTCCTTACAATATAACACACACTTATTGAGGATGGAATGTATATTATTGTACTCCAATACCATCTAGAATAATATATTCTTTATTATAATTTTAATATAAAAGATCATAGTCTTCTGGGAGTATATATTCAATAACTATATAAATTCTATAAAAATCTTAACACTATATCCGTTTTGATATTTCAATTTCACTAATCCCAAAAATGTTTATAAACTATGAATTTCATATAACCATGATACAATAGTTTTTCAAAATCACCATATATGTTCTCAATCAATTTTGTTTTCTCTACCCCTGCACATCAATATCATGAATCGTTTCATTGAAATTATGATAACTATCATTTTCAATATCTCTATCATCATTGGATCTTAAATTTTACCTATTTTCAAAATGACAAATACAAGAAATATAAATTGTATTAAATCCATTGAAATTTAAATTACATTTGATTTCATTATTTTTATAACTTCTCATATTTGAACATTACATGAACGGATAGAAAAACTGGTCATCATTTATAACATTTTGTTTGGTAAATTTGTATAAAAACTCCACCCCCTTTTTCATATCACTTGTCCATAGTTTAGTAATCCAATGATGATTCATTATCACCCTAAAAAATTTCAATTATTAGTTATAAGTTACTATATTATATAATTTAATTTTTTTTAAAAATAACTATTCATAAAAAAATTTTATATTTATTATCATTTTTCTTGATGTAATGAAATATTATTAAACAAATTTTTTTAGAAGATAAAAAATTGAAACAAAGTATTTTACATTTCAATATTTTTCGTCATTTTTTTACAAAGTTATTTATTGAAATGAATTAATAAAATAATTATTATTTTTATTGCAAAAAACTAGTGAAATACTTATTTATTGATTTATTTTATATTTATTTTTACAAACATGTATATCTAAAAGTTGAATATTAAAATTTATAAATTATAAAGACAAATAATTTAAAACATTTATTTATTTCATAAATTATTTAATATATATAGTAATTAAATTAGAAATTGAAAATTAAAAAACAATCAATATAAAATTATTAACATAATACAAAACATTGATAATTTTTAACACATAATATAAAATACCAAAAAACAATTATTATAATTATATCTAACCGAATATTTACATGCTTATTGTGTAATATTTTTATTTTTCATTTTCTTTATTTTAATAATTAAATAAATAATTTTAATGAAACATAAATAATTATATAAAAAAATTATCTATGAATAATTACCCATGAACATTAATGTATAAATTTTTTATAGGAAGTATCATTTGTAATAAATATAAACAGATAAAAATATAAGTAATTTTATTTATAAATTTAAAATATATTAATATATATTATAAACATCCATTACAATATGATAATGAAATTACTAATTATTTCACATGTCTACTAAACGAATATTAATATTTCAACATTATTACAACCAAAAAATGAAATGATAATAATAGAACCTTTAATAATCAAAACCATATATGATATATGAAAAAATAATTATGATATAAATGTGTTCATAATGAAACAATGTTAATGAGCATGAAAAACTGATTAGTAATTTTCAATAAATTATTCAAATGTTTAAATATAAAAAGGGGGCTTTTAAAACTGGCATTTTTAAGAAATAAATGGTGAATAATAATCTAAAATGTAATATGCAATATTAAATTATAACAATTTTTATGAGTGTATTAAATATACAAACGAAAATTTTTTAAAGTAGCAAGAATATTTAATGTATACCCCTTATGGTGATTTAATTGAATATTCCAATGTTATTTTTAAATTAATTAATAATATATATTAATTTAATACAAATTAAAAGCAATAACGCATATTTTAAATACATTTAAATAATTAATCCATAAAGCATCATCACCTACTAATTTTTCTTATACTAAAAAGAAAAATCAATTTTTCATCAAAAAAATTTTCAATGAAAAAAAATATATCATAAAAATGAAAATGGTCAAACAACGGTTAAATAAAGAAAAATTGAAAAATTGAAGAATAATAGAATATATATTAATAAATTGAACGTTTGTATAGATAAAATATAACTAATATAATTTGTTAAATAAGAAATCATATTTTTTGAATGTTTCAACTTATATAATATGATGATTAAAAAATAAAATTTTTTCATTCAATATTTTTATAATGATAATTATAATAGGCTGAAATTCCTAAAGAATAACATTTTATTCAATACCATATGTGACACTCAAAAAATATCATATAAGAGAACATTATACCACAATAAATTATAATATATTTCTTTTAGAATAAATTTAATTTCTTATATCACTTGTGGTACATTGAATAATTTGTTTCTTTGATAGCTTGCGCTATTCACAAGACTGAGTTTTACTGAACAACAATATACTATTAATATTATTATTTAATATTATTGTTATCTCTTATCCTTTGGAATGATGGTAAAAAATATGATTACTTAAATTTTTAAAATATATATTTTACACATGCTTATTAATTATCTAATTATTTATAATAAAATAAGTATCAAAAAAATGTAAAAAATATATTTTGAAAAACAATTTTTTTCGACCAGACGGATTAATAGCCCTGTGATATCATAATTAAAAATAATTTTTCCCCATATATAAAATTTATATTAATAAATAACATTATTTTTTAAAATTGGTATATCCAAATTTTCTTAGGGTTAATTTATGGTATTTTCCTTTTTGAAAGGTTTCAATTTTTATGAATATTGAGAAATTCTAAATTTTAACTGAACATTTTCATTTAATTAAAATATTTTATAATTTTATATTATGTTTTTAATTATTTTTAATTTCAATATAGATCAGTTATACATCTATTAATCCAATCATTTCATCATAATCGATTTTATATTAAATTTTAATATAAAAATATCGAAAACATTTTATCATTTTCACCTAAAAAATAATATTTCTCATCGTGTCTGTGGGATTAATTTAAAATTAAAATTTTCTAAGAATGTGAATTATATTTGAAAAGTTGGATTCCATATTTGGAATTAAAATAATATATAATTTATAATAAGGTGAAATTATTTTTTGACAAAAATAAATGG
This sequence comes from Viscum album, assembly GCA_963277665.1. Taxonomy (NCBI): domain Eukaryota; kingdom Viridiplantae; phylum Streptophyta; class Magnoliopsida; order Santalales; family Viscaceae; genus Viscum; species Viscum album. The sequence goes on along the minus strand of OY728152.1, from coordinate 1,903,127,159 downwards.
TGAATGTGGTAAAACATAATTACCATAGTTAAGGTACAAATGGATTTATCGAGGCATTAAACTCTAATGATGAGAGTGAACAAGTATGAAAATAATAAATAAACATTAATAAAAGATATTATTTATAATTTTTTATATCCAATTCTCTGAATAATGAAATTAATTTCCACTTTTCTATAAATGTGACTCATATTATAAGTTATTTAAATAAAAAGAAAAAAACGATACCATGCTTTCATTTAATAACTTCAATGCTTTAGGATAAGAGAAAAACAATATTGTTTCGATTATACATATATTCTTTTGAAACATTAGTTATTTTTATCATATAATATTATCATTATTCTTTATATATGTATTAGTTACTTAAAATCCTTTAGAAATGCATAGAGAGTAATTATCTTGTTAATATGAAATTAAAATAACTAACACTAAAAACAATAAAAGTGAAGTAAATTGAATTAATTATTGTGTAATATTATTTTATAGATTAATATATCATGTTAAATTGATTTTAAAAAAATATAGTCAAATTAAATCATTATATTTATTTTATTGAATTAAATTTATGTGAAGAATGTAAAACATGATATTAATGTCGTATTATGATAAATTATATTTTATTAAATTATTTAAAATTAATAAAAATAATATATTTCTCCAATATATCTTTAGTTTTAATTATATATAAATATTTTCCATTAATGGACAAATTGTTTCTCTATAATTACTATAATGACCCCTAAATAGTACAAACTAGGTCAGTGTAGTTAAGGTTAAAACAATGTTCTTTCACGATAATACCCTTATGTCAAAAAAAATAATCACACATAGAATTTTTTTTGATAAATTTCTTTTCATAAATATCATAAGAGGATATAAATTATCCGACAAGTATAAATTTAATTTTTTCATAAAGGAAAATTTATCTTGGTTAGAAAACAAGTTACCATAGTGAATAACCAAACTGGTAAAAATAAGAAACTCATATGTTCTAGATCAAATTTTTTTCAAAATGGGTTTCCATGTGTTTTAGAGGTATTTATAAACTCTATAATCCTCATATCACATTAGTAATAAATTTTGGAGCCACTTTTGGAACTATTGTCCACCAAATAGTGAATACTTTTTGGGTATTTACCTGTATGTAAATTTTCCTAAACAATAAATGGTCACTCACTTCTCTCACTTATTCACACCTGTAAAGCCATTTAGATAATAAAAAACCTTAAAAAATAACTTAAAAAAATTCCACCCCATACTATTAGGATTATTTTTTTCATAGATAAATCCAAATAAATATTTAGATCAAACATACAGAGGATACCTGAAGAATAGGTAATGTTCTTCAACAAGTTTCTTTATTTTACTTCATTATCCACCTGCTTTAATTTCAATTTAGTCATGATGATACAATAAAATAATTATATCAAATATACTGGGATATTTTTATAACAAATTAATGACCTAAAACCATCATCACTTCAATATAATGGGTTATAATATAATCATTCACATGTAGGGTGGATTACCGCCTCACGAACCGATGTGTTTTGTTTTTCCATTTCCACCTCTCAAGGTTGGGTATGATTATGGATATAAAGTATATATATAACATTTTTAACATATATATACATATTCATTCACTATAACATACATACATATATATATATATATATATTACCTTAAATTACATATGATATTAGATAATATCACTCATGTGTATTACAGACTATCACTACACAAAGTGATTTGATTCGTCTTTTACTAACGCCTCACATGGAAGGAGATAAAGATAATTTTAATTATTATAGATGATATAAATAAAATAATTATCATATAAAGTACATTTTTATAATTATATTATGGAAATATTTATTATTTTATTGTTTTCCTTTTAACTCATGTAAAGAAGATAAGATCTTTCTTGTACGTGTGGACTACCGCCTTCACGAACCGATGTGACCCTATTTTCAACACAACAGAAAATGGATGGTATATATATGTTTATAATATTATTTAATGATATTATTATCATTATTTGAATGTAAAATATTTCTTACCCCTTTTCCATAAAAATTGGTGAAAAATTGAAATGTTACTAATGCGTACGTACGACCTACCATCTTCTTGATCACAACATACTTCATTTTTCATAACCATCATTCATGATTGGTTTTAAAAGTAAAAGTTTTGTAAAAATAAGTTAATAATGTAATAATTATTATTAATTAGATTTTATATCTATTAATATACACACGATCTAGATCATTCATGAGGAAACATACATTAGAAAACAAGATAATTAACACCTGAAATAATGAAAACAATGAAAGCTTTTTAATGAATGGGTAATTTGATGTTATAGAAGCATCATATATGACTTTATAAATATTAATATCTTATTTATAATTTATTGAAAAATTAAAAACCATAAAAATATATGTTTATTTAATTTTCAACAAAAATGATGCATGATGTATGCGATTTCATAACTCAATTTCTACTCATTGGGTTATAATTCAACTCCATTGATTATGTCATGATATGATTATATGTGTAATTAATTTTTATTTTATTATCTTGTATTTTAATTTATTTTAGGTTTAATTATAGTTAATAAATATAATATAACTATTTATTAATTCTCACTTCAATGTTATGATCATTTTATGTTTTTATTTTACAATCTCATTCTATTAAAGAGTTGATATTCTTGAATATCAGTTGAATGAAATCAGATGATCATTTTCAAATAAAACAATTTTATTTTATTCTCCTATGGTGATTAAGGAACCAATCCATGTATTGGAACTATTTACCACCATTCGGGGTTTTAAATCATCTAGAATAATTTTTCTAAGAAATCTAACTTCATTTCTATATTTGATTAGAAATACATTATCTACCAAAAACATTTTTTTAATTTTTTTTGAAATATTTTAATATTTTAAAAATTATTTATCAAAACAATTTTCACTATATTTTATTCTTTAATTTTTTTAAATTTAATCTCTATGTCATTTTAAAAATAATACATCTTTGGATTTTACTAAAAAAATAAAAGGAAACATAGTTTTAATGTGTAAAACATGAATAAAATTTACTACCATTATATCCCCAAAATTATATTCAATATTTATTAATATGTATCAAATTTTTTTATCATGGAATATTATATTCAAAATGTTTTCTAAAATTTTATTTTTTAAATATGATTTTCAAACAAAAGGATTTTGGAAATTTTTTTCAAAAACCAAATGAAATATTCCTCCATATTGTTTTAAAGATAATTTTATGGTATTTATATTCATCAATAACATAATTCCTTTTTATTAATCTAATAGGTACGGTCATTATTGATATAATACTTAATCTTTAAATAGATATTTATTATCATTTTTACTAAAAAAGTATTAACATTCACTCCCCTAATTATTTTTTAATCAACAACTTTATATTTAAATGTTGACCTTCCTGTGATAATTTGATATTAAATTTACCCTAAATATCCATATTATATATAAAAGATATATTTATATCTTAAACTTTGTATCATTTATACATATGGTGTATTACAATCAAAATTATTTGATATATAGTGAAATATTGATTAATCTATTTCCTTTACTCAATACAGACACTTTATGATAACGAATATTAATTATGAATTAAATTAATTTGTCAATATATGAGAAATTATTAGGGAAAAAATGACATATGTTTTGGACAAGTAAATGGAATCTCTATGATGAATCAGTTGTCTCATTATATGAAATTATTTGGTTACAAACCCTAGGCATTTGTAACCAGTATGTTTTAAAAATTCCTGTGAATGTTCTTGACAGGAGTCTGCTAACATGTCTTGTGAAATGTATTAATGAAAAATGTATCATCTACTTGGGAAACAGTGAATTTAACATTTAAACATTCGCATTTTTTCATTTATTATAATTATCGTGGATATTTTCAAATTGATATTATATCTAGAGACTTTTCATTATCATATTACTAATTATATGGAATTTAGTTAAGTAACTTACCATTCCATATTGATCATTACTTATCTTATCATGATTATCATGTTATTTAAATGTAATATCATTTTTGTTATTTATCATTCTATTTTTACTATGATGATTTATTCAGGATATCATCTGATTTACTCATCCCTTATCGAGCATTTGGGATCACCTGTATTTTGTTTCCTTTCCACATGATTCAATAAATATTAATATAACTAAGATGTAGAGACACTATATATAGAATAAAGTAAGAATTCAAAAAAATTATGTTGCAATATTTTTATTCAATTTTATTTTAATACTCAAATATATATCTAGTATACCAGGACTACTAAACTATTCTATCTTTTGGGCTAAAGTTCATTGAATCATATGCCAATTAAAAAAAGTAAGGCACCAGCTTTGGGATTCTATGGTTGGGGTCAGTATAGTGGGTATTATAGAAGGTTTAGTAGAAACATAAGAAACTGGATATTTCAAAACATATATTAGGTAACATAACACTATGATAGATTTTAAAGTTTAGTATAGAACATCATTCTAATGATTTGGTAAGGTTGAGATTTTATGGTTTTCCCCTAGAAATATATCCATATAAAGATACTACAAATGGATGTGATTTTGGAATAGATATACATATCAGTAATAACACTAAAAATGGTGGGTAGTGCCTAAATCAAGTATTAGTTAGTATATGATAATGGGCCTTACTATGCACCTCATTTGACACTATCAGTAGATATGATTTAGATAATTAAATTTTTAATACAGACCATTTTAATTGATTTGAATTAAAAATAATGACGAATGACCCCGGTTAAACCACAAAATATGGAAATACCAATGTGGAAATAAAATAGAATAGTTATTTAAGTATTTTTATTCAAAAAAAATCATAAAATTTTAATTTATATATACCAATTGTATTTTCGTTACAAGTAACATAAAACATCTTTGTATTTTTTTTAAAATCATATATGTCTTTACTATCTTTTAAATTATCAATACTATAATGGGTTAATGAGTTTAAGAATAATTATATGTTTGATGTCTTAAAAAGAAATTTTTAGTTTTTATGTGATGAATCTATACTAGGATTAAGGATAGTTTGGTGAAATTTGTGGAAGGTATATGTTTTAGTGGAAAAATAATTTTACGAATAATGATTTAAAATTTTATAGACATAGGTTTAAGGTATTCATATCCTTTATGGAATAAGGGACTCTACCCGACTGTTGAGGACTCAACATTTGCACCCAAAAGACCAGTCATAAAATTAGAGCAGAGGAATATTTTCACGTTATCATAGTAGCAATGTAGGATGTACTATAGAAGGTACTATTTGGTGGTGTAGAATCCGAAACTATTCCTCTACTTAGGATTTCAGACCATTGTTTGGTTCTTGATCCCATTATGGAATTCATGCCACCTAAGTAATTTAGGCCTTCAAGGATTTTAGGATACCTCATGGCCATCAGGTCCCCTCAAGCCCTTCAGGCCACATGAAGTTAAGCTTAATGGACCAGGAAGACTCTATAAGAAACATGATCCTGGTGAAAATTCAGATAATGGGCATTTACTAGAGAAGGGATAACAGATTTGGATGAATGAGAGGGTATGCCATTTTCCATTAGGATGAGCATGTACATTCATGTAGATCCTACCAAAAAAACATGAAAAGGTTGAGAAATGACATTGATATGTGGACACTAGGGAGAGTCACTTATAAGTAGTAATAGTTTGGATGAATTCCACTATGACCTTTAGGTCATCTAATGTCATGAATGTTATGAGCCATGTAAGGTCTCCCCTTCAACCCTTAAATGGGGGACTATTAATAATAAATTAAAAATGTATGGCCTTTATGCCATTTTAAGAATAACTTTTAGTGGTGATATGATCATTAATGACTTCATAATAATTAGATTATTGGGATTTTGAAATAAATATAATAATTTTTATTTAAAACTTTATCATAGGGTTATTTAATGATTTCATTTATTTCAATAATGTCCAATATATTTTGGGAAATGATATATAAATTATCGTAATACATTATCTGTGAACGGAAAAACAATATGCCGGGAGACAACCTGTCACATCCAAAAAGGTGGTGGGGCTAGAAACCATGAACTATGCCGGATAAGGGTTTCACACCAACAACTGGCCTATGTGATGCCTTGGATAAAGTGTGATTACATTTAACAAAATGATTTCAAAAATAAATATTAATGATTAACCAAATATTTAACTTTTGTGTTTTAGAGATTTATTTATTATATTTTATATATTGATATAAACATATTGGTTTTCAAAAATATTTATAGGCACACATAATGTCCTATTTAATGGATCATACGGTCTGTTAAAAGATAATTTTTGTTCTGTAGAAATAAAAAAATCATTTTTGTATGTTGATTTATTAGAGTATGGGATGAATTTAAAATTGATCAAAGTACAACCAAGGGATTAAATCATTATTATAAATTAGATATTTATGAATAAAAACTATTTACTTATCTTAGTAGATATTAAAATAAATCTTCAACTTTATCAAAAGGATATTAAATCGAAAATGTGTCCTTGTGACTTTCATATCATATAAATAAGATGGTATTTTAAATAATAACATATTTATGATTTTGTGTCATTTTAATTTAAATTTATCATTCAAAATCTTGTGATTAATAACTTTTATCATTCTATATAATTTATATATTCTTTTTTCTTTGTCCACATGTTTACTATCCACCAATATTCTTCTATGTTGAAATAGAGTTATATTTTATTCCATAAATCCTTGGTCCATCATACTTTATATTATTAAGAAGATGTTTTGACAAAATTTTTATAGATATGGGATTTCAAGAAATGTATTTTTAAATATAAAACACTTTATAACTGAGATCATGTTTAAATTTTAATGGAAGTATTTATTTATGAATTGGATAATGTATCACCCTAAAATTATAAATGAAAAGAATTTCATTCAATAATAATGGTGACATGAACACACATAATTAAAAGGCTATATATAACCCCAAGTCATTGAAATATATATTTTTAGAATAAATTTAATTTTTTTGATAGATTATGATACACACAATATTGAGTTTCATTGATAGAATGCATTACATGCAAGAAAAAAGTGTTACAAATAACAATATAATATTAATATTGTCACATAACATGACTATTATAACATAGTTGTTGGAAATGCTGGGAAGAATAAAATTAAATAAATTATTAAAATAATATTTTACAGATGTTTATTAATTTGAAATTTATTAGTTATAATATATATAATTAAAATAAAAATTCATTTTCTAAAAAGTATTATTTTTTTTCTAAAAGATGACTTAGATTAACTTTTCATAGAAAAAATATGATTAATTTTAACCAATTTTAGAAAACTTATATAGAAAATAAACATCATTTTTGAAATCTAAATATTGAAATTATCTTAGGGTGACTTTTTGGTATTTTTCAGAAAAGTTTCTTTTTTATGCATAGAAAAAAATGAATAATTTTTATTTATGATGTTAAATTATGTTTTTAAATAGTTATAAATTAAAACTTATTAAATTATAAATATATTAATACATTTTATATAATTGGAATAATTTTTATATTGATTTTATAACAAAAATCATTGTAAATATATAAATATTTTCACCTTAAAAATATACTTTTTCAAAGTATATAATGATTAAAATTAAATTAAAATTTTCCACTTATGTGAATTGAGTTTTGAAATATGGATTATATATTTGTTATCATTGTAATTTATAATATATAATAATGTCAAATTAATTTTTTACCAAATTGAGGGGTGAATTCGGTTAAAATTTATTACCACAATTAAGGTAAAAAAGGATTTAGCAAGGGTTAACCTTGAATGATAAGAGTGAAAAAGAAAAATATTATAACCTATTATTTATTTATTTAGATTATATAAAAATTTAAAATTTAGTTATCTATAATATTTAAATTTACTTCCACTTTTCATTGAATACGACCCATATAATAAGTTATGTAATGAAAAACACAAAAGGATACATTTTTTCGTTTCAATATCAATAATTTTTTCGAATAGTTAACAAAACAAAATTGTTTTGTTTATTATTTTTTTAAATATAAATTTTTTTATGATAGAAATTTATATTTGTTTTTTATAGATGAATTAATTACTTAAAATGCTCAAGAAATTCCAATGTAGTAATTGTTTAGAGAATAAAAAGATAAATAATTGATACTAAAAATAATAAAAGGCATTTAAAATGAATGATTTATTGTTTTAAATTATTTTCATAGATTAATATAAAAGTTTTAACATGTCTAAAAAAATATATTCATATTTCATTATTATATTATTATTTTAAAACTAAATTTAAATGAGGAATGTCAAAATTGCGATTAATATTATTTTATGATAAAATCTATTTTATTGAATAATTTAAAATAACTAAAAATTCAATATTCCTAAATGTTATTTTTAAATAAAATGAATAATAAACCATGTCATATTAATCAACCACTTATTCTTTTATAATTCCTATAATGAGCAATAAATACAAAAAACTATGTAACCATAGTTAAGGCTAAAATTGTGTTTTTGCACGATTATGCGCTTCTGTTAATATAAATTATCAACGCACATAATTTTTTTATTTTATATACTGGATTTAATATATATAATCTTTGGGTATAAATTAATTAATAATTATAACTTTAATTTAGTCTTAAAGGATAAATTACATAGGTTAGAAAACTAGTTACCTTAGTGAAAAAAGAAAATACTAAAAATATGGAAACCTATGAATTTAAGAAACAAAAGGTTTAAAACATGTGTTTAATTAGGTTAAAAAGGACTTTAAAGAAAATATAACACCTAAAAGCCTTAAATAATATATTTTAGTTCCAGATAAGTTTGTAATGATCTCCAAATAGAGAATACATTTCGGTATTTGAAAGAAAGAAACTCCTCCTAAACTATAAAATGGAATTCGCTCCCCTCACTTCTTTAAATTGATCACACCCTTTAGATAATCAAAACCTAGAAAAAATAACCTCTGAAACTACCATCGATAATTTTATATTATTTATTTTAGAAATAAATAAACCCTTGGATGACTTCAGTGCAAACCTGAGGTGGATACTCATAGAAGAGGTAATGTTCTTCAAAGAGCTTCTTTATTTTACATCTTTCTCCACCTCCTTAATTTGTTATTAAACTGAGATGATAGAATAACCTCATTATATAAAATATTCATTTTTTGTAATAAATTAATGACTTAAATCCATCTCCACTTCAAATAAATGGGTTACAAAACCATCATCTGTCTGTATAGAGGACTGTTGCCTCGCGAATTGTTGTCATTCATTTTTCAATTTCCATATTTCATGGATACATATAGTGATGGATCTATATTATAGATATTATATTTATACCATATTTATATCTTTTTAATAAATATATCATATATTTTTTACATTATATTATTTATGAGATTGGATAACATCACTCATGTGTACAAAGGGCTTCGTACTGACAAATGGATGTTATTTGTCTTTCATAAACGATTCAAAAAGAAGGTGATAAAGATAACGTTATTAATAATGTATTATATAAATAAATTTATTATAATATTATGTAAAATTTTATAATTATTCAAAGATAATATATATTATTTTATTTCTTTCCTTTTCACTCAAGTAATAATGATTACATCATTTTTGTATATTTGGACCACCACCTTCACGATTATATGTGACTCTATTTTAATAACAAAAACACATGGATGCTATATATAAGTATATAGTGTAGTAATAATGATATTATAATCATTATTTCATGGTAAAATATTAAATATCACCTTTCCAAAATGATCGGTGAAAATGGAAATGTTACTCATGCGTACACATGCTCCACCATCTCCATGATCAAAACATACTTTATTTTTCGTAACTATCATTTATGATTGATTTTAAAAGTAAAATAGTTTCAAAAATAAGATAATTATATGATCATTATTATTCTGAAGATGGTAAAACTATAAAATATACACATTATCCTGATCATTAATGATGAAACAGACATTATAGAAGGAGAAAATTAAAATCCAAAATAAAGAAAATGACTAATGGTTATTAATAAATATGTAGTAATATGTTTTAAAATGGACATATATAATATTATAAAAATTAATATGGTTCTATTATAAGTATGTTTCATCTTTAAAAACACTATACAATATGAAAAGTAATGATCAACCAAAATAAAGCATGAGGTATGTGATTTCTAACTTCAATTTCCACTCAGTGGGTTAAACATTTAGTTTGTTGATTTGGTCATGCTAAGATAATTTGTGTAATAATATTTCACTATCTTATATTTTATTTAAAATTTTTTATGTGTATTTAGAGTTGATACATATAATATTTTATTGATTAATTCTTACATCAATGTTATAATCATTTGAAGTGTTTATTTAACAATCTCATTATAATTGTGACTGGTTGTTCTTGAATATCAGTGAAAGGAAATTACTTTACCATTTTTTAAGAAACACATTTAAATTAAATATCACATGATTATTAATGAACCATTTAAATTTTTCGTACCATTTTTACATTATTCGGTACTTAAAATGTTTTTTAAATTTATCCATTGAAATCTAATTGCATTTCACTCTTCAGTTGAAAATATGTTTTCCTCTAAAACCATGTATTTTAAAAAAAAATAAAAAAGTTTTAAAATATAAAAAATTATTTATTAAAGTAAATATAAGACATTTTTAATCTTCTTATTTTTATTTGAAGGAATCACTATGTTGTTTTCTAAAAAATTCCCACTTAGATTAAACCAAAAAAGTGAAATAAAAATTTGTTTTAACATGTATGACATAAATATAACATCTAGTGATCATGACCACTCTAATATTTTTAATATCTCTTTATAATCTTAAATGGTTATTTTCATAGAAAACTATTTTGTATATTTTTTTTCTAAAAATTTAGTTTTTTAATGTTATTTGCAATGAAAATTATTTTCAATTTTTTTTAAAAATGGAAAGTATATTTTCCATATGAATGTTTTTAAAGATATTTTTAGGTTATTTCTCTTCATAATTGATAACAACACATTATTATTATTCCAATCGTTATATTTTTCATTGATAATATCCTTAATCTTCTTCCAAATGGTTTATGATAACTTTGACCTTGTAAATTATTATCATTAATTTATTTTATTAATTTTTGTAGTGAATAATATTCCCTTGAAATATTTAGTTTACTATAATCACTATGCATTAAATTTACCCTAAATATCAATATAATTTGTTTTGAATATATTTATGCATTAAACAATATATCATTTCTATATATGGTGTATTGTATTTAATGTTATTTGATATATAGGGAAATATTGATAAATCCCTATACTTTACTCAATACAGATACGTTATTATAAGAAACACTTTTTATAAATCAAATATATTATTCAATACGTGAGGAATGATTCAGACAGTTATGAAATGGTTTGAAGACACATTAATAAAATCTAGTCAATGCATTAGTTATATCATGAGATTAAATCACATGAACACCATTCCTATGTATTTATAACCAAGTTGATTTAAACTATCATTCAAATGGTTCTAAAAGTAGTATACAAAACTATATTATAAAAGGTATTGATGGAAAAGGTATCATGTACCTGAGAAAAATGGAATCCAATAATTAAGCATCACTTCCATTCATGTTATTAATATTATACATGATATTTTCATAATGATACTGTATTTGGATGTAATTTGTTATTAATATTTTGATTATATGTCATGTTTGTTTAGTTATTTTCCTTACCATATTGATTATGAAATCTATTATAATGATTATAATTCCATTTAAATGGAATGTGTGTTCAGTTATTTACCTTTCTATATTGATTATGATTATTTATTCATGATAGCTTCTAGTTTACATAACCCATGATGATAATTTATGCTCACCATTATTTTGTTTACTTTCCAAAAGATTACATGAAGTTTAATATTATTGATATCCAGGGATATTCTAAATGGAATAAAGTTATTCTTAAAAAAATATTTTTCAATTTGTGTATTAAATTATAATTCAATACTCAAGTATGCAACTAGTTTACTAAAAATACTAAAATTTTCAATCCTTTGGGACATGATTCCTTGTTTCTTATGACAGTGTAATAATGTAAGGCACAGGATCTGGGCAAATGGGGTTATGTCTACTATAATAATATAACCTATAATAATATTAATCATAGATAGTGGATGATAAATTAATTTGTGTTTCAAAGTAACAATAATAAAAAATGTTTAACATAATGTTTTATTAATTTTTTACTATAATCTACCACGCCCACATATTAAATATTATAAAATAAAGAAAAATAAATAATATACGAAGAGGAAGAGATAAAATAGTGTCAATAGAAGACATAGTGAGATCAAAGATAGTTGTTAATGACAACAGATGGAGGAATATAGTGGTTAATGTCAACTAAAATATATTTTACGATAAAATATTGAAGAATATACATTAAAGTCTCTCAATAAATAAAAAAAAACTAGAATCACATGAATGAAAAATTGATGCTTCCCAATATATCAAAAAAATAAATGGCCTTAGATATTAGTTATTAAATAACCGTTTCCAAAAAAACACCTCCATTTTTTATGTTATTTACACAATAATGATGTAAAAACCCTTTATAACATCATTTTTAATTAAAATATATGATTGATCCATAATTTTAAATGTATTTTAATTTTTTTTACTTTAACATTGAATCTATTTTGGATATATCATATAGTTTTTGGCATATAATATTAAAATTTATTTTAAATAAAGGGCATTAGAGTCATTAATAAATCCTATAATGTTTATACTAACCCACTATGCAGTATTGTATACATGATATTTTATGATATAAGTAAGGAAACTAAATCATTTTTGGTTTATGGTGTGTCGTAGTTCTATATGGGTGTTTGGATAATAGATATGGTGACTTCAGATTTGAGGATTTTATTTTTTGTATGAATGTATCTCAAATTATTTACAATAAATATTATCTTTTTAAAATAATTTTTTTCAACTTATAAAGTTCATTTTAAGTGATTTTATTTATATTTATTTAATATCATCAGGAGATTTTTAGTTTGTTATCATAGGGAAATCATTCCATAGGATATATTATATCATAATAAAATTTTTGACAACATTTAAAAATTATAGGAATGCACTTGGGGTTATATAGAACCATTGGACAGGGGTCCAGATTCAAATTCCTAGGCTATGGTTTTATACACATTATTTTTATTTTTTGAAATATTTTTTAGAAATAATTATTCCCTTTAAATCTCATTTAGTCATATTAAATCATTTTCTACCTTTTAAATGTAATGATAGATCAATGAATTATTTGATTTCCTAATTTATTCACTACTAACACAACTTGCAACATTTAACACAAAATTCATCATATATTAAATAACACTATAGATTGAAAACACAAAAAAACATACATGATTTTTTTAGAAATGGTTTATTAACACCCTAACATATCAATTTGAAAATAATTAATTAATTTATAAACTATAAATAATTTCATGCCTGAAAAAATAATCATGAACCCATTTAAAAAATTATATTATATATCATAATTCATCATTTAACTAACAAAACCAACTTTTTCACAACACAATATCATAAATTCATCTTTAAGACACAAAATTAAAAAAATAAAATATAGTTTCTAGATATTTATAATAATATGTACAATGTAAATATCATTCTACATTGAGTATATGAATAATATATAATCACATAACATCTTTAAAAATCCATAATGATTTGTATATTCTAGAAATCGCCACACAAAATATATTGTCCAAATTATCATTGATATTAATTTTTGTAATTATTTTATTATCCTTAATAAAAAATTAATTTAGCAACAAATATTTTTCTTGAACAAAAAAAACATAACTCTTTCATTTATTACATAATTTTATTAGTTTTATTATGACTGATTATTTCAATTATGTTTTATAATTCTATTAATAAATTACACATTAGAACAAAACTAACTCAAAATTTAATTGTCTCTCATAATGTTAAAATTACACATACCCAACACATGAATCACTAAAATAATTTAATTAATCTTCATGAAGATTATAGTGATCACCTACCCATCAATCAATAAACCAATACTTCACTCTAGGATCATATATCCAATGTTGACTTGATTTTTAATGAATAAAAACACTAACAAACTAGATGATTAGAGATTTATTTTAAAACAATAGAAATGAAACCATATTACCTTTATATAAAAAACTATTTTGTTTTGTGTGATGTCATCATTAATAAAAACTATTTATTGGTTAACTGTATTACATACAATACTATGAAAAAGTAAAAAATGATTGGTTTTATTAAGGTATAAAATTACCATAAAAATTGAAAAACATTATGAGATAACTAAATAAACAATTATTAGAAAAATAAAAAAATAATAAAACCATAAGTAAATAAAAATATTACATGCTTGAGATTATAATTGTCTCAATATTCTATAAATAGAATATTACTCCTCATAGCTATAGAAAAAATGAATCACAATAAACATATAATACACATCTTGAAAAAATAATTACGGATATATATAAGTTATTTTTACATTAATATAAAGAAATATATTGTAATTTTTAAGGGAAATATATAATTTATATGTACATCAGTCATATATGTTCATTAAGAGTATGGTTTCTCAAAAAAATTACCTTATGAGTAGTTTCCGACACTTGGAGAACTAGCATGGATAGAATCCACATATACTAAAGAAGTGAGCCTTAACACATAGTTGTTATTAAGAGTTTTGGATAGGAATTGGCTAACTATTTTGGTTTATTTTTTAATAAACAAAACCTAAAATAGTCTTAATTAAAATAAGTAATGATCATGAGTTGATGAAAAAATATTTCTATTGAATAACTGGATGTATTTATTTTTATTAGAAAATTTCAAATCATCAATTTAAGAAGTATCAATTCAATGAGATAAAAATTATCCTCAACACTCACTTACTTAATATTAGAAAAATTGATGAATAATCTATAATAAAAGTATAGGATAAATTTCATGATCACTATAAAGAATTGGATCATACTAGATATAAAAATAAGTAGTTTTTAAAATTAGTAATGACAATGAAGAAAATAAACTATTGAGCGGAAATTTAAAATTTAATAACTAAGAAGTAGTTTAAATATAATTAAATAACATCCATCCCAGCCCCAAAGAAGTTTCATAAATTTACCCATTAAATCATTAGTCTTGCATTTATGAAAATATCACAATTGAATAAGGGGAGTTGACTAATAAAATACGGATTCAAAAAGAGAAAAATAGTGAATAATCTACTATTAGTATGTGAATAGATTCACACATATAAAAAATAGGTATCATAATGGTAATTAAGATATTTAGAATAATTGAGAATAAAGAACACTTTTAATTAGAAATAATTACTGAACAAGAACAACTTACGTGTTAAGAACATGATTATGAAAAAAAATGGCTGCATAAGAATAAAAAAAATAAAAAGAATGAGAAAATATATTTTTTCATACAAATCCACCATAAATAGTTCATTGAACACCATTTGGTCAATCCATGGTTGCAACATCTGACCTAGTAATTAGGGTATTTCAAATGTTTGTTGAAATTTGGTTGATAATTGGTATTCTACTATCCCTATAGTAGCAATAATGCATTTTATCTCTCTTTATTGGCACATCATAAATACCTTGATTTTGGAGCGAACTAGGATATTTCTTATAAGATGAATTTTTTTTCCTTTTTTATATTATAACACAGAGAAAAATTTCAACCAAATTAGATAAATCATTAATAATTTAAGGTAATAATTGTGATTTTATTTTTTGGGACATGAAATTTTTCCTCGAATATATACATCAAATTCAGCTACTTGGATAAAATTCTAAAGGAAAAAAATTATGTTTGAAAATAATTTAATTTAATTTTCTTTAAGAATTACTCAATTTTAAGTAAAAATTCATGTTTAATTTGAATAGTATTATTTTCCCAGTAAAAAATTTAATGTAACATGGTCAAATATATATGGACTGTAAATTTTTCCATTTGAAGCCCAACTTCTGTATATTAGTTTGGGAGTCATTTATTAATCCGAAATCAAATCATCCTCCTTAGAATTTTTCTAATAAGATAATGAAATTTGAAATTAATATTTTGAATAGTTAGTATTCTACCCTATGATTTCTAAATTTCACATGCTTAATACATTTTAAAAAATGTTAACATATATGATGAGAAATTAAGTATAAATAGTAAAATACATTAACTAAGGATTCTATGAATACTAATACAAATAAACACCCATAAAAATGTAATTATAATTATTCACTTTTAGTGTCGAATCTGTATAAATTGTTATTCGAAATATGATATCATTGGGATTATATGGACATTCATAATATACTATTATTAGATATAAGATTGAATAATGAAATTAACTACAATTATAAAATTTTATATATTAAATTGAAATTTTATTGTTATAATTTAGAAATTAAATTGTTGAGAGAAAATAGACATAACAATATTATGAAATTTATTTAGAGTGAGATAAAAATGACATCGTTTATTATAAATCATTCTTTTGAGGGTAATTTATATGATATTGAAAACAAGGCAGGATAATTGGTGATTTCCATTAACTAAGACCCAAATTAAATTCAATTATTAAGCCTTGAGAGAAATCATCTTCATGGTAAGTTAAAGCTCCTGGAAATAACTACAAGATCCTTGCTAGCTAAATAATGTCCCATGACTACCAAAATCTATATCCCATCATTAATAATTATACATATGTTTTATGGGATTTTTATGTATATTTTTTGATGATATAGACATGCTATTATTAGTATAATAAAACATATTTTTTGAATTTTTATTTTTATTTGTATTTATATACATTATTAATTTTTATCAAAATTATTATTTTTAAAATTATTTTATAAATTTTACAGAATTTTTTTAACATTACAGTATTTAGAAAATTCAATGAATGGATAGAATATAAATAAACAAATTCCAGTATCATTAAAATTATTAAATATTTATGATAAATATTTTTCACTGAATTTTTTATTTTTATGTGTAGATAATTTTTACCATACTAAATTAAATTGATGAATTTATATTTTTTTAATAAATTAAATATATATATATAATCAGATAAATTATCATTTACTTTATAATTATTAACAGATAATAAATAATAATTTAATGAATAGCTGTTTAATTTTTTTTTCTAATATTGTTTTCCTATATATTATATGATTTCATTTAATTTTTAAATTTCTAATTTTTGGAATTTTAACATGATTAAATTGGGATTAAATTTAGAATCATTATGTAGGTGTTTTATAAGAGAGATCATATTATTTTTTTGTCAAAAAATAATTACAACTATAAATAATTAAATATTGAAAAAATTGTTAAAAAGGGATAAAATAACATTAAACATATATTTTATAATTAAATAAATATCGAATCCATATATAAGATTTTTTTTAGATGTGTGGGTTAATCCTTAAATCCCATGAAACATTTCCTTAAACTAATTTCCACATGTTTCCTCATTTACCCCTCACATAAATCATGTCTCTTAAGAAAGGTCACTCATTTTCAGTTATAAGAGGACATATCCTCAACCCCATCTAAAACAATTATACCGTTGTATTATCTATAACCCTAAAAGACATCTTTACTGATTCCCCTCCCCCATGTTTGGTATATTTTAGTAACAATAATGAGGGATAATTACTTTATTCCAAAGGATGTAGTTGGATAATGGAATAATTCCATCAAAGTAGGTAACAAGTGCTTCTTCATCATTTTCATTAATCTTATTATCTGCAGCTTTTGAAAAATATTTATTCCTAAAATATATATTATTTCTATCAAAATGAAATTGAAAATTTATAAATTTATATTTTTTATCTTTTATTCATTATATTATGTCTTTATTTGGGTCAGTTTTACCACATACATAAATTATTCTATATCATTTTTATCATGAATAGTTAATAAAAGATAAATTATGATAATATGTAAAAATAATGACGAATTTTAGTTATGATTTTTATTTTTAATGCTAATATACCTAAATATTAACATTAAGAAAAGTAGTTATTCTTAATGATTTGTTATCCACAATAGGTTATCTTCTAAAGTATCATCAGAAAAATATCATAAAAACATTTAATAACATTGTACCTATATAAATAAATCATATAAATATATATAATCACTATTTACATTATAAAGGTGATGAAAAAATGATAAAGGATCTAGGACCAGAACCATCAATCTAATGTACGTTCAAAACAAATAACACCCAACCATAAATTTTATCAATGATTGAGTAATAAATGGGAAATATGAAATTAAAAAAATATAACTAAGAAAAATAAATATAAATACTTTTATTATATAAATGAAATATAATAGTAAATCAATTTTATGGGGTGTTGTATCATTTCTGAATCGGCGGGATTCTAAGGGAAGTATTTTCATTTCAATTTCTCTTAATCATGGCGTATTTCATATAATGCACCAATTTTCTTTTATATGATATATATACTTACCAATTTATATATTTTTTATAATAAATTAATTTTTAGTGATTGTATTTGTAGCGATATTTCATTTTAAATAATTCAATTTTATTCTTTCTTTACTAAAGTCTTAATGGTTTATATTAACTCAATACATTTTTCATTTAGTCGTGCAATATCTTATTTGAAAATTATATTATAATTTAGACATATTATTAATATTCTATATATCATAATTAAATTTCATATTTCTGTGTATAAATTAATATTTCATATCAAAATCATATTCATTGATTTATTTATTATGTCATCAAAATGTTAAATTATTATGAATTATCCACATGTTATATCTTGGAAATATCACTTCCATGTCTATGTTATATCATTCAAAATATGTTATCTTTGATTATTATTAAATTAAAATATTTTTTTATTTATAACTATTATTATTATCCTTACATATTTTCAGAATGAAATTTTTATCTCTTTCTCTTAAATGGTTAATAATTATTTGATATATGATTTATTTCATCTGGCTGAAAAACCTATGGTTTATTATTATGTTATAGTTAATATTGGAATTTTATATATCTCTATTTCATTGGTAAAGTAATTATATATAATAGGATTATTTTTTAATCATAAAAATTATTTCATACATTATTTTGACAACATTATTCATGGGAAGGATTTGGGTACATATTCTCAGAACGTTTTTTATAGCCATGATACTGTTAATTATGTTAACAAATAATGAATGGGTATGATTATATTATAATTTCTCACATAATTATACTTAAAAAATATTCTATTACATATTATCAAAATGTTATGATTTTTAGTAGTTATAATTGTTCCATTTTTATACACTTATTTTTTCATAGATCGTTATTGTTGTCATATGATTCCAATATTTCTCTTACATCTTTAATTCTGTGCTCTTGTGATGATACATTTTTTTCCATGTTAATATTCTATGATCTATGACTATGTTATGCTGATATATAATCACTTTTTGTGATTACATGATATTGTCTCATTAATTAGATATTATACCCTTTTAAATTCATCTTGCATGTTTAAATTATATGGATATATTCCTCCATACTTTTTAATATGATTTTACCTTAAAAATAATTTGATCAAAATAATAAGTTATTTTTTCTTCTTTTACCCTGAACATATGTTCAAGAGTATTATTTTTAGGAAAGCACGTGTAGAGAATTTTATGGGATATATTGAGGAACTATAATATAATAATATAGATATGTAGCTAAAATCCAAAGATACTAACCATTGGGTTATATGATTTTTCTTATTTATGAGATGTAACATTTAATTATGTCTGAATTGCCTGAATGCCTTCATTTTAATTGAGTTTTTATAACCCCCCTTTCAACAGATGAGGGGGAACCCTTACAAGGCATGTAGGCTCAGAGATTACATGGCCCATAGGCATAAGAGATTACATGACCCGATGGTCTAAGAGAATTCAACCAGAATATCTACAAGGAACAACCCCTCCCTAGAATCTGCATCCTGATATTACCTCTCCACATTTTCATGACCATCGGGCTAGGATTCCCATGCAAGAACAACCTGGTATCGATGGCATAGACATACCATCTCATTTTGACAATCCATTTTGTCTCTACTCTAGTGAGGGAACCTACTCTGAATCCTCTACTAGGGCAGATCCTTTTTTGTAGTGTGTCTGGATCCTGCATTCATGTGGCCTGAAGGACATGTATTAAACAATAACAAACATATTTAAAAATTAAGGTTTCATAAAGTATGACATACTAGGTTTTGTATTTTGTTATCCTTTGATTCATAACATTTCATCATTTAATATTCTTTTATAAGTGGGATATCTTATATCCCTTCTCTATGTCATATTATATTCTCTAGAACCTATGGTTAAATATTATTTTTCAATGAAAATATTAAAATCTTATTGATTTATTAATTGATAGTAATACAATATTTATTAGAATAAGTCACACCCACTATATTATCCATTTCTGTTCAATGTATAGTTTTTTATTACCTAAAATATTTATTTTAATTATTTTTAAATTATAATATGCATCCATTCAAATACTCTTATATTTTTATTTAATTCATTTCAATATCAAAATTTGTATTTCTTGCTTCTTTATTTTTATTTTAAAAACTTTTAATAATCAATCAAATGTACACCCATTATGATTCACAATATTTTATATCTATCACACCATATTTCTAAAACACATCATTTATTTAATTTTAAAGTTATATTATTGAATCCTTTATTAATTTAAATAATATTTTAAATGTTTTATATTTTTAACCTTTTTGAAAATTATTTTGAGTGTGATGTATAACTTTTTTATAACAATCATAGTAAAACTCATTAACTTTGTTTTGATTTTTCTTCCATTTTACTCTCTATATCTTAATGAACATTCATATATGGAGTTATGCTTCAACCATTTATGTTCTCATATTCTATGTTTCTATTGGGTGATAGAAATTTGGGTATCATTCGATGAAATTATAAAGATAATTTTTTTTGAGACCTAATAAGAATGTTTTAAATACATTTTATTTCCATGGATTAATCATGACATTATAAAAAAATTGATGTCTAATAAATATTCATGGTTTCATTTTTGTGGAATAGGAATTTAATTATATAGCCTTCAGATTTATTTAGTACAGCTTTATATAACAAAAAATGATTTTGTTATGTGATAAAATGATGTTGAAATCTATGTTCAAGTCACTTTCTATCAGTTTAATATGTTTATCTAAACTTATAAATTTTTCCATTTAAATGATAAAATTATCTATATTTATAACATTATGCATGGGTGTATTTTAGATTGCTTTGATAACAACTATATGGATGGATATGATGTGGGTTTCAATGTTCATAATGATATGATTTCCTATGTTTTTGGGTGACATTTATATGTTTAAGTTTCCATGGTTCATAACTATTTTATTATGATGTCTTTTTACTATGATATGGTAAATTGATTCACTCATAATGATACCTTTATAGTTCAATGTTCATATGTTATGATCTATGACCATGTTTTTATGCTTTATCATCACATTATGTGATTCCGTGTTCTTACCTCATTAATGAATTATTTCTCCCCCGTTTGTGTTTTATCACATGTTTATAATATATGGATTTATTTTCCTTGAGTCATTTTTTTCATTTTCCCTAATTTAGCATTTTACCTCACTTATGTATAATGTTTCCTCTCTTCCAAGGAACTTATATAAATGAATTTCACTTAGTGGAAATCATTTATAAATAATTTTAAGAAATATTTTAAAGATCTAGGTATATATAGAATAATAAGTAATTATAAGTATTAATATTTATGAAGAAGAAATTAATTTTATTTTAAATAGGAAACATTGTCCTATAGAATACTTGACATGAAACAATGGGTTTCTTTGGAATCTTATTTTGCACATGGCTATGAGTTATACCATAAAATAATATAATAATAATATTATTTTCTAAAGTAGTTAATGCATAGCTGTTGTATTTCCATGATTGAAAATAACTTAATAATTTTGATTACACGTGTTTATTAAATGCTTTTATATTTATCCTATAAATTTTATTGGCCTAAAATATGAATGAATATGATTTTAAGCACGAAATACTCTAATATTTTTAAAAGGTCATTCTATAGCTTTTTGATGGAGAACCTTTTTAAATATAGTTTTTATTTCTTTTATATGATATATTTTACAAAATAAAATTATGCTTTAGAATCAGGATATAAAAATTTACATTGTATGAAATTTTGGTATTTTTCTGATAAAGTTCACTTTTTAATGAATCGAAGAAAATACTGCATTTTAATTCAAAGAATCATTTTAATCTAATTTATTGATATTTTTATATTGTTTTCTTAATTGATTTTAAAGAATAATTGGATTATATTTTTACAATTTAATTTAATTACGGTCATTGGATGTAATTTCACTTTGAAAATAGACATAACATTTCAATCTCTTGATAGTTATTACTTCATAAAAAACTACTTTTTAGTTTTGACAATGGGAATTAGTTTTAAATTAATTTTTGAAACTTCTATATTTTGTAGTATTAAAAATGGATTCCATATTTTGAATCAAGAGGACCAAATTTTGTTAATTGGTACTTTTTATTTTAAGACATTAGGAGTAGTAACATTAGTAATTATTTTATTTACCAAGGTTAAAGGGTAAATCTACTAAATAAGGGTAGAAAATAATATTATAATAATATTAAACTATCCTATCACATGTCCTAGTCCCATTGGATGCGATATATCAAAAAAAATTCATTTTTGGGTTGATTTTGGGACCCCATGGAGCCACATGGATGTGAAAATGAAATTTTATATGAAATAATTTAATGTAATGAAAAATGTAACATAAACTTCAATCTTTTAGTAAAACAATTTTCATATGGGGTATTATAAGTGATATTTAAAACTGTAAAAAGTAATTATAAATATAAAACTATCTATTACATCATTGTATTTTATTTAAACTTTTTATACATCCAAAAAATAAATATATTTATGACACAATAATGATGTAGTGATTACCTTATTAATGAATGATTTAAATAATTGTGATTATAAATATTAAAATATTTTTTAAAAAACATTTTATGTCATCAAATAATTTTATGTATGAGTATTACTTGTTATATTTTAATTAATGAATTTTTTTCAAAATAATTATGTTTTTATGGATTTTTAAAAATTCATCATTTGAATAGTAATAAAATTGACATAAATGAGTATTTAAAACAAATACTATTTTATTATATGATATAATAGTCTTAAATATCTAAGACATTGAAAATTGAATTACATAATGTTTAACATGTCATTAATGAACCACTTTAGGTTCTATTGAAATTTTATTGTAAATATATTAACCAAATTTTATGAATATACAAGATGACATGGTAAGAGTCAAATTAGTAAACTAATGGTTAAAGCTAACAGATAAGGATACATTTGGGACTAAGACTTGTCTAAGAACAATTGGATGATATTTATTTGACACAAAAACATATTATATTTGATATAAATTACATTGGGCCCATTTGAAACCGAAAATATTTTTATAATAAAATAATATTTGAATACCTACCTAAATTGCCCCTCCTCCCTCTTACAGAAGGTAATCACATCTACCAATATAATCACACCTCTAAATCCTTTTTTCATATCCAAAATAATCCTAAATAAGCTCTCAACATCACTATTTTACTCTCATAATCCTTACCTTGGGAATAAGGCAATTCTAGAATGCCTTTTGGCTCAAATCAAAGGGGAGTAACACATTTTAGAGGTACCATCTTCTCTAAAGTTCCTTTCCATTATTTTACTTATTCAATAAATATTCTATTCTTATTAATTGATTACATAAAAAATACATTGTTTTAAATATACAAGGATGTTATAATGAGAATGATTTTAACTACAGTTACACACACCTCTTTCTAATGGATATGAACATACTATTTTTGTGTAGGGAAAACTACTACCTCAAGAAATGACGATCGTTTGATTTCCCCCTTACACCTCTCACCATGGACAATATGATGGAACTGTATTTATATATGATTTATATTATATTGTATCAATTCTTCTATTTTTATTATTTAAATCATGAATTTATTCATTCTATAATGTGTAAATATGATAATTTCATTTGAGGAAGTGCGGACAACCTCCCCTCAAAGTGATATGACTAGTTCATGCCACAGATAGAATGTATAAAGGATGGTGTTAATGAAATTATGTAAAATATATATAATATGACATTAAACTATAATTATAATATATCTATGTATCATTTAGTTTTCATTTCCTTTATATGACAAATAAATGTAAGTAGTGTTTAGGCGTTTGTATGTTTTTCTATCTCCATGAATGGTGCATTTCATTTGGTATCTCCAAATGTAATAATTTATTATAAATACAAAAATATTATATATATATATATATATGATATTTAACACATTAATATTACTCTAGAGATAATTTACTTTTTAATACAAGATTTTTTTTAATTATAACAAGATCATTTTCGACTCAAGTTCCCAATATCAACAAAATGTGTGATATTAACATAAATAATTTTTTAATTTTTATTACATGGTAATAAGAGATATAAAAGTAATAATAAACGTGAAAAAGGTTCTTAATCATGCAGATACCATTTTCCCTCCAATTAACTCATTTTCTGAATTTGTATGTGATGTCGTTAGGCTGCGAAATTTTTATAAGAGAACATCTTATCCCCATTTCAATTCCTTGGGTTAGTCTTTGGCATCATGATTACATCGTTCTATGACTATGTGAGAAATTTTTTTGATATCCTATCATTTATTTATAATTTATTTATGTTTATTTATATTGAATACAAATAATCGATGTATTTTATTAACAAAATGATATTTGTAAGGTACTTTGTCTCGATCTCCTTTCATTGAGGAATATTTTGGTTCATGGACGACTTTATTTTGTATAGAGTATACTCAAAACATTTGACTTTTAATTTCATTCAATGTTTTTCAAAAGTAATATTTTGTTTTATAATGATTTTTACTAAATGACAAATGTAATGTTTCTTTTTAATGTACCCAGGGACAATGACCTTTATAAAACCTCGAGCATTATTTTATTTTTGGATTCCTTAACAAGGAGTAATGTTTTTACATGAAAAATAAATTCCATATACCCTTTTTATGATTTTTGTTATTTAAAATGGTTTTGATAAATAATTGATTTTTCAATATCTTGAAATTATTTTAATTGTAATTTGGAAGTGTTATCTATCTTTTATGCTTATTTTATGTGTTATGATTATGTAATGGTAATTGGAAATTTGACAGGTGATAATGTAATAAACCAAATATGGGTGGTTACACAATAAACCTAGGGAAAGTGAGTCAATGATAGATCTCTAATACATTGGTTAACATGATAGAGGAAAGCATTAATGTTTCTCCTAATCGATTTATGGAATATATTGTGATGGTTGTTCCAAACATAACTCCTTATGTAGTTGTAAAGGCTATAATGTATGTATGTTATGTATTCCACAATTTATCTTGAGGATTTATGATTTCAATTTTTTATTCATAAGTATCATTATTTCATGTGGAATGTTAAAGATCTTATGTTATATGAGTGAAAAGTATGATTTCATTCATTTGTATGACTTTTTTTACTAATGTTTTTTTTCCATATTTTATAACACTTACTGAAATTTTTATGCTCATCCAAATTTTTTGAAATGTTTTTTCACAGGTTATAAAGATGATTCATATAAAATAATAATTCATGATTATTTATATCATTAAATTAATTCTTGTTTTATTTAATGAGTTATATCTTTGTGAAAATTTGGTTAGAATAGAAGTGTCTACACTGTAATATTGGAGATGTAGTGCAATAGTTATGGCCTTATTATCTAAAACTCTAAACATGGAAAGATCCTCATTTTCAAATTCACAAAATTACTCTATATTATGTAATGTTTAATGCTGCAACCTTTTAGTTTGTATTAGAGGTCGATTTAGAAAACATTATTGGTTAGGGAGTTATGTAAGAATACTTGACAAGTTTTATATAACAATAGTGGTTAGCATTTTATAAAGAGTAATATTTATTTTAGATAAATTGAAGTTTTTTAAGACTCCATGAACAATAAAGTCTTAGTACATACCATCCTCATAAGATAGTATATGACTCCCTGCTGAAATATTCACGCTGACATTTTTTGTTTAACTAAATGGATGGCTGAAGTAGGCACCAAAGTAACAATGGATGTGAAAGACACTATGGTGGTTTTATGAATAAGAAACCTAATGAAATGTGAGATTGAATGAGAACTCTTGTGGTTATTCATAACCAACTATCCAGTGTCATTATTGACCACTTTATACTAAAAGAATTTTCTACGTAATCGTATATGTGATAAAAAAATACCTATGGATTTTCAGGTAATAATCATAAAGGTAAGTATATTAAAAAAACTATGTGTCATGGATGTGGAAATAAACACGTAGGAAATTTTTTCCGTGGGACGGGAAGATGTTATATATTTGGTAACAAAGGTTATAAATCAATAACCTACCTTGGATAATGGAAGCGTGCATTTTAATCCAGGAAAAGGAACAAAGTTATTTTGATTGGTCAATTCAATGTTTTAAATGTGGTGCACATGGTTATTACAAAAATAGATGTCATACAAATAAGTTTCAGGAATGGGATCATAAATACTATAAAATATATGTTACCAAGGCCTAATTTAATTCAATTGAGTATGAGGAAATTAGAAATTACCTTGAAAGGTATGGATTATTTCATAGTTGTTGTTTTATATTATTGAATCTTAGGATATAATTCATGATTTTTTTGTTGCAAATAAGTATTACAGACTATGTTGAAAAAATGGTTAAGAGATCATGAAGATTTTTGGATGATTAAATGTCTTTATTTTAGACTTTTCAGAGTTATTTTAGATATATGGGTGATAAAATGAATAAAAGAATTAATTCTCTTTAGTTGATGGGATTAATTTTGAAAAATTTTCTATTTTATGTCTAACCCTGATATTTGTTATGTAAAAATTATATTTTAGGAAGAATTGTCTTTTTTTTGTGGAAATAGTAATAAATAACCATTTGGGATATTATGATCCTTGAATTTGAAGTAATTATGAATTATTACATTTTAGGATACTAAATGAACAGTATTAGATATCCTTTTATTAAAAGAAAATTATGGTTAATTTTTAGGAAATTATTTTATTTTTGAAAAATTTAAAAAAAAATTATGGCTTTATAAATAGGATAACCCATAGGATGGGTGACAACCTGTTGCACCTAGCAAGGATAGGTGAAACGAACCTATAAATGAATGGCGACAAGGGCACAACTCCTACCATTAACTGATGTGAAGTCCCTAATTCATATAACTTATATTATTAGTTAAATGATTTTATGGATCAAGAATATGTTGATTTTGGAACATATGTTTTTTCAAATGGATTTCCTCAGTATAGTAATATGATTTGGTGATTAAGTTATAAATTTTATTTTAGAAGGCATTCACTCATTTGGGAATTTTATATGCCTAAAGAAAAATAGAATACTTTGGGATTTAATTTGAGAGTAATGGTGGAATTTTATTTTGGATGAATCTATGTTTTTAGTATAGAATTATATATATTTGGGTTATTTATGTAAATGATTAATCTATATTAATGATTACGTGATTAAGTTAATTACGTTTTAGTATGATACATTAAGAGTTATTGAATTTATTGTGAGATAATTGCTATGATATATCATGGAAGACTATGTGAGATAATTCTCATAATTTTTGGGTTTCAATATTAGTTTAGATTATATTGAATAATATTAAGGTTAACTATTTATTGTTTGGATTTTGTTGATATTTGGGGTAATGTTTGTTGAATTTCAAATATTTATACTAGTATATCTTTTTATAATTGATTATCCTATTTTGGGATTATCTAATTTTTTACTAAGCATTTTGGTGTTGGTTAATGTTTCAAGACATGATGAATATATAGTTATTATTTGGAGGACTATGAGATTTTTTAGAAGTTCATTCTAGCACTTCATGTATGACCAACTCATCATTAATACTCATCGTTTGGAGAAAAGAGGAGTGTGTGGTGGAAGTTTATTAAAGGGTAAAACCCTACTTGAAAGGTACGTGTGTTTTCTTGTATCTGTAGTCAATATAATTAATAAATTCATAAAACATATTAAAAGGAACATAAAACAAAAATTTGGTCCATTCACTTTACCTACTAATGAATCAAAGACCATTTATCTCATCACAGGTTAATGGTTTTCTAATACTTAACATTCTTCAGTTCTTTTTTTCTATCACCCTCAATCAAAATATGACACATTGTTTCTATTCCATATCAATGTTTTCTGACATGGTATCCTAATATGTGTTAACTTGGGTGATCATTGTTCTTATCTTTCATTTTTTATAAAGTGATATTTTTGTTGAATATTTTTTCCAATGTGGGATTTCAATGTAGTTTTCAAGCCCAATATTAAAATTACAAGGACGCAATTTCCAAAAGGGGGAAGGATGTAATAACCTATATATATATAATAATACATTTTCATATCTATTAATTTTTATGAATAATATATTAATGAAATGTTAAAGATCACACTTTTAATGATATCATAATCGACATGCAAAAAAGATATTATTTAATATTTTACATTGCACACAACAATGATTTATACTAAAAATAATAAAAATAAAAACATTATTTTAAATGGTAGGTAAGACATAGTTATTGTATTAATAGATATGAAAAAAACAAATAACATTATGATAACACATTTTTTTAATTTTTTACATTAATCTTATAAATTTTAGAGGCTTAAACTAATAATGAAATCTATTTTAATCATGAAATACTTTAATATTTTTAAATGGACATTTTACCGCCTTTCGATGCAGAACCATTTTAAAATATAGTTCTGGTCACATTTATATGTTATGTATTACAAAATTAAATTCATCATTAGAACATGACATTAAAATTTACTTTCGATAAATTTTTTGTATTTTTTTGATAAAGATCATTTTTTGATGAATTGTAAAAAATATTGCATTTTAATTCATAACTGTCTTTTTATCTGATTTATTTATATAGATATATTTCATTTTTAATTGGTTTTAATGTATAATTGGATTATATTTTTATCATTTAATCTAATTATTGATATTTTATGTAATGTAACTTTGAAATTGGACATAAACGCATGTCAGTATTTTACTAGTTATTATTTCTTAAAAACCGTATTCTTGGTTTTGACAATGGGGTTTAATTTTAAATTAATTTATGAAAATTCTATGTTTTGAATTTAGATAAATGGATTCCATATTTGGAATCAGGAGGTCCAAATTTTTTAAATTGGTACATTTTATTTTTAGACATTATAAATAGTAACATCAGAAATTATTTAATTTACCATGGTTTTAAAGGGTAAATCTGGTAAAAAGGGTAAATAATAATATTATAATAATATTAAACATGATAAAAAATTTCCTAATCCTATTGGATGAGATATGACCGACCATGGGCATCCTTGTGTCGATTTTGGGACCCATTTAGCCACATGGATGTGAAAATGACATTTTATTATAAATAATATAATGTAATGAAAAATATACCATAAACATGAATCTTTTTGTAAAACAATTTTTATATGGGGTTATATAATTTATATTTTGTGAAGTAAATTTCATAAGAAAGATAAATATATTTCCTACATCATGGTAATTTTTTTATGAATTTTAGACACCATATAAATAATTATATTGTTGACACAGTGATGATTTAATGATTAACTTATTATTGAATGATTTAAATAAATGATATTATAAATATTAAAATAAATTTATTTTAAAACTTTTTATACCATACACGAATTTTATGGATGATTATGAATTATTATATTTGAATTATTGATGTTTTTTAGAATCATACAAGTTTTTATGGATGTTTAAAAATTCATGATAAAAGTATAATAAAAATTGACATAAATGAGTTTTTTATACAAATACTATTTTATTGCATGATATAATAGTCCTAAAATTATAATAATTAGAAAATTGACTTATATAATGTTTAAAATGTATTCAATGAACCACTTTAGGAACTATTGCCAATTTATTGTAACTATATTAACCACATAGTATAAATTTAAAAGAAGACTCGGTAAGAGTTAAATTATTTAACTAATGGTTAAAGCTAAAAGATAATGATAAATTTTTGCCCAGGAATAGTCTAAAACCTATTTTTTGAGCGTTTTGTGGACCAAAATAATATTATCTTTGAATAAAATCACATTGGGTCCATTTTAAACCGAAAATAGTTTTATAATAAAATTATATTTCCATACCATCCTAAATTGCCCCTCCACCCTCTTATAAAATGGCATCACCTCTACCCATATAATCACACCTCTCAATCCCCTTAGATACTCCTAACTATACCCAAATAAGATCCCAAAATCACTATATTCCTTCTATATGCCTTACCTTCAGTAGAAGGAAAATCCAGAAATCCTTTTGGCTCAAATCAAAGGACAGTTACACATTTTAGAGGTAGCGTCTTCTCTAAAGTTCATTTGCATTATTTTAATTTTTCACCCTCTATTATATTATTATTATTTTATTACACAAAATCACAAGTATATTAAATATTATATGATGTTTTTATGATACGGATTCAAACTACACTTACACACAACTCCATTAAATGGATACGAACATATTGTTTCTATGTACGACGAACTATTGCCTCATGAAACGATGAATGTTTGATTTTCTCCTACCACATCTCATGGCGTCCATTATAATGGAACTATATTTATAAATTATTTATACTATATTTTATCTATTATTTAATTTTTATTATTTAAATCATACCATTATGCTTTCTGTAATGTGTAAATATGATAATTTCATATAAGGACGTGTGTACTATTGCCCCTCAAAGTGATATGATTTGTTCATTCCATACATGGAACATATAAAGGATGGAATTAATGAAATTATGTAACATATATATTATATTATATTTTAATGGAATTATAATATATTTATGCATCATTATGTTTTTGTTTCTTTAATATGGAAAATAATTGAAAGTAGCGTTCATGCGTACGTATGACTTACCGTATCAATGAACATTTCATTTCATTTCTTATCTCAAAATGCTATGGACTATTATAAGTTCATATATAATTTATATATATTACTTTTAAACCATTAATAATATTAATTAGATAATTTAATTTTGATCATATGGATAATTTGTAATTATTACAAGATGATTTTCGACTCAAGTACTGTATATCGACAAAATGAATGATATTAACTTAAATAATTATGTTTTTTTATTATGTGGAAATAAGAGATATAAAATTAATAATAAACATTAAAAAAGGTTCTTATGGAATTATAAATTATCTCTATTTTATTATTCAGGAAGAATAATGAATATATGTGACGAGCCAAACTCAATGAAAATGAATAATTCACCCTCCTCTTTTAGTCAAAGACTTCTTTTATGTTATGTCTTTTAATTTCCATTTTATTTTGTTGGGAAAGTTTCTTCTATATCTTTACTTCTATAAATCTAATGTCCACCGCATGGGAGGACCTTTTCATTCTCATCAACTCATTTTATGAATTTTTAAGTGACACCGTTATGCTGTCCAATTATCGTAAAGGAACATCTTAACCTAATTTCCATTTTTTGGTTTATCTTATAAATCATAATTATATCATTATATGATTATTTTAGAAATAAATTTTGATATCATATTAAAAATTTATACATTTTTTATGTGTATTTGTATTTTAAATAAACAATTGATCTATTTTATTAACAATACCATCTTCGTAAGGGACTTCATCTCAATCTCCATTCACTGAGACATATTTTGGTTTATGCATTAATTTATTTTATATGGTGTATACTCAAACACTTTGACTCTTAATTCAAATAATTCTTTTTGAAATGTATTATACTATTTTATAAATCATTTTACTAAATGAAAAAGGAATGTTTCTTTTTAACGTGCGTGGAGATAATGAGCTTCCCTTCATCGCGAGCATTATTTTATATTTGGATTCCTTAACAATCCATAATATTTTTAAAATTAAAATAAATACTATATACCCTTTTTATGTATTTTGTTATTGACAATGGTTTTGAGAAAAAAATTATTATTTCAATATCATAAAATTTTTATTATTGCAATGTGGAAATGTCTTCTTTACATTATGTTTTTTATGTGTTATGATTATATAATGGTACTTGGACATTTGATGGGAGGTTTTCTGAAAAACCAAATACATGTGGTTCTATGATAAAACTAGGGCGAGTGAGCTAATTATTTCACTCTAATACATTGGGTAACATGATGGAGGTAAACATTAATGTTTCCCCTAAGAGATTTTGGGAATATACTGTTATGGGTATTCCAAACATAACACCCTATGTAGCTATGAATTCTATAATGTAAGTATGATATAGATTATAAAAATTACCATTATGATTTATGATTTCTATGTGTAATTCATAAATATCATGATTTCATGTTTTATGTTAAGAAGATTGTGTTATATGAGTGAAAAGTAAGATTTCATTGATATGTATGAATTGATGTACTAATGTTTTTTCCTTATTTAATAACCCTTACCTTTATTTTTATGCTCATTTCATGTTTTTGAAATGTTTTTCATATGTTATAAGTATGAGTAAGATAAAATAATAATTCAAGAATATTTATTTCAAGAAAATAATTCTTATTTTTTAAGTAGTTGTATTGTTGTTAAAAAATTGGTTATAGTAGAAGTGTTTACTTACTAATATTTGATTTGTAATGTAATAGTTACATCCTAATTATAGAAAACTCTAAACCTAGAAGGATCCTCAATGTTGAATTCCTAACATAACTCATGATTATATAAACTTTATGTCTAGTGTATTATATATATTGAAAATACTATCATTTAATAAGATGGATATAGTGAAAATATTCATAGACACTAAAAATATTGGTCATGTGAATTTATTTTATTTGAGAGATATAATATTTAATTTTTTTAATATTATATATGATATATGTTTGTTTTACTTATGTCACATCATAATGAATAAAATAATAGTTTTACCAATTTTCATAATATCATGACTAAAACATCGTTGAGGGATGATAATTTCATTCAGAATCAAATGTGATATTACTTGAGGATGAAAAGATTAAATTATTATTATTTTATTTCAAATATGAAAAGGATTGATCCTTATTATATCTATGAGATTTATGTGGATACAATCATTTGTGAAGCATTGGGATCCAAGATTATCATATCGAAGTATAAAATTTGGGTTTATAGAATTTTCTATTCAAATTTGACGGGTAAACATCCAGAGAGAATGATATTTTAGACACTAAAATGTATCACTGAAAAATAGAAAAGGTAACGATTTGATGAAGGAATGACTATGATCATGCATTAGGGCCTCATATTTTGTAAATGTAAATAGTTAAATTAAATTTCGTAGATAAGACCAGGATAAGCCATGGTTCTATGGTAAATCCATTGTTGTTTATGGCTTAACCAGCCCCACAACACCAATTTTGGAGGTTTTGGTGAAGGGAAAGTGGTTAAACCTTTTGTGTCATGCCCTAGAGGCTATCTTTATTTCTTACTTCTAATGCAATTTTATGGACATGACTAAAACATTATTTAATCAGTTTTATTCTATGCATTCAAGGACACTAAAACCATAAAAATATCATGGTGTTGGGCTTGGTGATGGCATTTTTTTATTTTTGAAATACCCAAAGCTCCAATATTATCAGTTCTTGAAAATTTTAGAGGAAAAATGCACAAAAATTACTTATGGGGTCTTTACATATGTTATTTATTTATTCTTAACCACTATTAATCAAATTGACACTCCTACATAGCAATTTCTTCATTGTAAGATTCATTTTATGAAAGCATGAAAATCCCTTACAATTTCTATATTGATGATTGATTAGCCTTGGTTTCATTCTAGTTTAGATCAATAGTGTATTCCCCTTGATCTATCTTAGTCATTATATCATCCTTATTCATTGGTGCTACTTGTTTAGGGTGATTCGATGGTGATCTTTGAAGACTCTCATTGTTTGGTTGAATTTCCTTTATTATTATTTTTTTTCAATCATGGAATGATTTTTTATAGATTAAATGATTATTCCTTGTTTCATCTAGTGAGTTAATTGAGGAGTAGGTTTTTCAAAATCCTTCTCTAGTATCATTGTGTTTGTATATGGTATCTATAGCATTCTCTTAGAGACTTATCCTCTCATTTCTATCGTAGAGAAATTTTTTATTATTCCTTTGTCCAATCAAGGATTTTACCATTTCATGTAGTCATCATTGGTAAATTTAGTTTCAACCACAAGGCTTCTTATTCTATATTTCATACTTCAGAAACTATTTTATTTTATGGGAAATTGGTTTGTAAGAGTTCTTTGTGAGTGACCTTGTACCATTAGATGTGTGAATGTTTTTTAAGAGATGATACCCCTGAAGAGAGACGATATTTACCTTGACATACATGAAATAGGATGTTCCTTACAATTTCTAATCCATTCTATACTATGGTTTCCTTGATTCATGATTTTCTAGCATGAATTACTATTCTTGATTGATGGTGATTTCTAGTGGGTGTTTGTGCTACCATCATGCCTATATCTCATCGTTGTTTCCATGAGTATATCTAGAGTATCTTGTTATTATGGTTTAGGTTGATAACATGTTATTATATTATTATGACTATATTTTTATGATAACGTGCAATGATAGTCTTCTTATAAACATCCCTATTATGAAAGTTCCCATTTTATTTGAAGTTGTTCCTGTTAATCGTGATAGGTGGTCATCATGATATGATTACCTTTTACAAGGGGGTGTTAATTTAGAGAGATGATGTTGATAGGGGACCCATACTTCGGTTAGGAGCATGATATCCTTATATACAAACCCAGAACTTGATACCTTATGGATTCCAAGTAGACTTTTCGAATCATAATTCCTTCTGTATGACGAGTATATATTCACTAGTTGTCCATATCACCTTACTTGAATCATTATGTTTTTAGGATATAGAGTAGTAATTTTATATCATTGATTCTATTTATGACTAATTACATCATGAAAATCCTTCCAGCATGATAATGATATAGGTACGGTTTTGACTCATGGTGTCCTGTTTAGAACATGTGTTCTCAGTATATTAATTTTTATAATTTCCTTAACATTTCTTATTATCATGGAATACAATTATTTTATTTGAATTTTTTTATGGATTCATTAGCGATGTTATAATATGTTTATTGATCAATACCTATAGATTCATCTCAATGCATGTGTATACATCATGGATTAGGATCCAATCAAGGGAATGATTCATTTTGTAGATTGTTGATCCAAAAATCATTGAGATATTGTAAATACTAGGAAAGAATCTATAGGATGCAATAATTTTATTTACTTATCGACTATACTTAAAATATAGTCTATCATTCCACTTTGGGAGCTCATTTATTTACGTGTTAAATGAGATGTCTACAATATGATTTTAGATTCACCCACATTTTTTACTATTTAAATATATATATTTATATATTATAGTTTCAATGACTTGATATTGAGGGTATAATCCCCCCAATAATGAAATTCATAACCTTGATACTAGTAAATATCCTCATGTGTAAGGGAATTCATGCATGAGGTCATGTGTCTTTGGTAAATAAACTAGGAGGTTTGGGTAACGATGTTAACAAATGATATCATAGTATTGTTTTATTAATTTTTATTTTCACTAAAATAGGACATGATATAAAAGAGATAAGATATATAAGATTCAGTAAGGGGATATTGCAAGTGGCCTACCAATTCATGTGCAACATACCTTCATGTTACCATTGAAAGGATTACTATAACTGTTTTATAAGGATTTGGGTGCATAGCAGCAACATGAATAGGCACGAAGGTTGACATTCTATATATATTCATGTTTTGTGCTATATACTTGTTTCCTAATTTAATCCCATGAATTCTCCCATCTCCACATGATAGACTTCTATTTTTTAATAAATGATATGTTTTTCTATATGATATTCTGATATATCTATGTTATAAAAATTATTTTAACATGAGAATGATTTTTTAGTATATATATTGTTGTGTCAAAAATTCTAGAAAATATTACTTAGATAGTGATATGGGGGATATACATTAGGATAAGTGTAGGCACTAAGGAACTCCTTTGTCTGATCCAATACACTGGATAGAACTTGTCTTAATGAATTTAACTTTTTCTAAATGTTTTCATCCCATTAATGAAGATGACAACATAAAGGATACTGTTGGGACCACCTTCTAATGTTAGATGGGTTCCTCCCATTAGAGAGAGTGATCCTATTTCAACACCTTCTATGTAGGAGGGTTATCCAGATCATGCTTCCGCACCTACTAAGGGTTATAGGAAGTGGGACCACATCAACTAGGTGTTTTCCCCTTGTTCCTACTAAGGGTAGTGGGTCACCAGAGTCCACATCCAACAATTCAAGTGAATTTTAGATCCTGTATCCACCATCCTGGAGCTTGCGGATAACAAGATGATGAAGACTAGATAGAAATCATTAAGGGTGTATTTGAACATGTTGATATAACTAAGGATAAGAATGAGAAGATGGTAACATTTATTCGTTGGGGACCCACCAATAGATGGTGGGCCATGATGAGTTTGGATGGTAAGCATGAAAGTATCACTAGGGATAACTTTATAGACCTATTATTTAGGGAATTATTTCCTAACATACAAAACAAATATCAAACATATGAGTACATGGATCTACAATAGAGGTCTACAATATTATCCTCACACTATACTCATTTCACTGAGATACTTCTCTTTTCTCATCTCATGTCCAAAAATAATACATATAACAACAAATAGTTCAATATTTACCTTCATCCCTACACAAAGTGATGGATAAGTACGTTAAATCTCAAAACATACGTGGAGGTTCTATATAAGGCCTAGATTGTAAATAAAATTTTGGAAGGGGATCTTGATTTTTTTTTAATTCCACCCAATTTTACTATGGTAGGTGGACAACCTACTTCTATGTTGAGTGCCTATTCTTGTAGTAGGAAGAGAAAGACTAGGGAAATGCAATAGGGAAGTGGTATAATTATAGAGAAGCTTGTGGATTCTTTATCCCCTTCAAGTGGTGTTTCTCATTGTTTGAAGTCTAGGAGGGTTGGATATTATTGATATTTCAAAACAAAACCTCAATGATTATGTCGTTAGTGTGGTAATATGTAGTATATTTTTTATTTTTTCTCTTGAGATTTGAGGATAATGTATCATAGGGGAAGAATAAAGATGCAATATAAGACCAAGGGAGATTTATATAGTCCTAATCAAGAGGATAAGACGATGAAAACAATGTGTAGTAATTCAACTCAAGGTAAATATTGTTGAGAAGAGGTATATCATGTTTCTTTAGTGGATTAGAATCAAGAATATGGTGGTGAAGAAAAATGTAACACTCCCAGTTCAGGTATTTCATAATTTTTTAAATATTCTCTTTCTATTCACATGCATGAGATAACTTTTCTAGGTTTCTAAAATGTTTCAAGATATTTTTTTGTTTTTATAGAGGTTCAAGGTTTGATAATTATTAATAGATTCTGTGAACCACCTTTATGAATTCGTGAATGTTAGGTTGTGTGTCACTTGTAAGGTGTATGGTTTGTATGTAGATTGATAAAATTTTTAGAGGGACTAGGGAAAACTATATGATAGAAGTGAATAGGATATGTATCTTTGGCATTAATATTTTCATACCAAGATATCTAACTATGAATGGTGTTGGTATTGATACTGTATCACTGCATGATGGGCATGTAGCATTCCAAATAGTGTGAATTACTATTGTGGCTCTCTGGATCTTTTCCAATAACACATGCATGGTTAGACAATGATTTTAAAAACTGTGAAACCTTACCATGAGATGTATAGTTAATACTATAATAATTGTGGTTTTAAACTTTATTAATTCACAAAATCCCCATTTTTCATCTAATATTCCATTGCATGAAACTCAGATTCCTCTCTAGTATCCAAAGATGATTCCATTTAATCTAGAAGCGACTTTTAGGAAAATAAAGGTTAATTCCTAATTTGAAATCATTTGTATGTTGTATTTCTTACATGTTCTCTATGATTTATTTTTATCATTTATATTAGAGCCATAGATCATGAATGTTATAGATAGATTTCTGTGCTAACATTTTAATTGTGAGTATATCTTGTCAGATATATTTAAGAGAAAGCACTATATACCCATACCTAGTCATTTTAATTTAAATTCATCATTATATATATCATTTGCAAGGTAGTTGGATTATCTATGATATCCCCCAATTAAAGATGTGATATATTCCTTACCCAAAATGGTTTTCCCTGTATTTTATATGTTCTCATTGGGAAATTTAATGAAGAAAATCATTTTGGATGTGTTTTGATGATTGTGGAAAATTTCATGAAATTTAAAAAACCCTATTTTATTATAATTTTCTAATGATGATTTTAAAATTAATAAATGGTTTTGATGCAAGAAACACATTTGAGAAGGTCCCCCTTTAATAACAGAGGTATCATCTAGACTACATGGAATGGTATTGGATTGTACCATCATATATTGTTGACTTGTACCCACATGTTCCAACTCATAGTTAGCATAGATATTCCTAGACCATGATTTAAAATTCCCACAACTATATTATTCAATATTTTCTGACATCCTCAACATTGAATCATAGTGTTTTCCCCCTTTCACAATGTTGGAATGGGACAAACCTTTCCTAAAACTTTTGGAGTCCAATACCACCTGACTCAAAGCAACTGGTTGTAGGACTTGAAAATCAAAATTATGTGCTAAAAGTTACCTAGGATGACAATACCATTCTAGGATAGATTTTGATCCAAACCCAACATCATTAATCAAATGGTTGAGTCTTTATAAATATTCCATAACCCATATAAAATTGTGGAGACAAATTTTTCAAAAAATTCTACTTACAAATAAAGGCATAGGTTTATTAAACAAAGGCATATCCTAATTACAAGAAAGGAGATCTAATGTTTATGAGCCCACATGACATTACAACAGAACTAAAAACATTTAGATACATAATTTCATCCCTAGTATGCATTCCCCATTCAATTATCCATCATTTGAATAGCCTGAGAATATGATTTACCTCATTGACATTCAAACTATCCAGGTGGGACTAACATCCCTTGTATTTCTCCCTCAGTAAATCTTTTCCACACAAATATTGCATGGCCCTTGTAAATGAGTAGAGACACATCTTTTTGAAAATTTATCGACATATAAGGGCTTTGACCTATATTAGAGGCACCTCCTTTCTGAAAAAAGGAGATATAGTCCTAATGATCCTTGACAATAACACTATTTAATGTAACACCCATGGGAATTTTGTTACATTTATATAATTTATTCCCCATATTTTATAATCATTGATCAAGTCTTGATAGTATGGAATTAAAACAAATTTAATCTTATGGTTTGAGATAAAACATTATAGTCCTCTACGATAGAAGGACAAGGCTAAAAGAACCTAATCTACAATGATAGGATGTTTAAGTAAAATAACCTAAACAACATCAAATCATTGATTTTTTCTATAATAACAAAGAATATTATAAATCCCATCATATGGCCTTATAAGACATTAATCTACTATCTCTAATCCTATTAACATCAATTAATGATAGAGAACAGTCCTTTCATGAAATATAATCTATAAAAATTATTGTTATATAAAACATGTAATGTAACAATAACTAGAATAGACACATCAAAAAGAAATCTCATGATGTGGGTAATTCAGGAGTTCATCTCTAGAAGAATCTGTAATGAATTAAATATCTTGATCCATATATTATGGTTTACATGGTATTATGATAATTATCAGAATCGTTGGAAATTCTCATAATATATTATCAATGAAGAATCATGAACATCGTGAAAGAAAAATAATTGGATTGTTAATAAGAAATTCAAGAAATCTATTATTTAATATAATTAAATAAGAGAAATCTCCACATACGAGAGCATATACCATGACTATATGAGCCAAAGAAAAGATTCAAAATTACAAAAACCATAAATCATGTGGTTATAAGAAGTTTTGAACTCCACAAGACCCTACCCCATAGTGGAAACAAATTTTCATAACTAGAATACATACTCAATTTTCACTTATACAACCCACTATAACTCCTCCAACCAAGAAACGAAATTAGGCCTCACCTTATATGACCCATCATTATATACCAATTGATATAGAACAATATTCTATGATATTTGGAGTGCATGATGGAACTGCTATATTTTTGTATGATTAAGGCTCATCATAAATTGAAGACTACAGATCAGAGATTCAAAATATTCAATTTCAACCATCCCAATATTGACCACATCCGAGTGAGCTACTACATCCACCACACACTAGTAAGCTTCATTTATAGCCTCATCCCCATTCTTCTTCAATGAATAGGAGGCCTCTCCAGTGTCAAACCTCAGTTAGAGGGACCACTTTTGTTCCATCATTGAGATCACCATCATCAACTAAGCATGAAGGGTGCTATAGTCAATTACCTCATAACTAAGTGTTCCAAACATAAACCAATGGTGAATTAGACAATCATTTAGATCATCTAGTGGGGTCTCTAAGAAAAATTTCCATATTTCCAACTATATCATTCATCGCATTGATTGGTATAATGCCACAGACCCCATGCATTGATCTAATACCATCATGGAGACATGGAAATATTCAGGGAAAATGTCACCAAGATATGGAGATTTAATCATAGTCTTTGATGAAGAATTCAGGGAATCAACATCTAAATTGGTCTATCAAGTTGATGGGATCTCTAGTGGAGCAGGTATTGGGGCATCCAAACATCAGGATGAAGACATTGAAGTAAGGTGGCCAAGATTTTATCCATCAAGTATATATAATAAGATAACAATATGTGATCAATGGATATGATTGATGTAAAAAACATAGATTTATTAGTCACCTAACTAGATGTTTACACTTCCCTGAACCCATAACCTGGTGAAGAGACAACACCATCATGTGATAAGTGGCTTTGTTGAACCTCTAGTGCTTTTCCCATAGAGGTTCATTTCCCACCACCCATGATGAATATTGGAAAAAATTTAATATCAGGCTATATGACCCAAATAAATATAGTATACCATATTGAATAAGTATTTACATTCACCAAAACATGATTCCATCTAGGATAACATGGTAGTAGAATAACTACATTTTTTTGTATCCTCCAAAAGTGGATCCACCTATAATAGGTTAAGTAGTGTGATCACTGTGATGTCTACATCCTAAAAAAGGTGTGATTGAGTCGGATCCTCAGCCATATCCACTTATTTAAGGGTTCGGCCTGATAGTGATGTGTCTAATAAAGGAACCAAATGCTTATCCACATCATTAGAGGTAGATAAATGATTTTCTATGTGAGCTCAACTGGGACCCTAAAATTTTAGAAAAATCCAAATGTGTCACATGAATAATCCACAATGAAAGAAGAATGAAATAAAAAAATACAAGATGATTCTGGAAGAGAAATGCTAATAATAAAGAGTGTTTCCTTTTTCTATTCCCTTCGAGGGATAGATCTTTAGAATGTGCAGATGCTGGATTCGTTAATCTATATGTGATAGTCAGTTACATCATCTGGGACTGTTGAGTCGAGGAACCCTCATCAGTAGTCCCCCAGTCACTAAAAATTCATCCCCTAAAACTATACCATGGGAAGAATACTTAGGGTATTGAAGGACTGGTTGATCATTTTTAAACACACATTACATAAAAAAACATAGAATATCAATATAGTTAAAATGATGCTACACACCATTAATAAGAGCAATGATTCCAACCCAAACACTTCATTGAAAAATTAATAACACTATTCACCCACCATAATATTTAGAATTCTCCAAACAAAAACTTTTTGGACCAATGTAGAATAACAAATATGACCTCTAATTATTTCCAAAGCTACCTTAATGTCTCAATAGATGGCCCTGACCTCCCTAGGATAGTCTTTGAATGTGATAACTCGAGGGGTGGTGACATGGGTGAAACTATCCAAATGTAAATCTTATTGGTGTTCTATACTTCATAGATTATCCTATGAGTTTTTTATCCTCAAACCACACATTATTGAAATACAATAAGAAATGATAACTCTTGTGTGGATTTTCCCTATAGTACTACATTCACCATAACGACATCATTATTTGAGCATATCAGAAATGGAAAAAGGATTATTTTTTAGTGAGGTTCATTTATGGATATTAGACCTTTATAATTCATTGTATTTCTTAGAATAGGAATTTTCTCACCAAAGTGGTGTACTTCACTTACCAATTTGGATAATTTTCCATTGGGATTGGAGTGGATCAATACCTCAATATAATTATATGATAAACTATTTACTGCAACACATGGATGATGATTTATCTCAGACCAAGTATCCTCCCAATTAGACATCAGCCAAAATTGAAAAGAGAACAACATATTCTCTACATATAAAACACAAACTCAGTGAGGAAATCTCAATTGGATTCATATTAACCTACGTCTAAACTTGAAGTACATATACTATTCATAAAGGAGACCCCCATCTATGCATGTGGAAATAATTCACTCACAATGTAATGTCATATAATACCATTCCTTAAAAATAATATCACCAATATCACTAATATCACATGTTGGCACTGACCAATAAGGTATGAAT
The DNA here is from genome assembly GCA_963277665.1 of Viscum album. Classification (NCBI taxonomy): domain Eukaryota; kingdom Viridiplantae; phylum Streptophyta; class Magnoliopsida; order Santalales; family Viscaceae; genus Viscum; species Viscum album. Next base: position 1,903,083,883 of record OY728152.1, on the reverse strand, counting down.
GGGAAACATTCTTAGTGGATCAAAAAATTATCAACATCCTAATCATTCAGTGAACGGGTCTTACCCCCTAATATAGAGTAGATATGGTTTAATGAAAACATTGGGGATACCCTAGATGTTTTTATATTCATAAGATCATAGATGATATCATATCCACCCACATAATACTTGGATGGATCCCACAACAATTTAAGGGTACATTCCCTTGTAAACATGACACATAAGATGACAATGTTTGGCCAAAATAGGAATGGCTAGCCCAATAATCTCCCCCCTTCTCTAGAGGATTCCATCATAAAATTGGAAACTCTATGTCCACCATTTCACTTCATTGTATGTATATACCCACTAACGTACATGTTGGAAAAAACAGATAGTAGGACAACCCATTCAACACTAGGGACAACTTCCCATCCCCTTCGTTTATATTTCCCTTCTTCAACCATATGCCAGTGAACACCCATTACACTACATGAATCCTTCGTAATATATAACGTCAGGTTCTTAGATTATTTCTTAACGTGGGACTTCTTGATGAAGTATCTTACCCATATCTTGATTGGTATTTCCACTCCGGAAAGTGGCTTCATTGGATGGAATTTTGGTCAATGTGATTAGTTCTCAGGTAAGAGGAGGAGTCCTCATTACATCAACCCACATTAAACAACGGGTAACAAACTCATCATACATCCCACCTAATATAGGTTCACCACATATGTTCTAAAAATCCCATATGATGATGCCCACATCACCATGCATGAGGAGGAATGTCTTTGTGTCCGGACTACAATGAATAAAAATTTACATCATAAAAAACCTTTTTATAGTTGGAAAATTTCTATGATATCTAGATGGCCTTATACAATAAAATTTTCCTTAGATCCCTGTCAAATTCGTAAGTAATGTATTTCACCTAGAAGGTCCATATTCAATACAATTTGCAGCTACCTCCTAATCAGAAGTCTGATTTTGAAACCCACCCTGACATCTGGATAGAGGTATACATCCACATCCTCGATTGATACATGTTAAAATTTGAATCATGCTCATGTCTGTTCCCTTCAAAATATCTGTGCATGTACGTCATCATATTCACATCTTTACGGACTGCCTAGGTGAAAAGGTATCCGTCCCTGAGATATGTATGCCCAGAAGATATTTTGATTTTTCCAAACCCAATATGAGGGTATGAATTAAGACTAAAGTAAAGGAAATAGAGTTTCCTTGGTAATAGAAAACGCATATAGGGGGGAAAATATGAAATGGGTTATCAACCACATTTCTAGCCCATCAATGTTATCAGACTCAATTGAAATGAACCAACATCACCGTAGATAGTAGAATCTACATGTGCTATAATATCATCGCAATGGGTCATCGCTACCTTTGAATCCTATCTAAAAAACTTGTGAGAAGAGAGACAAGATCCTGAATCCATCTGAGTGATATTTAGTGGCATATCTCAGCTAGTTCAAATAACGTGTTTTCAAAATAAATACAAAAAACTTTTGTAGAATCATACTCATTTCTTGAATCAATAATGGATTCATGAATCACATAAAGAACTAGAAAATTTCCTGACTCTCAAAGATCTATTAAACATTATAAACCCATATGGCATTGTGAAACTACATAACCCCTTATATGGCTTGTTATCCTATGACCATGAAATGGTCACGGAAGCCTGGAAATATTAAAATTGGCATGCGATCAAGCTGTAAGATCCCAAGGAACTCTCAAGACAATCGAGCATCCCCATGGTAAATGATAAAGTAATAAAGGAAATTCAGTTCATGATAGATTTTAATGGATGGCTAGGAAGAGGATATATTAGGAAGTAGTTCTCAAAAACCATGATCACAATGTGGTATTTGGATGGGTTCTTTCAAGAAGGTCTCACGAATAGCATACAAGATGGAACTAGGATGATAGATCTCTATAGAAATGATTGGCCAGTGAACTAATTCCACTTTACTCCCCTATTTATAGGGAACTCAACAAAATACCAAATGTCACATAGAAGACCAAGAATCTCCCAAGACTCTAATTAGATATAGTTCCATATATTTAAGAGGAAATTTACTTTCCTAATAACCGAGCCCTTCTCCCCACATAAATCGCTCTTATGGAGGGGTATTTTGGTAAAATCCCACAAAATGACCATTAGAAAACTCAAAAAGGATGAAATTCTAGAATATAGATATGATTTGGACTGCAAAGAAAAGGAAATGGCAGTTATCCACAACCTTGTGGATCAAGTGAACCCATAAGAGAAAGATGATCACATAACAAGTAGAGGTCATATATATGGTCACATACAGTTCATAGCCTATAGAATAACCCATGAATCCCCTTTGAAAACTCCCTTAATTATTGTGTAGGAATCCCATACAATATCTTTTCACTTGGTGGTTCCCAGATATGCTCCCCCAGGTCATGCAGTTTATCAACTAGTATATTCCAAATTAAGCATCTTGAAATCATTGTAAAATAATATGAAAATATCCAAAATTCAAGAGGATCTTGTTATTGTAAAACACGACTGAAAAATCACCAATAAGAAGAATTATTATCCTAAAAAATATTCATAAATCTTTGTGAGATCCAAAAAAAATTGTGAAATAAAAAATGAAAATAAAAAGTAAAGATGGACGGGGTACCTCACAGCCATGAAAATCACACTAATCACCCAAGTAAATTTTCAAGACACCGGTAGCACCGGATGACATGTCCACCTTATCTCATGAATTCCTATTATGATGTCATATTTATCACGTTAAGGGATTCAAAAATGATTACGATACCTCATGCTCTCTTTTTGGCTATATAAGAAATAACAGATATTAATTTCCATAAAATTATCACTCATATACATATGAAATTTTCTTATTCACGCGACACATTACCAATTTCTATGGTTATTGTTTTGGAAAACACTTATACAAGCTTGTGAAATCCCTAAAAATTGTAAAATAATGTATAGAAATAAAAAGTGAAACCACTAGAGCCTATCATAATTATAAAAATCACATGAAATGCCTATGATGTTAGCAAAATTTTCTCACAAGACCCATTGATAACCCAATTTGGTTTCATGAAGCTCCCCTGATAAGTCGTTATAGCCTCATGGAATGTTAAATACAGGTCATATCAGATCACATGAAATACCTTCAATATGAATCCTGATCTCATGAATGTTCATGGAAATGACATTATGAAAATATGAATGTCACTTGGAATGTCCGGGTAAGAAAATAGGACCCTATTAGATTGCTATACACTAATAAATTTGATGTTGGTGGGATGGTTTAGTGGTAGCTAAGAATAATGTAACGACCCTGAAATGACATGATGATGGACTTCATGAAGATGCATGGTTTCAATGATCTACATAGACTCTATCATGAATTTACATGATATGTGCCATGAAAAGGGTAAAACCACCAGGGTTACGAAGCCTATAAATCCCCCCCCCCCAACAAGAAAAAAGTGCTGACATTGATGGAATAATCCTTGGAACCTCACACTAGTACATACAAGTACTTGAAAAGATTTGTTAGAGTGGGTGATCTCATGAGTAAAAATACATTCTTTTATGTAAAACCTTGTGAATAACATGAGCGATCATGCAACACACATAAAAAAAGTCCATGATCGCTCACAGACCACGCAGAAATCATCTGAATGGTTATGCAAAGGAAAACCCAAATATTTTCGAAAATAATAATACTGAAAACATGTTAACACTACATAAATATAATTCATATGAGACAAAATTATGGAACAAAGTCTAAAAAATGGGAGACTTGTGTGAATAACATATACACAGATCCTCATGTTCATTTCATGAACCACCTGGGTTATATGAAACCACTAGGACATGTCACCCATATTATGAATCACTTATTTGGAATACTATGTGGATAATTCCAAGTCCCCTGGGCATGTTAGATAAAGTAACATGGTTCCCTCGGGCATGCCAGCCAAGTCTCGAAAAACCCTTTAGGATTTCCATTCAGGCCTTTTAATGTACTATAGACATGTCACCCATATCATATGGAGATATCAGCACATGTTAGTTGAGTCTCACGAAAACACCAGAGTATGATAGTTGGATCTTATGAAATCTCTAGAATATGTCATACAACTCTTGTGAGGACACCCGGACAAGTTATCTAGGACATACAACACCTACTTAGAAATGACAAATTAACAATCATGATTCCATCTATGCATGTCATCCAGGGTCATGTGATGGATTATACGACAAGACTCCCAGGTTGTAAAATATCTACAGGACAAGTTAGTTGTGGTCTTTCAATAATCTACATACTTTCCCTCCTTGTTTTTTTGACGTCCCTAAAAAATGGATCATGAAATATTATATGTACATGTTAGGAAGATGTTATTTGACATGTAAAATATTAAATCGATACATGTTGGGAGGATAACCAATGCATCTCAGAATGATAAGTTGGCAATGTCACATGGGCATCTTAGGACGTGATTACCTTGTCCATCATCAGTGTGTAAGCCTTGATCAACTGCATGTCGTGATTCATCCTGCGGATAAGGGAAATGATTGTGTGTATGTTTTGTCCAACTTTTGTACTATGAATCTGATTTTTTATAACCAAGATATATAAGTAACCTCTTTAAGGACTCATATCTTTATATACCTACAAAGGGTTTTCATAGTGAATAAGTATTGCATCTATAAGAAATGATTCTGATAATTATTCACCCTTTGATTATCGCACCAAGCATGTCTCATATGGGATTAGTGAGTTTCATTGATCATATAATTCCAACCATAAGACTCTATAAACAACTGACATCCTAGGACTTGATAACCTTGTCCATCGTTAGTGTGAAATCATCTACCAACATGATAAAATGATATGTCCCACATATAAGGAAATGTTAGTGTTTAATCCCCAACAAACTAAAACAAAATGACTATTATTCAAAACATTCCCATGATATATATGAATCATTCCAAATATACAACCTCAAATAGGCATCCAGCTCAGAATAAGTACCCCATGTATTAGATAATTTATCTATTGAGATGGAATCATTCCCATAGGCTGATCATTCCACCTCATCCATCAACATGCTGACAATCCAACTGATTTATGATGAATTTGATTCCATCTATAAAAATGACACGTAGGATGCATTATTAATTCCCATGCTACATAATAAACATCATAAGTGTAGTCCAATAATATAATCTCCACATCCACAAGTAACAAGGAAGATTACATGGTATCCCTTTTTTTCTCACACTGATCATAGCTCATGTTGGCTTAGGAAGATGAAATGATCATGTCATCCACATCATGAATCACCTACAAATAGGGAAACCTATGTTTTTATCCCCTAATGGGCGCCTTAAATAAATATCACTCATATAATAGAATCTACCTTAGGGGTAGTCCCTTGGGCCTAGTTGAACTATGATAACTATGATTCATGATATAAAAAGGATACATATGATGTCTCCTCGAGACTCGAGTTCCATTTTTTCGTGTTTAAGTTACCACAAATTTGTCCTCTATTCATTATGTCAAAATGCATGAGTTTTACAAACAATGTGGTTTTTGATTACTTCCATAAACATGTTTCTTAGGAATCCCCATAATGGCTCAATCTTGTCCTTTTAAAATTAACTTCCTCGCGGTATAACAGAAAATTCACACGATCCAAGTTATGTGGCTTCAATATATAAATAGATCACTGTTATTGAGAAACATATGAAGAATCTTAGATACATACATATAGATTCACTAATGAGATCACCATATTCATCATATAAAAGTGGTTAACCTATGATAGTTTTGTTTGGGTAACCGATCCTGTGTTAGGATTATGAAGATATTCATGAATATATATTAAATCTATAATCGAGTCCTTGAGTTGGTGAAAATTCCCCCCAACAAGGGGTGATGATCCTGACCTCCAAACCTCTTGACCAATACATGTTATTAAACATCATTGGTTCTAAACCCCCAATTTACCACCTGCCTTTGAAAAGTAGGCCTATACCCAGTTATGGATGATGGAACCCTTGGGAGTTTCTATGAATAACAAATATGGTGACTTGATATTAATGAGTGTTAATGAAATGAGGCACCCACAATCAACCGTTAGTCCAAACTAAATTCAAATCAGTGAGGGATCTTGATCACCTCTTTTTAGTCATAACATATTTTCTTGGATTTTAAATGTTTAAATAAATTTAGGCTACACAAGGTTTTATAAAACGTTTCGGTGAGTTGGGTTTCAATATTGTGACATGAGGTGCTCATTTTCATAGGAATATTTATTATAAAATAAAATAATGATTTTATAAAAACATTATGCTTTCTTAAAATGGAATTGATATTCAAATGTTAGGATTTACCAAGCACATGGACTCATAGGTGTTGAAAATGTAATACAATAAGGTAATTCTTCAATATCACATACATGCATAACTTGGAAATCATGTAGAAAGTTTATGTCATGATAATAGAAAAAGGATTTCTTAGTTAATAAACATCTCTAGCACATTTGAGGTACATAGGTTTAGTGGAATTTTTATGCTTAAGCACACAACAATAAAGGATTATGAATATATAGATTAGATAAATTTTTGTTTTTGTTTTATTTATTTTCATACTATTTTGTTTAAATTAATGGTTTTATTCATACCCACTACATTCACATTTCAATTAAATATTTTTTTATGATAATGTTTTTAATAAAATTATAACTCATTTAAATTTATTAAATTATAAATAATAAAAAATATTTCCTAAATCATTTTTGTTTTATCCCTTGATAATAGTTACAAAATTGTGTTAATAAGAAAGCATTATTAAGTTAGTGTGGATTACATGAAAAATTTATCAAAATTGTTTATCACGGTAAGGGTATTATATTATTGTATTAGACAACAGTGTTATATGATTACTAAAAATAGTTTTAAAGTAACGGTAACTGGAAGGTTAGAAATCACCATATATCTATAAAAATATATAACTAACCAATTTATACTAAACATTCAATTATCAGGGAGTATGGGTAAAATAATAAGCTAGATAATATCATTTAGGCTATTTCACTTCTTCTTCCATGACATGTGTTGTTCACATGATGAGTTAGACATGGATTATTTTAATGCATCATTATACACAATGATAGAGATATGAATAAATCTAAATGGATTATTTAAAAAACTTATTTTATTATCTATATATTCTTTTGAAAATGATTCCATAGACATAGGGTTGTAAAAGAGATTTTATAATATTTTTAAAATATATGTTTGAGACATCAATTTTAAGAGATTTTTAAACTAAATCAATTGTATATAAAATACCAATGGAATATAGTGTCCTACATAGAATAGGATGGTAAAGTAAAATATATTGTGAGATGTGATGTGGGGTTTTCTAGTTTTCTTGTGATAGATAAGAATTATCATCATGGTTAAAAATAAATTGTTTTTCTTATTTATTAAAAATATATATTAGTATATAAATTCAATTGGGTTTGAAAAAAGTTAATTGGATGAATGATATGAACAAGAGAGTTATTTTAAAGATATTTAATTTTTTAGGTCAATTTATCCTTTAATAATAATAAGAACTTAACCTAGACTGATTGAAGGATGATAAAAAATTTCGAAAGATTTAAAAATAAATACTCTTGTGTTCAAGGGGGAAAATTAAATATTGTATGGTGAGTATAAAAAATTGTGTTGATTCAATATTCTAATTTATTAAATGATTTTATTCTTCAAATGTATAATTAAGTTATTATATGACATAGAGAGACAATTTTGTAATGTAGGAGAAAAAATTGTGTGTTTTCGTAACACACATATCATGGAAGTATATAATATGTTTTTAGTTAATATTTTATTCTTACAAAATGAGTTTTTTGAAAAATCATGAGTTTAAGGTTTGAGAGAAAGCTATACTAAATATTTGGAATTATTATTCTCATTCATCTAAGATTGTTCAATATTACTAGGGAATAATAATAATAATATATAGGAAAGGATATATAAAATAAATATTTTTTCCAACATTTAGTCAAATATTTTTCTGGATATTATACATTTTCTGATGTTCTGAATAGGGTGGTTATGGAAGTAGTGTAAATAGAATAATATCAAATTAGAAGTGTTTTATTTCTTAATGTGGAAGAGGTAAATATTATTTTTCTGTACATAAGGAAAAAAATAGAAAAACATTATTGTAGATCATTTATGAGAGGACTCTGAGATGATAATTATGACTTTATGAGGTACTATAATAATTATATATACCATGATATTAATATTTTCAATATAGCTTCGTAAGATTCGTTAATATTTGAAAAATTAGTGTATCATAAATATTAATACATGTAGTAAATTATTTACTCTATGAGGATTGGTCCAACTTTCAGATAAATTAACAAATTATTATTTTAATTCCAATCTTATTATATTTTGATATGAACTATCTAACTATTTTGGGAGTGTGGGATTCTATTACGAGATGCGTAGATTTCAATGTTGAAGACCTTGTAACATTAACATGGAAATATTATTGGTTGGATTTTGTATTTTTTATATCAATATACAAGTTCCATGGGATTGATCAGGGAAGGCATGATCGGTTATGAGTGATTTTGACCCAAAAGAGTCCAAAATACCACTTACGGGTCTACATCAAGAATCCCTACACTATCACGAATGGCCAGAGCCCATCAAGATCTGTGGAAGTGATGGTTTCATTAATAACAAGTGAATAAATTATGGTATATTTCCACAAGTTTTACATTCTATGTTGTGGAGAACGTTATGAATATGTGAATTATTGATGCAGTATTCATGAGTTTGATAGTCAGGCTTGTGGAGTTGTTCCCATTCGGGAAGACCTTATATTTTCCATGAAACACCTCCAATATTTTTGAAATACCATTATTATATATACCCCCTTCCATCTGATATTTTTTGAAAAACCAGCATCCTTTCGACGTCTGAAATTTCTCGCCTTTTATGAACCTCATGAGCATCATGAATGAAATAGAAAATAGTTCACCAATGGTATCCATGATTTGTTATACCCCTACCCTTTTGTTTTAAAGATACTCCATTATAGGAGGATATTCCATTCACAAATTTCTATTCCTTTAATAAATGTAGAAGGCCCTCTATGGAATAGGAAACTTCACAAAGTATTTAGTATTTGTGAGGAACTACATTATATGTGACGGTTAAGGCATAGTGAAGAATTCATCCTTCCTGAGTATTCCAACCTTGAATCAAGACTTCACTTAGAGTTAGGGACAACCTATTTCAAAAACCCTACTCCATCATGAAGTCCCTGACCTCTGAGAAGCACATACCCTTCCCTAAGAACTTTTCAGTGGGGCCCCATACATGAAAAAAATACTCTATTGGGACCCTCTATGATTCAATTAGGATTCTAACCATCCTTTATGAAGGCTGAATTCCCATGGCCCCCACATAAATCTAGGACAAGTTGAACATCACCTTGAAGCTTCATGTGACCAGTTCCACCTAGTTATGTGTCTTCCACTACACTCCAAGTGTGGATAGCGCTTCCCACACACCTTTTTGTTCTTAGCATAGGTATTTTAACCCCTATTTATTCTCTTAATTAAGACTATAAAGTGGAAAATTTTATCGAAAACTACTCCGATACAATGATAATTATACACCCCTTCCAATAGAGCATGAACGATGGCCATTTATTCCATAGGGGTAAAGAGTGAGTCTCCCTATGTTCATGATTAATGAAGTAAACCAACATAGTTCCACATCATAGTCACATGCTATTAAACTGCATGACAATGTCCTTAGATCATGATAAACAATTTTGGACTTAACCTATATGATAATCATATGTTTTACTGTGTATGAGTGGCATGGGATTACCAATACACCTCCCTCACCTCATACCCTATTCAATTATCATGAGAATATTCTTTAAAAAAATTCATGGAATAATATATTATGGGACACATTCACACATAAGTCCCATCATATCATCACTTCTCTTAATAGTACTTAGGAAGAACAATGTTTAATCCCCACTCCCTTCCAACCAAGAGAAGTATTCTTGTTGAGGGAAGAAACAACGTGTAATCCCCACCCCATATCTCTTCAATGGTTCTTTCAGGACATAAGCATCCTTACCATAAGATGTTAGACTGCATAGACCGATATTGTCACATGAACTTAAACTAAAACATAAAACTATGTAGGATTTGATCCATATATTATAATAATTGTAAATATGAACCCTTATTTAGAATAAATCCCGACCAATGGTACACTTAGGTTCTCTATCTTAGGGACACACCACCCTAATCCACCTCAAGGGGTGTACTGACCAATATTCTAGTTTTTACTCAAGGGGCATCCTGACCAATGATAAATATAGGTGTTAACACTTAAAGACACACCTCTTGGATCAAAATCAAGGGGATTTCTAATCAAATGTCCAGTTCTACATCAAGGAATGTCCTGACCATTGTTAAAATTAGGTGCTTCCACTTATGGATTCAAATCCATGATCTGCCTCATGGGGTGTTCTGATCAAGCATCTGGTTCTACCTCATGGGGTTCCCCAACCAATGGTAAACATAGATTCTCCCTCATAGGAATTATACTCCATAAACCACCTCAATGAACATTATTGTCAACCATCTTGGCCTAGCTCAAGGGGTGTCCCAACCAATGGTAAACTTTGGTGCTCCCACATAGGTATCCACCTACCTGATCTACCTCAATGATCATTGTAATCATCCTTTAAATATTGAATCAAGGGGTGTACCGGACAAAGGGAAACATAGGTTCTACCACCTAGGGACACACCACTATGGTCCACCTCAAGGAGTGTTTTGATCAACCATTTGGGACTACCTCAAAGGGTATCCAAACTAATGGTAAACATAGGTTCTCCCTCTTAGGGACACACCTCCATGATCCACCTCAAGGGGATTTCTATTCTATAAATTCCATACCAACCTCATGTGGTGCTCTAGTCTATAAACCTAGGTGTGACATCTTACCTCTAAGGGACACACTTCCCTGATCCACATTTACAGTTTTTTTAATCCATCCATTCTGGATTCACTTCAAGGGGTGTTTCAATCGACACAACATTGATCTATGTAAATAAGTTCTTTGATTAACCTCCTAAATCCATCTCAAGTGCAATTTCGATCAATCCATCCTAGGTCTACCTCTGTAGGGTGTTTGCATCCATTAATAAATCATTCATGTTTTAAATATTCCCTCCTTGGGACACACCTCATAGATCCTTCTCCATGGAGAAATCGGATCCAACCAACTTATCATTGTAATACATCAAACATGTGCCCATATTACACCCACAAGACATTATGCATGTTCCCATCTCTATAAGATGTTAAACTTGTGCCCTGATCTGTCTCAACCAAACATCTTGATCCATCTCCGTAAAATGTAGATGTTGTGTCATAACCCAAAATAAATCTTCCATGTATAATTATGGGATTACTTATGTAAAAATCATTGGAATACATACACCTTTAGTGTCATTACCTTATAATAAAAATGATATGGCTTGGGATTCATGACGTCTGATGCATCATTTGATTCCCCCCCCCAAGAGGAAGAATATATGTGACCAATGCACCCAATGTCCAAACATTCCCAGAAATGCCCAATGTGAATAATCTCTCGACTGATGGTTGCTTCCCACTATAGAAAAACTATATGACTTGATAGAATCAGTTTAATTAACCAATGTAACCAAAGAGATGGAACCAGGAACGAGTTCCTTGAACATGCATTTAATCTATTATGGAGACCTGGAATAATGAACATTCTCCATGGAGGAATCCATTGAAGGAGGAACTAAAATCCCATAATCAAATTTCAATCATGGAGAATACATATCCATTGAATGTTATGAATACCTCCAACTATTTGAACATTGGAATGTGGTTGAAAACCATACTAAACACATTAACATATTGGTGGGGCTTGACAGAATGATTCTGAAATAGAAATAATGAACCCAACATGACTCTCTACTCTTAAACAAGGAGAATAGTAGATATTAATACATTAGTGGATTAGCATGTCACCAGATTTAGGAATCTAACAACAGGTTCCCCCAAAAAAATGTTGGTCCAATAGTGGAAATCACATGAGGTGTTTGGCCAATAGAAATGGAAAATCCTTGGCCTACATCAATGTTATTGTGGAACCATCTCTGGAATATTGGATGGTGGTGGGGTAGTGGAAATTATTTTCATTTTTCTAATACTGATGGCTAAATAGACATCCCTTACATCACCCCATCGAGAATAAATTAGCCACCCAACACCCACTTGTTCTAGGGAAGGATAAATATTTATATGGATTCACAGAATTACTCCAACTCTTCCTTGAATTCAGCCTCACCACTGAGTACATGGCACCCACAATTCATATCACTATCAAAGATCATTAAGAAAATGGTGACATCCACCCTCATGCCAACATATCAATAGGATGGGGTCATTCTCACAGGGGACATATCCCTCCTGAACATGTCGGTATCAACTCCCCACTGACACAGCCTCACCCAAGGGCTGTGCTAGAGGGTTTCATCCCCCTATTCTAAATACAAACTTCTCCAATTGCCTCCCCCAAGAGTGATACTATGAATTTCTACACTAAACTAAGGAGATGAGAGATTCTAGAGTCACCCTGACCATGAAAATTTTTTAGAATCCACCATGTATGTGTACTACAGGACCCAGTTAGCACCAGAAATGTCTGGTCCCTTAGGAAGAAGGTCTCGTAGACTATACCCATGCCCTTCTAACCATAGTCCAAACCACCAGACAGTAATTTTGGGGGAAATAACATGAAAATTACTAATAAGGGACATCATCTACCATATCTCTAGTAGACCCAGACATTGCTGGAATATATAAAAAGTTCATTGAAACAGTTGACCAAAGATATTTCTTCCCTAGATTGGGATCAGTAACCCTTCCACCAAATAGGTAGGTCATATTATGAATTTCAATCACTGAAACCACTGACAACCATTATGGGCCAACCCGAAATGATAGGAAGTAGTACAAAGGTCTTTTGAGCACCATGAACAAATAATACTATATTATTTTTCATAATGAGAAGGTACACTTCCCTAGAGAAACCTCATAGGGTTGAAGAGAAAACAATGAACAATAAATGAAAAAAATTTAAGAAGCACCAAGTCATCATCGACCACATTAATCATTCAGAATGCAAGGATATCAAATTCTTTGTAATGGTGCTTCCACCCCATCTAAACTAATATGAGGTAGACGTCTACTAAGTGAAATTCACCAACCTGGAATGTAAAATTTATAGTTTCCCTGGATTAGTCTATAGTACATTCTGGTGGAGGATGTTCTGGCTCCCATCCAGGAAATAATAGGGAAACCATCCCCATAGATGGTACATTCCAATGTCTCAACCACTATATTAGACATCAGAGATATGATGTGGATTACGATGACTCTTCTAGATGGTGAGAAAAATGATGATACACTAATGTGATCTTCTTCACTTATGCGCAAGGAAGTTATGAACACCTTGTACTAGACAGACTTGATGATGTAGTTTTTTCCACCTCTATGGGATACTTCGACATACATTGAATATTAGACTCCTGTATTGACTCCTTTATTGGGAATCCTACCACATCACCAGTCTACATTGGTTCCACATCCAAATTCCCGACCTCCATTGATTGGATCTTGGTGGACCATGCGTTGGTCCCTCCCTATGAGAAATTGGTCATGTGGGAAGGTCTATCCACGGACCTGTTATCAATTAGAATTTGTCCATCTAAAACTTCCAACCCTAACATTTCAGAATCCCTCACTGAGGGCCCATACCCACGTTTCTTCCAAACCATCTATGTGATGCTTCAACTCCTTCATTATCATTAGTTTTTATACCCTAGATGCCAGAGGTACCTTGAATACATTGATTTGAAATTTTTAATAGATAAGCTAGCAGTACTCTCTAGGAATTTACAACCTCTGTTTCCTAGAAACTATCAGGACTTCTAATAGAGATAAATTAAGAGGCAAATATTTCATGCAAAATTATAGAAGTAGAGTTGTTGTATGCGAGGATCAAGGATTCATGATATTACACAACTATCCACTTCATCCATATCCCACGAGATCCTAATGTACCCTATGATGATGATAATTCTACTTAGGGTATAGTTTTAGCGAACATGGTGGTTCTCGAGTTTCCTAGGAATAGGGACATCGATGTAGGTTCTTATAGGGAAAACCCAACCTGATGGGTAGCATAGTATCATACATACCATCATACAGGCATCCTCAACTACCAAAAATGGAATAAACTAAGCCTTAAGGATCTATATGAGTCATTTCCCACCCATAAGATTATCGAAAATGGTAAAGAAAAGTATGGGATCATAGATCCTACTATATTTGTGATGAAGATATATGTAGATCTTACTATATCCTCTTTGGAATAGTAGGTTTCCGAGCAGAAAAGAATCATCGATGAGGTCATTTCTGATCGGCACCCAAACTATTGTTCTATATGATAGGATCTCAATCCTTCTCTAGTAAGAGAGAAAGTATTCATTGGCTAGTTTCCTACAGTATAAAATGGATGTACTTAACATATAGAAAGAGAATAGTCATCAAACCATCTCGAGCAATGTAATTACCTTTCTTGGGATCCTGATCATGCCTCTCCACAAGATGTTGAACCATCTTACTGAGGTCATGAGACTTTCCAATCATCGGTGGTAAGGAAGAATTTACGATGATGGGGATCCTAATGAGTATGATTTAATAACCATTATCACCTCTCACTTGGAATACTTGGTGATGTGACATGTGGCGATCCCACCTCAAGGAAAGTTATTCTTGGCATGGGTGGATGACATGGAAGCACTCCCCAATTTTGCGAACCCCAAATTTTCCCCATTCTATGGTATGTGAGACTTTCTAAAACATTTATCCTACATCATCAGAAAGTTTCAACGCATTATAATAACCTCATAGTATTAGGAATCTTTCAATCACTAGTGCTTCATCAAGACAATGGAAGGACCTACGTTCATATGGTATAACCAAGTTACCATAGGCTCCAAAACTGGCTAAGAATACCTTCATATATAGTTTATATACTAGTTACTCTCAAACATTTTCATGATTAGTATTTCTAACCTAATCTAGTTAAGGAAAAATACTCATGAGTGAGTAGCATATTTTTTCACCAAGTGGAAAGGCCTCTCATACTCACTCGATACTTCACTAACTCGGTAGTAGCTTCTAATGATGAGTGTGGGGAATGTCAATTAAAATATTGAACCTACCCTAATTTCTCAAAACATCCTAGGCAGGTTCCATGATTTATCTGATGAATAATAATATTTGGAAGTCACAATCTTGCATGCTATAAAAGAGCACATGTTTCATCTTATAACTCCTCTAAAAAGGGTTGCTAAGGTAGATACCACTTCCATCCTATTAGTAGAGGAACATAATCCATTAGAGTTGTGAAAACCATTCCGAGATGAGCCTCTCCATGTGTAACAACCCTACTAGTCCCATCCTCTCTCATCACAGAACCACTAGGAACAACATCTCCACGCCTCACTACCTCAATGAATGAATGTGTCTTTGACCCCTTGTTGTCCTCTAACCCCCATCAATGCTAGGCTACCAATGTTACCATCCATGGAAGAATATACCAGACCTATCAATTCAATGATTCACAGGTCCTTGACTATTTTATCTCTTCCTTAGAGAAGGGTGTTATGACGTTTCCAAAATATAGGAGGCCTAGGAAGCCAGGCCCACTAACTACATCAAAAAATACCCTTATAACCTGATCCATGGAAATTCCATTAAGTACTATTAGGTGTTCAAGGATAATCATTTTCACCATGTAGAAAATGGTGTGGTCTTATTGGGTGATGTCCAAGCACAAGTTCCACAATATTTTCTAAGAACGATACTGACAAAGAGGGTTCAGGTGAATGGAAGTATGATTCCAGCTGTCGAACCCAAAATTATGATGATTGATTGGATAACAGAGTAGTCTCTCACACCCATGGAGTCATCTGTGACTACTTAGGTAGTATATAACCTCTTATGATTTCAACTACCACAATGGCCATTATGTCAATATCTAAATAGCATCCCTCTAAATCCTAGAGGAGCAGTTACTACTGACACTAATGAAATTTGAGTCCTCAACCACTAACAAAGTCCTCCTACTCCATCGAAGATTTCATGACTTTGGGATTATAGATCATTCCATGGGTGCACAAAACATTGTAAAACTCTTCAAATGATGAGAAAGAGTATTCCTCTATGAATACCATCGAGTTGGAAAACCTCTTCACGCATTATGACAATGAGGAGTGCTCCAAATATACCTAAAATTACTAATGTTGAAACCATCTAAAAGGATTTGAAGGTCTTGAGAACTACTAAAATTTTTAGGCATGTTCCTTGAACCAATCCATGCATTCTACCAAGACCATGAATCCTGCATTTTGTAGAGCTCAACTGAAACAACCCACTCAGGCTAATCATTTAGATATGATTCAATGGATTACCATGATAACTAATTGATTCGATCATTAGAGACCTTACCATGATCATCCATGCCAAGATTGGTCTAGGAACCAGCCAATTGAAATTCATTTGATAGTGATTCAATGTGAGTTATCAGGTTAGTAGCAGGATCTTGCATGAACCATCCCAATCCCAGTAGTCTAGCCAGCATAATCCATAGTGCCTCCTTCCAAAGAGAATCCCCCCACACAAAAACATGCTTCTGGTGTGGATAAAAAATATGATGAAGAACCTCTCTCATATACCAACAATTCCTTCTATCCTTGAGGTTCTTCACAATCATTAAAAATTCATGAATCCTTGGCATAATCCTTTGGAATCCCCTTCTAGTTTGAATTTGAGATAGCTTCCACTAAGGCCACTTATGTAGAGGAGTTCTATGAAGAGTAATTATAATCCATCATCACATTCATTGGAGAAGATTAATGTTCCCTCATGTAGGGGGATATCCTCTCATGGTATATCATAATCTAGTTCAATAGTTTAAATATCTATCGCTTCTCAAATGAAATAGGTTTCTAGATTAACTTCATCCCCAACTAAACACTCTTTATTTTAGGGCTAACCAAATCATATTTCTCTACCTCCAATAAGAAAATTCAATGTTCTGATAGGACTAATAAGATACCATGTGGTAGGATATAGTTGAAGAGTCATTTCAATGTCTTGATAGAAATTATTGAGTTCATGGTAGTCTCATTGGATACCACCTACGATGTGCTACAAGGTAGGCCATGGATTCATTTACGTACAGTAGTCCCTTCATCATATAACTAGTTCTTCAAATACTCCCTCAAAAATCAAGTAGGGGTACCCCAAGGTGATGCATGTCATTTAGAATCATCCCAATCCCCCTATATGGATGGTGACAATTGCAATAGAGTGGGGAATAATGTATAGACTGATAGGGTCACTCACAAATTGTTAATGGCCAGCCCTTGGGCAGACCTAGATGATGCTTTCAACCTCCCAATTCATCATTTGGATTCTATGTTCCCCTAAATGGGAATTTTCTTTTTTTGTTTCTGAAAAAAAGGATTAAGGTGTACCTGAATGTAAGAAATGTTTTATGATTACCCCATACACTTACAGATGACTTTCCCAAGTGATACTAGAAGCCCCGACCCTAATAAAGTACTGAAAGGTTCTCCATATAGCCACCATTTTGTGGAATTAAAATTTATTCCAATGTGAATGTTTGAATTATTTGAAATAGACCCACCACAATAACATTGAAATTAAGAATGGGACTCATGATCGATGGTATGATGGAATTGGTTCAATAGTCTCAGTCTCCATGGGCTCGTAGAGTAGGAACCACTTAGTAGATAATTCATGTCTACCAATGAAGGAACAATTTATCCCATTATATCAGCAAGCCTAGTCGAACCATATCCTACTACTAATTATTTTGGCTCAGAAGATGAAAGATATTTGAAAGGCACTATAACTTAATTTGAAGAAGGTCTCTCTTGCCTAATTAATGAACTGATTTAGGTGAACCTTAACACAAATGTACATATGTGGTCGATGATGATCAGTGTAGCCATGCCCCTAGAGGAGAAGCAGTAGTTTGTGGATTATCTAATGAATAATAATGATTTATTTTATAGGAGTTGTAATGAGATTTCAGAAATGGACACCCATGTAGGCATCCACCATCTCAGTCTCCCCGAGAGTCATCCCAGGATCAAGTAGTCTCCTAGAAAAATGAACCCCTATCATGGGGCTATAGTCTAGGATGAGGTCGATGAGATTATCAAATCCATATTCATTAGGAAATTCTAGTATCCTAGGTGGATAGACAAAATCATCCTTTTTAATAAGAATAACTAGTGAATCATAGTCTATATAAACATTCTGGACCTTAACTGCAATTTCCCGAAGGATTATTTTCCCCTTTGAGTGACATAATTATTCAATGATGCAATATTCAGGATATATGTTTTCTCATTTATTTATGGATAAATTGGGAAAAAATATATTTTTATTTTCTTTGATGAAAAATACATAATGACTTTCAGGGAATGATGAGGCGATTTCTGCTATTAGGGAATACCCTTTGCCCTAATTAATGCATGATCTAGTAATCAACTTACCATGAACCACAACTTCCAATCAATCATCAGCGAGTTAGTGTAATTATATTTGGATTTTATGGTGGTAAAATCCAAGTATTATCATATCTATATCATGGATCGTGAGAAAGTATTTGGCTTACACCACTCCAGGAATTTTGAATATGAACACCTGGAATAGTGCGTTTAGGTTTACCTAAATAAATTGTTCCATCATCATCATCAAATAAATAGGCATGGTGATCAATCCAATGAAGATCAAGGGAATCATTCTAATGCCTCCCCCTAGAAAACATCAAGTGTTATGGGGAATTCAAATACACTTAGCCAATATATGTAGGTTCAATGAGAATCTTGTTGGATAGTGTAATCTCTTTTGTGTATCAAAAATAAAGGAACTACGTAACAATGAGATGAAATATGTACGTCCACCTTTGAGGAAATCAGGAAGCATCTAATACATCCTTTGGTTCTAATTCCCCCATTCTCTAAGAAACCATAGGTCCTCTAGGTGACCACCATGGAATATTCTTATAGTGACCTTCTCACCCTGAAGAATAATGATGGAAGACAAAACTATTTATATCGTCTTAGTTTCATGCTCCTCAATAAAGACACTAGCTACCTCCTATTGAAAAAAATTGCCACACATTGGATTTCATAGTGTATATGTTGCAACATTATTAGCAGCATCATGAGATGTAACTGGTGCCCCATTGTGGATCAACTAATTTATATACTGAATTGCGGCATGCCACTAGGATGGTTGTTATATAGGGAAGTGATCCTTTAATAGTTCAACATCTAGTTTATTCTACATTAATCCATCAAGGGGTAGTCATTGGAAGTCTTTTTATATGCCCATTTGATCCATAAATAATTTCCCACATATTTTTATTTCACTAATGAGGTTGTCCTTTTAATGGACCAGGCTATGCTGCATTGGTATATGAATTTTGATGGTTCCTCCAAAAGACCAACTGATATACGGATAAACGAACCCAATATCAATATAGTAATCATGTGAATTGTCTTCATTACCCCAATAATGGATATCCTAATATATTTGTTCCTACGATAATAAAGATTAACAAACAATTAGGTAGAGTACCATGCCCTCATTACTAGTCTTGAGATATTACTTGAGATAGGTGTTTCCAATGTACAAGTAAAGGGGAACTCAAATTTAGTCTTCAAGTAGAAAATGGTGATTGCATCATCAGAAATCAAAACCTTTTTCCCATTATAGAGTATATTTACCAGTTGATGGACCATTTTCCATCCCATATATAATTGAATCATTTCCCTCTATTGTAGAATGGTTTATTTGAAGCCTTGTCCAATCTGTCTGCCTCTATTTTAGTGCCTATCCTAGATAACATGTTTATTGATGTGGTACATCTGAGGGTCATCTATCATATCATTTTAGGTGGGAATTATATGAAGAAGGTAAAAAATGTGGATATTGATGCTTCTACATGAGGACCCCTGGGTTCCTCCATACATGAGGAAATTCCCAATTAGAAATATCCTATATTTCTGTAGATCTAACAAATCAATCTTTGGCCCGATCGAGCTAAGCATCAAAGAATCTATTGTCACACGACAAATTTTACTAGCCTTATTGGGCCTAAAATTTAATAAACACTCAACATATGTATATTTCATTGAATTATTTTCAATTTTGTCCTAGGATATGGGATTACCTAGATTACATTGGAATTTCATGTTGGTTCATATGATTCCTATCAAGTAATATTGAAGCTCTCCCACTAGATTCAAGGGTTGGTATACTTCATCCCACAATGGTTCAAGACTTCATCATTTACTGCAAGAGGTTTCATTCATTTTAGATCCATCCCTTGTTTGTGCATCAAGAGATACAGATCCACTACTCAACCTAGTATACTTATCCCAATGAAGTGTCCGAACATGATGTTGTGGTCCCATATCCTCGAGTGACAACTCGCTAGTGTAGGTTCATTATGAACACGATAGATTTCTTCTCTATGTGGGCCATAGTGATTCCTCTTAAGGAATTCATCGACCAATCTTGGGTTTATTTCATGATCTCTCACATCACACATCTATTTGGATTTCTTCCTGCTATTACCATTGAAAACAAAACCAACATCAGGGATTCTGTGAAAAATAAATTTTCTTCCATTTATAGAATCTGATCAAACCATAATTCATACTACCATTCATGTGAATATGGATAGATCAACGAAATAAAAAATATACTCTCTAAAATTATATTGAATATGGTTGGAAATTCTAAGAAAATTTGCCCAAAAAATATCCTCAAAACCCTCTGGGATTTTCAGAGAATGACTATGAATTTCACCTAGGTGACTCCAAATTCTCTTGTGTATGGAACAAAGGTACTCTAGTCCATGGAGGTTCAATTTACATCACACTGATCACCTTTTTTCAACCATAATTCTATTGAAAAAATGACATAAGTTTTACTAGCTATGCTTAATCCTAGCCAATGAAAATAAGGCTCCAAACCATTCATAATCTTGAGAGGCACTAGAACATGATAGAGAGATATTTCAGTAAGAAGTTTCATATCCTCAACTTTATCCATTATAACATAGTACTGGCTCTCAGAATGCTAATAATACCTTGAAATAATCCACCAATGTTGGAGTGGATGTGGGATGGACCCTTCATTATCCAAAATGTCTTCTCCAATGGACTATACCCCATGATTTCCACAGATGGAGAGTGTATGAATCCTCCCAACAATGTCATGTTTCACAATAATTACTTCTCATATTTGGGGAAATATATCGAAAATATATGACCTTAATCTAGGATCCCACATCCCAACAACATGATGAAAATTGTGCTCATGGTCCAAACTACATGACCTTATATTGACCACCAATGTACCAGACACACATTGTTAATCTTTATGTCGAGTCCAAACTCTATGACCTTTATCTAGGAGTTCAATTCCAATCATTTTGACATTAAACTATATGAAGGTTTTCTTTGGAATATATGGTGTGGAGGTGTGCTTCCATTGGATTTATTCACCTTAGGTTTGTCTTTCCTTCATGGTACATATATCTACATGAGAATCACCTTTAGAAGGGTGTTTTGGCGAGAATTAGGTTTTCTATTTAATCCTCATTCACATTGGGTTTTGTTACTTTGGATCTCTAAATGTGTCCATTTGGGATACTCGAACACCATGGTCTAAAATCTATGACCATAAACTATGATCTCATGATCAAAAATATGACCTTAAGCAAGGAGTTCAATTACAAGCATCATGACTTTAAACAATTTGTGAGTATCCTAGAAAAATGTGTTCTGTGGTGTTGAGCCTCTTGGGTCCTCATTCATGATTTGTTTTTAATTCCGCCAGACTATTAATATCTATTTGATACATCCAATCTTGGTCCAAACTCTATAAACATAAATGTATGATATCTTTTAATTGTCCAAACTCAATGACCTTAAACTAAGAGCCCCATGGTCTATGCGACAAGAACATAACATATCTACAAAGGGGATAATAATTACAACCTCAAACTATTTGTACCACATTTAGACTGAGATATATGACTTTAATCATTAAAGTCATACATCCTCAATTCATGATATTAAATTGATTTCATACCCTATATAGTATCAATATTCTTCTCACTAAAGGGTGATTTTTACCATGTTTCAAATCAGAATTCCTTATACAACAGGTATGGGATTTTCAACCAAAATTACCCCATTCCCTGAAAATGGGATGCCTCAATATAGTAATGGGATGCATCAATTCACCTCGTCAAAAAGGATCAACCCATCCAGTGTCAGTCTTCTACTAATTCATGTTCTAGAACTATGTGTTGCTTGATTTACATTCTCATGAGATACATAATGATCCCCAAACTTATCATCTTTATGCTCCTACACACACCCACCAAATCATCATCCCATTGGCCTAAACCAGGGTCTATGGATTGTGGACTTAATCCATGTGTAGTTTTTCTGAAGGTGTGTATGTTGTACATGAGCCTCCTATCGACCCATTCATGAAAGATTTTACATTTTTTGTTCCACCCATATAGCATAGGAATAAAATTTCACCTATATTCTATTAAAACCAAATTAAATCTTTTTTCCTCATTTTTTGTATAGCTTATTCCTTGACCCACTTTCCAAACAACATGTTCATTAATTATCATCCTCATGAGATACATAGAGATGCCCCAACTTCTCATTTATAGGATATCCACAAAATTATCAATCCTTTGGCCATAAATAACCATTTGTGGTGAAAGTGCCTCCATTGGCTATCTTCATGTTGGGTAGTATATTTATCCATGCCATATAGGTTCCCCTATGAACAATGTTAGCATAGTTAAAGAATCAAATGTTAAACTATTTTCTAACATTTCCCTGATCCAAGGATTAAAACCGTAAAATGTGGGCCATTTTCTTCCTGATACTTGTGTGGTACGTAAGCCTCAATGGGATCCATTCATGATGATTATTACCTCTTTCTGAACAAAAAAAATATCCTCAAATCATAACCATTTTAAATCCAATCATCATGATATTAAATTGGTTTCCCATTGTTCAATCACATGCCTTTAAATTATTTTCCAATGTCTTAGCATTATGATCATAAATGATGTGATGTTTCTTTCCTAGTATTTGTGTGGTACCCAAGAATCCTGTGGATCCACTAATGTTTTGTTTTACATTTATCATCTCACACATATACCCCTAGAGAAAAAAACCCCTCCACATTCAAGGATTCATAAAATTAAGAAATTTGCCGATGATCAATACTATATGAAATTAAACTATGATCAACTGGATTCCAGATTTTTTCACATGTTGTAGGGCCTCATTGACTCATTAATTCCTATTTTTAATGCATTTATCACATGAACAAACCTAAACCCCACTTCATACAATGGTCCATACTATTTGACCTTATATTAAATGCATCTACCTATAGAACTATATGTGGCTTCTTTTATATCCACATTGGATACATAGTGGCACCTAGGATTTCTATATTCATTACCAACTACAAATTAACCACAAAACCATCTATTAAATGAGGTAAAATAACCATAGGTATATGTCCCATTAAACTACTATGAACTACAAAAAGGTTGGTATTACTTCACAAAATTATTTGACGAATGAATGTCCTTAGTAATGATGATATTGTACAATATTTCCCCACACAATTTCTGGATGCCTTAAAATAATGGGTAATTTTAATCATTATCAAACCAGGATACCCCATATGAAAAATACAAGATAAAATTATGTCCTGAGAATAAGACATTAAATGTTACCATTACCCTTTATAAATATGGGATGCCTCATATCCCTATTTGAGAAGACATAGTACTCTCGTTCAAGTGGGTCTCCCCTTATCAACAGTTGTATTCTACAATGTCATGTTTTGTGAAATAATTTTAGCTTGATTTCCATCCTCATGGGATACATAGTGACATTGATATTTTATCTGGGGTCCAACCTCTCCATTATCTCATCACTAGGCCTTTTCCTTCCCCATTATCACAGACCACGCTTTACGACCTTGAAGGGGAAAACACCATTTTCATCATTCCCCTTATGTTTTACATTGTATGTGATATTCTTTTTTCTTTATTCATATTGTTATAATACACATTCATGCCACACCAATCACATTTTTGGACCTCATGGTCTAGGAATCATGACTGAAAATTGAAATCCATGTCCAAGAAGTATGACCTTATACTATTTTATCAAGGTCCAAGATTCAGGACCTAAAATAAAATGCCATGGTCCAAAAATCATGAAATAAAAATGTGTATGGCCTTTCGTGGGGAGGTTTTTTGTGTAATTGGGACCCCCTTGTCTTATTCAGGGCTGGTCACTTTCCTTCATTGTTATAAGTATTCCTTTGAGACACCCTCCATATAGGCTATGCGACATGAACATAAACTGATTTTAGTAAGTCCAAGATTTATGACCATAAAACAAACGAAATGTTCCATGAAACATGAACTTAAAATACATGAGACCCACCCCCAAATTTTATTTCTTAGTGTGGGGTATCCTGTTATATTTCCCTCTTCTCCCTCAACTGTTATAGTTAGATGAATATAATTTACATTGGTTCACTACATCCTCCTTGAATGATACTAAAGTGTGACTTTACCCCTCATAAATAACATGTGATTACCTCTTGATGTGTCATGAGGAAGGAATGGTGGGTAGATCAGTGCATAATTTTATCATATCATGTCCCAGTAACATGATGCTAAACTAGGATATGTGTCCCTGTAAAATGACATTAAATTGTATAATACACCATCTTCACTATGTTTCTTTAAAAAAATTAACATTTCTTCACTTTATGACATAAAAATACATGTTTATCAACCTCATTTCAGAAAATAAAACTAAAAGAAATCCTAGAAACTCTCTTAAAAATTACTTTCCTCTTGTTCCAATTATCTACCATATCATTCATGATATTTATCCATCACTCAGAATATAAGATGAACCTTCACTGGAAGATGGATTAGACTTTTGGTCATAAGAATACTCCCACACCAATGTGCCCCAATCCACATTTTCATAATTCTAGAAGTGTTGTAATCCATTCAAAATATTTATAAATTCATTTCCATGTATCATGTACCCTATATTGTATCCCCATCCACCTCCACATCTGAATCTCCCTTAAGAGAATGTTGTTTTGTGAAGGCTCAAATACAATCCTTAGATAATGCATCAGAAGACTTTGGATGAAATTATGAGGCATGTTCCATGTTTTGAACAAAGGTTAGTGTTTGAACCTCATTTGTTTATCCCCTTTCTCAGATAAGAGATATGAATGATGTATTAAACACATTCATATTTTTTCAAATATCATGATTCAACATCCTCTATGTTCTAGATCTTGAGAATCGTGATGCAAACATTCCATTACATTAATTTAGGTAGAACTAAATGCCCTGAAAGTTACCACCATTCATACACTATCACACATTGGAATATTAAATCAGTTGTTCTGAGATTCCTTTTCACCAGTTTTATCGCTTCTCTTCTAGAGAACTCTCAGTGGTTAGTCAAAAATAGTAAAATATTGAATGTTTTATAGTTCTATAACACACTAATATGAATAATAGATCACATTATCATCCCTTTTTTCTTAAATTAAGAATGAGAAACATGAAATTAGGGATTGTATTTTTGTCATCTCAGAAATCTGTCCCAAATGCAATATTTAAACAAATAACATGTATATGCATGCATAAGATGAATGAACAAATGTTTCATAGGGTCATAAACATATTGAAAATTTATTCAATGATGGATCTTGGTGATCGAGCTCTCGAGAACAACTCTGATTTTCTAAGTTCCATTAAAGATCATCAACCATGCCCCATTGTCTTATTTCTCCTCATTAGTGATGGAGAATATGACTTAGGCATTAATCTATTGTTGGTTTTTCTAAACCAAAAACTCAACTACTAAGGATGTCATATCTCCTTGTTACTCTCAGCCACTTCTATTTGGCCACTCAAAATTTAAATTATCTCAGTTCAGGTATCATTAACTACCATTTGATATGTAGTTATCTTCTCCAAGATACTAATATCTTCATCAGCCTTATGATACACCTTGATACCATATGCCTTGGCCTTCTTCTAGGATATGTCGAGTTCCTACCATTATACAAGCTCCCAATCATCCATACAGACTTTTTCTAGTGCATGAAGGTTTCTGGATATCACCCCACAATTTCCCATTGTAACTAACCAATGGCGGAGAGACCCTACTAACTATGTACATTCAACTATCTGAGTGTGGTTGATTAAATTACGCACATAACTCCACACTTTGTATTGAAAAATTATATTCTCCTCACTAGAATCCAAGATGGAATCTTCAAAATCGTCAAGTGGTGTAGGATTGTACGGAGGAAATACCATCAATACAAAATCAACTGAACCTTATGTGTTTAGGTGTTATAGTGTGAGAAGATGATGATCTACTCCTGGAAATAGCTCTTCACATGCCTCCCCAACTATGGTAAAAGCCTTTTTTCTTCATGTGGCTCCTCAATGGTTGATGAGATCATCCCAGATCCCACAGATACACCTTTTGGTGACAGAACCTAAGCCTAAACTCATGTGGCCTCCCCCAATAGAAATTATAGTTAATACAAATACAATACAACCTCCCCAATCACTCTACTCACTAGTAAAATCTTTGTATCTTCCATAGTGACATCTTCTCAAATAGCCACCCCCATTGGTGCCTCCATGATAGACACTTACACCATTGTCCCTTAGTCTATCTCTATAGTGATATTTATCTCAACCCATCCATGGATGGTATAGTCATATCTCTTCCTTCTGGTGGAATATTCATGGCCACCTTGACATTTCTAAACCAATGTATAGCCTCTGATATCCCTACCTGAGCATAAGGGGCCATCAACGCAAGCATCGATGTTGATGAATGAGTCCTTAGTATCATCCAAAATATCATTTCATAATTACTTAGTGAATCATATAGAAGAAATATGGAAGATATATAGGTGTAATTTAGGTATAACATTACATGAATCACATAGCCTAATGAAGAATTCAAGTAGATTCATAGGCAGTCCCCTGGATAATGGAATTCCCCAAAAAAATCACATCAACCACATGCCCCATTTTGGATAATGGTGGATGCATACAAATTTATGAACCTGGGTCTTCTTTTAAGGCATGTTTTCCTTTTCATGTTGTTTTTTAGGAAAATAAGTTTGTTTGGAATTTATTGAAGTACACACCATGTAGTTTATGAGTACACGCCCTGTACTTTATGAGTACATGTCGTGTACTTTGTTACCGAAGGTAGCCGTGTTCTGGTCATCTAGCGACTATACACACGACCATGTGGGTATGACCTGGAGGCCTCTTAAAGTGGAGTATAGAAATGTTCATTACATGTTGTGTGCTTCAAAGGTACACGCCATGTAATTTTTTTCATTAAACACACCGAGGTCAAGTCTAATCACCATAAAGATCTTCTTCTAGGTCTCGTTCGACCGAGAGATCCGTATGGCCAAGGATCTTCGACAAACCCCTGAGCGAGCATCCAGCCTACGAATTGAACACCATCGGTTTTGTTGGAATTGCATCGGTGAGTTCTCTCTTCTCCCAGAGCATCATCTTCAGTTTTCGCCCCTTTTGTAAGTAATCATTGGTTGAACGTTTTAGATGTTTTTGTAGATCTATGGTGTTCTTGGGTGATTCAAGGCTTGAGGTTCACATATAATGATCTCCCATCCTCTAGGTAGGTGTTTTGTTCCTTTTTGTTGAATGACATTGTGTTTTATGTGCAAATTTTCCCAATACCCATGAACAGGGTATTGCACATTTACCGTTTTAGCCCTACTATTTGTCTATTATGTTACTATGATTAAGTAGAAGATATTTGACTATGAATAGGTTGAATTTCAATTCTTTGGATGTGTTTCAATTCATTTTTTTTCCTATTTTGATCTTTTGGTCCAGTTTTCCTGTTAGGCTGCTATTTACTATTCCATGCCTAGTATTGTAGGATGGTATGATTATTGTTTTGATATGTTGTTATGCTGTAGAATGATAGACAAGTAGTTATTGAGTTTACTGTGACATTTAGGCACCACTACACTTTCTTGACTTACGTAGGGTTGTGAGAACATAGTGTATAGACTATTGTGAGAATGGACGTTGAGGGTTCTCCAGAGTGTCTGTTTTACTTACGATGTGAGACCACAAAAGGAGTTTATGTTTAGTTCTTCCAAAGAGTGTCTGTAGTTCCTCAACATGGGAACCATATGGAATGAGACGCAAGTTCTTCCATAAAGATCCTTTAGATACCAATACAACACTATATGATGAATTGATGGTGAGTGCTTCCTCAGAGAGTCTATTCTTAAGCTGAACCATAGGGGTTAGACTGAATGTACTGCCTAGAGGGTTTCTTGTTCTTATTGGGTAAGACCAGAGGGAATAGGCTATGAGTACTCCCCATAGGGTTACCTTGTGTAAGCTGCTTGCTTGTGTTTCTAGGTAGGACTTGAGGGGATAGGTTGTGGGTACTTCCTAGAGGGTTACCTGTTGTGTTTATCTATTTGATTAGATGTTTCCTGTTATGTGGTGACTTGAATGCTTTGAAACTGTGAATTGTTTATTTTGAAGTACTTCCTTGTTTACTGCCCTCCATTGTTTACATACCACATACTCCCTGATTGATAGGCACAGATCTCATGGTGGTTGCTTACTGGGATTTAGTCTCACACCCTGTTTGGGCCATGCTTTTGGGCCCAAACATATTATTTTGTTGCAGGTATAGATAAGGGAAAGAGCCCTTCTACATTAGGTACTGGATTTTTGTGGAGCCGGAGAGCATGGGACCAAGAAATGGATTGCGAAGCTAATGAGTTTATCTACTTTCTTTTGTACTTTGGTTTAGCACTGTTGTATTCCAGCATTGTGATTTAATTTGTTGTTTTCCTAGACATATGTTTCATGCATCATTTTATATATGTTATCTAGTTTATAGTTTTAGTTTTTTGCTGTTATTGTTGTATGTCATTATTACTACTTCCATTCTTGTATGTATTTGATTACTTCCATTGTGTAATCAGCAATTGCAGGCATAGTTTCCCCACTATCACACCCAAGGCCGTCTCTGGTAGTCGGCAGCCTCTGCCGTTCGATGAAATGCATTTGAGGCCATGTGACCAACCTGGTACGGGGTGACTTTGGGTGGCTTCTAAAACCGGGTTGTTAAAAAGTTGTACCAGAGGCATTATTTTCTTCTTGACATACTATTTGGAGCCTATAGTCAAGGATAGGATGGAATATGTACTTGTTAATAAGATGTTCCCGGGAGTAGCTAACCCCTGGGAAAATCCAATCTACCATGTTTATTGCAATTTTCTGGTTTTTCAATTTTATAGCTGATTTGATTTCACTGTTGGGTAATTCACATGTTCTGTGTTGTTACCATTGATGTTGTAGAGGTTCAATCTTCATTGCAACATGATGAGGTGAGGGTATTCCATCTTAAGAATCATATAGGCACTTGCTAGAAATCACATTTCATGCATTTTTTCCATGCCATCTAGGATGAATTAGCGATTTCTTGTTGTTGTGATAGATGTTTTGTAAAATATGCATGCGGTTATGAATGTTTCATTGAAAAAATACATGTTGTCTGATCAGGTATTGTTTTTGTAATCTTTTGGTTGGAATGAACCTCAAACATTTGTTCTTGAGGTGTTATGGGCCCTCATGGATAGGAATTTGGTGGATCATTGCCTTGTTTCCCATATTATAACTTGTATAAGATGCCAAACATTGATTTGCGAGGAGTATGGGCCCTCACAATTCAGAATTTCGAACTCCAATGTCTGTTTCAGTGTTTTTTGGGCTTCGGAGTAGTATTTGAGGCTTACTGTCTTGAAAAACCTAGAGTACATGCCATGTAGTTTTGACAACACGCCATGTGATCTTATGTTCGGGAAGAAACTATTTTTCTTATAAACATGTCGTGTACCATACATACATGCTAGGTAGTATCTAGCCATGTCTTAGGTCGTGTGGGTAGGGACATGGGATAGGGAAAACCTAGAGTGAACACATCGTGTACCGTTTATACACGTCGGGTTGTGTCGACCCTATGCCCACATGTGTCACTAACAACATAGGTCGGACGTGTCTTATCTAATACACGCCCTGTGCCATCTAAACACACTGTGTAGTCTAACCTAGGTACCGAAACTATCACGGACAACATGGGTCGGTGTTATCCTTTCTTGTAAATGTCATTTCCATATAGAACACACCATGTAGTGTGAGCAGTGTGTTATGTTGTGTCACTAACAACACGGGTCATGTGAATCTTGTCTACTACACATTGTGCCTATCTTGAACATGCCGTGTA
Organism: Viscum album; assembly: GCA_963277665.1. Lineage (NCBI taxonomy): Eukaryota > Viridiplantae > Streptophyta > Magnoliopsida > Santalales > Viscaceae > Viscum > Viscum album. The sequence continues at coordinate 1,903,053,167 of OY728152.1, read as the reverse complement.
GTCATGTCTTGGGAGAGCCATGTGGATTAACTATATAGAAGAACTCGGGTAGGGGAAAATGATTCAAGTACTTGCCATGTGTTAGGAAAACACATCGTGTGGTTTGGGTGATACATGACTAGTTTTGGCTAAGGTACACACACATGTGAATGGATTAAGGGAACACACCTAGTAAGAATTACACACATTGTGTAGTCATGTTTCGGAGAAGATGAATGTTTTCCTTATCTTGTTCCCTTCATACAATTCTTTGTTTCATTCACTATTAGTCCTGATCTAAGGTCTGTGTTTGACCTTACAGAAGCATACCGCCAAGATGTCCTCCTGTTGTCCGCCAGTTACAGGGCAGTGATCAGAGGCCAGATATGGCTGATCAGGGACTTCCCACAGATCATCCAATTGTGCCAGTCTTGACACCAGCAGTTATACCTGATACCAGTGCTGATACACAATTTAGGTAAGGCTTCATGAGGATGATGCAGACCTTTCATGGAGAATAGCCTCATGCCATGTCAATGGAATATTTAACATGGGATTTCCAGTAGAATAATCCTCCCACTTTCTCAGGGGAAGGAGGACCTTAGGCTACAAAATCATGGATGGAAGCCATGCTGACGATCATTGAGCATCTGGAGACTCCTCCAGAGAGAAGGGTTAATCTCTGTACCTATATGCTTCAGGAATCCAGCATGAGGTGGTGGGATGTGATCTCAGTAGAAGGACTCTAGCAAGTCATGGCCTGGGATGAGTTTCAATGCATCTTTATTGATTACTTTTATCCATAGACCCTGATGGCCAATCTGGCCAAGGTTTTTATGATTCTAGAGTAGGGTACTCTTTCTGTTATGGAGTATTCCTCCTGCTTTACAGATCTGTAGTGCTTTATGCCTATTCTTGGATGTGATCGATTATTCATGAAAACGATGTTTAAGGATGGTATAAGGCACAAAATCCAATCGATGGGGAACATCATCTGGTTTACATCTATCACTTATATAGTCAACCAGGCACTGGCCACAGAGCGCAATATGAGAGAATCTGGGGTTTTGAGCCTAGGCAGCTCGACATTTGGGATTAATATTCCTCTTACTGATAGCAGGAAGCATCGTAGGGAGACTTCATATGGTGATCCAAGGAGAAAAGATAGTTCTTCTAGTATCTAGATGGTGTGAAACCAGTGTGAGAAGAGCGGGAATATGAGGTGATATTTCCAGAGAGACCCAATGGAGTACTGATCTTGTGGCAAGATGGGTCATCATTAGTGTAACACCCAAGACTTTTATGTTATATAAATCATCAAAGGAATCTTTTTCTACACAACACTTTCTTGGCTTTCTTTACACGCAATCGCGACCTTCCTCGATAGCTTGCGTTGTACGCAATACTGAGTTTCACTAAACAACGATATGCTATTAAAATATTATTAAAACTAGCAGTTATGAATAGTAATAACCACTTTTTAAAATTTTATAAATTTTATTTTTCAAAATGGACTTCATTTTTGGATTCATAATACCGAAATTAGCCTAGGGTGAAATTTTGGTATTTTTCTGAAAACTTTCAATTTTTGATGAATAGTGAAACCACTAAGTAGTAGGTTAAAAACTGAATTTTGCATAATACATAATTTTACCGCTTCTGTGAATGGAATTTCGAAAATCCGACAGAAATGGTTGATATCAATAAGTAAAATATGGTTCAATGAGATAAAAATAATTTTTTGGTGAATAGTAACTTTTTACTTTTTTTACCGCGGTTAATAGTAAATAGGGTAACTAAGGGTAAATATGATATTACTATTACCCTAACACATGTCCTAATTCTATTGGATAAGTGTAATTCGACCAAAAACAACCTTATGAATATAATATGACCATTTAGGCCCACTTGGGTTAGATTAGGACATTTATTATTAGTTTATTTAAAGAAGGGTTAAAATAGTTAAAATCAAAGATTAATAAGTAAATCATTTTTAATATGGAGTTATAAATAAGATAAATTCGACTATAAATATTCCTTAGAAAGCTAAAAATATTTCCTACATAATGGTATTTTATTTATAATTTTTAGACATTAAATAATTTAATTTATTTATGACCCAATGATGATGTAGTAATTATCTTATTAATGAAATATTGACATAATTGATGTTATAAAAACCAAAATAAATGTAATTTGAGACTTTTTATGAATTCCACTAATTTTCAAGGTCAATATGATATATTAGTGTTGATTTAATAAACTTGGTTCGAACATATAATTCTGTTATGACTTTCACAAAAATCATATATCAAATAGTGTCAAAATTGACACAAAAGAGTTTTTAAATCAAATATTATATTATTAATTGTTATTTTATTCCTAAAAATCTAAGGTTTGGCCAAATGACTTAGATAAGGATATATATATTAATAATAAAAAATTTTGGGTTCTTTTGTCATGTTATATTAAGTGTATTAACCATATAATGTAAGCAAACAAAAAGACATGGTAAAAGTTAAATTATTTAACTTAGAGTTAAATCTAATTGATAAGGTTAACATAATACCCTAAACTTGTCTAAATCCTATTGGTTGATAGGATTTCGACCCATCCCCACATTATCTTCGAAATAAGACCCTTTGGAACCATTATAAACCGATTTTGACTTTAATATAAAATAATATTTTGAGATATTCCTAAGGTGCCCCTCTCCTCCCTTATAAAAGGGCACCTCCTCCCCCTACTCATCACACCAATTTGAGCACTCAAGCTCGGCCAACCCCTTCCATTTTCTCCTCTCCGCTTCCCTAGAATAATCCTAGAGGTCCCGGTCTTCTTCAAAGACCAATCATAGTTCCCTATGTGGTTGATTCAAAGAGGCGTTCCAAAGAAGTGGTAATATCCATTACCGATCTTTTCAATTTATTTCTTCTTAAACTTCTTCTTCTTTAGTTGTTTCAGGACAAATTAATAACATCAGTATTACTTACATACTGATATGTTATTATAAATATGAAACAACCCTAATTCACCTTCTATCAATCCTACGGAGAAATGAAATCATCGTGCGTGCGTACGTACGGAATACCGTCTCCACGCCGTGGTGTAATCTATTTTCTGCCACCTCCTTAATAGGATGGGTATAATGGTGTAATGAGTAACTATATATGATTATTATAAAGTGATATTGATACTGAAATAATATGCATACACTTTAACACAATTCCACGACCATGGGAACGATATCATCGCTCGTGCGTACGTACGGACTACCGTCTCCACGACGCGATGAGATTCATTCTCCACATTAACCATTCATGAATGATTATAAATCATATATAATAAGTACTAATGAAATATATGACATAATAATGATACTGTATTTATGTATATTTATATGTATGTCATCTACTTAATTCCATTCAATTCAATGAGGAAATGAAAACAGCATTCATGCGTACGTACGGACTACCGTCTCCATGAATGGTGTATTTCATTTCATTATCAATATTATATATATATATGTATATTCTGAATATATATTATATATAAATCATGTTTTACATTCTGGATATAAGTAATCATGATCCATGTAATCATATTAATAATTACAAGTTAAAAACACGAACGACAAATAAGACGATTTTACCCAAAATGCTACTTTAACATGAATTTACAAAAGACCGGGTAATATAAAGCCATAAGAGAACCATATATGATATCATAACAATGAATATGATTCTGTAATAAGTCAATAACATTATGTAAATCATTATACAGGAGGTTCGGACACGTACAAAGCAAGTCGGACCTAAGGTAAGGGATAAATTTTCATTCTCATTTTTATCCGAGATTGCTTATAGTTAAGTATTTACTGGGGTTACGTTTAACATCCATGACCATGTTTTCTAAAAATGTTTTTATAAAATGTTTACCATTATTCCATGAATGTTTAAAGTCATTTTTACCCTTTATTGAATTTTTACCACATTGTATGAATGGAATATTTCCTTTGGTTACCATATAAGGTACTTTTTGACTTTTCCGACAAAAGTACGAGGAGAATGTTATTTTTAACTTATACGGCGTGAAAGGATTTTTACGGTTTCATAACACCTCATTTTCAAGAAGCTTCCTCTACAAGATTTCATGATTATTTTCAAAAAAACCCTTATCTTTTAAGATTTCATGGAATTTTGTGAAAAGAAAATGATTTTAAAGAAGAAAGGATATTTTTCTCAAGAATTCATTTCGAGTGTTTTACTCAAAACTATTTTCCATCTATGATGACATTATTTGATATGTATGTTTCAAGTAAAATGTATCTATGATTTAAATGGTTTCAATATTCTTATGATTGAATGATATCAATTGTATATGGATTATGATGGGATGATGTTTAAGATTCCCATTTTTATTACATGGGTTATGCAATGATGTATAATTTATGATTTTGTGGCACACATAAGAATGGTATCATTATAAGATGGGTGGGACCTATATCTCCCTCCAATGCATTGGGTAAAGATTTTATATCTCATGAGATAGACATGGCTGGAACGGTAGGTTATACCGGTTCAGTGAAACAGGACTGGAACGAGGGTTACTCGATTCAGAAAGGGACTTTGTCCACTAAGATAGTCTTGGAAATGAGCCTTCACTAACAAGAAATGATTTTCTATGATTATGTGTGTATGCCACAAAGTTTAATGTTTTAATATATGATTATTGTGATTACATTTCACTGCCATGATTTATCCCATGTTATTAAATTATGATCTCTTTTGCAGGTTAAGATTTCCAAAAGATATGTGCTTGTGTATATGATGTGATTGATATTTATTTTGTTTACCCTTACTGAGCATTTGAGCTCACCCTTTTATGTTTTCTTTTACCCAAGATATAAAGAAAGGTTTTAGGTATAAAAAAAAGGAAGATCTTTATGTGATATATTGAAGATCTTTCACCAGGAATAGAAGATTATATTCCTAGTTTCCAAAGACACTAAACTATTACGATCCTTGTGTGTGTGTTTCTGTTATTTACTAAGTATTCCACAAATGTAATGTAATGTCAATGTACGTCAAGCTTCGGGTCTCTACAATTAGCACTTCTGTAAGATCTTTTCACCAGTAGCTGGTGATATGGGTTCTTCTATGACTTCTCATTCAGGATAAGCACAAATAGTTTCTCAAGAGTCTAGAAACTGGAGTTCTTCCGGCCATTCAGGCCAAGGTGGTGGTCATGGACATGGTAGCCAGTCACCCGGTTTCCATCGACATCAGGGCGGATCATCTCAAAGTGTTCAGGCATGGTCATAGGGCTGTGGAGCATGCCATAATTTTGTAGTGGAGCAGACCCAATAGGAGAAGGATCTCAAACCCTCAACAGTATAAGGTACCATCTTAGTTGCCTCAGTTTTAGCTTCTACTCTTTTCAATATATAGGGCTTTCCATATATTTATATCATTTGCTGTTGTGGAGAGCCTTGGTCTTTACATCTTTTATTCTACTAATATGTTGATTATAGACACCCCGTTGAAGAAAATAATAGCTAGCGTACATCTGTCCAGGGAGTTCCCTCTATAGGTTGGTGGGGGTCAATTCTTATGGGACTGTTATGTCCAAGAGATGACATGCTATGATGCCATTCTCTAGATGGAATGGTTAGTTCTATTCCAGGAAGTCTTTGACTATTATCACTATAAGGTTAATTTCACATCACCAGAGGTTGGATCCTTCCTTCATAACGGTGAATGGGATGTCCAGGCATGCCAAAAGAGACCCAAGCATCAGGGGTTGAGAGGAGTTACAGCCCAGATTGTTAATCTAAATTTGTATGACTTGGGGAATTTATTGTCAGTCTTTCCTCTAGTAGTGGATCATTTCAGGAATTCCTTTCCAGAGGACTTTTCAAGTTTACCTCTGGAGCAAGAGGTAGACGTTTCTATTGAGCTAGTTCTAGGAGTGGAACCAGTGTCCATTCCTTCTTATAGAATGACTACATCGGAGTTGCAGGAGCTGAAGAATAAGTTGGAGGAGTTGTAGTAAATGTTTTTCATTTGACCCAGTACTTATCCATGCGGTTTGCCGGTCCTTTTTGTAATGATGATTAACATTATACTCAGTCATAGTTTGGATTACCAGAAGTTGAACCAGTAGACTATCAAGAACCGATATCCCTTTCAGTGGATTGATGATCTCTTTGATCAGCTTCGAGAAGCCTAGGTGTTATCAATGATTTACTTGAGATCTTGTTATCATCAGTTTCACGTTAGACCATCTGATATACCTCTTTCATCTTTTAAGAGCAGGTATGGTCTATATGAATATATGGGTATGTTGTTCGGTCACACGAACACTCCTATAGTTTTCATGGTGCTGATGAACCATGTGTTCCATCCATACTTGGATTCCTTCATGGTTGTCTTCATGGATGATATTTAGATGTACTCTCACACTTGACACGACCATGCTACTCATATTGAGATCGTTTTGAGTACACTAATATAGAATCAGTTATTTTTCTAAGCTCTCAAAATGTTAATTTTGGATGGATCTGATTCACTTTTTGTGTCATGTTATCTCAGAGACATGAGTATCATTAGACCCAGAGAAAGTGAGAGAAATAGTTTCATGGGAGAAGCTGAATAACCTCTTTGAGGTACGGAGTTTCCTAAGGCTATCTGGATACTACAAATGTTTTATAAAAGAGTTTTCACTCTTAGAATCACCACTATAGTGTCTGACTAAGAAGTGTATGATGTTCATGTGGTATGATTCTTGTGATTTAGCCTTTGTGGAGATGAAAGGGTGTCAGACTTCAGCACCAATACTAGTATTTCCAGATCCATGGAAGATCTATACTGTGTATTGTGATGCTTCAGGTATTGGTCTGGGAGCTATTCTTATACAGGGTGATAAATTCATTGCGTACCGATCTCGGCAGTTGCAACCACGTGATAGAGAATTACCCAACACACAATCTCGAGTTGGCTGTTATTGTTCATGCATTATGTTGTTGGTGACATTATATTCTGGGAGGGAATTTTGTAGTCTTCACTGACCACAAGTGTCTCAAGTAGATCATCACTCAATGTGGTCTTAATTTGAGACATCGCATGTTGGTTGAGTACCTACAGTTCATCGACAGTGAGCTTGCCTACACGGTTGGGAAGGGAAACATAGTGGCTGATGCATTGAGTTGGAGGACTCAGATACCGACAGTTCAGGAGGCCAATAGTGAATGGCATCTCATGGATCAGTTCACTGAGATTCCTTGGGAGGTGCATAAAAGACAAGGGTGGACTTTTCTTCTTATGTAGATGTTACCCCTACCCATCCTGATCGAGTTCCAATGAGGATGATATCATATTCGAATGACCTAGTCTTGTGGGAATTTGTGTTAGGAGAGGAACCTATTCCTGTATGAACCATGAGAGAGGATGAGATCTTGAATTTCCAAGGAAGCATATGTGTTTCAACAGACATACGTGAGGACCTGATGCGGTACTATCATTCATTAGTTTCAGAAGTTCTTCATTGTGTCACCATAAAGTTTCATGAACTACTATATTAGTATTGGTGGCCAGGTAAGAAGAGAAATGTTACTGGTTTTGTAACGATGTTTTCCACTTTTCAGCAGGTGATGGCTGAGCATCAATGATGATTAGGGATTTTACAACAGTTGCCTATTACCAAGTGGAAGTGGAATGATGTCACAATGCATTTCGTGATATGTTTACCAAGGTCACCTCGAGGGAATGAAGTAGCATGGGTTGTCATTTACAGACTCACAAAGGTTGCTCACTTTTTACAGATCAAGGAGACCTTCAGTGTTGATGAGCTGGGATAGCTGTACATCTGTGAGATTGTATGTCTAAATGGAGTTCCACACTCCATCATTTCATACAGGGATGCACGTTTTACTTCTCATGTCTGGCAGGGGCTTAAGAAGGCTTTGGGAACACAAGTACATTTGAGTACAACATACCATCCCCAGACTGATGGCATGTCCGAGCATATGATTAAAGTGCTTGAGGACATGCTCCGAGCTTGCATCATGGATTTTGGAGGTTCGTGGGAGAATTATATACCTCCTTTGGTGTTTTCCTACATCAACAGTTTTCAAGAAACTATTTACATGTAACCTTATGATGCTTTGTACGGTAGGCCATACTGATCACCCTTATGTTGGCTGAAGGTAGGAGAGGAAACTTTTCAAGGACCATGTCAGTTCAAGAGACCACAGAGCAGATAGAGTTGATTCGAAAGAGGATGGCTACTGCGCCGTCTCGACAGAAGTCTTATGCTGATCAGCAGAGATGACCTATGGAGTTCGAGTTCGGGGATCAGGTTTTCCTGCATGTCACACTGAGGTTGGGACAAAAGAGGATTATGATACATGGTAAGATTTCACAGAGGGACTTCAGGCCATTTGAGTTGTTAGAGAGAGTTGGGATAGTTTCCTATTCGTTTTATTTACCTCAGAGGTACTGGGCTATGCATTTCATCTTCCACGTTTCTCATATTCGACGTTACTTCTCTGACCCCTCTCACATCTTCCAACCAGAGGAGGTTCAGTTGGAAGTGGATGTATCCATTGAAAAGTATCCTATCTGGATTGTGGATCGAAGTATGAAGGTTCTTCATGGATAGTCTATCCTTCTGGTACAAGTACTATGGCAGCAAAGGTGGGTACAAGACGAGACTAGGGAGAGGGAAAACGATGTATGAGCACAATGGCTGGAACTATTCAAGGTTTCTTCTTCTATGCTGCACTAAGAAAATTCAAGGAATAATTTATTTAAGTGGGGATGTTTGTAAGAACTAGAATCTTCTTTTCAGGTATGTTTTCCTTTTTCTGGTCATTTTTTAGGAAAATACGTTTTTTCTGGAAATTTTTGAAGTACACGCCATGTTCATTACGAGTACAGGCTGAGTACTCAGTTACCACAGGTAGCTGTGTGATGTCCGTGTAGCGGTCATTCACAGATCCATGTGGGGGTGACTTGGAGGCCACATAAAGAGAATTATGGAAATGGCGAGTACAAGCCGTGTAATTCAAAATTACACACTGTGTACTTCAAAAGTACACATCGTGTACTTTTTATTCATTAATCTCGCTGGGGTCACGTCTAATCGCCAAAAATATCTCCTTCTAGGTCTCGTTTGACTAAGAGATTTGTACGGACATGGATCTTTGAGAAACCACTAAGAGAGAGTCCATACTCAGAGTCAATCACCGTTAGTTGTGTTGGAATCACATTATTGAGTTCTCTCTTCTCCTAGAGCATCATCTTTAGTTTTGTCATCTTTGGAGAGTTATCATGGGTTGAACGTTTTAGACATTTTCATTGATCTATGGCGTTCATGGGTGATTAGAGGCTTTAGGTTCATGTATAAAGATCTCCCAACCCTAACGTAGGTGTTTTATTCCTTTTTTCTGAACATATTTGATTTTTATGTGCAAATAATCCCACTAACAATGAATAAGGTATTGCATGTTTAACATTTTAGCCTTACTGTTTGTCTTCTATAATAGTATGCTTGAGTAGAAGATATTTGACTGTGAATTGGGTGAATTTTTATGCTTTGTATGTTTTTCCATGCTTGTTTTTCATGTTTTGACCTTTAGGTCTTGTTTTCCTATTAGGCTGCTGTTTACGTTTCCATGCCTAGTATTGTAAGATGGTGTGGCAGTTTTTCTGATATGCTATTATTCTTTAGAATGCTAGCCAAGTAGTTATTTTGGTTTACCATGGCTGTTACACACTGCTACACTTTCTTGATATACATAGTACTGTGAGAGCATGGTGTATAGACCATAAAAATAATGGACATTGAGGGCTTCCCCAAAGTGTCTATATTACTTATGATGCAAGAACACAAGGGGAATTGATGATGAGTGCTTGCTCAGAGTGTCTGTAGTTCCTCGACGTAGGCCGCAGAGGGAATGAGACCTAAGTAATTCCCTAGAGTTCCTTTAGATACTGATACGAGACAATAATAGGAATTTAAAGGGAGTGATTCCTCAGAGAGTATATGGTTAAGCTGAACCAGAGGGGTTATACTGAATGTACTGCCCAAAGGGTTTCTTGTACTTGTTAGTTAGGACTAGAGGAGATAGGCTGTGAGAACTTCCAAGAGGGTTACCTTATGTTAACATCTTGCTTGTGTTGTTAGGTAGGACCAAAGGGGATAGGTTGTGGTTACTTCACAGAGGGTTACATGTTGTGTTTATCTATTTGATTAGTTGTTTCTTATTCTGAGGTGATTTGAATGCTTTGAAACTATGGATTGTTTACAGGTTATTACTTCCTTGTTTATTGCCTTTCAAACATTACCTTCCATATACTCACTGGCAATTAGGCACGGATCTTGTGGTGGTTTCCAACTAGGATTTAGTCTCACACCCTATTTGGGCCATGATTTTGGTCCCAAAAAGATTATATTGTTGTAGGTATAGATAAGGGCAAGTTCCCTTCTACATCAGATACTTGATTTTCTATGGAGCTGGAGGGCATGGGACCAAGCTATGGCTTACGATGTTGAGGACTTTATTTTCATTCATTTTCAATTTAGATTAGCACTTTTGTATTCCAGCATTGTGTCTTGTTTTACTGTTTTCCTAGACATATGTATCATGCATCATTTTATAAGTGTTTTCCAGTTTATACTTTCAGTTTTCTACTATTATTGTAGTATGTCATTACTACTTCTGTTCTTGTATGTATTTGATTATTTCCATTGTGTACTCTACCAATGATGGCATAGTTTCCCTACTACCACACCCAAGGCCCTCACTTCTAGTCTGTAGCCTCTGGCGTTCGAGGAAATGTGCTTGAGGCCATGTGACCAATCGAGTATAGGGTGCCTTTGGGTGGCTTTCAGAACCAAGACGTTACAATAAACATAGCATTTGGGAGTAACCCACAGTCACCCCTTCATGGGTAGATGTTCCGCACCCCACACATGAGGCTTTTATTACATCTCCGTCTTTAGGGAAAACCAATTACTACATGGGTGAAAAAAGAGTTAGGCCATTGTAAAAAAGGACGATTTTTGTCCAAAAGCATAAAGAGATTAGTGAATTTACCTGATCAATTATGTTCTCAAAATAACGATGAGAGAATCCAGTGAATGGTTTTTTCTGGCATATAATTGTGTTGATTGAACGATATCAGTGATGGTTGTGACAGGTCAGTGAGGATAAGATAGGTTACTAAGGTTGGTAGGAAACATAACTTCTAGAGGGTATCCCATGGATCAAGGACTCCTGAATTTATGAATTTGAAATTTAAAATTTGAATTGGAATTGATTTATTGTTTTTGTATAATGGGGTACTTCTTCATATAATAATATCCTCTCAATATCCATTTGAAATCTAGTAGGCATGGGTCCCCTAGAAATCCTATGACTCTTCTCCCTCGACTGCAATAGTAGCTACATCACACACATTGGCTACTGGAGGGGGAAGAAAATCCCAATAATGAATTCAACCAATAAGCCTAATGATGCATGGTATCCTGGGAATATATTATGTCCTCCAACTCCACCATGATTTCAATCACCTCAGAAGGGACAGCGCATAAACCAGACTTCGTGTGGCCCAACCTAGTGAGGAATATCCCATCAGCTTTGAGAAATTTACATACCATGTAAGGGGTTGTGAGTAGTTTGTGAAGTCCCCAGGTCTCCTAGACATTGGAAAAAACAATTTTTGTAGGTAATCTTGGGCGGTGTACATGTTTCCCTGGTATGTGAATGTGAACACATTATATATCCCTAGATGTATGGACTTCTTCAGGATTCCACTATACCAGGAGCACAAACACCAATGTTGTTCTTCTATGTGTGGCTGTCACCTATTCAGGTCCATGAAAGGGTGGACTCAATACATGTACCCTACATACTAGGAAAACTCTGTCCCCATAACATGGACCAACTGACACTCTTTCCTAACCCCTTATTTGAAGGGCCACCCCTTCACTGACTCTGGTGTTTTGGCACCTCACCATATTCCCATGGTATGTGCTCTCCTAGCTCAACACATAATCATGAATGAGTCCATGCACATCATTAGGTGGTGGAAACTCATTCCTCAAATTCCAATCCACATGGATGAACATGCCCCAGATCTTCCCCATAACCTATGGGTCATACTAATGATGCACCACAAATTATACCTTCGGCGTCAACCTCTAAAATTATCTAAACATCTTTTAGAATTGGTGTGGATAGTATGGTTCACAGACCATCACGTAGTTAACCCTCATTAATTGTACACCACCTAAGGAGGCAAGGAGGTACAATCGTTGCTCAATGGTCACTGTACCATTATTTGTAACCATCCCCATGGGAAAGGGGAACACATGAAATATGAAGTTCTCTTATATCCTAAACACCTCTATCACATCCGTAAAATTCAACATGAAAGGGTGATTCCCCAAAATTTTCATGATACGAGGCCATAATTTTGTTTTCATAGGAGATATACTGTTTAGATAAACATATCATCCCATGTGTGTGGCCACTGAGCTATACAAGAAATGGGGAGGACCACACATCTAGAGTGGAATCTTTCCTTCACTAATAAGAAAAAACACCATGTTTAACTTCACTATTACTTGGACACCAAAGTTGAAACAATACCCCATCGTGAGTATTTCCACTATTATGAAGGTGGTTAGTGACACAACCATGTGGGCATACCTCACTGTGAGAATACTACCAATGATCGACAAAGAAATTAACCCCATAAGTATGGTGATGGGTTGAGACTTAGGCTTGAGGTCATATGCAAATAGATTCCACTAGATCATCATAAAGATCCTCCAGTAGGATCCCACTTTGCCCCATTGGTATCCCCTAAGATAAGTTCCGATCTCTTCGAAAGATTATTTTCATGATATTCCACAATGGGAACCAACTGATCTCCTAGATAAATTTGGGAATAGAAATCCATTTCTTGAAATGGATATCCCTCATCCCCAAATTCACTTTACTGGTTCCCCACACTATATCTAGCAATGCCATTACTAGGTCTGAAAACTACTTTTGGTCATCCCTAAAATTCTCTATGGAGATGGACTCATCATACATGAGACCTTGGATCCAGATCCATATGATTAGAGGAAGGCCCCATAGGCTGCAACTAACCTCTACATGATGTATAAAAAATATGTTTGACCCTAATTACTTCCTTATCAATAGTTCAAACATTATTTTCTGGAGGGTGGTAGTCATGAAACTACAAATCCCACACCTCTTTGTAGAGCCCAACCTACTTTATCTCTTCCTCTAACTCATCACATGATGCACATGCCCAATACTCCTAGTCCCTCTCATCATTACAATTACCTCCCTGATGCACATCGTAGTTCCTTTGCATTCTTTTTTTGGATTCCCCTAACCCTACGTGACGATTGACACATACTGCAGCAGGGAGGCCTTGTCATCCAAATTCTCCCAATAAATATTATTGATCTAGTTTTAGAGAAAATGTACTATGATCAGTGCATGGTCCTTCTCTATTATTCCTATAGGATCCCTATGCCATTTTTATAGCCCCAGTAGGCCTCTGAACCAGTTGGCTGGTTCGTCTCTACTCACCGCCCGAATGACTACCTCATCTCTTAGAACATATCCATAAAGCTTCAAAGTGGGTATTCCTATCAGACCACTATTAGTAGTGAAATCAATGATCAATGGTCTAAGGCTCTTTATAAACACCTCTTGATAATGATTTTCCCATCCATGTATTCTCTTTGAGAAATGGACATATGGATTCCCTGTCCAGACATCTGATTTAGGTTAATGTAGTTATTTTAGTCTAGTTTGCGAAGACCATTCATGATGTTCCTTTTTAGACATCATTCCTTATGATTTTGATGGTGGAGGACTCATTGAGATGCTCATGATTTATTATTATAGTTCTTTATCCATATTGGTAGAGCTATGATTTTAGATACAATAATCTTCATGATACACAAGGATCAAGATCTCAAATCACTCTTGATAGGGTTAGAGCATTGAGAAAATAGATTACAAGATTTTATTTATCTTAAATTATGGTGGAAATGCGGAGGCTCCCATATACTATTCATTGTCATAAAAATGAACTACAATCATTTTGGTCTCCACAAAGAATCATTCATGATTTTATCCTGGAAAGTAGGATTTATGAGTGTTATTCACAAAGGGGATTTGATAACTAATTTTCAGGGAATATTTTCCATAGTATGACCCTCCTTTTCTCTTTGTATCCCATTCTAGGGGGGGGGGTGGATTTTTAAAATCACAAATATTTGTTCCACATAAATTTTCAAGGAAGGAATTGCTAGTTTTGAGTGAATTCACGCCAAATTGTCCCAAAATATATCTTAAGGGTCTACTACATGAAGCCCTACTCCTTCGTGAATGGATTAAGATAATTAAGCTCCCTTGTAGAAGAGTTTACTTCATTAGCCCACAATGAAATGATTATAGATCAATTCTACTTTGAAATTATGAGTCATGGATAGGTCTGAGAATTCACAAAGACTGAACAGTTTCGTTCCATGTGTCTGAAATTCAATGTTGCAGAGCACTTTGGAAACTGCATTAATTATTGATGGTGTTTGTGTGAGTATGACCTTTAGACTCCTGGAGCTGTGACAATTTTTAAAGCTCTCATATTCTTCATGAAACAATTTAAATATTTGGAAAAAATGTTCTTATAAATAATCCATTTATCCTACTATTTTGAGGATGGCCTGCAAACTTTCTACTTATGAAATGACTCTCTATTGGTGAACCCCCTTAGCATCATGAACCATAGAGAAAATGGATAACCTAAAGTATCTAATCCATAATAAATGCATTACCTTGGGTTTATATGTTTTTAAACCTATGAATATATGACTTTCACAAAGGCCTTTGCATTTCATGATTGATGAATCCCTATGTGGAAGTTTTCAGGAAGCATTTAGCCTTCGCAAAACACTCCTCCCATGAATATATACATCAATCTAAGGAAGGGTCACCTGGTTTCACAAAGGCTACTCCTTAATGGATCCCGTGAACTTCATAAAGCACTTGATCTTCATGAATCACCTATATATGTGGCCTTAATATTCAGGAAACTACTCTCCTGGGTTACTCCATTTGCATCCCTTCTATTCACCCTCCATTATGAATGTTGAATTACTGTTTCCCCCAAACCCATATAGGACTGGTTCAGCTGCACCTCATGTACCCAAGTGTCTTATTCCACCCATTCCTATGTCCGTTCACATCACTCCATGTCTGGATCAAGCCTCCTGATTACCTTTTTCCTCTTGTAAAAGGTATCATAACCCATGTTTCTTCTCAACATAGGGAATATAATGATGAATTGTTGATTTAACACTCCTCCACAAAATTTCCTATTCCACACCCCGTCCAAAGGTGTAAGAGATGTTGTCACATAATCCATAGGGATTGAAATTCATCCCCCATATGTCTGATATGCACTATATAGAACTTCCTAGTTCCAAATCATTTTCATATGACATTAAAGGGTATGAAAATTTCTTCATGATATGATGTGAAACTGTAGTCCTACTCTACGTGATAACCATTGGATACCTCATGTATAAGATTAATGGGATGAACCCTATACCTCTATCACCACTAACCATGTTCAATAAACACATGATTATCCATGAATAACTCGCAAGGAATGATATCCTCTTAGTATATTTCATGAGTAAGCCTCATTCACATCATCCCTACTCTTAGAAGCACCCAGTAATATCATTATGTAAGACCCACCCCATTCCAACCAAGATAAATCTTTTTGAGAGAGTAATATTATATGCATAATATCCACACGATCGCTAACAGACGATTCTTTCACAACATGTGCATCCTTACCACATGATTTTGAACTTCATTGACCAGTCTTATCACACACCATTAAACAAAAATATAGAATTACATGGGTTTTACACCTGTATTTAAAAAGGCTAAGTTAGATGCATCCCTGATGTTCAATCCTAAACAACAGTAAACCTTTGTTCTCCAAAATAGAGATAAAACTCCCAAATATTTCTCAAAGGGTGTTTTGACCAACTTTCTAGGTCTGCATCCATGGGTATCCAATCCAATGGTAGACTTAGGTACTCCCTCCTAGGGATTCACATCACTAATCCACCTCAACAGGAGAATTTATCAACCTTTTGGGTCCGCCTCAAGGGTATTCCTAGCCAATGGTAAACATATGTGATTATTTCAGGGGATTATCATCCTAGATCTGCATCAAGGGGTGTTCTAATAAACCTTATGGGTCTTCCTCAGGGGGTGTCCCAACCAATGGTATTCTTATTTGGTCACTCCTAGTGATTCGCCTCCATGATCATTCTTAAGGAGCATTATGATCACCCTTTAGAGAACACCTCAATAAGGATCCTAACCAGCAGTAAAAGTTTTCTCTCCCTCCTATGGCCACAACCCCTTATCTCTCTCTTGGTGAATTATAATAAACCTTCTAGGCCTGCCTCATGGGGATTCCCATCCAATGTAAAACTTAGGTACTTCCTCTTATAGACACACCTCCCTGATCCTCCCTAATTGAAATTCAAACTAAACTTCTAAGACCATATTAGGGGGAATCCTAACCAATGGTAAAATTTGTTTCTCCCTTATTGGGATGAAACTACCATATCTGCCTTAGGGGTGTCCTAATCCATCCATTCTAGTCCCACTTCTTGACGTGCCCTGGTCTATCAACATTGGTGTGATATCTTCCCTCCTAGGTAAAAACTACCAAGATCTTCCTAAAGGGACATATTGATCCATCCATCCCATATTCACCTTAAGGGTTGTTCCAATCTATAAATTCTAGATTCATCTCAAAGGGAGTTCTGATCAACCACCTAGATCTTTTTCAAGTTGCATTTCCCACCATTCATCATGGGTCCATCTACACGCCGTGTTCCAAAATATCCGAAAACCTCTCATGGGTGACATCTTCCCACCTAGGTACACACAACATGGATTCCCCTCTATATGGAATTATTTCCCACCTACATATCCCAACAATAAATTAATCTTACACCCACCCTATCCTTATAGGACAATAAACCTGTTTCCATCTCCATAAAATGTTAAATGTGTTCCATGATCCAACAAGAGGTCGTGATCTTTCTCTAGAAGACATTGAACATGTGACCTAACCAAAAATACATAATCCATTCAAATGTATGGGGTGTCTGAGGTGAAAGTTCTTGCAAGGAATATTCCTCTAGAATCATTACCTTGTGATTGATAGAAGATGAATTGGGTTCCACACAATAAGATGCCTCACATGATAGGCCCTCTGAAGAGGAAGAATACAAGTGACCAATGTACCCAATTTCCATTCATGACTAACGATACACAAGGTGACTACTATTATGACTTAATGCTACCATCCTATCTAGACAGAAACAATATGTTAAGAACAAAGCTGTGTAATTAACCAATATTAAAAAATATGGGACCTTGGGAATGATTTCCATGAACAAGTATTTAATTAATGAGGGAGACCCAGAATAGGAAATGATCTCCATGGTGGACTCAATTGATGGACGAATTGACATCCAATCATCCAATAACAATCATGGATCTCACATAACTATTGAATGTATTGAAATCTTCCCGTTATTTGATAGTAGGAATGTAGGGAATCATTCACACATGCACACATTAACATAAAAGTGGGGCCCCTATGAAATAATCCAAAATAACATTAATAGAATTAATGTCAACATAATTTATTGGAAATTTTAAAAATATATCATTTTGTATTTCATATTAAATTTTCAAGGAATTTATGGAATAAGGATGTAGAATTCAAAATAGTATTTTTTTGAACTATTTTGATATCTTTTTGTTGTTATTTCATAAAAACCATAAAAATTGTGAGAACTCAAAATGAAGAAATAAATCATAGAATTGAAATAATTTAATAAAATGTATATGATTATTTTTACATATTTAATAGAGGTTAGGATATATTCCCTTGAATGTGATAGAGTATGAATTTACAATTAATTTTTTTGATGTATTTATAGTAATTTTTATTTTTCCAAATTCTAAAAATATTTTCTTTTTATACAATGGTATTAATGGAAATGAATTCTTGAATTTTTTATATTTATCTAGAAACTGTTATATTGTTTTTTAGATGGCATAATAATTTATTTGTAATAAATGTAAAATAAATAGAGGCATATACTAATAAATTTATAAGCTTTGTGAAATTATTTTTTGTACACTATGTTTTCTAAATTTGTTTAATGGATTCAAGAAATAATTTTCTTTTTGTACGTTGTCTCTAAATTTTTTTTCACAATTCTAGTAAAGTTTTACTAGCATTGTATAATGGAAATATTTAAAATGTTTTTGAAATTCATATATCTCTTATGATTTATGAATATTAGTAATATTTTATTTGTGATATTTTGATATTACCATATCCAATCATAACAGTAACATAAAATTGTGAAATGTTTGAATAAATTTTTATTTCAATAAATCCATTTTTGAACTGAATAAAAGAATAAAATAGACACTAGTATTGACATGTCCTTAAATTATTTATTAATATTTCATCTATTTCGATTCATTTATTATTAATTTAGGTTTTAAACATATTTAAGGACATGATATTGTGGAATATTGATTGAAATAATATCTTTTACCAGGGATGAA
Organism: Viscum album; assembly: GCA_963277665.1. Taxonomy (NCBI): domain Eukaryota; kingdom Viridiplantae; phylum Streptophyta; class Magnoliopsida; order Santalales; family Viscaceae; genus Viscum; species Viscum album. The sequence goes on along the minus strand of OY728152.1, from coordinate 1,903,034,467 downwards.
AGACCATATGAATAACTTTGAATTGGTTATGGTTGTTTTTGATTTGAAGAATTGTAGAAATAATTTTTTTTTGAGAAGATTATGGCATATATGTAATATAATTGTTTGAAGCATATTTTCACTCAACAGAGCAAAAAAATTATAAAATTAATTTGGTTTAAATTAATTACGATATTAAAATTTGAGTAATTATATATTATATAAAGGAAGAATTTTGTTGTAAATGATTTGAATGAGAAATCATTAATTTAAGTAGATAAAAATTTATAATGGTTGTGGTAATTGATAATAATTTTGACTAGTTCATAGTTTATGTTGGAAAATAAAATAGTTTTTATGTTTATATAGAGTAAACCTTAAATTAATTATTATCAAACTGAGTAAAATAATCCTCATTTTCAAATATTGAGTGTAAGGGGTGGAGATAAATATAAAATAGCATGGTCCATACAAATAAATTGTCCCTTGTATTGGATTTATTTTTTTATTAATAAAATAATTTGGGGGTATGTTAAATTTATGAAATAGGGTTATGGATAATTTTAAGTAATCATGTTTGAGGTACATGAAAGAGTTACTTAGATATACTGTTAAATTATACACCAATTTTAGTATCCTAGAATGAATAAGTTTGAAACTAATTTTTTTCCATGATGTTATTATTTTTATAGGTAATGGGAAATAAACAAAGGAAAATAGACTTAGTTAAAACTCTACCCATGATTGTGTGGAAAATGAAAGGATTTTTCGATTTAACTCATGATTATTTAAACATTATTATTTATAAATCAAGATGTTATTTGAAAAAATGGGGTATTCTATTAAAATGTGTTGAAATTTTATGACATCTATATTTATTTTTTTTAATGATCTTAGTAGTATATATTTTACAAAAGATATTAGATTCAATTTAAATCTTATTTGTATTTTCTATGACCAAGATCGACATTTTGATAAAAATATTGGCAGTGTATCATGAAAGTTATTATAAGGAAATTTATAATGATAGTACTATAAAATCATAAGGTAGATTGATAGATAGATAAAAATATTCATATTTTATATTTTATTACTCTAGTATGTCTGCTTGATTTTTAAAATTCATGGAAAGATAATATTCCTATGCTGGAAATTTTTTACAATAACATTTACCTATATTTGATTTGTATAACAAATTTTGACGTATTATATATAATTTGAGGATGATAAAAATTAATTTATATCATAAACGTGGAAAAGAAATGATTTTTTCCATGTATAATATAGTAGATTTAAATGAATATTACAACAACCCAAACATAATTGAAATAATATATATATTTATGGTTATTTTTCATTGAATATACAATGGTGGATAAAGTCCTCTTATGAATGTCACTACAATTAAAACATTGATGGATGATAATTAAAAAATTAAGAACCCTAATATATGGGTATTTTTATTTTATTAAAATTATTGGGTATATTTATTTTTATTTTTATTTCCCAAGAAATTTGTTATTATTCATTAATTATTTAATTATTCTCAATTGATAAGGTATCAAATTGTTCTATTTCATGTTTGGAATTTGGATATGGTTATCATAGAACATGATATGACTTTCTTCATAAAGATGTTGTGGATTATAGATTATAGAGAAAATATTTTATAAAGGGATTATTCTTTTAATGTGGGTACTATCTCCATATATAATTATTTTTTGATAAATATGAAAGATATATGTGCATATTTAACTGTACAAGTTGGTGCTTTTTGAAGATCGAAACACTTAGTGACTCTATGCTGATGAAATTTACTATAATATTGAAAATTATTTTTTATCTATAATAGAATGTGATGATTACATTTAATTTTGGTCGATTAAAAAATATATATTGAAAGACTATACTTTCTAAATAATGAATTATTATAATATTTTATATGTTATTTTGGAAAATCATGAATTTTAAAAATATCATTATAGAGGGGAATGACAGGATTAGATTAATGTTAAATATTTAAAAAGAAAAAATGATAATTTCATAACTATATTGGTCATAAGTAATATATAGTTATTATATAATTAAATAATCATTTCTGTTAAAATATACATGATTGGGTAATTTGGGAAATCTTTACATAATAAATTTTCAATGTTAAATAATTGATCATGCTAACATTCATGTAAATTAAATTTTTATAATTATATTTTAAAATATCCATATTTCCAATTAAAATTGTTTCTGATTTCATAAAAATATTTTACATACTGTAGGGATCATTTAGGATGAAATTGATGGGTTTTAATTATTTTTTGATGGATTTATTAATTTTTTTGGCACATGATCATCTAATCAAATTTACCATTTGTTTGATTTATTTCATTTTTAGATATACCACTTCTCCCTTTTTAATAAATCGTTGGAATTACATCATAGAGGATTATATTACAAAGATAATGCATCTAAATTTTGAATCAAAAACATTAATAATTTGGATGAGATTATTTTATAGAAATTAATATATTGGATTCTATATCAATATAATATTAAAAATTCCATCTAAGAGATGTGGATTTTATTTATCATATAATATTTATAAATTCATTAATGTTTTATTATTGTAATTTTGAATAATTTATTTCTATATCATGAATTTTTTTTATATAATATTACTTATTTTTATTTTTGAAGAAACAATGATTAGTTGGTAAAAATTGGATTTTGATAAACCATGATTTATTTTAACAAACATGGATTTTCAAAAAATTGTTAAATTTATTTATTTGAAATATTTATAAAATGAGGTAAGATAAGAAATCATTATACATAATAATTATTTTAAGGAATAATTTTAAAATAAACAATGGAATTTAAAATTATGAATATATATATTTTTATAGTATTATGTTAGAAAAATGAAAAAAATTAGAGAATGGTCTATTTATGTAAGAATATTTTTATATATTTTTTTACTTTTTATCAACGAAAAAATAATATAATGATATAAGACTGGATTCACCAGTGAATCAAAACTGGAAGTAAAAAAATGGGTATTATATATTGATTTCCTATTTTTGAATCATTTTCTATTCAAATTAATTTATTACAAAAATTAAATGATTGTATTAGGATATAATAAATGGGAAAATAATCAAAGATAAATGTTACTTTTATTTATGTTATACCATTATTCCTTTAACCATGATGATATAGTATAGTCTAGATATAATATAGAAAAATAATAAAAATTACTATTTATGTTCCCAAATTACAGTTAAAATATTGACATAGGATAAAATAAAAACCCGCTAATGTTTTTACCCTTTTAGTAATCTTAGTTTCTCTTAGTTAACTCAACTTATTCCACTTTTTTTTAATTTTTTCTCTCAATGTGTATAATAAGAGAAAATAAATTAAAACTGACATTAAAACATTGATTTTTTCAATATCCACCCATAATATTAGTGGCTATATTTTCATTATAAATATGGAATAATATTGAACACAAATATATTTTAATATTAATAATGCATATCAATATTTGTGTAAGGATTATCGATTAGCCTTACAATGTCCATATAATTTTTGTATATAGGGGTCACTTATTTATTCTCATTAAAATATGTAAAATAAAATAATTATTAGTAAAAAAAATATTACTGAAGTATTTCGTCAATGATTCTACTAATTATGTAAATGTTATATTGGAATAATATATTATATGAAAAAATATGTTGATAAATATCACCATAATATTCATAAATCATAACATGAAAGTGAATATAATACAATAGTGTTGAAAAATTAACACCCTTAAACCCTGTTACTCTTATTCATAGATGGATGATATCCATTTATTTAATAAAAAAATTTCCTTCAAGCCAGTCCCTTCGCTTCCATCACTGATACCCTTGAATAATAGAGAGTCACACCATTAACTTTTCAGATTCGGTCGAGGAAAGTTTCCATTGTTCCCTTTATGTGGCCCATCTTCCACCCTTCGAAAACCATGATTTGAGACACTCCATCACAATCAATGAAGTTACTTCAGTCGACTTACTCCTATTGGTTCCTTTTACATATTATGGGTTTGGACTCTCCTTGTAGATTCTTTGAGTAACATGAGTCGATAAACTCCATAAGAAAATCCTCAAACTTCATCACCTAATTTCTATGCCTGGTTACACCTCAAATAAAAATCCTACTTAGGAGTAAGCACCAACCAATCTCAAATGGGAATCTTCCTTAGGAGTAAGCCCCAACCAATCTCAAATGGGCATCATCCATAAAATTAAGACCCAATAGGTCTCAAATGGTCATCCTCTTAATGAGTAATCCCCAACAAAATTTAGGACATCCATCTTAGTATAAGCCCCTCACCTTCACCCATTATTCCTTCCATTTGTACCCTTTTCCAATGTGAAGAGAACATTGGGATCACTTGTCGCCTCACCCTCTTCCACATTCGATGTGCTTTTCCATCAGCGAAGGTGGAAAAGTGTAATGTTTCATTATTAAATCGTTCAAATCCTCTTGTTTCTCACACCGAGCGTGACTCATCTGGGCTTAGAGATACATGATGGTTACAAAATGTGCCCAAAAGCTCATTGTAAGGAACTACGAGAAATCTAAATCTTATTCATACCAAGATACAATGGAAGCTATTTCTGGGCTCGTGCTCACTGGAAATCATCCTCACAAATACAACCCAAATTCCCCCAATTCGGACATCCTCCTTAGGAAATAATACCCAAATTCAATCCTCAAATAATCAAGGCATCATTATTAGGATGTAAGCCCAAAATCATCTCTCTAATAAGACTATACCATCCTATGAGATTATTTGAACTACATGGGATTTGATTCCCATTAATAAGGGATACGTAGGAAGCCTCCTTGAGGTTCAAACCCAACACTTCAAATCAACCCTGTTCTCCTTGGGCTATATTCCTAATAGGGTCTCATCTTACCTGGAAACCTATATCCTTTCCAATGTTCATTGGGATGCTTCATCATAAGTCTCACACTATGTTTTGACTAATCACATTTTGCTTAGAGGTACTTATTACATGACCATAAAAGGTATGATGTGTTCTATTAAGAGACACATAACTATGAGGGTTCTAATTCCTTTCACAAGGATACGTAGGTAGCCCATTTGATGGGAACAGTTCCAAGATAAAAACAAACTTTCATCTTCATGGAGGACAATAAATTCTAGAGTGCCCCACTGAGTGGCTTAAAAACTAGTATCATCACAATGATGCTTAAATGAATCCATAATAGGTATAGTAGAGGATACCATTGATGGAAATCCTTGAATACATACATATGATTCCATTTATGATGAACCTTGAATGCATACTGATGATTTTAAATTTTACTCATGTTAATATGTGACTGTAAATTCCAAGGGATACTTATGATATACATGGTGAATTAATAAGGATTCATGAAGATATCTTAAATTTTCAATGAGAGTCTTGAAGTAGACAATAATTCCCCCCAAAAAGGTAGTGATGAGTCTAACCTCCCATCCTCTAAACCAATGAACGTTCTTAAGTATCGTAATGTTCAAACATAATAAACTCCCCCTTTTTGAAACACATGTGTTTATAAGAATATACATTCTCCATTAGATTGATGTTCAGTTGGATCAAACTATTAATTCTCTAGAGGACAGGATTTGAACATGCTTCCATGATTACAATGGTTCATGGGAGAATCATATCACTCTCATTGAGTTAAAATATAATAAAAGTTATATGGAGAAAATTTAAATGGATCCATCAGAGGCCTTATTCGGGAATTCATTCCGTTTACCCCTATGTTTTTTAGAGGCATGAGAGGTAGAACTACTGGGTTCTTGCCTCATTCAAGAGATATTAGAGTAGGTTCAACTTTCCAGTAAGTGGATGTCTACTACAAAGTCTAGATAGAAATCTTATTCTGATCACCATTGATGATCTATTGATTTCATCATCTGAGATCGTGTATTCTCATGGGTATCACCTAGACATGGTCAAAGATGTACTTAGTGGAATGTAATGGTGTCTCTGTACTATTTCAGGTAGTTCTAGATTCTGGAGAGAGGTTGGCTGGTATCATATCAGCTTTTATTACCTTATAGGTTCAATTTTATTCATTATTTCTTCTCATTTCATAGCTTATCAGTTATCATAATGACATGTCCCAAACATTTTATCATGAGGATACTGACTATGATTTTGATGATTCTTTTGAGGTGTATTTTATATGAATTATTTACTAGGGCACAAAGTCTTTTATATGATGATATTTCCCTTAAGTATAGTTTCCATGGAAGAATGACTGTTTATTGTACATGACCAAGGAGCGGGAGGCTGGAAAATTAGCCCAATACCCAGATTTGTTCTCAGAAAGTTATTCAACTACTATGGAAGGTGAACTTCTGGATGAGTTCCGTTAAATGGAGAAGACTATAAGAACCCTTTTTTATATCATGTATGGATGTTTTAAAATTAGTCTATGTATTTGATGTAGATGTATTTTTAGATTCCATTTGAAATTAAAATGGCATTAGGGAGATATTGGGGAATTATTTATGTCTTGGAACCCCAGTTGATGGGGAAAAATAGGTGGTCACATAGTTAGTAGAAACAATGCAACCCATACCACACATTCTCTTGTAACTATGTGGGTCTGGCAGTGGGGTGAAGAAGGGTTCATGATTTTTAGTAACAACATTTTAGCGGATACACTCCCCTAAAAAATTTCTATTGTTTTTAGAAGATGAGTTTCAAATGGTTGGCACACTATATCTCTAGTTGCGTAGCCTAACCATGCTAGTTCCCCTTTAGCATAGCAGTAGGCACACAACAGGCTCATAGACTGGTCAATCATGTGACCCAAATTTTAATGTGATTTTACCAAAATTCCCTCAAAATTATTATTACTCAATCCACCCCCACATTTCAACCTATTTTATATTGGAATAGGGTTCTAATTATGTAAGATCCCTATCCTTAGTTTTACCATAGGTAATTCAATAACTGGTTGATTAGCTATCTGATTTAGATTCTATCATTCATGTTAGATAGCCACTAATAAAATCTAAATTCAAAATTTTCAGTCCTTTTTTTATTCTCCTCGATAATTTTGTTGTGGTGTAGGTAAATATTCCATATTTTAGGGTATTGTTCCATTATTAATATTTTATCGAATTCAATCCAAACTAAAGGATATTACTGGATGAAAAGAGTCATACGAGTATGTGGTTGGTGGTATTTAAATTATTCCTCATGTTTTGATGTTGTATAATAAATTTTTTGTGATAAATGCCATTTTCACTATGCATTAGCATTAAATCATATATTCCATGAATTGGATGCCTTTCTTGGAGCCTAATGAGTTTTTATAACTGATATTCGAAATGATTTTTCAACCTTATATAGATTTATCCCTTTGGGAGTTCCCTCTTATATGCATAATTGAATTTATTGAGAAAATAACCATCACACTTATTAAAGTGCGTGGTTTAGTTTTAATACATAATATGATATTTTGTTAATGGATAAAAGTTATGATATTTCATGGTTAAAAAACTTTTCATTTAAGGAATTGAATTTATTGTCGGTGTCTGGTAAGCCCACTTCACCAATTTAACTTGACAATGGTTACACCATTCTAATTATTTAATTTAAATGAGAAATGGATTATACCTAGGATTTTATTTATTCCAATAGTAATTTATTAATGTTATGATTAAAGAGAGTGAAGTCCCTTATGATTTTATTATATTAAATGGGCATAGAGACCCTTTAATATTTTTACAAAATAGGCAGGAGAACCCTTTTTGATTTTATTTAATTGGTATTGTTACCTTTTCTACTTAATACAAAATTGGTATAATGGCACTTAGTAATTATATTAAACAGGAATTACAAACCTTGAACATGTGTCCCTTATGGTACTATATAGGAATAGGGTCCCTTGGGATAATATACGGGCACTGCATCCTTTGTGATGCTATATGGGAATGGTGTCCCATGTGATACTATTCGATCATGGTGTCCCATTTGATTTTATACAGGTATTAAGACCCTATACATGAAATTGAGCATGAAATACAATATAAATGTGATAATAAGAATTAATTTACTTATAAAACAGATTCATGGTATAAATTCTATAATGGGAACTACGTCCCATGATACTATTTTTGAGTTATTATGACAAATGCCGAAACATGCATTATCTACATGTTTCCATTATAGGTACTAGAGCCAACCCATATACAGTTTTATAACTTATTTATATTATTATGTTTTTAATCTTCTATATTATATACACAAAGTGGATATTTATATAAAATTTTGGTGGTGGCCTACAGAGATATATCTCACACCCTATTTGGGATGCCTATAAAACTCATGTAGACTTCATGATTGAAGGTGTTGATAAGGGGAAGAATCCTATTATTAATGTTTGACTTCATGAATGACTTAGGATAGAGCTAGGATAACAAGACCAGGGTTGAGATCTAGATGCGTAGATAGATTTTTTCCTTTATTCACTTCATTGTATATTACTGATACCTGCTGTTTTATCCTTGTTTTTATTCTTTATAGATACATTGAATCAATTATAATAAAATTGTATATGATTCTATTTAAGTCTTTTGACTGATATTAGTTTCTTGGCCATATTTACTAATTTTCCATTTTTATACTACTTATATTATTTTTCATTTGATTTCACCATTTTCCTACTCTGGTAATGATGATATAGTCTACCTACAAACACACCCTAGGCCCTTACAGCTATTTATAACCATCTGGAGTTCAGGGAGATGCACATGAGACCATGTAAAAACCAATATTGGGAAACCAATGTTTCAAAACTAGGTCTGGAAGGTCACAATACCCATATATATCATACCATATATGATGTACATATAGCCTTTTATCAACTGTTTGTAAAATTCATTGTAAAATCAATTTTTTTGGGTGATAATTATTTCATTTTTATTATATTTTGGGTTAATAATATTAGTAATTTTACTATAATCTTGAGTAAATCATATATATAATCATAAACATGATATACGTATCCTAAATATCCATTATATATGTATTTATAGTAATCTCTAATTGTTAGAGATAGAAAATTGTTTACACCATTCAAGGAGATGACATGTCATACGTACGTATGAATGTTGTTTCCATTTTCATTTTGGATTCAATGAATGGAAGGTAAAAAACATATAACATTAATAGATTCATTTTGATTTCATATATATCACATGTATAATTTAAATTTATACTTATTATATTCCATGTGAATCCTAAATGATAAATTATTCTCATCTCTTTGAGACAAGGTAGTCCTCCATACACATGAATGACGTTATTATATTTGCATAGAATGTAAAAAAATAAGGTATTTGTGAAATTATATCCCTATATAAATATATATTACATAAATATTATATAAATATGTTAAATCCATCATTATATATATCCTTGAGAGGTGTTTTTTGAAAATGAGAAACACCAGGTTGTGAGGCGACAATTTTTATTACAAATGTTCATTGATTTTGTTTCCCATTTGATAGAAGTGGATACGTATATATGTTTTTATAGTAACATATTATAATATTATATTATTGGGGAGAAATTTTTTTTATATCATTATATTATAAATATATTTTATTGATGTGTAGGATGAAATAAAACAAGCTTAACGTTAATAATTTTACTTTATCTTCAGAGAGCCTCAGAATGATTATAACTAAATATTTATCTAAAGGGATTAATAATAAATATAATAAATTTCAGATTAGTGTATGGAATTTAATTATATAGTTAGTAGGAATTTTTTTAAATGGATTTTGGTGTGAGAAGAGTGGAGGAGAGGGGGTGGCCTTTTTTTAGTAGAGGGGAGGATACACCTCAGTTTTTGAAATGATTTATTTGTAAGAAATTTTTTCACATTCAAGAAGAGCTAAAAATGACTCATTATAGAATATTAGATATTATAGGGTAAAATTATTTCCATTAAATAATAATTAAAAAAGTATTTATCTTAATTAAACTGTTATCTATTTATTTTAACCTCCCTATAAATTAGTTTTACCTCAATCGTAGTAATTAATTTTTCTATATTTTTACTTTGCGATTGGGTAAAATTTTAATTTTAACTTATTAGATAACATAAATTATTATGGTTAAATATTTTTAATATATTTTTAAAAATTTATTTCATATATTTTGTAGCATTTAATTTTAAAAAAATCCACAAAAGCGATGAAAAAGCAGTTTTCTATAGAAAATTTCTCATAGTTAATTAATTTTTTTAACAAAGTTGAAATTTGTTAATTAATACAAATGAATTAATTTCTTAAATTCAAAAATAATTTATTTAATTTTACTTTAGAACCAATTTATAATTTTATTTATATTTTTAAACAATTTAAATATAATAAGAGTTTTCAATAAAACCCCATATTTTTCACTATTCATCGAAATCATTTTTTTTCCAAAAAAAATCTATATAATTGAATCTTAGGTAATTTTGATGCGGTGAATTAATTAGTGAATTTAATTTTTTAAAATAAATTTATTTATATACATAAACAAAATTTAAAATATATACACAAACGTGATAAAACTGCCCTTTAGAAAATGAAACACTTTTTCCTAAAAATATTTCATTTTATTTCAAATGATTTTTATTTTTATTTCTAATCATATGATATACATTGAATTTATTTTATAAATCAGTTAAAAAATATAATTTTCATAATTTTGTTGTCCTATTCATATCCTCTATTTTAATGGATAATATATATTGGTATTTTATATTAGTTTTCATTTATACATGAGGTTACTTGTTCCATAATCTGTTAAAAAGATTGAATTTATTAAAATAGAAAAATATATTAAAATCTATAAGTGTTACACTAATCCCCAATAATAATTTTTTAACATAAATTTATAAAATTTTACCTTATTAAGTTTTTTGGGAATTTATTCAACAGACATTATTCAGGTTCCCATGACACCTCTTCTATCTGATGTTTGTTATAATGTAATTTTAGGACATGCATTTTCAGATTTGTCAAATAATTCATCTATTATCAAGAATTTTGATAGGATCTTCGTGGTAAGATAGGCCAGATTCTGACTCTATTTCTTTATAAGATGGATTATCCACTAGGTTCATCATGTAATTCCTTAATGGATAGAGATGGATCAAATAATGTATATTAGAAATACTTGGAGATATTACTAAATGGTAATCCAAAAATATAAATCATTTTCAAAATTTTTAAAGGGTTTGGTGTACCATGGGATTACTTTTCCCTTCTAACAAAGCCTTATAACATCGTTCCATTGATATAATTTTATGAAAATTTGATCTACCACTATAAATTTCAAATATTTCCTCTCATTATTTTTATAGATATATTATATATCTTGGTAAACAATGATATGGGTCTTAATAAACATTAAATTAGATATTTTCTCTCTAAAATTATTGGGAAACCATGATTCCTTTCACCAACATCATCCCAACATGTTGGGCCATGAAATATCATTCCATATAATTATTTATATAAATCCATTAGAATAATTTAATGGATGATATTATTATATGATAACACTAAAAAAGGTAAATAATGATCCCAAAAACATTGAAGGTCAAGAGAACATGAAATCAACATGCCTTCTAATGTTTCAATATTCTGTTCTGACTATCCATCAATTTGAGGGATATAATAGGAGGTCAAATGGAGTTCAATATCAAGGTCCTTATAATTACTTTTCTAGAATATTTATATAAATCATGAATCACGATCAGACACAAATTGATAAGGTGCATCATGATGTTTTACAATTTCTTTTGATGTAATGAAGTAATGTGTATATATTTTTAAATGATAAGTAATTACCTATATTATATCACTATTTTTAGGATTATTTGGTATTGTAGTGAAAAATATCATAGTAATGTCATCCCATTTCTAAATTGTAATAACAAGTGTATACTAGACACATATAGGATATTGTCTCTCAATAGTAACTTGTTGAAAAAACAAATATCTTGATATATAATAAATAATTTCCTACTTCTTGTTTTCCTAGAAAATGTTTTTCTTAAAATATCTATATATCTTGATATGACCATATTGTGTAGAGAAATTCAAGCTATGTTCATCATCCAACAATTCCATTTTTATCTCACATAGAGATGAAATACATAGTCCTTTTACAAGCATCATAACTCCATCTCCTAAAATGAAATATATCAAATTTCCTTTATTAAAATATTTAATATATTTTGAAAATTCTCATCCTTAGTTTTATTATTATTTTTCTATAAATGATTGTTTATAAATCATTGGAAAAATTATGATGTATCTCCTTTCATAATGATTTTAAAATCTATCTTTATAAAATCAATGATCATAGGATCCTTGTCAATAATAACTTTTTCCATGAAATTCTTGATCATTATCGATGAATGTATGTGCTCCCTTATTTTCTTTTAGATAATGATAGTTTATTGAGAAATCATTGTCCTTGAGTAGCTTAATCTATCTTCTTCACCTTAATTTGAATTTTGTTTTCTAGAAAAGATGAACAATAAGATCTCGTGATATGTGTATTACCTACATATTTTCCCGTAGAGATAGTGTCGCCATATATTCAAGGAAATGATTACAAATTACAACTCAATATCATTGGTTGGATATTTTTTTATGAATCATCAACTTCTTTGATGAATAGGATGTAACATTATCAGTATAAATTTAGGTACAACCAATTCCCATCATCGATGCTTAGCTATATATTATGAACCCATCATTTCATGATGGTAGATTCAAAATCAAAGAATTTTCTAATCTCATACTCAGTTGTTAAAAAAATTCATAAACAACAAAATTAACCACAAATTTCTTGTATATAATTGGTATGATATGATGTTATACTATTAGTAATGTAAAAAAATTGAATTCTAAATGAATACAATTATCAGAGTAAAACAAATGAGAATGATTATAACATATATCTTATGGAATCAATTAATACAATATGTAATAGATGAATCGTAGTCAAACAATTTCAATTGAAATGAATATGAAATGAAAGAGGAAACAAATCAATTCTCTTTATTATACCAACAGTAGTGGAAGGTAAAAGTATTACAATTATTTTATCCCAGTGAGAGGGTAACCTTTCACCTTGGATAAAAAGGTATGTCTTACAACCACCTTGTTAATCCCTCGATATGATGATCACCACATCCGTCTTGCTATCCCCACAAGACCTCGATTTTACAAGTAATCAATTCCTCTGTCTTTCAATCATTTGAAAGCCCTCAATAAGAAGATCGGTTGTATTGTATGCATATCCTAGGTAACGCTTGATTTTTATCACCTTATCGGCAACCCAATGAAAAAAAATCTCTTATTGAAATACATAAAACATAGAATGATCCATTCACGTTTTGTAATTCCAAGGAATTCGTAGGAAGTCATAGGGATGTCACAACGCCTTACTCTAGAACATGATAGATGAAAAAGTTAATCAAAGTCTCAGAGTTAATTATTTAGCTTCAATTGATCTTCTATTTATAGGCCTTGGGTTCCAATGGTCATATTTCCTCAAAAGGTAAAATTTCTTCAGAAAAATCAGAGGGACTTGAAGACCTGGCATTATAATGATCATATTCAAACAAGAAAACATGATCTCATTTTGATAATTTTATAATTAACCTGACAATTTTTTTTTGGTTAAAATAAGAGATATATGGAAATGATACTTATGAGTACAATTGATATAAAACATTTGTTTTCACAAATTAATAAAAACATGCATGTGATAAAAGTAAAACCTGAGTACTACTAATATTACATAGTGCAATTAATTGATATGATGAAATGTGAGAACGATGCACCATAGTCAGTACGATAGACTGAGTTAGTATGATTGAAAATCTTAGTACAATTGTGATAGTTAGTACGATTGATGTAGTCTGTATGATTGTTGGAGTCAATAAGATAAATAGAGTCAGTACGATTGATAGAGTCAGTTAGATTGGCATAGTCAATGCAATAAACAGGGTCAGTATGATAAACCAAATGAGTACGATAAACATAAAAACTATATTCAAAGTAATTCCATTATTTTAGAAATGATTATAAATAGATTTGTTATTTTGAAAACACAATACAAAAAAGTCTAAATAATATATTTGACTTAAAAATATCCCTATTTTTGGAAAGAAAAAACACAACGTAAAACAAGAACAAAATACTTGTCTCCCCCAAAGTAATTGAAAATCTTCTGAAAATGAAAATGAATACAACAAACTCCCCTTAGATATAGACTTTATTAATGATTGTATTCATAGTTTTTCATTGATTTAAATGTATAATATTTGAGTAAGTAAATTAACAATTCTCCCTCTTTTTGAATCATTCTCCCTTTTTTATAATACAATATCCCACTTTGTAATTTACAAAAAAATGGGGTAGTATTGAGTTTCTTAAAATGGTTAGAGAGAAAAAAAAATACTTTAAATAAACATGATTCATTGAATCATAAATGATTAACAACCATTAAGACAAAAAAAGGAATAAAAAAAATTATTTGCTTTTTCTTTCTTTCTCATTCAGGATCTACTCATGAAGAACTGCATTCATCTTCTTTATCTCTTTATTGTATTCTGAGATAGAATCAACCTGGTATTTTAGAAGCACTTGTTGATCATCAAAACGTTGATCATGTTTTTTTATAGTTCCTTCTTGATCATTGGCCACTTCTTCAAGGGTATCAATTCTGTCTTGAAATTTATTATTCTCTTGAGTATAAACTGTATTTTGCTTCATCATCAAAAAAATTTCATCTCTTAAAGATGAAACCTTTGAAAAATTTGACTGGAAAGCATTCATACTTTCTAGAAGCACTTTTACTAAAGTATTATCAGCTCCATGGGTTTTTATGATATGACTCATCCTTTCAATAGTTTCGTTGTCAAACTTATTACAATTAATAGCCTGATCATTTGAAAGCCTCTATAAGTCTTCAATTGATTCCTCATTTTCATTCACTAAGATCCTTGTTTTGTATGACCACTTAGTCAACTTATTGCAAGCCTTCTTATGAGTAGTCGAACTATTACTCAGAGCTTTTAAATCAGCTTCTATCGGCAGAACTCACTTTATGAGCTCTCTAACAGAACCAAATTTCATCCTTTGGTTGTTTGTGATGAAATAAAAGTTCCCTTCAATTATAAGAAAATAAGGAAAAGTCTTCTCAATTCTTTTTAACACATGAACAATGTAATCACTTTTTATTATAGAAATTGTGTGTTCTGAATTAGTATCATCACCATACGATTTGAGTTCATTTGATCGGATTGAGTCATCAACATGCCATTTTACTTTTGCTTTCTCTTGTTTCCTTTCATTCATCTTCCACTTTGTCACTGATGAGAATTAATTTTTTGGTATGACAAGATTGACCCCTTTCTTTACTGGAGAAGGAATTTTTTCTGAACGAGTTTCTAAAGATTGAGCTATTTCTTGATCGACGTGAGGCTTTTGTGGTATTCCTTCACATCACTTTTGAATTGAAGATTGTTCTCTATTCACAATACTATGAAGAAATTCCAAAATAATGTCTTCTTCATCAATATCATCTTCCTAAACTTCTTTTACCAATTTCTTCCCTTTCTATTTTCCTTGAAAACTCTGTACAATTGGTTCTTGTTGCACTTCTTGTGAGATTTTCTTTTCAAACGAGTCTTCTTTCTTCTTCATAGATTTTAGAGTTTCTTATACCCTTATCCTCTTAGCTGTTGCTTATTCTGGATCAAGACCAAACATAGTATCACCGTCTTTTCTGTATTCTTTTTGCTTTCTCCACATAGACACAACCTCTTTTTTATATATCATTTTCTTCTTTTGATTAGTAATATCTTGAGGATATGTCTTTTGAGAAGTTACAACTATTGGAAATGATTCAATTTTAATAGGTTTCAATTGATTTCGTGATGACTCTGCTTCCACATCTTTAACAAAGTGTTTCGAATATTCATCAAAACATACATACAATTTCGTCAGTGAATTCTAACTTATTCAAGAAGGCTTTTGTTATATCAATTATTCATTCAGAGGAATACTAAAAAACATCAAACTTTTAGGAATGAACTTTGTATGAATAGATGGATACATGATTATATGGGACTTGAACACTAATGACATCACATTCATGATAGTTTCAAAAATATATGCCATGATATTTACCTTTCTCATGTTTACAAGATAATCCAACATAAAAATGTATGAATACTTAAGGTTTTCTCTATACACATTCCTTGGGATAAGAAAACCTTGCATCTAAATGACAACAAATTGATTGTCAGGAGAAAAATGAGCTACCTTTCTTTTCTCTTTATTTATAATAATTGATAATTTTTCAGATCTTTCTTTATTAAACGTGCCAACATCCCTAGGTAGTTTATGATATGTACAAAAATGTCTCTTTCTATTGAAACCATATGGAAACAGGATTCTTGTTTAATAGACATTGAAAATTTTCTATCATACACCAAAAACATTATCATCATATTCTTGTCCAAAAACAAGCTATTATAGAATTGTCTAACCTATTCAAAAAGGATCGAGTCTTGAGGTAAATGTTTCTCAACACAATAATGTTCCCAACCATGAAACATAATAATCATCTAGATTGTCAAATCATTACTGTCAAATAAATCCTGAGAGACTAGCCTTTCTCTGAAGAAATCATTCTTTTAGAATTTATTTGATGACATTTTGGTAGGAGTTCTGGCATAATATTCAGACATAAAGATGAGAACGAAAAGAAAATATCACATGGGGTCTTTAAATGCAGAGGTAGTACATTGCCAAGAAATTTAAAAATCTGGTGTGTCTTTGAGGTGGGGGGGGGATACTCTATTTATAAGAAAAAAAAGACAACTATTGGTCTTCTACGGTTGATATTAAATAATAAACAATCCAAGAGTGGATATTTAAATGGGGTTTTTAAAAAAATGGGATACAATAAAATGTAAGGAAAATAATATAAAAGAGTGTAATAATTTACCTATTAGTGATTTCATGTAGGATGTTGGTTTTATTGTATTATGAAATTAGATATAATATAATACAATAATGAAAAAGAAAGACCAATGACATGGAAATTGATAAAAATGATATTGAATACATTATTTGTCAGACTGATGGAAAACAAAGTAATTACCATAATTTTTCGTGATGATGTAAAACAAATTCATTACCATAGGTTGTTATGTCGATGGAAAAAAAGTCATTACCAAAGGTTGTCATGATGATGGAAATCAATGTCATTACAATAGGCTGATAATCTGATTGAAAACAAAGGCATTACAATAGGTTGTCAAGCCGATGAAAAAAAGTCATTACCATAGGTTATCCAGCTGATGGAAAACAATTTCATTACCATAGGGTGTCAAGATGATGGAAAACAAATTCATTACCACAGGTTAACAAGATGATGGAACAAAATTCCATTACGATAGGAGGTCAAGCCAATGGAAAAAAACTTCATTACCAGAGGTTTTTATGCTGATGAAAAACAAATACATTACCATAGGTTGTCTAGCTGATGGAAAACAATGTCATTACCATAGGTTGTCAGGCCAATGGAAGACAAAGTCATTATCATAGGTTGTCATACCGATGGAAAACAAAGTCACTACCATAGGTTTTCAAGATGATGGAAAACAAATTCATTACCATAGGTTATCAGGCCTATGGAAAACAAAGTAATTTCCATAGATTTTCAAAAATATGGAAAACAAAGTCATTGCTAATGGTTTTCAAGCCGATGGAAAATGAAGACATCAGACTAATTAACAAATAGTCAAAATGATAACTAGACAGACAGGATGATAAACAGAAATTCAAAAATGAATATCAAAAAAATGACAAAAATCATATTAGAATAAAGAAAACAAACAAATATAAAGTTGAGAAATAGATAAAAAATAGGTAAAATAATGTTCTCTCCCTTTGAAAGGGAGTTTTTTAATGAGCGTGGAAATGTAAAATAGGAAGTAGATGTGAATGAATATTTTTGTGTAATCATTCCAAGAATATGTTTAAAAAATTTCACTCTTTCAGAAGGTAATGGATTTGTAAAAATATCAGTAAGTTGTTCTTGTGTTCTGATTAATTTTAAAATAATATCTCCTTTCTGTGTGTGATCCCTAAGAAATTGATGCTTAATATCTATGTGTTTTTAACATGAGTGATGTGCTGGGTTTTTACTAAGAGCAATGAAAATAGTATTATCAAATGGTATTTGAGTTTTTGAGAAACTCATTCCATAGTTAGTGAGTGTGTGTTGCATCCACAACACTTGAGCACAACAACTTATGGCTGCTACATATTCAACATCGGTAGTAGAAAGTTCTACTGAGTGTTGTTTCTTGCATGAACAAGAAACTATAGAATCTTATATGAAATGAAAAGTTCAAATGTACACTTTTTATCCATTTTACAACCTCCAAAGTCAGCATCTAAATTTTTTTCAAAACAAAATCATTTTCAGAAAAATAAAAAAGACATAAATACAATGTTCTATTTAAATTCCAGAAAATCCATTTCATAGCTTTCAAATGGGATTCTTTTGGATGTTACTAGTATCTTGCACATAAGCATACAGAAAACATTAAATCTAGATGACTACCTGTCAAGTTTAACAAACATCATATCATACCCCTAACAGTTATTTGATCCACCGGTTTCCCAGCTTTATCAAGATCAAGTGTATTTGAGGTTCCAATCAGAGTGCTAATACTTTTAGTATTATCATATCCAATATTTATGAGTATGTCATTGATATATTGATGTTTAGATATATAGTTTTCTTTTGGTTTTTGCGAAATTATAAAACCTACAAATAATGTTAACTCACCCATCATACTCATTTCAAACTCATATTTCGTTAGATTTGCAATGGAATCAGTTAGATATTTCTGTGTTGATCCTAATATAATGTCATCAACAAATATTTGAACAATGATTTTTTTTTTTATTTTCCATCTTTATAAAAAGGGATGGATCCACTATACCATTCACATAATTATTTTTTTAGAAGAAATCCTATATGTCTGTCATACCATGCTCTAGGGGCTTGTTTAAGGCCTTATAAAGCTTTAGTAAATTTAAAAACATGATTAGGATATTTTGAATCTATAAAACTAGGCAGTTGTTTAACAAAAAAAAATCATCATGTACAAAACCATTATTAAAAGCACATTTTATATCCATCTAAAATAATTTGACATTGACGTATTCTACAAAGGAAATAAAATATGAATAGATTCATTTCTAGCTATCTGGGTATATGTTTCTTCATAGTAAATTCCCTCTTGTTGACTATAACCCTTTGTAACAAGTCTTTTTTATTCCTAATAATGACTTTATTTTCTTCACATTTATTTCGGAGGACCAATTTACAACAATTATAGTTTTTTATGTATTTCCACCAATGTGTATAGTTCATTCTTATAATATCCATTTAGTTAATCTTGAATTTTTTTAATCCCATATTCATCACCTATGGGTTCACTTGGATTTTTATTTTGAACTTGGAATGAAATTCCAGGTGCTCTATTTCATTTATCAAAATATTTCTGGTTCTTATAAGTTTATTTAAATCACCAATGATATTATCACTGGGATGATTCATAAGATGCAATTGATTTGGGTTTTGTAAAATATGTTCATCAACATATGGTAGGAATTATCAGGTGTAAATGCTTCAGAAATACATTCTTGAACATTTTCATTATCATAATTGTTTTCTATCAAGGGATGATAATAAATTTTGGAAAACACATCCAAGGATGTAAGTTTAGGTTTTTTAAAAATAAAGGGATCATTTTCATCAAATTTAACATGCATTGTTTCTTTAATAGTACATGAGTTTTTGTTAAAAACTCTATAATCCTTATAAATTGTAGAATATCCTTGTATGATTCCTTCATCGAATTTTTTTGAGAATTTATATATAATATATTTTGTATTCAATGTGAATACTTTGGATGCAAATACTATGAAGTATGAACCTTTAGGTTCTTGGCCTGTCAACAATTTATAACTTGTTTAATTAAGAAAAGGTTTAGTTAAAATGCGATTTATAGTATAACAGATAGTACTAATAGCTTCAACACAAAAATTTATAGCAATTGATTATTCTCTCAACATGGTTCTTGTCATTTAATGAATAATATTATTTCTTCTATCAATGAAAACAATTTTAGGGGCTTTGTGGAGATGAAAAGTTAGGTGTAATACATTTCTTACTACAAAAATATTCAAAATCTAAATTATGAAATTCAAAACCATGATCATAATGAATAGTTATTAATGGTAGGTTTTTCTAATTTTTAACATGGGATCTGAAAATTTGGAAATAGAAAAAGGATTCATATTTCATTATAAGAAAATAGACCCATGTAAATATAGTATAGTAATTAACTAAAACAATTAAATAATATTTCCCTCCAATGCTTCTAGATTGTGTAGGACTAAAAAGATCCATGTGTAGTAGCTGTAATGTGATAGAAGTCGAAACATCAGTGATTGTCTTAAAGATAGTTTTCTTTTTTCTTTCCACATTGACAGGGATCAAAATCCTTTGAGGAATCATTTATATGATCTGGTAGATCTTTATAAAGACTTTTCATTGAATGATTACAAATGTTTCTAAGGATACAGTGTCCTAGCCTTCAATTCCATAACCAATATTGGTCTTCTATTACACTTATTCAAGTTAAGTCTTGGCTACGAAGGTGTTATTTGTTAATAGTGTATACATTATATAGCCAATGGGTAGTCAAAATGAAATAATCCATTGAATTGTGAACTAAATACTTATCATTAAAAATATTCACAAGGTATACTTAATCACATAATTGAATTAGGCCGATGAGATTGTGTGTAAGACCATTGAAAAATAAAAAATTTGAAATTAATACTTTACCGAGGAAAAAATATTACATATACCAACAATATTTCCTTGAGCATTGTAACTAAAGGTTACTTTTCTAGATTTTGTTTCAATAATATTTTCAAAGAAATCATTGTTTTCAGACATGTGATGAGAACAACCAATATCCTAGTACCAAATGTTCTTGTGGTTGGTACACTTCTTGTTTACCTAAAAAAGAAACAATTAGTTTTTCCAAACACAAAATGTTTTGGGTCCAAAAGGGTTAGATAATAGAATTTTGTGAATCAACATTTTTTTTGAGAAATGAGATTTGTGAAAACCTATTGATTGGGTTCTATTAAGTGAACAATTTCATTTCCATTTTCCACCACATTGACATTTAATACAGAATGTGGCACTTTGTGGAAAAAAACAATAATTACTAAAAACCGGTTTGGAATTCGTATATCCAAATCCAGAATGATTCATTAATGGTCTATTCTAGGAATATATTTTATCAAAATTTTCTTTACAAGAGGTAAATTTTGGAAATTACTTCATCAAGGAAAATATTTCTAACTATAGTTTTAAAACATATTTTTTATCCTAAAAAATATTATTTTTATAACAAGATTTATTCTATAAAATATTTTTCATAGATATTACATTTCCAAGATCCTTAAAAATTTTACAATTCTTAGACTTTACATTGTCATGGTTTTTTAAAATACTTTAAAAATATAATGTGTTCTTTTCAAGATCAATAGAAAGATATGATATTTCTTTTGTAACAAAAGAATTTCTAGAATTTGACTTATCATGTTTTTTCATGATTTTAGAATTTTCATTCTCAAGGAGTTTAGAATACCTAGACACTTATTCATAAGAAGGAAATGCATTATCTTCTAATGAAAAAGTCTCATCATTTGAAGATTTATAATATTTCTCATCAGTATAATTTTCATTCAAGGAGACATTAGTAATAGATTCAGCATTGTGTACCTTTTCCATGAGAAAATGATTTTCAATGGGTAGAATTACTTGAAGACATAGATTATTCTGACCAAAATATTCATACACCAAGTATTAATTGGAAGAGTCACCACCATTGTCACTCGATGTGTCAATAGCTTTCATGACTTTCTTCCCATTAGTCTTATTATACATTGTTCTATTCCTCTAAGAATGATTTTATTTTCAATCCTTTTTCTTAATCATAGGACGTTCTAGTCATATATGACCTACACTTTTGCATTCATAACAAGTTACTTCTGAGTCATTCTTGCATTTCCTTGCATTATTTTTAAATCCGTATTGAAAGTCATTCCTTCCCATAATGTTTTTTATACTTCAAGTAAGATTGGATAACTCATTATCTAAAATATCACACTTGATTCTGACATAACAACAAGTTTCTTATCTTTTGATTTTGTTATTCTTTTAGGTGTATTAGTTTGGGATGTAGTAGTAAAATCAATTATTCCATTTCCATTATTCTTCTTATTGAAATCAGCATCCCTTTTCATTCTTGTCTCATGCTGTATAAGAGTTTCAAATAAAACAACAAGAGTTTTTTTAATAACTCTTATATTTTTATCAATAACTATCCTTTTTGATTCCCATTCATTTGGGATTATATCAATAATATTGTATACAAGAGCTTCATCATCAAGACATTTTTCTCCCCTAGATTGTATATTTTTTGATGATTTTCAAAAATCTTTGTTGCACCTTACATAACGGTTCTCCATAAAGAAAAAGAAACCCATGTTATTCTGCTCAAAGCAGTGCTCTTCTTATTTCTATTACTTTAGATGTACCAAAATATGTGACTTCCGATTTCTTCCATACACAATTGGCTGTTTCACATGATGATATCTGGCTACATATATTCCTATTCCAATAACATAACAAAGTATTTCTTACCTTGTAATTTAGTTGATATTATTACTTCTATTGATTGTTGAATGTAATAACTTCTTTGTTAGAAATGTTATAACCTCTAGTAAGAATAATACAATTCTCTACGCCAGTATTAATAAAAAATTTCTTTATTTCTCCTCTCTAGTTTTCCTAATCATTCAAATAAAAAATATGTGGTCTAGTTGGGTTTAGATTGTTAATTGATCCAACATTTTATTTTTCCATCTAATAAAACAAAAACTTTTCCACTACACACAATAGTGTATTAAGTAGATATAAACAAAAAAATCAAGTAATACAAATCAATGGAAACCTCCTCTAATACCAATTGTTGGATCGTAATAAAGATTTATAGGTATATTAAATGTCACAATACAAGGGGGGTGAATAGAAGTTCTATGAAATTGCATTAAAACACTTGAGAAGGAAATTAGTTTAAAAGTATTAAAGAAATTCAATTCACAAAAAAAAAACAGTTGACCAAAATTTTCTTGAATATAATATGTATGATACAATGTGATACTATTAGTAATGTAAAAAAATTGTATTCAAAATGAATACAGTAATCATAGTTATAAAAATGAGAAATATTCTACCATATTGCTTACATAATCTATTAATACAATAGGTAACAAAAGAATTGTAATTGTAATAATTACAATTGTAATGAATATGAAAATAAAGAGGAATTAAATCCATTCTCAATCTTACAAAAACAATAGTACAATGTAAAAGTATTACAATGATTTTAACCCAAAGAAAAGTGTATACTTTCATCTTGGATAAAAGGTTTGTTTTACCACCAACTTGGTAAAACCTCGATATGATGATCGGCACGTCCATCTTTATATCCTCGCAAGCCCTCGATTTTATAGGTAATTGGTTCATCGGTCATTCAAACACTTGAAAGCCCTCATTACTAAGATCTATTGCACCGTGTGCCTATCCCTAGTTGTCCTAGATCATTATCAACTAATTAGTCACACAAAGAAAAACAAATCACTTATTGAAATACAAAAACTAACAATGAGTTTTTCAGGTTTTGTAATTCCAAGGCTATCACATAAAGAAAAATAGAATTCGAAACATCTCTCTATAGAACTTGATAGATGAAAAATATGAACAATTTCTCATAGTTATTTACTCAGATTTAAATAATCTAATATATGTAGGCCTCATGTTCCAATGGTCATATTTCTTCCAGCGTTCAAATTTCTATCGAAAACGCAGAGGGACTTAGACACCTGGAATTATCATGGTCATGTTGAAACCGAAAACCCAACATCATTTTGATTAGTTTATTACTAACTCTACGACATTGTTTTGGATAAAACAAAAGATATATAGAAATGATAATTATGGGTACGATTGATATAAAAGATGTGTTTTGACAAAAAAACATGCATACGATAAATGTAAAACATTAGTACTACTAATATTACATAGTGCAATGAATTGATATGATGAAATGTGAGTTATATGCTCAATAGTCAGTATGATAGAATGAGTTATTACGATTGACAGAGTCAGTAAAATTGACAGAGTCAGTACGATTGAAGGAATCAGTATTATTAACTGAGTCACTATGATAAATTGAGTCAGTAAAATTGATAGAGTTAGTAAGATTGAAAGAGTCAATACAAAAAACATAGTCAGTACAATAAACATAATCAGTACGATAAACATAAAATCGATATTCATTGTAATTTTTTAATTTGAGAAATGTGTATAAAGAGATTTGTGATTTCTAAAACAGAAGACATAAAATTTAAAAGAAGATTTTTGACTTAACATACATCTGAGACAATAATTAGTATAGTTCCCCATCTACTTATAGTTGAATAATTTATCATTGACACCATCTTTATTGACCTTTCAATCATTATCCAAGTAGCCTTTCTCTCCACACTTGTAGAAATCTAACATTCACAACAAACATGTTCCATAATGTTCATTTTAACACTTATCACATGATATAAATTCTACCATTCCCTTATTACCATTTTCTATATTTACATATCTTATATTCTCAACAACTATATTCCTATCATGATTTCCATAATATCCATAATATATGGAAAATTATATTCATGTCTTGATTGAACATGAAAATATAATCACTAATGATAAGAATGTTTAGGAGAGTATATCATTTTAAATGAATGTCTTGATCACATCCAAGAAATGGTCAATATTTCTCTTTAGATTATGCATGTTGTTTGCAACATGCCTCGATGGCCTAAAAAATAATCCTTCATACATTGAAACAATTTTGTCTCTATTTTATCCATGTTTTCGGAAATATCTTTCAACATTATCTTATTTATCGTGAGAAAAATTATTTTCCATGTATTGTACATAAAAATCATTCTATTCCATGATTTATATATCATTTTCATATTTAATTTTTTTATCGATGACCATTATTGAACTTCATCCCCTGAGAGATGATAAATTGCGGTGGAAACATTCTCCATTTCATTTCATCCCAAAGAGTGAATAATAATTTCTAATAATCTTGTCAAATTATTTTCTACAAATGGATTTACATTCCAATTAAATGATAGGGACTTATAAAACATATTCTGGTATTACATTGTTACACCACATGATCGATCATAAGGATTCTCTATACATTAAATTTTATTTCCCATAACCTATCTTAGCTTCTCCAATATGGTTATAATTTTTTCATCCCAACGGTAGTGCTAGCTAGATCTTCACTAACAATCATAAGAGGGAAATCCTTAAATTGGGCATGTGCATTGATATATTTTTAATTCTTTCTGAAAGGATTCATTTAGTTAAAATATGATACTCTAGTTTATATTAATACATTATGATAAATAATGTATTATATAAAAAATAGTGAAAAATTAGTATAAACTAAAAAATTTATGCATGGATAATCACATATTCATAGAAAATGATTATTTTTTAGTGATTTAAAATATTCAAATAATTTTCAGGTCATTAATAACGATTTGTAAATAAAATGTTAATTAACTAATAAATATCTTTTAAGAATATCAAACTAGGTGCCCAGAAAGGCTTGTTGTTGTATACCAGATAATTCATGGGTAATGCACAACATGCCAACATTGTAGTTATTACCTCTAGGTAGATCTATTATAGAACCAAATGCACTTTTATTATCCATAAATTGATGGATTTATAGGAAAAACAACATAATATACACTTTTTGAGAATATAAGGATGTTATCCTATTCGTATACATATCCAAAATTTCATTCATAGGGATATGTTATATAATATTGTTTTTCGTAAGTATTGGTTTCATGGTTTCTTCTTAAATTCCTATGATACCAACATTAAAGAACCTGATCCCAGTTTCCCAAAGGTAATGGAAACTTTTTTGCATTGGCATAAGATACAAGGAATCACATCCTAAAGGGAAGAATTGTTTAGTAGTATTGGTAACATGACAAAAACATGATTCTCAATTTAAAAATGAAACAATAAAGTGAAAATTAACCACTTCATGTGAATTATTATTTCCTATAGAAAACCCATTCATATTAATCAAAATACTCATATTGTAATACTATTGAATAAATAAGAAGAATGGGTGAGCTAAAATTCTCAGTAAGGGTCAGATTATAGAATAATTTATCCATAAATAAAATATAATTAATAATCAAAGGTAAATAATTAAAACACATTCCAT
The DNA here is from genome assembly GCA_963277665.1 of Viscum album. Lineage (NCBI taxonomy): Eukaryota > Viridiplantae > Streptophyta > Magnoliopsida > Santalales > Viscaceae > Viscum > Viscum album. The sequence goes on along the minus strand of OY728152.1, from coordinate 1,903,007,878 downwards.
TTTTTCAATACCTTTATAAGAACATGGAATGAATAAATAGTGGTAAAATAATGAAAAATACATAGTCAAATGAGGTTGAAAATTTGAAATGGATATTTTAACTAATTTAATAATCATATGGACATCAGTGACAAATCTAAATATGTGGATATTCATAATTTCATGTATCAAAAAACAAATCATCAATACCTTGTGCCAAGGTAGCGTACATTAATGAGTAAGGAATCAGCAAAATACTAAAGAAAGTTTGTCTCATGAGACCTATTGATCCCTTAAGATATTATAGCAACCACTTCCCCACAAATAATAGGTCGTATTCAATCATCATATGGAATTTTTGAAACAAATCAATCTAAAATTTCATATTGGAAAACTAGCGTACAAAATGTTAATATTCTATGCGATCAATTAACTTAATCATAAACCGTTAAACATAAAATAAAGAATAGTATTGAAACAGACCATCTATAGTCAAACCGATCATTAAATGATTGATTAAATAATAAAGATTTTATCATAGGATCATATCCCTAATAAATATTATGTAACATCAATATATTTCATCTTAGAGGGAAAATGATTTTAAGAGATCATTTAGAACATTTCTTGAGAGAAATAATCTTTTTTGAATAATATTAAAACTATAAAATTCATAATTTTTTATAGAAATTATTTTATTTGAAATCCTCCATATAAAATGTTAAATTAATATTCCAAGAAAATATTATCAATGTCCGAAAAAAAATTCAGTTCATTCCGTACAAGTTAAGAGAAATAATTCTTTTTAAACGTTATAAAATTTCAATAATTGCATTATTCAAAAAATGACAAAAAGATTCCTTTTAAAACATTTATAAAATTATATATAAGTGTAAAATTTTATTTATTAAATAATTTTGGTTAATTTAAAAAAAACTATGATTTTTTTAAAAAGCATAAATATGGAATAAAATGGGTTTTTGACAGAAGAGATAAATAAAAAATATTTTAATTGAAAAAATTCTTTTGACATAATTAGTACATGAAAAGAGTAAAATGAAGTGAAACTAGGTATTCTAATTAAATTACCAGATGATAAAAAATATCAAGACTTTTTTTAGAGATGGATCTTAATATTTATTCATGATAAGCATAAACATAAAAAATCCTGATAAATAATGAGATTGTCTCATTAAACCATTACAACTTTGGTAACATTGAATAATAATCCCCATGAAAGGATAAAATTAAGTTAAAATTAAAATATCATGAGAACAATTAAATTCATGATATTAATTGTTAACAAGGTTTCATATACATTTCATAAAATAAGTTAGCCACATAACATGACATATGCCTCAAAGATGAAAAATTGAGATATAAGTCCCCTATGTTAGGTTTGAGTTAGTATATTTTTGAAACTCGTATGTAATAAATATAGATTTATTATATATATATTAAATATAATTAATCATATAAATCCTAACATATATGATTTACTAATATTATTTTAGCACCATTTTATTAAAATATCATTTTTTGGAACTCTTTTTCCTGTGATAGTTGATTCATTTTTCATATATGTTTTGGTAAGGTAATTTCTGTAATTTTATTTTGATAATGGTTAAATAAACCCTAAAAATTTAAAAATAATATTAAAATATTATATTTTCTTTATATATTTATTTAAACTAATTTTTTAACGTTCGAGATTGAAAATAGACTACACCATTCATGGAGAGAGCAAGTCATATGTACGCATGAATGTTGGTTCCAGTTTCTTATTGGTTGAATGGAAAGGAAGATAAATAACATATCAATTTCACAAAATAATTATTATATAATATATATAAAAAATTTCTTTTAAATATACCCTCATTACATTCCCTGAACATCATGACAAATTATTCACATCGCTTCGCAAGGCAGCAGTCCATTGTAGACACAATCGACGTTAATGTTTTTACACATAAAGAAATATAAACAGGAATATGCAATTTTATAAATATGTATGTATATTAATTTCATAAATATGACATATATATTAGCTAAATTGATAATTTTATTCATTCTTCAGTGGTGGTGATAAAAAATGAGCTACATCTATTCGTGAGGTGGTAGTCCTTTTTATAAACAATCAACGATTTCAGTTCACATTTATGGGATGTAGAGATGGATACATGTTATGAAATTAAAAAAAAAGAATTACTATACAAGATATACCCTTTTTATTTTATCATCATAGTTGAAGGATATTTGATGAAGGTGGAAGAAGAAATAATACAAAAAACAAGTTTGAGAAAATCTCATTCCCTTCATAGATCCTCTTTGGGCTTATTACTAAATAATCCATTGGTTTGTTTCCTAATAAAATTAAGATATATAAGATGAGATTTTGGAATTATGTAATAAATTTGAGTTGGTATTTAGGGATACCAATGTATTTTTGAATGTGAAGAGGAGAAGAGTGGGGGTGGCCTTTTATAAGTGGAGGAGACGACACACCTAGAATCATTAAAATGAATTTTTTATACCCACGTTCTAAACCTGAAACAAGGATCCATATTAGAACATTATCGAACATTATAGAATATAGGTTAGATATATGTACATAAAATAGTAATTAGAATAATATTTTATTAATTAAAACAAATATCATTTTATATTAATCTTTCGGTATATCGGGTTTTACCTCAACAATGGTAATGATTTGTAAATGTTTTGAAAATTCACTATCAAAATAAAGTAATTTTGACTATTATAATATTAATACAAAAATAATTATTATTATTTCAAATATTGAATCTATTATTTCAAATTAAATTAATACAATTAAAATAATTTAATATAAAATAAAACTCAATGACATGATAAGAAAACCATTTTCCAAGTAATGTTCGCATTAGTGTATAAGGTTTTTATATAGAAATTGAACATAATATTTATTCCATTTAACTATATTGAAAATAATGTAATAAAATAATTTCTGTTAAAATAAATTAAAATATAATTTAACTTTCAAAATTTTTTTAATCAAAACGTATTTAAAAAAACCCCTTATTTTTCAGTATTCAGCATAAAATTAATCATTCTAAATAATTATAAAAATTCAATATATATTTATTTTGGTATGATGAATTAAAAAATGATTTTTTTAAAAACAATCATTATATACATAAATATACAATTTAATATAAGTGATCGAAACGTGATGAAGCCACTCTTTAGAAAAACTACAGTTTTTTAGAAAATATTTTTTATTTCTTTAAATATTTTTTTTTATTTTTACTTATAATCAATAGATAACAATAGAATTTACTTTATAAATGTGTAAAAAATATAATTTTTAATATCAATTTATTCTTATTAATAGCCCATAATTTTACTACTATGTTTTAATAGTATTCTATATTATAGTTCATTTAGACTCATGGTTTCGTGTTTTTAAAGATACTAAAAAAATTAATTTATTTTAAAAGAAACATACAATAATGTATCTGGATATTACAATTATGAAGTTTTTTTCCATCCATAAAACACAAACATCAGTAATTGGAGTGTAACTTATTCAATAAATTTTATATAGATATAATTTTTTTTGACAATAACGAAAACTAAATTCAAAACATATTTATAAAACCCCACATAATGATATTTTTCCATTTACAATACCAATTTTTTTTAAATTTTGTTTAAAAAAAGGTACATCAAATTATCCACCGCTAATTCATATAAATATATTTCTCTACCACCCTTAAATTGAGTTGTAATAAGAGATGGGAATTTTTTAAATAATTCACATGCCGGATATCCTATAATTTTATATTTTTCTTAGTTTTATAATTAAAATTTCCTATTCATTCTCCTTTTTTGACCTTCATATGGAGGGGTAATATTTGGAGTGATTGTGGAATGAGAGAATTTCATTTTGTAATACATGATTTTGTGAAATTAAAGGAATAAAACCATTTTTTCTTTTGTAAAGATAGAATCTATATATAATTAATAGTATTTGTTTTAAAATGTAATAATTTTTTATTATAGATTATATTTTTAGTATTTAATTGGTCGATAATCATTATCTATGCCCATAAGGTTCAAATATTTACATAATAGAATAAAAATTAATTATTGGTGATGTACTAAAGGACTGTCAGTACGTGTGGGAGGGGGATTGGCCACTCTTGATTGTGGAAGTAAAACTGGTCTTGATCAAGTATTTAAAAGTTAATTTATATATTCACTATAACTATATCAGGAATCAAATGGTTGGTAGAACAATATGAGATTTTATTAATGGTAACTCACAGCATTATAATTTGTCTAAGGTGTTGGTAGTATGTGAAGGTGTAATCTCACTTTCATCATCTTTACACAAGATGATTGAGTATTAGGGAATTAGGATAGAATTTCAATTCGAAAATCAACTCTGATCTAATCAGCATTATAATATCATTTTTTAATCTCTTTATTCATTAATTTAATTTTTTCTAAATCAAACAAGATTTTATGAAATCAATATTCTATAACTCAAAAGAAATTTTATAATTTCTTTTTTTGACTCATCTCTAGAGAAAACATAGGTTAACCACTATATAGCATTATAACATTGGAATTTTTTTTCACACCCCATGATAATCATGTGTCAACAAATAGATCCATTATCAAGGAACCATTTCTAATAATATAATTTTCACAATGTTTTATTATAACCAATAACGTTAGTCACTATCGACAATATTATCAAATTGAATGGAACTTCTTGATTATACACAGATATACTAATTTGAAACCTAAATATGACTATTGTTCATTTCCAGAATCAAGTGAAACATTAAGTGATCACTTGGATCCTATCATCATGGAAATAAATAAAAACCACAACCTTAGTGACATATGTGTCCCAAAATTACATGAAAATATCAAATTTATATACTAGAAATGAAGAATTATTTTGGGATGAAATCTAATAAATTTCGATTACCTCAGAAAATACATGTATTGGTCGGAGAAGGCCCCGTCAAGCATATAAAAGAGTTCACATATGTTTTCTCCACTCTCAAACCCCAAAGAGAAGCTGAAGAGTCAGTATAGGGGGGTGGAATCCATATTTTTACTATAAGGAGAGGCAAATGAATGGTTGTACAATAAAAATACATGTGATGTTCATGATTGTGATGAATTAAATAGATCCTTTATGAAAAGATTATCCCTAACCTCATGAGAAACTATAATTAGAAAAGATATATATGAAATTAGAGAATCCTTTGGAGGGACCCTCTATGAGGCTAGAGATATGTTTAAGATTATATGTTCTAGAATGACACATTAGATAGATGAGGAAGATCACATTGTTGTTTTATTTGAACATAGATTATGAGACAAATGTAACAAATCCACTGGACACATCATCTAGAGGATATTTGATTGACATGCCATAGATAGAGTTTTAGGGTATGATTGAGAAGAAGACACAAAATTAAATGAAATTTGATATAAGAGGTATAATAACATAAGGAATACTTGAGTTAATGACTTTCTATCAATCACCCTTATATGAAACTAATCTTAAAGAACTTTGTAGTTTTGGGAGAGAGATGGAATTGAAAACAATTAGTGGATAACTGAAAAAAACAAATTAATTTAGTTTATACTATTCACCTAGCCATTTATTTTACTAGTTTTATAATGTAATGGCAATGGAATATTGTGCATTACAATTTTGTGAATGGAATAGTAGTACAAAAATCCTTTTTTATGTCTGGTTTTACCTTTTTAACATCTGTTTTGAGGTGACGTCATTATGAGTGAAATAATAAATATGTTTTCTATTTAGGTTATCAAATAAACATTGTTAAAAAATAATTATTTTCATAGAATTGTTTTAAAAACCAATGTGAAATACCACCCTCCTTAAAAAAATCATCGTTAAAAATTAATTTTTCATGTTAGTTCATTTAAAAACTGAAAAAAAATTACATTTGTTTTTAAATAAAATTTGTAGAAAATTTCTACAAACAAGTAGATAATTTCTCGATGTTCAATTTGACAGGTCGTAGAGCTCAAACAGAGTTATAGTTAAAAAGTTATGTCCATCAGAAGCATATTATATTTTTTCCCAAAGAAAGATTGAATGAGCCAACCAAATATTCATCTAAGAAGGAAATTTAGAATACGAATGAGGAATTTTTATTTGACAATTATATAATGAATTATTCATCATTATAATAAAATAATAATCAATAAATAGTATATAAATTTAGAAAACTAATAATAAAATACATAAATCGTGGGAAAATAATTACAAATACCATAAACGATCATAGAAAGTGGAAATAATGGATTCATGATGATTATCAAATGGGTGGAGTTGGTGGAATGGTGATGGTTGAAAAAAACATCATTAGAGTATTTGAATTTATAATGAAATAATAAAATTAATATAGTAAAAGAAAATGTTCTATTGAAAATTTAGGTAGCAATTGAAAATTTTGATGTCACATTGTAAAAAAATTGTAATTTCGCATTGGTGTGATTTTAAAATTATATATTGCATCAGTTTTATGATAACCATCATGAAAATATATTGAATATTTTTCTAATTTTTCACATTAGTTATATATGAGCCGATGTGAAAAATCAATTTTCATGAATTGTTTACGTCAGTTCTAAATATCCAACTTGAAAAATTAAATTTTAACTTCGCTTATTCAATAACTATTGTTAAAAAAAATTTTATATCGTATTTCAACTAAACACCCATAATGGTATTTAGAAACATCTAGGAAATTATGAAAGATTCATTTTAAAGGTAATAATACAAAAACAATGATATATATCAAATTTTATGGCCATCTAAAGTTGTAATTCTTTAAGACATCGTTTAGGTATGATCAACATTCGATGGCCATAACTTTTGATCTATAACCCTGTTATAGCTCTTTGACCTATCGAATCAATGAATGGGAAATAAAAAAAATGTTTGTAAACAATATTCACCTCAGTTTTCAAATAAATGACATGAATAATTATTTTTATCTTCAATTATTATTTAACTAAGGTTAAAAATCGATTATTCACATTCGTTATTTAGAACATATGTGAAAAAGTCATGAAAATTGATTTTTTCATAGTGGTTAAATAACAAAAAACATGGAAAATTAGTGAATATTTATTTTCAAATTTATTATATAATAACTGACGTGAAATAAGATATTTTTTTACTTCGGTTATAAAAACCCGACGTTAAAAAGGTGACGTTAAAAATAGTTTTTGTACTTGTAAATACCCTGAAATTTCCATGTAATGTTTTTAAATAATTTCAAATTTTATGAGTCTATGAAAATTAAAGGCGTGTGATTCTGAGTCTCGGAGTACCCGGAATGAATTTATGAACTTTTTTTTGGGTATGTTTAGTAAACGTGCGAGTGGGGTTTTTTAAATTTTGAAACAGTGCTCGGAGTTGACATCCAAGGGCACCATTGATATTGCAATGCTGGTATTTGCTTAATGAAACATTCACCTCAACAGTGGCTTCTCGAGGGTGGAATTTAAATTTTTTGGATCGTCATGGAAATAATAAAATAAAATAAACATAAATTTTATTTTATTTTGTTGTAACCACGCTATTGTGGATATTTTGATGGTTGGGACCACTGGAGTTTTATTATCCAAATTGAATGCTCAGTAGTGGGCACCACCTGAGCCTAACATCCCTTGTGGAAATTATGGTGGTAGGGATCACCCGAGGTATAAACATCTTGAACTCCGTATTAAATGTTGAGAAACCTATTGATCACCCCATAATTTATTATGCCACCTTCCTTTAAATAACTTTTTTCCAACCCTTCCCCACTGAATTATTGCAATGCACCATATTAATTTAGCCAATTTGAATTTTAACGCAAAAAAAAAACAAAATATTAGATACCATAATATATTATTTTGGGGCTACCTATTCATTTTGGTGGAATTGGGAGACGAGAGAGCCTTCGTAGAAATATTGTTCTCTAACGAAGAACATCACCTCCCTATGAAAAACGCTCCACCAATGAAGAACTTCGACCCTTCGACTTTCTTCCATGGGACATCTTTCGACGTGGGACATCTTCATCTATGACGAATCAACGTCCAAAATTTTTTCTCAGGCCAATGTCAATAAAAAACCCAATATAGTGCTTTATTGTTAATGATTTTATTTTTACCCATGTTCTTACCTTCAAAAACATGGACCACAGATCAAATTTCTAATTAGTTGATCCATATATGTTTTCTATAGTGGGTTTAGAGAATAATCATTAGGGGAGGGATTTACGTTCTTATTTCTTATTCATGATGAGTTATATGCTACCACCCTAACACGGAGGGTAGAGACCAAACAAACATGGCCTGACCCCTCTTCAGAATCTTGTGATGATTTGTGGTGTTGAATGTGATGAAGGCAACGACACAACGACTGGCCCTGTGGCTGCCACCGCCTCGGGCCCTCCGCACCCCACGACTCTGTCACCCACAGCCCTTTCCAATGTCGAGCTAGCACTGCCATCCAGGCCGAACAACTTCCATTGTCCGCCATATGCTGAGCCACCCTTGACATCCGCCATGCTGTCGAAGCTGGACTGCCATCCCGCGGCCGGACCACCACCCGGTGGTCGGACCACCCCCGCACGACCAGACTACCGACCCGCGACCGGACCGTAGACCCGATGCCGGTCCACCGACCCGCGGCCGGTCCGCCACCCATGACAAGACTGCCCCCACATGGCCAGACTGCCGCCCAGTGGCCGAACCACCGCCTAGTGGCCGGACCGCCGCCCCGCAATCTCACGACGCCCTCGGCCGACCCGCCCCAGGGTGGGACGAACCACCCCGCACCCTCGTGGTATCTTTCAACAATGCCGCACTATGGGAACCCTCGTAGCCTACTGACCCAGACCCTATGGGCCATGATTACTAGAACTGGGTCGGCCCAGGTAGGGTCGGTCCGACCTGGTCAGACAAGACCCGAGCCCACTCCGACTCAATTACTTTCTTTTGGCTATAACATAGGCTCCAGACGTCCCTTTGACGAGACGTTAGTGGTGTTGGGAACATTGGAGTGAGTTGGTACCCTTGAGTGATACCCCAATGTGTTTTGGATTAAAATGGGGAATGGTCAGGTTGGATCGATCATGAATCCAACCGGTCTCTCGGGATTAAAAGGCTAATAACTCAAAGACCAAGCATCTGATTAATGTGTATTCTGTTACATTGAGACACCTATGATGTGGAGGAACATTGAGATACATCTTTTTGGGACTTCTTGGTAGTTGGAATGTCGAACAGTAGCTTGTGGAGTGGATCCTCCTAGAGATGAGCATGCATATTGCGTAGACCTAGTGGCTGACTAAGACTAGACGACTGCTGGCCGTTTTGACTGCAAGTGACTCGACATGCCAAGTGCGGAGAGCCATAGTGATGTGGCAGACCCATGGTGGGGAGCACCTTGGTGATGTGGCAGACCCACGGTACTCGATAGGAGTACCTCAGCAGGCTGGGAGGGGGGGGGGGGCTCTGTGTGACGCGACAGACCCATGTTGAGGAGTGCCTCTGTGTGACATGGTTGACCCACTGTACTCGACAGGAGGTGTACCTTATTAGTCTAAGGTTAGTGGGAATAGCCTCTATGTGACACGAAAATCCCACTCTACTAGATAGAGGTGGATTTCTCTAACAACCAAGGTGTTCTCCGTGGTGTTTGAAATGTTAATTGTTACTACCCCTAGAATAAATCATGGTGTGCATTGTGTCACTACCCCTGTGTTTTCCTTGTGATTCAGATGGATTACATGATAACATAGGTATATGTGAGGTCATATACCTGCGTAAGGTTATCTGTTGATTTCGTTCTTTTTGTGTTTTATCCTTGTTGGATCTTTTGAGACCGAGAGGGTCTCGGGGACCCTTTTTATTATTGTTATACACACCCCTTCTTGGGATATGTCCGGACCTTGTTATGTTGGATGTAGATGATGGACAACGATGATTGAGGGTGAGAGTTCCAAGACTAGATGGTACCTAGAGGTAGACCATACGACGTGTTGGTACGCAGATGAGACGAGTGGACGTGGAGTGATGAAGATGTTATTTGTTCCAACCCTTCAGATAGGAACCTCAGAGGATTACCCAATAGTTGACTTTCCCTTTTCTTCAATTTTTTTGTATCACAATTGTACATTTACTTTCTTTTTGGGATTGTATTCTGGAACCTTTTACATACTGCACTCACTTTGTTACACTTCAGTATACTTGTGTTCCAACCTTTTGGTTGGCTTGGTTACGAGTTCTTACATGTTATAAAGGAAATGCCTTCCTAGTTTTAGAGAATATGCCTTCGGTGCTTGTCACCAGCCCCTAGCCTATAGAAGGCGGACTTGGTGTAGTCACGACATGGGCCCCGGTGGATGGGTCATGACAAATTGATATCAAAGGATTTTTTTCTACTCATTAACATAAGACTATGATCATTATATTTAACGGAAATAGTGTTAAGTGTAGTGAGTTTGGTTATTAGTTTTGGGAATACAGTATTGGTGTGGTGGCCAACATATCCCTAAACTTGGTCCCTAACGTCTAATTTCTGACTCAGAGTATGAAAACACTGCTTGCATGTGTGTATTAAAATGTTTTCATTGTGATCTTTTGAGTCAACTCACCATGTATAAATTGCTACTCACTAGGTATAACTTTTCACCATGGCGCACCAGTATATTTTTAGGATGGAACCATGAAGAAAGCCAGCAAGAGTTCTGAGGGTTGTAGGCACTGATAGCCCACTGAACGACGAGACCTCGGTGCAGGGCCCTTTTCCAGTAGAGGCACCAGCGGAGGCACCCGCGGTACCACTCCCTGTTGGTCCACCGATGCCACCAGCACCAGAAGCAGATGGTGCACGCCGCTAGAGTGTGTTTCACAAATTGCAGCACCAGAGGCCACACAGGTTCAAGGGAGAGATGAACCCACATGCGACTGAGGATTGGCTTGAGGCTATGGTGAGAGTTTTCTGACAAGTAGGGACACTAGCCGATCTCATGGTGATCCTTGCAGCCACCCTTTTACAAACAGCTATAGGTAGATGGTGTAGCTTTATTCTCCAGGTTCACGATAAGGTGACGCTTATCTGGGCAGACTTAGAGAACCTGTTTTGGGTAAAGTTTGTCCCAGTGAGTCTTTAGGAATTGCACATACATGAGAATCTTCATCTGTAGTAGGGTATCATGACTGTGGCTCAGTTCTCAGGGATGTTCACTAACCTCTCATGATACTCCACAGATATCGTTCATAAACCTTTCTTTAGGGCTCGAACCTTCGATCAGGGGCTAAGGCAATAGATCAGGGCATCGATGATCTCACTTAGCATTCCAATGCAGGTGGGAGTGTTAGAGAGAGCCCTCTTGGTGAAGAGTTTCCTTGCTAAGAAGTCTCCAGCAGCAATACCCACTATCAGATTTCACAAAGAGGAGTCTTCTACAGCAGACACTAGACAGATGTCACAGAGTTCCAAGAAGACCAGCCCAATAGGTGGATGACTGGACGACTCAGGATTGGTTGTGCGGGGAACTCGAGGTGGAGCTTGATATACCAGGAGCGGGTAGTGTTAAAAATGAGGCGGTCATGGTCACATGGATAATGACTGTCTGACCCACCTTATGGATGATCAATATATAGTCAAAGGACTGCCAAAGAAGATTTAGAGGTTCGACCAAGGAGGATCATAAAGAGCAGGTGGATTTGGAAGGGGAGCTAGTTATGCAACTGGCGATGGGAGACCATTTGAGATGTTACCGTCACCACCACTAGGAGGTCCACTCCGACTATAGGGACCAAGTAGATAGGGGAGAGCTCAGATCCAAGAAAATGAGGATGATGATCATTGGACTCTGTAGATCATACGATGTATGATCTATGTTTACTCTACCATAGCTGTAGTACTAATAGACACAGGTTCCAGTAATTATTTAATTCCCACTACCCTTGTTTGGAGCTTAGAGATTTTGACAGACCCGTTGGCTCGATCCTTACGGCTAGAGACTCATACGGGAGAGGATTTGAAGATTACGCATTGGTGCTGGTAGTGTGAGCTTACTATAAGAGGCGAGAGCTTTGGCTGGGATCTCTTAGTAGCATCGTTGAGGCCTTACGACGTCATCTTTGGTATGGATTAGTTATCTATATTCCATGCTCAGATAGACTATATTAGGATAAATGTGTGGCGTGTCTACATGGATGGGACCAGGTTTACCTTCACTGGTGTGAAGAGAGACATTAAATCGTAGAATGTAAGTACCCAAAGGGGAGTGCAGTTGATCATTAATCAGTTGGGAAGCCTTACTATTGGTGCTGTTGATGTGGAGAGTTTGAGCTATCCTGTAGTTATGGACCAGTACATGGATAGTTTCACTAATGATGTTTCGAGTCTACCTCCTAGCACAGAGGTGGACTTTTACAATGAATATTACCCTGGGATGACACCCATATCTACAACATAGTATCAGAGGGCTCTTTTGGAGCTTCGTGAGCTGTGGGTACAGTTAGAGGAACTATAGTGGAAGGGATTCATCCAGCCCAGTATTTCCCCTTAGGCATCCCATATTCTGTTCTCCAAGAAGGTGGATGGGAGCTTGAGGCTTAGTGCTGACTATCGGTGCCTGGACTAGGTGATTGTGAAGAACAAGTACCCACATTCGAGAACTGACAAACTTTTTGATCAGCTAAAGGGTGCACAGTTGTTCTCAAAGATAGACCTTTGATCAGGCTATCACCAGCTCAGAATATGAGACAACGTTGTGCAGAAGGAAACCTTCAGGTGTTGGTATGACCATTAAAAGTTCTTGGTTATGCCATTAGGTTTGACCAATGCTCCAGAAGTGTTCATGGGACTCATGAACAGGATCTTTCAGCCTTACCATGATCTCTTTGTGGTGGTCTTCATCGAAGGCATTACGAACTACTCAACTACTGAGGTGGAGCAATCCTATCACCTGCAGGTAGTATTGGACACACTCTGAGAGCACCAGATTTATAGTAAGCTCTTGAAGTGCCAGTTCTAGATCTATGAGGTTCACTTTCTGGGAAATGTCATATCGGAGGCTATAGTTTCAGTAGATCCAGTGAATATTTTTGTGGTACTTTCTTGGGAGCCACCGAGGAGTGGGAAGGAGGTATGGAGTTTCCTGGGATTGGATGGATACTACCAGTGGTTTGTGCCAGACTTCTCTAGGGTTGCAGTACCACTATCAACATTGATGAAGAGGGGGAAACCCAACATGTGGTCAGAGGGATGGCATCATAGTCTTCCAGATATGAGGTAGAGGCTAACTAGTGCCCCATGTTGAGGCTACTGGAGGAGGGCTTAGGGTATGTAGCCTACTGCGACACAATAGGGACTGAACTCAAATGTGTTTTTATGTTGGAGTGATCATTGATCACATATGGTTCTCAAAAGTTGAGAAAACACGAGCAGAACTACACTACCTATGACCTGGAGTTAGTAGCAGTGGTCTTTGCCTTGAAGATGTGAAAAAACTCTCTGATGGGTGAACATTTTACGGTGTACTCTGATAAAAAGAGTCACGGGTATGACTTCTCTAAGAAAGAAGTAAACCTGAGATAGAGGCGTTGGCTTGATTTCTTCCATTACTATAAATTTGAGATAGTATATACTCCTCAAAATTTGAGCATTGTTGTAGATACAGTCAACAGGAGATCTGGTTTACATCTGCTAGGCAAGGATACAGAGCATCTGACTGCTTTATAGATGCTTTAAATATATCCTTTGTTGATAGAGATGGAGTAGCTTATCTACAGTCTCTTATAGTCATTCCCTCACATCATCAGTGTGTCAGGGAGGTGCAGCGTGGGGATGATAACTACGATACCTTATGTGCTCAGATATCTATAAGATAGCCACCTCATGGATTTTTTGAAGGTGGGGAGCATGTCATCCTTTTTAGTGGACGAACCATGCTACTCGTGTCACTTCGGGAGAAAGTGATGATGGACTTCCACAAATCCCGTCTAGTGGTAGATCTAGGAGTGGTGAATGTAGAGACCTGAATATTGACATACATGGACATTACATTACTTTTTCAGAATACATAATACATAACCAAGGCAGACACACAAGGACCTTAATAGTTTAGTGTCTTTGGAAACTCGGAACGTAATCTTCTAATCATGGTGAAAGATGTTAGAAATCTCCCATAAAGTTCTTCCACTTTTTGTTTCATTACCTATAATCTTTCTTTTAATCCTGGGGGAAAATAAAACATAAAATGGGTGAGCTCAAATGCTCAGTAAGGGCAAACATAGATAACATAAAACAATCCATAATCATTTGGAAGCAAAAAACATAAACATGAAATTTAAACATCAAAATCTTGAGAAAAGACATAAATCGTGGAAGTACGTAAGGCATATATCATAATGGAACATCAACCATGATAATATATAATGGGAATAAAACATGTAATTGTGGCATCCATTAAGCACATGTCATGATTTCCATAGTATCCAAGGCATTGCTGCCAAGACCATCTTAGTGGACAGAGTCCCTTTCTGAATCAAGTTCACTCCTCGTTTTAGTCCTGTAACACTGAACCAGATTAACATACCATTCCATCCATGTCTATCTTATGAGATATAAATCATTACCCAATGCATTGGAGGGAGATATAGGTCTCGCCCATCTCATAATGAAATCATTCTTACTTGTGCGACAAAATAATCATATATCATTAATAATAACACAATAAATAAAATGGGTTTCATAAACATCATCCCATCATCACATAATCCATATAAAAGTAATGGATATCATTTCATAATAATAAAAGTGAAACCATTTAAATCATAGAGACATGATACTTGAAACATACACATAATAAATAATGCCATCTTAGATAAAAAATGGTTTTGATAAAACAATTGAAATGAATTCTTGAGGAAAATATCCTTTCTTATTCAAAATCATTTTCTTTTCAGAAAATTCCAAGGAATTTTAAATTAATAGTATTTTGTTGAAAATATTCATAAAATCATTTGGAGGAAGCTTCATGAAAATAAGGCTTTATAAAACTGTAAAAATCCGTTCATGCCGTATAAGTTAAAAAATATCATTCTCCTCGTACATTTGTCGGAAAAGTCAAAAAGTTCTTTGTATGGTAAACAAAAGAAAGATTCCTTCCATAACACGTGGTAAAAGTCAAAATGGGTAAAAAAGACTTTAAACATATGTGAATTTTTTTATAAAACATGGACACGGATGATAAATATAACCCTCGTTAATACTTATGAATAAACAATCTTGGATAAAAATGAGATTTATAAAATTATCCCTTACCTTAGGTCTGATATGCTTTGTACGTATCCAAACCTCCTATATAATGACTTAAATAATGTCATTTACTTATTAAAGAATTATATTCACGTTATGTAATCATATAAGGTTCACTTATGACTTTATATTACCCGTTCTTTTGTGAATTCCATGTTAACGAGCGTTTTGGGTAAAATTGTTTCATTTGTCGCCCATGTTTTGACTTGTAATTATTCATATGATTACATAGATCATGATTACATAATTCTAGAATATAAAACAATATTTATATATAATATATATTCAGAATATACGTATATATTATAGATTAATAAATTGAACGAAATACATTGTTCATGGAGACGGTAGGCCGTACGTACGCATGAACGTTGTTTTCGTTTCATTATTGAATTGAATGGAATTAAGTAGATGAAATACATATATACATAAATCCAGTATCATTATTATGTAATATATTTCATTATTATTCAGTATATATACTTTATAATCATTCATTAATGGTTAACATGGAGAATGAATCTCATCGCGTCGTGGAGACGGTAGTCCGTACGTACGCACGAGCGTTGATATCATTCCCATGATCGTGGAGTTGTATCGAAGTGTATGTATAATATTTCAGAATAAATATTTCTTTACAAAAATCATATATATTTATTTATTTACAACATTATATCCATCAAGTAAGGTGGTGTTGGAAAAACAGATTACACCACGGCGTGGAGACGGTATTCTGTACGTACGCACGTGCGGTGATTTTGTTTTCCGTAGGATGGAGAGATGGTGAAATAGGGTTGTTTCATACTTATAATAACATATCAGTATATGAGTGATACTGATGTTATTACTTCATAATGAAACAACTAAATAAGAAGAATTATAATAATAAATAAAGTTGAAAGAATCAATAACAGACATTACCTCTTCTTTGAAGCGCCTCTTTGAGACCTCCTCTTAGGGCACTAAAATTGGTCTTTTAAGAAGACAAGAACCTCTATGATTTTTCTAGGGAAGTGGAGAAGAGAATTTTTCATGGTTGTTCCGAGCATGAATGCTCAAATTGGTGTGAGGAAGAGACAGAGGAGGTTCCCTTTTATAAGGGAGAGGAGGGGCACCTTTGGAAATATAAGAAAATTTTAATTTATATTAAATCTGAACCCCACATAAAACTTCCAAAATGACTCATATCAAAATATTAGATGAGATAAGGTTGTAATCTCATTAACCAATAAAATTTATACATGTCAGGAATTTATTTTAAACATTATCAACTTGATTTATCCTTATTTAATCAATTTAATTTTATTTGTGTAAAAATATTCTATATTTTAAATTATAACAAATAATTACTTATTTGTTGTTAATTTTCCATAATTGGATTATTTATAACATTTTATACCATATAAATGTAATTTTATAATTTTTAAATATTTTTTTTTATTTTTAAACAATTTTATAATATGTTATTTTTATAAAATAACAATAGTGTCAATTTTGACACTATTCATTTATTTGAATTTAAATAAAATATATACAGAGGATATGTTCTAACTAAAAGCATTAATAGATTAATAAAAGGTCATATGTATCTAGAAAATTAGTGGAGCACATTAAATAGTCCATATATTATTTATTTGATTATTTTTAAATCCATTTATTTGGTTCATCTCTTAATAAAATATTTACTACAACATTTTTGTATAATTATTTAATATACTTATTCTTTGCATAAAAAATAAAAATAAAATCCTATGATGAAGATAAATCTATAAAATTTCACAATAATACTTTTAATCGAATTTATCATCTTAAAGTCACAATATTTAAGTTGATATATTTATTAAATTATAAAGGTGACAACTTTGGAATCATTTAAAATAAAATATTTTAAGTGTCATAATCGCTTTTGTAAGGCTCCAAATGGTCAAATATGCGACAATTGAATTATTATGGTTTACATTTACATTAGCAATATGTTTTGGTCAGGGTTTCGTGCCTTTTATGGTCACTATTAGTTTAATAAAAACTATATTCTTGATTTTTCACTAGATAAACAATTTTTGCATCACTATTGTGTAATAATTAATGATAATCTTTTAATCCCTAAAAATTATAAATAAATTCTCATGATGTAGATAATTTTGTTAGATTTATGGAGACTATTCATGTTTGATGTTTCATGAATTCTATCACTAACTCAAAATTATTATACTTATAATATTTAAGAGAGTGACATGTTGTCACTTTCTTTGGATTTAACAATAATTAAATTATTTTCATGGTAAAGAGTCCATAAAATGAATATAATCCAACCCATAGGTGATATGGGTCGACTTTTATTCATCCAATAGGATTTTTCCAAGTGTTAGTCAAATTTTATAATCTTATATTTACCCTTAATTACCTAATTTACCATTAACTGCAGTAAATAAAAATTATCGTAGTTACTATTCATAATCTCAGAAAAATAAAAGTAACCTATTAACATAATTTGGAGCCACTGAATCCAAATATGGATTCCATTTTTCAAAATTCAAAACACAGTAGTTGTAGAAATTAAATTAAAATTAATCCAGTTGTCGAAATAAAACGGGTTTTTGTTTAAAACATTGCAAAAGATTGAGTTGATTTAAACTACGAATTCAATGTAAAATCAATTATAATGACATACATTATATTTAATGGTAAAAATATATTCTATTAATAATTTAAAACCATTAAATATTATAATTTAACCATATAAATTATTACGATGAAAAAAGTATTTTTAAATTAAAATATAGCGTGTTTTTACTATTCATTAAAATTTGAAAGTTATCAGAGTAATATGAAAAATTTATCCAAAGTAAATTTTTATATCCTTATTCCAAATAAGAAATTTATTTTTTCAAATTTAACTTATAAACATGTCAAAAACTAGATTTAATGTGGGTGCACCATCAAAAGCCGGCAAAACTGCATTTTTTGAAAAATACTTATTTCACCCGAAAAATTTATTTTCTTCACATAAAATGTTTTAATAATTTATGAGATGAATAGTAATGTTATAAAATTCAAAATTCAGTTAATAATATTCATAACGGCTAGTCCATAAAAATATTATAACAATATATCATCGTTTAGTGAAACCTGGTGTTGCGTACAACACACGCTATCGAGGAAGGTCGCGATTGCGTGTAATGCAAGCCATGTCAGGGTTGCGTGTAGTGTACAAATACATTGTTATTTTTTATAAAAAAATCCAACCATATTTCATTTATACATTGAATATATATATATACACTCAAGGTTGCGTAGAATTACTATTATCAAACGAACTTGAAATTGTGTGTAACACAATCTAAGAATAGTGTTGCTTATACTGCAATCTAATACAGTGTTGCGTATAGCACAAGATAATATTTTTGTATCATAAAAAACATGACATCAAATAAATTAAAAAATAATTCTTATCACAAAATATTGGGATGTTACATTCTACCCCCCTTAAAATTAATTTCTCCCTCGAAATTCGTCGGGATTATTAATCGTTTACTACGTGAAAGTTTCATTCATATTAACCGACATTGTAATAAGGAATGCTAAAACATAATTTTAAAAATGAATGTTAGAAAAAAAAGGATACCCAAAATAACTCATCACTTGGGTTGCCACATAGGAGAACATAGTTGAAAATATGGATATGGAAGAAAAATCTAACCATCATGTTCTGATGGAGAGTGGTAGAGAACAGGGTTATGAAAAATCCAACAATCACAAAGCCATAAATTTTTGATGATCTAAGGCACCATCTGATTCAACAGATATAAGGGCTCTAGGACAACATTTTTGGTTTTCAAGATCATATCCCAAAAGTTGATGAATTAAAAGAAATACTTACATGATTTTGGTACAATCTCACTATTTTTTGTGAATTGAACAATTTCCACTTCATCTATTAAATAAATGATGTGGAATTTTCTATTCGTGAAGCATTAGAAGATCATGTGATACAGTGACGGGTCATTCCATCTGTTTCAAACAAAATTTTAGCAAAAGTTATAAGTCCATCTTATGGTGAGATTAATCGTATATGGTTCCAAAAATGGACTTATACATTATTTATCATACTGCATAATAAAATAAAACTACTTTCCACTAACTAGGGACATCCTGTAGGCCATTGGTAGGTTATAAAGTCCAATCGCACTTCAGTTGTGGGTTCGATTCCCACAGCCTTGTTTGACGCGAAGGGTTGTCGCCCGTCCTGCAGGTTGTCCTTTTTTTAATACTACATTATAAATAATATCGAAAATAACATTTTAGCTTTAAACAATACTAAGTTATGTCCAACATAATTCCTTCCAATCATTAGGATTATCCATAATAATGCAGTCCACTCTCTTAATATAGTGAAAATGATTACAAAAGATTTCATATAACAAGCATGTTAGTACCATCATTGATCCCCATATATCATAAGATATGTCCTGTTGGTCACATTCAAAATATTCGAAGGCCTTAATCATGTTTTCTCTTGAAAAATGAATACCCATTGAATCTTAGTGAAAACATGAGTGCTATCAAAAGTTAACTCTTTCCATATACCAAAATCCCAAAATTCTATATACTCAAACCATGATATAACTATTTCCTTATATCAGTCATGATCACATGAATACTGTCAAACATTTCATTTTCTCCGTATCCGTTCATTATGTGCATATCATATTTTTTCTAAAAATATCTCAATCAATTTCCATGGTTACCGGTAACATAAAATTATTGAAAACCACAATAGACCAATACATAAATATTCCAATATTCCACGATACTGTATACAACATTATTTTGGAATCCCATTACATAAACACTTAATCATTACACAACTTCATTTTCATACTCAACATCAGAAATAGTGATCGCATGAGACGTCCCTTTATCCTTTTCCTTAAGAGGTTTCTCATGTTGATCATCATTGACCCATGTATTAGGGAATTTATTATAATAATGCCCCATTTCCTTGCACTTGAAGCATTGAAGTGTTGGTGGTGCGTTCTCTGCATATTTTTCTTTATTCAAATAATTAGAAACCCTTTTTTCATTACTTCGACACTCAGCTGCTCAATAGCCTTCTTTTCCACACATAAAACATTTTCTAGTCCTTTTAAGACAATCTCCACCATGATTATTTCCACACTTTGAGCATAGGGAAACATTCATATTCTTTTCACAATTATTCTGAGATTTCTCCTTGAACTTGATCTTTCATTTCTTGTCAAAACCATGAGATGGATATGTAACACCAACTTCCATTTCTACATTCATAGCACAATGCACAATTTCTTCATAGCTACAGAAGTCTCTTTTAGATAATTCCCTTCGAAGATTTGGTTTCAAGCCACTGAAGAATCAATCAACTTTACTTTCAGGTTGGATGATAAAGCCAAATACATACCTTGTAAGCCTTGTAAAAATCAATTCGTATATACCAATAGATTCATTATCCTTTTTCATTAGTTCAAGAAACCCATTCTCCATATTTTTTCGACGAATACGAGGGTAGTACTTATTGAAAAATAAGTTCTTGAACTTGTCCCATTCCATTGACTCAATTTCATCTCTTGGCCTCGTATTCTTGATAAGATTACTCCATTGATCAGCTTCACCTTCCAAACGATATACTGATAAGATGAATTTATCATGTTCAAAACATTGAATAACTAAAAATATCTTTTCAGTGGTACTGATCCATTGTTCAGCATCAAGTGGATCAGAAGACCCACTTAAAGAAGGTGGACTTTGCCTCATGAAGGACTCAATAGAATATTGTTCCCTTATCTGCTCATTTGGAAGTCCAGAAGGATTCATATCTTGTGGAAGTAGAGCAATAAGATTTTTCACTCCATCTCTCATAACAGCAGTTTGTTTGGGAGGACAATCATTGCATTGCCCATTACATTGATCAACACAGTTCCTTCGGGTTCCAGCCATCATCTAAACCCCAAAAAGAATAGTGTGAGAGAAAAAAATCATGCTAGGGAAAACAACATAATAAAAGGGGAGTACCTTCAATATCTAACATCTTAGGTTATATTCTAAGAACGTTACCGTAGTTTTAGGACTATATGCTATACATATAATTATCCTTAGGGACATCCTTAGACATACCTTAGAAATATCTCTAGGGATCTCACTAACATTTTCGCATCCTAGTTTTCAAAGGATGACTAAAACATTCCTCTGATTCCAACTGTAGAGACCCAAATATTGACATACATGAACATTAAATTACTTTTGTGGAATAAAAAATACATAACCAAAGCAGATCCACAAGGACCGTAATAGTTTAGTGTCTTTGGAAACTCGGAACGTAATCTTTTAATCCTGGTGAAAGATCTTCATCATCTCCCATAAAGATCTTCCACTTTTTGTTTCCTTACATAAAATATTTCTTTTAATCCTGGGGGAAATGAAATAATAAAAATGGTGAGCTCAAATGATCAGTAAGGGAAAACATAGAGAACATAAAACAATCCATAATAATTTGAAAGCAAAAAATCTTGAACATGAAATTTAGACATCAAAATCTTGAGCAAAGACAGAAATCATGGAAGTACGTAAGGCATATATCATAATGGAACATCAACCATGATAAAATATAATGGGAATAAAACATGTAATTGTGGCATCCATTAAGCACATGTCATGATTTCTATTGTAGCCAAGGCATTGCTGCCATGACCATCTTAGTGGACAAAGTATCTTTCTGAATCGAGTTCACTCCTTGTTTCAGTCCTATAACACTGAACTAGATTAACTTACCATTCCAGCCATGTCTATCTCATGAGATATTAATCTTTACCCAATTCATTGGAGGGAGATATATGTCCCACCCATCTCATAATGAAATCATTCTTACTTGTGCCACAAAATAAACATATATCATTCATAATAACCCAATAAATAAAATGGGTTTCATAAACATCATCCCATCATCACATAACCCATATAAAAGTAATGGATATCATTTCATAATAACAAAAGTAAAACCATGTAAATCATAGAGACATGATACTTGAAACATACACATAATAAATAATGTCATCTTAGATAAAAAATGGGTATGATAAAACACTTGAAATGAATTCCTGAGGAAAATATCCTTTATTTTTCAAAATAATTTTCTTTTCACAAAATGCCATAGAATTTTAAATGAAAAGTATTTTGTTGAAAATAGTCATAAAATCATTTAGATTAATCTTCATGAAAATAAGTCTTTATAAAATCGTAAAAATCCATTCATGCCATATAAGTTAATAAATAACATTCTCCTCGTACTTTTGTCAGAAAAGTAAAAAAGTTCCTTGTATGGTAAACAAAATAAAGATTACTTAAATAACACATGGTAAAAGTCAAAATAGGGTAAAAAGGACTTTAAACATACATGAAAACATTTTTATAAAACTTTGACATGGATGATAAATATAACCCCAGTAAATACTTATGAATAAGCAATCTCGGATAACAATGAGATTTGCAAAATTATCCCTTAATATAGGTCAAATATGATTCATACGTATCCGAACCTCCTTTATAATGAATTAAATAATGTCATTTACTTATTACAGAATCATATTCATTGTTATGATATCATATATGGTTCACTTATGACTTTATTTTACCCGTTCTTTTGTAAATTCCATGTTAAAGAGCGTTTTGGGTAAAATTGTTTCATTTGTCGTCCATGTTTTGACTTGTAATTATTCATATGATTACATAGATCATGATTACATAATTCTAGAATATAAAACAAGATTTATATATAATATATATTCAGAATATACATATATATAATAGATCGATAAATTGAAAGAAATACACTGTTCATGGAGACGGTAGGCTGTACGTACGCATGAATGCTGTTTTCGTTTCCTTATTGAATTGAATGGAATTAAGTAGATGACATACATATATACATAAATCTTGTATCATTATTATGTAATATATTTCATCATTATTCAGTATATATACTTTATAATTATTCATGAATTGTTAACATGGATAATGAATCTCATCACATCGTGGAGACGGTAGTCCGTACGTACGCACGAGCGTTGATATCATTCCCATGATCGTGGAGCTGTATCGAAGTGTATGTATAATATTTCAGAATCAATATTAATTTACAATAATAATATATAGTTATTTATTTACACCATTATACCCATCCAAGTAAGGTGGTGTTGGAAAAACAGATTACACCACAGTGTGGAGACGGTATTCCGTACGTACGCTCGCGTGGTGATTTCGTTTTCCATAGGATGGATAGATGGTGAAATAGGGTTGTTTCATACTTATAATAACATATCAGTATATTATTGATACTGATGTTATTATTTCATAATGAAATAACTAAATAAGAAGAAGTAGAGAAAGAAATAAAGTTCAAAGAATCGGTATCGGACATTACCTCTTCTTTGAAGCGCCTCTTTGAGACCTCCACTTAGGGCACTAAAATTGGTCTTTGAAGAAGACCAGAACCTATAGTATGTTTCTAGGGAAGGGGAGAAGAGCATTTGGCAGGGTTTTTCAGAGCATGAAGGCTCAAATTGGTGTGAGGAAGAGAGGGAGGAGGTGCCCTTTTATAAGGGAGGTGAGGGGCACCTTTTGAAATATAAGAAAATATTAATTTATATTAAATCCCAACCCCACATCAAAACTTCCAAAATGACTCATATCCGAATATTAGATGAGATAAGGTTTTAATATCATCAACCAATAAAATTTAGACATGTTAGTAATTTATTTTAAACATTATCAACTTGATTTATCCTTATTTAATCAATTTAATTTTATTTGTTGTAATAACATTTTAAATTTTAAATTATAACAAATAATTACTTATTTGTTTCTAATTGTCAATAATTGCATAATTTAATAACATTTTAAACCATATAAATTTAAATTTATAGTTTTTAAATATTTTTGTGATTTTTAAACAATTTTTTAATATGTTATTTTTATAAAATAACAGTAGTGTCAATTTTGACACTATTCATTTATTTGAATTTAAATAAAATATATACAAAGGATATGTTCGAACTATAAGATTTAATAAATAAATAATATATCATATGTACTTAGAAAATTAGTGGAGAACATTTAATAGTCCATATATTATTTATTATATTATTTTTAAAACCATTTATTTGGTTTATCTCTTAATTAAATATTTACTACAACATTTTTGCATAATTATTTAATATACTTATTTTTTCATAAAAATTAAAAATAAAATCCTATGATGAATATAAATCTATCACCTTTAACAATAATACTTTTACATGAATTTATCATCTTAAAATCACAATATTTAAATTGTTATATTTATTAAATTATGAAGGTGACAACTTTGGAATCATTTAAAATAAAATACTATAAGTATCATAATCGCTTTTATAAGGCTCCAAATGGTCAAATATTTGACCATGGAATGATTATGGTTTAAAGTGACATTACCAATAAGTTTTGGTCAGGTTTTTGTGCCTTTTATGGTCACTATTAGTTTAATAAAAATTATATTCTTGATTTCTCAATAGATAAACAATTTCTGCATCACTATTGTGTCACAATTAATGATAATTATTTAATCCCTAAAAATTATAAATAAATTCTCATGATGTAGATAATGTTTTTAACTTTCTGGAGATTTTTCATGTTTGATTTTTCATGAAGTTTATCACTAACGTAAAATTATTATACTTATAATATTTAAGAGAGTGACAGGTTGTCACTTTCTTTGGTTTTAATAATAATATAATTATTTTCATGGAAAAGAGTGCATAGAATAAATCTAATCCAGCCCATAGGTTATATGGGTCGACTTTTATTCATCCAATAGGATTTTGTAAAGTTTTTGGGTAATTTTATAATCTTATATTTACCCTTAATTACCCGATTTACCTTTAACTGCAGCAAATAAAAATTACCGTAGTTACTATTCATAATCTCAAAAAATTAAAAGTAACATATTAGCATAATATGGAACCACTGAATCCAAATATGGAATCCAATTTTATAAATTCAAAAAACAGAAGTTTCAGGAATTAAATTAAAATTAATCCAGTTGTCGAAATAAAACGGTTTTTTGATTAAAACATTGCAAAAGATTGAATTGATTTAACCTGCGAATTCAATGTAAAATCAATGATAATGACATACATTATATTTAATGGTAAAAATATATAATATTAATACTTTAAAACCATTCAATATTATAATTTAACCATATAAATTATTACGATGAAAAAAGTTGTTTTTAATTAAAATATAGCGTGTTTTTACTATTCATTAAAATATGAATGTTATCAGAATAATATAAAAAATTTATCCAAAGTAAATTTTTATATCCTTATTCCAAAGAAGAATTTTATATTGTCAAATTTAACTTATAAACATGTCAAAAACTATATTTAATGTGGGTGCGCCATCAAAAGCCAGCAAAATTTCATT
Organism: Viscum album; assembly: GCA_963277665.1. NCBI lineage: Eukaryota > Viridiplantae > Streptophyta > Magnoliopsida > Santalales > Viscaceae > Viscum > Viscum album. Next base: position 1,902,982,032 of record OY728152.1, on the reverse strand, counting down.
TTTTGAAAAATACTTATTTCACGAAAAAAAATTATTTTTTTCACAAAAAATGATTTAATAATTTATGAGATGAATAGTAATGTTATAAAATTAAAAATTCAGTTAAAAATATTCATAACTTCTACTCCATAATAATATTATAACAATATATCGTCATTTAGTGAAACCCGGTATTGCGTACAACACACGCTATCGAGGAAGGTTGCGATTGCGTGTAATGCAAGCCAAGTCAGGGTTGCGTGTAGTGTATGACTCCTTTGTTATTTTGTATAGAGAAATCCAACCATATTTCATTTATACATTTAATATATATATATATATATATACACTCATTGTTGCGTAGAATGACTATTATAAAATGAACTTGAAATTGTGTGTAACACAATCTATGAATAGTGTTGCGTATACTGCAAGCTAATACGGTATTGCGTATATCACAAAATAATATTGCTGTAGCATAAAAAACATGACATCAAATAAATTAAAAATTAATACTTATCATAAAATATTGGTTTGTTACAGTGAAGATGTACCAGGATATCTAATGACTACAGTGGTGGCCAAGAATGAAGAAAGCAGTAGAAGAGTTTGTCTCTTGGAGCCTCACTTGACTACAAGTGAAGGTGAAGCATCAGGTACCAGAAGGCTTGGATCATCATTTAGAGGTCCCGAAGTGGATCTGGGATGGGATATCCAAGGAATTCCTAATATAACTTCCTCGTACATCTTGGGGACATGACTCGATTTGGGTGATCGTCGACCGACTCACCATGTCGGCCCACTTCTTACCGATCAGAGAGTTGGGTTCCGTAGAGAGATTGGGACGCCTTTATGAGCAGAATATTGTGTGGTTACATGGAGTACCCTCAACGATTTTCTCCCATCATGAAGTAGATTTTACTTCCCAGATATGGAAGGGGTTGTAGGAGGATTTTGAGATGCAGCTTCATTTTAGAACCTCCTTCCATCCTCAGACAAATTGTCAGACTGAGTAGACCATTCAGACCCTCACGGATATGCTATGTGCTTGTGTCCTCAACTTCGATTGTAGATGGTAGGATCACTTTACTTTTGTGTAGTTTACGTACAACAACAGCTATCACTCCACCATTGGTATGACATCTTTCGAGGTAATGTACGTGTGACCTTTCCGATCACCCTTGTGCTGGACTAACCAAGGGGAGTCAGCACTAGTGGGACCCCAGATGGTATGAACATGCATAGAGAAGGTGAAAATAATCAAGAAGTAGAGGAACACTGCACAAAATAAGATGAAATTGTATGCTGATAAGAGACAGATACCTCTAGAGTTCAAAGATGGCCACCACGTATTTCTACGGGTTTCACCTCGATGAGGTTTGGTGACATTTGGCAGAGTAAAAAAGTTATCTTTGATGACAATTGGAACTTTTTAGGTCCTCAGTAGAGTTTAAGAGGTGGCATACCGCTTAGCTCTTCCACCTCAGTTGCACCAGGTGCACGACGCCTCCCACATATCCCAGCTGAGGAGATATGTGCATGACACTTCTCACATCATCAACCATGTCGAGTTTTAGGTCGACGATGGGGAATCTTTTATGGAGGTTACAGTAGATAATGAGGATCGACAGGAGAATTCCTTTCATGGATGGTCGATACCTCTAGTGCATGTTCTCTGGCAGAATGGGAACCTCTAGAAGAGCACATGGGAGCGGGAGGCTCAGATGCGTGCTCAGTACCCCCACTTGTTTCTTTAGTATGAGTTGTGGATTACGGGGATGTAAAGCTAGAGTTGGGAAGAATGTAAAGACCCTGAATTTCCATGTATTTGTTTTAAATAAATTGAAATTTTACAAGTCTGTGAAAATTGACGGCGCATGATTTCAAGGTCCAGAGTTCCCGGAATGAATTTCTAAACTTTTTTGGGTACGTTCAGTAAATGTGTGAGTGGGTTTTTCTAACTTTTGAACCAGTGCTCAAAATTGAAATCTTAGGTCATCGTTGAACTTGCAGTGTCAGTATTCACTTATGGAGACATTCTACTTGATAGGGGTTGGATGAGGGTGGAAGTTAATTTTTGGATTTTTCATAGAAATAATAAAATAAAATAAACACACATTTTATTTAATTTTTTTTGTAAAAACACTCTTGTGGATATTGTGGAGGAGTGGACCACATCAGTTTTATTCACCAAATTGAATTCTTGGTGTTGGGGAGCAGCTAAGCCTAACCTTCCTTTTGGATATTATGGTGGTAGGGACAACCCGATGTATAAAACTCATGAACTCCCTGTTACTATGCCACCTTCCTTTAATTAATTTTGTTCCAACCCTTCCCCACAAAATTATGCCAAAAGACAACATTAATTTAGCCAATTTGAATTTTTATACCGACAAACTGAATAAGAGATACCATAATCTATTATTTTGGGGCTACAAATTCATTTTGGTTAATTGGGAGAGGAGAGATCCTTGGGGGAAATAAAGTTCTCAAATGATGAACTTCACCTCCCAATGAAGAATGTTCTGCCATCCAAGAACACTGACCCAAACATTGACCTTTTTCCTCGATAATTATTCCACTGTGGGATGTCTTCATCTGTGAAGAGTTGACGTCCATACTTCATTCTCATGCCAACATCAAAAAAACAACACAAGGTAGGGGATCATTACGAATGATTATATTTTTACACATGTTCATCCCTTCTAAAACAAGGAATGTGGTTAAACATTCTAATTAGTTGATCCGGATATGTATTATTTTGTGGGTTTAGAGAATAATAATTCCAGGAGGGTTGGAAGTTATTTTTTCTTGTTTATGATGAGCCATATGCTACCACCTTATCGTGGAGGTTACGAACCAAACAATCATGGCCCATCCCCTCCGCAAAATATTTTTGATTATTTGTGGTATTGAACGCGATGAAGGAAATGGAATAACGACACTACCCCGCGACCCCCAAAGCCTTGCGCCCTCCATGCCCAAGGGTTTTCCACACATGGCCACACCATCTTCCAAGCTGATGCCGCCATCCGGGTTGTGCCGCTGCCGTCGTCCACCGTCCACCGGTCCACCACCGACGTCCGCTGAGCCTCCATCTTCCGAGCCACCACCTATGTCCACCTAGCCACCGCCAACATCCGTCGAGCCACTGGCCCGGACCACCATCCTGCAGGAGGACCACCGCACCATGGCTGGACTGCCCTGGCATGGCTAGAACAATGCCGATGGCCGGACCGTCGACCCACAGCCAGACGACCGCACTGTAGCTGGACCACCCCTGCACGGCAAGACCGCCTACCCATGGTTGAAATACCATCCCATAGCTGGTACGCTTACCCGTGGCTAGTTCGTTGCCCTGTGGCAGGACAGCCACCCCGCTGCCGCTCCGCCACCCCGCATCCAGACCGCCTTCCCGCAGTCTCTTGCCACCCTCGACTGAACCGCCTTGGGTCGGGCCGAACCACCCCATGCCATCACAGTATTCCTCAGACGAGGCGCCCTCGCGGCCAGCTGGGCCGGACCCAACGGTTTGGGCTGGGTCAACCTGAAATGGGTGGCCCCAAGCCGGGTCATCTTGGGTCGCTCTGACTGGGTCAGACCAGACCTGGGCCCACTACAACCCAATTATATTCTTTTGTCCATAAAATTGGAACTGGACGACCATTTGATGAGCCGTCAGCGGTGTTGGGATCCTTGGAGTAGGTTAGTGTCATTGATTGATACCCCACTGTGTTTTGGATTAATATGGGGAATGGTCAGGTTGGATCAAGTACGAATCTAACCAGTCCCCCATCACTAAAAGGCTAAGAACTCATATATTAGGAATCTGATTTACACGTCGTCGATTACATTAAGACCCCAATTACATGGATGAAATTTGAGATACATCTTCGTTGTACTTTTTGGATGTTGAGTATCAACCAATAGATTGTGAAGATAATCCTCTTCAAAACAAGCCAACATACTGCGGAGACCTAGTGGCTGGCTGAGACATGACGGCTGCTGACCATTTCAACTCAGAGTGACTCGACATACCTAGTGGGGAGCACCTTGTTGATGCGGCAAAACCACGGTTGGGAGTGCCTTGGTGACACAGAAGTCCCACGATACTCGACAGGAGGAGTACCTCAGTAGGCCTCAAGGGGGAGTGCCTCTTTGTGATGTTGTAGACCCATGGTGGGGAATGCCTCTGTGTGACACTGCAGACCCATAGTACTCGACATGAGGAGTATCTCAGTAGTCCAAGGTTAGTGGGAACCACCTCTATGTGTACATGATAGACCCACTGTACTCGATAGAGGGGGAGTTCTCCAGCAGCCGATGTAACATCCCAGGTAAATAAAGAATAATAAATTTTCATATTTATTAATATTTGTAAATTAAATATTAATTTTACTTTATAGGTATTTCTATGTTCGATAGCGTACCCGAAACGCAACAGAGAGTTTCGTTGAAATCATACGTTGCACAATAGTAATAAAATAATATTATTTTAAATGATAGTTAACACGTAGCCATTGTATTGGCGGGAATGGATTGAAATAACTAAAATGTTATTATATATGTTTTTTAAATGTTTTATACCTATCCAATAAAGTATAAAGGCTTACAATACTAAAAGAATTCAATTTTAGGCATATATACTCTAATATTCACTAAATATCCACTTATCATATTTTAATGGCGAACCATCATTAAATATATTTTTGGTCACTCTTATACATTCTATTGGACCAAATAAAATTCTTCTTTATAATCGGGACATCAAAATTTTCTTGGTGTAAATTTTCTGTATTTTTCTGATAAAGATCATTTTTTAATGAATAGTGAAAAATGTTGTATTTTAATTCAAAACCTTTTTTAATATAATTTATTTATATGATTAGATTATATTTTTAATTGGTTTTAAAGTGAAATTAGAATATATTTTTACCATTTAATCCAATAGGGGTCATTGGAATTAATTTCACTTTGAAATTGGACATAAACTAGTGTCAATATTTTGATACTAATTGTTTCATAAAAAACATGCTATTTGCACTGACAGTGGGAATTAATTATTAAATTAATTAATTCAACTTATATGTTTTGAATTTTGTAACATATGAAATAGAAATGAAAGTAGTGTTCATGCGTATGTACGGCTTAGCATCTCCATGAATGGTGCATTTCATTTCTTACCTCTAAATAATTATGTAATATTAAAAATTCATGTATATACTTGATATATATGATATATATGATATCTACATCATCAATATAATTCTTGATATAATGGATATTTTATTACATGAACAACTTGTAATTATAAAGAGTTTATTTTTGACTCAATTACCAAGGATCGACAAAATGACAATTATTAACTTAAATAGTTACATAGTGTTTATAACCTAGTAATAAGTGATATAAAATGAATATTGAACTTGAAAAAAGTTCTTAAGAAAGTAGAAATTAACTCAAGTTTATTATTCAGGACGTTAAAGAACGATCGAGTCAAGTTGGACCTGAGGTATGGGACATCGTCTCAATCTCCTTTCATTGAGGAATATTTTGTTTTATACAACACATTATTTTATACGGTGTATAAAACCCTTTGACTTTTAGGTTTATTCAAAAGGAATCTTTTTATACGAAGCGGTTTACTAAACGACAATAGAGAATGTTTTTGTCGTACGTATGCGGCGAAAACAACTTCTCTGCCACCGTGACCATTATTTGATATTCGGATTCCTCTAGAAGCCATTACTTTTTAATGAAAAATTAATACCATGTGTTTATATTCTTTTATTTTGGTATTGAAAATGGTTTTTATAATGGAATTTTTATGTCAATATATTTATGTGATATATTGTGATCAAAGTGTGTAAATGTTTTCGTTCCATTATATTTGTTTAATATCTTATGATTTTATAATGGTACTTAGACATTTGATGGGTGGTTACGTGATAAACCATATGACGGGTGGTGCCGTGAATACCAGGACGGGTGGTTACGTTATAACCTCCAATGCATTGGGTATGGAAGTCGGCCGTATGGATATTCCATTATGTATGAATGGAAGTGGGTCGAATGGATATTTCATTAAGTGATATGTGTGAAAGTCGACCGTATGGTTATTCCACTTAAGAATGTATATGTCCCAAGTTACCTTTATATGTTATGTGATCTTTATATGGGTTTTATGGTAATCTTTTGGTTACAAAAGGGTAAGTAATGATCTTTTATTTAGTGAAGAGTTTTTACTACTTCATAAAGGTAAAAAGTATTACTTTGATAAAGTATACATGGTTTACTTGTTGTTTTGATAAACTAATAGTTTTCATTCTTTGTATATCCCTTACTGAGATTTTTATGCCAACCCCAAGTTTTTTTGAAATTTTTTTCATAGGACATAATGTGGAATATGGTCAAATATTGGATCAAGGGAAAGTCATGCTATCTAAAACATGGAAATAGACATGTTTTTTTAAGAGTTTTTATTTTATGGAAACTTAGTAGATGTGTCTACTTTGCAATCCTTTTAGATGTAATAGTTATGTCCTAATTCTATAAAACTCTAAACCTGAAAAGATCCTCAATGTGAATTATTCATTTAATTCAATATTAAGTAAGGTTTAAGTATGGGGTCTTATAGTTGGTATCAGAGGTCGGTTTAGATAACATTAGGAGTTAGAAAAGTGTATAATTATAAATTAATTTATGGTATGATTGAAATGATATAGCATTTATGGATTATCATGTTGCTTTGCATAAGATATTTCTATGTTCAGAATGGTTTTCCGCAGAGGAAACAATGCAGGTATGTTGGGACGACATGAGGAGGAAGACAACCTTCCAAATCAGCAACCTAAGACGGTCGGAATTGGAACTGAACAATTTGTTGTAGTGATGGAAAAGTTGACTCAGTCTATAAATGGTAGTGGTATCTATGCACGAGGCAAGCCAGATCGACCGCAGAGGAACATGTCAGTGGTGGAACATTTCATGAGGCAACATCCCCCATCATTCAAAGGATCATCTGAACCTGTGCTAGCTGAATGGTGGATTAAAGCACTGGAGAAGATTTTCGATGTCATGGGGTGTTCAGAACATCAAAAGGTTAGTCTTGCTGTTTACCGTTTTGAAGGAGAAGCAGACCAGTGGTAGTCGATGATGAAAAATATCAGGGATAGTGATGAGATTGATGATCTTCACTAGGAAAAATTCAAAGGTATGTTTCTTGAGAAATATTTTTCTAAGGTGGTTCGTCTTAGGATGGAAAAACAATTTCAAGAATTGAGGCAGGAGGATGACTCAGTGGCTGCATATGAAGCAAAGTTCACTCGACAGGCAAGTTATGATCCAAACATCATACGAGATATTGATAGTAAAATCAACTGTTTTTACTCAGGATTAAAGCCGAAGTATCGAAGGGAATTAGCTTCTCATGAGATCAAAAGTTATGAAAAACTTGTACGATGTGCAGAAAAGGTGGAAATGGATTTTGTCGATGATCAGGTGTTCTTTGACAAACGACAGAATAAGAGGTCCAGTTGGCAGGGAAAGGGGAAGAATTCATCAAAGAAGCAAGGAGTTAAGAAAACCAAATATCTATCATGTGAGAAGTGTGGAAAAAATGCATCCTGGAGAATGTTTATCCAAGTATGGAAAGTGCTTTCGGTGTTGTAAGTCTGGTCATATTGCTCGTAACTGTATGGAAGATGATCAGGCAGGCAATGAAAAGCCAGCGGTAAGATGTTTTAAGTGTAATGAAATGGGTCATTATGAAAATGAGTGTCTAACGAAGAACTCAACTTGGGGAAAGCAGCCAGACTACAAGTAGAAAGGGGTGGTGAGATCTTTTGCAACTACTTCAGCAGATGTTGGTCCGTCGAATGAAGTATTATCAGGTACACTGTTTGTTTGTTCAGATTATGCCAATGTGTTTTTTGATTTAGGGTCTACACATTCTTTCATTTCTGAGAAGTTTTCTAGTAAATTGGAAATTCCATCTTAAGATATGAATCCTGAACCTATTGTAAAAACACACGGAGGAAACATTGAGACCAAAAGAAATTATAAGATCCTTGTTATCCTTGTGTGTGAAAAGAATCTACCTGCAAACCTTATTGTTTTGCCTCTAGTAGAGTTTGATGTTATTTTGGGCATGGATTGGCTTTCTATTTATCATGCTATGATTGACTGCAGAGCTAAAATGGTTTCTTTTCAGAAAGAGTTTCAGTTTGTGTACAAGAATGAACCCTTGATTTTGATAACATATCAAGAAGTTGAGAAACTAGTAAAAGATGGAAATGAATGTTATCTTGCACATATTGTTGAAAACAAGGGAACTGTTCAGATTAATGATGTGCCAGTGGTAAATGAGTATCTGGATGTTTTCCTGATGTGTTTCCTGGTATTATTCATGATCGGGAAGTTGAATTTACTGTTGACTTAGTTCCTGATTCTAAGCCAATTTCAAAACCTCCTTATCGAATAGCTAAATTTTAACTTTTAGAGTTAAAGAAACAATAGTAGGAGTTATTAGATAAAGGTTTCATTCGACCTAGCACATCACCATGGGGTGCTCCTGTCTTGTTTGTTAAAAAGAAAGATGGTTCAATGAGACTTTGCATTGATTATAAAGCCTTGAATAATATCACTGTTAAGAACAAGTATCCTTTTCCTCATATTAATGATTTGTTTGTTCAGCTCCAGGGAGCTCAGTATTTTTCGAAGATTGACTTGAGGTTGGGGTACCATAATTTGAAAGTAAAAGAAGCCGATGTTCCGAAGACTGAATTCCGTACTAGATATGGCCATTATGAATTTTTAGTTATTCCTTTTGGGTTAACCAATGCACCTGCTGTATTCATGGACCTTATGAATAGAATTTTTCATGAGTTCTTGGATAAGTTTGTGGTTGTTTTCATTGATGATATTTTTGTGTTTTCTAAAAGTAAAGAGGATCATGAATGAAATTTAAGGGTTATTTTGAAAACCTTAAAAGAAAAGAAATTGTATGGGAAATTCTGCACGTGTGAGTTTTGGTTACAACAAATTTCTTTCCTTGGTTATATTGTTTAAAAAATGGCATAACTGTTGACCCTGCTAAAACAAAAAGGTGTTGAAGAATGGCCGAGACCTAGAAATGTAAGTGAGATCCGTATTTTCCTTGGTTTGGCAGGTTACTACCGAAGGTTTGATGAAAATTTTTCACGGTTATCTATTCCAATGACTAAGCTAACTCGGAAGGGTGTTATGTTTATCTGGAAAAAAGAATGTGATGATTGTTTTGAGGAGTTGAAAAGAAGATTGGTGAATGCTCCAGTTTTGGAACTTCCTTCTAGGAATGGTGAATTTGTTTTATACAGTGATGCTTTGTTGAAGGGACTTAGCTGTGTCCTTATGCAGAATGTTCAGGTAATTGCATATGCTTCACGTCTGTTGAAAACTCATGAGGTAAATTACCCTACACATGATTTGAAATTAGATGGTGTGGTTTTTGCTCTACAAATTTGGAGGCATCATTTGTATGGAGTAAAGTGTGAAATATATACTGATCACAAAATTTTAAATTATATATTCACTCTGAAAGAATTTAACATGTGACAGAGGAGATGGCTGGAATTAATCAAGGATTATGACGGTACAATTCACTAACATCCGGGAAAAGAAAATAAAGTTTCTGATTCTTTGAGTCGAAAATGTAATGCTTCATTAACGATGTTGCATTTGGAACTTGATCCTTTGGTTAAGGATTTTATGAACCTTGGCATAGAATTTGTTGGTGCAGGATGTCCTTCTGTTTTATTTCAGGTATCTTTGAAATCTTCTCTATCAGACAGAATCAAGAAAGCACAGAAGAAAGACCGTGAGTTGCAGAAAAAGGTAGAGCTGGTTCAGAATGGTAAGTTGCCTAAATTCAACATTGATAATTATTGCGTTTTGAAATTTCGGAAGAGATTATGTGTGCCTTGTGATTCACAGTTGAAGAATGAGTTGTTATGTGAGGCTCATAGATCCCTGTTTTCAGTTCATCCTGGCAGTACTAAGATGTACAGAGATCTACGGGAGTATTACTGGTAGGATAGAATGAAAAGGGATATTGCTGATTTTACTCTGATTTGTTTTACTTGTCAGCAGGTTAAAGCAGAGTGGTAGTTACCGAAAGGGATGCTTCAGCCTTTACCAGTGCTAGTGTTGAAATGGAAAATATATCCATGGACTTTGTTGTGGGATTACCGAAGACATCTAGAGGTAATAATGCAATCTGGGTTATTTTTGATCGATTGACTAAATCTACTCATTTCATCCCTATTCGAGATACTTTCTCTCTAGATCAACTTTCTCATTTGTATCTTAAAGTGATAGTCAGGTTGCATGGAGTTCCCCTGTCCATTGTATTTGATCGTGATCCCAGGTTTACATCTAACTTTTGGAAAGGCTTTCAAGAGTCGTTGGGTATTGAATTAAATTTTAGAACAGCTTTTCATCCTCAGTCAGATGGGCAGTCAGAACAAACAATTAAGATCTTGTAGGATATGCTACATGCCTGCTCTATGGATTATCTGGGAAGTTGGGACCAACATCTTTCTTTGGTTTAATTTTCATTTAATAACAGTTTTCATTCCAGTATAAAGATGTCTCCATTTGAGGCATTATATGGGAAGCGGTGTCGAACTCCAGCTTTTTGGGATGAAGTGGGTGAAAGGAATCTAATGAGACCAGAATTCATAGAAGAGATAGCATAAATAGTTTAGTTGATTCAGAAACACATGGAAACAGCTCAGAGCAGACAGAAAAGTTATGTAGATAACTGGAGGAATGATCTATCTTTTGAGGTAGGTGATCATATTTTTCTCAAAGTTTCACCATGGAAGAGTGTGATGTGATTTCGTAAGAAAAGAAAGATGAGTCCAAGGTTCATTGGACCATATGAAATTCTAGAGAAATTAGGATCAATTGCTTACCGAGTGGCTTTACCTCCGAGTTTATCCTAGGTACACAATGTTTTTCATGTTTCTATTTTGAGAAAGTATATGCCAGATCCACCTCATGTTTTGAGCCCAGAGGTAGTTCAGTTGGAAGAGAATCTCTCTTATGAAGAACAACCAGTCCATATTTTTGACAGTAGAGAGCAGGTGTTGTGGAATAAGGCAATTCACCAGGTAAAGGTTTTGTGGAAAACCATATGGTTGAAGAGGCAACATGGGAGTCTGAAAATGCTATGAGGGATAAATACCCACACTTATTTTGATAAGTGAATAAAATTGCATGGACACAATTCCCAAAAGGGGGGAATGATGTAACATCCCAGGTAAATAAAGAATAATACATTTTCATATTTATTAATATTTGTGAATTAAATATTAATTTCCCTTTAAAGGGGTTGCTATGTTCGATAGCGTACCTAATATGCAATAGAGAGTTTCTTTGAAATCTTAGGTTGCAAACTAGTAATAAAATAATATTATTTTAAATGTTAGTTAACACATAGACATTATATTGACGAAAATGAATAGAAATAACTAAAATGTTATTATATATGTTTGTTAAATGTTTTATACGTATCCAATAAAGGATAAAGGCTTAAAATACGAAATGAATTCAATTTTAGGCATATATACTCTAATTTTCACTAAAGGTCCACTTATCACCTTTTAATGGAGAACCGTCATTAAATATAGTTTTGGCCACTCTTATAAATTATATTGGACCAAATAAAATTCTTCTTTATAATTAGGACATCAAAATTTACTTTTTGTATATTTTATGTATTTTTCCGATAAAGATCATTTTTTAATGAATAGTTAAAAATGCTGTATTTTAATTCAAAACCTCTTTTTAGTCTAATATATTTATATGATTATATTATCTTTTGAATTGGTTTTAAAGTAAAATTAGAATATATTTTTACCATTTAATCCAATAGGGGTCGTTGGAATTAATTTCACATTGAAATTGGACTTAAACTAGTGTCAGTCTTTTTATACTTATTGTTTCATAAAAACACGATATTTGCTCTGACAATGAGAATTAATTATTAAATTTATTAATTCAACTTATATGTTTTGAATTTTGTAAAAGATGAAATAGAAATGAATGTAGCGTTCATGTGTACGTACGGCTTACCGTCTCCATGAATGGTGCATTTCATTTCTTACCTCTAAATAATTATGTAATATTAGAAATTCATGTATATAATGGATATATATGATATATATGATATCTAAATCATAAATATAATTCTTGATATAGGGGATATTTTATGACATGAACAACTTGTAATTATAAAGAGTTTATTTTTGACTCAAGTTCCAAGGATCGACAAAACGACCATTATTAACTTAAATAGTTACATAGTGTTCACAACCTGGTAATTAGTGATATAAAAGGAATAATGTAGTTGAAAATGGTTCTTAGGAAAGTATAAATTAACTCAAGTTTATTATTCAAGACGTTAAAGAATGATCGAGTCAAGTCGAACCCGAGGTATGGGACTTCATCTCAATCTCCTTTCACTGAGGCATATTTTGTTTTGTACACCACATTCTTTTATATGGTGTATAAAACCCTTTGACTTTTAAGTTTATTAAAAAGGAATATTTTTATACGAAGCGTTTTACTAAACGACAAAAGAGAATGTTTTTGTTGTACGTATGCAGCAACAACGACTTCTCCGCTGTCGTGACCATTATTTGAGATTCGACTTCCTCTAAAATCCATTACTTTTTAATGAAAAATTAATACCATGTATTTATTTTCATTTATTTTGGTAATGAAAACGATTTTTATAATGGATTTGTTATGTCAATATATTTACTTGATATATTGTGATCAATGTGTGGAAATGATTTCTTTCCATTATATTTGTTTTTTGTCTTATGATTATATAATGGTACTTGGACATTTGACGGGTGGTTACGTGATAAACCATATGACAGGTGGTGCCGTGAATACCAGGACAGGTGGTTACATTATAACCTCCAATGCATTGGGTATGGAAGTTGGCCGTATGGCTATTACATTAAGTATTAATGGAAGTTGGCCGGATGGATATTCCATTAAGTGATATGTGTGGAAGTCGACCGTATGGTTATTCCACTTAAGTATGTTTATGTCCCAAGTTACCTTTATTTGTTATGTGATAATTATATGGGTTTTATGGTAATATTTTGGTTACAAAAGGGTAAGTAATGATCTTTTATTCAGTGAAGAGTTTTTACTACTTCATAAAGGTGAAAAGTATTACTTTGATAAAGTATACATGGTTTACTTGTTGTTTTGATAAATTAATAGTTTTTATTCTTTGTGTATCCCTTACTGAGCTTTTTATGCTTAGCACAAGTTTTTTTGAAATGTTTTTCACAGGACTTAATGTGGAATAGGGTCAAGGATGGGATTAATGGAAAGTCATGCTATCTAAAACATGGAACTAGACATGTTTATTTTTAAGAGTTTTTTTATGGAAACATAGTAGAAGTGTCTACTTTGTAATCCTTTGAGATGTAATAGTTATGTCCTAATTCTCTAAACCTCTAAACCTGAAAACATCCTCAATGTGAATTATTCATTTGATTCAATATTATGTACGGTTTAAGGCCAGGGTCTTATAGCCGATGTGTTCGACGAGTTGTTCGAAATGTTACTTTTTACTACCCCTAGAATAAAACATTGTCTGAGATGAGTTAGTACCCCTGTGTTTTCCTCATGATTGAGATGTATTACTTGATAACACAAGTATATGTATTGGAATATAACTAAGTAATGCTATCTGTTTATTTCATTTTTTATGTGTTCTCATTGTCGTATTTTGTGAGACCTAGAGGGTCTTGGGGTCCCTACTGAGTATCGTTATACTCACCCCTGGATGGGCTATGCCCGCACCATGTTGTGATTTATGTAGATGACAGACAGTGCTAACTGAGGCCAACATTACCAGGACTGGATGGTACCTGGAGGTAGACCATATAGCATGTCGTTATGCAGAGGAGACGGGAGGACGTGGAGTGCTAATGGGGAAATCTGAACCTACCCTTTTGGTAGGAACCTCATAGGATGACCCAACATCTGACTATCCCATTTCCATAGTTGTTTTGTATCACTATTGTACTTGAACATTCTATTTCGGCTTTTATTCTGTCCCCTTTTACTTACTGCACTAACTCTTATTACAGTTCAGTTTACATGTCTTCCTATATTGTTGTGTGCTTGGTTAGAAGTGATTATAGGTTATGAAGGCAATTCCATCCCAGTTTTGGGGAATAGGTCTTCGGTGCTAGTCTACATCCCCTGGCCTATGGAAGGGGAGCATTGGGTAGTCACGACATGGGCCCTAGGGGATGGGTCGTGACAGTACAAGTGGAAATTCTAATAAAACCTCTAATGGAGATATTCTAATGATGTCTAGTATGGATTTAGAAATTAGTATAATCTGAAAAGTTGTTAAGTCAAAAGTCCTCTTTTGACTTTTACATCATGTTTTTGAAATCACAAATGTATTCTATATCATGCATGGAAGTTAGAACTCTATTCTATCATGTTTATCGTATCGTACTGACTCTGTCAATCGTATCGTACTGACTCTGTCAATCGTACCATACTGACTCTGTCAATCGTATCGTACTGACTCTGTCAATCGTACCATACTGACTATCAATCGTATCGTACTGACTCTGCTATTCAGATGTTCATTATTTGTTTTGGTACTTAGTCAAAAAACACTCATTTGATATGAATCGTACTCATGTTTTTTCATTTCTATATATCTCTTGTCCTAACAAAACGATGTCGTTGAGATAGTTAGAAACTAGTCAAAAAGATGTCGTGCTTTCTGTTTCAAAATGACGGTTGGAGGCAATATGACCGTTGGAACCCGAGGCCTATAAATAGGAGGTCATTTGAAGCTGAGAGAACAACGATGAACAAAGAGAACGAATGAAGAGACTCTGTGAACTACAAAGATTCTAGAGAGAGACACTGTGACTTCTCTCATCTGCCTTGTGCATCCGATCATCGTATCGAGGGATTTCAAGTATTTGAAAGACACAGGTGCCGATTACCTACAAAATCGAGGGCTTCCGAGGATAGGCAGACAGACGAGCCAATCATTGTATCGAGGGCTGCCGGGGATAGGCAGACAGACGTGCCGATCATCGTATCGAGGGCTGCCAGGGATAGGCAGACAGTCGTGTCGATCATCGTATCGAGGGCTCACCAAGGTATTGGTGAGACAGACCTTTTATCCTAGGTGAAAGGATAACCCTTCTCTTTAGGTTAAAAGAATTGTAATACTTTTACATTTTTGCTGTTACTTGTATTAGAAAGGGATTTGTATTGTTTCCTTTCTTCGTTACATATTCAATTGTAATTGTTTCAATTACAATCATTCTATTACATATTGTATTGATTGGTTCTATACACTTTAAGGTAGAATCATTCATATTTGTATTACTCTGATTATTGTGTTCATCTTGAATACAATTGTTTTACATTACATTAGTATTACAATACATCATACATTTTATATTCAATACAATTGTGGGTATTTGTATTTGTATTAGTTTAATATCATTTAAACTAATCTCTTTGTTGCTAAAACTAAAAGGTTTTTAAACCTACAATTCACCCCCACTCTTGTATTGTTCCATCTAATAGACTTACATCTTTATATTCGATCCAAAAATTGGTATCAGAGGAGTTTTTCCACTGATTTGTATTTCTAGCTTTATCTCTTATTACTATCTTGAATACTTACTACACTAACGTGTGGAGTGGAAAAGTTGTTTTTGTATTAGATGGCGGGAATGAATATTGGATCAATATATAATCTGAATCCTTCTAGACCACCAATCTTTGATGGGAATGATTATGAGTATTGGAGAGATTGTATGAAGACTTTCGTTATCAATACTGCTGTAGACAATTTTATTATGCTTACTGGGGGTTACAAAATTCTGACAAAGAAGTTAGTACTTTCACCAACCAAGAGAAGCAAGAATATCAATTGAATTACAAGGTACACAATACATTATTATGATCTATGACCAGGAATATATATAGTCAGATATCTTCATGTGAAGTAGCCAACTGTATTTGGAAGAAATTAGAAGTTACTCATTTTGGTACATCCAAGGTTATAGAAACAAGGAGAGCAATGCTTCGAGCAGAGTATCATGGATTTGTTTTTCCTTATGGAGAGCCTGTATGTAAAGTACAACAAAGGTTTATTACAATTGTCAATAGCTTACAATCTATGGGAGAAAAAGGTCTTGATGATGAAGCTCTTGTTGATAAGATTATAGATATTATGCCAAATGAATGGGAGTCAAAAAGGACAGCTATTGATGAAAATAGAAAAGTCTCCCAGATTACTCTTGATGAACTCTTTGGAACTCTTCTACAACATGAGACAAGAATGAAGAGAGATGTTGTTTTCAATAAGAAGAAGAATGGGAATGGAAGTGTAGCTTTTGCATCTAAAGCAAAAACACTAGAAAGGCTTACAAGGTCTAAATCCAAGAAAGTTGTTATATCTGATTCAAGTGACTGTAATCTTCCGGATAATGAGTTAGCCAATCTTTCTCGGAGGATGAACAAGATTGGGGGAAAGAAAGATTTCCAATATAGATTCAAAAAGAAAGATAAGAAAGATTCAGAGGTAACTTGTTACGAATGCAAGAAAACAGGATATATAAGGCCTGATTGTCCTTTACTAAAGAGGAAAGATAGAAATGAGAAACACTCTGAAAGAAACAAGAAAAGGTTTTTTAAGACAAAGAAAGTCTTGAAAGTAAATGATACGTGGAGTGCAAGTGGTAGTGATTCCTCAGATGATTCTTCAGAATATGAGACATCAGGACAAAGAAATATTGGACTTCTAGCCAGATTACCAATTGAAGATCATTGTCTCATGGCTAAGGTACATAATGCTAAAGCTATTACAAATGTTTCTTTAAATACAAATTAAATTGATAATGGATACTATGAATCTTCAAATGATGAATCCTCATCATCAGAGGATGATACATTACCTTCTTTTGAAGAGGTGTCTAGATTTGCTAAGTTACTTGAAAATGAAAATTCTAAACTCAAAAAGAGATTTGAAAAAGCAAATTCTAGAATTTCTATTTTGACTAAAGAAGTATCAGATCATTCTAAAGATATTGATGGGAAAACTTCTAATTTTGAAAGTGTGTTAAAAACTCTTGAGAAAGTTAAATCTGATAAGGATAAACTTTCTAAGGAACTTGAAAATTTAATTTCAATGAAAAACATTTTAGAGCCTAACTCTAGTTCAAATTCAAATGTTTTGGAAAATAAGAATTTGGTTTTAAAACTAATGTCAGAGATTTTATCTTTGAAGAAATGTTTGTCAAACATTACTCATGGAAAAGAAAACTTTGATAGGATGTATTCTCAAATTAGACCATTGAAAAATCGTTCTGGTCTTGGTTATACTTACTCCAAACCTATTTTCAGCAATAACTATTTTGTTCCTCCAAAAACCATTTTCTGTTCTAAGTGTCAATGTGGTGGACACTGGAGAAGAGATTGTTCTCTCAACAAAACTAAATCATTAGGATTTCGTAAAGCTCATTTTGCAAAACAAATGTGGATTCCTAAAATTCTTTTATCTGACCCTTCTGGATCCAAACAAGTTTGGATTCCGAAAATCTAATTGTTTCTTTTTCAGGAAAACGAGAAGTGTACCAATAAGAATATTTGGTACATGGATAGTGGTTGTTCTCGACATATGACTGGAAACAATGATCTCTTTGAAAAGGTTATCAAAACAAAAGGTGGAATGTTACCTTCGGAGATAATGCTCAAGGAAAGATTGTTGGTATAGGTAACATTGTTTTTCTTGAAAAAGTTCTTATTTCAAATGTTTTGTTTGTTAATGGTCTTAGGCACAATCTCATCAGCATAAGTCAATTATGCGATGAAGGTTACATTGTGAATTTTAGAAATGATAAGTGTCCAGTTCACAATTCCAATGATGAGTTCATTCTATCTGCCCATAGGCAAGATAATGTTTACACGATTAACCTAGAAGACCTTAGGAACCAAAACTTACCTTGATTAAGTGCAATAGAAGACCAATCGTGTCTATGTAATAGGAGACTAGGACACTGTAATATGAGAAACCTAAGAAAAATCTAAAAAAAAGGACTTGTAAAAGGGCTACCGGATCTTAGATATGATACTTCAAAAGTCTGTGATCCTTGTAAATTTAGCAAACAACATAAAACTAGCTTTAAACCAATTAATGAAGTTATAACTTCTAATGCATTACAACTTGTGCATATGGATCTGTTTGGTCCTGCACAATATGGAAGCATTGGAGGCAAATACTACGTATTTGTATTAGTTGATGACTTTACTAGATTTACATGGGTCTACTTTCTCACAAAGAAATCTGAAGCCTTTTTCTATTTCAAAACTTTTAGAGCCCAAGTTAAAAATGAGAAAAACCAACCATTGATAACTATTCATAGTGATCATGGTGTTGAATTTCAAAATTCAGATTTTGAAACCTTTTTTAGTAAGAAAGGTATTACTCACAATTTCTCAGCTCCAAGAACTCCTCAGAAAAATGGTGTTGTTGAAAGAAGAAATCGTATTCTTCAGGAAATGACTCGAACCATGTTGAGTGAATACTCAATTGCTAATCACTTTTGGGCTGAAGCTGTTAGTACTGCCTGTTATACTATAAATCGTGTTTTAAATAGACCATTTCTTAATAAAACTCCTTATGAGTTATGGACTGGCCGAAATCCTAAAGTTTCATACTTCAATGTTTTTGGATGCAAAGTATTCATTCTGAATACAAAAGATAATCTACACAAATTTTCACCAAAATCTAGTGAAGGAATCTTTCTAGGCTATTCTACAACCTCTATGGCTTATAGAGTTTTCAATAAAAACACTTGTACTGTTGAGGAAAGAGTACATGTAAAATTTGATGAAACTAACCCGTTTGTTTTCAACCAACCCAATCCTACATCCTCGGATGTGTTTTCTAAAAATGATTAGCAACCTTTAGTAGAAGATCACTCTGAAAAGGAAAATGTTCAAGAAAGTATTCCTGAAACATTTACCACAGAAGACATTCTACCATATGTTGATGAACAGGTTTTACAAAACCCAAATCAATTGTTTCTTAGGAATCATCCCAGTGATAACATCATTGGTGATATAAATCAACCTGTAAGGACCAGAAATTCCTTAAGAAATGAAATAGAACATCTTGCTTTTCTTTCCCAATTTGAACCTAAAATTCCAGGTGAGGCTTTAGAAGATAATGATTGGATCAAAGCAATGCAAGATGAACTAAATGAATTTGAAAGGAATCAAGTCTGGACTTTAGTTGATAGACCTAAAGAAAAAATTGTGATTGCTGTAAAATGGGTTTTCAGAAATAAATGTGATGAAAATGGAATCATTTTAAGGAATAAAGCAAGACTTGTTGCTAAAGGCTATAATCAACAAGAGGGAATAGACTATGAAGAAACATATGCTCCTATAGCTAGACCTGAATCTATTCATATTCTATTAGCCTTTGCAGCATATTTCAATTTCAAACTATTTCAAATGGATGTCAAATGTGCTTTTCTAAATGGTTTTGTTCAAGAAGAAGTTTTTGTCGAACTACCTCCTGGTTTTCAGGACTCAAAACATCCTGATCATGTTTTTAAACATACCAAGGCTCTATATGGTCTTAAACAAGCTCCTAGAGCATGGTATGATAGACTCACATGATTTCTTTTACAAAACAATTATAGAAAAGGTACAGCAGATCCAACTCTTTTCATCAAAATGGAAAACAAAAATGTTTTGGTTGTCCAAATCTATGTTGATGACATCATATTTGGATCAACTCAGAAATCTTTAACAGATTCCTTTGCAAATTTAATGAAATCTGAGTTTGAAATGAGTATGATGGGTGAGTTAAAATTCTTTCTAGGTTTTCAAATTTCTCAAAAACCATAAGGAACTTATATATCTCAACATAAGTATATTAAAGACTTACTCAAAAAGTATCGATTTGACAAAACTAAAAGTATTAGCACCCCAATTGGTACCTCAAATACTCTTGATCTTGATGAAACTGGGAAGCCAGTAGATCAAACAAATTTTAGAGGTATGATAGGGAGTTTGCTATACTTGACAGCTAGTCGACCCGACTTGATGTTTTCTGTATGCTTATGTGAAACATATCAATCTAATCCAAAAGAGTCTCACTTAAAAGCCGTAAAGAGAATATTTCGGTATTTAAAAGACACTATGGATTTAAGTCTTTTCTACTCTTCTGGAAATGATTTTGTTTTAAAAAGTTTTTCAGATGCTTACTTTGGTGGTTGTAGAATGGATAGAAAAAGTACATCTGGAACATGTCATTTATTAGGAGATTCTTTAGTTTCTTGGTCCTGCAAGAAACAACACTCAGTAGCACTCTCCACTGCTGAAGCTGAATATGTAGCAGCTGGAAGTTTTTGTGCTCAAGTTTTGTGGATGCAGCACACACTCACTGACTATGGTTTAAGTTTTTCCAAAACTCAAATTCTTTGTGATAATACAAGTGCCATAGCTCTTAGTAAAAACCCAGCACATCACTCACATGCAAAACACATAGATGTTAGACATCACTTTCTTAGAGATCACACACAAAAAGGAGATATTGTTTTACAATTCATCAAAACTCAAGAACAACTTGCTGACATTTTTACAAAACCTTTACCTTCCGATAGATTTGAATTTATAAAACAGAAGCTAGGAATGAGTACATTAAAATAATCATTCATATCTACTTCCTGTTTTACATCTCTCCTAATAGTAAGAAACTCCTCGTAGAAAGGGGGAGGATATTTCTTTCTATGTCTTTATGTTTCTTTTTATCTTATGATCTTCAACTATTTACTCTTTGGATTGTGTATTTTTTTTTCTTATGTTTATCGTATTAACAGTTTTTATCGTATCATTCATTTTATCTCTGTTTATCGTATTAACAATTTTAGTTTTCTTTTTATCGTATTGACAATTTTAGTTTTCTGTTTATCGTATTGACCATTTCAGTTTTTCTGTTTATCGTATTGAATTTCTTTTCCATCATATCATTCAATAGTATTGAATCGACCGATGATGGTATTGAAATTCTTTTCCATCGTATCGTTCAATAGTATTGAATCGACGGATAATGGTATTGAAATTCTTTTCCATCGTATCATTCAATAGTATTGTATCGACTGATGATGGTAATCAATTTCTTTTCCATCGTACCAATCAATCTTGATAATTGAATCAACCGATGATGGTATTGAAATTCTTTTCCATCGTATCATTCAATAGTATTGCATCGACCGATGATGGTATTCAATTTCTTTCGTACCAATCAATCTTGGTATTGTATCGACCGATGATGGTATTGAGATTGCTTTCTATCATACTGTCAGTACATGGTAACAAAATTATTTTCCATCGTACGGTCCGATTATTGTAATGACTTTGTTTTCCATCGGCATCATATTTTTTTCTTACGATTGTATTTTCCTTTGATTTTTACCAAAACCAACAATCACCTTATGTTCTCCGACAGGTATGTTTTCATTTTTTAAATTTTTTTTTCTTTGTTTTAATCCTAACCATTGATCTGGTTTTTGACCATAGAAGATCAACGGTCATCCCTTTTCGACCGTAGAAGATCAACGGTCACCCTTTTATCGCCTATAAATAGCCCCCCTCCCCTCCCCAAACCCACATTGAATTTTCAGGATTTGAGGCGAAGCTCTGCTCCACCAGCTATAAATCATTGTACGATCTTCTCATCGGCATCACCTTTATGTCTCAATCCTCTGCTAATACTCCAGCCAAAATGTCTTCAATTACTTTTACAGAGAAAGACTTTAACAGAGAAAGGTTAGTATCTCGAGACATTTTCGATACGTACGATTCCGCAATCAGGAGGATCATTTTGTTTCAAGGTTTGGAACATCTGTGTGTTGAAAAAACCTGATATTCAAGACCCAGTTCTTTTTGATGAAGTTTTTCAGTTTTACAAAACTGTTTCTTTCGACAAAGATATTACTATAAACTTCACTGTGTACGATAGAAAATTGTCTATGTCTGTGAAACAAGCGGAACATTTTCTGAATGTTTCTGTAGAAGGGGATTCTTTTTGTCCATCTCACAAACTACCAGAGGAAGTTGGTACGTTTAATAGAGAAAGTGCTGAAAAGTCTTTGTTTGTTATTAATGAGGAAAAGAGAAAAGTATCTCATCTTTCACCGACAATCGTTTTGTAACTTTATGGATGCAAGGTTTTCTTATTCCAAGGAAAGGGGATAGAGAAACTCTGAAAGTTTCTGATATTTTCATGCTTGACTATCTTGTGAATATGGGAAAAGTAAATCTCATGGGGTATGTTTTTGAAACCATTAAGAATTTCAAGACAGGAGGGATTAAGTCCCAGATTATTATGTATCCAGCTATCCTTATGAAGTTCATTCTTGAGAGTATGAAGTTTTGTATCATTCCTTTGAAAGGAAACCCCATGGATATGAAGCCCTCATGGATTAATAAGAGTATGATGAAAAAGCTGAATGTTTGTTTTGATCCGATTTCAAAACTTTTTGTCAGAGATGTAGAAGCTGAATTAGCTCAGAACCAATCGGCACCTATGCCAGCCAAAGACATTCAGTCTACCGGTGTTACTCAATAGTCTGATCCAAAAACCAGTTCAAAGCCAAAGAAGAAGCCAAGGTACAGTAAGGAGGTTGTAGACAAATAGAGAAACGATAAGGAATAGAGAAAGGAAGGGGATCCGAAGTTCGGTCTTGACCCTGCTGAGGCCTTTACAGAAAGAGTAAGGGTAGAAGAAACCCTTCAGGCTGAAAAAAAGAAGAAGGCTCTTTTGAAAAGAAAGGCTCAGGACTTTGATGTCTCTAATGTCTTGAAAGCGGTTTAGGATGCTAGTGCCCAACTAATAGAAGAAGTGCATCAAGAGCCCATCGTACAGAGTTTCCCTGAGAAAGGAAAACAAAAACAAGTGATGGAAGAGATAGAAGAAGTGGAAGTAGAAGGAGACATTCTTTTAGAATTTCTTCAAAGTTCAAAGAAGATTAGAGAGGAATCGGTTCAAAAGCTAAGTGAAGGTGTTCAAAAAACTCCTCATGCTGATCAAGCTCGATCTCCGGACAGAATGCCATCTCAAGAAAAGCAAGGTGCTCAATCTTCTCATTCTGATAAAGTTGTTGTTATTAGTGACAATGTGGAAGAAGAAAGAAAACTGAAAGAAAAAGAAAAAGGGAAATAGCCAGTTGTTGACTCAAGTAGATCGTATGAACTAGCATCGTACGATGAAGATACTGATTCAGAGCATACAATTTCTCTCAAGAAAAGTGATTACATTGTTCATGTTTTAAGAAGAGTTGAGAAGACCATTCCTTATTTCCCGAGGCTAGAAGGGAAGATTGATTTTATTACTGAAAATCAAAGGAAGAAGTTTGGTTCTGTAAAAGAATTGAAGAAGAAAGTTTTGTCAGTAAAAGCTGATTTGAAAGTTCTTTCAGAAAGCTCGGTTGCTCATAAAAAGGCTTGCAATAAGATGACCATGTGGTCCTAAAAAACAGAGAGCTCAATCAATGATCATGAAATTGCTATTGAAGATATAAGAAGGTTATCAAATGAGCTTGCAATTTCTTTCAACAAGCTTGACAGAGAAACGGTTGAAAGGTTAAATCTTTTGTCTTCTCAATGAGCCGATGTTACCTCAGTGAAAGACTTGCTAGAAAGAATGAATGTTTTTCAATCTGAATTCTCGAAGGTTTCATCTTTCAAAGATGAAATGGTTTTGCTGAAGAATCAAAATTCTGTGTTATCCAAAGATAACAAGAATTTGCAAAACATAATTGATACCATTGAAGAAGAAATCAGAGTCCAGGAGGAGACTATCAGAAATCAAGATCAGATTTTTGCGGACCAACATGAGCTTCTCAAAACTCAGGGTGAATCAATTTCTGAAGACAAGAAGGAGATCAAGGAGATGAAATCTGTTCTTCATGAGCTTATAAAGAAGGATAAGGAAAGAGAAAACAAATGATTGTTTTATTTGTTTTCTTTTGGAATTTGTCTTTGTTTTGTAATGACTTTTATGATCCTTTTCTTTTATCCATTGTCTTGTATTGCTTTACTAACTCTTTCAGACAATTCAAGATTATTCCTTTCTTTTTGTAAATCACAAAGGGGGAGAATGTTTACAATGGGGAGAATGTTTTATAAAGGGGAAGAATGCTTTACAACACTCTTAAGGAAAATCTACGAATACAATCCTTAGGAAAGTCCATACCTAAGGGGGAGTTAGTTGTATTCATTTTCTTATTCAGAAGAGTTTTCAATAACTCAGGGGGAGATAAGTATTTCTTGTTACATTTACTTTGTGTTTTGTGCTTTCCAAAAAGGGGGAGATTGTTAACTCAAAAGTCCTCTTTTGACATTTACATCATGTTTTGGAAATCACAAATTTATTCTATATCATGCTTTGGAAATTACAACTCTATTATATCATGTTTGTCGTATCGTACTGACTCTGTCAATCGTATCGTACTGAATCTGTCAATCGTACCATACTAACTCTGTCCATCGTATCGTACTGAGTCTGTCAATCATACCATACTGACTATCAATCGTATCGTACTGACTCTGCTATTCAGATGTTCATTATTTGTTTTGGTACTTAGTCAAAAACACTCATTGCATATGAATCGTACTCATGTTTTTTCATTTCAATATATCTCTTGTCCTAACAAAATGATGTCGTTGAGTTAGTTACAAACTAATCAAAATGATGTCGTGCTTTCTGTTTCAAAATGACCATTGGAGGCAATATGATCGTTGGATCCTGAGGCCTATAAATAGGAGGTCATTTGAAGCTGAGAGAACAACGATGAACAAAGAGAACGAATGAAGAGACTCTGTGAACTACAAAGATTCTAGAGAGAGACACTGTGACTTCTCTCATCTGCCTTGTGTGTCCGATCATCGTATCAAGGGATTTCAAGTATTTGAAAGACAGAGGTGCCGATTACCTACAAAATCGAGGGCTACCGGGGATAGGTAGACAGACGTGCCGATCATCGTATCGAGGGCTGTCGGGGATAGGCATACAGACGTGCCGATCATCGTATCTAGGGCTGCCAGGGATAGGCAGACAGCCGTGTCGATCATCGTATCGAGGGCTCACCAAGGTATTGGTGAGACAGACCTTTTATCCTAGGTGAAGGGATAACCCTTCTCTTTGGGTTAAAAGAATTGTAATACTTTTACATTTCCACTGTTACTTATATTAGAAAGGGATTTGTATTGTTTCCTTTCTTCTTTACATATTCAATTGTAATTGTTTCAATTACAATCATTCTATTACATATTGTATTGATTGGTTCTATACGCTTTAAGGTAGAATCATTCATATTTGTATTACTCTGATTATTGTGTTCATCTTGAATACAATTGTTTTACATTAAATTAGTATTACAATACATCATACCTTTTATATTCAATACAATTATGGGTATTTGTATTTGTATTAGTTTAAGATCATTTAAACTAATCTCTTTGTTGATAAAACTAAAAGGTTTTTAAACCTACAATTCACACCCCCTCTTGTATTGTTCCATCTAATAGACTTACATCTTTATATTCGATCAACAAAAGTCCCCCTCTTTAGATATCTATAGAAAGTACCCTCATTCCTACAGAAATTCCATTACGTACATCAATTTACAAAAAATAAATCATATAACCTACTTTTTTACCACAAAAAATTACACCATTCAAATAAAAGAGATATTATGTACAAAAATCCACCTCCACCCTCTATTTAGTAACAAAAGTGTGGAAACATAGAAGATATTAGTACTAAGTTGAATGAGATAAGAAAAATTATGTATGTAATGTCCAAAGATCATGAAAACATGCCTTCCCAACTATCCCCTAACCCTAAAAATACACTAAACATGAGAAAAATAAGAAGTTGCAATGAGATTCAACAACCAAGAATATTAGAACCTAATCCAAACTCACCAAATAGAGAAGACACTAAATATAAAAAATATAGAAAAAATTCAAAAAAACATCCCCAAAAGAAAAAATGTAAATAAGAATAAGAAAATATTAAAAATAAGTACAAGAGAAAACATAGACCACTCAAAAGTAAACAACAGGGTAATAACTACATTACTACAGTGTTTTTATCATTGTTGATAAAATCAATGAAAACATCATAGGAATCACTTCAAAATTAAATTCATGATACATTTGAAAAATCTTTGATGAATAATTTTCTACTAGAATCACACACAAAAATCACCAAGTATGAAATGTTTTTAATTAAAATTTTAATAAAAATAATATATTTCATGGAAAATTGTGGATTATCTTGGGATGATGTTTCTCAACCCTAATCACACCAAATTTTCCAAAACCATTTCACTATTGATCTATATTTTATAATTCCTAAACCATTAGATCATTAAATTTATATAATGATTTATTTAATTTATGTTATTTAATTAATTTATTTCATCACTTGGTTTAAACTTATTTTTATACAAGAATCATTTAAGAGTGCTAGTACATTTTCAAAATAGAACTATATATTTGCAAAAAAAGATTTTAGGAAGATATATTTATGAAATTATATGATTAATTATTCCAATATGATTTATATTCATTGAACATAGATGATGACACATTATCATCACACTCAACCATCATTTGGGGAATTCCTCTATAAAATATATCCATGACCATTTATAATTTCCCTCATGTAACCATAACTATAATTTTTAGAGACAACATAATCCACTTGAATACTTTTGACTTCATGAGTAATAGTATGGAAGACCACACACTCATTACACATTCCATCTCCGAGATTGCTAAAACCATTGAATATTTATGTATTATTGATGACTTTTTACACTTAATAAAACATTTTTTATTTAAAATACCTTGTAATAATGTGTATTCTAGAATTTTAGAAACATTGGTAATTCTATTTTCAAATTGGGAAAATAGGATAATTTTTACTTTTCTAATGAATTCAATGATTTATATCACCAAAAAATGTTTATATGTGTCATTTGTGAATGAAGTCAAATATTTAGAGTGTAAAACCATTATTTAATTTTATCCCTTGAAAGACACATAAATGTGGAATAAAGTCCACCTTATAAACTTTTTTAATCTGTGTACCATATAGAAGGAAAAACTTTCTTTTGATGATTTATAGTAAATTTTATCCAAACCAAGAATAAAATTTGACTAAAATTTTATGAAATAAACTCCATTAAATAATGGGATATTAGGTGATATATAATCAATTATCTAAGAAATAAGATTATATAAAATTCTCTTGGGAGGAGTTCCATACAAGTTTGGAAGCCCCATAGGTGGATAAATCTAAACATTATTAAAAAAATCAAGAAGGATATAGAAATTATATTAGAAGTATGGCTCATCCACCCCATTTCAAAATCAGAATTGGTCAACCCCTTCAATGTTGTTACAATGATAATTGGCCAAAAAAAATTTAGGACTGAAAAAAAAATTAAATTATATTTTTGAGAATTTACAATAGCCTAAAAACATGTATAATATTTAGGCTGCTGAATTAGAGAAATTAAAATTTTCATTTTACCTTCCCCTTAAATGACATGATTTATGATAGACTAGTATCAAGTACTCATTATAGAATTTGGATGGATTTTCTATTTATTATTAGGTACCCATTCCTCATAAAAGTTAATAGAATAATACCTTTACTTTCCCATTAAAAACTTTTGATTACAAAACGGATTTCAATTCGTTTATGAAATGCATTATATAAATTTCATATGTGTATGGAATTTATATATATATTTATCACATATAGTATTTTATTGAGTTATTAATGGATGGTTTCGTAGTTATTGATATTTTCTTTTAACAATGTTTTAAATATTTGTGGGAAGTAAATAAGGCATTCATTGAAATGAATATTAACTTAAATATTGAAAAGGCTTGAGTCAAGTTATAGTGAGTAATATTATATTGGAATTTCATTTCATATAAAGGAATAAAATTGATAAATTTATAACCTAATACAACTTGTGTGAAAAAATTTAGTGCATTTTTAGGTCATGAAAGATTTTATTGGATGTTTATCTAATATATCAGTACGATTTATCTCCTTATCTCTATATAAATTTTTGAAATATACTAATTTCAATTTCAATGATGAATTTAGTGAACCATTTTATTATTCAAAGAAGATATTGATAACCACACTAGTGATGTAGACATTAAATTAGGATGAATCATTTATGATACTTTTTGATTCCTCCAACAATGTAGTTGGAGAATTCATTTCTCAATGAATGGATGGAAGCTCATTTTCTATTTTCTGTGCCTCAAGGAAATTGTATACAACATGACAAAATTACATAATCATAAAATAGAATTTTTAGAATTTTTATTTGATTTGTAATTATTATGATAATATCATCATGGAACTAAATTCATTGTTTTTTCTAATCATGGTGCTCTTATTTAATTAATAACGTTGAAACATGCCAATCATTAAATTTTGAGATATGTGATACTTCTCAATGAGTTAAACATAGAAATAAATGACAATAATAAAGGTGATAATCAATAGGCTGATCACTTGATCATACTTCCCAACATGGCTAAAGTTGATATTCCATACCAAGAACCAATGAATTCTAACATTCTTGAATTTTGGTTGTATTGTATTTAAAGTTTTTTTCATGGTTATGATAACATGTTCCATTATTTGGTAACATACCAGGTCCTATATCACATAAATTCCATCAAAATAAAAAAAAATCTAAATCCAAAAAATCATTTAGAAGGATCTATCTATTTCAGAAATTTTAAATAACCATGTGATAAGAAGATTATTTCCTAAAATTGAAATTGAACCTATTATTGAGTTTTGTCACAAATTACATTTTTCACACTGATATAAACCTAAATAATGAATGAAATGTTTTATAATTCATTATTTATTGTCCCTAACTATTTAAATATCAACATGAGTTCTGTAAAATTTATGAAAAAATATCTGTATTTGGGGAATATTTCAATGAAACAAGAAATAGCAAAAAATACTCATATATTTTTTAGTTTTTTTTAAAATATAGTGAATATATTTTATGGGATCATATCCAATTCCATTTGAAAAATTTTATGCATTTCTTGCAGTAAATTATATTTCAAAATGGGTGGTCAAAAACCACAACATCCAATTATGCTCATCTTTTAGTTTGTCATTTTTTAGTCATAACATATTTTGATGTTTTGGAGTGCTTAAATCCCACAATAATGATCAAGGGAACAACCTAATCGATTATTTAATGGGGAATTTTTTGATAAATTATGGTATGTATCATTAAACATTTCCACCATATAATCCATAGAACAATGGATGACATGCAATATTCAACATGGAAATACAAGGAGTTCTTTAAATGTCTATTAAATCCACCATGAAGGATTGTATCCTATGGATGGATGACAACTTTTGACATTATAATACAACCAACAAATCCTCGATAATAATGAGTCCATATAGGCTGATTTATTGCTAAAATTTTCACATTCTTTTGGAATTATAGAACAATACATACTAGCCTATCTGAAAAATGAATCAGGTTTTATCTCTCATTAACAATTTAATTTTGCATGGGATTAAATTGAAAATATACTTATATGATATATCTGAATGAATGCATTAAGAATACCATATCATTTAGTTTCTGGAGATGGAACCATTTTTTTTTATTTTCAAAATTTAGTATTTTAAATATTTTTTTGTCTGTGTAAACTTCTTGTGTGATTCTTTTTCAATAATAATATGATCTTAAAACATGTCATCTCAAATGATTATATTTTCAATTTTTAAAAACCATGTAAATAAATGACCCAATTTAACCCATGAACCCAAACATTAATAAATTCGGAAAATGATATTTTTTCATGTTAAAAAATATTATATTTTTATAAAATGTGATCTTATTTTGGAACCTCCTCACACGTCTCAATATCATTATCTTTAAAATTGCCTTTTATTGGGGTTTATAAAACATTTTTGATAAATTATTTACATTCATCTCATTTCTCGACTAAAACCATTTATTATTTCATTAAATATAATTAGATTAATTTTTATCATAACATGAGATGTTAAGTTATTTGTATCAGAAATGGTAGATTCATTTCATTGATTTCACAATCACTATTTTCAAAAGATTCCTTTTTATGTTGGACTACATGGGAATATAATTTATATATCCTTTAGTATCCATAAAAAATTGTTTATTAAGACACATTTCAAACCATTTTCCCTATATAAAATTATTACGATGTAAAACATCATAATCAATTTGAATTGATGTGTTGGGGAGCTGTCTGGTGGTCTGGTACATCATTAATTATGGATTCATTAGGACAGAACATTGAAGATAAATAAAATATTTTTACTGTAAAAACTATTCCTTTCAATATCTTTTGATAATAATTCTATAAAAATAAGTTCTATATAAATAGAAAAAATATAGTTAAAATCAATTTTTTGGTATATAAAAAAATATTATCATTCCATAGAAGGGTGAGGATGTCACACCCCCTAATGTAAAATCAAAACACCCCCACATCCTTTAAAATAAATAAGTGAGTAATTGAAAAATATTAGTCCAAAATTAAAATTTGTGGAATGAATTTTAGTGGATTCCAATTTTGATGATGGAATGATGATAGTCTGGTTGTAAACTAAATTTTCCAAGAAAATTGGATATAATTATCTTCCAAATAGAGTAATGTGGAGACCATACATGATTGATAATTAAATCATGCAATTTATCTTCATAATAAAGGAAAACAAACTTATTCAAACTCTGATTTTTTTACAAAAAAATATACTATCATAACACACCCAAACATCTACATAAATTTCTTTGGATTATTAAAATTCAAAAAAAAATATTGGATGGATATATATTAATTAATACTACTTTTGGTGAATTTTTTTGAGTTGGAGTATTAGGGGTATTTTTTAAACATATTCAATTGAATCATAAGGGATAATTCATGTGAGGCAAGTTTTTTATTCATGGGGGGAGAATAAAGTGGAAATATATTGAATGAACCAAAAAGATAACATGAAATAATAGTTTTAAAGGAGGTATGAAGTTAATGGTTTCTTGGCATTAAATAGGTAGATTATATGGGAAAGTGTTTTAAATTGGCTTGGATTTGATTTTGATTTTTACTTTTCCATGGTACGATTTCTATGTATAGGGGAAGTGATAAATCTATTATTTTTATTAAATTTCATATATATATATATTAATGATTTAACTGACAATAAATTTTCATGTAGAGCTTAATTAAATAATTTTTGGGTATTCTGTGAATTTTGGGAAATGATAAGTTTTTCTAAAATTTTATCGATTAATAGTTTATTATAACATTTCTATTTCATGCATATCTTCATATATTCTGATCCAAATTGAGAAATTATTTTTTTCATTATTCTATGGGTGTTTTAAATCAGTTCCCAAAACTGGACAATGTCTTGATTCAAATGGTATGAGGAGGAAATTATTAATACAATTTAGAAACCCTTGTTGGTCATAAGAATTGAATAACCTTCATTAAATGTATACTATATAGTTTTACACAAATCCAAATTATAATATTCAATGTGTAGAATAAATAAGAGTTGATGCTACAATTTCAAATTAAATTTCTTTTAAATATTTTCTAATAAACTAGATATTGAACATGTAGATGTGGAGTGAGATGAAGAGTTATTTCATCCAAAAAAAATAATGCTTTATTATATCAAATATAACTTCTTATACATGTGTCATTTGGATGTCAACAATTGATATATGATAAAATAGAGGTTTACCAACATTATAGAATAGAAAATGTAGGTAATTATAATGAATAAGGTTTTCTATGTATTATTTTTGGATATTTTATATATTTTTTCTGAGACCAAGAGTAGAGACGATGTGTGATACTGAGGCCTGATGTGCCATACACTAATTTTTGAAACATTCGAAATGTATTAATTAGAAGACACACACAGTTTTATAGAAAAAGTTTAATAACTTCTAAAGAGAACCCAAATCAAAAATATAAGGTAACCATTAAGTAAATAACCTAGGTTTTACCTTAGGTGAAACATTAATAACATTAGAAGGAGGGGTTCGTGAAAAGTCATCATGTGAATAAACATGAATAAAATAACTAAATTAAACAAGTTAAAATTATTAATTAAAACAATATCATAATTCCATCTATTATTGTGTAGTTATAATGGAATTTTAGGGTTATTTTCATAACCCTATAACAGTAGGATAGAGGTTCAGAAGATATTTATTTGACCAAAATCTATCAAAAAATTTTTCAATGGGAAATGAGAAACCAAATCAGAGGTTCTTGCCAATTTCAATGAAAAAATATCATTTGTTATTAGTGATTTATCCATATTATGTTTAGAATTTTTTTAGATTGGATTCTTTCTTAATTTATGATTTCTAAAATAGAAATAAATCAATCATATAAGGAATTAATTCATTGATTATTCATGTTTTAGGATTGGTTAGTTTATTTCAGGATTTAGGAGAATACATTTTTCATTGATTAATTATCTCTTTACTCATTATTCTAATAGAAATTACTCCATATCCACATGAACATCAATAAAGATCCATTCCCTATGATTGATCTTTTTTAATTTCTCATCAGTTTTAATGTTCAACCTGATCATTCATTATCTGGACCATGGATCTACACACATTGTTGAATTGATTGTTGCACACCCATTTCTTATCATAATTATTCAATATTATAGATCTAGGATTAGCATGATGTGAAGAAGGTTTGATGATGGTATCATTAAATAGACCAGACAACATTAAAGACCTCAAGTTTTGAATGGTGCATAATATGATTACATGGATAAAAGAAATCCAAATTCCATTTGAATCAAGTAACCGTATTTTGGTTAGCAGTGACTGTGAGTCCTAGCCAAAGTAAATCCATTTTTGTAGTGAAATTGTGGAAAAAATATGAGGTGATGGTGGTATGATCATATGTTTATGGATAAACAAGAGTTTCTATAAAATCATGAAAAACACAACATGTTATTTGGAGCTACATTCCATATGGAGCCCTTAAAAGGAAAATTAAGGTTTTAGGTGGATGTTAAGGATCGCATGGAATATTACCCTATCGAAACATGTGTGACCCTATCACATGAGCTTGGTGAGTTCCTAAAAGGGTAAATGTACATGAGATGGATTACCCAATATCTAGAATTACCAATACTATTACATGAACACAGTCATGTCGCACATGTACATGATCTATACCGTGTACCGAGGGACAAGAAGAAGTACACATGAAGTTGAAAATCTTGTATTTTTACACAAACAAGGGCACATTCCATTTTACAAGAGAAGGACATGGTGCTGACAGGTCACGACATGTAATCCTACACCACCTCATCAACTATATCAATGCTTTATGGATCCCTCATCCTCCGTATCTTGGAAAATTTTAATCAGGGTGTGTTCCCCTTATTCATTCCCTATAGGTTAATGTGGAATTGTCTCATAGACATAGGATAACAATCTTGTCTACAGTAAATCGTAGATAGAGTTGGGGGAATCCTTTTGCGACCCTGAGAGTGATATTTTTTATCATATACTTTCCCTAGGTGGAGTTCATTTTTTTCCTTGACCAACACTATATAGGCTCTGATCCTATACGTAAAGGGTTATATCATTTGAGTTATTAGTAACCCTAATTGTCCAAGGTGTGATCCTCATATGTGTATCGTATCTCTTCAGATGTCATTAGTGTTATAAGAGTTATGGTGTGTGTTCTCCCAGGTGAGTGCCTTGTGGAACTTTCAAGATGGAATCCTATCCTAGCATTACTGCTGTGACTTTACCTTGAGACAATGTGTCATTGTTGAGTATATCTAGACAATATTATTATATGTATTTTAGACATGTATCAATGTAGATATGACTATTATCCATTTTTTGTATTCTTTGTGGTTTTGTGGTTTACTATTGGGTGCTATTATAAAAACCCATGCATGAGATTTTCCCCCATGTGTCATGAATTGTGTAAATGATTTAACCTTTGAAAAAGACCTTGAGGGACCAAGACTAGAAGGTGCAAAGCAAGACCAAACTAACTGAGGTGTGTTCCTATGGATTCATGAAAATAATACCAAGATCCCTTTTATGTTGGATTTGTTTTTTGACTCCCTATGGTGGCCTTATATTTGTATTTGTTTTCAGTCAAATATTTCTATTATGCTCTAGTTATGGGATTTAGATTTATGCATGCATGGTTTTTCGTTGTTATTACATTTTAGTATTGTCCCATCTTGGATATGTGTGTGTGTGTATAGGTACCTAGGATAAGGCCTCACATGTTAGTGATATTCTTAATAAGTGATTGTTTCCAGGCCGTGGACTATTGGAGAAGTGTTTTGGGTGTCATGGAATTGGCCCCATTGGGATGATTTATGATAGAGTTGTATCAGAGAAGTCAGTTCTACCTTAGGACTGGAGTCTGTGATTTGGTTTGGGGTAATAGTTTCCAGTGTTTTGGGTTTGACATTAATGTAGTGACTTTAGTATTAGTGTGGTTTCTGATTTATCCATACACCATGACTCTGACCACCTACTTTTTGACATGATTCATGAGAAACTTTTTATCAATGAAAACAATGGTGCACACATCGTTTAAGAATTTTAGGTGTTTCATATGTATGATTCCAGTCATATCTTCAAATAACTCATTGACCATGGAAAATTATTGTCTAGTTTAGAGAGCCTATAAACATATTCCATCTAGGATTTAGCATTAGGAACAATAATATGTTCCCCTTAGTGATGATTCATCGATACAGTGAATTGCTATTGAGGTGTTACCACCAAGTTGTGTTCCTACTATTCCACCCCACTATAGCAAGATAGATGGTACCCACAATACCAGCCGATGATGTACCTAGGAAGAGTTCACCTCGTGAGTTTCAGTGATTGAGATCCATCTGAATCATAGGTGAGCCTAAACCGCAGGCATTTGAGGGATGGATTGAGATGATGATGTGAGTCTTCAATCTATTCTAGACACTTTCGGATCAGGTGGTCATCGTGGCAGTGATCCTTTTACATGGATTAGTAAGATATTGTTCGGTGAATTTAACCCAATTTTTTATGACGAAAAAAATATCATGATCACTTATTTAGGCCCTTTCCTTATAGAATATATCTTTATATATTCTGAGATATTTATATATTTAGGATCTTCTACCACTTCAATGGGGAAACATGATAGTAGCTATGTATTCATCAATGTTTGTCATGATCTCTTGGAAATGGATGGATATGGTTCAAGATCAGTTCATTTGGGATCAAAACATTAAGTGGGTACTATGTTCAGATATCCATGAAAGTGTTATGCCTTTATTTATTCCATCCTATTTTGGGTGTCTTGAGGGAGATTTTGTGGTTGGAGTTTCATGGCTCACCAAACATAGATAGCAATTTTTTGATGTGGGCCCACAAGAGTAGATACCTCGGCAGAAGGAAGTCAATGACTGTCTCAGGGATCGAGATGTGTGATATGTTTCACGAGAAGGTCCTAGGACAGAGGTTCTGCATATTAGGGCTCAGTGCATGGGTCTAGTTATCTCATAAAGAGGATGTTCTACTCACATGAAAACATGGGAAATCATTAAAAAGATTGTATGAACTTCCATATAGTTAATAGTGAGGCTGTAAATGGGCCTCTATGGTATAGAACACGTAAGGAGATGGCAGGTCCATAGGGTAGTTTATGTGGTAAAGAATTTGGGAGAGTGGGAACTGGTGGGATATTCTTTTACTTATTACCACCACCATGACTATGTTTTATTCACCAGACTCTGGGAGTTGGAGGATAGAGGTAGGGGAAGCTTTTAGCAATTGGGTCATATGACCTAGAGGCTCAAAGAATTATATACGGTATGATCTGTGTCTTTAATACCTTAACTATAATGATGTTATGTACAAGTTATAGTCAATACATTGTTGAAAAATATCTAGTTTGAGACTATGAGATTCTGATTGAGCTCTTGGCTTGATCCTAGCACCTGGAGACACTATCTAGAGATGAATCATCAGTCACACAATTTTGAGGATGGTTCGAACTAGTTCTTAGAGATTAAATTTTGTGTTGTTATCACTTTTTACAAATGATGATTAATTATAAAATATTTTTTGGTGTATATTATTTATCTATAGTTCATGCCCAGATCAACTGTTTTAGGATGAACATGCAGTGTGTTTCAACAATGAGAACATGTTTTCTGTCTTGGGTGAAAAAAATAATTTGAATCATAATATTGATTCATGCATATGGGAGTGTATTCAAGGCCTCATCAATTAGCCAGTATGACAATTTGTGTAGTAGATTTTATGAGTTTATAGTTTTCTTCAGTGTTGGAAAAGCTTGAGGACATCTTTCTTGATGATTTTCTACGATTTCCTCTACACTAAGATATAATTCTACATTTATCTCCCCTCTGAGTTGACATCAATATATACACCTACATATAAAAAATATCCCACAAATCATGGTAATATGATGGTGTAGTTATAGGAATTATAGTGGAAGCAACATGTTCAACATTGTGTTTCTCCCTAGGAATCCCCAGTTTTTTTCTAAGAATGGAGATTTGGTCATGAGGTTATGTGTTGACTATGAATTATTAAAATATGTGATAGTAAAGAACATGTATCCACTACAAGGTATAGATAATTTATTTTATTATTGGAGAGGGGTGAGAGGGTTATTGTAGGTTGGCCTCAGGTTGGGCAGTCAAAAATTGGGGATATGGGACATGGATATACCAAAGACGTCATTTAGATGCCACTATAGTCACTATTTTTACATCCTACTCAATAGTGTTCATAGGAATCATGAAAAATATCTTTCATTCCTTCTTATACCAGTTTGTGGTAGTCTTCATTGACGATGACTTTGTGTACTCAATATCTGATGAGGAAACCAAAAGACACCTGAGGACGGTTTTTGATGTAATTTGACATCACTGACGTTACGTGAAGCTCCCATTGTCCCAAATCTATATATAGGAGGTCCACTTTGTGGGACATATTTTCATATCATATAGAGTGGCATTTGACCCAATGAAGGGTTTACGAGGCTGTGTTATCTTCTGAGTGACCCAAGAGTGTGACACAGGTGTAAACCATAGCTAGGTTGATAAGATATTACTATAAATTCTTACTTGACTACTTCAGGATAGCAACACCCATGTGAGTATTTTTCGGAAAGGGAATCCTTTAATGTGGATAAATAGATTTTAGTATGATATTTAGGAGTTGAGGTAGATATTAACAACCATCCCCGTCTTGAGATTACATGGGGAGGGTTTCAAGTATGTTGTGATTTTCAATGCATCAGAGACCAGGCTTGGTTATGTTCTGATTAAGTGGTAGGAAGTGGTTTCCTATAGTTTACATTAGTTGATACCACATCAAGAAAACTATGAAATTCATGATCCTATGTTTGAATTGGTACTATTTTCACAAAATATGTGGTGCCACTACAAGATGGTTGAGTGGATTATCAACTATTTTGATCACATGAGCCTCATGTATATCTTATCTTAGAATGATATTAACCTAAGATAGAGGTTATGTCTTGAATTATTCTCAAATATGGACATTGAGATTGTATATACTACATGAGAGGGGAACATTGTATACTATTCCTTTAGTGAGAGTTCTTAATTGTAGTTACTGATTGAGGAATCCCAGTAGTCTTACTCGTTTCACTTATCTTTTTTGTATAGATAAGTAGTAGGTTACCTCTACTTATTGGTTGTTACCCATCCACATTTGCAACAAGTGTGGGAGGCACATCTTGGTGTTTTCGACTATGAGAACTGACGTGCTCTGATATCCATTTTCCATGTTCTTATGGTAAAATTTGAAGGATGGGTGAAAGTAATTCATTTTAGGGGATACACAATGGTAATAATGACCTTACGACAAGAGGATCTGAGAGATTATCATACATATCCTTTGGAAAAAAATCCTGGTGTTGAAAATATATACATAGACCTCTGATGATAGTTTTTTGTGGATATAGATGAAGAATGATGTTTCGTATTTTCTTCTATAGATTCCTTGTTAGTTTGTGAAGGTTAAACACCATTTTCTTGTGGGTTTAGTTAACCCCATTGAGGTTCTAGAGTGGAAGTGGTATTGTATATACATAGACATTTTGATGGTATATTGACATACATCTAAGGTGCACAATGCCATCTGGTTGATTGTAGAGAAAATCAACAAGTCAGGCAACTTTCTAGCTATTTGAGGGTAAGGCTCAATAGATAGATTGATACACCTCAATGTGAAGAAGATAGTCCAAATACATGGAGTAACATTAAAAATATATTTTGACTATGATTCTCACATCAAATCTCGCTTATGTAAGGGATTATAAGAGGATTTCAGGACTATGTTACACCTGAGCATATAATTTCACCCTTAGAAAGATGTCCAGGGTGAGGAGACCATTTGGTCTGAAAAAAATGTTATGGACATAAATTATTTAATTTTTTTATCTAGGATGATCTTTTACCCTTGGTGAAATACTTTTACAACATCGAATTTTATTCTACTATTTGTATAGAATCATTTGAGGATTTGAATGAATAAACAGGTAGGTGATGACATCATTAGAATGACCTAGGTGAGTGAGCACTAATGGGCCTTGGGTTAGCGTAAGATGGAACCAAGATGGTGAAAATCATCCATTAGTGGAAAAGTACTACACAAATCCATAAGAACTATTATGAAGATACATGAAGGTTGCTAATTGAGTTCAAGGGGGGAGACCACGTGTTTATATGGGTGTCAACACAATGCATGTTAAAGAGATATGGATGGGGAGTAAAGCTATCCCCAAGATTCATTATCCCATTCCATATAAACCATAGAGCTCGCAAGGTGTCATACAACATAGTTATACAACCATAGTTAGACCGAGTACATGATATCTTCCACTTGTCACAACTGAGGAGGTATATTAGCTACTGATAGATAGACATCGAGGATGGATATATAACAATAGTGTACCTATTATAGATTTTGGATCAACTTGAGAGGATCCTTCATGGGAGTGTGATTCATTTATTGTTTTTTTGGTGGAAACATGAGAATCTTTAAGAGAGCACATGGGTGAGGGAGACTCATATTAATGCTCTGTATCAACATTTCTTTACATGACCCTTATTTTTTATTTTATTGATATTAAGCCCTAATGTGGAGAGCAATTAATGACTATAATTTTCCTTGTTTTATTTGTGTTGAATTTATGGATTATTTTGGAGGCAAGGTGTAGAGATAATGTGTGATTCTGTGGCCTAATGTGACAAAAATAATTATTTAAAATATATTAAAAATAATAAATAACACATGTGAAATTTTTTTTATGAAAACATCGAATAACTTCTAAATGAGATCTTGTATCCCAAATCAAATGGAATTGTTGTGT
The DNA here is from genome assembly GCA_963277665.1 of Viscum album. NCBI lineage: Eukaryota > Viridiplantae > Streptophyta > Magnoliopsida > Santalales > Viscaceae > Viscum > Viscum album. The sequence goes on along the minus strand of OY728152.1, from coordinate 1,902,942,405 downwards.
TCAAAACATTGGTTTTACCTTAGGAATGAAATAACCATTTTTGGTACTTGACATAAAGGAAAATATAACAATGGGAGAAAAAATGAATAAAATAATTAAATAAAATTGTTAAATAAAATTATTTTAAATCATCCATTGACAAAAAGTTCTAATTACACACATATATATATTTGGTGTTATGATAGAGATATATGGTTCATCGCATAACTGTGGATCTGTTGGAGAGAGCATAGTAGGATATCCCTTAGAAGAACATCACCTAGATCAATGATCGACGATCGATGTGCATCAAAATCCAGGAATCTCACCAATGACAATAACATATACTTTTCCATCATTAGAGATCGATCCATCTCTATGTAGGATGTTGGGTTTATTGTATTCTTTCTATATTTATGATTTCTATGATGAATTTGAATGATTCAACTAACATGTTTGTACAAATATCATTTTTTGGTTGGGTGGGTTAGTTTATTTTTGGAATTTGGAGAAAATAATTTTGATTATTTGACTGGCACTTCATTATTATTTCTAATAAAAACATATCAAGGTCAAAATGAACATCAACTGTGGTCTATTCCTCATAATTTTTCATTGTGAGTTCCTCCCTCGATTAAACATTCATTTTATGTGTTCTTCATTTGGCTCATGGTTTGACATACACTAATGAATCAATCACTACCCACCTATTTCTTAGTGTAATGAATTTATTTTATAGATTTGGGATAAAAATGACATGATGGAGGTGCAATGATGGTAGAGCTAAACAGATTAGACCATATTTGAGTCCTCTATTTTGGGATGAAGTGTGCACCATTAAAAAGGATGAAAGGAAACTAATTTCAATGTGAATCATGGGATGAATATCCAATAAGTGGTTCTGAAGAGGCTCGACCAGAGTAAACATTGTATTGAATGGGAAATGGGTGGTTTTAAATTATTGATTTTGTAAACTTAATGGAATAAAACCATACCTCTCATAATATAAACAGGTTCCAATGTTCAAATAATTGTTTCTATTATCCATTTCAATCATATTTGTTTTTAAATTATTCTTTTTTTATTTCATTGGTTAGTGATTATTATATCCCTCCATTAGGTTAATTTTTTTATATAATGTAATAGACTAGGGATTAATAGTGATGTTATTTGTGATTATCAATATGTGTGATAGGATTAGTTGCCTCTCTGACTGTTTAGTAAAAATAATATCTAACCAGGAATTGGCTAAGTCAATTGGGGTTATTCATTATATCTCCCACAAATATTGGATGGAACATATAACAAGATTATATTTTTGTAAGTTTCATTCTCAACATCATCATTTTACTAAGAGAGTGTGATGAAGAAATTTTGTGATCACCATTTATTGTCTTAGCAAAGGATGATATGATAACATGGAACTTGAATACTATAGAAGATGGAAAACCAAACCTGACCTAATCACCCATGTTATATCATTATTTTTAGCATCATTCATTATTTCATTCTTCTGCTTTATGAATAATATTTATAGAACCACTCCCTTTATCTTACTCAAATGGAGTGTCATAATGGATTTTTCACTCCTCTCTAGGGAAAACCTAGTTTAACCACTATACTACATTATAACATATAAAATAAGTATTTCATATAAAAATAATAATTGAAACATTTCATATAATATATTTTTAGATTTTTTGGTAGATATTGAAGAATAATTTTATATCATGAAGTTTATTATTTTATTGGAAAAAATTCTATTGGATGAGAAATATAGAAAATTTATTAGATAGCTAGTTGTCCTAATTTTGGGAAGATTTAAAACTAAAACGTCATGGGATGGTATGTAATGAAATATCTTCATTAATGTCTAGTAATCTTAATTATCTCATATGTTACACCACATATTTACCTTGTCATGGGTATTTAATTTGTTTTATATATTATGTAAATTTTAATATGTTTTAAAAAATAATCATTATTTTATGATAATGTTTATTTAACCTCCCAGTATATATGGTGTTGAATTAAATAATACTGTTGAATGTAATTTTTATAAATCCACCTATAATTATTTTTTTATGGTTCTTCAAGGTGGGTTGAATTTCATAAATTTTGGTAAATGTTTAATATACTCTCATCGAGGATGTTTTCATTATGAACTCATCTTCTAATCCAAAATAATATATTATTTGAGTGTATTTCAAGGATTGAACATCCATATATAAGCAAACTAATTCTCAATATGTTATGTCACCCTTATTACGTATGTCTTCTGGATCATCATATCTAGAACAAAATACCAACATTTGAAATCCTTATATCTGGGTTTTTCATTCCACAATCAATATCCTTAGAATTACTTCTTATGTTTCATCATGGATTCAAAAATTTATTTTTTTCTTTTAGGATTAATTTTTAGTATCGTTTTGTTATCCTTGATTGGAGTAAAAAAAATTTCTCATAGATGACATTGTTATCTTTATACTCTAGTTCTCTACTAATTTATTATTTTGATTCATTTATCATTGAGTGTCTATTAATATTTTACTATCCATCTCACACAAATATAATTACATAATAATTATAATGAAATATCTCACAAAAAAAATTAATTTATGTTTATCTACTATTTCTAATTGAATAAGGTCTTCGGAATTATAGACACTCATGTAATTTATCTTAAGCTTCCATAATATATTCTATAGCTTTGGAATGGTTAATATTTCTAAATTTTTTAGCATTCATGATATTTTATTCATGAATCATTAACTTCTCATAGAAAATTCCAATATTTCCTTTAAAAACATGGAAATCATCTCTTTATTTAATTATATTTACTCTATGATACATAATATTCATATATGTATTATTTCCACAACGTCTAGGAATACCACACAAATTATTCAAAAACTAAGGTTTTTTTTCCTATAAATTCAATAAAACCTTCATGTATTTTTTTTCACCATAATATTCTACATTATGGAATTCATTTTATTATAATGTTTTTATATATAAAAATATTCATATATAATATAATTTATGTCATAATGATTATTTTCATTATTTTTAATGGACCTAAAAATTAAATATATAATAAATATTTAAATTACATAATTATTCTACCAATGTTTGGAATTATAATATCCCTTTAATACATTGTTTCCAGATATACTTCACCCCATATCATTATTATACTAATTGAAATGAAATTCATCTCCATATTTAACAAGATATATTGAGGAATTTTATTTTTGAATTTTTATATAAAAATAAACATTTTAATGCTTGAATAATAAATACAATGTTATATTCTATGACCCCAATTTTATTGATCTTTAATATGATACAAATTGTTTTAACATTAGGATTCATTCACATTATTGTTGGAATAAACCATGAAATTATTAAGTTTTTTAGGTTATCTAAATATAATTTATATCATTATCTATAATTTTTTCCATCTATGTGTGCTAAAGTTACATCAATTTGAGCATGTACACTCAAATATAAAACCCACAAAAATGTGTACATTCTCATAAATTTTTATGAGATCATATCATATTAATTATTTCTCAAGGATTTTATATTCACCTTAGAATAAATTTTCTTTATTCCATGTTTAAATAATCAATTTTATTGGATAATTAATTTCATAACAAAATCTTATTCTCTTATTACGATGTTAATGGCATGGTATTTTCTTAAATATATAAAACTTATATAATCTCTCATTATTATTAATATAGAAATTATGTTTCTATCATTAATGGAAATTTTTTTAATAATATTATGAATACTGTAATATTTCCCACCTTATAAAATGTAGTGGAATCTTCCTCTTATGTATTTAACCTCTTAATGTCATATTCCTTACACAAGGAATTTCCATGTTTTTCATCTTATATTTCATATTTACCTCACACCTTATTTGGTTAGATAAGAATCTTCATTTTTTCGATAGGGAAAAATTATATAAAGATTTATAAATTGAATGAATATGTATACATATTTCATTTATATAAGGGGTAAACAAGTCTACAGATAGAAAATATCTAAAATAAATTATAATTATTATAAAATAGGTGTCTATCAAAAAAATATTTATAAATATCCTATTGTGGATATTGATAAATTAATTTTAATGAATATTGTTTGGATTATTTGACCTAGATCCCATTTTAGGATCAAATACCATTTTAATGTAGACTAAGATTTTGTGATTCAGTTTATTATAATTTTTACACCCTTTAGTTATTTATGAGTACTCATTTTACTGTAACTTTGCCACATGATAAAGTTTTATTACTATAATTTTATTTTCTCTCAATATCAAATGTATGAAAAAATAAAAATAAGAAAAATATCCATCATTATTTTATAATGTTTTACGCTATAGTGCATGAAAAAAAATTTCTGTTTGAATTTGGTACCATCTAATAAAATGTACTCAAGTAATGTCAAATGAGGATTATACTATTTTTGAATGTATTTTCCTTCACTATTTAAATTAACTACCATTCTATGTATACATAAATCCCACACATTTTATATCTACTAGATGTTCATTGAATAAGTTTTTGTAATGTAAACTCCATCTATTTTTTTCAATTATAGAGATATTAGAACGGTAGAAATGTTTCAGTGAAAAATTATATTAATTATAATCATCATTCCCTTATTTAAGTTATTTGTGAATGTGCACATGAAATAATTTCTATATGAAGTAAATACTCCTCATCCCTCTAAATCATATTTATAATCAAATGATATATTTTTCACCATTATAGTAGTCTTATTCAATGTAAAAAAGCATTTAGAATTTATAGATTTAATTTGGTAAAACATTTTATGATTACAATGAATATCTTCTTCTCTCAATATTTGGGATTAATAGTTATGTGTATCATTATTTATCCCCAATAAATAATCAATGATTTGGATTTAATTATATATCATTGAAGATACTAGGTTATTCCACATAAAATATATCCTTAAAAATTCCATAAGTGATTCCTTCATATCATTTAACAATTACCAGTTTGTTTAATCATTAATAAGTCATAGTGTTGTAGTGATCTATTTATTCTAATCACAAACTGATGTATCCCACAAACGATAATATCATTTAGATGGTTATGATTAATATGGTAAGTAGGGGAGATAAACATTATTCATTATTTAATTATATTCATTTCATTGAGTAGAATTTAATAATATAATAAATTATTATCTTATTTCACTTCATAAGATATCATAATCTCTAATATTGTTTTCTAATCGTCGGTGAGTAGAATTATTGTTGTTTTGGGAGATTTTTCTCACTATATTGACCAAAAACATTCCAAAATTCCCATATATCCCAATTTAGGAAATTATTATTAATTTTATCATTTTAATTTAATCACATGGGTTCTTTGACACTCTATCATTGAAATTATTTTGTTGGGTAAATATTTTAATAATCCTTGATTTTAGATCATACAATAAAATATTTTCATTGTGAACATTATTGTTTATACTATATTGATTAGGTTATTGATTGTTTCCTTATAGATATAATCCCCACATCATTTTATATATCATAATTGCAACTTTATCTCATGTAACCTCAATTTTGTAACACAAATGTATAGTTTTTGAGTGAATTCAAACTAATTATAAAAAACATCTATTTTTATTGATTATAAATATTTAATGATTTTCATACAATTCGTTTGATAAATTTTCAACTACATTTAACTCTAATACTTTTCCATTTTGAGAAAAATGTACATATTTTAAACCTAGATCATCTATGATTCTTCTATAACTCCATTGAATTCATAAAACAATCCTAATTAGCATAAAATGAATAATTTTTTATAGAATTAAATAAATATTACAATAGTTCAAATTAATATTTTTATCTAATATAGTTTCATTTAAGAATATGTTTTTCCATCCAATATTTATATATAATATGTTCTTTAATATATTTTGTTAATATAAAAATGGTATTTTAGTCACTTCCCTACTTCAAACTTTTTCATATATTTACTTTTTATCATTCTCACATATTCAGGGCCCCTTAATTTTATCTTATATTCCACTAAATAAATATTTTACCATTGTTATATGTTATGCACTAATGATTTCTTATTCGTTAGACACCACAAATAATATCATATTCTTTAGTGTAATTTTATTTAGAGGTTTTCAAATCACTCATGTAATTATGAATAATATTTATTCAATGAGAAGAAAAAATATTCATTATCATCTTTTATTGTAGATCAAAAAATATTATTGGGATTAGTTATATTTTTCATCATTAATTTATAGAAAAATTAATCATTACCTTTATGTAGGTTAGATTATCATATTTTCATCATCAACTCATCAATTCATCAAAACATATGACTCACCAAATGTGTTTGTTTTCATTATTTCTTGCTTCTCTTAGTATCTATCTCATTATTTTTTCTATTATATATTACACTCTAAAATCATATTTGTATTCTTATTTTCATATGATATAGTTTTAAACATAACTTAATGTACCTTACTAAACTCTATATTAATGAGTCATCTTCCAATGGTATTGTTTCTATAATTAGATCTCCTTCCCATTTCATACCTTAACAATATAGGGTTCTCATTATACCATCATCAACATCATCATTTCAATTTTCATGGGTGAAACCTATTAACAATAATCACAATTCCATTCTATCAATGAGTAATTAAAAATATTCATTTTAATTTTACATTGGTGAAAATTTATAGGATTTAAGATATTATTAAACACTTGGGGGAATTGGTTTTTTACTTTTATGGCTATAGATAAGGGTTATAATTTTCAAAAAATGTTTCATATAAAATTATGATTTTATAATATACTCATGTTTTACTAATTTTTCATTAATTTATAATTGTTTGAATAGATTATGCTTTCAGAATCAGATGTTTTATTATGGATACCCTATAGGGTAATGTTTTTCTCACCCCATATATTTATACCCCGGTGTACAAGTTCATGTTATATTTAATAATTCTTGAACATGGAATAATTCCTTATTCATCATGTGTTGATCAAAGGATCTGTTGAGGTATAGTTCCAAATTTTTATTCGAACACATACCAATGGAGTAATTTGATTACCAATAGATGATAATTTTCATTTTTTATTCTTTTTTTATTACTTATAAAAAATTATTTGATTAAGATCTATATTATTAAAGAAATATTAAATGTAATATTTTTATTAAAATATTATTTATTATTTTGAAAAAAATTATATATTTATTGAAATTCATTCCCAAATGGTTTATGTTTTACCTCTTAGAGATAATTGTTATTTTATGTTAATCATGGAGTTTGCTTGAACAATTGTGGTATATATATACTATTTATAAAAGAAGTTATATGGGAAAGGGTTTTTCTTGTGGGATATTACCATCTATAAAATTAAGATACATTATAGAATTTTTTTCTGTTATCTAATTATTATAAAATATTCATTTCTTATACATATAAGATTATTGGGAACAATAATAGATATTTTTGGTAAAAATTATAAATTTACATTCATAATATATATTTAATATCAATGATATTTGAAAGTTTATATAAGGAAAATTTTACAAGATATTATATTATAATGATTCTATTTTTAAAAAATTTAGACCCATAAAAATACTTGTAAAAAATATTTAATTGTATTAATTTTTTACAGGATACACAATAAAAAAATTACTAGTTTATGCTTTTTCTATCTAGGTAATTAAAGATAAAAATTATTTGTGACTACCCATGCTTCAAATTTTTTTCTAAAAGTAAAAAATGACATCATTAAATTCTATTACAATACAAAATAAATGATTATTTTCATTGTTCAACTAGTTGTTTCTAACTCACTAATAATTTTAAGGTAATTTTTTATTTATATCATGAAATATAAATATAATAAAAAACATAAAATAACATGACGATGATTTCCATGTTTTTTATACTGATATATGAAAAAACAATATTTCTAGGAATGATTTATATTTTATTGTAATTAGAAATGTGAATGTCTGTAATATTTTTGAAAACATACTAATTAATTATAATTTACTTATTTAAAATAATTACATTGATTCAGGACAATGAAATATATTATTTTTTTTATTATAATGTTAACTCAATTATATATATTTATAAAGTTATTAGTTAATGTCATTCCCAATCATAAATTCCAAAAAGATTATTTATGTTATCTTTTAATGTGTTGATGGAAAAAAGCATTACAAAATATAATTTTATATATCTTTAACTTTCATCAATAATAATATATATATTTTGGAATTATTTGGACCATATATAGTTCAAATTCAATGAAAAATTATTAATTTATTTAATTGTTGATAACAATTCAAAATATTCTGGGCATTATTTCTAATATCATAAGAGATAATATCAGTTAAAAACTAATGTGGGAAGCCCATAAAGTCCATAAAACATAACCATAGATATTTTCTTAAGTCATTATTATAAATAATTAATATTTCCTTATGGAAATAATTATATCTTATATTCTTATAAAATACCTCAATTGAATGGGGTTTCAAATATAAGGAATTAAACACTTAAAGAAAAATTTGTAACTACGATCAATTATTATAATACCCCAATTTACATTTATGATGTTTCTTACATATATTTTTATATATGCAATTTTTTTATTTGTAATATATAACGAATGTTATATATAAATTATAAAATTAAAAAAAATAATGTAAGATACTCTAGGGTATTTTTATACAAAATCATTATTGAAAACAAAAAATAATAAAATTAAAAGTTTTTATATAATATATAAAAATTTAATTTTTATAAATTATTTTCCCAATATAATATCTTATTAAATTTTGAATATTATTACTATTTATGATGAAGAATTAATCCATGTTACATTTAATATGATTGATGTTAATTTATCCAAATATTTGGTAGATGCCTTAAATGATGTACATTCAAATTTAAATATGAATAAAATTTATCATTATATTGATAATGTCATTTATATACAAGAAAAATATTTAAAATTGAACCATTTAACCCATTAAACCAATATATGTTCTTATAACCTCATTCATATATTACTATAATATTTAAAATAATAAAATATTATACATTTGAAACTATAGTTGTAATTATTGATATATGAATCGAAATATAAAGCTCCTTTAAAAACCATGTTTAATATTTATGTTTTCTTTCACAAATTCAATCTATATTTTTTCAAATATGAGAAATGAAAACAATAAAGTAATAATAATTTATGGTAAATCAAACTATTTAAGGCGAACAATATATTGAAACTTGTACGTGTTTTAAAAAATAAAACAATATAATTATTTATGAATTTGTATATACTAGTTATATATGGTTAAAATTAGGAAAATGTCATTGATTATTAAAATTGTCTATCTAATATCTATACATGAATCCATTGGAATATTTTTTTATTTTATAAAAAAAAATTATATAATATAATTTTTAACAGTGTGTTTGTGAAGTGTTATATTTAGAATTTCTATTTTTTAAGATATTTCATAGAAAAAACTCTCTGTTTTAAGAATTCTATGTTTTCAAAATCATACATCATAATTATCTAAATTATTTTATTGTTTAAAAAATTCTTAAATATCTTATAATCATTGAACTCTTTAATTTATTTTCTAAAACATTTTTATTAATTGAAAAATGAATCTAATTTTTCTAATAAAATTGTTTTTAAAAAAAATTTAATACACCAAATTATATAACTAATATTATTTTTGGGTCTAAAAAATATCCTTAACAAAATTTTATGCATTTCTTATGAAAAATTAATTTTAAATTTGTTTAATGTGTAATTTAAAACAAATTTTTTAATTTTTTTTCAATCAAAAATGTTATTAGTATAAGTTAATATAATCATCTAAAAAAATTAATAACAGTTTGAAAAGGATACTATATAGGGATGTGATAATAAAATAACTAAAATATATAAATAAAAATTAAATTATTATATGTATCAATTTGAATAATAAATTTATAAGGGTTCTTTTATAATCCCACTATAAAATATTTTCAATTGGTTGAATATTTTGTTTAGTGTGTGCATTTGTCTAAAATTTCATTTAAATATTTAATAATCTCTGTTGGGATTCCTTAAAGGTACATTCAAATAAATCGATGGATGTTTAATTTCATTCATCTCTATAGATAATTCCATTTATTTTTTATATTTTTCTAATATTAATTATTGTTTTCCAATGTTATATAGAATGATAACTTCTAGAACATTTCACTTTTTAATTTAGAAGATTTAAAGTGTAGAATGAAACAAAACTATTGCGTTATATTATTCTAAATATTAATATATAGTTTGAACTAATTTTTATGCTCATATTTTAATCATACATAATAATATTTACACATTTAATTTCAAAATAATTATTTTCCTTTAATACATGATAATCAATAATCATTAAAATTTCAATGAATTATGTATCTCATTTATGTATAAAGAAAAGAAATATATCAGATCACCTTAAGATATTATTATATTGAAATTAGTATCACTCATTAATAATTGGGTATATAACTATATAGATGATATAATTAATAAGTTAACTACCTTTGACATAATATATTATATAATATAATTTTTTTCATGAATGATTATTATTAAATATTTTTTCTTATACATTTTTTGTAGTTCGTAATATACGTATGATATTTAATGTTTTATTATACAGTTTGTTTAATCTCTAATAAATTTGTATTCATATTCAAATTTTTATCTTTATTTTATATTTGTTATTTTATTTCCTAATTTTAGAAATTTTCTCAGCACATTTGATCATTAAAATGGAATTCTTATAACATATAACACAATTCATTAAATCACGGTGTTAAACAAATTTTACTAAGATTTAATTTTTTAAAATGGTTTTATCCATCAATTTTTTTAATTGTTTTCTAAAATTTGTTAATTGTTTTTATATTATTACCCCTTTTCCTCAAAAATGATTTGGGATACCAATTTGTATTTTAAACAAACATTTATATCATTCCTATTTCGAATTTTTTTATCAATGATTTATTATTTACAATCTCCCTCTTCAACATCTTTACCATGATTTAATTCTAATTCATGTAATAAATATATTAATATTTACATTCACAGTAATTATAATCATTAATTAAAATGATAAAAGTTATAAATCTATTCATTTGTGTTAAAGAAACCACTACTGAAAATTCATTTGAATAGAAGTAGATGAAGAGTAGTCGATCGATGAAATAATAATTTAGTAATGATAAAGTATAGGTTGATATCTTTAAAATGATGGATGGAATATTTTACTCTAAAATATATTTTTATTTGTATGCAAATATTGTTTTGTGATAAATATAAATATAGATTATGTAATGTTTTTAGTTCAAAAAAATGATGCTTTTTTCATAAAAATTATCTATTTTGGATTATAATATAATGTTGAATTTAAAAAACCAATAAATAAATCTCCATTTTTAAAAAATAATTTTTTATTTAATAAGAATTGATTTTTATTATTTGGAACGTTAAAATAAGAATTCATAGTGTGATGGAGATGGATAGAGAAAGCCTTGATATATTAACTATATTAAATACTATTATTTATCCTAGGAATTTTTTTTAAAATAGTATAATGTATAAAAATATATATATTTTCAGTTATATTTTTAGACATTTTAAAGAATAATTTACACAAGTAGAAATTTTTTTTCCACATCAGGATTTTAATATCATTTTAATGAAAATAATATTATGAGAAAGATTAAAAATATCTTTTTTTATAAAAATCATTGATAAATATATATGAATAAAATATATTCACATATTTTTCAAATTAATGATATTTAAATTATAATTTAACATATTTTAAAATTGGTTTTAAAAAATATAATGTCAAATGTTTGAGGTCAAATTTTTAAAAATGTATTTGTTTCTAGTTTTCAATTTATCAAATCGCGCACTTGTGATGTTTTTATTCACTGTTAAAAAATCAATGGAAATGTCTGAAATTGTTATCTTCTCTTATTAATACATTATATCAATCGTTTTTAATCTATTGTGTGAGACAATTAATTTATATCATGTTTTAATTACTCTATCTAATCTTATTTTAATTTTTAATTGACCAAAAGTGGAAATATATCTGTATTGTATTATTTCTTAATTTTTTTTCATTATATATACATATTTTTGGAAAGTTTTATTCTATTTTTTTAAAGATTATGCTTTTAATTATGTTTAAGCTATTATATAATCATGAAAATCCATTTCCAAAATTTATTCATAAATTTATTTCATAGAAAATAAATTTATTTCATGAAATGATGTCTAATATTAGAGGAAATGAGAGAATTTATATAGAATGAGAGGAAAAAATAATTTTTTCTTTTTTATTTGGTATATAAATTTTTTTATTATATATTATATTTTAATAGATATTATAAAGAGGCCCAAACTAAAATATTATTATTTTGTAACATTTCTATAATTTAAAAAGTACTTCTCATAAAAATATACCAGAATATCAAGAACAAACAACATAGTGTAATTGAGGATTTTCTTAATAAGAAACCTTTTTTAAAGACCCTGTGAAAATTTCTCCATAAATTAACTTCAGTAGAATCACTTCAATACATCTTATATGTTTTAAACATTTTCATATACCAGGGATATGTAATCATATAAATGATATGATATTAAATACTTTCTTAGTGAAAATGTAAGTGATAATAATTAATAATCATAAGCAAAGAAATTATTATCATATGGGTATAATCAAGATACATACTTGAATCATATCAAATAAATCAAAGATCTCAGATCATGGAATATGGTGTAGGATAACTTAATAAACAGAATATGATATTATGGAAACCTGAATCAATAAACATGATCTGCGAATGAATAAACTAAGAATTCATAAAAAAAATTAAAATATGAAGCTAAATTTGATGAAGGGAATATTAAATTCATGAGTCAAAAACTTGTACCAATTATTTTAAGACAACATAATCTTACCCACTTATACATCACCATTGTTATTGAAAAACATTCAACCATGATTTCAGACTACTAAATTTCCCCCATGTGCGTGTATATATATTTATATTATGAGGTTTAAAAATTTAACCAATGTATTAGAGGTGGATATTGGACCTTACAAATCAATCATCCACACTTATTGGTACCGGTTAAAAATCAATCACTGATAACATATTGAACAATCCCTGAAAAAAATCAGTTTTATAAAATAATGAAATGAAAATAATTGACATTATGTTGCATAGAGAAGCCGTGGAATGAAAATGTGTTTCATAACTAATAAATAAATCATCAATAATCATAATAATATAAACCTGTAGAAAATAAATTGGTTCCAAATGACAATGGGTAACATTAAAGTTAAATACTATTCAATAATGAAAATAATGAATATGATATTTAAGAAATATAGAAAAAATGTCTATTGTTATGTGAATAACTTCGTACAATTAGTAAATGTATAGAATATAGGTAAAACAATTCATCCACTTAAATATAAAATAGTGTATTCCAAATAACATGTAATTTAATTAAATGTTTTACCAATTCAGGGTGGATGGTTTGGGAATACACAAGTAGTGATAGATCATATCATTGATTGAAAGAAACATTACATAACCCATCCTAATAGATAAGGAGGACGGTAACATTTTGTGAACATACTTAGTAAAATATAAGATATTTCAATGGAATATGTCTTCAATGTGAAATATTTTTTTAGTGTTTTAGAAAAATCACATTGTAAATAAGAAACATACATTATATTCTAGAAGAATTTTTAAAGAAAACGTTTATAAAACATTGAGAAAAATAAATTTTTTAGAATCTATGAAAAATATATACATAAATAATTATATAAAATTATTGAAGTGGTGGAATGATCTATTCAAATGTAATAAAATATAAACAGAGTCTTTAGAAAACATTTTTAACATTATCATATAAATATAAAGTTACAAACAACATTAAAAATTTGATTTCATAAAGGAGAACTAAAATATTTAAAACCATTTTACCTTTGAAAAATGATATCCAATAATATATCCTTTAAAATTCATAAATTATATCAAAATAAATTTTTGGTGTAAGATAAAACATCATATTTGGAATATATAGAAAACCATTCTAATATTTTGAAAGAATGATTGTTGAAATCTTACATAATTAAAAAAGTGTAATAAAACAAAATTTTATTAAAATATTGGAGGGTAAATATAGATGTCACATTATATAACAAATAATAAAATTTCCAATTATAATATAAAACATAACAGTTAAAATAAATTATTGATAATTAGCGGAAACCATTTGTAAATATAATTATAATTATTTGAGACAATGATATGATTTTCAGAATGATATCTTATAAATGTAAAATATTTGTATTAAAATATAATTTTATAAGATATATGAAGATAAAGTACTATTAAATTAAATATAGTTACGTAATAATCTAATAATTAATGAAATAATTTCAAGAAGATGTATTTTAACTAAATAATGGAAGTTGGTTTAACAAAAACTGTTATTATAATGGTTACATAAGCATCAAAATAACATGATATACATATATATATGTACATATAAATGGAAAATAAAATATAAAGTGAAGTAAAATTACTCATTATACATGATATAAATAGGATAGTTAATACACTAATAAAAACAACTATGGTGCAAAATATCAAACAATTCTCAAGAAAATAAAATCTGAATAAAATAACCCACTACAAAAATAGAAAATTAGAATTTAAAACCCCATGAAGGATATGATTCCAAATAAGTCATTAAATACCATGAATAAATATAGGATCTTGATAAATAAAAATTATGTTGAATTAGATACAAAAGTCTTATAAAAACATAGTGTATAATAAAGAAATATGTCAAGAAGGGTGAATGTTGAGACTAAAAACCTTTCAATGTTTCTCTCATAAATTAATTTATTAAAAGATCTAATATAATAATAAAAATATCTTTATCACCAATTTATTAACATTTTCCACTTACAAAAACATTTATAAAAATTATTTAATTGTATTCTGTACATATATATTAGTTTTTATCATTTATTTCTAATATCAAGTGTGATCTATATTGATCATTTTTGTATAGTTCCATAATTGTTGGGTTGTTATTCATTTATATAAAACATTTCTCCATTACTAGATCATAAAAGGTACTTGAATTATTTAATTTTAATTATTTATATTCTTATAATATCACTTCCAATGTACTTTTTTTATTATTCATGATGAAAAGGTCTACGATGAGCACATTTTGGTTCATTATAAAAAACATATAATGTTTTCTTTATTAATTTTTGATCTCTTTATTTTTCCATTCCATAAATAATATTTTTAATGGTATCTAATATTATGTTTCCAAATCCATTTAAGATATAAATTTATATAATTGTTCTTATAGGGTGTTAAATTGAGCCAATAAGAATATACTATATTCTATATGTGAGTACGGATAAAAAATAGTTTATTTTGTAATAATATCATTGTAACTAATTTATAAAAAAATATTTAGATTATATATAAGAGATGAACCTGAATTTGTAATATTTATAAGAAAAATTTAAAGGAAAAATAAGTCATCACATATAAAAAAACTCATTTATTCTGGGTTATTTAATTTTAGGCGGTTAGTTTGATAATATTTTCTTATTTCTAATATTATATATAAAATGCATAATTTATATTTTAAAAATATAAATAATGACATAAATAATTTTTTCTATTCACTAAAATGATTTCTAGAACCATCCTTGTTAGGTGGTGATAAAAAATGTTAAGTGTTGTTCATGGAGGATGTAGTCTACACATGCACATGGGTACCATTTCAATTTTTTAGATTAAATAAGAATGGAATAGATAATGGATTTACAATAAGTAAAATATAATGTAAGTATATTAATTATAATTATTCTAATATATAAATATGGTTATAATGGGTATGGAAGATGGTGGAAGATACGGTGAAATATAGTATGTCGAAGGGAACATAATAAATATGTTCCAGATTTGAATATTATCTTGAAGTATCAATTCTAAATGGTGGACATTGGGATCATTTATTAGGACAGAGGCTTCCAAACGTGTATAATGGATCTCTAAGAAGAAAGGTTTTCTTATTTTCATTCTAATTTCAAACTATAGGTGTTTCTTAAAATAGATGGATGTGATATCCTTTTATAGGAGAAAAAGAGGGACACATTTAAGGAAAATTATCATAGGTTATAGATTAGAATGAAATAAAATGGGAGTTTGGAGAGTTATGATGGGAAATTTTGTTGACACATATAGGTATGAAATTACATCCTAAAAAAGGTATAATAGAACGTGTATTTTTCAAATCAATTTAGTTAAATTTGAGCTACATTATATTACCTGTTTTAAAACTATTTATTTTTCATTAAAATTTTAACATGGTAAATATTCTATCCATAAATATTATACATGACCATTATTCCCAAAATTTTAGATTATTAATCTGAAGTTCGAGTCCATTTAAACTAAATAAATTTATAAATTATTATAAATCATCTTTCATATTAAAGTTTATTATGTGTTGAAAACCTGTTTTTATAGAAATAATCATTTCAATAATTAAGTGTGGTTAATATTATATAAAATTTATTATTAATTAAAATACCCATTATTTCCATTCATCAAATATTAAAAATTATATTAGAGGATTTACTTTAAAATAGACAAATATATTTAAAATCACGATATGTAGAAAAGTAATATGTCTTGAAAAATAACATGTTTGGAATGGTAACTAATATTTATCATGGTTATAAATTTTTATAACTAAAAATTAAGTTGATTCCATTACCTAATATTGAAAATGATGAAGACAAAAATTAAAATCTATTCCATATGACTAAAATTATAAAAGTGATAAAAAACAATTTTAATATATGTGAAAAAAATACGAAACACCTATACTCTAAGTGTAAAATAAATTTATTTCTTGCCTAATAGTAGAAATTCAAAATATGTTCTCATATATTAGGGTATATATTTTCAATTAATCTTATTTAAACCATTATTTATCCATAATATAGTAAACATCATATCATAATAAAATGTAAATTTTCTTACGAAAATATATTTTTGCCAATATCATGATTTAGATTTTTTATTTTGTTATATTAATTAAAATTTTCAATGAATATATATAAAAATTTCTTTATTTTTAATTCTAGATATAATTCTTAATTCATATTCATTTATATATACCATAAAATTTAAAAGAATATTCTCAATAATTATATACTTTTTCATGATTAATTTTAGTTTGGTTTTTTAATGCCCTAACCCTTGTTACCTAGATTCAGTGCATTATAATATAACGTTGGAATTATAACAAGGGATCAAATCCAAAATGACCTATCAATTTAGTAGCCTTAAGATGTATTAGATATATTCTTAAGATTTATATTACATCATGAAATAAAAACATCAAAAACATTTTCCCCCTTTTAAACATTCTTATATCCTTAGGCTATCCCTACAGGTCAACCATAAAATACTTTTTCCCATCTTGAGAAAAGCAAAACATAAATAGGGGTGAGCTGAGATGCTCAGGTAGGATAACAATATATCGAAAACATTCATAAATAAGAATAAACATTTAAGGCACTGTATAAGACTAAAACAAAAGCCTTATAAAAATAATATTTATTATAATATGTCAAAGATAATATCAAATAATTCAATTTACATATTCACATGGATATTCTACAACCCTAATTATCACATGAAATATCAATATCCACTTTTATAATGATGGAATACTTAATGCTAGACTTCATAACCACATAGTCAAGGCCTTCTACCAAGACTACAAATAAGATTTTGTCCAGGACTTTTGCCAATACACTAGTTTGTATCCTGAAAAATACCGATGCATCAAGGAGCTATAGTAGCCACCACATGTCACTTACTAAGTCCAATTCATTCCTCATATGAAAATGTTTAAACCTAAAATAAACATTTGTATTAAAACTAGCATACGAAATGTAAATACTTTATCAATAAACAATGAATGGTGTAAAAATAACACATCCTAAAAGAAACACATCAAAAAACCTTCAATACAATATAGAAGTTTTGTATCATAATAAATCATCTTTTATCAAGTTTAAAATTCTTAAAAGGATGTTGACATAGAAGAAATCTAAACTTTTTAGAGAAATATCTCTTTCTATTTTGGAATATTTTAAAAGTAATATAATTATAAAAGAAAACATTTACTTTGAAAATATTCTTATAAGATATTATGGGATGCTTCGGCAATGATATAATATGGAAAATAGACACACCCACCATATAATTTAAAAAAACATTCTTACCTTAACTTTTTCAAAACGTTTATAAAGTAACTTGTTTATATAATGATGGAAAGATTTCATTCAAAAAATGTTTGGTTATATTGAGGTATAAATTACATTATCCCAAAGTAATCTAAATAGGAAAAATGTTTTGAATTACATTTTTAAAAAACAACGATGTGGATGATAAAGAAGTACTAGTAGATACTTATGTAGTAACAATCTCAGATAAGTAAAGAGATTTTAGAATTAAAACTTAGCTTGGACTTTTCGTTAGTCGATGGTATATTAAACTACTATATAATTGTTTAAATATTCTTCTTATATTATAAAATAACAATACACAAAAATATGATAGCATATATGATCCTCTAATATTTCTTTGTTAATAATATTTCTATAGTATTATCATTTCAGGTGTTAACTAATTCATTTTCCATTATATACTTGGCTATATAAGCCATGATTTTATTTATAGGATGAATTTGATTCATATTCAAAATTACTATATGTTCTTAAAACTTAATTTTATTCATAAAATTAAATTTATTCGTGAATGATTACGATGGGGATTGAATCTCATCGCCTTTGTGGATACGGTAATTCGTACGTACACAAGAGCGACAATATCATTATATTGATTCTGAAATCATATGTAATTGGATGGAATATCATATATACATAATCATTAAAATTTTCAATTTATTATTTAAATCAGTTATACTCATTGTTATACCCATGCAAATAATGAAGTGTTTGAATGATAATATACATCATGATATAGAGGCGGTAAGTTGTGCATACGCACCAATGGTGACTTTGTCATTCATATGATGGATTGAATAATTAATATGGTTGTACCATTTTTATAGTAACATCATAGTATATATAACATAATTGAGTTATAATTTTATAATGGAAATATGAAATAAAGTGGTAGTAGAAGAAGAAAAGCACTTGAAAGAGGTGATGAAATATCTACCTCTCCTTTGGGTTCTCCTTTTGATTTGATCAAAAGGGATCCTTAGATTGTTTTATGACCATACTAAGGAATATAAGATGAAGGTAGTAATATTGGGAGGATATTTTCGTAGGTATTGGCCGCACCAAATGGATTTTGAGGTGTGGAATTAAGAAAAGGAGAAGTGCCCTTCAATAAGAGAGGTGAGGGTCACTTTAGCAAAAGCTTGAAATATTATTTTATAAGAAAATAATTTTCAGTTTCTAATGGCTCCAAAATGAATTATTTCTAGGATAAGGTAGGGATGGGTCTAAGTACTCTAAACCAATAGTTTTGAAACATTTTTAGAACAACATATTGACCTTATGTTTTAGATTTAACTCTTAGTTAAATAGTTTGACATTTACCATGTCTCTTTGTATTTTTTCTGTTATATTGTTAATAAACATACTATAACAATCCAAGCGAACCCCAAGTGGTTCATTATTAATATATATAACCTTATCTATGTCCTTTTTTTGTTCCTTATAGTTTTAGGAATATTATATCAATTAATAATATTGTATTTGTTTTAAAAGCTCAATTACGGCAGTTTTGACACTTTGTAGTAATTCATTTTTTTGAAAATCATAACCCCATGATTACTAAAAAAATTATTTAATCGACTCTAAAATTTTATATTAACCTATAAAATTAGTTCAATTCATCATTGGTCTCATATTACATTTATTTGGATATAATAATATGAATTGTTTTAATCCTTCATTAATGTGGTAATTACTGCATCATCATTTTGTCATAAATAAATTAAATTAATCTATTGTCTAAAAATTATAAATAAAATACCATAATGTAGTAAATATTTTTATCTTTATAATGTATATTTATAGTTGAATTTATTTTATGTATAACTCTATATTAAAAATGGTTTAGTAATTAAACATTGAATTTAAATCTTTTTACTCGTCTTTAAATAAAATGATAATAAATTTCATAATCAAATCCAAGTGGAACAAAGGGGATAATATTTTATTCCTATGGTTGTTTGGTCTAATTACACTTATCCAATAGAATTAGTTCTTGTTTTAGGTTAATAATAATATCATTTTCCCTTAATTACAATATTTACTTTTAACCGTGGTAAATATAAGTAAAAAGTTACTATTCACCAAAAATTATTTTCATCTTATTGAACTAAAATTTACTTACTGATATCAAGTGTGTCTCATAGATTTTTGAAATTCAACTTCGAGATGAGGAAAAATTATGTTTTATGCAAATTTTCAAATACTCCTAGGAGGTGGGTAAAAGACTGTAAAAAGTAGAAAAAAATTTTAAAATATGTAAACATATTATAAAATGACTCCAGTGAATTACATTGAAAATATATAGGTATTATGTATCTATTTTGACCTAAAATAAATTTAAATAAAATAAATAATTATTTAAATAAAAATTTATCTTTTAACTAATAACATAGTGTTTTTCACTATTCATCAAAAATTGGAAAATACTAAAATTCACCCTAAGCTAATTTTGATATTTCAAATTAAAAAATGAAGTCCATTTTGAAAAATAACATTTTTAAAATTTAAAAAAGTTGTTATTACTATTCATAGCGGCTATTTTTATTGGATGTGGTGTTTTAGAATCTCATAGTTCTATACAACGCAAGATATTGCATTATTCAAAGGGAAAATTACTATGGAAGCATGTGGTGTTACTGGTGTTCCTTGTGAAGCTTGATATCGACCCTAATATTTATTTAATGAAAATATAGAGTGAAATCTAAGGTTATTACATTCTCCTCCCATAAATAAATTTCATCCTTGCTATTTTAATTATTCATAACTAATGGTATAATTATTGGTGTCCATGAGATATGCATGAATCAATGTTTAAATTTCTAATGAGATTTCATCCTCAATATCCTTGGTATAAAAAATTAACTGTTCTTTTTTATCATAATAGTAATATTACTATTGATGATAATTTATCTATCCTTTTGGGAAATATACCATAATATAATGGGGGTAATTTTTCATTTGGGGATTCTAATTATTCTTGTATTAATAGGTGGTGGTACACTATTTTATAGAAGTTATTTTCCTATAATAAAAAATTTCTTATTTAGCACAGGAACTACCTGCCTAATATCACATCAAATTTGACAAATATAAGGATAACAAAGTTATTAGAGACAAATTCTTATAAAAATACAGTATATAAGAGCTATATGCATTTAGATATTATAATTCCAAAATAGGATGTTTTTATTATTAATTAAACATATAGACCATAGGGTGGGGATATGTTGTTATTTAAAAACATACAAGGTACAATAGAGTTGGATGAATAAGACACAATAACAATAGTCATAGTTTTTCATTGGATGATTAGTTTCCTTTACTCTGCGTTAATTTAAGAAATAACTTCAGTGGATTAAATTTCATAGGATTTTCATATTTCCCTTGGTTTTGGTAATTTTATATTCCTATTATTCTCATTAGTCCTTAAAGTAGGGTATAGATTTGGGTAATTCCCATGTTAACCACATTCATTACTCAAAATTATTAGAGGTACCACTAAATGAATACTATTATTTTCATATTATCCACTAATTTATTTAATTTTTCAGGATAATTAGTTTCTATATGATCTGATATTAAAATAATAACACTCCTCATAGTTTCATTAATACATTATACTATGTGATTCATAATAAATATTTACATTACTCAAAATTTTTTCTTATTTATTTCTTTATGTTCATCAAAAGAACATCAATGAGACTACTTTATTATATTAATTTGGTTTTTTAGAGACTGAACAAAATATATTTTGTTAATCATAATTATTAATATTATATTTGGTTTAATTATAATATTTCTCACTCCAGATCATAACCTATTTGGTTCCTCATTCAGACAATCTATAAATTATCAACAAAATCCATTTTTCAATGGATTTAATTTAGGTTTTTACATTAAAAAAACAAAATGATTTAACATAACTGATGACCACCTTAACATAATTATTTTAAAATAATTGCATTATAAATTCAACCTTGATATATATTACACTTTGAAATTATTTCACAATGATTTCATAAAAACAATATCTCTCTCAGTTTAATCTAGGTTTTTATGATGAATTATCATATATTTCTTATCCTTATTCGATGACATAATAATTCATTAATAATTTATTCTAATTAAAATGGTATTAACTAAACCATATCCCAAAAGAGAGTCTAGGTAGGTGTGCAGTCTTATGCCCAATCATCCAGCACTAGACTGAAGATCGTGTCAATGCTCAACCAGCCTTTTTTAGTTGATTAACACTAAGTGAATGTGTTTTAGAGATGCATCCAATTTCTTGTATCTGATTGGAATTTAATTTATAGGATAACTAACTAATCACTAATTTAGAAAAACATTGATATTTTATATTATACATAGATTTATCCATAGGGTTTTAACAAATGTTATCTTATCGTATTCACTAAAATATCAATGATAATCATAAATAACAACTAAACCCTACCGTGATACAAACTAATGTGACCCAGATAAAAAAACATTATTTGAAAAAAAAAAATTAAATGTTTTGAATTACATGTTTTATAAATAATAAAACAATATAAAGAACAAAAGTCTTAGTGTAATTGAGCACTAGCTATATAATAAAATTATTTCACAATCATTGTGATCATTTCTCAATAATTGAGCCACACTATACTCCCTTTCATACTTACTCAATGCTATACACATCTTTACATCTAAGGTAAATGAAAACATAAGAAATTGATAATATCAAAAATTAATTAATGGTAAAAATAAAGGATATCAATCAATGATCATAAGTTATAATAATAAGGCAATACATGTATTATCAATAGATATAAAAAACATAGACTCAACAAAGAATATATCTTATATCTTGGAATAAATATTAGAATAAAATTATGCATTAAAAAATGAGTTACAAAATTATTCAATAATCAAAATACATGAGAGAATAGGACAATATTACCTATCAACATGAAGATATTGTACAATCATTAGTATATCAAAAATTACCTTCATGAGACACACACATAAACTAATGGTAGTGAGACAACATAATTTTACCCATGTATACATCACGTTTTCGAGCAACACACCTACACCCACCCCTATTAACAATTATTTTCTGTTCTTGTATACACACTTTAGGAGTAATAAACATTTAACCATTTCATTTAATGGTGATATAAGATACCACCCATTATTCATCTATTCTAATGAGTTCTATCTGAAAATATTTGACATATCACGTCAAAAAAACCGATTAAAATAAAATATGTCTTATAAAACAATGAAATGAAAATAATTCAATTTTTATATCATAGAAAACCTATTAAAATAAAATAGGATTAATATCATAAAAATAAATAAGTAGTAATTATTACAAGATAAATCGCTGAAATAAATGGTTCTAAAATGACATAAAAAAACATTCAATGTGAATAAAATTTAATATAAATAATAAATCATATGGGATTGTTCTGTGTCCCCTCTTCTTCATTCTATATTGCTCTGGATACCTAGTTATTTACTCCCTACCAGGTCAGTTTGGTATAATGATTACAAAGGTTGTTTTGGGATGTTTATGGGGATAGGTATGAGGATTCAGGCAGTGCGACCTACGGAAGATCTTTCTAGATTTGTTCTTACTTCTGGTGATGGTGCATGTGGTGTTTTTTGGAGTAGTCTCTTCAGAATATTTATTATTATTGGTCTGATGGTTTGTGTTAATGATGTTTCATGATAGAGAAGATGTGTTTTTTGGTTATTTTTTCATTTTACGGATTCTTTAGGTAGCTTTTCTATAGATAGTTTTAGGAATTGTTTCATTGTGATTATTAATGGTTCTTCGGATAAAGACTCTCTGGATTGAGGTTCTGACGGTGATGATGTTGATGATTTTCATGTGTGTTAGTTGTATTTGATAATGAATACAATAAGTGTGCATTCCATTGAAGGGGATTCTGGTGAGTCTCACCACTTCCATGATGATGGGGGGGAGACATTCAACGAGATAGGTGTGCGAATTGAGAAGGCGTGTGACTTGAGATTCATGGGAACAGACATGGGTGATGATGCTTGTTGAATGTTATAACTTGAAATTGAATATTGTGGAATCTGGCACTGATTTTTTTAAATGTATGGGTTTTCAATAATTCTAATTCATTGTTTTTTAAGTGAATTTTTTTGGAGGAATGTATTATATGTGAAAAACCATATTGGGGTTTTAGAAAAATCATTATTGAAAAAAAATATCCTCATTCACTTTAAATAATTTTTCAAGAAATATTTAATAAAACAAGAAGAAAACTAATTTCATTTTTAAACTAAAAAATCATAGAGGGAAAGTTTCATAAAACAATTGGTAAAAATATGCATCCTCAAGGAAGAAAATATAATTTTATTATTTTGAAATCATATTTTATATTAACATATAATGTAAAATTTATGATCCACTTTTAAAATATATTTTTCATATAGTTGAAGTGAAAATTTTGAAGACACTATCATTTAAAAAAAATAGATCCTTAAAAATAGACAACGATTATAAAATTAGATGTTGGGTAGAATATAAAACATTTTATTTTGGGAGGATGGATAACAATTCTAAAATAATAAAATATGTTTGTTAAAAAACATTATAAAAAAAATAGTTACAACACATTACTTTTTAGAATAACAAAAGTGATTTGTTGAGTTTAAATGAGATAACCCAAAATTAGGGTTCCAATTATAAATAAGAATGTTAGTATTAGTGGAAAATATAAACAGTGATGGGATACCATCATTAAAAAGGATTCAAATTATTTTCAATAATGATATAACATTGAGAATGAAATCATATTGAAATAATAGATTTTAATTAAAGTATCATTTAAAAATATAGTGGAATTGAATGTAAAAAAAATAAAATATTATTTTGTAAGAATCTAATATTATAGGATTTTAGCTTAAGAAGAAGAAGAAGAACCAGTTTAACTCAATAGTGGGATTTTAGTTAACAAAAAACCTTTTAGTAAATATAACATATGATTGAAATAATTATTAGATAATGTTCATATAATATGGAAATTAAAATATAATGTGATGAAATATACTCATTATACCTGATAGAAAAAATGTACAGAATATACTATAAAAATAAATTATGTTGTGTAATATGATAGATGTCCAAATAAATTTAAATTTGGGACAATGAACTCCTAAAAACCTTAGTAACATTCAATTAAAAACTCTTTTAAGGATATGATTCCAATTGAAAAATTAAATACCATTAATAATGAGACAGTAATGACAAAAAATATTAAAGCATAATTAGATATACCATTCCAATTAAAACTTGTTGTATAATATGAAATATTTCTCAAGGGGTAAAAATTTGAGGGGATAAATATTAATATTTTCCCCTCTTAGCGGAATATACTACAAGATCTTGTACATAATAACTATATTTATAACCTATTCTTGGAAATTTTTATATTCATAACCTTTTATGAAATCCAACTATAATGATTACCTATATGTATATTAGTTATTTTTTATCTATTTACAATATTTTCTGTGAAAAATCTATATCATTTTGAAATAGTTTCATATTTTTAGTGTTTTCAGTGATTCTTATAAAAAATTTCCATATTCCCTAATAATAAATGTATTTAAATCAATTCGTTTTAATTATTCATAATTTAACAATTTTATTTCATTAGTTTTTTCAGTTATTATTTAAATTGACGATGTCAGTTACTCTATTGTTTTTGTTATTTTTAATAAACAAATAATGATTTCATATTTAATGAGTTAAATTGTTGTATTAATGTTGAATAAAAATAAATATTTATTATTTAGTTATTAATATTCTATATCATGATTCTAAATCCATCCTTGATAGAAAATTATAGATTTGTTCAGGAAGGTTATTAAATTGATCAAGCACGAACCTCCTAAAATATACTTGGGAGTATTTTCATGGATGAGATTATTTTGTTGCAATATAACTATAAAAAATTATAATGAAATTATAGAGATGAGTTTTAGGTAATGAATCATAGTTATAAATATTTATATGAATAAGGTAAATGAAAAAGGATGTGTCACTTGAAAATAAATCATTTTTCCTCATTTTATTTTAGTTTTTGGTGTGTAAAATATTAATTATAAAATGAATAATTTATATTTATAGAAAATAAATCAGGATATAAATAAAACATATATTACCTAATCAGATTTTTAAAACTATCCGTAAATTTTTTGTGGAGAATTAAATGCATCGTTGTTAGAGGTGGTAGTTTCCACAGACACATGGGAAACATTTTCATTTTTTCCTTTTAATGAGAAGGGAATATATAATGGTTACACAATATATATAATAAAATTTAGTGTATAATATATAAGGATTTAATTCAATACATATGGTTAGATTTATTTTGTAAGATGGTGGATTATTAGGACAAAGA
Source organism: Viscum album (assembly GCA_963277665.1). NCBI lineage: Eukaryota > Viridiplantae > Streptophyta > Magnoliopsida > Santalales > Viscaceae > Viscum > Viscum album. The sequence goes on along the minus strand of OY728152.1, from coordinate 1,902,915,473 downwards.
AATAAAATGAAAGGATATGTAATAATTACATCAAAAATTGAAATATCCTCTTAATGTATCCTTTATAAATGAAACATAAAGGGAAAATTATTGAGGATAGTGGAAACCAGACAAATAGAGGGGATATATAATCAATAAACTAGATATAATTTAATTGCAAATTCTAACTAGGGATTTGAATTAAAAGGGTTTGATGTGGACTCCTTTTATAAGTGAAAAAAGGATAAATAATCGGAAATGAATGTTAGGTATTGGATAAGAATATATTTCAAGGAGATACGATTGATTTAGGTGAGTAAATTCTTTTGAGTCTTGTAGGAATGATATTCCAACGAAAAATAGTTATTAAATATGTTGTATGTTTCAAATTAATATAAAAAGATTTAATTCACATTAGAATCAACATTTTAACACTTATTAATAAAGATTAATATTTAACTGAGTTAATAATTTTATCACTAAAAAATAATATATTCCATGTTAAAAAATATAAAATTATTAAATCATAAATTCATAAATGAATAATCGTGTTTTTCACTCAATTTAGTCTCATTATATTTCTAAGTAATAGAAAATTTACTTTTAAATTAAAACATATAATGTAATGATGAAAAATATTTATAAAAAACATTTTTTAATAATTATGTATTATTAAAATTATTTAAAATATATTTACAATTAATAGTGTCAAAATTTAATTAAATAAAAATTTAAACATAAAATTAAAGTGTTAATTTTAAAATAATCAAATTTAATATAAAATCACCTAATTTAGAATTGTAATGTTCAGTAAAAAATAACTATTTTACTATTGTAATTAATATTTATATTAATAAATTAATTTAATGCCTAAAATGAAATTGACCCCAATACCTAATCTGAAAATTATGATTACAAATCTTCTAATCATTGAATATGATTAATTTTAAAAAATATATGCTCAAATTTTTTTATTAAGATACATTTATCTTATAAGAATAAAATAACTTTATTACATGTCTAATAATATCTATTGGATGGATTTAAACTTATTCTATTATATATATTAATAATATGTTCCATTTAAACAATTATTTAACCATAACACAATAACATTTGTATTAAATGAAATAGTAAAATTCTCAAGAATATATATTATACAAATAAAATTATTTTATTTTTTACTCATCTATAATAATCAAAAAAAATTATTTAATTAGTATATATATATATATTATAATCTGGTTACTTCTAAATTTACAATCCAATTCAATGACTAAATTTCAATAGTTATATAATGTTTTTCTATTTATTTTGGTTCATCGTTGTGTGAAAACAATGCTATCAAGGAACCTATTTTTTATGAAAAATTCATAGTGAAACCTATTGTCATTACAAGGTATGTTATGTGTACTATGATTTTATTTCCATTTTTTATAACAACTTAAATTTCTTATACATATAACTAATATTGAATGTGTTATCTCACAAAACCAAAATATTATTCAAATATCGTTCCTTGTTGGTTTTCTATAACCATAATTGAATGTATTTAACACAATAACAATAGTAATATCTATTAAGAATTGGTGTTAAAATAAGAAAATAATATTTCAAAAAGATTTTTTCTACTTGTGTTATACCCACACACGCACACACAGATATATATATTAGCTGTCTAGAATAACTTTAAAAGGCAATATTAAAATAGACTTATTTATGTTATCCAATAATGTTATATAAATCATAGGTAGCCAAAGTGTAACGCTATAGCCCAAGTTACCTATAGTCGGTGCATTATTACATAACATTGTCATGATCACAAGAATGATCAAATCTCGAAAGACCGATTCGTTTAATAGCCTTTAAATAACTAGATACATTAATAAAGTTTACATTACATCATAAAATGAAAACTAAAACAATATAGTCTCCATAGACCACACTCTTATCCCCTCAAACTATCCCTGCAGGTCAATCATAAATTACCTCTTCACATCCTAGGAAAAAATAAAACATTGAAAAGGGGTGAGCTCAAATGCCTACTAAGGATAACAATATAGTGGAAAGTTTTATAATCATGAATAATCATTTAAGTCAATGTATAACTAAAACAAAAGCCTTTTAAACATGAACTTCAACATAGTATGGAAAAAATAATGTGAAATAATGACATTTACTTATTCACATGGATATTCTACTAATCGAATAATCACATGAAATATCAATAACCACTTTCATAATGATGGAATGCATAATGCCAGACTATTATTACCACATAGCCAAGGCCTAATGCCAAGACTACAAAAAAGATTCCATCAAGGCCTTATGCCAAGACACTATTTTGTCTCATGAGACCTACCGATGCATCGAGGAGCTATAGCGGGATCCACCCGTCACATATTAAGTCCAATGCATTCCTCGTATGAATAGGTTTAAACATAACATAAACATTCATATTAAAACAAGCATATGAAATGTCAATACTTTCTCCATAAACCATGAATGGTATAAAAATAACACATCCACAGTCAAACATATCACAAAACCATCAATACAATATTGAAGTATTGTATCATAATAATTCAACTATATATAAACATAAAATCCATCAAAGGATGTTGACATAGATGAAATCAAAACACTTTTTAAAGAATAATCTCTTTCTATTTTGAAATAATTTAAGATTAATATATTTATTGAATAAAACATTTTTTTTGAAAATATTTTTATAATATTGTAAGGGAAGCTTCAACGATTTTATAACGGCGGAAAATAGCCACACCCTCCGTATAAATTAAAAAAAACATTCTTACCTTAATTTTTTCGAAAAGGTTTCAAAGCACCTTGATTGGAAAACAATGGAATGATTCCTTTATAAACCTCCAATAAAAAGTCAAACAAGCATAGAAATGACTTTAAACCTTATTCTTGTAAATAGTAAAAATGTTTTGAAATACATTTTGAAGAAACATGGATGTGGATGATAATTAAATACCAGTAGATTATTACGTATAAACAACCTCAGATAATGAAGAGATTGTGAAATAAACCCTTACCTTATACATTTCCTTGGTTGGGGGTAGATTGACCTTCTGTATAGTGGTAAAATAATTGTTATTAAATTATAGAAAAATCATATACATCAATATGATATCATATATGATCTTTTAACATTGATTTGTTAATAATATCATAGTATTATCATTGTGTCGGTTGTTAACTACCTCATTTGCTTTTATATGTTTTGTTACAGAAGACATGTTTTTCATGGATAGGATGTATATTATTCATATCCAGAATGATATCAAGTCCTTAGATACTATTATTAATCATCAAATGAGAATTATAATTGGATGAATATGATGGATAATGAATCTCATCGCATTCGTGGAGACGGTAGTCCGTACGTACGGACGAGCGGCAATATCATTATTTTGATATTAAAATAATATTTAATTGGACGGTATATCATATATACAGAATCATTATCATGTAATATTTATTATTTACATGAATTAAAACCCATTATTATACCCATCCAAATAATAATATATTGAATAACAATTACACCACGACGTGGAGACGGTAAGTCGTACGTACGCACGTATGGTGACATGTCATTCAAAGGATGGATAGAATAATGAATATGGTTGTACCATATTTATAATAATATTACAGTATATAGGATATACTGGATTCATTATTTTGGAATGGGAATATCAATGAAAGAAGAAGTTGAAGAAGAAATGAATTTGAAAAAGGGTGGTGAATACATTACCTCTTCTTTGGGTTCTTCCTTTTGATTTGATCAAAAGGGCTCCATAGGTTGGATTTCTGATCAAACTAAGGCCTCTAGGATGTATTTATGGAAGTTTAGAGAATATGCGTGGAGGGGTTTTCCGAACCAAAAGGCTTTGATGGTGTGAATTAATGAGAAGGTGGAGTGACCTTTTATAAGAGGGGTGAGGGGCACCTTTGGAAAAGCTTGAAATATTATTTTATAATAAATTAATATTCTGTTTCTAATGGATCCAAAGTGGATTATTTAAAGGTTAAGGTTGGGATGGGTCAAAAACCACTCAGCCAATAGATGTGAGAAAGGTTTGGGTGATTATATTAACCTTATCATTTAGTTTTAACTCATAGTTAATTAGTCTGACACTTACCATGTCACTTTGTATTATTATATTATATAGTTTATAAACATTCTATATATATCCAAGAGACCCCCAAGTGGTCCATCAATAATACACCTATCATGATATAAGTCTCTTGGATGAACTGTAGATTTCTAGAAATTTAATATCTATTAATAATATAATATTTGTTTTAAAAAATCTTTTTTGTCAATTTTGACACTTTTCGACAATTGAATTTTGTGAAAATCATACCAGAATGATTACTTCGAAATAATTTAATTAAATAAATCCTTACATGTTATATTAACCTATAAAATTAGTGTAATTTATAAAAAGTCTAAAATTATATTTATTTGGGTATTTATAATATCAATAAATTTAATTTTTCACTATTATTGTAATTACTGCATCATCATTGTGTCATAAATAAATTATATTATTTAATGTCTAAAAATTATAAGTAATATACCATTATGTAGGAAATATTTTTATATTTCTAATGAATATTTACAATCAAATTTATCTTATGTATAACTCAATATTAAAAATGTTTTAGAAAATACACTTTGACTTTAACTCTTTTAACTCTTCTTTTAATTAAATAATAATAAATGTCCTAATATAATCCAAGTGGACCTAAATGATAATATTTTATTACTAAGGTTGGTTTTGGTCTAGATACACTTGTAAAATATATTTAGAACATTTTTTAGGGTAATATTAATCTTATTTTTACCCTTAATTACCCTATTTACTTTTAACCGTGGTAAATAAAAGTAAAAAGTTACTATTCACCAAAAATTATTTTCATCTCATTGAACCACATTTTACTCCTTGATATTAACTGTGTCTCTATGATTTCTGAAATTCTACCCATAGAAGTGGAAAAATTATGTTTTATGAAAAATTCAGTTTTTTTAACTAACACTTAGTGGTTTCACTATTCATCAAAAAATTAAGTTTTTTAGAAAAAAAACGAAAAATTCACCTTAAACTAATTTCGATATTACAAATCCAAAAATGATGTCCATTTTGAAAAATAAAATTTATAAATTTCAAAAAGTGGGTATTACTATTCATAACAGCTAGTTTGATTGGTTGTGGTGTGTTAGAGCTCAATGTTGCGTACAACACATACTATTTTATTATTCAAAGAGAAGCGTACCATAGAAGATTGGGGTGTTACATTCTCCCCTCGATCAAATAATTTCGTCCTCAAAATTTATATAATACTACAACATGAAAAGACTCAGGTGGTTCTTCATCATAAGTTCCTCGGGTTACCACGTTGCCTCTTCCATCTTATGGTTTCTCCACAAGACTTTTACCAGACGAGTCGTCCAGTTTCTCGGTACTTGTTCTCTAGTATCAAGAATCTTGACGAGCTCTCCACAATAAGAAATATCGAGTTTCAGTTATAATTCCTAATAGGTGAGTACATGTGTTGGGTCATGCATGTATTTCCTCAACAGAGATAAATAGAACACATCGTGAACTTTAGAGAGACTTGGCGGCATTGCCAATCAGTAAGCTAAAACCCCAATTTGTTCTAGAATTTTGAAAGGTCTGATGTATCTAGGACTCAATTTACGTTTCCTACCAAAATGTATAACTCCCTTCCATGGAGATACCTTCAAGAAAACATGATCAAAGACGTGAAATTCCAAATCCTTTCTTCGATTATCGGCATAGCTCTTCTACCCACTTTGAGAAACTTTGATGTGTATTTGGATTACCTTCACCTTTTCCATTGTTTCCTCCATCAGTTCATGGCCTACAAGTTTTCTTTCACCAACGGCATCCCAACATGTTGGTGTGCGACATCGATTTCCATACAATTCTTCATTTGGTGTCATCTGAATACTCGAATGGAAGCTATTATTATAGGAAAATTCTACAAGGGGTAAATATTTATCCCACATACCCTGAAAGTCAATTGAGCAAGATCTCTACATGTCTTCTAAGGTTTGAATAGTTCGTTCTGATTGTCCATCTGTTTGAGGGTGGTAGGCAGTTCTCAAATGAAGTTCAGTATCTAGGGATTTCTAAAGACTCTTCCAAAATATTGAAGTAAAAATGGGATCACGATAGAAAACAATCCATAGAAGTACTCCATGAAGTCTCACAACTTCATTAATATATAGTGTTTCTAGACGTTCCAGTGGTAGATCTTCTCTTATAGCCAGAAAATGTGCTAACATGGTAGGACGATCAACAATAACCCATATTGCATAATTCCTTCTAGGAGCCATTGGTAGTCCAATGACAAATTCCATCGTAATATTGTCCCATTTCCACTCTAGTATGGGAAGAGGATGCATGACTCCTCTAGGTTGTTGCCTTCTAGCTTTCACTTGTTGACAAACCATACACCTTGACACAAAATCAGCAATCTCCCTCTTCATGTTGTCCCACCAAAAATGTTCCTTCAAATCTCTATAAATTTTGGTGCTCCAAAGGTGTATAGAGAAATTGGAACTATGAGCATCGTCCAACAATTCCCTTTTTAGATCAGGAATATTGGAAACACAATGTCTCTTCCCAAATTTTAAAGTTCCTTCTTCAAACACAAAGTCTCTCAATCTCCCATCATTTACAGCTTTAATCTTCCTCTAAAACTTTTCCTCATTGGAATGAGAACTCTTTATCCTTTCTAGTAAAGATGGTTTGGTAACCATTTGAAAAAGTATTGATGTTTCACCTTCCATGGTAATTCCCATATCCAACATTAATATATCCATAAAAATAGGATCCCTTTAAATTATGATCATGTTCAAAACTCCATGATCTTCTCTGCTCAAAGAATCTACCACCTTGTTTGCTTTCCCCGGGTGGTACTGTATCGTAAAATCATAATCCTTGAGTAATTCAAGCCCTCTCTTTTGCCTCATGTTGAGTTCTTTTTGTGAGAAAATATACTTCAAACTCTTGTGATCAGTATAAATCTCACATTTTTCACCATAGAGCTAATGCCTCCATATCTTCAAAGCAAAGATCACAGCTACTAACTCATGATCATGAGTAGGATAGTTTTTCTCATGAATTTTCAACTATCGTGATGCATAGGCAATAACCCTATCATTCTACATGAGGACACAACCAAGTCCATTCTTCGATGCATCACTATATATAACGAACCCATCATTCCCCGATGGTAGAGTCAATATAGGAGAATTGACTAATATTCTCTTAGGTTCATCAAAGCATTCTTCACACTCTTTTGTCCAAAATAATTTAACCCCTTTCTGTGTGAGCTTTGTTAATGGGTTAGCCAATTGGAAAAAATTCTGGACAAAACGTCGATAATAACCTGCTAAACCAATAAAACTGCACACCTCAGTTATACTTATAGGTGCTGGCCATTCTTGGATTGCCTTGGTCTTAGAAGGATCAACAGAGATTCTATCTTTAGAGACAATATGGCCAAGAAAAGAAATATTCTAAAGCCAGAATTCACACTTGATAAACTTCCCATATAATTCATGTCTTCTCAGTGTCTTCAATATAATGTGCATGTGATTTTCATGATCTTTGTAGCTATTGGAGTATACCAAGATATCATTAATAAATACCACCACAAATTCATCGAGATATTCCTTGAAAACTCTATTCATCAGATCCATGAATACAGAGTGTACATTAGTTAATCCAAAAGGCATTACTGTAAACTCGTAATTCTCGTACCTGGTTCGAAATGCTGACTTCGAAATGTCTTCCTTCTTCACTCACAACTGATGGTATCCAGATCGAAGGTCAATCTTTGATAAGTATTAAGCTCTATGCAGTTGGTCAAATAAATCATCAATGTGAGGTAGGGTATACTTGTTCCTTATTGTTAGAGAATTGATCTCCCTGTAGTCGATACATAACCTCATAGAACCATCTTTCTTTTTAACATAATGAACAGGGTCTCCCCATGGAGAAACACTAGGGTGAATAAATCCCTTATTACTAAATTCATCTAGTTCTTTCATTAGTTCAACTAATTCTATAGTGGACATTCTATAAGGGGTCTTTGATATAGGCATTGATCCAGGAATTAAATCAATGGAATACTCAACTTCTCATTCTAATGGATGTCGAGGTAAATCTTATGGAAACAGATCTTGATATTCCTTCACAACAGGTACATCCTCTATTTGAACATTCCTTTCCTCACCCATAGTCATTTCATTCTCTTACTCCCCAATAATTAAATATTAGATGATCTACTGGGGGTTGATCAAAATAAGAATTAGGTGGCGATGATTCTGCACTAAAGATAAGGTGTTCCTTGTCATCATCATCAAGAATCATAACCTCTTTCTTCTTAAAATAAATTTTCACATCATGGTCTGAAAGCCAGTCCATACTGAGGATTATATCAAACTCAATCACAGTTATGATGATGAGATTAGTAGATAAAGAACATCTATGGGCTCTAATAGGGACTAATTCAAAAAACATTACTGAAATGATACTTCCCTTAGGAGTTTTAACTGACAAAGCCCTTGTTAAATAAAATTCAAAATATCAAATTTTCTTAGAAAAATGGGAAGATATGAAACAATGCGATGATCTAGAATCAAATAAAGAATTTTCTAAACATGAGGAAACCATTAAATTACCTGCCACCACATCTTTCGGAGATTCTACCTCAGTAGTAGTGATAGCATAAGCCTAGACTTGATCCCTTGGCCTTTTCTGAGGTATGTTCCCCTGACTCTTAGGATATTCATTTGCATAATGCCTCATCTCCCTACAATTGTAGCACTGAACATCAGTACATTCCTTCTTCCCTTGGCAATCATGAACTTGGTGGCCTTTTTCACCACACATGTAACAGGCTCCCATTCCTTTTAATCAAGTACCAGGGTGTTTCTTACAACATTTACTACAGGATGGATATTCAAATTTTCCCTTATTCCCCTTATTTCCATTCCAAGATTGATTAGCAGATCTCTTCTTCTCTTCATTTGCTTTAAATTCATAAGACATAAATAATTCATTTTTTGTCTTGATAGCACATGAGAGAATGTCTTTATATGATGAGAAGGAGTGTGAGACTAATGCTTGATAGAGAAATGGTCATAACCCATCAATGAAATGATCAATATTTCTTCTTGGGTTACGTATATAATCTCTAGCATACCTTGCTAACCTTGTAAAGTCAGCCTCATACTTTGTTACATTCTCATCCACCTTTTGTCTCAGACTCAGAAATTGACTTTCCATATCAGCTCAATGGTCATGATGAAAGTATTTTTCTAAAAACAGATCTTTTAACTCCCTCCATTCTATATTTTATAACTCATCATCTTCCTTCGTGTTTTGAACCAATGACCACCATTGATCAGCATCTCTATTGAGGCAGTAAACTGCCATGATAACCTTTTCCCTTTCACTGCTCCCCAAAGCCTGAAATATTTTCTCTAGGGTATTTAGCCATTGCTCAGCTACTAATGGATTTGTACTCCCATTGAATGTTGGCGGTTGTTTCCTCATAAAGAAATGTAACATTGATCCACCACACTGCGGATCAGGGAGCTCCATATAGGTAAAGTTATTATTCATACCTGAGTGAGTTGTCCCAGTATGGTGATAATTTGATCAGCACGAGTTGTATCACCAGCTCCACTATAATTATCTTAAGTATAAGGGAAATCCCAACATGGAGTGCGTGAATTGATACAGTTTCCATTTCTTCCATTAGGCGCCATTTAAAAACAATGGCATAAACTAGATCAGTTTATGAATCAAAATACATAATTCCATAATTATAAAACACTTAAACATAAATTGAACTATTTATGGACATATTCCATAATCATAAAAATGTTTTCTTTGAGGAAGTATATACTCATAAACCCTTCATAATGATTTGTAATGAAAATGAGAGTTATCCTAAGCATAACCCCGGGAGTGTCGTAACCAAGAGTGCAGCAAGGCCCGTTCTCGTGCACCAATTCTTGTTCGAGTCTAGCTCAAAACACAGTTTTCGGGTTTTACCCCTAGGTACATCTGTGCCAGAGCCGCCTCTACCTGCTCGTACCCAGACATGGATGTATTGCTCGGAAAACTCACAAAATCTCTACAATACAAAATTCTAGGAAGTTCATCTATACTAATCCTCAAAGTCCATCTTAAATCTTTGTAATCTAATCAAAGTTTATCTAAATCTAGCTTCAAAGGATTATACTAAACTTATTCTGATACCAACTGTAACACCCCAACCCCAGTTACCTAGAGTCGGTTCATTATTACATAACATTAGCATGATCACAAGAAAGATCAAATCTCGAAATACCGATTCGTTTAGTAGCCTTGGAATAACTAGATACATTAATAAAGTTTACATTACATCATAAAATGAAAAATACAACAATATAGTCTCGATAGACCACTCTCTTATCCCCTCAAACTATCCCTGTAGGTCATTCATAAATTACTTCTTCACATCCTGGGAAAAAATAAAACATAGAAAATGGGTGAGCTCAAATGCCCAGTAAGGATAACAATATAGTGGAAACATTCATAAACAAGAATAAACATTTAAGGCAATGTATAACTAAAACAAAAGCCTTTTAAACTTGAAAATCAACATAGTATGGGAAAAATCAAGTGAAATAATTCCATTTACATATTCACATGGATATTCTACTAATCAAATAATCACATGCAATATCAATAACCACTTTCATAATGATGGAATTCATAACGCATGACTATCATAACCACATAGCCAAGGCCTCTTGCCAAGACTACAAATAAGATTATTTCAAGGCCTTGTGAAAAGACACTATTTTTTCTCATGAGACCTACCGACGCATCGAGGAGATATAGCGGGCTCCACCCATCACATATTATGTCCAATGCATTCCTCATATGAACAATTTTAAACATAAAATAAAAATTCGTATTAAAACTAGCATATAAAATGTAAATACTTTCTTCATAAACCATGAATGGTATAAAAATAACACATCCACATTAATACATATCAAAAAACCATCAATACAATATGGATGTATTGTATCATAATAATTCAACTTTTAATTAATTTAAAATCCATCAAAGTATGTTGACATAGATGAAATCAAAACTCTTTTTAAAGAAATATATATTTGTATTTTAAAATCATTTAAGAGTCATATATTTATAAAATAAAACATTTTCTTTGAATATATTCTTATAATATTGTAAGGGAAGCTTCAACGACTTTATAATGGTGGAAAATAGCCGCACCCGCCGTATAAGTTAAAAATACATTCTTACCTTAATTCTGTCGAAAAGGTTAAAAAGCACCTTGTTTGGAAAACAATGGAAATATTTCTTTATAAACCTATTATAAAAATCCAAAAAAGGGTATAAATTACTTTAACCCATATTCGTGTAAATATTAAAAATGTTTTTAAATACATTTTTAAGAAACATGGATGTGGATGATAAAGAAATCCCAGTAGATTATTACGTATAAACAACATCGGATAATGAAGAGATTGCGAAATAAACCATTACCTTGTACTTTTACTTGGTTGGGGTTAGGTTAACCTCCTATATAATAGTGAAATAATTGTTATTAAATTTTACAAGAATCATATACATCAATATGATTTCATATATTATCATTTAATATTGATTTGTTAATAATATCTTAGTATTATCATTGTTTTGGGTGTTAACTACCTCGTTTTCTTTTATATGGTTTGTTATGTAAGACGTGTTTATCATGGATAGGTTGTATCTTATTCATATCCAAAATGATATCAAGTCCTTAGATAATATTATTAATCATCAAATTAATATTAGACTTGGATGGATACGATGGAGAATGAATCTCATCGCGTTCGTGGAGACGGTAGTCCGTACGTACGCACGAGCGACAATATCATTATTTTGATATTAAAATAATATTTAATTGGATGGTATATAATATATAAAGAATAATTATCATATTATATTTATTATTTACATGAATTACAAACCATTATTACACCCATCCAAATAATAATATATTGAATAACAATTACACCATGATGTGAAGACTGTAAGCCGTACGTACACACGTATGGTGACATGTCATTCAAAGGATGGATAGAATAATGAATACGGTTGTACCATATTTATAATAATATTAAAGTATATAGGATATAATGGATTAATTATTTTAGAATGGGAATAACAAAGAAAGTAGTAGTTGAAGAAAGAAATGAATTTGAAAAAGGGTGGTTAAAACATTACCTCTTCTTCGGGTTCTTCCTTTTGATTTGATAAAAAGGGCTCCTTAAGTTGGCTATCTGATCAAACTAAGGCCTCTAGGTTGTATTAATGGATGTTGACAGAGTATTTTGGCAGGGGTTAGCCGAACCAAAATGTTTTGATGGTGTGAATTAATGAGAAGGGGGAGTGCCCTTTTATAAGAGGGGTGAGGGGCACCTTTGGAAAAGCCTGAAATATTATTTTATAATAAATTCATATTAGGTTTATAATGGATCAAAAATGTATTATTTGAAGTTTAAGGTGGATATGGGTCGAAAACCACTAAACCAATAGATGTTAGATAGGTGTTGGGCATTATATTAACCTTATCTTTTAGTTTTAACTCTTAGTTATTTAGTTTGACACTTACAAAGTCACTTTGTATTTTTATATTATATAGTTATTAAACTAACTATATACATCAAAGAGACCCCCCAAGTGGACCATTAATGATACAACTATCATAATATAAGTCTCTTTGTAGAACCATAGATTTTTAGGAATTTAATATTAATTAATAATATAATATTTGTTTTAAAAACTATTTTATGTCAATTTTGACACTATTCAATAATTGATTTTTGTAATAATCATAACAGATGATTACATAGAAAAAAGTTGATTAAATAAATACTAACATTTCATATTAACCTATAAAAGTTGTTTAATTTACAAAATGTCTCAAATTATATTAATTTGGTTATTTATAATATCAATTATTTTAATTTTTCACTATTATGGTAATTACTGCATCATCATTGTGTCATAAATAAATTAAATTATTTAATGCCTGAAAATTATAAATAAAATACCATTATGTAGGAAATATTTTTACATTTATAATTAATATTTAAAATAGAATTTATCTTATGTATAACCCTATATTAAAAATGTTTTAGTAAATAAAATTTGATTTTAACTCTTTTAACTCTTCTTTGAATTAAATAATAATAAATGTCCTAATCAAATCCAAAGGGACCTAAATGATAATATTTTATTCCTAAGGATTTTTTGGTCGAGATACAATTGTCCAATAGAATTAGGGCATGTGTTAGGGTAATATTTATATTATGTGTACCCTAAATTACCCTATTTACATTTAACCGTGGTAAATAAAAGTAAAAGTTACTATTCACCAAAAATTATTTTCATCACATTGAACAACATATTAATCCTTTTTATTAACCATGTCTCTCATATTTTTGAAATTCTACTCAGAGAAGTGGTAAAATTAAGTTTTTTGAAAAATTCAGTTTTTTAACTACCACTTAGTGGTTTCACTATTCATCAAAAAATGAAGTTTTTCAGAAAAATACCAAAAATTCACCCTAGGATAATTTCGATATTCCGAATCCAAAAATGAAGTCCATTTCGAAAAATAAAATTTATAAATTTCAAAAATTCAGTATTATTATTCATAACGGCTAGTTTGATTGGTTGTGGTGTGTTAGAACTCGATGTTGCATACAACACACGCTATTGAATTATTCAAAGAGAAGCATACCATAGAAGATTGGGGTGTTACACAAAGGGTTTATTTTAAATGGTGAATCTAAAAATTATGAATATAGTATAGTAAGTCTAAATAATCCTAGTATCAAGAGAATGAGAGTAATATGATTACCCTAGAAAGGATAATAGATAAGTGATGACTTAGTGATTGATATAAATTTCAATATAGTATAATGTCATATATATATATATATATGATATGGATTGCCTTGAAATATTTTTAGGATAATATGTAGTTGATTATATGAATAAAAAACATGTGATTATTGTGGTAGATGTTGTAAGAGCCAATCTTAAACATTAAAAAATATATTTAATTCAACTTGAATTAATTTTAAAAAATTAGCAATATTTTTTAGGTTTATATTATTAGAGAAGTAAGTCCTAACTTATACATATAAACTCATATATTCATATTTTTCTAGTTCTACTAAATTTCCAATTTTTCAAAACATGAAACTTTTAAGATATAACAAGATTTCATTCAGTAAAAAACATCCTGATTTTAATCATGAATTATTATTTTTATTTTCCCATCCATAATCAATGTGAAAAAATTATAACATGGGATATTAACTAAAATCACAGTAAGGGAGAACAAAATGAATAATGAAACTATTAGTATATGATTTAGAACATTTTCCTAATGTTATAACTTTTACAAATAAAACATAATCTCTTTAGAAATATTCAATAAATCATAAGATTCTTATATAAAATATAAATAATACCTAAATAATAAATGGTAAATTATTGAACCATTTTCATATCTCTATTATATATATAGTATTTGTCTTGAAAACACATGTATTAACCACCATGGTTACAGTTAGACTAACGATCACAGTATATTCTTTTATTCTCTTATGAGAAACCTAATATGTTAAATCTATCCCTTTACCCAATGAAATAGAGAGCAATAACAAGCTCACGCTCCATCAGTTTATCATATATCCACTCATATTCGTATCAATTATCAATAAATATAACATTGTAATAACACATAAATCTTTGGTAAAAGAAATATTCTTGAAAAAAATAAATTTTATATTTTGAAATCACTTTTCAATTTAAATATTCTGCAAAACTATAAATGAAAACATTTTATATGAATATAAAATTTTAAAGGAGTCTTCAAGTCAGTAATTTATCCTAAATTTATCAAAAAAAATGTTATATAACTAAAAAAATTCTTTAACAAAACGAGTTATAACATTAAAAATTAATTTTTTTAAATAATTCCCCTTACCTTATGTCCAAAAACGTTAGAAATATTTACTCAATATCCTGGATAATCAAATTAGATTCATTAATTAAAAAATTAATAACCTTTTACACATATATTTTAATTACAACAATTTTATTATGTTCATTTATGGTTATCTCGACGAGTTATAAATATTATAATCATCGTTCATGTACTGTTCATTTCACGGCATTATGATTGGTTCCTCTGAATATATTTATGAGAGTTATTGTCAAATATGAAAAAAAGAGTTGGATATAAATGGAATTTATATATTTCTATAACTTTATTTTTCCCCATAATTTTTTTCTTATATAAGGATAATTCAATAGATAAATAATTAATAAGAAATATTTTTTACAGGGGTTTTCAGCAATCATGAACCTGTTTCATTTTATTTAATTATTATGTCTATCAATTAGTACATAATCATTAAGAAATTACTAATATACATATTAAAATATGGTTTTACTAAAGGAATTGTTTTTTGACCACCCTCAAATATGGTAATGTGAAGTGAAAAATTTCCATACAAGAAGGCGATGGATCGACTTGTCATAGACTATGTAATCATTTTTTAGAATAAGTGGAAAATATAAGTGGTTTGATGATGGTTATTACTTTAACAAAATAAAATTTTAATATATATATGATACTGGAGTTTTCAATCTATATTGGATTGGGGATATGAGGAAAAGGTATAATGTAATAAAGAAATAAAAACCATTAAAAGAGAAAGAAAGGGGATTTTACCTCTTGAAGATAATATCATTGAGAACCTCTTTAAGGAACTTTGTTTTTGTATTTTAGTGTAACCATATGGTCTTTGACGTGGGAAAGAGGATTGGGAAGTCAATTTTGTATAATTTAGACAATCTTCATGACTTATAAAGTGTAATGAGAACTAGTGGTGTGGGTGATATTTATAAGGAGAGTATGGGGTGTTTTGGAATATTTTAATCAATTGTTTATTATTTTTCTCTATATTTTCAATAGTGTATATTATTTTGACTATGTATAGTAACTAATTCCGATGAGTTCCAACTAATGGGTGTTTAT
Organism: Viscum album; assembly: GCA_963277665.1. NCBI lineage: Eukaryota > Viridiplantae > Streptophyta > Magnoliopsida > Santalales > Viscaceae > Viscum > Viscum album. The sequence goes on along the minus strand of OY728152.1, from coordinate 1,902,899,297 downwards.
CTAAAAAATGAATAAAAAATCCATGTATAAAACATAAAATGATAAATAAAAAAAATTACCATATTTCACTATTCAAAAAAATCCTATAATCTAGAAAAATAACAAAAAATTCTCCCTACAAATATTATTACATGATAATTTTAATAAATGTCACTATTTTTTTATATAATTTTATAAATATGAGAAATTTAATTTTTAATTAAAAATTTCATTTATTTAAAAAAAATATTGATTTTAATATTATGTCTGTTTTTATAACCCTTTGGAAAATTATTTATAGTCCCACAATGTTAACATATAATTATAATAAAAAATATTAATTTATGAATCTACTTTATGATATAAAATTTTAATTTAAATAACATCTTGATTAGGAAATTTTAAATAATCATTTTTGTTTGCAAAAAATGAGAAAATTTAATTTATCATTTTTAAAACATTTAATTTCTTATTCTATGATATAAATTCATATTATTTTTCATTTATGAGATATGAAAATTTTCATTAAAATTTAATATGTGAGGCTATTATTCTAATGGATGGATGAACATTCCTAATGATCAAATTTCAATTCCAGTATTTTATTTTATAATTCTATTGATATATATTCCATAATTTCAATATATAAAAATTATTTAATTATAAATTTATAATGAATTTAACTATTTAATTCCAAAAAATAAAAAAATCATTCATTAAGTACCTATATTGCTACCTTAATCCACCAAAAATATAATCCTCCAAATTATTTCTCACCTATTAGATAAGTGAGGATACCATTCTCTCATAGATTTTTTAGATTACCATGCTGCTTCTTAAAACATGTTGTTTATCGACAAATCCATAACCTAATGAATGACCTTAATCTGAAAAACATTATCTTTCTAGTCAAGAGTATGAATAGGTTTCTTCTCACAATAAAGGTTCTCTTCTAGATGATCAAATTTTGATCTCAAGACATGAAATGAATTTGGAATATAATTTCTCAAAATCAAAATTAAAAAAACAAGGTATACCTGGAAAAATCATAGAAGAAGATCCACCAATTAAGCAACTGATCCATCATTCTCTATGATTTTATTTGGCCCCATAACACATGGACTCAACTTCTTCTTCTTACCAAAACACATCAAACATTTTCATGAAAAACATTCAGAAATACATCATCAACTACATCAAACTAAATATCCTTCCTCATTTTATCTACATAACATTTATTTCTTATCTAGGATATCCTCGGGTTTCACTAAATCATCTACGTGTTATCTTCAATTTCAACTACCAATTCTTATCCCATAAAATTTCATTGAAATACATTGACCCAAAATGATGGATTAAAACACAACATTCTATATAGTGCATCAAAAGATAGATCTGTATTCTAGAATGAAATTTGTTATTATAAGAAAAGTAGATAAAAGAAATATATTGACCCCACCTCACTAGTATTCCATTACAAATTCTAGTTAGATACAATAGAGAGAGGAAATACATATAACCTAACTATCTATTTATATTATAATTGAGAATTGTTATCTAAAGAAATAATATCTCCAATATTATGAAAATGTGACGATTTAGTTAGTTGGTGAAAAATAACCAAATATCATTTTTACTAGGGTATCTTATTTGAAACCCCACTATAAAATCTATGAATATATTTTACCATTTCTACTCTATCACTAGAAAAGGCTAAATCATACCATATGTAAATCTTTATTTGCTTTTAACTATTGACAAGTCAAACATATCATGGGATATTTTCAATATATATTCTCATTAAAACACACTAGTAATACTCTTGAATGTATCTATTCATCTTAGTGCTTCCAGGATGAACTAAAAATGTAGAACTATGTGTTTCACTTAATAAATATTTCTTCAATTGTAAATTACAAGGCACACATATTATCCTCCAAAATATTAACACCCAATATTTATCAATGTCAAATTTTGGAAACATTACATTTTAAACCAATTAATCATTTTTCTACTACACACAATTATTGTTTTTCACTTTTAAACGTTTATATGATAGAGATGATTCCACTTACACAAGGAAAAAATAGAGTAATTTCCTACAAACATAAGTCAAATCCAAAATTCACAAAATCATTATTAAATGGGTAATGTTAAAAATGTGACATGGTTAATGTATCATGTTGTTTTTTAAATATTGAATATATCACATTGATTTCTTTTCCTTTAAATAATTATAATTATAGATTAAAAACTCACCATTTTGGGGAGGTAAGGCCAAAACAAGGGCATTCTCCAGTCTTCTTTTTAATTCCTAAAAACCAACATGATATTCTCCTATACAAATAGATATAACTATAATTCATGGTAAATTAGATAGTGGGATAGATAATTAGTCAATGTTTTTTAAAAAATGTTTTGTATTAGCATGCTAAAAAAAGAAAATTGTGAATCTCTATAACATTTGTAGGTCTTGGCCATTCATACACGACTTTTTTTTGTGGAACAAAATATTAAAAATCCCTTTTACAATGTTCAGAAGAAAAGAATCTGTAAAAACAAAAAATCACATTTCTGAGATCTCTTATATAATTTATTTTTATGGGTTTTTAGTATAATCCTTAGATATTTTTCCAAACCCTCATAACTGTTTATATATTCCAAAATATCATCAATAAAATAATTAAAAAATATCTAAATACTCATGAAATATTTGATTTAGAAAATACATAAATTATAAAGAGAAATTTATTAAACCGAAGGGAATAATAAAATTATAATAACCATTTGTAGTATAGAATGATGTTTTCAGAATGTTATCCTCCTTCACCTAAAGCTGATGGTACCCAGATCGCTTGTCAATTTTGGAAAAATACTTACCTCCCTAGAGCTGATCAAACAATTCATTGAAATGAGTAAAAATGATTCGTATTCTTAATAGTGTTGTTTTTCAATTCCTTATAATTAATAAAAAGGCTCATAAAAACATATCCCTTTTTTAAAAAAATAGGATCACCCCTTATTAAATTACATAAATGAATAAAATAATTATATATAAAATCCTAAAAATTATTTTTTAATTAGAGATGATCTACTTGAAGGATTTGATAATGGGGTTTTAAAATAGGGTTAATATCATGTACTAAATAAATAATAAATTCAACTTTCTCATCATGTATAATATCAAAAAAATCATCAGGAGAAACATCCAAATACTCATTTACCACAAGAAAATCATTTATCTTCATAGTTCCATGATTTTCAATAATATGATACTGATAATATTAATTTCAATTTTTTATATATTTTTTATCTTCTTGAATTATTTAAAATGATATGGGTTCATTCTTGTATACAAAATGAGATTATTTATGAAAAAACACTTATTTAACTCTATAATCAATTTCACCTTGGTATACAAAAATTTAATCCATACCCAATCATACCACTCCATAAAAACATAAAATGCCCTTCTATATAATGACTAATCTCATTACATTTAAATCATTTCATTTTCTACATATCAAAATATTTCTTACAGCTACCATGATATTTTTTTAGCAATTATAAGCCATATTCCCAAAACATACCCCACCATAAACACTTTACAGACATAAAAAGACATTCTATATTGTGTTTTTACCAGAATTATCATATACAAAAAACATAATTTTACTACCATAAAACTTCAATATAGAATTATTTCCTTTTTATGCCACCTCAAACTCATTTTCTTCTCATTTTGCAATGAACATATGATCATTGGAAAACTCTATTTCCACCTTCTCCATGAATTATTCATGTTTTTCATCACATTTGAATTCCAATAATGAAAATTCAATTTGATATTTTGGAATCAATCCTGAGAAAATTGGTTATATAATACTATCGAGACTCCATATACAATTTTGTGTGTACCCTGACAACTGAGTGAATGTTTCTTCATATATAGCAACCAGATCATGATTTTTTCTCAATTATAACAATTTTTTTCCATCCTATATTGATTATCTTTAGGAAAATATTTCCCACGTAAAATATATTTTAATTCCACCCAATCCAAAACATCAATCTTTTCTCTTTCTAAAATTTTATTTAACATACATTACCACTATTCAAATTCAAATTAAAATAGAAAATTGTAGGAATATAATTTTGATTCCATGAACACCACATGGAATCCAAAATATTTTCTATGGTATTAATAAAACCTTCATCAACTAAAGTGTACTAAGATTAACTAAATAGAGGAGGGTGTTTCCTAATAAAATATCTCACCACTAACATATTCTTCTATGGATGATGTATAATATCTTGTGCATGGATGACTATGCCATTAATATCCTAAATAAACTATACTATTTCTTTAAAAAATAACTCCATTCCAATTCCCACCAGATCAAGTAGTAGATTTGAAAGGATATCATCCTCTCAGTTCCATCCTACTTCAGTTTCCCAATTTCATATATGAAATTTTTTATCACAAATATGTTAAATAAAAAATAGTAATAAATTATTTTTATATCATTTATACTTTAATAAGAAGTAAAACAATTTATAAGTATTCAATTAACATTATTCTAACTCCAAATGTTATCTAAACCATGACCTAATTCCCACAATAAGGACCCAAATTTAATTATTACATAATATAGTGATTTCAAATAGAATTAACTTTAATATATTCTAATAGATCAGTTTGGATTATTGTTTTAGATAATTAGGTCATAAATTATACATAGAAAATCATATATTACAATTTTAAAACTTCTACTCAATATACATATTTTCACAATATGAAACATTTAAAACATAACATTCTTTATTTCTGAAAAAAAACTTTATGAATTTAAAATTTAATTCATCCATTCCTTTACCCATCATCAAACCCTATAAAAAACATTTTAAAACATGGGATGAGCGCTAAATTCTTGTTAAGGTATTTATAATCGAAGAATAAAACCATTAGTATATGAATAAAAACATTTTAACAATGTTATTACCTTTACCCATAAGACATAATATTTTTAGCATACCTTATGAAATCATAATTTTCCAATAAAACATATGCAATCGTAACTAAATCATAAAATGTAAATTATGGCATCACTATAGTATCACTCATATACATAAATTATCTTTTTCCATTATATATGGATTAGACATTGGGGTCACATATTGAATAACATTAGTAGTATATTCCTATAGTCTATAAGGAGAAACCTAATCAGTTAACTATGTCCCATTACCCAACAAATTGGAGATCTATAATGGGATCAACTGGCATCATTTTATCACAGAACCACCAATCATCATAAAGTAACAAATAACCATAACATGATCCGAACAAATAAATATTTCATTAAAGAATATTCCATGAGGAAAATATATTTTCCATTTAAAAATTACTTTTCATTTTTAAGAACACACAAAACTATAAATGAAAAAATTTTATTTGAAGATAAACGTGTTAAATTATAAAAAAAATATAAAATCAATATGGTTTAATGAATTTGGGAGAACCATCTTATTCTATGTATGTAAAAATTATTTCATTAATAAAATGTTTTGAAACTTGAAATGATAATTTAAAAAAAAATGTCTGTCCTTATGCTGGAAAGCGTTCGATACTGGTATGTAATATAAAAGATAATAAAATTTGATTAATTAATTACTTAATTAAGATCCTTTTCATATATAATAAAATTTTTACAATTTTATTCATTATATTTAAGTCTATTCTGATGATCAATAAATATCAATCGTCCTTATAGGAGTGTTTATTTCATGGATTTATGGTCGGTTCCTTTGAGTATAATTATGAGTGTTCTTTTTAATTGGTAGGAAAAAACAAAAAATTGGAATGAAATGTTATTAATATTTTCCAAAATTTTAAATGATCCAGTATTTTTTCAGATATAAGGACAATTCATTAGATAAAACATTAATGATAAATGTTTGGTTTGTTTTTGGCGAGTTTTCTTACCACCACATATTAGTTTTATTGTATTTAATTAATATTTATATAAAGTAGTTATAGAAAATTACACATGTTACAATACAAGAATTAAAATATTTATTAAACAAAATAATGGTAATATTACCATCTTTGAATTTTTTAATAGAAAATTAAAATGTGTTGTTTATAAAGGCGGTAAATTTACATGCCACATATGATGTTATCATTTTTTAGAATACGAGGAAAAGTGAAGTCCTTTGAGGCTATATACACCATTAACAAAATAAAATTACAATATAAATATATATATGATATTTTATTCATCATGAATTTTTGGATAAGTTATGTGAGGATCATTTATAATGAGATAAAGAAAGAAAGATGTGTTTTAAAAGAGAAATAAAGATGATTTTACCTCATGAATATCATATCATAGAAAACATACTTAGAGAACATTGTTTAGGTAATTTTGTGATACCAGTATGATTCTAATATGGGGAATAGGTTTGGTAATGGAATTTGTAATAATTTATACAATCTTTAATGCTAAGAAGGTGTGAGGAGAAGTGGCGGTGAGGGTTTTATTTTTAGGGAGTGGAGATGGGTGTTTTGGATTATTTTCTTCATTTGATTATTCTTTTGGATTAAGATTATCAATAGTGTTGAGTCTCATTAATTTTTATAGTAATTAGTACATGTGAGATTAAACTAATGGATTATAACATCAAAAATGACTAAAAAATTCATGTATTTACCTTATAATGTTAAATACCGTAAATTATTGTATTTGACTATTCAAAAAAAATCGAATACTTAAGAAAAAAGAAAAAATTTACACGAACCATTTTTAATGTGCAGATTTCAACATGGATTATATTTTATGAAAATGAATTTATAATTATGAGATATTTAGTTTCTATTTGAATGCATAATTTATTTGAAAAATACTGAATTTAAAATTAGTATTTTTATTAAAAAACATTGAAATAATAATTAAGGTCCCACAAAATTTTATTATAATTACAATAAAAAATACTAATTTCAAAATATATTTTATGAAAATAAATTTTCATTTAAATCATTATTTCACTTATAAAAAATTAATTAATTATTTACATTTCACCAAAATACAAAAACATAATTTATCATAATTAAAACTATTATTTTCATATCCAAATATATTAATATATTATTTTTTCATTCATGAGAAATATAAATTTTATTTATTCTATTATTGGGGATGTTATTATTTTGTTGCCCATATTAATGTTCTTAGTGGATATCTTATTATTCCAATAGACTGGTAACTATTCTATTTGTATATATTACATTTTATCAATAAATACAACATATTTCATTATCAATTCATAATGAAATTAAATATTTATTTCAGGAATGAAACCTAAAAAATCTAAAAGTACATGGGTTGTTACAGAAATGGATGAAGAGGCTTGCAATTATAAGCCACAATTACATAAGGATAATGAACCATCATAAATATTTACTAATAAAGAGAGGAAAAACTGTCCAATGGCATTGAAATTCTTATATAGGTGATGAGATCACTATCTAAATTTGGAATATAAAAAAAAGTTGAATATTTTTACCATGGTGAGATTATATGAGTTTTATTACTGAGTACATAGTTTCTATACCAAAATATTTTTAGAAAAATATAATGAATTTGAATTTTTTTAACATTAATGTAATTATATCCCATTCAATAATACTGATATGAGAATTTTTAGATTGATTATCTCAATAGACTGTAATCCACAGTTGCTATGGTAGTCAAATCAGTTTTTGTCCTAAAACACCAACATTAAATCAATATTTCCCTTCAGCATGTAGTGTGTGTTGATATGGAAAATTATGGTACAATGAGGGAGAAATTATGAAAAATAACACACAAAAAACAATACAAAATTAATGGTTCAAAAACTCTTACTACCATGTGGCTAATTCATGATGTAAAATTGATGCGATCCTAGTACTTATTTTTGATTTTATTATTAATAATAATAAGTTAAAGAGTGGGGAGATTTTTCTAAACTACCATGTATAATAAATAATTACTTGAATAAAATAAGAATATTAAAATAATCATTTATGACCTAAAATGGATCTTGAATTTTGATCTCATATGAGCCATTTTCCTTTCCTCAAATCCAATATAAACCTACCTAGGTAGTCTCCTCAGATTAAATGGTTGGATTACTAATAGTTTCATTACTATATTTCTTATTTTGGTTTGGGAGTGTCCTGTATTTATTTATGAAGATGATAAATATTTTTTCATGTCCTCTACAATACATGATATTTTTGTATTAAATTTTAGTCAAATATTTTTTTTGTAATAACATGTTTCACATTGGAAAATGAACAAAAAAATTGTGAATATATTTTACTATGGAAAAAATTTAAATGTAAGAAAATAATTATTATATAAAGATATTGGAATAATAAAACTATACAATAATATTTAATTGAGAAATTTTATAATAATTTCATATATATATATATTCAAGTAACATGTAATTATTGTATGATGCATTTAAATAATATAAAGTAATATTTTATTTTTGGTGGATTTGTATAATTTAATATTTAGAATATAAAAAATTTATTGTCTAATTAATTAATTGAAAGTAATAGTTTTCATGTGACTTTAAATTGTGTAAATTGTAACACCACATTATGTTAATCCAATCAGAATTTTTCTCATTCTTAATTTTGTCCTTTTTTGGGTGCATTGTAGGATTGTCATGAATATAGAGCCTTTTCTGGTGAAAATGAACTAATGTTTTGGGATATTTGTTTGTTTGAATTAATATATTCTAGTTATAAATGTGTAAATGGATTTAGAGGGTTCTGCTAGAAACCAAAGAGCCTCAATTTCTTGTTCGGAGGTGGTATATTGAAAAATTGGTTGAATACTAGATACTAGAGACATTCATATTGTGAATAGGTTAAATGATGTGAATATATTGTACGGAAGATAGCATGAATCACATGTAGGGAATGAAAATTTTTAGGGCCTGGATACCATTATACTTTGTGAAATCTATTATCAATATTTTAATTAATCCAAATCAATTTATTATTAGTTTATATTTAAAATGTGATATTTTATGGCAGAAAAGGGATTCATTGAATCAATTCCATAGATCTAGAAGTATTTATCATACAATACATAATATTTTTTTTCATTTGGCTTCTAGGATTTCATCTAAACCCTTATTATGATTTTGGGGAGTTTTTTGGGATCTAAATCCTTTAGGATATCTCATTTCTAAATTTTATTTTGCTGTTGGTTCCGACTCATATCCTTGGTAAGTATACCTTCTTCTTATTTATTTTTTTGGTCTTGGATGTGGAATTTGATGTGTTTGTGTTTTAGATTCTTGTTCGATTGGTGTTTTCGAATGATGCATTTCATTTTCATTTCAACCTTTTGTTTCAATGTTTTATCGATGGTTTTTTATCTCAATATTGAAAGGTAGATAGGTTTCCATGTTTCTATAAAATTTTCTCTAAATCATGAATTGATATACAATGATCTTTATCAATTTGGGATTTTCATTTAACAATACTTTTATTTGTGAAATAACGAATCAATTAAATGTGGGAAATGATTTGGTAATTTTTTAGGAATAACATTGCTCATTGAGAAACGTAGGTGCATCAAAAAATGAATATCAATTACCGATTCTTGTGTGGAACCACTAGGGGTTAATTTTGGGATACTTAAAGACTATTGAAATACTCTATATTGATGGGAACCAACTCATTCCTAGTTTAGGATTCTTTTATTTCAAGTACATATTCTCATAGGATATAACACAAATAGAATGGTTTATCATTTATATTTTGTTTATCACATGTTTTTTATTAAATAAATATTTTCTCACATATATGGACTAGCTGTTTTTATTTTTATCCTCATTTATTCTTAAATTTGGTTAATATATTATCAATTTATCGTAAATAATGGACTGTCTACAAATGGATTCATTAATGATTTTTTTTATAAATTTGTTTTTCATTGCTATAAATATTTCATTATTTATATTAGAACTTATATAGATTCATTTCTGGTATCCTACATGGATATGTTCTCACACCCTAATATTTCCATTTTGATGTCATAAACCTTGTTTTATAGGAATCATGGAAATGGAAGAGCATTATGTAGCCTATCAGGTTCTCTTATTATCTATAGCCTTTGTAGTGGGATGGCTTGATAGTGATGGATGGTTACATGGAGACAATTTTATTCTAGACTGTTTTATTTTTATTGAATGGATGGATTGTCTTGGGTTTTAATTATATTGTTTTATCTTATTATTCAATATTGTACTATGGTTTTATGTTATGTTTTTTAAACTCAAGAACTATTTCCAATATTAATTTTTTATGTCACCATTTTAGATTTGACTAGTTTAACTGGTTTATTTAATAGGGGTTGGTTCATTAGAAATTGATATTATTGGGAATACCTAGCACATATTGTTGTTAAATATTCTTGGGCATGGTTTGGTATCTTTGTTGACATTATTTAGGACTATCATAAATCATATATTAACCATGGAAAAGGGGTCTGGCTAGCTCATGTCCATGAAATAATCCATGTTACCATGGTTAGTTAGGTATTTGTTTACATGATAGATACATGGTGGTTAACATTATGTGACTAAAACAAAAATAGGGTTTATTTAAATATTACTTTTCTTTTCAAAAGGAATCATTCATGTTTTATTAATTCCTAATTTTATAAAATTAAATTTTTTTAATACATTCATATTATTTCCTGGAGTTGGTACTTTGACTTTGGAATCTTCCAATGAATGATGTGAATATGTCAAGAAATTATTAAATAATGAATCATAGAAGATTTCTTATAAATGCATGTGAGGAATTTCCAAGAATGGATTAGAAAGAAAATCCTCTAATGACACCTCATTGGTAGAATATTTAGTCTATACTATTGATAATTTGGGCCATGAAAGTGTAGAGAACTGATGATGAGAAGTAGATCATGGATCATAATTTACAAAGGAGCATCAACCTGCCTTCCATGGTGAAAATTTATCATAGGAATTTATAGAGTGGATTGAGTTGATTGAGATAATGTTCAACATCATAAAAATCCTATAAAATACAAGGTTTGTTTAACCAAATATATGATGATGGGATGGGATGGATATGGTAGGATTTTATTGTTAAAGATATGTTCTATGAGTATATTACCTATGATTCATTCAAAAAAATATTCAACCAATCGTTTTATTATCAGTAATTATATGGGAAAACATATATTGGATTTTTTGAGCTTAGAGCAGTAAGATAATTCCTTTATAGAGTATTCCACCAATTTTGTTTGATTTGGTGAAGTTGGTAGTAGATCTAGTAACTAATAATTACCTGAAGGATTGAAGGTTTGAGTTGGGTTGGGAATCAATATCCAGTTAATGTTGATTCTCATGTTCCTTCTGACCTATATATTGGTAGTAGATAAGTTATCATTAGCAGAGTATGTCATATTAGGAAAAATAGGTTTGTGAGGATCTTCACTTGGTACTGTTGTTATCCAGGGTGAATCTTCTGTCAAAAAAAAAGGAAACATAATGGTAATACATTTTTCATCATGACCAATTTTTAGTGCATCACATGGATTGCAGTGGGTTTTTTCTATTAGTGTGGGTGTTCTGGTCATAGAAATACTAATTTTGTAGATTTTACCATGACATGTCATCATTGTGGTATATCTGGTCATCTAAAACATTTTTTGTAACAAGATATCCCTTGTAATTAAGGCTAGATCCACATTCACAATGCACTCACAGGTTTGTACTGATGCTTCTAAGGGTGGTGCGTGTTATCCTAAGGGTAAAAGGGATTTTCATGTTCCTAATAAATAATAGTGTGGGGATGAGTCTAGACATATTTATTTGGTAGTGTATTCACCTGAGGAATTTTATGTACATCCAGCCACAACTAGTGGAACAATGTTTATTTTGTCTTATATGTGGCTATATTTGTTTGAATCTAGTAATAATCATTATTTAACATCAGTAAATATACATGATGTGTTTGTATTGTGTTTACAACTTATACCATTCTTGTTGGAAATTTCAATGCATTTGGACAAGATGCCCTAACAAGGTTTCACATTCCCAAAATGTTGAGTGATGACAACATACCCTGAGGTGGAGTGAGACTTATTAGTTCTATAGATTGACTTATTTGACATGATTATTAACATGGAGGGGATAATCATTTCAAGGACATGATTGATTGTTATAGTCATTAGTTTCAGTTCACCACTACAGATGCGGTAAATCACGTTTTTCAGCATGAGTGGGATGCTTGATCAGTAAGGGATGGTCCTTTTTGTTCCTTATTATGGGGTAAAATCATTCCAATTGTCTAAAATTCTAATGGACCGGGGTTTTGGGGTCCATTAATTAGTGAAAATAAGATGTTTGAGGTGTTCTGGGTGGTCTGGAAGGCCATCTTAGCTTCTCGGTGATGCTTAAGACTCCTAGCGGTAGCCTGGGCCTACCGGTTGCCTGGGCCTACCTGTAGCCTCAGCCTACCTATAGCCTCGGCCTACCGGTATCCTCATCCTACTGTTATCCTCGGTCTACTGGTTGCCTCGGCCTACCGGTAGCCTCAGCCTACTGGTAGCCTCGGCCTACCGGTAGCCTCAGACTACTGAAACCCTTGCCTACAGGTACCCTCAGCCGACTGGTACCCTTGGCCTATTGGTAGCCTCAGCCTACCGGTATCTAGGGCCTACTGGTAGCCTCTGCCTACCGGGGACCTTGGGGTATCAGTAGCTCTGAGGTTTTTTTAGTAGCACCTCTTTTATGCACGAATTGGTTTTTAAACCATGTTTTGACCACTTTAATCCTGTTTTAAATCCCATTAATACTGATTAATTAAATGATTGGTTAGGTACCCCCCTTAATTGAAAAATCATGTGTTTTGTTCAATCCTTTAACCGTGTGTTCAAGAAAGGCCTGTAGGGAATAAGGAGTTGTCCGTTGATTTTAACTTTCCCAAAGGGAAGGTACCTTTTGGCTGGACGTGTGGGGTGGCCCAGCCACGTGGTCTACCCACGATCCCGCTTCTTCCGTGGTTTTGAGTTTTTCTCACTATATCTTAACCATCACAGGAATGTTGTGTCTCCATCCTTATAACCTAAAGGCATCTCTTCTATTTTAGTTTCTTGTTTTCTATCACCCAGCGCTCAGAGTACCCTTCCTCCCGACGAGTCGTACCCCTGTTGCAAAGTTTTCCTTGATCGCATTCCATGGATTTCCTCCTACTCCTAATTTCCAGTTTCCACATGAGGTCTCAACGTCGATCCTTGATCAATCATGTAAGGATCTTATCTTTGTATCTCCTCATTTTTTATCAGGTGGGGCAGGTTTTCTATGGTTCCCACGAGGTAGTTAATCAATTCTTTAAAAAAGATAATAATCAGTTAATGAACGGGGACAAGGAAGTTTGTTAATGTTTTTACATGTTTTTACCCATGCTTTCCCTATGATGTTTTTATAAATTTAATGGGCTTAAGCATACTGAAAATCATGGTCGTTGGGGGTCTTTGTTTTCACACCTATGCTATGCTCTGTTTTATGCATTGTCTGGAGAATGAGAATCATGTATGAATCGATTAAACACCTAAACTCGGCTATTGAATATGATAGCCCTTAATATTGTGTGATCACCCCAGTTGAACCAAATAATATAAAAAATTGAATTATGAACATTTGGATGGTTCAGATATGGTTGGGTGAACAGAGGGGCTGTGAATGGTGAGGTTGTAATGGCATGAATTTTTGCATGGCTATGGTGGTGTTTAGAAGTAGGGTTGCAGGTTGGGTTGTTAACATGAATTAAAGTGGGAAGATAATAATGAACAAGGTGGATTGGAAACGAATTAATGTGGGATAACCAATGGTTTTTTAGGTTTTTCTTTGGTTCCAGTACTTTGAGGGATCTCACTGATCCCTTTGTTGATGTGACTTCACAAGAGAACTGGGTGTGAATGATTAAATTACCCTATGGATTCCCTTCTTACTTATTGTTGTTTCATCTGTGATTGTGCCTGTTAGTTGCCCGGTAGTAAAGGGATTAACTCATACTTAACTGTTATGAATGCTAACTTGAACAGGGAAACTGGGAACTGTTTGTTGTGTGCCTATTTCTTAAGGCAGCAGTTCTTGTGAACCCACATGTATCTCTTTGAGGAGCCATAGGTTGGGCTGTGTGTTGGCGAATATATGTGTAACTGTATGTTTTTTGTTTAGTCACACCCCACCTGCGTTGGGAACTTAGTGTCAGACACCCTATTTCATGGGGAAGGGTGTTTCACCCTAGTTAATCTCCTTCCTACTCCCTCTTCCCTCATCTTTGATTGTCGGAGGAAACCATACACCCAATATTCTTCAGGTAGGTTTCGATTGGTGTGTTGTTATCCTAGGACTCTTCATGCAGGTTGTTTTCCCAAGAATCATCGGGATGAGGCCCATGTGTTTTCGGGTAGGGGTTTTGTTTATGGTTTGTTTTCCCAGGTGTATTCGGGATGAGGCCCTAGTGTGTGCGTGTAGGGATGGATAGTTGTGAGGCCCAGGTGTGTGCAGGTAGGGATGTGTGGTTATGAGGCCTAGGTGTGTGCAGGCAAGGATGGGGATGGTTGTGAGGCCCAGGTGTGTGCGGGTAGGAAGAGCGTGGCAGCGTCAGGACGTTTGCCGTTAGGGATGAGCAACTAGCTAGTGGGGGGAAATGGGGGTGCAGGGTACCCAAATGTTTTTTTCTTACTATTACCTTACTACTTGTGTTATTTGGTGAGTGTGGCCGGTGAGGCGGGATGGATAGATTCCTTAATAGATGTTGGTTATTCTTATTCTCACGGGATTTTAGGATGTATCCCCACTTGTGCACAAGATCTATAGGTTTTCCTATTGAGTATACCATGTATGCTCACCTTAAATTTACATTCAGTTTGCTAGGAGGACATCGGAGGCGGTGTGGGACCTTACTAGTCTAGATGTTGGAGTTGCTGTTGGTTGTTGTTGTTTTCTGCTTAGCCTTTTCTTTTCCATTTTGGTTTTGTACTGTGGAGTTTTTGAACTTTGTCCAGTTTTATTATTATAACATGCATATAGTTCGGTTTTATTTTGAGTTTTTTAAACATGGTGGTGTTTGGTGTTGACTCATTCATTATCCCAATACTGGTTAACTAAAAATGTTAATGCCTTCCATATTGTGAAAATATTACACCATTGGTGCTAGTCTCCAGTCTGGGGCCTACTGGAGGCCAGACTCCAGGGTCATTATCTCGTCTTCAACTTGATTAAGGAAGGGCGGGGACCTTTCTCACCCCTTCCATCATCTTACCGAAGGAGGGTCATGATAGAATGGTATCAGAGGAAGGATAAGGGATAGGATGTATTATGGAGTTAGGCACAGTGAGGATTGCATGGGATGGTAGGGCAACAATGTTAGGTGATCTAGGATCATGAAATAGTCCAGTGAGGACTGGTTAGGACACGAGATTTTAGGGCCCCCTGTGATCCGATGCAAGGACTCTAGACCTACCGAACAAACAAGTTAGGTTACACTTTTTGTAGGGTAGAGACCCTGGAATGGTACCTGCATCATATAGACTTGTGTTCCTATGTTTCATAGGTGTGTTGGGGATTTAAAAGGAATAAGTAGTCTAGGAAAATTTAAGAGCAATATTCTATACTATACAGGCTTAGGCATTCTTTGTTTACCATGAAAATATGGCACCCAGATGTTATCCACGAGCGACATGGGCGGTTGAGGCCCAGCGGATTGAGGATGTTTACCTGTAGAGGGTTGACCGAGATGAATAGGATGACTTGTGGTAGAGGAATTTGCACTCTTTCTAGCAAAAAATCCTCGAGAAGTATGAGGGCAGTGTTTTTGACTCAGTGATGGAGGGATAGCTTGAGGAGTTAGTAATCACCTTCTCTTTGTTCAATGCTTTGAGGGAGTACTAGGTTACATTGGCCATCATCCAGTTGAGAGGAGTAGCTTGTCATTAGTGAACATTGTTCCTGGGAGAGAAGACAGAGGAAGAGGTTTCATAGACAAGTATCAAGAAGGAATTTCGTGAGGAGTTCCACTTCTCTACGGTGAAGGATGAGAAGAGACAGGTGTTGCTCTCCCTTTAGCATGGAAGAATATCAATGAGGGAGCGGGGGATCATGTTCAAGGATCTCTTGCGCTATGCCCTGGATCTCTTTCTGGATGTGGAGTCTTGGTAAAGATGGTTAGAGGAGGCACTCTGTCCTTCTCTTCAGTACGCTGTCACTCCCTTCACCCTTCTGAAGTACCTATAAATAAAGAAGACGGCCGAGATAGTATAGAGGATTCACTATAAGGGAGGCACAACACAAGAGGGGAACCAGCTAGGTTTGAAAAAGGGGAGGACAGTCAGCAGTAGGTCTCCAGTGACAGGGCCTTCCAGGTTTCGACAAGCAGGGAGTAGGCCTCATCAGTTCTATCTCCAAGCTTCTGGCCCTCGCCCCTTTTTCAGAAGGCCGGGACTGAAGTGTTTCTCTTGAAGAGTTTTTGGTCACATCCAGAGCAGGTGTCCGACTCAAGCTCTATATGTTGGAGGTGGGCAGTTTCAGCACCCACCTCAGCAGCATCCATTGCCGGTGAGGCCTTTTCAGCAGCAGCAGAAGGCCCCTGGGCCTCTGAGGGATGATCTTGCGGGAGGAGACAGACACCAGGATCTGCCCAGGGACCTCAACCAGGGCTTGGTCGGGGAGGAGGTCGACAGCAGTGAGGCAGAGGAGCTGGGCGTGGAGAGTTTCACGCCACAGAGTTAGTATCCCTGGCAGGACCAGAGGTCATTCTAGTTATGATCAGTTTTTTTCTGCACTCTTGTTTCTGCCTTGTTTGATTCAGGATCTTCACACTCCTTTGTTACACCCAAATTAGCCCATGCTCTGGGTCTGAATTCCCATGATACTTTTTGTGCCCCTAGTATTGAGAACACCAGTTGGGGGTTCAGACCAGCGTATATTACTTTCTCCGGGGATGTAAAATGATGTTGGGAGTGCATCAGTCTCGTGTAGACTTTCATTCATTGCAGATGCGGCAATAAGATGTCATTCTAGGCATCGACTGGTAATTCTCCATGAATTCCATCATCAACTACTTTCAGAGAAGTATTGAATTATCCAACTAGGATGGATGATGTGTGGCTTTTGTTGGGGAGCAGAGTTATTCGGTGTGGATTCAACAAGTGGAGCCGCCCCTTTCTATGAAAGATGGGGTGTTAGTGTATTCTACTGATGTAGTAATTATTTATGTCCCATAGGTCATAAGAGAATTCCCTGATGTCTTTCCCGATGAGGTTTTGACTCTACCCCCTCAACGTGACGTTGAGTTTGGGATATACTTACAGCCTGGTGCCTGCCCGATCTCGATGGATATTTATTAGATGTCACCTTTTGAGTTGTGGGAGTTGTGGATTTAGATTTATGATCTAATAGAGAAGGGCTTTGTTCGACCCAATGTGTCATCGTGGGGTGGTCAATTTTTTTTATGAATGTAGATGGTTTTCTATGGCTTTGCATAGACTACCGGAGGTTGAACCGGGTGACGGTCAAGAATCTTACCCCCCTCCCGAGGATAGAAGATCTATTCGACCAGATGAGGGGAGCATGTTGGCTCTCTAAGAATGATCTTCGGTATGGATACCACCAGTTGAGAGTGAAGGAAGGTGATATCATGAAGACGGATTTCAGGTGCAGATATGGCCACTTTGAGTTTGTGGTCATGCCGTTTAGTGTTACGAATGCACCAGCTCCTTTAATGAACCTCATGAACTCTGTCTTATGAGAGTTTTTGGACCAGTTCGTTGTGGTGTTCATCAATGACATCCGTATCTACTCAATATCATAAGAAGAGCACGTTAAGAATTTTAGGGAAGTTTTAAGAGTCCTTCAACACCACCATCATTATGGGAAACTGTTTATGTTAATGTTCTTGATACGAGAAGTACATTTACTTGGACATGTAGTGTCTCAAAAGGGAATAACAGTATACCCATCAAAGGTCAAGGCAGTAATTTCATGGGCATCACCCAAGAATGTTGCAGAAGTTCGTATTTTCCTAGGTTTGGCAGGGTATTACGGGAGGTTTGTGCCCGAATTCTCTCGAGTTGCAGCTCCATTGACAACTTTGTCTAGAAGGGCTAGGCCTTCATGTAGAGCGACCAGTGCCAGACAGCTTTTGGCTACCTAAAAGAGAAGCTGGTTAGTGCTCCAGTACTCAGATTACCATAGGAAGGGGTATTGTTTGAAGTGTTCTATGATGCTTTTGCTCTTAGGTTGGGATGTGTGCTGATGCAGCAACATGGAGTGATCTCTTATGGGTATAGACAGTTACATCCTCATTAATGTAACTATGCCACCCATGATCTTGAGCTTGCATCTGTAGTGTTTACATTGATGTTTTGGCTGCATTATCTCATTAGAGAGTGCTTTGTGGTCTTCTCAGATCACAAGAGCTTAAGTTATGTATTTTCCCAGTGGGATATGAACTTGAGACAGTGGACATGGGTTGAGTTCCTCCAATACTACGACTTCAAGATCTCTTATACTAAGGGAAAGGGAAATGTTGTAGCTGATGCCCTGAGTAAGAAATCGCCGAATGAAGTAGTTCAGGAATCTGCAGATGCTTGGAGAGCGATGGAAGAGTTAGCGGCCTTGAATTTGGATGCAAGGGTGGAAGGTGGAAGAGGTTGTCTGTTTCAGATGACTGTAGTTTCCACTTTAGTGGTGTAGGTGGAAGAGTCTCAGTGGCGGGTCTCAGAGGTAGATGTGATATGAGATCATGTTTATTAGGGAAAGGCTCCTGAGGGATGGTCTGATGATGTCAACATTAGATGTTTTTCCATGGCAGGTTGTTTGTTCCGAAGCTGATGCGTAAAGGAGTTCTCTGTGAGTTCCATGGCTCTGCTTTAGAGGTACATCCTAGGGTCTCAAAGATGTTCCAGGCCAGAGGGGACAGTTTTGGTGGCCCAGGGTAAAGTGGGCAGTGGCAGAGTTTGTGGCTATGTGCCTAGTATGTCAGAAAGTGAAGGATGAACACTGTTTTCCTGGAGGGATGTTGTTGCCTTTGGATATTCCCGAGTATAAGTGGGATGAAATATCGATGGACTTTGTCATAGGGATACCCAGGGATTAGGGAGGCTATGATGCCATCTGGGTAGTGGTGGATCAGTTGACAAAATCATCTCACTTCTTAGTGATTAAGGAATCACGCCTGGTGTGTACCTTAGCCCATAGGTACATCGATGAGGTGGTGCAGTTTCACATGATTCCGAGATCTATTGTATCTGATCAAGACACGAGGTTTACCTCACGAGTCTGGAGGGGATTATAGCATTCCTTTGGCACCCAGATACGCCTTAGCAGTACTTTCCCCCCTCAGACAGATGGGCAGACATAATGGCTAATCCAAATGTTGGAAGACATGCTACGGGCATGTGTTCTGGATTTTGGGGGATCATGGTTATGACACTTTCCTCTGGTGTAGTTTACTTATAGAAATATCTTCCACTCCACTATCGGTATGACACCATTTGAGGCCTTTTATAGAAGGTCATTCCGTTCACCCGTTTGTTGGACAGAGATTGTGGAAGTAGCTGTTCTTGGGCCAGAAGTGGTGCATGGCACCACTGAGAAGGTTCAGCTCATGTGTGAGAGGATGAAGGTAGCCCAGGACTGGAAGAAGTCTTATACTAATCGTAGGAGGAGGCCCTTTGATTCTGAGGTTGGAAATCATTTGTTCTTGAAGGTTTCCCCTCAATGTGGGCATTGACAGTTTGGGAAGGGGAGTAAGCTCTCACCTAGGTTCATCGGACCTTTTGAGGTGCTGGGATAAGCTGGTGATGTGGCATATCAGCTGGCATTTCCACCTCAGTTGGAGAAAGTTCACAACATCTTTCACTTCTCCTACCTTCATTGATATCTACACAAAGACTCCAATGTCATTGATTGGGGAGGGTTAGATGTCAAAAATGATGCGACCTTAGTATAACAACTGATCAAGATTGAGGATCATAATGAGAAAGTGAATCATGGACAAATCATCCCCTTGGTTCGTTTGTTGTGGAGGCATGGTGGCCCCGAGGAGAGCACTTGGGAGCGGGAGGCCCATTTACGCATTCAGTACCCAGAGCTATTTTGACTTCTTTGTTGTTTTGTTCAGAGATGTGTTGAGATGTTTTATCATGTGCTTTAATATATAAAATGATAGTTTTTCTTAGCAATTAGATGATCTATTCCCTATTCGTAGTGGGTGTCTGAATGTGTGTTGATTGGAAAACCTGACTGGTAATCAGGACACATTAATGTGGATGTAGATTAAACTCGTGTGGGCGAGTCACTGCCGCCCAAAGCGGATAATATCCTGACATATAGGAAGGTACTCCCTAACTCATGTGTTGGACAGTGTGATCCTTGTGCTTGATGTGGATGCTTGGGGTTGATAACTCTTGGGGTAGTATTCTTGGATGTAAGGGGTGTTCTATTCTAGCTTTCAAACAACTCAGGTGTTTTCCCTTGGGAATCATCTTTAGAGGGTGGTTGTTTGGACCCCACTTTTACCATTCTGGATTGTTCTTATATTCTCGGGGACAAGAATTGTTTGACAAGTATCTGATGTATTGGCTAGGGGTTTTGGTGTCCATTACATAGTGAAAATCTGATTTTTGAGGTGTTCTGGGTGGTCTCAAAGGCCATCCCAGCTTCTTGGTGATGTTATTGACTCATAGAGGTGGCCTGGGCCTACCGGTGGCCTCAACCTACCGGTTACCTCAGCCGACTAGTCACCTCGGCCTACCGGTCACCTCGGCCTACCAGTGGCCTCAGCCTACCGGTCGCCTCGGCCAACCGGTGGCCTCGACCTATAGGTATCCTAGGAATACCGATAGCCTTGGCCTACCGGTAGCCTTTTCCTACCTTTAGCCTCATCCTACCGGTAGCATCAGCCTAGCGGTGACCTTGGGGTACCTGTAGCTCCACAATTTTTCCAATAGTGCCTCCTTTTTTCTAGAATTGTTTTTTAAATCATGTTTTGACCACTTTAATAATGTTATAAATCCCATTAATAATGATTAATTAAATGATTGGTGGGGACCCTCCTTAAATGAAAAATCTTGTGTTTTGGTCATGCCTTTAACAGCATTTTCAGAAATTCCTATAGGGCATAAGGAGGTGTGCGTCGTTTTTAACCACCCCGAAGGGCGGGGACCTTTTGGTTGGCCATGTATGGTGGCCCAACCATGTGGTCAACCCACGATCCCGCTTCTTTCGTAGTTTCGAGTTTTTATCTCTGTATCCTAACCATCCTGGGAATGCTGTATCTTATTCCTTATAACCTAAAGGCTTATATTCTCCATGAGTTTCTTGTTTTCTATCACCGTGCACTTGGAGTACCCATCCTCCCGATGAGTCGTACCCCTATTGCAATGTTTTCCTTGATCACATTCCGTGGAGTTCCTACTACTCCTGATTTCCAGTTTTCAAGTGAGGACTCAACTTCTATCCTTGATAAATCATGTATGGATATTACCTTTGTCTCTCATCGTGTATCATGCGGGGTGGCTGTTCTATGGTTCCCATGAGGCAGTTAATCAATTCTGTAATGATGATAATAACTGGTTAATGAACAGGGATGAGGAAGTTTGTTAATTTTGTTGCATTTTTTTACCCATGCTTTCTCTATTATGTTGTTATGAATTTAATGGGATTAGGCCTAATGAAAGTCACGACCATTGTGGGTCTTTATTTGCACACCTATGCTATGCTCTGTTTTATGCTTTGTCTGGTGAATGGGAATCATGTATGAATCAGTTAAACACTTAAACATAGATTTTTAATATGAAATCCCATAATCTTGTGTGATCAACCCAGTTGAACTAAATAATATTAAATATTGAATTATGAATGTTGGGATGGTTCATATATGGATGGGTGAACAATGGGGCTGTGAATGGTGTTGTTGGAATGTCATGAGTTATTGCGTGGCTATAGTGGTGTTTGGCAGTAGGGTTACAGGTTGGGTTGTGAACATGAATAATAGTGGGAAGTTAATAATGAATTGGGTGGAATGGTAATGATTTAATGTGGGATAACCAACTGTTTGTTGGGTTTTTCATTGGTTCAAGTACATTGAGGGATCTCACTGATCCCTTTGTTGATATGACTTCACAAGAGAACTGGGTGTGAATGCTTAAATTACCTAATGGTTTCACTTCCTGCTTATTTTTGCTTCATCTGTGATTGTGCCTGTTAGTTTCCCAATAGTGAAGGGATTAACTCATACTGAACTGTTATGAATGATAACATGAACAGGGAAACTAGGAACTGTTTGTTGTGTGCCAGTTTTCTGAGGCAGCAGTTCTTGTACACCTGCTTGTATCTGTTTGAGGAGTCATAGGTTGGGCTATGTGTTGGTATATATATATGTGTAATTGTATGTTTTGTGTTTAGTCTCACCCCACCTGCATTGGGAACTTAGTTTCAGACACCCCATTTCATTGGGAAGGGTGTTTCCCCTAGTCACTCCCATTCCTTCACCCTCTTCACTCGACTGTGATGGCTGGAGGCGTCCTTACACCCAAAATTCGTAGGGTAGATTTCAATTGGTCTGTTTTCATCCTAGGACTCTTTGGGTAGGTTGGTTTCCCAAGAATCATCGGGATGAGGCCCAGGTGTTTTCGGGGAGGGGTTCTGGTTATGGTTTGTTTTCTGAGGTGTCTTCAAGATGAGGCCCAGGAGTGTGTGGGAATGGTTGGATGGTTGTGAGGCCCAGGTGTGTGCGAGCATGTGCGGGTAAGGATGTGTGGTTGTGCGGCCCAAGTGTGTGAGGGCATGGATGTGGATGGGTGTGAGGCCCAGGTGTGTGTGGGCAGGAAGAGCGTGGAAATGTTAGGACGCTTTCCATTAGGGATGAGTAGCTAGAATGTGGGGGGAATGGTGGTGCGAGGTACCCGAATGTTTTGTTATTACTATTACCTTACTACTTGTGTTATTTTGTGAGCGTGGACGATGAGGTGGGTTTGATCGATTGCTTAATAGATGTTGGTTCTTCTGCTTCTCACGGGACATTAGGATGTCTCCCCACCTTTGAACGAGAGCAATAGGTTTTCCTACTAAGTATACCTTGTATGCTCACCCTACATTTAATTTTATGTTTCCAAGAGGAATTAGGAGGCCGTGCGGGACCATACTAGTATGCGCGTTGGAGTTGCAATTGTTGGCTGTTGTTTTCTGCATATCCTTTTCATTTCTTGTTTGTATTGTACTTTGGAGTTCTTGTACATTGTTCAGTTTTATTATCAAAACATGCATGTATTTTGGTTTTCTTTTAAGTTGCATATACATGGTGGTGTTTTGTGTTGACTCATTCTTTCTCCAAATCCTGTTTAACTAAAAAGGGTAATGCCTCCCATATTTTGAAAATGATACACCCTTGGTGCTAGTCGCCACTCCGGGGCCTACTAGAGGCGGGACATGGGGGTCATTATCTTGTCTTCGAATTGAGGAAGGAAGGGTGGGGACCTTTATCGCCCCTTACATCATCTTTCTGAAGGCGGGTCGTGATATAAATGATTCATGATACTATTAATCCTTGTTTGGGATTAATCTAAGTATGGTGGTGTGTGAATACCCTTATGTATTTCTAGAATATATTATTAGTCTACCTCTGAAGATATAGGTTGATTTTACAATATGTCATCCACCTAATATGATTCCATTTTATATGTTATCATAATATACGGACCCTAATGAGCAGGTAGAACTAATGGTATAGTTTTTAAATTTTGTTGCCAATTTTTTTTTTCTTACTAGCATGTCATAGTGGGATTCACATATACTCATTTATAAGAAGGTAGATTGGAGACTCTTACATTGTATTAACTATTAGAGGTAAAATAAGGTGACTATGAAGAAAAAATATCACTTTCTCGTGATTGATTATCTCTTTGATCAGCTTGGAGAGGCACACTAGTTTCCAAAAATATACATTGTTTAAGGGTACTACAAGTTCAGAGTCTCAGAAGAGTATATAACTAAGTCTATTTTTAGGAGCCAATATGTGTATTTCATGTTTTTGGATATTCCATTAAGATCAACTACACATCATATTGTTTTTATGGAATTGATGAACCGGGTTATACACTAGTTCTTGGGAAATTTTATAATGGTATTTGTGGATGATATTTTGGTTTACTCGAACTCATAGGATGAATGCATATACAGTTTAAATATAATTCACATGGAATTTTGGAAAAATAATATTAATTTTATTTTTATAAAATACGAAATTTGGATTCAAGAAGAATCATATCTGGGTCATGTTATATTTTTTAAGGGAATCATAGTGTTTTTTGAAATGGTAGAGGTAGTTATTTACATAGAGATAACCCAAAATGTGATTGAGAATTTATGCGTCTTAGGGATGGCTTGTTATTAATGGGATTTTTTATGAGATGTTTCCACTAATTAATATCCAATGAACCCATTAATTTTAAGGGTTTAATGTTAGATTGAAATGAAAAGTGATAAAGATATTTTGAGGAATTTATGGTGTGATTTACATCAGTTCCAGTTTTAATTATTCTAGAAGCAGGTATTTGTTTTGATGATATATTGTGAATTGGTTTTGTGTGGGTGTTTATGAGGGGAGACATGTTGAAGCATATGTCTCTTAATAAATATGACCTCATGGGATGAACTTACTTACCCATGATATCATCTTGGCTGTAGTTATGCATTTTGTCAAATATTAATGTCGGTACCATTTTTGGGAATGGTTTATAGTATATTCTGATTATAAAAACCAACGATATACTTTCACTCAGAGGGATATGATCTTTCTAAGGAGGCACTATGAGGAATATCTCCCAAAATTTGATTTAAATATTTCTTGTACTCATAAGATGATAATATAGTCAATAATGTACAAAGAAAAAAATTAATGATAGAGTTTGTGTAGAATTAGTGAATGAGTGGTCGTTGATGAGTTCATTTTCCGGGATGTTCATGGGAAATGGAAGATGTTGGTGGGAAGTTATTACTGGCTTCGATGAGGGTTGAATCATCATTTAATGAGTGTGTTTGTAACATGATAGGGTTTTATCAATTTTTTTTAATTTTTATGATTGATAACGTTATGCACAACACCAAGATTATCTTTTATTCCCTGAAACCCTGAGTTTGAAAAAATTGTGACATGTTCTTAAAATATTGTTATGATAGTTATAACCTAGATTTTAAATACTGTGTCATCTAAAACAATTATGAATATAATATCCATTATTTTATTTAATTAAATATTTTATGGATATAGAAAACATATGCACCCCTTTGGTTTTATTATATATAATTTTATTTAAATATCTATTATGTATCCTTACAGTCGGTAATATATCTATTGAACAATAATCACATGACTAGTATAAATATAATGGTTTAACAAATCCTTTCCGAAAAGGAAAAGGATGTGATGGCATCAACCTGTATGACCATACACTATATAGCACATTTATTAGAGCTTATAGAGGAGATTGAATTTTTGGGTTTTTCCATATACCAATCGCATTTTGAGGACCAACAACATAATCCTGAGAAAATTGGTTTACAGGAAAATTTCATGTTCATCGAGATCACATCCCAAACCATGTTCACCAAATGACCTCATGAAATCCCCACCATCACACACAATACTCTTAGGGTGTATGATGGTGTAATAAAGGGATATCTAACAAGAACCTAGTATTGTGATTATGTTAATTTTTTTTATTGAATAATGAATATACTTCCAGTCTATTATTGTTACTTGTTAAATGGTTTTAAATCACAAATAGTATTTTTGATTAATATTCAAATTCAATTAAGAAATCTATTTTTTATGAATTAATGGATTATTGAAATAAATAATATGTTAATAAAATATTAGTTTTAAATTTTTTTTTAAAATATAAATGATTATATTATTTTTTTGATGTCAAATGTAATTTTTGTTAAGGTTTGAAAACTATTTTTTTCCAAACCCAAATATTTTCAATAAATGTGGATTTTTATTTTAAAATAAACATTCAAATATCTAAATATGTATTTATATAAATTAAATATCATTTTTGGAATCAGGATGTAAAAATTTTATAATAGTGAATCTTTCAAAATATTATGAGACATTTTATTTTTTGGGTAAAAATTAAATACTGTATAAATATTTAACATGTTTAGTGACATCATAATGAACCAATAAGAATATAATAAATTACTAAGATGGTATATTTATCCAAATATTGGTCTTTTTACTTTAAAATATTGTAATTTTTTTATTAGATTCATTTTATAAAGCATTAGTGTATCCTCAATGACATGTAAAATATTTTAGGATTTTAAAATTACTTCCTTGAAAGTTTAATTCACCTCCACATAGGCATGAGAAATGATTTAATATTTTCTACCCATAGCCTTATAATATAATTTTTACCACTCCCCTTTTCTAGAAGCCATGAAAAAATCCATGGGATGGTTTTTGGTTATAAATATTTTTGATCATAGTGTCCAAAACCAAAATAATAAATAATTCCTCCACGTGTCCTATATAAACTCACCAGAGCACCCATTCCACTCCACTCATACACTTTAATGCCAGATCACCCTCAACTTACTTACTCCCTAGAGTCCTCCCAATGCACCCCCAGTCACTCATGAATCATCTACCAATCTTTTGCAGTCACAGATCCAAGTAAGGGATCTTCACCTTTCACTTCTCCTTAATATTAATGTATCTTATTTGAATGTATTTCATGTAATTTCAAATGGTTATAATGTAATTGATTTATAATCACAACATTACTGAAAAATTGATGTTCTTTAAATTTTTTAACATTTATCCTCCCCCATTAGGACCCCTAACTAAGCCATTACTAATCCAAAATTCTGTAAGGCATCTCTCTACCCTTTTTATTTAAGAACCTATTTTATGTCATGCCTTTTAATTTTAATTTTAATGATTAGAGATATGTTCTTACATAACTAATTATTTAAATTTGATTTACAAATTATGAGATCTCCCCGTCTGATCCTCAAACCGCCCTATATTATTATTTAATCCAACCAGTTACTATGCTGAAATTACATAAGAAATCTCCCAATATCCTTTGTTCTTTAAGAACCTATTTTATGTCATTCCTTTTTAATTTCCATTTTCAAGATTTAGGATATTTTATTTTAAATTCTATTACAATCCATTATATATATATATAATAGTGACTTTCTTTCACTCCCATTAATCCCCCTTATGATCTTTTATGTCCACCAATTACTATCACAAAATTCTATGAGGGATTTCTCTACACACATTTTTATTCAAATAATTTCTTTTATATTATGCATCAGAAATTACATTTCACATGTTAAGATATTATGTTATATGATCACTTAATTTCCATTTCATGTATAAATTATGAGAGACCTCTTTCACTCTCATCAACCCATTTTATGAATTTCTATAGGATGTTTTTATGCTACCAAAATTGCACTGCGATTTTCCATGCCAAAATCATCATGTAGTGAATACCATACCCATTACTATATAAAGGGTATTAAACTTTTTTCATATATAATTTTTTATTGAAGGCATATATATATATATGTATTACAAATTCCGTTATCATATAATAAATGATTATGTTGAATTAATCCCTGTTATATGATCTATGTGGCACACTTAAGAATGTGTTTGAAAAGATTATGAAGGGTGCACCCTGATAGTGCTCTAATGCATTGGTTAAGGTATAGAATCATGATACGTCATGTTGGGATAGGGTATTACCTTATTCCATTACAGTAATTTTTTCCACCATGTTGGGATAGGGGCTTAAATGATACATTTTTGTTAATGATGTAGTTATTTAAGATTTTTCACATTTCCATGTTATGAAAATCATGATATATCATGACTTTATGTTCATGTTTCTCTTATTCTCCATTGATACACCTATTTCATAACATTTATTTTATAATTTTTGTTATCCCTACATTACTACCATATTACGAATTATAGATCAACCATTTCTAATGTATATCCTCATGTTATCCCGTGAACTACTAATTTCAATTTAACATTGTGGTCATGTAAAAGGTGTTTCTAATAAAGATGTCTATTTTTAGTTTTATGTTTTTATGTAATGTTACAAAGCCCCAAAGACACTATATATCCTTATATTCTGAGTTCTATTATGTTCATGTTTATGTTATTAATCATGTCTAAATATGAAATAAAGAGAAGGGTTGTTATAGATGGTATTAGAATATATGTTTATTTATTTTTAGGGTAAGGATTAGAAAGCTATAGTGAAAGCATTAGGGATAAGACTATGTATATGAAAATAATACAAAGATTTTTTTAGTATAGAGTATTTTTTTATCAAGAATATACATCAATGTCAAGATATGAACAAGTATAGGTGGCTATATCACATATGTATCAAGGGGTAAAACCCAAAAACACATCTTTGAACTAGACTCGAATGGTAATTGGTGCATGAAAATGGGCCTTACTGCACTCTTGGTACAACACTTCCGATGGATATGCTTGGGTAAATTCATAAGATTAATAAGAACCATTATGGTGGAAATAAAAAAAATCACAAATGAATATATGTAAGGAAGTATATCATCTATAACATTGATAAAATCTTATAAATTCATAAGTTAATGAGATAAATTTAATTTTTAGGTTATCCCATTTTTTCATTGGATTTTTCGTTATGTGTTTTATTGTTTAAAATATTTACCCCAAATTTTTATTTTTATTCTAAACAATGGTTGATAATAGGTTGAATTAGGTTAACAGTCGATGAAAATGGAAATGTAATGACTGCCTAAAAGAGATTCCCAATCAAATGAGTGCTCTTGTAAGAGATGTTGCAATTTTGAAAAACTAACTATCAAAAATCATGATTAATAATTGGAACACTGTTTAATTCCCAAGGAAATCAAAGAAGAGGATATTGAAATCTCACAATACTCCATATGATGAAGTTGACAAGGGGAAGAAGTCCTAATTACCTTCATGCAATAGGAGTGGAAAGAGACACCAAAGGAAATTTAACAATGGGATTGAGAGATGTTTTAAACATGGAAAGGTAGGGCACAAAGTATCCAATTTCCATAAATAATGCATAATGTGATTGATAGAAACAATGTTCCATCTAATGAATCATACATAGTTCAATTTCATAAATGAGGAGAAGTCGGGTGTTGGCCAAGACAATGATCTATTGCATGGGAAGAGAAGTATGATGGGAATCAACAATCACTATGATCAAGGGAGGATGGAAATTCATATTATAATATTGATAATGATGAATTAATTACATGTAACCACTATGTAAATGTAGTGTATTTCCTAATGAATTTCAATTCATTTCCTATTAGTATATCTTTTTTTTTCTAAAAACATTTATTCCCCACCTCATACGATATTAAATCATTGGGGAAGAATTTTTTGAGTATTGTATAAATTTTTTTGTGAGAATGTTCATCTAGAAAATATTATAAGTGTCCTTTTTATGGAATTTGATGAAAAAAATGAATATTTCATTTCCTATGACTTAATGAATATGAAAATTCATTAACAAAACAACCCTACACATGATCTACTGTTGGCAACTGTGATATGTAAATTAAAAATCTGGTGGCACTATCTCTTTGGAAGAAGTATGAAATATATAAGAGTCAGAAAATTTTCAAATATATATTATTACAGAAGGATCTGAATATGCACGAATGATGATGGTTAGAGATCATCAAGGATTACGACCGTTAAATACATTACCACCATGGGAATTCCAACAAGAAGGTATATTTAAAAAGTAAAAAAAACCTACAATTATATCGTGTATGAGAATATAAAAGGATACAATCTTCTTATATTTTTTGAAGATGGATATAATAATCATAAATAAGAGAATAACACCAATTCATTCAAAAATAATTGCCCAACCATATATTTTCGAAATCTATAAGGATGCCCAAAAAGATGATGTGGGATTTCCAATGAAAGATGAAACAATTAGGAAAGGTAAATCATTGGAGTCAAATGTTAAAGAAGAAGGCATTTTGAGATTTGGGTTAGGATTATTTGTTCCATCAAATCCAGAGTTAAAGAAATATCTTTTGGTTTGTTCACAAAGTTCAAATTACTCTATTCACATACTAACAAGATGATATATCAAGATCTCAGGGAGAAATATTAGTGGGATAACATTAATAAAGGGATTTGTAAATATACATTAATGTTATTGGTATGTCATCCATTGAAGGACGAGAGGTTGTAGTCTAAGGTGATGATGTAACCATTACCCATACCAATGTGGAAATGGGAAAACATCACCCAGTTTATTTTAATTGGACATTCAAAGATTGCCAGAGGTAACAATATTGTTTGGGTTGTGTTGGATCATCTTAAAAATACATCATAAATCATTGTGATTTTAGAGGATTTCTTTTTAGATCCACCTTCATGGATATACATCTGATAAATGATAAGGCTACATGGAGTACGACTATCCATTGTGTCTAATTGAGATCTTATTACCCACTATGTTCTCAATGAGTCTCCAATACACTTTGAAAAATTATTTGAACTTAGTCATGACCTATCACAGTCAAACTAATGGCAAATCTAAGTGTACTATTCATACAGTTGGAGATATGTTGATAGTTTTCTCAATGTACTTCAATTGTGGATGGGACCAACATCTTTCTTCACTGGAGTTCTCTTAATACAAAATTTTCCACACAAGTATCCAAAATTCTCATTATGAAGCCCTTTATGGGGAGAGGTGTAGAACACTATCATGTTGGGATGACTTTGGGGAACAAAAACATCTATGTTTAGAAACAATCAATGAAATATTAGAAAAGATTAAGACCATCCAGTAGCACATCAAAGCTACCTGGAGTGAACAATATAGCTATGCTGACAGTCATTGATGAGACATATATTTTGATTTTGAAGACATGGTATTCCTCATCATATATCCATGGAAGAGAGTTATGAGATTTGGGAATAAGTGAAGGCTTAGTACAAGGTATATCATCCCTTTTGAGACCATTGATCGCATCAGAGTAGCAGCCTATAGACAAGAACTCCCTCCTAGCATGTATCTGGTACATGTTTTATTCCATGCATCAAATATAAATATGTACAACCCAAACCCTTCACATGTACTAAATCTCAAGGTGGTACCATTAGAGAATGACCTCTCGTATGAAAATATGCATGTCAAGATCATAGATCGTAGAGAAAAAGTTATACAAAATAATACTAATTCCCTCACCAAAGTATTGCGGAGAAACAACATGTTTGAAAAAGTGTAATGGGAACCAGAGGATGTGATGATGCCTAGTTATCATCATCTATTTTATTTTGGGTAAAGGAAATTTCAAGATTGAAATTTCTTAATGGGGGAAGGTTTTAGTGACCCAAACTATTATGAATACAATTATCTTTATTAAATTTTGTTATACATATGATAGATATAGAAAACAAATGTTGTCCTTTTGATTTATTATATCCAATTAGATTTAAATGATTATTATGCATTTTTACTATTGATAATATATCCATTGAATAGTGATCACATTACTAGTATAAAAATATTTTTTTATCAAATCCTATTGGCACAAATAATGATTGTGATATTCTCAACCAGTCTGACCATACCTTACAAAACACTTTTATTTTAGTTTTTGGGGGAGATATAATTTATGGGATTTCCCTAGAAAAATCCCAAACCAATATCCAATAACTTAAACATGAACGAAACCATATACCTGAGATGTTGAAGCTTATTGAGATCACTGACCAAACCATGTTCCCGGAATAGCCCCATCGAAGCCCCACCACCACACACCTTACTCGTAGGGTTTACGCTGATATAAAAAGGGATATGTTATATGAACATATCATTATGATTATGTGAATTATTTTTTATATAATAATGAATATAATTTAATTCTTCTATTGTCACATTGTAAATGAATTTTAATGCTCAAATAGGATTTTTGGATTATAAACAAATTAAGATAAGAAATCTATTTTGATGAATTAATGGATTTTTGAAATATATAATATTTTAATAAAAATATTATTATTAATTTACTTATATTAAATATAAATAATCTTAATATTTTTATGTACTCAAATGTAATTTTTATTATAGTTTAAAAACATGTTTTCTCAAAACCTGTAAATTTTCAATAAATATGACATTCTATTTTAAAATTGAAAATTGACATATTTAGAAGAAAAAAAATAGATAAATTGAAAATTATTTTTGGAATCCAGAGGTTGATATTATATAATAGAGAATTTAACATAATTTTATGAGACAATCAAATTTTCTGGTTTACATTAAAAACCTTATAAATATATATTGTCTCTCAAGAGATCATAATGACCCATTAGTGATGAAATAAAATAATATAAAATTTATATTCATCCAAATATAATATTTTTATTATAAAATAATTAATTTTAGGTTTATTTTATTTATTTTATAAATCCTTAGTGTATCCTGCAATGATTATATACTATTTTAATATTTTAAAATAATTTCCTTGACTATGTCAATTAAATCCACATAAAAAAGAAAATATATTAACATTATCATCCTGTAGCCTTATAAAATTCTATATTACACTACTATTAGTGAAAACCCATTGTATAAACCCTAGGATGGGTTGTGGTTTTGAATATTTTACTATGTAGTGTCTAGAAAAAATTAATGAATTCCCACACCTATCCAATATAAACCCACCCACACAGTCATTCTTCTTCACTAAAACTCTTTGATGGTCACCCATCCTCCACTTCAAAAATCAACATAGTATTCTGAAGATTCCCCCTATTTCCCATGAAAACTCTCCCTAGTCATTAGAGTCACATATACATGTATGGGATCCCCATTTTCCTCTCCTTTGAAATTCAATCATATTATTGGAAAGTTTCTCATATAATTTATAATGGATATAATTTAATTTATTTATTATCATTACACTACTATGAATTTGATTTTATTTAAATGTTGGATCATTTATCCTTTCCCATTTGGTCCCCTACCTAAGATGTTACTATAAAAAATTCTATAAGTGTTATCCTTCTCTTCCATTTCTTCTAGAACCTCTTTTATGTCATGCCTTAAAATTTCCATTATCATGATTTAGGATATGTTCCTACATACCTCATTAATTTGAAATTTTATGTGTACATTATGGAAACTTCATTTCACTCCCATTAATCCCCCTATGATCTTTTGTTCCCACCCATTACTATTCCAAAAATTATCTAAGGTGTCTACCCCTCTCTATATTCTCTAATAATCTCTTATATATAAATCCTTTTAATTTAAATTTTCTTTATTTTAGATATATTCTTACATAGCCCATTATTTTCCATTTGATGTATACATTTTAGTATCTTCCTTTCCTTTCCATTGATCTCTCCTATGATCTTTTAAGTCCATCGGCTATTATGCTGAAATTTCATAATGGATTTCTTTCTTCTCATTTCCATTCAAGCATTAGTTTTATATTATACACATAAAACTCAATCACACATTTTGTGATATTAGGTTTCATGATACCCTATTATCCATTTAATTCTTAATGATGACATACGCCTTTATAACTCATCAACACATTTTATGAATTTTCAAATGATGTCGTTGTGGTGCCGAAATTGCACTATGATTTTCTTTACCAAAATCACCATGTAGTGAATACCAAACATATTTTTCTATTGAGGGTATTCACATTTATGAACATATACTTGTTTATCTAGGACGTACTTGTATGTATTACACATTCCAAAACCATGTAATAAATAATTATGGTGAATGTATCTGTATGATATTATCTATATGGCCCACTTAAGAATATTATAGAAATGATTATGAAGGGAGCACCATAATTGCACTCTAATTTATTGTGTAATGTTTAGTATTATGATACGTCTTGTTGGGAAATGGGATTACCAGACTTTTGTAGGGCATTTTCTGTCGTGTTGTGATAGGGGTTTACCCAATTCCTTTTTGTTAATGATGTCATGTTTTAAGTTTTTTCCACATTTCCATGTTATGAAAGTAATGATATATCATGCTTGTATGTTTATATTTCTCTTATTGTCCATTTATATTTCTATTTCCAAATATGTATTGTATTCTTCATGTTATGCCTTGATTACTCCCTTGTTGGGATTCATATATCACTTTTTTCTAATGTATGTCCTCGGGTTGTCCCATTCAATGCTAAGTGCGATTGAATATTATGGTCAAGTATTATAAGTTTTTAATAAAGATGTGTATTTCATGTTTTGAGTTGTTAGTAATGATCCTAATACCTAAATACACTATACCTCTAGTTCTTCTTCATTGCATTAAGTAAAAATCTGTGTAATAAATCACATTTAAATAGGAAATAAACAAAAGTGTTATTATAAATATTATGGTATGAATAGTAGTAACAAATTTATAAAATATACATATAAATTACCTACTAAATATAATTTCTATATAAATTATTAGTAAAAAATCAATGAATTTTTAGTGAAGTGAATATATGTATCAAAAAAATGTTTTTTGGGAAAAAACTATATTTAATTTTAAATTAATATATTATATTCATTTTTGAAAATATACTTTGTAAAATTAACTATATTTTAGAATTAATCATATTAGAGTTATCATACAGTTCATTTTTTGGAATTTTTATAGAAAATAAAGATTTTTAGTGAATAGTGAACAATACTAATGTTTTCAAAAACTATCAATTATTTTTAATAAATAAATTAATTTAAATGACCTAGTATGTCTAACAGTTGATTATTTATTATTTAATTATATTTAAGGTAATTAATTAATTTTTAATCAAATTTATATTGGATAGTAGTATAAGATTATTTTTTCATTTAAAAAGGGGGTTTTCTAGAAATTTATTTAAGGTGGAGAATGTTTCTCCTTCATAATAAATTAAAATAATCACTAATGTTGGATTTTAAATTATATGTATAGATTATATATAAATACTATTTAATTATGATTCATACAAATATTATTATAAGATTTAGAGTTAATATAAATCATTGTTTGCTAGAAAACAAATGCACTACTCGAAAACGTGCTTTTTCATTGTATCAACAGGTTTTATTTCAAATTTTAAAACTAAAATTTTATATATTTTATTTTTTGAAATAAAATTTATTTTTAAAATTATATTGTCAAAAATATTAGAGGGTGATGTTTTTATAATTTTATGACAATATTATTTTTTTTATAAAAATAAAAATTAAGAATTTTAATTGAATATAGTCCAATCTATTAAATTATTTTTTATCGACAATATTATAATTTAAATTAATATTAATGTTATTTTAGATCAATAATATGTATATAAATAAAATTTTCATCATTTTTATCAATTTTATTTTGAAATTTGAAATAAAAAAATTGTATTCTTTTTGAACATTTTCTCTTTATAAACCATCATTCTCATCATGTCTATATGATAAATTTGAAATTAAATTTTCCAATATCTGCTAATATAATATAGAAAAATGGATTCGATATTTAGAACAATCATATTTAATTTTATCTTGTTTTTCAAACATAATTGTTTAGCAAAATGAATATTGATAACAATAAAAATTATTTATCACATTTATGGTTAAAATGGGTTTACCATGGGGTTAAAATAAGTGAAAAAGGGATAAATGACATTAAAACATATACAAATATGTTTTATATATTAATATATACTTATTATACTTCCCAATATCTAATATATGGTTATTTAAGAATCATTTTTCTTTACAATGACTTCATTATTTTGGCTTATTTTGGGATATTTCCAAGTAGATTCCAAGAGGGTTTATTCCCCCAATTTATAAAAGGCCCCCATAAAACATCAATATTTTTCACCTTAAAACATTTTTTTATAACTATACCTACCCAAATAACTTTTTTTATTCCCCTATATCATCCTTAAAGACTTATTTTTGATAAAAATCCAACCAATAATGGCTTTTTCTGATATCCTAAGGATACCTGAAGATGACGCAACATTAATCAATGAGCATTTTTGTTTTATTTATTCCTCCAAAACATTAAATTATTATTATAATGTTATTATATTATAATCCAAATATATTACCCATAATAATATGTAATTATGTTAAGGTAATTACCTAAAACCTTCTCCACATACATCAAATGGATTACCAAATCACTGTTCTTGTATAAGAAGAACTACCGCCTCATGAAAAAATGTCATTCATTTTTCAATTAATAGTACCCAATGATAGAAATAATGAGGCTTTTATTATTTATATATTTTATTTTGGATACTAATATAGATCTAAATTTTTATATCACATATACCCTTATACTACCCATTTTATGAGAATATGATAATTTTTCTCGTGTGTACGGTGGACTCTCATATCACGAAGTGATTTGATTAATTCTTGATTTTCATGAAAGGTAATGAAGATGGGTTTTAAAAATGTATATGATTTATATTAAATAAAGATGATTATTTTCTGATATTATATCAGTGATATTTATTTCATTCAATCTGACAACAAAATGGAAACTATGTGTATGCGTACATACGATATATTGTCTCCATGAAAGATGTATTTCATTTTCCATCATAAAATTTTATGGATTACTCTAAATAAATATATTATAAAAATTTATAATATTTTCATTATTTTTAACATTATTTAGATTGTAATGGCCCTGACCTTTCTAGTCCATTTCTTTGTAAAAATGTGGTACTGGAGGTGTTCCAGTAGGTCAAGGTGGCATGGATTTGCGTTTGTGTGGAATTTTAAAAAAAGATAATCGGAAATAGCTTTCTCACGATTGGTGCACGGCTTGCCTATACCGTGTGGACAAACCATGCAAGGTTGTTATTGGAGGTAGTGGCTAACGCATGGTTTGTATAACCGTGCAGACTAACTGTGCGAGGAGTTTTTGGAGATGTAGAATCTAACGCACAGTTAGCGCATGGTTTGTTAAACCGTGCTTACTAACCATGCAGGAACTTAAAGTTATATCCTAAATTTGTGGATCTGAACCCTTGTGCCTTTAAATGGTTCGTTTAAGCCCCTAAGAGGCCATAACTGGAGATTACCCTTCCTTTGAGGTAGAAGAACCTCTCCCAATTGTTTTGGAGGTTATC
The DNA here is from genome assembly GCA_963277665.1 of Viscum album. Lineage (NCBI taxonomy): Eukaryota > Viridiplantae > Streptophyta > Magnoliopsida > Santalales > Viscaceae > Viscum > Viscum album. The sequence goes on along the minus strand of OY728152.1, from coordinate 1,902,862,022 downwards.
TGGAGGATTTTCAAGGCGAATCGAAGCTGGTTTCTTAAGGTACGTGATCGTTCTTATTTGGTTTAATAGATCTATTTAGACCTAGTCCCCCTCTTCTCTTTGTTTCTTAGATCTACTCCCGTTTTGGGTAGATCTAAGCATTTGAATGTTGAATATAATGATCTTTGGTCATGAAAGTGTTAGGAGTGGTTATCTAAGGAGGATTCATGGAGAATCAACCTGGTTTCTTGGGCGTTCATCGACCATTGTGGTTTTCCTCAAAAACCATTGAGGTAGGGGACTCGTGGCTTCTCTAATTGTTTATGTGCAATCGTAGAGTTAGCATGATATATCCTTTTGGATCACAATGAAATTGACCTTATTAAATACATGAACCATATTAAAAGAACTAGTTTGATCACATGTTGTTGCTTTGTACCGTGTTAATGGTTCGCCTCTTGATTTTTTAGATAGTGTGATCTCTATGCCTTGCTTATTAGCATGTTGTTATTGATGAAATTGATAAAGAACAAAAATTCGGAATTAATTAATAATTAATTCCATAAAGATAAATAGGCATGTAAATGGATCTGGTTGTTGTTGTTGTGGTTGTTGATGCAAATTAATGTTATTCAAATTGATGACGATGTATGTGATTAATTCAGGTGGTTGGAAAACCTGAAAACTGTGGGTGCTAATTGTTTGAAGGATTGATGCCCTGTTAAAGGGCCTAGAGACAAAATTGATGTGATGCTTAATCTCTTGCTGCTTGTGTTGTGATGTGATCCAGGATGTATGTTGTGATATGTGGGGGCATGGAGGCCTTGTGGTTGTGGTAGTGGGTGACGCCTAAAGTGGTGAGATTCATCATTGTGTGCATGTGGGTGTCAGGGAGGACACCCGAGATGATGGAATGGGATGGATGTGATTGTTGGATGTTTGGTGTTTTTTTTGGTTTTTTATCTTCATTACTTTTCCCCACTGCTCAAGGCAGGTGGTCTTGCTTACTCATCTTCTGAAAGAGGTGATGACACGTGGGGTAAGCCACGTGACTTCCGTGATTATCCTCTCAAGGGATAATGGGTCTATGATCTTTTTATAGGAGGTAAAGATTCAATGGGTAGTACATCTACTCACCATGTTGATCCCCTTATGGTTAATAGCATATGATGCTTTTCTAGAATGCCTGGGAATATGGGAAAAGAATTATGTAATGAATTTTTGAAAAAATGGGTTTAAGCCATGGGGTTGGAGTTTGTTGAACCTTAATGATGAGGTTGATAACTTTGGATGGTACAATGGTATTTGGAAGTGATATTATTGGAATTTAATGTTAAATTGGTTATGGTTAATTAATGTTTGAAGAATTAATTAACTTACAGTGGAATTGATTAAAAGGGAATGATGTAATCTACTAATGCCCTTAAATGGTTGTGTTCATGTAGGATACCTAATCTTAGGAGTTGTAGCCCGAAGTCCAAGAGACGTTATCTACAGTTGTATCTAAGACTAGGTTTTTCCCATAGTGTGGTTGTGAGTAATGTTATATTCTGTAATTTTTGTGTTTCTATACACTACTCCACCATATAAGTAAGTGAAAATGTCACCTCGGGGATTCTAAGCCCTCGGGGGGTGTGTTTTCCCCAACATTCTGATGGGAGGATGACTGGCTAACTACCCCATTTAACCCCACTCACTTCTCTTGGTAGATACTTGTGCCATTAGGCATAGTGGTTAGTTTTCCCCATATTTGTGTGTAGAAGGATGTAATGTCTTGTGGTTATTCACACACATATATTCTAGATATAGTATCAAATGGAATACTATAGGTGTATCGTGTATAGGCTGTGATGTCTTGATGATCGTTACTCAGTGTATGGGCTGTAATGGCTTGAGGAATAATATACAATGTATGATACACGTTATGTGAGATATGGTGGCTCTTCAAAACTACCTGGTTACTTTTGATTGTGATTATAGTGTGGTTCTTCACCCAGGTGTCTGCGTGAAAGCCTTTGTGGTGCACGTGGTGCAGATTGTGGAGCATAGGCCAGTTGTATACGGGCAAGCCGTTGGAGATAGATGCACATGATGTTTGTTGTTGGGAAAAAATGAAAAACTAGTGGCGAAGTAGTATCGAGATACCCTTGATATTCTTTATTATATGGTACACTCTTGTATGCAATACTTGGTGAGAGTATCCATGGTGAGGTTGGGAACAAAGTATACCTATTTATGTGACGAGTTAGTTTCACTTATTGTTCACTGTGCTTTACCATGCTTTGTTTACTTTTTCACAAGAGGCTTTGGGGAGGATCCAACCAAATATACTGTTATACTCACCCTACATATATATAAACTGTTTTTCCGGTCACTTGAAGCAGGTTGGAGATCAGGCTGGTTTCTACTAGCTTGTGGTTGCAGGAGCTGTTCGAGCTTGTGGTCACTGTTGTTTTTACTTTCTTTTGGGTACTTGGAATTTTCCCTTTTAGTTGTAGTACTTTTGCATGACATTACATATGTGCACTTGGGTTTTCTTTTATACATCAGATCTGAGATGGAGTTGGTTTGTGTCTATCTTATCTCTCTCTTCTGCATGTGATCTCTTAAAAGGTAATGCCTCCAATTTGTGTGTTTATTATACCCTCAGTGCTAGTCGCCATCCCGGGGCTACTGGAGGCGGGACTCGAGGGTCATTATCTCTCTTCTTAAATTGTTGGCCCTATAGGTGTACACTTTGTGGGGAGGGGGTCGTGAAAGAGTTTGATTAGAGTTCAGGGTGAGGGAATGGATGGAGTTTGGAGTTAGGCACCGGTGAGGTTACATGGGTTGGTAGGGCAATGATGTCATTCATGTTTAGAAAGTGAGGTAAACACTGCAGACCATCTGAGACATAGGCATTTAGGTCCCCCTTTGATCTGATGTATGGACCTTTATGTTTACAATGTCTACTAAAGAAGGTGATACTGGTTGAAGGGTGGAGACCTAGGAAAGGATCATGCATCATTCTTCTTTGTGCTTGTGTTTTAATGGGTTGAACTTGGGATAGGTCAAACTAAAACTAATAAAAGAAAACAATTAATTAATTAATGTTGAGTCTTCCATATTCCATGTTTCAGATCTCTAAGTGTTTGTTATTTTATTGGTATGGATTCAGGTCGACGTCCTCATCAGGTTTGTGCAGAAAATGTCCAGCCGACTGTTCCATCAGATCAACGCAGCGTAGAGGATGACGGTGAAGACACATAAAGGAAGACACTCTGAGAGTTTTAGTGCTAGAGTCTATAGAAGTATGAGGGCTCTGTTTTAGATGAAGTCATGGATGACTGGTTGGAGGAGGTCGAGATAAGATTTAGTTTGATCCGTGCTCGGAAGGAGTATTGGGTGTACTTGGTTGTGACGATGCTATCTGGAGCAGCAAGGCAGTGGTGGTTGTTGTTCCTCAGGGATCATGGGGAGTCAACAATCTCTTGGGAGGAGTTCTGAGATAGGTTTATTGTGGAGTTCCTTTCTTCTACTATGAAGGCATCTAGTCTCCAAGAGATTCTTACCCTTCGATAGGGGAGGTCTATGATTTGAGAGTTTGGAATCAGTTTCAAGAACCTTTTACGATAAGCTTCAAACCTATTTCTAGATGAGGAGGCCAGGGCAAGGCATTTCGAGGAGGCTATGTGTCCAGAGATCTAGAGCCTGGTCAACCCATTTATGGTGAAGACATATCTTGCGGTACTGGTGAGAACAGAGGTTGTTGAGAGGAATTTGGCATGTACCGGATCATCACAATAAGGGGATCATCATGATCCCTCATGAAACAAGGCTGTGGTCCGAGGTTCCCGGTTTTCCAGGCAAAAGAGTTTCCATTCCGCCGGTGGTAGGTCCCAGCCCTTCACATCTCATTTATCTAGAGGTAGAAACTATTAGGCTTATGTTAAGGGATCAGGTTCTAGTTTTTTTGTGGTGGTCGTGGTCATTAGTAGTGGGAGTGCTTGGCCTTTCAGAGCGGTCATCGTGCACCTGGTGTTACACATCAGGTTCCTCTGTTGAGGCTGTTCCAGAAGAGGCAGCAGCTTCCAATTGAACCAGTTTTAGATCACCAGAGGGTAGATGAGGCAGGTAGAGGAAAACTCCATGATAATCCCCGTCCCCATAGAGAAGAGCGCAGCCATGCTGGTGGTCATCATCAGGGTCAGAGGGGTCGTAGAGGAAGTTGTGGTCAGCTATATGCTCTAGCGTTGCCAATACCAGAAGAGCTAGATGTTGTTCGAGGTACTCTTTTCCTGTTTTCTACATTGTTGTATGCCTTTTTTGATTCAGGGGCGACACACTCCTTCATATCACCTACCCTTTTCTATTCTTTGGGACTTGAGGTAGAGAGGATTCCAGTGCCCTTGGTGTTCACTACGCCAGATGGAGGTTAAGCTGATTTGTTTGAAGTATGTAGAGAATGTGAGATAGTGTTGGGGAAACACCACTCTTGTGGGGATTTCCTTTGTTTACTAATAAAACTATATGATTTCATACTCAGCCAAGATTAGTTGTATTCGGTGCAGGCTATCGTGGATTGCTTCAGGAAGAAGGTCGTTTTCATTGGTGCAGATGGAGAGAAAGTGGTGTTTGTTAGAGAGCGAGACCCTCAGATGGGTCACAGGAACGTTCCATACTTATCGTCCATGATGGATGAGATGATTATATGTTCTTTAGAGGTTCAGCAGTTGGCATTTTCTAGGGTCCTAGAGGAGTACCCTGATGTCTTCCCTGTGGATGTTGTCGCATTACCCCCTCGACGAGAGATCGAGTTTGGGATCGAGCTATAGCCAGGAGCATCTCCTATATCTATGTATTTATATAAGAGGTCCCCTTCTGAGTTAGGAGATCTACGTATAGAGCATGATTGTCTATTGAAGTGCGGTTTTGTTCGACCAAGTGTGTCACCATGGGGTGCACCTGTTCGGTTCGTGAAGAAGGTCGGTGGTAGTTTGCTGTTGTGTGTCGGTTATCATCACTTAAACAAATTGAAAATAATGAATCACTATCCTATTCCGTAGGTCGATGATGTATTCGATCAACTGAAGGGTGCAAGCTGGTTCTCAATGATCGATTTTCGGTCAGAATATCATCATATGCATGTGAAGGAAGAGGATATCTAGATGATTGCTTTCCGTTGTCGTCGTTGGAATTATGAGTTTGTTGTAATGTCGTTTGGCATGACGATTGTTGTAGTTGTATTCATGGGATTGATGAATGTTGTGTTCTGTGAGTTCCTGGATAATTTCATGGTATTTTTAATAGACGACATCCATACGTACTCTACATCTAAAGAGAAGCATGCAAAGTATCTATGTGCCATTTTGGGAGTTCTTCGCTGACATCACCTATACAGGAAGTTGTTGAAGTGTGAGTTTTGGGCTCGAGATGTCCATTTCTTGGGGCATGTTTTGTCCCAATAGAGAGTACATATGGATCCATCGAAGATTGAAGCAGTTGTGTCTAGGTAAGCCCCCAAGATAGTTTCATAGGTTCAATGTTTACATGGTCTCGCATGCTACTACAGGAGGTTCATAGCCAATTTCTATCAAGTTGAAACTCCTCTGACAACTTTGACAAGAAAAGATCAGGCTTTCATATGGACTGATCAGTGTCAATCAACTTTCGAGTATCTAAAAGGAAATTTAATAAGTGCTCCATTCCTTTAACTTCCAGCTGAGGGAGTTCAGTTTGATGTTTTCTACGATGCTTCACATTTGGGGTTAGGATATGTTATCATGCAGTAGAGGTTAGTTGTTTCTTATGGGTCTCAGAAGTTACGTCCCCATGAATATAACTATTCCAGCCATGATCTTGACTTGGAAGCCGTGGTGTTTTCTCTGATGTTGTGGAGACATTACCTCATTGGTGATTTCTTTTTGGTTTTCATCGATCATAAGAGTTTGCAGTATGTTTTCTCCCAGCGTGACTTGAACATACAACAACGTCGGTGGATGGAGTTATTATAGTAATATGACTTCAAAATATCATATACACCTTGAACAGGGAATGTTTTAGCTAATGAACTGAGTCGAATGTCACGTAGTGATGCTGTGCATGATTCTAGTGATTCATAGAGAGTAATGGAAGAACTGTCAGCATTTCATCTCGATATAGGAGAATTTGTGGGTAGATTTTGTTCTTTTTCAGATGATGGTATAGTCAACCTTGATGTAGAAGGTAGAAGAGTTCGAGTTGGGGGGAACTTGAGGTGGAGGTCTAGAGAGACTGATTTGTTTGTGGTGAGGCCCCTAATGGTTCGTTGGATGACGAACAACACCGATTATTGTATCATGGAAGGATTTTAGTTACCTTGGCGATACACAAGACGGTTCTCTGAGAGTTCCATAGTTCACCTTTAGTAGTACATCCTTGCATAAAAAAAAGTACTGATCCTAGAGGAGTCAGTTTTGGTGGCCCGGGCTGAAGTGTGTGGTTGTGGAGTTCATGTCTCGATGTTTAGTCTGCCAAAGGGTGAAGACTGTACACCGTGTTCCAGGTGCTCTCCTTCCTTCATTAGAGATTCCTCAGTGGAAGTGGGGGGACATCTCAATGGACATTGTTACAGGTTTACCTTGAGCTCCCAGAGGACATGATTCAATTTGGGTGGTAGTGGATCGTCTAAATAAATAGGCCCACTTCATAGCGATCTAGGAGTCATGCTCAGTGGAGGTTTTGTCGAGGAAGTATCTAGAAGAGGTGGTGAGACTTCATGGAGTCCCAAGGATGATCATTTCTGATCGAGATCCTTGTATTACCTCCAGGGTGTGGAGAGGTCTCCAGCATGCTTTTGGTTCTCAACAATACCTTAGCACTTCATTTCGTACTCAAACAGATGGTCAGACAGAGCAAACTATCCATACTCTTGAATACATGCTACGCTTTTGTGTTCATGATTTTGGAGGTTCATAGATGAGGCACTTACCCTTCGTGAAGTTTTCTTAAAAAATATTTTTCACTCCACCATCGGTATGTCGCCGTTTGAAGCCTTGTATGGCCGGATTTTCCATTCTCCATTGTGCTAGATTGGGGTAGGAGAATCATCAATTCATGGACCGAAGTTAGTGCAGAATACAATAGAGATGGTTCAAGTGATTCGTGAGAGGATGAAGACAGCGCTAGATCATCAGAAATCATATTCTGATCAATGAAGGAGACCCTTAGAGTTTAATGATGGGGATCATGTGTTTCCGAACGTGACTCCCCATCATGGGCAGCGAAGGTTTTGTCGTGGAAGTAAGCTTTCTCACCAGTTTGTTGGGACTTTCATGGTGTTAACTTGTGTTGGAGTTATGGTATACCGAGTAGCACTTCCCCCTCAGATGAGTCTAATACATGATGTTTTTCATGTATCACAACTCTGTATTTATCTTCATGATGACTCTCACATCATCGATTGGGGAGAGATCAATGTTTATGATGATGAAACCTTTGAGGAGAAACCTTTGGAGATCCAAGACCTCATGGAGAAGGTGTTGCGCAGGTGTTCTATCCCTTTAGTTAGTGTCTTGTGGGGACACGCTGGCTGGGAGGAGAGTATGAGGGAACGTTAGTCACAGATATGTGCACAGTACCTTGAGTTTTTTGATGTTTAATTAATTTCATGTAATGATGATCCCTTTTGTGGTTGTGGAACATTCATGTTTATGAGATGACACCCTTTGTTGCTTTTGTGGATTTCTCTCTTTTGAGAGGTATCTCGATGGGTGGTTGTTCAGACCCTGTTTCATTTACTCTTTATGTGGGTTTTGGATTCTCGAGGATGAGAATGTTTTTATAGGTATCTGATGTAATGGCCCAGACCTCTCCTATCCATTATATTGTTAAAATGTGGTCCTAGAGGTGTCTCAGGAGGTCAAGGTAGCTTGGAGGTTAGTTTGGGTGGACTTTTAAGGAAAGTTTAGGGAAATAGCTTTCACACAGTTGGCACAAGGTTTTCCTAAACTGTGCGGTCAAACCATGCAAGGTTGGTGTTGGAGGCAGTGGCTAAAGCATGATTAGTGCACAGTTTGTCTAACTGTGTAGACTAACTGTGCGAGGAGTGTTTAGCGAGGTAGAAGATAATGCACTGTTAGCACACGGTTTGTTAAACTGTGCGGACTAACCGTGCGGGCACTTAAAAGTTAGATCCTAAAATTTTGTATCTGAAATATTTTGCCTCTAAATGGTTTGTTTAAGCCTCTAACGTCTATAACTAAGGATTAACCTTCCTTGGAGGTAGAATATCCACTCCCATGCTTTTTGGAGGTTATCTTGAGGTTTTTCCTGGTGAATCGAATCTGGTTTCTTGAGGTATGTGATTGTTCTTGTTTGGTTTCTCAGATATATTTTGATCTACTCCACCTCTTCTCTCGGTTTCTTAGATCTAAGCCTGTTATGGGTAGATCTAAGTGTGTGGATGCCGAATATGATGACATTTGGTCTTGTTTGTGTTAGGAGAAGATATCTATGTAGTATTCAGGGAGAATCGACCCAGATTCTTGGGAGTTCTTTGATCGTTGTGGTTTTCCTCCAAAACCATTGAGGTAGGGGACTTGTGGCTTCTCTAATTGTTTATGTGAAATCGTAGAGTTATCATGATTTAGCCCTTTGGATCAAAATGAAGTTGCGTAATTAAATACTTGAACCAGATTAAAATAATTGGTTTGATTGCATGTTGTTTCTTTGTTCCATGTTAATCTTTCACATCTTGATTTGCTAGATAGTGTGATATCTATGAATTTTTTGTTAGCATGTTGTTCTTGATGATATAGATAAAGAATGTAAATCTGGGATTAATTGATAATTAATTGGATAAAGATAAATAGGTATGTAAACGAATACGGTTGTTGTTGTTGTGGTTGTTGATCCAAATTGATGTTAATCAAATTGATACTAATTTATGTGATTAATTCAGATGGTTGGTAAACCTGAAAACTATTGGTGCATGTGGTTGGAATGCTAGATTCTTTGTTAAACGGCCAAGATCCCAAATTGATGTGGTTTTTACTTTCATGCTGCTTGTGCAGTGATGTGATCCTAGATGGATGTTGTGATATGTGGGGGCATGGAGGCCTTGAGGTTGTGGCAGCGGATGATGCCTAGAGTGGCAAGATGCATCAGTTTATGCATGTGTGTTTCAGGGATGAAATAAGGGATGATGGAATGGGACGGATGTGATTGTTGGATGTTTGGTTCTTTGTTTGGTTGTTTATCTCCTTTACTTTTCCCCACTACTCAAGGCAATTGGTCTGGCTTACACATCTTTTGAAAGAGGTGGAGACACGCAGGGTATGACAAGTGCTTTCCGTGTTTATTCCCTTAAGGGATAATGGGTCTACGCTCACTCTATAGGCTGCAAAGAATCGACGGGTAGTACATTTACTGATCGTGTTGAGGCCCTTGTGTTTAGTAGCATAGGATGATTTTCTAGAATTACTGGGAATATGGGAATGTAATTCTATAATGAATGTTTTAATAAATGATGTTAACCCATGGGGTTGGATTTTGTTGAAACATATTGATGAGGTTGAGAACATTTGAAGGGATAGTGGTTTTTTTATGTGATGCTAATGGAATTCAATGTGAAATTTTTTATGGTTAATTAATGTTTTAAGAATTAATTATCATATAGTTTAATTGATAACAATAGAATGAAGTAATATAATAAATCCCTTAAATGGTTGTGTGCTTATAGGATACCTAGTCTTAGATGTGGTAGCCCAGAGTCCAAGAGACGTTAGCTACAGTTGTATCTAAGACTAGGTTATGCCCATAGTGTGGTTGTGAGTTAAGGTATATTCTGTAATTTTTGTGTTTCTATATGCTACTCCACCCTATCAGTAAGGGAAACTGGCTCCCCGGGGATTCTGATCCCTGGGGGGTGTTTTCCCCAACATCCTGGTGGGAGGGTGAATGGCTGACTACAACCCTTTGACCCAACTCTCTTATCTTGGTAGATACTACTGCTATTAGGCACAACAGTTAGTTTTCCCCATATATGTGTGTACAGGGCTATAATATCTTGTGGTTATTCACACATATATATTCTGGATATAGTATCCTATAGACTACTATATGTGTATCGTGTAGAGGTTGTGATGGATTGAGGATCCTAACTTATTTTATGGGATATAATGGCTTGAGGTATAATACCTGACGTATGATACACGTTATGTGAACTGTGGTGGCTCCCGGAAACAACATGGTTACTTTTGGTTGTGAGGTTGGTGTGGTGCTTTGCCCAGGTGTCTGCGGGCAAGCCATTGTGGTGCACGTGGTGCAGATTGTGATGCTTAGCCTAGGTGTATACGGTCAAGCCTTTGGAGAGAGATGCACATGACATATGTCGTTGGGGAAATGAGGAAAACTAGTGGGGAAGTAGTAGCAGGGTACCCTTTATTTTCTTAATTATATGATATATTCATGTATGCATTACTTTGTGAGAGTATCCATGTTGAGGTTGGGAACACAGTATGTTTGTTTAGGTGACAAGTTAGTATCACTTGATGTTCTCTGTGCTTTAGCTTGCTTTCTTTACTTTTGCATGATAGGATTTGGGGAGGATCCTACTAAGTATACTGTTATACTCACCCTACTTATATTTAAACTGTTTTTATGGTCACCTGTAGAAGGTTGGAGATCAGGATGGTTACTACTAGCCTGTGGTTGGAGGTGCTGTTCGGGCATGTGGTCATTGTTGTTTTTTACTTTCTTTTGGGTACTTGCAGTTTTCCCTTTCATTTATAGTACTTTTGTATGAAATTACATATGTTCACCTGGGTTTTATTTTATAATTCAGCTCTGACTTTGAATTGGATGGGTTCTATCTTATATCTCTCTTATGCAAGTGTTCTCTTAGAGGGTAATGCCTCCCATTTGTGTGTTTATTATACCCTCAGTTCTAGTCGCCAACGCGTGGCCTACTGGAGGTGGGACTCAGGGTTGATTGTCTCCCTTCTCACATTTCCAGCCTTGTAGGGGTACACTTTGTGGGGAGGGGTCGTGATAGAGATGATTTAATTTTGATCAAATTATTAGGATGAAAAAAATCAGATCATATATGAAAAATAACCAGTTTATTACCCAAAAATGTAACTATAACAAGAATTTATTAATAAATGTGTAATAAGAAGTCTTAAGAAATTGATATAACATATGATATAAATAAATATTTTTCATTAATATATTAATAATAAAGGTATAATTATTATAAATTAGGTTTCATGGTGTATGATAGATGTAAATAATTTTTGTAAGGGATTTATTGTCTCTCTTTTATATCTGGGAGACAAATGAAAATTCAGCACTCATTTATTTTATGTGGTTCATATAAATATTCATTGACTAGTTATATCAGGAATATTATTTTCATGATATTTAATGTTTAATTTTATGTTATTCATTATTGGGTATTACAATTCCCAATATTTAATGTGTTTTATGGGATTTCTATCTAATTGTTTAATTATGAGGGACATATTTCATATTCACAACCAAGTTCTTTTATGTGGTGAATATACTAGGGATGAATATATTTTGTTATGTTTATCCCAAAATGTTTTGGAATTTAAATATCCACTTTACTATATCTATTTGATTGGGATTGCATTTTAATGATAACAAACTGGTTAAGATTTTATGTTACAATTCAATCATTTAATGAGAATTTTATGACTATTTTTCGGATGATAAAATATTATTATTCAGCTATCAAGAAACTCATGAATTATATTCTTTAATGATTAATAATTATAATTTTATATAATAGTACCATTTTTACACTATTGTTTACATAAAATAGTTGTGATTTTTTATTAATAACCAACCTTTTCTCTCTATTTATTGGAAAATCTATTTTCATCTAAAATAATGATTTCAAAAAAAACAAAAAGGTTTCAACATTACAAAAATGATTTATTAATGATATTTTTAAACTTGTTTGATTCTTCTAAGAAATTTATATTAGAATTAATCACCATGTTCTTTTCATTAAACAATTAATGTTTGTATTTTACTAAACCATTTAAGGTAATATTTAGTTTATTGTGTATAGCATGTTATGAATTTTCCACTATCATAACCACAAAATGATTTTATGCATACTTTTTTATTTTTATTTTACTTTAAATTAAAAGTATTTTTAAATAAATTGAGGTTTTAAAATGTAACATCAATGTGTATTTTTCAAAATAAATGTTTATAATGATTTTTAAATTTTCTATTGTGTGTTCCCCAGTTTATATTTAAAGAAAAGTATTTAAAAAATATTTTGAAAAGTTTAGTAATGAGATATGTTTAATATAATGGTTATTTTCCTCATAAAACGTTTTGAATGACTCTATTTTAGTCTTATTATCCATCTATGATGAAATTATTCATGGTTAATTATTATTTAATGAGGATATGTTCCAAGATATGATTATTGTTCCATCTATAAAGGGTTTATGACTCATATGACCTGATGATTATAAAACAAAACTCTATACCATGGTTTATATTGTCATAGAAAACATTTTAATCACTCTTCTATTCATGGGTTGTAATATGATTATATAATCAAATGATTATGAAACCTATCCATTTTTTTAGAATATTAATTGATGTAATGATTATGAAACCCAATTCATTTCATGGGTTATAATAAGATAATATTTTTATGATATTTTTTTACACATGTGTATTCTACATAATATTAGACTTGTGGAACCTATATATCCCTTTAATACATTAGGTAACAGTCATTTTTAATCATGAAAAAGGGGTATATGGGTGGTTATCCCCATTCCGAAATGGAGGGTATATGGGTTGTAATCTCAACCTCAACAATTATGGTACACATGTGGTAAATCTAATCCAGAAGAAGGTATAAGGGTGGTTAGCCTGAACCTAACATTTTATTAATGTCTTTGTGGCTATCCTTGAAATAATATTTTATATTCTAGAGTTTTTGCAAAAACCTATGTCATAGAACTATTTGTTTCACTCAGAGATAATGCTTTTTAATTTCTTTATTATTCATGTCTTATGAACTACTAGTCATTTTTCCATTTCTCATGAATGTATGTTTTGAAATGTAAGTAATTATTCTCAAACATTATTATCATGTTCTCAAACCCTTATGATCCTTTTATTTTTACTTATCTTCATTTTTTACCCTTAAAATCCATATAATCTCACCATTTCTTTTGTTTTCATTCTCTAGGTTATGAAGAATGGTTTTAAGTAGGAACAATAAAGGGGATGATCTTTATGGGAGACATTGGGGATCATTCATCATCCATGAATTAAGATAATTACGTTCAATGTTTCCAAAGGTACTAAACTACTATGTTCCTCATGCATGTTTTCATTTAATGTAAGGAATAATCATAGAAAATGATTTTATATCTATGTATAAAAATTTGGGGTCACAATAGTTGGTATCAAAGGATAAGTTAGATATTCCTTGGGAAATAGTATGAGAAAACATTAGTAAGATCCCTTTTTATGTTTTTAATGATATGTCTAGGGATGTCTCTAAGAATAATTCTAATGTTTTATCAATGTATAGAAAATGTACTGGGATTTTTTTTGTAAATGATAGAGAATGTGTGTACATGAAATTTCATCCTTTCCTAGATACTACAAGTGGATGTGGATATAAAAAAAGGAACCATTTGGTAATAACAATAAAAAGGGATAATTGAGCTAGACTCTGTCATTACCTAGTGCATGAAAATGGACTTCCTTCCCACAAAGTTGGACATTATATTGGGTTATGCATTGGAAATTTCTAAACAATTTACAAACCATTGATAATGATTAAAATAGATGATGACTCTGAATGACCTTTGATAAACCTAAGATCGTATAGATTATAAATAAGGTTTCAAGATTTTTACATCGTATATCTTATTTTTTATAACCATGTGTTTTACCCTATGATTTTCCTTTCTTAAACCAAGATTTTTGGTTTTAGTCAATGGTGGGAACTAGAAGTAATCAAGAAGTCATTGAATGGGGTGGGTTTTTATTTATATTGAGAAGCCATATATGGAGGTGAAAATAGTGAAAGATATTGTGATTATTCTTATTTAGTTATCCTCGAACATTATTTACATTATAATACTGAAAAATATCTTGTAAAAATGTAGAAGAAAAGATATAGTTCACTAAGAGTTTGGGTAGTGTATACCATAGAGAAAAGAAAGTTTAGTTTCCTATATTTTGATAATACTAGAATAACTTTTTTCTAAAATTACTCAATTGAATAATAATATTTTTTTGTGCAGATGATGGGTATTGAGTAAGCAATTGTCAGGGGAAAATGAAATTTCAATTAACATGAGGGATGTGAATATGGGTCAACCAATGGTATTAATTATGGATGAAATTTTTAAATGTGTAATGTGTTGGAATTATTAAATTTGAGTACTTAAAAGAAAATCTTATTGAAATAATCGTTAATATTGTATGTGAAATAGTTATATTACTAATTATTAAGATAATAATAATGATATATGAAATGATATAAGTGTTAAGAATAAAATGAAAATTCATAGTTATTAGTTTGGGAAGGATATGTGATTAATTATGTATTTATGTTTTGGAATTTGAGGATTATGGATTATAAAATATATAAGGATTGTTTAGTATTAGATTTTTAAAAATAATTATAGAAAATATGTTAAATCATAATGATGGACTAAATTTTTTTTAATGGTAACGTAATATTTTGGTTAAGGGAATATAATCCTTAATATATTCCCGAGGTTGCGAAAATGATGTTTATATAGGATAGCGATATGATTGACCTGGATAAAGTAAAATGGATTGTATTGATGACTTCAACAGTGATAAACGATTTATTGATAAATTAGTTTTTTTTATCATTGATGGAGATTACAATATTATTATATATATGGAATATGTTCATTAATATATGGAATTATTCATGAAAGAAGGAAAAAATCCATGTTTTTATTGAGGTTTTATGATAGTTCTAATTATTATCTAGATTCAAAAGAATATATGACCAATGTATTCACATATTTGTCATGTGACCAATAATAAATATTTATTGATATTATGATGATAAATTTTAAATGGATTTTGAGAAATTTAGCAACCTTTATTATATATTTTAAATTTATGAAGTGTTATTGGGATAACCATTCATAGAATTGATTATGATTAATATTGGATGAGGTCTTCAAGTTTAACATATTACATCAAAATATGAGGATTTATCAATATTGGATTACAAGTGTTAAATTTCTTTAAATAGAGATAGATGGAATGAATTTTCATTTTTATAATGTAGTTGTTTTGTACTTTTTAAATGAAATATTTCTCTCTTATAGAATAATATGAACAAAAAATTTATCAAGGAACAAATAGGGTTTGGAATTATTCCTATTAAATATAAAATATATCATTTATATGCATTTGTAGTTTTTCTCATTATAGTTGGAGATAGAATTCCCCAACATTAGGTAAAGTATCCTGAAATAAAAAAAATTCTCATCCTATAATCATATTTGATGATATCAATGACCATTTACAAAACTATTTGGTTAATTGTTTTGGTCATTAACCTTTTATGGATCACCCAATTTCATGGAATCAATGAACTATATCACTCTCCATAATTATTTACACTTTTTTTCAATATCCATATCTTCACATTCCACCGATGTTATCCTATTTGGAAACCTAGAGTTTGTTCTTCCTGATTACTTTCACACATTAATTTCTCTTTTTTAAGAGGATTTCATATTATCCATATTTATGATGTTGGATTCTATGAAAAAAATTTCAAATTTGGAACCATTAATGACCGAGAAGAATATTGAAGGATAATTTCATTTTTTGGAAGGGTATAATTTAACATCTATATACTTTATGTAATAGTTTTTTTCAAATTAATTTTTTTGATATATTTCATTTTATAGAACTCCAATTTTATTCTATGTTACATGAAACACAGAGTATTTCTTGTGTTATAGGAAGCACAATGTTTAATGAAAATGTAATATATTATTAAAATATTATTATGATATTTAAAACGTACACATTAAATCAGTGGGTATAAATAATATTAACTAATTTAAGAAACATAAATATAAATTTCATAGTCAATATAAATTTATTTATAAATTCTCAATAACTAATCAATCAATATTTAGTAAACTGATAATATTAATAAAAAATATGTTATCATAAAAAATTATTTTCATTTATTTTAAGAGAAAATATTATAGGTATTTTAGAAAATTTATTTTATAAAATATAATTAATTTTGAAAATGACCATATCACAATTAAATTATGGTGAAATTTTGGCATTTTCATGAAAATATTGATTTGTTAGTGAACAATGAAAATTAATGATTTTTTAGAGAAATGATTTATTTTCCATATATTTATTAATATAAAAGAATCATTTTGTTTTTATATTAAATAATTATTATTTATTTATAGTTAATAAATTTAATTTATTATTAATTAATATTTTATTATATTTTTTCTTTTTTAAAATTTTTGTGTTTAGAAATGGTTTTTTTCTTAAATTTTATGAATGTGAATAATTATTCTTCATTGTAATTAATAAAAATAATCCCGAATGAGTGATTATTTAAAATCAATGTATCTGTGATAATTCAGTAAATATTAATTTATATTCATAATTGGTTATTATTATTATACATAGAGTTAATATAAATCATCTTGCGCTACAAAATAAAATCTTCTCGAAAACCTACATTTTATTCATGTTTTCAAGTAATGTTTTACATTAAATTTTTTACCTTTTAGAAAATTTAGATGAAAAAATAATAATTTTTTTTAAATCATCATGTCATAATTAAATGATGGTTACTTTTAGATAAATATCTTTTGGAGGTCAATTGATTTACTAATAGTGAAAATTACAAAATTTTAATCGAAGACATATGTTTCACTTAATTTATTTATAAAAATAAATTATATTTGAAATTTTTTTGACCAAGAAATTTTGTCAGTTATATATATATATATCTAATTGAGTTCATTTTAATAAATTTAATATTGAAATTGGATAAATATAACTTTATAAATTATTTAATATTTTCTATTTTAAAACCTTACTTTCTTATCGTGTCAACATGACTAATTTTAAATAAATTATTTCCAATTATGTAAAGATAATTTAGAAAAATGGATTCCATATTTTGAATCAAAATTATTTATATTATATAATAATTTTATTTTATTTTTTTACCATAATGGATAGCGAAAACATTACAATTTATTTACTTTGGTTAAGGATAAAACAAGATTACAATGGGGTTAGACTAAGAAGGCAATGCCTAAAATGACCGTAAAACTTGTAAAAGACTTATTTTATGGAAATATTTCCATATTTTACCCATAGATTTATAATATAGGTTCATTTGGAATATTTTCGTATTTGTAATTAATTTATAATTTGGGGGTATTTTAGGAAATTTCTATGTATTTTCCATGTGTGTTCCTTTACCCATTATAAAAGGTCACCACTACCCTGAACTTTTTCACACCTTTAAACCATTTTGTTCCAGCCCAAAAATTCACAAAAAACATCCCAAAATTTCATCCCCTCATCATGGAATTCTTATTAAGGATATAAATCTAATTCCGGATGGCTTTTGGTGAAATCCTAACGAGGATACCTAAAGAAGAGGTAATGTTCATCAATGAAAATTTTTGTTTTATTTATTCCTCCCATCCTTAAAATATTATTAAAAAATTATTATATAATAAAAAAGTTATATTCTATACACATAAGTGTTTTTATATTATGTAAATTACCTACACCCATCTCCACAACCATCAAATGGTTTATAAAAAAATTATTCGTGTATAAGGGGATTACTACTTCAAGAACCATTATGATTCATGTTTGCATTACAACCTATCAGTGATAGAATAAATGATTCATTTATTATTTATATATTATATTTTTTATATTATTATAATAATTTAATAAATATATCAAAAATTACACTATACTATCCATTTTTGGGAAAACAATGACATCTCCCATATGTACGGTGGACTACCGCCTCACAAGGTGACTTGATTCATTATCAAAATACTTGGAAGGTAATATGGAATGGGATAAAATAAAAAATATTATATATATAATATAAAAATTATTTATAATGTAAATATATTATTTTCCTTTCTTATTCCAATTTGACGAGAAAATGGAAACACCGCTCAATCGTACATATGAACTAACATCTCTATGAATAATGTATTTCATTTTCCGAAACTAAATTTTATTGATTAATTTAAATATATATACTGAATATATATGATTTTTTTATTAATATAAATATTTTGGATTTGATGAAATCATGATCAATGTAAGAGGACCAAGAATAATAAATCAAATCATATATGAAAAAGACAGTTACTAATACCTGAAACGTAATAGTAGTATTGAATTGTTAATAAAAATGTAATAAAATATTATAAGAATATCATATATGTTATTATATATATAAATATTCTTCATAAATATATTTATTACAGAATTATATATATTATAGAGTACGTTTTCATTTATACTAAGGGATTTCTAGTCTCACTTTTATTACTGAGAGACATATAAAAATTCACCAATTTTTTCTTTTGTGTGGTGTATATACTTCCACATTGACATTAATATAATGAATATTTATATTTAAAGGAAATTTAAAATTTCACATGATTTCTTGCTTTATTGGGGATTATGATTCAAAAAATTTATAAAATTAGTAAGAGATTTCCTTCTCACTTATTGCAGCTATGCAAAAAATTCAATATTCATCCATACATATTTTATGGGGTATATATAATATGAATAAATGTATTTTATGGTTATTATCCTTAAAATTATGTGTATTTACATATCTATATGAGTATATCTCTTTCATGGGGATTATGTTCCTAATTTACTAATGGGATAATGATTTTATGTTACAATCTCATCTTTTATCAAGATTATTGATAAATCTGTTTGTAATGAAAATTATTATAATCATTATCTCATGAAATAAATATCTTTAATTACTTTCTAGTTATTCAAGAAATTTTCATTTATTAATACCATTTCATCTATTTTGTACATAAAATAATTAAGGAAATTTTTTAGAAAATTTGATATTATTTATCTTCATTCAGTAATCTATTTTCTTTAAAAAACCTGATTCATTTATTTTCAATAAAAATAGTGTTAATAATAAAAAAATTATTCATCAATGATTGTTTTACACGAATTTTTTTAGTGTTTTAATTATAATATATATTTGGATATCAAAAATCAATGCTCATTTTTATATTACTGATTAGGTAAATAAAAAATTTTATTTAACGTGTACAACATAGACAAAATTTTACACTATCTTGATGTCAAACATGTTTTAATCCTTACCATACATTTTTTTAAGGTTATATTTGAAGAAATATATTTTTAAAATGTATTATTTTTTAAATTTTATTTTTTCAAGGATATTTTACTCAAGAAGTTTTTTAATTATATTAAATGATTCAATTATCATGAAAAAAAATATTTTAAAATAAAGGGATTTCTAAATTATTATATAATTTTTAGTTTTATAAATTAGATTTTCAATGAATGGTTATTTCTATCTTTAAATGTTGAATGTGACTTTTCATTTGAAATCAGTCTTTATCAAAGATGACATACTTTGAGGTTACTTATAATTTACGTAGGATAAGTTCCAAGGATTCCATTTTAATTCTATATATAAATAGTTTATGTTAATTAGGACTTGATATTTAAGAAAACTATTTGGATTCAAAGATTTAAATGATGATAGATTTATTATAAAACCCACTTATTTCCACAATATACACTATGATGAAAAGATGAAATGATTACGAAAACTGCATCTTTTCCATATTTTATAATATGATTAAATGGTTATTAAAACTATTTCTTTTCAGGTGTTATGATATGATTAAAGATATAAGATCTTCTCGAACAAATGTGCATGCTTTTTATTATGTGATTTGTGGGACCTATATCTCCCTCAAATACACTGGATAATGATAAATGTTCTCCGATCTAAAAGGGTACATGTGTGGTTAGCCCATGCTAAAAAATAGGGTAAATTGGTGGTTAAATGAATCATGAAAATAGGTTACATGGATGGCTATCCCAATCATGAAGTAGCTAAAAGGGTGGTAATACCAAGTGTAACATGTTATGAATGTCTTGGTAGGAAGGCTTAACAAAATACTTTCTATGCTTATGTGTATACTTAAAATCATCATCTTATTCCAATTATATGCTCTCATGAATTTGGTTCAATGACTTAATTATTATTTATTTCATATTAACATCCAATCTTTATTCCATGACACAATAGTTTGATCATTGATATGATGGGTGTGGGTTTCAAATGATATTCTCATGTTCCCATACCCTTAGGTTCATGTTATAATTATATATCTCATTTGATTACCATTACATAGTGTCTGATATCAGCCGTTCTTATGTTCCCTTTCCCATGGTCAAAAAAATGATTTTATATAGAACTACTAATGGAGGAAATATTTATTAGATACATTTAAGATATTTTGTGAATTATGATATTGATTTCCAATTTTCCAAAGGTAATAATCTATTATGGTCTCTAGGAATGTGTTTGTGTAAAATATAGAATATTAATCTAAAAATATGTAATATCTATGTATAAAAATCTTATGATGTTATACGGTTATCCTAGAGAAGATTCCAGGCCTCATGTTCTAGGGCATTAGTGAAATCCTCTATGTGGGGGAGACATCGAGTGAGTGGTTATGGTCTCCCAGAGTTTCTTCATGTCCTAGAAATAGGATAGTTGTTCATTTTTCCCAAGCGCATTATTTAATATATAGTGGAAACCATTCATTCTAGTTTATAAAGACAGGTTCTATCATGATGTTTTATTTTTTTATATGATAGTTTTGGTGGATGTGGATGCTATGATGGATTGTATATTTTGTGTTGTGGTGTATTACCTGTCAAGGAATTATGGTTGAGCACTAGTGACATACTGGTTGGTTTCATCACTTTATCATTATGGAATGGAAATGTGAGGATATTTTCATCGATTTCATTATTCATTTAACATAGACTCATAGTGGGATAAATTCAATTGTGGTGATTATTGATCAAATCATGAAATCGAGGAATTTATTATTTATCACGGTGATGCTGATGGTGGACCTTCTATTAAAACTATTTTCCAAAGAGATTGTGAAAAATTATGCGGTTCTTTATTCAGTTTTTTCAGATAGGTACTGAAGGTTCATGTTTGGGGTTTTGAAGCTATTTAGTAGGTGATGGTTTCCCAATTGAAATTTTGCACAAAATAACATCATCATATGGATAAACAGACAATAGTTATGTCAAAATTATTGGAAATATGATTCGGTTTTGTTTGCACGATTTCAGAGGTTCTTAAGAAAAGAATTTTCCTTTAGTTGAGTTTTTCTATAACATTTATTATTATTCATGGATCTAAATAGATCCCTTATAATATTTTTTTGGTAGTCTATTTAGATAACTATTATTCTTTACAGAGTTGGGTGGTTAGGCCCTGGTTGGTCCGAGTCTTGTTTAGGGGATGATGTAGAGGGTGCAGTTGATCTATGATAAAATGATCATGACATAGAGTTGTTAGAAATATTTTACAGACTATCATCGCAGTCCACATAATATTCAGGATGGTGATCAGGTTTTTCTTTATCATTCACCTGTTCTGAGACATCGTCATTTGGCTAAGCATGGTAAGTTGGCATAGTTATTTTTAGCCTCTTTATGATCATAGAATGTTTAGAAAAGGTGACCTATCAGTTGGGTTTACCATATAGTTAGACTTCCATTAATTATGTGATTTATGTTTCACAAATGATGAGGTATCAGATAGATCCATCACATGTCATTGAATGGATGTGGGTAAATATTTAGCCTGAAATCATTATGGTAGAGAACCCAGTTGAGAATATGGATCAATGATAGAAGGTATCATGTACTAATCCAATTCCTTTTTTGAGTACTATGCTTTTGAGAACAATATTTCAATGAGTTTTAGGAGGGAGAGTTGTTGTTGGAGAAGTAGTTGCCATTTTTTTTGAAGTCCATAATTTTGGGTAATTTATAATGAAATAAATAATTTATCATGGGTAGACTTTAACAAAAAATTATATTCCTTCATGTATGATTAATTTTTAATGATTCCCTATTTGTTTGGATACATTGATAGGGTATTTGGATTGAAGATACTTTTCTAGGTAATATAACAAGATGTTTAAGGATGTGTTATTGTTTAATTTAGTAAAGTTTGGGTAAAAATGTATAAATGTATTTAGAGGGTGACCCATTGGACTAGAGATAATTATGTTTTGGTTCATATATTTTCTAATGAAAATTGGGCTGAGTACTACCTAATAGATGAATTCACTTCATGAATGGGATATACAATGTGGATATGTTATATGAAATATGTGATGAATCTTGTGTATGGTGAAAATGTTTATAGGTTTCTCTATCATTAGATGATTTGAAAATATCAAATGAGATTCAATTTAATCTGATATGACACCTCTTTCATCGTATTTTTAATATGTGATACTTCATACTATGAAAGGGATTCATGATATAAATTCTATAGGTCCTTCGGTTTTAAGCATGCTGCATGCCAGAATCCTTTTTCATTCTTTGAAATGTCATTCCTCTCAAACCCTATGGTGATTTGGGTGATCTCCCACCTTCCAAATCACTCAATTTGGTGTTTGATTTATATGGTGATTGCACCCTATATCCCTAGTAAGTAGTCTTTCTACTCCATTGTTACCTTTTATCATGATGGAGGCATTTAATATTTTTTATTTCTGATTCATGATTGATTAGTGTTTTCTATTGATCCTTTTCAGTTTCTTGTTTTCCCTTATCTTTCAAAAGTCGACACCGGGTTTTTCGATCTATATTGTCAAATGTAGATAGGTTTCCATTGTTCTTGATATAGGTGTATCTATGACGGTGTTTCTATTTCATGAATTTTTTTATGTAGTTATTGATTCCATTAGGGTTTTCATAAAATGGATATTTTTTTGTGAAAATGGGTTTTTATTATATTTAATCATAGTCATTGGAAATTTTGTTGGACTAACATAGCACATTAAGAACAATGGGTGCATTGTGAAATTTTCACAAGGTACATTTGTTTTTGTATGGGACAACTAGGGGTTACTTTTTTGATATCAACATACTATGGTGGGACTCAATATTAGTTGGAACAAAATTATTTGTTGTTTAGGATTCCTTTATATCTAGTAAATATCTCTATAATTTAAATCCCAATTAGTGATATTTTTCATTTATACCTAGTTTATCAAATGATTGAGTATTTCGTGGATATTTGATAACATGTTTTTTAGAAATTTTTATTTTTTACTAGATATATTCAAAAAATTTTGATCATTTTTATGCATTTATAGAAAATAGAGTAATGTATAACTTTTTCTGAAAATCATTTGTAATATCGATTTTGTTTTATAATGGTACCATATAGACTCTTAATATTATAAATTGGTTAAATTATTTTGTGGTATCTTAATGGGATATATTCTCACAACCTAAATTTTCATTTGGGAGGTTGTAGACACTAATTTGAAAGACTAATGGAAATGGAATGAAATAATTTATCCTTCCAAGTTCTCATTTTTATTTTTACCTTTTTAGGGGGATGATTTAGTGGTATTGTATAATCATATTGATACTTGTTTAGTCTTTTCTACTTTATTTTTATGGATTGGACGTTGTGGCATGGGTTATATGGATTATGGTGCATGTCATTATTCTGCATTATACTCTAGTTGTTTGTCTTTTTTGGATATATTCATGATATGTTTTAGTTATCTTTCTTTTACATTACCCTATGACGGACAACTCTGGTGGACATTTTATTTCTCCTGAGTTAGTTCGTTATAATTGGTTATTGTAAATTACACTTCATTAAAGAAATAATATAATGAAATATCTTAAAAATATTTATATGACAAATAAATTAACAATGAATTAATAGTTGTTATTATTATTATTATATGTAGAGGTTATTCAAATAAAAATTTAGTTTTTACTAAGATGTTAATAAAATAAGAATTTAGTATTGACTACCAGTGATGTAACAAGAATAAATCAAATTGATACTTAGAAATCATTTTTTCACATAGTTGGATTTGTGTAATCTATGCTTTTTTTTATAAGAAATAAAATATATTATAATTATATAATTATAAAGTATATTATTAATATTAATAATGTATTAACACTAATATAATCATCAATTTATAGAAAATAATAATAAGATCATTTAATATTTGAAAAAAACAACTTCTAATACTTTTTTTTCATTATATACCATGATTCAATTTAAAATTTAACTTGAAAAATTAATAATATTAAAATATAAATGAAAATATGTTTTGTACTGATAATAACAATATTATATTTGGAATAATTTTTAGGATTTTTCTGAAGATGATGATTTTTAGGTGAATAATAAGAAATACATTTTTACAAATAACAACAATTTAAAGCCATTATCATGATATATCAATGGCATACTAGTTTATAAAAAATTTATAGGAAAAAATATATATTAAAATATGTGAAAAAAATTTATTAAAAATATTTTTTTATTTATAAACCAATTTTTAACACTCCGGAACATAAGTGGTATTTTATTATAAAAAATGTATTATTTAAAATCATTTTATTTAATTAAGCCATGACAATGTAAATTTTTTTTTGGATTAGTTTTAAAGGAATATAAATATTATCTATATATTATTAAAGAAATATTTATTTCATAATAAATTCTATACATTATTTATGTGTAAAATAATTCTTATGATTAAAATGAAATATTTCGAAATAAAAATTTTCTTTAAGTTTTGTGTACTTATAATTGAAGTAATATAATTTACCTATATAATTAAAAATAATGTAATATGTTATAAATATTTGGAATCAAAAAAATAATTATTATTTAATTAGGTCAATTTAATTTTTGGGCTTTGAAATAAGTATCTGTGGTAAACTTTTGTCACCATAGTAGAGGATAAAATGATTAAAAAGAGCTAAAAATAAGAGATAAGGATTCCAAAATCACTAAAACATGTCCCAATATTATTGGTTGGGTTTATTTAAAAATTTAATTATCTTATAATTGAAATTGGAATAAATTTACAACCATTACAAGATAAATACATTTTTTATATTTAAAATTTCACCAAATTTATAAAAGTGCCACACCCCTCACTTATAAAAGAAGATCACGTCACTACTTCAATGAAATGTTTAAAATTATATATATATATATATATTATCAATAATTTTATTTCAAAAATAATACTCTCCTATTTTTGATCATTAAGTCTATATATATTTCTAAAATATCTTCTAAATCAAAAATTTTTTCAAGAGAAGATTATATTTTTCCATGTGATAATTTTCTCATCGGTTATCATTCATTAATATATTATTCATCAAAATATTATTATATTTTAGTAATAATTATAATATAGTGTTTTTAAAATCATTAATATTTTATAAAATCAATATTAACATTATAAATAGCCGCTTCCTAATCACCCTATCATGGAAACATGATCAATTTTGGGTCGGTTTTACTACCTATGCAAATAGTGTTCTAATGATTATATAATGAATGATAATAAAATATTAATTATTGGTAATATTAAATAATAATGATAAATATTTTATGTTATCACAGTTCTATAAGGATTATAATATACCAAAATATTTCCATAATAAAACATATCCAATTTGTTCTTTCATGCTATTGTTTTGGTCGGTGTAATCACCTACTAGAATGATGGAATGAATTTTCATAATGGATGTTTATTGAAACATAATTAATGTTAAAATATGATATTGATATAATTTGGGTTCTATAATAATTTAAAAAATTTAATCTAATTATTAAGAAACTACCTTTTTAAGATAAATATTTAAAAACAAACTAGTTTTAGATTTTGTCATTATGAATCGAACCTCAATGTTTTATGGTATGAATTCTAAAATTACAGAAAAATTATGTAACATATATTTCCAAATCCTTTATAATTATATATATGTTGAAATTATAATCATGGATTGATAATTATAAATATAAGACCAAAAACATGAATTTTTTAAAACCAAAAATTATCCATAATTAATAGTAATTAAAACCTGTAAAAATTATATAATAAATTTACATGGAATATTATTAAAAAAGTTATTAATTATGAATAAAATTTTGTATTATATTTTTAATGACTCTATGATTATTATATTAAATGTTATAATAAGTCAATCCAAGCAAGAATTGAAGCCAAATTTGTCCATCAACTAAATTGTCATTCATTGACCCATAAACTATTTTCCATTAGTAAGATATTTTATGTTAAATTTATGATTCAATTTCTTTATTAAATATGATTTTTATATTTTTTATTTGTTTAATTTAAATTTTATCATAAAAATACTCCACATTGAAAAATTTATTCACTAAAAATTTCATCTTCTTTAGAAAAATTATTAACCGTTTTAATTAAACATTTTCTTCTATTCCTATTTTTTAATCTCACAAATTTTTAAATTTGTTATTTTAAAATCATAAAATGTATTATTCCAGTGATCTTCATAATTTTATTTACCATATATTCAAATTAAATGATTTATAATATTTTAAATGATGTGGTTTTCTATATAGGTATTTTAGAAATAAAAGGTTCCCATTATTTTTATATTAAAATATTTTATCTTCCACTCCTTGTCTCTATATGAAATCCATTACACAATTTTCAAGGTTCCATTTTTTGAATTAGGGTTAATTTTATTTAATAAATAATGATACCTTCATAACAATTCTGAGAGTTATTAATAAAATAATTACATCATGATAATTCTTATAAGTGTTTTTAAAGACTCCTTTTCATTTTGATTATAGTTACATATATAACTCCAAAAGATCTATCCCATAATGAGTTATGTTTTATGAATGACCTTTTTAAATTTTTATGAAATATTTATTTTGTGTGATTTAATTATTGGTATCAACTAATGTAATTATTTACAATATTCAATGTGATTCCATTTGTATATTTTATGTAACCAACTTTCTTTCAGTGGGTTCTTCATCTTTTGATATTGGATTAATTGTGTGTGTAGTACACATTTTTATGGAATATCATTAAGATATGGAATAGTTCCGCTAAATCCCTATGAAATGTTGTGTTTTTTAAATCCTCAAGATGTGTTGGGTCAATTATATCACTCAGTTGGGTGAGGTCTATAAAATTCTACCAATTGTTTGGTCATAGTTTTATATAATAGGAGATAATGATTTTGTTCAGGTGAATGATTACGAGTATATATTTCAACAATGATATATCATCATGTTCTTACATTCATTAAATATTTCATTTTTTTCATATAATTATATAATGTTCTACGAGTCATGGTTATTATATTTTATTCAAAAATATTACAATAGTGTATATGTTTCATAATTTGAAGTTATATATCATTAAATGTAGACAAGTGGGAAATCATATTGTTCTATTTTATTTTAAATAAGATATTTCTACCATGGTCATTTATCACAAATCATTTAGAATAATTATTCTATGATATAATTATAATCTTTTATTTACTGAGCATTTAATCTCACCTATATTCTTATGTTTTCTATTAACTGGATTTAATGATCAGTATATCAATAGGGTGTAATTAAAGGGGATACAATATAGTCAGACTCTAGATAATTGGTCACTATAATATTTTTATAAAACTAATCTCCAAAGAAACTATATCATTAAGTTTAAATATTATTTGTGTATTTTTGAGATATGATGATTAATTTATTGAAATTTATTTCATTTATTCTCAGGATATCTCATATTATAACATATACAAGAAATTAATGTATTTATGTTGGCACTAGAGTTGGGAGTATTAGTTTTGGGTGCCATAACCTCCTTCATCATTGGTGAGATTCCAATTAATCCACTAATTAGTGAAAAACTAATTTTTCATGATCAATGTAACAACCCTTTCCCTCAGGCCTTTTCCATTACTATCCCATGCCCCCTCTAATAAGATATGAGATGATGACTAGCATCTAGTAGGAATACCCACAAATGGGAAACCTTTTTCTATACCTGTACACACGCACATGTCACTAGGAAATGTGATGAAATGAAAATAATAATTAGGCATGCCTTCATACCCCAAAAATACCCACAAATGGTAACAGTAAAAAAACAAGGCCATAAAACAATCCCAAGAAAAAGGAAAAGTAAAAGATCCTAAAACTCATCCACAGAAAACCCTACATGAAGGGATGGTACAGAAACCATTTTCTAAAGTATTTTAAATACACCTAATATTTTGGTCCATTACCTAAGCACCTCTTACCCTAGCATACTAAGGACACCTTAAATGTGTTAATCATTTTTATAATACACTACACATGCGTGCATAGCCTATATAAGGGTGAGTAAAAAATATACTCAGTAGAGAACCCAGAAACAAAAATGATAAATACCACTATAGATTAAATGAAGTATACCACAATGAAAACACATTAAGTACACTCTAAAGGAAACACATAATATACAGTTAATACTATCATCTCACACATGCATAACTCTAAAGGAAAAAAGATAAGTATTTCCAGTTGCAGTCCACAGATCTTTTAATAACCGTGACACTAGAATTGTTGATGACCCATAGAGAGTCAAGGGCGAATACAGAATCAATGGTTCATGGAGCATCGGTGGCACATGGAGAGTTGATGACACATGAAGCATTGATGGCTCTCGATGTGTCGATGATGCACAGAGTGTCCATGGTGCATGGAGATTCGATGGCATAATGAGAATTGATGGATCATAGAGCCCTAATGGAAATCATAATTTCAATGGATCATGGAGAATATATGGGTCATGCTATCCCAAAGTCACATAGTCCCCAAGATCAAATAGTCACAACCAGTAGCTGGATTCCTCTAGTATTGTGATTGTTCTAGAAAAACATACTCTTCAATCCATAAGGTTCTAAACCAACTAACAAAAAACTAAGTTATAGTACTTAAAAAGGAGATCCTCATTGAATGGGTCATAACCCCAAAAACGACTCATCAAACCAACACACAGTTTTAAAGTTACGATGGAATTAGTAAAAATGATATAGTATAGTCCATGACTGACTAGTTTTGCCACTGGGCTACTAGAGTGGCCCAGTTTTTGTAGACCATACAATCACATGTGGTCCATCTCCTTCTGAGCACAACTTGTGCATGCGAATTTGATCAACATGGCCACCATGTTCAACATAGACCACATTATGTTCAAAGTAGACGACACTGAGTTCAATGTTGAAGGCACTACGTCCGGACCCATAGGTTCAATTTCCCCACTACCACGGGGTCCACCTCCAACATGGCCTCTTAGATGAGCCATAATGCATCCACCTCTACAGCCTACACCATTGTAGGATTCTCCTCAAACACAGTCCTGCTAGACCGTGGCTTTGGACGCCATTGAAATTTGACCTCTTGTTGGGCTACATGTTTCATTCGCTGCCAGTAGCCCTACTGGAATGGGTCACGCCTGTGGTCGTACCACAGTGGTGCTATCACAATCTTGAATATCTGTCCTAGGATTTCTGCACCATGGATCATGGGTGTAATGATCAATCGACCACGTAGTGTTCCAATATGATGAATGCATGTAGAACGCTGTCATTTTAGGGGATAGTGATTATACATATGAACAACCAAAGAATGAATATTGGCCTTGTTGGAGTATGTCTTGATCCATTCAGGTTATAGGGGTCTTGAAGAACAAAAATAGATAAATCACCAAGATTAAATCCCTTTAATCCTATAAAAATTAACCAACCTTCAAGAATAACCGAACATCAGATCAACCTATTCAAGGGTTAGTCCACATTCATCACGTGATTTTATGGAGGTTAAGGGAAATTACAAAGATATCAACACCCTACCACAAGGATGGATCAGTCTTGACGAAGAACGGGGTACCTTGTCATCTTCGATCCTTGATCTGCCGACATTCGTCGTCAGGAGAGATCTTCCTTCACCATGCCTCAGGGTAATTCTATGGTTATATTGAAAATTCGGAATTCATCAGACAAAGATTATTAAAAAAGTAATTTACTAATACGTCAATATGTAATATCTATATAAAATATTTTTATTAAATATTTTTTTTGACAATCACATCCAGAATCTATCTTCCGTATCCATCCTCTGCCGATCAATTTTAGGAATCACCTAAAGAAAAACACCCCACTAAAAACTAAATGGTTGCCTCAGATTAACACTCTCTATTACCATGAATGTGTTATTACGATTTCAAAATATAATATCTTTTAATTATTTTATTTATGGTTTTGAACTTGGTGACTTCTTCAAAAAACGACCATAACAGAATAATGTTAGGTTGTACCCAGGGTAATTCTGCCACTCTGAGCTTAAAAATTCCCACAAATTTCTAATCCAGCCAACTATTTAAGAGTTATTTCACATTACTAGAAAATTCATGCATGAGTGATACAAAAAAACCTAACACATTTCAAACAAATGTTATGGGTCCATCGATCATCAGAATCACACTCTGTCTTAGCGCTTGATCTCATAATTTTCCTCATTAATATATATATAAAGAAATTCCCAAAAATTAGGAGCCATTCCATTCTCCAAAACATAGGTATTTACATCCCAAAAAACCAAAACAAATACTATAAACCAAAAAGGAGAGGGTAATGAGCATGAATATTACCCTTCTACTCCTAGGTGCTCTTTTAGTGATTTTGTTGTTACCATAGAACACACACCAGGGGAATCAACCTCCCATGAAGGTTCTACTTCTATTGATGCTCTATATCTACATGGTACATCAAAAAAGTCTCCCCATCATCAATGTTTAGCTCTACCCAGTCAACGACCTGTGATGGATCATTCACATACCTCATAAACTATGCCATGTGGAAGACATCATTCACCTGATACAACTGTGAGGGAAGATCTAGGTGGTACACCACCTCCCCAACTCTACTAAAAATCTGAAATGGGGTGATCTATCATTGAGATAACTTTCCACTCCAGCCAAATATCATCAATCCTCTTTGAGGTGAGACCTGAAGGACCATATGGTCTCCCTCATTGATCTCAAGAGGCCTCTACACCTATCAGCATATGACTTCATTCAACTCTGTGCAGTCCTCATCTACACCTGGATGATTTGCAACTACTTAGTGGTAGGTCGTACCAACTCTGGACCCATGACTTCTGACTCTCCATGGTATGTCTAGTACATTGGTTACCTATATTATCATACATACATGTCCTAAAAAATTTCCATACCAATGATGGTTTTCCAATTGTTGTTATATGAAAACTCCAACACAGGTACTTGGCCCTCCCAACTACGTCCAACATCTTGGATGGAGGCACGTATCATGCCCTCTAGATACTAGAGGTCCTATCTGTCTGGCCACCTATATAGGGATTAAATGTTGTGCTCAAGTGCAACTGATCCCCAAAGTCCCCTTTCAAACCCTTCCATATTCGGGATTTAAAGCGAGCATCGTGATTTGAGATGATTGTTGGTGGCACTCGATGATGTCAAATTATCAATTACACGTAGAGGCTTTCGAAGATCTATACTTAGCTGTGATTAATATCAGTATGAAGTAGGTTGACTTTGTGAGTCAGTCAATGATCACCAAGATTATATCATTTCCTCTAGATGTGTGTTGTAATCCATTCATGATGTCCCTTGATATTGCATACCATTTCCACTCTGCCACCTCATGGGGATGACTAAAACCCATTGGAACATGGTGTTGATCCTTCACATTCTGATAAGAGAGACATCAAGAATATAACTATTCCACCACATTTTTCATTCCCAAACACCCGAACGGACATCAGAAGTCTTGATACATCTTCTACACTCCATGATCTTCCACCAATGGGTTTGTATGGAACTCCATCAATACCTCCCCCCCACAATTCCACTAGAACTATTATGTTCCCTCTAAAGAGAATGATGTTCTCCCCACCTTTGAAATATCAATCAGCGGCATGCCCTATGGACATCTGCACACATGTAGTATCATATTCATCATCTTAGAGTCGTGACTCATTGACATGTTTTAAGTGTGTGGGGGGGGGGGAACCATCATAGACTAGAGATGAGATGTTTCACCTCTATCCATAATGGATATATGAAATGAGGATAACTACTTTGTTTCCTTGTTCATTAGCGGTGAACTTTATCTCATTCTAAGAGCTCCTTCTACCATGTTCCCCTAACCATGAGTATATACTATCACAATGTCATAGTCCCAGAAGAACTCTATTCAATGCTTCTTTATCATGTTCAAATCATTTTGAGATAATATTTACTTGATAATATTATGTTTAGAGTAGATGGTAAACTCCTCACCCATCAAGTTGTTTTGCCACATCTTCATTGCAATGACTATCGCTGCCAACTCTATATCATGGGTTGCATAGTTCTGTCATGCTGCCTCAACCTCTGGGAACCATAGGAAATCATAACAGTCCCCTTCATCAGGACCTAAAAAATCCTTCTACTTAATGAATCATAGAACACCTCGTACTCAACAACCTCCTCCGACAATCTCAATATTGGAGTGCACGCCAATATCTACATCAACTCATGATAGCACTACTGACAATAAATTATCCACATGAAAGGGACACCCTTATGTGTCAAGGCCTTCAATGTTGATTCCACCATTGGATAGTTGGGTACAACCCTTTGATAGTACCCATACAATACCAAGAAACTCCACAACTCAGTAACACACATGGTTGGCTCCTAAGCAAGCACCGATTCAACCTTTTCTGGATCTGATGAAACTCTAGCCTCTAAAATGATGTTTCCTATAAAGTGTAACTCCTAAATCTTTAACATGAACATTGAGAGATTTGCAAAAAGGTGGTGGTCTCAGAGTATGTCTAGTACCATCCTCATGTGTATCATATTCTCTCCTCTGATTCTCAGTACTCCAAGATGTCATCAATGAAGTCCAAGAAGAACCAGAGTGTGTTGGGTTAGAAGAAAAAATTCACGAGTCCCATGAACACTAATCAAGATTTTTTTCATGAAAAATGGAATAAATAGGTATTTTTAGTGGCAATAACAACATTTGAAGGCTTCTTTTGGTACATATTTGTCCTTTACAAAAAGCTGGTGATAGCCAAATATGAGGTCTATCTATGAGAAAAACATCAGTCCATTTAGCTAATTGAAAAGGTCATCAATCCTTGATAGTAGATTCTAATTCCTCACAGTCACCTGGTTTAGGTGAATGGTGTCCAAAAATAACATCATGTTCTCGTATGCCATCATGGAAAAAAATCTACTGATTCTAAGGGTGAAACCCTTGGTCTCATGAAGAACGTCCTCTGTATGTCTTCCAGCTATACATTTAACTCATGAAGCTCTGTGGGAGCCATCTAATATGTAAGTGTATATATTGGTGCTATCATAGGGTATATATCAATGTGGAAGTCCACCTCCCTTGAAGGTTTAATATTTGAAAATCTCAAGGAATGACACACTCATACTCATCCCCCACTATAGGAAACCAGGGACTCATTTAATCTACTACACTAATGGTCATGCAGGAGAACATATGTGTGATTCGATATACCCTCTTATGTGTGATTCAATCCTACACAGCATGGGTTTCCTTTTTTCCAATAAAGGAACACTTGGTCCTATCTCTATGGACACAACACACTCTGAACCTAAAATAGTCAATATAGGCATGGATTATGGATAACCACTCCATAATAATGATGACGTCATAAGGCCTTGACGCAGATACAAAGAGATCCCAACCATACATCTCACCCCAAGGGTAAGGGAACACTATAAATTTTATTTTGTGACCATTGAATCTTCTCTCGTAGGAGTCTCTATGAGTAGAGATCAATTCAATGGTTCAGATAGAATTTTTGTGTATCAAAAAAGAGTCATGGAATTAAAATATTGATTGGAAACTATTTTTATCAAGTCCATTGTTAGGGTTGAAAAGTAACAGATGTACCTCTAATTATCTCTAGATAATTGGGGTAATAAAACTCTGTTAATTGAAGGTAGAATAGTTCCTATCCACTAGCTCCAAGATCTCGTGGTGGATTGCCTTGTGTGGTGGTTGAATTTCATCGAACCCCCTACCACCTCCTACTACCCATCCATCTCCTATGCCACATCTAATTCATAGAGGACCAGCCATTTATTGCATTCACATCTGCCATAGTGGTCCTTTAACCACCTATTGATTTGTCATATGAAGGTTCATACAATATCTAGACAAATATCATTGACTGCCACATGAGTAACACATCTAGTACTTTGGATGACTCTCTCTATCCCAATATCCTTAGTCCGTGAACACTATGTCATGTGGTTATCCCCTAAAATATCTGATCTACATGGATCTCTGTGTCCGCTATCAGTTACATGTTCCCGAAGATTCAGCTACCTCACACCCGTTGGTAGCTCTCACTACCAGTTTCTACTCCGCAATTAATATTTCTATATGTAGTACTTGCTCTACTACCCATGCATATGTTTAGATGATAAGGGATATCATGGAATCCATGATCTCTTGGAATAGTCCATCCTCAATGTTTTTGTCCATAAATAATAGGTCCCAAACCATATCCATGGAGTAGCAATAATGATCACTATTTCTCAAAGAGTACTCAACTACTATTTGGAATCCCTATTCTTGATGCAATATCTCTTGTATACGTATGAAGCAAAACGTATTGGTAAAGACATCCTCCCTAAAGAGACTCTTGATTTCTATCCAAATAAGGGTCCTCTTCTCCTATGTCCGGATCACTAGGCTCCACCATCTCCTCAGTGATCCAGGTAGTAAACTCACAGCTAGAGCATCCATCTAGTCAAGATCCTATATCACTAGGTGGATAACACATGTAACAACTTCCTGCCAATCCTCAGCTACATGTGCGTCTGTCGTACCCCTGAACCTGGGTGTTCACTACCTATAGAACTCATGAAACACACTTATACTACAAGCATCATATGCTATTAGATTTGGTAACATATATAGCTCTCCAGGTTGTGGTATCACTGGTACACCACCCAAGGGTGCTACCACTTATACTGGCCCCTGTACCGATGCCTCATAACTTAACGCACGAAGCATCAATGGTGCATGGAGTGTTAATGGTGCACAAAGCATTGATGGAGCATGGACCATCGATGATTCACATAGCTTCATTTTTTCATGTAGTGTCGATGGTTCCCAGAGCGACAATGTCTCCCACGACATCGGGGGAGCATATAGCCTCGATGAATCTTGGAATGTCGATGGAGCAAAAAGAGTGAATGGAATATAGAGCGTTGATGGAGAATAGAGAATATATGATGCAGAGAGCACTAATGGTGCATGTACAGTCAATGGGTCTTGAAGCCACACATAAAAGTCACCCGGATCACATAGTCATTGTCAGCCATAAAATTCCATTCATAACACTCTTGTTACAGGAGAAACTACTATTCTAGCCGTTAGGTAGAAAAATATCTTCTACAAATACACAAGGAGAGTATCTCAAATGTAAAACTTCATCACAATGCTCTCAACACCGCAAGGTGTCACCAAACAGAAACTCAGTTTGAATGATACATGAAGTTTAATAAAAAGTGTCTTGTCCGAACTAAGTTCGCCCCAACCCAGTCTAGCCGACCAAAATCGGCTTGGTCCGGGATGGAACAAACCAGCCTGGCCCACTATGCTGAGAACCGCGGTTCAACTATCTCAGCCTGCCATAAGCGGCCAACTCAATTAGTTCATGGCTCTATTATACGCCCCTAGTAAATGCGGCCACCTTGTTCAACACCAATGACATTGTGTCCATCCCCCTACTACTTTGGGCCCTACTACTATAGGGTCGACCTCCGACATGGTTTCCATGTTGATTAATGTCGTAGCTTCCATTATAAACTCCTTCCACAACACCAGTCCTCTCCCCATGGCATGCGTCATTTTGGGATGCTCCTCCGGTGCGGGCACCCTGGACCGTAGCTTTGCACCCCACCAGAACACAGCCTCAATCCTGGCCGTACATTGCCCTCATAATCGACCACCCTACCAGAACACATCTCACCTCCCATCAATCCACCATGGTGATTTTGTGTAATTGTATATCTGGTAACAGATCATTGAACTATGAATCGTGGGCGCATTGATCGATCACTTGCATAGGGTTATGAAAGGAAAATAATGCACAAGTAACACGATCAATTTGGGGGAGATAGACTAATCAAATGAACACCCAAAGAACTAATTATGGCCTTGTTTGTGTTGGCCTTGATCCATTGATTTTAGTGATATCACAAGGAAACAACAATACCTTAATCACCATGACTCAATCCATTTAATCACATAATAATTTAACAAATCCGCAAGAATACCCAATCTATAGATAATAATATTCATGTGTTGGTGCGCAATATTAATTTTATTTTAAGGAGAGGAAAATTTATCTTAAAGTGAGAAGAACCCTACATAGATGTTGGTACAGTCATTAATGAAGAATGGGGTTCGATGACATCATCAATTCTCAATCCTCAGAACTTTTTCATCAAGAGAGAGGTTCCTAATTCTTGATTTAGGGGAATTCCATGGTTATGGGGGTAACCATGAATTCCTATAATAAGGATTATTAAAAAATTAAACCACCACTGCATCGACATGTAATGTCAAAATAAAATATTTTTATTAAATATTTTAATTACATTGATGTCCAAAAACAAAATTTTGCAGTCGAACCGCGTCGATCGATGTTAGGCCTCACCTAAGGAAAACACCCCCATACGAACTCAATGGTGGTCTCATATTTTGAATTTGAGTCACCCACTATGAGTTATTAGGAAATACAAATAAAATAATTTTTATTTAATCAGTTTATTTATGGTTACACCTATGATTAAATTGTCTATAGATTACCCGTGCTAACCAATGCTAGTTAGCACCTAGGGAAAATCCACTACTCTGAGCCCAAAGGTTCACTAATATTTCTGATATGGGAAAAACTTCATGTATTATTTTACATTTGTAGAAAAGATATGTGCACATGCAAATAAAAACATAACATTTTTGTAACACATGTTCTGGGAACCACATGCCTCAAAATCATACATCGTCTCAGCGCATTGTCATGGAATTTTACCAATTAATTTTAAAAAATAAATCCAGAGAAAATAATATTCATTAAAAGAAATGAAATATAGTTTAATCATCTCCCTATAAGACCATATTTGTATCTATCATGGTGAAATTTATCATATTGTAGTGTGGTGGTATTAAATCTCAAATATTTCATCGTGCATTTAACCTAGATAAAATGTGAAGTCCTGTATCGAATTGAATCTCTTCATTTGAAACAATCCAATGAGGGTCCAATATAAATACTTTACTCCATGATGCACTTAATCTTATAGAAACTAAATTCCTTTCTATCATCACTATACTATAAAGATCCTCCAACTCATCTATGATCGTGTTTTCAATTAGTACAATAACAAAACACCTTAAAATTCCATTAATTAATTACTTCATGATTTTGGTCAAGGAATGCCCAAAAATAAAATAGATTGGGGATACATAGTGTAATACAACTCTTAATATAATAATAATTTCATTTAGAATGCTTCTTAATTGAGATAAAATCAATGCTCAATTTTTTCCAATTCAATTTATTACTAGATTCGTTGACCTACAATAGTCATCAACAAACCACATTTAGAATAGTCACATTAAAATACTTTAGGGACATTCATTATTCCTGTTAAGTGTTTTATGATACATGAGAATTAATGAATGATCCCACCATATTTCATCTATAAAAACTATAAATCCAAAAATGTATACACTATAATTATTACATGAAATATAAAACTGCATTCTATTCCTTATTTCAATAAAATCTCCCTTTTATTGTACAACATTATGAAAAATGAAAAATAATAAAGAGTTAAAATAACGAATAGAACATAGAGGGAATATTGGAGAGAACTTACTCCCAAAAAAACTCTTATGGGTTAATAGAAATAGGTTATTAAAGGAATTTTACTCATATTAAATTTTTTCACATGGGTAAAATGTACTCTAATGAAATCTCTCGAAACTACACATTTTCATTGATAAAGTTTTACTAATTATTATTATTATTCTATATTAAATATAGAACTATATTATTATATATATTGATTGTATGTTGATTGTCACACCCAATAGTTTGTGGGAATGATAAATACACACTTATCTATCCAACCAATGACTTCATCCTAATATATTGCGCCACATATTGATTTGATGCAATATATTCATCTTTTTATTGTTCTCAACGTAATAAAAATTTTATTCATAGAGTTACATGAAATAAGTTTATATCCTATAATGATTTGACCACCAAAATTATACATCTAATATCTCATATCATTTTCCCAATTAACATTATAATAGTCATATATTTAAATGATTTGGTCTTAACATCGATAAAATTAAAATCAAGAGTCCCTTTAATAAAATGAAATATTATTATCACCATTTCGTGATGTGAATCCATTGGATTTTTCTGTAATCATTCCCAAAGTGTACCCACTAATACAATGTTGCATTTCTATGCTATCAAGTAAAGAAGCCTATCACATTAACTATATAAATCAATTTGATCTGCACTCTTACATTCATAATCAATGGGAAATTTAGTCCTAATTATATAGGACTAGATCCCCTCTATATTTTTTCATGCCAAAATTCTTTAATTAATCCTGTTCATATATCTCATGTGATAAATAAATAAATTCTAGTATATTTTGGAAATATAGTACTAAAAATAATATTATCTCTTCTACAGTGGTCATCTAGTAATGTCTCATAATTTTGGGATCCATGCATTGAAAATTTTAATAATTATTTCTAGAAAATGGTATTTCAACAAGATACCCAATCACTATAATAAAATATTTTTCATATACTTTGAAATAGATATTATATTAAACCTTCTGTATATTAAATAGAACACTTTTTCGAAACATATAGGTTTCATTTACACACTTACGGTACTAATTTCTTCCAATACAAGGCCTTATTTATGTTGAAAACATAAGAACCTTCACCGTCCTGGAAAATATATTCTAGGTGTTTAGTGCCAACAACTTCATTATGTTTTTAATTTTAAAACAATTTATTCAAATATATTTGGATACCATTGCAATTTAATAACAAGGTATAATTATATAAAAAATCATTTCAAGACAAATGATTGGGGAAATCTTTCGTAAAAATCAATATCCACAATTTGAGATTATTCCTTGAAAAAAATATGATAATTATTCCATTTCACTTCTCAATTTCCATTAAGATCCTCCTACATTGTTATTACTTAATCCTTATGATGAAATTCCCCATCAGTAATTATCAATATATACATAAAAATATTCAATTTATAATTTTGATCCATTATGGAATTATTATTTTTTATTGAACATCCCAATTGATTCTCAAAACTTTTCGTAATGTGTATAAATCTCAGATGATAAGCATATCCACTCAATATAATATAGACACAATTAATGCGAGTGAAATGAAAAAAAGACATAAAATATGTATATCCATTTAATTAGTCCAATATCATTGGTCCACTCATATTTGAGTTTACCAACTCAATAAGTTTCATCATATTAATATCCATTGGATTGAATTTATTCTTTGCTATTTCACCTTTTTTATTTTTATTAGACATGGTAAGACTATCATGATGATCCATTTTTAGATTCATAACAACATTATGTTTCATAGAATTTTACATTTTTTGTCCTATATGATCATGTTTCCTACACAAAAATGGATATTCCACCATTATATTCATGCACTATCTGTATTTATTCAATGAAATTCCAACTTTTATTCAACTTTTTTTGACCCTTAATTATGATTATTATATCATTCATCATTTTTAGGCCAGAAATAAACAATTAATAGATAATTCATTATAATTATGAAGAAGATGAAAAAAACTCAAGTGGTTTTTTAAACCAATTTAATAGAATAACATCACTATATTTATTCATATTAATCACGGTGGATCCACGTCCTTCAACATTCATTGATCCATATTTTTTAAAAGTCACAATTCCTCCATTATTATTTTGGGCATAATTAAATATATTATTTTTATTTGCATTGTATGATTATAAACAACTATATAGTATTAATGGAATCTCACCATTTACTTCTTTTTAAGTCACATGTTTCTTTTCATAAATTATTATTTTTAGAGTATTTTGAATTTTTAATGGAATACGGAAAAAATAATGGGAATTATTTTTTTATAAAATTAAAATAGAATAAATAACATACCAAACTAATTCTGATGAATAATATATAGAACTTCTTTGAAAACAAATGATATATATCATAATAATTTAATGTTATAAATTATAAAATTTAGTTAGAACAATAATGAACATTCATAAAATTATCTTTCATACTTCTTAATGTAAAAAAAGCCAAAAATCCATAAGGATCCTCAAGAACACCATTAAATCATTAAATTTCATTGGTGAGTCGGTAAGAACACTTACCGATCATGTAAGTGGACCTATTAAAACTAGTTATAGAGGTCATATAACATTAAACTTCTCAATTCACCCACATTCACTTGTGCATTTAGAGAATTCACTATTTGGAGACATGGAAGTTTAAACATGTAAACATATAGAAAGTGTGATTTAACATATAGTGATGAATGGATGATCAATATCCCACCTATATTATCTCAACTTAATTAGGTTAACAAAATTGAAATAAAATGATAAAATTAATAAATACCACATTTATTTCAATTTTGACCACACAAAATCGGTTATTACCTCCCCATTTTGATTTTGGAGATCACGTGAACATTACAACAGATAAAAAAAGGAAATATAGAATAGTATAATAAGAAATTGGACATGTAGGTGATAAAATATACAAAAAAAAATTAATAATATATTATATATTATTATAGTTGATAAGGAAAGGTAAATAATCATCTCACCAAGTAATGATTTAGAGTCCATACATACCCCACATCCCATTTAATATATTATAATTTAATATTAAATCAAAATAATTAAAAATGGATTCATACTCAATTTAGTGAGTCATTACACAAGGGAAATCCATATTCATTCAATTAAAATTAGAAATTATGTCTTTTATTTCATTATGGAATTAGTTGTATTTATATTTTTGAATATGACATGAGTAGTTGATGAAAACTAGTGAACATGATAGCAAGTTTGATCATACTATAATAGGTAGGAGTGATGGTATTCAAGATTAATGGGACTAAAAATACATTGTATAAGTCTTCACTGGGGTTTGAGATAGTGTGTTCGATCCTAGAACATGTTGAATAAATGTATATCGACTAATTTATGTTTTTTAATTAAACATACTAGTTCAATAACTTCATAAAAATTTTAGAGGATTCTTTATTCTAGTACCAAGGAATTGATCTAGGGATCTTAGATTTTCTCATGTAGTATTATGAAAATTGGGGCACTAACTTTGTGTAATTATGTAAATATTTCGTGGCATTAATAGTAAGTGTATTGTTCCTGGATTCATTGAATTTTCATTATTTGAGATGAGGATACAAGGTTAAATTTCGGGCATGTTTTATTTTACATGGGTAGATGAATAATATTAAAATTGGTTATATCTTGGCATCTTCATGAAAACATGTTCAGTGTGATGTGTAAGAGAAGAATATGACTGTAAATAGACTAAGTACATTAGTTATTGATAGATGTTTTCATGGAATGATAATCGCCAGTGGAATTTTTATAGTTG
This sequence comes from Viscum album, assembly GCA_963277665.1. NCBI lineage: Eukaryota > Viridiplantae > Streptophyta > Magnoliopsida > Santalales > Viscaceae > Viscum > Viscum album. The sequence continues at coordinate 1,902,820,025 of OY728152.1, read as the reverse complement.
ATTCAACACTAAAAGTATTTTCTAGAGAGGATAAATTATGAAAGAGATTAGAATTCTCAAGATTTTAGTAGTGATGATCTATGATGTGGAAGTATACTAAAATGATATTTGGTCGGGTCTGGGCATTGAAATCATCATGTATATTGAATATTGATATTGTGATCGAGTGTAAATATGTTTTTCATTTCATCAATATGAGGGTGAAATAATATGTGCATGTGGAAGATCTGAGGTATAGTTGACTACAATTATTTGATCTTTATTCTTACATATTATATCACCGACACCTTTTACAATTATGTATAAAACCTACTCATATCATGTTTACAGAAAAATTATCACAGTTACATATGATCCCTCTTATGCATAGTAATTACTAAATCACCAATAAAATGATTAAAACATATCAAATAAATCTAAATGTAATAAAATCAATGAAATTTAAAGGTTAATTTATTATTACATTTAATTCATATGTGACAAAATAATATTAATATAATGAAACTACCGTATAATTAGTGGATTTTAGTGGATATATTAAATGAATTATTATTTAAAATTTTATAAATAAAGATCAATGCATCCCCTAAACGTAATATTTGGATTCTAGGAAAATTCACCATCAACTCATTTAAAAAAATTAAATCAGAGAAACCTACTTAAAAAAATGTTATTTTTCATTATATTTAAAAGAATGCTCAGTCAATATTTGTTATTTATAGTAAATAAGAGGCACACAGTACACAATTTTTAGGATGAGAAAAAATATCTATATAAATAAATGGAGATTTAAGAAATTTAATTCACTAAATATCTTAGATTCAAACCCAACATACAAAACATACAATTTCATGATACATCCAAACAGAATCCCAATTCATGATTAACACCAGAGATATTTTTCTTGCTTTTACAAAATGGAATTCACAATGGGGATAATGGAAGATACAAAAACTAAATAGTTTTTTTATTGAATTTATTAATAATATGTTGTTTTGTAAAAAATAAATTTTACAATATGAATAACTCAAAATTCATTATATTCTAAAAGAATTTTTTTTATTTCGATATTTTTATTTTTTTAAAATAAATTCACATAACTCTTTTAATGAAATGCCTTACTCATCATCAAATATTAAAAAATTAAATACCGATTAAATGATTATAGTAACAATAAACATGGAAGGCTATAAATTTTATAAGATATGTTGTGGTAAATAAACCCCAAATAACCTAATAGAAATTAGTTGGAACATTAACTAAAAGTGATATCTTGTGCATGTTCACTAAGATGAATTTATAATAGAAATTTAATGTATTTTACAAGGAAATTTTATCCGAATAAAATTAATGTGCCATTGTTGGGGTGAATGAGGGTGTAAATAAATAAAACTACCACCCCCTGGAATATTTTTTCTTTGTTAAAGAAAAAAACCCTCTCTCCTGTTCCCATAGAAATGTTTAATAAAAAATGTATGGATGCATTAGAGACATCAATTTTCCTTGGGTCACCCATAATGGTATATGTCTAACAATCATATAAATTCAATGTACCCGTGTACCAAATAAACTAAACTGAACCTATGTTAAAATTTTTAAATCGCACTCACTTTCCCTCTAGGTTTACAACCATTCACAACTCAAAAGCTACCTAGTCTCACAATTGTAGTGTTCTAATGAGTTCTTTAGTTAAATATTTTGTTGATCTTAATCATCTCAAATGTATTTCCAACTGAGTGTGACACATATCTCCATTTTCAATTGGATTCTGAAAAACACTTCCCCTTATAGTGTTTTATTTGTACAGAGTCATTTCGATAATGGTTTTTGATCCTTCACGAAATATATTAAACCCTTTATAGAATACTCTAAAGCACACAACATGAGTTACTTACAGAAATACATTTCATTATGAATCTCCTTTATTTCATGTATTTAATACTCATTATAGACAAAAGTTTTTTTTCAGACATGGTTTTTTAATAGCTTTTCTTAACTTCAGGATCCCATTTTCCATTACATGGAATATATCCTAATAAAAAAATTCCTTCATAAAATAACTTTTATATGGAACCACTTCTAAAATTCTATGAATTATTACTATAATTATCTTCTCTAATGAAATTATATCATTCATTAATGTGATTTTTGGTCTTTTCATAGAAAATGAAATCTAGAAAACCCCACTAATCAAAATTATAGTATACTCATTTGTGAATTTGTTGTCACCACAAATTGAATATTCTATATGGTTTGGATAACAACATTATTCATTTTGGGCTCCCCTTAAATGAATATTTTACTTTGAAAATAATGATACTCTTACAACAGTCTTCAATTCTCTATCTTTGATCGAAAAATGAGAGATTCATAGGAACATACCACCATTCTGGGTTTTTTGAGTCACTACATCTCTCACCAAATGATGTCCTTCTTTACAGTCTTAAATCTCGTTTATGGTCATCATAGGGTGAAATACTATGCATAATCCATTCTTTTACCCATTTATTTTATGAATTAATATACTCCCTACACAGTTATCTACTTGTTCAATGTTAAAATCATTCTTTTCTAAACAAAAAGAATTTCATATTGAATCCAAAAAATGTCCAAAATACTAGGAACCTATGCCACATTCAAAACCTCTTCTTCTTTAACAACCATGATGTAATGCAATAAAATGTATTTTTTAAAAATGTATAACAATCGAAAAAATACTAAAATTACACCTTGGTGAATTTTTTTCTAAGATGAACAATTTTTTTTCCAAAATAATTGATCCAACATCAGTAATTATATACAATTTTAGGAAAATGTCCCATATAATTCAATTAATTACAATTTTTCACAATATAAAAATATCGTAGTGGGAAAATGAATCCAAAATTAAGAAAACTTTTCAACCACCTAGTTTCTTTTATAGAATAATATTTGTGGTTAATTATTAATGATGTAATTAAACATATTTACAATTCAATAATTCCAATTTTTAGTATGTAGTTTACAAAAATTAAATATTTTATCACTATTATAAAATGATCCTAACAATATATATTTTCTATATAAAAAACATAACAATTCATCTTTAAATGTTTAAATGAAATAATAAAGATAATATTGTCCAACCCAAAACTCATCATTGTTAAGACTCATATAAACAATTTAATGAAATATTTATTGCAAAAAAAACCATGGTTAGTCAAAATTTTAATAGTTTAAAAATTATAATGATCCCAATAAACTATTATCACGATTTATTTTATAAAATAGAATCAATTAACATGAAAATAAATTTTCACAATAAATTATATCTACTTAGAAATGAATTAATTAATTTTTTTAATAAATCATTCACTATCTCTCATATATGTATTTAATTTTAATATCCTACAATTATCAATTCATTGTGTAATTTAACATTCAATATCAATTTAAAACCATTGCCTAGCCTACACCACATGGAATTCAATTTCACTAATTATTCAAAGGAATGTATTTAAATTTAATTTAAAAAGAATTTATACAATAGTCATTCAAATATTTATATTTTTACACATTATTAAACATGAAAATTTTTTCAATAATGAAATATTTGATTGAGTGTTTTGTTAGATTAATATTAGTTTGTTAGTGTTCAAAAATTTCGAGGGAAAAGATAACAGTTTTACTTTTTACATAAAAAATGACCAATCATGTTACTAAATAATTATCCCCATCACTTAATTCATTTTACAATATTTTACTCCCATACTCTTCCTTTAAAAAAATATTTGGACATGATTCATAGATATGAATTTGATGAATGAATGGATTATTATTATCCAGAAAGTTTTTCACATTTTTTAATAATTTTCTTAAAGAGGGTCAGAGAAAACAATTGTAAGGTTGGAATGATGAATGATTCACTTTTGTATTTAATTGAATTAGTTACATAATTGAGTTTAACGAATTATTCAATCTCATATCATTTTTAAATATTTTTGTTAACATTTTATATGAAATGAGGATGATAAAAATGAATTACAATATATAATTATAACGCGCAATATTATACCTCTTTTAACATTCCAACATAATTATACGTACATCTCAAATTAAAATTTACATGAATTGTTTCCCAAAAAAATCATGGAGAACACTTTCCACGGACAAATATATGATTTATTTGTTCACATGTATTTTAGAGAAAGTTTTGATAGGACGAAATTTATTCTTGAACATTATTTTAAATAAATAAGACATTCATGGGGTTCTAAGTGAATCATAATAGTGTATGTTAAAGGTTTAGTTCATCAATAAATTATTTAATAACCAATTAAATTAAGTAAACATTGTTGAAAAAATCTCATGTACTCTAAAATTGGGATAGAGAATCCTCACAAGATATAGTTCAAAAATAATTTCCATGCATTCGTCAAGAAGTTAGACTATTATGAAGATATTGTTAAAGTCGTTTAGAATAAATCTCATCTAATCAAAAGTAGATGTGTATTTTAATTTCAAATTATAGATCAAGATATTAACTAAATACATGACCATGAAGAAATGAATATTAGTCGTCGAATGATAAATGTTCATTAATAATAATAGTATATTCCCCATAATCCACATATTTTTTCAATTGTTTTTTGTTATTTCATATTAGTTCAAATTTTATTTATAAGAATCATAAATAATATTATATATTTTTTTTAAATAGAAAATCATTTATAATATTTTAAATAATCACACTAAAAATAGAATGAAAAAAAGTAAATGAAATTAATGAAAACATGGTACTAATAACTTCACCCTCCCCCAAAATTAATTTCACCCTTTTTCTCAAACTTTTCATCAAATATAACAAATTATATATATAGAAAAATATTTTACTATGAAATATTGTTTAATGTAATTAATGAACCATGATATTATTATTCAAAGTGTGTTGAAAACACTAGGATGAAGTAATTACCATAGATATTTTCTATATATGTTCTTCATTAAGATCTTGTAGTTCTCATCCAATTTGTATCCTATATATAAAACAATGGAAATTAGAAAAAATAAAAATTAAAAAAATTAAAGAAAAGTTAAATTAATATGATTATTACGTAAACACCAAAATAGGTGTTATAGATTATACTATTTAGAACTGAAAAACATTAGAATTTTTCTTATTCTGATGGTGGGTAATGATTCTTAGAATAGATCCACCACATGCTTGTGGTTTCTATATAAATGAAACACTTTTGTTAATATGTAATTATTGATAATGTATTATTTCACTCTTCCAATAAATAGTAAATTATTTTCAATGGGAGTTTGTAGTACTTATAAGGCCTCTATTACTTCAAATTAATCTTGATATTATTGGGTAGTGGTGTTCATATATTTCATTACTACCTCAATTGGTAGCACAAAGTTCCCTCCTAGTCCAACTAAATTTCATATAACTTCATTATATTACTATCCCATGGAAAATATCATCATTGATACACCAATATTAAATAAATAAAGAAATTTTTTAAATTCAACTATTTCTCAATCAAATTAAAATTAATAAAAATTCAATATATCTCTCTCAAAACATCCATCATGTGGATCTTTTTCATAAATTTGTTCGTTTAGGTAGTTTTTTGTGATAAAATGAAATAATTTATTTAACATATATATAAAATTCATTACCTCCCTTTTTAATGTATCCTCAAAATAACCTTGCGCATGAAAAATTAGAGATGATTATGAAATTTCACTAGAGGGTGAGTGGTTTTTTAATTAATCATATATAAAAATAAAATAAAATGACCTAAATTTATGATCATTTCCTTTATATAATTTATCTCCTAAACCTTATTCATCTTTAATATTGATGTCAACTTATATTTAAGTGTGGGTCGGGTCATTTATATCTTATAATAAATGTTCAATACCATTATTTCATCACCTTATATCATGGATAACTCTTATCCATGGGTGTAAAAAAATTAAATTGAAAGTGTCATCTATTTAATAAATTTTAGAATGAAAAAAACATGATACCAGGTTTCATTCATCTTAAAGAAGTGGTTCATCATATGTTAAATATTTCATTATGAGGGTTCCAATAAATTCCATGATATATTTGGGTAGTGTATGGTCTTCATTCATGACCTCAAACATGTTAATTTAATCTTTTTTAAATATAGATAAATAAAGGGGAAATTCTAATTCTACAACTTGATATATTATTAGAATGTTCCCAAATACTTCATCTAATTTCATATCCATATCTTCTAGGAATTGTGGGTCTAGTTCTTTATTTATCTATTTAAGGAACACTTTTAGAACCTCCACTTGGATTGTGTATCTATGAAATATCTTTATCTTTCATGGTAATAAATGAAATTATTTCCTGAATGTTATTGGGAGAGCTCAATAATAGTACCATATTTAAATTTTTATAACAAAAATAGAATTATTCATATATAAGTTAGAGAATATAGTATGATAGTGGTTTAAATACCTATAAAAATGGAATATATTAAATGGAATTTTTCAATGCGATATCAAAAATAAAATCCTCTATGAATAGGTTGTTAAATTATAGTGGTTTTCTATTGAGGAGCCTCTATGAAACTCACTAACATCCTTACTTATTTTAATTTTTCGGTTTTTTGGGTTTTTATGTAATTAAATTTTAAGGAAATAACACACATGATGAATTGGGATAAGAGTAGATGGTTCTTATGTCAATTCCAAGAAGTTCTACACCAATTCCAAATTGATCTAAATTTCACAACTCAATCTGTTGAATAAATATCACTAATCCTCATATCCTTTAATATTCATAATGTTTGAAATGAAATGTATACTCAAGGATCCTTTTGTATATTTTTATCACCTTTATCCTTCTTTGTGAGTGGGTAATAATGTAACATCCCAAGTAAGTAATGAATAATAGATATTTTTATCTATGTCTATTAATGATTAAGATAGTGTTTTAGAGGCTTAAAATGAAAATAAATCCAATCTTAAGCATGGAATACACTAATATTTTTAAAAGATTATTTTACTTCCTTATGTTGAAAACCCCTTTTTAAATATATCTTTTGACAATTTCATAAACTATGTTTGTCAAAATAAACTTATTCTTTATGATTGGGACATCAAAATTTACCTTGTGTGAATTTTTGGTATTTTTCTGACAATGTTCATTTTTTAATGAATAGTGAAAAATTCAGCATTTTACATCAAAACTGCTTTTTAATCTAATTTATTTATATTATTAGATTATCTTTTGAATTGGTCTTAATGTGTAATATGAATATATTTTTACCATCTAATCCAATGGTCGTCATTGGAATCAATTTCACTTTGAAATTGGACTTAAACTAGTGTCAATCTTTTGATACTTATTATTTTGTAAACACACGCTATTTGCTCAGGAAGCGAGAATTAATTATTAAATTAATTAATGTGACTTATATGATTTTAATTTTTTAAAGTAGACTTCATTTTTGAATTCGGAATATCAAATATAGCTAAGGGTGAATTTTTGGTAATTTTCTGAAAAACATCAATTTTTGATGAATAGTGAAACCACTAAGTGGTAATCAAGAAAACTGATTTTTCAGTTAAATGAAAGTTTACCTCTAATGTGTATTGAATTTTGAAAATCCGACATACATGGTTGTCATTAAGAAGTAAAATGTGGTTCAATGAGATTAAAATAATTTTTTGGTGAATAGTAACTTATTAAGTTTTTAATCGCGATTAGTGGTAATTAGTGTAGTTTAAGGTATAAATAATGCTTTAAAAATATGAAATGACCTAGACACATGTCTACCCTTATTGGTTGTGTCATGGACGACCAATACAAGCCATGGGTCTACTTGGGGACCCCATGGATCCACTTTTGTTGGGAAATGACATAAATTACTTTTTATTTAATGTTAAAGTGAATATGACACAAACATAATATGTTTTACGAAAACAATTTTTAAGTGGGGATATACAAGTCCAAATTTTTATTATAAATAGTAATTGGAAAGATAAAAAGATTTCCTATATCATAGTATTTGTTTTATAATTTTTAGACAATAAATAAATTTAATTATTTATGACATAATAATGATGCAGCGATGACATCATTATTTGACGATTTAAATAAAATAGAAAGATATTGTAAAATCTATGAACTACACATGTCCAAAACCAATTGGATGAGTGGATTTAGAACCCTTATCACCTTATACACTAATTCTATCAATGTGGGACCTTTTCAAACCGAAACACATTTTCAAATAAATTGATATTTCTTTACTTTCCAAAAGTGCCCCTCCTCTCCTCTTATAAAAGGCCCCCACCTCTACCTCATTTCAGACATTCCTCAAGACTTTGGCTCGGCCAAACCCTGCCCATTTACTCTCTCCACATCCCTCTACTCATCCTAGAGGATTCCCTTTGGGCAGAATCCTTTCAAAGGAAGCCTTTAGGCTCAAAACAAAAGGAGCTACACTCTTAAAGGTAATTCTTTCTCTCATGTTCATTTGTTTTATTTTGCTTCTCCAACCACCTAAACTCTTTTTATTTAATTCTTTTGTAACAACACCAGTATATTAAATATTCTAGGATGTTGTTATAATATTTATTTGAGCTACACTCTCACAAAACTACATCAAATGGTTAAAGAACATACGGTTTTCGTGGATGGCGAAATTCTGCCTCCCGAAACGATGATTGTTGAACACTCATTTAACACCTTAAAAGGTAGCCATTATGATGTAAATATTTTTATATATGATATATAATATGTTTATGTTTTCCTTAAGCTTCTGTTTTTTTCATTTTGGGCATACCATTATGGTTCCCATTATGGGTAAACGCGATATCTTCATTTAAGGAAGTGCCGACTACCGCCCCCTGAAAGTGATTTGATTCGTTAAATACCATATGTGGGAAATGTAAAGGATAATGTTAATGATATTATATATGTTATTATACTGGAATTATATTATAATCTTATATCATTATGATTCCATTCCAGAAAAATACGAAATAGAAATGGAAGTAGCATTCATGCGTACGTACGGCTTACCATCTCCATGAACGGTGCATTTCATTTCTTACTTCTGAATGTGATGTAATATTCTAAATACATGTATATGCTGAATATATATGATATATATGTTATCCAAAACATTAATATCATTCTGGATATAATGAAACTTTGACCAAATTAACAACATGTAAGTGTAAGATGTCTATTTTTGACTTAAGAACCAAATACTGACAAAATGAACATTATTAACTTAAATGAGTACATGATGTTAATAACATGGTATAAAAGGAATAATGATCTTGAAAAAGGTTCATACTAAAGTAGAGATTAACTCATGTTTATTATTCAGGAGATTAAAGAACGGTCTGGTCAAGTCGGATACGAGGTATGGGAATTCGTCTCAATCTCCTTTCATTGAGGCATAGTTTGTTTTATACACAACCTTATTTTATACGGTGTATAAGCCCCGTTGACTTTTATGTTTATTCAAAAGGAATCTTTTTTATACGAAGCATTTACTAAATGACAAAAGGGAATGTTTTTGTCGTACGTATGCAGCGACAACGACTTCTCCGCCGTCATGACCGTTATTTGAGTTTCGGCTTCCTCTACAAGCCATACCTTCTTTTTAAAAGAAAAATAAATACCATGTTTTACTTTTCTTTTATTTTGGTATTGAAAATGTTTTTCATAATATTTTATATCAATGTGTGGTTTTGATATCTTGTGATTTAATGGTGGAAATTTTATGTTTCCGTTATGCATGTTTTATGTGATACGTTTATGTTGAGGTTCTTGGGCATTATTATGAAGACGGGTGGTTCCGTGATAGACTAAGGGCGGGTGAGCCCGTTATAGCTCTCCAATGCATTGGGTAACGCGAAGGAGTGAAACGTTAAGGTTTCTCCGAAGAGATTTTATGGAATATACTGTGATGGGTATTCCAAACGTAACCAAGAGGGTTACTCCCTACGTAAGAATGTTATGAATGCCTCAAGTTACCTTTATGTCTTATGGTTTCTATGATTTATTCATGATTTTATGAGGCGTGTTAAAGTGCCTATGTTTTATCTGTAAAGTATGATTTCATTCTTATGTATATATGAACTCATGTTTCCTTTCCATGTTTTTTAACCCATACTGAGTTTTATGCTCATCCCATGTTTTTTGAAATGTTTTTCACAGGTCAAGGGAAAGGTACATGATAAGATGATAGAGTCAAGGATGTGTCAAGAAATAATCCATGTTTTATTTTAAATATGTTTCCATTAATGGGAATGAAGAATACTATCTCTATGTAACCACTTTGTTTATATGTGGATTGTAATGCAAGTTTTATGATCTAATTCTCTAAAACTCTAAACCCGAAAAGATCCTCAATGTGTAATCTTGTAATAACTCAAGATTAAGTAAGGTTTAAGGCTGGGGCCTTATAGTTGGTATCAGAGGTCGGTTTAGATAACTTTAGGAGTTATAATTCTATTAAATGATTATCCAAAAATATTTTTTTTTGAAATGATATAGCATTTAAAGATTACCATGTTGCTTCATCTAAGACATGTTTGTTCAGAATGGTTTTCCGTAGAGGAAACAGGGAAGCAGTGCTAGGAAGGCATACAAAAGGAAATAACCTTCCGAATCAGCATCCAGAAATGGTCGGAATTGAAACTGAATAGTTTGTTGCAGTAATGGCGCAGTTGACTCAAGCGATAAATGGTGGTGGTATCCATGCATGAGATCAGCCAGATCAACCACAGAGGAACATGTCAGTGGTGGAACATTTCATGAGGCAACATCCCCCATCATTCAGAGGATCATCTGACCCTGTGTTAACTGAAAGGTGGATTAAAGCACTGGAGAATATTTTTGATGTCATGGTGTGTTCAGACAATCAAAAGGTTAGTCTTGCTATTTATCGTTTGGAGGTTGAAGCAGATCAGTGGTGGTCGATGGTTAAAAATATCAGGGACGCTGATGAGCTTGATGCTCTCGACTGGGATGAATTCAAAGGTATGTTTCTTGAGAAGTATTTTCCTAAGGCTGTTCGACTTAGGATGGAAAAGAAATTCTTGGAATTGAGGCAAGAGGAAGACTCAGTGGCTGCCTATGAAGAAAGGTTCACTCGATTGGCAAGGTATGCCCCAAATTTTATCCGGGACCTTGATAGTAAAATCAATCGTTTTTACTCAGGATTAAAGCCAAAATATCGAAGGGCTTTGGCTTCTCGTGAGTTTAAAAGTTATGAAAAGCTTGTTCGATGTGCTGAGAAGGTGGAAATAGAGTTTGCTGATGACCAAGTGTTCTATAACAACCAGCAGAAGAAGAGACTGAGGTGGCAGGAGAAAGGTAAGAATTCTTCAAAAAAGTCTGATGGTAAGAAAACTAAGTTTCCAGCTTGTGATAAATGTGGCAAAAGGCATGTTGGGGAATGTCTTCTGAATTCTAGAAAGTGATACCGATGTGGTAAGATGGGACATAAGGCTCGTGATTGCACTGAAAAGGATCAAGGTGAAGGTAAGACCAAATTTGATTTACAGTTAGTGAAATGTTATAAGTGCAATGAGATGGGTCACTATGCAAACGAGTGTCCGACAAAGAGCTTGAGTGATGGGAAGTAGTTAGACCACAAGCAAAAAGGGGTGGTGAAATCCTTTGCAACTACTTTAGCAGATGTTGGGCCATAAAATGAAGTTGTATCAGGTACTTTGTTTGTTTTTTCAGATTATTCCAGTGTGTTGTTTGATTCGGGGTCTACACATTCATTCATCTCTGAAACCTTTTCTAGTAAAATGGGAATACCATCTCAAGAAATGACTCCTGAACTTTTTGTAAAAACACCTGGGGGAAGTGTTGAGGCAAAATGAATTTATAAGAATCTTCCTATCCTTATCCATGGAAAGAACCTACTTGAAAACCTTATTGTTCTACCTCTAGTTGAGTTTGATGTTATCCTGGGTATGGATTGGCTCTCTATTTACCATGCTATGATTGACTCTAGAGCTAAAGAAGTTTTTTTTTCATAAAGACTTTCAGTTTGTTTACAGGAATGAACCCTTACTTTTGATAACATATCAAGAGGACGAGAAACTTGTAAAAGATGGAAATGAATGTTACCTTTCACACGTCGTTGAAAATAAAGAAACTGTTCAGATTAATGATGTGCCAGTGGTAAATGAGTATCCTGATGTTTTTCCTGATGAGTTTCCTGGAATAATACCAGATTGGGAAGTTGAGTTTACTGTTGACTTAGTTCCTGATGCTAAGCCAATCTCAAAACCCCCTTATCGAATGGCACAAATTGAACTTTTAGAGTTGAAGGAGCAATTGCAAGATTTATTAGAGAAAGGTTTCATTAGACCTAGAACATCACCATGGGGTTCTCATGTTTTATTTGCTAAAAAGAAAGATGGTTCTATGAGACTTTGCATCGATTATAGAGCCTTGAATAATATCACTGTTAAGAACAAATATCCTTTGCCTCATATCGATGATTTGTTTGATCAGTTCTAGGGAGCTCAGTTTTTTTCAAAGATTGACCTGAGATCGGGGTACCATCAGCTGAAGGTAAAGGAGGCAGATATTCCGAAGACCGTGTTCCATACGAGATATGGCCATTATGAGTTTGTAGTAATGCCTTTTGGGCTAACCAATGCACCTGCTGTATTCATGGACTTAATGAATAGATTTTCCCATGAGTTCTTGGATAAGTTGGTGGTGGTTTTCATTGATGATATTTTGGTGTTTTCTAAAAGTAAAGAGGAGTATGAAAGACATTTACGGGTTATCTTACAAACCTTAAAAGAAAAGAAACTGTATGGAAAATTCAGAAAGTGTGAGTTTTGGTTGTAACAAATTTCTTTCCATGGGCACATTATTTCTAAAGATGGAATAACTGTTGATCCTGCGAAAACAAAAGTTGTGGAAGAATGTCCAAGACCCACTAATGTAACCGAGATTCGTAGCTTCCTTGGTTTGGCGGGCTATTACCGAAGGTTCGTTAAAAATTTTTCACGGTTATCTAGTCCAATGACTAAGCTAACTCGGAAGGGTGTTAAGTTTATCTGGACAAAAGAATGTGATGATTGTTTTCAGGAATTGAAAAGAAGATTGGTGAATGCTCCAGTTTTGGCACTACCTTCCAGGAATGGTGAGTTTGTTATATACAGTGATGCTTCATTGAAAGGACTTGGTTGCGTCCTAATGCAGAATGATCAGGTAATTGCTTATGCTTCACGACAGTTGAATACTCATGAGGTAAATTACCCTACACATGATTTGGAATTAGCTGCTGTTGTTTTTGCTTTAAAAATTTGGTGGCATCACTTGTATGGAGTAAAGTGTAAAATATATACCGATCACAAAAGTTTAAAGTATATATTCACTCAGAAAGAATTGAACATGAGACAAAGGAGATGGCTAGAATTAATCAAGGATTATGATTGTACAATTCATTACCATCCGGGAAAAGCAAATAATGTGGATGATGCTTTTAGTCGGAAAAGTAATGCTTTATTAACAATGTTGCGTTTGGAATGTGATCCTTTGGTTAAGGATTTGATGAACTTTGGCATCGAAGTTGTTGGTGTAGGAAGACCTTCTGTTTTGTTTCAGGTATCAGTGAGATCATCTCTATCAGATAGAATCAAGCAAGCACAAAAGCAAGACAGTGAGTTGCAGAAAAAAGTAGAGCTGGTTCAGAAAGGTAAGTTTCCTGAATTCAACATTGATAATGATTGTGTTTTGAGATTTGGGAAGAGATTGTTTGTGCCTTGTGATTCACAGTTGAAGAAAGAGTTTTTATGTGAAGCTCATAGTTCTCCGTTTTCAGTTCATCCGGGCAGTACTAAGATGTATAGAGATCTGCGGGAGTATTACTGGTGGGATGGAATGAAAAGAGATATTGTCGATTTTACTGTGAAGTGTTTGACATGTCAACAGGTTAAAGCAGAGTGGCAGTTACCGAAAGGGATGCTTCAGCCTTTACCAGTGCCAGAGTGGAAATGGGAGAATATATCCATGGACTTTGTTGTTGGATTACCGAAGACATCTCGATGTAATAATGCAATCCGGGTTATTGTTGATCGCTTGACCAAATCTGCTCATTTCCTTGTTATACGAGATACTTTATCTCTTGATCAACTTTATCATTTGTATCTTAAAGAGATAGTCAGGTTACATGGAGTTCCTCTCTCCATTGTATCGGATCGTGATCCCAGTTTTACTTCTAACTTTTGGAAAGGCCTTCAGAAGTCGTTGGGTACTGAATTAAATTTTAGTACATCTTTTCATCCTCAATCAGATGGGTAGTCAGAAAGAACAATCCAGAGATTGGAGGATATTCTACGAGCTTGTTCTATGGATTATCAGGGAAGTTGGGACCAACATCTTTCTTTGGTTGAATTTTCATATAATAACAGTTTTCATTCCAGTATACAGATGGCTCCATTTCATGCATTATATGGGAAGCAGTGTCGAACTCCAGCTTTCTGGGATAAAGTGGGTGAAAGGAAGTTGATGGGACCAGAATTGGTAGAAGAGTTGACAGAAAAAGTTAGGCTGATTCAGAAGCACATGAGAACAGCTCAGAGCAGGCAGAAGAGTTATGCAGATAACCGGAGGAAGGATCTATCTTTCAAGGTAGGTGATCATGTTTTTCTGAAGGTTTCTCCTTGGAAAAATGTGATGAGATTTGGTAAGAAAGGAAAGTTGAGTCCAAGGTTCGTTGGACCATACGAAATTCTGGAAAGAGTTGGATCAGTTGCATACCGAGTGGCTTTACCTCCAAGTTTATCTCAGGTTCACAATGTTTTTCACGTTTCAATGTTGAGAATGTACATGCCAGATCCATCTCATGTTTTGAGTCCAGAGGTAGTTCAGCTGGAAGAGAACCTATCTTATGAGGAACAACCAGTCCAGATTCTTGACCACAGGGAGAAAGTGTTACGGAATAAAGTGATTCACCAAGTAAAGGTTTTGTGGAAAAACCACATGATTGTAGAGGCAACATGGGAATCTGAAAATGCAATGAGGGATAAGTACCCCCATTTATTCGATAAGTAAATAAATTGCAGGGACGCAATTTTCTAAAGGGGGGAAAGATGTAACATCCCAAGTAAGTAATGAATAATAGATATTTTTATCTATGTCTATTAATGATTAAGATAGTGTTTTAGAGGCTTAAAATGAAAATAAATCCAATCTTAAGCATGGAATACACTAATATTTTTAAAAGATTATTTTACTGCCTTATTATGAAAAACCCTTTTTAAATATATCTTTTGACAATTTTATAAACTATGTATGTCAAAATAAACTTATTCTTTATGATTGGGACATCAAAATTTACCTTGTGTGAATTTTTTGTATTTTTCTGACAATGTTCATTTTTTAATGAATAGTGAAAAATACTGCATTTTACATCAAAAATGCTTTTTAATCTAATTTATTTATATGATTAGATTATCTTTTGAATTGGTCTTAATGTGTAATATGAATATATTTTTACCATTTAATCCAATGGTCGTCATTGGAATCAATTTCACTTTGAAATTGGACTTAAACTAGTGTCAATCTTTTGATACTTATTGTTTTGTAAAAACACGCTATTTGCTCTGGCAGCTAGAATTAATTATTAAATTAATTAATGTGACTTATATGATTTGAATTTTGTAAAATAGACTTCATTTTTGAATTCGGAATATCAAATATAGCTTAGGGTGAATTTTTGGTAATTTTCTGAAAAACTTCAATTTTTGATGAATAGTGAAACCACTAAGTGGTAATCAAGAAAACTGATTTTTCAGTTAAATGAAAGTTTACCACTAATGTGTATTGAATTTTGAAAATCCGACATACATGGTTGTCATTAAGAAGTAAAATGTGGTTCAATGAGATTAAAATAATTTTTTGGTGAATAGTAACTTATTATGTTTTTAATCGCAATTAGTGGTAATTAGTGTAGTTTAAGTTATAAATAATGCTTTAATAATATGAAATGACCTAGACACATGTCCTACCCTTATTGGTTGTGTCACGGCCGACCAATACAAGTCATGGGTCAACTTGGGGACCCCATGGATCCACTTTTGTTGGGAAATGACATAAATTACGTTTTATTTAATGTTAAAGTGAATATGACACAAACATAATATGTTTTACGAAAACAATTTTTAAGTGGGGTTATACAAGTACAAATTTTGATTATAAATATTCATTGGAAAGCTAAAAAGATATCATATATCATAGTATTTTTTTATAATTTTTAGACATTAAATAAATTTAATTATTTATGACATAATAATGATGTAGCGATGACATCATTATTTGACGATTTAAATAAAATAGAAAGATAATGTAAAATCTATGAACTACACATGTCCAAAACCAATTGGATGAGTGGATTTCGAACCCTTATCACCTTATCCACTAATTCTATCAATGTGGGACCTTTTAAAACCGAAACACATTTTCAAATAAAGTAATATTTCTTTACTTTCCAAAAGTGCCCCTCCTCTCCTCTTATAAAAGGCCCCCACCTCTACCTCATTTCACACATTCCTCAAGCCTTTGGCTCGGACAAACCCTGCCCATTTACTCTCTCCACATCCCTCTCCTCATCCTAGAGGATTCCCTTTTGGCAGAATCCTTTCAAAGGAAGCCTTTAGGCTCAAAACAAAAGGAGTTACACTCTTAAAGGTAATTCTTTCTCTCATGTTCATTTGTTTTATTTTGCTTCTCCAACCCCCTAAACTCTTTTTATTTAATTCAATTGTAAAAACACCAGTATATTCAATATGCTAAAATGTTGTTATAAGATTTATTTGAGCTACACTCTCACACAACTACATCAAATGGTTAAAGAACATACAATTTCCGTGGATGGAGAAATTCTGCCTCCCGAAACGATGATTGTTCAACACTCATTTAACACCTTCAAAGGTGGCCATTATGATGTCCCTATTTTTATATATGATATATAATATGTTTATGTTTTCCTTAAGATTATGTTTTTTTCATTTTGGGCATACCTTTATGGTTCCCATTATTGGTAAACGCGATATCTTCATTTAAGGAAGTGCGGACTACCGCCCCCTCAAAGTGATTTGATTCGTTAAATACCATATGTGGGACATGTAAAGGATAATATTAATGATATTATATATGTTATTATACTATAATTATAATATACTCTTATATCATTATGATTCCATTCCAGAAAAATACGAAATAGAAATGGAAGTAGCGTTCATGCGTACGTACGGCTTACCGTCTCCATGAACGGTGCATTTCATTTCTTACCTCTGAATGTGATGTAATATTCTAAATACATGTATATGCTGAATATATATGATATATATGTTATCCAAAACATTAATATCATTCTGGATATAATGAAACTTTGACCAAATTAACAACATGTAAGTGTAAGAGGTCTATTTTTGACTTAAGAACCAAATACCGACAAAATGAACATTATTAACTTAAATGAGTACATTATGTTCATAACATGGTATAAAAGGAATAATGAACTTGAAAAAGGTTCATAATAAAGTAGAGATTAACTCAAGTTTATTATTCAGGAGATTAAAGAACGGTCGGGTCAAGTTGGATACGAGGTATGGGAATTCGTCTCAATCTCCTTTCATTGAGGCATAGTTTGTTTTATACACAACCTTATTTTATACGGTGTATAAACCCCTTTGACTTTTAAGTTTATTCAAAAGGAATCTTTTTTATACGAAGCATTTACTAAACGACAAAAGGGAATGTTTTTGTCGTACGTATGCGGCGACAACGACGTCTCCGCCGTCATTATGAATAGTAACTTTTGTAATTATTTTACTTTACCACCGTTAAAGTGTAAATTAGGTAAATAAAGGTAAAATAATATTATGATAATAAAAAACTAACCTAATAATTGGACAAATATTATTTAATGAGTCATGTATGAACATATAAATCTTCATTACTAGATTTTTATATTTGGTATCCACATGGGTGAGATAATGACATGTTATAATAATTAATTTAAAGTAAAGAGAAATATAACATAAACATGTATCGTTTTACTAAAATAAATTTAATACAGGGTTATATAACTAACCTCGTTGACTATAAATAGTCATTATAATGCTAAAAAAGTTCATAAATCATGGTATTTTATTTATAAATGTTAGAAATTAAATCAATAAATTTATTTATGACATAATGATGATGTTGTGATTACCTTAATAATGAATGATTTAAGTAATCGTTCTTGTAAATATTAATAGAAATAAAATTTTAAAATTTTTTTGACATAAAATAATTTTATTCAGGAATTATCAATGTTATATTTCATTTAATTTTTTTAATGAATCATGTTGTTATGACTTTAACAAAATTAAATTACTAAATAGTGTCAAAATATGAATAAATATTTTTTAAGACAATAATATATATTAATTGATATAATACTCATAAAAAATAAAATATTTAGAAAATGTAATTATATAATCTTAAAAATATCATCAATGATCTAATTGAGGTTTTCATGGAATTTTATAGTAAATATATTAACCATACAGTGTAAAATACAAGAACACATTGTAAGAGTTTATTTATTTAACTACGGGTTAAATCCAAAAGATAAGGTTAAATTTGTGACCCAAAAATGTCTGAAACCTACTGTATGAGAGGAATTAGACCCATAATAATATTATACCCGAAATGTATCAATTTTTAGTTATTATAAATAGAATTTAAAATTATAATAAAACAATATTCCCAAACTTTCCTAAAGTGCCCTACTCCCTCTTTTAAAATGCCAACAACTCTACCCACTTACTCATATATCTCAAGATCATTGGATCAACCAAATTATGCTCAAACAATCTCCCAAAATACTTAACATCCACCTAGATCCTTATCTTGAGCAAATGGTAATTCAATAATTTTTCTTGGCTCAAATCAGGAGTTACCAGAATTAGAGGTAATTTGTTCTCTTAGGCTCCTTTAATTTATTGTCCATCTCCACTCCCTATGCGATTTTCAGTCTATTATTACATAAAAATTACAGTATAACAAATATTCTGGGTTGTTTTATGAGATTTATTCTTACCACACATACACACACCACTATCTAATGGATACAGACACACTGTTTTCATGAATGAATATCTATTACCTCATGAAACAATAATTGTTCAATTTTTTTCTACAACTTCTCAAGGTGGGAATTATTATGAAATATTATTATAAATTATATATATTTTATTTATATTTTTATATGATTATGTAATTTTTATTTTCAATATACCTTTATTATTTCCATCATGATTTAATACAATAATTTAATTTGAAGATGTGTGGACTACCAACCCCTCAAAGTGATACAACTCGTTCATGCCATACATGAAACATATAAAGGATGAGTTTTATGAACTTATTTTACATATATAAATATATATTATAATGTAATTATAATATACTAATGTACAATTATTGTTTCATTCATTTAATATGACAACAAAATGGATGTAGCGTTCATGCGTACGTACACCTGCCATCTCAATTAATGGTGCATTTCATTTATTATATCCAACTATTATGGAATATTATAAATAATTATATATTGGATATATATGATATTTAAATAATTAATATCACTCTTTATATAATTTTCATTTGACCACATGGACAATTTACATCAAAATAATTTCATTTTTGTCTCAAGTACCGAACATCAAGAAAATGTCTAAAATGTACTCAAAAAGTAACTAATTGTTATAACATGGTAATAAGTGATATAAAATGAATAATAAACATTAAAACGGTTATTAAGAATGTTGGAATTTTCCAAATTTTAATATTATAGAAATTAAAGAATGAGTGAGAGAGGCAAGATTCAAGGTAATGGGAAATAGTTACTCAATATCATTTTATTGAGTTAAATATATATGTCATTATTTTTTCTCAAGAATATTTGTGAATGAAAATTGATTGTTTTATATAAATATTCAATTCTATTGGGCATATTTTTTATTTTTCACAAATAATTATGTAATTAATTTATCCTTAATATAATTATATGATATCTGTAAGGGATTTCGTCTCATTTTATATTCCATTGAGAATTATTTGTTGTTTTGCACCAATTCACTATTGTATTGTGTATGTAATTCCCTTTTACATACTATATCATTAATCTTTATATTATCATGATATTATATGTTTTATTTAATGGAATTATATAATTATTTTTATTCATTTATTACTGAAGTTGTAAGAGTCTCTTTAACTGAAAAATTGTTTCTAATGTTTTATTGATTTATTACTCATAATCATTCTCAATTAATTTCCATGTTTTTTAAATTGTTTAAATAAATTATTTATATGGAAAGTAATGGTAATAAATATTAATTCTATTAAATTATTCAATGTGTTATGGGAAACTTTTATTAAAAAATATTTTTTTAAATATTTTAAATGTGTAATTTAAATTTGAGGATTATGTCAGTATCATTAAATGGTATATTCTGAATGAAAATGTATTTTACTTAAATATATATTTATATATTATGATTATGTTACGATTCATTGTAATTGGTTTTTTATATTGGTGGTTTTTGATAAATTTGAGTCATGTGAGCCTATGATATCTCTGCTATTCATTTGTCAATGTGAAGAAGGTAAACGAGAAGGTTTATCCAAAGAAATTTAAGTAATATACTATGATTGGTATTCCAAATGTAACTATGAATGATACTCTCCATGTAAATATGAATGCTACAATGTAAGAATGATACCTATTCCACAAGTAACCATTTTTTATGATTTCTGAGAAGTTTTTTTATAATTTTATTAATACACAATGTGTGATAAATTGTTTTTCTTTTATGGGTGAAATGTATGATTTTCTGAAAAAGATCTCATGGGTCTTTAATATTCATCAACTAATTTCTTTATTCCTTATTTTATAATCCATATAGAGATTCTTTTTCTCATCCAACATTTTTTAATCTTTTTCCACAGTGTGTAATTATTTGTAAGAGAATGAGAGATGTCCAAAAGATTATTATCTAGATAATGAAATCATGTTTTGTTTAAAGGAGTTCCTTTAGTTGAAAAAGATGATAATAAGTGTAACTATCCGCATAAAATATATGGGTATATTATTTAATATTTATGGGCTAATTCTTAAAAACTCTAAACCAAAAATGATACTCAATTTTATTTATTAAATTTACTCAACATTATGTAACGTTTAAGGCTAGAGCCTTATAGTTGGTACCAATGTCTGTTTTGACAACTTTAGGGATTAAGATTTTTGGATGAAAATATTATAAAATTATATTCCAATTATTTTTGTTCAATCCTTATTAAATAAATTTTTCATATCAAGGAAAGTCAGTTACAAATGGAAGGAGGAGGATCTCAAACAACATTATTATCTCTTTTTGATGATTTCTTGCAATAATTATTTTGAAGTCATGTATGGATGATTTTGAATCATTTTTAACACACAACTCACTTAAATGTAATTACGTGAGATATCAACCACCTCTACTATACCTCGATACCATCATGGATCAAGGGTTGTTTTTAATCAAATTTTATTTTCACAAAAAACTTATATATTCAAAAATGTTAAATATTATCCCAAAAATTTTAAATATTTTTCCATATCACAATATTATAAAGAATATTATGATTTTAAAAAATCTACTATAGGAGGAGTCCCATTGGAAAACTATTTATATTTTATTTTAAAATATAGTCTTTTAGCACATATCTATGTTATTTTAAAAGAACCATTGACTGAATTTTTAAACTCAAACTCAGTCTGAATGTTTTATAAAATGAAACTCATTTTTGATGTATTGAAATTATATTCCATGAAATACTATTTTACAAAATAATTTCTCTACAGACACCCATATGACCCATGTTTTACAAAGTGTATTTGGACAAATGAAGCAAGTGATTTTAGAGAATTTGTAAATCAACATTTTAATGCATAGACCTTCAATCTACATGAACCAAAAGAAGATGAAACCAGGTGGACACTGTGATCAAGGTATGGTGTTCTTTATTCTATGAATAGATTTAATAAGCCTTTTTTGGTGAAAATTTGTTTATATATATAAGGCTTCATGAAGAAATATGTTGAGTTCATAATACGATCTGATGAAAATAAGAGGTATAAGAAAAAACAGTAAGGTTTAACCATGTTATAGTCATTTTGAGTTTAATAAAAGGAACAACTCACAAGATTGTTGCAACCCATCGCATCCAGATATCTTGTGAGAATCGAAAACATAACTGAAGGATTACAAGGGTGAATCATCTACCACTAGCCTTTGTGAAGTCCCTATATAATATGAACTTATATTTTTAGTTAAAAAATTTGATAAATGAAGAATATATATCATTTAGGATCTTATATTTTAACAAATAGATATCCTTATTATGAGAAAATGACTTGGGTATTATGTTATTAATATAATTTTAGAAAATTATCATCATTATTAGAACCCTATATGCCTATGGAAAATAAAATAATATGATATTTTTTTAGGAGTAATGTTTGAATTTTTTTCGACAATCCATGTTTTTATTGTGTACTTATGGCGATTAAGGTTATTTATCGAAATGATTGACCTAACATGGAGAATATGGGATTAAGGAAATTACTTTTTTTATTATAGACATTAATATTGATAGATTTTATTTTGAGAGAAATTTAAAATTTTATTATTAAAGTATATGAGTTCAAGTACAATTGAATTTCGGGATTCAATATTAATTTTGATTTTTTGTCGAATTTTATGGAACATTTTTTGTTGAATGGTCTGTGTTGATCCTCTTGTATAACTATTTCATTTTATAGATTCAATGTAGTCTTTCTCATTATTAAAAATGTATTACTTTTGGGGATTATCTGATATCGTACTAAAAATTTGGGTTTTGGTAAATGTTCTAATATAGGAGAAATAAATAGTTAATATTTTTTATATTAATATGATGATTCTTCCTGAATACACATTTTTTTGGAGAAAAGATAAATTTTTTGTAAGATTTTTTTGTAAGATGAAACAATACTAGAAAATAAGTATGATTCCTTATTTTCTTAGTCACACTCAAAATTTAATTCCCCAACATTATGAAGGGGACCTTAAAACAAACATGTTGTTCATTTACTTTTCATACTGTGAAATCAATGACTATTTAACCTGTAACATTTTTTTCATTTTCTAATATTTGACTTTCTCTTGATCATGTTTTCTATCACTTTCCATTAGACCAAGATGGTTAGTGTTTCTTCCATATCCATGTTTTCATACTTGGAATCCTTTTATGTGTTATTTTTTATAACCTCTATACTTATATTTCTATATTTTAATGTGATAGTTTTATTAAAAAAAATTCCCTATGTGGGAATTACATTGATGTTATGGATCCCAATTTTGAAATTTTGACGACATAATTTTTCAAATGGGGAATGAATATAACATCCTAGTTAATTATAAAATAATATATTTTCAAATATATTAATATTTACAAATAAGGTTTTAATTTTATGTTAAACATGATTCTTTTTTTATAGATTACTTGACATGCAACAACGTGTTACTTCCAGATCATATGTTTCACACAATATTTAGATATACTGATAAATAAGACTATAATAATAATAATATTTTAATAGGTTTTAAACACATATCTATTGTATTGGAGATAATGATAATAATCAACTATAACATGATTAAATATTTTTTTTAAATGTTATAAAATGTTTCTAATAATATTTAGTGTCTTAAAATGAAAATGAATAAAGTTTTAAGCTTAAAAGAATCTAATATTTTAAAAATGTCATTTTACCAACTTTTGATGGTGAACCATTTTTAAAAATATTCATTTCCACTATTATAAGATATATTTGATACAATAATTTTCTTATTTAAATGAGGGAAATAAAAAATTTAACATTGTTTAAATTTTGGTTTTTTCTGATGAAATTCATATTTTTTTGAATGGTGAAAATATTGCATTTTATCTAAAATCTACATTTTAATCGGATTTATTTAAACAATTTTTTTAATTTAATTGGTTTTAAAGTTTAATTGAATTATTTTTTTATCATTTAATAAAATATTTTTCATTCTATGTAATTTTAACATTAAATTGTGCGTAGAAACATGTCAATCTTTTGATAGATTTTTCTTATTAAAAACTCAGTTTCTCATTTTGACAATGTGATTTAATTTTAGATTAATTACTAAAACTTTTATGTTTTGAATTTTGAAAAATATGTTCCATATTTTTATTCATATAGTATTAATTATAAATATTGTTACCTTTTATTTTTTGAAATTATGAACAATAACTAAAGAATTTATTATTATTTATCACAGTTTAATGGAAAATTATGTAAATAAGGGTAAAAATAATATTATAAAAATATAAAACGACCATAAAATATTTATAAATTTTATTAAATGAGAAATTGGATACCATAAAAATCCTTTAGATGAATGTTTTTAATTTTTTAGCCACTTGGGAGTTATAATGACATGTTATAATAATTTATATAAAGTAAATTGAAATATAACATACACATATATCTTTTTCTTAAAAAATTTTAATACAAAGTTATATAACTGATATATTTGATTATAAAGAGTAATTATAAAGATAATAATATTTCCTACATCATGGTATTTTATTTATTATTTTTATACAATATATAAATTAATTAATTTATGACATAACAAGATGCATTTATTACCTCAGTAATGATATATTCAAATAAATTATATTATAAATTTTAAAATAAATATTATTTGAAAATATTGATGCAATAAAATAAATATCTAGATTATTATGAAATGTTATATTTTATTTAATTTAAATTTGTTAATTAATCTAGTTTTTAGGAATTTAGAAATAATCAATAACTAAATAGTGGCAAAATTTACATAAATGTGTTTTTAAATAAATACTATTTTATTAAATTATATAATAGTTATAAAAATATTAGATTCAATGAACTGACTTATTTAATATATAAAATTTTATTAATGATTCGCATGAGTTTCTCTTTTCATTTTATTGTAAATATATTAACCATATAGTGTAAAATACAATAATACATGTTAAGAGTTAATTTATTTAACTAAGGGTAAAAGCCAATAAATACTGATTAAAATGTGACATAATATTATGTAAAACCATTTTTCAAGGATTATTTCGAACTATAATCATCTTATCCACTGAATATATCAATTTGGAGCTATTAAAATTTAATAGTCAAGTTATAATTAAATAAAATTTTAAGATAGTGTAAATGTTGCCCTCCTTCATCTTATAGAAGGCCTCCACATCAACCCACAAAATCACACATCCCGAGCCCCTTGGATTGCCCAAATTCTACAAAAATAAGATCCCCAAATTCCTCCCTTTCTACTATAATCTATATATTTGGTAGAAGGAAATTCCAGAAAGTTAGTTGGCTCCAATCAATAGGAGTTACCCTATTTAGAGGTAACATATTCTCTCAAACTCAATTCATTAATTTTCCTTCTCCAATCCCTATTCTATTATTATTATTTTAGTAAATAATAACCACAGTATACTAAATATACTATTATTTGTTTCTATAAATTATTCAAATCAGTCATATGGAAACCTCTATCTAATGGATATAAACAAACTG
Source organism: Viscum album (assembly GCA_963277665.1). Taxonomy (NCBI): domain Eukaryota; kingdom Viridiplantae; phylum Streptophyta; class Magnoliopsida; order Santalales; family Viscaceae; genus Viscum; species Viscum album. The sequence goes on along the minus strand of OY728152.1, from coordinate 1,902,794,307 downwards.
TTTCTGTGTACAGTGAACTACTGCCTCACAAAACGATGATTGTTCCATTTAATCCTAACTCATGTCATTGTGAAAATTATGATAGAACTATATTTATAGATTATATATATATATTATATTTATACTATCTATTTTATTCTGAAATTTTTACTTACAATAAACCTTTATGTTTTTAATAATGTGTAAATCGGATAATTTCATTTGAGGAAGTGTGGACTACCACCCCCTCAAAGTGATACGAGCCATTAATACCATACATGGAAATTATAAAGGATGGTGTTAATGAAATTATTTAACATATATAGCATTTATATTATACTGGAATAATAATATATCTATGTATCATTTTGTTTTAATTCTTTTAATATGATAATGAAATTAATGTAGCATTCATGCGTACGTATGACCTATCATCTCTATTAACGGTGTATTTCATTTATTATCTAAAAATTCAATGGAATCTAAGAAATACATATATAAGATAATATATATATATATTATATTTAAATCATGAATATAATTATAGAGATAATCTACACATGACCACATGGCCAATTTTCATGAAAACAATTTCATTTCTGACTCAAGTACCGAAGATCGAAAAAATGTCCAATATAAACTCTAATAATTAACTAATCATTATAACATAGTAATAAGTTATATAAATTTAATAAAAAAAATAAAAATATTTTTGAGAATGTATGAATTAACTTTATTTTATTATTCCGAAAATTCACGAATGAATGAAAGAAGTCAGACTCAAGGTTACAGAATTATTAACTCATTCTCATTTTATTGAGTTAAATATTAGTGTCATTGTTTTTTTTTTCAAAAATATGTGTGAATGAACTTTGATTTTTTTACAATTAATATCTAATTGTATTTGATATATTTATATTTTTTATAAATGATAATGTCATTTATTTTTACTTAATCTAAGGATACGATCATTGTATGGGATTTTCCCCCAATTTACATTCCATTGAGACTTATTTGTTGTCATGATCCAGTTCCCTTTTATATGGGGGATATACTACCCATTGACATATTATTTCATTAATCTATTTATTCACATGAAATTATAATTTTTGTTCAAATATTTTATTTAACTTCTTTTATTAAATTATTTTCCAATTCTTAAGAGACACTATAAAATAACATCATTTAAAATGTTTTAAAGATATGTTATTCTAAATAATTCTCAATAATGTACATGTTGTCAAAATGGGTTTAAGTATTTATTTATATGGACATTAATTATTTAAAATGACTATTTCACTAGACATTTCAATGTGGTATGTGACACATTGATTCATAAATATTATTTTTTAATGTTTTAAATGGTTCATTTAAATTTGATTGATTATGTAAATATCATGAAATGATATCTTCTGAATGAAAATATGGAAATGTTATTTTTTTCAATAAGGTAGTTTTATATTTAATGATTATGTTGTGGTTCATTATCCTTGTTTATGTTTATGGGTGATTCTAAGATAAACCAAGGGAGGGTGAGACTATGATAGTTCTACAATTCATTGGGTAATATGATGGTTGTAAATGATAGGTTTATTCCTAAGAAAACTATGGAATATACTGTAATGGGTATTCCAAACATTATTGTGAAGTTTACACCATATGTAGCTATGTAAGCTACAATGTATGTATGATATGGATTCCATAATATTAATTTATGTTTTATTATTTATAAGAAATTTTGTATTAATCTTATGGTTACGTGATGTAAGATAAATATTTAGTGTCTTAAGTGTGAAAAAGTATGATTTTATAATAAATATTTCATGGGTTTTATATATTCATGGAATTATGTATTTATATATTATTTTACATTACTTACGACTATTTTTATGTTCATCCCAGGATTTTGAAATTTTTTCAATAGGGTATAAGGATGGGTGAGAAAAAGGAAGAAGTTTAGAATATTCTTATAATGAAAAAAATTCATGTCTCATAAAGGGTTTCCTTTGGTAGAAAAATAAGATACTGGTTGTAATTGTCCACATGTAATGTAAGGGTCTATTATGTAATAGTTATTTAATAATTCTCTAAAATTATAAACATGAAAATATTTTCAATGTGAATTCTTGACATCACTCAAGATTATGTAATGTTAAATGTTGAGCCTTTTAGGTATATTGATATAAATTAGTTCTTGTGTCACTTTACATCTCTAATATGTTTTTTGTTTGAATAAAGGAAATAGATAATTTATAATGTGGTATAGAAAAAATAAAATAATGAAATAAATTAAATTTTTATAGACGTAATTAATTAACACTTAATAAAAAATGAACTGTAAATTTGTATCCCAAGAGGATAATGTTATTTTTCTTGGTTATTCATTCAAAATAAAAGTACTAATAAATTATAAAAAAATACAGCAATGATGATTGAAAAAAATATGTCATTGTTGTGAAAAAAATGTAGATTTCTCAAAACTATGGGTTTTTTTATTGAAAAAATTTTAAAAAAAGAGGAAAGTAATGTTAATGTGAGTATCCTAGGAGGAGGTCATGGAGATAAGGTAGATTTAATAGAAGAAAAAAATGATGAGGAAAATGAATTAGGTTAAAAAGATATAAATAATCGATATAGAATCTATAAAATTAATAAGGAAACATAATTAGTGGTCAGTTATATCTAATGTATTGTTATCCATGAAGAGTTAGATCAAAATGAGGAAAATTTATATTCTGAATTGATCCCAAAGCCAAAATTCAATGATTTAATAAGAATCAAGACATTCTATAGTATAATACTCATTGAAATTGTCTAGTCGACATAGAAACTTTTTTTAATAGTGTTCTAGGTATATTCACATATTAAAGGTACTGATGAAGAGGAAACTATTCCCCAATTACATATTTAAAATATTGTAAATATTCATGAAAATATGAAAGAAATAAACATTCAAGGTGTATCAAATGGATGTTAAATCATAATTTCTCAATGGATTCTTGTATAAAGAATTATAAATCTTGAAAGTGGATGAATTTTTTAGATTAATATAAAATAAATGTAAATAGTTAAAAGAATAAATTATATGAGATGAACCAAGCACCAAGATATTTTTATACAAGTAGTGATCAAACTTGAGAAATCATAGATTTCAATGAGGCAGAGTTGATCTCAAACAACTTATCATTAATGTGAATGGACTAACACTATTTCTACTCTTCTATGGGGTATAAATAATTCATAGAGTCATATAGGAAAAATAATGAAATCTTTTTGTTGAATAAATTAATAGCGAGTATTAATTTTCCATGAGTGGGGAGATATAAATTTTACATGAGATAGAGATTTTCCAAGGAAGGCATGGCTCTATAAAACCATATATATAAGATCCAGACCATTATAAAGACATATCAGGCTCATTATTAGGTACTCTTCAATAATAGTTTTGGTATATATTGGTGGGGTTTTACTATGGGGATTTTTTAAATAAATTTTGAGAATAATGGAAGGAGTAGGAGAAATTCACGGTTGGCACATAGTCTTCCAAAATTGTTCACCTACCACCAAGAAACCATGCAATTATATAAGGAGTGGGATAAAATTATTGGAACATATATTTTCATACCATTGAACCTATTAGTAGAAATTATTCACCCCTATGAAACCATTCATTTAGATTTATTTTATCCAATAACATTATTATAAATTCCAAACTCCCTTGAATTTCATCCACATTAAATCCTTATCTATGTATGATGTCCAATTGGTTTTCTGTAGTCCTATAGAAAATTAAATGGATCTAAAACTCCATTATTTTCTAGTAGATGATCCTATTTAAGAATCCGCCCCTCTCCTAGAAATAAATGTCATCCAATGTGGCTTCCTCCCTCTCTTGTCTCGCTTTCCAGACAAAGAGGAATGTATTATTCCATGATTTTAATGGTTTAGAACTATGTGATGTTGGTTTTCTAAATTCATGAACATGGATCTAGGTTTTATTTCAAGGTCTCACTATTCATTGTGTAATATAACATTTCACGTCAATTTGGGGATTCCCAGTTTGGTGAATTCCCATCAACGCTCATGATAAAGGAGGTACTAATTGAAAATCCTCTAGACTTGTTTATAATTATGTGCCTAAAAGCATGAAAACCCAATTAATATGTTTTAAAATTTATTCATAAATTTGATTAATTAATTGGTTATTTAATTAATGGAAATATGTGATATGAAATTTATGGAAAATTTTGATTATGTGATAGATAAGTTAATAAAATTTTTTAATTGGTTAATTTTTAAAAAAAAATTGAATTGATTGATAATGGGAAATATGGGATGGATTGCTTAACCGTGTTGTTTTATTTGTTTTTATGAATAAATTTATATATATGGTTTAATTCGAAATTATTCATATTAAAATAAGATATTAAATTATATAATTATGATTGTGGTGGTAAACCAAATTTGTGTACTGTGATTTGAATTACTGATAAGAGGGTAAATGATGATTAACCTCGTAAAATTTTATATATGTAATTTTTCGATATACATGTTTGTGACATAGAGTAATGGTGTAAATACCGATAGGATATAATGATTGTGGGATATGGTATAGTTCCCCCATATACACATAAGTGATAATAATAAGGTGAGGGACAACGATTGACTCTTCCAATATCCACGAGAATCTGTGCGTGACATTTTACACCCATGATATCGACATTGGACTATGGTTCTAATTAGTTGTGATATAAAATAGAAATAAATTGATAATGAAACCCCATGTTATAATGTAAAGTTATTTTCCAATTGTGTTATGGTTTAGTCTCTAGTAAAGGCCAATGTTGGTAAAGAAGGTTTAGGTGTCATTGTGAACCCAACAAAGGATATGGTTAATTAAAGAATAATTCAGTATGGAAATTGTTTACATCATTGATTTTAATTTATTATTTATAAAACAGAATACATAGTTATTAATTAGATATTTTTTATAAACTATTAGTTGTGGCCAACTATGTTATACTCCCACTACACTCAAGATTTCGTATCGGTACCTGAATAGTCATCATGCTTATTGGACAAGACAAGGGAAAGACCCATATTGTAGATGGTTGTGTAGGGATTGGTCATGGATATGGGAACCATACATGATTTAGGGTAACAATTGGTAGTTTTCAATGTATTAATCTTTGATTTTCTTATTAGACACATGAAAATTATTATAAAATTCCATAACTACTACTAATTTTAGATTTTGTTTTCCTTTTATGGTTCATCATTTATTACTAGTCCGTTGTGGTTATTTAATTATATTGGTTGTTGGTTATTTTAGTTTTCTATTATTTTATTTATTTCTAACTATGTATTATATTGATAAAGAGGGTATATCATCCTCATATTATGTATTTTACACTAACTACAAGTTGTTATCCTCTAGAATATGAAGAGGCTTGCATCAGGTCACATAGTAAACCTACTTGGGGCACCAACATGTGGCCCCCAGGTTGAGAGGTCACAAAGTGGTATAGATGTGGTTTTATTTTATTTTATTTTTCCTTACATTTATAGAAATGATTGAAATATAATATGATGAATCAAGACATTGTTAAAAGATTGTGAATGGGTGTAACTAACCCTTTTGTGGTGGTAAAAGCTATGTATCTAGGGTTGGAATTTTATTATTGTTGTGTGTTGTTACATTTGGATATTATTTAACCTATAGTGATTAAATTCTTGTGTATAATTGTTTTTTGCTGTTATTTTCAACAAATTGAATAGATTAATGTAATAGAACAATAGTTGTATAGGTTTTCATCATTCTAGGCACTCATGAAATTTTGCGACATGCATTATTATTTGACCCACGTAGTAAAAATTATTTTGGGGTAAGTTGTTTAAATTAATACTTACAATCTTGTTTTTAAAACTTCTATAAAAAATGTTACGAAAATGAAACTAAAAATTATAAATTATGATAAATGTGCAAATTTGAATGTGAAAAATCAGTGTATAATGGGATACTTGAAATGAGAATGTGTTCACCATTGTTAAAACTATGTCCATGATTAGGGGTGGTTGGGGGTAGTGATAGTAATTTAGTTTTTACCATGTGGAAGGATAAGGGGAATAACTTGTTATGAAATTACGTAAATCCTCTTGAAGGTGTAAAGAAGCTTGTAAAATGTGTCTTAAGACATGTACATGAAATTTTAGAGCTATTAATCCAATGAAAACTTTTTTATAGGATGAAAAGTGCATATATATAGATATAATTCTCAATCAGTGGAAGATTAGGATTCAATAGTGTTGGGTGAGAGATCTTAAGAGCAGTTCCATGAAAAAATTCCTCATTTCATATAGTTTAGCAAAAGAGACCCAGGGGGAGTTATGTGGAATATGTATCTCTTAACACAAGAGTTTAAGTTGCATAAATTTTTATATATAAAATATATGGAGGACGTGAGGTATCTACGTTTAGTATTGTGTCTACCTAGATTATCCTTGATCATGTTGAGACTCTTACTGCAATGGGACAGAAACTAGAAGCTTATATGTTATGTGTTTAAGTGAGGCATTGGTGGGACATTGAGACTTGGGTTGGATAGATGGAAAATATTCCATGGAAACAATTACATGATAAGTTCCCAATGTAAGATTATCCATACACAATATGATGGGTGATTGTAGTGGAGTTTATGGGGTTTGACCAAGGGATTATGTCTATGAATGAAAATACTAGTCACTTTACCAACTAGTAGTGATTTTTTCCAGCATTAGTAGGGGATGAGATGGCCATGGAAGAAAAATTCCATGATGGGAGACATGATGAGATTATGTACCAACAATACATATTTGGTTGTGGATATTGTCTGCGGTACTGGATCATGATCTAATAAATCAAGGGGTCCTAAGGGAGGTATACTGTGAAGGACATGTGGTTCCGAATAGATGACTAGGAGGTAAATCTTCTAAGAATATTAATCATTTATTATGGAATATTAACGAGGTAGATAGAAAAAAGAATGTATGGGGGGATGGACCAGTTACATAAGGCAACACTTTAGATCCCTTACACCCATGTGATAGGCTAGGATAGATTCATAGATATTTCTCCCAAACATCAGTTTAGTCTCGATCTTGTCGTAGGATGGGACATCTATAAAGGTTCTATAGGATCCCATGACAAATGGGTTGTTATAGAGAAGCTAGGAAGAACCAAATTATAGGAAGGGGGTCTTCTATTTCATATCAAGATGGTTTTTTGAGTTCTATTGGAATTGGGGGATGAAGAATTGTATGTCGTACTTCTAGGAAAGAGGACCCATACAAGCAGTGTATTGCAGAATAGGGCACTCAGACTGTAACACATAGAAGGGCGAAGGATAGTGGCATGCAATTAATCTAGCATTTTTAGGTAATGGGGAAGGACAATCAATAGTCAAAGATAATCTTCGTATTGATTATACACTATTTGGTGACTTATTTGATACGGGTTTCTCTCATAAATTTATATATACACAAATTTTGGATTGGTTGAGTCTGGTAGTAGTGTTTTTCATTGTGGTCATGAAAATAGATTCAACCTTGGGAGTATGGTCAAGTGCCATCTGATTATGCAATGGTTTTTTTTCTAATGTTGGTATTATCATATTCTATGAGATCTCTACATACATTATAGTTCATAATTTTATATTATTTTGGGTAAAGATTGGTTATTAGAATATTGAACCCACATAGATTGTAACCATTGTAGAGTTACCTTTACATAACTTGCCGGTGAAAATTATGTTCATTTTTGAGTGTGGGATATCTAGGAAGGTTGTTCAGGGCCATTTAATCAGCATCCAGGGGATCTTATAACCTAGGTTGAACCTCTTTTTCTAGATACTAGGGGTGTAAATCATGATGTGTTTCCACCCAATGTAGACAAGTTCAAAGTAGTGTTTTCTGAATACTTATTAGGGATACCAGCTAAGAGAGATGCAGAATTTATAATTGATCTCTTGCTTTGAGATGAGGTATTATTTATTATACCATATATTGGGGCACCAATAGAGCATTAATAGCTTAAGAAAATATTAGAAGATTTGATGGATAAGGTATTTATTCATCTGAGTAAATTTCCTAGGGGTTCTCCAATTTTGATTAGAATTATGAATGATGGGATGTTGAACTTGTTTTTTGATTATCGAATGTTGAAACTTATGGTAGTGAAGTACTGAAATCTACTTCCACATATCGATGATCTCTTTGACTCGGTGAGGGGTGTTTGTGCCTTTTCAAATATCGAATTTTGATCAAGGTATTATCTATTGAGACTTCAACCTTATAATATACCATGGACTAAATTCTATAACAGGGATGGCCTATATGAATTCTTTGTGATGAAATTATGGCAGAAGACCACCCCTGTAGTGTCAATATCATTGTTGAACTAAATATTTCACCAATACCCAGATCAATTGTTTTTTGGATGATCTCTTGGTGTACCACACGACTCATGATGATCATTCCAAACATAATTAAATCCTATTATGTACACTAAAATATCATTTGATATACACCAAGATATCTAAGTGTTAATTTTGGATTGATCGGGTAAACTTAATGGTTAACATCATCTCATAAGAAGGTGTTTTGGTGGACCCAGAGAACATGCAAGAAGTGGTTTATTGGAAGCATCCCAAAAATGATTTTGATATCGACAGTTTTTTTGATTGGAGTGTTATTATAAGATGATCATAAAAAATTCCCCTCTTGGAAGTACATCATTCATGTGTAAACAATAAGGAGTAATGCATTAATGGTTTGGATCATGTGATAATTCATTCTAGGAGGTCAATAAGAATTTTAAAACCACACCAATCATTATCCTACCTTTGCCAGATGAGTAGTATAAATTTTTATGTGATGCATCTTGGATAATTCTATATGTAGGGTTGATGTAGGGAGATAGATTTGTGGAATATATTCATGATTGTAGATGAAGAATTAATAGAAATTTCATATGCATAACCTATAGTTAGTTAAAATTGTTTATTCCTTGAATTGTTGGAGTCAATTTATGTTGGGATAAATTTTTACTATTTATACTGATCAAAGGAGATTCAATTATATCTATTCATTGTGAGATATGAATCGCCAACATTGGGTATGAGATGTGTATATGAAGTCTTTTGATTCGGAGCTAGTATATATGCCCAGGATGGGATATAATGTTTCTAATTCATTGAGTAGTAATGAAAAAATAAAGCTAGTCATGGAGTCTAGTTTAGAGTAGATGAGGATGACTATGATGGATGAGTTGCATGTAGTGGTTAGGGAGGGCTCGAAAAAGATGAATCTCATATCTGTAAATGTGAACTCTATACTTCTATGTCAGATCAAGGATTTGTAGTATGAGTATATATAGTGTCTATCCTCAATGTAAATCATTAATGGTGGGAAGAAGATTTGTGATTAGACCCAAGAAAAGTAAGAAATCATCTATGTTAGAAACCATGTTCTTATGCATATTAGTTTTTCAGAAGGGTTGATGTATGATTTTCATGCCTTGAATTGGGAGATGCATCTCATTTTGAAGAAAATGTATCGTGACCTATGTTAATAGTACTTTTGGTCAAACATAAAGAATGTGATTTCATGTTTTGTGACATGATTCCATAACTATCAATAGGTAAAATCCATGAATTAATGACATGGTGTTTTACTACATGCATTTCCCATTCTTGAATTGATATAGGATGTCATTATCATGGCTTATTTGGTGGGTCTCCCTATGATGCCTTGAATGAATGACTCAATTTGGGTAGTTGTGGGAAAATGATTGAATGTAGTGCATTTATAGAATATACAATAGACATTACTTATAGATCAGTTGGGAAACTTGTATATTCGGGAGATGGTCTATCTACATGAGTTTACAAAGAGCATTGTTTCAGACATTGAAACAAATTTTACTTCATATTTTTTGGAATTTCTTTCAGAATGTTCTATGTACACAGATTTATTAATATATATTTCCACATATACTAACACGCATCAGGAATTACCTAAAATGGTATTGCGGTATATCCTATGGGAATGCATCGTTGATTTCATTAGGTCTAGGGAGGACAAACGAGAAAATTTTGAGTTCACCTATAAAAGCATCATCTATTCAAATGGATCCATATGAGACACTTTATGATAGTAATTTATGATCACCACTATGCTTGATGGAGTCTAGTGAGTTAGAGCCATTGAGACAGTGCCTAATGCATGGCACATCAACGTAGGTTCAACATATTTGTAAATATATGGATACAGATTAGATTTGGCATAAGTCGTATATTGATTGAATTAAATGTACCCTAGAGTTTACATAAGTTAATCATGTGTTCCTTCAAGTGTTCCCTATATTGAGCCACTATATTATTCTAAGGTAAGGCAACTCAGTGCCTAGGGTTTTTGGACATTTTAGGTTAAATAGAGAATTAGGTTGATGGAATACTAATTATCTCTTCTAGATATGTATAGTACTAGTCATTTTTTATCACGTCTGAGCTGGCCAATATCACCTCTACCCATATCATGTGATTTATATTGATGATTTCGAGATTGATATTAATGTGTCCCTTCTGAAGCATCATATATGTGTTGTGGATTGAATGGAGAATTTGTTTTGAGTAAGGATTGTGCCAATAGATCATGTTTTGTTGAAACATGGCCATGTACAAGAGGAAACAAGAGATAGTGAAGCAGACATGTTGTTTATTGGACCAAACCTTTCACATCGAAATCATTGAGATTCTTGGGAGTACAACATGAGGATGAGCTAATAGAAGAGGGAGAGATTTTCAGATCCAAACCTTTCTTGATATGTCTTTTTCTCATTTTTAGAACTATTTTACCCCAGTTTTGTTATATTTTGATAGGTTATTACATTAGGAAAATTTTCAGGTGAATTTTGATAAATATGGAAGGATCAGCTGCAGTGCATTGTTCACATAATGATTTCCCAGACTCTTCTTCTAACCCCAACAAAGCTTGAATCCCAGAATAGAGAGGGGTTTCATTGTTGATGGATATATTTTAAAATAGTACATCCCCATCTTAAAATTGTGCACCCATATATAAAGAAAACATTCAGAAAACCTAGATTAGGAAATTGTGTTGCACACATTAGGAAACTGTGAATGGAATTTTTTTATCAAAACATTTTATTTTAAGTTGCTAAACCACATGAAATTCACCCTCATTACACCTACTATATCTATGACGTCCTCAATAATTTTTTGAGCTCTTAGAGAGGTATTTTAGTCTCTATGAACTACTTTATTTATGAATTGATGATTTGATTAAATAATATGCACCACTCAGATAATAAATCTCATACAACGTGGTTTTCTCTCTCTCATCTCTCTTTCCATGTGAAGTGGAATTTTTTATTCCTTACTGTAAATGGTTTTGATCTTGGTTATAATGGTTGTTGTTTTTTATCTAGGATAGAATTTTGGTTCTAGATCACATTCATCATTGTGAAATTGATCATTTTACTTAAATTTGGGGATTCATGGTTTAGAAAAAGATCATCAAAAATCTTATAATAGATTAACTACATTGAAAACATATTTTTTTGATTAAAATTGTGTGTATGTGATTGTGGTTTATAAATTTACATGTTTTGAAATTTGAACTAAAATTTTATTATGTAAATGGTAAATTAATTAATGGAATCATGTGATATGTAATAGATGGTATATTGGTATTTTTATATCAATAAAATAATTTAATTGTGTATTTTGTATTTTTTTGTGGTATGGAATTGATTGATAATGGGATTAAATGTATGGTTTTATTAACCATGATTGGTTTGTGGTTTATTTGAATAAATATTGATAAATTCTAAATTGTGAGTTTTTCATATTATTCAACGTGACTAAAGTTATGATTTATGATTGTGTTGATAAATTGGATTTGAATACCATGATGTGAAATGTTCATAAGAGGGTTAATGGTTATTAACCTTATTAATAGTGTTATAAGTAATATATGTGATTGTTTGTTATATAGATGTTGGAATAAAAATGTAATTAAGATAACCATATGTGATATTGAATTTGTGATTGGGATTGTTGTTCCAAATACCAATATGAAAAAATAATGAAATGTGTGATAAGGAATGATGTTCCAATTACCCATAGGGTACTAAGAATAATGTTCTATGCCCACGAGATTGATATTAGACTCTAGAACAAATATGTCAAGATATGAAATGGAAATAAATTGTAAATGAAATACCATGATATAATGTAAAGTCATTTTACCTATGTGATATGGCTCACACTCAGAAATGACACGAAGACGGTATTGATAGTTCACATGTCATCATGAACCCAAAATAAGGATGTGGTTAAATAAAAAATTATTTAATTTGTAAAATGTTTTCTTCGTTTGTTATACATTATTATTTATATAACTTCCAACACTGTTATTTAATGTATTTTGTTTGGACTCCATTTTTGGTGGCCTACTATGTTGTACTCAAAACCTACATGGGAAGGCTGATCAGTACCCAAATTGAGTTTAGGTTTTCAGAAAATGAAATTGGAAAGAGACCTATGATAGATGTTTGAGTTTGGATGGAGCAGGTATTGGGGAACCAAACATGATGTTGGGAACCACTTGGGAGTTTTCATTGTCATTATCTTCGTGTTTTTCATTAGATACTTAAAACTGATTATGGGATGACATATCTACTATTAGATTCAAAAATGGTTTTCCTATTTTGGTTCATCATGTATTATTGGTATGTTATGGTTGTCCCATTATACTGAATATTGGTTATTGTTTTTTATTGTTTATTTATTTATGATATTTGAAAAATTTGATAATGATGGTATACTCTACCAATGTTATATATTTTACCCTCATTGCAAGTTGGGATTCTCTTGCACATGAGGAAGTGTGCTTGAGGTCACATAGTGAACCTGCTATGGGAACTTACAAGATGCACTAAGGTTAATGCATCACAATATATGTGACCATAAAAATTAAAATTCCAAGAAAAAATTTTTCTTTTCAATAATTCCAATGATTTTTTTAGTTTAGAGTTTCTGAGAATTATGAAAAATCCTTAATTAAAATAAACTCATTCCTCTAACAATAAATGTACCTTTTCACATATAAAAAATTCATAGTCTTCAATATCTCCATAAATTCATTAAATAGGATAAAATTCTAGAAAAATATTATGTAGAAAGTGTAAATGAAATATGAGAAATGGGTGATGTTAGATTCTCATTAATTGTAAACACTTTCAACAAAAATAAAATATCATAAGTTAGTATTGTATTTAAATATGGGTATATTTATTATATATAATAATTTTACAAGAAAAAAATTAGGTAACAGATAATTTTATAAGTGAAATGTTGTGAATAAAAATAATTTTGAAACATTATCCAAAAAATAATTTCCATTAGATCATAAAATTAGGATACATTATAAATATGGAATAAAAATTATAATACAGAATATTAATATCATGGGATACACCATAATGAACCATGATTAAGAGAAATATAAAATTACTCTATATTATATTTCACATTATATAAAATCCTTAAACCATTGAATTAGAGTGTGATATTAGACTTCACCAACAATCATTTATATATATATATATGAAAAAGAATAATTCAGCATGAAATCATGAAGAAAACCTTGGAAAAAATTTGTTCTGTATCCCCTTCAAGTGGAATCATGTAAGTAAAAAAATTTCATAAACAATTATAAAATTATATAACAATGGAAAATAAATGTATATAAAAATATATTCAATATCTTTCTATTAAAAAACATTCAATCATATAAATAAAACATATATTGTTTAAAATTTATAGTTAAATGGTATACGATTAAGTAAATTATTACCAAAATCACTCTATATATGGAATCAAGGTAAACACCATTCAATTAATGTAATAAAAAATAGGGCATTTGTAAAGGAAATAAATTAAATGATTAATTATGGTTTTATACTAAAAATTGTTAGGTTGGACAAAGAATGTAACAAATCCTTTCTCCAAAAAGAGTGGATATTAAATAATATTTAAAAATATACATGGTTGATGGTTGTATTTGTAAAACATCACCCCTTATGCATAATTGATGTTAAATTAAAATAACAGAGAGAAAAAAATCCTATTTATGATTTCTTGAAAAATCCAATTAGATATAAAAAATTTCCTTCATATGTTGAAATAATTATTGAAGTGATATTATATAAATCCAAAAAAATGTTATATAAAATCCCTAGAAACATAGAAATAATGTTTAAAATAAAATTATAATGGTTCTGAAAATATGTGTTCCCATGGAAAAAATTAAATGAGATCAATATTAAGTTATTCATAAAAATAATTAGATTCATATAATATTAAAATTTTATTTTCAAAATGTTGAAGTGAATGATATAGAAACCATTTAACATTGAAAAATAATGCACAATAAATTATTCTAAAAAATAGTATAAATATTATCACTATAAATTTTTTAGGTCATATTTAGAAATAACTTTTCTTGAAAACCCTCATTTGAAAAATGACTACAAAAATTTCTATTTCAAAACTAATAAATATAATTAATATAATCATAAATAAACTCATATTAATTATCAAAAAATTAGAATAAAATACTGGCTTTATTGGATATATGGACTTGAGATAAAGAGACAATTGTGGTATGGATTTTATTTCTTGATTAAATTATAATTTTTTGTGAGAGAATAATAAAGAAGGAGGATTTCAATAAAAAGAAAAATATCATTGAATATTTAAAATAAAACATCATACAATATTGGGCATTCATTACAAATATTATAATAGGTCTATATTTTCATTATGTAAAATAAAATGTTGTGTACAACAAAAACACGTATAAAGGAATTTATGTTTGAAACAAAGAACCCCTTAGAGATTTAAGAGAATTAAACTCACTAAATCATGAAAGATATATATATTAGAAAAACATCAGTTAACATGAATAGTGTTAATATAATGATATATGATCTAAATTAGTATATTTATACCCCAATTAATGCAAATTAAGTTCAAAATAAAAAACATGTATCAAGAATGGAACCTGAGATGAAACAAACCCTTTCCATTTATTCCCAATTACTTGACTATGCACTAACATCATATATAATAAACATAAATATATTAATAACCTATATTATAACATAAATATAAAAATAATTCCTTCTCATAATTTCATTATGACCATATATTAGAAATATATTAACTTAATATATTTTATTTACATCAATGGGTGTTAGAACTTTTCTTTACTTATTTTTGTAAAAAATCATCATGGTGGAATGATAAATTATCATTAAGTGCATTGATGTTTATCAATACCATATGATTAATTTTAGAATAATAATTTTTTTCAATGATTCTCTGACTCCAAAATTTTTTAGATTGAAGTAAAAAATTCAATATGTGAAAATGGAAATCGTGATTAAGTGGTTTTTGATTTGTTTAATAATAAGAATATAGTATATTATTAAATATGTTAACTCCTAACTTCATAACTAATGAAAAATTAAAACATAATTGACGTTTTATTATTACATGATAATTTCATCAAATTACATCCGTTATTCATTTATTACATAGTCATTACAACATCATTTAGAAAGATAATAATATCAACCCAAATGGTACCATGTTATAATAATTTAGTAAGTGGTTTAATTTAGATAATGATAATTTGATAGATAAAAAAACACAAAATTTCATAAACATAATACAAATAATTAAACTCATTATAAAAATTATAATTAATGGGCACTTATAAAAAATTAAATTCATCATTTCTAGAATTTGTATTCCACCATTCTATTAATTAAAGATCCCATTTCTCAATGAGGGAATCATATAGTAGTTTATGAAAACTATTATTTATTGATATTTTATGAAATAAATATAATATATATTCATAAAATCTATGCTTTATACTAGCCAAGAATGTTAGTGATGAAATATTATCACCATAAATTCATAGACGGGGCAGTACCCATGTAAATATGATCATTGTTTTGGTCTCACTTAGTGGATGGAATGTAGAGAATTATTTTTATAAAATTAATATATTGAAATATTATTTTACTAATTATAATTATATTATTTTATTAATTACGTTGGAGATGATTATGTTGTATTAGAGTAAAAGGAAAAATTATGAGAATGTAATAATGTCTTTGGATGTTTTTTGTTTTATCATGGAAATACACTTAGAAATGATGGAATCATGTAATTAAAAGGTGAACATAAATGATATGTCTGTATTTATGTGGGAGATGTGTTATATTTTTCTATGTTATGAGATGTGTGGTTTTGGAAGTAAAAATTACATTTCCAATAATGTAATGTTAATATAAAAATTTAAATTAACGAAAATATAAAAAAAGTTTAACGAATGTTTTTTTCATTCGATATTATCTTCAAACACTAATTTTGGGGATAATATAAACTAATTTCGATTTTTATTTTTTATTTTTATCTTTTTACCCTATTTTACTTTTACCATGGTAATTAATTTTTGTTATTATTAATTCATATTTGTGAAATAGGTTAACACCAGAACATTTAATGAACATAAATCTTATGATTTACAATTTTAAATAATTTTACAAAACAAAATTTTACTGGGTTATAATTGTTATTTTTAAAATAAATGCACTTACAATATAAAAACTAAGTTTTTTGGAAATTTTTTATGAGTAAATATTTTTATAAAATATAAAATTCTCATAGAAACTAATTTTTATATAATAAAGAGGATTAATATAAAAAATGTTTGTGGATTTAAAAATACTCAAAAATAAATTTTCTCTATCCAAATACATAAGAAGTAGAAAATAATGAACAAATTTTTTTTAAAGTAACATTTTAATCTTCTTTAAATGGTTAATTTATATTCTAAAAAGTTTTTAATATTCATTTTCAGACATATATAATTATTAAGTCATATGAAATTATAATTTTTTCCAAGAACTTTATTTTTCATTTAAAATATTCTTTTTAGGGAAAAGTAAAAAAAGTTCTTACATATCATATTTTGATGCGAGGAACTAAAAAATGATTATTATTTTTTCAAATTAAAATTCAACATTTTTTATGAATAATATTTGAAAAAAAATAATATAATGAAACATAATTTTTTGAAAATAAAATATTTTAATAATAAATTATATTAATTATTTATCATCCAAAATGAAAAAAAAATTAATTGGATTACCATGTTATTTGTTATTATTGATTTCTTTATATAGTTATTACATGGTTTTTTCATTCATTTATTTTGGGTGAATCTTTTAAGAATGATATCAAATATAATATTAGTTTTATGTGGACTATAATTTTGGGCCATTAAATCCTCCCCTATAAATTATTTGCATCATCAAATTTTAATTATTAATCATTAGATAAATTAGGTGAGGGTATTCGTAAAATATTCATCATTCATGGTATAACCTCTAACATGAAATAAACCTACTATCTTAAGCTATTGAAAGTTACTAATTCTTCGTAAAACAACATTATCTAATCATGAAATCATATACACATGTATGTTGATACCCTAATCATATATTCTCTATAAAATTTTCCCAAAAAAAATAAATTCTTCAAGACATTAAGCAATAATGAGATTATATATTCCTTAAAAAAGTAGACCAATTTATCACCCATATATATTAATCACATTCTTTATATATTAATATGCTACTAAATATATATCATAATATAATAAATTATATAAAAACTTCCAAAAATATATTAAATCATACTTCTAATATATCTGTAAACAATTGCAAGTCTAAAAATAAATGTTAACTCACTTGTTTCAAAAAAATAAAATTTTTATTACCTTAACCAGTAAGAAAGTATTATACCATAGAGTTTTTAATACCTCAATCATGTATTCCAAAATATCTTTCAAAAAAATATAATTGTTTCATAGAGTCACTTTTTGAGGTTATTGGTACCATTTAATATTTTATTCTAATCCATTAATGAAAAAATATTATACAAAATCCATAAATGTTTCACATAATTTAGAAAACGGTTAAGATGTAAAAGAATATAACTTAAAAATATCACTCACTATTGATAACAATTAAGGGTATCAATAATTAATTTCTATTATGATATCATCCTCACTACCTTATATACTATTAGGACACTCACATTTTCTATCATAATAGGAATACACCAAGACTATAACCCATTTTAGTATGGTACCACATTTTTCTATATGACATAGTGTTTTTTAGATAACTACTTTTCTCAAATTCATTTTCACACCCCTCTTTCAATCGAATACTAAATCTGAAATGATTATTAATCAAATATAATTAGATGTTCATGAGATTAAGAATGTTAAATCCAAATATTTCTTCATTAATTATCTGATTATTTCATTGTTAGAATCATTTAGTTTAATATATTTTTCATTCAGATAAGTAATCTTATAATTTTTAATCTAATGTCGTAAATGAACTATTGAAAAAAATCGTAATGACTTGTAAATATGAAATTATTAACCAATGAATATCTCAATGGAGTTTCAAATTTTGGTTCTATCAATTCATCTTTATAGTGCATAAGGTCGATCTTGAGTTAATGACCCATAATTCATTTTCAATGTTTTAGACATGTAGGAATGAAATAATGATGTAGATGATCAATATAAAATAGGGGTGAATTTTTTTCATTAGAAAAATTCCTTCAAAAACTTTTAATGATGGTAATATTTGGAAAATTTAAACATGATATATTCATAAGACCACCTAGTTCTACAATCTTTCTTGATTACAGAAATATGGTTCCAGAATTAAAACTTATGAAATGTTTACAATGAAATAAATTTTTCCTCAAAGCGTATAGAATCTTATTAATGAGATTAAAAGTATAATAATGTAAAATATATTTATACATTCCATATCAATCAAAATATAGCAGAAACAAAACTTGAAACAACACAAGTAACAAATATAAAATCTTTTTAATCCAAAGAATAAGGTATCTAACAACATTGGATAAAGGTTCCTTGATTTATACATTCAAGAATGTCTGTCATACCCTCACTAGGGTAAGTCCTCGATATTAATATCTGAGTATATCTTACTATCCCTGAATGCCTCCTGTTGGATCGAATATGTAGATATAAGTCTACTAGATGGAACAATACAAGAGGGGGGGGGGTGAATTGTAGGTTTAAAAAACCGTTGAGTTTTAGCAAGAAATAGATTATTTTAAATGATCTTAAACTAATATAAATACAAATACCCACAATTGTATTGAATATAAAAGGTATGATGTATTGTAATACTAAAGTAATGTAAAACAATTGTATTCAAGGTGAACACAATAATTAGAGTAATACAAGGATGAATTATTCTACCTTAAAGCGTATAGAATCAATCAATACAAAAAGTAATAGAATGATTGTAATTGAAACAATTACAATGGAATATGTAAAGAATAAAGGAAACAATACAAATCCATTTCTAATACAAGTAACAGCGGAAATGTAAAATATTACAATTCTTTTAACCCAAAGAGAAGGGTTATCCTTTCACCTAGGATAAAAGGTCTGTCTCACCAATACCTTGGTGAGCCCTCGATACGATGATCGGCACGACAGTCTGCCTAACCTTGGCAGCCCTCAATACGATGATCGGCACGTCTGTCTGCCTATCCCCAGCAGCCCTCGATACGATAATCGGCACGTCTGTCTGCCTATCCCCGGCAGCCCTCGATACGATGATCGGCACGTCTGTCTTTCAAATACTTGAAAGCCCTCGATACGATGATCGGACGCACAAGGCTGATGAGAGAAGTCACAGTGTCTCTCTCTAGAATCATTGTAGTTCACAGAGTCTCTTCATTCGTTCTCTTTGTTCATCGTTGTTCTCTCAGCTTCAAATGACCTCCTATTTATAGGCCTCGGGTTCCAATGGTCATATTGCCTCCAACGGTCATTTGGAAACAGAAAGCATGACATCGTTTTGATTAGTTTGTAACTAACTCAATGACATCATTTTGTTAGGACAAGAGATATATTGAAAAGTAAAACATGAGTATGATTCATATGCAATGAGTGTTTTTTGACTAAGTACCAAAACAAATAATGAACATCTGAATAGCAGAGTCAGTACGATACGATTGATAGTCAGTATGGTACGATTGAGAGAGTCAGTACGATACGATTGACCGAGTCATTATGATACGATTGACAGAGTCAGTACGATACGATTGACAGAGTCAGTACGATACGACTGACAGAGTCAGTACGATACGATAAACATGATAGAATAGAATTGTGATTTCCAAAGCATGATATAGAATACATTTGTGATTTCCAAAACATGATGTAAAAGTCAAAAGAGGACTTTTGACTTAAAAATCTCCCCCTTTTTGGAAATCACAACACACAAAGTAAATGTAACTAGAAATACTTATCTCCCCCTGAGTTATTGAAAACTCTTCTGAATAAGAAAATGAATACAACTAACTCCCCCTTAGGTATGGACTTTCCTAAGGATTGTATTCGTAGATTTTCCTTGAGAAGTGTTGTAAAGCATTCTTCCCCTTTATAAAACATTCTCCCCTTTGTAAACATTCTCCCCCTTTGTGATTTACAAAAAGAAAGGAGTAATCTTGAATTGTTTGAAAGAGTTAGTAAAGCAATACAAGACAATGGATAAAAGAAAAGGATCATAAAAGTCATTACAAAACAAAGAAAAATTCCAAAGGATAAAAAATACAACAATCATTTGTTTTCTCTTTCCTTCTCCTTCTTTATAAGCTCATGAAGAACAGCTTTCATCTTCTTGATCTCCTTCTTGTCTTCAGAAATTGATTCACCCTGAGTTTTGAGAAGCTCTTGTTGGTCCGCAAAAATTTGATCTTGATTTCTGATAGTCTCCTCCTGGACTCTGATTACATCTTCAAGGGTATCAATTCTGTTTTGCAAATTCTTATTATCTTTGGATAACACAGAATTTTGATTCTTCAGCAAAACCATTTCATCTTTGAAAGATGAAACTTTCGAGAATTCATATTGAAAAACATTCATTCTCTCTTGCTAATCTTCCACTAAAGGAACATTGGCTCTTTGAGAAGACAAAAGATTTAACCTTTCAACCGTTTCTCTGTCAAGCTTATTGAAAGAAATTGCAAGATCATTTGATAACCTTCTTATATCTTCAATAGAAATTTCATGATAATTGATTGAGCTCTCTGTTTTTTACGACCACTTGGTCATCTTATTGCAAGCCTTTTTATGAGCAACCGAACTTTCTGATAGAACTTTCAAATCGGCTTCTACTGACAAAACATTCTTCCTCAATTCTTTTACAGAGCCAAACTTCTTCTTTTGATTTTCCGTAATAAAATCAATCTTCCCTTCCAGCCTCGGGAAATAAGGAATGGTCTTCTCAACCCTTCTCAAAATAGGAACAATGTAATCACTTTTCTTGAGAGAGATTGTATGTTCTGAATTAGTATCTTCATTGTACGATGGTAGTTCATACGATCTGCTTGAGTGAACAACTGGCTGTTTTCCTTTTGCTTTTTCTTTCTACTTTCTTTCTTCTTCCACTTTGTCACTAATGACAACAAATTTATCAGAACGAGAGGATTGATCACCTTGCCTTTCTTGAAAAGACATTCTGTCCGGAGATTGGGATTGATCAGCATGAGGAGTTTGTTGAACACCTTCACATGGCTTTTAAACCGATTCGTCTCTACTTTTCTTTGAATTTTGAAGAAATTCTAAAAGAAAGTCTCCTTCTTCTACTTCTACTTCTTCTATCTCTTCCATCACTTGTTTTTATTTTCCTTTCTCAGGGAGACTCTGTATGATGGTCTTTTGGTGCACTTCTTCTGTTAGTTGAGCACTAGCTTTCTCTACTACTTTCAAGACTTTAGAGACATCAAAGTCCTGAGCCTTTCTTTTCAAAAGAACCTTCTTCTTCTTTTCAGCCTGAAGGGTTTCTTCAACCCTTACTCTTTCTGCAAAAGCCTCAGCAGGGTCAAGACCAAACATCGGATCACCTTCCTTTCTCTATTCCTTATCCATTCTCCATTTTGCTACAACCTCCTTACTGTACCTTGGCTTCTTCCTCGGCTTTGAACTGGTTTGCAGATCAGAATTTTGAGTAACACCTGTAGATTGAAATTCTTTTGCCGGTATAGGTGCTGATTGATTCTGAGCCAATTCAGCTTCTACATCTCTGACAAAAAGTTTTGAATTTGGATCAAAACAAACATTCAGCTTTTTCATCATACTCTTATTAATCCATGAGGGCTTCAAATCCAAGGGGTTTCCTTTCAAAGGAATGTTACAAAACTTCATACTCTCAAGAATGAACTTCGTAAGGATACTTGGATACATAATCATCTGGGACTTAATCCCTCCTGTCTTGACATTCTTAATGGTTTCAAAAACATACCCCATGAGATTTACTTTTCTCATATTCACAAGATAGTCAAGCATGAAAATATCAGAAACTTTCATAGTTTCTCTATCCCTTTTCCTTGGGATAAGAAAACCTTGCATCCATAAAGTGACAAAACGATTGTCCGGTGAAAGATGAGACACTTTTCTATTTTCCTCATTTATAACAAACAAAGACTTTTCAGCACTTTCTCTATTAAACATACCAACTTCTTCTGGTAGTTTGTGAGATGGACAAAAAGAATCCCCTTCTACAGAAACATTCAGAAAATGTGCCGCTTGTTTCACAGACATAGACAATTTTCTATCGTACACAGTGAAGTTTATAGTCATATCTTTGTCGAAAGAAACAGTTTTGTAAAACTGACAAACTTCATCAAAAAGAACTGGATCATGAATATGAGGCTTTTCAACACACAGATGTTCCCAACCTTGAAACAAAATGATCCTCCTGATTGTGGAATCGTACGTATCGAAAAAATATCGAGATACTAACCTTTCTCTGTTAAAGTCTTTCTCTGTAAAAGTCTTTGAAGGCATTTCGGCGGGAGTATTAGCAGAGGATTGAGACATAAAGGTGATGTGGATGAAATGATCGTACGATGATTTATAGCTGGTGGAGCAGAGCTTCGCCTCAAATCCTGAAAATTCAATGTGGGTTTGGGGAGGGAAGGGGGCTATTTATAGGCGATAAAAGGGTGACCATTGATCTTCTTCGGTTATGATTAGAGAAAATCAGATCAATGGTTAGGATAAAAATAAAGAAAAAATATATAAAAAAAATGAAAATTACCTGTCGGAGAACATAAGGTAATTGTTGGTTTTGGTAGAAATCAAAAGAAAATACAATCGTAAGGAAAAAAAATCATCATGCCGATGGAAAACAATGTCATTACTGTGAACTGACCGTACGATAGAAAACAATCTTGTTACCATGAACTGACTGTACGATGGAAAACAATCTCAATACCATCATCGGTCGATACAATACTAAGATTGATTGGTACGATGGAAAAGAAATTCAATACCATCATCGGTCGATTCAATACCAAGATTGATTGGTACGATGGAAAAGAAATTCAATACCATCATCGGTCGATTCAATACCAAGATTGATTGGTACGATGGAAAAGAAATTCAATACCATCATTGGTCGATTCAATACCAAGATTGATTAGTACGATGGAAAAGAAATTCAATACCATCATCGGTCAATTCAAGACCAAGATTGATTGGTACGATGGAAAAGAAATTCAATACCATCATCGGTCGATTCAATACTATTGATTGACTGATACGATGGAAAAGAAATTCAATACCATCATCGGTCGATAGTAAATGCTACTATAAAACTGTCAATACGATAAACACGAAAAATGAACGAAACGATAAAACTGTCAATTTGATAAACAGAAGAAAAAAAATGAATGATACGATAAAAACTGTCAATACGATAAACAGAAGGAAAAAAATAAATGATATGATAAAAATTGTCAATACGATAAACAGATGAAAAAAATGAATGATACGATAAAAACTGTCAATATGATAAACAGAAGAAAAAAAAATGAATGATACGATAAAAACTGTCAATACGATAATCAGAAGGAAAAAAATGAATGATACGATAAAAATTGTCAATATAATAAACATGGAAAAAAAATACACAATCCAAAGAGTAAATAGTTAAAGATCATAAGATAAAAAGAAACATAAAGACATAGAAAGAAATGTCCTCCCCCTTTCTACGAGGAGTTTCTTACTACTAGGAGAGATGTAAAATAGGAAGTAGATATGAATGATTATTTTAATGTAATCATTCCTAGAATCTGTCTTATACATTCAAATCTATTGGAAGGTAATGGTTTTGTAAAAGTGTCAGCAAGTTGTTCTTGCGTTCCGATGAATTGTAAAACAATATCTCCTTTTTGTGAAAAAAATGATACAATATTACATATAACAACAATAATTTTTTGAGCATTATCTACGAAGGTAACTTTTCCACCTTTTGTTTTAATAACCTTTTCAAAGAGATCATTGTTTCCAGTCATATGTCGAGAACAACCACTATCCATGTACCAAATGTTCTTATTGGTACACTTATCGTTTTCCTGAAAAAGAAACAATTAGATTTTCGGAATCCAAACTTGTTTGGATCCAGAAGGGTTAGATAAAATAATTTTAGGAATCCGCATTTGTTTTGCAAAATGAGCTTTATGAAATCCTAAAGATTGAGTTTTGTTGAGAGAACAATCTCTTCTCTAGTGTCCACCACATTGACACTCAGAACAGAAAATGGTTTTTTGAGGAACAAAATAGTTATTGCTGAAAATAGGTTTGGAATAAGTTTAACCAAGACCAGAACGATTTCTCAAAGGTCTAATTTGAGAATACATCCTCTCAAAATTTTCTTTTCCATGAGTAAAGTTTGACAAACATTTCTTCAAAGATAAAATCTCTGACTATAGTTTTAAAACCAAATTCTTATTTTCCAAAACATTTGAATTTGAACTAGAGTTAGGCTCTAAAATGTTTTTCTTTGAAATTAAATTTTCAAGATTCTTATAAAGTTTATCCTTATCAGATTTAACTTTCTCAAGAGTTTTTAAAATGCTATCAAAATCAGAAGTTTTCATAACAAGATCTTTAGAAAGATCTGATACTTCTTTAGTCAAAATTGAAATTCTAGAATTTGCTTTTTCAAATCGCTTTTTAAGTTTAGAATTTTCAATTTCAAGTAACTTAGCAAATCTAGAGACCTCTTCAAAAGAAGGTAACGTATCATCCTCTGATGATGAGGATCCATCATTTGAAGATTCATAGTATCCATTATCAATATAATTTGTATTTAAAGAAACATTTGTAATAGCTTCAGCATTATGTACCCTAGCCATGAGGCAATGATCTTCAATTGGTAATCTCGCTAGAAGTCCAATATTTCTTTGTCCTGATGTCTCATATTCTGAAGAATCATCTGAGGAATCACTACCACTTGCACTCCACGTATCAGTTGCTTTCAAGACATTCTTTGTCTTAAAAAACCTTTTCTTGTTTCTTTCAGAGTGTTTCTCTTTTCTATCTTTCCTCTTTAGTAAAGGACAACCAGGCCTTATATGTCCTATTTTCTTCCATTCATAACAAGTTACCTCTGAATCTTTCATATCTTTCTTTTTGAATCTATATTGGAAATATTTCTTTCCCACAATCTTGTTCATCCTTCGAGCAAGATTGGCTAACTCATTATCCGGATGATTACAGTCACTTGAATCAAATATGACAACTTTCTTGGATTTAGACCTTGTAATCCCTTCAGGTGTTTTAGCTTTAGATGCAAAAGCTACACTTCCATTCCCATTCTTCTTCTTATTGAAATCAACATCTCTCTTCATTCTTGTCTCACGTTGTAGAAGAGTTCTAAAGAGTTCATCAAGTGTAATCTGGGAGACTTTTCTATTTTCATCAATAACTGTTCTTTTTGACTCCCATTCATTTGGCATAATATCTATAATCTTATCAACAAGAGCTTCATCATCAAGACCTTTTTCTCCCATAGATTGTAAGCTGTTGACAATTGTCATAATCCTTTGTTGTACTTTACATACATGCTCTCCATAAGGAAAAACAAATCCCTGATACTCTGCTCGAAGCATTGCTCTCCTTGTTTCTATAACCTTGGATGTACCAAATTGAGTAACTTCTAATTTCTTCCAAATACAGTTGTCTGCTTCACATGAAGATATCTGAATATATATATTCCTGGTCATAGAGCATAATAAAGTATTGCGTACCTTTTAATTCAATTGATATTCTTGCTTCTCTTGGTTTGTGAAAGTACTAACTTCTTTGTCAGGAATTTTGTAACCTCCAGTAAGCATAATAAAATTGTCTACACCAGTATTGATAACGAAAGTCTTCATATGATCTCTCCAATACTCATAATCATTTCCATCAATGATTGGTGGTCTAGAAGGATTCAGATTATCTATTGATCCAATATTCATTCCTTCCATCTAATACAAAAATAACATTTCCACTCCACACGTTAGTGTAGTAAGTATTCAAGATAGTAATAAGAAATAAAGAAAGTAATACAAATCAGAGGAAAACATCCTTTGATACCAATTGTTGGATCTAATATGTAGATATAAGTCTATTAGATGGAACAATACAAGAGGGGGGTGAATTGTAGGTTTAAAAAACCTTTTAGTTTTAGCAACAAAGAGATTAGTTTAAATGATCTTAAACTAATACAAATACAAATACCCACAATTGTATTGAATATAAAAGGTATGATGTATTTTAATACGAATGTAATGTAAAACAATTGTATTCAAGGTTAACACAATAATTAGAGTAATACAAGGATGAATGATTCTACCTTAAAGCATATAGAATCAATCAATACAAAAAGTAATAGAATGATTGTAATTGAAGCAATTACAATTGAATATATAAATAAGAAAGGAAACAATACAAATCCCTTTCTAATACAAGTAACAATGGAAATGTAAAAGTAATACAATTATTTTAACCCAAAGAGAAGGGTTATCCTTTCACCTAGGATAAACGGTCTGTCTCACCAATACCTTGGTGAGCCCTCGATATAATGATCGGCATGACTGTCTGCCTATCCCTGGTAGCCCTCGATACGATGATCGGCACGTCTGTCTGCCTATCCCCGATAGCCCTCGATATGATGATCGACACGTCTGTCTGCCTATCCCCGGCAGCCCTCGATATGATGATCGGCACGTCTGTCTTTCAAATACTTGAAATCCCTTGATACGATGATCAGACGCACAAGGCAGATGAGAGAAGTCACAGTGTCTCTCTCTAGAATCTTTGTAGTTCACAGAGTATCTTCATTCGTTCTCTTTGTTCATCGTTGTTCTCTCAGCTTCAAATGACCTCCTATTTATAGGCCTCGGGTTCCAACAGTCATATTGCCTCCAACGGTCATTTTGAAACAGAAAGAACGATATCGTTTTGATTAGTTTGTAACTAACTCAACGCCATCGTTTTTTAGGACACGAGATAAATAGAAAAGTAAAACATGAGTATGATTCATATGCAATGAGTGAATTTTGACTAAGTACCAAAACAAATAATGAACATCTGAATAGCAGAGTCAGTACGATACGATTGATAGTCAGTATGGTACGATTGACAGAGTCAGTACGATACGATTGACAGAGTCAGTACGATACGATTGACAGAGTCAGTATGATACGATTGACAGAGTCAGTACGATACGATTGACAGAGTCAGTACGATACGATAAACATGATAGAATAGAATTGTTATTTCCAAAGCATAATATAGAATACATTTGTGATTTCCAAAACATGATGTAAAAGTCAAAAGAGGACTTTTGACTTAACACCTCCAACTTCATGGTATTCGGAACCTTTGTCATCCTATCCGCAGAAGCTCTTGAATAGACTCAGCAACATTCAAAGGCGCACAAATCAATTTTGAACAACATGTTCAGTATGCACAACGAATTATTGTCTCCCATGCAAGAAATCACTTTAGCAGCATGTAGTCATTAGATTGTTCTACCTGTATTGAGCTCGTTCAAATGATCTCCTATTTATAGGTACATATTCAAGGTTGGCTCCCTCCTCCAACGATCATATTTTTCCTTGAATTTCGGAGGGACTTGTACACATGTAACTCAAATAATGATATGTTAGTAACAGAATCCATTAAATCATTTTAGAACTCAAAAAAGAGTATGTAAAGTATGGTTTCTCAACCAAATTCAATTTTTTGGATTCTAAGGAAAATTATAACTCCTTGTCTAATTGAGTAAACCATTGGAGTCTTTGTTACAAGGATATATAGATTCTGATTTTCATGAAATTTGTAATCAAGATTCTATTGATTTCAGAGTCTGAATTTTAAGAAATTCGGAGTCTGAATTTTAATGAATTAAGCTTCTGAATTCATAGGAATTATATATCCGAGTTTTGAGAAATTCAGAGTTTAAATTAAGAGGAATTCAGTACAAGAATTATGAGTAATTCAGATTCTGAACTTTAAAGAATTCAGAATAGGAATAATGAGGAATTCAAAGTCATAATTTTGAGGAATTTATAGTCTGAAATTTAGAGAAATCAGATTCTGAATTTTAGAGGATTTGGATTCCAAATTGACGAGAATTCAGATTATAAATTTAAGAGAATTCAGATTCTAAATTTTAGAGAATTCACAACATGAATTTTGATCCTGAAAATAGAGTAATATATATCAAAGTATTTATAGAATTCAGATGTTTTAGTTGTGAAACCTAATATTTACTTATGAAAAAAAGATAGACTAAAATATTAACAATGAAAAATAGGTAAGGATAAATTTTTCTTGTTGAAAGAAAATTTTCATTAGAAAGAAAAATCTTATGGGAAATGAAATTTTCCTTAAGATAGATTGTTGGTGATTTTAAAAAAATGAAGAAATGAAAAATTCATAAATAACCTTATTTACTAAAAAATTTACCCTATTTTGGAAATCACAAACATCCTTACAAAAAAATATAAGCACTTAGAAATTCTTATGGTCTTTTAAATCTAATATTATCTTCATTTACTTATGGATCAATGTGAATATGACTAACTACCCATTAGACATTGGAAACACTATGGATCGTATTCTCAATTTCTTGAATGAGATTTTTTTTCTTGCATAAGAATAACTTCAAGATGAAAACACCCCCTGAATGAGATTTTCCTTGTTACTAAGTATTGTTTTTTAACAATCCAATCTCCCCCTTTGTGATTTTCAAGATGAAATACTGGTAATGGAAAGGAAATATAGTAACTGAAATATTAGTCCTAATGAAACAAAAAAATAAAGAGCTACTAAAATTTCATTATAATTGAAAGAATGTGTACAACTAGAAAAAACAAAAAAAATATCGATTTAAGAAAATATTATCCTTCCTTCTCTTGTAGCATCATCTTCTTCACTATTAATTTTAACTTCTTGAGCTCCTTGTGATCCTCTCCTACACGCTTGAGAAACTAATCTTGATCATCTGTTTTCATCACTTAGGGTTTAATTTTCTCTTCCTGAGCCTTAAGAGATTCTTTCTAGTCCTTCAAAACTCTTAATTACTTAGAAAGGTTCACTTCAATCTCAATTCTGAGATCCATTTCCCTTTTTCCAACTCTGAGCAACAGAGTTTAGCTTCCCATTCAAATCCTTAACTTCTTGCTTCTAGGAAGTCTGCTCTAGAGTTAGTGTTTCCTCGAAACTATAAGTGAGATCCTTGATCTTCACCTCTTTGGTGTCAGAAGAATCCTTTACACATTCTTGAAATTCATCAAAGATTATCATATTTTTTATTTTCTTTCTTGACCAACTTTTCATCTTTTTGCATGATCTTATATGAGCCTCATAGCTAATGAAAAAAATCTTGATGTCTGCTTTGAGTTTGATACACTTATCCATTACCATGGATACTAAATCAAATTTTTGATTTAATGAATATTGATGCATCTCGCATCTCGATTCAATACATGGAAATATTGGAATAGTCCCAAATATATTTTTCAATGGTAGAATTACAAAGTTATTTCCCAGAGATGATGATTCAGAATCTGTGAATTTGGTTGATGAGGATTCCTTTTCTAATTCAATGGCCATTCTATTCGATGAACAGCAAACTTTTTTCTTCTTTACCACAACTTTACTATGTGTATCCACAACCACCAGTTTTCCCTTATCAGCCTTTAGAATGAATTCTTCTTGATTAGTAGATTCAAGTTCACTATCTGATAGATGAAATTTTTTTTCTTCATCGACTTCTTCTGTCTCAGCTCCTTCCTCAAAATCCTCTGGGTGAATGAAATCCTGAGTGCTACTATAATTTTCAGACAACATACTCAATCTTTCCTCACCCTTCTCCTCTTTTCTATGGGTATCATGTTTTTTAAACTCGACAACATAATTTGGGATAGATAATTTCTCAGAGGGACTCTCCTTCTCATGATAATATTCTAATTTCTTTATGATATATTCTATATCATTACTCCCTTATTCCGCTTCATCTTCTACTTCTTCTTCTTAAAGTATTTCTTCAACTTGATATTTTTTGAAATCACTAACATCTTTCCCGAAATATTTGGTAATGGTTCTAACAAAAATGATTCTCGTAACAGAATATTCTCAGAGTCTTTCTTGGTAACCTTTAGAAGGGATTGCACTATCTTAGCCTTAGACAACTTCTTTCTTTGCATATGTTCTTTTTCTTCTTTTTATAGATTCTTTGCAGTCTTTTCCTTCAATTATTTTGACTCAGTAGGGTCTAGGACAAAAATAGGACCCCCTTCCTTCTGGTTCTTCTTATCTTCTATACACTTAGCTACTACATCAATAGGATATGCTTTTTTGCTTCATTGGATTTGGAGGTACAGATTGAGTTTCCCTTTCCATTGGGGTTTTTGAATTCTCTTCTGGTTCCTTCACCTTCCTCTTTCATCAACACTTCTTAGATGCTTCAGCCACTTCTGAATTCCTTGATAGAGCATCAAATTTTACTTTTGACAAATCATGAAATTCTTTGGATTGACTATTATAGCCAATATTCATCCTATTTAGAGTATAATCACTCAAAATGATCACCTTACAATTTCTCATCTTAGAACAGAAAGAAATCATGATAGACTGGAGACATAGGATAAAGATCCATGAATGAATGTCCATGTACATGATAATATGAGACTTCATATTTCCATTCTTTATATTCTCAATCATATCCATGATATGCTTAACTAGGTTTATCATTCTTTGGTTCACCTAGAAATCCAAAATATAAATATCACTTTTCATTATTGTATCCTTGTCCCCTTTATCAAAATTAGAAAACCTTGAGCCACTAGACAAAGAATTCAAAGATTTTTAGAGAGATGAATAATTTTGGGAGTCATCACTTCCTCTGGAACAAGACAACCTAGATCCTTTTTCTAATCAAATGATCATATTACATCAGGTTGCTTGTGAGAGAAAAACTCAGCTTCTCCCCCATAAAGAAATTCCTATCATATTTTCATCCATGTTATAAGAAATAGAATAAATATTTCCATAGCTCTTGAATGAAAATTTACCTCTTCTTCCTTCATTAAAAAATAAAACTGTATCATTGAATTCAACAAGAAATTCTAGATACACCAGATCTTGTGCACTTGGTTTCGATACGCAAACACCTTCTAAATTATTGAGCATGGTATTTTTAGACATAATTTAATCATACATGGAATAAAACATCACATTGAATACCCATTCACGGTAGATCTGACACTTAGAGACTTGGTTTACACTTTTAATCTCATTCTGAGAAGAGGCATCAATGGACATTTGTATGTAAGGAAACATTGATGATCTGGAACGACTTTTAAAAATAGAGGTAGAGCATTAGCATGCTAAGGCTTGAATATCTATGTAGGGAAACCATTGGGGGTCTTTTATTTTGGAAATCAAACTGATGGTTCAACATTCAAGATTGATCCAACGATTGAATGAATCTTGAGAAGATCTAACGGTAGAGATGATAGCTGAAGAAGGATTTTGATAGATTATAATCTTTTGAGGTATGTAAGATAAAACATTTGGATTTAAGAAAATTAAATATGAATAATATAAAACAAAAAAACACCATGGAAAAAAATGATTATGAAGACTTCGAATGGAAAACATACCTTTGGGATTACTAGGAAGATTATTCGTAATGAGGAAAAAGTTTCTAGGAGAAAATTATATTCAGATGTTTTGGTTGTAGAAATATTTTAACTACAAAAATTTTGACTACAAAAATTTTAACTACCGAAATTTTAACAATGAAAAAAAATTTGTTAACAAGAAAATGTAACCCCCCTATGAAATGGATTTTCTTCTTTTAAGGAGATAGGACTAAACAATGAAGTAAATAAGGAATATTACCTTACGATTATCATTCATATATTCTGTTTTATGTATTAAAATCTATCGTATGGTAAAGGTTTTGTGAAAATATCAGCAAGTTGATCTTGCATTTTGATAAATTAAAGAATTATATCCCCTTTTAGTGTGTGATATCTATAAAAGTGATGCTTAATATCTATGTGTTTTGCATGAGAGTCAGGTTGATGTTTTTCACATAAGGCAATGACGTTATTATTATCAAAAAATATTAGTATTTGGGTGAAACCCGAACCATAGTCTGTGACTGTGTGTTGCATTCTCAACACTTGAGCACAAAAACTTCCAGCTACTAAATATTCAGCTTCCATAGTGGAATGATCTACCAATTTTTGAGTTTTTGAAGACCAATAATCTAATGAATCTTCTATGAAATTACATATTCTAGATGTACTTTTCCTATTCATTCTACATCTATCAAAGTAATCATCTGAAAAAATATTTAAAACAAAATCATTTCCAGAGGTATCAAAGAGTCCTAGTTCGATGGTTCCCTTTAAGTAGCGAAAAATTCATTTCACTGCCTTTAAATGAGATTCCTCGGGATTGGATTGATATCGTGCACATAATAATAATAGAAACATTTGTTCTGGACCACTAGTTATCATGTAATGTAGACTTACTATCACACCTTTAAACGATGTTTGATCTACTGAATTTCTAGCATCATCAAGATCAAGTGAATTTATGGTACCAATGGGAGTACCTATACTCTTAGTGTTGTATTTTACATACATTTTATGAAGATCTTTAATATAATTATGTTGGTATATATATTCCTTCAGGTTTTTGAGAGCTTTGGAAACCAAGGAAAAATGTTATCTCTCCCATTATTCTCATTTCAAACTCGGATTTTATGAGATCCGCAAAAGAATTAGTTAAAGATTGCTGAGTTGAACCAAATATAATGTCATTATCATAAATGTGAACAATAGAAAAAAATTTCTCATCTTCCTTTATAAAAATGGTTGGATCAGCATTTCCCTTAACATAATTGTTTTGAAGCAAAACCCCTATAAGTTTATCATACCAAGATCAAGGGGCTTACGTGTGTCCATAAAAAGCTTTGGTAACATTGAAAATATGTTCAGGATGTTTTGTATCTTCATAAGCATGAGGTTTTTCAACAAACACTTCCACTTGAACATAACCAATATAGAAGGCATATCTAACATCAATTTGAAAACGTTTGAAATTGAAAATGCTGCAATGGAAAGTAGAATATGAATAGATTCAAGTCTAGATACTAGAGAATAGGTTTATTCATAGTCTATTCCTTCTTGATGATTATAGCCTTTAGTGGCCAATCTAGCTCTATTTATTACAATGATTCCATTTTCATAGCATTTATTTATGAAGACCCATTTTACTCCAATAACAAATGTTTCCTTAGGCCATTCAACCAAGGACAAGACATTATTCCTTTCGAATTCATTTAACTCCTCTTGTGTAGCTTTTATCCAATCATTATCAATTAATGATTCATTAGTGATTTTTTTGTTCTAATTGGGAATGCAATTATAGTGTTCTACTTCATTTATTAAAGAAGTTATAGCCCTTACAGAATGATTTACATCAT
Organism: Viscum album; assembly: GCA_963277665.1. Lineage (NCBI taxonomy): Eukaryota > Viridiplantae > Streptophyta > Magnoliopsida > Santalales > Viscaceae > Viscum > Viscum album. The sequence goes on along the minus strand of OY728152.1, from coordinate 1,902,760,277 downwards.
AAATGATACTATCACTAGGATGATTATTTAGAAACAACTGATTTAGGTTTTGTAAAACCTTTTCATCAAAATAGGGTAGGAAGTCTTCTAGGATAAATGTCTAAGAAACATCTTCTTGGACATTTTCTTTATCAGAAAGATATTCTATTATGGGTTGCTAATCAGTATTTGAAAAAAAATCTGAGGATGTAGGTTGTGATTGTTTTAAACAAAAGAATTTGTTTCAACAAATTTGACATGTACCATTTTTTCAACATTACAAGTATTATTATTGAAAACTCTATACTCCTTAGTAGTTTTGGAGTAGCCTAAGAAAATTCATTCATCATATTTTGATGTGAATTTGTGTACATTATCATTAGTATTCAGAATGAATTCCTTACAACCAAAAACCATGAAGTAGGAAAGTCTCAATTTTCTTCCATTCCATAACTCATAAAGAGTTGTATTAAGAAAATGTATAATCAAAACACAATTTATAGTATATCAAGTAGTACATACAGCTTTAGCCCAAAACTTTTTTGCTACCAAATATTCACTCTACATGGTTCTTGTTATCTCTAGAAGAATTTTATTTCTTTATTCAACAACACCATTTTGTTGAAGTGTTCTGGGTGCTGAGAAGTTTTTAGTAATGCCTTTTCTATTAGAAATAGTTTCAAAATCAGAATATTGAAATTCTCCTCCATGATCACTATAAATTGTTATCAAAGTAATGTTTTTCTCATTTTTAACTAGGTCACTAACACTTTTTAAATAAGAAAAAGGTTCCTATTTCTTTGATAGAAAATAGACCCTTGTTAATCTTGCGTAATCATAAAATAAAACAAATACCTACTATTTTCCTTCAATGCATCCTATTTGTGTTTCAAAAAAATATCTATATGCACTAACTATAATTAATCAGTAGTTGAGACTTCAATGATTGATTTAAAACTGGATTTATGTTGCATACCATATTGACAAGTCTCACAAACTTTTGAAGTATCAAATTTAAGCCCTAGTATATCCATAACTATTCTTTTCATATAGATTCTTCCTGGGTTCCTAAGGATAAAGTGTCCTAATGTTCAATTCTATAACTAAGAATGAACTTCCATTGCACTATGGAAAGGTATATCATGGATTCTAAGGTAATCTATGTTTAGTGTGTATACATTGTCTTGCCTATTGGAAGACAGAATAAACTCTTCCTTGGAATTGTGTATTAAGCACTTGTCATTCCTAAAATTTACAAGGTAACCTTCATCACATAATTGACTTATGCTAATGAGTTTGTGATAAAGACCACAAAAAAATAAAGAATTTGAAATTGTAGTTTATCCAAGAAGAACATTGTCACGTATACCAATAATTTCTTCCTTATCATTATCTCTGAAATTTACTTTTCCTCTATTCAACCTGATAATATTTTCAAAATTGTTTTTGTTACTAGTCATGTGCTAGGAACATCGAAAATCCATGTACCATGTATTTCAATTGGAAATATCATTATTTTCTTGAAAATAAGAGAGTTTGACCTGTAAAACCCAAAAATTCTTGGACTTCCAAATATTAGAAAGAAAAATTTTAGGAATCTACATTTTCATAGGAAAAAGAGATTTATAAAAACCTAAAGACTAAGTTTTGTTTAAGGAATTTTTTCCCAATTCCCACCACATTGACACTTACTATAGAATGGAGCACTTTTAGGGAAAAAATAATTGTTACTAAGCATTAGTTTGGAACTTGTATATCCAAAACCAAAATTATTTCATAGAGGTCGAATTTGGGAATACATATTTTTGATATTTTTTACCTAATGTAATGTTTGACTAAAACATCCTCAAGGAAAATATGTCTGACTTTAGCTTAAAAACTATGTTCTTATCCACAAAAACAATACATTTAGTACAAGAGTTAGGTTTGAAATCATTTTTCATTCAAATTATTTTCTCAATATCCTTAGAATGTTTATCCTTCTCAGAATTAACTTCTTCATGTGTTTTTGAAATACATTCAAAAGAATGGGGGTTCTTATAAGTCCTTTAGAAAGATCTGATGCTTCCATAGTAAGAATAGAAATCGTAGAATTTGCATCATCAAGCTTTTTCTTCACCTTAGAATTTTCATTCTCAAGAAGATCAGTAAACGTAGAAATTTCTTCATAGGTAGGTATAATATTATCTTCATCAGAAGAAGATTCTTCATCTGAAGATTCATAATAATTACTATCACTATAATTAGCATTCAAGGATACATTGGTTTTGGATTCAGTATTTTGTACCTTGGCAATTAGACAATTATTTTCAATAGGTATCTTGGAAATTAAACCATGATTCTTCTGTCGAGAAGATTCCTAATCTAAGTATTCATCAGAAGAGTCTCCACAACTAACACTGCAGGTGTCATTGGATTTCAAAACATTCTTAACTTTTCATTGTAGTACTTCTTTCAATCATCTCAGAATTCTTTTCTTTTCTATCTTTTTTCTTAAGCACATGACAATCTGGCCTTATATTCCCTACTCATTTTCATTCATAACAAGTAACTTCAGATTCATTCATGTCCCTCCTTTGTTTCTTCTTATATCTATTCTAGAATTAGTTCTTCTCAAATATATTGTTCATCCTTCAAGTAAGATTAGCTTGTTCATTCTCATGAATGTTCACTCTCTCATGATTCAGATAAAATAGTGACCTTCTTCATTTTAGATGTCATAACTATCTCAGGAGTCTTGGATTTCATATTATTATAGGTAGTTGTAAAAGAAACACATTCATTCCCTTTTGTCTTCTTGACATTATCAGCATCTCTTTTCATTATACTCTCAAGTTGAAGAACAGTTCCAAAAATCTCATCAAGATTCATCTGTGAGACATTATTCTTCTCATCAATACATGTTCTCTTTGATTCCCACTCATTTGGCATGATGTCTATAACGTTTTCCACAAGTGCCTCATCATTTAAACATTTTTCACCCAGGGATTGTAAGCTATATTCAACAGTCATGAATCTCTATTGTACCTTACATATATGTTCTCCATAAGGAAAGAAAAAACCATGATACTCATCTCTAAGCATTGCTCTTATAGATTCAATAACATGGGATGTACCAAAATGAGTAACATCAAGATTCTATCAATTACTATTTGAAGCTTCACAAGAAGACTCTATCTATATATATTCCTGGTCATGGAAAACAACAATGTATTGTGTACCATGTAGTTTAGATGATATTCGGACATTTATTGATTAGTGAAAGTGTGTACTTCCTTATCAAGAATCTTGTAATCTCTATTCATCATAACAAAGTGGTCCACTCCAGTGTAAATAATAAAAGTCTTCATACGATCTCTCCAATATTCATAATCATTCCCATCAAATATGGGTGGTCTATTAGGATTAATATTTTCAATTCAAACCAACATTAATTCCTACCATCTGAAAGAAAAAATCATCCCACAAAAACTTGTTCGTAATAATAGTTTGTTAAAAAAATAAGAATATCCTATTCAATAAAAATATTGAACAAGTAAAAACATGAGAAAGAAAACTTATATGTGAATATAAGTATTTCAGAGACCTCCTCTGATACCAATTATAATATCAAAATAATAATGTACATGCTTAATATATGAGAGGGTTGGGGGTTAATTTTATACTTTAAAAAATTCCTTTAGAAATTATAATTATGGTATTGTTTAACAAAGTTATACAAGGTCAATTCACAATACCTCTTAGTTCTACCAACATGCTTGATTCTGAAAATATGGTTACATAAATGAAACATAGGAATAGTTTACAATGAAAAAGATTTTACCTCCAAGAGTATTGAATCATACTAATTAGAGTACATGTATAAAATTCAAATGATAGTTATACTTTCCTTATCAATCAAAATTCAGCAGAAAAAAATCTTGAAACAATACAAGTAACAAGTATGAAATCTTTTCAGCCTAAAGAGTAGGGTATCCATCAACCATGGATAAAGTTCCATTGATTTATACATTCATGAAATTTGTCTTACCCACACCAAGGTAATCCATTGATACAAATATCAGAGATTGTCATTCTATCCCCAAAAGCCCTCGAACATCAAGGTAGTCGACACCTCTGTCTTCCTATCCCCGGAATCCCTTGAATGTACTCATAAACATTCAGAGTCACATTAATAAATTATGAACACGATGTTCAGTATGCACAAACCAATAAAGTCTCTCTCTATAAATATCTTCAGTGTCATGTAATCTCTAGATGATCAACCTATATTGAGCTCATTAAAATCAGCTCCTATTTATAGGAACATCTTCAAGGGTCGGGTCCCTCCTCTAATGGTCATACTTTCCCTTGAATTTGGGAGGGACCTATACATGTGTCACTCAAACAATGTTTAGTTAGTAATAGAATGCATGAAATAATTTTATAACTAAAACAAGAGTAAGAAAAATATGGTTTTTCAACCAAATTCAATTTTTTTGAGTCTATGAAAAAATAGAATTCGGAGTCTATGAAAGTAATCATTTAGAGTCTATGTTACAAGGATATACAGATTCTATTTTTAAAGAAATTTCTAATAAGAATTCTATATATTTAAGAGTCTAAATTCTAAGGAATGTGGAGTCTAAATTATATGTAATTCAGAGTCTAAATTATCAGGTATTCTGAGTTTGAATTCTATGGAATTCATATTCTGAAATCTGAGGAATTCGGAGTCTGAATTCTGAGAAATTCGGAGTCTGAATTCTGATGAATTCCAAGATAGAATTATGAGTAATTATGAACTGAAATTATTAGGAATTCGGTGTCCTAAATATGAGGAATTCAGAGTCTGAATTGAATAGAATTCTGATTATGAATTTCAGATAATTTGGATTGTCAATTTCTCAGAATTTAGAGTCTGGATTTCAATGAATTTTCATTATGAATATCAGAGAATTCATATTCGAAATTTTAGAGAATTCAGAACCTGAATTCAGATCCTTAAAATAGAGTACTCTATATCTAATTGTTTATAGAATACGAATGTTTTAGATGTGAAACTGAACTTTTTACTTAGTAAGAAAAGAGTAAGACTAAAATATGAACAATGAAAAACATGTAAGGATAAATTTTCGTTTGGGATGGAAAATTTTCGTCATTAAAAAAAATCTTAGGTAAAATTAAATCTTCCTTAAGATAGTGTTTTTTTTATTTCTAAAACATGGAGGAATGGAAAATTAATAAGGAAACCATAATGAATCCACAACCCCAAGGTACATATGTGCCAGTTCTCCCATAAAAATATAGTAGCATATGATATATGTTACTTCTATGAAAACAAAAAAATATCGTATTTACAAAAATATCATGATGTTATATTATACATATAAGTCAAGAAAATATATAATTAATAAAAATTTAATGACTTAATACTATTCTTGGATGTATCCCTCTATCTTGTCCCATTAGGATTCCGTAAATTTGTCTTATCATAATCCCCAAAATATTAACTCAAATGTTCTAAAGTTTTATGTATTCATTTGAAATTATTATAAAACATATCTTATTGACATTTTATAACATTTTTGTCTCATAATTTATCCTAAAACTATATCATCCTAATCAAAAAAGTTATCAAACCCTTGATCTAGTACCATCTCTAACAACCCACATAAATGGACCAACCAATTACATGACATAAAAAAAATATTTATTTTCAATACACACATAATGCATTTTAGCTGAATAGATTTATTATATTAGGGTAAAATATTTAAAAAAATGTCACTTCCAACAAATGGACATATTTCCCACTATAAAAAGAACATCACATTGATAAAAATATCCTATAAATTCATTATATAATTTAATATTTTTGGTATATCTTATGTAGCCTCAGGAAAGTCAAACACAATAATGTGGTTTGCCGAGATGATAAGAAAGGCAAAAAAATTGGTAAAAATTGAATATCTTAAGTGATAAAGAGAATAGAATATAAGAATAATTAGGATACATAAGAAAGTTATACAAAAAAATGAATATGTAATAAATCATAACATAATGAAAAAGTCATAAATCAATAGAGTGATGAATCATTTTCTAATAAATATGATCCATGAGAGTAGATAATTAGGATACCTTATAAATATGGCACTAACATTATTATAGGGAGAATTACATTCCTAATCCATAGCATCAATTCACATGTATACAAAAAACAAAAATATACTCATGATTACACATCTCATAAGATATAAACCTTAAATAAATTCATTGGATGGATATATTAGAGCCAATTAATCATAATTCATACATATGTGATTGAAAATAATAATTCATCACCATATCATAATGAAACCATATAATTAAAATTAGGTTCCCAACCCTTTAAAAAGGAATTATATAATGGAAATATATATCATTCCATCTATAATCATAACATGATATTCCAGTGGATATTAAGAGATATCGAAAGATATACACAAAATTTTTAGGTAAATACCAGTCAATCAAGATAATATTTGAAATGGTATTTACAAAATGTATATAATGTTTAAGTGTTAAAGTTAACAATTTACCTAATAAATTAATGTATGTGACCTAGGTGAACACTATTAAATCAAAAGAATAAAAAATAGTTTATTAATTGTGAAATTAAATTGGATTAATTATTATTGTTACAAAATGAAGATAATTATGAAGGTAGAAGGTTGTGATGGATAATTTCTCCAAAAGTAGAAAAAATTACATTATATATATATTTATTAATTTTTTATGGTTTAATTTTCAAAAAATATTTTCTCAATAATACAATATTCTTCTGGACACTGTCTGAGATTGATTTTTTTAAATAATGTCGCAAAAATAACTATAGAAATAAAAAATACTGTTGATAAATTTGCAATTATTTTAAAAAAAAATTTATAAATCAAGTAGAAAATAATATTTCAATTATAAACCCTAAAAAGTTTTAGATAATTTTTAAAAAAATTGAAAAATGTAGTTGACTGATGTGTTACTTTGGAAAATGATAAAGGATATCATTTCACATGTTTTCGTATTATGAAGAAGTTTTGAGTAAATTCAAAATGTTACATTAAATTAGTTGATCTAAAAACATTTTAAAACATTTAACAATTCAAAATAATCATCAATAAGTGACTCCTTTAAAAATAAATTATATCATCAAAATAAATTTCGGTTGGAAAATATTTTTTGATACCTTTGTCTAAATACCCACATAATAAAAATGTTATTAGATTTTATTTTATTAAAGTGGTAAATATAATTATTATAATCATAGATCCTTATGAAAAATATATTTCCCAAAAATAGAGGATAACATTATTTTGATGGAAGATATATACATGAAATATAGAGAGAATTAAAATATGGATATTTTTGTTGATAATTTTATACATTTATGTGAGAGAACAATGATGAATGATTCTTTGAATCTAAAGAAACATTCTCCCAATGGATATTAAATTAAAAATCATGAAATTTAATAGAATAATTATACTATATGAATATCGGGCAATAATATCACTATCAAAAATAAAACATGTGGTATAACATAATGTTTTCTTAAGGAATTCAAATTTAAGACAAAGGAACCCATAAAATTTAAAATGAAATTTAAATAATAACCTCTTGAGGGAGAGGGAGATTTAAATAGAACATTATTTACCTTGAATAAGTGTAATTTCATGAAAAAACATCTAAATTAGGACACATATACACCAATTGAATGATATTATGTGTCTAATAAAAAAAGTCTTAAGTGGGTAACTTGGGAAAAAACGACCATTACCTTGTATTCATGCTTAATCGATTGTGATCTAACTTCCAATATAATGAACATAAACATCATATTATATTTTCTCAAAAACATAATTTATAAATTATAACCTTTAAATAATTATTTTATATTCATAAATCACAAATATATTAAATGATTATATTTTATATTAATTATTGGGTGTTATAACATCCGGTTGTTTATTTCAAAAAAAATATTTTTTAATACGTGGATGATTTTCAATAAGTGTTTTCAATTTCATTATTTATATATTTCTATGGTTATAATAATATTTTTTCAAATTATTACTTAATTATCATTTTCAATAGTTCAAAGACATGATTATGACATATGAAATGGAAATCATGGTGATGTAGTTCTCAACATGTTTAACGATCGAAATAGTATATGTTAATATATATTTAAATAATAGAAATATATTTCCATAATAATTAATATAATATTAAATATATAATTATTACATGACATTGGAATTCTATAAAAACCCTTAATTATTTAGTACATAATCATTTTAACATCATTTATGACACAATTTTTATAACATCATTTACATTGGTGGTTAATCCTCCAAAATGGTAACATGTTATAATGATCTAATGAGTAATGGATTTATTTTGATAATGATAATGTGAAATATAAATATACTTATATAAGTCATAATAATAATAAATCATCATTATTTTAATTCAACGAACCATCAATGATGGGTGGTGAGGAAAAATGAATTTCATCATTCATTGAGGCGGTGGTTCATCGTATAAAGGACTAAAAACCCAAATTCATAATGAATGGATGGTATGGTGGTAGAGGAGACATGATATAATAAAATTTAAATTTATAAAATTAAAAAGATATTTATTCATCAAATCCATCCTTTAGACTGGGCATGAGAGGTAATGATGAAAAACAAACAACATTACTTCATTGAGGCAGTAGTCCACATATAAGCATTGTCGATGGTTTGGTAGCTCTTAGTTGAAGGAATGTACTGAATAATTATTTTAAAATTAATATAATGGAATTAAAATATAATTTTTTAATTTTTTAAATAAAATTATTTTGTTGGATATGATTCAAGAAGGAGTTTAGTAAAAGAACATACTAGGAGAAAGTAAAATGCATGTTAGTCCCTAGAGTTATATTTTGAAAAAATCTTTGTAAACGATGGAATTATGAAAAATAAATGTGATTATAAACATATGTAAGAGGGAGAGGGATATAGAAAGAGTATTTCATAAAAAATCAATAATAAATATTATGTATAGGTGAGTCCTAAGGTGGTAGAAGTGTTCCCTTATTATAAGTGTAGAGAAGAGTAATGTTGGAAGTAAACTATACATTTTCAATAATGAAATTTTTCAATTGGAGGAAAAATGATCCAAAAATGAAAAAAAACATTACATAATCTATTTTAGGGTTGATATTCTCCACATCAAATCAATTTTGAGGACACATAGAGTGTTTTTATACTTTATATTTTAAATGTTTTGACATTTACCCAAATTTAATTTGACATTGTTAATTAAATCATAAACCAAATAATTAATATTATTGAAAAATATTAAGGCCTAATATTATAACTAATCATAAAATATTGATTTAAAATTTTCAAATAATTTATCCAAATAATATATCTACAGAAATGAAATGTTCATTTCAATATGAATGCATATAATGCATAAAATTGTTTTCTGTTAAAAGAATTTTTTTATGATTACAAATTAATGAACCATAAAATATTATCAAAGATATTTATATAATTATGATATTAAATGGTTTGTTTTACATTAAATAAATTTTATTTTGTTTTATAAAAAAGAACAAGAATATTTCAATATAAAAACATATCATTAAAATAAAATTCAGAAAATTTCTTTTGTTAATGTAAAATTTTATTTTACATTTAAATATATTCTACTAAAGATTTATAAATTAAAAAAATGAATAATTTTATTCTTAAAATGTGCATTTTATTAAAAATAATGTTTTCAATATTATAGATTTTATGAAATCCTATCATTTTATAATATAACATTCCATTAACATGGTATAAACAAAGGATCATTTAATGTTTAGTTTCATAAAAAATGAACATAAAACATGAAAGGGTAAAAACATATTCTATAACAAATGAATGGACTAATAATAATATCGTAAAAAATTTTATTTACTTCATGTCATATCCTAGGGAAAAACATAAAATTAATGGTTGAGAATAAGGGCCAGTAAGGGAAATCAAGGGAATAAATTTACAAGTGATCATGAGAATTATCGATAATAACTTGAAAAACATCATAAAGGCATGTGAAAATGAAAAAATAAATATAATAGTAAAAATAACATTAATAATAACATGGATATTTTTCTATAAAATTAATTAATTCATTCTAATGAATATGATTATTGTTTATCACTATGGTGTCATAAAAATTACTATCGTTATTCACCATGGTATCATAAAACATGTCATCTCTAGAGATTAGATTCATTACCCAATGCATTAGATAAAAATAAGATATCCTAGTTAATATATATTAATTAATTTGAGATACAAATTTCATAATAAAACATTACATAAATAACCTGTAGAGAATAAATTAAATGAGTTTCAAATCAAAATCATGATGTTTTTAAGATGTTCTGAAAGACATGAACTTTATGTATTTCGAAGCCCACATAAACAGAATCTGGGTTTCATGAATGATAATCACCGAATAAAATAGATAATTTTTAAATTATGTGAATACCCCTACAATATATGGAGAATCGGGTATTTATAAAAAGAATACAAAAATGATAATTTTCATAAAAAATAAATTAAATATTAGATGAATATATGAAAACATCATGGGATGAAATATGGTTTTATAAATTATTAAAATGATAGGGGAAAATGATCTAACATTAATAAAATATTCTTAATAAATACAATGGTTATAATAAAATATACACAGTAACATAGTCTGTAATTTATAAATACATACCACATAAAAATAGAATTTTAAAGGAAAAGAGAAGTTGATATTTATCTTATATTGTAGTGTGACTCCTAAAACATAGTTATTGAGAACGTGATGAATTTAGGACACCATGGGGGACTTCTTATGATATAAACATATGATTACTTTTTCATGATGAAATAGTAGTGAATGATAATGAAAAAATGGGTGGTTATTTAACTATATGAAATGGGGGTGTTATTAATTTCATTGGACACCCAGGTTGTGATAAATGAAACACCATGGGCTTGACCATGAAATTTTTCCATTGTATTGGTCATATGGATCATTTATTATTACATATTATCCCACAAGAGTAGACCAAATTTTTATGTTAATTATGTTTCCTGCAAAAGAATGTTTTTTATGATAAAGATTTCATTTAAAAATATAGAATGTAAATTATAAATTTTGAAATTGATTAAAATATTTTAAATTAATTAAAATTAATAAAATAACTAAATTTGGGTCGTTTACTATGGTTAAATAATTATTAAATCATTAAGCAAAATTTATGGTGTAATTAAATATACAGAAAAAGATAAACTGGATTTTTACTATTCACATGAAAGCAAAACATTTTAATAAATTCTTTTAAATTCTCCCTAAACTAACTTAAACATAATAATTTCAGGAATTATATTTATTTTATCATAATATAATTAAAATATTATAATATAATATTTTAAATATAAAAATAATTATTTTTAAAAATCATAACGGATAGGAAATACATAATGAAATTTTATAGTGAAATTTATGACACATGGAAAAAATAAATTTAATTTAACATTTCTAGGTGAATATGAGTGTTTTAATTATACTATTTCAATTAAATAAGAATTATTCCTAATAAATAAGTTTTTTATAATATTTATATCTTTTCTAAAAAGTTAAAATTTTATTTGAAAAATAAATGTATCAAATTCTAACTTAATTTTATTAAGAAAAATAATTCTTAAAATAAAATTGGTGGGTAAATTTATTTTATACAGTGTAATTACACATTAAGTATATAGGAAATGAAAAACCACTTATAACACTCACATATGACCTAAATTTATGGAGTACGATGGTGATAAAATATTGTGGCAACTCAGATAACATCGCACGAGTGGTAATTTCCACTTATATGATCTTCTACCAAATGAAATTTTATTCAAACAGAACATGTTGAAGATCAGATTGGGCTTGGTCAAGAGTGATGACTTGTGACTCTACCGCCATCCCACGTTCTGATAAATGGAAGTCGTACATCACAAACATTCTAGTTGAGCCCATCATTTCTCTTTTCTACACTAATTATCAATATAAATATTTATATATAACACTAATTATAAGGTTGAAGTTATTGTTAAGAGTATTCCTTAAAATGTTCATATTGAAGAATGGTCATATAAGAGGAAAAATAATATAGTCAAAACTCAATTTATACTCACATCATTATTAAATTTATTTTGTTTTATTGAGTATAATATGACACGCATTTTCAATATACAGTTATCATTCAAAAAGTCCATATCATTTAATTCTTCCCCCCAAAAGAAATTTCAACCCCAAAATTTAAAATCATCCCTTTATATGAGAAATGGTGTGGGTAATTAAACAAAAATATTTCCTCCAGTTACCACATCACTTCTTCATATATGTGGTTCCTCCACAAACTGTGGACCAGTAAGCCGTTTGCAAAGGCCTATAACAATGGTTCTATGTCAACCATTGGTATATGTGTTAATGTAGGAGATATACCAACAGATTCACAAATCGTTGGTATATGTTACCCTTATACCAATGGTACAAAACTGTTGGTATATAGTGTACAATATACATCTAAAGAATATATCAACAGTTTTTAAACCATTGGTAGATGTTTATACCACTAGATATAACAAAACCATTGGTGTAATATAAATCAAAAGTCTATACCAAAAAATTTGAAAACTGTTGGTATACATATGCAATAGATCCACAGTTGCCCGAAGCCCCCTCCAACCTGCAATACTCCTGGACCTACAAGAACACATACACAATTGGAATCCAAAATCCCACATGGGATGATAAAAAATTCATCTAGAATTCAGAAATTTAGAAATTTAAAATTCATTCCTCACTCAAACCACAACCCAAGAGAAAAATACTGAATCCAATACATCCAGAATTGAAATACAATAACACCCATCACACCAATACAAAATTAAAATCCAATTCATCCAGAATCCTATACACATAACTGTTTTCAAAGTTTAGTGTTCATTACCAATATTGCCAGAATCCAATACATCTAGAATACATAAATTTAGAATTGAAAATAAAAAACACCCATAACAATATTCAAAATTTATAATTCACTCCTCACTCAAACCACAACACCAATACACACAAGCGAAAAATCCTACATGTTTTAAGAATCAAATAGGATGTTTACTCATGGTCTTGGGTTTACTATCATAAAACCAACAGAAAAACATGGGTAGAGTGGACAATGATTTTTATACCCATAATATAGACAATAGCAGTGGTCATGTGATTAGACCTATGATTATTTATGGGAATCATATGGGATTTTTATATTCCTCTATTGACTATGTATCCATGTATAAATGGTTCCTAATGTGTTAGTGGGAAACATTGGCCAATCTCGACATTTGAGATGGGTTACCAGAATAGCCTACATGATTTTCATATACATTTCAATTAGAATAATGGGGTATGTGGCTAATTGAAATTTGGACTCTTGGGTTAGATGTGATATGAATCCCCATTTTGGGTAGTGGGTATGAATATTCAATTATGCCTTTGGAATTGGGTTCACAAAACGACTTTGGTTAAGTCCTAGAATACATTGTTTGAGGATGGGATTGGCGTATTAAATGTCATGTGTTTTAGAATAGGGTTGGGAGTTCCTCACATGAGAAGTGGATTGTGTGAGGTTGGATCATCGATCCTTATAATAAAGTATCAACAAAATCTGAATATGTTTGGTCGGTTTTTCATATGCATGTTGTTGTTTTCACTAATGTCGTGTCCATTTCAATTAAAAGTGAGAATAGTGGTATTGGCCACACCATGCCTCGTATTGAGGTGGGGTTGACTCATACACATCATAGATGACCCATGGATCATTTTCCTAAAGTATAAATAGAATCCAAATGTGTTTGGTTGGTTTTCCGTATGCCATTTGTAGTTTTCACTTAAAATGTTGTTCATTTCAAATAAAAGTGACACACTTTTAGTCGTACCAGCCACACCATTTCTCGAATTGAGATAGGGTAGACTCGTAAATGTAAAAAATGACTCATGCATCCTTTTGATTAACTATAAACTCAATCAGAATACGTTTGGTAAGTTTTCCAAATGTATGTTGTTTATACTTAAAAAAGTGCCCATTTAAAAAAAATATACATTTTGAGTGATATCAGCCTCACCATGCCTTAGATTGAGGCTGGGTTGACTCGTACAAGTAAAAAATGACCCATGGATTGTTGTCCTAAAGTATCGATACAATCAGAAAGTGTTGGCTTGGTTTTCCATATGCATGTAGTTGTTTTCACATAAAATCATGTCCATTTAAAATAAAACTGAGACAGTTTGAGTGGTATCAGCTACAGCATGCCTTTGATTAAGGGGGATTTGACTTGTACACGTCACAAATGACACATGGATCATTTTCATAAAGTATTAATAGAATTTGATTGCATTTGGTCAGTTTTCCATATGCAAGTTGTTGTTTTCACTTAAAATGATCTCCATTTCAAATAAAAGTGAGATACTTTGAGTGGTAATGGACACAACATCCCTCGGATTGAGACGAGGTTGACTCATAAACATCAAAAAGGAACCATGGATCCTTGTGATAAAGTATAAGCACAATTAGAATATTTTTTATCAGTTTTCCGAATGTCTATTGTTTTTATATAAAACACTATCCATTTTATACAAAATAGATACACATTGAGTTATACCGGCCACACCATTCCTCAGATTGAAGCCGGGTTCACTCATACGTGTCACAATTCACCCATGGATCGTATTCCTAATGTATCATCACAATCAAAAAGCGTTAGGTCGTTTTTCCATATGCAAGGTGTTGTTTTTACTTAAAATCATGTCCATTTAAAATAAAAGTGATAGAGTATGAGTTATACCGGCCACATCGTGCCTCATATTGAGCCTAGGTGGACTCATTCATGTCACAAATTACCTATGGATCGTTGTGCTAATGTATAAATAGAATCATAATGCATTTGGTCAGTTTTTTATATGCAATTTTTAGTTTTCACATAAATTCTTGTCCATTTCATGTAAATGTGAGACAATTTGAGTGGTTCTAGATACACCTTGCCTCAGATTGAGGCGGGGTTGACTCGTACATGTCACAAATGACCCAGGCATCGTTTTCCTAAAGGATCAGTAGAATATGAATGCATTTGTTTGGTTTTCCATATTATAGTTTTTTTTTCACTGAAAATGTTGTCCAATCAAAATAAATGTGAGACTCTTTGAGTGATACCGGCCACACCGTGCCTCGGATTGAGGCAGGGTTTACTCGTACACGCCACAAATGACCCATGGATCATTGTCCGAAATTATAAATACAATCATATAGAGTTTTGTTAGTTTTATGTATGCAAGTTGTTTTTTCACTTAAAATCATGTCCATTTCCAATAAATGTCAGACAATTTGTGTGGTACCGGCCACACTATGCCTCGAATTGAGGTGTTGTTGAATCGTACATGTCAAAAATTACCAATGGATTATTTTAATATTGTATCAATAGAATCAGAATGTGTTTGGATATTTTTCCATATGCATGTTTTTTTCACTTAAAATGTTGTCCATTTCAAATAAAAGAGAGACACTTTGAGTGGTATCTACCACACCATCCCTCGAATTGAGACAGGATTGACTCGTACACGTCAAAAATAACCCATGGATCCTTATTCTTGATTATCAATGAAATCAGAATACATTTGGTCAGATTTCAAATTGACTATTGGTTTTACATAAAACAATGTCCATTTTAAACAAATGAGATACACTTTGAGTGATACCGACCCACACTGTGCCTCAGATTGATACGGGGATGACTCATACACGTCACAAATGACACATGGATAATTTTATAGAAGTATAAATACAATAAGAAAGTGGTTGGTCAGTTTCCCGTATGCATGTTGTTGTTTTCACTTAAAATCATGTTCATTTCAAAATAAAACTAAGAGAGTTTGGGTGGTACCAGCCAGACCATTTTTCGGATTGAGGTGGGGATGACTCATACACGTCAAAAATTACCCATGGATCATTTTCCTATTTTTTCAATAGAATTTGAATGCCTTTGGTTGGTTTTTTGTATGCAAGTTGTTGTATTCTCTTAAAATATTTTCCACTAAGAATAAATGTGAGATAGTTTGAGTGGTACCGACCACACCGTGCCTCATATTGATGTGGGGATGACACATACATGTCACAAATGGCCCATGGATCGTTTTACTAAATTATCTACAAAATATGAATAAGTTAGTTTGGTTTTACATATTCTAGATTTTGTTTTCACTTAAAATGTTGTCCAATTCAAATAAAAGTGAGACAATTTGAGAGGTACCAACCACACCGTGCCTCAGATTGAGATGGGGTTGACACGTACACATCCCAAATGACCCATGGATCCTTCTTCTAATGTATAAATACAATCAGAAAGAATTTGTTTGGTTTTAAGAATGTCTGTTGTTTTTAATTATAATCCTCTCCTTGCTTCTTCTTTTTGATCAGGGTTTGCACTCTACTATCCTCTTCTTCCAATGCCCTGAAACCCACTTTTCCATTGGGAAATAGGTTCAATATTGAAGAGAGCATAGATTGGGACATGGGACGCCAAATTAAGAGTGTGATTGTTCTTGTAATAAAGGTAGGTGGTTAGTGCTTGGTACTGAAGTATTAGAAGTGGAATGTTAATTAGATTGGGATTTAGGGTGAATCAAGAAGAGATCTTATATTGGGCTCAGTGACCATATGAATTAGTGATTGGTGTGATGATGTCGGTGATACACAGTTGTGTGTGGTACCCAGTAGAGGATGAGGATATATGTGGCGGGGGTTATGCATGGTAGGAGGTGGGTGGGGGTGGGGGGTGTCTAGGGTCCTAGATAGAGGGGGGTTGTTCGGGGTCTAGGAAGAAGGTTGGGGGGGTATCCGGGAAAGTCGAGGGGCCATCGGGGGTCTAGGGAGGAGGGTGGGGCTATTCAGGGTCCAGGGAGGAGGGTGGGGAGGGGGGCTGTCTGGGATCTAGGTAAGAGGGTGGGTGGCTATATGGGGTCCAAGAAGGATGGTGGGTGGGAGGGGGGGCTGTCTGGGGTCTATTCGAGGGGCTATCTAGGGGCTGTCTGGGGGGCTGTCTGGGGTCGAGGGAGAAGTATGGGGGGGGCTGTTCGGGGGGGGGGGGGGGGTTGTCTGGGGGGTTGTCCTAGTTTCATGGGATGGTATTTTCATATTTTATAAACAAATTCATTGAAAGTTAAAAAAATAATTATATATTCTTCTAACCAAACAATCAATTTTCTAAATTCCCCTAAAAATTACAATTTCATTAAAATAGGGTGATTTCCCAGCAAATCATAAAATCAAGTTTTATTATTTATAGATAAATAATATAGTTAATTTGACCTACCTAATCACACACATATTCAGGCACAAAAAATTTATAAACATCAAATGTCAGTAATATCAATAAAAAATGTAACGGATAAATATGTATCTTATCACCATCTCTATCACCACCACCATCTTCACCAACAACCTCATCCTCATCATCATCCCCATCATTATCCTCGCCCTCCTCCCCACCCTCGTGCTCAGCCTCAGCTTCCTCATAACCCTCCTCCTCTACATTGACCTACTCCTCACCCTCCTCTTATGACTCTGCCTCCTCCTCACCCTCCTCCTCCTCCGCCTCGACGTCCTCCTCTCCATCATCTCGGACACCACTAGAATTACCACCTGGTTCACCATATATAAAATTCATCAATGACATATATTCCTCACAAGTAGTGTTGTCCTCTGGTGGATGTGTTGGACGTAAAGCTTCCATCATTTTCATAAATACAGTGTTTTCCATTGAAGACTACATTGCCATCTATATGAACCTTTTTCAGCATGTTCTTCCTGCTCCTTAACCTGCTACAGCTCAGTGGCACTAAAACTCATACCTATTTAGGTCCAATACCTCATTTGAACTATACACTTCCTTGGCTGGTGGCGCACTCTACAAGTGTACTTATCTCCCAACACCTGATGTAAGTTATCGTTTGGACCAAAATTGTCAGGATCCTGAGCATCATGGGCTTATAAAGCTTCCTATTACAAATATAAATTGATTATTATGTTACAAAATAATGATTAAAATTTTAAATCTACAATGTAAAACTTAAAATCTGCTTCTAAGACATTTCATTAACCGCACTTTCATCATTCATCATTCTACTCAACCAAAATAGTTTTTCTCAAGGAATGCATCCTTCTATAATAAATTTATGCCTCTACAATGACTATAAATATAGGAAACCATAATTAAAAATAGGATACCAAAAAATAGTAATTTCATAAATAAAATTATATAACAACTTTAGAAATCAAAAAAATTACAGAGGAAGCAATGGAAAGTGATAGACGTAAAGAAATATTATAAACTGTCATACAAACTATCTCTCATAATCTGGCATCATAGTACGTCTCAATGTGTGGACATAATTCATAGAATCAATGTTTTTTTATTTATTCTAGATGCATCCTAAATAAAATTCAATAATTAGTATTAGTGAAAATAATGAAAATTTTCATTTAAATGCTTCTAATTTGATTAATAACCTAAATTGGCTAGTCACCCAATGAGTAATCATTTGTCGGTACATTTCTAATGGAATATCATCCACGATAGGAACAAACTCTAACTCTTTGACCACTCTATCATGCCAACCAATTTACAACTCATGCTTATAAGATCTCCAAAGCTCCCCCAAATCCTATAGAGGTACTAGTCGTGCACCCTCACCATCAGGGAAATTAAACAGTTGTTGAAACCAAAATATTATGTAATATAAATACAAAAATTAATATATTGCATTAAATACAATTTATTTCTTTACCCATATATCTGCACAAGCATTATCCTTGACTTTATTTGGTAGCTGTCTCCATGAGAGTGGGATGACATGAATGATGTCAGATTATTTGGCAAGCATCACCAAAATTCTACGACATTGCTGCATTTATTTTTTAATCACCTGACTATCATCATTATAGTCCACCACCAACTACATGCAGTGGTTTCCCACCGCATGCATACTTGTACGTCCCCGCCCTGACCTCTTATCAGTAGATGTATCTGTTATGAATGAAAAAAAATATTTTATCAAGACATGTAATAATGAAAATAAATAATGGTGAAACAATTTTTTAAGGTTGTATAAGTATACCTATGGTATTCTGATTAATGGGTATCACTGGATCAGTAGAAACAGAAGGAACACCATGTAAAGATGGAGCGAGTCCCATTGTATGATCCTCGATGATAGACTCTCGTGAAGCAGGAGTCGAAGAAGATAGAATATAAAAGCCAAAAGAGATTGAAGCAATAGTAAAAGAATATGACAGGGATGACTGGCCAAATTCTAGATGGGGAGTGGGAATCACGATCGGATATGATATAGACGAGTGAGAAGGGTCAGATGTAAAGGGTGGTGAAAAAATGGGATGCCTAAATATCATGTGTGTCCCTAACGACACATCGGGATCAGAATATTGGATGGATGGTATGTCAGTGGGACGTGCATGGTCTAATCAGGTACAATGAACAAATCATATAGCACCCATACCCCCCCCCCCCCCCCGTATGAACACCCCGAGTACTAGGACCACTACTCAGCTTCTCATCAAATAACTGTCACCTAATAGATGGATTCTAAAAAATGATTAAAAAAATTAATCACATGACTTTATATATAATTTAAATAAATATATTTGAAATAAAATACTCACTATAGGTACTAGTGATGGAATGCCCCACACTGTCATCTGACGATTGTTGTCTATAATCTGTTTCCATTGCCTCTCATCAATTGGTTTTATTTTTTGTATTTAAAAAAATATACAATTAAATAGAAAAGGTTAAGTAATGTGTAACACAAAAAACAAAATAAATGAGATGGAATATGTGAATTCAAGGATAATTTTACTAACCATTGTTTTAGGTGATCTTGAACAAATATATAATGAATTCAATAAATCATACAAGATGTAATAATGAAATTTAATTTTTAGTAGGATGATTATTTACTATGTCTCATCAGTCTATTAAAATCATGGAACATTGATTCCACCAGATTCATAAGTGGAAAAGAAATTGGCAAATTTATGGAAAATATTAATTTTTTTATCTCAGGTAGATGATGTAGTTTTCAATATTAAATCAATTTTAATAGAACCAACAATTACAACCCAACTCGAGGTAAACCAAAAGAATTGAGAACATGAACGGATGATTTTAAATATATCCCACCATAACATCAGGTTCACAGTAAAATCTGACAATTGAGCTATTGGAGTCATCAAAAGAAATAAATGGATTGGTTCTAATGGAATTAGGGAAGGTATAAATTCCATCATCACCAACATCAAAAATATGTCTTGGAATTACTTCAACTATAGCACAAAATTTAGATTGAAGATTGTCTTTGACATAAAAAACATGTTTAACCATGGATACCAATACATATGGATCTTCAGTAGCAAGAGTGTGAGTCATATTAACTACTTGAAATCCACAATCATCAATAAATGTGCCCTGTCTCATCATAGAATCAAACTAATGGAATTTCATCATCATGACTCATCCGTGAGAGTAATAATCCAACATTATTATTATTTCAATGACTCCATAATAACCATCATTTTAAAATCGTGGTCTACTATCTGATGCACCAGAAAAACAATATTTTGAGGAAATAACCATAACACCATCATGTTGTGTTCTCGTGTACTTTTCTAATTTACTGTCAATAAATTTATACCCATTGATAAAAATTGATTTACAGTCACAAACCACGGTATTAGGACCAAAAGCAAAATATCTTATTTCCTCAAAGACAGTTTCTATAAGAAAACTCAATACCTACAATATAAATGAATATTAAATTCAATTAAATATTTATTTAATTATTTTAAATAGTAATATTTTTCTCATCAATTTTACAAATGCAGAAATATCTTTGTTATGAAAAGTCTCCCTCCTTCTCAAAGATAAATAACGATGGATTATATTTATCATTTTTTATGTTCCCTATAGATAAAAACAAAAGAATAGTTTATATATATATATAAGATATTCATATTAAATATAGTTACTTGACGGAGTCATCGAACAAATCATAGTTGAACAAAACTGTGTGATGTGCCATCTCTTGCTCTTCAAGACTTAATGTATTCAATGTATATGATCCAATAATTCCTCTTATTTGAGGAAGTGATGGAAAACTGGGTTCAGTTTGCTCATACAGTTCTTCTTCATTTCTCATTGGTATGTCCATTCTTATAGTAAGATCAGACAAATACATTGAATAGAAATTCATACATTCTTGAGCCAGGTAACCGTTCATGATAGAACATTTGAGATGATTCCTGTTTCAGACATTATAATTTAATGTCTACATATTTCTTTCAGTTGGATACATCATCCAAAAAAGAAATAGGTCCTATGAGAATTATTTTAGTGGGAATATGGACAGTCAGATGAAACATGCATGTAAAAAATGATGGAGGAAATATTTTCTCAAACTCACACAAAAATAATGGGGCATCTGTCAACATTTTTTACAAGAAATACATGGAAAAATTCTTAGAAAAAAAATATCTCTAAACAAATGGAACAACTGAATAATATTCACCCATACATTATTGGACAAAAGATGAAAGATTTCTATTGTAATCAACTCATGTAGAAAAATGTGATAATCACGAGTCATCAATGAATTTTTCTGCAAATATCTTATGTTGACCCGTTTAGATATGTTTCTTGAATAGCCCTTAAGAACTCAAATAGTATATAATAATTCAATAAATTGTTTTTATTTCGTAGGTTTCATCACATAAGAAGCACATGGAACAATCTATTTATTTTCACTGATACACACAAGATGCACTTCGGGTCTGATTCCTCAGTCCACCATGTCACGCCAAGACTGTAAATCCTCTTTTTCATTATCTAACCATTTGGAATTATAGAAAGGAACATTTCACATATATTCTTTTCAATGTATAGTACATCTAAGAAGTTACATAAAAAATTGGTTGACCAATAAGGAAAATAAAAAAAGACACTCGTCTTCCTCCAATTGTAACATGTCTCAGTGGAAGCATTCTTTGTCATTCCATATTTCATTTGACCCTTCCCGAATATAAAACTAAAACCTTTCAATTCATCAAGAACATTAGTTCTAAACATACACTGAAGTGGATCATCAGTCTCTATGGTATTATCAAATCTTTGACGATTATTTCTATATGGATGGTCTGTTGGAAATAATCATCAATGTCCCATAAAACTAAAATTACAATGTTGTTTCAGTCTTTGGATCGTGTATTCTTCATACTAACGGGACATGACAGTTTTTCCTTCGTGCTCTATCCAGACTTCATTGTATTGGCTGGAAAATCATTGATCATCCTCATTAGCACAACATGCATCTAAAATATGTCTTTTTAATATGCATCAAATGTGCACACACCCACATCCCAAAGAAGATTAAACTATTTTATTAAAGTTTGCATGTATACTTAAATATCAATGCTGAGATCAGAAGGGGTAGATATGAGTATACTCCTGAATATGAATGTTTTTTTCATACACAACCATGGGGGAAGATTATAAATCTATATAAAAACTGGCCATGTGTTGTAAAAAGTAAGAATCTACACAAATGGATTAAAACTGTCGCATAAAATACCCATCCTAACATTAAACACGTTAGCTGCAAAATTAGGATGTAGAGAATCAAATCTCTTCCATGCAAATCTATCTTTAGGGTGATCTAACTCATCAGTAGTCTTCTATCTCGTTGTATCATGCCATTACATTTTGGATGATATTTTATTAGACATAAAAATATTCTAGAGTATAGGGATCAATTTAAAGTGCCAAATTACTTTCTGTGGCATGTGGGATGGTGTTCCATCTTATTTTGACTTCTCTCGGGATGTGCCACATTTTATACAATAATTTCGTTTAGCGGTTTCCTCCCAGAATAAACTACAATCTTTCGGGAAATCATGAATTTTGTTTCTTGAAAATCCAAATTACTTAACTAAAATCAATGCCATATAGTAGTTTGAGGGAATATCTGCATCATCTAGAAGTAAATATTCTATGAACATAATAATGTAATTGATTACTGTATTAGAAAACTGATACATAGTTTTCCCATGAATCAATCGGATTAAAAATTCCAACTTTTTCTTTTTATTGCACTATCGATATACTGGAGTCGTGGAAGCATCAATCAATTTTTCCACACTAACAATGTAATCATTTTCATTAGATTCATCATCTATCCTCATATCGAAGTCTTCATGAGACAAAATCTTTTGTTTTTCATGATGAAAAATAAATGGAAACTGGTCATCTAACAAATTCACCAGTCCAATCTTTTCATTTCGATCATCAGTAATTTGAGCTTTCATTTTCTCCACATTATGATACCACACATAGTAGTTTTCTTGAAAACCATATTTGGATATGTGGTTGCTAACTTCTTCATGGATCAACCAAGGTCTACTATTACAATTGGAACATGGGTAGTTTATACGGCCACTTTCTGTAACATTGTGAAATGTAAAATCTAAAAAGCTCTTCAAATTGTTTTGAAGATTTCTTGAGATCCGATCAGTTTCATACATCCAACATCTATCCATTCTATAAAAAAGAATTTTAATAAGTCATTTCATCATAATAAATTCAATAATATAAATGTTTAATCAAAAATATATTTATGTAAATGATGAAGGAATGAGTTTCAAGTTGATGAATTGAACTATTAAAACATTTTAAAAATATACTAATGAATTAAGTTATGTGTTTCTAAATTTGAGGTGAGATGTGTTTTTTAATTTTTCAATTTTTCACGTATCATGAATATACCATAGACCTGATAAAATATTATTCATGATATTACAATGTGAATACTTTAAATGAAAGATTAAAAATGTGTAAAGAAATTTTTTGAAATAAGTTATTGATGATAAAAAAAGAAATATTGTGAGATGTTTTTAAATTTCATAAAGCACAAACTAACATCCATAGAAAGTACCATATCACCCCACTAAAAAAGAAAATCCACCTAAAAGGAGTGGCTATGAGGACATAAAGTCATGATGATTCATATAATCATGACACTTAAATTGTAAAACAAAAATAGAAAACATATCAAACTACACTTGTTGGGTATGTCATGCCACACACGTCACCACCTGGATTAGGTCAAATAAAAATAGAAAAGAAGAATAATTGATGAAAAAAATTAAAACTAACTTAATCCTTTGAGATTTGGACTGTAGAACTAAAAAAATGATTGACTTTATATGGCTTTATAGGTAGGAAGGAGTTCACATCCTATATAAAGAGAGAGGCCACTAGTTTAAAATTCAAGGGGGACTTCCCCAAGGATTCCAAGATCATAATCACTATGAATCCAAGGTAGATTCCCCCAAGGTATTCTATACCAAATAAACATGAATCCAAGGGTGTTTCCAAATGGAATTAAAAGATATGTGTTTAACATGAATCCTTGGTTGGATTTTTTCAATGAATTCCATATCATTAATCAAAGAACATGTTCTCAAAAATTAAATTTAAATTTATTTAAATTCATTTTCAATTGGTCTCACATAAGAGGAACATGCCTCACATCCTATTATATGTTATAGATATCCCAAATCATTCACTCATGTTCAATAACTCATCATTGGCACCCCTAGGGTCATACCTTTATTACCTAATTAGTTCACCAAGTGAAGCGTACAACATGGGTGGATAATGATTAGGCTTCTACTATAATAGGTTGTTCATAAATCGTAAAGAGGTTTAATTTTATATAGTAAAGAAAAAACATTTTTTTTAATTTGAGATTAGTAATAAAGAATGTTAATGATACATAATATCATAAAAAATAGTAAATAGTGGTAGTTTTAGGGGATAGTTTATAAACCATCTTCTATATACTCATAGACATCTACCAATCAAGTATTAGTCATTGATTTAATATCAAATAGTGTGAATCATTAAATTTCATAAAATCCCTAGAAATAGTGAATAATGATAGTGATCTTTCTAGATAGTAAAATAGATGGAGAAATGTTGAGAATATAAGGATATCTTTATAACTATCTCTAGGGGGTGGGGGTTGTCAAAGAGGGTGGGGTGGTGTCCAGGGTGGTTGTCCAAGGGGGTGTGAGGGCTGTAAAGGGTGTGGGGTGGTGTCCAGGGGGGTTTTCCAAGGGGTGGGGGTGTGTAGGGGGGGTGGTGTTTAGGGGGGTGTCCATGGGGGTGGGGCAGTCTGGGTTGGGGGTGTCTAGGGGATATCCCGAATGGTGGGGGCTATCCAGGGGATGGATTGCTGCCTAGGGAGGGTTGTCTGGGGGGTGGGGGTTGTTTAGTGGTGGGGTGGGGTGGTGTCCAGGGGGGCTATCATGGGGAATAGGGGCTATACAAGGGGTGGGGTCTTGTCCCTAGGGGTTTTCCAAGGGGGTGGGGTGTGTCTAAGGGGTGAGGGTGTCTAGGGGGTGGGGTGGTGTCCAAGGGGGATGTCCAGGATGGTGGAAAACTCCCCTCCCTCCCTGGACATCCCACACCCCATTCTATGTTAAATTTGTGTAAGTAAATCATCATCAATTTGCTTATCCCATACGACCATAAACCATAACCCCAT
Source organism: Viscum album (assembly GCA_963277665.1). NCBI lineage: Eukaryota > Viridiplantae > Streptophyta > Magnoliopsida > Santalales > Viscaceae > Viscum > Viscum album. Next base: position 1,902,734,525 of record OY728152.1, on the reverse strand, counting down.
GGAATACCCTATAACTCAGAAATATCTTAATGTTATACAAAATCCCATAGGATATAATCGATATATGGCCAATATCATCATCCTCCATCATCCACATCCTAGCATAACCCCCCTCTATGTTGTAACCATACCCCATATGCCGTAAGGAACTCACATAACAATTTAAAACATACCCAACTCACTCAATAATATAACCCCAAAGAGTCACTCAGACCATTATCCCTTTCAAACACATTCCATCTGCTACATGAATAAAAAAACTAAGGATGTCTCTATATATCTTCTTATGAAGATGTGTGACTACAAAAAGACTGCCAAAAAACCACACTAGGAAAACATCATACATTTATCAATAGAGACAACAAGATAAATAATAAAAATCAACGAAACAGGATTATACATTAAACATGAAATCGATGAAGCAGATTTCTACTACACTATACATAAAATCCCCCATAAAACTAGATTCAGTATAAAACCTATACCACTCATAATTGAGATAACATATCCCAAAACAAATTGAACAACAATTATTAAACACCTCAAATTGGGTTTCACTATCCACATGGAACACTAGAATACCTCACAGTACAAATGGAAAGGATTCCACTAGAAGGAACTTCTACCAAAGGCCTCCATAAAATTAAATAATATAAAACCTTAATCTCATGATCAGATCTTGCATAAGGGTCTTGTTAAAAGGGAAAATAATAGGGGAAATAGAAATATAGGAAGAAGCATACCACATGGATCTCGTTTAGGTGATATCAAAATAGATAACAAACAAAAACAGATGCACAACATTCCACTAACGGACTAGAAGTGTGGAAGTAAAGAATTATCTGATTGTAGAGAGGGCTTCTAGAGATACCTTGGGGTGAAGAGAGAGAATCGACAACAATTAGGTTTATGGATGCAATCAAGCGGAGTGATTCTGGAAGTGCTATTATTTGGGGGGGAACTTTTTCTATCGTTTGTTAAAAACATTTGGAAAGATTGTATTTACTAACAGTTTTTAAAAATTGTTGGTATATAAATAGCATTTCAATGCTTTTCCCAATAGTATGAGTAAAATGTTGGTAGAAGATAATTCTCATCCCATTATCCCCACAATTTGAATAAATAATTGTGGAAAATTAATTATACCTACAGTTTATTCAAACAGTTTTTATACAAGTGTTGGGAAAACAAAATTTTCCAGTAGTGATTGATGAAGTTGTTAGTCTTGTTGTGTAGAACCATGTTTGTGTGGTCCATGATCTCCATTAACTACTCCTAACAAGAGAATTCATGTTCCAGTTGAACAACCATTGGATTTAATATATGTGAAGGGTCTGGTATGTACTTCCTAAAGAGAAATAGGTATAAAACATCATGCAATTGAGCTATATTTAGAGGATGTTCAAGATGAAAGGCCAATACTCTTATGAGATCAAGGATTTTATAGGGGTCAATGTACCTGGGGATGAGAATCCCTTTCTTTCCCAACCACATGAGTTTATTTTAAAGTGAATGTAAACGGAATAATATGTCGCCAACATCAATATCCAAGTCCCTCAGATGATATTTAGGAAATAACTTCATCTAAATCTGGGTAACCATTATGTGTTATTGGATGTAATGAACCTTTTTCATCTCATTCATATGATCAGGCCTAAGAAGCTTCCCCTCACCAGCTTTATCCCAAATAGTTGGAGTTATACAACGCTTACCATAGAGATCCCGATAAGGTTACATTTGAATACTTTAATTGAAACTATTTTATATGAACTAATCTAATGTGATATGTTGATCCCATCCAACATTAAAATCCATTCACTATGTTCTCGGTCTGTCCTTAACTGTCTGAATATTCTTTTCATATTATCCATTAGTTTTGGGGTGATAGTCCAAAATGAAATTAAATTAGATAATTAAAGCATGTTGATGAATTCTCTAAAATATTAACATTAAAAGTGGATCACAATAATAAATGATATGGAGAAGCACTCCTTTCATCCAGGAAACTGTATTTATATAAATCGTGGAATGTTGGTGAAGAGGGAAATCGTTCCAAATAGGGATGAAATGGGTAGTTTGGTCATGAAGATCCACTAAAAACCTATACCACATTGTTATCATGGGATGATATCTTAAGGAAAGTGAAAACGTACAAAGTTATATTTTCTCACTTCTATGATAGTTTGGGCAGTGGTTGTAATAAAGTATTAGGAATTTTTTTACTCTACCATCACATATCGAAACACCAGGCACTTTGTATTGTGGTCTCCAAATTTCCTTTTCAAGTTATCTCACCAATAATGATGATGATGTTACCTATACATTTTAGGGATTATATAATTTATAGAAAATGTTTAGATATGTGTTTCATCCATCACATCCTTCTTTATTTCTAGAATATATGTAACACATGGACATATAAAAAATTTAATTACACCTTCTAGATCAGTATTGATCTCATGAAACATATCATTCTTCACAACCTATAACTTCTTCTATAACAATGGGGCATCACTTTGGTATTTCTAGATCTTATTGAATAATTATTTTTGAAAAATCAATTGTGATAAGGTTTATGGTGTCCCCTCCCTTATGATACCAATTTACAATTTTACTAGGACATTGACCAAAGGGTACCCTTGAATCCTCATCATTTCCAGCACAATATGGTCCTTCCTAATTATTGAATCTATAGCTTTATTTAGTCTTAAGAGAAATAAATTAGTTCAACAATAATATTATTTAGTAATATCCAACAAATCTCCTTTGTGTCTAGTTCAATTAGTTTTTTTGTGAAAATATACTATAACCTTTGATGGTCTATGTATATATCACATTTCCCCCCATAATTTTTGTGGCTACAAATTTTCAAAAGAAAAAAAATTATCCAAATCTAGGATATGAATAGGATAGTTCTTCTCGTATGTCTTAAACAATATGAATGAATATGAAATGACATTATCATTTTTCATGAGGATGGAACCAATATCTTTCATAGATGAATCACTGAAAATAATGAATCATTCTCCAATAATGGGTAGAGTTGGAATTTTTTTAGTAACCAATATCTTCTTCATATGCTAGAAACATTCTTCACACACCTTTTTTAAGTTGAACATGACCCATTTTCGAGTTAATATGGTTAGTGGATTTGAAATTCTGGAAATTATTTTCACAAACCAAATGTAGTATCTTTCAAAACCAAGGAGACTTTGAATCATAGTTATTGTTTTAGTATAATTCCACTATTATAAAACCATTTTATTTTTATGGTCAACTTATATTATTTCATAAGTCAAAATGTTTCGAAAGAATTCAACTTATGGTAACAAAATTTTACATTTTCAGAACATTAAAAATTGTCTATTCTTCTATAGAGTTAGAAATATAAACCTTATATAATCGTCATGATCCTCACAACTTTTGGAATATATCATAATATTATCAATTATAACTACGTCAAATTTTTTATGGTATTCTAAAAATACGATATTAGTCAAATACGTAAACAAATCAGTTAAATTATTCATGATTAAGGCCGTAATAAGAAATTAATTATTCCCATATATAAGGCCGCAACCATAAACAAAAAATATTCTTGAATTAAATTAATAATTCATATCGGAGATCTTATCAGGTTTAGAGTTTTAGAGAATTAGGACATAATCAATATATTATGAATCAAATATTACTAAGTAGACAATTCTACTCAGTGTCTAATTTTTTTCATAAAATAAAAATTCTTATAATAAATGAAGAATTATTTTCTTGATATAAATCTTATTGTATTCTCCCTTTCTATTCCCATTCATTATACCCTATGAAAAATATTTCACAAACATGGGATGGGAAAAAAAGAAATGAAATGGTTATAATCTAAAGAAATAAATCATTATTTAATTAATATATGAAAAAACTAAGATCATTAACAAACCTATTGAAATCATAAGATTTATGAATAACACATAAAAATTCATAAATTCTAAGGGTATCTTGTGGCATACATAACATACATATGTTGTAGCTTTTACAGCAACATATGGAGTTATGTTTGGAATACCCATCATAATATATTTTCTCAATCTATTAGGAAAAACCTTAAGGGATAACTATTTCCTGTTACCCAATGCATTGTAGAGCTATCTATGGCTCACCCTCCCATGGTATATCACGGACCACCCATATACATAAATAATGCCCAAGAACCAAAACATAATCATAACACCTAACACAAGCCTAAATCAAGGATAAAATTTCTACATTGCAATAACAATATATCATTTCAATATATTTACATAATAAATCTATTAAAAATCCAGTACAAGAAAACTGAATATTTGCGACGGGATCCCGTCGCAAAAGACCTTTTGCGACGGGGCTCCGTCGCAAATCGCCCGTTGCCGGAAACGGCGTTACAAATAGGTGTTTTTGTAGTGGTCCCATCGCAAAAAGAGTATTTGCGACAGTTATTTTCCCTCGTCACAAATGAGTTTTCGTTTATATATAAAAAAGGTATTTGCGATGGGCCGTCGTAGATATATTAGTTGCAACGGGTCAGAATCCCGTTGCAAATGCGATATTTAAAATATACATACGACAAAGGTATTTGCGACGGACCGTCGCAGAATGGTTTTCCCAACGGGTATTCCTCCCGTCGCAACTAGTAAAGTAAAACACATTTACGACGGGAAATCCCGTCGTAAATGTTCCCGTCGCAAATATTAAAAAAAATAAAAACTAAAAAATAATTAATACAAATCAGATAATATTATTTAAAAATAATAATAATAATAATAATTTAAAAAAAATTATATTCTTATAATATAAATACAAATATATATAAAATTTAATTATGAAATATTAATATAAAATAATAATAATATGAATATAAATAATAGAATGTATTATAATAATACTAATATTAATAATATAAAAAATTAATGTAATAATATTATTATTAAAAGTAATATTTCTATATTAAGAAGACATTAAAAATAATACTAATAAGTAATAATATATTAAAAAAACAAATTAAATCACATCATATTCATACCAATATGAAAGAGGAATTGTAAATAGTTAATATGACAATTAATTACGAACTCAAATTTTTATTACATCTCAAAAAATCACTAGGGGTGGATAATATGGAGGACCTGGAGGACTTGGAGGAGGTGGTGGAGGAATCTCCATCCCTAAACTATGAGTCAGATGATGTATATACTCGATATACTCCTGATGTTGCTCCTCATATCGATGTCTCTCCTCATCCTGCTGCTGACGCACCTGCACCTGCCATCGATGCATCTCCTCATCGTGCTGCTGACGCATCAACTCCTGCCCCTGACGGAAATCCTCTATAAGCTGACTCTGAGCACGCAGTTGCTCCTGATACTATGAGGCAGAAGGTGATTTCTCTCCACGAGCTCCTCTCGATATGGACGCCGACATCGCAGCAGTACTATAATAAGCAGCAGGAGTCAAATGAGAGCTGATACCAACTACTTGGCCCTTTTCAAAGCCATATTGGGTCGCCTGTATCCATGTCGTCTCATCAAAATGGTGGGAACTAGTATAATCACCCGTCTCATCTTGACTCTCAGCATGTGTCTGAGAGGTTGCTGCCACATATGACTCCTTCAGTTTCAATTAGAAATTAAAATAATGAAAAGATTATATGCATTTAATTTGCAAACTGAAAAGAAAATAATACTGACCATAATCTGACGCTGGCAGTCACCTCTAATCTCTCCAGTAGCCGGGTCAGTGTACATCCTCCGATAAACATCGTACGCCGAAATACCAGGCTGCTCGGCTTTCTATATGAATATAAAATAAACTGTTTATATTTAAAGTTTTATAAAATATTAAAAAATGTAGTTACTAGATGCTCTCTATTGGAACTGAATGTATGACTACCGGCTTGATGCGTCACCTCTTGTCTCCCCCGATTCTGTCGACCCAATGCAGATCTCCTCGGAAACCCACCACCCAACATGTTTGTAGATAATCCATCCCAAACGTGAGAAGAAATTTACTCTGGTCGGTGGGCTCTACAGGACTCATTAAATTCTGTCACTCCAGTTTGCTTCATAACCGCATTTCTAAAATTATGCAAAAACTGACGGAAACGGTCACGCATACACACCACCCATGTCGCATGGATAGTGGGACTCATGCTCTCGTCGATGGGATACCATAAACCCTAATATAAAGTTATTAATGAATTAAATTTCAAAATAAATAACATTTAATTACGTACCATCCAATGATCGAACATGGCGGCCTGCACATCAGCGGGAATCTGATCCCATTTGAGCCAGGGCTGAGAAAAATAATTGCGCAATATAGCGCTCCCCTGTCCAATAGCTATATGCGTAAAACTATGGAAAATGTGAAAATAATCAAACAATTAGAATATCAATAAATTATAATGAAAGATAACTAAAATACATAGGTTACCATACCACGACGTGTGCGCATTGAATCCAAGATGTGGACATCGCTCCGGGATAGGATCTAGAATCCTCAGTCTGGCAAGACCATACCCTCTCTGAGTGCTCCCTGCAGTTCCAACAGCCTGAGAGTCAGATGACTCAAGAACCACATCATCCATAGGTAGATCAGCCTCCAGTAACTGGTGAAACGTTTCAAGGTCCATGTGAAACTTGAAATGATTGTTATTAGCAAACAGTTGAAAATAACTATTATGTATAGATATATATATGTTATGATTCAAACCAGCATTTTACTATTTCAATGTTCATCTTCATCATCATCTTCATAGTTGTCAATGTCAATGTCTTCATCTTCCTAATCAACATCATTACTTTCCATATTAGTTTCCCTATCATCATCTCTTGTCATTTCAAATTTAGTTGTAACATCATTGACAACATCGTCACCATCGACCCTTAACTGTGGGGTTTCATCCTCAATATCCACGTATCATTGTGAAGAAGATGTGTTTTGTGGAGTGTCCTAAAAAATTTGCTTTCCTTGCACTTCAGTGGAACCACATTCAGTTTGAGTAAACTGATTTTCTCGAGATTTAACTTTTATTATACTCCACCAATCATCTAACTCTTTTGCAGTAGCATAGTATTTTGCATAATAAATTTGATGTGCCTGATGAGCCAATAAAAATGGTTCATTTAATGCAAGATGACTTTTATGTTTAATATCAACAATTCCATGAGTCGGATGAATACGCTGGCCTCTCTCAGTATCCAGCCATCGAAATTTAAACATTGTTACATAATTCTGTCCCAAATAACACAGTTCAATAATTTCTTCAAGCATGTCGTAAAAGTCAACTTCAATATCTCTATGATGTGATCCCTTCAAAAAAACACCACTATTCATTGGTTTATTTGATTACCCATATGCACGTGTATGAATGCGATAACCGTTCACCACATATGCAATATAAGATTTTACCATTTTGGATGGTGGGCTACTCAAAATACGCAATCGACTATCAATCTTATCAGCATGTATAGATACCTGAAAATTTGTAAAACATTTATCACTATTACAAGTAATAAATTGATTTTATATGTAAAACCAAAAAATAACATATGTTACCAGTTTTTGAGACCAGTAGGGAAATCTGTTTTGCCAACGTTCTTCTAAGCCAGCTGCTGTAATTTGTGGAAATTGTTTCTTGACATGATCATCATATAACCTACAAATACAATATGATTAATTTACTATAACAGAATCTACAGAATAAAGGATAAGAGAACTCACTATACAATTGGTGGCATTTCTTCACAGTTGAGTAGATCATATGTATGAGCTCTATGATGTTCATCATCTGAAAGTTATCTATCATGAACTCCACCAAAGCCAAGTTCGGGCTGATTGAAAACTGATAATTGATTGATCATATCATCATCAACATTCCCCTCATTCCGACCCTTGCAGTTAAATTTTGAGGGATATTCAGATTAAAAATAATGAGAGTAGAATAAAGCAATTTCTTCTTGCAAATAACCATCAGCAATTGAGCCTTCAACTGATGCTTTATTACGGACTTTTTTCTTCAATTTCTACATGCATCTCTCAAATGGGTACATCCATCGAAACTGAACCAGACCTCCACATTTTGCTTCATGTGGAAAATGTAATATCAAATGTTCCATCTATTCAAAGAAAGATGGTGGAAATATTTTTTCCAATTTGCATATAATTACAACAACAGCTTCTTCTAGTTTGTTTAGTGTATCATAGACTATTGTCGCCGCACACATGTCTCAGAAAAAATATAATATATCTATTATCGAATCCCAAATATTATAATTCAACAAACCTATTAATCCAATAGGCATAATCCTTTCCATTATAACGTGACAGTCATGTCTTTTTAATCCGGTAATATGACCATTTTTAACACATCTGCCCAAGTTGATGCATAGCCATCTAGAAGTCTCAAATCTGCAATCCACTGACAAAATAATAAGTGACTCTCTTTGGTCAGTGTATAAGCTTCTTTTGGCTTCATTAATCTCTGTGATCTGACATTTTCAAACAATTCAAGTTCTGGTCGCCTGCAGATTTGGGTATGATCTAATTGTGCCTTTACATTATCTTTGGTTTTACCCTGTGTATCCAAAACTATATGAAATAAATTATAAAATAAGTTCTTCTCAATATGAATGACATCCAACATGTGTCGGACCAACAAATCAAACCAATATGGCAGATTCCAAAAAATGCTCCGTTTTGTCCAATTGTGTTCTTTCCCAAAACCATGAATTTTCTGTTGGATTATTGTCAGTCCAAAAGTGATGGAAGGTAATGAAAATACAACTGATTGTAACTCTGTACCTGATTTAATTTTTGGAGGTTCATCTCTTTCATTTCTGCCTTTTCTGAAATGTGATTTGTTCCTCCGAAAAGGATGATCGATTGGAAGAAATCTGCGATGACAGTCAAAATAGCAAGGTTTTTTCCATTCACGAGCATAAATGCTTTGTTGTCTCCCATACAGTAAGGACATGATTTGGGACCATGTGTACTCCAGCCAGATAACATTCTATATGTCGGGATGTCACTAATTGTCCACATCAAAGAGGCATTCATTACAAAATTCTATTTTGTAACAACATCATATGTATCCACACCATGACTCCACAATAAATTTAACTCATCAATCAGTGGTTTCAAATAAACATCAATATTATTTTTCGGATGTCCTGGGATTAATAATGTCAAAAATGTATAAGGCTCTGTCATCAACATCCATGGAGGAAAATTTTACGGATTTATAAAGATAGGCCAATAGGAATACTTACTACCAAAAGATCCAAATGGAAAAAAACCATCATTAGAAAGATCCAATTGCACGTTCTAGGACTCTAAAGCAAAAGACGGATGCACTTGATCAAAATGTTTCCATGAATCGCCATAAGATGGATGAACCAAGATTTTACCATTTGAAATATTGGTTTTGTGCCATCACATCATTGTCGCTGTGTTCTGAGACATAAATAAATGCTGCAACCTGGGTGTGAGCGGGAAATATCTCAACTGTTTTACAGGAATCAATCTAGACTTCCCTGATAGAGCTTCTTTATACCTCGATTGTCCACATGTGGGACAACTATCCAACGACTCATTTTCACTAGAATATAAGATGTAATTGGTTGAACATGCATGGATCTTATGATAACTAAGGCCCATATTACGAATGAGTCTTTTGCTCTCATAGTAATTAGCAGGAATCACATTTCCTTCAGGTAACAGTGCTTTAACCAAAGAAAATATCTGATCAAAACAGTTATTTGACATTCAATTATCTGATTTAATAGCCATAAATTTTTCAACTGCTTCTAATTTACTTATCTTGGGACCAGGATATAATGCATTCTCTGCAGACCTGAACAACTCAGAAAATTCAGATGGTGCCAACTCGGGAGGTAAATCAACATCATCCCCAATTTCTGTTTTTTGAACGGATGACCCTCCAACATCATGTACTAAATTCTTTAACCGTGATGGATCTGAAATCAAATTATTAGTATCTTCTCTGGAACTACGTTCACCGTGTTGATACCAAAAAATATAATCTGATTGAAAACCATAACGCAAGAGATGTTGCCCAATGATGTCAAATGTCTCAAACATTCTCAGAGCACATTTTTTACAAGGACGCTTAATTGTCCCTTCTGAAACAAATTCCAGGATTGATGAGGAAAATGATAAGAAAGCTTCAACACCATCAACATATACAGGATTTAAACTAGAACCGTTTGGATTTCTGCGCTGATTTATCCAAGCACGATCATCTAATAATGATTGATGTTGATTTCCTTGTTCAATATTCATATATATGTTTCAACAAAATTTAAAATCATTACTCTTGTTAAGTAATTTTATATAAGAAACAATATCCTAAAAAAAGAAGATACATAATTATAATTATTTATTAGTAATTACCAATAATTATAGGTGACACAGTTGGTTTGTAATCATCCCCACTAATTATTATTAATTTATAAATACTAGGAAAAATGATATATGCCAATTTATAAATAGTAACATAATATAAAATATTATATTAATTTGATATTAATAGTTAAATAATACTTATAATATAATGATTCTATTATTATATGTTTAATATTTATAAGAAAATATTAATATTATTAAAATTATAAGAAATTTATAAATTATTACAATTATAAATATTAACAAGTTTATTCTTAACACTTCAAATCTTAAAGGGTCACTAATTTCCAGGTCATTCCTAATAAAAAGTTTGGGTCCACCTTGACCAATTTAAACTCTATAATTGTTATAACTTGGTTGATCATCTCCCAAGTAGTGTTACAACAAGACGACACAAGTAATGAGAAATACATTACATGGGTTGTCCTTCTGCAACGCTACTTGCGAGGTGATCAACCAAGTAAAAACAATTATAGAGTGTACATTGGACGCGGTTGATGCAAACTTTTTATTGACCATGACCTGAAAATTGGTGACCCTTTAAAATTTGAATTGTTAAAAATAAAGAAAAACTTGTTGAAAATATTGATAATTGTAATATTTTATAATTTTTTTATAATATTAATAATATTAATAATTTTTTATAAATATTAAACATATAATAATAGAATCATTATATTATAAGTATTATTTAACTATTAATATCAAAGTAATATGTTACTATTTATGTTACTATTTATGTTACTATTTATGTTAATAATTAGAAATATGAAGATATGCATATAGGTCAGGTGGTTAATCAATCATTGAATAGACAAACAAACGTAATTAATCGATAATCTACCTTAGTTTTCTTTTCATTTGTGTGTTGAGGTTGATAGAAAACTTCTGCCTCCACATATAATATGTGCTTTTACTGTCAAAATTATAAACCTACTCACCTCTATGTTGGCGAGGAGGTTGATAATTCTGACAGTGAAAGCAGATATTACATGTGGAGGCAGAAGTTTCCTGTAAGCCTCAAAAAACAAATGAAAAGAAAATTGAGGTAGATGAGCGGTCAACCACATTTCCTAATTATACTGATTGTTTCCTATTTATAATCATTTTTTCCTAATTTTACTGATTCTTTCCTAATTATACTTATTGTTTCCTATTTATACTCATTGGTTCCTAATTATACTCATTGTTTCCTAATTATACTCATTGTTTCCTAATTATACTCATTTTTTCCTAATTATACTCATTGTTTCCTAATTATACTCATTGTTTCCTAATTATACTCATTGTTTCCTAATTATACTCATTGTTTCTGAATTATACTCATTATTTCCTAATTATACTAATTGTTTCCTAATTATTGTTATTGTAAGTGTTTTCAAATTATTTCTAATCAATTGAATCTAATTATTTCCTTATTATTTGATAATTATTTCAATTAAATATAATTAATTCTTATAAATTGTTATCTAATTATATTTATTATTCCCTAATTATTGTAATTGTTTTCTAATTATTTCTAATCAATTAAATCTAATTATTTCCTAATTATTTCCTAATTATTTTAATTAAATCTAATTATTTCTAAATTTTAATTAAACCTAATTATTTCTTATTAATTTCATTCTAATTATTTTAATTCGTCCCTAATTATTTTTAATCAATTAAATATAATTATTACTTAATTATTTATTAATTATTTAAATTAAATGTAATTATTTCTCAATTATTTCATAATCATATAGTTATTTCTAATTATTACCAAAACATCCCCCGGGAGTGTCGAACCAAGAGTGAAACAAGGCACGTTGTCGTGTACCAGGTTACCCCGAGTCAAGCTCGAAACACCTTGTCAGAGTTTTCACTCCTAGATACATATGTGCCAGAGTCGCCTCTACTTGTTCGTATCCAGACAAGGATTATTTGGTACAAACACAAAAATTAATTATTCTATATAGCTAAACCTCTACGTATCCAGACAATTTAGTATAAACACATAAATTAATTATACTATATAGCTAAACATTCTATTAAACAAAATAAAATTAACAATTAAAAATAATTTTACAATTAAAAAAATATTACAAAAAATATAAATACCTTTAATATGCACCAACTCCTTCCTTCCTTCCACTTCTCGAAAAAAAAATATAAAAAAAATTCTGCTCAGATATGGAAACGAGAAAGAAAGATGAGAAGTTCTGAATGTTATGTAAAAAAACGGATGGGGTGTGTATATATTTTAGATTATTTGCGACAGTTGCATTTGTGACGGGTGACCATCGCAAATACGACGTATTGCGATGGGATACCATCGCAAATGACTTTGGCCGCATTAAATAGAAGTGGCGGGTAAATAGGCTTCTGCGATGGGCCCGTCGCAAATAGACACCTTCAGCGACGGTGGATATCCCCGTCACAAATATCTATTTACCGCCGCCGGTATTCGCGATTGGGCCCGTCGCCTATAACTTCGTCCGCATTAATAACGGGCGGTGGGTAAAAGGGTTGTTGTGACGAGCTCGTCACTAATGTCACACCATTAGCAACGGGCGGATATCCCCATCGCAACTTATTATGTACCACCATCGGTATTTGCGATGGGGATATCCTCCCGTCGCAAATTCATATTTACCGCCGCCGGTATTTGCGACGGGTCCCATCGCAAATACCTCCCCTTGGATTATCTATTGTGACGGGTATATAGTCCTCTCTCAAAACCGTATTTACCACCGCGGGGTATTTGCGACGGGTTGTAGGTGACCGTCGCAAATAGGATTTATAGTGGCCGGTATTGTCGACCGGCCTCGTCGCCAATAGTATCGGTGAATATTTTTTTGCGATGGGAACATATCCCTGTCGCAAATACTATTTACCACCACAGGGTACTTGCGATAGGTAGCCTTCTACCCATCGCAAATAGCCTTCCCGCATTCTGGCGCGCAAACCACGCCATTGCAATTGCGACAAGCCATGTATTTCCGTTGCAAATAACTGACCATTTGCGATGGGAATGTATTCTCGTCGCAAAAATTCTTTTCGTCGGAGTTGTTGCGATGGGAATAAGACCCATCGCAAAAAACCCGTCGCAAGAATCACTTTTTCCCGTAGTGATCCATTTTTCAATACCAAAATACATTAAAATTGTATATGGTGTTTGTTTTCCTTTTAAATACATTATGAATTATGAAGGTATCCAAAGATAATTAATACTCATCGTGGCGGAAAAGGTCCTTGTCATCATTTAAGTTAAAAATAAACATTCTCTTTGTCATTTTGTAAAACAATATATAGAAACAAGATTCCATTTTAATTAAAATACAATTCAAAGGGGTTTATACATTCTAAAGAAGAATGTCATGTATAAATCAAAATATGCCTCAATGAAAGGATATTGAGAAGAAGTCTCTTAAATCATGTCCAAATTGTCTCATTAGTTCACTAATCTCATGAATATATGTTTAATTTAACTATACTAAGATCCTCTTTCGAATTTATTATTCCTTTTATGTCAATTATTACCATTTTATAAACATTACTCAATAATTTATGATAATAAGAGTCGTTTTGTCGACATTAGGTACTTGAGATAAATATGAACTTCTTATAATTACAAATTGTCAATGTGATCAAAATTCCATTATCTATAAAATTATATTAATTATTTAGATATCATATATATCAAGTATATATATATGTATTTATAAAAGTACACAACATTTAGAGATAAGAAATGAAATTCACCGTTAATGGTTACGGTAAGTCGTACGTACTCATGAACACTACATTCATTTCTATTTTTTATTTAATGGAATGAAAACATAATGATAAATTAGTATATTATAATTCCAGTATAATATCATAAATAATTTCATTAAATTAATCCTTTATACATTCCATATATGGCATTAATGAGTTATATGACATTGATGGGGCGGTAGCCCGCACTTCCTCAAATGAAATTATCATATTTATACATTATTTAATCCCTAATGGTATGACATAACTGAAAAATAAAGAATCATATAAAAAATATATATATAATATATATCACATATAAATATAGTTCCATCATAATGGCCACCATGAGAGGTGGTAGGAGATAATTGAAAAATGATCGTTTCGTGAGTTAGTAGTTCACCGTCCACAGAAACTGTATGTTCGTATCCATTAGATGGAGGTGTGGGGAAGTGTAGTTATAATACGTAACATAAAAACATCATATAATATTTATTATACTTGGTGTTTTATACAATATTGGATTAGAGAGAGTTTATGGGGTTGGGTAAGGACAAATAAAAGAAAAGATATTGAGAGATGACGTTAGCGTTAAATCGGGTGACTCCCTTTTGTTGGAAACAAAAGGATTTATTGAATTCATTTATGCCCCAAGTAAGGAATATATGTGTAATACAGTGATTTTTGGAGATTATTATTATATAGGTTGGACATGCCAAGGGGCTTGAGAGGTGTGAGTAATGGGTTTGAGGTGGTTTCCTTTAATAAGAGGGAGGATGGGAACTTTAGGATTGATTTGAAATATTATTTTATTATAAAATTATTTTCGGTTTCAAAAGGTCCAAAACACATTGAATTATTTTATAATATGACTATTATTAGAAATCCTCTTAAAAAAGGATTTGGATAATTTTTGGTTTCATATTTATCCTTCTCATTTAGCTTTAACCCATAGTTATTTAATTGAACTATTACCATGTCTTCGTGTATATTCATATTATATGATAATTATTGTTACCATAAAATTCCAATTAAACCACAAGTGTTTTACTAATGAAATTATAAACATTATATAAGACATTTTTTTGAATATTATTTTTTAGGACTAGTTTAGCATTTAATAAATTATTGATTGATTTAAAAAATCATTTATTTCAATTTTTATACTATTTATATGATGACTTTTTAAAAAATCCAAATCCAATTTGATTATTTCAAAAAACCATCATTAATTAATAATTAAATTTCAGCCTCATATCTAAAAATTTATTAAGGAATAAAAAGCCTCAATATAAATTTATTTTAATATTTATAATCACATTTATTTAAAAAATTCATTAATTAGATAATTATTACATCATCATTATGTAATAAATTAATTTATTTAATTGATATATAAATATTATAAATAAAATAAAATGATGTACGAAATATTTTTCGATTTCAAATGAATAAGTATAGTTTAAGAAATCACATATAAAACAACATATAGGTTTTTTTCTAAAAGATATATGTTTATGTTACATTTTCCTTAACTTTAATTTTATTTTTAAAAATAGACATTTTCTCTTACAAGGGGATCCATGGGTTCCAAAAATCAACACATGGATTCACATAGTCATAAATGTATTATAAAATAGGTTTAGGAAATTTGTTAGGGTGATTTAAGTTTATTATAATATTAATTTTTACCCTTAATTTTCAGATTTAACCTTTAACCATGTTAAGTAAAAGATTTACTGAAGTTACTATTCATAATGTCTAAAAAAAAATTAGCTATTTACACAATTTGTTTCTCCAGATTTGAAATATGGAATATTGTTTTTGAAATTAAAAAAACATTATTTTCAGAAATTAAATAAAAATAATTCATCTTGTCAAAACCAAAAACAATGCTTTTTAAAAAAATAAATACCAAAGATTAACATTTTTTATGTCCAATTACAAATTGAAATTACATTCAATCACCAAAATTGTATTAAAGGGAAAAATATAATCCAATTAATATTCAAAACCAATTAAAAGGAATATCTAAATATATAATCAAATTAGATGAAAAGGCATTTTTGAATGAAAATGCAGAATTTTTCACTATTCATTAAAAATGAACTTTATGATAAAAATAACAAAACGTAACCAAATGTAAATTTTGATGTCTAGATTCTAAATAACAAGTTTATTTTTTTCAAATAGAGATTACAATAGTGACAAAAATTGATTTAAAAGGGGTTTTCCATTAAAAATCATTAAAACCATATTTTAAAACATTCAAGAGTATTTATACTTAAAATTTAATTCATTCTCATTTTAAGCCTCAGAATTTTATTATATAAACGTAAATAAATTTAACAAAAATGTATAATCATATTTTAATTAGTTATGTTCATTCCAGCCAACACAATTACTAGGTGTTAACTACCATTTAAAAAATATTATATTATTATTTTTTATTATTACTTAGCCTTGTTTGCAACATGAGATTTTAGAGAAACACAATGTTGCTTGTCGGGTACACCCTCAAACATTGAATCAAATTTCAATTAATATTAAAATTTAATTCACAAATTTTAATAAATAAGAAAATAGCATATCCTTTATTTACATGTGATGTTAAATCCTTCCCCCCATTTAGAAATTGCGTCATCATAATTTTTATTCACTTATCAAATAAGTTGAGGTATTTATCCCACATAGAATTTTCAAATTCCCATGTTACCACTTCGACCATATGGTCTTTCTAAAAAACCAATACCTGATAAATTTCATTATTCCACAACACATTCCCTCTTGGGACATGAATTTAGATGGGTTGATCCACATAAGAAAGATTCTATTCCAACTGAACTATCTTTGGACTCAAAACATGAGATGGATCCGACATGTGAATTCTCAAGATTGAACCATGAAAATCATTGTGTTCTTGACATAAACATGGAGGAAAATACACTTTAGAGGAAACTGATCCTACTATCTCCAGGATTTTATAGGGTACAAAGAGCCACAGAATCAGTTTTCACATCATACCAAAACACATCACACTATTCCATTAAGAAACATTAAGAAAGACATGATAACATAGCTTAAAAGAAATATCCTTCCTCCGGTTATCCACATATCTTTTTTTGCTATTGTGAGCTGTTCTTAAGTGCTTTTTAATCAACTAAAGATTTTCTTCCATATCTTCTACCAATTATGGTCCAACCAGTTTCCTTTCAACTACTTTATCACAAAAAGATGGAGTTCAACATCGCTTCCCATATAATGCCTCAAATGGAGCCATTTGTATAATGGAATTAAAATTGTTATTATACAAAAACTCTACCAAATGAATTTGATTTTCCTAACTTCCCTGTTATTCCAATGAAGAAGCAGGTAGAAATATTCTAAAGTTTTAATTGTTCATTCTCATGGCCTATCTGATTGAGGAAGAAAAGATATACTAAAATTTAATTTAGTACTCAAATACTTCTAAAGGCCCTTCCAAATTTTATATTTAAACCTATGATCCCAATCAGATACAACAAATAGGGGAACTCCATGAAACCTGACTATCACTTTAACATACAACTGAGAAAGCTGGTCTAGAGATAGAGTATCTCAAATTGGAAGTAAATGAGCAGATTTCGTCAATTGACCAATAATAACCCATAATTCCTTGTTACATCAAGATGTATTCGGTAATCCCACAATGAAGTACATGAATATATTTTCCCATTTCTACTGTAGCATCAGTAAAGGATAAAGCATCCCTTTTGGTAATTATCACTCTGAATTAACCTATTGATAAATAAAACACTTCATAATAAAGTCAACAAAAATATTTTTTCATTCAATGGCACCAGTAATACTCTAGAACAACTTTGTACATATTAGTATTTCCATGATGAATAGAAAATAGAGAACTATGAGCTTCACATAATAACTCTTTCTAAAACAATGAATCACAAGTCACACATAATCTCTCTTCATATCTTGAAATACAATCATTATCAATGATAAATTCAGGAAAATTACCATTCTGAAAAAACTCTATCTTTATCAACAACTCACTGTTTTGCTTCTGCGCTTGCTTAATTCAGTCTGATTGAGTTGATTTCAATATCAAGTGGAACAAACAGAGCAATTTCCTTCAACAACAACATCTAGAACAAATTTCATCAAATCAATAATCAAAGGATATTGTTCTAAATGTTAAATGGTTAATGTAACATTACTTTTTCAAATCCAAGCATATAAGACTTTATTTTCTATTTCTAGATGTTATTGAATCCTACAGACATAATACATGATAAATTCAAGACATCTCCTCTATCTCATTTTGATTATTTATGAGTAAGTACATTCTTTAAAATTTTCTAGCTATTATATATTTCTCATTTTACAGCGTACTGATGATACCTCAAAATTTTTATGTCAACAAAACAACAACTAATTCCAAATCATGTGTAGGGTAATTTAACTCACGAGGTTTCAACTGACGAGAAGAATAAGGGATTACCTGATCATTCTACATTAGGACACAACAAATTCCTTTCAACGAAGTGTCATTGAAGAAAAAAATTCACCATATCTGGAAGGTAATTCCAATACTGGAGCATTCACAAATCATATTTTTCAAATCATGAAAACAATCATCACATTATTTTCTCCAAATGAATGTCACAAATTTTTGAGTTAACATATTCAGTGGGCTAGATAACCATGAAATATTTTCAACATACCTCCAGTAATAACCTTATTAACTTAGGAAAGTATGGATCTCATTGGTATTTTTTGGGTCCTTTCCATTATACAAAAACGTTTGTTTTAGAAGGATCAAATGTTATGCTATTTTTTGAAACAATGTCACAATGTGTTGCATTTTCTTGTAACCAAAAGTCCCACATGATGAGTATACCATACATTTTCTTTTTTTTAATGATTTTCAAGAAATCCCTTAGATGGATTTAATGTTCCTATATACATTGTGAAGAAACTAAAATATCATCAATAAAACCTACCAAAAACATATCCAAGAACGCACTAAAAATTCTATTAGTAAGATCCATGAGTACAACAGGTGGATTGGATGTCACGACCCGCATTCACCAAAATGAGGGAAGGGTCAGGAGATTGCCAAGAACTTCATTCTTTATGTTGATGGAGGGATAATGACCCCTGAGACTCGCCTTCAATAGGTCCCAGAGTGGCGACTAGCACCAAGGGTATAGAATTTTCTCACAAATGGAAGGCATTACCCCATTCTGTTTTATAGGATCGGCAGATAAGATGATGAAACCCAAAAGCACCAGAACAGGATAAAAATTAAATCCAAAAGTAAACCATTCCCACATGCATTTTTAATTAATTCTGAAACAAGGTGCAAGTACAAGGAAGCTCAAAAAGTACAATACCAAATGAAACAAGAGTACAGCGAACTGCAACAACTCTGACTGTCCCGATTAGTAGGGTCCCGCACGGCCCTCGTAGTCCTCCTGGAAACATGAAAGAAGTTTTATATACATAGGGTGAGCATACAAGTACACTCAGTATGGAAAACCAATGAGTCTCGTGCACAAGTGGGGGAACGTACTAATGTCCCGTGAGAAAAGGAGTAAACAAAACACCTATCAAGGTAAAATATCCACTCAAGCCTCACCAGGGCACACTCCCCAAATAATGCAAGTCATGTAAAATATATAATAAGATCACATCGATGTTTGGGTACCCCACACCACTTTCCCACTGGTTATTGAGACATCCTACGCACCGGACCAGTCCCGCCATTCTCACCGCAGTCCCACTTCCGAATCCCGCCCGCACACACCTGGGCCACAACCACATGCAGTCCCACTGCTGAATCCTACCTGCACACACCTGGGCCACAACCACACACAGTCCCACTACCGAATCCCGCCCAAAAACACCTAGGCCACAATTGTCACACGTAACCACGACCTAAGACACCTGGGATAGAAGATCCACTGCCACGCCTGAAGACACCTTGGGCTCATCTCAAAGACACTTGGGAAACTACCTGCCACACACACCTGGCCAAACACCACACCACCCCGCCCGAAGGTTCTTGGGCTAATAATGGACCTCAGGCCATCACAGCATGCCCAATGATACTTGGGCTGTCCGGGAAAGTGAGCAGAAAAGGAGCTAATAACCAGCCACTAATATTAGTGTTGGGAAAACACCATCCCCCATGAAATGGGGTTGTTCGGCACTAAGTGCTCAACTTGGGTGGGGCGCGAATGAGAAACACAAAACTACAATCTATATAAGTATAGGTAACAAGCACTCACCCAATGTTCTGGTTTTTCTTCAGCCAGCCTAAAGGACACGACCGACACCCAAGTCTGGGTCCTGACTTTCGCCAACAAAACCCATTTGTCCCATTCTTGTTATCGTGTTCAGTAATAATATTCAAATAAGTTTATGCACTACTGGGCAACTAAACCATAAGCATAACCATGGAATGTAACCAGCCAAACATCAACTAAGCATCCACACCCGGTTCTTAACAACATAGGATCCCACCCCAATTCGTGATATAAACAAGTTAACCAACCGGTCTTAAAACTCACAACCACTAAATCCACAGCAATAGGGAAATCCCATCCCCAATATCACAACCACAGTGAGCATAAAAATAGGGGATCTTATCCCCTCCCACATCTCCAACAATCGTCCTGAATAAAAGGGAACAATCACGCCACTACCATAGACGCAAATCAGGGCCATACCGGTAATTTCAGATTTAAATGACATAACACACTCCATGACTACAATTTCTATGTGCTTTAACCGGGAGTTATCACAGAAGGTTTGATCCTGGTGCTATAAATTTATTCATCTGGGTATACGTGATTAACCAATTTACTTTTCACAGCAAGAGTTCACAATTACAAAAAAACCATTTAAAACATCCTGAGAGGGTTCATTAGTTCACAGAGAAAGTCCAACAATGGCCATGATTTTCAGAAGGCGTAAGTCATCACAACTCAGAAAGATAATCATAATTTGAATACAACAACAACAATCATATCCCCTTCTCCTTCATTCTTTAAAACTTCATTTATTATCTTCATTAAGGTTCGGTCCAACCAATTCTATAGAATCAAATGGACGCCCACCCTGCATGATACACAAAAGTTAGAGACAAAGGAGAAATTCCTCACTTGTTGATCGACGGCCAACGCCGAGTGTGGGACTTTATGGATAACGATGCGGCGCGCCCGATGCACCAAAAGCTATTTGTGAAAATCCGCGATTGAAGAATGAAGAAATGATGCCTAACCCTCTGCTTTATAAGGCGGTTGAGATAAAAACGTGAAACCGCGTAAGGGGCGGGGGTCGTGGGTTGACCATACATTCCACACGTCATTAAAGGGGGCGGGTGGTTTAAACCGACTCATTAATTCATTAACTATTTAATTATAACTCTTATGGCAGTTATGGGTTTTTTTAAAATGCACTCAGCCGGTCAAAATAGGGTTTAAAATCCTAATTACGCAAGAAGGAACACGACTGGAAAGAACCTAAAGCCGAGCTACCGGTAGGCCAAGGCTACCGGTAGGCTAAGGCTACCGATACGCCAAGGCTACCGGTATGCCAAGGCTACAGGTTGGCCAAGGCTACTGGTAGGCCAAGGCTACTAGTAGGTCGAGGCTATCAGGAGGCCAAGGCTATGAGTAGGTAGGCCGAGACTACCGGTAGGCCGAGGCTACCGGTAGGCCAAGGCTACCTTTAGCCCTACACCACTATGATTCCTAGACCGGAAAACCAAACACGAGATTTTTCACAAAGTAAAGGTCCCCCACAAAACTTGGGCCATTACATCAGATACCTCTTAAACGATTCACTTCCCCGAGAATCAAAATAAACCAGAAGGAAAGAGGAGGTCCGAACAACCACCTTGAAAGAAACCTCTTAGGAGGGAACCCATGCTAACTAAAACACTTCCCATGAACCAAGCAACACACCATGGAAAACTGCCCAGGAATGTGGGTTGGGGAGTCTCCTCCCCCCATGTCAAGATATTATCCACTTTGGGTAGCACTGACTCACCCGCACAGTTTTAATCGCATCAGCTTTAATGCATCTTGATTAGGGGTCGAGTTCTCTCCACCCCCATAGCCAGGGATTTTTACACACATCCAGAGAAAATAAAACTAGCACATTCCATAGAAAAAAGGAAAAAACGTTATGCTGCAACAGGTACAATGAGGAACAAAGCTCAAAACAACTCTGGGTACTAGGTACGCATCTGTGCTTCCCTCTCCCACATAATATCCTCAAGCCCATAATGCCTCCACAATACACGAACCAGGGGAATGGTTCACCCATGGAGCACCGTATCCTTGCAATCCTAGATCATCACTAGTCTCTCCACAAAGGTCACGTCGTCCTCGATGTCCAGCTCACCCAAATCATGGACGTGTGAATCGTCATGGAGATACCAACGGAGTTGGGACACATGAAAGACATCACGTATCCTTAGTAGCGGCAGTGGTAACGCTAGCTGATAGGCCACTTAGCCAACTAGCCGCAACACTTCGAAGGGTCCGATGAACCTGGGAGAAAGCATACTCCCATTGTCGAACCTCTGTTGCCCACGCCAAGGGGAGACCTTCAAGAACACGTGGTCTCCAACCTCATACTCCAAGTACCTCCTCCTGGTATCAGCATATGACTTCTGTCGGTCTTGGGTGGCCTTCATCCTTTCCCATATGAGCTGAACCTTCTCTGTCGTGCTCCGCACTACATCCGGGCTAAGGATTCCTGCATATCCTACTTCAGTCCAACACACAGGTGAACGGCATTCCCTTCCGTACAAAGCTTAAAACGGGGCCATACTGATGGTATAGTGATAACTATTATTGTAGGAAAACTCTACCAGAGGTATGTATCGCACCCATGATCCCCCCGAGTACAGAACACATGCCCACACCATATCCCCCAATGTCTGAATGAGGCGCTCTATCTGTCCATCTGTCTGGGGATGGAAAGCAGTGCTAAGATGTAGTTGGGTCCCAAAAGTATGCTGCAATCCTCTCCAGACTTGCAAGGTAAACCATGCATCCCTATCTGAGATTATAGACCTTGAAACCCCATGCAACCGCACAACCTCATCCATGTACTTTCATGCCAATGCATCTACAGAACTCTACTCCCTGATTGCCCGAAAGTGAGCCGATTTCGTCAACCTGTCCACTACCACCCAGATGGTGTCGTATCCCCCTTGGACCTTGGGTAGTCTCGTGATGAAATCCATTGAGATGTCATCCCACTTCCACTCAGGGAAAACTAGAGGCTGCAGTAGGCTACCTGGAACTCGGTGTTCAGCCTTCATTTGCTGACATACTAAACACTTGGCCACAAACTCAGCCACCGCTTTCTTAACTCCGGGCCACCAAAACTACCTATTTCGTCCTTGGTCCATCATAGAAACTTTTGGGTGCACCACCAGGGGTGAGTTGTGGAACTCAGTGAGAACCTTCACGCGCATCGCCTCCAGAACAAACAACTTTCCTTGGAAAAACATCTGGTTCTAACCATCCTCTATCCATCCATCTGGATCATTTCCCTGGTCAACTCAATCACGCATCAATTCGCACTTAGGGTCTCCGCACTTAGACTCCTCCACTTGATGAAACTGGGCTGACTGCACTGTCATCTGATATAGGAAACCTCTATTTCCATCCATACTCGCATCCAGGTGCAAGGCAACCTACTCCTCTATCGCTTTCCAGGCGTCCGCCGACTCTCAGACCGCATCCCTCTGCGTCCTCCTGCTCAAGGCATCAGCCACTACATTTCCCTTTACCTCAATATAAGAGACCTCGAATTCATAATCCGGGAAGAACTCTACCCATCGCCGCTATCGCAAGTTTAGGTCCCACTGGGAGAAGATACAGCTCAAGCTTTTGTAATCATTTATGATGAAAAAGCGTTCTCCGATGAGGTAGTGACTCCATAACATTAGCACAAAAACAACCACTGCAAGTTTTAGGTCGTGGGTGGCGTAATTACACTCATGGGGGCGTAGCCACCTGGACCCATAAGAGATCACCCCATATTGCTGCATCATCATGCATCCTAGTCCCTGCCCTAAAGCATCACAAAACACCTCATAAGCCACCCCTTCTTCTAGTAATCTCAGCACTTGGGCACTGACCAACTTCTCCTTCAGATAACTGATGGTTGACTCACACTGCTCACTCCACACAAAAACCTAGTCTTTCTTGTTCAGAGCCGTCAAAGGGGCTACTACTCGGGTGAAGTTGGGTACGAATCTCTGATAGTAGCCCGCCAGCCCGAGGGAACTTCGGACTTCTGCCACATTCTTTGGTTCTTCCCAAGAAACAACTGCCTCAACCTATGATGGGTCCACTACAACCCCCTTCTCATACACCACGTTCCCGAGTAAGTGCACTTCTCGTGTCCAGAACATGCATTTTGACAACTTCCGATAGAGCTGGTGTTGTCGGAGGACCTCTAAAAGTGTCTTCAGGTGCTCTGCATGGTCCTCCTCTAATCTAGAGTAGACCAGGATGTCATTGATGAACACAACTATGAACCAATCCAGGTACTCCAAGAAGATGGAGTTCATAATCCCCATGAACACGGCTGGGGTGTTCGTAATGCCGAAAGGCATAACCACGAACTCGATGTCTCCATACCTGCATCTGAACGTCGTCTTCGGGATGTCTCTATCCTTCACTCTTAGCTGGTGGTACCTAGATCGCAGGTCAATCTTCGAGAACTATCCTTCGCCCTTTACCTGGTCGAAAAGATCATCTATCCTCGCACGAGGGTAGCGATTCTTGATCATCACCTGATTCATCCCCCTGTAGTCTATGCACAGCCTGAGGCCACCATCTGCCTTCTTTGTGAACAAGACCGGTGCACCCCACGGTGACACACTCGGATGAACATAACCCCTCTTCATCAGATCGTTAATCTGAATCCGCAACTCCCGTAGCTTTGAAAGTGGCATTCGGTAAGGATCCATTAAGATCAGACGAGCATCGGGCTGCAGGACTATCCTGAATTCAATATCGCGTAGAGGGGGTAGAGTCATCACCTCATCATGGTAGACATCCATAAACCCACGAACAATATCAGGCACTTCTACCATCTCAACATATACTGACCCTACTGACATCTCAGTTAGGAAAGAGAGGAGGGGTTCCTCTCGCCTGTTGCCCTTCTGACTGCTTCGTTCACCTGTGAAAACAACTCGCTGGCAGTCTAAGTTTGAGAACACGACCCTTCCTCGGAAACAGTCGATGACGGCACACATAGAGAATAACCAGTCAATGCTTAGGATGACATCGTATGTCTGTATCTGTAGTAGAAGAAGATCCCTAACCGACTGATGCGGCCGTATCATCAGTCTACACACTTGACAAACAAACAACAAGTTGGTCTGACCTCCAACTGGTGTGCTCAACACTAGGGGCTCTGGAGGTCTCTTGGTATCTAGACCCATGGAACGGGATAGACTGGGTGCAACGAAGGAGTACGAATCTCCAGTATTGAACAAGGCATAAGCAAGAGTGCTGAACAAACTAATTGTACCTCGAACAACCTCCGGCCCTGTTGGAACTGCTACATCTGCGGCGTGTAGCTGTCCAAGCCCGGCTCCCCTACCTCTCAGCTATCGGACACCTCCCTGACCATGCCCTAGTTGAGGTCCCTGTGGAGCACCCTGAGGTCGGTATCCTCCTCTTACGTCTGCCCTCGGAGGAGCGGGAGCTCGCTGTCCCTGTTGCTGCTGCTACTGGATAGGCCTGGCTGGAAGCTACTGCTTAGGGGGTGATGGGGATAAACTCCACTGTTGTACTGCACCCAGTCTGGGCACTGACTCCGGATATGTCCAGTGCTCCCACAGATGAAGCACCGTGGCCCTGGGCCCGAAGAAAAAGGGACGAGGACCAGGGGATTGAAACTAAAACTACTGCAGCCTGCTCCCTATGGGTCGGAACCTAGAGGGTCTCGACGCTGAAGGCCTGGTGCTGACGGCCTTCCCCTTCAATGGTCCCAGCTAGATCCCCTCTCGTGACACACCTCCTAGAGTGTGCATTCTGTCCACCACTTCGGCCTTCTTCTGGACCTCCATGTATGTCGATAGGGTATAGGGGGTAACAACATACTAGAGGGAGGGTTGGAGCGCCTCCTCTAGACATCTTGCCCGAGACTCCTCATCGACAAAGAGGTCCGGAGCAATACATAGGTGGTCTTTGAACTTCATCCCTAGCTCCCTCACGGACATACTACCCTGCTGGAGGGAGAGTATCTCCTGTCTCTTTTCCGCCTTCAACGTCGAAGAAAGGAATTCCTCCCAGAACTCCCTCTCAAAATCCACCAAAGCCACCTAAACCTCTTTCCTCTCCCCCAAGTAAAGCATCCACCACTGATGTGTCGCTCCCCGCATCTTGCTGACGGCCAGAGGGACCCAGTACTCGGTCAGGGCCTGAATCAGGATGAAAGCTGTAACTAGCTCCTCTAACCAGCCTTCTGTCTTCATGTCGGATGTTCTACCCTCATACTTCTCAAGGGTCTATCGCTGGAAGGCCCAGAGAGTCCTCTACCACTAGTCATCCTCTTCTTCTTGGTCAGCCCGCTGCCGATCAGCCAAGGTATTCTACTGGGCCTCCATCGTCTGTACAGCACGCAGTCCCCTTCCTGGTGCCATAGCTGCAATGGAAACAAGGAATGCCTAAGCCCAAGTAGTGCAGATTATTTCATTTAATACTTATTAAACTTTTTTCTTATTCTTAATTCCCAAAACACCCTAGAAACATGATAACACAAGTCATTATGATGTATGTACCTTTCCTAGGGTCTCTACCCTGAAATCAGTATGGCATTTCTTGGTCATTCGGTAGGACTATAGTCCTTGCATTGGATCACGAGGGGCCTTAAAATCTCATGTCCTAGACGGTCTTCCCTGGCCTAATTCACCCACCAAGGTCTCCCAACACTGCTTCCCTACCATCCCATGCAATCCTCATTGTGCCTAACTCCAGACTCCATCCTATCTCTCAACCTACCTCTAATACCATTCTGTCATGACCCGCCTGCACCAAAAGGAGGGAAGGGTCAGCATATTGCCAAGCCCTTCCTTCTTTATGTTGAAAGAGGTATAATGACCCCCGAGACCCACCTTCAATAGGTCCCGGAGTGGAAACTATCACCAAGGGTATAGAATTTTCTCACAAATGGATGGAATTACCCCTTTTTGTTTTATAGGATCGGGAGATAAAATGATGAAACCCAACAACTCTAGAACTCGAAGAAATGTAAAGCCAAAAGTAATCCATTCCCACATGCATGTTTAAATAATTCTGAAATAAGGTGCAAGTACAAGGAAGCTCAAAAAGTACAATACCAAAAGAAACAAGAGTACAGCGAACTGCAACAACTCTAACTATCCCGACTAGTAGGGTCCCGCACGACCCTTGTAGTCCTCC
Source organism: Viscum album (assembly GCA_963277665.1). NCBI lineage: Eukaryota > Viridiplantae > Streptophyta > Magnoliopsida > Santalales > Viscaceae > Viscum > Viscum album. The sequence continues at coordinate 1,902,706,866 of OY728152.1, read as the reverse complement.
TGAAAACCTGAAAGCAGTTTTATATACATATTGTGAGCATACAAGTACACTCAGTAGGGAAAACCAAAGACTCTCGTGCACAAGTGGGGGAACGTACTAATGTCCCGTGAGAAAAAAGGAGCAAACAAAACGCCTATCAAGGTAAAATATCCACCCAAGCCTCACCAGGGCAAACTCCCCAAATAACGCAAGTCATGTAATATATATAATAAGAGCACATCGATGTCTGGGTACCTTGTGCCACTTCCACACTGGTTATTGAGACATCCCATGCATCGGACCAATCCCAACATTCTCATTGTTGCCCCACTGCCGAATCCCGCCCGCACACACCTGGGCCACAACCACATGCAGTCCCACTGCTGAATCCTGCCCGCACCCACGTGGGCCACAAACACACACAGTCCCACTATCGAATCCCTCTCACAAACAACTGGGCCAGAACTGTCACATGTAACCACGCCCGATGACACCTGGCCTTGAAGATCCACTGCCATGCCCGAAGACACCTAGGCCTCATCCCGAAGACATTTGGGAAAATACCTACCACACACCCTTGGAAAACAACCACAACACCCCGCCTGAAGGTTCCTGGGCTAATAATGGATCTCAGGCCATCACAGCCGGCCCGAAGATACTTGGGATATCCGAGAAAGGGAGCAGAAAATGAGCTAATAACCAGCCACTAATAATAGTGTTGGGAAAAACACCCTCCCCCATGAAATGGGGGTGTTCGGCACTAGGTGTTCAACTTGTGTGGGGAATGAATTAGAAACACAAAACTACAATATATATAAGTATAGGTAACAATAACTCACCCAATGTTCAGGTTTTTCTTCCGCCAGCCTAAAGGACACAACCGACACCCATGTCTGGGTCACGACTTTCGCCAACAAAACCCATTTGTCCCATTCTTATTTTTGTGTTCAGTAATAATGTTCAAATAAGTTTATGCACTATTGGAAAACTAAACCATAAGAATAACCAAGGAAAGTAACCAGCCAAATGTCAACTAAGCATCCATATCCAGTTCTCAACAATAGAGGATCCCACCCTAATTCGTGATATAAACAAGGTAACCACCCAGTCTTAAAACTCGCAACCAATTAATCCACAACAATAGGGAAATCCCATCCCCAATTTCACAATCAAAATGAGCATAAAAATAGGGGATCACATCCCCTCCCTCATCTCTAGCAATCGGCCCAAAAAAAGGAACAACCAAGCCACTACCACAGACGCAAAGTAGGGCCATACCTGTAATATCAGATTTAAATGACTTAACACACTACATGACTAAATTTTCGTGTGATTTAATAGGGAGTTATCACAGAAGGGATGATCATAGTGATTTCAATTTATACAGCCGGGTATACGTGATTAACCAATTTACTTTTCACAGCAGAATTTCACAACTACAAACAAACCACTTAAAACATCCCGAGGGGGTTCATTAGTGCACAGAGAAAGGCCACCAACGACCATGATTTTCAGAAGGCGTAAGCCAGAACAACTCAGAAAGATAATCATAATTTGAAAACCGCAACAAAAATTACATCCCCTTCCCCTTCATTCTTTAAAACTTCATTTATTATCTTCATTAAGGTTTGGTCCAACCAATTCTACGGAAACAAAAGAATGGCCATCCTGCATGATACACAAAAGTGAGAGACAAAGGAGAAATTCCCTACTTGTCGATCGACGGTCGACACTGGGTGAGGGACTTTACAGATAATGATGTGGTGTGCTTGATGCACCAAAAGCTGTTCGTGAAAATCCGCGATTGAAAAAAGAAGAAACGATGCCTATCCCTCGGCTTTATAAGGCAGTTGAGATAAAAACACAAAACCGCGTAAGGGGCGGGGGTCGTGGGTTGACCATACATTCCACACGTCATTAAAGGGGCCTGGTGGTTTAAACAGTCTTATTAATTCATTAAATATTTAATTAAAACTCTTATGGGCCTTATGAGTTTTTTTAAAATGCGCTCAACCGGTCGAAATAGGGTATAAAACCCTAATTGCGCAAGGAACGCGAATGGAAAGAACCCAAAGACGAGCTACCGGTAGGCCACGGTTACTGGTAGGCCAAGGCTACCGGTACGCCAAGGCTACCGATATGCCAAGGCTACCGGTACGCCAAGGACACAGGTAGGTCGAGGCTACCGGTAGGCCCAGGCTACCGGTAGGCCGAGGCTACTGGTACGCCGAGGCTACCGGTAGGACAAGGCTATCGGTAGGCCCAGGATACTGGTAGGCCATGGCTACCGGTAAGCCAAGGCTACCGCTAGGCCTACACCCTCGTGATTCCTAGACTGGAAAACCAAACACAAGGTTTTTCACAAAGTAAAGGTCCCCCACAAAACCTGGGTTGTTACATTGGATATCCAAAAAGGCATAACTAAAAATTTATATTATCCATATCTAGTATGAAACACTGTCTTTATAATGTCTATTTATTTTACATTCAACAAATGGTACACTAAACTGAAGTAAATCATTGATAATATGGAGATCCATGGAGCTGATCAATCAAATCCTTTAAATGAGGCAAAGGATATTTGATCTTAATAGTGATGTTATTCAATGCACTATAAACAATGAAATGTATCATTGAACTATCATTATTTTTAACAAACACAAAAGGAGCACCCCATGGTGATGTGATAGTTCAAATGAATATTTTATCTAACAAGTCATGAAATTGCTTCATGGACTCTAAAAGTTCAATTTGAGCCATTTTATAAGGGGGTTTTGAAATTTGATAAGCATTAGGAACTAAGCCAACAGAAAAATCAACTTCTCGGTTAGGTATAATAACAAGAAACTCATTAGGAAAAACATCAAGGTACATATTTAATACTGGAACATTATTAATCTGAACAGTTCCTTTGTTTTTAACAATATGTTCAAGGTAATAATCATTTACATCTTTTACTAATTTCTCAGCTTCCATATACTTTATCAAAAGTAAGGGTTCATTCTAGTACACAAACTGAAATTGTTTCTGTAATGAAACCTTTTTAGCTCTGTAGTAAATATTATCATGATAAAACCAAAGCAAATCTATACTCGAAATAACATCAAACTCTACTAGAGGAAAAACAAAAATGGTTAAAGGTAGATTCTTTCCGCCCACCAAGAAATGAAGGTTCTTTTAATTTATTTTTTTGTCAATATTTTTGCTCAGTAATTTTTACAATATGTTCAGGATTCATATCTCGAGATGTAATTCTCAAATTTATAAAAAATTTCGCAGAAATTAAGGAATGTGTAGACCTTAAATCAAAAAAAACATTGTCATAATCTAAATAAACCAAGAGTGTACCTGATACTACTTCATTTGACAGCCCAACATTAGATGAAGTAGTTGCATAGGGTTTGACCACCCCTTTCTTCTTATATTCTGACTGCATTACCTCAATTGAGTTCTTTGTTAGAAACTCATTTTCATAATGACCCATTTCATATCACTTAAAACATTTAACTAACTATAAATACAATTTTTTCTTACCATTACCCTAATATTTTTCAGAGGAATTAAAAGTCTTCTTCCCCATTTTACCACATCGGTTGAAGTTACCAAACTACAAAATGTATTTACCATTCTGCTCTTTTCCACAATTTTCACAAACTATAAACATAAGTTTTGTACCGTCTGACTTTTTTTGAAGAGTCCTTCTCTTTCATCTGCCACATCAACCTCTTATTATATTTTTTTTTTCAATGAACACATGATCATCGATAAAATCCATTTCCACCTTATACACACATCGAACAAGCTTTTCAGATCTTTTTACCACTTGAGAAGAAAATGCCATTCGATACATTTGATTTAATCAGGAGTTAAAATGATTAATTTTATTAATAAGATCTAGTATGAAATTTGGAGCATACCTTTCCAGTTGAGGGAGATTTTCTTCATAAGAACCCACTGAGTCATCCTAATAACTCAATTCTAGGAATTGTCTTTCCATCCTAATTCAAACAACCCTCGTAAAATATTTCTCAAGAAACATACCTTTGAATTCATCCAAAACATGATCATCAATCTCTTCACTATCCCTACCATTTTTCACCATCGACCACCCCTAATAAACTTCACCTTCAAAATTATAAATAGAAAGACTAACCTTTTCATGATCTGAATAACCCATGACATCAAAAATATTCCATACTCTTTTAATACACCCATCTACTAGAAGAGGGTGAGATGATCTTATGAATGATGGAGGATATTGCCCCATGAGAGGCCCCACTACTGAAATTATTTTATGTGATTTATCTGGATAATCTGGTGCATGTATACTATCAAAATTTATAGCCTATATGAACAATTCCATCAATGCAACAAACTGCTCATTTCTGAATCCGACCAGCTCAGGTAGTTGATTTGGATGTTGTTTTCCTCTCGATGTCGTCCCATCATTGTTTCATGGTGACCCTCCAGAAAACCATTCCGAATATAGAGATATCATAGGTGAAGAAACATGATAATCTATAATGATATATCAATTCAATATTATAATAAATTAATTTATGGATATTAATTTAACAATATCTTAACTCCTATAGTGGTCTAAATAGACCTCTGATACCAACTATAAGGCCCCACTCATAAACATTACATAATCTTGAATTAAGTTCATAATTCACATTGAGGATATTTTAAAGTGTATAGTTTTATAGAATTATTCCATTATTATTATATTAAATATCAAATATTACAATGTTAACACTTCTACCAAGTATCAATTTATTTATGAAATAAAAAATCATAAAAGAAAAAAGAATTCTTTTTGGGATATAAATATTGTTAAATTATTCATTTCTCTTATCCTTCCATATACCATGTGAAAAACATTTCAAAAAATGTGATAATCATTACAAGATCAACAAGGGTTATAGAAAAATGAAATAAATCATTATTCCATCAATACATAAAAAACATAATCTACATAACACCCCACTTGAATTCATAAGATTTATAAATAACCCATACAAATCAAAAATCATAAATGTAACTCGTTGAAACTATACATACATACATTGTAGCTTCCACATCTATATAAGGAGTTACGTTTGGAATACCCATCACAATATATTCCCTAAATATATTTGTAGAACCATTAACATCTACCTCTATCAAGTTACATAATTCATTAGAGATCTATCTCGGTCTCACCCTCCCTTGGTTTATCATGAAACCTCCTTTATATATAAACAATTCTCAAGAACCATGACATAATCATAACACAAAACACAAGCATAACAGAAGTATAAAATCTCAAAATTTCTATCAGTACATAATTTCAATATATTGAAAAAATAAATCCATTAAAAACCATTTTCCATACCAAAATTTGTAAAAAGAGTATATGGTATTTATTTTTCTTTTAAAAAAATTATGGGTTGTTTATGAATCCAAAGATCAAATAATACTCATGGATGTAGAAAAGGTTATTATCAATACGTAAATTAAAAAGAAACATTCCCTTTGTCATTTAATAAAACACTATGTAGAAAAAAGATTCCCTTTCAATAAATTTTAAATTCAAATGGTTTTATACGCCATATAAAATAAAGTATTGTATAAATCAAAATATGACTCAATGAAAGGATATTGTAAAAAATTCCATTACCTCATGTCTGACTAATCTCATACCTTCATTAATCACTTGAATAATAAACTAATGTTAATTTATAATTTCTTCTGATCAATTTTAATATATATTATTCTTTTTAGGACACTCAATTCCACATTATAATCATCATATAATCATTTCTTTTAATTACTGTCATTTTTTCGATATTTGGTACTTGAGTCAAAATTAAACTTCTTATAATTTCAAATTGTCCAAGTGGTCAAAATTCCATTATCTCCAAAATTATATTCATGATTAAATATCATATATATATATATATATAATATTACATATCATTTGGAGATAAGAATTGAAATTCACCATTCATGGAGACGGTAAGAAGTACTACGCATGAACGCTACATTAATTTCTATTTCGTATTTAATAGATTGAAAGCATAATGATAAATTGGTATATTATAATTGTAGTACAATGTCATATATAATTTTAGAAACTCTATCATTTGTACATTCCACGTATGGAATGTAATGACCTGGATTTTCCCATTTAATTGTTTTTAATTATATCGAGAAATTCCGAGTCCGAAAAAATTGACGGTGGGTGATTCTAAGGCCGGGTGTGCCCGAAATGTATTTCTAAACTCTTTTTAGGTATGTTCAGTGAACAATCAATCGTCATTTTGTAACTTTTGAATCAGTGCTCGAAATTGAAATCTGAGGGCACCATTGAACTCACAGCACCAATATTCCCAAAAGGTAATTATCACCTTGACCATAGTTGGTTGAGGGTTTAAGTTAGTTTTTCTTGGATTTTTGCGGGAGAGTTAAAAGAAAAATAATAAAAATAAAAAAATCAATTTTGATTTTAGTTAAACCTCTTATTTAAAACCTGGTGGTGGGGACGCCCCGAACTCCCCATTAATGTGGGGAAACTCTTGGTTTTCCCCAATATTACGAGACATCTTTATTTGTATAATTAATAAACTTAATTTATTTTTTTGGCTCCTATCCATTCATGCAGTTGGGGGGAAATCATTGGAAATGGGAGTCTTGGGAGAGATTTGGTTAAATATCCTCCAATGAAGAACATCCTCTAGATCAAGAATGACGACCTGACTATATAGCGTATTGCCAGAGTGACGGACGTTGGCATCATAATCATCGTCATCTCCTTCCTCATACAGTCTCTATCAAACAAACGAGGTAGAGAGATTTTTTGATGTATAATAATTATCCTTTTGTTGACTCTTAATATTATCTATTCTCAATGACAATGGCAAAGCAAAAACGTCCACTGATCTGCTAAAATACCATGATATTTTTTATCTATTATTCCCTCATTCTTCATACATTCTATAACCCAAAATAATTAATCATTCTGTAAACACAATGTTTTTTTTGTGCAACATATGGATGTGTATATCTCGACCTAAGGATCGAGAATATGCAGTATTTATATTTTTCGAGCTTAGAATGAAGCTACGATGAACCGTGGAAGAGAAGGGCAGCTAGAAACCAGTCGGCCGCTGTTCGAGAAGGCGGTGGAGGAGTATAGAGGCCAGCAAGCATCTGCACCACTGGTAGTAGAGGAGGACGTGGTCCGTCGGCTGCGACAGAGAAGGGGACAGCGGTCGGCACGCTGATCGGCAACATGGCGAAGCGGTAGTGCACAACTGCACCGCTGGAGCTAGAGACAGTGGCCTCTTTCCATGATATAGACTGGAGGTTGGCAGGCACTCGTGCGTCTATGGGAAGGACAGCGGCGCAACACCGGCGCTGGAAAGATAACCACACTGGAATTCAGTCAGCCGCGTCTCGCCGAGGGGGACACCTCCAGCGAGTCCCGCATGCCAGCCGAAGGCGCCATGTGGCGCTACCTGGTTGGCCAAAACCGAATGGCCAATGGGCCATTCGGGTGACCTGGGGGTAGCGCCTCTCCTCCTGCTTGGTGGCTAGGGCGGACCCCCCTCCCACAAGGGCCCACCCTCGCTGTGGTCTGCACCACGGACCGCGCCTAGTGGGCCAGCCCGGGATGCCCCCTTCATGGGCTAGGCCAGGCTTGTCTTTGCCCATCCAGTTCAGGTTAGACCTGGACTAGTTCGGGTTGGCCCAGGTAGGGTTAGACCAACCTTTGCCCATATGGGCCTAGATACGCCTGTTTGGCCATGACTTGTGATTTAGGCGACCAATTGATGAACCGTCTGCATTTCCAGAATCTTTCTAATGAGATGGTTCTGTAGTTATACTACACATGGGTCTTGGATAATGTTGGGGTATTTCCCAGATGGATCGAAACCAAATCCAGCCGGTCCCGTGGGACTAAAAGAATAATAACATATAGACTGGGCGTTCGATTACTGTGTTGTCTGTTGTGTTAGGACCCATGTAATGTGATAGACCTTCTAGATACTTTTTTTGTGAGACTTAGTGGTAGTTGAAGTATCGACCAATTGATAGAGGAGCTGAACCACCTGGAATTAAGCATGCTTAGTGCAGGAACCATGTGGATGGCTCTACTTGAGGAGTCATCATATCCAGGGTGGGTTATCTTTAGATCCTTTGTGTGTCAGCGGTCAATGATCCTGTGTGTGTTAGTGCATACTGATCATATGTGGGTCATCTCCAGATCCTTTGTGGTTCATCATTAGATCCTGTGTGGGTCAACAACAGATCCTCTCGATGTAGTTAAAGGATCTAGTAATACTTCTAATCATCGATACTTCCGTACCTAATTAATATCTTGAGTGAGAAGAGTCCTTACATTTGTGGTATACTTCTGTGTGGTGATACATTTTTGGTAATCTACTCTGTGTCCTAAACTTGTGGTACTTACCATCATGGAGATACCTTTGGGGTATTCTTCTATGTGGTGTTACCTTTGTGGTGCTTACCTTAGTGGGGATACCTTCGTGTTAATCTTTCCTTTGTGGAACAATTGTTATCTGGGATAATGATTTGGGACTTGTGCTTCCTTATGAATGATATGGGTATAATTGATTACTTATGTATATGAATGGGAATATTACAAATTAGGGATAACTATTGTTTTCGTGCATTGTGTATTACCATTTGTGGATTCTGAGAATCCTTCGGGGGTCTCAAGGTCCCTACTAAGTATTGTTGTAGACTATCATGACCCATCCTCGGGACCCATGCCATGACTACCCCAAGCACGCCTCCCATAGGCCAGGGGATGGTAACTAGCAACAAGGTGTAAATCCCATCAAAATGGGAAGGCATTGCCTTTATAAAATAAAAAAACACCACAGAGTAAGCAAGAAGAAGTAAACACTATGTAAAACTAGGTACAATAGTATGTGTGGAAGAATAAGTGGGCCAGAATACAAACCCAAACTGAATGTATTGTACAACTGGAATGAAAGTAAAACAACTGAAAAGAATAGAAGCAATGCTGAGCCATTCACTAGAAATCCCACCTGAAGGGTGGGTACAGATAGCCTCCTCAACTCCTCGGGTCCAACCGTCCGCTCTGTGTACATCCTGCCCAGTGGTCCACCTCCAGTTACCAATTTTCTCAACAAGCCTCATTCACGATAGCGCTGTCCATTGTCTACATCCAACACAATGTAGTGCAGGCATATCCCATGCAGGGGTGAGTATATGCTACTCAGTAGGGACCCCGAGACCCTCGAAGGTCTCCCAGAATCCACAAAGGATAATCCACAAAGGAAAGATACAATCACAAGGTAACATCCAACACTACGTAGGTATATTCTCATAGATATACCTAAGTCATCAATTCCAGTTCGTCTACAATATCCAAGACCAATTTTGATCACTTCCACACAGGATAGTATAACCATATCCACACAGGAAAGCACAACCCAAACCACATAGGAAGACAAGTCAATCATATCGAAGATAATTATTGAATGTCAAGACTCAGCTCACACAGTTATACATCATTTGTAAAGAAAAATGAGATGGTAAAATGTAGTATTGATTCATCTAGCTGTGACCCACGTAGTATAAAAGTACTGTAGTCATCACTGCCAAACCCACAGAAGATTCTAGTACGGTTGTCGTCGTCATCGAACCCATGGAGGATTCCAGTACGATAGTCTTCGCTGTCGAACCCACGAAGGATTACAATAAGTTTTCCATCTCCGACGAACCCATAACTGCTGGGGAACTCCTCCTATATAGAGTACAGTGTGCCTGCCACTACAACAAATCACTTCCCACTAACTTGAACTGCTGTAGTACTCCACCTATCGAGTACTATGGGCCTGCTGCTACAACAATGGCTTCCAACCATGGGTCTACCTCTATAACCAAGCCCTCCCCCACATAGCCAACAGAGGTACTCCATATATTGAGTACCATGGTTCTACCGCTACAATCAAGCACTCCTCGACCGTGGGTCTGCCATTACAACCAAGCGCTCCCCACTGGGCTATTGAAACACTCTGAGTCGATCGATCAGCAGTCATCAAGTCTCAGCCAGCACTAGTGTTTGCACAGACCGCACGCTTGTTCTGGGAGGGTCTGCTCCACGAGCCAAGAGGTCGATACACCAACTATCACGTAGAATAGATTTTATGTATTGGAATGTTCCATCATGTCAAAAGAAACACAATGTGACAGATGACGCGTCAATCAGACACCCAGTCTGAGAGTTATTGGCTTTTTCGTCCCAGGGGACCAGTTGGGTTTTATGCTAAAACCAACTGGACTATACTCAAGCTATATCCAAAACTCGAGTGGAGTAAGCTAAAAAAACCGTCTTACTAAGAGGAATCCAACAAATTTGACGGCACGTCAATCAGACGTCCAGAGATCAAGTTATAATCGTTTCCGCTCTAAGGACCCTGTTGGTTTCGTGTTCAAACCAACCTGGCCATAGCCAAAGTTCTCCAAAACCTTGAGTGCAATATACTGAAACAACCATCTCGATCCAAGGATCGCATCGCAACTGACGGTGCGTCGATCGGAGGACCTTAACCCAAGTTACTGTAATTTAAACGATCATGTCCGGTTTTAGGGGGTTTTGGGCCCAGACCGACCTGGGCCAAGACCCCCTGGGTCAGCCCGAACTGGGTCAACCAGACACAAGTCTAAGTCTGTCCCATTATGGTGCATCCATGCCCGGTGTGTCTGGTCTGGCTAGGGTGGCCGATTGGGTTGGTGCGAGCAAGGCCCGTGTGGCCAGACAGCTCCGCGATGGTTGAGCTGTTGCAGAAAAGGGGGGGGGGGGGGGGGGCGGTGCGCTGCCCCCTGTTTTGAAATGGCGTCCCCCACATGTAGGCCACTCCTTTTCCAGCCTGGGGTTATGACCCCCGGCTCCTCCAAATGGACGGCTCGTCTGGCCGGTCGGTGCCGCCGCTGCGGGACCCCATGGTCCCCCTCCTCCGAGGCACTGGCAGACGGCGGTTCCGACTGCCACCCCCTGCTTCGCCGTGGCCAAAGGTCGCGGCCTTGATCCGACTGGCGCGGCGCGATGGCGCTGGGTGCCTTCGCCGCAGCCAGACTCCAGTTTCGTCTTCTTTTGGCCGCAACGGTGCATCGCGACATTGCTATGCTTCTTCACCGCATTTCTCCTTGTTTCCGCACGGTGCAATCACACCGCACCACCTTTGTTTGTGCCGTAACGAACCTAGCAACAAAAGGGGGAGGAGGGTCGGCCATGTTCATGTGGTCTAACCTCCTCCTGTTAAATTGATAACAAGCAGCCCAAAAAAAATTGACGATGAACGGAAAAGAATAATTAACGAACAAAATCAAACCCCTACTGCAATGAAGTTGTCAATGAGGATCGTCATGGGAAAAGGACATCCCAGAAGGCAACATCGTGTACGACAGCTTCACAGAAGACAGCGTCGTGGAGGACGGCATCGTATACGTCATCATTGCATGCCCGATGTAGGATGTGGTGCATCATTGTTCTTCGAAGAAGGCGTCTCTCACCGGCTGCAGAGAGGGGAGGAGATGGTATGGCGATCTCTCCTTTTGGTGACATTGTTCTTCGTTATAGACTCTGTGTTTTTCATGCTCTTCTCTGAGGATGAAGAAGATATCCAAAACTTGAGCTCTTATCTCCAAAAAATCTCCACAAAATGATTCAAAAAAAAATAAAATAAGGCTTTGCCTTATCTTATTACTCATGCCAACCATTTTCGAAATTCAAAAGATCACAATCAATTAATTGACTTAACTGATGAGTTTTTAAAAATCCAAGTTTAATTTTGAGAGTTGACATGTCATTAAATAGGGGGGTGTGGGTGTGTTACACAAATAAATGCACGTGGGAGGTTTTAAGGGATTTGAAGGGGTGGGGCTCATGTGGGCCCACTTCACTAATATCCTACCTAGCGGAGTTAGGATGTAGTGGGTCCCACTCCAACCACCATGCATAGGTTAAAATTCTTAGAATAGAAAATAAAAAATTTTGAACAATTTTTTATTTCATTCCTTAGTTAACCCTTTTTTAAAAAACATCACCCGAGAAAACACAACTCATGAAAATGTGTTCATAAGAAAAAATCGGCGATGCGGTTTCATCCGTGCCTTCGGATTTCGATTCCATGAATCGGTTCAAAAGTTAGAAAAACCCGCTCATTCGTTCACTGAATGCACCCGAGAAAAACATTGAAAAATGATTCCGGGCACACTGGGCCTCGGAATCAGGTGCTGTTAGAAACTACGTACTCGTAAATTTCCAAATAAAAATTAAGAAAAAATTTCCCCTGAAATTTACGGGTCTTTACATTACTCTCATCTCCGGTCTTTACGTCCCCATAAAGATACATCACAGACTAGGGGAACAAATGAGGGTACTGAGCACGCATCTGAGCCTCCCGCTTCCAAGTGCTCTCCTAGAGGTTCTCATGCCACCATCTGATGCACACTAGAGGAATCGAATTCCCATGTAGGACCCGCTTCTGTCGATTCTCGATCACCACCAGGACCTCCACAAAAGTCTCCCCATCATCAATGACATGTGTCGTGTCGTGCACGTATCTCCTTAGTTGAGATACGTGGAAAAAGCAGTGCACTAGGTGCAACTGATGTGGATAGGTCAAGAGGTAAAACACCTCGCCTACCCTATTGAGGACCTAGAATGGTCCGATGAAGCCCAAAGTTAACTTTCCATCATGGCTAAAAATCTGTAATCCATGTCGAGGTGAGACCCATATGAAAAACGTGGTCTCTATCCTCGAACTCCAATGGTCTCCTCCTCCTGTCAGCACAAGACTTTTGTCATCTCTGAGATGTCCTCATCTTCTCTTCGAGGACCTGGACCTTTTCTGGTCCTACATGTGCTGCTAAGATTTCATTTTTTCCGATAAGAGAAATCTGGTCTCATCCCCAGGATGAACCACATTCTTCCCCTAATACAGTCAAACTCAACATGGATGATACTAAACCATTCCAAGGATGACGTCGTAAGGCCTCGACGATACTACCAAGAGATCCAACTGTTACTCTCGCCTCCATGGGTTGAGTCACACTGTTGGCATTTGTGTGTGGTCACTCGGTATCCTCTAGTAGGAATCTCAAAAGTGAGGGTCGAGTCAACAGTTTAAACCAGAACCTATTAGTAACAACATAAAGAGAGGGCATGATAGTAAATTCCATAAAGAAATGCATTTTTATTACTGAAGTTCAAACACAAAGAATCCACAAACAAACATCAACAAATATAGAAGAAACAAGAAAAAAAGTCTCCATGTCTGGAGCTAGTCCTTCTCTTGTCTATCTGTTCCTGGAGCTCCATGATCATAGGCCTCAGCTGCCTGAAGCTGAGCTCTCCCCTGTCCACCTGTTCCCGGCAGTCGGGGTGGTCTTCCTAGTTGCTGTTATGGTAGGGCCTCAAAGCGTCTCCCACCACCCGCTGCACGGCTATCTCCCCTGCCTCAGTCTCCTACTCCTTGAGATCTTCCCCAACCAAACCTCTACCTCTACATGGGAGGTCCTTCGTTGATCCACTGGTCATCTGTATGGCAGGCCGGACAGTCACGTGCCATGTGACCAACCCCACCGCAGGAGTAACATTGTTCGCCCATGGTAAGTAATTCTCCAACCCGGGTGCCTCGCACACACGATCCTATGACATGCAGTCACTCACCTATAGGTCTGGTCTTCTTGGACCTCTGCGCCATCTGTTTACTACCCACTGCAGAAGACTCTTCCACATGCCGTCTAGTGGTGGATCCTGCTGCTAGAGACTATTCGGCAAGGAAATTCTCCACTAAGAGGGCTCGCACCAAAACCCCTTTCTGTGTCGGGATGCTGTGAGAAACAACTGAAGCTCTAATATCTCACCTGATTCCTTGCTCGAAGGTTCAGGCCCTGATGAATAGGACCAGTACCATATCTGTAGAGTAACACGAGAGATAGGTGAACCTCACTGAATACTGCACCATAGTCATGCTACCATGCTGAAGATGAAGTATCCCTTTTATACGCGCCGCTCGAAGGGTGGCTGGTACAAACTCTGCCCTAAATAGGCTCTCAAAGTCTGCCCGCATAAGGGATGCCTCATCGTGCACCTGGTGCGTCAAGCTCCTCCATCTTCCTGCTACCGCGTGCAGGAGGATCGCTGCAAGGATCACCATGAGGTCAGCTGGTGTACCCACTAACCTGAAAACTCAAACTACAGCCTCCATCCAATCCTCGGCTACCTGAGGGTCTATCTCCCTCTGGATCCTGGGTGGTCTCCGATGCTAAAACTCATGTAGTGCACTAAGGAGACGTGCACTCTTAGCCGCTGGGGATGATGGCAGTGGTTGATCGGTGGGTAGAAGTACCGCCAGTGCCTCCGCTGTAATGGGGCCCTACACTAAGGCCTCATCACTCGATGGGATTTCGTCTCACACAAAGCTCCGAACCCTAGATGGCTACCATCGTGGGGCCATCCTAGAAAGAGACAGTTGTACCATGGTCAAAACAGTATACCTGGTGAGCTGACAAAAAGTAATCACAAAGAAAACTTTTGAAACAAACATGCAATAATTGTTTTCATGCACTAAGTCAGAAATCAGAAATCAGGGCCCTGGTGTACGGATACATCAGCCGCCGTACCAACACTGGACTCCCTAGAATGATAACCACACTCAATACCCTTAACACTATTGCTTCACATCGAAGAAAGATCATTGTTCTGAGTTATGTGGTAGAACTGGACTCCTCTGATACCAATTTGTCACGACCCATCCTTGGGACTCATGCCGTGACTACCCCAAGCCCTCCTCCCATATTCCAGGGGCTGTCGACTACCACCAAGGCATAAATCTTGGTAAAAGTGGAAGGCATTTCCTTTATAAAGTAAACAAACACCACAGAGTAAGCAGGAAGAAGTAAACACTAAGTAAATCTAGGTACAATAGAAAGTGCAGATGAGTATGTGGGCCAGAATACAAACCCCAACTGAATGTAATGTACAACTAAAATTAAAGTACAACAACTGAAAATAAAAGAAGCTAAGTCAAACCGTCCACTGGAAATCCCACGTGAAGTGTGGGTACAGATCACCTCCTCATCTCCTCAGGTCCAGCCATCCGCTCTGTGCACGTCCCGCCCAGTTGTCCACCTCCAGGTACCGACCTACTCCACAAGCCTTAATCATGATCAGCATTGTCCGTCGTCTGCATCCAACAGAACATAGTGTGGGAATAGCCCATGTAGAGGTGAGTATATGCTACTCAGTAGAGACCCCGAGACCCCTGAAGGTCTCCCAGAATCCACAAAGGATAATCCACAAAGGAAAGATACAATCACTAAGTAACATCCAACACTAATTAGGTTTGTTCCCATACATATACCTAAGTCATCAATTACAGTTAGGCTCCAATATCCAAGACCAAGTACGATAACATCCACACAGGATAGTACAACCCAATACACACAAGAAATCACAACCCAATCCACATAGGAAAGAAAGTCAATCATATCAAAGATAATGATTGAAAGTCAAGACTCAGCTCACACATGTATACATCATTTGTAATGCAAAAGGAGATGATCAGATGTCATACTGATTCATCTAACTAGGACCCACGTAGGATACAAGTACTGTAGTCATCACTGCTGATCTCACAGAGTATTCCAGTACATTTGTCGTCATTGTCAAACCCACAGAGGATTCCAGTACGATTGTCTTCACCGTCGAACCCACGGAGGATTCTAGAACGTTTGCCATCACCGTCGAACCCATATCTACTGGGGAACTACTCCTCTATCGAGTACAGTGGGCCTGCCACTACAACCAAGCGCTTCCCAATAACCTTTGTCTATTTTAGTACTCCACTTATCGAGTACTGTGGGCCTACTGCTACAACCAAGTGCTTCCCACCATTGGTGTGCCGCTACAGCCAATCACTCCCCCTCAAAGCCTACAGAGGTACTACTTCAGTTGAGTACCATAGGTCTACCGCTACAACTAAGCACTCTTCCATAGTGGGTCTTCCACTACAACCATGCGCTCCCCACTGGGCTATCGAAACACACCGAGTCGATCGATCAGCAGTTGTCAAGTCTCAGCCAGCTCTAGGGTTTCCGCACACAACATGCTCGTTCCTGGAGGGTCCGCTCCACAAGGAAAGAGTTTGATACACCAACGGTCACGTAGACCATAGTTGATGTATCGGAAATTCCTATCACTTCAAAAGGAACCCAACATGATAGACGGCTCGTCAATCGGACGCTCGGTCTGAGAGTTATTGGCATTTTAATCCTAGGGGCCCAGTTGGTTTTTAAGTTAAAACCAACTCGACCGTACTCCAACTTCATCCAAACGTCGACCAGAGTGAGCCAAAAGAACCGTCTCACTAAGAGGATTCAAACAAAGTCGATGGCACATCAATCAGATATCTAGAGCTCATGTTATAAGTGTTTCCGCACAAAGGGACCGGTTGGTTTTGTGTTCGAACCAACCCAATCGTACCCAATGTTCTCTGAAACCTTGAGTGCAATACATCGAAACGAACATCTTGATACAAGGATCGCGTCACAACTGAAGGTGAATCGATCGGAGGACTGTATCACATGTTACGGTCATTTAAACGATCCTGTCAGTTTTTAGGGGGTTTTGGGCCCGGTCCGACCCAACCCAAGACTAATTGGGTCGGCCCGAACTGGGTCCACCCGACACAGGTCCGGGTCCATCCCATTAGGGAACATCCCAGACCAGTGGTGCGGCCTGGCCTGTCCTGGGCAGCCGGTTGGCTTGGCGCCGGTGCGGCCCACGTGGCCAGACAGCTCAGTGCTGGCTGAGCTGTCGCAGAAAAAGGGGGAGGGGGGGGGGGGGCGTTGACCCCCTGTTTTGAAATGGCGGCCCCCACGTGGGGGATGCTCCTTTTCCAGCCGGGGGTTACGACCCCCAACTCCTCCGAACGTCCATCCAGGCTGGCCGGCCGGTGCCGCCGCCACAGGACCCCGTGGTCCCACTCCTCTGAGGTGTCAGCGGCCGGCGGTTCCAGTGGCTACTCCCTACTCAGCCGCGGCCAATGGCCATGGCCTTGATCTGACCGGTGCTGCACGACGGTGTCGTGCCCCTCCGCCGTGGCCCCGGTCTGGCCGCGGTCCGACTCTAGCCACAGATTCTTCTAGCCTCAATGTCGCAGCGCGACGACACCTTGCTTCTTCGCCGCATTTCTCCTTTTTTCCGCATAGTGTCGTTGCACCTCACCGCCTTCGTTCATGCCGTAATGAACACACCAACAAAAGCCGAAGGAGGGTCGGCTGTGTTCGTGTGGTCTGACCTCCTCCTGTTAAATTGATAATAAGCGGCCCAAAGAAAATGAAGATGAATGACAAAGACTAATTCACAAACAAAATCAAAACCCTACCTCAATGAAGTCGTTAACAAGGATCGTCGTGGGAAAAGGAAGTCGCAGAAGACGGCGTCGCCTAAGACGGAATCGCGGAAGACGGTGTCGGTAAAGACGGCATCATATACATTGTCGGTGCAAGCCCGATGAAGGATGCAGTGCATTGTTATTCTTCAAATAAGTCATCTCTCACTGGGTGCGGAGTGGAAGGAGACGGTACAACAATCTCCCCTTTAGGTGATGGAGTTCTTCCTCGTAGACTCTGCGTTCTTCACGTTCTTCTCTAAGGAAGAATAAGATATCCAAGACTTGAGCACTCCTCTCTCAAACATCTCCACAGAACGATTCAATAAATAATAAATTAAGGCTTTGTCTTATTTTATTACTCATCCAATACCTTTTAGAAATTCAAAAGGTCACAATCAATTAATTGACTTAATTCATGAGCGTTTAAGAATCCAAATTTAATTTCGAGAGTTGACATGTCATTAAATGGGGGGGTGTTACACAAATAAATGCACATGGGAGGTTTTACGTTATTTGATGGGGTGGGGATTGTGTGGGCCCCACTTCACTAATATCCTACCTAGTGGAGTTAGGATATAGTGGGTCCCACTCCAACCACCATGCATAGGTTATACTACTTAGAATAGAAAATAAAAATTGTTGCACAAGTTTTTATTTCATTCCACAGTTAACCCTTTTTTTAAAAACCTCACTCGAGGAAACAAAACTCTAGAAAAGGTGTTCCTAATAAAAAACCTGCACTGCGGTATCATCAGTGCCTTTATATTTTGATTCCTATCACCGGTTCAAAATTTAGAAAAACCAGCTCATTCGTTCACTGAACGTACTTGAGAAAAACTTCATAAAATGATTCCGGGCACACCAGGCCTTGGAATCAGGTGCCGTCAGAAACTGTATACTCGTAAAATCCAAAAGAAATATTAAGATAAAATTTCCCTTGAAATTTACGGGTCTTTACATAGACACCCCTGCAAAGGCTATTCACGCACCTTGTTGTGTCTTGTGAAGACGATGGATAATACTGACTGAGGATGAGATTACCAGGACTAGAGACAGCTCCGAGGTGTACCGTTAGATGGGATATACTACATAGATGACCATTCGATAATTCTACCTGCCATTCTGGTAGGAACCTTGGTAGGCATTCACATGAGCTATTTTTAGTTTTACCTATACATCTAGTTGGGCTTTTATTCTGGCCCCATTTACTTACTGTATACACTATTTTCACTATATAGTTTATCTTTTGATGGTATCATGTTGTGTTCTTAGTTTTCATGAGTTGCAGTTTAAAAAAATGCCTTTTTGATTTTAGGGAAATGCATTTCTGGTGCTAGTTGTTAGCTATTGGCCAATAAAATGTAGTCTTCGGGTAGTCACATCACGGGCTCCAGGGGACGGGTTGTGATAAATTGGTATCAGAAGAGTTAGTTCTAATAGAGAACATGGACTCTTATATTTTTATTCGACAATAGTGTAATGTATGATGACCGTGATTTTCAATTTGGGGAATCCATTATTGATACGACAAACAACATATCCATACACCAGGACCCTGAATTCTGATTTCTCACTCAGTGCACAAATACACTGATTGTGTGCGTGTCATGGAAGAGTTTTCAGGGAGATCTCTTTTAGTCATATCACCAGGTTTAACTTATTAATAGTGGATTACCTATTACTTTTCAGGATTCCTCCATGCATATATCCAGTCAGGGTTCCAGGTAGAGTATGTGATGACAGCCCACCGAGTGTTGAGGCATCGGTGCAGGGCCCCCTTACAGTAGTTGTACCATCATGTGGTGTATGATCAGAACCAAAACCTATTGGTAATCTAATGTAAGCAGCCCCAGCTGCAGAGGGTGCACACCACTTGATCGCGTTTCCTGAGTTCTAGTGCTAGAGGACACCGAGGTTCTAGGGAAAGAAATATCCATATGTGGGTGAGGACTGGCTGGAGGCCGTGGTTAGTGTTTTTCTACTATTCAGGATGCCATCTGATCTCATGGTGATCTTTGCCGCTAGTCTTCTTCAGGTGGTCGTAGGCAGATGGTGGAGCTTTATGCTCCAGATTCACGATGAGGCCACTCTCAACTGGGAGGACTTTGAAAGCCATTTCAGGGTAGAGTTCATCCTAGTGACTCTAAACTCTATGCATATACAAAAGCATATGCACTTGTAGCAGGGTAGCGTGACTCTGGCTTAGTATTCATCAAGGTTCACCGACCTCTCGTGCTACTTCACTAGAATGGTGCAGGACCCATTCTTCAGGGCCCATACCATCATGTAGGGGCTTAGACGAGATATTAGTGCTTCAAAGATATCTCTTAGAATCCTGATGCAGGTGGGGGTGTTAGAGAGAGCACTCATAGTGGAGAGTTTCCTTTTTGAGAAATCACCAGCAACAAGACTCACCACTGGACATCATGTAGCAGAGTCATATGCATCTGCAAGTAGCCGAATGACATAGGGGTCCAAGAGGACCATACCTATAGGTGGATGACCACGAGATACAAGGTCAGTTGTGCGGGGCTCTCAAGATAGAGTAGGACATGCCATGAGCATACAATGTTACTCCTATGGTGGTCAGGGTTATATGGCTTGCGACTGTCTGACCAGTTGTATGAATGACCGACATATGGTTGAAGGACCACCTGAGAAGAGGTGAATATTTGATTGAGGAGGTTTGCAAGAAATAGGTGGATGTGGAAAAGGATCTATCCATGTAGCTGGTGGGGGCCACAATTTGAGGTTCTACCGCCACCACCACCAGGTGGTTCACCTAGACCATAGGGAGCATGTAGACATTGATGAGCTCAACGCCAGGAATATGAGGCCTATGACCACGAAAATTCAGAGATAATTAGAGGTATGATCTGTGTCTACTCCACCTTAGTTATAGTACTTATAGACACAGGTTCTTATAACTATTTTATTTCCATGACCCTTGTTTGGATCTTGGAAATACTGGTGGAGTCGTTGGCACGATCCCTATAGATAAAGACTCCTACGGGATGGGTTTCGATGATTACCCATTGGTTCCAGTAGCGTGAGATTACTCTAGGAGGCAAGTGCTTTAGCTGGGATCTTCTAGTAGTGGCATCGAGTCCTTACGATGTCATCTTAGGTATGGAATGGTTATACACAGTCCATGCTCTGATTGACTATATTAGGATTAATGTGTGATGTGTCCGCACTGGTGGGTCCAGGTTCTCCTTCACTGGTGAGAAGGGATCCGTTGCAGTACAAGATGGAATTACCTAGAGGAGGGTGAAAACGATCACACATCAGTTTGCAAGTCTTGCCCTCAGAGTAATTGATGTAGATATTTTGATTTACTCTATAGTGGTGGACCAGTACACTGATGTTTTCCCTAATGATGTTTTGGATCTACCACCTCGTATAGAGGTGAACTTTAACATATAATTTTTCACCAGGACGTCATCTATATCAACACCAGCATATTAGAGGGCTCCCATATAGCTTCATGATCTGTGATTATAGCAGAAGTACTTGCATATCAAGGGGTTAATTTGGCCCAATGGTTCTCCTTGTGCAGCCCTGATTTAGTTTTCCAAGAAGGAGGATGAGAGTTTGAGACTTTATGTGGACTATCAGGGCCTGAACCAGGTGACCGTGAAGAAAAAATAACCACTACCAAGGATTGATGATCTCTTTGATCCTATAAAGTGAGAAATATGCTTTTCAATGATAAACCAGAGGTTAGGCTATAACCATATTATGGTACGAGACAAGGATGTGCAGAATACAGACTTTGGATGTCGGTATGGCCATTATGAGTACTTGGTTATGCCATTCGGCATAGAACATGCCCTAGAAGTGTTCATTATACTCTTGAACAGGATCTTCTAGCAATACCATGATTGCATTGTGGTAGTCTTCATCGATGACAACTTGATATACTAAACTACAGATTAGGGGAACTCTTATCATCTACAGATTGTTCTGGACACACTCTGAGAGCACCTGCTTTATGGTAAGTTCTCGAAGTGCCAGTTCTGAATATGAGAGTTCCACTTTCTAGGACATGTCATCTCAGAGGATGAAGTTGAGGTGGATCAAATGATGATTGAGGTTGTGCTTTCTTGGGATACACCCAGGAGTGTGACATAAGTGGGGAGTTTCCTGGTATTATACAATTACTACCAGAGGTTTGTTCCTGACTTTTCTAGAGTTTCAACACCATTATCAGCGTTGAAGAATATGGGGAAACCCTTAATGTGGTAGAAGAAATTCCAGCATTGTTTCCAGGAGCTGATGTAGAGACTAACGAGTACCCCCTTTTTGAGCTTACCCAGAAGAAGGTGTTGGGTACGTAGTCTACTACGACGCATCAGGGACCCGGTTTGGATGTGTCCTGATGTAGGAGTGAGTAGTGATCGCTTATGGTTCTTGATAGCTGAAAAAATATGTGCTGAACTATGATATCCATGAACATGAGTTATCCACTTTGGTCTTCTCCATGATGTTGTGGTGACAAAACTTTATTGGCTAACATTTTACAGTCTACTCTGATCACTAGAGTCTCTGGTATATCTTCTCTTAGAAAGACCTAAACATTAGAAAGCAGTGTTGGCTTGAGTTCCTCCAGGACAACGACTTCACAATAGTCTATACTCCAGGGAATGGGAACTTAGTAGTAGAGGCACTCAACATGAGATCTTGTATACAATTGTTGAAATAGGTAACATGGCGGCTAGACACTCTACAGATATCATACGTGGATCGAGATGGAGCATATTATCTCTAGTCTATGTCTGTCACGTCCCCATTTCATTAGCGAGTAAGGTAGGTGTAGCTTGGAGACACTGACTATGAGGCTCTATGTGCTCACATATCCACAAGATAGGCACTTGATGGATATTTTAAAGGTGGGGGGAACATCATCCTTTTACGAGGGTGTACTACGGTACAAATGGTGATATGAGAGGAAGTGATGAGGGAGTTCCATAGGTCATCTATAATGGTACATCCAGAAGAGGCAAAGATGTACAATGACCTTCGACATTAGCAGAAGTGGCAGGAAATAAATAAATAAGTGGCATAGTTTGTATCACTATGCCTCACTTGTTAGAATGTGAAGGCAGAGCACCAGGTTCCAACAAGCTTAGTCTTGCCACTAGAGGTGCCAGAGTGGATGTGG
This sequence comes from Viscum album, assembly GCA_963277665.1. Taxonomy (NCBI): domain Eukaryota; kingdom Viridiplantae; phylum Streptophyta; class Magnoliopsida; order Santalales; family Viscaceae; genus Viscum; species Viscum album. Next base: position 1,902,684,279 of record OY728152.1, on the reverse strand, counting down.
GATGTAATATAGATGGACTTCATAATAGGACTTCCACATATGTCCAAGGGAAAAATTCCATCTGTGTGATTATTGACTGACTCACCAATTCTGTCTAAATCCTACCTATTAGTGAGTTGGGTTCAGTAGAGGGCTTGGGAAGCCTCTACATGTGTAAGATTGTACGGCTTCCAGGAGTGCCCTCGATGATTGTCTCTGTTCGTGGGGAATGTTTTACTTCCCTAATATAGAAGGGGTTGTAGGAGAAATTAGGGACATAGAATTGTTTGAGCACTGCCTTCCATACTCAGATGGATGGTCAGACAGAGGAGACCATTTAGAACCTTGTGATCATACTGTGTGCTTGCGTCCTTGATTTAAGCCACAGTTGGGAGAATCACTTGCCCTTGGTGGAGTACACGTACAACAACATCTATCACTCCACCATCGGTATGGAACCACTTGAAATGTTGTGAGATCGACCATTTAGATCACCTCTATGTTGTAAATACCCAGGGGAGTTATCACTTTTGGGACCAGAGATGGTACGAGCTACCACAGAGAAGGTGCAGATCATCCAGGAGCAAATGAAGACTGTACATAGCAAGAAGAAGTCTTATTCGGACTTGAGACAAAGATCTTTGTAGTTCAAGGATGGAGACCATGTATTTCTACGGGTCTCACCTTGACAAGGTTTGTGGAGATTTGTCTAGGGCAGAAAGTTATCTCTGAGTTTTATCGAAACCTTTCATTTCCTCAACAGAGTTGGCGAGGTGGGATACCTCTTAGCTCTTCCCCCATAATTGCACATGGTGCACACCATTTTCCACATATCCTAGCTGAAGAGATGCGTACATGATTCCTCGAACATCATTGACCATGGAAAACTGGACATCGACGATGGGGTGACATTTTCATATGTTCCTGTAGTGATTGAGGATCGACAGGAGAGTGTCATTCATGGGCGATCAAAACCTTTGCTGCATGTACGATGGCAGCATTGGAACCTCTAGTAGTGCACATAGCAGTGGGAGGCTCATATTCATGTTCAGTACCCCCACATGTTTCCCTAGTTTCTATTGTGGATTTCATGGTTGAAAAACCCTGAGGTGGGGAGAATGTAAAGTCCCAGATTTTCTATTGTAATTTTTTTAATTATATCGAAAAATTATCTATCCACAAAAATTGACTGTGAGTGATTCCAAAGCTTGGTGTGCCCTGAATGAATTTTAGATCATTGTTTCGGTACGTTTAGTAAACGTGTCAGTGGCATTTTGTATCTTTTTAACCGGTGCTTCGAATTGAAATCTGAGGGCATCTTTGAACTCGCATCGCTGATATTCACTCAAGGAGAGCTTCACATTGACCGTAGTTGGTCAAGGGTAGATGTTAGTTTTCTGGATATTTGTTGGAGAGATAATAGAAAAATAATAATAATTAAACAATAAATTTTTTTTTTATTGAATCCCCCTTTTTTAAAATTGTGGTTGGGGACCACTCGAACTCCCCCTAAATGTGTTGCAACTCTTGGTTTTTCCCCAATTTAATGAGCCAAAATTAATTGTTTAATTAATAACCATAATTTATTAGGTTGGATCCCCACCTTTCTTGAGGTTGGAGGAAACTATTGGCAATGAGAGGCTTGGGAAGCATTAGAGAAATATCCCCTAACAAAAAACATCATTCAGATCAAGAACGAAGACCCGACATTGGAGCGTATTCCGGGAGCGAAGGATGTCGTCATCTTCATCGTCTTTGTCATATATATCTCCCTCCTCACACCATGTCCAAAAAATAAATGAGTTAAGGGGTTTATTTTGAGATATGATAATTATTTTTTTGTTGATTCATCACATTATCGATTCTCAATGAAGATGGATAAAAAAACACGACCATAAATCCACCAAAATACCATTATCTTTTCTAATTATTCTTCATGGATTTTTCATGCATTCCTCAACACCAAATAATTTAGCTTGCTAAAAACACAATGTTTTTTTGAGAGAGGCATATGGACATGGAGATCTTGACCTGAGGATCACAAATAAGTGGTTGTTATATTTTCTTGCCTTAGAACGATGTTTAGATGACCAACAAAAGAGGAGGGCGGCCGAAAACTGGACAGTCGCGGTTTGAGTTGGTGAATGAGGAGGATGGTAGTTGGTATGCTGGCTGGCTATGTGGAACTGTGGTGGCTTTCATCCTTACCACCAGTGGAATAGGAGTCCGCAGCCTATAGGTCACGGTGGATAAGGGTACAATGGTCGGCCGACTGCATGTCCAAGCAGCGGTGCACATCTGCGCCGTCAGAGCTAGTGATTATGGCCGCTTGTCTGTGATAGAGATAGGAGGACGACCATCACTCGACCAACCACATAGAGGACATGGGTGTCGTGACACCGTTGGGAGGGGAACCAGACTAGAATCCGGTCGAACCGCGTCTCTCTAAGAAGGACCCCTCCGGTGGGACCAACATTCTAGCCTGCAATGCTAGGTGGCGGTTCTAGGTTGGCCAAAATAGAATGTCCAAAGCGATATTTGGGTGACCTGGGGGTGCCTCTCTTCCCAGGGTGGTGGCTAGTGTGGACCCCACCATAAGGGGCCACCCCAGTTGTGAGCATCCCCACTGGCTGGCCCCTACATGGGCTTGGCCGGGCCCACTACGGCCCATCTGATCTGGGTTGGGCCTAGAGTGGGTCGTGTCGGGTCAGTCTGATCGGGTCAGAATGGACTCGGGCCCATCTGGACCCAGATACACCTTTTTGGACAAAAAATGTGATTCGTGCGTCTGATTGACGAACCGTCTACGGTGAAGAAATCCTTGGAACGAGATAGTCCTTTTTATGTACTCCACATGAGTTTTGGATATTGATGGGGTATGTCTAGGATGGATCGAACCTGAATCCAACTGGGCCCTTGGGACTAAAAGGCTTATAACATACAGACTACGTTTCTGATTGACACACTCTTTATTACTTTGGGAACCTTGTGATGTGGCAGAACATTGGGATACTTCTTCATGTGAATTTATGGTAATTAATGTATCGATCGATGGATTGAGGAGTGGAACCTCTTAGAAAGAAGAAGGCCTAGTGTGGGAACCCTATGGCTAGCTGTGCTTGAGGAGTCTTCAAATCCTGTGTGGGTCATCCTACGATCCTATATAGGTCTGCACTCAGTGATCCTGTGTGGCTCAGCACATACCGATCTAGTGAGGGTCCTCTCTAGATCTTGTGTGGGTCCCCTTTAGATCTTTTCTAGGTCATCATCGATCCTATGTGGGTCAACAGTAGAGCTTCTTGATGAATTACGATGATTTGGCAATACAACTAATGATCTATACATTTTTACTTAAGGTACATTGGTTTGAGCTGAGTCTATACCATTATTATACAATTCTGTGTGGTGATAGGTTTGTGGTAATCTTATGTGTGGAATTATATTGTGATACATACCATCATGGGGATACATATGTGGTATTCTACTGTGTGGTGTTACCTTTGTGGTGTTTACCTTTGTGGGGTTACCTTTATTGTATTCTATCCTTTATGGAACAGTTGTGCTTTAGGATAATTAGTTGGGCTATGTGTTTCCTCATGAATGAGATGGGTATACTTGATAACTTAGATATATGTATTTGAAAAATACCTAAAATGGTTAATGGTTGTCTTTATGTTTGTGGTTTATCCATTGTGGAATTTTGAGAGTCCTTTAGAGGTCTTGGGGTCCCCACTAAGTATTTAAATAATCACTCCTTCATAGGATATGCCTGCACATTATTGTGTCATGTGCAGATGATGGTCATCCCAGACTAAGAGGGTACTAGGACTAGAGGCCGCTCAGAGGTGGACAGTTAGATGATACGTACCTCAGAGACGATTATTCGAGAGTTGTAACTACCATTTAGGTATGATCCTTGGCGGGTTTTCAAAGTAGTTGTTTTCAGTTTTTTCTGTACTTTTAGGTGGGATTGTATTCCAACCCCCTTTATGTACTATTTAAACTATTTTTTACTATATAGTTTACTTTGTTCTTGTATATTGCTATGTGCTTGGTTTAGGTGAGTTGCAGGATAAAATGGCAATGCCTTCCCGGTTTTAGGGAAATTATTATTATTTGGTTCAAGTTGCTAGCCCCTAGCCTACGGAAGGTAGGCATGGGGTAGTCACACCATGGGCCCTGGGGGATGGGTCATGACATGTCAAGAATGAGTCATATCTCATTTAATGGGTGGTAGCCTACACTTCCTCAAATGAAATTATCGTATTTACCCATTAATGAATCCATAAAGGTATTCTATAAATGAAAAATATGGAAGAATAGAGACAATATTAATATAATATATATCACATATAAATATACTTCCATCATAATGGCCACCAGCAGAGGTGGTAATAGATAATTGAACAATTATCATTTCGTCAGGCAGTAGTTTGTTGTCCATAGAAATATTATGTTCGTATCCAATAGATAGAGGTGTGCACATGTTTAGTTTGAATACTTATAATAACAACATCCTTGTATATTTAGGATACTAGTGTTTTTATAAAAGAATGAAATAAAGAGTGTTTTGGGGTTGTAGAAATGAAAATAAAGGAAAAGATCATGAGAGAAGACGTTACCTTTAAATAAGGTAACTCCCTTTGGTTTGAACCAAAATAATTTATTTAATTTCCTTATGCACAATTTTGGGCTTATAGGAGAAAGATATGGATGTTGTGAGATTATTTAAGTATTTTTTGGGTGATCCAAGGGGCTAGAGAGGTGTGAGTAATGGGTTTGAGGTTGTTTCCTTTTATAAGAGGGATGAGGGCACTTTTGGAAATCTCTAATATATTATTTTATTATAAAATTATTTCTTGTTTCAAAATAACCAAAACTAATTAAAGTAGAATATAAGATGAAAATGTTTCTAAATCCAATCATCAATGAGGTTTTAGAAAAGTTTGGATTCATATTTAACCTTATCATTTTGTTTTAACCCTTAGTTAACTAAACTAACTCTTACCATGTATTCTTGTATATTCATACTATATGGTTAATATATATACTAAAAAATGCCAATAGAATTACAAGTGGTTTATTAATGACATTATAAATCATATCAATGCCATTTAACCCAATCGTAGATTTTTAGGACTATTTTATCATTTAATAAAATATGGATTGATTTAAAAACACATTTTTGTCAATTTTTATACAATTCATATCATGACTTTTAAAAAAAATCCATACCAACTTGATTGTTTCAAAAAACCTTAATTAATTCAAATATAACAAGTTATACGCATCTCTAAAATAAGTTAATGTCTTAAAAAGTTTACTATATGTTTATTTTAATATTTATAATCTCATTTATATAAATCATTCATTAATGAGGTAATTATTAAAACATCATTGTGTCATAAATAACATTATTTATTTGATGTATAAAAATTATAAATAAAATTTCATGATGTAGTGCATATTTTTATAAATATAATAAATATTTATTATTGAATATATCACATATATATCCCTATATTGTTTTTTACTAAAACATATATGTTTATGTTTCACTTTCATAACATTAAATCACTTTTTAGAAAATGACATTTTCACTTAAATGTGGCTACATAGGGTCCCAAAATCAGCCCAAGGATGGCCATTGTCAGAAATTCATCTTCAAATAGGTTTGGGACACGTGTTAGGGTAATTTAATATAATTATAATATTATTTTTACCATTATTTACTAGATTTTCCATCTGATTGTTGTAAATAAAATATTTACATAAGTTACGATTCATAATGTCTAAAAATAAAAGTTAACTATTTACATAATTTGGACCTCCTAATTCCATATATGGAATCCATTTTTTTCAAATTAAAATTAGATAATTCTCAAAAATTAATTTAAAATTAATTCTCATTGTCGAAACCAAGAAATGTGTTTTTAAAAAATAATAAAAATGAAAAGATTGGCATTTTTTTATGTCCAATTTAAAAAGAAAAATTATTTTCAATGATAAATATTGGATTAAATGTAAACAATATAATCTAATTACACATTAAAACCAATTATAATGTCAGTATAACTTTATTAATAAATTATCTTAAAAGGTAGTTTTGAATTAAAATGTAGTATTCTAACTATTTAATAAAAATGATCTTTATTAGAAAAATAAATTTTTTTACCCAAAGTAGATTTTGATATATAGATTATAAATAAGAAGTTTATGTTGTCTAATTGGTCATATTTAATTGACCAACACTTTATTTAATATGGGTTCACCATTAAAAGGCACTAAAACCATCTTTTAATAAAATTAGAGTATTTATGCTTAAAATTGAATTAATTCCCATTTTAAGCATTTAGATTTTATTAGATAAATGTAAAGGCATATAAAAAACATGTATAATCATATTTTAGTTATTTTTACCCATTTCTGACTACACAACAACAAGGTGTTAACTAACATTTAAAATTACATTATATTATTATTTTTCAGCATGACTCAACCTTATGTCAAACATTAGATTTCAGAAAAATCCATTGTTGTGTTTCAGGTATTCCATCGAACATAGCATCCCATTTAAAGTAAAATTAATATTTAATTCGAAAATATTAATAAATAATAAAATTGAATGTCCTTTATTTACCTGGGATGTTACACCGTGTCTTTATTTGAAGGAGGTGTTTGAAATATTTTCAGTATTCACCCTCGATAGAGGATAACATGATTTAAGATCAATCATTGAGAATAATAGATCCCAAGAAGATGGTCAAATAAATTAACAATTATTGGAAGGGGTACATGTTCTTCATTGTAATCCCATTAGTTTTGTTGTAATAATTGAATAGTCACATTAATCTAATCTTCTTCTTCACATAGAGAACATGTTCTCCCCATGGAGACACAATTAATCAGATAAAACTATTTTCTAAAAAATATTTTAGTTGTTTATTTCATTACACAATATCCAAGTTTTCTATTCTATATGGGGTCTTTGAAGTTAGCTTGGAACCAGACCACAACTCAATGTAGAACTCTACCTATCTTTTTAGGGGAGGTCCAGGTAACTCCCTAGTAAATACGTCAATGTATTCCCAAACAATGTGTACATTTTCTATTTGTATACTTTCTTTTCCATTGTCATATTCACCAATGATTTCCATAATTAATGTTAGGGGTGGTGGTTTTTGAAAAGGATATGGATGAGATATATAATGGGAAAAAATACCTTAAGGTATCATTGAATCATTTTTAAGGAGATTGTGTTTATTAACAAAGAGGACCTCCAAGTTGTGTTTGTGGAAAAAATAGACCACCGTGTAAAACGTTATTGAAGAGGGGGATTACATAGTGATTTGTTGGGTGCAAGAGATGTTTTTGGATGTCCATGTTTGATAGAAGAACCTCGAAAAAGTAATGTACAATTTGGAGGTGAAACAAGAACAGAAGATACAAGGTGGTTCCATTTTCTAGTGTTTTCTAATTTTTTGGTCCTGAAAATAATAAAATGGAGAGTTGTGTTTTTGGAAAAGGATGTGTCCAGAAAATTAGAGTGGTGAGGGAAGAAGAATGTGGTGTGTAAAATATTAGCATACTGCAAGAAATAGTGACATTAATTTTTTCGTGCAAGAAGTCATTTGAGATCTGAAGCTCAAAAATTGGGCAAGGAATGAGGTGTGCACAAAATTAGAGAGGTTCATGAAAAAGAAAGTGGTGCATGATATAATGGCATGGGGCACAAAATAAATGAATTGAGTTTTTTTCCGCAAGATGTGTTTCAATATCAGAATCTCAAAAATTTGAAAAGGCAAGAGGCACACAATAAATTTGAGCATTTCTCTTTATGAGGTGTTTTACGGAAGATGTGTTATTTGCTCTCAAAAAGGATTATGTGTAGAAAGTGGTTTTTTCGCATAGGGGTCGATTTTTCCTAAAAATATTAAGTGAAACCCCTCTTTAATATGTTATAGATTTAGATATTATCCAAGCTCTGGCATGAGAAATTGGAATACACAAGGATGTTGCACGTAAACGTCATGTCTTCACGTAAAGTTATGTTTTTTCCTGTAAGGTTCCGGTTGCACATAAAGAGGTTGTTGCATTTAAATCTTAGGTTTCATGTAAAAGAGTTGTTTGTGTGTAAAAAAATTTACATGTAAAATATGGTTGTTCCATGTAAAAGATTTGGTTCTGTGTAAAAGTGGTGTTGTGTGAAAAGTGTATTCCACACAAAAGTAGGGAATTACACTCAAGGCCTTGTGAAGGCTGCGCATAAAAATTAGAGTTTCTCGATACACCTGGTGAAAAGTGAGATTCATATGTGGGTGAATGTTGGACATCAACAAATTATCAATCAATGGTTTGTGATCCAGAATTCATTAGAGATAATTAAGAGACCTACAAGTCTATAAATATGGATTGGATAATTTCTCGAGTAGTGTGTGTAGGAAGAGGAAGAATATTGTCCTTTCTACCAACAGTGATCCATTTTGAGAGAGGCACAGAGTGAACCTTGGGAAAGTTTTGAGCTGACCCTAAACATTGTAAAGGCAGTGAACCATGTCATAGAAGTGATCCAGCCCGACCATTGTAAATTAGCAGTGTGCTTTAGTGGATTTGGTATTGTGACATGTCATCATTGAATGCTCATTGGAGGTTGCCCAGTAAGGGTGAACCAAGTAAAAATAAATGTGTATGCTGGCTAGCTTCCCTGCATTGCATCCAAATCATCATTTTTAGATAAATAAAGAGTGAACAAGATAAGAATTAATATCATAAGACAAATCAATGTTACCCTGATTATATATAGATCATGATCAAGTGGGGCAGTAATAATTTTTAAATAAAATATCCATACCCTGATTCACCTTCTATCATGATATCAAGGCCCCTTTTAGTCCTAACAAATGGAATCAGAGGGAAGGTTTCCTTTACCAGATTTATTTTCTCTAACAATGTTTTGTTGATTTGTGTGGCTAAAGATTCAGTCATCTCTTATCTTAGAGTGTGATGGCAAAGGAAAAAATATCAATGAATAATCATGAGTCAAATCTTATTCCTCAATGTGAATGTTTTTATGGAAAATGTGTGATTCAAATAAAAGAATCAAGCATATTGAAGAAGGATTTCCTGGATGAATCTAATAGGGAAAAGATTAATTCACTCAATAATGATATTGGGACGAGTGAAGGACTTGAAAATCAATGTGATAATGAAATCAATGATGATGATGAAGTATCAAGAAGTATGCCACTAGTAGATGATGTTAATATGACAAAGAAATTAGATAGGAAATTGGATGAAGATGTTAAATCTAATGATATCTAGATCCGAGTACTAGAAATTGTGGTCAACAAGTTAAGAGGATTAAATAAAAGACTTATTGAAATGGCTACTGATTTGATGGAGAATAATGAATCTCATTATGAAGACCTACAAAATATGTACATGAATAAATGGGAACAAAAGGATTATGAAAATATATAGAATCACAAGTCAGATGAAGTTCAGAATATGAAATCTAGAAATGATGATATTGATACACAGTTGTCTGAACAAGTTTGGAAAAATCAAAGGCTACAATAAGGGAATCAATTCTATTCTGATTCTATTGCTAAAGATAAATTGAAAATAAACAAGTAAAGTTATATGGTAGATATGCTCACATGAGATCTGGATGATGAGATGAATAGCGAGAAGAATCTCAAAACAGAGTTCAATGCTCCACATGAATTAAGAGATAAAAATATTCAGAAACTAGAGGAAGAGATAGAATCAATCACAATTTAAAAGGATAAATCTAATTCCAGAGACAATCCCATGTAGAAGGATTCCATACAATTACTATTTTATAATCCATATACAGGTGATGATGAAATAATAGCTAAATATTCTACTTCAGAGGATAAGCATGAAAGGATTGAATCATCCCAAATGGAATCCATTTTTATAAAATCTGGAATTGGATATTATGATCCACTTTTATGTGTGATAGGAAAAGAGCAATGAAAATATCCAGAGATAAAAATAACCTTGTAGGTGCTGGGGATAGACCTAAATGGATTTTATAAGAAGTAATGACAACATGCGCTATTTTTCTGGAATTCATGTTCATACCACAAGATTCTTTTCAGAGGCATAGGAAAAAATTTTGAGATGGGAAAATAGAAACTATACTAAATCTTCGAATAAAAATAAGAATCATGAGAAATAAGAGAAAGGAGTCTCTTAGAGGAAAACAGTAATTATATGCTATTACTATGGAATAATGGGACACACCATGAGTATGATTCAGGAAGATAAGGAGTTCAATTTTTGAGGAAGAACTCAAGCTGCATCAACATATCAATATAGAAATAATAAAATGAAGTATGCCTTTGATGAAAAATGTTGTATTAATTCTAATTTTTGGCCTTTGGAAAGACATTGCAGTAAGTAGAATATATGAAAGGAAAAGGAACACGAAAAGGGATTCTCGATTCCATAGGTGAATGGGATGAATTTCTTCTCTAGAAGATCTACTCGATAACAACTTTTTTGGAGAGAATGTGAGCAAACCTAGAAGATTTGTAACAAACCGATATTTTATGATAAATATTCTTCTTAATTTATTTGATATCATGCATTTTATGTTACAACAAGATTATTGTGTGCTATACGCAACACCATATTATCTTGCAGTATACGCAACACTATTATTAGATTGTATTACACACTGTATCAAGTTCGTTTGATAATAGTCATTCAACTCAACATTGTGTGTATATATATATATAAATATTCAATGTCTATATAAAAAATGGTTGGATTCTATTATAATAAAACAATAAAGGTGTCTTTCACAACACGAAAACTTATCTTGGCTTACATTACACGCAATCGTGACCATCATCGATAGCGTGTGTTGTACGCAATACCGAGTTTCACTAAACAACTATATGCTATTAAAATATTATTAAAACTAGCAGTTATGAATAGTAATAACCACTTTTTGAAATTTTGTAAATTTTATATTTCAAAATGGACATCATTTTTGGATTTGGAATATTGAAATTAGCCTAGGGTGAAATTTTGGTATTTTTCTGAAAACTTTCAATTTTTGATGAATATTGAAAACAATGGGTTAATATTTTAACATTGAATTCTTATTTAAATATTTATTTATTTTATTTAATATCATTTTAGGTCAAAATTTATACATAATACTTATATAAGTTCAAAGTAATTCATTGGAGTCATTTTATAATAGTTTTAGATATATAAAAATTTTATTGATCATTTCAGCGTCTTTTACACATCTCCTAGGAGAATTTGTAAATTTAAATAAAACAAAATTTTAACACTTCTGTGAATGGAATTTCAAAAATCCAAGAGAAACGATTGATGTCAATAAGTAAAATGTTGTTCAATGGGATGAAAATAATTTTTGGTGAATAGTAACTTTTTACTTTTATTTACCGAGGTTAAAAGTAAATAGGTAAATTAAGGGTAAAAATGATATTATTATTACCTTAAAAGATGTCCTAATTCTATTGGATAATTGTAATTCGACCAAAACCAACCTTAGGAATAACATATGACCATTTAGGCCCACTTGAATTAGATTAGGAAATTTATTATTAATTTATTTAAAGAAGGGTTAAAATAGTTAAAATCAAAGTTTAATAAGTAAATCATTTTTAATATAGGGTTATACAGAAGATAAATTCGACTATAAAAAATCATTATAAATCTAAAAATATTTCCTACATAATTGTATTTTATTTTTAATTTTTAGACTATAAATAATTTAATTTATTTCTGACACAATGATGATGCATTAATTATATTATTAATGAAATATTGACATAATTGATGTTATAAATACCAAATTAAATTTAATTTGAGACTTTTTATGAATTAAACTAATTTTATAGGTTAATATGAAATGTTAGTATTGGTTTAATTATCTTTGGTCTAACTAATCATTCTGTTATGATTTTCACAAAAATCAATTACTAAATAGTGTCAAAATTGACATAAAATAGTTTTTTAAAAAAATATTATATTATTAATTGATATTTTATTCCTAAAAATCTAAGGATTGACCAAATGACTTAGATAAGGTTACATATATTAATAATAAACATCATTGGGTTCTTTTTTCTTGTTATAGTAATTTTATCAACTTTATAGTGTAAGAAAACAAGAAGACAAGGTAAGAATAAAATTATTTAAGATAAAGATAAATCTAAATGATAAGGTTAAAATAGAAATATAAACTTGTCTAAATTATATTGGATGAGATTATTTCAACCAATCCCCACATTAGCTTCGAAATAAATCAATTTGGAGCTACTTAAAACCGAATATGACATTATAATAAAATAATATTTTTAATTTTTGCAAAGGTGCCCCTCTCCTCCTCTATAAAAGGGCACCTTCTCCCTCTCTACCTCACACCACTTTGAGACTTCAAGCTCGGCCAACCCCTGAAATTTTTTCCTCTCCACATCCCTAGGAATATCCTAGGGGTCCTGGTCTTCTTTAACGACCAATTTTAGTGCCCTAAGAGGAGGTCTCGAAGAGGTGCTTCAAAGAAGAGGTAATGTCCGTTACCAATTCATTCAACATTATTTATTCTTCCACTTCATCTTCTTTAGTTTTTTTATTATGAAGTAATAACATCAGTATCACTAATATAATTATATGTTATTATAAGTATGAAACAACTCTATTTCACCATCGATCCATCCTACGGAAAACGAAATCACCGCGAGTGCGTACGTACGAAATACCGTCTCCACGCCGTGGTGAAATCTATTTTCCACCACCACCTTACTTGGATGGCTATAATGGTGTAAATAATTACTATATATAATTATTGTAAAGTGTTATTGATTCAGAAATAGTATAAATACACTCCAATACAATTCCATGATCATGGGAATGATATCATCGCTCGTGCGTACGTATAAAATAACGTCTCCATGATGTGATGCGACTCGTTCTACACGATTTTACTTGCATAATGATTACATAAATGAATTTAGTGAATAAATATACACTAATACCATTCTGGAAATTAGGTATCTTTAACCTAAAAAGAATAATAAGAATTTGTTCGACAAAACACGCATAAGAACAAAAAGTAATAAACACCCAAATAACAACTAACAATGAAATATTACTAATAATAAGCTAAGAATATGATGATATATGATATAATAAAAATAATTATGATTCTAGAATAAGTAAATAACATTATTTAAATCATTATAAAAGAGTTTTAGACACTTATGAAGAAAATTAGAACTAAGGTAAAGGAAAATATCACAATCTCATTTTTATCCGAGATTGTTTATACTTTGGTATTTACTGGTGTGTATTTTATCATCCACATCCATGTTTCCACAATATTTAATATTATTTTCATCCACGTACAATTTTTTAAATCCAATTTTACCCTTCGGTGAGTTGTTAGTATAAGATATGAAAGGAATCTTTTGTCGTTTTTTATACGAGGTACTTTTTGACTTTTCTAGCCAAAGTATGGGAAGAATGTTTTTTAACTTATACGGCATGAATGGATTTTCAAAACATAATTTCCAAAAAACATCCTTTAAGTGTTTTCAATTTTATTTTTAATCAACTTTTTTAAGTTTAAAATTGTATGACATGTTATGAAAGGAAAAAATGCTTTTGAAGTAGAAAAAATATTTTCCTCAAAATTGGAGTTCAAGTGTTTTGTCAAAATTATTTTCCATATAAGATAATATAGGTTTCTATTTATATCCCTATTATTACATTGATTCTATTATGTTGTGATGGAATTATTTTTATGAATTAATTTATCTTATAGGAATTGTTTTATGATGTCACGATGTTTAAGAATACCATTTTATTACTTGGGTTATGCAATGATGTATGATTTTTTGGTTTTGTGGCACACATAATAATGGTATCATTATTAGATGGGTGGGACCTATATCTCCCTCAAATGCATTGGGTAAAGATTTATATCTCATGAGGTAGACATGGATGGAACGATAGGTTCAACCGGTTCAGTGAAACATGACTAAAATGAGGAATGATATCAGTTCAAAAATGGACTTTGTCCACAAAGATAGTTTTGGGAATGAGTCTTGACTAATAAGAAATGATTCTCTATGATTATGTGTGTATCCCACAAATCATCATGTTTTAAGATATGATTATTGTGATTACATTTAACTACCATGATTTATCTGATGTTATGAAATAATGATCTCTTTTGTAGGGTAAGATTTCCAAAATGTTATGTTCTTATGAATATGACGTGATTGATAGCTCTTTTCTTTACAATTAAGGAGAATTTGGGCTCACCATTTTTATGTTTTATTTTTCCCCCGGATTAAAAGAACAATTTTAGGTAAGGAAACAAAAAGGGGAGAATCGTTATGGGAGATGTTGAAGACTTTCAACATGATTAGAAGTTTATATTACAAGTTTCCAAAGACACTAAAATTTTACGGTCCTTGTGTCTCTGTTTTTGTTATGTATTAGATATTCAAAAAAAGTAATGTAATGTCCATGTACGTCAAACTTATGACCTCTACAGTTGATATCAGAGGAAAGGTTTAGTAAACCATTGGAAACTAGGATGTGAAAACGTTAGTGAGATCCCTAGAGATATTTCTAAGGTATGTCTAGGGATGTTCCTAAGGATAAGTATACGTATAGGATATAGTCATAGAACTATAGTAACAATCTTAGAATTTAACCTAAGATGTTAGATATTAATGGTACTGCCATTTTATTATGTTGTTTTCCCTAACATGATTTTTGCCTCTCACACTATTCTTTTTGGGTTTTAGACGATGGATGGAACCCGAAAGAACTGTGTTAATCAATGTAATGGACAATGCAATGATTGTCCTCCTGACCAAACCAATGTTATGGGAGATGGAGTGCAAAATCTTATTTCTCTACTTATACAAGCTATGAATCATTCTAAACTTCCAAATGAGTAGAGAATGGAACAATATTCTATTGAGTCCTTCATGAGGCAACGTCCACCTTCTTTCAGTGGGTCATCTGATCCACTTGTTACTGAATAATGGATCAGTACCACTGAAAACATATTTTCAGTTCTTCAATGTTCTGAACATGATAAACTCATCATAGAAGTATATCGTTTGGAAGGTAATGCTGACCAATGGTGTAATCTTATCAAGAATATGAGGCCAATAGATGAAATGGAGTCCATGGAATGGGACGATTTCAATAACTTATTTTTCAGTAAGTACTTCCCTCGTATTAATCGAACAAATATAGAGAAGGAGTTTCATGAACTAAAGAAAAATGATGATGAATCTATTGGTTTATACGAAGCGAATTTTACAAGGCTTGCAAGGTATGCATCTGGCTTTATCATCCAACCTGAATGTAAAATTGATCGATTTTTCAGTGGCTTAAAACCAAATCATCGAAGGGCATTAGCTATAAGAGAATTCAGTAGCTATAATGAAATTGTGCATTGTGCTCTCAAGGTTGAAATGGATGTTGGTGTTACAAATCCATCTCATGGTTTTGACAAGAAACGAAAGATGGAGTTCATGGAGAAATCTGAGAATAATGGTGAAAAGAAGATGAATGTTTCCTTATGCCCAAAGTGTGGAAAGAATCATGGTGGAGATTGTTTTAAAGGGACTAGAAAATGTTTTAAGTGTGGAAAAGAAGGTCATTGAGCTGCTGAGAGTCGAAGTAATTGAAAAAGGGTTGCTAATGATGTGAATAATGAAAAGACTGTAGAGAACACACCACCAACACTTCAATGCTTCAAGTGCAAGGAAATGGGGCATTATGCAAATAAATTCCCTAATCCACGGGTTAATGATGATCAACGCGAGCAACCTCTTAGGGAAAAGGATAAAGGGAAGTCTCATGTGATCACCATTTGTGATGTTGAGTATGAAAATGAAGTTGTGTAATGATTAAGTGTTTATGTAATGGGATTCCAAAATAATGTTGTATACAGTATCATGGAATATTGGAATATTTATGTATTGGTCTATTGGGGTTTTCACTAATTCTATGGTACCGGTAACCATGGAAAGTGATTGAGATATTTTTTGAAAAAAAGTTGATATGCACATAATGAAGGGATAAAGAGAAAATGAAATGATTAACTGTATTCATGAGATCATGACTGATATAAGGTAATAATTATATCATGGTTTGAGTATATATAATTTTGGGATTTTGTTATGTGGAAAGAGTTAACTTTTGACAACACTCATTTTTTCACTAAGATTTAATGGGTATCATTTTTCAAAAGAATACATGATTAAGGCCTTCGAATGTTTGGAATGTGACCAACAAGACATATCTTAGGATATATGGGGATCAATGATGGTATTAAAATGCTTGTTATATGAAATTTCTGGTAATCGTCTTCACTATAATATGAGAATAGACTGCAATATTATGGATAAGCCTAAATATTGGAATGGATTATGTTGGACCTAATTTAGTA
The DNA here is from genome assembly GCA_963277665.1 of Viscum album. Taxonomy (NCBI): domain Eukaryota; kingdom Viridiplantae; phylum Streptophyta; class Magnoliopsida; order Santalales; family Viscaceae; genus Viscum; species Viscum album. The sequence continues at coordinate 1,902,667,811 of OY728152.1, read as the reverse complement.
TTGTTTAAGGATAGAACTTTTTTCAATATTATTAATGGGATGTTATAGTAATGTAGTTTCAGAAAAAAGGACAACCTACAGGACGGGCGATAGCCCATGGCGTCAGACAAGGCTTTGGGAATCAAACCCACAACCAAAGTGAGACTGGCCTTTATCACACACCACTGGCCTACAGGAAGTCCCTGGTTAGTATAAACTAGTTTTATTTTATTATGTTATATGATATATGAAGTATAAGTTCATTTTTTGAATTGTATACGATTAACCTCACCATAAATGAACTTATGTATATTTGATAACTTTTGCTAACCTTTTGTTTGAAACTAATGGAATGAACCTTCATTCTATCACATGATCTGTTAACACTCCACGAATAACAAATTCAACTTCATTTCATTAAGATATGAAGTGGAAATTGTTCAAAGAAAGAACAACAATGAGATTGTACCAAAATCAAGTAAGTATTTCTTCTAATTCAAAATTTTCAACTATAGAGAAATGATATTGAAAACCAAAAATGTTTTCCTAGTGATCTTATATCCGATTAACCAGATGGTACCCTAGATCATCACAAATTTATGGCTTTGTGATTGTTGGATTTTTCATAGCCATATTTTCTACCACTCTCCATCAGAACATGACAGTTAAATTTATCTTCCATATCTATATTTTCACCTATGTTCTCCTATGTGGAAACCCAGTGATTAGTTAATTTGTGTAACCGTTACATTTCATAATTTAGTTTTTAATGTTATGTTTTGGTATTTCATTTTACGATGTGGGTCTCAATTAAGGAAACATTCATGTAGAAAACAATGTATAACCCCGACGAATTTTGAGGGTGAAATTCATTTTAAGGGGGGTAGAATGTAACAACCTGATATTTTATGATAAGTATTATTTTTAATTTATTTTATGTCATGTGTTTTAGGCTACAACAAGATTATCGTGTGCTATACGCAACACAATATTAGCTTGCAGTATACACAACACTATTCTTAGATTGTATTACACACAATTTCATGTTTGTTGGATAATAGTCATTCTACTCAATAATATGTATATATTTATATATTCAATGTAAAAATGAAAAATTATTGGATTCTGTTATAATGAAACAACAAAGGAGTCTTACACAACACACAACCTTATCTTGGCTTGCATTACATGCAATCGTGACCTTCCTCGATAGCGTGTGTTGTACGCAATACCGAGATTCACTAAAAAACGATATGCTATAAAAATATTATTAAAACTAGCCATTATGAATTGTAATAACCACTTTTTGAAATTTTGGAAATTTCATCTTTCAAAATGGACTTCATTTTTGGATTCTGAATATAGAAATTATCCTAGGGTGAAATTTCTGTATTTTTCTGAAAATTTTCAATTTTTGATGAATAGTGAAAACACTAGGTGACTATTTAAAAACCAACTTTTTATTTAAATAATTATTTATTTTATTTAATTTAATTTTATGTCAAAATTGATACATAATACTTATATAAGTTAAAATTATTTAATTGGAGTCATTTTATATTAATTTTAGATATATAAAAATTTTATTGAACTTTTCACCGTCTTTTACCCTCCTCCTAGGAGAATTTTCAAATTTACATAAAACTTAATTTTACAGCTTCTGTGAATGGAATATCAAAAATCAGAGAGAAATGGTTGATTTCAGTAAGTAAAATGTGGTTCAATGAGATGAAAATAATTTATGGTTAATAGTAACTTTTTACTTTTATTTACCATGGTTAAAAGTAAATAGGGTAATTAAGGGTAAAAATTATATTAATATTACCCTAACACATGTCCTAATTATTTTAGATAAGTGTAATTATACAATAAAAACCTTAGGAATAAAATATGACCATTTAGGCCCACTTGGATTAGATTAGGACTTTTATTATTAATTTATTTAAAGAAGGGTTAAAATAGATAAAATCCATGTTTAATAAGTGAATCATTTTTAATATAGGGATATACATAAGGTAAATTCAACTATAAATATTCATTAGAAATATAAACGTATTTCCTATATAATGGTATTTTATTTTTAATTTTTAGACTTTATATAATTTAATTTATTAATGACACAATGATGATGTAGTAATTATATTATTAATGAAATATTGACATAATTGATGTTATAAATTCCCAAATAAATAAAATTTTAGACTTTTTATAAATTACACTGATTTTATAGGTTAATAGGACTTGTTAGTATTGATTTAATTAACTTTTTTAGAACTAATCATTCTGTTATGATTTTTACAAAAATCAATTACTAAATAGTGTCAAAATTGACATAAAATAGTTTTTAAAACAAATAATATATTATTAATTGATATTTTATTTTCTAAAAATCTAATGTTCGGCCAAATTACTTAGATAATGTTATATATACTAATAATAATCAACTTGGGGTTCCTTTGGATTGTTATAGTAAGTTTATTAACTTTATAGTGTAAGAAAACAAGAAGACAAGGTAAGAGTAAAATTATTTAACTTAAAGTTAAATATAAATGATAAGGTTAAAATAGAAACCTAAACTTGTCTAAATTCTAGTGGATGAGAGGATACTGACCCATCCTCACATTATCTTCGAAATAAATCAATTTGGAGCTATTTAAAACCAAATATGACATTATAATAAAATAATATTTTTAGTTTTTCTAAAGGTGCCCCTCTCCTCCCTTATAAAACAGAACCTCCTCCCTCTCTTCCTCACACCACTTTGAGCCTTCATGCTCGGCCAAACCCAGCCAATTTCTACTCTAAACTTCCCTAGAGACATCCTAGAGGTCCTGGTCTTCTTCAACAACAAAATTTAGTGCCCGAAGAGGAGGTCTCAAAGAGGCGCTTCAAAGAAGAGGTAATGTCTGTTACCAATTCATTCAAATTTATTTATTATTCCACTTCTTCTTCTTTATTTGTTTCATTATGAAGTAATAACATCAGTATCAATCATATTCTGATATGTTATTATAAGTATTAAAAAACTCTATTTCACCCTTATCCATCCTACGGAAAACGGAATCACCACGCGTGTGTACGTATGGAATATTGTCTACATGCCTTGGTGAAATATATTTTTCACAACCACCTTACTTGGATGGGTATAATGATGTGAATAATAACTATATATAATTATTTTAAAGTGGTATTGATTCTGAAAAAGTATACATACACTCCAATACAATTCCACGATCATGGGAGTGATATCATCGCTCGTGCGTACGTACGGAATACCATCTCCAAGATGTGATGTGACTCGTTCTACATGATTTTCCTTGAATAATGATTAAATAAATGAATTTAGTGAATAAATATAAACTAATAACATTCTATAAATGAGGTATCTTTATCCTAAAAAGGATAATATGAGTTTATTCGACAAAACACGCATAAGAACAAAAAAGTAATAAACACCCGAATAACAAGTTGCAATGAAATATAACTAATAATAATCTATGAATATGACCATATATGATATCATAAAAATAAGTATGATTCTGTAATAAGTCAATAACATTATTTAAATCATTATACAAGAGGTTCAGACACTTATGAAGAAAATCGGACCTAAGGTAAGGGAAAATATCACAATCTCATTTTTATCCGAGATTGTTTATACTTTCCTATTTACTGGGTTGTATTTTTTTCATCCACATCCATGTTTCCTCAATATGTAATATTATTTCTATCCAACTACAATTTTTAAAATCCAATTTTACCCTTTGGTGTGTTTTTAATAAAAGATATGAAAGGAATCCTTTGTCGTTTTTCTTACGAGGTACTTTTTGACTTTTCCAGCCAAAGTACGGGAAGAATGTTTTTTAACTTATAGGCATGAATGGATTTTTAAAACATTATTTCCACGAAGATTCCTTTACAAGATTTCTTGTTTATTTTTAATCAACTTCAATTATTATATAATTGTATGACATGTTAAGAAAGGAAAAATGTTTTTGAAGTAGAAAGGATATTTTCTTCAAGAATGGAGTTCAAGTGTTTTATAAAAATTATTTTACATATAATATAATATAGGGTTCTGTTTCTATCCCTATTATTACATTGATTCGATTATGTTGTGATTGAATTATTTTTATGAATTCCTTTATTTTATATGAATTGCTATATTATGTCACGATGTCTAAGAATCCCATTTTATTACATGGGTAATGCAATGATGTATGATTTTTTATTTTGTGGAACACATAAAAATGGTATCGTTATGAGATGTATGGGACCTATATCTCCCTCCAATGCATTGGTTAAAGATTTATATCTCATGAGATAGACATGGCTGGAATGTCAGGTTAAACTGGTTCAGTGAAACAGGACTGAAACGGAGAATGAACTCGGTTCCGAAATGGACTTTGTCCAATAAGATAGTCTTGGCAATGAGTCTTGACTAGTAAGAAATGATTCTCTATGATTATGTGTGTATGCCAAAAAACATCATGTTTTAAGTTATGATTATTGTGATTACATTTCACTACCATGATTTATCCCATGTTATGAAATTATGATCTCTTTTGCAGGGTAAGATTTCCAAAATGTTATGTTCTTAGGAATATGATGTGAATGATATTTCTTTTTTACCCTTTCTGAGCATTTGAGCGCACCCTTTTTATGTTTTCATTTCCCCAAGATTAAAAGAATGTTTTTAGGTAAGGGAAAAAAGGAAAGAATCGTTATGGGAGATGTTTAAGATAATTCAACATGGTTAGAAGTTTATATTCCATGTTTCAAAAGACACTAAACTATTATGGTCCTTGTCTATCAGTTTTTGTTATGTATTAGATATTCCAAAAAATTAATGTAATGTCCATGTACGTTAGGATTCGGGCCTCTATAAGATTAATGGACGATCTACTCTAGTTGTGAGTAAAAATAATCATCATTCAGTGGAGCACTCACCACTAGTGAAAAATAGTGTGGTGACTCAGATATCTAATTAAAGAATGATGAAATAACAATGTATTGAAAACCTATCTGGTCATGTGCTAAGGAGAGAAGTGGAGGAAAGAGGAAGATCCCTACAATGGTGGATGAATTAAGGGAATATGAAAAGTAAAGTTATTTTTACTCAGAGAATAAATCTAGGGATGTGGCATATTAGTGAAACATCAACAAGTGAAATGTTTACTAGTGGGTTTAATCCACAAAGTGTGGAAATGGCCAGACATGCAAAATCTACATATCAAAAAAAGAATAATCATGTAGGTAATGAATGCCTAGTCATATGGCCAGAATAGTAGATGTTGGCCAGCTAGTTGGAGTAGGCAAGGAAGGAGTGTGACACTCTGCATGAAAGAATCAAACTGTTGACCCATCAGTATCAACTGTAATTCTCATCTTGAGGATTCTTTAATTACCAAAAACCCTCCAGATATAAATTCTATTAACTGATGATTCATGTGTTTCTGGTTTTAGAGGGATACGATCCAAGGGTAAGTGGCATCTAAAGATGAAAAGTGGAGAAGTGATATGCTTTAAAATTTCAACTGATTCCAATAAATTACAAGTGCTAAAGAATAAATCTGGATGAATTCCATGAACATAGTTAATTTTATATGGTTTTATGAGGTAGGTGAAAGTAATTGAGCACCACAAACAGTGATTGTGTTGCTAAATTTATCTCTTGTTTCCTATACTGAGTTTCAACTTAGTAGGCTTTGAGGTTTTGATGAAGGCTCATTACTAATTCATGAATTCTCCCAATGATAATTTTGTTTGCATAAGGTAGTTGGTGAAGTTTCTTAAACATTCAATCATAGGTGAAAAATGATGCCGGAGTAGAAGAATATTTATTGGTCTAAATAATAGGTCTTGTAACTGGAAGATATGAACATCATAGGGGGTGCATTCTACCTCACAATCAGATTAAATTTCTTAAATGGATATGATGGATGATGAAATTTCATAATAATAGAATTATAAAAAATTTTATATATCACAAATGATATCAGATTCAATAAGTGCTATTACACAATGGTTCCATTGTTCAATTATGTCACAAATGGTTGTGTTATATATAAAGAGAAGAGGATATCATAAGGAGTCTACATTGCAACAGAAGTTATCTCAATGAAATAAATTAATGATCGAGTGGTTCTAAGTTGCATTAAATATATATCCTTTTGAGTCATTACCATGTTCAAATGGTACTTGTAAGTTGTCTGTTGAGAGAGGAAGAATTTCATTGAAGCAAAAACAATCATGTATTTGAGGATTATTTAAATTGTTTTATCATTGTGGTTTCAGATTACTATTTTTAGGATACCAAGAAGCTGTGAGATAATATTAACAATGGTTTAACAAGATGATGAGAAAAAAAAGTTGAAATAAATGGAATGACGCAGTGGAAAGATACATGTTGATAGTTATGAAGTGTTAAGAGACTAAGGGGGATAAAAAGTGGAAAATTATGATGCCGAAGACAATACAAAAAAATGATCAAGATGAAGTCAAGTCTATATCTCCAAAGTTTCCAAAGAGTTGAGATGAAATTGACAAGTGGAGTTTCATTTGTGATCTGATGGTTCCAGTCTAGTCATAGAAGATGGTAACTCTAAAACAAGCATGATACTTATCACATATAAAGACAAAATATTTTGATGATGAAATAGATGATGAGAATTGGATTCATGCTAGGAATAATGCTCCTAACAAGTTGTGAATAATTAAACAGGGTAAAGTATTTTGAGGCTGATAGATAAGATGGTGAAGTTTTCCAAATAAAATCATGAGAAGTATGCAATGATACTCCCATACAGTGGATATCGATGTCGATGAGATTTATGAACCTATGTAATGGTAGGAGACAATCAGATTATTTATGTCTATTGCAATGCAATGGACATTCAGAGTGTTCTATATACATGTCATGTCTGCATTTTTGATTGGGGTTCATGAAGAAGAATTTGATATTGGGAAGAAAGAAGAGCATGATATTAATTGCTAGATCTATTTTTTAAGATGATCTATTTTCAGGATAGAGGAATTAATTGCAATATGTGTGTCAATAATGATTGGAATCAAAAGATGTTGGTTCTAGTATATTTTGAAGATATAATCATTAAAGGATCTGATGAAGCATAGTGCAAGATGTTTTATGAAATTTGAAATGGCTGTGTTTAAGAAGGTTTTGGAATGGATAATTCTAGCAAGATGAGAATTCCGATTGCTACCTAGATGATGCAATCAGGGCATATATAGATACAGATTAGGATAGATTATCATATGATTAGAAATCAATATCGATAGGTGACTTCTATCTTGGTAGTTTGTGTATTTCTTGGCTGAGCCAGAAACAAGACTATATTTAATTGAGCATCGTAGAAGATGAGTATATTGCAGCCACACATGCATACATGTATTTATTGTGGATGAAGTAGCAGATTGATGATGTGAGAGCGGTAGTGTAGTATCCGATTAGAATTCAGTATGATAACGAATGTGTTATGAATCAAAAAAATACAGTCCATCATTAAAGGACAAAGAACATTGAGATTATATATCATTTAATCAAACAGAAGGCGGAACAAGAAATCGTGAGGTTTGTGTATCTACCTGTAGAACACTATGTTTCAGACATTTGGATGAAGGAGTTACCCAAGGAAACTTTTGAGAGGCATAGACTGGCTCTAGGAGTCCAGTCAACTCCCCGCACATGAAAAAGTATGTATGTGGGAAACCCAACTCTCTCATATGTATAGTCTATTTCCATACTATACTAATATGTGATCTCTACTCTATTGAAAACCACAAAGGAGTGACCATTGGTTTCCTTGAAAAATGGGGAGAAAGAGTGACTCCTAAAGGGGGAGAAATTGTGTCAAACGAAGGGAGACAATGACTTTTTCAAAGACACAGGGAGAAGCTCACAAGTGGAGAAACAAGATAGGGGAGAGTAATGAGATATGGGGAGAGTTTTAAATCCGACAATGCTATATTTGATTGATCAAATAGTAGATATCACAATAGTTGAGGATCGCGATTAAAGGAGAAGAGTGATGTTGGAATTGTGTGAGAAGGTTTCCAGTGATTCACAATTGTTAGCCGTTTATCAATTGATATCATTTTGGTATCAACAATTTTTTTCAATAAATGAAGTGTTTCATTGATGAAAATTTCATTTACAATTGTTCCTCATGCTGAGCATTGCTCATATGGGCTTATTGTATGGGTTGAGTGAATCCTCGATCGCTAACTGAATCCCAAGAGGCAAATGATTATTGATGATAGATGGACCTTTGGTGAGGCATGAAAGCGTAGAAAATAATTTATGAGAAGAGTTTTAAACAAACCAAAAGAAAGTGATTTTTGAGAAAAAACCCTATTAAAGCATTTTTTAGGATATTATGTATGTTGACAAAGAGGACCTCCATGTTGTGTTGGTTGACAATGCAGAATATAATGTACAACTTTTTTGACAATGGGGGATAACACTATTATATATGGGGTTCAATATTTGTTGTTTTATATAAATTTTTTATAGAAGAACCACAAAAAAAGAAAGGGACATTCTGGAGGTGGTATAAAAAGAGCAAAAACAAGGTTGTGCCATTTTATAGTTTTTACCAAATGATTTTGCCTAAAAATCAGAAAATGGATCAATGTGGATCAGGGAAAGGTAAGTACGTGCAAAATTAGATGGGAGCACAAAACAAAGTGGTGCGAAAAATATTGGCATGATGTGAAAAATAGTGACCTGATGTTTTTCGGGAAATAAGTGGTTTTAGATCTGATGCTCACAAATTGGAAAAGGCATGAGGTGCACACAAAATTAGAGCAGTGCACAGAAAATAATGGTGTGCACAAAATAAGGGAGTGGTGCAAAAAATATCGGAGTGGAGTTTTTCATAAAAGAGGTGTTTCGAGATCAGAAGCTTGAAAATTTGAAAAGAAAAGAGGTGCGCAAAAAATTGGAGTATTGTGCGAAATGTGGTGTTGTACGGAAGATGTGTTTTTCACGCCCAAAAATGATTACGCGCGGATGGAGGGTTTTTCGGTGTCGGGGTAGATTTTACCAATAAATATGAATTGACCCACTATTTATAAAAAATCTCCAGACATAGAGTATCTGAGCTCTAGCAGTGAAATTGGAATACGTAAGGGAGTTGTGTGTAAACGTCATGTTTTTTAATAATGTCAAGAGGTTGTGAGTAATGTTCCAGTTGAATGTAATGAGAAGGTTGCACATAAAAGAGTTATTTGAACATAAATAGAAATTAGTGAATAAAAGAAGGTTGTTGCACTTAAAAGAGTTTGTTGTGCATAAAAGAGGTGTTCCACCAAAAGTGTATTCTACACAAAATCATGGAATTACCAACAAGCCCCAGTGAAGGCTACACGTAAAAATTAGAGTTTCCTAGTACACCTTGTGTAATGGGAGATTCATCTGCATGTGAATATTAACATCAACAATGAATCTACCAACAGTTAAGTATGCCGAATTCATTATTGATAATTAAGAGACCTATAGGTCTATAATCATTGACTTGATTATTTCCATAGTAGTGATCGAAGGAAGTGGAAGATGGTTATCCTTTCAACCAGTAGTGAGTCAGTGGATGAGAGACACGAAGTGATCCTTGGGAAAGTAGTGAGATAACCCTAAACATTTTAAAGGTAGTAAGACTGGGCATAGATGTGATCTAGCATAGAAATTTTTAAATTGGTAGTGAGCTTCAGTTTATTTGGTACAGTGGCATGTCGTTTTTGTATGCTCCTTGGACATAGCCTAGTGAGGGTGAAACAAGTATAAATCATTGCGTCTTCCTGTTTGATTTACAGGATTGCATTCAAAATATCATTATCAGATAAATAAGGAATGAAAACTATTACATTAATAACATTAGATCAATCAAAGTGACTCTTATAATATATAGGTCAAGATCTAGTGGGGAGGAAGAATTTTGAAATATACCATGATTCACCCCTACCCTCTCAAGGTATCTAGGCCCCATTTGGTCATGACAATACATATCCTTTTAAAGCAATTGTAGGATGCCCATTAAAGACTATTGAGATTTCATATCTTCTTCAGTTTATCATAGAATTATAATTTGACATCTAGTCCATCCCCTGTTTTGTGTCGAATTACAACATGGGAAAGACTACTAGATTTTTGATGATATTGTGTTCAATAAAGTAAATACTAGAGTTTATATACAATGTTGACTCGTTAATAATCTATCCATGAGTTTTGGTAGAATACCCAAATTGTAATAGTTTTGGTATTGATTCTATATTCTTTGAAAACATGGTGGAAATAGAGTAATACATAGAACCCGAATTTAATAAATAACATTCTAGATTTGAGAGAACAACAAGAGTACCCACCACCACATCCTTTGGAGCATCCACTTCTAATATCATGATAGAAAAATCCTGACATTTCTCCCATGTCTTGTTCTGTGTATGATGGTGGTTCCCCGCTATTAACATCAAATTTGAATAGTGATTGGAAATGTTCCCAATCCATCCACACATGAGGCATTGTAATTTAGGATGGGCATGCGCCCTATTCTCTTTGTCGTTAGATATGAGATGTTTACGCTTGAATACATTTTTATAGTTCCTAGAAATATAGAAATATCATCCACACATGTGACATTTCCCACTCGTGAGTGTGTAGTTCCATGAATTATTCTTCCCATATTTGTTACATTTGAAAATTTTCACTTGATTTCCTCCTCTTCCTGGATCAAAGTTACTCTCTTTAATTTTCTCCAATTAACTCTTATTTTAATTCATTCTATGGTACCACTTCATCTCTCCTAACTCTAGGTCAGCCGCCATAATACTTCTCACTATCTCATCGTAGATGTCATATTTTTGTTCGTAATGATTCTTCCATAGTTTGGGAACAACCTTCCTATTAGGATCCATGAAGACATTATAAGTGTAATGAGAACATCTTATAAAGCTCATCTCATAGCTTTCCAAAGATTCATTTTTCTTCTACTTCAGTCTTAGGAATTCCTTCTCCATTTTCATTCGAATTGACTGAGGGAACTATTTTTTTAAAGTGATCCCCATAAAGTATTCCCACTTTATTGAGTCAATATCCAATATTGGCTTCTTTTTAAACTAATTTCCAACATTCATAAGATTCATCTTCTAAGAGGTACACATGAATGGTGAAATTATCTTATTCTAAAAAAAATATTACAAAAAATATATTATCTATAGTGTATATACACTATTCAACAATCAATGGGTGGGTCGATCCACTAAATTAAGGTTGTAGTTGATGCATAATGGAGTCAAAAGCTAGTTATTCCCTTTGAGGTAAGTCTAGTATCTCTACATGATTCATGTTACTTCTCATAACATGAGTCAATGGATTCATCATTCTCATGAGGTTTTCCATTTTGGCTTACATTGAATAGTAATCATCTCCTGGTCCATTATGCTCACTATTTACATTATTCATCCTAATTTTAACTAATTTCTAAAAGAAAAAAAGGATAGTGAGAAAAATTTTTATTTTAAGAATCATATAACTCGATGGTAATTTTTTGTCTTATAACTTCATGCTTAAATGTGATACTCATTGACAAAAACATAATTTTCTATAAATCCTTCATAATGGTTTATAAATATAATGTGATTAACCAAATATGTCCCCAATGAGTGTCAAATTATATGTGTAGTAAGCCCCGTTGGAATGTATGAGGTTACATTGATTTAGGCCTAACAGACATTTTCAGAGTTTTTACACTACAGTATATCTATGCCATAACAACATCCAATTTTTTGTTTCCATATATTGATTTCATTATTTAGAAATCAAGTACTTAATACGTACCCAAAATTACATAATTTTTTCCAATATTAAAAAATTAATACTAGAATATTCTTAATGTTTTAAAATCCTAATTTCTAGAAGTAACTAAAACATCATTTGTTACCAAATATGTCATCTTGTATTTTTATTAAAAAACATTTCATTTACGTTGTACAAATCGAGGATATTTTAATGTTTTTTATGACTTAATAAAGGGTACCTAAAACATGAAAACATAAAAAATATATTCTATTAAACTTAAAAGGATTCATAATGGGATAATATTAAGTAAATTTACATAATCTCACATCTTGCAGACATATATCAAAGAAAATGGTTAGCATAAGGCCTAGTAAGGGAAAGCTAGGGAAATAGTTTATAAGTAAACTTAAGAATTATTGATAGGAACTTGAAGAATATCATAAAGGAATGGGAAAATTAAAAATAGACCTATAATAGTACAAATAAAATGGATCATAATATGAAAGTGTGGGTACAACATTTAATTTAGTCATTCATAATCATATCACTATGTTTATTCACATCAGTTTCATATAAATTTCCAAAGTTATTCTCCAAGGTATTATTAAAATTTTCATCTCTATAGATTAGTTTCTTTTTCCAAAGCATTGGATTGCTATAATGATAGAACTATCATATATATTAAATAATTTTACCCACATAGAAAATAATAATACATTTTATAAATAACCTGTGGTAAATAAATGAAATTGATTTCATATCAAAATCATAACGTGTTTCAAATATTCATAAAAAATATCTTTGTGTAATTTTGAAACAAAATATAAGGAAATTAAGTATCAATTTAGATAATAAATGAAAAAAACAGATCATTCCATAATCTCTTTGATTAACCCTAAGAAAAAATAGGTTTTTTTATTCAATAATGATAAATAATAATATAATTTTCTTAAGAAAAAGGAAAATGTTTATAATAAAATTCTACAACATAATAATATGAAACATGGTTACAGAAAAAATAAAAAAGAGTAGGGAAAAGGGTCTAAAATTAATAAAATAAAACAAAAAAATAATGATATATAATAAAATAATGATATATAATAAAATATAATTATGTACATAGTACACAAATTTAAATGAACTACCACAAAAAAAGGGAATTAGAAAGGAGACGAGAAGTTTAATATTTCCCTTACCATGAAGAGTAACTCCTAAAACACAATGATTGGGACCTTTAATGCTTGAGAACACCTTGGTATGACTACTTGGGAGGTAAAAATATCATATATTATTGGTGATGAAATGGTAATGAAATAAAATGAGACAATTATGTTTGTATTTACAACAAATGTTGAAAAATTGATTGTTAATTTCCTTAAACAACTTGGTTGTGGTAAATAAAAAACCATTATATTTAAAATTGTATTTTATAATTATAATGAAAATATGGATCATATTTTTATTCATTTTATCCAAAATGTTTTAAAAAAATTATATTAACTAATTTTTCCATTAAATGTATTGTTTCTACCTAATATCATTTTTAAGTTAAAATTTCTATTTTAAAGTTTGGATGGTAAATTATATATTTGGAAATTGATTAAAATATATTACAATACATTATATTAATAAAATAACAAAATTTTATTCGTGTATTATGTTTAAATAGTTATTAAATAAATATGATATAATTAATATTTCACTAACACTAATGAAAAACTGAAACTGTATTTTTACAATTCATTGAAAAAATTTTTTTATACAATTATCAAAAATTAATCTCCACATAATATCTAAATTATGATTTCAAAAATTATTTTTATTTTATCATATTAATTATAGAAATATTAAAGCAAAAAAAAATCTTATTTATTAAAAATAATATCTGATTTAAAATGCTTTGTGATATTGAATAGTGAAAATTCAGACACTTGAAAAAATAATATAATTTAATCATTTCTATTTTAATAGGAGGGTTTTAATCATACAATTTCATTAAAATATGTATTAATCATAATATTTACATTTATTATATTAATTACATCTTATTGGAAATGTACTATTTTTAACTCAAAAGTCAATTTATCAAATTTTCAATCATTTTAGAAAAAAACTATTCTGAAAAAAATATTGCTGAAATCAAAATTTTATATAAACAATTTCCTTACACTATAGGTAACAGGATATTTAAAAAATAAACCCTTATAACACCCACATACAAAATAATGGAAAGTTGTGCGATGGTAATAGATTTTTCGGGTGGCATGCATAATATCACCTGAGTGGTAATTTATAATAACATGAACATATCATGTATGTGATTTCATTCAAGAATAATACTTTTAGGCTAATTATGGGCCTGGTAAAGAGGGAATCCTAGTGAAACTACCTCTATATCATGCACTAAAAATGGGATTTGTACAACATAATTCTATTGGTTGAGGCCATTATTTCTCCATTTTATAATAATTATCCATTAACATTTCAATTTATAACCCTAATTAGAATGTTAAAATTATTATTATGTGTACTATTACCAAATATTATATTGAAAAATTGTCTTTTAGCAGTCAAAACATAATGGTAACATTTTAATTTTTACTAACTTCATTATTGTAGAGATATAGTTTAATGATAAAAATATATCACACATTGTTAGGAAATAATTTTCATTTTAAAATTTCTTTTCATTATAAGTTAAAAATACATAATGATAATATCACATATTATAACATTCCCAAAATTCATATTTTTTTACAAAAAATCATACTTTTTTAAACAAACAAAAAAATTGCCACTAAGAAAATTTGTATGTGTGGAATTATGTGATGAATTTTAATTAATGAAGGTTAAATTATAAAGTATTAAAATTAATTCTTTTCCAATAAAACATGTAATATAAATAAAATGACTTTTATTGAAAATAATCATTTTCAATATTAACTCATATAAATTATTTATCCCAAAAAGGTAAATCCTTTTTATGGTAAATAATATTACTGTTTATTATAAATTTGTTATTAATGTTGTCATAATATTTTAGTACATTTTCCAAGGGATTATACTTAATGTAATATAAGATCTCAAACATAAAACAAATTTTATTAGGTATGTAATTTCTTGTCATTATATTAGTGCACATATTTTCTCATCAGAATATGATGAAGAGGTACTCTATATGGTTGAAAGGTAAGATTCAATTCCATAAAAAACATCATGGATAACCATATGATATTGATAAAATATAATGATCAGAAATATTTTTTGTAATAGGATATAGGTAGATCATTAAAATCCTATTATACGTAATAATGACCTATCCAAACATTTTTCCTATATTTCAATCATGACAGTACAATGGTTTCCACATGAAATGTTAAATTTTATTGGTAAAAGTGATTCTTTATTATATCTCTAACATGGTGTATTTCAGGATTTTTATTTGGAAACATCCCAGTAAGAGTTATTATAATTTACACATGTGTATTGCTTTGGTCCAAAAAACAATACTAAGTTTTAATTGGGTAGTGCATTATATTTTATATGATTATTCATTTATTTGAAGTTAAAAAATCAATAATTTATTTTAACAAGAATATTTGGTACTGAATATTTATTTCCACTCAATCATCTTCTCAGTTATTAAAGAAAAAGAAACATATAAAGGATGATGGAGTTAATATGAAATTTCTAATTTTAATTAAGTGTGTTAACTCAAGATTTATCAATCTTTGAAAAAATACCATTTATAATTCATTAAAAATGAAAATAAAGATGATGTATATTTCATCATGGATGATATTGAGAAAGGAGTGGTGGAGTTGGAGTATTATTAATTGAAAAATTAGGCTACATATATTAGGATAGAGGCACTATCCATTGATTATTATGAAAGGAATCAATTGGATTTTAGAGTCCGATCATAGGAATCCAACAAGATGTATTTGATAATGAACCCCCACTTCCCTTAGAATTTTTATATTTATATAAAGGTATAGTGATTCTTTGAAATAAAAATTTTCTATTTTTAATACAATTTTGTGAAGTATTAGAAAACTTATATTGGAATTTGTTTACCTGGGGTTACCCTTTGGTTTATTGGTAGATATTCGACGTGATTAGTTATTAATAGTGATGTCAGTATTTTTCCATGTTTAAAATTTATGATTTATCACATGTTAGTTTTATGAAATGGGGGAGTGTAGTTGGATGAATATTCTAGAGGGAATTGATTAGTTTAGTATTTTAAAATAGTATGAGGATCATAGAAGTGTTTTCTTGATGATCATCTCATTTAACTATGGATTATAATAATTAGCTTAATTGTGTAGGATTAAAGGTTATGATTATTATGAAATTTAATATTATTATTCTTATTTAAAATGTTATTAAATTAAGATTTGGTGAACTAGTTGTGAACTATATTTCAATGATCCAAGAAAATGATATTGTTTGAAAACATCCCATTGTGAATTTTTTGGGATGTTTCTACTGACTATATTGGTATAGTCAGAATATATAGTTGTATAAAAATATATAAATAATGATAAAATAGTTTTTAAAGAAGTTTATAGAGATATAATAGTTGTTTGTAGGATAGGAGTCACACAATGACAACCCATGTCAATCTATAAGCATTTCATTTAAACAAATTGGTTTTGTTTTTATTATCACGGGGGAAGATTCATGAATTGAATGGGGGCCCCATAAAAGTTAGGATTTATTCTATGTTATAGTTGGTTAATTAATCTTGATATGAAAACTAATGACACTTTATTTAGTGTGAATGAAAGGGACTATAATAGAAGTGATGGTAATAAAAAAATATTTAGTCAGCCTATGGAGGCGATGGATACACCTTGAATTGAAATATATTAGATAATTACTCAGGTAATTTATAACCATTTCATGATAAGGATTAGGCATATTTTAATAGTTCTTCTTAATGAGGTTTATAAAATTAGAAATAATATAAAATTATGGTGATTCATTTTATAGGATTTTATATTCATAAATCCTAGGTTACCATATAATTATTAGGAGAGTCATGATGTGGTCCTCTAATAAAAATAGAAATATAATTATTTTAACTATAGTCTGTTTTCTTGAGTGAAGCCCATTTGATTTGAAAATTATTAATTTCACACTATGATAACTATTTTATTCTGATTATATTATTATCTTTGTGATCTCAAATTCAGTAGTAAATTAATGTTCTTCCATAATGTTATTGGTCAAACTATCAAGGTATTTGTAGAGACCCCAGATTTATTTATAGGAATTTTACATTTCATTTAAGGAATACTCTATACATGACACCAATAGTGTCCAAATGACAGTTTTAGTTTAGTGACTTTTGAAACGTATAACATAATCTTCAAATCACGGTGAAAGATCTTCAACATCTACCTTAAATATATTACCATTTTTTCCTCCCTAAAACAATTTTTGTATCATAAGGAAAAGAAAACATAAAAAGGGTGTGATCAAATGTTCAGTAAGGGTAAAATGGAGAACAAAAAACAATCCAAATCCCTTTGAATATAAAAAACATCAATATAATGTTTGAACATCAAAATCTTGTGCAATGAGATAATTCTTGGTAGTATGTAAGACATATATAATAAAAGAACATTAACCATGATATAATTGTATTTAAATAAAACATGTAATTGTGAAAAATTAATAAGAACATAATATGGCTTCTATATTATCCAATGCATTGCTTCCAAGACCATCATAGTGGACAAAGAACATTACTGAACTGGGATTACATTCCATTCTAGCCATGTATTATTGAACATTATTTAAATTTTATTCTAGTAATTATATCTCATGATATATAAATAATTACCCAATACATTGGTGGATGATACAGGTCATACCCATCTCATTATGATATCATATGTACATGTTCCAAAAAAAAATAAATCATTCATCATAACATAAACCATGAAACAAAATGGGTTTCTTAAATATCATTCAATCAAATATAAATCTATATAAAAGATCATTATATCATTAACACAATAAAATAATATCAATAATAGGTATAGAAATATAACCCTATTTAAAAGTGTCATCTAATATGGAAAATAACTATGATAAAATAGTTGAACTTAGTTATTGAGGAAAATATCTTTTCTTCTTCAAAAACGATTCCTTTTATCAAAATTCCGCACAATTTCAAAAGAAATAGGTTTAGATAAAAATAAATATGAAATAATTTAGAGTAATATTCCTGAAAATAAGTTTATGTGAAATTGTAAAAAACTATTCAGACAATATATGTTAAACATAAACATTTTCCTCATACTTTTGCAGAAAAAGGAAAAAAAGTACATCGCATTGTAAAAAAATAAATATTACATCCATACCATGTAGAAAAGGTAAAGTTTTTTTGAAAATGACTTTATAAATAATTATAAGAATAATATTTATTTTATGAAAACATTTTTAGAAAACATGGACATGAATGATGAATATAACCCTAGTAAATACTGATGAATAAACAATCTTGGATAAAAATGAGATTGCAAAATTATCCCTTGCCTTAGCTCTGATATGATATATATTTATCCAAAAATCATATATTATGATTTAAATAATTTTAATGATTTTTTTTGAATCATAATAATTTTTATGATAACATTTATGATCATATTTTCATTCGTTTGTTAATTATATTTCATTATAACTCGTTATTCGAGTCTTAACTACTATATGTTCTTATGTATGTTTTATTAGAAAAGTTTGTTTCTCATTTTTATGTCATAGTTATATCATTTAAAAGATGTTATTAGTATAATATATGACTTATTTATTCATTAAATTATATTATATAATCATTGTTTAATTAATATTATGTTGAATGAATCACATCGTACTGTGGAGATGGTAATCCATATGTTTGCAATATCGACTATATTAATTGTTCAGATAATTATTGATAGATATTGAAGGGGATGATGTATAGTATCTGATAATTAGAATAATTTTATAATAATCCTATATATTTATGACATACACAATTATAAACATCAATGTAAGGTGGTGGTGAAAACCCATATTTCAATACATTGTCTAAACGGTAAGCCGTAAGTACAAACGCGTAGTGATTTTGTATTTCGTACGATGGATTTAAAGTGAAATAAAGTTGTTTCAAAAATAGAATAACATATTTGTATATGAGTGATACAAATTTTATCTCATTATAATTTAGCAACTAATGAAGAGGTAATAGATGAAGAAATAAATTTTAAAGAATAGGCCGAAGTGATTACCTCATCCTTGACGTGTCTCCATTAAATTTTTTCTTAGTGCACTAGAGTTGATTTTTTGGAAGATCCCCACATAGATAATGTAACTAGGGAATTTTATAAGTGAAATTTTCTTTGTTTTGCCGAGATTGAATGCTCAAAATGGATTGAAGCGAAGAGGGAGGATGTGGCCTTTTATAAGAGATGATAGGGGCACTTTATGAAAGTCTCAAAATATTAATTTATTATATATATAATTTCGATTAAAAATGTTCCAAAACATATTTACATAGAATATAATATAATTTTGGTCCGAATAACCATCATAAACTAATTTTTAAACTAGTTTTATATTTTTGTATCCTTATCTTTTAGGTTTAACCCATATTTTACCCCTTTTAATCATACCAAGATATCAGATAATTTACACATTGTGGTTTAATGAAAATTCCATATATTGTCAAATGACCTGACATATTTGTACATATATTAACCATTTAGAAAAAAATTATATTTTTAATAATTTAATATAATCTAATAAACTATTTTATGTTTTAAGTTATGAATTTTGTTGATTTTGGATACTATTCATACTTGATTTTATTAAAACATTATAACAACCTTATGAATTCTAAAAATTATTTATCGCATCCCTAATATGTCATTTTCTCCCAAAAAATTAGTTTATGACATAAAAATATTAAATTAAATATATTTTAATATCTATAAATTCATTTATTTGAATCCTTCATTAATGAGGTAAGGAATGCATCGTAAATGTGTCATAAATAAATATATTTACCTAATGTTTAAAATTTATGTATAAAATAACCTAATGTAGGAAATTGATTCAACTTTCTATTTAATATTTATAGATATAGAGATCAGTTATATAACCCTATATTAAAATCGATTTTGTATAAGACATATGTTTAAGTTATAATTATCTATACTTTAAATTAATTTTTATAAAATATCATTTCCACATCCAAGTGTATCCAGGGGGTCCCCAAATTAATCCAAGAGGACCATGGTTGAAAATATCTTATAAAATAGTATTTGGACATGTTTTTGGTTTGTTTAATAATATTAAAATGTTATATTTTACCCTATTATACCAGATTTACTCTTTAACCTTGGTAAATAAAATAATTAAATAAGATATTATTCATAGCTGTTGAAAACAATTGGTAACTATTTACAAAATATGAAACTTATGATTTCAAATATAAAATCAAGTTTTCAAAATTCAAAACACATAAGTTGTTGTAATTAATTTAATCTTAATTTCTATTGTGGAAACAAAAAATCGGGTTTTTAATAATTAATAACTATCAAAATATTGACATGTGTTTATGTCCAATTTCAATGTGAATGTACTTCTGATGAAAAATTTTCATTAAATGATAAAAATAAAATCCAATTATATATTATAACCAATTTTAAATATAACATTACTATATAAATAAATTAGGTAAAATAGAAGCTTTGAATAAAAATTCAGTATTTTTCAATATTTATTAAAATATGAATTCTTTCAGAAAAATTCAAAAACTTTAAACCAAGTAAATTTTTATGTCACGCATATATTGAATATGTTTATATTGTATAATTTAACTTATAATAGTGTCAAAATTATATTTAAATTGGGTGCTCCATCAAAATGTAGTAAAACTTATTTTTTTATTTAAATACTTATTTTATTAAAAAAAATTATTTTCTTCTCATATCATCTTCTTGAATGTGTGTATGATGAATGCTATTATTACAGAAAATTCATAATTTGGTTATTACTATTCATCGTGGTTTCTTTGTATCTCATTTATTAATAATTCATTAATAATATATTATTGTTTAGTGAAACTCGGTATTCCGTACCATGCAATCTATCGATAAAGGTCACTCTTGCATTTAATGCAAGCCAATTAGGTGTTGCGTGTAATGAAAGCATCTTTTAGTATTATGTATAACATAATCTGAAATCAGTTCATTTATACAATGTAAAAATATATACATATTGTTTTGTGAAGTGAATAATATAAAACGATCTTGAAATTATGTACAACACAAGCAAAGAATAGTGTTGTGTATACTGCAAGTTAATAAGGTGTTGCATATAGAATAAGCTAATATAGCTGTAGCATACAACAGAACACATAAATAATAATAATAATAATATATCTTTTAAAAACTCGGGGTGTTACTTTCTACCCACTTAAACTGAATTTCACCCTCCAAATTCATCAGGGCTATAGATAGTTTAGTACTTTAAAGTTTCTTTAATAGAAACCCACATTGTAAAAATTTATACAAAAACTTTATTTCAAAAAGGAATGCAAGAAACATAATGGTTATCCAAAGTAAATATTCACTGGGATTCCACATAGTAGAACATTGGTATGAAGTAGAAATAGAGATATGGATGAGAAATATAACAATCTTGTTCTTATGGATAGTGATAAAGAACAAGGATTAGATAATGTTAACTTCCTAAAATCTATAAATATTTAGTGATTTAAGGGACCATCTAAATCATCCAATAATGATGTATTAGGATTTCATTTTTTTAAATATCCCTTTCCTAAATATGAATAATATTTCATGACAATATGTACATAATTGATTTTGGTATAATAACACCATTGTTCATTCCGTGAAAAATTTCCACATCATCTATTATTTAGTGAAATGGAGATGAATTTTTTCCTTTTTCAATTGTTAGAAGATAATGTGATATAATTATATATCATTCGATATGACTCAAAAAAAATATTTATCATAGGTTGTCACATATGAATACGTCTGTAACAGCCCGAGATTTTATGAAAAATATTATTTTTAATTTTTTTAATGTCTTGTGTTGTACGCTACACCAAAAGAATCTTGCACAACACACATCCTTGACTTGCCTTGCATTACACGCAATCACGACCTTCCTCGATAGCGTATGTAATACGCAATACCGAGTTTCACTAAACAACGATATGCTATTAAAATATTATTAAAACTAGCTGTTATGAATAGTAATAACCCATTTTTGAAATTCTGTAAATCTTATTTTTCAAAATGGACTTCATTTTTGGATTCGGAGTATCGAATTTAGCCTATGGTGAAATTTTGGTACTTTTCGGATAACTTTTATTTTCTAATGAATAGTAAAAATTAATAAATTTTAATTAAAAACAACTTTTTTAATCGAAATAATTAATAGTGATAAATTATTAATTTGAGTGGTTTTAAAGTATATTTAGAATATATTTTTACAATTCAATACAATGTTAGTCATTGGATGTAATTTCACATTTACACCAGACATAAACAAGTGTTAATCTTTTGATAGTTATCATCTCTTAAAAACACGCTAGTTGTTGTGAGAGCGGAAATTAATTATAAAATTAATTAATGCAACTTATATGTTGGGAATTTTGTAAAATAGAAATCATTTTTGAATTCGGAATATCAATTATTGCTTAGGATGAAATTTTGGCATTTTTCTGAAAAACTTCAATTTTTGATGAATAGTGAAACCACTAAGTGGTAGGTTAAAAACTGAATTTTGCATTAAACTTAATTTTACCGCTTCTGTGAATGGAATTTCGAAAGTCCGACAGACACGGTTGATATCAGTAAGTAAAATGTGGTTCAATGAGATAAAAATAATTTTTTGGTGAATAGTAACTTTTTACTTTTTTTTACCGCGGTTAATAGTAAATAGGGTAGCTAAGGGTAAATATGATATTACTATTACCCTAACACATGTCCTACTTCTATTGGATAAGTGTAATTTGACCAAAAACAACCATATGAATAAAATATGACCATTTAGGCCCACTTGAGTTAGATTAGAACATTTATTATTAATTTATTTAAAGAAGGGTTAAAATAGTTATAATCAAAGTTTAATAAGTAAATCATTTTTAATATGTGGTTATACAGAAGATAAATTCGACTATAAATTTTCATTAGAAAGCTAAAAATATTTCCTACATAATGGTATTTTATTTATAATTTTTAGACATTAAATAATTTAATTTATTTATGACACCATGATAATGCAGTAATTATCTTATTAATGAAATATTGACATAATTGATGTTATAAACACCAAAATAAATGTAATTTTAGACTTTTTATGAATCCCACTAATTTTATAGGTTACTATGATATATTAGTGTTTATTTAATCAACTTGGTTCGAACATATAATTCTGTTATGACTTTCACAAAAATCATATATCAAATAGTGTCAAAATTGACACAAAATAGTTTTTAAATCAAATATTATATTATTAATTGTTATTTTATTCCTAAAAATCTATGGTTCGGCCAAATGACTTATATAAGGATATATATATTAATAATAAACAATTTTGGGTTTGTTTGGCATGTTATAGTAAGTGTATTAACCATATAGTGTAAGAAAACAAAAAGACACGGTAAAAGTTAAATTATTTAACTTAGAGTTAAATCTAATTGATAATGTTAAAATAATAACCTAAACTTGTCTAAATCCTATTGGTTGATAGTATTTCGACCCGTCCCCACTTTATCTTCGAAATAAGACCCTTTGGAACCATTATAAATCGATTTTGACTTTAATATAAAATAATATTTTGAGATATTCCTAAGATGCCCCTCTCCTCCCTTATAAAAGGTCACCTCCTCCCCCTCCTCCTCACACCAATTTGAGCTCTCAAGCTTGGCCAACCCCTACCATTTTCTCTTCTCCATTTCCCTAGTATCATCCTAGAGGTCCTGGTCTTCTTCAAAGACCATCCTTAGTTCTTTAAGTGGAGGCTAAGAAAAGGCGCGTCAAAAAGAGGTAATA
This sequence comes from Viscum album, assembly GCA_963277665.1. Lineage (NCBI taxonomy): Eukaryota > Viridiplantae > Streptophyta > Magnoliopsida > Santalales > Viscaceae > Viscum > Viscum album. Next base: position 1,902,643,934 of record OY728152.1, on the reverse strand, counting down.
TCCATTACCGATCTTTTTCAATTTCATTCTTCTTCAACTTATTATTCTTTAGTTGTTTCATGATAAAGTAATAACATCAGTATTTCTTATATACTTATATGTTATTATAAATATGAAACAACTATAATTAACCTTCTATCCATCCTACGGAAAAAGGAAATCACCGCGCGTGCGTTCGTACGGAATACCGTCTCCACGCCGTGGTGTAGTATATTTTCTGCCACCACCTTAATTGGATGGGTATAAAGGTGTAATGAGTAACTATATATGATTATTATAAAGTGATATTGATACTGAAATAGTATACAAACACTTCAACACAATTCCATGACCATGGGAACGATATCATCGCTCGTGCGTACGTACGGACTACCGTCTCCATGATGCGATGAGATTCATTCTCAATGATTAACCATTCATTAATGATTATAAAGTATATATAATACGTACTAATGAAATATATGACATAATAATGATACTGGATTTATTTATATTTATATGTATGTCATCTACTTAATTCCATTCAATTCAATAAGGAAACGAAAACAGCGTTCATGCGTACGTACGGACTACCATCTCTATGAATGGTGTATCTCATTCCATTTATCAATATATTATATATATGTATATTTTGAAAATATATTATATATAAATCATGTTTTACATTCTGGATATAAGTAATCATGATCCAAGTAATCATATTAATAATTACAAGTTAAAAACACGAACGACAAATGAGACGATTTTACCCAAAACGCTACTTTAACATGAATTTACAAAAGAATGGGTAATATAAAGTCATAAGTGGACCATATATGATATAATAACAATGAATATGATTCCGTAATAAGTCAATAACATGATTTAAATCATTATACAGGAGGTTCGGACACGTACAAAGCAAGTCTGACCTAAGGTAAGGGAAATATCACAATCTCATATTTATCCGAGATTGTTTATACTTTGGTATTTACTGGGGTTTATTTTATCATACACATCCATGTTCCCTCAATATGTAATATTGTTTCCATCCACTTAAAATAGTTTAAATCCAATTTGACCCTTCGGTGAGTTTTTAGTAAAGAATATGAAAGGAATCTTTTGTCATTTTTTTCGTACGAGGTACTTTTTGACTTTTCCGACAAAAGTACGAAAGAATGTTTTTTTTAACATATACGGCATGAATGGATTTTTAAAACATTATTTCCAAGAAGATTCCTTTACAAGTTTTCAAGTTTATTTTTAATCAACTTCTTTTATTTTAATGTTGTATGACATGTTATGAAAGGAAAAATGTTTTTGAAGAAGAAAGGATATTTTCCTCAAGAATGGAGTTCAATTGTTTTATCAAAATTATTTTCCATCTAAGATAATAAAGGGTTCTGTTTTTATCCCTATTATTACATTGATTTGATCATGTTGTGATGGAATTATTTTTATTAATTCCTTTATCTTATATGAATTGATTTATGATGTCTTGATGTTTCAAGAATCCCATTTTTGTTACATGTGCTATGCGATGATGTATGTTTTATGATTATGTGGCACACATAAGAAAGGATTCATTATAAGATGGGTGGGACCTATATCTCCCTCCAATGCATTGGGTAAAGATTTTATATCTCGTGAGATAGACATGGCCGGAACGGTAGGTTATACCTGTTCAGTGAAACAGGACAGAAACGAGGGTGACTCGGTTCAGAAAGGGACTTTGTCCACTAAGATAGTCTTGGCATTGAGTCTTGAGAAACAAGAAATGATTCTCTATGATTATGTGTGAATGCCACAAAGTTTCATGTTTTATGTTATGATTATTGGGATTTCATTTCACTACTATGATTTACCCCATGTTATGAAATTATGCCCTCTTTTGCAGGTTAAGATTTCCAAAAGTTATGTTCCTATGAATATGATGTGATTGATTTTTCTTTTATTTACCCATACTGAGCATTTGGGCTCACCCTTTTATGTTTTCTTTTCCCCAGGATATAAAGAACGGTTTTAGGTAAAAAAAGGGAAGATCTTAATGGGAGATATTGAAGATCTTTCACCACGATTAGAAGATTACATTCCGAGTTTCCAAAGACACTAAACTATTACGGTCCTTGTGTGTGTGTTTTTGTTATGTACTAAGTATTCCTCAAAAGTAATGTAATGTCAATGTACGTCAGGCTTTGGGTCTCTACAGTTGGTATCAGAGGAAAGGTTTAGTCAACCTTTGGAAACTAGGATGCGAAAACGTTAGTGAGATCCCTAGAGATATTTCTAATGAATGTCTAGGGATGTCCCTAAGGTTAAGTATACGTATAGTTTATAGTACTATAATTATGCTAACGATCATAGAATTAAACCTAAGATGTTAGATATTAAAGGTTCTTCCTCTTTATTATGTTGTTTTCCCTAGCATGATTTTTGCCTCTCACACTATTCTTTTTGGGTTTTAGAAAATGGCTGGAAACAAGATGATTCACAATAATGGAGGATATGATGGAAAATGGAATGATATTCTTCATAATTAAATTGGATTTGGAAGTCCAAACATCATTATTATGCCGAATCAGCAATCTCATAATATGATCAATAAAGTAAAATTTGGTAAGTTTCTTGACTCGGCTAATAAGAGAATGATGGAGTTTCATGATGATCATAGAGGAAATAAAGTTCAATTTCCCCTATGTAAATCATGTGGGAAGAGGCATCAATGAGAATGTTTCAAAGGAACTGGAAGATGCTTTGGGTGTGGAAAAGAAGGACACAAATCAAGTAAGTGCAAAGGAAAAGGTTTAGTTAACACCATGGATGAGGATAATGGTATTTCTACGACATCAACAATGGTTAAATGTTTTAAATGTGGAATGTACGGGCATTATTCAAACCAATTCCCTAAGGGAAAGTCTCATAAAGAGAACCAGTATGGTCATATGGGAAGTATTTATGTTGATGATGATGAAGAGACTACAAATGATATGTGAGAGGAAATAATTGTTGAAGCTTGGTCAATGGTTTAAGAAGGTAGTGGAATGATTACATGTTTATCAAGTGTAATGTTGTATAAGTAATCTCATGGTACTATGGAATAAAGAGACATCTAAGGATTGTTACAGTATTGTCTTTCCTGAGTTTTTAAAGTGTATGATTAATGGTACTATTAACCATGAAATTTTATTCAGATATTTTTTTGGAAAGTAGATGATATGCGCATAATGGAGGAATAATAAGATAATGAGGCGTCTGATTGTATTCATGAGCTCATGACTGATATAAGGAGAAGGTTATATCATGGTTTGAGTATATAGAATTTTTGGATTTTGGTATGTGGAAAGAGTTAACTTTTAACTGCATTCATGTTTTCACTAAGGATCAATGGGTATTCAAGAGAATACATGATTAAGGCCTTTGAATGTTTGGAATGTGACCAACAAGACATATCTTATGATATATGGGGATCAACGACAGTATTAAATCTCTGGTAATCGTTTTCACTATATTATGAGAGTGGACTGCAGTATTATGGATAAGCCTAAAGATTAGAATGGATTATGTTGGACATAAGTTAGTATTGTTTAAGGATAGATGTTTTTTCGATATTATTGATGGGATGTTATAGTAATATAGTTTTAGAAAAAGGACGACCTGCAGGACGGGTGACAGCCCATCACGTCGGACCAGGCTGTGGAAATCGAACCCACAACCGAAGTGAGACTGGCCTTTATCGCCTACCACTGGCCTACAAGAAGTCCCTGTTTAGTAGAAACTAGTTTTATTTTATTAAGCAGTACGATATATGAAGTATAAGCCCATTTTAGGAACCATATATGATTTATCTCACTATAGATCGACTTATGTATATAATTTTTGCTAACCTTTTGTTTGAGACAGATGGAATGACCCGTCATTCTATCACATGATCTGGTAACACTTCACGAATAACAAATTCATCTTCATTTATTTAAGAGATGAAGTGGAAATTGTTCAAGGAACGAACAATAGTGAGATTTTACCAAAATAAAGTAAGTATTTATTCTAATTCAAATTTTCAACTTTAGGGAAATGATCTTGAAGACCAAAAATGTTGTCCTAGTGCTCTTATATCTAATGAATCAGATGGTACCTTAGATCATCACAAATTTATGGCTTTGTGATTGCTGGCTTTTCCATAGCCATGTTCTCTACCACTCTCCATCAGAACATGATGGTTAGATTTCTATTCCATATCCATATTTTCACCCATGTGGAAACCCAATGATTAGTTTATTTTGGTAATCGTTACATTTCATACATTAGTTTTTAAATCCAAGTTTTGGTATTCTTTTTTTTACGATGTGGGTTTCTATTAAAGAAACATTCGAATAGTAAACCATTTATAACCCTGACGAATTTCGAGGGCGAAATTCATTTTAAGGGGGGTAGAATGTAACAGCCCGAGATTTTATGAAAAATATTCTTTTTTATTTTTTTAATGTCTTGTGTTGTACGCTACACCAAAAAGTGCTTGCACAACACACATCCTTGACTTGCCTTGCATAACACGCAATCGCGACCTTCCTTGATAGCGTGTGTAATACGCAATACCGAGTTTTACTAAACAACGATATGCTATTAAAATATTATTAAAACTAGCTGTTATGAATAGTAATGACCACTTTTTGAAATTCTGTAAATCTTATTTTTCAAAATGGACTTCATTTTTGGATTCGGAGTATCGAATTTAGCCTAAGGTGACATTTTGGTACTTTTCGGATAACTTTTATTTTCTGATGAATAGTGAAAATTACTAAATTTTAATTAAAAACAACTTTTTTAATCGAAATAATTAATAGTGATAAATTATTAATTTGAGTGGTTTTAAAGTATATTTTGAATATATTTTTACAATTCAATACAATGTTGGTCATTGGATGTAATTTCACATTTACACCAGACATAAACATGTGTTAATCTTTTGATAGTTATTATCTCTTAAAAACACGCTATTTGTTGTGACAGTGGAAATTAATTATAAAATTAATTATTGCAACTTATATGTTGGGAATTTTGTAAAATAGAAATCATTTTTGAATTCGGAATATCAATTATAGCTTAGGGTGAAATTTTGGCATTTTTCTGAAAAACTTCAATTTTGATGAATAATGAAACCACTAAGTTGTAGGTTGAAAACTGAATTTTGCATAAAACTTAATTTTACCGCTTCTGTGAATGGAATTTCGAAAATCCGACAGACACGGTTGATATCAGTAGGTAAAATGTGGTTCAATGAGATAAAAATAATTTTTTGGTGAATAGTAACTTTTTACTTTTTTTTGCCACGGTTAATAGTAAATAGGGTAACTAAGGGTAAATATGATATTACTATTACCCTAACACAAGTCCTAATTCTATTGGATAAGTTTAATTCGACCAAAAACAACCTTATGAATAAAATATGACCATTTAGGCCCACTTGAGTTAGATTAGGACATTTATTATTAATTTATTTAAAGAAGGGTTAAAATAGTTAAAATCAATGTTTAATAAGTAAATCATTTTTAATATTGGGTTATACATACGATAAATTCGACTATAAATATTCATTAGAAATCTAAAATGATTTCCTACATAATGGTATTTTATTTATAATTTTTAGACATTAAATAATTTAATTTATTTATGACACCATGATAATGCAGTAATTATCGTATTAATGAAATATTGACATAATTGATGTTATAAACACCAAAATAAATGTAATTTGAGACTTTTTATGAATCCCACTAATTTTATAGGTTACTATGATATATTAGTGTTTATATAATCAACTTGGTTCGAACATATAATTCTGTTATGACTTTCACAAAAATCATATATAAAATGGTGTCAAAATTGACACAAAATAATTTTTAAATAAAATATTATATTATTAATTGTTATTTTATTCCTAAAAATCTATGGTTGGGCCAAATGACATAGATAAGGATATATATATTAATAATAAACAATTTGGGGTTCGATTGGCATGTTATAGTAAGTGTATTAACCATATAGTGTAAGAAAACAAAAAGACACGGTAAAAGTTAAATTATTTAACTTAGAGTTAAATCTAATTGATATGGTTAAAATAATAACCTAAACTTGTCTAAATCCTATTAGTTGATAGGATTTCGACCCATCCCCACTTTATCTTCGAAATAAGACACTTTGGAACCATTATAAACCGATTATGACTTTAATATAAAATAATATTTTGAGATATTCCTAAGGTGCCCCTCTCCTCCCTTAAAAAAGGTCACCTCCTCCCCCTCCTCCTCACACCAATTTGAGCACTCAAGCTCGGCCCACCCCTGCCATTCTCTATTCCCCAATTCCCTAGTATCATCCTAGAGGTCCTGGTCTTCCTCAAAAACCATCCTTAGATCTTTAAGTGGAGGCTAAGAAAATGCGCGTCAAAAAGAGGTAATATCCATTACCGATCTTTTTCAATTTCTTTCTTCTTCAACTTCTTCTTCTTTAGTTGTTTCATGATAAAGTAATAACATAAGTATTTCATATATACTGATATTTTATTATAAATATGAAAAAACCCTAATTAACCTTCTATCCATCCTACGGAAAAAGGAAATCACCGCGCGTGCGTACGTACGAAATACCGTCTCCACACCGTGGTGTAATCTATTTTCTGCCACCACCTTAATTGGATGGGTATAAAGGTGTAATGAGTAACTATATATTATTATTATAAAGTGATATTGATACTGAAATATTATACAAACACTTCAACACAATTCCACGACCATGGGAACGATATCATCGCTCGTGCATACGTACGGACTACCGTCTCCACGATGCGATGAGATTCATTCTCAATGATTAACCATTCATGAATGATTATAAAGTATATATAATAAGTACTAATGAAATATAAGGCATAATAATGATACTGGATTTATTTATATTTATATGTATGCCATCTACTTAATTCCATTCAATTCATTAAGGAAATGAAAACAACGTTCATGCGTACGTACGGACTACCATCTCCATGAACGGTGTATCTCATTCCATTTCTCAATATAAAATATATATGTATATTATTAATATATATTATATATAAATCATGTTTTACATTCTGGATATAAGTAATCATGATCCAAGTAATCATATTAATAATTACAAGTTAAAAACACGAACGACAAATGAGACGATTTTACCCAAAACGCTACTTTAACATGAATTTCCAAATGAACGGGTAATATAAAGTCATAATTGGACCATATATGGTATAATAACAATTAATATGATTCTGGAATAAGTCAATAACATGATTTAAATCATTATACAGGAGGTTCGGACACGTACAAAGCAAGTCGGACCTAAGGTAAGGGAAATATCACAATCTCATTTTTATCCGAGATTGTTTATACTTTGGTATTTACTGGGGTTTATTTTATCATACACATCCATGTTCCCTCAATATGTAATATTGTTTCCATCCACTTAAAATAGTTTAAATCCAATTTGACCCTTCGGTGAGTTTTTAGTAAAGAATATGAAAGGAATCTTTTGTCATTTTTTTCGTACGAGGTACTTTTTGACTTTTCCGACAAAAGTACGAAAGAATTTTTTTTTAACATATACGGCATGAATGGATTTTTAAAAAATTATTTCCACGAAGCTTCCTTTACAAGTTTTCATGTTTATTTTTAATCAACTTCTTTTATTTTAAAGTTGTATGACATGTTATGAAAGGAAAAATGTTTTTGAAGAAGAAAGAATATTTTCCTCAAGAATGGAGTTCAAGTGTTTTATCAAAATTATTTTCCATCTAAGATAATAAAGGGTTCTGTTTTATCCCTATTATTACATTGATTTGATCATGTTGTGGAGGAATTATTTTTATGAATTCCTTTATCTTATATGAATTGATTTATGATGTCATGATGTTTCAAGAATCCCATTTTTGTTACATGTGTTATGCGATGATGTATGTTTTATGATTATGTGGAACACATAAGAAAGGATTTATTATAAGATGGGTGGGACCTATATCTCCCTCCAATGCATTGGGTAAAGATTTTATATCTCATGAGATAGACATGGCTGGAACGGTAGGTTATACCTGTTCAGTGAAACAGGACTGAAACGAGGGTGACTCGGTTCAGAAAGGGACTTTGTCCACTAAGATAGTCTTGGCAATGAGTCTTGAATAAAAATAATTGATTCTCTATGATTATGTGTGAATTCCAAAAAGTTTCATGTTTTATGTTATGATTATTAGGATTTCATTTCACTACTATGATTTATCCCATGTTATGAAATTATGCCCTCTTTTGCAGGTAAATTTTTCCAAAAGTTATGTTCTTATGAATATGATTTGATTGATTTTTCTTTTATTTACACTTAAGGAGCATTTGAGCTCACCCTTTTATGTTTTCTTTTCCCCAGGATATAAATAAAGGTTTTAGGTAAAAAAAAGGAAGATCTTTATGGGAGATATTGAAGATCTTTCACCACGATTAGAAGATTACGTTCCGAGTTTCCAAAGACACTAAACTATTTCGGTCCTTGTGTGTGTGTTTTTGTTATGTACTAAGTATTCCGCAAAAGTAATGTAATGTCAATGTACGTCAGGCTTCAGGTCTCTACAACGTCTAACTATAGTGATATAATACAATAATCTACAAAACATTAACCTGAATATAAATTATATTATCCATAAATGGATAACAATTCAATCCTTCCCAAAACTAAATAGAAGGAGGTGAAATAAATCTACATAACATTTAAATCCCATATCTCATAAGTTAGTTCGGGTTGTCATGTTCCAAACATGTGATTACTTTAATCATGTATTCACTTAAAACATGAATTACCATGGATCCTCGGTGTAAACATGGATTCTATCAAAATTAAACACCTTACACATACCAAAATCCCAAAAAATTTTATATACTCAAACCATGATATCACATTGTCATTATATCAATCATTATCTCATTAATATTTTAAATCATCTCATTATCTCCTTATCCCTTCATTATGCCCATATCATGTGCTTTCCAAAAAAATTCAATAACTTTTCAAGGTTACTGGTACCATATAAAATTTGAAAAACACAATAAACCAATACATAGATATTACAATATTCCATAATATTATAAATGCGATTCCACAACACTATTTTGGAATCCCAATACAAAAAAAACATACTTAATCCACCACAGCCTCATCATACTCTACATCACCAATAGTGATTACATGGGACATACCGTTGTCTTTTTTCCTTAATAGGTTGTTGACGTAGACCATTATTAACCCTTAAATTTAGGAATTGGTTAGTATAATGACCCATTTCCTTGCACTTGTGGAATTAAACTGTTGGTGGTGCGTTCTAAGTAGTCTTTCTCTATTCACATCATTGTATACCTTTTCTCCATTACTTTGGAACTCATCTTCTTGATGACTATCTTTTCCACAAGTAGAAAAATTTTCTAGTCCCTTTAATGCATTCTTCTCCATCCTTATTTCCACACTTTTAGCATAAGGAAACATTTATATTCTTTAGACCATTTTTTTTGAGATTTTCAATTAAACTCCATATTTCTTTTCTTATCAAAATCATGAGATGGATATGTAATAGAAACAATCATTTCTAACTTGATGGCACAATTCAAAATCTCTCCATAGCTAATACATTCTCCTATAGTTAATTCCCTTTGCCGACATTGTTTAATGCCATGTATGAATTGATAAACATTACATTCAGGTTGGATGATAAAGTGAAAATCATTCCTTGAATGTCTTGTTAAATTCACCTCGTATGTACCAACAAATTCATCATCCTTTTTGTTAAGCTCAAGTAACTCATTTTCCATCATTGTTCAAAGAATACAAGGGACATAATTATTGTAAAAACATGTTCTTGAACTCATCTCATTCCAGGTATTCAAATACATCTTGGTGCCTAATAATCTTAATTTGAGTCCACCACTGGTCTGCATCACCTTTTAATCGTTAAACAACCAAAATGACTTATTAATGTTCTAAATAGTGAAAGATGGAAAGTATCTTATCGATGGTACATATCCATTGTTCAATAACATGTGAATTAGAATACCCATTGAAATAAGGTGGGAATTGCCTCCTGAAGGACTCAGTAGAATATTGATTCCATATCTAATCTTTTGGATGTCTAGAATGATTCATTTCTTGTGTAGGTACAAAAATAAGACTTCTCATTTTGTCTCCCATAACATGTGGTTTTTTTGGAGGAAAATAATTTCATTTACTAGTGAATTTTTCATTAACATGGTTGTTTCAGGTTGAATCCATTTTCTAAAACAAAAAAGGAACAATGTGTGAGGTAAAAATCATTCTAAGAAAACAACATAATAAATGGTGAGTAATTTAAATATATAATAACTTATGTTTAATCCTATATTATTAATTATCATTACCGTAATTATGGGGCTATAATATATATATAGACTTACCCTTAGGGACATAAATATCTATAGGGATACAACCAATGTTTTCACATCCTAGTTTTCAAAGGATAACAAAACCATCACTATGATACCAATTGTAAAGACCAAACAGTGATGTGCATGAAAATTACATTTCATTTGTGGAATACTTAATACATGACTGAAACAGATTCCTAGAAACTATTTTAGTTTAGTTGATTTGGACACTCATATAATAATATTCTAATAATGGTGAGATATCTTCATCATCTCCCATAATGATCTTCCCCTTTTCTATGACTAAAAAATGTTTTTATATCATGGGGAAAAGTAAACATAAAATAGGTAATCCCAAATTCACAGTTAGGGTAAACATGGAGAACATAAAATGAACCATAATCAATTGAATGTAAAAAAATATGAATATAATGTTTAAACATCAAATTCTTGAGCAATGGCATAAATCATGGTAGCACGTAAGGTATAGATCCTAAAAGAACATTAACTATAACAGAATCCCATTGAAATAAAACATGTATTATTTTCAAACTAATAAGAAGATAATATGATTCATATAGTAGCCAAGGAATTTCTGCCAAGAAGATCATAGTGGACAGATTCCATTATTGAATTGGGATTACATGTAATTCCAACCATGTATTACTGAACCAGAATAACTTTTCATTATAGATATATATATCTCTTGAGATATAAATCATTACCCAATGCATTTGAAAGATATATAGGCCCCACCCATCTCATAATGAAACCATTCTTACATTTTCTACAAAACATAAATCATTCATCATTACATAACCCCCGAGATAAAATGGGTTTCTTAAATATCATTCCATCACAAGGTAATCCATATAAAATATCATTCCACAATTAGCACAATGAATTAATAATAACAATAATAGGGATAGAAACATTACCCTATTTAAAAGAGTTATCTTATATAGATAATAATTTAGAAAAAACACTTATCTTAGTTCTTGAGGAAAATAACATTTCTTCTGAAAAATGTTTTCTTTTCTCAAAACACCACAGAATTTTAAATAAAAGGAATTTAGTTGAAAATTAAAATTAAAAAGTGTATATAATGATTCATTTAAAAAATTCTTTGTGAAACCATAAAAATCCATTCATGTCATATATGTTAAACAAAAAACATTATCCTCGTACTTTTGTTAGAAAAGTCAAAAAAGTGTCTTGTACATTAAAAAATGAAAGATTCCATCCATACCAGGTAGTAAAAGTAAATAATGGGTAAAAATAAATTTAAAAAAAATTAAGAATAGTATAAATTCTATGAAATCATTTTTAGAAAACATTGACATGGGTGATAAATATTACAAAAGTAAATACTTATGAATAAACAATCACATATAAAATTGGGATTGAAAAATTATCCCTTACCTTAGGTCCAATATGAATTTTTTGTATCTTAACCTCTTGTATAATGAATTTAATTTTGTTTCTGATTTATTTTAGAATCATAATATTTTTTATGATAACATTTATGAATTTATTTTCATCCATTTATTTGTATCATTTCAATGCAACTTGTTATTTGGGTATTTACTCAATTGTGTTCTTATGTATGTTTTTTCTGCTAAGTTATTATTCTTCTCTTTTTTTAGGTCATAGTTATATCGTTTACATAATTTTATAATTATAATATATATCAAATCTATTCATTCAATTCAATTATATAATTATTGTTTAATGAATATTATGTAGAATGAAGCACATCGCTCCATGGAGATGGTACGACGTACATACACACGAGCGAATATATCATTTCCATAATTGTTGAATGGTATGTAAGTGGATTGTTTATAGTATCTATTAATTAGAATAATTTTATATTAATAACAATATAAAGTTATTACTTACACCGTTATACCCATCCATGTTTGGCGGGGGTGAAAAATAGATTACACCATGATGTGAAGATAGTAAGTCGTATGTACACACGTGTGGAGATTTCGTTTTTCATAGGATGGATAGAAGGTGAATTAGGGTTACTTAAAATTTATAATAACATATTACTAGATCATTGATACTGATCTTAATACATTATAATGATTCAACTAATTAATATTTAGTTGAAGAATAAAAAATTTAAAAGAATTGGTAGAAGAGATTACCTCTTACCCAACGTGCCTCATTTAAATTTTCTCTCGGGGAACTAGAGATTGTCTATTGAGAACACCAACACCTATAGAATGTATCTTGAGATGTTTATAAGAGAAATGGGAAGGGTTTTATGATCATGAAGGCTCAAAATGGATTGAATAGGAGAGGGTGGTTGTTCCATTTTATAAGAGAGTGGAGGGGTACTTTTGGAAAATATAAAAATATAAATTTATTATAAAATCAATTTCGATATAAAATGGTCCAAAACATAGTGAATTATAATATGATATATGTTTGGTTTGAATACCAAATATCTAATCATTTTTAGTCATGTTATGAATATTGTTTGTTTGGTTATATTTTTTGTTTAACCCTTATTTTACCCTTTTTAATCATACCCTAATATCTTGTTATGTAGTTGGGGTTTGTCTTAGTTGTTAGAAGCTATTAATACTACATGAAAAATGGGTGTTCAAATCCAATTGGGCACAAGGTACTGTAGTAGTATTGTTGCAACTATAGCAGCGGTGGCAATGTAGCAACAACATGCACTATAGCGGCGGCAGGTCATTGTAGCGGTGGAAGAGCACTGTAGCAGCAGAGGGTACTGTGAGGTATTATAGCAGGTGGGTACTATAGCAGTACAATTCACATAATGGGATTTGGTCCCAAAATGGGGCCTATGGGCTATTAAATAGGATACATGCACACTGGTCCTTTAGGCTATGTATTGGGTCTCCCTCAACCCAATTAAAGAGGTCTTTGTTTTGATATTATAATAAATAATGCTTCGGCCCCAAACCTTAAACAAATTGGTTTCAAAATCATTTTTAAGACATTCTGGGTTAATATAATTTTCAAATCATGTAAAACGACCCAAAAAATGTTATATATGAAATATTTGGGCATACATTAACAATTTTTATGAAACTAAGATTTTTATGATTTTAATATCATTTAATAAACTATTTTATTTTTTAAGTTATTAATTGCGTCAATTTTGTATAATATTTATACATTAATATTTCAAAAAATTCATAAAAAACATATCCCATCGAACCAGAGGAATTAATTGATACCTAATATGTCAATATCTTCTTCCAAATTCATGGATATCATAACAAAATTCAAATTAATTTTTTTTCAGTATTTATAAATTCATTTATTTAAATTTTTCATTAATGATATAATCACAACATCATAATTGTGTCACAAATAAATATATTTATATAATGGATTAAAATTATAAATAAACATTCATGGTGTTGGAACCCATTTAATCGTTCTAATGAATACTTATAGACATATTGATCAGTTCTATCACACCATATTAAAATCTATTTATTAAAAGATATATGTTTATGTTATAATTTTCTTTACATGAAATTAATTTTTATAAAATGTCATTTTCACATCCATGTAAATCAATGGGGTCCCAAAATAGACCCAATAATTCCCATGTTTGGAAAAATATCAACCAATAAAATTAGGACACGTGTTAGGGTAGTTTAATATTATTATAATATTATATATTACCATTATTACTAGATTTACCCATTAACCATGGTAAATAAAATAATTACTGATGTTACTATTCATAAAATTCGAAAATAATAGGTTCTTATTTACACATTTTGGACATTATGTTTTCAAATATGGAATCCTTTTTTTCAAATTGAAAATATTGATGTTATAGTAATTAATTTAATTTTTTTTCTCATTGTTAAAACCAAAAAGTAGTTTTTTAGGAAGTAATAACTATTAAATTTGGATTAAATTTAAAAAAATATAATCTAATTACACATTAAATCCAATTTTAATGATAATCTAAAAATATTAATAAATTGGATGAATATGCACTTTTGAATTAAAATGCTGTATTTTTCTACATTCATGAAAATATGAATTTTATCAAAGCTATACAAAAAAAACGAAAAACAAAATTTATGTCCATATACCGATGAATAATTATATTTTTTCAAATTTAACATATAATAGTTTCGAAAACGTGATTTAAAATGGGTGAGCCCTCAAAAGGTTGTAAAAGAACATTTTTTTAAAAAATACATCTTTTATCTAAAAAATTGATTTTGTTCTCATATCATGTTCTAGAAAATGTGTAATAATAATTCTAATGTTATAAAAATTTTAATATTTGGTTAATACAATTGATAATGTCTAGTTTATATCCCAATAAATAATATTATTTAAATAAAATATCATTGTTTTGAGAAACTCGGTATTGCATACAGCGCAAGTTATCGAGGAAGGTCGCCCTTGAATGTAACGTGAGACAAGTCAGTGTAACATGTAGTGAATTCATACTCTGGTGTTGTTTATAAAATAATCCAAAATAATTTCATTTATACATTAAAAAAATCTAAACTCATTGTTAAGTGAAATGAATTCAATCCAAAGAACATGAAATTATGTGCAACACTAGCCAAGAATAGTGTTATGTATACTGAAAGATAATACGGTGATTCATATATCACATGAAAATTTTGGTGTAGCAAACAATCCAAGACATCAAATAAATTAAAAAGAATATATCTCATAAAATCATGGGTTGTTACAGTTTTAACTTAAAAATTTACCAAATTTAAAATAAAATATATTTTATGAGGAATATATGAGAGTTGTGTGGGTGATATTAAATTTGTTTGGAATAGGGTTATTGGATGAAATTTTTTATTTTCATAATAGTGATCTGAGGATCAAATACGATGGAAACATATAATTTCTATTAAGTTAGCTAAAATAAATTTATTAATAAGAAAGAAGTTATATTAAATAATGTACTTTGAATAAAAATTAATTCAAGCCTTGTATAGAAATGTAAAAAAAGAGGGATATATAAGGCCATATCTCTAGATTTTTTTTGAGTTTATCAATGTAGATGAAAGTGAAAAATATTATTGCACAACTAACAGTGTAAAAAAAAATTTATTAAAAGATATTATTAATATAACCCATTTGGATTCTGTGAGATATTTAAGTGTTTAAAGGTATTTAATTAAATTGGTTATTAGGTTTGTAAACCTAGATGGATAGGGAAACCACTATAAACCATTAAAAATCTATCCACAATGTTTTAGGTACATCAACACATCAAAATTATGTTCTCTTTAGATTAACCCAATTCAGATGAACCAATTAAAATTTCTTATATCCCAATTTTATTTACATTTTGATTATACAAATATTTTTTTTGGAGATTAGTGATCATAAATATGTTTATAATATATTACTTATTATTCATTAATGAATAATTAGAAAAAATATATTCAAACCTCCAAATATGGTTATTTTTCTATCTTAGGACAAATAAAAACCATTGATATTGTCCTTAATATTTGTATTCCAATTTAAAATATAGTATATAATTTGAAAATTATATTTTTTTTTGAAAATTTAAGCACAGAAATAAAATTTTTTATTTGAATTTATCATTTCCTAATTTCAATCAATTATATAATAATGATATAAATTACTCAAACTTCCTACCAATATCATCATCTTCTAATTCATCCCATGATAAATTTTTGATAATGTTTCATTATTAATTATTTTATTTTTAATCCATCTCCTTTAATGATTTTCCATTTTTCTTTGATGATGATTCTCTTTTCATCTAATAGGTAATGAATTTTGTTTTATTATATCAATGTTCCACTCTTCCAATTCTTGACCATATAGTACATAACTCATTGAATCATATTTATCCAATATGGTTCTAATTAATTTCTTCACAATGGATGAATATTAATGAACCATTATACACCTTTTAATTAAGATGAAAATTTCATTTTATCAAATAAGGAATATATCACCAATTCCTTGTCCTCTAATTTAGATATTGTCAATTTGATCCCAGAAATATTAAGATCATGAATACATCACATTTGTGTCTCCCTTGTGGATATCATTGTTCTAAATAAATATTCTTTTTTCTACTATTCTCCAATCACTCATTTCAAAACATTATTTGAGAGTGATTAGAGTAACAAAATACATTCCCTATAATAAGTATCAATAAACATATTTTTATAATAAAACATAGGTGGTCCTAAAATCATAAATATATACCCATTTATTCGTTGCAAACATGATATTATAAAATGGGTGATAGAGGATGTTAAACCATACTCACTATCCATAATGTGAACCCATTTCTATAAAATATTTAATCTCGGGTATAGTTAACATTGTTTTTAGACTCCATAGATTCTTTTCAACCAAATATATAACAAGTGAAAAAATTAAATGATTATTTATATGAAGGATCCTTGTATAGTTGAATTAAAAATCAAGAGAGAAAAGTTCTATTATTCCAAAATGTTTGATGTCATTCAGTGAAAAAGACTAGACGGTATCATATCAGTAATAAGAATAATCCATCTAAATAATTTACTCTGATCCCAACTAACAATCCTATGATAGAGTAAGATAATACTAAGAGGAGGTAAGGGTGAATAAATATTTTAAATAATTCATTAACACTTATAAAATATTTACCATCACTTGTGGGTGTGTATGGACGATAATAATAATGATACAACAATGATAGAAAGAGTATCAAATAATGCACACACTGAAATAGTGAATGGAAGGTTCAATATATTACATTACCAATTAGATGAAACATGGTGTTAAATGGTTTCAATCATTGTATAGATATTCCTTTTTTATTATCAATTAGAAGAAGTAATGGAGTATAGATGTGGCCCCAAGATCCAAAGATTAAAAAATAATTTGAAGTGTCAACAAGTAGATAAATAACTACTTCTAGGACATCAAATTCATCGTGAATTTGAATCTAATGGGAACCATTAATTTTATCTTCAAATCACATGCTAACCATTATTGTAACTCTCTCTTTAAAAAATGTTATAAAAATAGGGAGATTTATTAAAATTAATCTTCCTCTGGTTTGGAAAAAGCTACTATATATTTATAAAGTAGATATGCATTATAGAGTGAGATCCTTCCTTATAAAGTGATTAAAATATCTAATAGTCATTTAAATTTAATCTTCATGAAACTAATTAAATAATTTTTTTTGTATTCTTAATATTGTAGTGAACTACATATCGCATCATATATACCGTAATCATTAGAATACTAATTTCATTGTAGATATATTACATATGATAAGATAACTTTTATTCCTCATTTTATTTAGAAACAAAAATATCATGGAATGACATCTTATATATAAAATGATACATTATGGAATGGTCCCTTTTATTTTGGTGTTATCCCGATTAATTCCTAATCAAGAACAACACCAATTTTTTAGTGTCTAAGCATCAATACAAAAATATACCTCTCTACAATCCCTCAGAGACATCTATTATTACAAAGTGTATATAACTATAGTGTGGTTCTATTCTATCTCAATTATATCTTTACCTAAAATACCTATCTTTGAAATGGTGTCCAGTATCAAAGAGAAACTCTTCATGAGAAACAATTAAATAATGGATCAACATAAATTATTCATTTTGTGATGTGATTCATGTTAGTAAAACTAAATTCAGTTCAATCTTGAAAAAAATTAGAACTGTCTCTAACTCATTAATGAACTTGAATTTAATAATTAATCCAGGACACCTCTTGAAAAAACACATAATAAAACCCTTCAAGTTCATATTAATATAATTAATCCAATTTGAGAGTTATCTTCACACAAAACCATTATATATAATGGTCATTGTTTGATAATACCTAATTACAATGTAATAAAAAATTAAATTTTCATTATATCTTAATTGAGATCAACTGATATCTATGTTTTTATAATTCACTTCATTAGGGGATTCTATGTAGTCAAACTCTATTTAAATAAACCCATTCATCTTTGTCTCTTTAAAACAATTTGGGGAGCTTTATAAATAAACATAATAATTAATTTCTGACTATTTAATTTTTTAAAGAGATAATTTTTATATTTAAATTCATATTTAAATTCATTTTTAATGCTTATATTATATTACATTGACATTTCATAGTTAAATTCCATCTCTCAAATTAGAAGAAGTTGGAATGCTATTAGAGATTAACATATTTTGGGAACATTAAATACCTAATTAATACATTGATTCTATATCTCATGTTCATATGGAAATTTAAAATATATACATAAATCCAATATATATGGATATTAGAAATGTATATAAATAATAAATAATTAGTAATAAAAAACTAAAAACGGAATATAAAACAACATTATTTCATATATAAAAAATTATTAGTGTCTTTAGAATAAAGGACCAAATATAAATACAATTGCCTTACTATATCATAAAAAATTGAGGATTTATTATCAGTTTGACTAATTAGATAAGATAATGTAAAATATTCCTGGATAATGTGATCATATAAAAAAATTTCATTACCTTCTTATTTAAATAAACCTAAGTATTCTCCTTTTTACGTTGAATATTTTAATGGTGATCACATGAAAATTGTTTTAATATATTAGTAATATCAGGTAAAAGTTTTTTAGTAATAGTACGTCTATGTTATATTTCCAAACCATGGATTAATATCCATCTACTTTTGAACATAATTATTTCAATATTTATATTAAAAGTGTTCAATAGATCTTGTTAATATATTTTAAAAATGTAAAACAACTTTATTAAGAACTTATTGGGATTGAAATTTTTTCCAATATAATTAATATTAATGGGTCGAGGTTTTATATTTAAACTAATATGAAAAATTGAGGATTTATTATCGATTTGACTAATTAGATAAGATAACGTAAACTATTCATGGATAATGTGATCATATAAATAAATTTCATTACCTTATTATTTAAATAAACATTAGTATTCTCTTTTTTAGGTTGAATATTTTAAGAGAAATCATTTGAATATTGTTTTAATATATTAGTAATATCAGGTAAAAATTATTTATTAATGGTACGTCTATGTTATATTTCCAAACCATGGAATAATATCCATCTACTTTTGAACATAATTATCTCAATATTTATATTAAAAGTGTTCAACAGATCTTGTTAATCTATTTTAAAAAATTAAAACAACATTATTAAGAACATAGTGGGATTGAAATTTTTTCCAGCATAATTAATACTAATGAGTCGAGGTTTTATATTTAAATTGATATGAAAAATTAGTTTTTCATCTTGGGGAATGATATTCAGATTCATACCAATCACCATATATATTAAGATGAAGTACTTATGATGTGTAAATTATGAAATTTATTGGATATGTTCCTATAATTGAATTTAATATTTTATAATATAATTTGAAAAGGAATAAATTTTTTCGAAAAATTTGGGGGCTAAGTATATATTTTATACCTCTTGAAGAATAAAGATAAAATAAAAATTATTTCCTCATCCCTTTCTCAAGACACAAAACCTTATTCCCAACTGAAACTTCTTGCCACTACTCTACAACATTCAAAATTAGAATATCTCATATTAGTTCTTAACATATTATATTAATTGTTTTCTTCTAATTATGTCAATGTAGATTACGAAAAATGAGTTTTTTTATTTTTTGATATTTTGTTTTATATTATATAACATGTTTCTAGAAAAATTTATAATAACATTTGGGGAAAATTATCTTTACTACCATAAGATTTTATTAAATATTTTATTTAATAAGAACACTATTTTAGATAGTGTACCCCGCACAAAACATTGATCATAAACGAATCCTGATATGCTATTTTAAAAAAATTAGCATTATGACATGGACATTGGATTGAATGGTATGAATAAGAATAAAATTTTTCTAAAATAATTATAATTAATTTTTTTCATTAATAAAAATAATAATAAATAATATATAGAATATTTATTGGTTGGAAATAATGTTTAAACATTTTGAAGATGAAAGAGATAATTTTCAAAATACTATTTTTATGCATGTAATTTATGTTGATATTTATTGATTAAATTAATTACTGTTAATAACTGATTCTAATTAAATAAAATATTATTTATACATTTTAATAAATTAGAATAAATATAAATATGGTTATTATGAAATTAAAGAAAATTCAGTCATCTTTGGTTACAAAAATACATTTTCTTCCCGGAAGATTTTTAATTCAATTTGGGCATGGATATTGCAAAAAAAATCAAATTTTATAACATTATTTTGAAAAATAGATATATTATTTTACATTTTAATTTCATAATATTTTTAGGGTTAATTTTTTATATTATTCTAAAAAATATGTATTTTTTTACTGAATAGGGAAAATTGTCGAGTCTTTTGAAAAGAGGTAATTTTTTCATTAAATCGTGTAATTTAAGATACCATTAATATTTTAAATCTTTTATTAATGTAAAATAATGAAAATTTGATTTAAAATATTTTCATTAATTCTATCTTAATATTCATTATAATTTATTTTGGTATTTGTTAATTTTTATGCATAGGAAAACTTTTTTCTAAAAACCGTTCTTATTTAGTTTTGTGTGATTTTTTAAAAAATAAATTTACACAAATTATAGGAATTGAATAATTATTAATCTATTTAAAATTTTGTATAAAGTGGTTTAAATTTTAATAATAGATCAATTAAATTTATAGTCAAAATTAATAGTTACCACGGTTAATGGTTATTAAAATGGGAATACATAAAATGGATGAATTAAGGTTAAAATAATAAGATAAGAACTCCAATTCTACCAAGATATGCCTTTATTTTATTAGATGGTTTTAATTTGACTATAAAAATCCTAATTTAAATAATATTTCATTTTTGTTCCACTAGTATATGATTAATAAAATTATATTTTTTGAAATCATAAATAAATATGAAACACGACATTCCCTCGCCTATTATGTCATAATATTATGGATATAGATAATACTGAAATAATACAAAACATAGGTGATAATAATTATAAGTATTAAAAGTATTTATGAAAGTTATATTTTTTTTATCTACATTGTAATTTCCAGGAATACTTGCTGGACATCGATGCTATAATTTTGTAAGCTGTAGAAATTTTAAATAATTTATTATATAAAACATTAGAAGTATAATATTTTGGAAATTTTTTTAACCAATAATTTTTTGGATAATTTTAATATATAATTTTTTGTAAAATATTTTATATTCATATAATATTATTATCATGATTCCTTTATAGTCATGGAATTTGAATAGTTCTAAAAATTACCTTTGACGATAATAAATGTTAAAAAATTATATTTAAATAATAATAAAAAATTCCAAATATTTTATTTAGACTTTTTTATGGGACTATATTGACCCAATAATTCACTGTTATGTTATTTGGAATATTATATTTTAAAATTAAATTCATTAATCTTAATGGGTGAAACATTTGTTAATGTAGTTAAGGTAAAAACGGTTAATGAAGGGGTTAAACCAAAAGATAAGGTTTGTAACACCACATAAACATGTCTAAGTTATATTGGATGGAAATATTTACACCATATAAAATCTATATTTTAATATACCTAACCTTTTATCAATATAAATTTTGTTTGAGGAATTATATAAATATATATATATATATTAAAACTAATACTTCAAGTATTTAAAAAATTTCCACTCAATACAACTAGAAAAGGGAACCATCCCACCTATCTTCCTCACACATCATAATATTTTTATCTCAGCCAATATCTATGAAAATAACATATTATATTCTTTATAAACGTCATATATATTCTAGTATTACATAATACCATCCTAAGAAGGTATAAGTTGTAATCGAAAATGGGATCTCTAAAGAAGATGTATAAATATTAATGTAGTTCATTCATTTTATTTCATCTTTTACCTACTTAATTTTTATTCTAAACATAAATTTATAACAAAATATTTATCACCAATTTAATTAAATATTATTATTATAATGTATCAATCCTTTATCATCTCTTTGTGTACAATATGCTAAATGAAAATATCACTCGTTCCAACGTGTGGACAACAACCTCCATAACACCATGTTTATCATATTACATATCTTCCTCTATAGGGTGGTTGTTAAGATGAATTTAATTAATATATATGATATTTATGAAGGAATTAAAATTTTGAAAATATAATGTATTACTTATATTCTTACCCTTCCATCTGTTGGGAAAAGATAACATATGTGTACTTGTCAACTACAATCTCCATGAAAAAATGTGATCAATTTTTCTTATCATAATTTCATGAATAATTATAAATATGTATTTAAATTATAAATATTATAATTATTTAATGATTAATATTTTTGAGATGACTAAATAATGGAAAAGATAAAAGTACTGGATCTACCAAATGAAAAATATATGAAAATGGAACAATTAACAATTGAGAAGATGATGTTAAAAAATATTGTAAATACATGGGTGATAGAATATAAAAATTGATTAATATATTGTTAAATGAAAATAATATGTTTATATTATATATATACAATAAAAATAAATATATTATACAGTACATTAAGAGTAAATAAAAAGTAAATTGAACTTGAGGTGAGGGTAATTTCCTGTCATTTCCACTTCAAGAAGATATGTTTTACTGTATACAACTAATTTTATTTATAAGGTTCATATACCCCCCTTTGGAATGTTTTATATTTAATTACACATTATTACTTGTATTAAATTTTTTTAATAGATGTTTTTATATTTTATGATGTTTCTAATTAAATGCTTCTAAAGTTGTACGATTTTATTTTAAAATATCATTTTTAATCAAGATTGTTTATGATAAAATTTATAATGATAAAAATTTATGATATATATAATTATTCCATATATATATATATTTATTCTATTTTTTTGGTTTACATTTTTCATCCAATTCCCCCTAATTGGTTCATAAAATGACCAGTAAATGTTTTTTATGAACTTTTGACTGTAATTCCTCTTTGATCGACAAACTTCCTTTTCAATTACCTTGTTCATTAAATTTATTTCAAGAATGTAATTCCCTATAACTCAATTATTATTTTATATAATTTCAAAAAACATTTTACTTTATTTATAATTTATATAAGGAATTTTATTCTAATATTTTATAAGTGGTAATTTTGAACTTTTTACCCAATGTATAAAATGAGATTTTTAAAAACATTATTACATGAATGTAATTTATCACTTCTATGACCATTGATAAATTTATATATTAGTTTATATTTTTACATAGATATTCATTAATAAAATATTTTTCCCAAATTTTTTTATATTTTTTATTTTATTGATACAAAAAAATTGGGTATTATTTTCTCAATAGAATATAATGTATTTTAATGCAATTTATAACCTCATTCATACTAATCTTATAAAGGTGTTTTATTATTTTTTATCCTTTAATATTATTTTCTATTTCCTAATAGTTTGGTTTTATTAAAAAAGTCATTTTATTTGTATTTATGGTATTCTCTTATCCTTTAATATCTTATGTTTTTTTTGTAATTTACATTTTCATGAGCACATTTTATTAGACTTAATTTTCTCCTCCATGTAAATAATTTATGTATAATGTATTTAAACAACATCAATTCTTTAACATTGATGTTTCCTCAACTGTATACCATTTATATATACTTATTCTATTTATGTATGTTAATTATGATTTTTTTTCATTAGACAGGAAAATATTCAGTATTCCTAATTCAATACAGGTAAATGTTGAATTATACTGAATTTTTTGAATAAGTTGTATTGATCATTCAATATATGAGGAATTATTATGAAGTAAAATTATCTTGTGGGTATCATTCATATATTTCTAATCTATGAATCTATATGTATTATAAGACAACCTAATTTTCCGAATTAGAAATATTATTGACAAATACACACCCATACAATTAACCTTTCATGGAATGTCCTTGAATGTAAGATTCATGATAATTTGGATACGGACATGACGGATGTATAATGAATGTTCATATTTATATATTTCATTTATAATGAATTTATTTTTAAATATCTTAGTGATTTATATATTGATATTATAGATGATGTATTTTGAACTCGAATTATTGATTAATTGAAATGTGTTGGAATTATGTACACTTATATATTAATTAATCATTATCTACAAATTATAATGTATATTGTATACATTAAATTAATAAATATTTCATCTCATAATTTTAATTGTTTACTTTCTAAAAAAAGAAGAAGTAATATTTGAATTACATTCAAGGATTAAAAAATTCATATCATTTATTGTTTAATTTGTTCCCAAGTAAAATGAAAATCTTTTATTTATCGTGTATCCAGAGAATGGAAAAATTATTGAACTTATATAGTGTAATATTTCTAATCTATATAAAATGAAATAAGTAATAAAAAAACTTTATAACATGCATTTGGGCTGCTACATTATCCTTTACAAAATTAAGTACATTAATCTTTATATCTATTCTATACTTCAAAGAAAATTATATGAGGTTGGGTAATCTCTGATTTGAAACATTATTTTTTATTATTTATTCAATTTTGTTTTAATTTTCACATATATGTTCACTGATATTATTTTAATATAATATATATATCCATAATAGTGGATAACTATTATGAAAAAATTTGAGAAAAACTTGGCAAGGGTTATATATTCTATTGTTAACCGATTTAAATATTCAATTTAAAAGAAAAATATATTTTAATAACATCATATTTATTAAAGATACATCATATATATGATATCATTACTTATTTAACATTATATGGATATTATTAAAAATTTAATGGGGATTTATATATTAAATAAAGTTTATTGAGTTAAAAGGATTTCTTTTTATACTTTTCCAACTTTTCATAATTTCTACCCATTATAAATGAGACTAATGATTTTTAATGAAACTAATTTATTTAATTTTATAAATTAAAAATTAAAAATTTTCTATGCTTAGTATATTTATTTAGTAATTAAAAAACTAAATAATTTTTGGAAATATTTAAAATATATATTTAGTACATTTGGATAAATAGTTTATTCAGATTAAACTAATCGACTAAGAATAATGTCTCAAGTTTTCATGTAGTTGAATTGAATTAAAAATATTTTTCCAATATCCAGTCTTGAATAATACCATTTTTTTATTTTATGGAAGGAAAATGGAAAATGACGATTTTTTTAAGAAAACATGTTGAAAAAATTGAAATTATCAAACCTATAGTGTTATGAAATGTTAGGGCATGAATTGACAGTTTGTTTCACACAAATCTGTAATTAATAAAAAGTTGATGAATTATAATCCATAAAGTGAGATTATTAATTCAATGTCTTATATTCGAATAATTTATGGTTAATACACCTCAATAGTAAAATTAATTACTAAAAGTTTATTAAATAAAAGGATTTAGATAAAATATCTCACCAACTCTAATATCGTAAATATTGATGATTATTCAATTGATATATCTCAATAGAAAAATTATAAATAATTAGAAACTATGTGTGGAGAAGATAAAAGCGTACATAATGACATAATATTTAATTTATGATTAATATTTGGTGATGAAAAATTTAGTAAAATCTATGTCAGGACGGTATTAGAAATACCCTACGTGGTGGTGTATTAGGGAATAAAATATTTTACATTCAAGCATTATTCATTTTTTTATTATTTAAAATATTTTTTATGACATTTATAACTCTCATACATCTATTTATATGAAACAAATAGAATTAAATAAAAAAACACAATGTTTCAATTTTGTTCCCAAATATATGAAGCATGTTAATGAACAAAAAAACTAACATATTATCTTACCCAAATAATTATATTCTTAACCATACTAAAAAAGTTATATTGTGGAAACAAAATCCAATTAAAATAAGATATCTTACTATGGTATAACTTCTTAATATGGTTATATAATTTATATTATAATAAAATTTACTAATAAAATAAAAAGATAAAATATCAAATTTAATGTTTCACAAATGAACTCAATGTTCTTTAAAATTAATATATAGTAAACTCCTTCTATTATAAATATAAAAATATTTTCTACCATTGATGTAAATCAAATTTAAATTTTACTATGTAAAATATATAAAACCTCTTCTAGAAATATCCACACACACAAACACACACACACAATCACACGAACAGACACACACTCTATTTCGATTTTTAATCTTTTAAAAAATAATATTCATAAACTTGTAGATGTATATATTATAAACTTAAATATCAAAGACCCCCATAATTATTTTAATGTTATGTAGAAATAAAATAAAAATTAAATTGTTCATTAAATTTCTATTAAAATTATTCCATTATGTTTTACGTCTTTCTAAATATTTATGATATATGAAATATAATCGTAATTGTATCTTGACTGAAACCATGTAATTTTTCTCAACCTAATATTTTTTTATTTTTTACCTTTAAAATAAATATATAATATCATGATTTGAACTATTTTAACTTATAAAAATGGAAATATTTCCATATATATCCTTATTTTTATTATTTCCTTATTGTGTCTGTTTAATTAGATTAAAATCAATTTTTGGGACATATATCATCAATGAAATCACTTATATGACCATGTAAATTTGTTCATTCATCAATATTGTTAAATAGTTATAATATTTCCATTCTTCTAAATACGTTTTACCACAATTCTGTTTTATTATCCTTACATTAATGAAATATATTTTGAATCTCTCAAGTATCTCAAACCACAATGTCCACAAAAATCATTTTTTCCATAGCTTGGAATTTGTTATGGGAAGTGGTTCATTGCTACTATTAAAAATTATATACTCAATTTTCATTTTAAATATATAATAAATAAAATAAATTATTTCATGGGTTTTCACATCATGGATAAATGTGTTTAACTTTTTTCTAGGTCATAGATCCCCATTTTATTTCATATATTTACACACTACTATGGAAATAACTAAAAAACGATTCTGGGTTCCCTCACCAAAGAAATTATTTTTACCTTTTGATCATAAATAATCAGTTTATAATTTTTTATCTAATATTTTGAGTCATACAGTTTTTATATTTTTATCAAAAACTTAATCCAAACAATATACCTATTTTTATCTTCAATAATCTCTCTATGGATGTTTTGGTAAACACCATCCGAACATCAGTTGTGATTCTATCTAATTTAACATATTTATTCCAATCAACCAAATATTTAACAAAAAATATTAAAAAAACATTATTCCTTTAATCCAATCCCATAGAGGAATATCCCTATTTTTAAAATGGAAATTTTATGTTAGATATTATACATTATATGCCACATCAGGATTAAACAAACAACTAAATATTATTATTTAAATATTTCTCTTATAATATTGCTATTAGAATTGAAGGAATTAAAAATATTCACATAATTCTGAATATTTGGCTTACAAATTTTTATATAATTAATTCATTGAGGAAAAATTATTTATAAATGAATGGAAATCCCCTTATTTAAATAAAATTAATGTTTTTCTGAAAAACTATTTAAATGTGAAAAAGAATGTTTTATACCAATAATTTATTAAATAAATATTTACGGATTATATTATTTAAATAAATATTAAATATATTAACTTGTATATTTCAACTTCATATTATGTATTTTATAAACATGATATAAGAGAAGATTAATTTTTACACAAACAAATTAATATTTAAAAAAGGTATTTTTCCCCCTTTTGATAGATAACCGATTTTAAATTTATTACATGTCAATTTTACTTATTATATTTGAAAAAAAATATATTTTTAAAAAATAATAATAAAATAACTTAGGATGAATTTTTTGTATTTTTCCAATAAAATTAAATTTTTGAAGAATAATGAAAAAAATACTGCATTTTATTTCAAATATTGTTTTTCATATAATTAATTTTTATCATTAGATAATATAGTTAATTAATTTCAAAGTTTAATTAGATTATGTTTTTAGGATTTATCCCAATTTTGGTCATTAGAAACAATTTCATATTGAAATTGGTTATAGAATCTATGTGAACTGTTGAATGTTTTACATTAAAATCATGTTTTATCATTCCATCAACGAGATTAATTTTTAACTAATTTTGTCCATTTATATGTTTTAAATTAAGAAAAAATTATTCCATATTTGTAATCATATGTTAAAAATTATTATAGTATGTCCCTTTTCTTTTGGAAAATTATGAATAATATCTAGTAATAATTTTCATTACCATAATTGAGGGTAAATCGAATAAATAAGTTTAAAAATAACTTTATAAATAAACTAAAATCACTAAAACACATATCTTAATTTAATTAAATTAGAATTTTCTTAGAAAGATAATCCTTGGGTAGATTTTAGGACCACTTGGAGCCACCTGCATGACTTTAGTGCATTTAGAATATTATATTCAAATAGAGGAAAATATTTTCGCACCCTTATTTTTAAAATATAATGTTTCTATAATATTAGGTTATATAGTGGATATCTAAATATCTAAATACTATTTAAAAATTTAAATTGATTACCTACGTCATGGTGATTTATATATATTTTTAGGGAATAAATAATTAAATTAAATAGTGACATAATAATGATGTAGTAACTGCCTCATTGATGGAAGAATCAAATAAATGATATTAAAAATATTAAAATAATTAAAATGTGAAATAATTTATTCCATAAATGAATTTTATAGACGAAATTGACATTTTTTTAATATTTTAATTGATATTTTTTGAATATATCATGTTGAAATGATATTTTAAAAAATGTATAGAAATGTATACTCTAAAAATTGATACCAATGATATTTTTATGTATAAAATTTTTCATTAAATTATATATAATTAATAAAAATATAATATTCATCTAAATAGTTAGGATAAGGATTATAATTTCAGAATTTATTCACTTATTTGTCTTATCTCTTGTAATAGTAATTATATTAAACATTAAAGTGAAAATTAGATGACATCATGATAAGAATTAATATGGGTAAACACCAAAATACAACCATTAAAATGTAGTCAAAACCTATCTAATTTTAATTTTATGAAATGAATTTGACCCAAAATAAGTATAAAATCTTAATTGATCAGTTTTTATACATTTCCATTTGAAAATTAATTTATATTAATTTACTATTTTGAAGAACACTAAGAGTACCAGTCCCCTCTACTATAAAAGGTATCCCATTCTTCTAATTTCCTCATTTTTTAAAACTTATTTGGCTCATTCATTGAATTTCCAAATACCTTATAAGAATACCTCCCCACACTCTAGAGGCCTTATTTTAGTCATAAGACCTTTTTTACAGGAGTTAAGGTGTAAATCAAAGGGGATTGTTGGAAAGGAAGATATCGCTATTAATTAACTATTTTTATTCTGTTTTTCCATCCCAATTCATAAAATATTCTTCATCAATTTTGAAATATTAACTTCAATAACCTAAATATATTAATATTTAACTATGTTAAAATCATAACCTAAATCCTTCTCATATTACATAAAATAGGAAATTAATTATTCAGTAGTGTGTAGGGAGGACTACCACCTCACAAACCCATAAAATTCATTTTCGTTAATCATATATAAATTTTTATTATAATTATGGAATTAGTTGTTTTATAAGTTATTAATGACATATTTATAATTATAAAATAATAATTTTTCATTTACATTCGTACTTTCCATTCACATAAAAATTGTAACATTATTTATGCATACATTTAAACAACAACCTCTATGAAAAGATTTGATTCATTTTTAATCACAACATCATAAGGATGATATATATAAGTATATTTAAAATATTAATATTATATTTAATATATTTTTAATATTCTGTAATGGTAAAATAATAATTACCTTATTTCCATATTAATCTATGAGAAATCGAAACGTTGTTTATGCGTACGTACGACCTATCATCTCTATGACTATAACGTTATTCCTTCTTCATAACCATTTGTGATGGTTTTTTAATGTATTATTAAGGTATAAATTTGATTATTATTTCATGAATATTATTCTTCACATTATGGGCTAAGGACCACTTTGACTATCTTTAACTTACTGAAGTCATTTTGGAATCATATACCGAATATCCTCAAAACATCCGAAATGAACATAAAATATTAAGTAATTTTTATAACATGATATGAATTGATATAAGAGGAATTATAAACTATCAAATGTTTCTCAATAATTTATATAATTTACCTATTATTATTATTATTCAGGAAGATAAACAATGAATGTGATGTGCTAGACCCAAGGTAAGAGACTTCGTCTCAATATCGTTTTATTTATAGATAAAAGGATGTGATGCACCATTGTTATCTTATAAGGTGTATATATAACCCTTTTGAAATTTAATATATTGAATTGCTACATTTACAAGATATTTAATGTTTTTTTTATTTTATTAATTAATAATTATTATTCATGTGTTTCTCAAGTGTTAATGTACTATTTGACTAAAACATCATTTTAATTGATTTAATGATTTATTATTTTTATTATTAACCATTATTTGACATGTATTAAAAATATTTTTATTGATTTATTTATACGGATACAAACGATAAAAAATTTTATTTTAGAATTTATTTCATAAAAATCAATGTGTTATGGGTCACTTTAATTCAATGATCTATTTTATAACTATTTTAATTTGGTTTTTAAAAATGGATTTGTTATAAAATAAAATTAAATGATTTCTTATGACTGAAAATTATATTTTTTTTATTTTCATTTTTAAATTGCATTATTTTATGTGTTATTATTATATAATGGTACATGGACATTTAACGGGTGGTTACGAGAAAAACCAAGAAAATGTGTTCTTGTTATATACTCAAAGGCATTGGGTATAGAGATCGGCCGTATATCTATTCCATTTTTATGAGTGACATGTATGAAAGTAGGTCATATGACTATTCCATTTATAAGAGTGACATATACGGAGATTGAATATATAGTTAAACCATTTTTTATAAATATGTACCTAGTTAACTAATTAAATATTATATGTGTTCTAATGAGTTTTTATGAAAAAAGGTGATTTGAAAAAGGCATGAGAATAATATTTTGTAAATTATAATATATTTTTTAGGGTAAAAAGTTATATTATATTTTAAAGAAATTTTTTATGGGTTTTCATAAGATTAATTATTTTCATTTTTTATATTTCATAATTTTATTCATTTGCCCATTCCATGTTTTAAAATGTTTTTCATAGGTATTAATAATTTTTTGGACAAAGAAGATGTCATGATGAACAAATTAAATAAATGTCTCAATAAAATAATATTTTAATGGGATTGCAATAGGGGTAAAACTTGATACAGAGTATTAGTGTCCCCTTGTAATTTATGTGTTTACTATGTATGATGTTTTAAAAATTCTATAATACTCTAAAAATAAAAAGATCATCGACTGAGCTTCCTTATTCAGAATCACTAGAATAAGTTATCATTATGTTATGGTTCATATAGTTGGAATATGGGATGGTTATGAAAGCATCAGAGATTAGGATGCCTTCTTATGAATTATGAGTATCATAATGAGTTTATAATATTATCATTTATCATATGTTGAATATCTTAAAAATTCCATTGGATTTTTTATGTTATGAAATATAATGGTTCCTAATTTAGTTTTTAGATATTTTTTTAGGTAATTATCGATTATTAAATTTTTAGATTGAAAATAAACATTATGAGATAATCGATGATGTGTAAAATTTGTTATAGTCAATTTTTAGTTTTTAAACATATATTGGGAATTTATTAAAAAGGATTACCACATTATTTGTGATAATCCATCACATTAAGCGAGGCCATGAGTTTCAAACCCACATCCAAAGTGATAATATGGATCATCACCTATCATTGGCCTATGTGAAGTCATTAGTCAATATTTCATTTTATTCTTAGTTAATTTATTTTATGAAATAAAAATATGTTTATTTTAGGAACAATATTTTTATCATATTGAAAAAATATTTCCAGGATTAAGTGATGAATATTTTTCCGGAACAGGTTCAATATTTTGGTAACCCAATATTACCATGGAAAATAGAATACTATTGTAATTTATTGGATAAATATAGGTAAGATTATATTTTATATGAAAATATTATTTTATTGATATTAGGGATATTTATAGAATTGGATACCATACATATAGATTATGTTAAATAGGGACTTACGTTTTGGGTATGATACATTAATATTGATTGATGTTTTTTGGAGGAAAATGTTAAAATTTATATTTCGAAGACTATGTGATCAGGACAATCTGAATTTTGGGATTCAAAGAATTTTTTTTATTGCTTTGGGTAAATTTAAAGGGAATTTACTTATTGAATTGTTTTTGTTGAACATGGTGTATTATAATTGAATTTTTACTGAATGATATAGTTTCTTATCATATAATGGTTTTTTTATTTTGTAGAATTAACTTATCATATATTATCAATTTTTCATTTGGTTAATGTTTCATGATAGAGAAATAAAAATTTATTATTTTTAGATTACGTGATTCTCCAAAAGATGACTCTAGTGATTCTAGTGTGAAAAATTAATCATAAATACTCATTGTTTGGAGGAAAAGATGAGTTTGTGGTGAAAATTAATTAAAGGATAAAGCTCAACTCTTCACATAAGTATATTTAATTTTATCATTGTTATAAATAGTAAAATAATTACACAACCCTATGAAAAGTAATTTGATACAAAAATGTTATGAATTTACATATCTTACTATGAAATCTATGTCCTTTTAACCCGTCACAGATTTATGGGTTTTTCTTGTTGAATTTCTCTTAACCATGTTTTCTATCATTATATTTCAATACTTTATAGTCATATTTCTCTTCAATATAAATAATTCCATACATGCAACACTAGTAAGTTTTGTCTTAGGTGACGTTCATATTTCCATTTCATTATTTTAATGTGGATGTTTCATTTATCCTTTTTCGATGTGGGGTTTCAAAAAAGATAATATGAAATTTCAAACTTCTATTTTTTTTCTGGGTTCAAATAATTCGGATTATTCCTATAAAGGGGGAGATAATTTAACATATTTTGTTTTTTAGAAGAAACTGTATGTTCTATAACATACATTCTATGTCACATAGAGGAAAAATGACAACTAATTATTATTATATAAATTATATTATTATGAAATAACCATTATAATGGCAGAAATGAAAAGTATTAACTGGTTTATATAAATTTAATTTAAATGCATGTATATAATTAATTTTTTAATGAACAATTTATTATAATTTTTTTTCCATAGCATTTTTAAGATAAACAAAACATTTTTCTAAAAAATTGTTTAACTGCCCACTAGTGTATTATGTATCAATATGTTCAAAAATCACTACTTATTGATTATATTATAAATATTTAAATTAAATATATTAAATTTTATATTTTAAATTATTCTTATGTATCTAACAGACAATGTATAAGATCATATTCAATTTTAGGCCTAAAATGTGAAATTTTCAATGAAAGGAATTTTACAATATTTCGATGGTGAAAACATATTAAATATATTTTTTGTGATATTAAATGTTTTATTTGATAATAGAAACATATTTTAAAAGAGGAGTATCAAAATTTTCATTGTATTATCTTTTCTGACAAGATTCAATATTTAATGAATAGTGAAAAAATATTGCAATTTAATTCAAAACTAATTTTTTATCTCATTTCTTTAGATAGTTATTGCCACAACCCGACCCTACTGGTCTCAAGCTGCAACTACCCCATGTTCTCCTCCATAGGCTAGGGGATGGGGATAAGTGACGAAGGTGTAACAATCTCGGGGAGGCCTTTGAATAAGTACCTGTACACACACACAACCCACTCAATGCATAACTGCAGAGTAAAAAATGAATCCAAAGGAAAAACAAATATAACCAAACCACATTCATGCATCAACCTCTAAATAGGAATAGTAATGTGCTATAATGTACTGATAGATACTGAATAGAGAAATTGGTAAAACATGCTCCCAACTAGAAAGGTGCCACAACCTGGGTACAGGTAAACGAATGTAAACAACTGGTGAGTCTCACATCAATAAGTCCAAATACGTCTGTTGAACACAGCCCATGCTCTTGTGTCCCCTATGCTCCTCCATAGTCTCGATCAACCTGTCTGTTGTTTGAAAAGGAACACCAAGTGCGAGAAAAGATCAAGCAAGGGTAAGTATAAGGATACTCAGTAGGGTGCCCTGAAAGCTTCAGGGAGCAAAAAAAGAGGTAATAAACAGTAAACGATAGATAGAACAATGTAATAGTACAATATAGAGAGTACAACTCAACCAAACAAAATAAAGGAACGAGGCTCATCCCATCCTAGAGGAGGTAGACACGTGGAGCATGTGGCATACCCCATGTGTCTTCACCCCTCCTAGAGGGTGAGTAACAAGACCCAAGGAGTGGGAACAAAAGTAGTGTGTATATATATATATATGCTCAACAAGAAAATCAAATGAGTGCGTAAGGGGATCTCCATCTCCAAGCCCATCCCATTATAAGTCACCAACAGTTCTAAGGTTACCCATCACTGATGCCCAACAGTCCTACATGTCAAATCGTCCACATCTCTAAACTATACCACCAAAAGTCCATCTCTGGTAACCATGGAGAAAAACTGCTCCCTAGCCTCTTCAAAAGTGGTGGAGTCTAATAAAAGTCATCGGGTAACCCACTTCCCAACATGGCTGGAGGGTAAACCCTAAAAGGTCGACGGGTGACCCACTGCCCATCCCCGCTGGAAGGTAAATCCTAAGGTCAACAGGTAACCCACTACCTGGACCATCGAGAGGGTAAACCCTAAATGTAATGTGTAACCCACTGCATAGCCCACCTAGAGGGTAAAACCAAAAGTAAAAAAGGTAACCCACTGCCCGACACAGCCGGATGGTAAACCCTGATACAGGTCCGATGACTCCACGCTACCAATGCCATCATTGGGTATCACTAACATCATGATCGTGCGTTGGGTCAGAGTGCATCAAATAAATTCCGGACCAACAACCTTTCATTTTCTCACATTTAATGAAATCTTGAAAGAGGATATGCCCACCCAAACAGACTAAACCATTGTAATCCTCACAGAAAAACACGAGAGGTAGACTACATACATGCTAAAAATGGACTCACGATGAAGAAGTTACTCAACACCAATTTATAGCCATACGATGTCTCGGGGGGGCCACAACATGGCCCCTAAAGTGGTTGGGAAAAAGTTTCCATCGCGATAAGCTCCGAAAAACTTGAAAAAATGAATACTCATTCTCCCCGAACAGACGTCTGATGAAAAGGTCATAGAATGTTGCTCATAACATAAAATATGTCCCATGGGGCCCATGCCTCACCTCTGGTTTCAATGCATAAGACCACCCATGAACCCTACATCTCAAAGTCGGGGTCACAACACCACTGATGGTGCTTTAAATGAACTCTGGATGTGTTCGCGCCATCCGATGGAAGAAACCCGATGTAATACTTAACGAGTGTGATGAACAACCGAGCCCCATTATCTAGAATTAAAATTTTATAAGACCATCTCAAAATCATTTTATTGAGTAGAGGATTTAACTACCATAGACAAAATGAAAAATAGACACACATAGTGAAGGTTAAGTGTGTCCGAAGTTGAGGGTACAAACCCCTTCAGCTGGACCGGCCCAGCTGTGGACCCCCGTCCACCCGGCACCAACCAGCCCTTGTAGCCAGTCGTTGTCTCGAGTAGAGACCCGTAGAATGTGGGTCTCTATCCCTGCATGGGGTCGTGATCCGTGACTACTGGTCGTAGCCTGCACCGGTACGCTCTGCCCGGCGCCGCCGCCTGGAAACACCGCCGCTGCCGCATGTTGATGTTGCCAACAACGCATGGGGTTCATGACGCCGCCTGAGACCGCATTGTCGCCTGTGACCACACCAATGCCGCATGGAATTCCCTACGCCACCACCTTCACTCACCGGACCTCCCTAGAACCGCAGAAAACCAAGGGAAAATAGCCGGAAAACATCCCAGGACCACCCCGGACGCCCCTGGACTCGAAATTTCGATGCGAAAGGATCATTGGGAAGATAAAATCAAGCCCTACGCAACCATGGGATTCGATCAATGATCAGACAACATTGAGATTCAAATAATTTAATTCTAATGGGGTTGTGGGAATTAAAATTTAAAATGTACGAGCCTACCTCGTTGGGCGTAGCCCGTAGCTTCATCAACAATCCTTCGGAGCCGTTGCGCCTTGCCAGAGAGGTGGAGGAGAGAAGATTGAAGGGAGGTTTATCCCTTTGTTGAGAGAACTTCTTCCATCGAATACGATTAATATGAATGGTTGGCGGATATTTTTAAATAAAAAAACACTTAAACCCCCCACCCGTAGACCCATTACCTGAACTTTCGGCGGGGTCGGGGTTAAGCCACCTATAGGATAAAAACCACTATCTGAGCGCAACAGTGGTCTCAGAATTTTAATATGAGCCTCCATTTGGAAGTTGTATGGTTCACGCTCAGGGCGTCCAAATTATGAAAACACCCCTAGTGGCATTTTCTACAAAAGGGTAACGCTCGTTAAAGTTACACCCCTCCTAGGGAGAACGACAGCTTCAAGACTTAATGGTGCCCTTGGTTTTCCCATCCGAGCAACCATTTAATAGTTATTCAATTTATTTGGTGTGTTCAGTGTGAACGCACATAAAATTTAATTCCAGCCGCACCAGGGATTGGAATCACATGCTGTATGAATGCACTGCTCTGGAATAACTTCATGAAAATTTTAAATTCTTACAGGCTCAAAACCAGAGTTCTAATAACATTCCCACCTTGATGTTTTTCCTCCAAAAAAACTACAAAAAAAACTCGGGATACTGAGCCTACATATGGATCTCCCATTCCTAGGTGCTCTTATGCACCTTCCCATGCTCCCACAACACAGGAACCAAAGGTATGGTATGTCCACACTGTGTCAACTCCTACCGGTCCTCAATCGCCATCGGGCACTCTACAAAGGTGGCTCCATCCTCAATATCCAGCTCTCAACATTCGATAATGTGAGTGGGGTTGTGCACGTATTTCCTCAGTTGTGACACGTGGAGGAGGTCATGCACCCTCTCCAGCTATGGGGATAAACCAAGATGGTAGGTCACCTCACCAAACCTGGGCAATATCTCAAAGGGCTCGATGAACCTCGGGGACAGCTTGCCTCCCCGTCCAAACCTTTGAGTACCACGCCACGGGGAGACCGTAAAAAAGAAATGGTCCCCCTGCTTGAACTCCAAAGGCCTGCAATGATGATCCGCATAGGACTTCTGTTTTCTTTGAGCTGTCCTCATCTGCTCACGAATGACCTAAAAGTTATCCGTCATCACATGCATGAACTCTTGGCCAATGAGGGAGGTCTCCCCAACCTTTGTATAGTACAATGGTGACCTGTAGGGTCACTTATATAGGGCCTAAAATGTTGCCATGCTGATAGTTGAGTGGTAACTGTTGTTGTACGTGAACTTCACCATGGATAGGTGATCCTCCCAGCCCCGAAAAAAGTCTAACACGCACACCCTAAGCATATCCTCCAACACCAAGATAGTGTGATCAGTCTGCCCATCCCTCTGGGGGTGAAAAGCTATACTCATCCGCAACTGGGTCCCGAATGCCTCTAGAAGGCCACACCACAATCGCAACGCAAACCTCGTGTCACGGTACGAGACGATCGTCGAGCGTACTCCATGAAGGCAGACAAACACTAAAACGTACAGCCACCCCAGACTCTCCACCGAGCTCTACTCCCTGATGGAAAGGAAGTGTGCTAACTGCATGAGTCAGCCCACTATCACCCAAATGGAATCGTGGCCCGTGACCTATAATGAAGTTCACAGATATTCCATCCCACATCCACTCCGGGATATCAAGGGGCTGCAAAAAACCTTCTAGAACCTAATGCTCTTCCTTCACTTGCTGATAGGTAAGACACTAAGAAACGAACTTAGCAATGCTCAACTTCTTACCAGACCACCAAAACTGTCGCTAAAGGTCTCAATAAATCTTCCCCACGCCAGGATATACAGCCATGGGATAATTGTGGAACTCCGACATCACCTCCTCCCGCATCTCCAGTAGTACTACAACTTTCCCCTGGAACATGATATCTTGATTCTCTCCTTCAGAATACTCATCGGGTGAATCACCCATGGATATCTGATCACGCAGTACCTCATTGTTGACATCCCCTAGCTACGAATCTCTCATACTCTCAAGGAGCGAAGGATTCAACACCATCAACTATAGAAAAGCCTTACCTTCCTGCTACACCATGGTAAGATATAGGGAAGCCAACTTCTATGATGCTTCCCGCACTAAATGCGCTTGAGACTTCCTAATAAGGGAATCTACTACTAAGTTTCCATTCCCTAGAGTGTAGACAATCACGAAATTATCTTCCTGCAGAATCTCCAGCCAGCACCATTGCCTCAGATTGAAATCCCTCTATGTGAAGATATACTTGAGGCTCTGGTATTTTGAGTAGACCACAAAATGCTCACCCTAGAAGGTAGTGTCTCCATAGTGTCAAGAGAAGACCACCGCTACCAATTCCAAATCATGAGTCATATAATTCTTTTCATGGGGCCTCAACTGCCTCAACTCATATGCAATCACTGCTCACTGCTGCATCATCATGCACCTGATCCCATCCCCTTAAGTATCATAGTATACTGTGAACTCAACGCCATCCTCTGGAAGCCTCAACACTGGAGCACTAGTTAGCCTCTATCTTAACTCATCGAAGGGATTTTGACACTGATTAGTCCAGATGAACGGTCATCCCTTACATGTCAATATGGTCAAAGGTGCAGCAATCCTGGAGAAATCTTCCACAAACCTCTTGTAGTAACCTACCAAACGAAGGACGCTCTGAACCTCTAACACATTCTTGGGTGTTTCCCAAGCAAGCACTGCCTCTATCATTGTCGGATCTACATCAAATCCCTTCTTCGTAATGAAATGCTCTAGAAAGTGAACATCATGAATCCAGAACTAGCACTTCAAGAGCTTCCCAAACAACTAGGGCTCTCGGAGTAATTCTAGGACCATACTCAAATGCTCTGCAATCTCCTCTTCCATCGCAGAGTAGATGAGTATGTCATCAATAAAGACCACCACAAACCAGTCTAAAAATGGAT
Organism: Viscum album; assembly: GCA_963277665.1. Taxonomy (NCBI): domain Eukaryota; kingdom Viridiplantae; phylum Streptophyta; class Magnoliopsida; order Santalales; family Viscaceae; genus Viscum; species Viscum album. The sequence goes on along the minus strand of OY728152.1, from coordinate 1,902,604,176 downwards.
GGAAGATCAAGATCATCGAAGTCATTAAAATAGTGGGGGTATTCATCACGCCAAATGGCATCACCAGAAACTCTTAATGCCCATATTGACAATGAAAAGCCATCTTCAGGATGTCAGCCTCATGAACACGCAACCGGTGGTAGCCAGATCGAATATCAATCCTGGAGAACCACTTCACACCTCACAACTGGTCTAATAGGTTGTCGATCCTTGGCAATGGGTACTTGTTCTTTATCGTGGCCTGATACAGGTGACGATAATCCACACAAAGTCGTATACTCCCATCTTTATTTTTCACAAAAAAAACCGGTGCCGCCAAAGGGGACACACTAGGCCTGATGAATCCCTTCTCACAAAGGTCATCCAACGGAAGTTGTAGATCCCTAAGCTTTGTGGGTGTCATTCGATAAGCCCCACATGATATCGGGGAAGTCCCCAGCTACAAGTCAATGCAGAACTCCATCTCTCACCTCAGAGGTAGTGCTGAAACATCCTAGAGAAAGGCAACCATGTAGTCCTCTAAAACGGTTGGGATATTGGTGGTTGTAGCGTCTGCTGCTCTTTGATCCATACTCAAAAACTGGTGTGAAAAAGGTTAGGGTCTCTTGCTTAGAGTACCCATATAATCTTCCACGATGTCTCGTTCACCAAGGATTGTGAACCTCATCCCATCAGAAAACACGCCTATGACTCGTCTGTGATGACAGTCGATCTGGGCATGACCCATAGAAAGCCAATACATGCACATGATGAGTTCATAAGGTTCCATGATGATGATGTGAAGGACCCACATGAAACTCTCTCCTTCGAATGACAGTTTGCAATGTCTGCAGATAAAGGTCACTAATGAGGCACTTCCCATAGAAACCTCAAGGCTAAGTGCAGGTGTCATTGCCTCTAATTGAAGCTCCAACTCCTGTACCAAGAGCATTGTTATAAAGGAGTGGATGGTGCTTATGTATACTAGTAAAAATGATATCATAGAGTAAACACAAAGCGTACCTCAAACCATCTCATGTGTTGGGGTGTCACGAACACCCATAGCCTGAACTTGCCCGCGACCCCTACTGCCAGATCTCGGAGCCTGGCGTGGGCTGCCTAGTGGTGATGGTGGAAGGAACTCAAAACACCATCCCGGACCTCCAGGTCCTACCGCTATGCCTGCGCCGCCTACCTGAAGACCACCCAGTCCTCGCCTAGGGTATCCCTAGTCACGGTGCTGCCTCTGCCACTACGGTGCCCCCAATGCCTACCACGACTGCCCAGTACACCTGGTCTGGTAGTCTCATGCTAGGTGGCCCCATCCGTTATAGGCATAGAACCATCTCTCTCTTACCTACCCCTGTGCTGCACAGATTCACTTTGGTGTACGACCCTGCCCCTATTTCTTCTCAAGGAAGGGCCTCCTTGACCGAGGCTCCACTCCATGTCACCTTCCTGTCACTAAAGACTCTCCTTTGAAGAGGGCACTACTAGGCCCTGTCAGATGGCACCACTACGCCAAGAATCTCTTAGTCACGAGCACCCTCTCTAGCACCTTGACATTATTTGGGATTCATAGGGGCACTACACTAGTATGAATCTCCCTACGATGACCCTACTCAATCATCTGCACCCAAAAGTAACTATCATGGATCATATCCTGCGAGTAGTGTGTTGGATCAGTAAACTGGGATGAGTATTGTGCCATGGTCATCCCCCCTACTTTAGTTCCAAAAGCTTCTCAATCCAAATGATTAGTAAAAAAATGGGGAGTACTCCTCCTAGAAAAGCGGCTGGAAGCTATCACACTTGAGAGACGACTCGTCGTGGGTCTATATAACCAATCCCCACCAATGTCCAGTCATCCCTTGGAAAAGGATGGTAGCTAGAGCTACCATTTGGTCCAATGGTGTCCGTAAAAGCATTAAAATTCAGTCCATGGTCTCAAGCTAGTCTTCTACTGCTTGGGGATCCAGGTCCCCAAGGAACATCTGCGGTCACTCATACTAAAAGTCGCGGAGCGCACTCAGCCTGCGCTCAACCTTGACCTCTTATGCCCATAATAACTATCGTTACATAGGTGGAGGGGCTACTGGTGATGCCCTGAGTGGAAGGGGATCATGTGAGGGTCCCTGAACTAATGCCTCGTCGCTCGCCAGGTCGTCATCACGAACTGGTGAGGGTAACCAAGATGGCTGCTGTCATGGGGGCATCCTGAAAATTGTAATGGATTACCGCGATAAGATAAGAATATATATATATATATATATATATAACAGTAATCAATAAAGCAGAGCTGAATCAACATGGACAGTCAAAGAATCAATCCTACCGGATGCATGTTCCAATGTTCCCTGCAAAAAGTGTCTCAGCATGCTGAGTCAACAAGTGAGTTATGAGGGTCTTGGTGTATGGATATGTCGGCCGCCCGTACCATCATGGGACTCCCTGGCCTGAGAGCCACTCTCGTGACACGTTGACACTATTTCCCTAAATCCCAACCAATTCCTTTTTAGGGACGTCCAAAATAATGCCCCATGGAACGAACCACCTCTGATACCACTTTGTCATGACCTGTACCTACCCGTCTCGAGCTGCAACTACCTCAAGACCTCCAACAAAGGTTTGGGGCTGGAGACATGCACTGAAGGGGTAAAAAACCCAGGGGGCCTTTTCCTAAGTACCTAAAAACACACAAACAACCCACTAAATGCATTAGTGTAGTGTAAAAAAGGAAACCAAAGGACAAACAACTGTAACCCAAGCACAGTCATGTATCAGCCTCTAAATAAGAAAAGTAAAGTGCTGTAAAGTACTAATAGATACTAAACAGAAAAAGGGAAAAAATCACACCGAAGCAGAAAGGTGCCACAAACCAACAATAAGTAAATTAAAGTAAACAACTGGTGAGTATCACACCTGTAAGTCGTACTACGTCCGCTGAAGGCAGCCCTAGCTTTTGTGTCCCCTACGCTCCTCTGTAGTCTCGATCGACCTGTCTGTCATCTACAAGGGAACACCAAGTGCGGGAAAAGCTTAAGAAGGTGTGAGTATAAGGATACTCAATAGGGTGCCCCAAATGCTCGAGGGAGAAACAAATGATGTAATAAATGGTAAACGATTGACAAAACAAAGTAAGATTACAATATAGAGAGTACAACTCAACCCAAAAAATGAAAGGAAGTAGACTCGTCCCAACCAATAGGATCTAGACACGGAAAGAACGTGGCATACCCCACGTTTCATTTCCCCTCCTAGAAGGAGAGTAACTGGACCCAGGGTGTCGGAACAATAGTATTGTGTATATATATATATATATATATATATATGATAACCAAGAAACCCGAACAAGTGCGTAAGGGGATCTCCATCTCCAGGCCTGACCCATGATGAGTCACCATTAATTCTAAGGGTAGCCATAATTGATACCAAACATTCCCACACATCAAAGATGCCACATCACTAAACCGTACCACCAAAAGTCACGCTCTAGTAACAACGGAGAAAAACCGCATAGTAGCCTCATCGAGAGGGGTGGAGTCTGAAAGAAGCCATCGAGTAACCAACTGCTCAGCCTAACTGGATGGTAAACCCCAAAAGGTCATCTGGTGTCCCACTGCCTAGCCCTGTTATAGGGTAAACCCTAAAAGTAAATGGGTAACCCACTGTCCAGCCCTGCTGGTGGGTAAATCCTAAGGTAAACGGGTAACCCACTACCCAGCCCACTCGGAGGGTATACCCTAATGTCAATGGGTAACCCACTGCCTAGCCCACCCAGAGGGTAAACCCTAATGTCAATGGGTAACCCACTTCCCAGCCCACCCGGATGGTAAACCCTGATATGGGTCTGATGACTTCGCACTGCCTATGCCATCGCTAGGTATCGCTAATATCACGATCATGCATTGGGTCTAAGTTCTTCAATGAAATCCCCGACCAACATCCTTTCATGATTCCACATTTAATGAGGTCTCAAAAGTGGCTCTGCAGTTCTGTACAAATTAAACCATTGTAATCCTCGCGAAAAATAGGCGAGGTAGACTACATACTCGTTGAAAACGGACTCCCGAAGAAAAAGGTTCTCAATGCCTCCTTACGCCCATACAACGTCTTCTGGGGCCAAAACCTTGGTCCTGAAAGAGCTCGGGAAAACTGCACCATCACGATGCCCACGAAAAAACATTTCAAAACGTTTTCTCATTCGACCCAGATGGAAGTCTAATGAAAAATTCACAGAACGCTGCTCACAGCTTAAATGAAGGCACATTGGGCCCACGCCTCAACTACAGCTTCACCACTTGAAACCACCCTATACCCCTTCGTCTCGACACCGGGGTGACAACAATTCTAACGGCACATTAAACAAACTTTGGATGTGTTCACACCATCCGAAGGATGAAACCAGATGTAATACATAATGAGTGCGACACACCACTGATCCCCCGTCTCGAGAATTAAAATTTACCTAGACCATCTCAAAAGATTCATCTGAAGCCAAGGATTATACATCCATAGAGAGAACACAAAATGAACACCCATATTGAATGTTACAGGTATCCAAAGTCGAGTGGACCATCAACTTGGGCTGGATAGTCCCTATTCGGCCGGTCCGCCCGGCCTGGGCCGGCTCGCACTGGCTGTCCCATCTTGCAATGCCGGCCCACGGCTCAGCCACACGGCCCAATTGTGGATCCCCGGTCCACCCTGTGCTGACCGTCCCTCATGGCTGGTCATTGTCTCATAGGGAGACCCGTTGAATATGGGTCTCGGTCCTCGTACGGGGTCGCGTGCCGCAACCCCTGGTCGTGCCCCACACTGGCGCACTCCGCCCGCCGCCGCCACCTAGAAACGCCACCCCCCCCCAGATGGGGACGCCCCCACCACCACTTGGGGGACCTCCTGCTTCCTAGGACCGCGCTTCCATCTAGGACTGTGATGCCACCACCTAGAACGCCCCGCAACACAACAGTCGCTCGCCGGACCTCCCCGGAACCGCTGGAAACCAAGGGAAAGGGCCTGAAAACTTCTCGGGGCCACCCCATATGCCCTGAGACTCGAAATTTTGATCAGAATGGATCTTTGGGAAGATAAAATCAATCCCTACGCAACTATGGGCTTCTCCCGATGATCAGAAAACATTTCAACACAACAAATTTCATTCAATGGGGGTTGATGGAATTAAAATTTAAAACGCACGATCCTACCTCGCTTGCCATAGCCCGTAACTTCGTCGACGATCCGCCAGAGCCGCCACACCATGTCGGAGAGGTATAGGAGAGGACCTTTAAGGGAGGTTTCTCCCTTTTCTGAGAGTACATATGCCAGAGAAGAAGTTAGGGGAAGAGGAACGGTGGGGGTGGATATGTTTAAATAAAAAACACATAAACCCCTCGCTCGTAGACCACGTACCCGAACTTTCGGCATGTTCGGGGTTATGTCACCCCAAGGTTAAAAACCACTTTTTGAGCGCAATGGAGATCTGGTAATTTTAATTTGAGCCTTCATTCAGATGTTGTAAGGTTCACACCTGGGGCTGTAAAATTATAAAAGACGCCCCTGATGATGTTTTCCGCAGAAGCGTCGCGCCCGAGAAAGTTACACCCCTCCTAGGGCAAACGGTACGTTCCGGACTCATTGGTGACCTTGGTTTTACCATCCAAGCAAATTTTTATTAGTTATTCTATTTATTTGGCATGTCCATTGTAGACACACTCAAAATTTAATTTCGGCCGCACCGGGGCTCAGAATCACACGCCGTCTGAACGCCCTACTCTAGAATAACATCATGAAAATTTCAAAGTCTTACAAGCTCAAAACCTAGGTTCTTACAGTTATAATATTATATTAATTGGTTACAGTGTATTAAAATTATTTTTTTATCAGTTAACACAATTTAGTTCATTGGAATCAATTTCATATTCAAATTGGATATGAAAACAACGTGATCTTTTGGACAATTTACATGAAAAGTATGTTATCTCATTCCATCAATGGGACTAATTTGTTATAAATTTCTATCAATTGTGTGTTTTTAATTTAGAAATAATGATTCCAAATTTTGAATCATATGGTCCAAATTATTTAAATATTTATTTTTCTATTTTTGGGAATTATGGATAGTCTGTTTATTAATTATTATTTTTACCACAGGTAAGGGAAAATCAGGTAAATAAGAGTAAAGAAATATTATAAATAATAAAAAATAACCCGAACACATTTAATTTTATATTGGGATGCTTTTTCTCTAACTGATATCATCATTTGGTTGTTTTTAGCACCACTCGGAGCCACATGGATTACATTAAGGCATTTATAATATTACATTCAAAGAAAAGATAATTTTGACACACCCAATTTTTTAACAAGTAATGTATTATAAATATTGGGTTATTAGTGGGATATATTAAACTATAATAATTATTTAGTAATATAAAATTATTTCCTATATCATATAAATTTATTTTTACACTCATGTTAATAAATAAGTAAATTAAATGGAGGCATAGAGATGATGGATAAATTGATTCATTAATGGTAGATTCCAATTAATGATATTAAAAATATAAAAAATATAATCTTAAATTATTTATGTAATCCATGAATTTTTTGGATGTATTTGACATGTTAATGATATGTTAGATGACTTGGTTCAAATATATAATGTTTTTATATTATTTTTAAAAAATTCACGAATTGAAAATTATCAAAATTGTTACTAATTATTTTTCAATATATAAATTCGTTCATTAAATAACATATAATATTTGAAAATATAATATTCATCCAAATACCTTTTAAAAGTCTTATTATGTCATAAATGACTCATTTATTGGTCATGTGTCATGCTATAATTAATATATTAAACCTCAAAGTGAAAATTAGAAGGCGCCACAGTATGAATTAATAAAGGTTAAAAAGATAAGAATTAAAAAATATTCCATTAATTCCAAAATATCATGAAATGAAATGGATTCGACTCCAAATCATCATATCATCAAAATCAGTCAGTTTGGGTCTATTGGGATTCAAAAATTTATTTATATTAATTTGAAATTTTCAATAATTCTAATAGTTTCCATGACCTCTTCTATATAAGGTAACCCATCCTTCTCATTTTTTCACACTTAAAAATATATTTAGATCAAATAATATCTACACAAATTTTGTTATTGAATCCCTGCCCAATTTATAGAGGCCTTATTTTTGTCATAACACCCTCCATGGAGGATTTAATGTGTAAATAATTTGGGATCATCCAACAACTCTTTTTCTTTTATAATTAATTATTTCTATTTTATTTCTACTTCCACATTCTTAAAATATTATTCCACTATGATGAAATAATCACTCCAGTATTGTTAATATACAGAGTTGTTTTTTTATTTCATCAATTAAATCTATCTCCAATTCCATCAAATGGGAAATGAATTAATTGTTCATGTGTCCAACATACTACCACCTTGCGAACCGATATAATTCAATATCAATCATTATCTCTCAAGACTTGTTATAATAATGAAATTTCTATTTATATATGACATTAATAAAATATTTATCACTATAATTGAATAATACATCATTTGTGTGATTACTTTCCATGCACATAAAAATGATAATGTCATTCACGCGTACGTGTGAAAAATCACCTCCACAGAGCGATGCGATTTATATTTAATCACCACATAACATTGATGATTTATATAATTATATTTAAATGATTACTATGATAATTGAAATGTTATTATTATTCTATATAGATAAAATATTAAATATTTATTTTCAATAATGATCAATTTATGATTGAAATATTACTCGTTTTTTTGTACGGCCTACCGTCTCCATGATCATAATGTAGTTAATTTTCTATAATAATACTTAATAGTTTTATTTGAAAGCGTAACTTAGGAATAAAAATGATTATTATTTTATGAATATTATTTTTTGAGATGATAGAATAATGACCTCTTTGAATGAATTGATGACGTTTCTCGAAAAGATGTTGTGTTTTCTTATGGGATTTTCATTGGTGTAAAAATTTGATACTCAATATTAGAGTCCACAAGAAATTTAAGAGATTACTATTTAAGATTTTTTAGAAATTATATAGAACTATAAACTAAAATTTTTCTATAATTTATATTCTTGTACAAAAATACTATAATATGTTATGTGAAGGCATGGTCCTTATTCATCGAAGAAAGACCCATTATAAGAAATAATATTAAATTAATCATTTTGTTTATTTCCCTTATATTTCAATCATTACCTTATGATTCCAACACTATCTCATTGAATTTTTTTTCATAAAATATGCTACAAGTGACTGAATGAAATTATTTAATATTTAAAATGTTTTATTAGTCTGTACTCTATATTCCTCTATCATTTATACTCCAGAAAATTTTTTAACACCCAAAAAGAGTATATTACATATTATATAATTTTGAATGTATTTTCTCACCATTTGATCATATAATTATCATCCACTATTCTCCCCTTTTTAATTTACCCAATAAATAAATTATCCCTTAAGATATATGATTAAAATAAAATATATATATTTTATAAATAAATAGACCGATTACATACATTGGGTGGGGAGGGGGATGTTCTCTATTATTTAACTTCGAATGATATTATTAAACACCATGTTATAATATTTTCATTTCAAAAAATATACATGGTTTATCCATGTTTATCACATCATCTAAATGATCATCCATAGACAAGAATTACAAATTTATATTTTCATATTATACATTTTCCCCATTAAAATAAAATATTAAATTTATTTTTTTAGTATTACACATGATTTTTTCGTAGACTCTGATGTTACTATTAATACACACATCTGAAATAGGTTATTGAAATGACTATTATAAAATACTCCCCAAGGGTTTTTTAACATGCCGTCAACTATCTTTTTTATTTCCAATAATCACATAAGTACCTAAATAAGGCAATATGATGGCATGTCATCCCTAGTCCCACATAGAATGAGTTATAGTTTTACGTATGGTGAAAACAACACATAGAAACTCCCCAATCATGGAGAATTTACTAGATAGGGTGGGATTTTAAAAGCCATTTACGTTAGACTTCTGGAGAAAAAATATCACGGTAGAGGGATTTTTCGGTCCTTTCAAGTGATATTGGATCTCAACTAATTAAATAATTTTTTTATTATTTTTGTATATATAGTTTCTTCTATAAAGAGAATATGAAGTGAAAACATAATGGATTCCAATCACCTCTAGATCATGTTTCAAAATTATACAAGACACAAAATAATAGATGAAATAATAAGAATAAAGGTTAATGAAATAAACCGTATTATGTAAAAGGTAAAGTTAATGATTTATCCAAATAATGTGATTCTATTAATGATAGATATATTATTTAGGAATAGGATCTGTTAGTTTAAGTCTCAACTAAACTGATGATATATTTTTCTACATAATAAGATTAAATTAATTCAGGTGATCATGAGGTAATTGAAAATTAGTGTAAAAAACATCCTCAAGAATACACAAGAGAATATGGGATATATTATAAAACTTAAAAGTTACAAAACTATTCATTAATGGAAAATAAAATTATCCATAATAATTTTACTATGAAATATTCATTTAAATTAATGGTAATTTTAAAATTATAAATTAAAATTCTAATATGTATATAGATGAAAAATAAAACCTGGTGATATATTTTTCAGATAGAGTGAAAAACCTTATAAAAATATCTAAGAACATCAGATCCAAATAATTAAGGAATTTATAAACTTAAGAAAGGGGCTTCATCTTGGAGATTGAGTGAGTTATTTCAATTCATGAGAAATAAAAATACATAATAAAGTTTTTTGAATAATTACATACATTAGATTTAAGAAAAAAATAAAATTCATATAGATTGATCAAAATATTTTTATAATAATTGTGCATGAGAACTAATGTCAATAAATGTTTTGAAAAAAATACTCAATATAAACATATTAGATAATGATGTTAAATTGATGAATTTATATATAGTTCAATTTGAATCTTTATAAAAAAATTAATAGATTGATTCTATCACATAAAATTATATTGCGATTTATTATGTTAAAATACATTTATCTGGTTGAAAACGTATCCTATGTTCATTTGATGTTAATTGTCTTATAGCCTAAATAATAAAGGTACTATCAATTTTAAATAAAATTTTAAATATAGTTTTATTTATATAATATGTGAATGTTTTAAATTAAAATGTACATAAAATAAGAATTATAATTTTCAGAAGACCAATAGTATATCCAAGGCAGTTGGATGAATATTTATTAGGATCTATGAAAAATAGAGAATATTTAAAGAATGAAAATAAAAAAAACATGAAAATAGATCATCCTAGTCCACAATGAAAAATAATTGATATTTTTGTTTGGGTGTTTATTTGTGTTATAATAGTTCAGACTATAGGTCTATTGATTAATGTGATAATTTTTCAACCACCAGAAGAAAATATGATCCAATATTATGGTTGGTAATATATGAGAAAAATATAAATTGACAAATTAAGAAAAAACTTCATTGTAAAATTTATTTAAAACACATGGTGGTATTGGTGGTAATTGAAATATTTGTGTTTAAGTGAATAGAATTTTTTCAATTATGAATATGTATCAAACAAAATTGTTGATTGTAGACCATATATGCTAATAATGGGCCATGAGATAGACTAATGAATGAATATCAATGTATATTCCAACAAAAATACTCCCAAGAATCATTAATTGAAGAGTGAGTAAGCCTTCTAAAAAATATAAAGAAATTACATGTTCAAATATATATCAATAGGTTTAAAAGGATTGATTTATATAAAATAAGTTTCTACTTATATTTTTGATGAATTGTAAATAAGACGGAATCATGAAACAATACACATATATGAGTTTTAATGGAATAAAAAAATAGATTGCAAATTCATTCAATAAAATAAAAACATAACTGGTGTTGTAAATAAAATTCTTAAGATTCCATGTTGTAATGATAAGAATTATTATTTAAGTTCTAAATAATGTTTAATTATTTTCATATCTAAATTAGAATAATTAGGAATGAAAATACAATAAAAAATGTTATAGTTCAAGAGGCAAACCTATTTTATATCCTAATGAATCTGAATTTTAGAACAGGTTGTCAAAGTTTGATAACCAATGTTGTTATGAGATTATGTGCTATAGGTTCAAGGATGAAAAACTCAATAATACCAATTTTCAAACAATTATAGTTTCTAAAGAATAAATTATAAAAAATATTATGGATGAACTATTTGATATATGTGATTTGATGGATCATGTTAATAATATTATTTCATAGAAAGAAATAAGAAACAAATATGCCAAAATAGAATAATTTCATTAATGAAATTATAATAAATAATCAAACATTTAAAGAAATAGATGAAAATAAAGTAGTAACTTTTCTATTAAAATATTCTCTTCCTTCATCCCACATTAAGCTGATAATGGATAACCATCTTGGTCCCTAATCTTCTGTGATTTATTTATTACCTCATTATATGGAATTGATTGTGTAACTAATTCTCAAGGATATTATAAATTAAATGAATTAGGCATAATAACTTTTTTAGATTTGATATATGTCACGTTAATGGTTTATTTTATTAATTGATATTATAATTAATATTTTAGGACAATATATACCTCAAAAATAAAATTATAGATACCATCTATTGAGGTTTGGAATCCTCTAAAGCATCAATAAAATTTCAATTCATAAAAATCTAAATTATGATTGTTTATTTAAGATTATTCATTGAAAATATATGCCTTTGTTCTATCCCATCATTTAATTATAAGAATTAAATCCCAATACTAATAATGAAACTATTATATATAGGTCTGAGAAGATCTTATGGTTAATTCATATAACATTATACATGTGTTTTGAATTGTTATTATTTTATATTGAGACGAGTATAATATCATAGGAAGTAATTCAAATTAGAAATTTTTAATCTATTAGAATCATTTGGATTCCACCTAAGGGAAAATGAACAACCCTAAAATTACACATAGTAATGTGCACAATCATGTTTCATTTTTTTTATAATTATGGACATCCAAGTTTGAAAAATTAAATCCCCACATTTTCTACTTTTATAATTTCTATTTTATAATTTTACTAAAATGATTTATGGTAAATTTATGAATAAGAAAATGATACTATCCTTCTCTATGAACATTATGGTAATTATTAATTAGGATGAGAGAATAAAATGATGAAATTAAATTATGAAGGTGGAGATATGATGATGGATGATTAAAAACGTTTGGGTGATATATTGACATACAATTTTATAGAGTTGGTATTCAAAATATACAATGGGTTAGATTTTTGAATTCCAAAATATGGTTGTGTTTTATTTTTTTAATATAAACCATAGTTATTGATTCATGTTAGATACTAATAGTATTTTAATATTGAATGTCTTGAAATTATTTACTTTTTTCAATAATTTTGATGATAAGTTGGATATTATGAATGTTTATTTTTGTTCCCAATAATTTTAATGAATATAATGGTTTGAGTTACTTTGCATATATTATTAATATATTATAATTTTGAGACCCAATTATTGATTAGAAGTGTGAATCTATAATATTATTCATGTATAAAATAATGAGAATGTTTCTAGGAATTTATGTGTTTAATATTTTGGGGAAGTATGTGATGAGTTTATGTGAGTATCTTTATTGAATATTATTGAAGGTAAATTTGATTTTAATTGGTTCTATGAAAATGATACTACTTGTTAATTTATATCCATATTTTATTCCTCCAATTTTGAATACGTAAATATTATTTTAGGATTGTTATCTGTGAAGATCCATTGTTGTGATTGTCATGATTGTGTGATTATACGAAAATGTACTTGGATTTAATTAGAATTACATCTGGTAATTGATGGACTATTTCTAATTATCAAAAAAATTATGGATTATGAGAGTGTTTTCTATAATACTTGTTTCATTATTCTAGATATTGGATGAGTTCCAATTATATTTCATTCCTAATAAGTAAACTACTATGTTTTTTAAAATCCAATAAATTTAAGATGGTATTATTTTGTCGTGGGTTTAAGAATCATTTGAGTTTGTGAGTATAGATGAAGATGACATTATATACTATTATTTTATTTAGAGATGGATTGAATATCAAAACATGACCATGACAAGGTATAAGGAAATCTATTTATGGGGATTGGTAAAAGAGGATTTACAATTGATCCACCACATATAGGGATGCACAACAGAGTGGTCGATGTATGGGGATTTATATAAGGATGACAGGCATAGGATTTTGTCTCAGCATAACAGTGATGACATAATGGTATCCATATCAAATTAATTAGTGTAAGGAAATACACATAAATAGATCATGTAATAGGGACTATCCAATAAGATATGATTTGTGAAATATTAATTATATGGGTATGATATGTATCCCAAGAATTCAATCTAGCTCACATATAATGATGAAAAACCATAAGTAGATTAAATATACAAACCTATTATATAAAAATAAATTGTACAATAATATATTTTGTAAGATGGAGAATTATCATAAGATACAAGAGCCGTGTAAGAATTTTTATTCACATAAGATGATGAAATTTATATGATATACATCATAAGGTTAAATTTTCCATATGAAAATTATAAGAAACATAAAATATTATGAAATTATGAAATATTTTAACATGTATACTTTTTAAAGGGAAAATTAAATATCATTAAGAATGAGGGATATTTCAAGAATAATGTTCTCTAAATATATATTGATTAAATAAGAAGATACTTTTAAGATGATATCAACGGATTTAGGAATAATGATCAGGAAATTCAGTCATTATCCATGAAAATAATATAAGAGTTCCTCATTACAAATGTAAATTTCCATGTCATATAGCTGACTAATTACATGAATATATAGATGATGACTTTATCTAAAAAAATAGTTATATTATTATAATATAATTTTATTTCATGGAATTCAAATATCACATAGAACAAAATTGATGATTCCTGAAGACCCTGATCCAAACTTGAATTAGTTTGAATGAAACAGTAATTCCATAATAAATTTTGTTTCCAATATGACATGGAATGAATATATGATTAATATATATATATATACTTTAATGGTAAATTTGTAATGTTAAATGAATAATGAATAGGCGTGTGATTGAATTTGGATTCCTAACTCATATTATTTAATTCAAAATAAGGGCAAAGAGACATAATATTAAATCCAATAAAGAATAATAACTATATATTAATGAAACAAGAGTTAGGGATCCATTTATACACCCAAAATATTTTCTATATGCACTAATGATAAGGAAAAATAATAATAAGATAAGAGTTCCATGATTTAACAATTACAAATCCTATTCAAGATAGAGGATTGTGGGAGAGAACATATAACCATTTTTTATTGTAGATGTCTAATTTTTTTTATAAATCAATGATTAAAATAATTGGAGGAATCATTAAATATTTCCCCATACAGAGGAATTATATCATATTATTTGTGTCCAAATAATATGAGTGTTATTTTTCAAAACACACATTATAAAGAGTTATTCAAATTCAATATTCTCTAAAAACAAAAAATAGTAGGTTATTTCTTTCTTTAAACTGGGATGGTTTGTGGATAATGCGTGTATGTCCGTACCCTTTTGAATCCTAATTTGGATAATAAAGAAGAATCTATGTGTGAGTGAGAAAAGAATGACCTTATACTTAAGATATAGACACCCATATAAATATGAACCATGTCAAAAAAACCTAGTGTTATTATTGTGTTTCTTGACTATTTATATATAATTTCATATCAACAAAATCTGAGATAAATGAAGAGAGAAATATTTATTACCTGAAAAATAAATTTGTTACAAATGCTAAAATTTCTCATTCATTTAATGGTTTACTTATATTGATTTATCCTCTGTTATTGTTGGTGGCGACCCATTATTATCCTTACAAATTTCACTTGCATAATTTAATTTATTATATTAGGAAAGATAAGGTATTTGTTTGTGATACATCTCAACATTGATTATAGGTTTATTATTACAAAAAAATTATTTCCCAAATTATTTTCCATGTACATTGGTGGTTTAGAGGCATTTTGGGTGTTCTTAGGGATGAATTGTATTTTTTAACAACATATTTATCATTATTGTAGGAGGATATGGTGTAGACTAGGGAGACCCAACTGAATCCAACTTCCCAAGTGGTTACTAATGTCATAGTAATCGTCAATAGGCCATTATCATTTTGACGAGGAAAGAGTACATCATAACTCTTTTCTTATGTAGTAGTAAGTCGTTGTGTTGGGGTAAGAAATTGGTGTTGCAGAAGTGTAATGGTTGTTATCATTATGCAATTGAAGACTACATAAAGTTGACCAAGAAGGCCACATCATAACTCCAAGAGGACACATCACAATGGTAGGGATCTAATTCCTTAGGCCTTCTAGGCCATGGTTCTCCATTGTGTTATCCTTCACCTACATCATATACTAGAGTTATGTTAAGGTATATTGAGTAACATGTATGTATATTGTGATGTTGTGTATGTGTATAAAGGATAGTCCATGATGCTAAGGCTTTTTTATTCAATGATGGGTTTATAGAAGAGGTCACCACACTATAGCATGGAGGGATACACCATAGTGTCCTGAGAAGGATAAGGGTTATTATTGGTACTCATTTCCATAATAGTGAGGGGTATGGAGCTATGTTATGTCCTCAGTATGTCTAGGTTCCTTGGAATCATATTATAACATAAGGGATAGGGTTTATATCAAACTTACCAAGAGATTGGGACATCATGTAATGTATAGTGAAGGTTCTTTAGGGTTAAACACATATATTACAGTGTGGGAAGAATTACCAAGGATGGTCCATGTAATAAACCCTAGGGATATTACATGAATATTTCACTATATAGTTTTGTATAAAAATTTGATTTAATATTCATCCCCTATTCTATTTATATGTTTTTCCCTCCTCTATCTTTTATTTTATATAGAAATATCCCATACAGCCAAAGGAGGAGCTCATTCATCAAACATTTTGTTTGGGGATTAATTTTTTTGTATTTGATTTGTTTTCTTAGGTAAATCCTTTCAATTTATATTTATTATCCCAATATTTACTTTATCCCCTATCTCATTATCACACTATAAATGACAAGGTGACCTAGTGTTTAATTAGGATTTATTTATGGTGTGTTTTTGTTATTGGGGATGGTTTTTTAAGGTTTCTTCATTCCATAATTTGTTGGATAGAATTGTGTCCCTTGGAGAAAAAATCATTAAGGCAGGTTGTCCCATTGAATTTAGACTTCAAATTCTTATATTATAATTTATTTAATGTTTAAACCCATTGTTTGATATCAAATTGTCATTTTAGAAATGGTTTAGTGTGATTTAAAATAATAAAAGATTTTTAGTTTGTTTCTCTTTAATGTGATAGGTTATCCCCGGATTTAAGCCTTAATAATATGGTTTTTATAACTGTTCACACTACTTGTAAGAAACAAATTCCCAAATAGATTTCATTATGGATTTTTGATATTTTATGTTGAATATTTATTTTCAAGATGGTTTTTTAAATTATTATATTTGTTTTTAATTTTTTTAGTTTAATAATGATAGATATTCTAAAATATTAAAATGTTAGGTTAGTTTGAATTATTAAGTAAATGGTTTTAGAAATTATTCATAAAGAGTTTACATTTTAAATTATTGTTTATAGGGCCTCATAGAAACTTTTAAGGTGGGATTTTTTTAAAACACATTTTTATAATATATCCCTCAATTTACCTATTTTAATTGAATTTCATTTTTCATGTAATGTCAAACATCTAATATATTTTAATTCTTGATGAATAAAGGGCTATTTTATTAGATGGTGCTTTGGGGTGAGGCTTCTTATTGATCCTTACTTGCATAATTATTTTTTTGTTCACTTATATATATATATCATTATTTTTTTCTTATTGAATCACACTAATTTTATATGCATCAGGTGTACCAAGACTAGTTAGTATAACTCTCAGGTGCACATGCTACAAAATCTTATGACCACACAGTTCCTAGTGATCCATATTATGGATTATACCTTGATTTGGGAGTTGAGCCGCAAGTAGGCTTGGTAGGTTTTCATCAAGCATTAGGGTGGTTGGAATGAATTAGGATTGATTATATGATATATCATTTTTTATATAATTTAATTCCCCTTTTTTACTTGGTATTCTTTGACTAGTAGTGCTCTGTTGTTTAATATTGGTTTCACTACTTTTATTCCATTGAAAGAAAATAAGATTTTATTTTCATTTTAAATTATCCCAATATTATTTTTTCCTTTATTGTTGTGATATATTTTCTTTTGTATCACTCGGGATTTAAATATAAAAATATTGATTTAAGAATATTTTAAAAAATATATGGAACTCCTTCACTATCTTATATATATAATAACCTTTCAAAGGATGTTTTCAAATGCATAATTTTTCATAAATAATTTTTTATGGACTACAGATATTAGAATGTTTCAAATTATATTTTAAATTATTCAAATCATAATATGTAATTTCAAGAAGTTGTTATTAGATTATGATTTAAATTGGAAAACCTATATTTATAATCGAATTTTTTAACTAGTGATAAATGGGTCATTTATTTAGAGATATTACATGGTTTTGGTTTTTCATGTCATACCTAATGACCGTCTTTCACATTTCAATCGGAATATTTTTTTCTATGGTTTACATTTAGGACCAACTTTCAAAAACTAGGGGGAAATACTTTATTAAGGATGGATGGTGACATCAGAGTCTCCTGAAGATTGCGCTAGGTATTTTCATGAATTTTTTAGTATTTTATCTTTCCTCTATAGGCCTAATCATCGATTATCTCATTAGTTAAATATTTAGATTGATATATATTTTTTACATGGTTATTTTTCTATCCCTTTTGGTTTTCAATTATTAATAAATCTATTTTTTATTTAGCATGGTTGTCCAATGTATATATGGGACATCCTATAATATAAGAAATAATTTTGATTCTTAATTAATTATAATTGTTAGATTAAATCATTTCCATTAATGTATATATGATAGCCCATGATTATCACCTCCCAACTAGGATTGGGAATTCCTCTCATGTATATCATGGACTAGCTCAGGTTCTCAGTTCAGTAGTGTCCCAAATATAGATTTTTACGTTAAATAAAGACCTAAGTTCAATAACATAATATGTTTTTTTGTGATGTGACTATAAATATTTTGAATGATGTGGTACCTAATGATGATTGTGTACGGAGATCATCTCAAGATCCTTCTCATTTTGAGCATTGAGTTTCTTATGAATACTAGAATTTGGGAATTATTTTTTCATCATTCTTCAATTTTTTGAAATATTTTATTTCTTAAAATTAATTTTGGATAAATGGTTTATTGAAAGAATTTTTTTAATTTGGGTAATGAAAACTGATTTTTTAATAAGTGTTAAATTTTGAGATCATAGGGTTTGTAAATTCTTGTTGACCCGAGTGTGTGGTTTATTATAAATTTCAGTGAAACCATAAAACTAACTCAATGTTTTCCAATCAATGTAATTGTGATATGTATGGACACTATACAATTTATGTAATTTTATTTTGTTTTGTGGCATGTTGATAAATTTTCCTATGATTTTATAATATTTTTAATAGGATTAACATTAGTAAATGGTTAAATTATATTTAAATATTAATATAGATAATTGTTATTTGTGTTGATAGGGATTTGGTTTTTTAAAATGTGAATGATGGTATTATGAATATTGTATTTTAGTTCTAAAAATATAATATGTGATTTATGATGGAAATCATTTTTTCATATTAAATATAATTCTTTAAAATGTTATATGTTGTTTTAAAAGTTAAATTGTAATGGGATTTGTGTTTTGAAATGAATAATTGATTCTAATAAATAATTTTTGGAATCATTTATGTGATTTTACTATGATGTTTCAGAATGTTAAATACTATATATCATGGTATTTTAAAAATATATTGAAAAGATTAATTAATTTATTTTAGTGGTTTCCATTTGGTATTTTGGAATGATATATTTATGATGACATTTACATATAAATGTGTAATGTTTGTGTTAGATTCATTTTTATTGAGTTTTTTTTTCATTTTTATTTAGAGCACTCTCTTACCATGTCTATATGATTCCTAATTGGAAGATTAGGGATATTTCATCAATTTAACCATTAATTTGAACAATTTATTGAATTTATTCGAGGGATTTGAATGTCGAATCTTTCTCCATCTAATTTCAAGTAAAATATTTTTAAACTAGAATGTTGGAAGTATTTTATTGAAATGAACCATCGTGATCTTTAGAAAAAAAATGTCTGAAAATCTTCTTTTATAGGTTTATGGTTGAGGTTTTGTGTTGGATTTCGTGCAATTCTATTACACACACTATGAAATGATATGTCCTAAATTAAGTGAATTTTATGGCTTAATTTAATGAATAGTATTTCATTGATGATATAATGGTTGGTGAAGTGATAGAATATTACCATCTATAATAATGTTATATATTTGGGTTTGTTTATGTATACTATTTTTTTCATTTGGTTTCACATAATTTGGATTTATGAAATGATAATTATTTTAAGTAATAATATTTTCAAATATTCCTTCACATAATTCATTAGTCTTGTGTTTTGGAGATTTTTGTGAACTCTTATTTGTATATG
The DNA here is from genome assembly GCA_963277665.1 of Viscum album. Lineage (NCBI taxonomy): Eukaryota > Viridiplantae > Streptophyta > Magnoliopsida > Santalales > Viscaceae > Viscum > Viscum album. The sequence goes on along the minus strand of OY728152.1, from coordinate 1,902,584,359 downwards.
GTGGGATATGTGGTCTGAATTGGGGATAATTTAGTAGGAGTAATTGGGGTGAAAACATCTACCTTTGTTCCTGGAAATTTGGATGGTAGCTCCATTATAGGAAAAGGGAAACCGAATAATTCTAGTGAGAAATATAGTGCTATAAAAAGTCCATTCAGTATATCACCATCTTCTTTAAGGGGTATGACACTTATGTGCCATCATTGTGGAAATTTAAGACATATGAATCCATTCTCTATGAATGATAAAAATAAATATCATGATTTTGTCAGTAATAGACAGTTATATATGTTTTAATGGATAATCATGTAAAAAAGTATAACTTTTTCCTAACCTTATCGAATATTTTAAAGCCCAACCTATAGATTCTAATTTTGACATAGTGCATAATTGAGTCATATAAAATCCTTATTTGTTTCTTTAATCATATATGATCACTAGTTTTTTATTTGAGGTTATGATGATTTTAGGACTTTTGAATTTTGAGGAATTGTATAAGGGAGTTTTCAACAATGATAGCCTCTGAGCGGTGAAATTTCCCTCTGATCAGTTGGTTGGGGATTTTTCTCTAGTTTCTCCCCTCCCCTTCTCCAATGTGAAGTGGTGTGGGTCGGTTTCAGCGTCTTCATCCTCGGTTTGGTGTCGGCTTCTTCATCCTCGTCTCGGTGTCGGTGTGCCCCAATCATCCCTTACAAAGATGGCTAGCTGCGATCCCAATCTGCCTGATGCCATTGTGGATCTGGCTTCGATCCCATATGGTTGGAGATTCACTGAGTGGATCTGGATTTTCACTGTGATGGAGCTAAGTTGGGCGTAGGATGTGACCTCAGCTATGAAGGCATGATCAGGTGAAGTTCGGCGCTATCCCCGGTGTGACACGAAGGGGGGAGGGTCTTCTTGTGGGTTCCTTGCAGTGGATTGATGCACTAGAGATTCAGAGATTCAAAGAATCACGATGAAGTTTTGACGAATGATGGTTCTTCATTTTTTTTCATATGATTTCTGATTTGGTTGGGTTTTGGATGGTGTTTCTTTATTTTCTCTGATGTGCTTCGATCCGGTGGTGGTGCTTCAACAGATGTAGGGCTGACTCTCTCTATCCATCACGCATAATTCTAGTGATGGTCCTTTGTGGTTTTGGATGATTATGGTTTGGGGTGAACTGGTTTGTGGCTCATGTTTTGAGCTTCTAGAGGATTTGGTTTTTCTGGTGTGGTACGACGATTCTGGTGATTATGGTTTCAGTGTTGATGAGTAGTGGTGATGTGGAATTTGACGTCGTTTGGTGGAATTTTTCTAGATTTTTAATTGAATTTTGAATGTGGAACTTCTGATTTATCTGTGGATGGGGGTGCTAACGTGGCATCAGGATCTGGTTATCTTCATTTTGGTTCCATTGATGTCTTTTGTGTATGGATTCTTCTTGATGGTCCATTTCATTTCGCTTGAAGGCTGGGTGATTACCGCTTGAGTTTTCCGACGGGAGGATTTGGGCCGGTATCGATGGTCACACCAGGGGACATTCAAGGTAACCCTTTTTTAGGTTTGTCCAGCTTTTCTAATGTTCTTGTGCACTGGTTCATGGTCCCTTGGTCATTACCATTGGTTTATGATGTTTTTGTGGAATGGGGAAAGTGGTTGTATTTGAACCTATTGTAGGGTATCGGGAACCCATAAACAGACTTTTGAAAATTAAAAAAAATGATTAGTAAAGGAAATGTTTAACCACATTGTTTAATATTTATTATTAATGAAATAATGTATTATTAGTGATTGTGTTTGATATATGTTCGTGTTTTTTTGGACATTTATTTGTTTCAATAGTCTTTTTTGATCCTTAAATTCATGTAAATTTATCTCTTTTTTCATGGTTATAGATGGAATAGTTATATTAGTATAAATCAAAAATAGTTGGGAGACTATTATACCTAGTCTAAGAATTCATGATATGGTTGATCTATTTCATTTTTTTTAAGAAAATGTGTGATTTTTCGAGAATCTAGTTTGTAGTTTTCAACGGTGAGATTATTCAATAGATGATGTTAGTTTTAAAGGTTTGTGTGGATCATTTTTATTATTAATTATTGGCATTTACTAAAATGTGGATATGGTTTTCCTAGGTTTTGAATATTAATTTCATGTAAATTAAATTTATATTCAGTTTATTCTAATTATCAAATGTATTCAATGAATCTCAATGTGGGAATAAATTATTAGAGTGAGTAGGATTTCAATACCATGAACCCAATTTTCCTTTCATTTCACTAAATTATTGATCAATGAAATGGTTTGATTTTTTAATATAAGTCGTATTGTTTTTGGGTCCTCCATGGGTTGAATAACTATTTTAAAATAATGGTTTTAAATTTCCTAAATTTTCTATGACGTTTCTTAGAATGATCATCCCATCCCCCCCTACATAGTGGTTGACCACACTATAATTGGCATTGCAGGTGCTTGATGGTTCTAACATGAAAAGAACATTATATATATCATAGTTTTCACTTTTTGTGGTGTTACATTGGGTTAGACACATGAACTATATACGGGTAACTAGTGTTCCCCATTCAAAATTCCAAGCTACACATGGGTGACCCTGAGACCATGCTTTATCTAAGAGAGGAACCACAATCATTGTAGTATTAATTCCTAGATTCTAGATAAATATAGTGTTCAATGGTTGAAAACCTAGGTTATGACTTTGAGGGATGATTTTTAAGGGTATTCAAGGTTTCGTGTGGCGGTAGTCCACTGTACACAGTAATGGTAAGTCTATCACCCATTAGATGGAAGTTCGTATATGTGTAGGTAAAACCCTTAGAGTATAAAAATATATTTTTTCTTTAGTGATCATTTATATAATAATGGAATAAAAATAATTGAGTTGGAGGGTAATGAAAAAAATAAATGATCTTATGGAAGGATGTTACCTATTCTTTTGATAACTATTTTTCGTTTCACCAATGGGCTTCCATGATCAGATTTATGAAAAAATGTAGGATTTTAGGATGAGTATAGAAAAGTTATGCGGATATTTTGGTATATTTTTTTCATGAAAAAAGTTTTTATAGTTGTTAATAAGTAGGATAAGTGAGTTCTATTTTACTGTAGATTAGTAGTGGAATTATTCTCTGTTATATAAAATAGAATTCCACTCATATTTTCACCATGTTTAATGGCTCCAATAGTGGTAAAAATATGCAAAAATGGTGAATTGGGTCAATATATGAATATAAAATGGATTTAAAACAATTTTATAGGTGATTTTGGGCCTTTTGATTATAAATTATCAAATTTTTAGTCCAATTTTTCTCTTAATAACTATAATCTATCTTTGTAGCCTTCACAAATATATTTGGGCAATAACTAATTTTATTTTTAGAAAATATAAATCATTCTGAACCCAAATATAAAATCCATTTTTTGAAATTAGAAACACATAAGTTGCATAATTTATTTCAACTTTAATCCTGTATATAGGGAGGAAAAGTAGGTTTTTAAAATAAATATGTTTAAAAGATTGATATGTTTTTATATCCAATTTTAATATAAAATTGACTAAAATGGCCTACATTGGATTATTTTTTTTAAATTAGATCTAATTTTAGTTAAAAACAAATTAAACCGTTATTTATTTATAAAAATAAATTAGAGGAGAAATCAATTTTAGATTAAAATTTCATGATTTTATAATTCATCAAAAAATTAAAATTCTCATAAAAATACCAAGATAATTCCGAATGTAAATTTTGATATTTCTATTTAAAAAATGATGTAGATATTTTGAAATAAAAAATATAAGTGTCAAAAATCAGATTGAAAATGGGTTCTCCATTAAAATATATTAAAGTTACATTTTTGAAAAAATACATATTTTATTCATAGAGTTGAAATTATTTTTTTCTCATACCAATAAAATATATATGATGTTTATAAAAAATTGTATTGAGTATATAATATATAAAATTTATTGAAAATTTTATTAAAAAGTATTTTTAAAATTTGTTGAGATAAATTTGTGTTTGTACATAGAAAAATAATTTTCTTAGAAAAGTAATTTATTTATTTCCAAATAATCCTTACATTCACATTTATTAATTGAAATCTAGGGTATTACTTTTATATACTTTTCCAAATAATATTTCTAAACATAGTAAACCTTATTCATAACATTCATTCTAATTTCTATATGGTATATAATATAAAATTTTAACAATAATATTTAAGTGTATTGTTTTTCAGTACTAGTCATCTTTACGTGAAATGAAAGATATTAATGGGGCTCAGTATTTTGTGTAATATAATAAAAACACAGTGTTGTGTATACTACAATATAATCTAATTGTCTTGTCTAGTGAAATTGTATCATTCCTTTGCATGAACCACAAGGCAAAATTTGTGTTTTCATATTTGATAATAATTATTTAGTGTTGTGTTAAATAAAAAATCTAAAAAAACAATAAATTAAATCAAAAAATTATTTTGAAAATTCTCGTGGTGTTATAATTTTTTTTTCAAAATCAGACTTTCCTTGGTTAATAAATTAACCATTAGTTGGGGTAATTGATTATAACAATGACAAGGATCATCAAATTTAAGGAAATGAAATATAAATAGATCACTTTTATGATATTTAATTGTTTCCATTATATTATTCAATTTTTATTCGTGATTCTTTATTTTATTCCAATAAATATTTTGAAAATCAATTAAGACACCTCATTTTCAATATTAGATAACATAGTAGTAAACCTTGTTCAATAAGTTTCATTTCAAATCCCTGATAACAGTTTCGAAATAAAATGTGAATTATCCTATGTATATCACTTAGGAGTGTCGCACTAGGTTCCCATTAAGGTTCATTATCATGCACTTGGTGATGGTTACAACAATCACAATGTGCCCCTTTCTGATTTATTTTCCATAGGTACCTCTATAACAAAACCAAATCTGCTTTTCCTATACATAAATGAATGTATTTTAAAGAAAAAAAACATAATATCTTCTTTACCAACTCATTGGGTTATCTTCTACACATATCTTCAATGTCGATAAAATGGTTATGTTCTCAAATTTATGTTATGTAAAATATTGTACATAAGGTTTCTACTAAACATTCATCTACTATAAAATTTAGAGTCCCCAATATCATTATACTAGAGTGAGAGTGAGGATTATAACATTTTCATAAGATCCAATGAATCACATCCCAAAGGTCCTGATAATTTACTAGACACTGTAAAATATATACATACATAATTTTTTTATTACACATGAATATAAAAATCACAGCACATTTTTTTAGAGAATATCATTTTTCCTCTATAAATTAAATTCCTATCATTCATTGTACACTTCATGGATTTCGGGTAAATGAAACAAATTAATGGTAACCTCAATTTCTCATTAAATGTTAAGAACAATAGAAGGAATCATGAATCAATAAAAAATAATCAATATGGAAAGGTAAATTATAGATAAGTCATTCCATTTAATCAATACCATATATATTGTAATTATTTAAGGATTAAACAATATAGAAATGTGAATAGTATCATACTGATGATATTTAATCAACAAAAAAAGAATGAAATACATCTAGAGAAAATATCATTGTGAAAATATCATAGATAATAATAGCTGAACTTTTAATGAATAAAATATATAACTGTTGGAAAACATGATCTCATTAATCATGATACGTATACTATAAATATATTTCACATGATGGTTTAAAATTACTGGGTAAAAACCCATTGAAATTTTCCAAATAATTTAATGCTCGCCTTGTGATTTTCCTCATGAGACTACCGATGCATCATGGGATAATCTATAACTTCTCCTCACCCATGTATTCCTTGGCCAAATCAATACTTATATATCAAATAAGAACCATTATTCAAAATTAATGTTACTTATAATCAAATCTCAATATTATGTAATGAATATAGATATATCATCCATTACTAAGTTAAACAAATTAAATTATATATAGAAAACTATATATAGAAATGATATATGGTTTATATAACAAAATAGACATGATACATAATATAGATATTTAAAGGAAACTAAATGTAATATAATTACATGCACATTACCATTTCATGGGAAATTAGGTCACTATAAAACTGAATAATTGATGTAAATGCCAATATTATACATGGCCAGATAACTAAAAACCCATCAAGAGGGAGAATGAGGATGTTATCAATTCAACATAAAACCATGGTAGTATATGTAAATTTTATGGGTTTTTTCATTTATATATATAAATTTCTTAAACTATCTTTTAAAACATTCTTTGGTAAAATATATTTTTTAATTTGAAAGTAAATTTTAAAAATATAATACATTTTGAAAATCCATTTCATTGAAAATCACATTTAAAATTTTAATTTCCTAAAATTTAATGAAAATATTTTATTTAAAAGGATCATTGATTACTTTTAATGGAAGATTCAAATAATTGGTTTTAATAATGGTGGGTAAATTTTTACATGTTGTATGTGTTAAAAAGGACCCTTATTTTTCACTATAAAATGTTAAAAAAATTAATTGTTTAGAAAACACGAATAAGATTCCACTCACATTTTCAATAAAATAAAATGGTGGATTATATTTAAAAAATATAGATTGATTTAAAACCAATCTGGAAAATGTAAAAATGCCTAAAAATTTCTTTAATAATTCATTTTTTAAAAAGATAAAAAATTCAAATTTCATTAGGAAACATGGTTTTTGAAGAAATAGGTTTTTAACCCAATATAAAAATGAAGTTAGAATTTCTTAAAAACATTTTCTTATTCATTTTATTTCAAAAAAGTGGGAAAATGTTACGATTAATATTAAATATCATGAATATCCATTTGAGTTGAAACTCAATTCAGTTTATTTAGACAATTTCAAAAATAATTTACTTCAGCTGAAATTTAGGAGTAAACATTCCAGATTAGAATTAGACTGTGAAATAACCTCTTAAAATGATCATAATGTTGATGTGAGAATCCGTAAATGAATATATTCAAGGTATCATATATAGATCTATATAAAGAAAATGGAAATACAATATAATATAAAAAAATTCATTATAATGTTAAAACTAATAGAAATATTTTTTTTATATTTTAAAATATCTTTTTATGGTTATTTTTAAATAAGGATTATAGTGGTTAATACTGGTTCCATGTATGGATTAAAAATTCAAATTAAAGATAAAAATATTCATTGTGACTACATACACATAATTCCTCACATCATGCACCATAATTACCCAAAATTATCTACAAGCTTCCTAGAGTCACGCCACGTGATAGATGTTCGTGTACACATTGTTTCAACCACACTGGCAGGAACTCAGAAGACATCATCCTACAACCGATTAACACACCGTCATAGAAGTACCACCGATCATGCTAGTCCATCATCCAAAAATATCCATTGTAAAATAATACCCAACACACTTGTTACTAAATCCCATATAAATGAAATGAACATAAAAAAGAATGATATCTTGGTGAAGCACCAACAAAACATTTCAGAATACATTGAGGAAAAAACACCAAATTAATCCTTCAAGATAGTAAGAAAAATCACAAATGAAAAACAACAAAAGAAAAACTATTCCTAGTGAATTACAACTTCCAAAACCTTAATGTTACTACTAATCCATTTCATACAGAGATAGAAGCATATACACCATATGTTAGAACAATATTGACTGATATAGGGCTTGGGATGGCATTGTCAATTAGATAACCTTCGACCAGAAACCCATTAGCCCAAAACCTCATGGTTGCCATTACATTAGATCTAAAATTGACTATTGTAGAGGAAAAAGTGTGCACAGCAGGGTAAGACTGGACAAGTTTAGAGAAAACAAGAAACAAACAATGAGACCACCAACACATCTTAGTGGAATAGTCAACACGAGCATCACATTGAAATCAACAACAAGATTTGAGAGGTATCGCCCACCATCGTCCTATCAAGAGCATCAAAACAGAGAACCATCAAGATGTAGAAATGAATAAATAAGATCATCCTTGGGGATGGTCATGGAAAGGGAAAATGAGGTGAGGGTAAAAGGGGAAAAGTGGTTAATGGGAGGGGCACCGAAGACTCCTCCCCCTCCAAATCATTGGAGAGAGAACCATTGATTGAGAGGGAAAGGGGGAAACGTCCCCTCAGAGGTTGAAGCATTAAAATTTCATAATACACATACTTTTATAATATCAATAGCAATATGGAATTTATATAATCCAATGAAATGAAATGTAGTTATGAAATTCTTCATTACTTTTTAATTTTCATGTAAACTTACTTAGACGAAATAATTACAATTAAAACAAAAAATATTATAAATTTTTATTGAATAATGATATATCATGTCAAATGGGAAGTATATACATTGTTTTAAATAAATTATGTCTATAACATTACAATATTCAATAATGAAATGGAATTGAGATGAAATGTCATACGCTACGCTTCCTTTTGGTTAAATATTATTTAACCAAATTAATAGTGGTTTTATTCATGTTAAAAACTCATTAAAGACCAATTTTAATATTTATAATATCATATATGATCTTTTTATAACATCTTATCACCTTTTCATTAATAGTCCTTCACCATTTTCATTATTTAGTGTGTTAATTTCCATATTTTCTCACATGTGTTTCATTGGGATTGATAATGTTATTTTGTATATTATATAATATCTTAATTTATATAATAGTAATAATCATATTATTATCATAATAATTAATCAGTTATACATATGATACAAATTATGATATATTGTTTTGAGAAATTAATTATGTTATGATTATGGAGAAAGTTGACCGTACGTACACATAAGTAACATTTCCATTTTTAATGATCATTCTGAAAATGAGTTAGGTAATATTTTTGAATAACAAATTATAAAAATGTCTTTAATACCATTTTATATACATATATATATTTATATAATCCATTTGGTGGGTTGATGAACAGAGAGTCACATATCTTCATGAAGGTGGTAGTCCACATGTACAGTAATGGTGTTGTCATCTTTAAGTAACTGAAAATGTATGATATAAAATGACATTATGTCTTTAAATAATGATAAATATATCTTTAATATCATATTTATATCATTTATATAACATATAATCATTAAATTTATCCTAATCACCTTCCACTAAAATTGTTATTAAAAGATGAATCACATCACTTCATAAGGTGGAAGGCAGATGTGCAGAGGAGTGATGTTATCGTATCCCATGAATAATGGAAAGTAGAAATGGTATAAAGTAAATAATAAATAAAAAATTGTAATTATGTTATAAATAGAATATATATACTTTTTGTCTATCATCATTAGAAACTGTGATAGGTGGTAATGGAAAAATAATCACATTGATTTACTAGGCAGTAGTCCGTCATACGCACGAATGATGATTTCATAAATCATTTGAGGGAAGTGGATATGGTTGTATGTAATTCAATAAACATGGAAAAATATAATTATATATATGATATAATTGTTTTATGTCATTTGGTTTTAATTAGAATTGAAATAGGAGGATGCAGAAATGAATTAAAAATGCTTGTTGATGAATGTTACCTGTTCTTCAAGAAACCCCCATTGGTTTGCACAAAAATCATTTAAAAGATTTATTTAAGACCAAAATAAGGAATATAATATTAGATGATATATGTTGATAAGTTATTTGGGATGGCATTGGATGAATATAAATTATGTGAAGTGTGACGAACAGAGTAGACAAGGTGGCCTTCTATAAGTGAGGTGAGTGGCGCACTTGTAAATTTTTTTTTGAAAAGAATCAATAATACCCACTTTTTTATCATAACAAATTCATAAAAAATGAGTAATTATTGATATTATGATATTTACGGTATAAATATATCCATCTAATGTGTCTTGTACATGTTGGTAGGCGATTTTTAACCTTTATGTTAATTGTTTAACCACCAAAAATTCCTCTTTACCTTAACCATGTTAATTCATTTTAACTACTTCCACGGTTAATTATTTCATTAAAATTAATTTCAAATATTTGAAATTATATATTGTAATAGTTTAAAATATTAAATCCATATTTCCAAATCTAATTCTATAAGTAACCGACCATAAACATTAAATAACATTAAATTAAATGAATAATTCACATTGAGGATCTTTTCAAGTTTAGATTTTTGGAGAATTAGGCCATAACTATTATATATCAACATGAAAATTTACTTGTGCACACTACTATTCAATATCCATTTTTTCATAAAAGAAAAAATCTTGAATGGAAACATGTCTAGTTCCATGTTTTAGACAACATGACTTTTTCATAAACCCATCCCAATCCCTATTCATCTTTAAGTCCTGTGGAAAACATTTCAAAACAAGGGATTAGTATAAAAAGATCAGTAGGGGTTATAAAATAAGGAAGGAAAACATTATCCCATCATTAAATACAAATCAATAAAACCATACTTTTCAACCATAACATACCTTAAAGAATTATAAGATTTATGAATAACACACACAAATCATGAATCATAAAGGTATCTTATAGCATTCATAACAAACTTGCATTGTAGCTATAACAGCTACATAGGGAGTCACATTTCAAATACCCATTATAGTGCATTCCCTAAATCTCTTTGGAGAAACATTAACGTTTAACTCTATCACGTTACCCAATGCATTGGAGAGCTGTCTCAGGCTCACCCGTACTAGGTTTATCACAAAACCACCCATATACATAAACAATTCCCAATAACCATAAATTATTTGTAACACATAACACAAGCATAAAGGAAATATACCATTTCCACATTACAATCACATTATATCAAATCATGATATTGAAATAAACAATGCTCTATCAAATCATTTTTAAAACCATTTAAAACATTTAATAAATAGATTTTTAAATCAAAGTGTCCCATGCCACTTTGAGACTATCAAATGAATTATCATTTGAATACAATAATCTCTATATAAATAAATCCTAAAAATAATTTTGAAATCATGGACATTAATGACAAATATTTAGATGAATAAATACTTAAAACAATATTTTGGTTATGCAGTTCATAACCAAATGGGAGATTCCTAAATACAAATAATTGAGGAATAACATTTAACAAATATTTTATAATTTCATAAGAATAAAGGTATTCATGATATAATATTCCAAAGCACATAATATCAACCATATAAAATTGAATTGGAGCATAACAACAATGAAGTATCAATGAAATTTAAATTGATACGAAATCCCTTATAATGACGGTATCCTTAGATTAAGAATAAATAAATTATGTAATAATGTGAGAAAAATATAAATAAACTCAATATATGTGGATATTAAATAGGAAAAAATAAAAGGACATTCACACATATTTATAACAAGAAATAATCAATATGTATAAGTTTAACCCATTGAATTGAAATTGGGTTAAGAAGATCCCTTACAGAAATTTGACAGCCTAACAACGTCACTTTAAAATTCAAAAAAATAATTTGATGAGAGAGAAAAGGGTATCTCATCACTTGGACCTAAAAATTAAATCCTTAAGGATATATAATAACTTATCCAAACATTAGAATATGTAAATTAAAAGACATAACAAAAATAATTCTTTTAAAAAGTGGAGGGTGAAAAGATCCCTTATTGATTTGGTAACTTACAAAAAATACACCACATGAAAGAAGGATCATAAAATGAAGATTTGAATACCCATAAACTTATAAATATTACCCAATTAATTCAATAATGGGCAGAATATAAATGAAACTAATTCAAATAGTGGAAATATAGCATGAATATCACTAGAAAAAATTGAGATTAAAAACCCTTACCACGTTGTAATCAATCGAGTCATATGAACAAAAGCTAATAAACACCAAATGAATCACATAACTCCATGAATATAAAGATAATAATGACAATATATATATATATATATATATCAAATGGAAGTACACAATACACTACATGAAATAAATAAGTGGCGAACAATGGAAATCTTACGGAAATTAAGTGAGATAAGAAATCCCTTACCCCGGGTCTGACTTGACTCGTTTGTTCATTGTTCATCCTGAATAATAAAAAACGTAAGTTTATACTTTCTTTAAGAACCTTTTTCAAGTTTATTATTCATTTTATGTCTCTTATTACCATGTTATATACATTATGTAATCATTTATGTTTATAACGTTCGTTTGGTCGATATTTGGTACATGAGTCAAAAATGGACTTCTTATAATTACAAGTTTTTCAAATAGTCAAAAGAACATTAGATCCAGAATGGTATTAATGATTTAGATATCATATATATAATATATATATATACTATATACATATATTTATAATAGTACATAACATTTGGTGGTAAGAAATCAAATACACCGTTCGTGGAGACGGTAAGCCGTACGTTACTATGAATGCTACTTTAATATCTATTTCATATTTTAATTGAATGAATTATAAATGATACATTGTTATATTATAATTCCAGTATAATATTATATATTGTTTCAATAACTCTATCATTTATATGTCCCATGTATGGTATGAACGAGTCATATCTCTTTGAGGGGGTGGTAGTCTTCACTTCCTCAAATGAAATTTTCACGTTTACCTATTATGGAAATCATAAAGGTAGGATATAAATGTAAAATACATAAGAATAAAGATAACATAAACATAAAATATATCTTATATAATTATAGTTCTAGCTTAACGGCCACCATGAGAGGCGGTAGGAGATAATCAAACAATCATCGTTTCGTGAGGCGTCTGTTTTCCATCCACAGAAACAGTATGTTCATCATCCATTAGATGACAGTGTGGGTACATTTAGTTCAAATACATCTCATAAAAACATCCTAGTATATTGAGGATACTTTTTTTAGTTATTATATAAAGTAATAAAAAGAGTTTTCGGGTTGTAGAAGTAAAATAAAATAAAATAAGTAAAGAGGAATCGTTACATTTAATTTGGGTAACCTCCTTTCGTTTGAACTAACATGACTTCATGAAATTCCATATTCCTAATGTAAGGCATATATGAGAAGGATATAGATCTTGAGTGATAATTTGGTAAGGTTTTGGGTGAGCCAAGGAGACTTAGAGGTGTAAGGAATGAGTAAAAAATGAGATCTTTTTATAAGGAGGAGGAGGGGCTCTTTTGGAAAGTGTGAAAATTTTATTTTATTATCAAATGATATTCATTTTCTAAAGGACCAAAACTCATTAAGGAAGAATATAAGATCAATCAAGTTCGAAATAAAATCATCCAATAATAATTGGACTTGTTTTTTGGTTATTTAATTATTTATATTCTTAATTATTTAAATTATTTATTAATTAGGTAAATACTGCATCATATTTGTGTCATAAATAATTTTATATATTTGGTGGCTAAAAATTATAAAAAAATACGATGATGTAGAAAATATTTTTATTTTTAAAATTAATATTTATAGCCGAAATGATAACTTATATATACCCATGTAAAAATAAAATTACTAAAAGATATTTGTATGTGTCATTTTTTCCATTACTTTATGTTAATTAAAATAAAGTTTCATTATCATTATAAAGTGGCTTCATGGGGTCACAAAATCGACTCAAAGATGCCCATGGTCATAAATGACTCAACCAATAAGGTTAGGTCAAGTGTTATGATAATTTTTTATTATTATGATCTTTCTTTTACCTTGAATTACCCTATTAACCTTTAACTGTGGTAAATAAAAGTCAAAAGTTACTATTCACCAAAAAATTGTTTTCATCTTATTGAACAACATTTTACATACTAATAACAACCATGTATCTTGTATTTTATAAATTAAACTGACAGAAACGGTAAAATATCATTTAAATGAAATTGTAGGGGTTTTAACTACTACTAAGTGTTTTCACAATTCATCAAAATTGATGTATTTTAGAAAAATACAAAAATTTCAGCCTAAGATATATTTGATATTCCGAATTAAAAATTATTTCTATTTTAAAAAATTCAAAACATATAAGTTCAATTAATTAATTTAAATTTATATTGCATTTTCAAAATAAATATCGTGTTTTTAAGAAACAATAACTATCAAAAGATAGACACTTGTTTATGTCTAATTTTAAAGAGAAATTAATTATAATGACCAACATTGGATTAATGGGTAAATATATAATCTAATTACACTTTAGAACCAATAAAAAAGATAATATAACCACATAATCAAATTAGATTAAAATTCACTTTTTAATAAAGAACAATATTTTTAACTATTCATTAAAAAATGAACTTTATTAGAAAAATACCAAAAATTTACCCAAAAAAAATTTCATGTCCTAAATATAAAAAGAATTTTACTTTTTCAAATGGAACATAAAAAATTGTCCAAAACTATATTTAACATGGGTCATCCATTATAAGGATGTAAATCATCCTTTTATAGTAAATTATGTTTAAAATTAGATTCGTTCAAATTTTCACCCTCTAACAATTATTGGATAAATGTAAAAACATTTAACAAACATATGTAATCATTTTGTAGTTAGTTCTATTCATTCCTGCCATTACAAGGACTAGGTGTTAACTATCAATTGAAATAATAATATTATATTATTAGTGTGCAGTGTAAGATTTCAAAGAAACCTATTGTTGCGTATCAAGTATGCCATCGAACATATCATCCCCTTTAATGCAGAATTAATATTTAGTTCACAAATATTAATAATTATAAAAAAATTTGTGTTCTTTATTTACATGGGATGTTATATCCTTCCCCCTTTTGGAATTTTTTCCTTGGAATTTTATAAATGGGCTTGGAAACTTCATTAAATGTCCCACATCTGAAAAGAGTTAGTAAAACTATCACTTTAAAAAAAGAATGAAAAGTACAAATGTCACCCGAGATAACCCATAATAGGATTACATCTTAGAAAACATGGATATGTAAGAGAGAAAAAATGGTCATGTTCTAATGGAGGGTGATATAAAACCTGATTAAGAGAATGTTAACCACAAGAAAATCACAAACTTATGATGTGTTAAACGGTCTTTGATTACCCAGTAAGAAACATACACCAACAATGTTTTTGTTTTACATTCCTTTTCATAATTTTGAGGAATTCATTTAATAAATAAAATATGAACATATGTAAATATACATACCTTAATGTAGAGTTTCATCCTTTAATAAGTTTCTACCAAAAACCAATCTTTTCTCTAAATAATGAGAATTCAGAAATACATGGTCACATCCAAAGCACAAGAATCATCTTCTAGAGAATCACATAATCCACAAAAGTAGTACTGTATATTTCTCTTGTATTTAGACATCAATTAAAACCAAAATGGTTAGTGTAAGATCAAATAATACACAAAATTATAATCTTTTACAAAAAGAAAAACAACTCTTAATCTCTAAAATTTTTCAAACAATACCAATTGTTCAACCAAGACCATTCAATATAAAACTGTCCATTAAATTTAACAAAAGTAATCCAAACTGTGATTGAAACCCAAATATCATAAGGATTTAATTACATTGTATACTAAGATAAATATTTACATTTATCTCTAAAAAACATCAACTACTCCAAAAGTTTCATATCAAAATGTAATTAAGCTAATAACATATTCTCTTTTATAGGTTAATCATTTTCATAAATAAACCAAATTTTCATATTTCCACAATGAAAACATAGATATTTCCAAAAAAAAATTCAACCATTATTCCATAATTTAAATCCCATAGTATTCTATCTTCTTTAGGTATATAGTGTTTTTTAAAAATATATAACATCTTCCATAACAACCTTTATCACATAATCACCAAATAATTTTCCTATACTAATTTTATCCATTTGATAAAAAATAAGTTCCCAAAATAAAATTATTATTGTTCAATAATATCATTTTACTAAAATAATAATTCATTTTAACCAGGAACATCAAGTAGGACAGTGGTAGGTGATGCGCCCTTGTCCCCCTTCGGGTGTGGGTTTGATTCCTGCGGCCTTTCCAGATGCGATGGTTTTTCACCCATCCTATAGGTTTTCCTTTTTATAAAACTAATAAATAACCAAAACATGTATTAACATCAAGGGTTTCTTTATACCTCCAATTTTAATAGCAATTCATTATGTTCTCAACATCTTAATTCTTGAATTCTTATATATATTGTCATTTTTTATTTCACCACCATATGATAAAATAAAATGATCCCCAAAATGAAGAACATTATACCTTAATCATGGTGTCCATTTGGTTTCATCATCATCTTGTTCATGTAGGTAGAAGTTCCATGAATAGCAAAAATGATTTAATGATCCTTCAAAATCATTTCCTTCCATCATCAAAATACACATTGTACATCATGGGTCATATGGGTGTTCACAGAAAAACAGTTTTGGAAAATATTCATATATGACATATAATTTCAAAACATCTAATAAAACATGATTTCTATAAAACAGTAGGCCCGAATTTGAGTGGAAACATTCAATTAATGGTAATTTTAAAATTCCATAGGTATGTGTTGAGATAATATATTGTAAAATCAAATATGAATAGGTTGGGTAAGGGTCTCCTTCTTCAAAACCTTTTTCAAAATCATAATATGCTTCAAAAACTTTTATAGGGTAAAATATTTGAAAAGACATTGATAATATTTACCTTTCATGAAACTATGAGAATATTGTGAAAATATGATTTGTTTAAATACAACCCATAATCCACGATGATAATGAGTTATAGTGAAGGTGTTAGATATCTCAAAAAAACTATTTTCAAGTGAGTTGAATGCTACATAATGTTTCACAATCATCCTAACTTGACTTTGAAATAATTATTACAAGCAAGTCATCTGGAAGAGATAGGAATATCATTTAAGACCCTCCTCCTTTCATTTGTAACTGAATTTACTTGATCTTAAAAAATTTTAAAACAAGGATTTAATAGAAATAATAGACATAAGAACTAACTATATGTCTAAAGAAAACTTATAATCCCTAAATATGTCTGAACCAACCTCTGATACCAACTATAAAGACCTGGCCTTAAATGTTACATAATACTAAATTAAATGAATAATCACATTGAGGATCTTTTTAGGTTTAGAGGTTTAGAGATTTAGGCCAAAACTATTACATATCAACTTGAAAATTTACAAGTACACACTTCTACTCAGTATCCATTTTTTCATAAAATAAAATCTCTTAAAAAAAACATGTCTAGTTTCATGTTTTAGACGGCATGAATTTTCCTTGATCACATCCTTGACCCTGTTCATCATTAAGTCATGTAGAAAACATTTCAAAAACATGGGATTAGTATAAAAACCTCAGTATGTGTTATAAAATTAGGAATGAAAAAATTATCCCATCATTAAATACATATCAATGAAACCATACTTTTCAATCATAACATACCTTACAATATCATTAGATTTCTTAATAACACACACAAATCATAAATCACAAAAGGTAACTTATGGAATTGATATCATACTTAAATTGTAGCCGTCAAATCTACATAGGGAGTCACATTAGGAATACCCATCATCGTATATTCGCTAATTCTCATAGGAGAAAAATTAATGTTTACCTCCGTCACATTACCCAATGCATTGGAGAGCTATCCCAGGCTCACCCACCCTAGGTTAATCATTGAACCTCCCATATATGTAAACAATTCCCGATAACCATAACTTATTTATAAAACATAACACAATAATTGACCAAAAAAAACATTTCCACATTCCCATCATAGTATACCAAATCTAGATATTTAAATAAACAATATCAAATCATTTTTAAAACAATTTAACACATTTAATAAAGTGGTATTTAAATAAATGTGTCCCATACCACTTTTAAGATTTTAAATGAATAATCATTTGAAAACATTACTTTCTTTATAAATAAATCATAAAAACCATTTTGAAATCATAGAAATTAATGAAAAATATTTAGAAGAATAAATCGTTAAAACAATATTTTAGTTAAGGAGTTCTTAACTAAATTAGAGATGCTAGAATAAAATTAATTGAGGAATAACATTTAATGAAAATTTTCTAATATCATGATAAAAAAGTTATTCATGACATAATATTCCAAAGGATACTAAATACACAATATAAGAGTGAATTTGAGTATAACAACTACAAAGTCTCAATGAAATGTAAATTAAGACAAAATACCTTTTAAAGACAGTATCCTTTGATTAATGGTAAATCAATTACATAATTATGTGTGAAAATATAAGAATACACTCTATATAAGAGGTTATTAAATGTGAAAAAATCAAAGTTCAATCCCACATATTTATAACATGACATAATCATTAAGTATAAGTTTAACCCAAGGAATTGAAATTGGGTTAAGAAGTTCCCTTACAGAAATTTGACAGCCTAACAATTTCACTTTAAAATTCATAAAAATAATTTTATGAGAGAGAAAATGGTATATCATCACTTAGACATAAAATTTATATCATTAAGGATATATAATAACATATCCCAACATTATAATTTGTCAATTAAAAGACATAATAAGAACAAAGTCTTTTAAAAAGCGGAGGGTGAAAAGTCCCCTTACCTATTTGGTACCTTACAAAACATACACCACATGAAACAAAGATCATACAATTATGATGTAAATACCCATACTTATAGAGAGTTGTCGTGGGTGCCCTCAAATGATTAATGTGATTTTGGGGTACTTAGGTGCAGCAGAGTGGCTGACCAAGGTCGTCTCTCAAAGGAGGAAGTGAATTTAACAACTTATTAAAGGTATTCGTAAAAAATAAAATAGAATATAATAAAAAATACTTCTTTAAAGGATTAGGGTGTGTTATACTTTATTAATATAGAACAATTTTTCTGGAAGAAGATTGTATATTTTTTTTAGTTTTGAAATGAAGTTCGATTAAAATGACACAACAAAAAGATGTTTTTTAGACAATATTTAAAAGATGTAATTGATCTAACTAAACCTCTTAATTTACTTATTAGTCATCATCGTTTAAATAAATATCCACTTAATTATTATCCCCTAATTTTTTAACCCTCGAACCCTACATGAGTTAACTTAACCACAAAGATGGAATTACTTAAACCCTAGGCTAGCTTCGGAACACGCAATCACAGCACCCTACATTGATTGTTGTTATAAGGTTAGCTTATGGTCAATGGTTAATTAGAGAATATATCCATTCTGGAAATGAGTATGAATTGTGTTTAGGGATTATATTTTAACTCTACAAATTTATCATGTGTGGTCTTGTATTACCGATTAAGATTCCACTCTCACAATTTACACATTTCCCGACCTCGCGTGTTTTGTGTTAATTGTTCAATTTCTTGATTAGTTTCATAAAATTTGAAAACACAATTCATGGATAATATTAGGGTAATTACAGTATCTCAATGACTCAAAATAATTAAATGAAGAAGGATAGAAGTTGATCGATTACTAAAAAGAACTACTCTTCCATGAGCGGTGTAGTCATCGTGGAGACGTTTTTTATAAGCAAATGATTGAAAGGGTAAAACCCAATCATATCTCCACTATTGATTCCAACCCAATTAATAAGATTAAGATAAGAAGAAGAGGGAAGAATGCAGAAGATTTTTCGATGAAAAATTCATGAAACAAACATGAAAGAAAATAAATACAAAGAGGAGGTGGGAGAGGAGATCCTTTTTGGAAGAGAGGTTTGCACAAAGGCTTACATCTTCCAAGAGTTGTGAGGGGCTCCCAAGAGACACCCTATCAGACAAAACTTCTCAAATCCTCTACCAGCACTCTCAAAGTGTTAAAACACCCCTTAAATAGAGTTTGTGAGGGCTAGAGTTACATATCTTTTTATGTGTGAAATAAAAAACTCGGCTAAATATTTTCTTCCACATTTCACCACCTTTTTGACCTCAAAACGCGTGACTTGATGGTCCTTAAAGAATTATTTTTTGTTAAAAATCATGTCTCCCAGTTTTCCCCAAAATTGGGGCTCAATCCAAGCCCGGATGAAGAAGATATCAGCCAAATACAAAACCCATGTCCATTCTGCCAACTCCATCCCACCACTGGATTAATGGCCCATTTACTCCATGAAAATGAACTTTTTAGCTCTAGTGTCTTGAATTAATGTTGTAGAAAATTATGTTAGGAACACTTTTTCAAAATATAAAATTCAATTAATTAATATAATAATATTTAACTTCGAAATACTACATTGCACTATAAAGGGTAAAACTGGAATTTTCACCAAATTTTCAAATGAATGATCAAATCCCAAATATTTTATAAATAAACATATTTAACACAATGTGAGGAAATTATATAATTTACTATCAATAAAATATTCAATAAAATAGTGTTTTGTCAACACCCCCATATTTACCCTTTTGCACTCCTGAGCAAAACCTCATGTCAAGTAAACATCAATATCAAATCAAAACCAATTTTAAAACACATATCCTTGAGATCAAAAAATTACACACCAAGAATCAAATGATATAATGCCTTATAAAAAACCATTATTTCAAGTTCTTCATTTATATCATTCAATATATTTCAACTTTATTTATCTTTCCATGCACAAAACACTTACCTCACTTGAATTTTCTCTTATCACACAAATGTCAATTTTATTGCAATGTATTTCTCATCCAAAATCATACAAGGGTCACCATAGGCTTGATAGATTCCTACATCATTACCTGATATGAGTCAAGGACATATGTTTATCATGAGGACTTATCAGGGTTGTTTTGTGGCTTTCGGTTGGTATGATTTAGATGTGAAAAATTATAAAGGTGAATAAGGAGGGCTTGACTCTTTTTGAAGCAAAATTGCATTAATCTAATTTTCACTTAAATATGGTCTCCTCATTAATCCCCATAGTATCAATTCAGCTCCATCATCGTGAAAAGTCATGAAAAGTGTACACCATTCATCATTTCATCATGAAAAATGTCAATCTTCTCAAACATGATTTTCTTGAAAGCTCCAGATAGGCACAACTTTCCACCTCAATTAGATGCTCCAGAAAAGGCACAGCTTCACATGTCTTGAAAGCTCTAGAAAAGGCACAACTTTCAATATAATGAATTTCTTCAACAGCAAACACATCTCTTTAGAATTTAATTTTCCTCCCAATGTTTCACAGAATGTAGTAGCACAACACAACATAGATTCCCCCACACTTAAGCTCAACTAGATTAT
The DNA here is from genome assembly GCA_963277665.1 of Viscum album. Lineage (NCBI taxonomy): Eukaryota > Viridiplantae > Streptophyta > Magnoliopsida > Santalales > Viscaceae > Viscum > Viscum album. Next base: position 1,902,563,114 of record OY728152.1, on the reverse strand, counting down.
GCAATTTCACTTCAAGAGTTGATTGGATAGGGGAAATTGGATTGTAATGTGGCTAACCTAACAGGTTGTGCATGGATTCTAAGTGCTACAAGGATTAAATATTCTAGGTAGGCCATTATAAAAAAAGTATTCTTTGAAATAGGGGATTTAATACCAAACAAATGCCTTAATCATTTAATCATAAGTACCTCAAATCCTCAAGTTTTGGCAGGAATAAATCAAATTCTCGTTAAACGAAGCATGGTTTGGTTCTCTCAAGAAGTGAGGTAAATGTAAAGAATATGAAAATACTGTTTAGAAGCCTCACAGGAAAGTGATTTCAAATATAAAGACTGTGTGATGTGGAATGGGATTCAAAATTTGGTGTACTTTCCATGAAATTACTAAATATTTGAATGTGAAACAAAGTAATTTTCAGCTTTCATTTTAGCTTAGATTCAATGGATAAATTCATTCACTCATTGAAATTCATTTCAAAATCTTGATGATAATCATTTTAGCTCAAAAGTTTATAAAACACATGTAAAATTGTAAAATAAACACACAAAATTTGAAAAACACCCAATTTTTTTTTGTTATTTTTTGAACAGGAATACAATTGAAATTACTAAACTAAAAGGTTACCTCCCCCACACATAAAATATTACATTGTACTCAATCTGAACCCATGAGATGATATATGCACATGAAATATAGATTTTTTTAAATAGGACAAATAATATAAAAGTGAAAGGGTTAGGAACAGCCTGATGTGCGCAAGTGATGATGGGGTCATGTAGCATGATAAAATACACCGCATCAGTAGGATGTCCCTCAATGTATCTCTTCAAACATTTCCCATTGACTGTAAGGCTCCTTAAAATGTCCTCTTGTGTGATCCCCACTGCACCATAAGGAAAAATATTAGATACAATATAAGGACCTAACCATATAGAACACAACTTACCAGGCATCAACTTCAGTCGTGAATTGTAGAGTTAGACATTCTCTCCAACATGAAACTCCTTTTTCTAGATCATTTTATCATGAACTGCTTTTGATCTTTCATTATAGAGCCTTGAGTTCTCATATGATGACAGTCGAATCTCCACAAGCTCTTGAATTTTCAACTTCCTTTGAATTCCAGCTTGGGCCAATTCCATGTTGCATTTCCTTATAGCCTAATATGCCCGATGCTTGACTTCCACTGGGAGATGACATGTTTTAACAAAAACAATCTGAAATGGGGACATACCAATGAGGGTCTTGTAAGCTATCCTATAATACCAAAATGCATCATTCAAGTGCTTGCTCCAATCCTTCCTATTTGGCTGCATAGTTTTCTCCAAAATTTATTTCCACCCACGATTTGAAACCTTAGCTTGGCCATTTGTTTTGGGGTGGTATGGTGTTGATGTTTTGTGTGTCAGCCCATACTTTTGAAGGAGGGAAGAAAAATTCCTATTGCAAAAGTGTGTCCCTTTGTCACTAATGATGGCCTTTGGTACTCCCAACCTGCAGAAAATTTGATCCTTGACAAAATCCACTACAACATGAGAATTGTCAGTCCTGGTGGCCTTGGCCTCCACCCATTTACTCACATAATCAACAGCAACCATAATATATAAAAATCAAATGAACTGGGAAAAGGACACATCAAATCAATGCCCCATACATCAAAATTATCACAAAATAGTATGGGTTGTTGGGGCATCTCATGTCTCCTAGAAATGATACCAGTGTGTTGGCAATGACAGCATGACATACAAAACACATGGGCATCATGGAATAAGCTATGCCAATATAACCCATAGTCCAAATCCTTCCTAGCTCTCTGTTGGGGTCCAAAGTGTCCACCACAAGAAAGTGTATGACAGAAATGCAAAACAGACTCAAACTCATGATTGGGAACACACCTCCTAATGACTTTGTCACTACACATGCGCCAGAGGTAAGGATCATCCCACACATGAATCCTAGACTCAATTTTTAATTTCTGGACTTGATGTTTCTTTAAATTTGCAGGTATATCGGAGATAACAAGCTAGTTCACTAAATCATCATACCAAGGATGCGTACCTGAGATGGAATAATGATGCTCATTGTCCCGAAGTGGTACGTAGTCCAAGGTGTCATCCTCTAGTGTGTGAGTAAGCCTACTCATATGGTCTGCCACCAAATTCTCTGACCCCTTCTTGTCCTTTATCTCAAGGTCAAACTCTGGGATAAGGAGCATCCAATAGATAAGTCGTGGATTTGCATCTGGCTTCTTCAGGAGGTACCTCAAAGCTGCATGGTCAGAAAAAATAACTACTTTAGAGCCCAATAAATATGAACTGAATTTATCTAAAGCAAATATGACAGAAATAAACTCCTTTTCTGTGGTTTTGTAATTTTATTGGGCTGAATCTAGTGTCCTCGATGCATAGGTGATCACATGTGAATGTCCCTCCACCCTCTGAGATAAGACAGCTCCAACCGCGAAGTTGGAGGCATCACACATAAGCTCAAATGGAAGGTCCCACTGCAGGGGATGTATGATTGGTTGAGTGGTTAGACAGTTCTTCAGCTCATCAAATGATACCCTGCATGAATCATAAAAAATGAAGTCAATATCTTCTTGAAGAAATCGAGATAAGGGTAGAGCGATCTTACTAAAATCTCTGATGAAGTGTTGATAAAATCCAGCATGCCCAAGGAATGATCGAACATCATGCACACATATATGATTTGGGAGGGATGAAATAATGTCAACCTCAGATTTATCAACTTAAATTCCATGTTGTGAGACTATATGACCTAAGAAAATTCCGTTTTCGACCATGAAATGACATTTTTCAAAATTTAAGGCCAGATTCTTCTCAATACAACGATGCAACACATCACCCAAACTAGAGAGACATTCATCAAATGAGGACCCATAAACTGTAAAATCATCCATAAATACCTCCATGCAGGCCTCAATGAAATCTGAGAAAATACTCGCCATGCATCTCTGGAAGGTACCTGGGGCATTGCAAAGTCCAAATGGCATCATTCGGTATGAAAAGGTGCCGAATGGGTAGTTCAATGTCGTCTTCTCCTGGTCCTCTACAGCAATGGGAACCTGAAAATAGCCAAAAAAATCCATCCATGAAACAATAGTGTGTCTTCCCATCTAGTCTCTCAAGCATCTGATAAATAAATGGGAGGGGGAAATGGTCTTTGGAAGTGGAATGATTTAGTTTCCTATAATCAATACACACACGCCAACTGTTTTGTACCCTCATTGGAACTTTCTCATCTTTCTCATTTTTAACAACAATAACACCAGTTTTCTTAGATACAACCTGGACAGGGCTAACCCATTGTGATTCAGAAATAGGGTAAATTATACCTGCCTCGAGTAAATTTTCAACCTCTTTTTTAACAACCTTCAGAAAGGTTGGATTGAGTCTCCTTTGTGGTTTCCTCACAGGTTTAGCCCCATCCTCTAAAAGAATCCTATGCATGGAAATGGACGGGCTAATACCTGATATGTTAGCCAAGGTCCACCGAATTGCCCTAATGTTATCACTCAAAAGATCCAAAAGTATTTCATAATGTACAAAAGAGAGATTTTTAGAAATGATAACAGGTAATCTATCACCACTCAGAAAGTATGCATATTTAAGATTTGGGGGAAATGGCTTCAGTTTCAATATAGGGGGGTGATGTATGGATGGAGAAATTGATGCAACAGACATTTCTGCACAATGAACATCAATATCATAATATAAATCATCAAAATCAAAGAATAAAGTATCAAATCCATCATCATACTCTACATCCATGTCATAATCAAAATTCACATGATCAAAATCAGAAAATGATTCCATTTCATAATCAAATCTTAGAGAGTCTTGTTCCTTTGAAACGGGTTTGTAAGTACTCGTAGACATCAAACTAGAACCAATACTCATAATCTCCCTAAGAATAGGACAATCAAATACCGTGGAGTTTTTATATGGTGGTTCGAAATGTGAGATAACAAAAGGAGAATGGTCCGCTGAGGGGTCCTTCAAGGAATCCATAACATTACATATCACAACTTCATCGTCAAACTCCATGGAAAGTGTACCCTCCTTGACATTTATGATAGTATTTGCAGTTTTGAGGAAGAGACTACCTATGATAATTGGGGCATGAGAAATTACCTGATCATCCTCCATGTTAAGAATGTAGAAATCAGCTGGAAAGATCATATCTCTTACCCAGACAAGTACATCCTCAAGAACTCCCACTGGATATGCTGTAGCTCAATTTTCTAACTACACCACTAGTCTTGTTGGCTTTAACTCACCATCCTGCAAGGAAGAGAATACAGAGTGAGGCATCACATTTATTGAAGCTCCTAAATCACAAAGAGAATCAGAGAAGTGAAACTCCTCTATGGTACATGGGATGGTTAATGTACTGGATCCTTGAACTTTGTTGGCATTACTAGAGTTGGTGTAATGAGTGTTGAGACATTCCTTCAAAGGTTGATCCTCTCATTTCCCTTGAGCCCTCTTCGATTGGTGTAGAGTTATTTTATGAATTTGGAATAACTTGGGATTTTTTTAATGGCTTCAAGTAGAGGAATGTTGATCTCCACATGCTTGAATGTGTCCAAAACCTCCTTTTTCATTGCTTCTTCAGCCATATTCTTGGTTTGAACAACCCTGTTTAGAAAAGGAAGGGGTTTAGGAGGCACATCATCAATCTTTTTCTTACCTTTCACTTTCTCCTTGGATTTCTCATCAGTTGGTATGGAATGTAGCTTCTCTGGAGTTGAGGTGAATCCCGGTGGAATGGTAGGTACAAATGTATCGTTCATTTGCTTCCCACTATTCAATGTGATGGCACTAACATTCCCCTTTGGATTTGGAGTGTTTTGGGAAGGTAGATTTTCGTAATTCTTACTTACATGTTCATGGAGGGTGGTGGAAATCTGGCTCATTTGAGTCTTTAACTCTCTAAGCTCTGAACCTTGACACATAGATCATTCTGTTGATTAAGAACAATTTGTTTCAAAAGATCATTAGTGTTAGATTCTACATTGTGTTTGATATTCCATTGTTGATGAATCATTGATGTTTGAGCTTCGAATATCCTTTGGGGTTGTTGGAAACCCTGTTGGTAAAGTGGAGGCTGCTGAATGTTTGGTTGAAAAGGGGGACTTTATTGTTGTCCAGAGCCGTACCTCATGTCTGACTAATTTTTCCACCCTTGGTTGTATGATGGATTAAACTTCTTTTGGTGATATGGTTGTTGTGGTTGCTGCTGAAATGGCCTCCCAGGGAACACTGCTGCACAATCTTCTGTTTCTTGGAGTTGTGGGCAACCTTCAGTTGGGTGGCTTATCTCAGTGCAAATGCCACAAGGCCTTGATGGAGGGCGTAGAGATGTATTTTGTGCCAAAGCAATCTGTCTCAACATAGTGGTCAATTCTTCTAACTTAGTATCAATCAAATGACTTTCAAGAGAAGAAGGACTTACCTGATGTACTCCCCTGACATGTGGTGTACCTCTATCACCAAATTGATGGGATTTTTGGGCCATCTTGTCAATCAACGAACGTGCAGCTACTGGTTTCTTGTCCACCAATGGTCCTCCAGCAGCAATATCTACCATGCTTCTCTCCATAGATGTGAGTCCGACATAGAAGTACTGGATGAGTAATTGCTCATTGATTTGGTGATGTGGGCAGCTTACACACAACTTCTTAAATCGCTCCCAGTACTCATACATTGACTCCCCTTGGGATTTCTTGATCCCAGATATCTCCTTTCGAATGTATGTTTTCCTTGATGCTGGATAAATTCTTTGTAAGAAAAGATGTTTCAAATCATTCCAACAAGTTACATCTTTGGGATGTAAATAATACATCCAATATTTCGTAGCTCCATCAAGTGAGAATGGAAATGCTCTTTATTTAATTTGATCTTCAAAAACATTTCATGGTTTCAAGGTTGAGCAAACCACAATAAATTATTTCAAATGATTATTGGGATCCTCACTAGAGAGGCCATGAAACTTTTTATGTAAGTGAATTAACATATATTTTAGTTCAAAGTCCGATTCGAGGTTCGAGTATGCAATACAATTTGGTTGATAGTTAATATCAGGTGCAACCAATTCTCGAATGGTTCATTTATGTTTCTTTTCCATTATTTCCAGCCATTGGTTCCTCTTTTATGTTTGAATCTGAATTGCTTCCAATTTCAATGTTTCCAGATGAGAGAAATTCACCAACTTGTTGAATATTAAAACTTCCTGTAGACTGTGAATGTCTGATTCGAGCCCTAATGTTTCATTCAATATTAGGGTCAAGATCTAAGAGATCTTTGGGATTAGTTCGTTTCATAAATCAAATAAAAATGAAAATAAAGTGAGTGGACCATAGTAATATAAAAAATGAGAAGTTGAGTTGATGGTCCAAAAAGAAAAGAAGAGGAAGAAAAAAAATGAAAACTTGAGAAAGGGTAAAGTTGAAAGAGAGAGGTGAAGAAATTAATAAAATAAAAAATAAATGAAATACCACTAAATGGTTGAATAAATTTCTTACCTCCCTGGCAACGACACCAATTTTAATGAGCAATATCGTGGGCACCCTCAAATGATTAATGTGATTTTGGGGTACTTAGGTTCAGCAGAGTGGCTGACCAAGGTCGTCTCTCAAAGGAGGAAGTAAATTTAACAACATATTAAAGGTATTCTAAAAAAATGAAATATAATAGAATAAACAGACTACTTTAAAGTATTGGGGTGTGTTATAGTTTATGAATCTAGAAGAAGATTGCAGGAAGAAGATTTTATATTTTTTTAGTTTTGAAATGATGTTTGATTAAAATGACCCAACAAAAAGATGTTTTTTAGACAATATTTAAAAGATGTAATCGATCTAACTCTACCTCTTCATTTACTTATTAATAATTATCATTTAAATAAATATAAACTTGATTATGATCCCCTAATTTGTCATCCCTCAAACCCTACAAGAGATAACTTAACCACAAAGATGGAATTACTTAAACCCTTGGCTAGCTTCGGAACACGCAATCACAGGACCCTGCTTTGATTATTGTTCTAATGTTAGCTTATGGTAAGTGGATAATTAGAGAACATATCCATTCTATAAATGAGTATGAATTATGTTTAGGGATTATATTTTAACTCTACAAATTTATCCCGTGTGGTCCGGTATTACCGATTAAGATCGCGCTCTCACAACTTGCACAATTCCCGACATCGTGTGTTTTGTGTTAATTGTTCAATTGCTTGCCTAGTTTCTTACAATTTAAAATCACAATTCATGGATCATATTAAGTGAATTAAAGTGTCACAATGATTCAAAATAATTAAATGAATAATGATAGCGGTCGATTGATTACTAAAAAGAACTACTCTTCCATGGGTGGTGTAGTCATCGTGGAGACGTTTTGCATAAGCAAAGGATTGAAATGGTAGAACCCAATCGTGTATCCACTCTTGATTCCAAACCAATTAAGAAGATTAAGAGAAAAATAATAGGGAAGAACATAAAATATTATTTGAAGAAAAATTCATGAAGCAAACATGAATGAAAATAAATACAATGAGGAGGTGGGAGAGGAGAGCCTTTTTGGAAAGAGGTTTGCACAAAGGCTTACTTCTTCTAATAGTTGTGAGGGGCTCCCAAGAGACACCCTTTCATCCACACCTTCCCAAAGCCTCGACCAGCACTCTAAAAGAGTTAAAACCCCCTTTTAATAGAGTTTTTGAGGTCTAGGGTTATGTAACTTTTTAAGTGTGAAATGAAAAACTCATCATGATATTTTATTCCAAGTTTCACCGCCTAGTTGTCCACAAAAAACGCGTGACTTGACCGACCATCCAGAAGGATGATTTGTGACAAATCATGTCCCCGATATTTCCTCAAAATTTGGTCTCAATCCAATCCTAGATAAAGAATATATTGCCCAAATATAGAACCCATGTCCATTCTGCCAAGTCCATCCCACCACTAGATTAATGGCCCATTTACTCCATCCAAATGCACTTTTAAGCTCTAGTGTCCTGAATGAACGTTGTAAAACATTAAGGTAGGAACAATTTTACAAAATATCTAATTCAAATAATTAATATAAAAAATATTTATCTTCGAAATACTATAGTGCACTATAAAGGGTAAAACTGGAATTTTCACCAAATTTTCAAATGAATGATCAAATCCCAAATATTTTATAAATAAACATATTTAACACAATGTGAGGAAATTATATAATTTATAATCAATAAAATATTCAATAAAATAGTGTTTTATCACATAAATTTAAGTATATTACACAATTAATTCAATAATTGAATGTAGATAAACCAAAAAAAATGAAATAGTGTCAATATAACATGAAAGTCATTAGAATAAATAGTGTGATGAAAACCCTTACCATGTTGTAATAATTTATGTCGTATGATCACAAGTTAATAACCACAAAATGAATCACAGAATACCATGAATATACAGATTTTGATGATAATATATATATATATATATATATATCAAATGGATGTACATAGTACACCACATGCAATAAATAAGTGGAGAAAAATGGAAATCTCATGGTATTAAAATTGAGATAAGAAATCCATTACCTCATTCCCTACTTGACTCATTTGTTCCTTGTTCTTCCTAAATAATAAAATAAAGTTAATTTATGCTTTTTTAAGATCATTTTCATGTTTATTATTCCATTAATATCACTTATTACTATGTTATGAACATTACATAATCATTTATGTTAATAATGTTCGGTTTGTTGATATTTGGTTCTTAAGTCCAAAATGGGCATCTTATAAATTCTAGTTGTTCACATAGTCAAAATTTAATTATATCCATAATTTTATTCATTATTTATATATCACATATATAATATATATCATGTATGTATATGTATTAAGATTAGTACATAACATTTGGAGGTAAGAAATGAAATGCACCTTTCATGGAGACGGTAAGCTGTACGTACGCATGAATGCTACTTTCATTTCTATATCGTATTTTAATTGAATAAATACATAATTATACATAGTTATATTATAATTCCAATATAATATCATATATAATTGCAATAAATCCATCATTCATATGTCCAACGTATGGTTTGATCGAGTCATATCACTTTGAGGGGGTGGTAGTTCGCACATCCTCAAAATAAATTATCACGTTTACCCATTATGGAAACCATAAAGGTATGATATAAATGTAAAATACATAAGAATAAATATAACAAAAATATAATATATATCATATATAAATATAGTTAAATCTTAATGGCCACCATGAGAGGCAGTAGGAGATAATCGAACAATCATCATTTCGTGAGGGTTAGTTTTCCATCCACAAAAATAGTATGTTCTTGACCCATTAGATAAAGTTGTGTGTAAGGGTAGTTCAAATAATTTTCATAAAAAAATTCTAGTATGTTTATTTTATTGGTTTTGTTATAAAATAAAGGAATGAAAAGTGTTTTGGGTTTGGAGTTGTAAATTAAAAGAAAAGAATTGATGAGGAATCATTACCTTTAATTTGGGTAACTCCCTTTGGTTTGAACCAAAAGGAATTCCTGATGTGCCTTTTGCCAAAATTAATGCTTCTAAGAGTAGGTAAAGGATCATTAGAGCTTATTTGGTTTGGTTTTGGATGAGCCATGGGGCTTGAGAGTTGTGAGTAATGAGTAAGAAGTGAGGTATTTTTATAAGTGGGAGGAGGGGCTCTTTAGGAAAGTGTTAAAATATTATTTTATCAAATAATGATATTCAGTTTCTAAATGTCCAAAACTCATTTAGGTTGAATATAAGATGACTCATGGTTGAAATAAAATCATCCATTAATAATTGGAAAGGTTTTGTATGTTATTTTAATATTTATAATCTTATTTATTTAAATCATTTATTAATGAGATAAATACTGCATCATTTGTGTTTCATACATAATTTTTTTTATTTGATATATAAAAATTATAAAAAATACCATGATGTATGAAATATTTTTATATTTCCAATGAATATTTATAGTTCAAAATATAACTTATATAACCCCGTGTAAACATTATTTTACTAAAAGATATTTGTGTGTGTCATTTTTGCCTTTACATTAAATTAATTAAAATAAATTGTCATTAGCACTACCATGTGGATCCATGGGTTCCCAAAATCGCCCCCAAAGATGCCCATGGTCTTTAATGGCTCAACCAATAATGTAAAGACATGTTTTAAGAATGTTTTTATTATTATGATATTCTTTTTACCTGAATTACCCTATTTACCTTTAATAGTGGTAAATAAAAGTCAAAAGTTACTATTCAAAAAAATTATTTTCATCTAATTGAACCAAATATTACATACTGATAAAAACCATATATTATGAATTTTCTAAATTCAGTTCACATAAGCAGTAAAAATTCATTTAAATGAACAACCCAGTTTTTAACTACTACTAAGTCATTTCACTATTCATCAAAAGATGATGTTTTTCAAAAAAATACCAAAAATTCAGCCTATAATATATTTGATATTCCAAATTAAAAAATTATGTCTATTTTACCAAATTAAAAACATTTCAGTTGAATTAATTAATTTAAATTTATTTCCCGTCGTCAAAAAAACTACCGTGTTATTAAGAAACAATAACTATCAAAAGATCGACATTTGTTTATGTCCAATTTCAAAGTAAAATTAATTCCAATGAAAAAAATTGGATTAATTTGTAAAAATATAATCTAAATACACTTTAAAACCAATTAATAAGATAATATAACAATATATATAAATAATAATAAAAGGAACTTTTGAATAAAAATACAGTATTTTTCACTATTCATTAAAAATGAACATTACCAGAAAAATACAAAACATTTACCCATATAAAATTATGATATCCTAAATCTAAAGGAAAATTTTATTTTGTCAAATAGAATATATAAATGTGACCAAAAAAATATTTAATGAGTGTTATCCATTAAAATGAAGTAAATCAACCTTTCAAAGTAAATTTTGATTAAAATTAGATTCATTCATATTTTAAGCCTCTTACTTTTATTGGATAAATGTAAAAAAAATTAACAAACATATATAATCCATTTGTAGATAGTTCTGTTCATTCCTGCCATTATAATGGATAGGTTTTAACTACCATTTAAAAAATAATATTATATTACTAGTGTGCAACATAAGATTTTTAGAAAACTCATTCTTGTGTATCTAGTATGCCATCAAAAATAGTGATCCCTTTAAAGTTGAATTAATATTTTTTTCATAAATTTAAAAAAATATAAAACAATTCATGTTTCTTATTTACCTAGGATGTTAAAAATTCATCTAATTGGAATATTTTAATTTATAAATAATCTCACAGAGTTTATGATAAAGCTAGATTTTAAAGAGAAAATTACAAAATGATTATAATGTTTTTATATACAAATTAAATATTAAAAATATTAAAATTAAATAAATTTTATTAATATATATAATTTAAATAAATTTACTTTTAAAAAAATAAAAATATAATTTACATTTGAAAAATATTTAAATGGAAGGACAGTTTTCAAATAAAATTCTGTATTTTTCAATACTCATCAAAAAATGAAACTTTTCAGAAAAATAATGAAAACACCCCAAGATAATTTTTATATTTCTGATTTGAAAAATTAAGTTCAATTTATAAAATAAAATTTTTAGATATGTTGAAAATTTATTATTAATTATGTTTCTAATGTGTGAAAAATCCATCTTTTAGAAAAATATCGTGTTCCCAATAACATTTCATTTTATTTCAAATGATTCATATTTTGTTTCTAATAAATAAATACCAATAATTTTTATAATTTATTTAATAATATTTGTACCCTCCAATTTATTGGCTAGTTTATAAAAATATACTATATTATTCTTCATTTCAACACTAGTTTCTGTGTTTCAGAATCTTTCAATGGGATTGAATTTAAATAAATATATTCTATGGGTTATTTATGCTCATTGTTCCATGTCCCATATGATATCCAATAAATGATATTATTTTATAATTCTTGGCTATTACAAGTGGATAGAGAATCAAATTTTATTTCTAGGGGAATTCATTAAGAGATTTTATGGAGGTGCCTGTGTCATAGAACTATGGTATATCAAAAAATGAAAGTGTTTTACTATGGAATGAATCCCAATACAAGCCATATTGTTGATTCTTATAAAAAACTATGTATTGGTTATTAGGATAAATGTTATTATTTAAGATTATTTTAATGAAATATCACATAATGAGATTTTATGGATGTGTGATTATGGCCTCTTATCATAAGGTCTTTAAGAATTCAATTAATAAATCTCATCAAATACTAAGTAGAAGCATTAATAAAGAGTGATTAGGAATATCAAGTAAAAAAACCTGAAACCTAATGCCTCCTCTAAAACCCAAGCATTACCTATTTAAATATCACTCTTTTTATATTAATTAACTTTGATAAAATAGAACAATATATACAAAATAATATATGTGTGAGTACGCATGACACAAACGTGGCTGGACGAAGCCAAAAAAATACAATGGCATGCTGAGACAAAGGAGTTATTTGGAAGTATGGATCTAGGATCACTAATCAGTCATGTTTTCATAAACCTGTTCATGTTACCATCCAACCCAACATCTGACCTATCTTGTGAGAAGGCCTCAGAGGCATTCCCAATCCTCACAGACTGGCGTCTAGCACATGGAATCAATGGTACCACAATGAGAATGATTTATCCAAATAATAATTCTATATAAATAAAAAGGAAATAGAACACAACATAATCTTCAAGGACACATAAACACCATATAACAATAAATACATTAACCTGGACTATACAACTATAGTATAATGAAATAGAAATCAAAAACAAACTAAACTAAATCTGGACCGACACAATCTCCACATAAACTCTTAGTCACCACAATCTATAAAACATGCCCACAAAAATGGAAAACCTAAACCAGAGTCATAAACAAGAAAAAATAGCTTGATTCTTCCAATGTTTAGTGGAACAAGAAGGGAGTTAGAATAATTATATCTTATGGTAATCACCTTATAATCCATACATTTCCTTTCATAAAATAGTTCAAAAAATTATAGTTTAAAATACATATATTGAAAATGAAGGTTTTTCAAATTTAAAATCCAAAACACACAATTCGAGAATCCACATCAGAAAACAACCCATACTACTTTATTTTATTTAAAAATTTATTTTATTTTAAATCATTCCCAGTTTAAAATCCAAATACCAATGTAAAACCTAACTCGGTTATCAAATTGTTATTCTGATGATAATGAAAATAGTATAGGTTTATGGAATCTGGAAAGGTAGATAATATTTTGTAGTAGAGTAAAATAAAACTTAAATATTGAAATCTAGGGAATTTCATAACTATTTCTTGATTATATCCCTATATGTACTTAGTTCATCTTCACATTTCGGAATATGGTGTAAATCCATATTCTATAACCAACTTTTCTTCTATAAACTAGCATCACGATTAGAAAATCTAGCATGGCCTCACAAGAAATATTGGGTTAAAAATACATCTAATTATGATTAGAAATAAACCATAACTCATGCCACTATATGACACTTAAAAGTCCCATTATAGTATTGAAATGAGGACGAGATGTTCATAACAAGTATGTCATAAACTAATAACCCATAGGTGCCACCGTTCTGGTCTAGTACGAACTGTAACACCATATATGTGGGGGACCTCTCACATGAAGGACAATCATAATATTCCATCACACATCAATCCAACCACAAGTTCCACCCAAGATTAAAAATCATGTTACATTAAAACCAATTTCTAAAAGTATACACAGTAAAAACCTATTTTTTAATATTTTCAATCTACATCAATTTTCAAAACCATTTCCAATACAAAGTTGAAAACATACATCATTCTCGAAAGATTCCAAAAATCAAAATATCAAGAAAACACATTTAAAACAATATTTGAGTTTTTTTATTAAACCATGAGTACATTTTAGAAACATTACTAGTTTAGAGGAATCATTTAGACACATGAGTTATAAGGAAGAGAAGGGAGAATTGGGAATGAATATTTGAAAACCATGGTTTAAGGTGTATATTTCAATAGATATACATCATCATTAGGAAGATTATCTATATGTAAACTATGTTAATATATTTATCTTCCCACATAAAATGGAACATTTATTGAAATACCAAAAATTACTAACAAATTATTTTAGGAGTCATATGGGCATAACAATTTACTAATTGGGTTCACTCAAAAGAACCAAAGCAGACAAGGTATAAAAAACCATCTAATTTCATAGTTTCACACACAAACCATTATTAAAAAACACAAAACACACCACACTTCTATTTAAAACACCCAATGTCTTTTTTGAATACCATTAATCATTTTATTTTACTCATTTTCGACATATTCATATAGTTTTAATTATGGAAACTTTTAAAAAATCCTCAATTTTATCAAAATTAAAGTATGAAAACACAAAAAAAAATTAAACTAACAGACAATAAACATGATTAACACATTTTATAAATAATGTAGTAATGATCAAGATTCAACTGTATGTTACAGAAAGGAAAATAATTCCAACGCATACCTCAATGATGTGTGGATGTGTAGAAAATGTAGATAAAGAAGAACCAAGCCAATGAAATAATCAGCACAAACTATAATAAAGGAAAACCCCAAACATTTTCCTACCCTCTTCCCAAGGATTTAACTTGTGAAAAACCACCCAATAAGAAAAAATAATCTATAGAAGGTAGGATAAAATAGAAATAAATTGAAAATGAAATCTAACAAAACTCACACCCATAGAAGAAAAAGATTCAAAGGAGGGAATCATGGGAGAACACTTAGTGATACAAGCTCCAAAAAGGGTTGAGTAACCTAATTGGGTTTAAAAATAGTTGTGGGAATATGTTTAATTTAATTTTTTTTGTGAAAATGGAATAGTAGATGGTTTCTCACATGGTTTTCCAAGCGTTGTGCCAACAGTGTGCACCCTACATGGATGAGGGGACATCCATACAGGCTAGCCACATGGCATTGGAAACCTTGCACCAACTATGCAACATGGTTTTATAAATTATTATATATCCGCTCATAATATTTCTACATGGTTTCCAATAACTATGATGAGTACATGTGATTTTCTTAGACACCAACCACACTTCACATAGTTTCTCTAAGGCACCCACGGTTTAGGCTAAAAAATGATCAAATAAAGAAAAATTCCAAATACCCCATAAATATCATTATTAATAAACTCTCACCCAAAAACCAACATTTAAATTTACCAAAATCTATATTAATTATAATATGATAATATAATTTAAAATCATGGTTGGGGTGTGACAATAATTCTCAATACAAGAAAAAAAATCCCAAAAAAGTTTCCTAGGAAAATGATAGCCAAAACTAAGTGTAGAAGAAGGAATCTACGATCACCGATGTGGTCTTTTAACACCCCACACAACACCCAAAAAAACTCTAGATAAAAGAAAACAAGGATACAGAAAATGAAGAAAAAAGGTAATTGTTTTCCCCACCATAAGAACAATCTAAAATGTCGACATCGACATCGAATCTCCCAACACAGATCATGCCCCTGACACAAGGGGACCCCCATCTAAATGAAATCAAACAAAACAATGGATCAAAAAAAATCACAGTTTCACCAAAATAGAATATCTCTAAAATGAGGACAACTAGAACAGAAGACTGACCCACAAGATGGATGGTTGTGTAGAAGGGATAACCATACATGGATTTCTATAAAAAAGCACAACCGTACTATCTACATGAAAATGAGATAACAAAACATTTATTATTAAAATGAAACATATATAAAAAGAGAAAACAAAAACAAGAAAACATAAACTATCCACACTACCCCACTAGAGCCCAAAGATAGCCCAAGGACCCCACATCCACTAAAATATAGAAGCCTGAAAAGAGTTACTATGGGACCTATTGTAGAATCACTAGGGTCTTTAAGAATCTATTTCCCTATAGTCATGATCTGACCACCTCTGATCGAGACTTCCCCTTATGGAAATGTAGCTTACAAAATTTATCTAAGAGGCCACAATGACCATGTCTGTTACTAGATTTTAGATGACTACAACAAGACAAGTTAAAATGCTTGAAATTTATGTACATGAAGTACTTGAATGAATGGTATAATGAATGATAATATTTTCGTATAAATGAAATCTTATTCAGAATAATTTCTTATTTTATATCCATAATTCTATATGAGGAACCTTTATAAGAACCAAGAGAAACCAGATCATTAAAATTCACTGACTTCGCACTGGAAACCAAATCAGATAAAAATTCCTTATCTAAGAGATTTCCCAAATGAAATGAACAAGATCTGAGAACTTTCTTTTTAATATCTAGATAAATACCCATCCAAAGAGAGATTATTTAAAATGAAACATTGAAACAATCTATAGAGAATAAGAAACCATATATTTACATTGGTAAATATATCAATTCACAATCCATGGACCTTTCCTAATACCCACGATATATGTTACTTTTTAAACAATCACCACCTAAAGTAAAAAATATTGGATAAAGTGGACTTGATAACTTCTCAGTGTAAATAAACTTTAAATAATGAAAAAATGATTAACTTCAACTAATCAAAACATAGACCTTCAAATGAAACCTGAACAGAATGCACTCTCATGAATTTTAGGGTCCAGTATTACTTGAAAACACTTTTTACATTCTCATGAAACTCTCTATGTTTTTCAGGCATTTATCACCTTGGAAAATGAGAAACAACCAATAAGAACACGGTTCCAACAATCCAATGGGAGTCTGGGCAGGGCCAACAGATGAAAAAAACATGCTAAAAAACTTGGGGACTATAATAGGTCATATTATCTAAAAAAAAGAAGGACACATAATGGAAATCAACAGCCAACCAAAACTCAACCAGAAAGAACATCTGAATACAAAAACCCATACTAGGAAAACAATAATTACAAATAAAAAATCATATCATCATTCAAAAAAACACAAATTACTTTTAATATTTATTTTCAAAATACCCAAAACCCATTTACGAATACAAATCAAACACCATAACCCACCATTAAAACAAAATTGTTCCACAAGATAATTTTCCTTTCAGAAAACACATTTTATCCAAAACTATTTTCATTTGAAACTACAGTCACACCAATTGAAATCAATAAAAAACAAATAAAACAAAAAATATAGAAATGGGGAACTAGTTTCCATCTATAACCCAGTCACATAGTTTAGCATACCAAGACATGATATTTCTATGAAAACTATAATTATCTTGAACCATGCACTCGAGCTCCATATGGGTCTCTACTCCATGCATGATCACAGTGTAACACCAGATATCTTCCACTATTATTCCCAAAAAAAACACATCCCGATCAAAAGAATTATCGCTTAAACTACCCCTAAAATTGAGGCCCATGATGAGAAAGGCTTAATGTTTTCCATCCCATACCTAGCTCTCGATTACCAAAAAAATCTCCAAACTACATGATTCACCAAATATCAAATGAATCATCTGATTCCATTTATACCTGAATAATGACGGCATTCCATCCATCCTGACCCTCGAACCGGCCTAAAACACAACTCAAAATGGATTCATGATCATCCTAGAATGATTACTAGCACATAGAGTCAAAGATTACATTATGTGAACAATTTATCCCAATAATAGTATGATATAAATAAATTGGATATAGAACACAACATAAACATGGAGAATCTATTAACACTATATGTGAAAAAAATAAACTACATCCAAGCAACTGTAGTAGAAAAAAATGTAACACAAAAACAAAATTGAAACCAACTAATGATCACTTGATCTCTACATGTACTCTTGGTCACAACTATCTATAAAACCATCCAACACACACCTGATTTTCCAGTCCATATTTTTATTTTCTAATGACACTTTTATCGGTAAGTGTGAACCAAATACATATCAAACTAGTGACAAGTCCAGGCCAAGTAAACCAAAATCCACTGCTAGAGTCCCGACCATAAGAAAATTCAAAATTCAAATGACCGAAAATTCAAAATTCAATCTTCATCATTTGTCTTGGTCCATGAGCCACCAAACATCGTGTGATCCCTTGAATCACACACCTTGTCACCTCAAAGCCCCATTATCACTTCAGGCCAATTGTCACTTCATTCCAAATCACCGGTGATCCCTTCAACCAGATTCTGTCATTGACGTCATACAATATTCCTCATCTCCACCATTACCCGAGACACGATACTAGTTATTGGCATTAAAAGACCATTAGGTCATCGATCCACCATCACCCTCAGTGTCAACACCAGTGACCAACATCGATCAATGGTACCAGAAACCCAAAGTGAGATACAGGATCAGGAGCCCCAAATTCCACCGAACCACACTTCCTAGAACCTCTAACCATCCACTACTCCAAATCCGACTAGGAGAGGCACTGAGGAACTTGAGGTCAGAGCAGGGTTGGGCGGATGGGAACTTCAAGCGATGCCAGAGTCGAAGATGCAGCACGAACCACCGGTGCCAAAAGAAAATTTCAACCATCGTCATCAACACCGCAATCAAACACCATCTTAGAGAAAAAATCATCATCAAAACATAACCAACATTGGTGTGTCACCATTCAACTAGCCAACTAAAATGTAAAACCTAAACCAAAAACCTGAAACTATAAAACTTTTTTGGTCTACCGATGTCTAGTGGCCAGAGTAGGGTGTTAGCATAAATATGGAAGTAGGTGATCACTATAGAGTCAATACATTACATTTCTAAAAACACTAAAAAACTATTTCAAAATACATATAATGAAAATAGGGTTTTTACCATTTTAAAATCCAAACACACAAACCTAGAAAAAACATTATAAAATAACCCATACAAGTTTTTTTCCTTAAAATTGATTTATATTTTAAAGAATACTAGTTTCAAAACACAATACCATTTCAATCATAAAACTTTGATGAAAGTGATATGCAAAATATATAGAAAATTGTAAAATCTGGTGGAAGTTTAAAAAGAAGATAATTAAGTATAGTAGAGTTAAATAGAATATAATGATTTTAATCATGGCTATATCTTAATCATATTTATAAAAAATCCATCAATGTACTCTGTTCAGACTAACCTTCTAGAATATGGTCATCTCTATAGTTTATAACCAACCATACTTCTCAAAACTAGACACACAAGTGGAAAAGCCTTTTTAACCTCTCAATAAATCAATAGGTACCAATTCTTCTAATCAGTATTAGTAGAAAATCATCCCTCAACCCTATAAATGACACCAAGAAAACCCATAATAGTAGTTCAAGGATGAAGATGTGTCTAACGAATGTATGACATAAACCAATAAACCACAGTTTCCAATGTTCTTTCATAGCCCAATTTCTTCTACTAAATATGTGGAGTCTCATTCACTAGAAGATAAATCATATGGTGATCAGAAAAAATCAGTTCATTCACATGATTCAACAAGGAATTCACATCATCTCACTCAAATTTTTTCCAAAAACACCATAATGTAATAATCATGCTGTTATAATTTACAAAAAAGATCAACTTTCAAAACCATTTCGAATACAATGTTGAAAACATTCAACATTAATGAAATATAATAATCCTCCAAGCATTAGAAAACACATTTAAAATAGTATTTGGGTTTTTCATGAATCTAAAAACCATATTGGAAACATCATGGAATTTCAAGAACAATTCAGAAAGTGGATGGCTATGGAAGAGATGATATAATATCTAAAAAATTATTTAAAAGCTGAGTATCAAGGTGAAAATTATATAAAGATCCATTAATATTTTTGTGCATATCCATTTGTGACATTTAAGAATATATGGATGTGAACACATCTAATAGTACACTTATTGAAATACCAAAATTTATCAAATGATCAATTCAGTTGTCCCAATGGCATGAAAAGTTTCTACTATAGTTTACCCAAAAACCCCAAAGCATATATGACGTGAAAAACCATTCCATTTCACAATTTTACAAATAAATTTTTTTAAAAAACACTAACAATGCCAGAAACCTTTTAATAACACAAAAAAATTAAATTGTAATGCCCTTAAAACATTTATCAAGCACTTTATATGCTTATACATATAGAAAAAAAACATAAATTATCTTAGGAAACCCATGATTATCAAATTTTTGGTATAAAAACGCCATAAACCACTAGGCTAACACAGTAAAAAAATATTTAAACAATTTTTTTTAAAAAAATTGTAATGCTAAATAATAAATTATATATTCTAGAAAGAAAAAGAATATAAAAACCTACCTAGAAGGAATGTGATAGTGATAAAACTCATATAGAAGGAAATATTGAGCCTAAGAAACAATCCCTTAGCCATGAATCATGGGAAACCATCCAAATTAGCCAACCCTCATTGTTTGTTTTCTCGAAGAGGGAACCCCCTATCAAAAACCAATAAATAATATGTGGGAAGAGTGAAGAGATAGTAATTGAATAGTAAATCCAACGTAACCAACTTTAAAATCATATAAATGAACCCATAGAGGAAGGTGATCAAAAATAGGGAAGCAGGGGAGCCCCCTTAGTGGGACTATGTTAAAAAAGGGAGGACGAACAGAATTAGGGTTAAAAAGAGGAATGATTATATCTGTAATTTTAATGTTTTAAGAAATCAAGGCATACCCGAAGGAACTGGAACATAGTTTTTTAAAGCATGTACCAACAATATGCACTCTACATGGAATAGGGGATACTTTCCTGGTCAAGCCACATAGTTTGGAAAATCATGCACCATCTATACAACATGCCTCTGTAACAAATTTCAAAACCCATTGCATGCATACCGCACGATTTCAACTGACCATTCACAAGTCGAGCCTTTGGTTCTATAAACCAGCCACATATCACACAATTTCTCCCAAACTTTAAATTCTTTTTGAACACCATGATCAAACCATCAAAAAGGTCAAAAACCACCAAACACATAAGAAATAAAAAAATAATTTGAAATATAGCCTAGACACCTACCGGAATATTTATCACCATGAAAAGAATAAAAAAATATGGTTGGGGAGTGACACATGCTTTGATTTCAATGTGTTTTTTATGAATTCTTTATTAGTCTCCCCCTCATATAGTGACACACATGAAACATAAAAAAATATATTGATAATAGTTTTTTTCTTTTTATTATTTTAAATTTTTTTAGGAATGAAGATAAATATTTCTCATCCTGTAGAAATATTTCTCTCTCTCTAATGATTTTTGGTCAGACGAGTTGTTGAAACAACAATTGGATCTACAACAAAAATAGTATATTAACTGTATTATTGGATTTTAATAAAGAAATACTACATTCTATTCATGGTGATTCTTATCCAATTTTATTTTTATTTTAATCCTTTGATCTGTATAGTAAACTATACTTTTATTTATTTATCAGTCTATTTTCTTAATTTTCAGAATGCAATCATGATTCATTTTCATTCTACCATGATTCAATTTATTATTGTATTAATTTTTAGATATTTCTCATATTTAAGAGTCACTAACAAGTACTCTTGATTATTAGTGGATTTTTCTTTCATTACCAGGTCCCATGGCTTTCCCATTTTTAATTTCTCCATTAGAAATTTTTTTATGTCAATAATTAAATTTTCTTCAAAAATATGTTTTGATCTATTACATGTTATATTTTATTTTCCAAGATTATTAAAGGGTAAAAATAACATTTATATTCCCATATACATTCACATTGTAGATAATTTTTCCATTTATCCCTCACCATCTTTTCCATCATATGTTACCTGCACTACTATTTTTATTTTGATAAATTATGGATGAAAATTACAATCAAATGATTTTAACAAAAATTATCAAATGTGGAAATAATAAATTAATTATTTCGTTTTTTTAGGAAAATGTATCTATTGGTGTTTGGTACCTAGAATACAAAAGGAATATTAAATGAATAATGGTAGTTTTATTATCATATAATATGTTATTTCATTATATAGTGGGTTGTAGACAAGGTGATGAAACATATTATCAACATCTCTCACAAAAGAACATTACGAGGGATGCTCGTGACCACTTGAGATTCTATAGATGAAATAAATTAATTAGTTAATCTCAAATGAATGAGAAACATAAGGTAAGAGAAGGAAAATCTATTTCTAATTATTCATGTTTTTTTAGAATGTTTTTATTATTTATTAGGATGTTTTATAATTATTTATGATATGGTTTTATTATATTATATTCTAAGTAAATTAATTGGATCATTGTAGAATTTTCATATTATACTAACATCTTCTACTCTTAATGGTGCATCAATATTTAGTTTTGTGATGTTTGATGTTTTTAATGAGTATATAACAACTTGTACATAGGAAAACTATTATTCTAATATTTTTGTCACAAAAATAATGTGGGATATTATGAAAGGGATTTGGGATATAGTAGATGAGGTAAAATAAATCATATAATCAAATCAAGGCTAAATTAAGAGTTTTGGTTTAATCATTTTCATAAAAAATGATATGTAAAAAAATTTATTTATCAGCCTAAAAGGGAAAATGTAGAAAAATTTGTTAAAAAAATGTAGATGATGATGGCCACGTCCTCCACATTTTATGTGGTGATCCAATTATTTTTCTTTATTCCATTAATATTAGCATTTATGACTTTTGCTAGATTAATAATAGCGGTTCTTAATCTCTAGATACATCATGAATGAATTTCATTACATCTTATAACCCTTATAATTGTTTTAAAAAATCTATAGTGATAGTTTTTCTGATGTTATAGATATGGTGAAATTATGATTAGAGGAAAATATAAGTAACATTACATGGATAAAAAATGTTATTCATACTCTATAGGTTCTCCTAAATCTCATTTATACTAAAGTTCATGATGATAGAATTTTTATGAGTACTTTCAAAGAAGGACATTGGAATATTTCAAAGGGTTTATTAATTATATCTTGAAACAAAACGATATCTAGTTTTTACTAGAAAAAATATTACTTTTCCTATGATAAAACTTTAATTATGGAGAAAAAATATTCTTATTAATAATATAATAAGTGGTTTAACCACACATTTAGAATGTATATGGTTTAATAGAAAATATAAATTCCCTTCCATGTCTCAATAGTGTCATATTTGACACATGTAATCAGGGCTAAACCAAATAATATTGAAGTCTTGGTTTCAACACTAATCCTTTACGAAGGGAGTTTTAGGTACTTTATTATGTTTATTTTGATGACTATGGTCCTTTTAAGTCAAAGTATTCTATAGGAGAATAATTTTTTGTGAATTTACAGATGCAAAATCATCAATGATTTTGGGTTAAGTATTAAATTCTAAAAGTAAGGTTCTCAACGGTTTTAATTAGTTTCATGTTTTGGTTGTGTGGTAAATAAAAAATAATTTGAGATTAGTTTATACTAATAGTGTGGGTGATTATTGTAGTCCTTTTGATGAGTATAATAGTGAGGATGGTATTCAGCATCATAAGTGGCCTAATTGAGTTCAACATATATTAATAATTTATTTCTAAATATTTCATTGATGTGAGATATCATTGAAATGTTTGGATATGTAAAGGATATCATGTATGATCACTTTAGGTTTTTAAATATCAAAATATTATTTCATATTCATATAGATAAGAGACTCATTCTAGATTGTATGACATGATAGAGATTTTTTATTGGATATGTACAAGATGAGTTTTGGTATAGATTTTATGATCTAATTTTGTTGTGGATTATCATAATCTATGATGTAGTGTTTTAGGGGATCATACTATTGAAGAAAGTGATATAATATAGTGGGAATATAAGGCCCCATCCTTAAACCTTACTTAATCTTGTGTTATAAAAAGATTACGCATTGAAGATCTTTTTAGGTTTATAATTTTAGAGAATTAGATCATGAAACTTGCATTACATTCCACATTTAAACAAAGTGGTTACATAAAAGACAGTATTCATTCTTCCCATCAATGGAAACATATTTAAAATATAACACGGATTCTTTCTTGACACATCCTTGACATTATGATCACACCATGTACCTTTCCCTTGACCTATGAAAAATATTTCAAAAACTTGGGATGAGCATAAAAAGCTCAGTAAGGGTTATAAAAATATGGAAAGGAAACATGAGTTCATATATACATAAGAATGAAATCATACTTTACCCATAAAACATATGTACTTTAACATACCTCATCAAACCATGAATAAATCATAGAAAACATAAGACGTAAAGGTAACTTGAGGCATTCATAACATTCTTACATAGGGAGTAACCCTCTTGGTTACGTTTGGAATACCCATCACAGTATATTCCCTAAATCTCTTCGGAGAAACCTTAACGTTTCACTCCTTCGCGTTACCCAATGCATTGGAGAGCTATATCGGGCTCACCCTCCCTTAGTTTATCACGGAACCACCCGTTTTCATAAGAATTCCCAAGAACCATAACATAAGTGTATCACATAAAACATTCATAAAGTAAACACAACATTTCCACATTTCAATCACAACATAACATTTTAGTATTTTGAAATAATGAATCCATACAAAAAGAAACCATTTCCAAACCCATTTAAAACAGTTAATAAAAATATTTTTGAATCAAAGTGTCCCATACCACCTTTATGCTTTTAATAAATCCTTAAAACCATTTTGAAAACATGGATATTAATAAGAACAAATCATTAAAACATTTAAAATGATATTTTGGTTAAAGGGGTTTTACCCAAATTAGAGACACTTGAATACAATAATTGAGGAATAACATTTAGTCAGAACTTTATAACATCATGAGATTAAATGGATTCATGATATAATACTCCAAAGGACAGTATATACACCATATAAGAGTGAATTGGTGCATAACAACAATGAACCCTCAATAGAAATGTCAAATGTGATGAAATCCCTTATAAAGAAGGTATCCTTAAATTAAGGACAAATCAATCTCAAAAATATGTGTGACATATATAAATACACCAAATATAAGTTTATATTAAGTGTAAAAAAATAAAAGGTAATTCACACATATTTAATGGATGACATATTCAATGACTACATGTTGAACCCAAAGAAATCGAAATTGGGTTAAAAAGTTCGCTTGACAGCCTAACGGCATCACATCAAAATAAGTTGATGAGAGATAAAAAGTGTATCTCATCACTTGGACATAAAATTTACATCAATAAGGATATATGAGAACATATCCCAACATAACAATATGTAAATTAAAATACCCAACAAAAGAAGTCTTTTAAAAAAAAGGAGGGTGAAAGGTTCCCTTACCGACTTGGGTATCTTTCAAAACATACACCCCATGAAAGAAGGACAATAGATCATTGATGTAAATACTCATAAACGAAAGTATATTACACAAAGAGTAGAATAATGTGCAGTGTATACACCACTCAATGGAATTTGTGGAAAATGTAGCATAAATCTCACAGAAAAAAAAGTGAGATGAAAAACCCCTTACGAAAACTCGGCAGCCTAACAGTGCCACATAAAACTTCCGAATATGGATTGATGAGATCAAATAGGGTATCTCATCACATTACAATAAAATGTATAGAAATATTAATATAAAATAACATCCCCCCAACATTAAAAAGATGAGCTTAAAAGAAGTGACATAAAGGAGAGTACTTAAAAAGAAAGAGAGAGGTTAGATCTCTTACGAAAGTTCGGGAGCCTAACGGCACCACTCAAAACATCCAAAATGGATTGATGAGAGGAAATAGGGTCTCTCATAATATGAACATAATAATTACAGTAGTAGTAATATAAAATAACATCCCAATCATAAGAAATATGAGCTTAAAAGGAATGACATAAAAGAGTGTACTTAAAAAGAAAGAGAGGTGTAGGATCCCTTACCTCGGGTCCGACTTGACTCGATCGTTCTTTAATCTCCTGAATAATAAACATGAGTTAATTTCTACTTCCTTAAGAACATATTTCATGTCAATTATTACTTTTATATCACTTATTACCATGTCATATACATTATGTAATCATTTAAGTTAATAATATTTGTTTTGCCGATATTTGGTACTTAAGTCGAAAGTGGACTTCTTACAATTACATGTTGTTCATGTGGCCAAATGTTTATTATATCCTGAATTTTATTCATGATGCATATATGATATATGTCATATTTACCCAGTACATGCATGCATTTATAACATTACATAATCATTTAGAGGTAATAAATGAAATGCACCGTTCATGGAGACGGTAAGCCGTACGTACGCATGAACGCTACTTTCATTTCTATTTCATATTTTATAGAATGGAATAATAATTATATAAAGGTATATTATAATTACAGTATAATATCATATATAATATCATAGTTCCATCCTTTATACATCCCACATATGGTATTTAACGAATCAAATCACTTTGAGGGGGCGGTAGTCCTCACTTCCTTAAATGAAGATATCCCGTTTACCCACAATGGAAACCATAAAGGTATGCCCAAAATGAAAAAAATAGAAGCTTAAGGAAAACATAAACATATTATATATCATATATAAAAATAGTTACATCATAATGTCCACCTTTTAAGGTGTCAAATGAGTATTGAACAATCATCGTTTCGGGAGGCAGAATTTCGCCATCCACGAAAACCTTATGTTCTTTAACCATTTGATGTAGTTGTGTGAGAGTGTAGCTAGAATAAATCTTATAAAAACATCCTAGTATATTTAAGATACTGGTTTTGTTACAAAAGATGTAAATAAAAAGAGTTTATGGGGTTGGAGAAGCAAAATAAAACAAATGAACATGAGAGAATGAATTACCTTTAAAAGTGTAACTCCTTTTGATTTGAGACTAAAGGCTTCCTTTGAAAGGATTATGCCCAAAGGAAATATTCTAAGATGAGTAGAGGGATGTATAGAGAGTAAATGGTCAGGGGTTGGCCAAGCCAAAGGCTTGAGGAGTGTGTGAAATGAGGTAGAGGTGGGGGCCTTTTATAAGAGGAGAGGAGGGGCATTTTTGAAAGTAAGGAAATATTACTTTATTTGAAAATGTGTTTCGGTTTTAAATGGTCCCACATTAATATAATTCGTGGATAATATGGTAAGGCTTTGAAATACACTCATCCAATTGGTTTCTTCCATGTTTAGGTTGTAGATTTTACATTATCTTTCCATTTTATTTAAATCGTTAAATAATGAGGTCATTGTTGCATCATCATGATGTCATAAATAATTTAATTTATTTAATGTCTAAAAATTATAAAAAATACTACAATGTAGGAAATATTTTTATCTTTCCAATGACTATTTATAATCGAAAATATGATCTTTATAACCCTATGTAAAAATTGTTTTCGTAAAACATATTATGTTTGTGTCATTTTTACTTTTACATTAAATAAAAAGTTTTTTATGTCATTTCCCAACCAAAGTGGATCCATGGGGTCCCCAAGTTGACCCATGGCTTTTCCTGGTCGGCCATGACACAACCAATGAGGTTAAGACATGTTTCAAGTTCATTTCATATTATTAAAACATTATTTTTACCTTAAACTACACTAATTACCTCTAATCGCGATTAAAAACTTAATAAGTAACTATTCACCAAAAAATTATTTTTATCCCATTGAACCACATTTTACTTCTTAATGAAAACCATGTATGTCAGATTTTTGAAATTCAAAACACAATGGTGGCAAAATTTCATTTAAACGGAAAATCAGTTTTTATAAGTACCACTTAGTGGTTTCACTATTCATCAAAAATTGAAGTTTTTCAGAAAATTACCAAAAATTCACCCTAAGCTATTTTTGATATTCCGAATTCAAAAATGAAGTCTATTTTACAAAATTCAAAACATATAAGTCAGATTAATTAATTTAATAATTAATTCCCGCTGTCAGAGCAAATAGAGTGTTTTTATAAAACAATAAGTATCAAAAGATTGACACCAGTTTAAGTCTGATTTCAAAGTGAAATTAATTAAAACGACCACTATTGGATTTAATGGTAAAAATATTTTCTAATTTCACTTTAAAAAAAATTAAAAATATAATCTAATCATATAAATAAATTAGATTAAAAAGTGGTTTTGAATTGAAATACAACATTTTACACTATTCATTAAAAAAAATGAACTTTATCATAATGATACCAAAAATTTACACAAAGTAAATTTTGATGTCCCGATTCTTAATAAGAGTTTTATTTGGTCCAAAAGAATGTTTAAGAGTGAAAAAAACTATATTTAATGATGGTTCAACATCAAAAGGTGATAAGTGAGCCTTTAGTGAAAATTAGGGCATATACGCCTAAAATTGAATTCTTTCCATATTTTAATCCTCTATACTTTATTGGATAAATGTAAAAACATTTAAAAACATATATAATCATATTTTAGTTATTTCTATCCATTCTCACCATTACAACGGCTACATGTTAACTACCATTTAAAATAATATTATTTTATTATTAGAGTGCAACGTAAGATTCCCAAGAAACTTGTTGTTGCGTGTTGGGTACGCAATCGAGCATAGCATCCCCTTTAAAGTCATATGAATATTTTATTCACAAATATGGATAAATATGAAAATGTCTATTCTTTATTTAACTGGGGTGTTACATCCTTCCCCCCTTTTGGGAATTGCGTCCTCGCAATTTTTAAAATTGGGCTTGGTAACATCCTTGAAAGTCCCACATCGGAAGAAGAGTCGGTAAAACAATCACTTTAAAATAAAGAAAGATAAGTACAAAGGTCACCCAAGTTAACCCATACTAGGATTCCATGTATGAAAACATGGACATGGAGGAGAAAACATAGGGTCATGTTCTGATGAAGAGTGATAGAAAACATGTTTAGGAGAAAGTTAACCACAAGAAAATCACAAACTTGTGATGGGTTAAACGGTATTCGATTCCCCAGTAGGAAAATTTAATTGAAAACATTTTTGTTTTATGTTACTTTTTATTGAGTAATTTATTCATAAGGAAACATAATCACTTATCGTGTTGACTTTCAACTTTTACACAAACTCATATTTTCCCCAATAGACAAGTATTTAGGAAGACTTGTTCACATTAAGAGTACTATAATGAACATCTAGAGAATCACCTAATCCACAAAAGAGAACTATATACATCCCATGTCTTTAGAATTTAACCAAAACCAAAACCAAAAAGTCTAGTACAAGATCAGATAATCCAGAAAAGGATAACCCCTTATAAAAAGAAAATCTATTGTTAATCTCCAAAATTTGTCCAACAAAACCCAAAGTTCAACGAGGACCATCCGATAAAAAATTGGTCTATAAAACTCTTCAAAGTAAACCAATATAAGATTGAAACCCAAATATTTGAAGTGTGTAGTCCCATAGTCTTCCAAGTTAAATCGTAACATTTATCTCCAAACAACATTAGTTGATCCTAAAGTCTTGTATTGAAAAGTAATTAACCTAATCACATATCCTCCATGATAGGTTAATCATTTTCATAAATAACCCAAAATCACTTACTCTTAATTCATAAAATCATATAACTAAAAAGAATCATTCAAACAAACCAGGGACTTCACGTAGTCCAGTGGTAGTTGATAAATACCAGTCGCACTTTGGTTGTGGGTTCGATTCCCGCAGCTTTGTCCGATGTGATGGATAGTCACACGGTCTATGTGTTGTCCTTTTTCCAAAACTATATAATTCTCAAATAATTCCCCAAAAAGGGATAAAATCATCAAAAATAAATATAACATAATTTAACCTCAATTTTATCTCATGCCTTTCACTTCAATCATAACATATAGTAACCCATAATTACTTCAAAAGTAAGGATCATATAAACCCAAATGGTTCTTTATAACTATATCCACAAAATAAAAGATAACTATTCCTTGAATAAAATTTGCCTATATTAAACGTCAGGGTTACACATAATATAAAAAGTCTTCTAATGTAACCCCATCATCAAAAGAGACTTAATACTCTTAAGAATCTCACTATAACTCTTGAAGCCCTTATATGTTGACATCTCACTCATTCAACATTATTCATGATCCATTATCCATTCCTTTCCAACTTATTCCGAAATACCTCTTTCCTACAAACAAAATCATGAATCATATCCTAAGATTCCAAAATAGGAAAACAATAGTCATGAAATAGTACATACCTTTGATTGGTCATTGTCAGTTTCCTCATCCTCAATCGGGATGGAATTAGGTATTTGTAAACGAATATTGGTATGCTCTTGGTGACCCCATTCACGAAACTTCTTCATAAGACATGTGTTTTCATAATGACCATGCACACCACATTTAAAACATTCAATTGATCCCTCAGAAAGAACTTTTTTCCCTTTCCTCGAGTCAACTGGTTTCTTCCTTTTTCCATGGCAGGTTCTTGCTTTATGACCTTCATTTCCACATCTATAGCATATTTATGTCCCTTGGAAACATTTTCCTAGGTGTTTCTTTCCACATCTTTGACACATAGGTTTTTGAACAAACTTACCTTTATGATTATTACCTGTACTTCTATAGGGATTTGTTTCTTGCATATATGATGCCTTAGAGAAATCTCTAAGGTTTAGGTGGTCAATCATGACTCCAGATAGTTGGTTGAGGATAATCACAAGAGTTCTCATTGCAGCTCCCATATCATTCAGTTGCTTGCTCAAAAAACTGTCACAGTTTCCTTCACATCCACTGTTACTTTGGTGCCTGCTAGATCCAGCCATTTACTAAAACCAAAAAGGTCAGTTTGAGTATATCAACAAAACCATCATGTACTAATGAGTAAGATAAACACTAATATATACTTACTCATTCACTTTATCTAAAACTAAGACTCTTTCTGAAATCCTAACCATTATGGTAATTGTCACTTATGCTTAAAGAATACCCTAACCTCTAAATTTATCTAAACCGACCACTGATACCAACTATAAGGCCCTAGCCTTAAACCTTACTTAATCTTGAGTTATTAAAAGATTACGCATTGAGTATCTTTTAAGGTTTAGAGTTTTCATGAATTAGATCATGAAACATGCATTACATTCCACATTTAAACAAAGTGGTTACATAAAAGACAGTATTCATTCTTCCCATCAACGGAATCATATTTAAAATATAACATAGATTCTTTCTTGACACATCCTTGACACTATCATCACACCATGTACCTTTCCCTTGACCAGTGAAAAACATTTCAAAAACTTGGGATGAGCATGAAAAGCTCAGTAAGGTTTATAAAAATATAGAAAGGAAACATGAGTTCATATATACATAAGAATGAAATCATACTTTACCCATAAAACATAGGTACTTTAACATACCTCATCATACCATGAATAAATCATAGAAAACATAAGACGTAATGGTAACTTGAGGCATTCATAACATTCTTACGTAGGGAGTAACCCTCTTAGTTATGTTTGAAATACCCATCACAGTATATTCCCTAAATCTTTTCGGAGAAACCTTAACGTTTCACTCCTTCGCGTTACCCAATGCATTGGAGAGCTATATCGGGCTCACCCGCCCTTAGTTTATCATGGAACCACCAATTTTCATAACAATTCCCAAGAACCATAACATAATCGTATCATATAAAACATTCTTAAAGTAAAAAAAACATTTCCACATTTCAATCACAACATAACATTTTAGTATTTTGAAATAATGAATCCATACAAAAAGAAACCATTTACAAAACCATTTAAAACATTTAATAAAAAGATTTTTGAATCAATGTTTCCCATACCACCTTGATGCTTTTAATAAATCCTTAAAAACATTTTGAATACATGGATATTAATAAGAACAAATCATTAAAACATTTAAAACGTTATTTTGGTTAAAGGGGTTTTACCAAAATTAGAGACACTTGAATACAATAATTGAGGAATAACATTTAGTCAGAACTTTATAACATCATGAGAATAAATGGATTCATGATATAATACTCCAAAGGACAGTATATACACCATATAAGAGTAAATTGGTGCATAATAACTATGAACCCTCAATAGAAATGTCCAATGTGATGAAATCCCTTATAAAGAAGGTATCCTTAAATTAAGGACAAATCAATCTCAAAAATATGTGTGACAAATATAAATACACCCAATATAAGTGGATATTACGTGTAAAACAATAAAAGGTCATTCAAACATATTCAATGGATGACATATTCAATGACTACTTGTTGAACACAAAGAAATCGAAATTGGGTTAAAAAGTTCGCTTGACAGCCTAACGGCATCACATCAAAATGAGTTGATGAGAGATAAAAAGTGTATCTCATCACTTGGACATAAAATTTACATCAATAAGGATATATGATAACATATCCCAACATAAAAATATGTAAATTAAAAGACCCAACAAAAGAAGTCTTTTAAAAAAAAGGAGGGTGAAAGGTTCCCTTACCGACTTGGGTATCTTTCAAAACATACACCCCATGAAAGAAGGACAATAGATCATTTATGTAAATACTCATAAAACAAAATATATTACACAGAGAGTAGAATAATTTGCAGTATATACACCACTCAATGGAATTTGTGGAAAATGTAGCATAAATCTCATAGGAATAAAAGTGAGATGAAAAATCCCTTACGAAAACTCGGCAGCCTAACAGCGCCACATAAAACCTCCGAATATGGATTGATTATATCAAATAGGGTATCTCATCACATTACAATAAAATTTACAGTAATAGTAATATAAAATAACATCCCCCAGCATTACAAAGAGGAGCTTAAAAGAAGTGACATAAAGGAGAGTACTTAAAAAGAAAGAGAGAGGTTAGATCTCTTACGAAAGTTCGGCGGCCTAACGGCGCCACTAAAAACATCCAAAATGGATTGATGAGAGGAAATAGGGTCTCTCATCATATTAACATAATAAGTACAGTAGGAGTAATATAAATGAAAATCCCAATCATAATAAATATGATCTTAAAAGGAATGACATAAAAGAGTGTACTTAAAAAGAAAGAGAGGTGTAGGATCCCTTACCATGGGTCCGACTTGACTCGATCGTTCTTTAATCTCCTGAATAATAAACTTGAGTTAATTTCTACTTCCTTAAGAACATATTTCAAGTTAATTATTCCTTTTATATCACTTATTACCATGTCATAGACATTATGTAATAATTTAAGTTAATAATATTTGTTTTGCGGATATTTGGTTCTTAAGTCGAAAGTGGACTTCTTACAATTACATGTTGTTCGTGTGGCAAAATGTTTATTATATCCTGAATTGTATTCATGATGTAGATATCATATATGTCATATTTATCCAGTACATTCATGCATTTATAACATTACATAATCATTTCGAGGTAAGAAATGAAATGCACCGTTAATGGAGACGGTAAGCCGTACGTACGCATGAACACTACTTTCATTTCTTTTTCGTATTTTATAGAATGGAATAATAATGATATAAAGGTATATTATAATTCTAGTATAATATCATATATAATATCATAGTTCCATCCTTTATACGTCCCACATATGGTATTTAACGAATCAAATCACTTTGAGGGGGTGGTAGTCCGCACTTCCTTAAATGAAGATATCGCGTTTACCCATAATGGAAACCATAAAGGTATGCCCAAAATGAAAAAAATATAAGCTTAAGGAAAACATAAACATATTATATATCATATATAAAAATAGTTACATCATAATGGCCACCATTGAAGGTGTTAAATGAGTAATGAACAATCATCGTTTCGGGAGGCAGAATTTCACCATCCATGGAAACCGTATGTTCTTTAACCATTTGATGTAGTTGTGTGAGAGTGTAGCTAGAATAAATTTTATAACAACATCCTCATATATTTTAGATACTAGTGTTGTTACAAAATAAGTAAATAATAAGATTTTAGGGGGTTGGAGAAGCAAAATAAAATAAATGAACATGAGAGAATGAATTACCTTTAAAAGTGTAACTCCTTTTGATTTGAGCCTAAAGGCTTCCTTTGAAAGGATGCTGCCCAAATAAAATCCTCTAGGATGAGGAGAGGGATGTAGAGAGAGTAAATGGGCAGGGTTTGGCCGATCCAAAGGCTTGAGGAGTGATTGAAATTAGGTAGAGGTGGGGGCCTTTTATAAGAGGAGAGGAGGGGCACTTTTAGAAAGTAAAGAAATATTTCTTTATTTGAAAATGTGTTTCGGTTTTAAAAGGTCCCAAATTGATATAATTCGTGAATAAGGTGATAAGTCTTCTAAATCCACTCATCCAATTGGTTTTGGCCATGTGTAGGTTGTATATTTTACATTATCATTCCATTTTATTTAAATCGTTAAATAATGAGGTCATTGCTGCATCATCATGATGTCATAAATAATTTACTTTATTTAATGTCTAAAAATTATAAAAAAAATACTATGATGTATGAAATCTATTTATCTTTCCAATGACTATTTATAATCGAAAATTGGATCTTTATAACCCCATGTAAAAATTTTTTTCGTAAAACATATTATTTTTGTGTCATTTTTACTTTTACATTAAATAAAAAGTTATTTATGTCATTTCCCAACCAAAGTGGATCCATGGGGTCCCCAAGTTGACCCATGGCTTTTCCTGGTCGGCCATGAAACAAAAAAGGAGGGTAATACATGTGTCAAGTTCATTTCATATTATTAAAACATTATTTTTACCTTAAACTACACTAATTACCTCTAATCGCGATTAAAAACTTAATAAGTTACTATTCACCAAAAAATTATTTTTATCCCATTGAACCACATTTTACTTCTTAATGAAAACCATGTATGTTGGATTTGTGAAATTCAAAACACAATGGTGGCAAAATTTCATTTAAACGGAAAATCAGTTTTTATAAGTACCACTTAGTGGTTCCACTATTCATCAAAAATTGAAGTTTTTCAGAAAATTACCAAAAATTCACCCTAAGCTATTTTTGTTATTACGAATTCAAATATGAAGTCTATTTTAAAAAATTCAAAACATATAAGTCACATTAATTAATTTAATAATTAATTCCCGCTGTCAGAGAAAATAGCGTGTTTTTATAAAACAATAAGTATCAAAAGATTGACACCAGTTTAAGTCCGATTTCAAAGTGAAATTAATTCCAACGACCACTATTGGATTTAATGGTAAAAATATTTTCTAATTTTACTTTAAAACCAATTAAAAATATAATCTAATCATATAAATAAATTAGATTAAAAATTGGTTTTGAATTAAAATACAACATTTTACACTATTCATTAAAAGAATGAACTTTATCGGAAAGATACCAAAAATTTTCACAAAGTAAATTTTGATGTCCCGATTCTTAATAAGAGTTTTATTTGGTCCAAAATAATGTTTAAGAGTGAACAAAACTATATTTAATGATGGTTCAACATCAAAAGGTGATAAGTGAACCTTTAGTGAAAACTAGGGCATATACGCCTAAAATTGAATTCTTTCCTTATTTTAATCCTCTATCCTTTATTGGATAAATGTAAAAACATTTAAAAAAATATATAATCATATTTTATTTATTTCTATCCATTCCCGCCATTACAACGGCTACATGCTAACTACCATTTAAAATTATATTATTTTATTATTATAGTGCAACGTAAGATTCTCAAGAAACTCGTTGTTGCATGTTGGGTACGCCATCGAGCATAGCATCCCCTTTAAAGTCATATCAATATTTTATTCACAAATATGGATAAATATAAAAATGTCTATTTTTTATTTACCTGGGGTGTTACAGGGACAACTAAAAAAATTTATTGTTTTTATATTATAAGGTATTTTCAAAGTCATTTTTACCTCATGTGAATTATTTTAATGATAATGTTGATGTGTGGAATAATGTTCACCGTGTTAATGTTAATGTTGATGTATCTGATGGCCATGTTATTTCTAATGATTTAGTACTATGGTTTATTCGTGAATCCATTATTTAACTCTGATAATTATCATTGAATCAATCATCTTCTACATGGATTTCTTCTGATTAGTATGAACTCATCGCTTTATGGGAGAACCATAATATTTTTATGAGGTAATGAAATGTGATCAGACGGTAAAATTCGTTAATAAAATGTGTTATGAGGTAAAACAATTACATGAAAACAATGATTTAGAGTTAGTGGAGTTACCTTTACGTAAAATATAATTGAAAAATTGCTGGATTTTTTGGATTGAAAATGTATAATACAATTATGATTAGTGATATAAGGCTGAAAAAGTTATTACAATAATTTTTTATAATCATATTATTAATTTTGTTTAAATTATATAACATTAAATAAACATTTATTCCATTCAAGTCATTATTGTTTTGTTTTTTAATCTAGATCTACAGATTTACCATATGTATATGGAGAAAATTTGTCTCCATGGTGAGTTAGATGAAGAGATTCATATGAGGTATTCCGAGATTTTATATTATTGGTTAATATGAGTGTGTCTAATGGATGAATAATAGTTTAAATTTTATAAAAGATTATCTATGGTTATGGTAGAATATAGTTTACTTGGATATTTTTCATTAGGGTTTCCAAAATACCACTATTGAACATTTTTTTGGTAAGATTTTTTCTAAAGATTATTTTTTTATCCTATCACATTATATTTATGAATAAATAATTCCTGAACATGATGCCTCATTAATTGAAATAATAAAGACGGATCTTTGTCAACATTTTCTAATGAATGTATTGGAGTGAGCATATATATTTCCTAGTATGATAATGTCATATGATTTAATGGTTAAGAAATTTGTTTATTTAAAGATATGTAAATTTAGAAGATAATATAAATATTTTCTATAAAAAGAGATAGAGTGTCTTGAATTCCTATTAAATTTAATTTTAGGTTATATTCTAGTTTTTTACCACCCACTAATGTGATGATTGAGGAGATGCATCATAAGAATTATTCATATACTGTTGTTTTTTTATTTATGTAATGGTATGAAATATACCCGCTATTTCTCATGAAATAGTATTAGTTGGAAATTTTCAATCAAAACAATATAGAGAACATTTTTTATTGTAAAATTATATTTTCTGATATCATCATGGTACTTATATTATGATATTATGTTTTTGTGGTAGTAAACCTATACTTCTTTTCTTTATAAATTCAAATATTTTTGGAGATATGGATTCAAGGAAGTAATCTACAAGCTATTAGAATAATTTTATTAGGGGATTGTATGTTATATTTCTAGATTATAGATATGTATTACTTTATAAACCATCAAGTCTGAGTTTATTTCAGTTTCATAGGAATAAAAAAATATTTTAGATGACGAATTTTATTTATGAGATCATATTTAATTAGGAATGATATTTTTTATTTTTTGATAGTTAGAGTGCTATTTTTTAGAAAATTCACATTTACTAGAAATATTAATCATATCAGCGATCAATATCATTCAACGCACAGTAATATTTATCACAGATGATTGATGCTTAAGAATATTAACATAGATGAAAATAGTTCATACATAGAAACCAATATTTTATCAAAAGATAAATTTCAGACATTACAATTAATTACAATGTTGTTGATGATCACCACATGATGAAGAGCAGGATTTTCTGATCATCCTCCTTATGTGGGGACCCACTTGCTATATAAACAAGGTATGCAAAAAAATATTGAGATACATGGGTGTTTATATTTTTAGGGAAAATGGTATTTTTGAGGAGTGGGACACCATTTCCAAGAATGGTGTAAAATTATTTATCTATCATATAATTTTCTGTGTTACTAGGGCTTGTCACAACTTTTGAATTAAAATTGAGAAATTATTTTCAATGTATACATAAATTTTTATTGATGATATCCTCTATTATGATGAAGGGGATTATTTTTCACTATAATTTGGATTGTAACACCTTTATCTATATATTCATATCAAATTTGATTTATTTATTGGGTTTTGTTCTATATTTTCAAACTAATTTCAAACTATATCTACTTACATCCCTGAACCAATTTTATCCTATTATTATTTTTAGATATCTCTAATCAATTAGATTTTCTACCTTGTACTATTGATTATTAGTCGATTATGCTTTCTAGACCATGTCCCTTGCTCTTTCCGAATCGATGGTTCTATGTTAAAAATATGTTAGTATCATACATTAGTTTTCATATTCACATATACAATTTTTTGTTGATATTATGGTTTTATTTTCAATCCTTTCTATAGAGAATGAAAGTTTTCTTATTCCTTAAGAAATTTATCATATCAATCATTTTCTCATTTATTTCAGGAAGTTTATTACAACATAACTTTGTGAAACTATTTGCTTCCATGAAAAAATCACCCTTCCCATATTTTGTCAATAATCACAGAAGTGAATGAAGATACCCAAATATATCTAAAATAGATATTAAATAATAATATAAGAATATTAAATAAATTATACAAAAAAAATCTTGAGTATCATTACTGTTTAGTGTCATTGGAAACATAGAAACATAAAAACTATTTCATAATAGAGTTATGTCATTTCCAACAATGTTCTTAATAAATAGAAAACTTATTTAAGAGATATTATGAAATAACATTCTTCATATCGCGGGGAATAGAAACATAAGAATGGATGAGCTCAAACACTCGGAAAGGGTCAATAAAGGGAGATATCAACATAACATGAGCATCAGGGAATGAGATATGAGAATAACATTTGAAAACCCATACTCTGAATATCATGGATCATAAGTATGTGTTTTGTAATAAATCATAGAATTTCATAAGTCATGAATAATAATTGAATAAATGAACATTGCCCATGTTATCAAAACATTTACATACAACATATATTTATGGAATAAACATAAGATTATAATATTGTGAACATGTATAAATAGAAACAGGTTCACTCATTTCATTATGGACATTAAATGAGGACCTCTCATTATCTTAATTGCATGTAACTAGGTTCAGAAAAAACCATATGGACATGAAATCGAGGCCCATGATAATATTTTTAACATATAATTGGGTTCAAACATAACATTATATATATGTATTCATTATAACATATAACATTGTGAACATGTAATCAGATTCACTCATTGCATATTTACTCATGAATTATCAATTATTACACATTGAGTTGGATAAAGATATTGGTCTCACCAATCACATAATGAAAATCATACATATGTGTTCTATAAGAATATAAAACAATCCTAATACCAGAACCCATGAATAGAAATGGGTTTCATGGGGATTAAATCCTAACAAAACCCATGAAAAAAATGGGTTTCATATATAATTCATCATAAGATAACCGTGGAAATGAAATGGGTTTTTTAAACATCAATTCATCATAATCATAATCTATCTAGGTAAAGAATATAGATGGTGTCAATGTATCATATCACAAATAAATATTATGTAACTTCATTGGATTTCATCTTATATGAGAAATGATTTTAAATGAAAACTAACATTGTTCATTTCACGAGGAAAATAACATTTATCTAATAATTAGCTTTTCAAAACATAATAAATCATGAAAAAAAATTTGTTGAATAAAACATTATTAACTAATAAAATAATCTTTAAAAAAGTTATTAAACATTTATTGAAGAAAATATCATTTCCACATTGAAAAAATTAAAAAATTATATATTTTTAAAATAATTTTATTTGAAATCAACATTTTAAACTTATAATGGAATATACAAAACATTGAGTTGTCAAGATGGTAGAAAATATTTTATGCATTAAAATAAATATTCCTTTCCCATTTTTGGTGGTAGAAAAAAATGCATAAAATGGATTGATGATTCTTTTTCAAATAATTACTAAAAGTAAAACATGATAAAAAAAATGCATTTAATAAATCATTTGAGAATTTAAAATTGTTTTTTATCACATTTTTATAATACTTTAATATAGAAGATAATGTGTTATTTGATTTAATATAGAAATAATGTCAATTGAAATATAAAAATAATTCATAATCTTGAGTACATAAAAAGGGAAAAATGAAGGAAAAAATGCATTCACTATGAAATAATCAAGGGAGAATATAATTCCTGAGTTTCTTGAGATATGGATCATATTTCGTATCATTATAAGCATGATAATAAATAATATAGATAGACACTAATATTAATCAAAAACAAATATCCATATTGGAAACAATGAATCATAATCCCCATGAAAGAATAAAATTATATTAAACATAAAATATATTGAGTATAAATGAATTCATGATTTTACTTTAAAAATGATCTGTATATACACCTCATAATTTATGATAGGATTATAAAATTACATACATCTCAAAGAAGAAAAATTGAGAAGAAAATCTTATATCATTATAATTCATTTGAATCATATTCCCCAATAATGAATAAAATCAAATAAAATAGTAAATATCATTAAAAAAAATATGTTCAACAAATAATATATATAAGATATAGTATATAATACTCATAAAATAATATTTGTGCATAACATAACATAGTCTCAAAGAACTAAAATTAAGAAAAATATCCCCTACCGCATTGGTATATTTTTTATTATAAACTTAATAAAAGAGTGATATTATAATAGATATATAAATTACAATAAATTTAAGTATAATAATCATAAAATACAATAAATGATATTATATAAACCACATAAATTAAATAGGATTTTAATATGTTATGTGTATCAAAGGATTTAAAATTGAGATGAAAATCCCTTACTATAATTCTCAAATTCCTTCATAAACATTTTAACTTCTTGTATAATAAATATAATTTTATTATAAAAATACTAAATAACAATTATTATATATATTTAACTATATAAAATTTACATATGACCTTTTATTAATCAGTTATTAACCATTCCTTGTTAAAATCGTCTTTTATGTAATAACTACGTTGATTTTCATAATTTTTTTGATTTTTTATTTTCGATCCTATTAATTACCGTGGTTACATATTATAAGAAACTTTAACTATTATTAAAATGTATTATATATTCAGTATATATTTGTTTATAGTAATCCATATAAGTTAGTGATAGAAATTGAAATACATCGTTCATGGTGAAGGTAGGTTGTACGTACGCATGAACATTGTATTCATTTTATCGATGGATTAAAAGATTCATTGGTAAATAATATATTAACATAACGAAATAATATTATATATATATATTATATTATATTATATTTTTATTTAACCCTATCCTTATTACCTCCTAATTAAATTTTACATGATGAACGAATCACAATGTTTCACGTGACATTAGTCCATCAAACAGATAAGTGACATTATCATATTCCAGTGAATGGGAATGAAAATAGGTATATATGGTATCATAATTACATAACAACAAATATATTAAAAATGTTATATATATTTATTTAATATATCCTCATTTCCATCCTATTAAATTAAAAATAAAAAACATTTCACATTAGTTTGCGTGGTGGTAAACTACTATGTACCCGAACGACGTTATTGTTTTCCGAAGAGTTTTGGAGATATGAATATATATTTTTTATTATAATTATAGATGTAAAAATTATAAATAATATTATATATAAAAATTAAATTCAACAGTATATCCTTTCATTAGAGGTGGTTATGGAATCAAATAACGTTCATTCATGAGGCAGTAATTCGTTGTACAGATGAATGATGATTTCTTTACCCATTTCATGGAAGTGGATATTATTGTATGTCAGGACCTTAACATAAAATAATATAATTATATTAAATATAGTTAGATATTATACAATCATGGTTTAATAATAATATATTTAGGTGGAGGAAGAAATACAATAATGCATTGAGTTAAGGATTATGCATCGTCTTCTAAAAACTTCTTTCTATTCTCACAAAACGTTTTCTCACATTGAATATATGAAATAAATAAGGAATATAAGATAATATGTGGGAAATAATATTTTTATTTTTGAATTTATTTTCCAAATAAATTATTTGTTATGTGTTTATAGTGAGGGAGAAATGTGGCCTTCTATAACATTGTAGAGTGGATCACATGCAATATTTGAAAGGAAATAGGTTTACCATCTGTTTTCAAATTCAAAAGGCATCCAAAATGGCGAATAATAAAACCATTGAGGCTCTAAAGTATAAATATTTTTATTCAATTTAATTTTAAAATATATTTGGTTATTTTACGGCTTATCGTTGTAGTTTAACACCCAGTAAATTAGATTTATCTTAAAATCTGGTAATTATTTTTTTATTCATTTGTTATTCATTATGGTGAAATTTATATGGAACATATTAGATCATGTAAATTAAAAAGATTTAAAATATACAGTCCATTTTTAAAAAAATTTAATCAATTATATAGAAAATTATATTTCCAAATTAAACTCACAGACGTGATGAGAAAACAACTATCCAGAGAGAAAATGATCAAAGGAGTAAAAATATTTTTTGGAAAACTCAACATGATATTTATTCTAATGATCAAAATTGGATATATATATATATTATTTATATAATTTTAAAATTAAATAAATCCTAAAATAGTTTACATGTTATTATATTCATATAGTAAATTACACTTAATGAAAACTTGTATTTTCATTATTCATCGAAATATTATTCTCTTCTAAAAATTATATAAATTTCACAAAATTTTTGTATTTTAATGATTATTTAAATATTTTATTTCATTTTTTAAAATATTTTTTTATATTGTGAAAATGTATTTTTAAAATATTTTCACAAATGGAGACAAAACTGCTTTTTAGAAGAAAACAATTGTTTTACCTGTGACATATAATATATTCTACTTCCTTATTTAGAAAACTCATAAGAAAAATTTTAATAAATTTTTTGAATGTATAATATTTAAATTAAATTAAAATAATTCTCTAATATATAATTATTTAATTTATTTTGATAAAACAAGGTTGTCTGTATAAAAATAGTTCTTTTAAAAATAAATTTCTTTTGTTTTAAAATACACTTTTTTATAAAAATCTAATCAATTACTCACCAATGAATTCACTTAATATTTTCATGAACCCATATATTTTCATAATTTAATTAATTATATTAATAACTATAATTCCATTATTTAGAAGATACCAATCATGGTAAATAATAATATTTTAATAGTATATCCTGTTTTGTTTCAACTCGGTGCTTCGTTTATTATAAGATATAATTAGTGTTTCTTGATACACAACATACACATAGTGTTGAAGATAATGAAAAATATCCAAAATATAAAATTTATTCGAAAAAATATTTTCACGAATTCTATGGGTTTTAAATTTTATTAAAATAAATAAATTTTATCTTTATAGTTTTTTTTGACTGTTAAACTAGGGTTCAATATTTAAAAATCCATTTGTGGGAAACCCACATCATATTAATTGTTAATAAAACATCTATTTAGAAAAGATAAAATGTTTTTAAAGTTTGTCTCTAAATATAAATAATAGGGTTCAAAATAGGAATCTTATACGAACCACTATTTCAGAGGGAATGGGAAGATTCCATCTACAGTGCCCTTTGTGAGTTGACTGGAGTCACATCTTATTAAACCAACTATAAGGATTTTCTGAATTAATGGTTCATGGATATAGATATTAGTGTTATCAAATTAAATGAGAGGTCACTACACTTGGTAATGTGTTTATCAACCATATGGAATGCTATAAATCCTAGATGTCATGAAGGAATTCAAGGATCTCAACTAGGTTTGGTGGTCAAATCCAGAATTTTGGTGGATAGATTTATTATGTTGTACAGATGGTGGGGGGGATCATCATCACTGAGGATGATATTGGTGAAATCAACCATTTTTTAACATTATTAGAAATAAAACATGCATAGGAGAGGGGTGAGGTGGAAGCCTCCAATTAGTGGGAATAAATTTAAGTTGGGTGGGACTTATTCTACTGGTGACATAATATAAGAGGGTTGAGTGGTTTGTGACAAACCTAGTTCTGGGACTTGGGATTTTAGAGAAGGTTTTGGTTAGGCGGACTCATTGGTGGAATGGGCAATGACTTTGTTGAAGGGATTTGAGATATTCCTTGTACTAAAAATTAATCTGGAGTTAGTAGAGAATGATTCTACTCTCATTCTAGGATCACTACATTATGTGATTAAAATTATGGGGCCCATTATTTATCTAATCTTCAAATAAAAAACACTTCTAGATTCACATGTGGCTATCTATCATACATTATTGTGGAGGAACAATGTTTTAGGATTCCTTCCTTCTCAGGTGGCTCATGGTAAATGTCAATATTTATTTTCATTTTGGGGTCACTATCTATTTAATGTGATACATTTGTTCACAATAATGAAATTAGACAAAAATATTTTAGACAACCATGAATTTTCATTGTATTTGTCCTTGAAAAATTATCAATAAAAATTTAACATTGGATGGATGGAGTGTGGTAGTAATCCTTGATCACATAAATGTGAATTATCATATGAAAATAATCAACGAAATAAACATTTACCAAATATTTGTGAAAAAATCCACTAATTTCAATT
This sequence comes from Viscum album, assembly GCA_963277665.1. Classification (NCBI taxonomy): domain Eukaryota; kingdom Viridiplantae; phylum Streptophyta; class Magnoliopsida; order Santalales; family Viscaceae; genus Viscum; species Viscum album. Next base: position 1,902,518,479 of record OY728152.1, on the reverse strand, counting down.
AAAAATAGTGAAATAATATAACATTTTATTTCTAGATCTTTTCCAATTATTGGGTAATTTTCATTATAATAAATAACAAAATGATTTCATTCCATTTCATAAGAAAAATATCACCCTATAGTAATGCTTTTATCAATTTCCAATACATATTTTACTTTTAGAAATGAGGATGATTTTTTTCCTTGAAGCACTACTAAATCATAAGGTCTATGAAATAATGTTATTTCATTCGTTTATCAAAAACAAAATTATTATCAAAGGTTGTAAAAAACAACCAATGTTAAACATAATCCAGTTCATAAACCATATGTTTTCTCATTATATGACGAATAATTAAATAAAATAAATTTAATAAAAAATTTACAAAATGAAATTATCATTATTCATTGAAACAAAATTTTGTATTTTATAATGTCATATACAAAATATTTGGATACATTGATAATATATTTTATTAGAACATAGTAATGACCATAAATAACATAAAAGTTTAATGAAAAAATATATACATCTTCATTCATTGAATAAAACAATATATTATTGAATATATTCCCCAAATACTATAATTTTGTAAACTCCATCAAAGAAAACATAATCCACTTTAACCATAAGTCATTATTTTGTTCCACGATCATCAATACTTTCTAATCAATAGTTTTCATATCCATTATCTCTTTATCCAAAATCATTATCTCAATATCGTGAACATATTAATGTGTATCTTCCCTTAGTCATGTGTTTTTAATAAAATTTTACTTATCTATTAAATAACATTTCCAAAAAACATTACAATTCAACATATTTGGGAAAACAATTTAAGAAAATTATAATAATTCATTGTATATATTTCTTGATTTATATAACATAATTCTTAAATACCGATACATAAATACATAAATCATTCTAATTTGTTCTTAAACTATTTACTAGGGTACATTATCTTATTCCTTTATCCTATTTCTTATAATATGAAATATGAATCCATTATTAAATTTCATCATCCTCAATTTACTCTCTCTTCTATTGTCTAACATAAAAAATATTATTTGAAAGACTAATACAATTCATATGTCATTCATGGTCACTTAATCATTAGTTATATAACCATTAATCATACCACATTACTAATTATATTCATGATCTTTCCACATAGGGAATCGATTTGTACAATTCCCATACATTCCATATTTAAAAATTTCATCCATTTATAGTACCTTTTGGTGACAAATATTCCTATAAATTTCATTAATTGACTCTTGTATTTTTCCTTAGTATTTACATTCACTGTTCCCTTCATCTATTCATATAAAACATCTTCTGATTCATTGGAGGCAGACTATAGAGTCCTTATTTCCATGTTCTTAAGAAATATGAAATATAATCTTCTTTCTTATATGGTCTAAAAAACCCATACTCTCAATGAACTATATACTTATCATCATTAGTGTGTCTGATAGTGGGTTGAAGTGTAATTTATAAATCATATTTCAAGATAACTAATTAGGAATATACATAACATCATTCAGTAAAATTATCATCTCATTTTATCAAATAAAAAACCAATTCAATCATTTTGAATTTTGTTACTATTCATATGGTCCTCACCATTGAAAAAAATAAAATTTATAGTGTGACCAACCATAATCATAGTGGGGAACTCCATGATTATTAAAAATAATTAATAGGATTTCTAAATCACGAGATATTATTTTTATGCTATGACGCCTTATATTTAACATTGGTCATTATTCAAATTCATCATTATGGTTAGTGATTATTTTATAAACTTCAATATCATATCCCCCTGGAGTGTAAAACTATTTGTGAAGCAAGAACAAATGTAACACAGTAGGTGATGATAGTGTCCAACTCAATGCAACCTTGGTATATATGTTAACCAAAGGCACAAATATTTTATAACTACATCCACATTTAATATATTGATAGGGATATAACTTCTTATAAACCACTATATGTCTCATTTAGAAAAATTCTAGGACATTTTCCTATACCATTAATCATACTTATTGTTATACATAGAAATATCACAAGAAATATCCTTAGTGATATACCTACACATCCAAAGATATATACATAGATATCATAATAAATATTTCTCATCCTAGTTTTCAATTGTGATCTAAACCTTTCCTCAGATAACAATTATAGAGATATAATCTTCTCACACATAGACATTTCATCTTTTTAGATGAATATAAATTATATTTTTGAAATACATGCTTGAGAATCATAATAATTTATTTTATTTAGAATCTTTGAAACATAGACAACTGGTTCATAAGTGAGTTACACAATTTCCCACTATGTTCTTAAAAACTAGAACCCTTCTCATGCATATCATATATTAAACCATTGTTCAAAACCCTCGAAAGGAAATACAAGAAATGGAGATTATATATATTTTTAGTAATCGAAAATAAGGTATATATCCATATAGAATGATTATAAGGGTATAAGAACATGAGATAAACGTTTAAAAATCATACCATGCATATCATATATCATTAACATGGGTCATAACATAAATCATGATAGTTCGTAACAAATTAATCATAATGTAATCACATAACATGACACTTGAGGACATAACATTATCATACAACATAAATTTGTGTCTTACACATAAGAATATAATAGTATAAATATGTAAAAATATAAATAGGTTCACTCATTTAATTAAGTAAAAGAAATTAGTTCATAATATAAACTTATGAATGTTTAAACAGGTCCATTCATAACAATATTGATATTAAATCCAGTTCCATTCATAACATTGGGACATGTAATATAGTTCATTAATAACATTGTTTAAATTATATTAGATCCATTCATAACATTGTGAATATGAAATTACCTTCACGTATAACATTTTGGAAATGTTATCAAAAACACATATACTATTTTGAATTTGTAATTAGGTTCATGCACAACATATTTAAGCATGAATTATCCATTTTAATCCAATTCATTAGAGTGAGATGTAGGTCCCACACATTACATAATGAAAATATTATAAATGTGTCCAAAACAATCATAAAACATTCATAAAATGAGAACCACTGAAAAGAAATAGGTTTCATAATTATTAGATCATAGCATAATCTTTGTAAAATAAATGGGTTTCATATATATCCCATCATAACATAACACATGGAAATGAAATGGGTTTTATAAAGATATCATAATCATAATCATGAACCACCTACAGAGATAATAATGTTGGAATCATAGGATTAAATCACATATTAATGAAAATAAATGGACGTCATCATATATAGAAAATGATTAGGAATTAATATCACATGGAACATTTCATGAGGAAGTTAATATTTTATTGATAATAATCATTTTAAAATTATAAATTCATAAAATATTATTGAAATAAATTCTTTTAATATAATATTCAAAAAAGAAGAGATGATTTAAAAATCATTTAAAACATCTCTTGAAGAAAATATCCTTTCCAAATTGAAAAATTATTATTAAATGATAAAACATTTTCAAAATCCATTTAAATAAAAATAACCATTAAAACTTATAAAGGATAATTTTAAACATTGTGTGTTCTTGATGTAAAAAAATTCCATACACATCATAAAAATATTCCTTTCAAATTTTATGTAATAGGAAAAGGGGAATTGTTTCTTTAATGACATGAGTATTCATTTTAAAACACTTATAAAAATTCAATCATGTGTTAAAATTTATTTAATAATTTCTTTAGATAATTTTAAAACCTATTTTGAATCCATTTTTAGAAGAAATTTTATGGAATAATAGAGGTTATTTTTTCGAACATAGAAATAAATTTGGTTTCCATTAGAAATATTCTTTTTGAATCATGATTAAATAAAGAGATTAAATTTTATAAACAATATGTATTCTCTTTAAATAATAATATGAATATAAAAATAATGAGTTTCTTGATAGGAGTCTCATAATATATCATCATCTTAAGCATAAATATAAAAAATCAAAATAAATGATTAGATTGTGTCATAAAACTGTTACCACCTTGGAAAAATTGTATCATAATCCCTATTAAATTTTAAAATCAAATAAGACCTAATATTTCATCAAAAAATTTAATTATAAAATAAATTTTCAAATGGTATGTATATGGACCTCATAAAAATACATGGGTTCATAAATGACATATGTCTCAAAGATGGAAATTTTAGAAAAATACACCTTATTGTTTTATTAATAATTTGAATCATACAACCCAATAATTTATAAAAAACCCATGAAACATTAAATATCATGAACATAATTTAATTTATTGTATAATATGTCTAATGAGAATTATATACACTTCATAAAAGAATATAGTTTCATAACATGACAAATGTCTCACTAAAGTGAAACTGAGACAAAAATCTCTTCCCACTTTGGTATCTTTTGAACCCTAATACCCATGAAAGAAAGATAGAAAAATTTATATGTGATTCCAAAAAAAATCAGGAGTTTCATCATAATGTACATTTTTTCGAAATATATACACCAAAAAAATAATTTGTGAATATGTAAAGTGTCTCAGAGATGAAAAAAGTGAGAAGAAAATCTCTTACCATAAGGCTCAACTAACATAGTAAATGATTGAAACCCCAGTATAATAATTACAAATTTTTGTTAATATATTAAATAAAAAATATATATACATAATTCCATATATGATTTTAATAATAATTTTTTTACATAGCTATTAACAATTCTCCATTAATACGAAATTTTGGGTAATAACTGCTTTTATTTTCAGGTATGTTTTATTTTGAAATTTTTGGTACTATTAAATTAATAATAATCCTATAAACTCCATTATTTTATCAATGAAATAAATATAAGATATATAATATATATATATATAATTATTTAGAGTAATACATATAAGTTTTTGACAGAAAATGAAATACCCTATTCATGGAGATGGTAGGTCGTACAGATGCAAGAATGTTGTTTTCATTTTCTCAAAAAATTGAAAGATAGAAAAGAAGATAATAAAAAATAATAAAATAATAATTCTTATGTAATATATATATATATGATATTTTTTATTTAAACATTATGTTAATTAATTCTATGTAAAGAGTATGTGAAGAATGAATCACATTACACCATGTGGCAGTAGTCTGTCGTGCACTTGAGTGATGTTATCATATTCCCAATAAATGTAATGTATGATGTTATATGTAATATAAATATTTATGAAGTATAATTATGTTATAAATTTCATATATATATATATATATTATCATAATTACAATCCAAGTATATCATAAATGAGAAACACATCACATCTGTTTATAAGGTGGTAATAAGTTGTAAAGACAAGAAACATTATTGTTTTCCAATAGGTCTATAGGTAAGAAGGTATATGAGGTATTATAGCTGAATAGTTATAATAATATAATTAATATCTTATAAAAACATTAAATCTTCCATTTTATCTATATATGAGATGTGGTTTTGTAAAATGAATTACCATGGTTTGCAGAGCAGTAGTCCACCGTACGCATGAATGGTGAATTCATATAACATTTTATGGAATTGGATGTGGTTATAGGTAATGAACATAACATAAAATTTAATTTTATGTAATATAATGAGGTTTTTATATTAAAATGTTTTAATAAAAATTGAATGGTTTAGATAAATAAATAATATAAGACACTTGGTTTGGGATGTTACCTCTTCTTCAGACAACTTCTTTTTGTTTTCACCAAAAGGCTTTATAGGTTTTCTTTTAGAACAACATAAAGATTATAAGACTAGTGGAAGGAACTATAGAATTTTTTTATAGGAATTGGGTTATCCAATGGGGTTTGGATGTGTGAAGAATATATGAGGGGGAGTTGAATTTTTTATGTGGGAACTGTGAAGCACTTGTAAATTTTAAAAAGAAAAACATGTAACTAAGATATTTCATGGAACAAGGATCCCAAATTGAACTTTATAACAAATAATATGTATTATGGAAAAATGATGTCTATAAAATGGTTTTTAGACATCTTTTTAGGTCATTTATCCCTTATCTATTTATTTTAACTCCCATATAACCCCATGTTAACCATAAACATGGTAATTAATTCTTTCAAATTTAACTATTCATAATGATAAATAATATGTTGAATTTATTAAAAAAATTAAATTATTCTTATTAAAAACTTGGATTCCATTTTTTGAAATTCTATAAACATAATTGGCCAAATTTAATTTACTATTAAACCCACAACTATGATTACAAATAAATTTTACAACTAGAAAATGATTAAATTTTTAAAAAGTATGCATATCAAAATTAATTAGGAAATTTATTCTAATGAAATGTATTGGATTATTAAATGTATCATTTATCTAAATTTAATTTTACAACCATATTAAAATAATGTTCTTATTTTTAAATTATTTAAAAGTTATTAAATTTCTTAATAAAAACTATTATTTTTTCACTGTTCATTAAAAAATTTATCTTTTCATAAAATTTTGAAACAATCAATCAAGACAAGTTTTGAAGGATATTTTTAAAAATTAATATTTTATTTTTTAAAATAAATCATTCAAATTTCATAAATTAAAATTTTAATTCAATTTGAAATAAAATTAATTTTTTTTAGAAAATTTCGTTTTTAGGAGTAAAATTTGATTTTTTATTTCTTATTTAGAAAAAATTAATATTAAAGATATTTATTTAATTGAATTTATAATATATAAATTTAATTAAAATAATTAATCAAAATTGATTTATTCATATTATTTAGGTACAATATGTTTTTTATCATTAATATTGTTTACTAGAAAAAATGTTTCTTTTGATTTCTAATGGTTTTTATTAACATTTAGAAAAAAATTCACAAATTTATTCATTTTACAAAAATTAATAAAAAATAAATTTTCATAATTTATCTATTCCTATCCATACTTTCAATTCCAATAGATAGGCAAAAACTATCATATTATAAAGTATTATTTTAATAGTATGTGATGTTTCAGCTAAACATGGTATTGCATATAATGAAAACTACAGAAAATGATATTGTAATGAATGCCAAACTCAAAATTTCATGTAACAAATCTATGATAAATGATTCGTGTAATGAAATATATCCAAAATATAAAATTTAATTGAAAAAAAATATTTCAAAAAATCATGGGAAGTTAAAGTGATTGTTCAATGACTAAGATCCACTTACTACTGATCAACTCAGGATCCACTATCGATGTTGTAGAAACACCACCAATGTTTAATGATGTCATCATCTTGGATGATTTAGACCTTTAAAAGAAACATCCAACTCCCATATCTCATCCTCTACTAAACAAAAGCTATGTTGAGAGTTCATGAAACATGCTTTGAGAATAGTAAAACATATGACTGGAAGGGAAAAAAAGGAACAAAATCATTGACATCAATAGTAGATAACAATAAGGAATAATAGTGATTATTGTTATAAAATTTTGGGAAAAATCCCAAATACCATTATAATGAAAACCTAGAGAAACAATCAATGAAGAAAACCTTATTTAATTAATAATAAAAGTAGAGAAATATACTAAATGGGATGAATCCCTTGTTAGAAATATTTAAGAAATTTAATATTAAAATCCCAAATACATAACTAAATTGAATATACATAATGGGAAAACCCATTTTACAAGTAAAATAATGAAAAATAGAAAATCAAAACACTAACACCCCCAAAAAATAGAGGATCTATCAAAATATATCACCCCCCAACATCACTACTAAAATGAAAAAAATTACAACTACATCAATATATTCCTTCATCACGTCAAATAAGATATAGAAACACCACTATTGGAATGGAATAACTGTAAATTAATTCCATAGATACTACTAAATATGATTATTAGGTAAAACATTATATTGGTCTACCGTAGATGAGTTAGAATCCATTTAAGATTAAATGACATGGGATTTACTATTCACGAAGCTATGATAAGGAAAGAATACACAAATTACAAACAAAACAAATGAAAAATATTAACCAAGAGGTCTTAATAGTTTTGATAAGGGAGATCATAATGAAAAAAAATACTCCATAGAAAAAACTAAAATGGGGGAAAAGATAAGTAGATAAAGAAATGTGATTGAATTATTTACAATAGTGGTATGATGTCTCATCTATTGAGAAGACATAGCTATATAGTTGACATTATAATGTCGAAGATAGATTCCATGAAACTGAGGGACCATTTTGTATCTTCTCATTTTTCACTTTTTATCCCATAACCATTTTTTTAGATCCATAAATTGATTGAAAATTTTCATGAGTTTTATGATATATCATGAAATGCATAGGGATATAAATACCATTGAATTTGAAATAGATAACTATAATACCCTGAGATTTTATGAAAATTATTTTGTTTTTATGTATTAGGTTATACGCAACACCAACAAAAACATTCACTACACACAATAGTGTCTTGGCTTGCATTACACACAAGATAATACTTCCTCGATATCTTGCATTGTACGCAATACTGAGTTTCAGTAAACAACGATATGTTATTAAAATATTAAATAAACTAGACATTATGAATAGTAATACCCACTTTTTGAAATTTTATAAATTTTATCTTTCAAATTGGACTTCATTTTTGGATTCAGAATATCGAAATTAGATTAGGGCAATGTTTGGTTATTTTTTAAAAAACATTCAATTTTTGGTGAATAGTGAAAAACACTAAGTTATAGTTTAAAACCTAATTTTTATTTAAATAATTATTTATTTTATTTAATTTTATTTTAGGTCAAAATAGATACATAATACCAATATAAGTTCAATGTAATTAATTGGAGTCATTTTATAATAATTTTAGATATATAAAAATCTTATTGAACTTTTACTGTCTTTAACCCATCTCTAAGAAGAATTTACCAATTTACATAAAACTAAATTTTATCGCTTCTGTGAGTGTAATTTCAAAAATCCAAGAGACACAGTTGATATCAATAAGTATAATGTGGTTCAATAAGATAAAAATAATTTTTCCTAAATCCTAACTTTTTTACTTGTATTTACCACGATTAAAATTAAATAGGGTAATTAAGGGTAAAATGATAATATTATTACCCCAACACATGTCCTAATTCTATTGGATAATTGTAATTCTACCAAAATCAACCTTAGTAATAATATATCACCATTTAGGTCCACTTGGATTAGATTAGGTTATTTATTATTATTTAATTCAATGAAGAGTTAAAAGAATTGAAATCAATGTTTTAAAGTAAATTTTTTTTATATAGGGTTATAGATAAGATAAATTTAACTATAAATACTCATTATAAAGATAAATATATTTCATACATAATTGTATTTTATTTATAATTTTTAAACATTTAATAATTTAATTTATTTATGAGACAATAATGATGCAGTAATTACCTTATTAATGAAATATTAACATAATTGATATTATAAATACAAAAATAAATGTAATTAGAGACATAATTTTATATGTTAATATAACATATTAGGTTTGGTTAGATGAGTTTTTTTCAATGTAATAATGTTGACATGAATTTAGAAAAAAGAAACTACCAATTAGTGTCAAAATTGACATAAAAGAGTTTTTAAAACAAATTTTAAATTATTAATTTATATTATATTCCTAAAAATCTATGTTTCATCCAAAATACATATATAATAATATATATGACATTAATAAGTAATTGGGGTTCGATTGGTAGTTTATTGTATGTTTATTAACCATATAGTGCAAGAATACCAAAAGACACAGTAAAAGTTAAATTATTTAACTTAGTGTTAAATGTAAATTATAAGGTTAAAATGTTATTATAAACATTTCTAGAACCTATAGGTTGAGAGAAGTTTGACCCATCCCCACCCTAGCTTCTAAATAAGTCACTTTTGATGCATTATAAAATGAAAATAAATATATTATAAAATAATTTTTTATGTTTTTCTTAAGATGACCCTCACCCGTCTTATAAAAGGACACTCCACCATCTCTCTAATTCACACCTTCAAATCCATTTGGCTCATCAAAACCATGCTCAAATACCCTCTAAACTATCCTCCCTTTATCGTAGAGGCCTTCCTTTAGTTTGAAAGCGAACCAAAGGATCCCTTTTGATCAAATCAAAAGGAGGAACCCGAGGAAGAGGTAAATATCTCACCACCTATTTCATGTTCCATTCTTCGTCCACATCCTCCTTCTTTGTTGTTTCCATTATAAAATAATAACTCCAATATATTATATATACTGTGATTTTATTTTAATAATGGTACAACAATATTAATTATTTTATCCATCCTATGAAGGAAAATGTCACCACACGTGCGTACGTACGGCTTACCGTCACCACGTCGTGGTGTATCTTTTCATTCAAAAATTTCATCATTTGGATGGGTATGATAATGAGTATAAATGATATAGATAATAAATATTACATTATTATGATTTTTTATATGTGATATAAAATCCATTTTATATGATTTCGATATCAAAAGAATGATATCATCACTCGTGCGTACGTACGGCCTACCGTCTCCACGATGTGATGTGACTCCTTCTACAAGATCTTCATTGAATAATGAATATATAAGTGAATTGAATGAATAAATATGATATATATTAAACTAATAAAATTCTATAAATTAGGTATCTATAACATAAAAAGGGGAATAACCATTTATTTGACAAAACATGCATAAGAATATGAAGCAACGAACACCTGAACAACAAATAGCAATGAAATATTACTAATAAGAAGATAAGAATATGACCATATATGATATCATAAAAATGATTATTATTCTATAATAAGTCAATGAAATTATTTAAATCATTATTCAGGAGGTTCAGATACGTACGAAGCATATCAGACCTAAGGTATGGAAAAATCTCACAATTTCATTTTTATCCGATATTGTTTATACTTCAGAATTTACTGGGGCATATTTATCATCCAAACACAAGTTTCCTAAATATGTAATATTATTTCTATCCTCCTAAAATTGCTTAAATATAATTTTACCTATTGGTGAATTATTATTAAATGATATGAAATGAATATTTTCTCATTTTCAGGATGAGATACTTTTTTACTGTTCCAGCAAAAGTATGAGAAGATTGTTTTTTAACTTATACAACATGAATGGATTTTTATGATTTCATTGAACATTATATAAATGAATCTTCCTTTGAAAGTTTTCAAGTTTATTTTTAATTAACTTGTTTTAGTTTAAAATTGTATAACATGTTAATCGAGGTAATTAATTGCCACGCCCCGTCCCCCGAGACCCCTGCCGTGACTACTCCAAGCCCACATTCCATAGGCGAGGGGTTGTCGACTAGCACTGGAAAGGCATATCCCAAAAATAGGAAGGCATTACATTTAAACTGGTTCAAACACACAACCATATAATGCAACAATGATATTTCATGAAGTAATGTTATATATAAAAAAGAATGTTGAATATAAAGGGGTTTGAAATACAAGCCCAACTAAAATGTACAAGTACAAATGGTAAGTACAGATACAACTAAATCTACAATAAACTCCTAGATCATCTGCTGAGGATACTACATAATGGTTTGGTACAAATCATCTCCACAACACTCCACATCAGCTCATCTCCTCCATGTACCACCTAGTCCTGGCTGCCTCAAGATTCATCTTTGATGCTTTTCAACTGCACAAGACACAATAAGGTGTAGGCGAAGCCTGTGAAAGAGTTATTATGATGATACTCATTAGGGAACCCGGGACCCCTGTAGGTCTCCTAGAGTTTCCAAAAGGAAATACCACAAAGAAATACATCAACTCTTCTTAGGTACATGCCCATAAATATACCTAAGTTATCAAGATATACTCATCTCAGATAGTACGAAAGAATACCACAAAGGTAACACCACAAAGGTAGAATTTCCACACAGTTAACACCACACTTGTAGAAGTAACACACATGTACACCACAAAGGTAAATGTACACATCACAAGTTAGCTCACAATAGATAACACGTTAGGTCAAGGATAGAAGGGTTATCACATCATCGAATTCCTTGGCTATTGTAGAACTCCTTCTCTATCGAGTATAGTGGGTCTGTCGTGTCACACATAGCCGCTTCAAAATAACATTGAACTGTTATGGTACCCATCACCGATGGGTACCATGGGCATGTCAGGTCACATAGATTTACTTCCCACTGTGTGCATGCCAGGTCACATAGAGTTTCTTCCAACCTTGGCCAAACTGAGGTACTCCACCTATCAAGCACCATGAGTCTAACGGGTCACTATAAGATGCTCCCCATCTAGGGACTTCTAGGTCACATAGAGCAGTGTCCCACTAGGCCAATCATCAAGAAGTGTTCAGGTCTTAGCCAACCGTTGGGTTACATACATAGTCTTCTTGGGAGAACCTCTCCACAAGTAACTCGCTGCATCTTGATATACACGGAAGTCACCATAAGGTATATTCTAGGGTAGTAACTATAACATCGTCAGTCACAAAACTCAAACTCCTCATCTACTGGAGAACTCCTCCTCTATCGAATACAATGGGTCTGACAGGTCACACAGAGTCTCCTTTCACTAACCCTGAACTGTTGTGGTACAGACCCCTAATGGGTACCATGGGAATTTCAGGTCACACAGAGACACTTCCCACTATGGGTCTACTAGGTCACACAGAGCCACTTCCCCCTAGGCAATTGTCCAATAGTCTTCATGTCTCAGCCAGCTGTAGGGTTCTGTACATAGGATGCTTGGAAGAACCGTTCGTCAAGCCATCGGTTGAATTACAACTGGTAAAATTTCTCAAAATGAAGTAACCTGATGTTTCGCCACGTCAAAAGGATTCCAACTCAACTGAAGGTGCGTTAATAGGACACCTGGTCTGTGCGTTATTGGAATTTCAGTGTCCAGGGCCCGATGGGATTCAGGTTCTATCCAACTCGACCACACTTCATATTTCTCAAAAATGTAGTTGGAGTAAATCCAAAGGGCCGTCTAACTCCAAGTAACCCAATGCCATAGACGGTTCATAAAATGGTTGTCTTATTCTCTAGATAACAGCATTTTTGTGTTCCTGGGTAGTACTAGGTCTGAGTCCGGTCGGCCACAGTCGGACTGGCCCGACCTGGATCGGTATGGGCTGAACCGGTCAAATGGGTCAACCTGACCCGACTCGAGTCCACCCAGCCCACAGGGCCGAGCCCTACCTTGCTGGGCCATCGGTCGTGCTGTAAATCGGCCCGCTCAGCGGTCGGTCAGTCCGCTAGACTGACCCAATGGTGCCACCCGCCACCAGCATGGGATGCCAGGGATATCCGGAAGTGGCATGTCAGGTTTTGGTAGAATTTGTATGGGGCCACGTCAGTGGGAGAACCCACTGTGGTTGACCACAACGTTGTTCCATCGGGCACCGAAGGTCCTCTGTGTTGCGACCGACAGGCTGATGCTTTGTAGCCAGGCGCAACGCTAGGGCTCTCCCCATCCACTGGCTATTGGTCGATCCGGCGGACCCTAGCTCCCACTGCATCAAACACAAGTCGCAACCTGGCTACCACGTTGGCACGTTGCTAGGTGTACGCCCCACCTCCTCTCTTCCAGCTCCATCGCGATCGGCCAACAAGCTGATCAACCTCTCCTCTAGTCACCGCGGTTGACGATCCATGGACCTCCTTGTTCATCTATGGCACACGATGGCTAGTCGTACCTCCTCTGTGGTTGGTCAGTTATGGCCTCCTCGACAACCATCATTGTTTTGTGCTGCAATGGACTCTAGTTTCATACGTTGACATGCTATCCACCATGTATCTGATCGGTTTCATCGTGATATCGGTATTCCATGAAGGCAAAAGGATGAAACAAATATAGTGGAGGGTTTGGGGAAAGTTTGTTTTGCCCACTCCCTCTTTGTTAGCTTGTAACTAGAGGGGTGTTAAGGGTTTTATAATAGTTGAAATATAAAACTATATAAACACCACATGATTCCCCACAATAACATCCTGTAAGGATGAATGTTTCAAGGGTCAAACCATTAGTCGGTTGACCCGCTTTATTCATGTTAATCAAGAATGGGGAAGTAGAGATCATTTAAAATCATAAAATAATAAACCCCGACATAAAGTACATCGGAGAGCATCCATGTTTGAGGAAGTGTCAGCGTTCATTATCCCCACAACAAGCCTCCAATGACATCGCTCTATCGTCATTTTTCTATTAATGGTTCGAGGTCACTCATCACCGCCTAGTAGAATCCGCTCTGTCCCCCAAGTGCTGGGTGTTGCGGCACTTTAACAGATCTTCACTTCATGGTGAATCTGTGCCAATTTGTCCCCCTAATATCCATGTAATCAACAGAGGGAGAAGGTAAGTAATGATTAGGGAATTTATGAAGGTTCATTTTATTAGAACATTCTAAAATAACAAAGACGCTGTTACAAAATATTTGAAGGGTCATACCATTTAATGGCTTGACTCACCACTGGTCCAACACTAACGCTTGTTTATTGGTGGAAAAGAAATGAAATAGTGGGATTATTTTATTTAATTTTCTTTTAAAAGTCACAAAAAATATCTTCTTCTTCGGACCTACTATGGTAAATGTAATTCCTCCCTTAAACGAATCCCTACGCTATAGAATCAACGGTGCCCTCAAATTTTTAATCTCATCACCAGTTCAAAATTTAGAAAATTCCACTCGTGCGTTTACTGAATTTACCCAAAAAAAATATCGAAAAATTAATAACAGTCACCCTCGGCCCGCGCCGGTTGAGGTTATACTCTGCCTAAGTGAAACACGACCCAGTGAACCCAATGGTACACTCATAATTTTAATACGAGTTATTATTTAGAAATTATGAAATTTTAATATAAAATAATTGTCCCTTAAGTGTTATATTTATTACCAAAATCAAAAATTCACTGGTGTCCCACGCTGGAAGAGGTTAATATCTACCTAAAGAAAACATAACTTCTTCAGTTCAGTTGTGTTCTCATATTTTTAATCCAAGTTACCATTTGAGAGTTATAATAATTTAGAAAATAAAATAACTATATTTAGTTATTTTATTTACAGTAATAAAATTTTTAGGTTTTCTTACCAGAGGCCTGCATAATCCAATCATAAGTCGCCCCTAGGGTAAAAATGCCATCCTGAACAGAACAGTGCCCTCAGATTTCTGATCAATGAAACTATTTAAGATTTATTCAACTTTTTCAGTAAAACAGCTTACTCGAACTAACTAAAGCTTAACAAAACATTGACAGATTATTATGGGAACTCCAGGCCTCAGAATCATGCACTTTTTGATTTCATGGCCTCGAAATAATTCCATATAATGAAAAAAATACGAAAATTTTGGGGCATTGCATTCTCTCCACCTTAGGGCATTACATCCCCAAAAACCACAACTTATAATAAGTTAACAAACAGGGGTACTGCGCATGGATATAAGCTTTCCGCTCCCATGTGATCTCCTGGAGGTTCCCATGTTGCCATTTAATATGCACTAGAGGTATCGAAAGCCCTCAAAGGACCCATTCCTGTTGATCCTCATTCTCTACAGGAAACTCTATAAACTTATCCCCATCTTCTATGTCCAACTCGCCATGGTCGATGATGTGAGATGGTTCCTGCATGTATCTCCTTAGATAGGGTCCGTGGAAGATGATGTTCACTATATCCAACTATGGTGTATGTTCTATGTAGTATTCCTCCTTTACTATTCACCAAAGTATCAGAAAAGGCCTAATAAACATCGATGATAAATTTCTGCCTCTGCCAAATCACCATTATTCACGTCGAGGAGAGACTCACAAGATTATGTGGTCCCCCTCCTAGAACTCCAAAGGTCTCCGTCTTTAGTTAGCATAAGACTTAATATGGCTTTGTGCAATCTTCACATGATGGAAAGTGAGGAATTATGATAAAAACTTTGTGACTGCTTCCATTATCCCTGGCTACCTGTAATGATGCCCGAGGTTCTTTTACATCATCACCTCTCTACGTTGTACTGTTAATGGGGACTTATGGAACTCCCTTAACATCTCCTCCAGAGGCATCACTAGTACCATGGTGCGTCCTCTAAAGAGAATGTCGTGCTCCCCAATTTCAGAAAATCCATCAGGTGGATTTCCTATGGATATCATAGCACGTCGAGCCTCGCAGTCAATGTCCCCAATCTGTACCTTCTTTACTTGCTGAAGGAGTGGGGGAGTGAGAGTTATAGACTAGAGGTATGCGGCTTCATCTCTAACAATTATGGGTATCTCCAGCACAACTATCTACTCCGACACCTCACTCTGTAGTTGTAGAGTGTGTCTTCTACCACATTCCCCTTTCTAGAAGAATAGACTATCTCATGGCCATAGTCTTGGGGGAACTCTATCCATCATCGATGTCACAGGTTCAGGCCCTTCTGTGAGAAGATACCCCTGAGACTCTTGGGATCAGAGTAAATAGTAAACCGTTCACCCATCAAGTAGTTCTTCCACATCTTCAGTGTAAAGACCACTGCTGCTAACTCTAGGTCATTGGTAGGGTAGTTTTTATCATGTTGTCACATCTACCATGAGCTGTAAGCAATCACTTCCCACTCCTGCATTAGGAAACAACCTAGTCTGGCCCTAATGCAGTGTAGTAGACTACATAGCCAATGCCCTCTTCTGGTAGCCTCAAGAGGGGGGAACTCATCACTCTATCTCTCAGCTCTTGAAAGATATGTTGGCATCTCTCTGTCTAAACTAAGGGCTTCCCATTCTTTTTCAATGACGACAAGGGTTCCACAACTATGAAAAAATCTTCTCCAAAAAACCGATATTTCCCATCCAATGCAGAAGCCCCGCTCCCTTCAGGTAGGTAAACCTGGAAGCATATTTTGAAATGATGTCCATATACTCTGCGGCTTTTGTTGGTAACTGAAATCTCAAAACACCCACTATAATGTGGGTATGGCTGACCAACTCAAGAGTAATCGATTGCACCCTCCTTTGCATGATTTCATCCTGTACAGCATGGGTTTCCTTTGTTTGGCCGACCATATAAAATCTTATTCCAACATTGTAGGTAAACCTCAACCATTGTTCCAAATACATTCAATTTGTGTATGAACTATGGATGTCAAGTCCATACCCAAACTAACATTGTAAGTCCTTGTCACTTCCACAAAGTGGTTCCAACAAAAACTCTCACTTCAATGGTCATATCACACCATCGACATATGTGTGATTATAAAGTCTCATCCAAATGGTATCTTCAAATGTGAAGGAAAAATAAACAGTTTAACTGGAAACTCTTAGTATTACACAATATTCGTGGAAGGAATGAATGATTTGCACCTATGTATATTAATACGACAGCTAATAGTAGACACATACTATACCTCAAATCATTCCTATACCCCTTGGGTCACACTCTTTGACCACATGTAGCTACTTACATCCCATTTCCTCTAGATCCCTAAGCCTGTTGAGGAGGACATTGGGTGGTGGTTGTAACATCTCTAAATGTATACCACCTCATGTAGCTCTCCTTACTCCACTTGCACATCTTCCACCAAACATATTTATATTTCTCTAACACTTCCTCCCCATGTAACATTTTACACACCCATGTCTTCGAGACTGGAATCCATTTTTTGTTTTCCCACTTTTAAAATTTACTAGCTCCATCTACTCAGCCAAATAATATTCAACCTCAATGGTTTTCTCCAGAACCTTAACAAATGATGGGTTTCTTAGAGAAAAAGTGTTGGCACAAATGTCCCTAAACCCACCCCACTTGGTGGTCCAAGCCCCGAAGCACTGATCATACGATACATATCGAGTACCTGGGATGGTCAGTACGCCTTAATAAATACTCATCTATTGACGTGTCATCCACCCAATGTTGTAGAAGCTATAGGGAACTCTCAACCACCACCCCAATCTAGTCCTTAGCCACCTGCATGTCAAGATTGATTCGGAACATGAGGGGTATCTGATGCTGAATCACGTGTAAGACACTAAGCAAACATGTGTCCTCTACCAATATCGACGGTTGTAACTACTGACCAATGGGCAGTGATATAACTGGCACACTACCCGAAGGTACCATCTCAGGAAACGGTCCACGTACCGAAGATGCATTAACATGCGAACCATCCTCATTGTCACGTACTAGAAAAGACTAGAAGCTAAGATCACCATCCTCTTTATTGATGTCTCAACTAGGAAGGAAACCCTAGCCACAGCCTCTAGCCACTCCACAGCTGCCTGGGAATCTATCTAGCCTTGAAACCTCAAAGCCCTCTACCACTAAAACATAGGAAACAAGCTCAGTAGGCATGAAACCTCTACTGTTGGGGTCGGTGGCAACGACTACCAAATGGGTAGTGGTGCTTCTGGTAGACCGCCTGAAGGTGAAAACGCCGTAAGAGGGCCCAACACCGTGGCTTTATCACTCAATGGGAAATTAATGCATACTCTCTCAGAAATATGGTCAAGCTATCTACATCATGGAATCCTCATAATGAAAATGTGTTCCATAGTCTTTAATCTATACTTGGTGAGGTGACACAAGAGATCAAAAAGAAATCTTTTCCAAACACATGTAATCCGTGTTTATGTGCATTGAGTCAGAAATTAGAATTCAGGGTCCTTGAGTATGGATAAGTCGGCCACCACACCAACACATGACTCCATGAACTGAAAACCACAATCATATCAGTAAACACTATTGCCACAAAGAAACGATCAGAGTCCTAGTTCTTTGATAGAACCAAACTCCTCTGATACCACATTGTCAAGACTCGTCCCCTGGGGCTTGTGTCATGACTACACCAAGCCCTCCATCTATAGGACAGTGGGTGAGGACTAGTACCAGAAATGTGTATCCAAAAAATAGGAAGGCATTGCCTTTAAACCTATACAAACAAACACCCCAAGAACACTACAAAGAGCAACCACAAACAAAACTTCTATAGAATAAAGAGTGCTAAAAGTAAAGGGGCTATAAATACAAGACCAACTATGAAGTTCATATACAATTGGAAACAATAAATTCAACTAAATTTACAACATCTCCAAGATCATTTGATGTTGATTGAACCTAATGGGTAGGTACAGATTGCCTCCACAACACTCCATGTCAGCTTGTCTCCTCTGTGTACCGCTTGGTCTTGGCACCCTCTATACTCAGCTCTATTTCTCATTGGCTGCACAAGACACAAAAAGGTGTGGGTTAAGCCCGTGAAGGGTTGAGTATGATAATACTCAATAGGGAACCCATGACCCTCGTAGGACTCCTAGAGTTTTACAAATGAAATATCACAATGGGAGACATCAACAGAACATATGTATGTGCCCATACATATACCTAAATTATCAAGATATACTCAACTCATAAATGAGTAAATAATTCCACAAAGGTAACACCATGAAGGTAGAAGTACCACATAGGTAACATCACAAAGGTAGAATTACCACACACATACAATATGAAGGTAAAAGTACACTACCCAAGTCATCTCACACAAGATATAACATTAGGTCAAGGATAGAAGGGTTATCACATAATCGAACTCCTTGGCTAATTGAGAACTCCTTCACTATCGAGTATAGAAGTCAAGTTGTGTCACACATATCCACTTCCCACTGACCTTGAACTACTAGGGTACCCATCCTTGATTGGTACCGTGGGCATGTCAGGTCACACAGAGCCACTTTCCACTGTGGGCATGTCGGGCCACATAGAGTCGCTTCCCACCTTGGCCGAACAGAAGTAATCCTCCTGTCAAGCACTATGGGTCTTCCAGGTCATAGAGAGACACTCCCCATGATGGTCCGACTGGCTTATATAGAGCCACATCCCACTAGGAAAATTGTCAAACAGTATTCAGGTCTCTGCCAACCGCCGGGTTTCATACGTAGTCTTCTTGGGAGAACCTCTCCACATGCCACTCACTGCACCTTGATATCAATGGAATTCACCATAAGGGTTATTATAGTGTAGTAACGTTAGCATCCTTAGTCACAAAACTCGATCTCCTCAGCAACTGGATAAATTCTCTTCTATGGAGTGTAGTGCTCCTACCGGGTCACACAGTACCGCTTCCCACTAACCTTGACCTATTGGGGTACTCATCCCGGATGTGTACTGTGGGAATACTGGGCCACAAAGAGCTGGTTCCCACGATGGTCCTGCTGGGTCACACATAGCCGCTTCCCTCCCGGCCATCATCAAGCAGTCTTCTTGTCAGAGCCATCTACAGGGTTCTGTACATATCCCATTTTGGAGAACTGATCCTCATGCCATCAGTCATATTACAACTAGTACAAATCCATCCAATAATGTAACCAAATGTTTTCCATGTCAAAAATTTTCCAATTCAATAGATAGATCATCATTCATATGTGAGTTTTGTGTGTTATTGGCATTTTAGTTTCGATGGAACGATTGGATTTTGGAGCGATCCCACCCGGTCATGCTCCACATTTCACAAAATAAAACTCATGGAGTAAATCAAAAGGATTTCTCACTCCATGGATTCCAACTCCACAGAGTGTTCATCAAACGGATGTCCGATTCTTAAGATAAGGCCCTTTAGTGTTTCGGGGAGTAGTAGGTATGAGTCCAGTTTGGCTCGGTCAGACCAGAATGACCCGGATTGGTATGTGCCGAACCGGGTCGACCGAGGTCGACCCTATCCGTCTCAGGCCAAACCTGATCAATGGGCCCGACCCTACCCGGCTGGTCTGTGGGATAGGTCGCTGGGCCGCTGGTAGGCCCGTTGAGTGGTCGGTCGGTCCGCTGGACCGACCCGGCGGTGCCACGCAACTAGATGCGTGGGCCACCCGGGATACCTAAACACGGCACATGAGGGTCGGGCTGACATGGTGTGAGGCCTCGTCAGCGGATAAACCTGTGGAGGGTGAACCCAACGCGGCGCCACTGGGCGTCGCAGGTCCTCCATACAGCAGCTGCTGGCACACGCCCTGTCCACTGGTCGTCGGTCGATACGGTGGCCCCTTTCTCCCACTGTGGCCAATATAGGCCTCATCTTTATGGCTATGTGGGTGCAATATGGGAAATGTGCCCCACCTACACTCTTCCACCTCCATCGTAGCGGGCCATCGTGTTGGGTGTCCTCTCCTCCGGTCGCTATGGATGATGATCCACAACCCTCCTTATTCCTCGGCAGTGCGTGACAGCTCACCAAACCTCCTCCGCATCCAGATGGTGCTGGCCTCTCCAATGAATATCATGGATTTGTGACACGACCTCTTTATTTGGTGTGCGTTTACACGCTATCCACCACGTAGCCGATTAGTGTCATCATGCTATCGGTATTCGATGGAGGAACAAGTATTTATTAAATATAGTAGAGGTTTCTGGCAGGATTCATTAGGCTTGTTCCCACCGCGTTATCTCATAACACAAGGCGGGTTACATTTTTAATAACAATTGAATTAAACAACCAAATAAACACCACAAGATTTCCCACAATGACCTCCCACAAAGATGAATAAATCACGGGTCAACCCATTAGTTGGTTGACCCGCGTTCTTTGTGTTATTCCAGAACGGGGAAGAGGAAATCAATTAAAATCCTAAAAGAATAAACCACCCAAACTCATGTTCATTGAACAACATCTGTGTTTGAGGAAGTTTCATCGTTCGATGTCCCTACAAAAAGCCTCAAATGATGTAGCTCAATCATTGTTCTTTGGTTCGTGGTTCGGGGTCTCTCTTCACCACCCATTAGAACCGGCTCTATCCTCCATGTATTGGGCATCACAACACATTACCAGTACTTTGTCGCTTGGTGAATCTATGCCAATTCCTCTCTCCATGCTCCATATAAATAAGAGAGGTGGAGGGTATGTAATGATCATGGAATTTATGATGGTTCCATTAATAGGAACCTTCTTAAATAACAATGACGTCATTAAAAAGTATTTAAAGTGTCAAGACATTAAATGGATTTAATCAACACTGGTCCCACACTAGAGCTGGTCCATTGATGGAAAAGAAATAAAATAGTGAGATTATTTTAGTTCATTTCTATTTAAAAGTTACAAAAAATAACTTCTTCTCCTAATATATTGTTGTCAAAGTAAAGCCTCACTTAAATGGATCTCGACATTGCGGATTCAATGGTGCCCATATATTTTAATCCAAGCATTGGTTCAAATGTTAAAGACACCACTCATGCGTTTACTGAATATACCAAATAAAATGTTTGGAAAAATAATTACATTCACACTCGACCCGTGACGGTAAGGGTTAGGCTCTACCTTGGTGAAAAACGCACCAACTAACCCAACGGTAATCTCAGATTTTTAATCTGACATGCCATTTAGAAGTTATAAATTTTTAAAATAAAATGGTCATGACATAAATATTTTATTTATGGAGAAAAACTAACATTCACTAGTAGTCCACTCTGGACATTATTAGAATCTTCCTAAATAAAACATACCCTTACAAGTTCAATAGTGTTCTCAGATTATTATTCTAAGTTACCGTTTGTGAGTTATAAGAATTTGAAAAATTAAATAACTTTATTTAATTGGTTTATTTATGGTTATGCCATTTTCGGGTTTTCTCACCGGATGCCTGCACCGACCAAACACAAGTCATGCCTAGGGTAAACCCACCATTCTGAATGTAACAGTGCCCTTAGATTTTTGATCTGGGAAACCATTTAATAGATATTACACTTTTTCTAGAAAACTACTTACTAGTGAAATCTAATGATTAACAAAACATCGACAGATCATTCCGTGTACTCCGATCCTCGAAATCTCGTGCTGTCGGATTTCGAGGTCTCGAAATAATTTCATATAATAAAAAAATTTATACAAAATTTCCTGGACATTACATTAATATTTAATGTCTTTAAAAATTATTCTAACCAAAAATTTATTTGAACATATTAAATAATATGAAATATGTTTATTATAAATATTTTTTCAATTTTATTAAAATTAATATCACATAATTTAATGAATTTAGTTTAAAAAACCCCTCAAAACTGGTCAAAAACAGGTTTTCATGAAAGGCATTTAACCAATATAATATGGTCTTATATATACTATATGAATACTAATCATCATTAGATGGATTTTAATTCATATTTTTATATAAATTATATATGAATTTAATTCAAACCATTCATTGTTAAATAATGTTGTAATTAATATAAAAATATACACATAATGAATTTTTAAACAAAAAAATTCTATAATATAGATATTTTACCTAAAATGATATTATATTTATTTATTTATAATTTATAGTACACAAAAAAAATATTATAAACTTTACAATACATTATTATAAATAAAATGGTGAACCATTAGATGCATATTTTCTTATTATTTATAAATGCTTATTTTGAAGAGCGATTTTTAAAAATTTATTCTGGGCATATTTGGACCATGTACGTTCAAAATGGATATTTATCTTATAAAATTGGAATTTTATTCATTGAAATATTAATATATAAATTTTATTGTAGTTATATTAAAATATAATGTTCACCTACTATAATTATGGCTTGGGGTCTTACAAATTTTCAAGATCACTCCTGGTTTTCTAATCTAGTAATAAAATTGGGAACTAGGACATCAAATCCATAATAAATATACAAACCACATAAAATATCACTCGTTGACTGAAAATATGATATTTTTCATGATTTCATAAATTTTAAATAATATATAGTTGATATCATTTGTTTATGTATTCAATGGTTAGTGATGAAGAGCATTATTACCTTCGAAATTCATCACCTAAAAAAGGAAACTAGTATCTTGATTTAATAGTTAAAAATAATCTATAATGTAAAATTTTTATGCTAAAAAATATTTTATATTCAATTTACTATGTGGTATCAATAAATAATTTCCCAAAAATAATGAGAATTTAGAAAGTCTGATTACATTCTTGATCACCTAATTATCATGGTTAAAGTGATTGATAGGTGGAGAATTGATTTCACATCCACCATAATGCAATGTTTTGAAAACAAAATATATTCTAATCTAAAATAATTAAAATTAAAAAATTTTGTTCCACTACAACAAATATATCTAAATTGGTTATTAATTTTTAAATAATGTTTTATTGTTTTAGTTTGAAGGTTTGAGGATAGTCTTAAGAATGAAGAACCTATGTAGTTTATCCGAATAGGATCTGTTATGGATATAGTAACCTATGTCATGGAATCAAGTAGTACCCCTCCATTTTCTATGGGCATAGGGCAGAAAATCAGTGCTCCTCTAACAGGGGGGTGTGTAGAACTCATTGATTTTTTCCTAGAAATTTGATAATGCTTCATATATACTATATTACTACACATTTTATCTATTTGATCACCACAAAACAACATTTTTCCTTTCAAAAACTATATCAACAAATAATGAGGGATAAATATTCATGTAAATATTATGTAATTGGTTTATAGGGAAGTGATTCTCAATATGGTGGTGGAAGATGATTTCACAAAGGAAAGGTATCCTGTTTCATAAATTTTTATATCCTAATGTCTTTCATTATTTAAATGGTCATTTTAAATTCACATAAAAATGATCCCACACAATTTTTGGTATGGGTATGAATTTAGGGTCATCTCATTTCTTATTGAAATTAATTAATTTTAATACTTTTATTAAAATTAGTCCACCATTATCTTTGTGTATATAATCAAAATAATATTATACATCATATTTTTATGGATAATATTTTTGATAATAATGATATGTTTAATCCCCCTAAAACTTTTATATTTATTGATTCCACATGTAAATTTTTTTAAAGATTTTTTTAAATAATTTTTCACCTATTTAAATATCTTCTCCTATAAAGGAAATCTAGATAACATCTATTAAGTTGATCCCATTCATATTCCACATCAAGATAAAAATTTATGAAGGGATGAAAATTGTACTACCCAAAACAGTGAGAGATCATGTATTAAGGAGTGATCAGATCAAGGAATGTTGATTTAGTTAATATAAAATAATTTGGAAGAACAATATTCTTTTCTATTTGGTAGTAGGAAATCGATAAATAACAATGGAATATATATTTATATATATTTATCATTTTGGAGTAATAAATGGAATTATGGAATTATGAATGATATGAAATGTCGACTCTTTAACATGTATGGGGAATCTATTATGCCTCCTAGAAGGGATATAAAATCTTTTAACAAATTGTTGAAGAAATTTTTTTTATGGAGAATAAAGAACAATTTGAAGAAGAAAACATAGTTTCCTTCCTAAGTTGTCAAGTGAGTATCCAACCAACTGATCCAGTAATTAAAATTAGTTATAAAACAAATTATAATGTTTCTATAAAGAAATTATTGAATGGTTTGTATTCTAGTTTATCGCCATAGAAGGTCTGATGTGTCATTCCAAATTATAGACTTCGTCAAAAAAATATTATTAAACAAATTCATAATTCTATTGGGATACTAAATAATTTTTATTTAGGTCAAAATAACTCCATGTAATTTATTTAATAATTTTTTATAGATCTATGTAGGACAAAAATGGAAAAATGATGAGGTGTGGAAGGATGTGGGGTATAGAATAAATATTAAACATGTGCACGCCCTAGTACGAAAAGAAAATCAAATATTATAAGGCTATAGGGAGGTGAATATTGATCATTCCACTGATGGGAATAAATAAAAATATTCTTCTCTTTATATATCCGTAGAGAATGTAGTGGAATTAATTGGTAGTCAGTAATTTATGTTTTATATAAATAATGGTACAATACAAAACTTGATGTTGAGGGGTAGAAAATAACACTAGCAAAGAATAGATAACATAAGGAATAATCAAATTTACTATGCTTATGTTGACTAGGAAACTATTAAATTAATTTCTATTAATGAATAAATAAATATTGTTTTTTAAGAGTCAAATAAACAACCAAAAATGACTATGTGTTTATCCTAAAAACATAGCATGGATACACTCAAAACCAATACCTCAAAAAATCCCCACAACACACATGTTTTTCCAAAACAATAGAATTATTTTTGATAATTAATTAGGGGTATAAATGATAAATACAAGGTGAAAAAGGATAAAAAAATCCAACTAATATTTATATTGGATTAATTAATTCCAAATTGTTTTCATAACTTCTTCTATATAGAATTTTTTGAATGGTTTGATCTATAAGTTGGATATGTGTAGGTGAAAATGGAAGTTTAACCCTTTATCTACGATGATTATAATGTTATCTTAGATTTCACATGTTCTACTATTGATTAAAATAGATATTCCAATCTTGAAATAGATATTCAAGTCATATCATGTAAATATAGGTTAATTTATTATGACTTGATAATGAATGATGTTTTATGATCTTATTTGTTATTCCATTATATTGGTTATAACAGTTAGGTTTTCGGGTTTTGCTTGAATTAGTTCCCACTAAAAAAATATGTTTGTATTAAGTAATTTTAATAATATAGATGGATAATGTACTATAATATGAAGTAATGTTTTGAAAAATAGTGAATAAAAGCTACAAAGACTATTAAAAAATTATTGATCACTCACGTTGGGTATGAATCACAACATTTAACCCAATATTTAGTATTCAACCATTCTAGTCATTTTATATATAATAATACCAACTATTTTCCAAGATAAAATAAAAAATATATATAATGTGTTAATTGATATGAATTAGAATGAGTGTGAATTTAGGTAGGAGATTCCACAGTACCCATACATACATTTATGTATTAATAGATGAATTTATAATAATGAAATTTATTAATGGATATTGATCAAATTGATTTAGATTAAATTTTTAATATTTAAATTAATTGAATAAATATAATTTATAAGTGAATGATATTTATGTATTTTAAAATCTAATCATTAATTTATTTTATTTATTTGGTAGAGTAAATGTGTCTATGGAAATTACATTACAATTATTTTGAAATTTTATCATAATTATAGAAATGGTATTATTCATATAACCAAATGAATTTAATTTCTCAAATATTATATTTTTTC
This sequence comes from Viscum album, assembly GCA_963277665.1. NCBI lineage: Eukaryota > Viridiplantae > Streptophyta > Magnoliopsida > Santalales > Viscaceae > Viscum > Viscum album. Next base: position 1,902,491,416 of record OY728152.1, on the reverse strand, counting down.
CTTGTATGATTAACCTTTGTTAGTGTTAATAACTTTAATTTCTTATTGAGTCTTAAGAGCTCAATATAAAATTCTACCCACTCATATCAATTTGTAATTCATGATTCCAATATATTTGTTTGAACCTTCAGAATAATTTATGTGGTCACGAAAATGGAAATTAAAAATTTCATAACATTCTACTTAGATTGATCAATATTTCTTTCATCTGTTTATAATTTTTTATTTTCAACATTTTGTGTTTTCTCATTTCGTTGTAGTTCACATTGGAATAAGTATGTCACATACCTCTATATCTAGGATAAATGAATCTCTGAAATCCATGGAATGAAATATCAAAATTGAGAGATATATTTTCAATACAAAAAAATATTCAAGGGAATGTATGAATAAAAATGATAGATACTAGGAATTGATGGGGGGAATTAAACCATTCACATTTTCCTAAATAAATATAATCCCAAAAATAGATATTTCCATCATAGTCCATGGATTACCATCTATCCTTGAAATTTCATAGGACATCATATGAACCCCCATTAAACTATAAAATTTTCTGATCTTGAGAATTATGTATTATACAATTTAAAATATGTATATGTTTTTTGATATATAAAATTATTATCTATGTGGTTATATCTCTATTTGATTTAAATTTTGTAACACTTTCAATAATAATAATAATATCTTAATAGATTCTATATAGCTATTTTCATTACCCTTTTCCCTCAATGATTTAGAAAATAACTATTTTAAAATTATATAGTTCTTAATGGGATATGTTTTTCAAATCATTATTAGAAAATAAATATAACTTTTAATTTAATAATCTAATATTCAATATAAAAAATTCATTCCAATTAGAAAGGGCATCAAATTTTTATGGTTGGGTAAGGTCATAAAGGATGTTATATTGGTTCTTATATCATGTAATTTTAGTCAAAAAATATTACTTTATATTAATATATAATATTTGGTGTATAATTTAATATTTGATATATTGTGTATTGATTATAGAATGGGGAGCTATTTCTAATGATATTGTTAATTTAATATCACATAGTGACAACCTATGAAATTGTGATCATTGTTCTCAATGATAATATCAATACCGAGAAAAATAAAATAATAATCATGAATATATAGAAAGGAACTATTGAAGAATCCTAATAATCATAAAGTAACCTAAAATACACAAATACCACCTTTTATTCTGTACTCCAGTCATATATTCTGTGGGAAACATATTTTTTATGATATTTAGAAAACAATATTAAATGGTAATTAACATGAATTTGATTTTGTGGTTTAAAGATAACATTATAATCAATTATAGACCACTAAAAATAAATCTTGGGGTCGATTACTCAAATTTAGATTGAAATTAATCCAACTGTACTTCCAAATTTTAATTAAATCAAGCTCCACTGATAAACAATCAATTAATGTAAGTTGTAATTATATTATATCATTAATCAAACATTATGAACATATTTTAATAAATGTCAACACTTTTTAAACTAGATCATAATGGAGGAAATAAATAATTGAAATATTATATAACTAAATATTTCACTAGCATTAATCAGTGAGTATATATTCAGAATCCAATTTTGTTGAACCAAGAGGATTCCATAGAAAACTATAAGAATCAACAAGGATAACTCTATTTATATATTTCAAATTTAATAACTGGATCAATTTTTTGATTCAAAAAAATAATCATTGATAAGACAGAAATAAATTTATATTAAATAGAGGAAAAAATACTCACTAACATTATCAGTAGCTTAATAAATCTAAATACCTAAATACAAGTGAAAAAATATAATAAATAGTAGAAGGATGTAATAGATAATTTACAAATAAGGATTCAATATATTAATAAAAAGATACAAAATAAAGAGTAAATTTTAAAGAAAAATAGGTGAAACCATATAAAACCTCAATTCATTTAATGAATAGTAATATTTAGTCAGAGGTGGAAGCTTAATATATATACTATATAATTTTTTCTTAAAACATTTATATATGAACTCCCATTGACATAGTAAATTTTAAAAACATTTACAAAAGCTATATTTTTTATGTAACCTCATCAAACATGATTAATTTTGAGTTTTGAAGGGTAATCATCCCTTATAATGAGTGTTTAATTAATTTATAATGAAATAAATCATTAAAATTTTGAGTTTTATAGATATTTTATACCTATTGAACAATAAATTCATATAATGTTTCAAAATAAGTATACAACATGGGGGGATATAACCTTTATACTGATAGTATTATTTAAATAAATGATTAAAAGACCAATATATAACATGGTTTTCACTATATAAGGTAATTATGTCTGTGGAATAACAATGTGGAATCCAATAATATGTTACAATTGTAACAACACAATGTTTAAAATTAATATTTTTTTATGAAATCTATGTGTATTATGTTATATTATATAATTTTATACACATAAAACACATAGAGAAACCAAAAAATTAATATCAATAATGAAAATAATTAAATTATTCAATGAATAAGAAGATTAAAATTACAAATATCAAAGGGGGAAACATAAAATATAAAAACTAAAATGGAAAATATAAATTTCCCTATTCGACTACAGTCATTCCTCTCATGACCAATATATTACAAAATAAAAAAATATTATTCTACCAATAAAAATTATATAAAATGAATATATAGTGCCTTAGGGAGTAATTTTATCAAATGTTGAGTAAAATAATTAAGTGTTCTATATAGGGGGTAATGTGACAATTGGAAGATTAATGTCACAATATGGAATAAAAACCAGGACATTGGGAATAGTAACCTGACTGTAAGAATAGTAATTTAACACTAAAATAATACAGTGTGATATAAATAATATTTATCATGAGTAATATTATTAAATATTAATTTTTATGCTGAAAAATAAATACAATTATAAAAAAACAAAATATAGTATCATTTTTAATAAATTCTATTATATTAATATTTTATAAAAAACATAATTTTAATATTGAGAATTAAAATTACCAATGACATAAAATTATTTTGATAAAATTATTATGATTTTTGAAATAATCATGTTCAAATTTCTAAAAGGGGATTTTTTATTAATTTCTGTAATAACATTAATTTTCATCAGAATCGTAAAAATATTGTTTTTCTCATAACCGTTGTAGATTATATTACATCATTCTGATTCATTAATGACATAATCATTCATATAAGTTTACGATTGTTGAAAATATATTTAATTTGATAAATTTTTCATTAAAATACAATAAATATAGTTTTGAAACCTATAAATTACTTTCTGATGTCTAAAATTTAATTTATTAAATTAAATTAATTTCTTCTCATTTTTTCACCATTATTTTTAATTAAACTAATGAATATGAATAAATTTTTTTAAAAGTCATAAAATCATATTTTAAAATTAAAAAATAGTTTATAGAGTCTATAATATGATTAAACAGGGTTTACCTTGGATATAATAACTTATTCAATATTTTATTTTAAAGATACACCTATCATCTTGTATAAATTTGCCCTCTCCCTCCCATTAGAAATAAAACTCTTCCCTCCGATTACATAACCAATTTTTTTAAAAATCCACACAATTAATCCCTTATCAACATTATTAATATAATGGAGTTATACAAATTCATTAATCAAGGATGTATATTTTCATACAATAGAATCCACTCTATGGAAAGTGCATGTATTTTTTCAAACTCTTCTATAATCTTCTCTTATTCTCTCTATTCTGGAAATTTCCATAAAAATAAAATCTTCTAGAATAATATTTTGATAAATTTTAACAGTATATTAATGAATTATTTATTAATTGAAAATTACATTTTTATTTATATATATTTTATACATCCTTTTCATTATATTTGAACAATGTTCCCATTAACAGTCAGTTAACAACCTATAAGCTAGTTTTCAACTACATTATTTTCACCATTGTAATGAATGGTGATAAAAATTAAATATAACATATAATGGTATAAATATGTGTTTTTTATTCTTTGGTAATTAATTCTATGAATGTATAAATGATCACAAACAAAATTTAAAAATCGATGAAAATGGATATTTTTAAGAAATTGATGATATAAAAACAACTCCCCTTAAACAAAGGTAATTAATAAATATAATAAAATTATAATAATATATAAATAGAGGCATAGTAAAAATAATTAACTTCTATATCAATGTTTTAATTGAAAATAATTTATTATTTAGGATGTAAAAAATGTTGAAAAATGAGATTTATTTTTAAGGGATTTCATACCGAACTCCCTTTCATTAGGTTATCCACCATTCACAAAATTTACTATATGGATATTCCTACAATGTTCATTATATATCCTTTAAATATTATCTTTTTTAATATATATACATGTTTCCACATTAAATATTAATCCATATGCAATGATTTTACAAAAATAAATTTCTTTCCAAAACACATATTTGACTCCTCCTGGGATGATTCTTTTTTTAACGAAGGGTGATGATTTTTATTAAAAAAATGTTTTCCATTATTCACATTTCAAACCTAATGTTTTTTAGGAAATTATGATTTATGACATCCTTATGAAACCCATTACTTTCCAAGGGTTATTTCATTACTATTATTGTTTTTTTCGATGTGTCATGCATTATTATGAGAATATGATGATGTGTCTGGTGGGACCAGAATGATATATCCCACTAAAGTATAGGGTAATGTGATATATCTCATTAGATAATTTGTATTATTAATTCCCATGATTCTATATATTTCCACATTTATAATTTTATTATTATTCACATATGTAATGTGAGAACATGATACTAGGATATTTTCACACATATGTGTCGTATTTTACCACTTTGTCATGATGTTTAATTTTTAGGCATCACCAAATTCAATGAAATTATCAGTTTTTTCCATCATGATGTTAATGATGATCATTTTATAATTATATGATGATGATGATAATGCTCAAACATATTCTATTGATTCATATATTTTATTTATGACATGTTATCCTTTTTTATTCTGGTCTTTTTGATCACCCGTTTTGTTGTTGTATATCCTCAAGTGAATACATGTACAAATGAGAATAGAAAATATTTTAAGTACTTTATCAATGAGGATTTTAATAATTATTAATTTTTATTTTGTATAATAGATTTTTGATCCAAATTTACCCCTGATTCAAAACCATTGCATCCTCATATATACAACTACTATGTTTTGTCCTTTTCAATGATGAGATATTCAAGTAAGTAAAATAATAATCATCATAATTGTTATTATTGTTTTTTTATTTAATTTGGAAAATATAATTCAATAACATTAATGAAAGCCTTAGGATAATTATACGTATAGGTAAGAATTTATGAAGATTTGTATTAAAAAAGGCTAATCATTGGAATCAAATAAGATAAGCCTTTAGATTTAGTTGTTAAAAAGAATAAATTGTTTATTCATGAATTCTAAAATTATGTTCAATAATTTTATATTTTAGAAACTATTGGGAAAAATGAGAAAATAAGCCAACAATCCATGTTGGGGACAATGCAATGATTTTTCAAATTTCCTCCCCAGTTCCTTGGGAGTTATAGTTCAATAATATATCGAGATACTTTCACAATTTCATCTTTATATGGAAATTAACCATAACCACATGGAAATTCTTTTTTAACCCTAGAAGGAGAAAATAAACCTTGATTTATTTATGTTAGAATGAACACCATCTTTAAATTTATTTTGTAATTGATTTTTCTGTAAAAAGTTAGTTATCTCAATTGAGAAGATCTTTTGAATTATCCACTATTCTATAAAGGAGAAGGTGATGTTGTTATTTTATAATTTATATGGAGAATTCAATAAATGGTTGGTGTAGAAATATAACACCAAGCCAAAAGAATAAATAGAGTACGTGGAGTTAGAAACCCGAAAAAATTATTTCTTACATGTATCTTCCTCGTACTCATTCAACAATGATACCGAGGGAATTCAAAGAGCATATGTAAAATGAAGGTTAACCAATCATATCATATAATGAAAACAACAAAATGATTGTGAGATACACCTTGGGTTTTGTATCAACAATGATAGATTAAATTGACGGATTCTTTAGTGGGTTTAAACCACACACTCAAAAGGATCTAGAAATTTGACCCTACGAATGTTATAAATAATTTTTTTGATGTTATCTCAATATAGACATATATATTCAAGAATTTTCTCATGGTAATAGAGAATAGAAGAGAAGAATGTATTTTCCAAATGGTGGGTCAAATAAAAAAGGTGTATAGACGATTCAACCACCCATATGTATACAATGTGGGAAGAAACATCATGAGAATTACCTCAAAGGGATGAGTGAATTATTTATGTTTGGGATATAAGGCCACTAAGGTCATTAATGTTGAAGAAACATGAATATTACAAACAACATGATAGATGAATTTAAGTCACCTCATAATGCACTACCTAGAGTAAACTAATTGAACAATAGTTAAGAAGGTCACTATAAAAGAAAATTCACTAGACCATCAGTCCTTAAAGTTAATCTGTTTCAGTATCAACAAAATATAAATGAGAAATGGAATGCTTATGGTATCACTACTACTAAAGTAGAATGTTAAAATTAATAAATTCAAGGTATAATTCCTATTGAATCAATAATGGAAATTGTTTTATTTTATTATAGTTTCCAAAATTCATTTATATTCTTCATGTATTCTTGAATTATAGAATAAAAAACATAACAAATTAATGTAGAAATATATTTAAAAACACCTAGTGGTTTGATCATTGAAACCCAAGTGTTTGAATCTTCTCAAATTTGAATATTTGTTTGTATCCATCCATACAATCTCATAATCCTTCCCTGGGTGTAATTTGATGTTATTCGAGGAAAGGATTGGATCCCATTATATAGATAATACATCAACTCTCTAGAAAAGGAAATAACTTTTCATAATTCAAACTGTCCTGTGAACCTATAAAATTAAAAGTAAGATCATCAATCTCCTTTGAAAAATTACATAAAAGTGTTGTTGTTGATACCTTATAAAAAATCATACCACACATAAATTGTCGAGTCAATGGAATGTATCAACATTGTGTAAATTACCATTATTAGGGAATCCAAAAATATATTTCTCAATGATATACACAAAATCACCCTATATCATGTGGTAGAGTTTAATATATATATTATACAAAAAACCACTCCAATATATAAATTCCCCTTCAGGATGGCCTTTATTGAACTAGAGGATGCAAGGATGCTACATCCTGTACATTTTGAAAAAAGGGTTCATATTCCATTATGCATTGCCTTGGGGTGTGTTAATGTCACTACTGGAAAACTAACCTTTACCAACGGTTTGGAACCGTTGGTATAGGCCTCCAAACCGTTGGTATAGCCTATACCAACGGTTTGGAGAACCGTAGCCAAGTAAGCCGTTGGGATAGGTCTATACCAACGGTTCTTCGAAAACCGTTGATATAGACCTATACCAATGGTTTTGGAAACCGTTGGTATAGGTAATATGAAATCTATACCAACGGTAATGGAACCGTTGGTATATAAATTCCAAAAATAAAATCACCGCTGGGATTTGATCCCAGGACCCCTCGTTTATAATCGAACGACTTAACCACTAGGCTAACATCACTTTGTAAACATAATTTCATAAATATATATATGTATTATCATAATTATTTAAATTTTTGATTTATATAATGTTCTCCGTTAGTAGATCTGGAAAAAAATAAATGAACATATCCCAACGGTTGTCAAAACCGTTGGGATAGACCTATCCCAACGGTTTTCAGAACCGTTGGGATAGGTTCTGGGTGGGTGTATTTTTAGTAGGGTGTATGCTGGATTTTTTCCCTCTTTTTCCCAACGGTTCTCGAGAACCGTTGGGAAAGAGTACCCTTTCCCAACGGTTCACCAAAACCGTTGGGAAAGGGCCTAAAAACACACCCTTTCCCAACGGTTTTGGTGAACCGTTGGGAAAGGGTACTCTTTCCCAACGGTTCTCAAGAACCGTTGGGAAAAAGAGGGAAAAAATCCACCCCTTTCCCAACGGTTTTGGTGAACCGTTGGGAAAGGTCACTCTTTCCCAACGGTTCACCAAAACCGTTGGGAAATGGTGTGTTTTTAGGCCCTTTACCAACGGTTTTGATGAACCGTTGGGAAAGAGTAGCTATACCAACGGTTTTTACAAACCGTTGGTATAGAAGTGTTGGGAAAGATCATGTTTCCAGTAGTGTGTATCTTTTCACGAACATGGAGGGATCAATGTAGTTGTTTATCAATTATAATGATCTAAAAAATATCACCATAAATAAATTATACTAGACAAAGGATTGATGACCTTTTCGATCAACTAGTGGTATCTCAGTACATCTCAACAGTTGTTCAAAAAAATTTATATCATTTTCTAAAAATGAAGAAGGAATATATTTAGAAGGAATCATTTTGTACAATGTATAATAACTATGAGTTCATAGTAATTCTATGTGAACAAAATAATTCCCATATAATCATTATAAACATGATTAATAGAGTATCTAGAGACTGCCACTATAAATTTGGGGTACTTTTTATTGTCGATATTCTCATTTAATAAAAAATAAAAGAGGAACCAAAAGAGAATATAAAGATTCTACTGGAAATTCTATATAATGATAAAATGTATTTTATGTTTTGAAAGTCTCAATTTTGGATGAAAATGTGACATTATTAGAGAATGTGATCATAAGTGAAGAAATATAAATAGACCCTTCAATGAAAAATTCAATTATAGAATTTCCAACATCCACTTGTTTCATAGAAATTTGATTCTACTCATCTTAATAGGGTCTTAAAAATCTATTGTGAGTAATTTTTTGTGATTTCCTAACCCACTAACATTGTTAGCATAGAAATAGTTAAAGTATCTCTAGATAGAATAATGTGAGGAATGTTTTGACAATCATAAGAAGAGTCTAATCACTACATTAATACACACACTACCAACATGTGGAAAGGGTTTTATAATATATTGAGTTGATTAAAAAAATATTAGGTTGTGTACTCATGAAGAATTATAAAATTGTATCTTATGGCTCGTGAAAGTTGAAGATCCATGAGAAAAATTCATAATTCATGATCCATAGGTAGCATCATAGATATATTCCTTGAATATTTGACATCACTACCTCTATGGAGAAAGGTGTTACATTTATATGGGTCATAAGATTCTAATGTATATTTTCACAAAAAAAATATCAACATGAATCAATGAATATGGTTAGAGATAATCAAATACAATAATTACTCTATTCACCACCATCCATGAATGGAATATAAGTTATATGATATAATTAGAATAAAAGAACCTTCTAATTTAAGAATATATAGAAAGACATTATCTTTATGAACATGGAAATGATTTATCTAAAAATCATAACGATAGGAAGTACATCCTACCTTTACCCAATTATTAGACAACCATCTACCCAAAATAAGATTACGGATCCATGAAGGGATAATATATAGATTAAAATTAATATGAAATTTATAATGACCCGATATGAATACCCTCAAAAACTACCACCAGGCTCGATATTCTATATACTAAAATAGAGTTCTGTATCCAGACATGCGGGATTCTAACACCCATGCATCAAAAAACAACCATAGGGAATGATTTTTCCCATTCCATAGTGAAAAAAATGGAACATATATAAACTAAATAGAGAAAACACCAAAAAATATAAATATATGAAATAACTAAAAAATAGTTGTAACTAAACAAAAATAGTGAAGAGCACCCTCCAAGTACTAGTATAACCATAATGGGAAATAAAACCAAAACAATAAAAATCTACACCATGTGATAGTGTGCTAAAACCTCTACTATATCACTATATAATAACCCAAACCCTACTAAAAAATCCATTCCACCTCACTATGGCACCTTTACTTTCCCTACATAGAATGATTGACAATGGTATAAACTCCACCAAAGGAGTGCATAGGCTGTGACCTGACAGGCTCAGTGGGTCTCACCGCCTTTTTCCGTAACAAGTGTATGCTAACAAATTCAAGTATGAACATTTTTTTTAGTAAAATGTGGAATGATATTAGTTAAAGAGTTATTTCAAAAGGTGGTAAATATTTTCCATTTTCCATCATTTTCAAGAAAATGTAGGTATATCAATTTCTAATACAAACATATGCATATAAAAAAAGAATAAATCCATAGAATAGGTAAAACATGGCATGGAACACAATAGTTCATACTATTAGACTACTTATACTACAAAAATGTCCAATGTACAACCAATCCATAGAACACATGCCTATGAAGTAGAGCAACACTACAAGACTGAACCTCCCAATAATTCCAAACATTTCCCTAGAACAATATGACTAGGGAATAAATAAATGACCTATAAGAAAATACCTTAATTGAATCATGTATAATGGCCTTAAGATAAACATTCCACCCATGGGCACAAGTAATTCGATTTACTGCATTTACTAAAACATTTCAATTATTTTAAAATAACCCTTTTTCTATTTACTAAAAACCATGGAAAATACATTTTATCATAATCCCATTGCGCAAAAAAAATCATTATAAATTCAATGATAATTCAATTTATAAAAATAGTTGAAATATTATTTCTCAATAAATGATAGATACATAACTGGGAACCACAAAATTTGGGTCACGTATGACCTAGATGTGTCCACCAACATGAATAATGTAACGATGAAAATAGAGGCCCTAGAATCAACCTACACATATTAGAATTGGTACACATTAAAAAAACTGGTCAAGGAGAAGTGAAACAATAGATACCTCAAGAAAAAACCTTCTATTCACCACAACCATTATAGAAATTGGCCCCAGGTTCATGATCAAACCACCATACTAGAAGAGGAATGAAGGAATCATCACCACAGGTCAAAGAACTCGATAATAAAACAAAAATAATCTACCATGATCAATGTAACAATGAAACAGAATTGCCGACTCATATACAGATATGAAGACCAACAATTATGATGATCTAATGCTGAACAGATCAATCATGATTGAACAGGTTATCAAAAAAATTCTGGAGAATACTTCTAGGACAAGATCTAAAATAGATGTGGAAGATGAAATGAAACATCCCTCATATAATTCCAAAAAATCATTGCTCATGAAAATTAGACATTTTTTGTTCCATTTCACATCATGTAATCCATTACAATCTCATATTCTTGAAAACTTTTTAAATATATAATTTAAACTATTATTTAAACACTACACATCTTGTAACAATTACATGGTGTAAAATCCTTTATCATTGTGAACACGTTTCACGACGTTGGTCTGGAGATGATATACACATCGTTTAACACATTTACACATCATTTAATCACCCATTATATAGAAGAAAACTCAAAAAAATACTAGCTTATTCTCTAAACTTGGGGAGAATACCACAAATCCTTTATGACATTTATACCTAGATTCTATTAATTCTATAAAACATTAATCCTTGAAATTTATGTCATTTTTTTGGTAAATTTTCTCCATCCTCAAGAGTCCAATGACACAACTAAACAATGTGGAGAAAAAATAAAGAGATGGGAGTTACCTAAAAATGGGTAACAAGGTTTTAGAAACTCCCCATCATAAGACATTCCATCAATGAGAAGTCATGTTAAATAATGAAGTATGGTAAATAAGTGAGGCCACTCCCCCATCATCAACAGCTCCTACTCCCATGTCTCTTGAGAATATGATATGTTTCATGAAAATACATTGAGAATAGAATATACATTACATGTAAGGATTTTACATGACATTCAATGATATCAAATGTACACTAATGAACGTAAACTTTGGTCTCTAACTCAATCTATTCCCAACTCAGAGCATGAGACTTTTCATGATGATATTTCATAGGGTGTAATATGTAGAAAACATCATCAATACAAATCATTTTATACAACCATACTAGTTTTTAAGAAACTTTCACAAGCCTCCCAATGACCTAAAATGGTGAAACATTTATCAATGACATCTTTCCCTCTTTTCCAGTATTTTTTCAAAAGGATGGGGACAAAGACATATTTTATCATTAAATCAAAGAAAATACCTCTTTTTCACTGGGTAGAGGGATACCCATTACATTACTCGAAGGCCTAGTGGGATTATAGCCCATTACATTGCTCGTAGGCCCAATTGTTTGGCCTAAGGCCCATTCTGTGAAAAGTAACCTGACTGCTATAGTGACTTCCACTACTACAGTACCCTACCGCCGCAACAGTATCCTACCGCCGCTATAGTACCCACTGATCTACAGTCCCACTACTGCTATATTGACCAACATGTTGATAAATGTTCAAGAAAAATTGGTCACCTACATAAAACACTAAAAGATGATGTCATTGATCTTTGTATGATTTCATCAGACTCTGTGTTGTAACTATATACTGATGTATATCTTGAATCCTCAAAGATTTATCCAAAATAAAACTCTTTATATCCAAAGAATCTTAACTATCATATAACTAAAAAATGAGTTGACCTACATGGGATACATTAAAAATCCTCAAAAGGATCCATTTTTATTGGTGAATGATAACTGTTATTATAAAAAACTCTAACCGTACTTGATGGATATCCCCTGATGCTAAAAAACCAGGGACACATGCACAAAATATATCTTTTAGAATCTGAATAACATGCTCCATATGACCATATTTTAGTGTTTGATAGGTTTTACATAACATGATTTGACTCCCCATTTCCTTTTGGAAAATGTTACACAACCTCACTGTAAACCTAGGTTCCCTATCAGAAATTATAGAATATGGAACCCCATATGACATCAAAATTTCCTACACACAGATCTTAACAAGATCTTCAACTTTAGTTGTGTCTTTTATCTGAATAAAATGATATAAATTTTCCAATCGATTATTCACATCCTAGATAGAATTAAACCCTAGTGAACTCAATGTTAAACCCACACAATATTCCATGGATACCTCATACCATTTCTAAAAAGGAACTGAATTAGGATAGAGAAAACTATAGGGTTCCAAATGATCTATATTTATCTGTTGGAAGGGGTAATAATAAGACACATAATAAAAAAAATATGATGATCAATCCTCAACCAAAAGAATCCCAATCTAATATCATAGTAATTCTTTATAGTGACCATATTAATTTAAAATGAATAACAATAAAAAATATATAAAATAGATACAAATATAGATGTTGGGATGGAAAATTTATCCCCACAGCTGAGAATTCCATTTGAATAAAGAGCGACCAATGGGACAGGGTCCCCCTTAATATAGTGTTTCTCTAATTTCTCGGAATTCATCATCCAACTATTAGTTATGTTTATTCGACTAAAGTTGATATGATGATAATGAAACAGTTGTTAAAACCATAACAATAACTTCCTTCTAGGAAACCAAATTCATATAAAAAATCCCCATATTTATCCACTCTTTCTTTGATTCAAAAAAATCTTGTTACAGAGCTTTCCTACTAATATTGCCTTAATCACAGTCCCCTTCCCCAAGGTGTAAGATATATCAATGTAAAATGTCTAAAGGTATTCCATCCATCATCTATTTATAAGATTAATATCTTTTTGATATATTATATACCTCAGACTCTTATGGTTATAAAAGACTATGAACCATTCAATGAAAAGATAATAATACCAACACATAATCACATGCATAAATATGGAAATCTCTAAAGGAAGAGTGGGGAAAATTTTCAAATTTCATTCTAAACTAATGAGATTTGTATGAAACCACATGAGAATTATAATGGATAATGAAACCCAAATAAGAACTATAATCATCACAGAATACCACATATCCTTTACCTAGCTCAGGTAAGATAAGAACTTGAGTTGATGCCAGAAGTCAGTTCAACTCATCAAATTAAGATTGCCACATTTCATCCCATATGAATTTCTACCCTTTCAATGTATGATAACTCAAAGGTGATTACAAATTTTAGAAATTATTAATTTACCAATGGAAGTATCCAACAAGGAAAAGGATGGAATGAATTTGAAAAACTTTTCATGGCTCTTCCCATGACAATGAAACATTTATTTTGTTAGGACCAACATATAATACTTGATCAGAAATCAGATTAAACATGAACATCACATCTTGAATCTTGACATTTCATTTAAAAATAATTTGTTACAAATGACTACTCCTTGTGAATTTTGAAACCAAACTAATATGGTCCTTGTGTTCATGATCTGATCATGAATAAACTAAAATATCATCAACAAAAACTACCACAAATGTGTTTAGATATTAATGGAATATTAGAATCATCAAATCCATAGAAATTTTTAGTTGATCTTTTCAAACCAAAAGGAATCACAAGATATTCATAATGACTATATCATCAAATAAAATCTATTTTTAGTATATCACACTCATGAACTCTTAGGTAATGATAACCCAACTATGAATTAATTTTCGAAAACCTACATTTCTCATTTTACTGATAAAATAATCATATACATGATGTAATGGATATTTTTTATTAATTAATACCCAGATAAACTCTTAATAATCTGCACCCAATTAGAGTGAACAATATTACATGATTACAAAGAGAACTATGATGCCAAAGGAAAACACTAGGGAATACAAAACCCATTTTCAGCAGTTTATTCAACTAAATATTGATCTCTTTCAAATCAACTCATTCTATAAGATATTAAGGTATCGATATTGTATAAATTTAAATCAACAAGTCAATCATAATATCTACATACTTTTATAGAGTATGTGTAGATAAATCATTTGAAAAAACAACAATTAATTCTTGAGCAGAAACAGAATGATCAGTAATAGAATAAACATCATCTAGATAAACTAAAATAGTATAAAAACCCCTGATATCTGGGTTGGAATATCTTACATAACCAGACCTCTGATCTCACTCTCTATGAAAGACCCATATATTTAAATTTACACAATAAATGAAATATTTTAGTGAAAACAATAGACCTCATCTTGAGGATAGATAATACCATCCATTTTGATGATGATGTCAAAAAAAATCCAAATCAAGAATTGGAAGGTCACAAACTATCACCATATAATATAGTAATAGTAAAGACAAAGAACACTGAATCCCCAACTATTTACACATTTTAAGATGTGTCTCTAACTCTAAAACAAGGAAAATGAGTTCCTTTGAGAAGGTATGGATTTCTAAAAAAATAAACAAATATAAATGTGGGAGAATCATCAATATTTAATAATGAAATTTTTTCTGAGGATGAAATAGACACAGTACTTACCTCTAACACTGGACCCACATCTTCCTCAATTGGAAACACATATACAATGTAAACTTTAAACATTCTTGTTTCCTATGGCTGAATACCTACAGCATTGGAACCATTTGATTGGGTCATAGTAGCCTGTTTAACTAATGATACATGACTATATAAGGATCAAAAAAATCTAGAATGAAATGTTTCATATGGATGTAATTTCCATTCCTATTACAAATACTAGTATTTTAGGACAACAACATCATGTGTGTCTAACCTTACCACGCTGATAGAATGTTATAATAAATACACTAGCTATGAATAGAGAACCATAAGAAGCGAGATACCTAGAACCACCTCCACCAATCCTATGATGGTCCTACCACACCCACATTCTCCCTAGGGCACCACTAATGCAACCACTATGTAGAAGAGAAGGGGAAGAGTATCCATACATTACTCTCATGCTCATATCTTCCATAATTTCCCTTTCCACTATCTCCATATAGGTCAAAAGATTTAAAATAAATACTTATGATTTAATATCTAGTTGTGAAGCATTCAGGTAGTTGTAACCCTTCAGATAATCATTATTTAATACATTTGGTGAAAAATGAACTATGTCAGCTATTAGATTGGTGTATGAGGACAATTCATGATATCCATGATTGAATGTGAGGAACTTGAGTGGTTTTTCCATCCTCGGATATTCTGAAATAATATTCTAGAAAAAGATAGTCTTGAAGCACTTCTAATTTAATCTCACAATTTTATCTACCTATACCATATACTCCCGCAATATCTATTTAGAACACTCAACTCATAACATTTCCCACATCACCATGATATTCTTAGGTGTTCCCATGAATTCAATGATTTGATAAATAATTTCACGATAGTTATCCAACTCATTAGTTTCATTTGTACATTGAAAGGATGTTGTCTTCTCACACAAGTAATACCATGATTGATCCCATTCTCTTATGGTTCATAGATATTCCTCTAAAATATTTTTTTGATGATTTGGAAAATTTTAGTCAATAAAATTAACAAAATGAATAATATCCTGGATGAAATTTTGATCCATTGGAGGATTCCCTTGTGGAGTATCAGTTGTACCCTCTTGAGGAAATCAAATAACATATCTCACAGGAATACCTCTGGATAATAAATAAGATTAAATTACTAGATAATAAAAAACTCATTTTGGACAAGAAAAAACATGTGAAAACACTAATATTAACATCAAGAACTGAAAGCAAGAGACACACATCCTAACATCTCGTGGTAAAATCAATCTCATAATAGAAAGGGCTATCCAGGAACTCTACGAAATATACCTCTCATGTCCTGAAAATCCAATATCAAGTCAACCAAACATATCACGACAAGGACTGATGATGAAAAACCACATCTAAAAACAAACATTATTTAACTAACCGGAATACCCACTCAAATTGGTACTCATCCTAATATTCCCAAATCTCGTTGGGAGTTCTGGATCCCCACGAGTTGGTGACTAGCACCCAGGCATCAGATAATAACCATAGGGAATGATTTCACTAAAACAGAAGTGATTAAACATGGTCATATATATAATAAATATAGAAAATATCAAAAAATATAAATATATTTCTTAACTAAAAATGAACAGTGAAAACAAAAAAAACAATTGAAGAACAATCTACAAGAACATGTCCATCCATAATAGAAAAAAACAAAACAGGAAAATAACTACCACATTTTATAATGTGGGGAAACCCACACTATCCCACCATCCTGCAACCAAAACCCAGCTGATAGAAAACTCTATAGTCTCATTGTGGTTCCTTTCATTTCCTTGCATTTAATGACATTCAATGTTCTATAAGCCATCGAAGGAGAGCACAATATGTGACCTAATAGGCTCAGTAGCATCATATTCATGTTTTCATAAAATTTCTATTTACCAAAATTTATGTATTATAATTTTTAAATTAAACATGAAAGGATGGGGAAAAAATCAATCATATCAATATCATGGTAAATATATTCACTTTTACATAAATTTCAAAATAAGTATATAATATCTATTTCCAAATCCAAATCATGCCTATCAAGAAATAGTGTTGTATATTTCCAAATAATTGGTAAATAATGCCATTTATATCAACAGGTCGGGCATGTAGACTACTCGTACTATATATAATTACTTGTGCAAACTAATTATGTAGAATTCTGCCTATGGAGAAGAGAAAAAACCCATGAATGATCCTCCCAAAAATGTCAAACATTCCCTAGAACAATATTCCATGGGAGAAGAGAAATACCAATGTGAAAATCTCTTGATGGTAACATCGATAATGGACCTATGCTAAACCATTCACCTACATACACACGGGTTCCCATGTTTTTATTTAATAATTCATTTAAATTATTTGAAAATACTACTTTTTCCATATACCATAAACAAAGGGGATTTTTTTTTATAAAAACACATTTTCACAAAGAAAAAAATAATTTCAAATTCAATTTAAAATAAATTTATAAAAATAGTTTATACATAGTTCATCGACATAGGCTAGAGAGGGAACCACCTACCTCAAACCTAGGGTGTCACACACCCATGAAGGATCCACCAATAAGAGGATAATAACTATGAAAATAGAATATCACAATGATCCTACAAATATCAGAATTTATTCAACATAGTAAAAATTATTGGTGGATAAGAGGTAATAAAAGATTTCATCATAAAACACCCTCACCGCACCACAACCAACAATGAAAACTACCATAAAAAATTATCACACAATGAAACTAGAATAGAAATAATGAAATCATCATGACATATCAATATACTCAAGAATTAAACCCATAGACCCAACTATGATCAAAGATATTAAAAAACAGAATGTCCTAATCACATAGAGAGAAAACGACCAACTTTCATGCTGATACAATTCTAAATAGATAAATGTAGATTGAACATAGACTCTAAAAAGTTCTAGATATGACATCTTGGTTTATATCCAATAGAGTTAACATGAAATAAAATGAAACATAACTTGTATGGAACCATAAAATCCATACTCGCAACAATTACATAATGAGTAATCACTTTACCCATTGTGTAATCCATGGTGACCACAAACACATAAAAATAATCACCATTTTAATTATGACCAATAATTTAGCATTAAAAATCATGTAACCAATAAAGAGTGGGTAATCCTTTACATTGTGTATAAATTTCATGACTTTTATCTAGAGACAATGTATAGCTCATGTATCCAAATTACAAATTGTGTAATCATGAGGAGTACAAAAAAAATCTATAACCAACTCTGGAATCCTCTAATCTACGGGAGAACCCCACAAAGTAGTTAGCAAAATTTATCCCCAAATTTCATTAATTCACACAAACATCCAGACGAAAACATTAATGATTTTTTCTTTGAAAATGTTATCCATCCAAGGGAGTCCCAAAACACACCAAATTTAAGAGGAGAACAATTAAAGAGAAGGGAGGTGTATGAAATTATGGAATAAGATTTTTTTCAAATGTAGTAAAGGAAGGGATTATATATGAGTTAAACATCAATTAGGATGGTTTCATTCCATTTGTAATTGGACATTTTCTTCTAGCATCACCTGAGAAAAAGAAGGTGATATTTGATATTGATCATAGCTCATTATTCTATATCAATATGGGAATTACTAAGATGTACCATGATATTTAGGTGCTCTTATTATGGGATAATATGATGAAGGCGGTTTTGGAGTATATTTCATGGTTTTTGGTATGTAAGTTTGTTATATAAAAGAGAAATAACTCTAAGGGGATTATGCATCAATATCCTATAGACATTTAGAAATTGGAGAATGTAAATATATACATTATCACTATTCTCCCAAAGACATCCAGTTAAATCAATTTCTTTTGTGTTCATGTGGATTGAATTACCATTAATTCCAAATTTTTCAATAATAGAGAAGATTAATTGCATTAATAACATGCTATGATATATGTAGAGGAATATGTGAGGCTATATGGAGTACCATTTTCAATAATCAATGGTCTCAATCCAAAATTCCAATACAAATTAAGTGGAATTCTCTGACACGATTTGAGTACTCAACTGAATTCCTGCATTACCTATCACCCCAAACTGATAGCTAATAAGAAATAACTTTTTCGAATATGAATGATATAAATATATCATAATCAATGAAAATCAATGCTGTATGGGGTAAATATCTCCAATTAATTTAGTTCTTATACAACATCAACATTCACATTGGTACAAAAATAACTCTATATGAAGCTCTATATGGGATGAACTATAGATCTTCTCCATGTTTGGATGATGTTTGTGATAAAACGCTACATTTAACTGATCTTGTGCGAGAAATTAATCAGAAGGGTCAATCCATCGAACGACATATAATATATTCGCGTAGTATGGAAAATATAAAAGTTGGAAAACATTGTAGTGGAGTAGAGACTTGAGATTGAATAAATTGTTTTCCTTTTAAAATTATTTTAGAATAGAGTCATTATTTGTGGAATGAAATAGATTTTTATCCCTATGTAAATTTCCCACATTATGATTCTTGATCATATAAGAGCAGTGGTATATCATCTTTCCCATCCACCAAATATTTTGGCTATTTATGACATGTACCACAACTAACTTTTGATGAAGTTCATACCCAATCCCCCACATTTACTATATCAATATCTGGTATAACTAGAGAACGACCTATATTATGAGGAGCATTCAGTGATGATCTTGAACCATAGAGAGAATATATTATACAAAAAGATAACTCAACATGTAAATGTTTTGTGGAGGAAGAATAAATATGATGAGGAGTCATGGGAACCAGAGGAAACAATATAACTGAAGTACTATGACCAATTATCAACTAAGAATATGAGTTCAAATTTCTAAGATGAAATTACTAAAGGGGGGATGAATGTAACAACCTAGAGTTCATAAATAATATTTAGTTCTTTGAATAAATGTTTATTATGTTTTATTATATAGTATTATACACATTCTACACATATGGATACCCAAAAAATATTTTTTCCCTTAATGAAATTGTTACATTAGTCAAATACTAAGATCAGTAAAATGGAAAATATTACAATATTGAAAAATAGAAAATATGAAAATTATAATGGGAAAATATTGATAACCACAATTAGCTAGAATCATCCCACCCATATAAAAAATAGAAAATAAAAAAAGTAAACATGAATATAATATAAAAACTGGATATGTAGAATCCTAGGAGGAATTTTAGTGAATATTTATTAAAATAATATTGTCTTCTTTATAGGAAGTAATGTGGCCAATGTAATAGTAACCTAGATGTTGGTAATAATAACCATACCATTGGGAAGAGTAACATGACTATTATAAGATTAATTAAAACTAAAAATAATATCTTGTGATATAAATAATATTTATCATTAGTAATAAAATTAAATAAAATTATTAGAATGTAAAAAATAAATATCATTATTAAAACACTCAATGAAAAAAATTTATATTTTTAATATTTTTTTAATTATTCTATAAAAATGAAAATTTTTATATTAAAAATTAAAATTTATTATACTAAAATAATATTTTAACAAAATAAATATTACTTTTTAAATCATCAAATCAAAATTTTCCAAGGATTACATTATGGATGTTTCATGAAATTCATCATTTTTCAATTGAATAGTAAAAAATATAGATTTCCATGTATCTAGTTTGTCTTAAATGATATCATCAAAGTTTTAATAATGACCTTATCATTTCTCAAAAATGATTTTCAACCAAAAAAATAATAAATTTGATATATTTTTTAAAAAAGTAAATAAAATTAAATTACAAACTAGAAAATACATTCAAATGTTTAATATTAAATTTAGTACACTAAATTAATACTTTCTCATTTTTTAACCTTTAATTTTAATTAATCTAATAAATTAAAATTATAAAGTGATTAAAATACATAAAATATTTTTATAAAAAAATATTGTCTATAATGTTGAAAATATCACTAATATGTGGTTTACCTTGGATATATTATTTTATTCAATATTTTATTCTAAAAATACTCTTCTTTTCATGTTTATATAACCCTAATACCTCCACTAAATAAAATAATCCTCACTCACATTACAAATACAATGTTATGAAAAAATCATATCTCTTAATCCCTTAATCTCTTGAGGTACATGCAGTAATAGAACAACTCCATTCATCAAGGAATTCATGTGATTTACAAGAGAAGTCTCACTGTGGAAAGGGTATACTTCTTTTTAATGATTCTATATTTTTCTTATATTTTATTTCATTTGCCAATATATTTAAAAATAATATATAATAGGATTTAATTATGCTGAATTTTAACATTATATTAATTATTTTATCCAACTATAAAGAATTTTATTTTTGATGTATTTACATGTTATACCTTTGTCTTTTTTTTATCAATGCTCTTGTTAATAGTTGGCTAATTACCAATGAGGATGTTTTGAAACTCTTTCATATCACAGACCTAATGGATTTTAGTAATAAATTATTTATAATATATAAATGTATAACTATATATTTTAAATATTCTATAATTAATTCCATTAATTTTTAAATTAAAATGAAAAAATAGGAAACAACAAAGAAAAACAGGATATAAAAATGAATTCCCATTAATAAATAAAATTATGAAATATAAAAATTTATTATAATTGATTAATACTGTTTAAAATAAAAATATTTCACTTATGGGTCAATATTTTCCTTATCTAAAGTTATTTATTTTGGAGGAATAAATCAAAGAAATAAAGTGGAATTTATGGTAAGTGGATTCTCAAACCTAACACTCTTTCTTTGGGTTATACCTCATTCACATAATTTTCCATAGGTATATTCCAATAATTCTATTTTAACACCATTTATCTATTATGTACTTTCCTTTTCCTTAATATAAACGTTTACACCAGGATTTTTAATCAAAATAAAATGATTTTCCAAAAATACTTTTCTTTATAAACACATCATTGATACCTCATGAGTTATTTATTTTTCAATGAAGAATTTATATTTTTATACAAAACATGTATTCTAGTACTAAATTGGGAACCCCAGAGATTATACCTGAGAGTATTCTTTATAAAGTCCTTGTAAAAGTCATTCCATTCCTTAGGTTATTTCTTGAATAAGACTATTATATGTTCTATGTGTCATGAATGATTTTGTGAAAATTATAATGTGAATTGTGGGAATAAAAATATATCTCTCTCAAATGTGTTGGGTAAAATCATATATCTCATAAGATAATATTTATTATTCATTAGCATGATGCTATATTTTTTTAAATTATTAGGTTATGATTATGAAGACATGTTATGCATGAACATGATGCTAACATTGTCTGAAAGAATGTGGGGGTACATGGCCACAATGACATGATGTTTCATTTATATGAATCACCACATTATATACCTTTATCAAATGTTTTCCTTGTGATTTTGATGATTATCTATTTCTTATAATATTATGATGAGGATTATTATGCTCTTGCATGTTTTGTTGAATTATTTCACTTATTTCTTCTATGTTATCCTTCCTATTACTATGATTTTAGCTCAAAACATACATTGATGTGTATACTCATGTGACTACATATTTCAATAATTATGGAATGGATCTTAAGTGGATAATGAATAAAGAATAATTTAATTTATAGGATTTATTATTTATATATTATGTTTGATACTAATTTTCACATGATACAAATACTTTAGTTCCTTAAATGTATGACTATTATGTTGTTGGTTGTTAAAATTACGTATTATTCATGTAATAAAAAGAATTGCGGATATACCTGTGTTGGTGAATAATTCATCTTATCCCAATTAATTTTTACTTCCCTCTATGTTGGAAGTTGTAGAAGTTTATCAAATACTAGTGAGACCCTTCCTTTCTACTAATGGATTACTAATTGATGATAATTAGGGTTGATAGAATTTTAGAGTGGGATAATAAAAAGTAAATTGGGATTTAATAAATTTTACTAATAATGATAATAATTCATATGATTATTATTTTATTTATACTTATGATGAGATAGTGATATAAGAAATCTGCAGTTATTATAAGAGAATTAAATTAAACATTTTCATGATAAAATGTATTATAATTAAGATAAATATTTAATTCATGGAGAAAAATATAATGAATATATATTTAATTGTTTATAATAATTATCAATGAGATTATATTATATATAGTTCCTTTGATCATCATTCAACTATATGTTGTTCTAGAAACAATAACTAGTTATACAGGGATAATAATTATTTAGTGATGATGAAATATGAATAATAATATTAAATATAGATTTAATGAAGTAAATTTAACCTCACAGGATTAATGTGTTTAAAATAATGAAGAAAATCAACAGGACAAAGTGTAGTGTATATCATAGTCATTATATCTTCTCATTGTGCATTTAATGATTTTTTTAGAAAAGGGAGTAAGACTAGATTCACAAGAAAAATAATTATAAAACCTGTAATGAATAAACCATTGGAAGTAATATTAATTAAAATAATTAGATCAATAGATGACCTTCTCATTTAATATACCTATATTTCAAAACTACTCTTTAGTAGATATTATAGAAGACACGGAATGGTCACCTTAAGAAATAAATATTATTTAAAATATATATATATATAATTTTCCTACTAAATAAAATTTTATTTATTAAATATTAGGAAATAAGCACAAATTTTTTCATTAAATTTTTTTTATTCTTCAAAAAACGTTTTCTGCAAAAATGATTTTTATTTAATTTTGGTCAAAAAAAATATAATAATAAATTTATATAACATTGTGAAATTTTATTTGATAAATAGGTATAATTTTTAAAATTACCACACTAATATTATCATATTATGATTTCTTACAATATCTTTGAAATCTATTTTTTCAAAAAATAGTGAAAAAATTAATTTTTTTGAATTATATCATCCAATTTCAAGTATTTAAAAAATAAAAATTATTGTTTGGAATAATTTTAATATTTATGTAGTTCTCTTTTATTAAAAATACAAAAATATATGTTATTTTAATTATCATTTTACATGAATTTGGCAAAAAATTATTAAGGTACAATTATATAAAAGATCATTTTATCTCATTTTTTAATTTTCATTTTAAATTAAATTATACTAATTGATTATATTGAATTGAATAAAATATATTCCATATTTAGAATCAATATAATTAATATTAGTTAATAATATTAGCTTAATTTTTGGTAAATATGACTACTAACCTTTGTAAAAAATTATCATGGTAAATGTGATTTTGGTTTATTAGGGTAATGAGTACTGTTAAAAGGATTTAAATTCCATCAAACTACTTCATTAATAGAATTAGATGTTTTTTTATCGTGCATAATAATAAAAAAATATAAATTGTTTTATTTTTTTTTCTATTTATATTTGATCATGATCGTTATAATATTTTTATTAATGGATAAAGTTAAAAAATGACTCCCTTGATTTTAATATTTACAATATTTTGACAAATGTATAACCACAACATATGTTTTATTATAAATTGTTATATAGAAGATAAATTATTTTATTATGGTAATTTATTTTTTATTTTTAGTTATGAAATAGTTACCATTAATTCTAATTCAATACAAATATAGTGCATGTTCACAAAGTAGAAAAATCACGTAAATGATTTCAAAAACTCTAATGTAGTAATGTTTGGGTGTATTATTATGTTAAAAAATTTATAGATAAATTTAAATTATAAGATGATCTGTGATAAGTTTATTATAAAAATACATTACTATCTTCTTATTTTTAATGTCAAACTAATTTAATAGTCTCAAAAATTAGATTATTGACATTTTATGTTAAATAATACAATATTTGAAATAATGAAAAATGAAAAATTAAAATTATGATAATAAATGGTTTTAAATTTCATAAAATTTAAATTTATGATTATATTTTCATTGTATCTGTAAAATTATAACCCTTTAATATTGAAATGGTGATTACCATTGTTATAGTTAAATTTTGCTAAACAAGGTGTTAAACTAAATGATGTGGTTCAAATTAATATCTAAATATGTATAAATTTTATATTATTATAATATTATGGTCATTTCCACATTTTATTATAATAAATTCATTTTTGGAAGAATTTTAAAAGGGTTATACATATATTATAATATAATATTTAATGAATTTTTAAGAATTCCCCTCCCCTCCCATACAATATAACACCCCTCCTTTCTCTTCCTTAGAATGAATTGAGCCATCTTAATCAAAAAAAACAAAGAGAATTATCATATAAACATTCATATATCTAAATTTTCGGTGAATTTATTCTTAAAAAACCTTTCTATTTGTTTTTAAGAAGGGATCCAAAGGAGGTCTATAGAAGAAGAGATAATCATCCAACCCAAACTATATCAACTTATTTTTTCTTTAAAACCAATAAAATATTTTCAAAAATAAGATATAAAAAAAGGATATAATATATAATTAATTTTTATTATGAAATATTCAAATCACATTTTATTCACCTTTTTCATCTTTTGGGGAAGGAAATCATTGTTCATTCATATGTGTGGACTACCAACTCCACATAGAGATGTGAATCATTATCAATAATTACCTCTAATAGTTGTTTCTGATGATTGATTTATTTTAAATAAATTATATTAATATTATAATTATCTTTTTGGAAATATAATTTATCATTTATTTTCTATACATTCCATACATTTAAAAATTATAATG
The DNA here is from genome assembly GCA_963277665.1 of Viscum album. Taxonomy (NCBI): domain Eukaryota; kingdom Viridiplantae; phylum Streptophyta; class Magnoliopsida; order Santalales; family Viscaceae; genus Viscum; species Viscum album. The sequence goes on along the minus strand of OY728152.1, from coordinate 1,902,465,239 downwards.
TCATTTCTTCATATATATGGATTTCCACCATCGTGAACTGATGTAATTTGTTTTTAATCATAAAATTAAGTGGTTTTTATCAATAATTTTTTTTGAAGAGATTGAAAAATATTTAGAATTTAGTATTATTTTTTTAATAAAACATTTACTTAACTTCTTTCCCTAATTCCCATAATAAATTGAAAATGTTACTCACTGGGATGTATTATATATCATCTCCATTGTTATAATGTAATTCATTTTTCTGAACCATATTTAATGTCTGTTATTAAAAGTATAATTAAATTATAATAATATATAAGTCTGAAATTTATGTATGATTTAAAAATGACCTCATAGCCCATGTTCAAGAAAAGGATTTCATATTGATGTTATAAACCAGACATCCTCATAACAACCAGCATTGATTTAACAGATTTAATAATTAAATAGTCCATTAAAAAAACGATATATTTCAATTTATTATATTAAACCTGTAATTTTTTATAAATAAATATAAAATTTTATATATGTTTTTAATATCGTATATAATTTATATACTCTTCGATTTGGTGTCCTAGGACTAATTTTTATTTATATTGATTACATGAATATTTAATGTAATAAATATTAATAAGACATATTATTACATATTTCATTTGTTCTGCTTGACTCTAATGTAATAATGCACTTGATAATATCAACATATCAAATAAAGGTTTTAGTCCTGTTGGGGATCTACTTTTTCCTTCTCAATAAATCATATACTCTTTGACATTATTACATTAGAGTCCTTAAAAATAACAAATATTATGTATTAGGAAGTTTGATAAATATTAAATTCATCAAATATTCATGTAATCAAAGTAAAAATAGTTTCTCCTAGGATTCAAATACTAAAAAATCCCAATTTTACTATATCCCACTTCCTATGTCCTTTAAATCTCTAGACATCACATGATTGTCAAATTTCTACTATGTAATGTCTTTAGTCAAGGGGTATGAAACATTAGCTTCAATTGAACTACTACTCCCTAAAATATCAACTCACTAAGAAAAATCCCTCATGATAAGAAAATTTTTAAGTATGTGATTCACCCACTAATATGACCATTGTTTTTTTAAGAGCCCCTACAATAGTATTTTCACAATAGAGTGTGATAAGAGATTTACTTCTAAGTACTACATCAATATGACAAGTGAAGTTGTCCTTCATACTACTTTTTTACTACCTCAAAAGCTGCAGTATACTTGGACTCTACTACAATATCTTCAACCACAAACTCAATTGATCTCTTCTAACGTAAATATCCTCCATTTTAAGTGAAGATATATCCCTTTTTTGAATTATTTCCATCTTGATCAGTTTTGGAAACTATATTCTATATATTCTATGATTAATAGTTCCTCATATCTTATATAAACTATGAACATATCCCTATTATGCTTTAGTTACTTATGGATTGTCTTGACATCCATCCAATGGATGTCACCTTGATCATATTTATATATTCCTACCTCACATAATGTGTAGGGAACATATTTCCTACTACATATAATAGAAATATTTATAACCCAATCACTTATACATATTGAATCATATTCATTCTATTTCATTCCTCATTTTTCTAAGGACACATTTTCTATAAAGAGGAATGCCATGTGATGCATGCACCAATCCCCTCTTGGATTTTTCCATACTTAATCTCATCATTATATTTTCAAGTTATGCACTTTGAAATATGCAAAGAATCTCATAGATATATCATGATGGATCTTGATCCAAAGATTATATGTTTCCTCAACCAAGTCGCTCATAGAGAAGCATTTAATTTACCATGCCATCAAAGCGGTAAGACTAATATTTCATTTTAAATGTGTAATATTTCATCAACATAAACTAATAAAAAATGACTTCATTACCAATAAACGATTCATAGACATGTGACTAGAATTCATTTTTTTATGTTAAAAAATTACATTATGGAGTCATCAAAATTAATTTTCCATGACTTGGATGTTTTTTAAATTTATATATAGATCTTTTCAACATCTGTACAATATTGGAATTAATTGAAGTCAAAAACCATTCCATTTGTGTCATATATAAATCATCCTAAAGGATCCCATTAATGAAGGCTATTTTGAAATCTATTTCCAAATCTCATAATTATGGGAAGTCACAATGAAAAAGAGATTATGATAAATTTCATTATTGAAACTAGTGAAAAGATTTTTTTTGTAGTCAATTCCTTGATGTTGGTTAAACCCTTTGGCAAATAATCTCACCTTATAGGTCTTGATTTTCCTTAAATGTTTATTTTCATCTAGATTACCCATTTTCATCCAATGGGATTTAAATCAACTGGAGGGTCTAAAAAACCAAAACATGGTTTTGGTACTAGGAACCCATTTCAGAATTCATGTCTTCTTACAACTTGGAAGCATCTATTCCACATACTACTTCATTGTAGGTTAGAGGAACTTTATTAAAAACTAATAATAAGTCACCATTCTATGTGACTAACAAAACATACTGTTCTAGTTCTATAACCTCTAAAGTAGTCCTATGAAGTAATTTTGTCTCTGGAACACATTCTTCATTCATAAAGATTTTTGAAATTTTTTCATGTTCCAAATCCTATGTATCTTGAGCCTGGGCATTATTGATGTTTATCTATCTCCCAATAACATTTTTATATTTAATATCCTCCTCCAGAAATGTGGGACGTTTTTTAACAATAACCTTTTTGTGTGAATGATTTTATAGGTGTAACATCCCAAGTAAGTAATGAATAATAGATATTTTTATCTATGTCTATTAATGATTAAGATAGGGTTTTAGAGGCTTAAAATGAAAATAAATCCAATCTTAAGCATGGAATACACTAATATTTTTAAAAGATTATTAAACTGCCTTATGATGAAAAACCCTTTTTAAATATATCTTTTGACAATTTTATAAACTATGTCTGTCAAAATAAACTTATTCTTTATGATTGGGACATCAAAATTTACCTTGTGTGAATTTTTGGTATTTTTCTGACAATGTTCATTTTATAATGAATAGTTAAAAATACTGCATTTTACATCAAAACTGCTTTTTAATCTAATTTATTTATATGATTAGATTATCTTTTGAATTGGTATTAATGTGTAATATGAATATATTTTTACTATTTTATCCAATGGTGGACATTGGAATCAATTTCACTTTGAAATTAGACTTAAACTGGTGTCAATCTTTTGATACTTATTGTTTTGTAAAAACACGCTATTTGCTCTGGCAGCGGGAATTAATTATTAAATTAATTAATGTGACTTATATGATTTGAATTTTGTAAAATAGACTTCATTTTTGAATTCGGAATATCAAATATAGCTTAGGGTGAATTTTTGGTAATTTTCTGAAAAACTTCAATTTTTGATGAATAGTGAAACCACTAAGTGGTAATCAAGAAAACTGATTTTTCAGTTAAATGAAATTTTACCACTAATGTGTATTGAATTTTGAAAATCCGACATACATGGTTGTCATTAAGAAATAAAATGTGGTTCAATGAGATTAAAATAATTTTTTGGTGAATAGTAACTTATTAAGTTTTTAATCGCGATTAGTTGTAATTAGTGTAGTTTAAGGAATAAATAATGCTTTAATAATATGAAATGACCTAGACACATGTCCTACCCTTATTGGTTGTGTCATGGCCGACCAAGACAAGCCATGGATCAACTTGGGGACCCCATGGATCCACTTTTGTTGGGAAATGACATAAATTACTTTTTATTTAATGTTAAAGTGAATATGACACAAACATAATATGTTTTACAAAAACAATTTTTAAGTGGGGTTATACAAGTCAAAATTTTGATTATAAATAGTCATTAGAAAGATAAAAAGCTTTCCTATATCATAGTATTTTTTTTTATAATTTTTAGACATTAAAGAAATTTAATTATTTATGACATAATAATGATGCAGCGATGACATCATTATTTGATGATTTAAATAAAATAGAAAGATAATGTAAAATCTCTGAACTACACATGGCCAAAACCAATTGGATGAGTGGATTTCGAACCCTTATCACCTTATCCACAAATTATATCAATGTGGGAACTTTTAAAACAGAAACACATTTTCAAATAAAGTTATATTTCTTTACATTCCAAAAGTACCCCTCCTCTCCTCTTATAAAAGGCCCCCACCTCTACCTCATTTCACACACTCCTCAAGCCTTTGGCTCGGCCAAACCCTGCCCATTTACTCTCTCCACCTCCCTCTCCTCATCCTAGAGGATCCCCTTTGGTCATTATCCTTTCAAAGGAAGCCTTTAGGCTCAAAACAAAATTAGTTACACTTTTAAAGGTAATTCTTTCTCTCATGTTCATTTGTTTTATTTTGCTTCTCCAACCCCATTAACTCTTTTTATTTACTTCTTTTGTAACATCACCAGTATCTTCAATATACTAGGATGTTGTTATAAGATTTATTTGAGCGACACTCTCACACAAATACATCAAATGGTTAAAGAACATACGGTTTCCGTGGATGGCGAAATTCTGCCTCCCGAAACGATGATTGTTCAATACTCATTTAACACCTTCAAAGGTGGCAATTATGATTTCACTATTTTTATATATGATATATAATATGTTTATGTTTTCCTTAAGCTTATTTATTTTTCATTTTGGTCATACATTTATGGTTTCCATTATGGGTAAACACGATATCTTCATTTTAGGAAGTGCGGACTACCTCCCCCTCAAAGTGATTTGATTTGTTAAATACCCTATGTGGGACATATAAAGGATGGAACTATGATATTATATATGATATTATACTGGAATTATAATATACCTTTATATCATTATGATTCCATTCTATAAAATACGAAATAGAAATGAAAGTAGCGTTCATGCGTACGTACGGATTACCGTCTCCATGAACGGTGCATTTCATTTCTTACCTCTAAATGATTATGTAATATTATAAATGCATGTATGTACTGGATATATGTGACATATATGAATCTACATCATGAATAATATTCTGAATATAATGAAACTTTGACCAAATTAACAACATGTAAGTGTAAGAGGTCTATTTTTGACTTAAGAACCGAATACCGACAAAATGAACATTATTAACTTAAATGAGTACATGATGTTCATAACATGGTATAAAAGGAATAATTAACTTGAAAAAGGTTCATAATCAAGTAGGGATTAACTCAAGTTTATTATTCAGGAGATTAAAGAAAGGTCGGGTCAAGTCGGATACGAGGTATGGGACTTCGTCTCAATCTCCTTTCATTGAGGAATATTTTATTTTATACACAAATTTCTTTTATACGGTGTATAAACCCCTTTGACTTTTAAGTTTATTCAAAGGGAATCTTTTTTATACGAAGCATTTACTAAACGACAAAAGGAAATGTTTTTGTCGTACGTATGCGGCGACAACGACTTCTCCGCCGTCGTAACCGTTATTTGAGTTTCGGCTTCCTCTATAAGCCATACCTTCTTTTAAAAAAAGAAAAATAAAAACCATGTTTTAATTTTATTTTATTTTGGTATTGAAAATGGTTTTCATAATATTTTCATATCAACGTGTGGTATTGATATCTTGTGATTGAATGGTGGAAATGTTATGTTTCCTTTATGCATGTTTTATGTGATACGTTTATGTTGAGGTTCTTGGGCATTATTATGAAGACGGGTGGTTCCGTGATAGACTAAGGGCGGGTGAGCCCGTTATAGCTCTCCAATGAATTGGGTAACGCGAAAGAGTGAAACATTAAGGTTTATCCGATGAGATTTTAGGGAATATACTGTGATGGGTATTCCAAACGTAACCAAGAGGGTTACTCCCTACGTAAGAATGTTATGAATGCCTCAAGTTACCTTTATGTCTTATGGTTTCTATGATTTATTCATGATTTTATGAGGTGTGTTAAAGTGCCTATGTTTTATGGGTAAAGTATGATTTCATTCTTATGTATATATGAACTCATGTTTCCTTTCCATGTTTTTTTAAACCCATACTGAGTTTTATGCTCATCCCAAGTTTTTGTTGAAATGTTTTTCACAGGTCAAGGGAAAGGTACATGATAAGATGATAGAGTCAAGGATGTGTTAAGCAATAATCCATGTTTTATTTTAAATATGTTTCCATTTATGGGAATGAAGAATACTACCTCTATGTAACCACTTTGTTTATATGTGGATTGCAATGCAAGTCTTATGATCTAATTCCCTAAAACTCTAAACCCGAAAAGATCCTCAATGTGTAATCTTGTAATAACTCAAGATTAAGTAAGGTTTAAGGCTGGGGCCTTATAGTTGGTATCAGAGGTCAGTTTAGATAACTTTAGGAGTTAGAATTATATTAAAAGATTATCCAAAAATATTTTTTTTGAAATGATATAGCATTTACAGATTACCATGTTGCTTCATCTAAGACATGTTTGTTCAGAATGGTTTTCCACAGAGGAAACAGGGAAGTAGTTCTAGGAAGGAATACAGAAGGAAATAACCTTCCGAATCAGCATCCAGAAATGGTCAGAATTGGAACTGAACAGTTTGTTGCAGTAATGGAGCAGTTGACTCAAGCGATAAATGGTGGTGGAATCCATACACGAGATCAGCCAGATCAACCGCAGAGGAACATGTCAGTGGTGGAACATTTCATGAGGCAACATCCACCATCCTTCAGAGGATCATCTGACCCTGTGCTAGCTGAAGGGTGGATTAAAGCACTGGAGAAGATTTTTGATGTCATGGGGTGTTCAGACAATCAAAAGGTTAGTCTTGCTATTTATCGTTTGGAGGGTGAAGTAGATCAGTGGTGGTCGATGGTGAAAAATATCAGGGACGCTGATGAGCTTGATGCTCTCGACTGGGATAAATTCAAAGGTATGTTTCTTGAGAAGTATTTTCCTAAGGCTATTCAACTTCGGATGGAAAATCAATTCTTGGAATTGAGGCAAGAAGAAGACTCAGTGGCTGCCTATGAAGAAAGGTTCACTCGATTGGCAAGGTATGCTCCAAATTTTATCCGGGACCTTGATAGTAAAATCAATCATTTTTACTCAGGATTAAAGACAAAATATCGAAGGGCATTGGCTTCTCGTGAGTTTAAAAGTTATGAAAAGCTTGTTCGATGTGCTGAGAAGGTGGAAATGGAGTTTGCCGATGACCAAGTTTTCTATAACAACCAGCAGAAGAAGAGACCGAGGTGGCAGGAGAAAGGTAAGAATTCTTCAAAAAGTCTGATGGTAAGAAAACTAAGTTTCCAGTTTGTGATAAATGTGGAAAAAAGGCATGCGGGGGAATGTCTTCTGAATTCTGGAAAGTGCTACCGATGTGGTAAGATGGGACATAAGGCTCGTGATTGCACTGAAAAGGATCAAGATGAAGGTAAGAACAAATTTGATTTACAGTTAGTGAAGTGTTATAAGTTCAATGAGATGGGTCACTATGCAAACGAGTGTCCGGAAAAGAGCTTGAGTGATGGGAAGCAGTTAGACTACAAGCAGAAAGGGGTGGTGAAATCCTTTGCAACTACTTTAGCAGATGTCGGGCCATCAAATGAAGTTGTATCAGGTACTTTGTTTGTTTTTTCAGATTATGCCAGTGTGTTGTTTGATTCGGGGTCTACACATTCTTTCATCTCTGAAACCTTTTCTAGAAAAATGGGAATACCATCTTAAGAAATTACTCCTGAACTTTTGGTAAAAACACCTGGGGGAAGTGTCGAGGCAAAAAGAATTTATAAGAATATTCCTATCCTTATCTGTGGAAAGAACCTACTTGCGAACCTTATTGTTCTACCTCTAGTAGAGTTTGATGTTATCCTGGGTATGGATTGGATATCTATTTACCATGCTAAGATTGACTGTAGAGCTAAAGAAGTTTCTTTTCAGAAAGACATTCAGTTTGTTTACAGGAATGAACCCTTACTTTTGATAACATATCAAGAGGCCGAGAAACTTGTAAAAGATGGAAATGAATGTTATCTTGCACACGTCGTTGAAAATAAAGGAACTATTCAGATTAATGATGTGCCAGTGGTAAATGAGTATCCTGATGTTTTTCCTGATGAGTTGCCTGGAATAATACCAGATCGAGAAGTTGAGTTTACTGTTGACTTAGTTCCTGATGCTAAGCCAATCTCAAAACCCCCTTATCGAATGGAACAAATTGAACTTTTAGAGTTGAAGGAGCAATTGCAAGATTTATTAGTGAAAGGTTTCATTAGACCTAGCACATCACCATGGGGTGCTCCTGTTTTATTTGTTAAAAAGAAAGATGGTTCTATGAGACTTTGCATTGATTATAGAGCCTTGAATAATATCACTGTTAAGAACAAATATCCTTTGCCTCATATCGATGATTTGTTTGATCAGCTCCAGGGAGCTCAGTTTTTTTCAAAGATTGACTTGAGATCGGGGTACCATCTGCTGAAGGTAAAGGAGGCAGATATTCCGAAGACCGCGTTCCATACGAGATATGGCCATTATGAATTTGTAGTAATGCCTTTTGGGCTAACCAATGCACCTACTATATTCATGGACTTAATAAATAGAATTTTCCATGAGTTCTTGGATAAGTTTGTGGTTGTTTTTATTGATGATATTTTGGTGTTTTCTAAAAGTAAAGAAGAGCATGATAGACATTTAAGGGTTATCTTGCAAACCTTAAAAGAAAAGAAACTGTATGGGAAATTCAGCAAGTGTGAGTTTTGGTTGCAAAAAATTTCTTTCCTTGGTCACATTGTTTCTAAAGATGGAATAACTGTTGATCCTGTAAAAACAAAAGTTGTGGAAGAATGGACAAGACCCACAAATGTAACCGAGATTCGTAGCTTCCTTGGTTTCGCGGGCTATTACCGAAGGTTTGTTAGAAATTTTTCACGGTTATCTAGTCCAATGACTAAGTTAACTCGGAAGGGTGTTAAGTTTATCTGGAAAAAAGAATGTGATGATTGTTTTCAGGAATTGAAAAGAAGATTGGTGAATGATCCAGTTTTGGCACTACCTTCCAAGAATGGTGAGTTTGTTATATACAGTGATGCTTCATTGAAAGGACTTGGTTGCATCCTAATGCAGAATGATCAGGTAATTGCTTATGCTTCACGACAGTTGAAAACTCATGAGGTAAATTACCCTACACATGATTTTGAATTAGCTGCTGTAGTTTTTTCTTTAAAAATTTGGAGGCATCATTTGTATGGAGTAAAGTGTGAAATATATACTGATCACAAAAGTTTAAATTATATATTCACTCAGAAAGAGTTGAACATGAGACAAAGGAGATGGCTTGAATTAATCAAGGATTATGATTGTACAATTCATTACCATCCGGGAAATGCAAATAAAGTGGCTGATGCTTTGAGTCGAAAAAGTAATGCTTCATTAACAATGTTGCGTTTGGAACGTGATCCTTTGGTTAAGGATTTGATGAACTTCGGCATAGAAGTTGTTAGTGCAGGAAGTTATTCTGTTTTGTTTCAGGTATCAGTGAGATCTTCTCTATCAGATAGAATCAATCAAGCACAGAAGCAAGACAGTGAGTTGCAGAAAAAGGTAGAGCTGGTTCAGAAAGGTAAGTTGCCTGAATTCAACATTGATAATGATTGTGTTTTGAGATTTGGGAAGAGACTGTGTGTGCCTTGTGATTCACAGTTGAAGAGAGAGTTGTTATGTGAAGCTCATAGTTCTCCGTTTTCAGTTCATCCGGGCAGTACTAAGATGTATAGAGATCTGCGGGAGTATTACTGGTGGATTGGAATGAAAAGAGATATTGTTGATTTTACTGTGAAGTGTTTGACAAGTCAACAGGTTAAAGTAGAGCGGCAGTTACCGAAAGGGATGCTTCAGCCTTTACCAGTGCCAGAGTGGAAATGGGAGAATATATCCATGGACTTTGTTGTTGGATTACAGAAGACATCTCGAGGTAATAATGCAATCTGGGTTATTGTTGATCGCTTGACCAAATCTGCTCATTTCCTTGCTATATGAGATTCTTTCTCTCTTGATCAACTTTCCCGTTTGTATCTTAAAGAGATAGTCAGGTTACATGGAGTTCCTCTCTCCATTGTATCGGATCGTGATCCCAGGTTTACTTCTAACTTTTGGAAAGGCCTTCAGAAGTCTTTGGGTACTGAGATAAATTTTAGTACAGCTTTTCATCCTCAATCAGATGGGCAGTCAGAACGAACAATTCAGACATTGGAGGATATGCTACGAGCTTGTTCTATGGATTATCAGGGAAGTTGGGACCAACATCATTCTTTGGTTGATTTTTCATATAATAAAAGTTTTCCTTCCAGTATACAGATGGCACCATTTCAGGCATTATATGGGAAGCGGTGTCGAACTCCAGCTTTCTAGGATGAACTGGGTGAAAGGAAGTTGATGGGACCAGAATTGGTAGAAGAGATGGCAGAAAAAGTTCAGCTGATTCAGAAGCACATGAGAACAGCTCAGAGCAGGCAGAAGAGTTATGCAGATAACCGGAGGAAGGATCTATCTTTCGAGGTAGGTGATCATGTTTTTCTCAAGGTTTCTCCTTGGAAAAGCGTGATGAGATTTGGTAAGAAAGGAATGTTGAGTCCAAGGTTTGTTGGACCATACGAAATTCTGGAGAGAGTTGGATCAGTTGCATACCGAGTGGCTTTACCTCCGAGTTTATCTCAGGTACACAATGTTTTTCACGTTTCGATGTTGAGAAAGTATATGCCAGATCCATCTCATGTTTTGAGTCCAGAGGTAGTTCAGCTGGAAGAGAACCTATCTTATGAGGAACAACCGGTCTAGATTCTTGACCACAGGGAGAAAGTGTTACGGAATAAAGTGATTCACCAGGTAAAGGATTTGTGGAAAAACCACATGATTGAAGAGGCAACATGGGAATCTGAAAATGTAATGAGGGATAAGTACCCCCATTTATTCGATAAGTAAATAAATTGCGGGGACGCAATTTTCTAAAGGGGGGAAGGATGTAACATCCCAAGTATGTAATGAATAACAGATATTTTTATCTATGTCTATTAATTATTAAGATAGTGTTTTAGAGGCTTAAAATGAAAATAAATCCAATCTTAAGCATGGAATACACTAATATTTTTAAAAGATTATTTTACTGCCTTATGATGAAAAACCCTTTTTAAATATATCTTTTGACAATTTTATAAACTATGTTTGTCAAAATAAACTTATTCTTTATGATTGGGACATCAAAATTTACCTTGTGTGAATTTTGGGTATTTTTCTGACAATGTTCATTTTTTAATGAATAGTGAAAAATACTGCATTTTACATCAAAACTGCTTCTTAATCTAATTTATTAATATTATTAGATTATCTTTTGAATTGGTCTTAATGTGTAATATGAATATATTTTTACCATTTTATCCAATGGTGGTCATTGGAATCAATTTCACTTTGAAATTAGACTTAAACTGGTGTCAATCTTTTGATACTTATTGTTTTGTAAAAACACGCTATTTACTCTGGCAACGGGAATTAATTATTAAATTAATTAATGTGACTTATATGATTTGAATTTTGTAAAATAGACTTCATTTTTTAATTCGGAATATCAAATATAGCTTAGGGTGAATTTTTGGTAATTTTCTGAAAAACTTCAATTTTTGATGAATAGTGAAACCACTAAGTGGTAATCAAGAAAACTGATTTTTCCGTAAAATGAAAGTTTACCACTAATGTGTATTGAATTTTGAAAATCCGACATACATGGTTGTCATTAAGAAGTAAAATGTGGTTCAATGAGATTAAAATAATTTTTTGGTGAATAGTAACTTATTAAGTTTTTAATCGCGATTAGTGGTAATTAGTGTAGTTTAAGGTATAAATAATGCTTTAATAATATGAAATGACCTAGACACATGTCCTACCCTTATTGGTTGTGTAATGGCCGACCAAGACAAGCCATGGGTCATCTTGGGGACCCCATGGATCCACTTTTGTTGGGAAATGACATAAATTACTTTTTATTTAATGTTAAAGTGAATATGACACAAACATAGTATGTTTTACGAAAAAAAATTTTAAGTGGGGTTATACAAGTCCAAATTTTGATTATAAATAGTCATTGGAAAGATAAAAAGATTTCCTATATCATAGTAGTTTTTTTATAATTTTTAGACATTAAAGAAATTTAATTATTTATGATATAATAATGATGCAGCGATGACATCATTATTTGACGATTTAAATAAAATAGAAAGATAATGTAAAATCTATGAACTACACATGGCCAAAACCAATTGTATGAGTGGATTTCGAACCCTTATCACCTTAGCCCCTAATGCTACCAATTTGGGACCTTTTAAAACCGAAACACATTTTCAAATAAAGTGATATTTCTTTACTTTCCAAAAGTGCCCCTCCTCTCCTCTTATAAAAGGCCCCCACCTCTACCTCATTTCACACACTCCTCAAGCCTTTGGCTCGACCAAACCCTGCCCATTTACTCTCTCCACCTACCTCTCCTCATCCTAGAGGATCCCCTTTGGGACGAATCCTTTCAAAGGAATCCTTTAGGCTCAAAATAAAAGGAGTTACACTTTTAAAGGTAATTCTTTCTCTCATGTTCATTTGTTTCATTTTGCTTCTCCAACCCCCTAAACTATTTTTATTTACTTATTTTGTAACAACACCAGTATCTTAAATATACTAGGATGTTTTTATAAGATTTATTTGAGCTACACTCTCACACAACTACATCAAATGGTTAAAGAACATTCGGTTTCCGTGGATGGCGAAATTCTGCCTCCCGAAACGATGATTTCTCAATACTCATTTAACACCTTCAAAGGTGGCCATTATGATGTCACTATTTTTATATATGATATATAATATGTTTATGTTTTTCTTAAGCTTCTGTTTTTTTCATTTTGGTCATACCTTTATGGTTTCCATTATGGGTAAACACGATATCTTCATTTTAGGAAGTGCGGACTACCGCCCCCTCAAAGTGATTTGATTCGATAAATACCATATGTGGGACATATAAAGGATGGAACTATGATATTATATATGTTATTATACTGGAATTATAATATACCTTTATATCATTATGATTCCATTCTATAAAATACGAAATAGAAATGAAAGTAGCGTTCATGCGTACGTACGGCTTACCGTCTCCATGAACGGTGCATTTCATTTCTTACCTCTAAATGATTATGTAATATTATAAATTCATGTATGTATTGGATATATGTGACATATATGATATCTACATCATGAATAATATTCTTGTTATAATGAAACTTTGAACAAATTAACAACATGTATGTGTAAGAGGTCTATTTTTGACTTATGAACCGAATACCGAAAAAATGAACATTATTAACTTAAATGAGTACATGATGTTCATAACATGGTATAAAAGGAATAATGAACTTGAAAAAGGTTCATAATCAAGTAGATATTAACTCAAGTTTATTATTCAGGAGATTAAAGAACGGTCAGGTCAAGTCGGATACGAGGTATGGGACTTCGTCTCAATCTCCTTTCATTGAGGCATATTTTATTTTATACACAACTTTCTTTTATACGGTGTATAAACCCCTTTGACTTTTACGTTTATTCAAAAGGAATCTTTTTTATACGAAGCATTTACTAAATGAAAAAAGGGAATGTTTTTGTCATACATATGCGGTGACAACGACTTCTCCGCCGCCGTAACCGTTATTTGAGTTTCGGCTTCCTCTACAAGCCATACCTTCTTTTTAAAAAAGAAAAATAAAAACCATGTTTTACTTTTCTTTTATTTTGGTATTGAAAATGCTTTTCATAATATTTTCATATCAACGTGTGGTATTGATATCTTTTGATGGAATGGTGGAAATGTTATGTTTCCTTTATGCATGTTTTATGTGATACGTTTATGTTGAGGTTCTTGGGCATTATTATGAAGACAGGTGGTTCCGTGATAGACTAAGGGCGGGTGATCATGTTATAGCTCTCCAATGAATTGGGTAACTCTAAGGAGTGAAACATTAAGGTTTCTCCGAAGAGATTTTAGGGAATATACTGTGATGGGTATTCCAAACGTAACCAAGAGGGTTACTCCCTACGTAAGAATGTTATGAATGCCTCAAGTTACCTTTATGTCTTATGGTTTCTATGATTTATTCATGATTTTATGAGGTGTGTTAAAGTGCCTATGTTTTTTGGGTAAAGTATGATTTCATTCTTATTTATATATGAACTCATGTTTCCTTTCCATGTTTTTTTTAACCCATACTGAGTTTTATGCTCATCCCAAGTTTTTTTTGAAATGTTTTTCACAGGTCAAGGGAAAGGTACATGATAAGATGATAGAGTCAAGGATGTGTTAAGAAATAATCCATGTTTTATTTTAAATATGTTTCCATTGATGGGAATGAAGAATACTACCTCTATGTAACCACTTTGTTTATATGTGGATTGTAATGCATGTTTTATGATCTAATTCCCTAAAACTCTAAACCTGAAAAGATCCTCAATGTATAATCTTGTAATAACTCAAGATTAAGTAAGGTTTAAGGCTGGGGCCTTATAATAGGTAACATATACTTGTTTCATTGTTATATCCTATAAAGATACAATTTCTACCTTTGAGAGAAATCTTGTTTACTAAAGGGGACATAAAAATGACTCAAAACCCCACACATGTGTGGAAGGAAACATGTGTTTTTTTCCATTCAATAAATGGTATTGTATATCTTAGTTTTCATCAATTAGGAATATGTTTCATATGTATTCCAGTGTTTGTAACATGTATATCGAAAATGATAATGGAAGACTTAAATGATTCATCATTGATCAGACCATGTCCAAGAATGTTTGGTTCCACATTTTACATAAACTATTCCACAATGACATATAATGAGGAGTGAGTTGAGATTAATTTTAAAACTACCACAAATAATCAATGATGTCTTCATTAAGATATTCCCTACCATGATCTGAGTGAGGATTATTAATTTTCATACCAATCTCGTTTTTAAATTATTATTGTATTTCTAGAATTTATCTACATAATTTTAACTTATACCTTATTAAGATGAAATATAAATATGTATTTAAATCATCAGAAAATGTTATGATGTATGAGAACCCCCCATTCTTTAATAGTAAATAGTCCACCTATATCAAAATTAACAAATTGAATAAGCTATTTAGTATTTTCACCTTTCCCACTTAATGGGTATTTGGTCATTTTCTCTTGTAAATGTGTGTAACATACACTAACTAGTTTAAGTTCAAAAGCATCAAAATATCCATCTAGATGTAAATTAGTCAAGACATTTTTATTTACATGACCTTGAAGATGTTTCCAATGTTTAGTGTGGTATGATTCATTTGAAGTTACTTCATAATTGATTTTCATTATTTGGATCATTTAATTGAAGACATAATAACCATTATTTAAAGGGGTATTACCATAAAAATGATATATTTATCAAAGAAGCAACATTTGTTCCAAAATTTTAGTATAAATTCATTTGAAATAATTCTAGATACAAAAATAAGGTTTTTGATAACAGAAGGCACATAATAACAACCCTTTGAATCCAATATCATTCTGGATTGCAATGTGTGGTGGTAGTCCCAAAAAGATTCAATATCTAGTTTTTCACCATTAGAATATCAAACATCTACCTATCCTCCATCAATAATTCTGAATCTACCTAGTATTGATATTTGAATACAAATTAGAACACCATAAGAATTATCTAAAACCTAATTTATAGAAACATATACATTTCACTCAATAAAAAGACACCTAAAGCTTTCACTTTCTTATTTGGATGGGTGTAGTTTTTCTTCTAGAGTACCTTCTTAACACATGAGAAATAGACAACATCATTTCTATTGATTTCCCCTAGGTATTCCTCTTCTTAGATGGGTGTGAAAAATATTTTTTCTTAAATCACTTTTCATTCACATTCCATTTGTTCACCATAAGGAAAAAATTAGTTTTACACTTCCTATTTTTATGTACATAGTGAATAATAATAATATATGGAAAAGGCTTATCAATGAATCTTATATAAATATTCACCATAAAACAGGAGAATCTCTAAGGGTGTGACACTATAATGATAATAGTTTCTAGTTAATCAGGGATTTTAAACCCTAGAATATCTATTTTATCAATGTATCCTATGATCTTGACTAAATAATGCCATTCTAGGAACCCACTTCAATCCCTCTCTGAAGGATCACATAAGAAAATTTTAGATACTTCCATTCATGCTCTCTCTATGTTATGACCATGGAGGTTCTAAATAATTATATATGCATCCAGGCCTTCATGAGATTTAATTAGACCATGAGATGTTGATGAAAGAAAAAAACATTGAATGTCTAACAAATCACTCAAAAGTATTTCATAGAAAATGAACTATTGATCACTCTCCTCTTTAGTATTTTGACCAGAAATTCATTATTCTAACATCCAAGATTTTCATTCTTGGTGTAGCACAAAAATAAGGCATCTAAACCACACCTAGAGGTTACTACATATTAGGAGTTTATCATTCATTAATACTGATTGTAGGATTAGTGTGGATGATGAACTTTTCATTTTATTCTAAAATTAATAATATTTTATTATTAGTAGTTTCCATGAAAAAAAACAAGTGAGGTATAATGAGTTTAATGTTTTTGTTTTTCTATTTATTAAATATCCCATTATTTTATCAAGTCTCAATATCCCCCACTATAGAATAGTAATGGATTTTTTTGATTTAAGAAAAATATTGGAAAGGATCAAAATTAATTTTCTTAATGATTCATAATTTCTCCAAGAAAACTATAATGAAGTAATTATGTATGCAGTCGTTCCAACTGCAGAATTATTGCCTCTTGATCTATTGAGTGGATTCCCCTGTCTTGAAAACCTGCCTTAGATTTCATCAAAACATTCATCTAAATATTTTTTGAATAGAATTTGGATGATAAACTGAATAAAATTTTGGTTATGACGACCGAGAACTCTCATGAAAACATCTTGATAAATGTAAGTGTCTAGACATTGTCCATGAACACAACATAGTTCTATGGTTTCATTTCTAATCACGTAATAGAAGGATTACTCTAACAGAACATTTAATTTAGGGATTTCAAATTATTATGAATATTTTTTTCTTATTTTACCCATTACATATCATTTTATTTTTAGCTGTATTTCATTAAATTAATTAACCATGTTGGATAGAACATTTAAACAAGATTTATTTTTTTAACTTCGGTATTATCACACTAATTCCTTTATTTATGTCATTGCACACTTCAATACATGAAATAAATAATTTCATGGAAAAATAATAATTAAACTAACCATTTATGATATCTATATAATGTTTCATTTAATTATCAATCATTAAATTAATCTTAGAACATAGAAAAATAACTAGTATTATTGGTCTTGGATTGTGTTACAACATTCTAACTATCCACATGTGTATCACCTAGGTTGGGATCAATATAGTTATAGATTGAACCACCACCACACACCTAGGTATGCTCAATTAATTTCAAATATGTATTACTCAAAAGTATGTGAGGGGAACCAATGGTCTTGTTAAATGGGTTTATATAAATATCCTTGGAAGTGTATGTCCTACATAATAATGGAGGGAGGGATAAATCCCATGACATCATTTAATGCACTATGATGGGAAACACAGTGTATAGAATGTCAGGTGAGAGTACACATATGAAGATGATGCTTCTTCTCATGATGTTCTCCCTTAGGAATATAAAATATGGGAGATTATGAGAATAGACATTATAGAACTAATTTCTCATGTTTTGGGGTAATCAGGTACTCTTATCTTTTCACATGTGTTGTGGTCCTAATAGTTTAATTTCATTATTAATGAATGTTATAACTTTTATACATAGATTTATTTAAAATCCATGAAAACAAAAGTTCATGGTGAAATTAGATATAATGGATGCATCACGAGTGACATGACATTAATAAATAAATAGAGGAAGTATTTTCCCTTCCATATTTATGGATGATGTTATCTCGGAGCTGTATATGGAATGGAATAGACACATTAAATTCCATGGACATGGAGTAAAATCATGATTATTTCAGTTGGTCAGTGAATGTCACGTCAAGAATATTGGTTGGTGACATGGTTAGGCAACTTTATTGATGGCATATTGTGAAAATGGATTATATTACACTAGAAGAAATCATATACAGTTATTGATCTTATGACTTTAATTTAATTCTCTTGGGTTCCATGAACAATTTCTAGATAGTAATATTTGATGTTATTCAAGCCCACCCAATAGAAACTTGAAATACTACATGAGGGTCAAACAATACATTTATTGTCGATCATAATAAAATTATATTGAATTTAATTAATTAAATAAAAATTATTATCATGTCTGAGGAATAATTTTATTCTTGTTATATTAATCTTATAAATTTAATAAATTTTATTTAGTGGAATGTGAATATAATATTAATTTTATTTATTAAATATTGTGATAAATATTTATTCAATGGATAGTGAGTGAAATATTTAATTATGAATAAAATATTAAATATGTTGTTCTATAATTGATTGAGGAGTTTGAATGGCCCAAGATTAGTTCTCGTGAAAAATATTAATTAAAAATACTACTACATAATATTTGTTATTACGCAAGTTGGAATGCACCACAAAATAATAATAAAATAATTATTATTATGTGGCATGGGGATTATTAAATGTAAAAAATGATATATAATGGATGGTATGAAATTAAATAATATTTTATCATAACTCATATCTCTATAAATAAAAGGTTGTGACTATTATGTAGAGTATCTAATAATTGAGAATAGAGAATTGTTGTAGAAAATGAATTATCTCTCAACTCCTCCTTCTATATCTTTCTCAATAATGAGAAGAGAAAGTGATATTTCTTAAAATCCAATGAACGAGCAATCAAGAGTGAAAATCCCCAGATAATAGACTCACCACTCAAGCACTTAGGGAACGATTGGTGTTTCATATAGATCATTAGAGTTGGTGTGGATCACCACTAGAAAATTATATCATTGGATCCACACAATACAATGAAGATAATTAGAAAGGGTGTTTTTGGATGATCAACATTCACAAATTAATAATTTTCATAATAGAATGTATTTATTTCATCAAATAGTAAGTAAATTGATTATAAATTTGATGTTCATGGTCCTCTCTCTTATTTGTGGTCACTGATTGTTAAAATAAATTATTAAAATATCACCCACCTTTGTATGCTTCCATTATTCCTAGAACCAACAGATACCTGGAATGTCTGGATTTTTGGTTAGGGATTTCATTTAGATTTCCATTAATGGGGGCATATTTTGGTTTTATGTGCTATAATTATTTTATATGGTGTGTATGATTCCTCATTTAAATATTATATCAATAATTTATCATAATTAATGGTAGTTTAGTGTATAATTAATTTTAATTCCTCCAAGGGGTTTTGATTCATATTTTACTAATGTGTTAAGGGTTTTCCTAACACCATTTCATTTCATTTGTTTATTTAAAATCATTAATGATTATATTATTTCATGATTATCTTTGAAATTTACATTTCAGAAATTATTATAAAATTACACTTTTTTTGGGTGGATTTAATTTTTTTACACATAATCTCTCTATGTATTAATTATGAGTTAAATTATACAATGTTTTTATCTTTTATTCACCTTTAAGTTATATTTTTTATGACTTGTGTTTCTATTATGAACATATAATGTTTTTTGGGGTGTATATACATTCAAAAATTTTATCATAGATCTCATTATATTCTTATAATTTAATGTTTCATTTGAATGAATTTCCATTATTTTTGTAATATTCTATAGTTATAAAATTTTTATTTATTTTTATAATAAATCCACATACTATTTCTATATTATCCTCATGAATTTTTTCCTGGGTGGGATCATATGCTCTTAGTTTAATAAAACACATCTCATTTATTCTTCTCTGGTTATAAATTATATTTATATATCTTCTTATCATTTCCTCACTTACTAATTAACAAAACACCAATATTATTTTTTACAAGTGACACTGGTCTTATATCTTTTTTTAGATCAAGAATATCTATCTCCCATATCTATTTTTTCTATTATATTTTCATGAATATTATTCTCTAATTTTATTTTCATATATGTATTTTAAATGATCTTTAAACTTCATTAAAATGTTTTTAAATGTGTATTTCTTAAAATGTTTTACATCGTCAACTTTTGATTATATTTATAAAATATTGAAATGATTATTTATTTTTTATGTTTTTGACATGAATGGATTTTCCTTCCATTATGACCATTTTCTTGGAAACATCCTTTATAAGCTTTATGGTTTTTATTCAAAGAAAAATATTTTGGTAATATTGTGGGAATTTTTTATAAAAAATATTTTCAATGTGGAAAGGTTGTTTTCATTAAGAGATTATTTTAAGACCTATTATTGTATTTTTAATCATTATTTATAAAAAATCATTATATTTTTTAAAATACACTAGTGGTATGATATAATGATAGCATAATTATTGTTTCCCTAGAAGGATTTTCAGATTGCTGTGGAACTCAATTATTTGCCAAGAAAATCATGACATGAAAAAACAATAGTTATTGTTATGTGAAAAAATATATGTTATAATGTGTTATGTTTTTATTGTTTGTTATATATTTTCTATGATATTGGGTATGTTCAATATAGATAAAGATGATTAATAATCATGATATAACTCTTGAAGATGGTTGAGTCTAAAATATCTCATGATAATGGGTGGTCATGATATATCTCTCTGTTGCAATGGGTAATGATTATATTATCTGGTGAAATTATTTGGAGTTCAACTGCATTAGTTATCCCACTTGTAAGGTTTCTTGTAAAGAATCTATGAAGACAATGTTTCAAAATACCAATAAATTTTATTAAATTTTTATATGATATTTAATGTTTTCCTTGAACAATATTGACATTCTATGACCCATGATTATTGATTCTTATGAATCTTATATTATATAATGAGTCATGACATGTATATTAATTAGTGAAAAATGTATTGATGTTTTGGATTATATTCTATTATAGTCATAAAAATTGATTAGGCTATCATAACCTTATAATTATATTTTCCTAACTAATGACATTGAATTTTTAATTATTATGATTACCCTTAGCATTCATTTTAGCTCACCCTTCTTATATTTCCATTTACCCATGTTATAACGAATAATGATGAATGATTATTTTTCCAAAATTAATTATGTGTGGGAAACATTATGGGAGTTGTTGAAGAGTTTTTTTTGAAATAATTGATGTTGGGTATAGTTAGAAAATTTATCACATAAGGAAATGTGAATTTTTATATAAGAGTTAATCCTATTTCATTAAACCTCTACACCAAGAGGTTCCTTGGGTAAGTATGAGATCCAATATTTCCATTTGATGTTGTATGATTTTTATGGATAAAACAGAGTCACCAACATATGTATCAATACATGAAATGTTAATATTATGTTTCAGGCAGTAGATCAAGGAGTACAGCTATGGGGCAATTTTATATCACTTCAAACCCAGAAACCAAATGTCGGTGTCTACATTGTTAAAATAGCCTAAAATACTAAGAATCACATATTTAAAAATAATTTTTTTTATTAGTCATGGTAAACTAGATACTGAGTTGTAATTATTATTATAATTGAAAATATAAAAAATAAAAAATACCTTTTTAGTACACCATTAGTTTGATTAGTGGGTCTCTACATATCAATCATAGAACAAATCCCTGTATCCTGAGGAAAATAAAGCATATGAGATATGTGAGATAAGATACTCAATATGGGTATGTGAACAAGAAATGTAAGGAATAACTAAGTCATAATTAATATTAAAATGTAAACTGCTAATAAACATTCCCTTTAATATTGAAATCAACATAAAATGGTATAAATAAATAATGATTTAATAATTCCATGTACATAATCACATTTATTTTAAAACTCAACCATGTGTGTTCTAACTAATAGAATAATCATGTGGGAAACCAATAACTAAATTATTCATGATTGAATGAATAATTATGGAAATAAGAGTCACATCATTGAGGCCTTGTTTTAATATATATAAATATTATTATAATATTTTAATAAGACATCATTATAAATGTCTAAGGATATGGACAAAATCCAATCTTGTTTTTTTCATGAGTCCTACTGATGCATCAAGGGACTATATTAATCCTCACCCATCAAATAATAATTCAAATGCATTCCTCAATGAAAGTGGAGAAACATTATCAACATAAACATTAATATTGAAACATTCACATATGAATTGAAAATAGTTACCCCAATCAATAAACATATGCATAAAATATAAATATAATATTATTAAATGGTAATAAATTTTGACATCCCTAGTCAAACAGATCATAAACCATACTAAATAATAATTATGATTGTCTCAATATAACTTATCCTTAGTAGATAATATTTAAATTATAGGGTTGAGGTAATTATTTAATATAAATACCATAAAATATCCTTAAAATTAATATTATTTAAAATAAAAATAGCATTCTAAAAATTACCATATTTAACCAAAAGATAAAAAAAGTGAAAATAATTTTCATTTAATAAAAAATTTATTTTTTAAAATAATTAAAACCTTCAGTGGTCACAACATAAAAATATTCAATTCATTTGTAACACATTGATGCAATGATTTATCTCATATAATATCAGAAAACCAAAATAGAATTGTTTTGAAAATAAAATAATAATTACATTCAAATATTTTTGAAAAAAGTAAAAAATTTTAAAATGTACATAATAATATATTTTTAAAAAGTTGAAAAATTTGAAATCATTTTTAGAAAAAATGTGTTTGGATGAAAAAGGATTTCTGATCAAAGATATAAATTAAATCATAACTAATTAAAAATTATATCTTAATCATTTTATGTTATAAACGGAGGAAAATATACTACTACATGAAAAAGTTCATGAATGAACACAGTTGAAAAAATATATTTGTTTTAATGTATAATTATCAAAATAATTTTTCCAAGGGAGTGATAAAAAAATAATCCTAAATATGAGGGGAGATTCTAAAATAAACCAATACAAATTTTTTAACATTTGATTCATAATCCCCATAAATGAAATAATATTAAATGAAACATTAAATTCCATTAAGATTAATGAAATAATTAAATAACATTAAAAGGGAATTATATAAAACAAAAAATGAAATAAGTGGGGACTAAGGTCTATGGCTTAAAAAAGTAAAAGTCTCACAAATAACCAATATTATGAGTCTAACTCATCGTTTATATTCATTATATTCATGAATAATAATATTATTTCAATTATTTACATGATTAATAAAACATTTTCAAAATATTTATACATTTCGTTTCACTTATTACAATGTTATGTATTATTTCATTATCAATTAACTTTACATCAATTGTTTCGATGATATTTTTCTTATGAGTAATAAATTACATTAGCATATTGATTACAGTCAAAGAGGACATTATTGGAAGATATATAGAATAATAATAATGAAATAATTATAATTTATATAAATAAATTATACTTTTAAAATAAATCATGGAATATGGTAATGAGAAATCAACTATGATACAATCTTGGAGAGTCTAGGTTACAAATACACAACAATAACATTTCTTGTATATCAAAGACCACTGTAAAAAAGGTAAGTAATATTTTATATTTTAAGAAATATGATAATATCATTTATGAAATAACAATTACTTTTATATAAATATATATATCATCTATGGGGTGTGTTGAAGAAAAGGGTGTTACTTCACATCCTGAAGGTAGTTTTCCATAGGTACATGAATGATGTTATCATTTTTTAGTGTAAAAATTAAAATTATATATATTAATATTTAATATTGATAAATATGTAATTAATATAATATTCATTTCATTTATATAAAAAATAATTTTTATATTTTTATTTATTACCTTCCATGTAATGTGTTATGAAAAAAAATGACATCACTTCGCTAGGTGGTAGTCATCATTACACACGAGTTACATTATTATATGAACTATGGGATAAAATTTAAGATGTTATATATTATATAATCAATAAAGATGAATAATTATGTTCTAAATATCATATATATACTTCATATCTGTGATATAACCCATTATTTATTAGAGTTGATGAAAAACATGTCACATTGGATTGTGATACGATATTTCTACATACACTTGTGTGACGTTGTGATTTATTCTTTGAGAAACGGAGAGATTGATATATGTCATGATATTAACATAAAATCATATATGTATATGGTATATATTGGGGTTATTTTATAATTCTATTTTTATAATATTTCGATGATGTAGAATAATAAATAAGAAAAAAAAACATAGTTTGGAATTTTACCTCTTCTCAGACCACCTCTTTAACAAAATAAATAAATTATTCATTTAATAGATTTATGAAAAAAGATTCTATAATGAGTTAATTTAATATGGTACATGATTTGGATTGGCCTAGTCCAAAACAATTGGGTTTTGAAGGTGTGAATAATATAAGAGATGAGTGGCCTGCATAGGTGAGGTCAGTAGCACATGTGTAATTTTTAAAATAAAAAGTTTTACCAATATTTGTATACTTACAAAAGGGAAAAATGTTATATTATTAATAATTATAAATTATAATGTATTAATTAACCATAAAATATATTTTATAAATGTTTTTATGTAATTTTACGACCAATCAATTTAGTTTAACACCCTAGTAAATAATTTCTCATATTAACTATAACAATTAAATTTTACAATTTTCACTCTAAATTTAGCGAAAAAAGATTTTCAACATATTAGGTAATATAAATTATCCATATTAAAATTATGTAATACATTTTACCAAATTACATTCTCATAATTTGGAGATTTGAATTCATATTTAATCCCATAAACAAGATGAGATTGTTTGTTTTCAAATAGCAATGTTTAAAAGATTAAAAAGCCTTTATTTAAAAATTTAATATTTCATTGATTCCAATGAAAAAAAATCAATTAATATATATATATAATTACATAAGTTATACTTTAAAATCAAATTAAATTATAATTTATTTTCATAGAAAATTTAATTGAAAGGATTGTTTTTAATTAATATTCAGTATTTTTTCTATAAATCGAAAAATTAATCAATTCAAAAAAATACCCAAAATTAAATAAAAGGTAATTTTGATATGATTATTTAAAAAATTATAATTATTTTTATTAATAATAATTGTAAATTTGGTTAATATATTGTTTAAATTAAATTCACAATTATCAGTTATTCATTCTTTCAAAAAAAATACAGTTTTTTAGAAAACATTTCTTTATATTATTAATCATTCATTATTTATATATAATTAATTGATTACAATTAAATTTATTAAATTCATTTGTAAACTATAAAATTATCAAAATTTATTTAGTAATATTCATACCTTACTTCCTAATTGTGAGGATATAATAGTCAAGTTTAAATAAAAATATTTTAATAGTATATCATATTTTGTTTAGACCTAGTATTTTCTGAATCATAAGATATTGAATAGATTATATTTTATGAAAAATAAATATATATAAAAGTATCAAGTTGTTATATTATCTTAAAAATTTTATGTTTTGTTTCATATAAACTATCAAATTCAATGTTATTATTTAATATTTTTAGCCTGTTTCATTCTCCCAAGCTTGAATAAATTGTATACTCGCAACATGATATTTCTTCATTAATTAATGGTTTTATATTTGAAAATTAATTTTTTGAAAACAAATACAATAAAAATTGTAAATAAAACATTATATTGGAAAAAGATTAAAATATTTCCAATAGTAATTTAGAATACAAAATATTAGGTTTCAAAATAGGTTAACATGGTTTGGAAGTGATGATTTGGACCTAGAAGAAATGCATAATGCCCTAATAATGATGGAGTGTGATCAAGATCATTGATCACAAGAAATTGAATAATATGTTATGACCCATCCCCTAGGGCCTATATCGTGTCTACCCCAAGCCCGTCTCTCGAAGGCTAGGGGCTGGTGACTTGCATTGATGGTATCAACCTGCTGGTGGGTGGAATTTTCCTAAGTACATGTACACACACATACACCCAACCACATCACAGATCACTAAAAAGTGAAAAAAAAGTTCCAATAAAACAAAGAAGAGTGCAAATACAACTGAAAGTAATTGGGCCAGAATACGAACCCAAAAATAAACAACAAACAGTATGTAGAAAAACAAAACTATGAATGCCATTGGTAGTTAACCCCACCAGATCGTGAGACTAGTGAATCTTCTATAATCCAAAATAGTAAGTCATGTATGATCGGTCCTAATAGGACCCGCCAGGTCCTAGTCCACCAAGTCGACTGTCGTATTGTCCGTTAGTCCTATCTCCCTACGAAACCCTTTCTAAACGACAGTTGTCTTCATCAAACACAACACATGTGGGGTGTAGCCCATGTAGGGGAGAGTACCATAGTACTCACTCGTGACCTTAAAACAAAAGGTATGAACACACAAAAATTATTCAAAATAAAGCATGAAACAAAAGAAAACATACACCAAGAATATTCTAGGTTTGTAATAGTAGTATCTCTAGTCACAAATGTCTAACTCCATGTTTGTTGGAAAACCAATCCTATATCTAGTACATTGGGCCTGTAGGGGCACATAGAACCACTCCCCACTAAGGGAACATCGGGTCAAACAGAGCCACTTCCCACCTTAGCTGAACATAGGTACTCCTCATGTTGAAAAACTATGGGTCTGCTGGGTCACACAGAGCCACTCCCCCCATGGTCATGATGGGTCACACCAAGATTCTTCCCACTAACATTCAACTACTTTGTTACTCATCACTGATGAGTATCGTGGGAATGATGGGTCATACAGAGCCGCTCTACCCCATGGGCATGCCGGGTCACACAGAGCCTCTTTCCTCCTTGTCCAAACTGAGGACTTCTTCAATCGAGTACCTTGTGTCTTCCAGGTCACACATAGTCACTCGCCACTATGGGACAACTAGGTCACATAGAGCCTCTTCAAACTAGGTTGTCGTCAACGAGTCTTCAGGTCACAACCAATAGTTGGGTTCCATACATATCATGCTTGGGGGAACCTCTCCTCAAGTCATTCGACATATCTAAACATCCATGAAACACACAAAAAAGAATTAAAAAAGTTATTCCACCATGATAGTGTAAAGACCAAGAAATTTGAGGGAAAATATTTTCATAAATTATTTGGGATTTTACGAGTCTGCAGTTTATGACGGCACATGATTCTGAGGCCCGGTGTGTCCGGAA
Source organism: Viscum album (assembly GCA_963277665.1). NCBI lineage: Eukaryota > Viridiplantae > Streptophyta > Magnoliopsida > Santalales > Viscaceae > Viscum > Viscum album. Next base: position 1,902,437,834 of record OY728152.1, on the reverse strand, counting down.
TCAATTTATAAAGATTTATTCGGGTACGTTCAGAAAACGTACGTGTGGGATTTTCTATCATTTGAACTGGTGCTTGAAATTGCAATCTGAGGGAACCGATGAACTTGCAGTGCCAGTATTCAATTAAGGGGTCCTTTACCGGAGTTGTGTTTTATGTGGGTTTGAAGTGATATTTTGGAGTTTATTCCTAAATGAAATAAAAATTGTGTTGCACATAATTTTATTTCGAGTGGGTTATATCATACAAGTGGGAGGTTGTTGGTGGGTCCCACACTCACATAATCTCCCATGAGAGGATATTTGTGCGGTGGGGGCCACACGAACCCCCAACCATTCAAACCCTCAAAACCCCCCTTTTAACTCTCTTGTATTTATTATCACAACCATTCTATTTTATTAAATTTGTTAATCTACCATTGCATTAAATTCTTTGAAAACTCCACTAATTTAATATGAGGAGCCTCTCCACCTCCCTTCATTAATCATGCTAACTAAATTAATTATTACCCCTATTAATTAATTGGCACAACTCTTTTTTTTTGAATTAGTTTGAATTGGATGAAAATTCTTTAAAATTGAAGAATGCTATTAAAATTTTAGAATAACAAATATGTTTGGTGCGGAAACCTCTGGACAATATGTGGAGCTTCATTCATCCTCATAGAACATCATTCTCTCTTGGCAAAGTACACCCCAAGACACGAAGAATGACACCCTCTTCGATGAAGAACGCCATTTCCATGAAGAACGACGATGTGCCTTCCTTTAATTTATCCGTGACAAGAGAAGTGACACAACTTCCTCTATTGATGAACCACGATGTCCACAGAATCTATGTTTGTTCCCTATGATGCTATTCATTGTGACGGCATCTACCGCGACGCTCATCTTCCGCGGCTCGACGACGTGGGAAGTCAAATATCGAGGTAGGAGGATTTTCTATATTTTATATATGTGATTTATACCCTCGAGCATGGGAGTTTAATTTATTGGATGACTATTTGAACCTCTAAAGCAGTGGGTACAGACTACCAAACAAGTCTGAACACATCTCTGTATCATTCTTGATGCGCGGAGAGTGCGGCGATGATGAAATGGGACCACAACGGCGATTTGGAGACTTCTCAGTAAATTTCAGGACCCATGATGAACATAGGCGCAGATGGTGGGCGAAACAGACCACCGGATCGCGTCCGGTGGTCCCTAGAAGGCGGCAGCGGCATGCCGCATCGGCGGCGGCGCGCCTCCGGTGCAGACCATCGAGGTTGAGCTATGGCGGCGGGAGGAACCGGAAAGGCAAAGCCATTCCGGATTTGAAGTGGTGCCAACTGGCCAAACCAGTGCCCCCCGGCCGGACCAGGGCGGGCCATGCAGGCCGGGCCGCACCCAGCCATGCCAGACCCAGACCTGGGTTTGGATGACCAATTTCAGGCCGACCCGGGGTGGGTTGGGCAGGGTCGGACCGGTCCCTGACCCCCACCCCCATTTTAGGACTGTTTTCGGTTAATTGCCCATAACTTGAGCTACGGACCTCCGATCGATGCACTGTTAGTTTCGTAGGATTCCTCAGATCGAGACAATAATTTCAGTATATTACACTCAAGGTTATAGAGACGTTTGGGTATAGCCATGTTTGTTTTAACCCGTAACCAACTAGGACCTCGGAGCGAAAATGCTCATAAATTAAGGACCGAATGTCTGATTGATGTGCCATCAACTACGATGGATTTCTTTTGATTAGACAGTTCTGTTGGCATAATCCACTTTTGGTTTGGACATATTTGGAGTATGGTATGTTTGGTTTAAATTAGAAACCAACTAGATCCCTGGAACGGAAAAGCCAATAACTCTCAGACCATACCTTCGTTTGACAAACCGTCAGCAGCGTTGGTAATATTGTTGAGAAACATTTCCATTGGGTATACCCCATGGGAGTTCGGGGTATAGTTGAGATACGGTCAGGTTGGTTTGTACACAAAACCGACTGGGTCCCCAGTATTATAATGCTAATAACTCACAGACCGACCATCCGATTAATGCGTTGTCTGTTGCGTTGAGACCCCCTTGATGTGTTGGTCCATTGAAATACTTCCACCTGTGTTTTCTTGACACTTGGAGTATTGAATAGTATCTCATGGAGCAGATCCTTTCGGAGATGAGCAGATATAGTGCGGAGACCTAGTAGTTGTAGACTAGATGACTGGTTGACTGATTCGACTCAGAGTGATTCGACTAGCTTAGTGCATGGAGCACCCAGTTTGGCGGCAGGCCCATGGCGGATGGAGCACCTAGTTTTGAAGTAGACATGTGGTACTTGACAGGAGGTGTACCTCTGATGGCTATTAGGGCAGTGTGGTGGTAGACCCACAGTGGAGGAGCGCCTGGTATGGCTGCAGACCCATGGTACTCGATAGGAGGAGTACCTCAGTAGTCTAAGGTTAGTGAGTTTCACCTCAGAGTTGCGATAGGGCCACTGTACTTAACAGAGGAGGAGTTCTCCAGTAGTTGTGGTTTTGTTAATGAAAATCCTAGTTTGAGCTGAGTCAATGGACTTTGTGTTTTCCTCATGAGGAAGATGGGTTACTTGATAACATAGGTATATGTATGGGAATATACCTATGTAAAGGTTATTTGTTGAGATATTTCTTTTTGGTTTATCCTTATTGAATTTTGTAAGTCCTTGAGGGTCTCGGAGTCCCTATTGAGTATCTTTATACTCACCCCTGCACAGGCAATGCATGCACCTCTTTGTGTTGGATGCATATGATGGACTATGCTGAACAAGGAAGAGTGTACAAGGACTGGACGGTACCCGGAGTTGGACACTCGATGTGATGGCACACGGAGAAAATGGATAGACGCGGAGTGCTGAAGAGGACATCTGTACATACCCATTAGGTAGGAACCCAGAAAAAGATCTATGAGATGCTTCCATCTTCCAGATATTTGTCTTTTCAGTTTTACATTCTTTCAGTTGTAGCTGTACATTTATGTTGGGCGTGTATTCCAGCCCCTTATAATTTCAGCACATTTGTTACACTACTTTACTTAGTGTTTGCTACCGCTTGTACTCTGGTTATGTGTGTTTATGATTAATAAAGGCAATACGTTATAATTTTTTAGGGATTTACACCTTTGGTGTTGTCGCCTGCCCCTGGACTATGGAAGGCGGGCTTTGGGTAGTCACGATACGGGCCCCGGGGGATGGGTCAGGATAAATTGTTATCTGTGGAGTCAGTTCTACTGTAGAACATAGGAATATGATATTTTCTTTCAATGAAGCAATAGTGTTAAGGTTACTAAGTCTACTTTACAGTTTATGGAATCTAGTGTTGGTGCAGGTGGCTGACGTATCAATACACCAGGACCATGACTTATTATTCCCATCTTAGTGCAGGAAAACAATGATTGCGTGTGTGTTTTCAAAAGTTTTCCTTTAAATCACCTCACCAGGTATAATCTCTTAACAATGGAACATCTGTTCCTTTTTCCGGATGTCTTTGCCCAATCAGTCACCGCAGGTTCGGAGTGGGGATCGTGATGGTAGCCCACTGAGGAGTGAGGACATGGTGCAGGGCCCCATCATAGTAGAAGCACCAGCGGTAACACTATCGATTGAGCTACCATTTCCACCATCCCTAGCAGTAGAGGGTGAGCACGGCTTGAGCACGTCGCACGAGTTCTAGTGACAGAGGCCTCCCAGGTTTCAAGGAGAGAAATATTTTCAGACAGTTGTGTACTGGCTGGAGTGTGTAGCACAAGTTTTCCACACAGTTAGGACACCCGCTAAGAAGATGGTGTACCTAGCTGTTAGTCATTTTCAGGGAACAGCTGAGAGGTGGTGGATCCTGGTGCTCCACTTTTACGATGAGGTGATCCCCACCTGGGGAGACTTCGAGGGTATTTTCAGGATGATGTTTTTACCAGCAACTCTACGCTCTATGCGGGCTCAAGAGCTACTGCTCTCTCCACAAGTCTTTCTGACCGTAGTGGAGTATTCTATAGCCAGCAATAGAGAGATAACACAAAAGTACAAACAGACTAGGCCAACAGGTGGGTGACCTCACGATACAGGTTTGGTTATGTGAGGCAGAAGAAACAGAGCCAGCTATACGAGGATCAGGAAGTGCTATGTATGTGGCAGGCATGGTCACTTGGCTCGAGACTACCCGACCTGTCCAGAAGATGAGCAGCAGGCAGTAGAGGAACCTACTAGACCAAGGAAGAAGAGCTTTCCGTACAGCGGGTGGGGGATGACTCTTCGAGGTGTTTCCACCACCACCACCAGGAGGTCCACCCCGACCGCAGGGAACATGTGTATATGGGAGAGCACAGCCTCAGGTAGCTGAAGCATAAGACCATGGATTTCTGAAAGCACGTGTACAGGAGCGGGACTTGTTCCAGGCTGGGAGGCCTTTGTTCTTGGTGCTTCTTGTTTCCATGTTGTTGTTCTTTGCGGTTGTTATGTGTCTTTGTACTTTGAGTTGCAGTAATAAAAGACACTTATCTTTGTGACGTTTACTTTCCTGTCCATTTTTTATGGTTGATACAGAGAGGTTCCAGTTAAAATTGTTTCCATGACCCTCACATTCGAGATTCTTACTGGAGGAGACCCAATGAGTACACACTGATGCCAACAGTGTGACTCAACCCTTGGAGGTGAGAGTAACAATTTGATCTCTTGGTAGTCGCTTCGAGGCCTTACGATGTCATCCATGACATGGATTATACAGTTCATGTCAGGATTGACTACATTAGGAAATGAATGTGGTTCATCCATGGGATGAGATCAAATTTATCTTCTCGGAAAAGGAGAAATCTTAGCATCTCTTATAAATCATAGGTGAATAAGGGTGATGTCGAGTTCTTACAATTGGCTAGTCTCACCCATTTTTCATTGAGCGAATAGTTTACGGTTCTCTCCAACTCAATAGTCTTAGGAGTATATTATCTCTAAAAGGACATGAACCTGAGACAACGGTGATGACTTGAGTTCCACCAGGACTATGAATTTGAGATAGTCTATACTCCTAGGAAGGGAAATGATGTAGCAGATGCTCTCAGTAGGAGATTGGACATTCAGTTGCTTAGAGAGGCGAGACAGTAACTGGCCACGTTACTGATATACTTTGTGGATCATGATGATGTCAGCACATGTAGAACCAGAGATGTTTTAGGCTATAACGGAGAAGGTCTAGATCATCCCAGAGCAGATGAAGACTACACAGAGTACACAAAAGACTTCTGATGATAGGAGACGGAGACCACTGGAGTTCGAGTGTGGCGACCACGTCTTTCTATGGGTCTCACCTCGATGAGGTCTACGAAGATTTTTTTGGGGAGGCAAGTTATCTTCGCATTTCATTATTCCTTTCCAGGTCCTCACCAGAGTAGGCGAGGTGGCTTACCGCCTGGCCCTTCCACCTCAGTTGCACCGGGTGCATGGCATATTTCACGTATCATAGCTAAGGATATGTGTGCATGACCTGCCCCACATCATAAACCATTGGGAGACGGACATCTATGATCGAGAAACTTTTACGGAGGTCCAGGTGGTGATTGAGGATCGACAGGAGTGGGTCCTATGTGGATGGTTTATATCTCTGGTGTGTGTTCGATGGAAGCACCGGATCCTCCAGGAGAGCACATGGGAGCAGGAGGCTCTTATAGGTGCTTTGTAACATATTTTGTTTCCCTAGTGTATGTTTTAGCTTTATAGGGACATAAATCCAAGAGGTGTGAGTAATGAAAATACCTTGAAATTTCAGGGAAATTTTATTCTAAAATTTTATAGGATTTTACGAGTCTGTAGTTTCTGACGGTGTCTGATTCCAAGGCCCGGTGTGCATGGAATCAATTTCTGAAATTTTGTTAGGGTATGTTTAGTAAACATACGTGTGGGGTATTCAATCATTTAAACCAGTGCTCGGAAATGAAATATGAGGGCACCACTGAACTCACAACGCCGATATTCGCTTAAGGGGACCTTTATCGTAGTTGTGTTTTATACAGGTTTGAAATTATATTTTGGTGTTTAATCATAAATTAAATAAAAAATGTGTTGCACACAATTTTATTTTGAGTTGGTTATATAATACAAGAAGGAGGTTGTTGGTGGGGCCCACACCTACATAACCTCCCATGGGAAGATATTTGTGAGGTGGGGCCCACACGAACACCCAACCTTTCAACACCCTCGAAACCCCCCTTTTAACCCCCTTGTATTTATTATGACAACAATTATCTTTTATTTAGTTTGTTAATCTCCCCTTGCATTTAATTCATTGACAACTCCCTTAACTTAATATTAGGAGCCTCTCCACCTCCCTCTCATTATGTTTGCCAACTCAATTAATTAATATCCCTATTAATTAATTGGCACAACTCTTCTTTTTGAATTATTTTGAATTGGTTAGAAAATATATAAAATTTATGAATTCTATTAAAATATTTTCATAGAAAATATGTTGGTGGGGGAACCTCTGGAAAAATTTTGGAGCTTCGTTCTTCTTTATAGAAAATCATTCTCATTCGACAAAGAACACTCTACGTCACGAAGAATGATGCCCACTTCGACAAAGAACACCATTTCCACAAAGAATGATGAAGTTCCATCCTTTCGTTTCTTCGCAACAAGAGAGGAGATGCCACTTCCTCTTCCGACGCACCCCAACAACCATGGAATCGACATTCGTTCTCTGTGAAGCCATTCTTCACGATTCCATCTACTTCGATGCTCATCTTCCATGGCTTGACGACGTGTGACATCAATTATCGAGGTAGGGGGATTTTGTATATTTTATATATGTGATTTAAACTCTCGAGCATAGGTATTTAATTGATTGGATGATTATTTGAACCACTAACGTTGTGGGTATGGACTAACGAACAAGTCCGGACCCATCACCATATCGATCTTGACGCGTGGAATTCATGGAGATGACAAAACGAGAATGCAACGACGATTTCGTGCTATCGTAGTAATGTTCGGGACCTGAGATGAACATAGGCAGAGATGGTGGAAAAAACAGACCACTAGAGCGCGTCCGGTGTTTTACAGAAGGCGGCAGCGCTGGTGTCCAAGGGTGGGGGTGCACCGCCAGAGCTGACCGCCGCGGCCGAGCCGCGGCGGTGGCAGGTACCAGAACTGCAAATTCATTTTGGATTTGAAGATGCGCCAGCTGGCCGAACCACCGCCCCCCTAGCCAGGTCGGGGTGGGCCACGCGGGCCTGGCCGTGCCCATCCGGGCCGGACCTAGATTCGGATCGTGTCGACCTAGTTTGGGCTGACCCAGGGTGGGTTGGGCCGGGTCGGACCGGGCCGAGACCCCACTTATTCGGATTGTTTTCAGTTAATTACCCATAACATGAGATACAAACCTCCGATCGACGCACCGTCAGTTGCGTAGGATTCCTTGGAATGAGGCGGTCCTTTAGGTATATTTAACTCAAGGTTTTGGAGAATTTTGGGAATGGTAATGTTGGTTCAAACCCAAAACCAACCGGGCACATGGAGAGGAAATGATCATAACATAAATACCAGACATCCGATTGACGTTCCTTCAACTATGTTGGATTAATTTAGATGTGAAAGATCTTTTGCCATAATCCACATGTGGTTTGTACTCAGTTGGTGTACGGTTGGATCAGTTTATCTTAGAAACCAACCGGGTCCCCAGAATGGAAAAGCCAATAACTCTTAGACCGGACGTTCGTTTGACGAACCGTCAGTGGCATTGGTAATCTCATTGAGAAATAGTTCCTTTGAGTTTAACCCATGGGAGTTCATGGAATATTTGAGATAAGGAGATGTTGGTTCATACATGAAACCAACAGGGGCCCCAGGACTAAAATGCCAATAACTCACAGACCGGGCGTCCTATTGATGCACCATCTATTGCATTGAGACCACCTTGACATGGAGGTCCTTTGAGATACTTACACCTGAATTTTTAGGACACTTGGATTGTCGACCAGTATCTCATGGAGCGGATCCTTTCGGAGACGATCAGACAGAGTGCAGAGACCTAATAGATGTAAACCTGACAACTCCTTGACCGATTCTTTTTTTGAGTGATTCGACAAGCCCAGTGGGCTGAGCGCCTAGTTTGGCGGAAGATCCATGGCGGATGGAGTGCCTGGTTTAGCAACAGACCCACGATACTTGATAGGGGAGTACCTCTGAAGGCTATCATTGGGAGAACCCGATTTGGCGGAAGATCCACAGTGGAGGAGCGCTCGGTTTGGCAGCAGACCCGTGATACTCGACAGGAGGAGTACCTCAGCAGTCTAAGGTTAGCGAGTAGCACATCAGATTTGCAACAGGGCCACTATACTCAATATAGGCGGAGTTCTCCATCAGTTGGGGTTTTGTTAATGAATATCCTGGTTTGAGCTGAGTCAATGACCTTTGGGTTTTCTTCATGATTGAGATGAGTTACTTGATAACATAGGTATATATATGAGAATATACCTAAGTAAAAGTTATCTTTTGATATCTTTATTTGTGTTTTATCCTTGTTAGACATAGTGAGAACTTGAGGGTCTCATGGTCCTTACTGAGTATCGTTATACACACCCCTGCACGGGCAATGCCTGCACCTCGTTGTGTTAGATGCAGACGACGAATAGTGCTGGCCGAGGTAGAGTGTATGAGGACTGGATTTTACCCAGAAGGGGACAGTCGGTATGATGGCACACAGAGTGGACCGATAGATGTGGAGTGTTGAGGAGGACATAGGTACCTACCCTTTAGGTAGGAACCTAGAGGACGATCCAGGTGCTGCATCTAACTTCCAGTTATTTGTCTTTTCAGTTCTACTTTATTTCAGTTGTAGCTGTACCTTTCTGTTGGTCCTGTATTTCAGCACCTTGTACTTTTAGAACATTTCTAATACTACTTTACATTATGTTTTCTTCCTCTTTGTACTTTGGTTATGTGTGTTTATATTTTATAAAGGCAATTCCTTCCCATTTTTTAGGGATTTACGCCTTTGGTGCTAGTCGCCAGCCCCTAACCTATAGAAGGCGGGTTTGGGGTTGTAATGATACGGGCCCCAGGGGATGGTTCATGATAGATAGGGTCCCAAAACCACAAACATCCCGTCAAATTGACACATGGATTTCATGATATGAGTTTTTTTAACTAGGGGACTGGAATCAATGGGGCTCGGTTCGACCCAGCTGGACTAACCTGACCAATTCGGCCTTGGGGTTCCAACTACCCCGGTTCATTCTGACATACCCAACCTGACTTGGTGTGGTGTTAGGTTGTCCTGGCATGGCTTGGCTAGTTTTCTATGTCCAATAGGACTCACTGAACCCAACTTGATTGGCTGAGGGTCTAGCCCGCTAGGTCACCCGACAACCGAGTCTAGTCAGGCTCAGCCCGAAGGGGAATGGGTCTGGCCCGCCAGTGTGGTTCATACCTGCTGGGGGCTCGGCTCACTACCATGAGGACTAGCCATGCGACACCTCTATTGTAATCCCATAGGATGTGAAATCCATCCTCGTCCCCTCTAGTTCGAACGAAGCCTCCAAGTGTAGGCTACACCTACTATGAGGCACCCTCCTGGCACCGCGTCCGACTACTACAATGGCCAATGGGCCGCGAATCCTCCATCATGCCAGGAGAACCAGATGCTAGACACTCATCAAAATGGTTCCAACCTGGAATCATATCCCCCAGTATGCCACCACGTCTGAATAGTCGTGGCCTCCCTGTCAATGCAGCCTACCAGTGTGGGTCGCCATCTCCACATAGCCAGCGAGGCTGGCCACCGCCGCTACAGCCTACCCCAGCATGCTAGCAGAATCTTTGATGGGCCATAAAACGTGCTCTAGTTGTCAATTCCTCATGCTACTTGCACCTACAGTCTCAGAGAGAGGATGTCTTTACCTTGAAGACTTCGAACCGACCTTGTCGTCACTTGAAAATGTTGCAACCAAGAACAAATGAGTAGAAGCTCGCGGTCCATGTTAAGGTCACCCCGGACCCTCCATGTTAGAGTTTTTAACAAGGAGGAGGCTCTGAGAGGTTTTCATTCAATCATTCATGCAAATTATTAATCTCAAATAATCACCCCAAAAGAAAATTCTCCATCCCTTTAAAACGTACACTCTTAGGATCATCATGTTCCTGGGTTGATCTGTGTTTGTCATTTTTCAGAATAGAAATGGGGAAGAACATTTAAAATTAAAAACCCCTACATATTTTACGTTTGTTTGCATGTGTTCTAACTCGAGGGGTTAAGAAGTCAGAATCACTTCTCGACACTGATCTTCAAAAGGTGTGATGAAGAATAAGATATTTCCCCATCATTCTATATTTTTCACTAGGGTGGAAGTTTGTTCGAGTTTCGCTAGAGAATCCCCAAAATTGATCTTCAAAATTTCCCCTGCTCATCAAAATACAAATGAGAGCACATTGCAGCATTCTTACTATCATGCAACAAAACATCTTTATGCTGTTTTATTTACGAAACAACATCGTTTTTAAGCCTCATTAAAGCATCATTACCCTACGAGTTTAAAAATTCATTAATGAGCCTCATTGATACACATCATCTCCACCCTATTTTCACTTCGTATCATCACCATTCTCCACTCAAATGTTAGAATGAAAATGAAATAATTATTTTATATTATTTTATTATATTTATCAAAAAGTTTAAAAATATATTTTTCACTTGTCCCTTTACGATCAATGTTAATTAATTTCAAGGTGAATTATAATATTCTAAATTCATCGGTGCCATCATATTTTCAATCTAAGAGATGGTTCAAAAGATATAAAATCTTGTGTGCACATTTACTTAATGCACCTTTAAAACAGTTTAGAAATCATAAATAGCCATCCTTGACATGTGCCAGTCAAGGTTAGGCTCTGGATAAGGGAATCATGCCCCCACGAATCAAATGGTACTCTCAAATATTCAATATGATTAACCATTTATTTGTTAAAGGATTTAACAATTAAATAATTGTTACATAATTATATTATTTACGACCAAAAACAATCATCCATTGTTGTCCACAATGGCGAATGTTAGGCTTTTTCTAAGGAAAAAATACCCTCACAAGTTTAACGGTGGTCATAGATTTTTAATCTGATTTACTGTTCATGAGTTATAATCTTTTGAAATTTAAAATAGTTTTATTTAATAATATTATTTACAGAAATTAAGACACATTACATTCTCCACAACTTATGGATTTACATCCCCGGATTCCAAAACAATGGAAAACAATCAAATGGGGGTAATGGGTATGAAACTAAGCCTCCTGATCCCTTGGGATCTCCTAGAGATTCTCGTGCTACCACTAAATGGGCACTAGAAGAATCAACCATCCTTAATGGACATGCTCCGACCAGTCCTCTATCTCCACGGAGAACTACGTAAATTTTACCCCATCTCCAATTCCCAGCTTTCTACAGTCGATGAAGTAGGATGGATCATGCACATACCTCTTTAGCAACGACATGTCAAAAACATAGTGCACCTGTTGCATATGTGGGAGAAGATCTAGGAGATATTCCACATCACAAACTATAATCAGAAACTGAAATGTTCTGATGAACCTCAGTGATAGCTTACAACTCTGGCGAAATCTCCATCGGGGTGAGACCCAATGGAAAACATGGTCTCTCTCCACAAACTCTAAGGGCTTTCATCTCATATTGGTATAAGACATATATATACTCTGTGCAGTCCTGATCCACTCTTGGATGATCCAAAAAAATTCAGTGGTAGCCCGTACATGGCCTCAAATAGTGTCATGTCGATGGTGGAGTGATAGATATTTCTATATGAAAACTCCACAAATGGTAGGTGGTCCCCCAAACTGTATCCTAAATCAAGGACACAAGCATGAAGCTTGTCCACTAAGGTCTGTACGATCCTCTTTGCATGGCCATCTATCTGGGGGTAAAAGATGTCCTCAAACGTACTGGATTATATTTCTTGTCTTTCACTTACTGACAAGTGATGCATCATGAAACGAACTACGCCACTGCTACCTTTGTCCCCGACAACCAGTACTGATGTCGGAGGTCCTGGAACATCTTCCCCACACCTGGATGTACTGCCCAGGTGGATGTATCTGATTTCCTCAACACCTCCTCTCGTAATATCACTGGTACGATGGTGCGTCCTCTGAAAAGTGATGGCGTGCTCCCCACCTATCGAAAATACCTTAGGAGCCTTCCATGAGGATATTTCAGAATATCAGGCCTCAGATTCAACTTCCCAAGATGTGCCTTTCGAACTCATTGAAGGTGTAGTTGAGTGAAATTCGTATACTGTAGGAAAGATATTCAATCACTGTCCATGAATGATATTGGAATCATAGCTAGCAGCTCCATTACCTCACCACGAATATGTAAACCTGACCTCCTGTTGAATGGGTCTTCCACTAACTTCCCATTTCCAAGAGTATAGACTGTTTCCATGTCATAGTCCTAGTGGAACTCAAACCATCACCATTGTCTCAATTGATGAAATTCCAATGGGCTCATTTATATCAACATAAAAGGCTACCCCATTTAACTGATTGATTTTCCCATAGACCCTTTAGTGTTGGGTACATGTTCACCATAACAACTTGGTTATTGTTTGGGTAATCCACATATAACCTGGAACACTGAGTCTTACTAAGTCGTTCATCAACAATTCCACCAACTGTACTCTCAACTCCTGAATCTCTACAAGATCCATCCGATATACATGTATAGATATTGGTTCCATCCTTGGTTATATGTAAATGCGTAATCCTCTCTCCTTGTGGGGAGGTAATCTAGGAAATATATTTTGAAAGGATGTTCCCGCACTCTACCACTACTTTTGGGAACTGAAAACCCAAAACACCTACTACAATGAGGGACACGCTGGCCGAATCAAGAGTGATCAACTACACCCTCCTAGGCATGAGTTTTTCAGATGCTACATTGGATTCCATTTTCATCAACCAAGGAAAACACCTTTCCAACACTGTAGATATACCACATCTATTTTCCGAAAACACCCATCTGAGCAAGAAATGTGGATGACCAGTCTATACCAAAACTAATGTGGTAAGCCCTCAATGCTTCCACCAAGGGTTTCCAACAGAAAATCTTGCCTCCAAGGTCAAATCACACCATCTTCATAAGTGTGATTATCGATTATACTCTTATTGGTATCTCCAGATGTAAGTTTCATGTAAATGGTTTATCCATAAACTATTGGTATTGAACAAGATTTGGGACATGAAGGAATTATTAATACCTATCTCAATTAATATGGAAGCTAGTTGTAGATACAAACCATACCATGAATCATTATTAAATTCCATGGTTTAGACTCCTTGGGACATACATCTACTCTCTTATCTTGTTCTCTAGCTCCCTGACCATGGTGGGTACCACATTGGTGTTGTTTTTGTAACATGCCGAAATGTATACCACCTTCTACTACTCTCATAGATCCTCTTCCATGTTTGAGGCCCAACAGATTTATCTGTCCCTATCACTTCCCCATTCCAAAACATTTTACACATCCAAGCCTCTAATACTGATATAAGTTTCCTTTATTCCCACTACTGACACTCATTTACTTTATCAACTCATAAAAAAACGTTAAACCACAAAATGTTCACTCTAGTACACTATCCTATGTGGGAATTTACAGAGGGATAGGTTGGCTCAAATATCCCTAAACACATCTTGCTCAGAGTTCCAAGCCCTGAAGCACTAGTTGTATCATATTAATCAAGCACCTGTAATGATTAGTACACCTCGATGAGTAATCATCTATCAAAGTGTCATTATGAAGATATTTTAGAAGATCCTGGGAACACATAAACCATAACATTTATAGAAAGAGACCCCTTCTCTGAGGAAGGATCTCAAAGCCTGTCCACAGAAAAGTCACATCATCAAAAGGTTAGAGTAATGTAAGCCTTATCATCACCCTGTTGAGCCACATAGAAGGCTCACTACCAGGTACGCTATCTGATCGTATGGTGACATGACTATAAGGAAACTTGGTCCCCATCTCAATCATGTCCTTTTCCACCTATGAGTCAGGATCACCTCAGATACTGAAGGGTATCTATCACTGAAACTTATGTAAGTCACCAATATTACATGTTTCCTCTTCCGGTAGCTCCTGTAGTAACTTATGTCCAATAGGAAATGGTATAGCTAGGTCACCACCTGAAGGTACCATCTCAGTCTATAGTCCTTGTAATAAAGAATCATCACTATGTGGACCATCCTCATGGTCACAAATTGTATTCTTAGATAGCTAACTCATGAAAGAATCTTGAAAGATAATAAAGATGAACCATTGTCAATAAGTTATACCTGGTTAGAAGTCTCAAAAGAGATCAACAGAAAAACATACTCAAAAGACATGCAACAAGTGTTTTGTGTACCATGATGGGAAATAGAACACAAGGTCCTAATGTATGGATACATCTGCCGCCACAACAACACTGGACTCCCTGGCCTGAAATCCAAACTCAAGAGACTTAAAACAATTTTCCCCATTGAATATATAGAATCATAGTTAATCTGGTAGATCCAACCTCTCTTTGATACAACTTTGTCAGGACATGTCCCCTGTGGCCTATGTCGTGACTACCCCAAGCCCCCATCCCGAAGGCAGAGGCTGGCGAATAGCCCCGAAGGCATCAACAATCATATGGGAGGAAATGTTCTAAGTACCTACACATACACACACACACACCCATCTACATCCCAACACACTATAATGGAAACAAATGTACCACTAAAACAAATTTTATTTTAAATACAATTGGAAGTAATTGGGACAGAATTCAAACCCAACAACGAACTAAAAATAGAATGTACAAAAAAGAAACTATAATGGCCATCTCCAGTAAACCCCACATGACAATCAGTGTAGTGAAGCTAATGGAATCCAAATTAGTACTTTCTATCCTCCTTGTCCTACTGGGCCCTGAATGGTCCTAGTCCACCATGTCCACCATCATAGTGTATGTCAGCCCCATCTCCCTGAGCACCCCGATCAAAATGTCGGTCGTCTACACCATACATAACATGTGCGGGCGAAGCCCATGCTGGGGTGAGTAATATATTACTCAATAGGGACCCCAAAACCAATGGTACGAACACACATCAGTTCCTCAAAATAAAGCACTAAACAAAAATTACATCAAACAAGGTATATTCTAGGGTAGTAACAGTAGCATCATCAGTTACAAACATTGAATGCATCGAATGTTAGATAACTCCTTCTCTATCAAGTACAATTGGTATACTAGGTCACATAGAGACGCTCCCACCTATGGGCCTACCTAGTCACATAGAGCTGCTTCCCACCTTGGTCAAACTGAGATACTCCTCCTCTCGAGTACCGTGGGTCTGCCAAGTCACAAAGAGCTACTCCTCACTATGGGCCTACTGGGTCACATAGAACAACTTCACACTAGCCTAGAATAGTTAGGGTACTCATCCCTAATGAGTACCATGGGTATGTTGTGTCACAAAGAGTTTCCCCACACCATGGGCATGTCGGGTCAGACAGATACTCTTCCCACTATTGTTGAACTAAGATACTCCTCCTAATGAGTATTGTGTGCATATAGGGTCACACAGAGCTTCTCCCCACCATGGTCATGCAGGGTCACATAGAGCTTCTTCTCAATGGGTTGTCGTCGAACAATCTTCATTTATCACCCAACTGTAGGGTTTCATAAGTAGTGTGTTTGGGATAACCATTCCCATAGACATTCGTTTCACCTCAACATCCATGAAATTCACCACAAAGCATGCCATAAGATCTCTATTCTCAAGAAGGTACCAATACCACAAACGGCATGTCAATCAGATGCGAGGTTAACCAGATAACACCTTTTCAGTAACTAGGGGTCTAGTAGTGATGGGGCCTGGTCCGACACAGTCGGACAGACCCAAGCAACCTAGCCCAGGGGTTCCCTGAACCTCGGTTCATTCTGACAGACCCGACCTGACCAAGTGTGGGTTGGGGTCGGTATAGTCTTTCCTGAGCAGTTGTCTAGGCTCAATATGCTTCGCTAGACCCGGCCTGATTAGTAGAGGGTCCAACACGCCTGGTTTCCCGGCGACGCGGTCTAGTCCGGCCCGGTCAGTCAGCAAGGGTTCGGCCTGCCAACATGGGTCCAGCCCACTGGGGGCTCGGCTTGTAAACATGGGGACGAGCTGCACGATGCAGCTGAAGTGATTCCCTAGGATGCAGTATCTAGACACATCCCCTCTGGTCTGAAAGTGGCCAGCATAGGTGTGCCGCACAACCAATGTGGATCCCTTCTGGCACTACTTCAGACTCCTTCTGTGCCAGATATTCCGCAGCACCTCTGGCCTGCCTGGTTACCTGGACGCAAGCCACCCCTCCTCGTGGCACACATGTGGTGTCATGTCCTTCCGTGTGACACCAAAAAAGATGAGTTGTGGCCTCTCCGTCAACGCATCTCGTTGCCTCCATGCAGTAGCTGAGGCCGAGAGCTGCTATTGCAGCAAGCACCCGCTCACTGATAAAATCATTTATGGGCCACCAGATGTGCTTTAGTGGTCTATTCCTTTTTCTGGTTGCACAAATGGTCTCTGGGCGAGGATTTCATTACTATGAAGTCTTCGAACTGGACTTATTGTTGATTTAATAATGTGGCCACCATGAAAACATGAGCATAGTTGATCGACCCATTTTCGTGTTGTCATGAGCCCTCTATGTTAGAGGTTTTAACAAGGGGAATGCTCGGGGATGTTTTCATTCCGTCATTCATGCAATGGTTTAATCCTAAATTATCAATCAAAATGAAATGTCTCCATCCTGTTAAAATGAAAAATCCACAGATCAACCTATTTATTGGATGATCTGTGTTCATTGTTTTTCATAAAAAATAGGGATGAACTATTAATATTTAAAACCCCAACCTCTTTGATGTTCATTTCCACACATTATTCCTCATGGGGTTAAGACTACGGTGTCAATTCTCTACTGAGCTCTTCGAAAGGTGTGACAAAGAAGATGAAGTTCTATCAGGGTTATTCATTCTTTGATGGCGTGGAAGTCCATCAGAGGGTCTTCAAAAAATCCTTTAAATTATTAATCCATATTTCTCCAGTGCGTCACACTATAAATTGGGGCACATCGCATCATTCAAATTAGGATGTGACATTGAACCATTACTCTATTTTATTTAAGAAAGGTCATATCTATTATGCATCATTAATTCATCATTACACTACAAGTTTAACGAGCCATTAATGATCTTAATTGATGCGCATCATCGCCACAAAATCTCCACCATGCAGTGTGGTCAACCTCCACTCAAGAGTTAGAAAGAAAAAAAATAATTATATTAAATTATTTTTTTTAATCCAAAATTCTGAAAAAATATCTATTCCACTCTGTCCTTTCCAACTGATGTTATGTCATTTCTAGGTGAATCCCTACATTCTGAATTATAGGGTTCCCTCATATTTGTGATCCTAGTGACAGTTCAAATGATAGATTGTCCCGCTTGAATGTTTATTAAAGATACCTAAAAAAAGTTCAAAATTTATTAACAATCATGCTCAACCGGCACCGGTCGAGGTTAGGCTTCTCCTAAAGGAAACGGGCCCCCACGAATCCAACGGTTCTCTCGTATTTTCAATCCGAGTTACTATTAAGATGTTAAAGGATTTAACAATAAAATATTCATTTCATAATTATTTTATTTACAACCAAAAACAAACTTCCCTTGTTAGCCTATGTTGGACAATGTTAGGGTCTGCCTAAGAAAAGAATACCCACAGGAGTTTAGTAGTGGTCCTATATTTTTAAATCAGAGTCACTGTTCATGAGTTATAAGCATTTAGAAAATAAAATAATTTTATACAATAATTTTATTTTCGATTATGCCTTTTTGAGTTTCCTAACTAGATGATTGTGTTGACTAAAATAATTTCATGCCTAGGGTAAATCATCTATTTTGAACACAATGTTGCCCTCTAATTTATGATCTGGGTACCTGTTTAAGAGTTATTCATCTTTTTCTGGAAAACAACACATGCACGCTATTTAATGCATTACATTTTTGAACTGATCATCTTGATCACTCTGGGCCTTGGACATATGTGTTGTCAAATTAAGCGTTCTTGAAATAATTCCAAATATAAAAACTATATAGAAAATCTATGAAATTATAGATATTATGACAATTAACAACCAAAAAACCGTAAACCATATGTGTTTGAAAAATTTTATTGATATCATTATAAATGATGGTAATAAGATGACATATTTTTTCAATATTTTTTCATAATGATGATAAATTTAAATGATAAGATATTCTTACTTGTTTTCATTACATTAAATATGCACAATCTCACCCATTGTTTTTACATTGATCAATTTTTACATTAACTCTTACATTAAAATTTTAAGATGAATATTTATGCCTAAGAACTAACAGATCATATGTTCTAGAATATAATGGTAAATCATTCATTGCTTCATGAGTTATTAGTATGAAAAAAATGTAACCACATGTTATCCAATAGGAAAAATCATTATATGGTAATGTAATATATTATTCTATAATACCTCACCCAAATCTCAACTAAATCCTTTTAATAAATTAATAACCTTATGACCCTTCCCAAATATTCTGATTCAAAGAATTACAAATAATGATACAAAATTAATAAAATAAACTTATCATTAATCCACCATAAAACACTATGTTTCTATAAATCATCACATACCAAACATTGGAATACCATCACCAAATATTTGATTAAAACATCGAAATAACCTAAATTTCAATAAAACACTATTGAATATTATATTATTCCTTATTCCTTAAATAAAACATATATTGTTGTATATATTCCAAAAATTCAGAAGTTTTTTAAACTATATCAATTATAGTATAAACCACTTTTTCAAAAAATCATTAATCAGTTTAGAGGTATTCAATACAATCCTATTGACTTAATGAACATCATTCATCATTTTATCCCAATATCATTATCTCACCCTTCGGAACATATCATGTGTTTTACCATATGGTTAACAATCCATTGAATAATTTTTCATTATCATTGTTACAATTCAACATATGACTTAAAATCCTTAATTATAAAGTAACACAATTCAATACGTATACATTTCATAATTCTTATAAATAGATTATCTTTGATAATGTTTTCAAATAAAAAATTTATTTATTCCAAAAAAAATTAGGCTAATTATTCAAGATCATTTTTGGTAAAATAATAATATTTACCCTACTCTATTATCATCAAGAGGTATATTACATTAATACATTGAGTATTCAATTTTTTTATATCACCCTATTATTATAGTTAAAGAATAAAACATTGGAAATTAATTTTATTCCCTTAAAATCATGAGAATGGAGACCTTTTTCTCCAAACATGATGCAAAACCTAATTCCTTTTAATAACGAATAAGGGTGTTTCTTTCCCAAATTATCATATGTGGGAAATAATTCTTTGCCTTCTTCCCTTTACCCTCTTTTTATCTTCCATATTCTTATTTTTATTCTTACTATAAAATACATAATAAATTGATAACTCTTTCATTATATTATTAGCACATGATATGATGTCCTCATTGGATGAAAATAATTGGTAGACTAGTTCCCTAATATGGTTAGGTTTAAACCCATCAACTAAATGGCAAGTCAATATCATTGTATTTTGTACATTGCCTAAAACAGGCCTTAAAACCCTAAAAATATAGCTTCATGATTCACGATATTTTAATCTTATTTTGGTAATATAATAAATAACAATATTTCCATATTATCTCATTACCCATAAGTAAAATATATTTCCATGAAGTGTATCATGAAATCCTTTCACTCCATTATCTTAATTTTCTCCTCATCCTTTGTGTTCTGCATTAATGACCACCATTGAACAGTATATCCTAAGAGAATATAATGTTTAATGACAAATTTCTCCACTTCACTAATTTTTTGTGTTATAAATATCTTCTCTTTGGAATTTTGAAACACACCTAAATGATGAAGTAAGAACCTAATATTCGATAGCATGCATGAAACATGACACAAAGCACGAAAGTGGATATTATACCCATATAATTTAATATATATTTAATTTTTTAAAATAGATTTTATATTGTATGTATTTTTTAACACACTCAACACTGTGTTACCATACATTATATAAAAGAGTTATATTCTTCAAATGCTTACATTACATGAAAGACCAAGTATTAACCGAACAATAATATATTATCAAAATATTATTATTTAATATAAAAAGGTATACCCTAAAAATTAAATTATTTGTTATAAATATAATTAAATCAATTATGAACATATATGAGTTTTGATAATATAAAATTAATTAATAGGATAACAATTATTTTGAAATTATAAAGAAAAATAATTGACTGTGAATGAAATATTATTATTTTATACTCCAAAATGTATTTTGTCTTAATAAAATAAATAAATTATATTAATTGAATTATATTAATTAATATATATAATTTATATATTCAATCAATTATTTTTTATAATCATATAATAGATTCAATAGACATAAGATAAAAATAGGCTCAATAATAGACATAAAAACCTATATTTCAATTAATGAAATTTTAAAACCTTTTAATGGATAATTCTATTTAAATACAATTTTTGATTCTACAATAAATTTAATATGTAAATGTAAACATATTTTTTTAGAATGTACACTTAAATATTATCTTAGTCTAAATTTGTGGTATTTTTCTATGATGTTTCAATTTTTTAATGAATAAGGAAAAATACTCAAATTTAAACCAAACCGTTTTTTCATCTAATTTATTTATAATTATCTTTTATAATTTTATTTATTTTTAAAAATTAATTAGACTTTATTTTAATGAATTAATCCAAATTTTTTAAATTGATTATATTTCAATTTGAAATTGACTATAGAAACATGACAAACATTATGACATTTTAACTATAACAATATGTATTTATGCCCCATTAGGGGATTAATTTTAATTTAATTTCTCCCATATCATTGATTGAAATTTGAAAAAATGGATTAAATCATATGAATAAGAATATATTATAATATTTAATATGATCAAATTGTTTTTTTAAAAAATATTATTGAATGTAATTAATAATAATTAAAATGATTGTGGTTAAATTAATCTTAATAAGGGACTAAACCATATGCTTAAGGCGCAAAACAAACTATAAACTTGTCTAGAATCCATTTTATGGCCATATATAGACACCATAGTACATTATAAAGACATTTTATCATTATTAATGCAATATAAATAGAACAAAATGGATGTGGTTCCATTATTTTAAAATTTTACTAGGATGAAACCCCTCCTCCTATATAAATTTCCTCTATCAAATCCAATTCCTCACACCTAAAAAGTTACTTAGGTTTTGAAAAACTATACCAAATTAACTCCCCAAAAAAAAAATTCCACCTTGTAGCCTCACATTTGGGAAAAATCAATCCATTGAATCATTTTGTTACAAACCAAAGAGAGTTACCTGATTAAGATGTAACATCTTTCCTAGAGCACTTTAATTTTAACTCCATTATCCACTCCCTAAATACTAATTATTTCATGAAAATATATGAAAAAAATTATCTCCAATATACTAGGATTTATTTATGTTAAGAGTATAACCAGTACTAACACACACATCCTTATAATAGGTAATAATCACAATTTTTATGTTGGCAGAGGACTACAGGCTCACTAAACAATGATTGTTCAATTTTCCATTACCGACTCTCATGGTGTCCATATTTATAGAAACAATTTTTATATATGTTATATATAATATTTATTATTTATATAATATTATTTTATTATTTTACAACACATATCCATATACTTTCCATTCTTAATAAAAATGATAACATCACTTGTGGAAGTACGGAATACCTCCCCCTCGGAGCGATGAGATTCGTTCATTCTATATGTAGAACATATTAATTTTAATTTTAAGAAAAAATATTAACATATATGACTTATATATCCTATTGTAATTACAATATGTATCATTTACTCTTCTTCCTTTTAATACGAAAACGATATGGATTTCGTGTTTATGCGTACGTACACACTATAGTATCCGTAAACGGTGCATTTAATTTTCTATCTCCAAACATTTTAGATTATTGTAAATACATATTTACTGAATATATATGATAATTAAATCATGTTTTAAATTATATATATGATGAAATAATGATCTATGTAATAAAAACAACAAGTAACAAATAAAAAACATAGTTGAAAAAACTAAAAAATTGACACCCAAAATAGTGAAAATAATAAAAGATTGCGAGCAAACAGGTAATAATAAATTATAATAAGATGATATATGATATTATAAGCATTATTATTATTATTTAAAAAGTTCGTAAAATATTATATACCACTGTACATGAGTATAAATTCCACATAATAAAAGTAAATCTAAGGTAAGGTAATTTCATCTCAATTTAAATTCCATCGAGTCATATTTGTTTTAATGTGCCAATTCACATTTATTTATTGTATATAAATAAATTTAATGCTTATATCATAAATATCCTTATTCATATGATTTTAGAATTACATTTCATGTCATAAATATTTTGAGATAATAAATCAAAATTTTCAATGTTGAATGAGACACTTTGGGATATTTAAATATTATTCTCCTCAAGAATGTTCTTAATGATTAAATTTGCAATCTCACTTCCTTTTGTGATTTTTAACTTTATATTGAAAAAATAAATTTATTTTTATGATTTTTATTTTAATATTTAAATAAATTTAAATAATCTCATACAATGGATATTAGTATTTCATAAATATTATGAAATTTTTTATAAGGTATTTACATAGAAATTTATTTGATTAATCTGAGAATTATTGATAAATAATTTTTTCTCATTAAATACATTTATTTGATAAGGAATATTATTTTTATTATTTTTCAATATTAAGAATTACTTGAAATATAAATAATGTGTGGGGACCCGACATTTTATATCCCATTGATGCATCGATAGATTCTATGGAGGAAAATAAGTTGGCCAAATTAAACAATTTTCTATCTGTTGTTTTAAACTACATTGTGAAAGGTCTTGAAGGTATTGGTTTTCATGTTCTTAATACATGAAATACATTACTAAATCCTTACCCTTATTTATTTTTAGTTACTATTCATCGACAAGATTTCATGTTTCTATATCTATAGATACATTTCATTTTCAGTTCATTTCTAGAATTGATTGTGTTTCATTTTCATATATTTCCATATTGATCATGCCTTATTTAGTTATTTAATTTGAATTTTTTTTTTTATTTTTTCACCTTTCCACGATAATTTATTCATATTTATTAATAATTTCTTCAACATTACTTACACATACAATGAATTTGAGCACACCATTATTATGTCTCATTCCCAAGGTTTTGAAGGGGATTCTTTGATTGAGATTCAAGGATTATGTTCATTTGACTTCTCTAAGTATTATGTTTGTATTTTCAATTTCTCATTATATAATGTGAATAATGTATATAATTTTTCTTTCCAAGACTAATAAACATATCAATCCTTCGGGTTTTGATTACTTGTAATCATGACAATGTAATAATGTTATGCACTAGCTCGGAGATTTTGTGGTTGGGGAATTACTGTTGGTACAAAGGATGATTAGATGAAACCTAGGAAATTATATTTAGAATATTTTTATTAGTGAGAGAAACAATAAGATAGAAATTGATGATATGAATACAATAACATCCGTGAATTTTTGGTAAGGTGGATATTATGCGAGTATTCCTAGAAATACATCACTATTTGGATACTAAATGTGGATGTTGTTCTGGAACATATATACATAGGAGTAATCACTATGACAATGTATTCTAGGACTGACATCGGGTAACATAAAACAAGAAAATAGGCCATACTACACACATGGTTTAACACCTTGGTGATACACTTAGAATAGTTCACATTTTATTTACTGGCCATTTTGAAGGATTAGAAACTAATGAATTCTCCAAGGTAATCAATGTTTATGATTCTAGGATTTATAATGTATAAATTTATGTTATGTGACATACCATATTAAGTGTTATACAATTACTATAATTTTAGGAACAAAATTAGAAGAATCATTGTTTAGAAATTGAATCTAGAAGGAAGAATGGTATCAATACTCATGGCCAATTTGAGGTTTCCATGATAAGAATGTAAATGATGTTAGAATTATAAATGAACAGGTTGTCGATATATTAGGTCATCTTTGTTAGGTTATGAGAAAAAAACCATTCCTCAAGAGAGAAACTTCTCCCATGAAGATAATCTCTTATGTTGGGTCACTTTATGTAGCACAAGCCCCCATCGTTTAGTAGGAATACTAATACAATTATTTTTGAATTGTGGATTATGTCTCTTGAGAAGATATATATGGACATAGAATTAAGAGAAAAGGAAAAGGTTATATATTAGGTATATTTTATCTAAGATGCTACAGATCATTGGTGGTCTATGAACTAGAATACAATATATGAAGATGAAATTAAACCCATGGAATGGATAAATTTTTACGAAACAGACATCAATAAATAATTCCTACATGATCAAAATTTTGGTATTAATAGAAATTTCCTTAGCTAAAGAAAAATTAAGAAGATATCATTGTGGATTATTAATCTGACTTTACTAGGTTATTGAGTTATGTAACATATTATATAACCAATTTCGAGTACGTGATTTAATGCTTCTTTTAAGGTATTAAGACAAATCTTCTAAGGGTGTTGTTCTCTCAGACGATTTCATCATAAAAAAGGATAGTTTTAATTTACATTAAAATAGAAAATTAATTCTAATGATACTATATCGTCAAGGGAGGCCAAGAGATGAATAGGTCCTACGAACCCCAAGAAAAAAGAAATAAGTCAAAGAAGAAAAACGGAAATAATTATTTTATAACATGTAATACCTATGGAAAAAATGACCTGGTAAATTCTTGAAGGGATTGGGAGGTTGTTATAAGTAGGGATAAAAGCATCACTAGACTCATGAACTCAAGACAATGAAACATTAAAATTATGTATAGTACTAAAATAATAAATAGGTGGGACATTGTGAAACCCAATTCCCCACGAACCAAGGGAATGCTCCTCCAAAGAAGCTAATGGATCAAGTTCATGTAAATGATATTAACAAAACTGATGTGGAATGATTAATGTACTTCAGTATTTGTATCAAATAAATATTTTGTAAAATAATTTTTATTATGATGTTATTATCATATAATTTATGAAATATGTAAGGATTTTACTACAATACATTTTAATTAATGATTTAAAACAATATGTTGAACACTAAAAAGAAAACATATAAAGTATAAAGTTAAATTTTTTTAAAAAATGTTATTGAGTTAAAGGAAACACTTAATATGTTTCTGATTTTGACATAATTATGATGAAATTATTGTTTTGGATATTTTCTGATTACTTCTGAATTGATTAATGACGTTACCAAAAGTTGTATATATTCTCATTGGTATAATTTAATACACTTTTGTATTTAAAGAATATATTCAATAAAATCTGATTTAAATAAGGAATAATTAGGAATTGATGTTTCTAATATTTTTTAAGGATTCAATTTATTACAATATTCTAAAAGGATAAATGATACAATTATTCAAATGTTTGGATTATACAAAATTTGAAATTCTTCATATAAATGAAATTCTGATGATAATTTCATCTTAACAATTTAGTGAACTCCTTTCTTCATTATTAGATCATAATATTTTTTAAAATTCACCCATTTATGAAATGTTTCATGTTGATCTATAGACAAGGTTAAATATATTTTTACATTACTTCACCATATGATGCGTCACATGATTTGATACGAAGTCAAAATTGTTATATGTATGAAAAAAGAATAATATTATGCTAATTGAAACATATAATGTATGTATATTTAATTATATTCATAGTGTGAGAAATAATCCCTTAAATTGTGGAAAAATTATCTTCATACTAAAAAAGATGTCCTAGTACGTTTGCATCTGATGAATCCAATGTCCTCATAGATCATTGATTATATATGGGATTTTCATTGATAGAATTATCCAAAAAATGTTTTCTAGTCCTATCTATCAAAAAATTATTGTTATATTTTTCCTCTACATCCATGTTACCATTTCTAATCAATGATCTCCTACCATGTAACCTTGTTATGTGACCATTTAGTATTCCTTTCTCTCCTTTTAAGAGGATATTTTATTAACCCTATTCACGTTGTCTATTTGGAAGAAACAGTTATTTTAAAATATCAATCCCTTTATTACTGAGATCAATTTTCAATGTCGAGGATGCAATTATTTAAAGTGGAGAGAATGTAACACGCTAAAATTCTAATGTTATAATATTATTTTCGATAATGTACATGAAACATAATGACAGACATGTAAAGGGGTAATATATCTTGATAATTTAAAATATATTTACTTTTTAAAAAATATGTTTGATAATTTCTATATTTGTTAATGCACTGAAGACTGAGTTAAAATTCAATATAATAGGGGAAAAATTTCATCAAAATCTTACATTACATGCAAGACCAAGTCATAACCAAACAATAATATATTATTAAAATAATATTATTTAATATAACAAGACATACCATTTCCATTAAATTAGTTAATATAAATATAATTTACTATCTTATTAAAATATATGAATTACACAAATATAAAATGTATTGATATTTTACCAATTGATTTGAAATGAAAATTTATTCAAATGGAAGGTAATGGAAATATTATTATTTTAGACTCCATAAGGTGTTTTGCTTAATAAATTGATTTAATCAAAATTAGTGAATGATATTAACTAAATTTATATATTATATATTCATTCAAAAATATTTATGATAATATTCTAATATATAAAATAGACATATGATATTAATAGACTCAATATTACACGCAAAAACATATATTCTTATTAAGGAATTCATATGGACTTTTAAGGGGGAACCCATTTTAAATCCAATTTTTTCCATTTTATAAATTAAATTTGTCAAAATTAAATTTTTCTTTGTAAAATAAATATAAAAATTATATTAAGTTGAATAATGTTTATTTTCTATACAGTTTTAATTTTTTAATGAATAATCAAAAATACTGAAATTTAATCCAAAACTACTTTTCCATCTAATTTATTTATAAGGTTAAATTATTGTTTTAATTGGTCTTAAATATTACAAAAAGTATATATTTACAATTAAATACAATGTTTTCCACTATAATCAAATTCATTTTTAAATTAATTAAAAAACAATGTAAACAATAGTACGTTTTTACATTAAAACCTATAATTATCGTCCTGTCTGTGGGATTAATTTTATTTCATTTCTTAGACGTCGATGATTCGAAGTTAGAAAAATGGATTCCATATTTATAATAAAAAAATTTATAATTTTTAATCAGGAAAACTTATTTTTAAACAAAAATGATAGTGAAATAAATTAAAATTAATTACAACAATTAAGTTTAAATTAAGATTAATTAGGGACTAATCCATAACCATCAAGAAAAAATCAACCAATAAATTTGACAAAAATCGATTGGATATACATATATTGATCCTATAATCCCTTTTATAGACACTAGATAATTATTATTCTACTATTAATAAAAAAACCTTAGGTGGGGCTCCATTCTTTTACAATATTACAAGGGTGTCACCGCTACTCCATTTTAAATGGCATACTTCTTTTCCACATCCTCACAACTATAATGAAACATAGGATCATCCAAATAGTACCCAATTAAATCCCATTAAGCTGATCCTTATTCATTGATATCCCCATTTGGTAAAAAGGAAATCCAAGGAATCCATTTTGTATAATCACAAAGGGGTTACCTGATTAAGAGGTAACGTCTTTTCAAGAGCTCTAAATTTTCTCCTCATTCTCCACTCCCTCAAATATTATTATACTGGGATAATATATGATAACAATATCCTCAATATAATAATAATTATTATGGAAATATCCAAACCTTCACTTACACACAAATCTATCTAATGGGTAACAAATATACTATTTATGTATATAGAGGACTACCGCCTCACTAAATGATGATTGTTCAACACTAATTTTCTATAAATCATGGAGGCCATTTTGAGGGAAAATATATTTATATATTATATATATAATATATGTTATGTCTTTATGCTTCTGTAATTATTTTACAACACATATCTGTATACGTTCCATTTTTTGTAAAAACGATAACATCGTCTGTTGAAGTACGAACTGTCATCCCGTCAAAGCTATGTGATTCGTTCATTATATACATGGATCATACTAAGGATTATTGAAATAAACCATTGTAACATATATGCAATTTATATTAATATGGAATTATAATATGTATCATTTAATCATTATCCTTTTAATATGGTAATGAAATGAATGTAGCATATATGCGTACGTACGGACTATCGTCTATAATAACGGTGCATCCGATTTCATATTTACTAACCTTATTGATTATTCTAAATACATATATACTAAATATATATGATAATTAAATAATATTTTACATTCTAGAGATGATCTAATAAATTTCTATATAATAATTACAATATGTAACATGTCCATACATACATGAGAAAAGTAAGAATTTAACAATTGAATTCGGGAAAATAATGAAGGTTTGTTAACATAAAAGTACTATTGTATTATAAGAATTTGATATGTTATATTATAAACATTATTTTCATTTGTAAAACATTGTTAACTTATTATTAACAACTATATATGATGCAAATGATTACACAACAAAAGGAATGTTAAGGTATGGAAATTTCATCTAAATTTACATTCCATTCAGACTTATTTGTTATAAAGAATAAATTCACTTTTATTTTGTTTATATAATTTTTTTTATCGTTATATTAAAAATACCCTTATTATCATGATATTATATGATTCATTTAATTTCATACCTTTCTAAATATTATTATCCAAATGTATCAAAGTGGTATGGGACAGTTTAGAATATTAAACGATTATTCTCAACAAGAATGATTATAAGGATTAAATTTGAAATCTCACAACATTATGGGACTGATAACTTTAACATGAAAAAATTACTTTATTGTAGTAATTTTTAATATTAAATATACATGAATTTCATTATTATAATTGAATGTATATTAGTATTTCCTCAAGCATATTCCATTTTTCATATACTATTTAATTTGAAAATTATTTGATTAATTGTATAAATATTGATAAATATGTAATTGTTATTGAATATTATAATTCCCCAACCAAAAAATGCCCAAAATAGTGCATTATGTTATTACAATGGCATGATTATAAAGAATCAAATCCCAAAAAACCATTCAATTTAGCACTCTTGAAATATTAGATTATATATATGGTACCCATATTACATTTTGAAATAAGAAATAAAAACATGAAATATAAAAATGAAAATAAATTGAATCCTTTAATTCTTATTCAAATATTTCATCTTCATAACCAAGGGAAGGGAAATATAATAAGGGTGTTCTAAAATTCATAGTAAGGGAGAGTAAAGTGAAATAAATAACGAATCAATGGATATAAATTAACATGGCATGATAGATAAATGATAGAACATTCGATTCAATAACTAGATATGAAAAATATTAACATTTCAAGGTATGAAAAATAAGAATAATTTCATTAAATAAATTAAATAAAAATTATATGCATTTATGGACAAATTATTGAAAAATATCACAAATAAATAATAAATGAACTAAATGAGGGCTATTTCTTGATTATTAGATGTAGTGTTTCCCATGGTACATGGAACCAGTACCTAGAAGATTATAATTAAAATATTTGTCCAACTAATTCACCATCAGATAATACCGATGAATCTAGGGGATATCATTAAAAGATACCCAACCAGTAGGGATTTTCTTAATCATTATCTAACCCTTCAATTTCATGTCTAATGAATTAATCATATATCAGAAAAAAAACATGGATTATAAAATATCCATATTGACTAAATAAAATGGATTTATCAATAATACCTATATGGAGGTAAATTATCAATAAGGGTTTTTGACATTAAAATGATCTTGAGGAAAAATAATCATTAAACATTATGAAATTGTACCAATAAACCTTGAAATATTTAATTTTAATTACCCATGCATTAAATGAAACAAAAAATATAATGATAGTAATGTCATTCTTTATAAAACATGTAAATGTATGTATATATAGTATATAAAGGTGACAAGGAACATAATGATAAATTGGCCTCAATGGATTTTAAATTGAGACGAAATATCTTACTTTATCCTTAATTTTTTTGTTTAGTATTTAGACTCTTTTATAGTGGTCTCGAATATGTTTATAACAAATAAAAGAACCATTCACATGTTTATAATATCTTTTAGTAACTTTTCATAGTATTTTATTACTCATTCGTTAACAATATTTTATTATTTAAACTCTTTGTGATGTTAACTGCCTAGTTTCCTCAAGTATGTGTTCACATGGAATTTTTTGTTATTGTTAAATATGTCATGGTTTCATCATCTACAAAAT
Organism: Viscum album; assembly: GCA_963277665.1. Taxonomy (NCBI): domain Eukaryota; kingdom Viridiplantae; phylum Streptophyta; class Magnoliopsida; order Santalales; family Viscaceae; genus Viscum; species Viscum album. The sequence goes on along the minus strand of OY728152.1, from coordinate 1,902,407,171 downwards.
GTAATACATTACTAAATTATCTTATATATTCTCTTCATATTTATTTATTAGTATATAGTATTTCATGATTTTAAATTATGTGCAACGATCATGGAGATGGTAAGTCGTACATATGCATGAACGCTACATTCATTTCAATGTTGAACTAACAAAATTAATGATAAATGATAAAATATTTAAATTATAATTCCAGTATCATATATATTATTTAAATGATACATAGTATTATTAAAACCATCATTTATACATTCTATTTATGTCATGAATGAGTCATATCACCTTTCGGGGGCGGTAGTCCACATTTTCTTGAACAAAATTCTCATATTTTCAAAACATGGAATGGATAAAGGTATATTTTAAATATAAATTAAATATACATAAAGACATTATAAATTAAATATATATCGTATATAAACTATGTTTCTCTCATAAGTTTTTCCATGATTGGGGGTAGGGATAATTGATAAATCATCAATTTTTGAGGCAGTAGATCGATGTGCAGAGAAACAATATGTTCATTACCTATTAGAGGGAGGTGTGTATATATTTTGGTCCAAATATTATCATAAAAAAATTCTATTATGTTGACGATACTGTTCTTTTAATTTAGTCATTTAAAAATAAGAGTATTTGGGATCTATAATGGAAATGAATCAAAAAGGCTTGAAATATGGTGCTACCTCTTAATTGGTTAACTTCTTTTGGTTTATAACAAAATGATTATTTATAAGGCTCAATAACCAAAGGGATGCTTCAAGGTATTGGTTATAGATTTTGGGAATATATTTCGGCCGATCTTGGACAATCCTATGTGGTCTGAGAGTTGTGATAAATGGGGATCGTTGGTTGCTTTTATATGAAAGGAAAATGACTCACTTGGATTTTTTCGAAACATGTTAGGTGTGCACATGTTCTTACCTAAAATAATTAACAAAAAACTAATAAACTAGGGAATATTAATTTTAATACCTGAAAAATTTCCATACTATGGGTTTTGGACTAGTGGATAGGTCAATTGGTCCCTTAAGTAAATGGTTTAGTCTTTTATTAATCATATTTTTACCTTAATAAATGTAATTAATTGTAATTACTTCCACTATTAATTTTTGGCCAATTTTTTATTAGAAATTATAAATTATTCTACTTATAAATATGTAATTCATTTTATAAAATTATAATCATATATATGGAATAAATAAATTTAAATTTAATCCTGTAGTCGGGATGACAATGCTGGTTTTGAAGGTAAAAACATTAAAAAAATTTCAATGATTTTATAGTTAATTTCAAAGTGAAATCGATACTAATGAATTACATTGGAATAATTGATAAAAATATCATATAATTAAACATTTAAATAATTTAAAAATTATAATTTAACCCAAAAAATAAATTACATGAAAAATCAGTTTAAAATTAAATTCAGTATTTTTAATTATTCATTAATAAAATGATATGATTCTAAAAAATATCAAAAACTCACACTTACTAGATACTTATGTTTTATTCCAAATATGGAGTTAATTATGATCTAATAAATCTGTTAATGTTTCAAAATTCAAGTTTAAAATTGGTTATCCATTACAAGTCAATAAAAATGGGTTATAAAATATAGGTTTTGTTCTGTAAACAAAGGATTGTTCTTATATTATGCATATCTAACTTAATGGATGAACATCCAAAATATTGTTTTGAATATATCAAATATATAATTCATTAATATAATTAAATAATTTTAAATTTTATGTCCATTATGATAAAAATCCTTTCTATGCATAAAATTATAATATTTCATTTTATATCCATTTGGTTCTTATTATTATTTCTCATTAATTTGTAACCCAAGAATTAATTTCATATTTAAATAAACTATATAATATTTTAAGTTAGTTAATAATTTCAAAAATGATTTGTTTATATCTTATTATATAAAATAATTATATTTAAATAATATATCGTTGTTTTTTGAAAATCAGTCACGCATATAACATAAGCTATCGGTGAAGAGCGCTCTTATGTATAACTCAAGCTATGGGGGAAGGTCACTTTTACTATAACTATGAGTTGAATTAATGGAAACATATAAAATATATTTTAAATAGTAAACATATTATAAATTATTAGGATATTATATTACTGTATGCGCTTGGTGTCATGTGTCATACACACTATTGAATACAATATTCTTACTGTAGAGTTTTTGAGGTGCTACATTCTCTAATCCTTAATTAAATTGTATCCTTTCTATTTAAACATGATCTCAGTAATCTATGTATTGAAAATAAACTATTTTTGAAGGATCCATATAATAAAAAGTTTTAATATCACGTATTCTTAATAATAGACAATGGAATGTACAATAGACACGTAAATAGGTTCCATATTATGAGAACATTGGTCGGAAATGACGTCATGGATATGGATAAAAAATAATGAAATGAAATTCTAATGGGGAGTGATATAGAACATGTTTAGATGAATGTTCATTAACACAAAACCATAAACCATATGTGTGTGTAATTTACTTTTATATCATCAAAAATGATGATAATAGGACCACATTTTTTGTTTCAAACCCATATTTATATATAGTTGGGGAATTATTTCACTATATAAGAATCAAAATAAATATATTTTTCAATAAACATATTCTTTTCCTTTGATTACAGAATTAACTATTTAAACTTCATCTCGAAGAACATGATGCATTATATGGGTTAGTAATAACGAAGTCTATAAAACCTCATCAAAAGATCATTTTAAACCATTTATGATTTGGTTAACTTTTCTAAAATTTTATGATCCAACACTTTTGAAATAAATTATCTGAACATATTATTAACCTTTAATTAACATTAATCAGATTATATTTTCATATTCTAAAATTTGTAATAACTTCATAATTTATCCTCTTTAATTATGGAAATAACTAAAATTACAGTAAGAACTTATTGGAAACTTGCATTCTTCCTTATTTCTTATGTATGCCACATGTTATTGGATATAGACCTTCAATAAAAAAGTGTTATAAACTCCATCAAAAATTTCATACACCACTTATGGAAAAGATGTTAATCAGTTCAATGGTAATTAACACATATTCAAATAAATCACTTCTTTGTCATTATATCATCATAAGAATCATATTAATGGTTGGCTTCCCATCAATAAAATGTTTTCCAATAGTGTTAGCTTTCTATAAAATAATATTTCTTTGTAATATTCAGCATATGATGCTCAAATACATAATAAAAATGTACTGCTGAAAAATCATAATATTTTTCATACATTAAATGATGAAAAAATCATTAATAAAATACCTGAACAACATATTTATCAGATCCCAAATTACAATTACATAAATCAACCCACTTTATTTGTTTCAATGGCATCATCTTTCCCTAGATCCTTTATATTCTTTAAGGGTATATTCCCTTGACGCTTGGGAATTTGTTTGCATAGTTCCCAATTTCTTTGTAGTTGTAGCACTAAACGTCATTGATCATATTCTTCCCCTTTCATTCATTTTCCTTGTAGCCCATTTCTCCAAACTTATAACAAACTCTAAATCCATTCAATTATTTACTAGGTTAATTCATTCCATATTTAACCAATGATGGAATATTATTCATTATATTTACATTCTTTGACTTATTCCCTTTTTTGATAGGGTTTAGAAGTTCCCTTATTCAATTTTTTCACTTCAATACGTAGGATCTCAATAATTCCTTCACTACATTGAATGAATATAAAACTATATATTCACATGATGAGTAATTATAAGATACTAGAACCCTTTGAATATTTGGAAAAATACCCTTAAAGATGTGGCCAATCTTGCACTCCATGATGTCTATATATCATGTAGAATACATTGCTTACCTTGTAAAGGTAACTTCATAATTAGAAAAATAGCTATCTTCCTTAAACATTATGCTAAGAAACATCCACTTCATCTCAATGTTTTATTCATAAGGGATGTACTTATCGAATAATGTATCCTTAAATTATCTTTATTCAAAGAGTTCTATTTCTCCTTCCGCCCTTTTAATCTATATTAGAAACCACCACTAATAAACTTCACCTTGGATACAATAGATCAAATGTATAACCGTTCCCTTTTCACTACATTATTAGGACTTAAATATGTCCTCCAATGTCTTAATCTATTTTTTATCCATAATTGGTTTATTAGTCTCACTAAATGATGGGGGATTCTATAGCCTAAAGATATCATGTATAGGATATTCTCTCCACAGAATAGGTTTCTCCTTCTGGAAAATGGTATTCATCAAAACATGAATAATATACCCTAATATGTCCATAACATTCTTAGTTATAATACCATCTATATTAAAATCATATCTAGGTAAATCTCTACATTTTCAATGAGTTTTAGCAAACTTCTTCTTTCCAAGACCCATTTCAAGACAATGACATATACTAGATTATCTCAAAAAATTATGAATATTCAATAACTCTATTCATGTTATTGATCATTTAAACATATGCATCGGGCATCAAAGAATAATAAACCTTGGATACTTTGGGTAAATATTCAGTTTAAAATCAATCATAGTGGTAGATATATAAAATGAGAAACATCCTAATTATATCAACCATGAGTGTCAAACCGGGTGTGCAGTAAGGACCATAATCATGTACCACATTTCCATGATTCAGGCCCAAAACCCCTGTTCAATGTTTTCACTCATACATAAATTGTTTCTAGAACCATGTCCACTTGCAGTATCCATAAAAGGATGTATTTCTAGGATTACCCACATAATCTCAACTTTATAAAAATTATAGGATGTTCTTCTATACTCATAATAAAAGTATATCTTAGAATTGTTCTCCATAATCTAGGAATTCTAAATCTATTTTCCAAGGTTGTTGATAAAATTCCCTAGATACCAACTATAATTCCCTAAACCTAGATTCATGGAGATGGTGCATTACGTTATTACATTGGCATGATTATATGGAATAAAATCTAGAAAGGACATCCAGTTTAGCAGTATTGGAAATCTAAATTACTTATATGACACCCATAATACATTATGATATAAGATATATAGATATAATATATACAAATAAAATAAATTGTATCCTTTAATTCTTATTCAATTATTTTATCTACATAAACCATGGAAAGAAAACATAATAAGGGTGAGCTCAAAAGCTCAATAAGGGTAGGTAAAGATAAAGAAATAATGAATCAATGGAAATACATAATCCTAGATAGGTAAATAAATAATAACACATGAAATTTAATAAATTTTTAATTCAATATAAATATTGAATTGTAATAAACTCAAACCACATGCCATTAATTCAATGATCTGAATATGAAAAACATCTATAGATATGTCAACTAAAAATCCTATGGATAAACAATAACTATACTAAATGAGGGATATTTCTTGATTATTGGACTCCATGTTTCTCATGTTACATAGAAACTGTACCTTCAAGAGCCATTTTAAACAATTTGTCTAATTAATTCACATCAACATACTACTGATGGATTGAGGGGCCTTCATTAACCGATCCCCAACTTGTAGGGATTTCCATAAATAGTCCCCAACCCAAGTATTGAATTCCTAAAGGTTTACTCAAATATCAAATAAATAATGTCCCTTATAAAATATTTGTATTGATTAAAAAATATTTTCTTATCAATAAAAACTCAGATGAGGTTACGTAACAACAATATTTTTGACAATAAAATGATATTGAAGAAACAATATCATTAAACATTCCAAAGTGTCATATAAATCATTTAAATATTTAAATAACAATTCTCTATGAATTAAATGATACATAGAATATCATTAGTGTAATTATATTCATGATATAAAATGTAAAATATAATATATACACCAAATAATAGTGACATGGTGCGTAATGATAAATAGATCTCAATGGAATTGAAATTGAGATGGAATACCTTACATTATCATTCCTTTTTTAGGTGTGGTATTTATCCTCCTGTATAGTGGATTAGAATATATTAATAACAAGTATCAAAACCATACTCTTTTTTATAATATAATATATTATCTTCTTCAATATTTCATTACCCGTTTGTGAAGACTCTTTAATATTTTTAAATGTATTGGGTGTTAATTGCATTGTTTTCTCAAGTACATCTAAATTTTTATTTGTTATTATTATTAAATATATAATTGTTTCAACGTCTAAAATATTTAAACCCTGACTAAATTATATTATATGTTCTGTACATATGTATTTATATTATTCCATTATTTTAGAGATTAGAAATGTAGTGCACCATTCATGGAGAATGTAGGTCGTACATACGCATGAACGATAACTTCATTTCACTATTGAATTAATTGAATTAAATGTAAATGATACTTATCAAAATTACAATTCTAGTATCGTATATACATTGTCAATGTTACATTGTTTTGTAAAAAACATCCATTATACATTCTATGTATATAATGAATGAGTCATATCTCTTTGATGGGGAGGTAGTACATAATTATTCAATAAAATTATCATATTTACACAACTTGGAAAGCCAAATGGAATTTTTTAAATAAAAAATATAGACATATAAATACATTATAAATAACATATATATAATATATAAACATAATATCAATAATTATTTCCACCATGAATGGTCCTATGGGAAAATAAAATAATTGTCGTTTCATGAAGCAATAGTTCATCACACACAAAAACAATATTTTTATTTCGCATTATATTGAAGTGTTTTTAAGTTTGGGAAGACTTTTTTTCACAATGAATACATTTTATGTTTACTAAATGTTTTGGGTTATGTAAATATATTACAAGAAGTACTTAGGAGATGGATAATGGAAGTGAAACTAAAAATCATGCAAGAAGATTTTACTACATAATCGGGTAACATATTTTGGTTTATAGAAAAAGGATTATTTAAAAGGATTGCTAACCAGTTTCTGGATTCATGTACTATGTTATCGATTTCGGTATGATATTTTTGAAGATCATGGATGATCCTAAAAGTTTTTAGAGGTGTGAGAAATGGGTAGAGGTGGTGTACTGTTATAGAGAAGGAAAAGTTCTCACTTCGAATTTTTTGAAACAAGATAGTTTTGCACATTTTCATACCTAAATAAAGCCACAATAAATAAAATAGACACATTAATGTAAGGTTTATTGATATTAAAATTTACCTAAAATGGTTTTTGGAAAAGTGTATTGGTAAATAGGGACCTTAAGATAATGTACCAGACGTTTTTTATGATTAATTTTTACATAATAATTTTAATTAATTCCACTAATATTATTGGTGAAAACCCATGTTTGTATTATTATAAATTTTAAAATTTTATAATTCTAAATATGTACTCCATTTGATCAAATTGTAGTCAAATAGGTGGAGAAAATTAAATTCAATTCAATCCTGCAGTCGAGATGATAATGGATGCATTTACGTTAAAAATGTCAAAATAATTGCAATTTTTTAATAGCTAATTTAAAATTGAAATTGATTCTATTAACCTAAATTGTATTAATTTAAAAATATAATTATTAAACATTAAAACCATTTAAAATTATAAATTTAAGTAAAAAATATAGTAAATGAAAAATATGTTTTGAACTAAAGTTCATAATTTTTAACTACTAATTTATAAAATGATATGTTTCCAAAAACATATCACAAATTCACTCTAACAAAAGTTCAAAATATAAATTGAAAATATGAAGTTATTTTTGATATATTAAATCCGTTAAAGAGTTAAAATTCATATTTAAAATTGTTTCCCTTTTAAAAGGTGGTAAAATTGCCTTTTTAAAAATATAGGTTTTTATGTGTAAAAAAGGGTTTATTCTTATATTATGCATATCGAACATAGTAGATGAATATAAAAAATAATTGATTGAATATATAAAATATATATTTCAATAAAAATTATTTAATAATTTCAATTAATTATTTTTATTATTATAAAACTCATTTTATTCATAAAATAATAATATTCCAGTTTATAATCCAGTGGTTCTTATTTTTTTCGTATTAATTGATAACCAATGAATTCATTTAATATTTATAAAAAACTTAAATTTTCATAATTTTGTTAGTAATATTAATTACGTCTTGTTTGTATCTTCACATACTAAATAATAATAATTTAATAATATATCATTGTTCGGTGAAACTCAGTCTCGTATATAACACAAGCTATCGAGAGAAGTAGATTTTGCGTGTAACTCAATCTATTGAGAGAGTTTACTTTCATGCTAACTTAATCTTGCATGAATATAAATATATAGAATATATTTTAATTTGAAATCATTTTATAAATTATATGAATATTATATCACCTTACGTTCTTGGTGACATGTTTCATACGCGCTATCGAATACAATATACTTACTCTGGAATTTCTATATATTGCTAATAAAGTCATTTGCACAAAAATATTATTAATTTGGATTATTCAATATGAGAATTATTTAGAAAGGAAATTTAGGGTGGACCAAAATAATTATATAGTCCCTCGATGCATGGAAGGTTTCCCAAGTGAAAAATAATATGTCCAAATTAAATGGTTTTTTATCCGTATTTCTAAACCGTCTTGTGAAGTATAATCATGGTATAGGTTTTCATGTTCCTTAGTCATGAAATTAATTTAGAATTCATTACTGTCAATTATTTTTAGTCATTATTCATCCATGAGAACATGCATTAAATTTTTATTATAATAATAAACATAAAATAATAAAAGTATTATTTTTGAGAACACCATTTTTCCCCCTAGTGTATCCCATCATTTTAACAACTGAAAAAAATCATAGAATCAGACGAAATATAAATCATTTGATATGGGAGATCTCATATGATTAGTAAGGGAATGAGTACAAATGAAGCTATGAATATATAAGTCATAATAAATATTAAATGCTAAATAAATAAAATACAAGAAATTAATTAAAATCTTGAGTATAAAATGAATGAAATAACTAATGATAAAATAATTTAATATAAATAATCATAAGATATTAAAAAATATTCACGAATATTCTAACTAATCAAATAATCACCTGGGATACCAATAAATGAATTTATAATTAATGAATTCATATTTAGTGAGATAACGAATTTATAGTCATGGAATTTTTCCAAGTCATTTAATATAATTGAGGCCTTGTTCCAAGACATTTATATAAATGGGAATGTCCTTGGGAAGGCCCCAATCTAGTTTTTCTCATGATACATTCTTATTCATCGAGGGGGTATACAGGGTACCTCACCACCAAATAAGTCCAATATATTCCTCATATTAAAGGGATGAAACATAATCAATGTCAAAATTTGAATTAATAAACTGATATACAAAATGATGATATTTTCCCAAATCAATAAACATAATTATGAACTATACAAAGAAAAATATTGTATTTTGATATAATTGTACATCCAATGTGAAATGATCGTAAAATATCTAGATAAATAAAAATAATTGTATTGATATATAATATCCTTTGTAAATCATAATTAAAATATAGGGATGATGTCATTGATGAATATAAATATCAAAAAATATTGTTAATTTTTTTAAGGAAAATATCTATTGAAAAAACATACATAAACGTCTTGAAAATGATTTTAATTCAAAAAACACTTTGAAATCTTCTAAAATAGGGTTGGAAACATGAATTTCCATGATAAGAAAAAAAGTTTGTTCATTAAATTTTTGTTAAATAAAATATTCCTTTAGCATTTTTGGTAAAATAAAAAAAAATTGGAAAAAATGAGTATTCATTAAAAAAATAATATAAAAAAATTGGAAATAATTTTTTTAATAAATAAATTATAAAATGTAAAAAACCATTTTGATGTTATGGGTTTTGATGAAAAAATATTTCAGACTGAAGAAAGAAATGAAGTTTCATTTTTATAAAAACATTTTATTTAAATTTTTAGTTCCAAAGGGAGGATAATGATATTATTACTAGAACTAGTTCACGATTAACCTGAAGATGATAAATTAAAATTTTAATGATATATATAATAATTTCCCTAAGGTAATCATTATGAAATATCCCAAATAACGATGGTATTGTGAATTGAACCCTTATAACTCTGGTACTTTTTGAATATTATGTGCTATCAAATAAATAACAACAAATGAAAAATTAAATACGAATAAGATAAATGATTTATTGATATATTCTTCAGAAATTTAATTACATAAACCCCATAAAAGGAATTATAAGTTAATATATCACATGTCCCATGAGAGTAAAAGTTGGATGAGAAACCCTTACTGTAGAGACTCGGGTTATTGTCCCTGTCAGACTTTGGAATATTTCTACGAATAATTCCAGAGCTAGGCACGAAGACGGCGTGCGATTCCGAGACCCGGTGTGCCTGGAATTAATTTTAGAAAAATATTAAGTATTTTTAAACTATGCACGTAGCAAGGGTGTGATATCTCCTAAACGGTAGCTCAAAATGGGAATCTGAGGGTACGGTTGCGTCCGGAACGTGCTGTTTACCCAAGGCGGGGTGTAATCTTTGTGGGCGCGGGCCTGCGGTGAGAAACGCCACCAGGGGCGTTTCCGTAAATAAGTGGCAAGTTAGTGTGCGAGCGTCGGCTCGAATAACTTCTGAACGGAGTGTCGGATGGAAAATCTGACACCGCCGTTGAGTTCAGAACGGCGCGTTTACCGTAGGGGTGACCTTACTTTTGTTCGCATCGGGCGTCGGGTCTGAGGCGGGTTTGGCGCCAGTGGGCGGCTGATATAAATATCAGCACCCCCCCCCCTTATCGTTCCTATCGGCATTCTTTGCCGTTCTTCGCCGCCGCTCCGCCAAATCGAGCAAACGAAGTGCCCACGAGCTCTGAATTCGACGACGGACGTCCCAGGAGCGCGCAGCAGAAGCTCTGGAGCGCGGATCTGAGGCAGAACATCGGCGTTTCGCCCGTGAGGTAGGCGTTTTACGTTTTGAAAATCCCGGATCCCGTTTATGCATTGTTTTTTTCAAATCATCATAAGGGTTGTGTAGTTCGGGTTCCGAGTTTTCCGAAACATGTTTCGGATCTGAATTTGGAGCACCGTGGTGCTCCCGGTGGCTCCCGGAAGTTTTCCGGCGAAAAACCCGGTTTTCCGGCGAGACCCACGGCGGCCATGGTGGATTCCAGCGAGTTCCGCGGTGGCGCGGCGGCGACGCCGTGGTTTCTGGCTCCGGCACGGCGGAGTCCGGCGGCGCCGCGGTGGTTTCTGGCGACCCTGCAGTGGTCCGGCCAGATTGTTTCGGGGGTTCTTTAAACCCCCGAAACTCGCAAACCGTAACTCCGATTTGTGAGCCGTTTCCGGCGACGTGCTCCTTGCGTCAAGACGGACCTTTTGAACTCACTTTGAGGGTTTAAGGGTTCAGGATCATTGCTCGGGAGTTAGAAACGTCGTATAAAATAATATTATTTTATTATTTTACGACTTCAGGCCGTTGTAACTTCTACACGGAGCGTCCGAATGACGTGCCGTCAGTGGCGTTGAGACCCTGATGGTACGACAGAATTTTTGAGAGGGTTTCCGGGTATTGGGACTGTGAACGGGGTGCCGGCCCCACGAGGCCGGGTTTTGGCGTTTGCGGAGAAACACAGCTTTTGCACCAGGAGTCCGATTTTGGTGGATGAATAGTTGATCCTGTGTGTTTTTCCGAGAGGAACACAATCGCGCATTCCATTCAATGAGTTTCGGAATCTAGGCGTGGGCCCCACCCGAGATGGAATTCGGTGAATAGTACTTTTTTCACCGGGTGTCCGTTTCGGAAGAGCGAGTAGTCGATTCTGCTTGTTTTTTCAAGGGGATGGTCGTGGTATGGTCCGCTCGATGTGTTTCAGGATCGCTCTGTGGGCCCCGCACGAGCTAGCTACAGTGAATAGCGCCTTTTTCACCGGTGCTCCGTTTCGGGCGAGTAAATAGCCTATCCAGCGTGTTTTTCCGCGTGGAACGTGATGGTGGCCTCTGTTTTGGCCTAGGAGGTGCGCAGTGTGGCGTTGTGGCGGGTCGCTCGGGTTAGCGACGTTTGGACCAGCAGTGGTTGAGGGTTCTCCCTTGGTTCGTTCCCACGAGGGTTCGTGTGGCATCACAACCTTCGTAGGGGTTTGTGATCCTCTCGATGGGATGTTTAAACTGTTAGAGTTGTGGTATCCCTCCGGTGGGCCCGGAGTGGATCCTCTAGCATCTTTATCTAGATCGGGTTCTTGGTATCGCTGTGACCACTTATTTACGGGCGGTGATCCCCTATCTAGCAGGTTAACCCAGTAGGGTTTGTGGCATCATCGGAAATATGATCCCCTACGTGGTGGGCCGTGCTCAGTAGGGTTTTGGCATCGTCGGGTATACGATCCCCTACTCAGCATGTGGTTTATAGTAGGGTTACGATATCATTGGCTATGTGATCCCCTACTCAGCATGTGGTTTCAGTAGGTTTGCGGCATCATCGGTTCGATCCCCTACATCGCGAGTTATACCAGATAGGGTTCCGGTATCGTCGTGACCATCTATATATGGACGATGATCCTCTATCTGAGTGTGAAGCTTCTGTCGAGCGCCAGATCGGGTTGTGGCATCCCCCAGTGGATCCTGGCTGTGATCCCCTATCTTTGAGAACTACCTATGCCAGATCGGGTCGTGGTATCCCTCAGCGGACACTGGGAGTGATTCCTTATCTGTGAGCTACGTATACCGGAGTGGGTCTTGGTATCCCCTAGCGGACCCTAGCGGCGATCCCCTATCTGAGGAGTTTGGTGGTTATGTTGTTCAGCGATGTTTCTTCAGTGATGTTATCCGACGAGCGTGGTCTCTCGGGTGAGCGTCTGAGATGTTTGCGAGTATCCCGATGGAGTGTATCTCTCGGATGTGTGTCATCTGGTATGACAGTGTTCGTGGTGTACTCTCCTGGTTGTGGACAGTTGCTGGTGATGAGGTCGGTACCTCTTGTTGCATTGTGGCGTGATCTGTGAATATCTGGATTGTTCAAGGTGTATCTATGGGCATACACCTGAGCTGAGCTGAGATGACTAGTTGTGTTTAGCCGAGGATGGTCACGAGATGGAGTTTCTCTCTCGTCTGGGTCCCCTCTGGCTGGGTTGAGCAGACTGTTTCCTTTCAGTTTCTCCCTTGGGTTTTGGGTTTTTGGGGTGCCTACTGAGTATGTTTATACTCACCCCTGCATGGGCTTTGCCCGCAAATGTTTGTGTCTTGTGCATACCACAGGCCTTTTGACGGAGTCCCAGGAGGACCCAGAGCAGGCGGAGCTTAGTGAGCTAGTTGACTGGGGTGTTTACTGGAGCTGTGCCGAGGGAGCTTTCTGGCGGGTGATTGTGGAAGCGTTCCCCTTCTTCAGAGCAGGTTGGACATGCTTTGTAGTTTTCTTTTGGTGGGCCCTGTTTTGCCCATTGTACTTTTGCAGTTGCTCTATGGTTGTGGGATAGTGTATGCATGAATTTACTTTTCAAATTCTTTATCTCTGCACTGTTGCATGGAGGTGTTTGTGGGTGCGTGTGTACAGGTACCTTAGGCTAATGCCTCCCATGTGTGTGATAGCCTACTCGGCGCTGGTCGCCAGCCCCTGGCCTATTGGAGGTGGGCTTGGGGAGTCGCGGCTCGAGCCCCGTTGGGTCGGGTCGTGACAGAGTGGTATCAGAGGAGGTTCCACCTTTGGGATCTCATAGCGTAGCTGGTCTAGCTGTGAGTTTGGGTTGGTTTGCATAGCGGCAGTGTTAGGGTGTTTCGAGTTCGGATTTCAGGCCAGGGACTCCAGTGTTAGTGCGGTGGCCGACGTATCAATACACCAGGACTCTGATAACTTGCCTTTCGACTCGGGACATTCGTACACTGGTCGCGGGGAAATAATGGTACATGCATCATATAGGACTGGGTTTTTGGTTTTTTCATTGTCCTTCTTGAGTCAGCTCTCCAGATATACTCTTTGACTATTGTGCGTCTTGAATGTATTTCAGGATGCCTCCACGACGACAGCCAGCGAGGGTTCCGCAACAGGATTGTGCTGATGACCCGCCCCGTGTAGTGGCTGTGGAGCAGGGTGCAGGTTCTGAGGTTGCACCTCCAGGTGGTTTGCCAGTTGAGCCACCACCTGTCGAGCAGCTGGTTGTGCCAGCAGTGCAGGATGAGGTTGCACGTCGGCTGAGTGCGTTGCACGAGTTCCAGAGGCAGCGACCTCTGAGGTTTCGGGGTGATCTAGACCCCCAGGAAGCTGATGACTGGCTCGAGGCAGTTACTCGAGTTTTCCGCCTAGTGAGGACACCTCCTGATCTGATGGTGGTCCTAGAGGCGAGCCTTATGCATGGTTCGGCCGGGCGATGGTGGAGTTTGGTGATGCAGTCCCATGACGAGGAGACGCTCACGTGGGCAGAGTTTGAGTGGCTCTTTAGGGAGGAGTTCTATCAGGTGACGCTGAGGTCAGTGCGGATCCAGGAGCTTCTGCAGCTTCGTCAGGAGAGCATGACTGTGTCGGAGTACTCAGCGAGGTTTATAGACCTGTCGAGCTACTCCCTGGTTATGGTTCGAGACCTGTTCTTTAGGGCTCGGACCTTCGAGCAGGGCTTACGCAGGGACATCCGAGCAGGTGTGGTTTCCTTGTGCCTTCCCACCTATGCTGGAGTGCTGGAGCTAGCATTGGTGGTGGAGAGTTTTCTGGCTGAGTAGTTTCCCCCTGTTAGTGCTGGGCACTCGAGAGCTGAGACTTCATCGGTCGGATCGGCATCTGGTACCCGAAGTCAGACTCAGGGGTCTGGACGTGGCCGACGTTTCAGGAGGCGACCCCAGGATGGGGGATCTGAGCTTCGGAGCTCACAGGGCTCGCAGGCCAGTTTTGGTCAGCCGCAGGAGAGGCGGTGTTACGCTTGCGATGGTCGGGGACATATTGCTAGAGATTGTCTGAACCGACGTGCTACTGAGAGGGAGCCGGTCGATGGACCGCCTTGGCAGAGGCAGCGTCTCGAGCAAGGAGGTCTGCAGGGAGTCAGACGTGGCGTCGGAGCTGGTTCAGCAGGAGGCAGTGGTAGACAGTACCAGTTGCCACCACCCCCACCCCCAGGTGGTCCACGCCAAGATCAGGGAGCTGGTGGTCGAGGGCGAGGACAGCTGCATGCCCTGGAGGCAGTCGACCCAGAGGCACCACAGATGGATAGAGGTACGCCTTGTGTCTTTTCTACTTACTGTAGTAGTTTTTCAGACACTGTTTAGCGGTACTCTTTCCTTTTGTTGCTTGCTCGAGTTTTGTTCAGGGCGTTGGTAAGACCCTGAGTGGTTGGTTGGTGAGCTCGCTGGTGTGTGAGACCCAGTTGAGAGTCTAGTCGCTTTCCTTATGCTTAGGGATTTTCGGGGATGAAAAGTTCTAAGGGGGGGAGGATGTAGCGACTCGGGTTTTTGGCCCTGTCAGAATTTTGAATATTTCTACGAATAATTCCAGAGCTAGGCGCGAAGACGGCGTGCGATTCCGAGACCCAGTGTGCCCGGAATTAATTTTATAAAAATATTAAGTATTTTTATACTATGCACGTAGCGAGGGTGTAATATCTCCTAAACGGTAGCTCAAAACGGGAATCTGAGGGTACGGTTGCGTCCAGAACGTGCCGTTTACCCTAGGCGGGGTGTAATCTTTGCGGGCGCGGGCCTGCGGTGAGAAACGCCACCAGGGGCGTTTCCGTAAATAAGTGGCAAGTTAGTGTGCAAGCGTCGGCTCGAATAACTTCTGAACGGAGTGTCGGATGGAAAATATGAGACCGCCGTTGAGTTCAGAACGGCGCGTTTACCCTAGGGGTGACCTTACTTTGGTTCGCATCGGGCGTCGGGTCCAAGGCGGGTTTGGTGCCGGTGGGCGGCTGATATAAATATCAGCGCCCCCCCCCCCCCTATCGTTCCTCTTGGCGTTCTTCGCCGTTCTTTACCACCGCACCGCCAAATCGAGCAAACGAAGTGCCCACGAGCTCGGAATTCGATGACAGACGTTCCTAGAGCGCGCAGCAGAAGCTCTGGAGCGCGGATCTGAGGCAGAATGTCGGCGTTTCGCCCGTGAGGTAGGCGTTTTACGTTTTGAAAATCCCGGATCCCGTTTATGCATTGTTTTTCTTCAAATCATCATAAGTGTTGTGTAGTTCGGGTTCCGAGTTTTCCGAAACATGTTTCGGATCTGCATTTGGAGCACCGGGGTGCTCACGGTGGCTCCCGGAAGGTTTCCGGCGAAAAACCCGGTTTTCCGGCGAGACCCGCGGCGGCCAAGGCGGATTCCAGCGAGTTCCACGGCGGTGCGGTGGCGACGCGGTGGTTTCCGGCTCCGGCACGGCGGAGACCGGCGGCGCCGCGGTGGTTTCCGGCGACCCTGCGGTGGTCCGGCCAGATTGTTCCGGGGGTTCTTTAAACCCCCGTAACTCGCAAACCGTGACACCGATTTGCGAGCCGTTTGCGGCGACGTGATCCTAGCATCGAGACAGACCTTTTGAGCTCACTTTGAGGGTTTAAGGGTTTGGGATCGTGGCTCTGGAGTTAGAAACGTCGTATAAAATAATATTATTTTATTATTTTACGACTTCAGGCCATTGTAACTTCTACCCGGAGCGTCCGAATGATGTGTCGTCAGTGGCGTTGAGACCCTGATGGTACGACGGACTTTTTGAGAAGGTTTCTGGGTGTTGGGACTGTGAACGGAGTGCGGGCCCCACGAGGCCGTGTTTTGGCGTTTGCGGAGAAACGCATCTTTTGCACCAGGAGTCCGATTTTGGCGGATGAATAGTCGATCCTGTGTGTTTTTCCGAGAGGAAAGCAATGGTGCATTCCGTTCGATGAGTTTCGAAATCTAGGCATGGGCCCCACCTGAGCTGGACTTCGGTGAATAGTACCTTTTTAACCGGGTGTCCGTTTCGAACGAGCGAGTAGTCGATTCCGCTTGTTTTGCTGAGGGGATCGTCATGGTATGGTTCGCTCGATGAGTTTCATGGTCGCTGTTTGGCCCCCGCACGAGCTAGCTACGGTGAATAGTGCCTTTTTCACCTGTGCTCCGTTTCGGGTGAGTAAACAGCCTATCCTGCGTGTTTTTCCGTGTGGAACGCGATGGTGCCCTCGTTTTTGGCCTAGGAGGTGCGCAGTGTGTCATTGTGGCGGGTCGCTCAGTTTAGCAACGTTTGGACCAGCAGTGGTTGAGGGTTCTCCCTTGGTTCGTTCCCACGAGGGTTCGTGTGGCATCACAACCTTCGTATGGGTTTGTGATCCTCTCGATGGGATGTTTAAACTGTTAGAGTTGTGGTATCCCTCCGGTGGGCCCGGAGTGGTTCCTCTAGCATCTTTATCTAGATCGGGTTCTTGATATCGCTGTGGCCGCTTATTTATGGGCGGCGATCCCCTATCTAGTAGGTTAACCTCGTAGGGTTTGTGGCATCATCGGAAATACGATCCCCTACACGGTGGGCCGTGCTCAGTAGGGTTGTGGCATCGTCGGGTATACGATCCCCTACTCAGCATGTGTTTTATAGTAGGGTTACAGTATCGTTGGCTATGCAATCCCCTACTCAGCACGTGGTTTCGGTAGGGTTGCAGCATCGTCGGTTCGATCCCCTACATCACGAGTTATACCAGATAGGGTTTCGGTATCGTCGTGACCATCTATATATGGATGATGATCCTCTATCTGAGTGTGGAGCTTCTTTCGAGCACCAGATCATGTTGTGGCATCCCCCAGCGGATCCTGGGTGTGATCCCCTATCTGTGAGAACTACGTATGCCAGATCGGGTCATGGTATCCCCCAGCGGACCCTGGGAGTGATCCCCTATCTGTGAGCTACGTATACCGGAGTGGGTCTTGGTATCCCCTAGCGGACCCTAGCGGCGATCCCCTATCCGAGGAGTTTGGTGGTTATGTTGTTCAGCGATGTTTCTTCAGTGATGTTATCCGACGAGCGTGGTGTCTTGGGTGAGCATCTGAGATGTTTGCGAGTATCCCGATGGAGTGTATCTCTCGGATGTGTGTCATCTGGTATGACAGTGTTCGTGGTGTACTCTCCTGGTTGTGGACAGTTTCTGGTGATGAGGTCGGTACCTCTTGTGGCTTTGTGGCGTGAGCTGTGTATATCTGGATTGTTCAAGGTGTATGAATGGGCATACACCTGAGCTGAGCTGAGCTGACTAGTTGTGTTTAGCTGAGGATGGTCACGAGATGGAGTTTCTCTCTCGTCTGGGTTCCCTCTGGCTGGGTTGAGCGGACTGTTGCCTTTCAGTTGCTCACTTGGGTTTTGGGTTTTTGGGGTGCCTACTGAGTATGTTTATACTCACCCCTGCATGGGCTTTTCCCGCACATGTTTGTGTCTTGTGCAGACCACAGGCCTTTTGACGGAGTCCCAGGAGGACCCAGAGCAGGCCGAGCTTAGTGAGCGAGTTGACCGGGGTGTTTACTGGAGCTGTGCCGAGGGAGCTTTCTGGCGGGTGATTATGGCAGCGTTCCCCTTCTTCAGAGCAGGTTGAACGCGCTTTGTAGTTTTCTTTTGGCGGGCCCTGTTTTGCCCTTTGTACTTTTGCTGTTTCTCTCTGGTTGTGGGATAGTGTATGCATGCATTTACTTTTCCATTTCTTTATCTCTGCACTGTTGCATGGAGGTGTTTGTGGGTGCGTGTGTACAGGTACCTTAGGCTAATGCCTCCCATGTGTGTGATAGCCTACTCGGCGCTGGTCTCCAGCCCCTGTCCTATTGGAGGTGGGCTTGGGGAGTCGCAGCTCGAGCCCCGTTGGGTCGGGTCATGACACTTACCTTGAGTCCAACTCATCACATTCATTCCTTATTTATTGGATAACAAAATTATTTTATTAATTAACTTTTTTAGGAACTATTTTAAATTTTATTGGTATTTTTATTTAAATTATTAACATTTTATATATGATTATTTAATTATTTAGGTTTACATTATATGTTTTGACGATATTTTGTATGTGTATCAAAAATGAATTTGTTAGGTTGAATATGGTAAAATATTTTATGATTTAATAAAATTAGAAATATAATATTGATATTAATATCATATTATACAAATGTTATTATTTTAAAATCAATGAATAAATACTGTTATGAAAATTTAACTATCTTACAATCAAAGATTTTATATTCTATACGTAGACAAGAGTAACACTTCTAATTTACCAATGATCATTATCGAAAGAAAGTAAGTATTATATTATAATTATTGATTTATAATTATATAATTTATATTATAATATTTCATTAAATTTTCTTATATATATTATACAACTTATATGGTTATGAAAATACTGCCACCTCGCTTCGTGAAAGTTGTAGTCCACACGTACAAGAACGATGTTATCATTTTTCTATGAAAGAATGAAAATAATATATGATATATTTTCAGAATGAAATATATGTGAGGAATATAATAATTATTTCATTTATTTCACATATATTTATTGAAAATATCTTTATTATTTTTAATATAATTTGATAGTGAAAAAAATAATCACATCACTTTGCATCATAGTAGTTCATCGAACACATGGGCGATGTTATCGTATAACATACTGAATGAAAATTAAAAAAATTATATGTGATATACGGACTCTAGAGGTATAATTATATTTTAGATATCATATATGTCCATTAATTTAATAATCATATAATACCATGACAATTATTCATGTAAAACATGTCTCATCGGTTCGCAAGGACATAGTCCCCCACACACACAAGCGACATTAATATTTCCCATTTTAGGAAAGATGATATGTATCTAGGTAATGAAAATAATATAAAAACATATCATAATATGTTTTATAATAGTATTTTTATATAATAATCAATGTAGATGTATTTTTTGATTCTAAAAAATAAATAAAACAAAAATGCATACTTGAATATTATTAACTCTTCTCAAACCTCCTCTTTCATATTACGAATGAAATATTTCTTGAATCGAATTATGACCAAAAAATTATAATAGATTGAGGGTTGGGATGATGGGAAGATATTTTTGGTAATATTATATGGACCAAAATGGATTTATGTTTTGAAGAAGAGAAGAGAGGATGTGTCCTTTTATAGGTGAGATGAGTGGCATAATAGTAATTTTTTAAAACAAGAAGGATAACCATGTATTTTCACATGAAAAATGGGTAAAATATATTATAATAGAGGATACGAAATTTTAAAATCAAAATAATTCCAAAAAATAGTCTATAGATTATTTTTAGGTCATTTTAATCCATATTGATTTTCAACACATGGAAAATCAGTTTTCACCATAAACGCATTAATTAATTAATACTGTTTTCACTATTTATTTTGGCTAAGAATTTAGATGAACTTATTAGGTATGATATATTATTAAAATAAAAAATATTGAATCCATTTTTTCAAATTCCAGTCACCAATGTGGGATAATGTAATTTAAAATAAATCTTCCCCACACAATGAAGAAGTGGGTTTTTAAAGATAAATATTCAGATGTTAACAAACCTTTTTTATATTAATATAATATTAAAATGATTCAAAAGAAATGATTTGTAATAATATAAATATAATTTCACTAATATTACATTAAAAAACATTTAAAATACATTTATTATTTATAATTATTTCCAATGAAAATGTAGTTTTCAATTAAAATTCAATATTTTTCACTACACATCAAAAAATAAAACGTTTCAGAAAAAAATCCGAAATTTAACTTATGTAAATTATTATATTATGATTTAAAAATTTATATTTATTTATTGAATTTTATTTTGAAAATTGTTCAAAATAATTTTATTATTAAGCTCACAGTGCAATACTAATGAGCATTTGAGTAAAATACAGTTTTTCAGAAAACATTTTATTCTATTTAAAATCATTCTTATTTTATTTATAATCAATAGATTTCCTTTGAATTAATGTTGTTGATATGTAAACCATAAAATTTAAACAATTGTTTTAGTTTTTTATACCCTCTATCATTATGTTGAGATTATGATGGTCATGTTTAAATAATAATATTTTTATAGAGTATCGTGTACTATTTAAACCTGGTGTTGTGTGTATCACTTTCTATTTAAGAGAATGAATTAATTTAGAAATAAATATATGAAATTGTCTATGGGTGTTACATTTTTATATAATTTTGTTATTTTATGTCATGCATTCTATTGAATATAATATTATATTATTATAATATCATGGTTATAGTTGGTATAAAACAAGGGTTTAGAAAATTTGATAGATTATGATTTTTTTCATCATAATTTAACTTTAGAGATTTGAACACCAACATCAGTTTATAATGTTTGATTTTTTTTATATGATCATCTGAATAGACACCAAAATTATATGTTTTATATGATATTATTTTATAGAGACTAATTTTATTTTTAGAGATTTTTTTGTTGGGATGAGGTATATATAACATTTAGGATTCACATGGGGGATTATTTCAGAAGAATCCTATTAATTTTTTTTGGACATGTTAGCATAAGGGTATGAAATAACAGTTGATGATAAAAAATTATTTAATTTTTAGGTTACTATGGTTAATTTTGATATAGGGTTATTTATTCATGTAATTATATACATGATACATTTACTATTATTATTTCACTCTAGAGATGATATAAATAGGGAAATTATATTTTTGAGTACGTTACTTTTTGAGAGACAAATGTTGACTAGAGATTTTATATAAAGTAATAATGGAATAATATGTGAAAAAATACATCTCTTTTATGGGATTCGAACATATTTTCGAATATTTTGAATATTTTTAAGGTTATTTGTTTATCAAATTACAATGTTGAACATTCAGTGTTATTGTTCAGACATTTCTGATTAATATTTTATTTCTTAATATAAGGGTTTATCAAATATGGATATTATATTTCTTTATGATTACTAATTTAGTTTTAGATAGTATCAAAATAGTGGAATAATATCTTATTATACTTTTATGGATTATTTTCTATAATATAATTTGATTTTAGAGCTTCATACCTCAGAAATTCATCTTGAATACTCATCATTTGGATGAAATGATAAGATTATGGGTGAAATAAATTAAAGGATTATATTATACTGATATATTCATTATATATCATTATGTTGTTAGTTTATATGGTAATATATTTTATTAAAATCTAGAAAATTACATTTAAATAATAATTTATCCTATTAAATTCACATATGATGAATTGATAGTCTTGTACTATCCTCATTGATTTATGGATTTGTGGTTATTCACATTCACATGATCAATCACCCTCTTATGGTAAATTTTATATTTCACTATATATCATTATTTATACAATACATTTTCCATCAATTTCAATATTTTTAATTTCCACCGCTTTTCTCATATTTGGAATCCTAGTTACGTGTTATTCTAGACGACCATCTTATTTCCATTTTCCACATTTTAAGTGGAAAAATTATAAACCATTTTTATGTGATGGGATGTTAACATTATGTATTTTGAAATTTCAAAACCTTAATTAAAAAATCAATATCAAATTTATTGGATGCAATTTATTCAAGTGGGAGAATGTAATATCTTCAAATTTTAAAAGAACACTATGTTTGATAATGTATAAGACCGAGAGTACTGACCTCAAACAAACAAAAAAATTAATATTTAAGATAAATATTACATCTTACCCATTAAATTGAAGGGTGTGAGTATGATTGATAATATGATTAAAAATATATAATGAGATATCAAAATACAAATTTATTAAAGAATTATGAGGAGATAATTTAATTTATGCTTCAAAAATATGTTTTCTTCAAAAAATATTTTTATCTATTTTTCTAATAATTTATTAGAATTCATTTATGGAACTTTGGGAAATTTTATTTGATAAAAATTATTACATTTTATTGAAAATCATGTCAAATTTACCATGCAATGAATTTTGTAAAATATCTTAAAATATTGGTTTATCAATGAATGGTTAAAAATAATGGTTTTTATTGAAAGGTGACTATTTTTTTCATGTACATAAAATGTAACAATGAATATTGTATTATTTTGTATATTTAATTATACCCTTAAAAGTAATTATAAATGAATAATTTTTATTGAAATATTCTTTATTCAGGAAATAGGTATAGAAATATTTTTATATATATCGGTAATTTTCAGAAAAACACTTTTCATTACATCTTTCTGGTTTAATTTAATATTAAATTTTATGAAAATTTTGTTATAAATTTTATAAAATATATTTTATATTTTGAATCCTAATAATATATATTTTGTAATAAGGCTGAATTATTATTTGGTCATTATGAATGGTATCCTTGGAATGATTTTATGACTGCTATAAAGTAAAATTGATTAATTAGAGTTCAAACTAATGTGATAAGGATTAAAATTCATTCATATAATTTATTTAGTATCATTTTAAGATTATATTTCATATATAATTAAATAAATTCATTAATATTACCTTTTTATATCATTTGACTTTGATTTTGACTTTTATAATATTTTATGAAAAGGATAAAGTCAAAAAACAACACTCTTTCTTTTAGTATTTAAATGATTTTGTATAACAGATAAAAGAAATAAATTGGTTTAAATTTTTTCATAAAATAGAATCTAATTTCTTATCATGGTAATTTATTTTTTATTTTCATTAATCAAATAATTACTATAAATTCTCAAGCAATGTTAACACTGTGCGTGTGCAAGTAATAGAGAAATCAAGTAAATTATTTTTAAAATTCTAAAAGTAATATTTTATTGTTTAGTTATTGTCTCAAAAAGTTATTTTAGTTAAATATATCATATTGAAGTATTTTTAAATGTTTATATCATAAATAAAATACTTTCTCATTTTATTTAATGTGAAAATAATTGAAAAGAGTTAAAAAATGTCATTAATGATATTTTACATAAAATAATATATTATTAAAATATTTAAAAATCCTAAAAATATTGAAATTGGATAATTGGGATGGTAATTGGTCTGAAATGTCATTAATTTTTAATTAATGGACCAATTTTTACAATAATTTTATTATAACCCTTTAATTGTGAAAAAATAAATATCATAGTTAAGTTTAAAACTAGTTCACCAAGGTGTTAAGTAAAAAATTAAAATCATAAAATAATATCTATATAAGTAATAACATGATATTATTTTTATATTAATACCACATTCTCCGTATATTATAATAAACGTAATTTTAGAGAAATTTTAGATGAGTCAAACACGGATTATATTATCATATTTTATGAATTTCCAAAAAATTCATTCCCATCCAAAATAAAAGGACACCCCTCCTTTCTATTCATTACTCCAAATTGAGCTATCTATATCAACTAATCCCAACACATAATAATTATAAACTTCCTTAGAAACAAATTATTTGTTTCAGTATCATAAAAAGTCGATTCCCTAATTCCTTAACAAGGGTTCTAAAGGAGGTATAATAAATAAGAGGTAATTGCTCAACTCGGCCTTGTTCAATGTTTTTTTTCTTCTACGCCCGTAAAATATTCATATAAAATTGATGATAAAATTACATAAGTATATAATGTACACTATAATATTATAATGACTTTTTATAACACTTTTTCATATATGTTTCCATTATATGGGGAACATAATCATTGTTCTTGCGTACGTATGGACCACAACCTCCACGAATCGATAGGTTTTGTTTTTCATCCCAGTCTCTCATGAATGAATATTATTATGGATTTAATTTTTAAAAAATATATTAAATACCTAATTATCATTATTTATGGGTTATATAACATCTATTTTTTTACATTTTCATAAATTGAAAAAAGATAACATCATCTATGCATACTTGTGAACTAACACATCTACAATGTGAAGTGAATCATTTTTAATCACCATGTCACATAGATCGTATGTGTGTAATTTTATTAAAATATATTCTATGATATTTATTATATAATAATATTTTTTTAGTTAAAATTATACTAAAATTATTTCCTTTGTGCACTATTAAAAATAAAAGAGTTTTTGTGTGTCCGAAGGACTGAATGTCTCCATGATTGTAATACTTTTCATTTTTCAAAAACATATTCCATGGTTTATATAAATGAATATTTAAATTAAATAAATTATAATTATTTCATCAATATTATTCATTATTTTTTTTGAATAATGGCATACTTATTGATGGTCATCATATCAAAACAGTCTTGATGTTATGAAATTAACATTCTCTAAATACCAGATGTTGACATAACTGATTATGTAATTAAACATGACTTAAAAAAAATGTTATTTAATTGGGATTGAACATTTCAAAATTTCATAATAAATAAAAAAAAATTTGAATTTTTATATATAGGATTTTAATGACATACATATAATATATAAATATAGGGTAATGTATTTCTTTTTAATTTCCCATCATTAAAATCTATTTTTATTATATGAAACTAATTTTTTATATGGTGTAGATTTAACCCCTATTACATTTTACATCATGTATACTACATTATTAATGGAACTTTATGTTATAATACATTTCAATTCAATATATGGGTTTTGATTCAGATGATTCCATAGTAGTAAAGGATTTCTAAAATCAAAATTTTTAATTAGGTTATATCACTGTTCATTTATCATAACATGTCATTATTATGTATGAAGATGATATTTTTATATTGTATATCAAAATGGTATTTATGGAATTATTTTTTACACATTATCACTGAATTGATTAATCCCCAAATGATTATATGGTGTATATTTCACACCTATTATATTTTTTCATTTTAATCTATTTCCTCCATATGATTACCATTCAAAATTTACCAAGATGGAGTGGATTTTTATGATACAATCACATATTATTTCAGGATTGTCTTTGTTTAACGTTCCTAGGGAAGGGATCATATGATCTTATTTTGTTGAATATAAAATACAATATTATTATTTGGTTTTAAAATTTTTTAAATATTATTTTTCATTTCCTCCATTATTATTTAGATAATTTTCATGATTGTTTTTTTAATGTAAAAGTAATCATGTATCTTCTTTTTGATCAAGAATCTTTCTATTCCATATATATATATATATCACGAACATAAGCATGTTACCATCAAAAACGACAGCAAACATGATATTCGACAACGCTCGAAGGGCGTTCCTAATCCCCATGGGCTGATAAAAGACCCCAGGTATCATAAAATGAAATTTTAGAATGATTTAGCTATGTTTATAAACATAAAACAACAACCAAATCCAAATAAAACAAATCTGGTTTTTTCAAAATAAAAGAACTTTTACTAAATATCAGAATTGAATTAAACAAATTAAAAAAATGTTTAATGACTATTACTAAGGGAAAATCCAAAAAGGAAATCCCGAGAAACTCGTCATGGAAAGAGGAACATCCCTTAAGCCATCTACACAACAATGTATCACGAAGAACCACTAAAAACCCGAACCATTGGCGCAAAAAACCTTACCCAAACTTCTGACAAAAATAACAATGTCTATTAACACTCAAATGTGTATGTTGGGTGTTGGACAAAGCCTAGTTGGTTTCCACAACTAAATTATTTCATGTGGTAAACAATCTAATAATAAATGCTTGAATGTTTTCATAAACATGAAATGCTAATATGGACTATAAAGAGATGTTTCTTTAAATAAAAATAGTATTCATGTGGGATACATTAAAGAATCGACACTTTTAAATAGAATACCAAATCTACGGAATTTTCCAGAAAAACATTCAATATTATGATGGTAACTATAATGTATCTAATGAGCATAAACAACTAGAAATAACCCATAGGCTCTACCTCGCTCTGGGTCTTAGGTACCTCGTATCTCGGTGAAAGTAACCGTACAAATATTCAGTCTCATGAACATGAGTCACTAGTATTGATCATACCCATAAACTAGTGGTCCCCAAACATCATCATCATCATCATAGTTTAGTTAGTGTTTTCATTGTTAATCATTCTACGTGAAACTGGTACCAAACCCCATGGGATCACTAGCATACTAGTACGCATCCACCCACCTAGGTACCTGGGTATTCCATTTTGTGCTGAAAAACGTTCCACAAGAAATGAAATTTAATATTCACATTCAAATACCACATCCAAGACAAACACACACACACCAAACATAAATCATGTATATCACACAAGTCGCATAATTCCCTTTTTCACACAAAATCATTTTGAAATCTTACTCACACCAAAACACATTTCACATATCATTCACACTTCAAAAAATCCTTTAAAAATAATATAAAACCATTCCATGATCGTTAAAATCACATAACATCTCACACACAAGTCACATAATACTTTTTATACAAACAAAATATATATTTAACTTCATACTCACACAACACCACCCACAAAATTTTTTCGCACCGTTCATGAAAAATAATAAAACACTTTACCAATTTATAAAACATTCATAAAATGTTTGAAATCATAAATTACAACTTTTTGGCTAAAAATACCATATTAGGTGAACACACACACACCAAAACAGTATTCATACATCCTTTAGAAACTTTTTTAACTCAATAAAACATTTATAATATTCACAAATCTATCCCCATGGTATAACCTTATTTTTCACATAAAACCCATTTCAAAACCCTATTTCATGGAAAAAATCACCAAAAATAAATTTCAAACCATAATTATAAGACCCTATCAATTACTAATAAATCAATTTCATTTTTTTGTAAATCTACTACAAATGATATCACCTGATTTACATTTGAAAATTACATAAATTTAAGAAAAATGTTTGTTTATTAAAACATGATTAACTGATGCTACCAAAAATTGATTTTGAACCACATACAACATATTAGAATAATTATAAATAAATAAATCAAGCAAGCTAACTCATCAATAATTAGGTACACATGGAATAACCTACCCTTCTGTTAATACCCTCAATTCATTGTGTGAAACATCAAGCACACCACTGCCTCACCAAAAGGGAGTGAAATCCAACCTAAAAACCCAATACTTGAAAAAAACACCAAATAAAATCCTTGGTATGAACCCTAACATTTTAACATTTTACAACATCATGAATAATGGACGAAACCCTATGAAATTGGAGAGAACATGGGAGGAAACTCACATAATTGAGAGAACATGAATAAAATTCCCAAAATACACAAGTATCTGAATTTTAAAAAATCCAAAAATGAAATTTTGGTTTGAGTAATTCGGCTAAGTTCTTGTGAAGACACAAAGGGAGGGAATAGAGTAAATATTTTTGCTTTTATGAAATAAAAAATTTACAACTTAAAATATGGATGATTTAGAAATCAAGTGAAATTCATCCCTAATTAGAGAATTAATATAAGCTCTAAAGAGTGGGGACAGAGAATAGAGGCACGTCGTGGGTAGGTGGTCTTGGGTGAGAGTTGGAATTACCAAAAAACATTAAAATTTTAAAGAGATGTTAATTAATTAAATACAATATTTAAAGTAGGAAATGAGATTTCGGGCTGGCCCAACACCTTAATTAGAAATACCTAAATCCATCAATATTATCGATTCTTATGGTGTCCAAATTTCAATGGTGGTTATAATATACCAGGGGTGTCCACTTGTGATGTATAATTGCTATAATATATATAATAATAATGGAGTAATAAAATAAGAAAAATTTATTTGTTAAATCTAGAAATGGGCTCACGGTTTGGCCCAAATTTTGAAAACCCACCATTTCCACCAAAATGCATAGAAAACCCAAAAAACTATAAAGGAATAAAAATTAATTGAAAATCACATCTAAAGAAGTAATTTATGTAAACATTCTCCCCACAATAAAACTTTCTTCCTATGGAATTTCATAGCAATGCTAAAAGTATAAACTAAACCCAACCGAAATGCCAAAATAAACTCCTTTGCCATGTTTTTCCCACCCCCAAAAGGCCAAAACACCACTAATTGATCAATTATGTAAGAAATACTCTCACAAATCAAAACATAAAGCACTTATGAAAATTATCAAGTGTATTCAAACCTCATCCTTGAACAAAACACCTCAACCACTATTCGAACAAAACATAAGTAACTTACCAAGAATGAACAATGAAATGAATGAGCTCACTAATGTCTTACTTCAACAAAACTGTTGGGAGAACTCCAATAATGATGATTACTCAAATAGGAAGTTATAGGTTAAAATACTCTGAATGATACAATGCATTTATATAATATCACTAGGGATAAAACCAAATTACTAATACGTGAGACACAAACATGATCCCCATTATAAAGGGAATATCAATTTTTTTGAGATAGATCTAGGACACTAACAAGGGGAGTCCCAAACAGACTCCCAAAATAAGGGGTATAAATTCATTATAATTTTACAATATAACGTACATGAGACTCATAGTTTGTCTCCCCACTATAAGAACTAACCATCATAACTGAACAGTACAGGCCTACATGAAAAGAAGCCAATATATAAAGAGTTGGAATGACTGCATGGTTAGTCCACAGAGTTTGGGAGACCATGTGCTAAACATACCGAGCATTCTATCCAATGGTGAAGCTCTATGAGGTTACATGGGCCAAAAAACAAATCCATTTAGAGACTGTGCAGTAGCTACTGTCTCTTATCACACGGTTTCTAAGGATAGAAAATAGTTACTTCAAACCATACATAAACCATGATCTTATATTTTCTTAGCCCAAATTGTTTTCTGTCCTCAAAAAATTAAATGGAAACCCAATGAAATAAAATAAACTCATGCTATAACATGAAAATGATGGCCTCCCACTTCTACCACTGAACATGATCAAATGGAACAAGATGACAACATCAGAGGTTTAATAGATTTCCATCATTCATACTGAGGATCAAACATTGAATTTTTTTTTAAATGACCTACAGATTTCTCCTGACTATGAACCAGCTTCACTCAGGATCCAATGACTAGAGCACAGATTATAAAAGCATCATTAGCCTCACAGTTAGGCTTTTGAAACCCCCAGAATAGAACTTCTACATTCTATGCACTAAAAAATATTCCTTGATTCTTGATGGTTTTTCCAAGACATAACAGATTCCAAACCCACTTTACCCAAACCTGACATTTCAAGGAAATAGGTTCCTAGAATACTCACACACATCACCCGTTATTTATTCAGATGAGAAATATAATGATGAAAGTATATATTGAGACACCTTCCACTGAACAAAAGATTCTATAATTCCTTAAAGGGATACACAAATCCGAAAAAATAGAGACTCTCATAAGATTACAAAACCTTCACCCATATAGTAAAATGAACACAATACATCACAAGGCACCACCGAACATAACCATTATCAATAATAAAAACACAAAATGAGAGAGACCTTATGTCGAGTCCCAAATAGCACACGATTCCATAAAGTGGCCATAACAGCCTCTCATGAACATATTTCCCACACTTGTGGGTTTACGTGAAACCCTACAATGAAGTGACTATGAAGGACCTATAGGACCTCTTAGACACCATCCACCCTAATAACCCCAGACTACTGTAACCATTGATGAATTAAGTATATTAAGATATTAAGGAAAATTTCAGCCTCTTGCAAAACTCTCCCCCTACAAATGAATCCATAAAACTAAGAGATAAAATGTTGTAGACTTAATATCCAAATGTCTTGAAAAATATTCCTTATATTTATCAATTAGAGGATCAACCTACTGCAAAACAATCTGGGATTCGCTTTAGTTGTCCACTAACCCTTAATGGGGGTGTTCCTTATCCCATGAGAGAACCCAAAAACCCAACCAAGCTAGTCCATTGGTCATGAAATTCCACAAACCAAAACCAAATAGATTTGGGAAACCACCATAAAATAATCCCAAAACATTAATTATAAGATGAACTCTAACCATCCCTTCAACCCTACTCACTATCCACACACAATCCCAAAACACAGTTCAAATAAGAGGGGTTCATGGACTCAAAAAAAGCCAAAACAATAAATTTTCCAAAAACATATAAGGGACATCATCCCAAACTAGTCATAAAAAAATCATGTTTCATATAAAATAATCAATTTGAAAACCAATAGTTTTTTAGTTTTCACATCCACCAATGGTACCCACCAGGCCCCGCCAATGCATGTTTTTGTGCCACATTGAGTAACCTCATCATATCTATCACCGAACTCATCTAGTCTAGCCATTAACAATCCATCATCCCATAAATCCCCTTGTATGTGGTCTCTTGTGAATATACAAATGGTTAAAACCAATTTTTTCCACTTTTCAAAACCAAAACAGTTAACTGAAACTTCTTTTTCTCAATACCACTATACAAAAAATTAAATCCCAATTAACATATTTTAAAAGCATTCAATATACCACCAATCATTCAATAAAATCCATATTTCAATTCATTCATATTAATTTCAAAAAACAATTCATCCCATATCTAAACACATATAATTTCATGAAAACATCCATTCCATAAATCCCTATTAAATTGGGAACTCAACTCTTCTCATTTTAAATCTAGATTGAACAATTTCATAAAACATTTCAAATGATATCTAATTAACAAATCAAAATCCATTTCCAAACACCACACTTGACCTCCAAAACACTCCATCCCATTAAAACACATTACAATAGTTCTTAAAACTCTATTGGAAAAACCTTTTCAAAACCAACATTAACATACTTCCATATTTCAAAAGAGGTGTAAACACATTATTTATCATATCAAAACAATTATATAAATTTCAGTTCTACCAATTTAGAAATCAATCCACTTCTTCGTTTATATAAAATAATTTTATAAATGCACACTTTTCTTGAATCATGTAATTTTCTTTAAAACCAAGTACCCAGATTCCAACATGAAGAGACACAAGAAAATGCGATAGGAAACTAGTTTTGGTGCATGATTTAGGCATATGGTAGGTGGGAATACACCAATCACTTCACTATAATAAAGAGTGTTATATGGAAATATCACCAGCTCCACATGGCATTTCAAGCCCTACGAGCTCACTGAGATAATTAGCCCATCTCACTTTTCATTTCCCAAGTCATCATCAATCCTATAATGTGAAATGAATTAGATAAATCCTGATATTTCCAGGAGACATTAATCACATCATGAGGTGTGCTACCCAGAAACACTATTCATGATCAAAATTTCATGTCCTAAAAATAAGAACTGTAGTCGATCCCGACTGTTCCCCAAATAACATAACCCAAGAGTTTGAACCTCCTCTTATACCATTTTGTCACAAACCGAATCTGGTCACCATCAAAACCCGCAACCGACATGGTTTGCGATAAGGACCGAAGTGCGTCCCTGATCCCCACTGGCTGGAAAAATTTTCAGGTATCAAAAAATGAAAATTTTCAATGATTTATATGAGTTTATAAACAAATTCAATAAACAAATCTAATAAAAAATCTGAATTATTCAGACCAAAATTATTACATCCATGTTCTTTTATTATATACATAAACTTGATTTATTACCTAAACATCATCTAATACAACATATAAGATCAATAGGTCTAGTGTCTATGGTGCATAGGATCTTTACATAACAACTTAAAACTTAAAATACAACATCTTTATTGAAAACATCCTTTACATGACCTCTATATTACCTCATACATAGCATTGCATGGGATAACATGAGGGAATGCATAAGAAAAGGGTCAGTTATAATCCATAGTAGGAGAATAAACATGGAATAAAATGAGGAATACTATACATTCTAGACAATAGTCATATCAATAGAGCACAAGAGAAAGATTAACACAAAATAATAATAAATCATGATAATCATAAAATGGAAATGTGGTAACATCACATAGCATGGAAGTACCAAGAGCCGAGGATCATTGCACATGGAGCATGAGTAAACCCTCATTTCACTTGGATCATGAGTAAACCCTTATTTCAATTAGATTAGAATGAGTAAACCCTCATTTGACATGACGTATAATGATACAATACTTTACCCAAGGCATTAGAGTGCTATCACGGTGCACCCTTCTTAAACATTTCATTTCATGAATAAGTGTTCCACATAGATCAAATAACATGGAATAAATCAACATAGTAAGTTATTCCAAGAAGTAATGTGAAATAAATACATAAAGTACTATTCAGTATGTATATGTTCGTAAAGGTAAATACACTTGATAGATACATGGGTATGGTATTCACTGCACAATGACACTGGCTTGCAAAAATGCAGTACAATTTCAGCAACATAACAGCGTGACATAAGGATTCATGAAAATGGATGAGGAGAGTGAAAATTATGTCTCATAATATTTACATGAAATGTAAAGTAATAGGGTCATGTAGATACCTGTCCTATAAAATGTAATGGAATTTAGATGCATAATACAAAAGAATTAAATGGATGTAAACGATGAGGGTGAAATCCCTCATGGAATTTCGACATGGTAACATGTGTTTACTGAAGGATTTAATGAGAGAGAGATGGGTATCACATCATAAAAAATTAAGAGGGTTGTTTGGGGGGGGGGTGAAAAATCATACACCAACATTTTTAATTGAAATCAAAAGAGAACAACAACTTAATGAAAATTTGACAAAATGAGAAACGAAGAAATACTTTATTAGGAAGTGTGAACCCAAAAGCGTGGGAGAGGCTTGAGAGAGGCTTATTGGGAGCATGGGGCACGTTGGAATGATTCTAGAGAGAGGAGGGAATTTTTTGGACCAACTCCAAATGCTTTGACTGAAGAGGAATAGGGAGCATGGGTGGGATTATATAGAAAAGGATAGGGAATTCTTTATTATTTATGTTTGGGACAGCTCGCATTAAAAAAATCAAAATCACAAAACAGACTATGGTTTTTGCCCATTTTTCCAAAGTGGAGTGGGGTAAAATATTTTATATGTCCAATGTCCATACTTCTTAAAATAATAGGGTTGATTATGTGGAGTTGAGTTACACTCTCAAGGAAGAAAAATTAAAAAGAAAAAAATGTTTTATAAGCCTTGAAGGGTCCACTAATGCATTGAAAAATAAATAAAAAACCCAAAATCTCATTATTATTATGTTAAAACATATTTTGGCATACTAAATGTTTATATTAATTTATTACATCATTATTGGGTTATTATAATGTCATAAAACACATTATATATTTAAACAATATTTAATTTTTACCAAACAATTATATATTCTCATAAAATTATAAAAAATTATCCTTTAGATAATTTGAACATCGGGATTTGAAAAATAATATTCATTTTAACTAAATTTTTTTTCTAAATATATGAATTATTACATTTAAAATAGAAATCGATATTTATCAAAAATTCATGGGGTTTGACGAAAACAGATTTTAAACCATAATAAAAATTACAATTATCTTCATAAAATTATATGATAATCTATATTTAAAAAAACATTATTTAATAATAATAATATTTTATTAAATATTATTTAATTAAAAAGATAATTAATTGATCAAAAATGATTTTTTAGTTTAATATTAATTAAAAATACAATTTGTTATTTAAAAACAATTTACAAAGTAACTATAATAAAATGAATGCAAATTATTTATAAAAAAAATAATGTACATAGTCAAAGAGCTAGGGTCTTGTTACATAACCCCTTATAACACCTGCATAAGGACGAAGGGTAAGGCGTGTGATGGTGAGAGACTCTTGGGGTGGCTCAGATAAAATTGCTCTGGTGGTAATCTCTATTAACTTTCAGTTCTCCCGTAATCGGTTCCGTTCAAGCTTAACATGTTCAAGAACTACTTGGGCTTGGTCAAGAGCAAAGCCCAATGGGGCCACCTCCTTTTTGAGCTCTAACAAATGGGATTCGTTTTGGGAAATTCTACTGGATGAGGCCATCTCTTCCTTTTTCTGAGTAAATTGGATTTTTTAATTCCATGTATTTATATGAATCATGTGATCACTGTTCAACTACTATATTATCAATAGAAACAATTCTAAATGGTTTTTAAAATCCATAACATAAAACCAAATAATTTCATTTGATTTACATAACTATAAGAATACATTTAAATAGACCAATAGGAAGTTTCATTAATGAATATTTGGGTCATTACAATCTTTCACCTTAAGAAATTTCACCCTCAAAATTTTCTTCTTCCACTCAAAACAAATGTGGGTAACATTGATTCATCACTTCCTTTGATTCCCACATCACTTCTTCAAACATGTGGTTTTTCCACAACACCTTGATGATGGGTATTGTATTATTTTGTAGTACTTTTTCATTACAATCTAATATCTTCACTAGTTTCTCCACATAAGAAAGATCATACTCTAGATGTACTACCTCAGAATAGAGTACCTATGAAGGGTAAAGTTTTTACTTCTTTAAGAGGGTTACATGAAAGAAAACATGTACTTTGTCCATGGTAGGCAGAAGTACTAGCTGATAGGCCACAACCCTAACATGGTTAAGAATCTCAAAGGGGATGATGTACCTAGGACATTAATTCCCTTTCTTTCCAAAACTCATGACCTTTTTCCACAGAGATATGAATTAAAATACCATGTCTCCAACTTTGAAATAAACGCCTCATTTATGGTTATCTGCATAACTCTTCTATCATCTCGGGGATTCCTTGATATGTTGCTAAATGGTTTTCACCTTCTCCACCATTTCTTTGACCATTTTTCGTCCTAGTAGCTTAGGCTCACCGACTTCATCCAAACATGCTGGTGTTATGCACCTCTACCCATACATGGCTTCATAAGGTTCCATTTATATGCTCAATTGGAAACTATTATTATAGTATAATTCAACAAAAGGAATATTTTGGTCCCATATTCCTTTGAAAACTATTGAAAATGATCTTAACATAACTTGCAGTGTCTAAATAGTTCACTCAGATTGGCCATTAATATAAGTATGATAGTTCATACTGAAGATTAGTTCAGTATCCAAAGCATGTTAAAGACTCTTCAAAAACCAATAGGTGACTCTGGGATCATGATCAGATTCAGTAGATAATGGTAATCCATGCTTCCTTACCACTTCCCGGATGTATATCTGTGTCAGTTGATCAAATGAGAAATCCTACCGAATTGAAATAAAGTGTGCAGAATTTGTAAGACGGTCCACAACAACCCAGACTATATTATTTCCTTTGGATGTCTTCGAAGGCTAGTGACCAAGTACATGGTGATTTTCTCTCATTTCCAAGATGTTATAGGAAATGGTTGCATCATCCCCTTAGACTCCTGCCTATCTGCCTTTACTTGCTGACACAACAGGCACATTGATGTACACTCAACGATCTCCTTCATCATATTATCCCACCAATAATTTCCTCTAATATCTCGATACATCATTGTGTTTCCTCAATGAATAATGAAATTTGAACTATGTGCATCATACAAATGTACCTTCTTCAGCTACAGACTTGATGAAACACATATTCTTTTCCCAATTCTCATAATTCCTTCTTCATTAACATTGAACTCTGAGGATTTCACTTTTCTAATAGCATTAACTTTCTTATGATTTCCCACATAATCTTTTTGAGCATCCTTAACCATTACAATGGAAATGTTTGAGCAATCATTTATGAAAGGATTGATGATTTTCCCTTCTTTATGATTCACATATCTATCTTCATAAAGTCTAAGAAGATTGGATCGTTCTAAATTCTCATCGGTGATAGAATCACTAGGTCTTTTCTACTTAGAGAATCCGTGTAGAGACACACACTTGACATACATGGAAATTAAATTCCTTTTACAGAATACATAATACATAAAAAAATAGGCACCCAAGGATCGTAATAGTTTAGTGTCTTTGGAAACTAATAATATAATCTTCTAATCATGGTGAAAAATCTTCAATATCGCCCGTAAAGATCTTCCCTTTTTTTCTATCCTATAACCTTTCTTTATATCATAGGGAAATACATAAAAAGGCTGAGATCAAATGCTCATTAAGGTTAAGCATGGAGAAAATAAAAAACCATATACATTTTAACATAAAAACATGAACATAATGTTTAAACATCAAGATCTTGAGTTGTGAAATAAATCATAACAGTACGCACGACATAGATCATAAAGGAACATTAATCATTATAAAATAACATGAGAATAAAACATGTAATTTTGGCAACCATTAAGCACATGTTATTATTTCCATAGAATACAATGCATTAGTACCAAGAACATCATAGTGGAGAGAGTCCATTACAGAATCGGGTTTACATGTCATTCCATCCCTGTATTGCGAAACCATATTCACTTTCCATTCTAGCCATGTCTATCTCATGAGGTATTAATCATTAACAAATGCATTGGAGCGAGATATAGGTCCCACCCTTATCAGAATCAAATAATTCATTCTTGTTGCACAAAATAAACATAAATCATTTATCATAACCCTTAGAATAAAATGGGTTTCATAAACGTCATCCCATCAAAACTTAATCCATATAAAACAAATGGATATAATTTCATCATAAAAATAATCAAACAATTTAAATAATAGAGAAATTATACTTGAAATATAATAATACAAAATAATGTCATCTTAGATCAATTTTTTTTTGAATAAACACTTGAAATGAATTCTTGAGGAAAATATCTTTTCTTCTTCAAAATTATTTTAATTTTTCAAAATGTCATGCGATTTAAAAAGAAAAATATTTTGTTGAAAATAATAATGAAATATTTTAGAGAAATCTTCATGAAAATAAGGAAATATTAAACTGTAAAAATATATTCATTCTATATAAGTTAAAAAACATTCATCTCGTACTTTTGCAGGAAAAGTAAAAAAGTACCTTATACGGTATACAAAAGAAGGATTCATTCCATACAATGGTTAAATTCAACCAAGGGTAAAAATGACTTTAAACATACCTGTATGAATATAAATTAATTTATGAAAACCTTTTTAGAAAACAAATACATGAATGATAATCATAACCCCTGTAAATACTTACGAATTAACAATCTCAGATAAGAACAAGATTGGAATAATTATCCCTTACCATATTTCCAATTTCTTCTGTATGGGTCCAAGAATCCTATATAGTGGTTTTAAACATATTATTAACTTGTAACATAAACATAATAATATTTATGATTTGATTCACTTATGGCATTATATTACCCATTCTTTTGTAAATTCCATGTTAAAGAAGCGTTTTGGGTAAATTCGTTTAATGTATCATACGTGTTATGACTTTATGTTCAATATATTATTACTTATATCTAAATTTACATAATTTCAGAATGAAAAACATGATTTATATATAATATTTATTTAGTATATAAATATATTTTATAGATTGATAAATGAAATGACATACACCATTCATGGAGACGGTAGACCGTACGTACGCATGAATGCTGTTTTCATTTCCTTATTGAATTGGATGGAATTAAGCAAATGAAACATATATGTAC
The DNA here is from genome assembly GCA_963277665.1 of Viscum album. Taxonomy (NCBI): domain Eukaryota; kingdom Viridiplantae; phylum Streptophyta; class Magnoliopsida; order Santalales; family Viscaceae; genus Viscum; species Viscum album. Next base: position 1,902,368,719 of record OY728152.1, on the reverse strand, counting down.
ATAAATACAGTATAATTACTATGTAATATATTTCAATATTATTTATTATATATAATTTATAACCATACTTTAATGGTTAATCATGGAAAATGAATCTCATCGCGTTCGTGTAGACGGTAGTCCATACATACGCAGAAGAAACAATATCATTCTTTTGATATTAAAATCATCTAAAATTGGTTGGTATATCATATATAACGAATCAAAATTATATTATATTTATTATTTATATCATTAATACTTATTATTATACCCATCCAAATGATGAAATGTATGAATAACAAACTACACCACGATATGGAGATGGTAAGCCATACGTACACACATGTGGTAACTTTTTCGTTCATAGGATAGATAAAATAACTAATATGGTTATAAAATTTTATATAATAACATAAAATTATATTTAATATACTGGAGTTATTATTTTAGAATGGAAACAACAATGAAAAAGTACGTGGATGTAGAAAGGAACTGGAAATAGGTGGTGAAATAATTATCACTTCTTCGGGTTCTTCCTTCTGATTTGATCAAAAGGGAACCTTAGGATAGCTTTCTGACAAAAGTATGGCCTCTAGGATAAATAGACTATAGTCGATAGGGTATTTGGGCTGGTTTTATCCAAGCCAAATGGCATTGGACATGTGAATTAGAGAGAAGGTGGAGTGCTCTTTTATAAGAGGGGTGTGGGGCACCTTAGGAAAAACATAAAATATTATTTTATAATAAATTCATATTCAGTATAAAAGGGCTCAAAAGTGACTTATTTTAATGATAGGGTGGGTATGGGTCTAAATACTCTCAACCAATAGGTTTTAGACAAGTTTATGTTACCATTTTAATCTTATCCTTTAGATTTAACTCTAAGTTAAAGAATATAACTTTTACCGTGTCTCCTTTTATTCTTACACTATATGGTTAATAACATACTATAAACTGCCAATATAACCCCAATTGATTAATTAATGTCATAAATATTATTATATAAGTGTTTTGGAAAAAACATATATTTTTAGGACCATTATATAAATTAATAATATAATATTTGTTTTAAAAACCCTTTTATGTAAATTTTTACACTATATGGTAATGTTTTTTCTAAATTCATAAAAGCATTATTACTTAAAACAAATTTACATAACCATTACTAATATGTTATATTAACCTATTAAATTAGTGTAATTAATAAAAATTCTCAAATTACATTTATTTAGGTATTTATAATATCAATTATGTTAATATTTCATTAATAAGGTAATTACAACATCATCATTGTGTCATAAATATATTAAAATATTTAATGTCTAAAAAATATAAATAAAATAAAATTTTGTATTAAATCGTTTTAGCTTTCTAAAGAATATTTATAGTTGAATTTATCTTATTTATAACACTATATTAAATTATATTTATTTATTAAACTTTGATATTAAATATTTTAACTCTTCTTTAAATAATACTTAATGTCTTAATCTAATCCATGTGGACCTAAAGGGTAATATCTTATTCCTAAGATTGTTTTTGGTCTAATTACACTTATCCAATTGAATTTGGACATGTCTTAGGGTAATAATAATATCATTTTTACCCTTAATTTCTAAATTTACTTTTAAACGTGGTTAATAAAAGTTAAAAGTTACTATTCACCAAGAATTATTTTCATCTCATTAAACCACATTTCACTTACTAATATCAATCATGTCTCTAGTATTTTTAAAATTTAACTAACATAAGTGGTAAAATCATGTTTTATGTAAATTTGCAAATGCTCATAGAAGGTGTGTAAAAGACGTTAAAAAGTTCAATAAACTTTTTATATATATAAAATTATTATATAATGACTCCAATTAATTACATTGAACATATATTTGTATTATGTATCTATTTTGACCTAAAATAAATTTAAATAAAAATGAAAAGTTTTTTTTACCCAACAACTCAATGTTTTCACTATTTATCAAAAATTGAATGTTTTCAAAAAAAATAATAAAAAATCACCCTAGGCTAATTTTGATATTCTGAATCAAAAAATGAAGTCCATTTTGATTGATAAAATTTATAAAATTTCAAAAAGTGGGTATTACTATTCATAACGACTAGTTTATATAATATTTCAATAAGATATCATTGTTTAGTGAAACTCGATATTTCGTATAACGCATGCTATCGAGGAAGGTCGCTCTTCCGTGTAACGCAAGCCAAGAATTGTTCTATGTATTATACAATCTAATAAAGTGTTGTGTATAGCTCAAGATAATCTTGGTGTAGCATAAATCAAAAGACATCAATGAAATTAAAAATAATATTTCTCCTAAAATTTCGGGGTGTTACATTATACCCCCCTTAAAATGAATTTCTCCCACGAAATTCGTCAGGGTTATAAATATTTTACTACATGAATGTTTCATTAATAGAAACCCACATCATAAAAAGAAATACTAAAACTTAATTTTAAGAATGATAGGTAATGGTTACCAAAATTAACTCATCACTAGGTTTCCACATAGAAGAACATATGTGAAAATATGGATATGGAAGAGAAATATAAAAATCAAGTTATTATAGAGAGTGGTAGAGAACATGTCTATAAAAAACTCTACAATCAAAAAGCCATAAATTTGTGATGATATAAGGTACCATGTAGGAAAATGTTTTTTTTTTCAAGATCATTTCCTTAAATTTGAATAAATTGGAATTAGAAGAAATACGTAATTGATTTTGGTACAATCTCACCATTGGTCATTCCCTGAAAAATTAACACTTCATCTCTTAAAGAAATCGTGTATAATTAGTTATTCGTGAAGTGTTAATAGATCATGCGATAGAATGACAGGTCATTCCATCTGTCTCAAATAAAAGGTTTGCAAAAGTTATTCAATATTCATAAGTCCATCTATGGTGAGATTAATCGTATATGGATTCAAAAATGGACTTATACATCATCTAACATACCACATAATAAAATAAAACTACATTCTACTAAACAAGCACTTCCTACATGCCAGTGGTAGGTGATAAAGGCCTGTCTTACTTCGGTTGTGGGTTCGATTCCCGTATTCTTGTCCGACGTGACAGGTTGACACCCGACCTACTGGTTATCCTTTTTCTAAAACTATACTAAAATTACATTTCATATATAAAATCAAAAAGTTATAGCCTTAAGAAATACTATATGATGTATAAATTAATCTATTCCAACCATTTGTCTTATCGAATATACTTCTTTCTGATTACTTGAAATGTTATCTACCGAGCATGTGAATTCCTTCATTTGTCTCACATATATCATAAGATATATCTTGTTGTTGATCACAATACAAACATGTGAAAACCCTAATCATGTATTCTCTTGAAAAATGAATACCCATTGAACTGTAGTGAAAACATGAATGCGGTCAAAAGATAACTCTATCCATATTCGAAAATTCCAAAAAATTCTATATACTCAAACCATGATATCACTTTGTCCATATATTAGTCATGAGTTCATTAATACCATATAACATATTATTTTCTATTTATCCCTTCATTATGCACATATGATCTTCTTTCCAAAAATATTTCAATCTCATTTTATGGTTACCGATACCATATAATTAATGAAAACCACAACAAAACAAAACATAAATATTCCAATATTTCACGATACTATAAATGAGATTCCACAACACTATTTTGAAATCTTGTTACGTAAAAACATAATCATTCCACCATGTTGTAGTCATATTCATCATCACCAATAGTGATCGCATGTGACTTCCCTTCTTTCATTTACCATGAGAGGTTGTTGATGTCGATCATAATTATCCCTTGGATTAGTGCATTGTTTAGCATAATGACCCATTTCCATGCACTTGAAGCACTGGTGTCTTGGTGGTGCATTTTTTAGTCTTCTATCTATTCACATCAATAGCTACCTTATTTTCATTACATTGGAACTCAACTGCTCGATGACTTTCTTTTCCACACTTAAAATATTTTATGGTCCCATTAAGATAATATACACAATGCTTCTTTCCACATTTTGGGAATAATAAAACATTTTCCTTCTTTTCACTAGAGTTTTGAGATTTTTTCTTGAACTCCATATTTAATTTCTTGTCAAAACCATGAGAAGGATAGGTTAAACCAACAAAAAATTCTACCTTTATAGAACAAAGAAAAATTTAATAATATCTATTGAAGTATATTATAGCTAATTCCCTTAGAAGACATGGTTTTATGCCACTGAAGAATAAATCAACCTTACTTTAAGGTTGGATGATAATGCCAGATGCATACTATAAGAACCCGACCATAAAAAATTACATAATATTGAATTAAATGAATAATTCACATTGAGGATCTATTCAGGATTATAGATTTAGATAATTAATCCTTAACTATTACATAACAACTTTAATATTACAAGTAGACACTACTACTCAGTATCCACTTTTTCATAAAATAAAAACTCTTAAAAAGAAACATGCCGGGTTCAATGTTATAGACAGCATGACTTTTCCTTGATCCCATCCTCAACCATATTCATCTTTAAGTCCTGTGGAAAACATTTAAAAACATGGGATGAGAATAAAAAGATCATTAAGGGTTATAAAATAATGATGAAAACATTATCCCATCAATAAATACAAATCCGTGAAACCATAATTTTCAATCATAACATACCTTATGAAATCATAATATTTAGGAATAACACACACAAAAATCATAAATCCTAAATGTTAATTATGGAATCCACATCAAACATTCATTGTAGCTATAACAGCTATGTAGCGAATTACACATGGAATAACCATCATAGTATATTCCCTAAATCACTTAGGAGAAACATCGCATTTACCCTGCCATGTTACACAATGCATTGGAGAGCTATCTCGGGCTCACCTGCCCTTGGTTTATCACAGAACCACCAGTATGTGTACAAAATGACGAGTAATCATAACATAATCATAACGTATAACACATTTATAAAGTAATGATAAAATTTCCACATTCTAATATATCAAATCAAGATATTGAAATAAACAATGTTTTATGAAATCAATTTCAAAACCATTTAAAAAGTGATTTTTGAATCAATGTGTCCCATACCACGATGAAGCTTTTAGATGAATTATCATTTGAAAACATTCATGTCCATATAAAAAAATACTAAATCCTATTTTGAAAACATTTACATTAATGAGAAATATTTATAAGAATAAATCTTTAAAACATTTAAAATGTTATTTTAGTTAAAGAGTTTTTTAACGAAAAGAAAGATGCTTGAATACAAATAATTGAGTAGTAAAATTTAATTATAACATTATAATATCATGACAATAAATGTATTAATGATATAATATTCCAAATGATATTATATGCACCACATAAGAGTGAATTGGTTCACAATAACAATGAAGTCTCAATGGAACATAAATTGAGATAAAATCCCTTATAAAGATGGTACCCGTAAAATTAAGGATAAATCAATCACATAATTATGTATGAAAAATATAAATAAACCCAATATATGTTGATATTAAGTGTAAAACAATCAGAGGTCATTAAAACATATTCATACGATGACATATTCAAGATGTACAAGTTGAAACCGAAGAATTGAAATTGGTTTAAGAAGTTCCCTTGTAAAAATTCGACAGCCTAATGACGTCACTTTAAAATTTATAAAATGATTATATGAGACAAAAAATGTATTTCATAACTTGGACATAAATTTTATATCAATAAGGATATGAAAGAACATATCCCAACATAACATGATGGAAATTAGAAGACATAACAAAAATAAGTCTTCCAAAAAAAGGATGGTGAAAGGTTCCCTTACTGATTTGGTAACATACAAAACATACGCCACAAGAAAGAAGGATCATACAATTAAGATTTTAATACTCATAAATGAATTTATATTACAAAAATAGTACAATCATGGGCAGTACATAAACCACAAAAAAGGAAATAATGGCAAATATAGCATGAATCTCACAAGAATAAAAAGTGAGATGAAACCCTTTACCACGTTGTAATCAAATGAGTAGTATGAAAAAAGATAATAAACACCAAATGAATCATATAAAACCATGAAGAGAATTATAACAATGATAATATATATCAAATTTTATTAAAAAATACACCGCATACAATAATTAAGAGGTGGACAATGGAAATCTCATGGAATTAAAAGTGAGATAAGAAAATCCATTACCTCATGTCCGACTTGACTCGATCGTTCTTTAAAATCCTGAATAATAAACTAAAGTTAATTTATACTTTATTAATAATATTTTTAAAGTTTATTATTCCTTATATATCAATTATTACCATGGTATAAACATTATGTAGTCATTTAAGTTAATAACATCAATTTTGTCGATATTTAGTACTTGAGTCAAATATGGACTTCTTATAATCGCAAGTTGTTCATGTGGCCAATGGTTCATTATATCCATAGTTATATTCATGATATGGATATCATATATATCATATATATCTAGTATATAAATGTATTTATAATAGTTCATATCATTTGGAGGTAAGAAATGAAATGCACCGTTCATGGAGATGGTAAGCCGTATGTACGCATTAACGCTACTTTCATTTCTATTTCTAATTTTAATGGAATTAAAAAATAATGGTACATAGGTATACTATAATTACAGTATAATATCATATATAATATCATTAAATATATCTTTTATTCATCCCACATAAGTCATTAACGAGTCACATCACTTTGAGGGGGTGGTTGTCCGCACTTCCTCAAATGAGATTATTGTATTTACCCTCTATGAAATCCAAATGGTGTGATATAAATGGGAAGTACAGAAGAATTTTTAAATAATAAAAATAATATATATATCATATATAAATACAGTGCCATCATTATTGCCACCATGAGTGGCGGTAAGAGATAATTGAACAATCATCGTCTCTGAGGCTTTAGTTTGCCATCCACTGATATATTATGCTCTTCAACCATTAGATGGAGGTGTGTGTATGTGTAGTTCTAATAATTATCATAAAAAGATAATAGTATATTTTGGATACTGCTGTTGTTAAAAAATAAAGGAATAAAAAGAGTTTAGGGGATGGACTAGTAAAATAATAGAAAACAAATTAAGAGAAACAGTTACCTTTAATTTGGGTAACTCTCTTTGGTTTGAACCAAAGGTCTTATTAAAGTTACTTCTGCCTAAGGTAACTCTAATAGGTGTAGGAGAGGGATGTAGGGAGCTTAATTGGGCAGAGTTTGGTCGAGCCAAATGTTTTTAGAGGAGTGAGGAATCTGTTAGAAGTGGTATCCTTTTATAAGGTAGAGGAGGGGCTCTTTAGAAATGTGAGAAAATATTATTTTACAATATAATGATATTCATTTTGTAAAGTTCCAAAAATCATTAAGGATGAAGATAATATGACTCATATTATAAATATAATAATCCAAATTGGAATTGGACATGTTTTGATAATATTTTAATCATTATAATCTTATTAATTTAAATCATTTATCAATGAGGTAAATACTGTATAATTAATGTGTCATGCATAATATAATTATTTGATTTCTAACAATTATAAATAAAATACCATGATGTTGTAAATATTATTACCTTTCCAATGAATATTTATATACCAAAATATTCCTTATATAACACCACATAAAAATTAATTTACTAAATGATTTTTGTTAATTTCAATTTTGTCTTAACATTAAATAAATTAATCTAAAGTGTCATTATTTTCCATAAGTGGCTCCATGGGGTCCAAAAATATACCCAAGGATAACCATTGTTGTCCAATACTAATCCAATATGTTTAGGACAAGTTTTAAGGTAATTTTTAATTCTTATAATATTCTTTTAACGTTGAATTACCCTATTTACCTTTAACCGTGGTAAATAAAAGTCAAAAGTTACTATTCACCAAAAATTATCTTAATCTTATTGAACCAAATTTTACAAACTAATTATAACCATGTATTTCATATTTTATAAATTCAATTCCCATAAGTGTTAAAATTTCATTTAAATGAAAAATTCAATTTTTTTAACTACTACTACTAAGTGGTTTCACTATTCATCAAAAATTGATGTTTTTCAAACAATTACCGTAAATTTAGACTAAGTAATATTTGATATTCAAAATAAAAAAATGATGTATATTTTTCAAAATTCAGAACATAAGTGTTTCATTAATGAATTTTAAAATTAATTTCTGTTGTGAAAACAAATAGCGTGTTTTTATGAAACAATAACTATCAAAAGATTGACACTTATTTATGTCCAATTTCAAAGTGAAATTAATTCCAATGACCAACATTGGATTAAATGGAAAAAATATATTCTAATTACACACTAAAACCAATTAAAAAGACAATCTATCCATATAAATAAAATATATTAAATTATAGTTTTGAATGAAAATACAATATTTACATTATTAATAAAAATTCCAAATATTTAAAAAAAGTAAATTTTGATGTCCCCATTCTAAAGAAAAATTTTATTTGGTCAAATATAATGTAATAAAGTTACCAAATCTATATTTAAAGATGGATCTCCATTAAAATGATGTAAATTGACCTTCTAATGTAAATTATGCTTAAAATTAGATTCATTCACATTTTAAACCTCTAATAAGATAAATGTAAATACATTTAACAGACATGTATAATCATATTGTTGTTAGTTTTCTTCATTCCCAGCAATACAATGGAATGGAGTTAATGACCATTTAAGATAATAATAATAAATTATTATTTTTCCACATAAGATTTCAATGAAACATGTTGTGTGTACCAAGTACACTATCGAACATAGAAACTATTTTAAAGTAAAATTAATATTTAATTAAAAAATATTAATAAATATGAAAATATCTCATTCTTAATTTACCTGGGATGTTACATCCTTCCTCCTTTTGGTAATTTTGTCCTCGAAATTTTAAAATTGGGCTTTGAAAATTCATTAAATGTCCAACATCAAAAAAGAGTCAATAAAACTATCACTTTAAAATAATGGAAGTGAAGTACAAAGGATACCTGAGATAAACCATACTAGGATTCCATGTATGAAAACATGGATATGGAAGAGAGAAAAAACGGTCAAGTTCAGATGGAGAGTTATATAAAACATGATTAGGCGAATGTTAACCACCAGAAAATCCCAAACATGTGATGGGGTCATTGGTTCTTGATTCCCCAGTAGGAAAAGTTAACAGACAATGTTTTTGTTTTAAGTTACTTTGTCACTGAGGAATCTATTTATGATATTAACTAAAAACATAAGGAAACACAATTAAATTTCATGTAGACTTGTATCCTTCACCAAATTACAAACACAAAATTATATTTTCTCCATACGATGAGTATTCTGGATGGCTTGTTTACATTAAATGTGCTATATTCAACTTTTATAGAATCAAATAATCCCCAAAAGAAGAACTATATATTTACCTTGTCTTTAGATATTAACTAAAATGAAAAAGTTTAGTACAAGATCAGATAATCCCCAAAAAGATAAACTTTTACATAAAGAGAAAATACTCTTAATCTACGAAATTTGTCTGAGAAAACCCAAAGTTCAAGAAAGGTCATTTAATAAACAATTGTCCCTAAAATTATTCAAATGTATTCCATAATTTTATTGTAACCAAAATATCATAAGGATTTAATTACATTGACTTCCATGATACATCTTATCATTTATCTCCAAGTAACACCAGTTACTCATAATGTCTCATATTGAAAAGTAATTAACCTAATCACATATTCTACATGGTAGGTTGATCATTTTCATAAATAAATCAAATAATCCTATGTCCATAATAAAGACATAGATTCATCCATGCTAAAATTTCAACCACTATTCCACAATTGAAATCCCATAGTATTCTACCTTCCTTAGGTATATATTGTTTCCTCAAAAGAGAGAACGTCTTCCACAACAAAATTTTATAACATAATCAATAAATCATTTTTCAATTCTAAGTATATCCATTGGATAAAACATAAGTTCCAAAAATCATATTATTCTTGTTTCATAAAATTTTTTGACTATAATAATAAGTCATACATACCAGGGACTTCAAGTAAGCTAGTGGTAGGCAATGCACCCTTGTCGCCCTTCGACTGTGGGTTCGATTCCTACATCCTTGCTGGATGTGATGGGTTGTCACCCATCCTACGGGTTGTCCTTTTTATAAAAATAAAATATAACCCTAACAGTTTTTAACCTCAATGGTATCTTTATACCTCTCATTTTCATTTAAATTCATTACCATCTCAACATAGTAATTCCTGAAGTTTTATTTCACCACCATATGATAAAAGAAAACAATCCCCAAAATGAAGAACATCATACCTTGAACATGGTATCCATTTGATTTCATTGTCATCTTGTTCACATAGTTAGAAGGTCCATGCATTGAAACAATGATTTAGAGATCCTTCAAAATCATTTTATTCCTCTATCCAAATCCACCTTGTACAACATGGGTCATATGGGTGTTCACAGAAAAACAATTTTTAAAAATAATCATGTATGACATATAATTTCAAAACATCTGATAAAACATGATTTCTATAAAATAGTAGAAGAAAATATGAGGTTAAACATTCAATTAACAGTCCATTTAAAATACCATAAGTATATACTGAGAGACTATATTTTAAAATAAAATATAAATAGGTTGTGTAAGGGTCTCCTTTTTCATCACCTTTTTTAAAATCAAAATGTGATTAAAAATCTTGTGATAAGGTAAAATATTTGAAAATGCCATGATAATATTTACCATTTCTGAAAATATGAGAATATTGTGAAAATTGTATTTTCTAAATACAACCCATGGTCCAAGATGATAACGAGGTACAGTGGAGGAGTTTGATATCTTAAACATCTGCTTGCAAGTGAGTTGAATGCTAGGAAATTTTTCACAATCATTCTACTAGGACGTTGAAATAATTATTGCAAGCATGTCATCAGGAAGAGATAGGAATGTTGTTTGATATCCTCCTCATTCCATTTGTAACTGACTTCCCTTGATCTGAAAAATTTATAAAACAATGATTTAACTGAAATATTAGATAGGGAGTAACCATATGTCTAACGAAAATTCCAAATCCCTAAATTTGTCAAAAATAACCTCTGATACCAACTATAAGGACCCATCCATAAAACATTACATAATATTTAATTAAATGAATAATTCACATTGAGGATATTTTCAGGTTTAGTGTTTTAGATAATTAGGTCATAAATATTACATAACAACATGATTATTACATGTTGACACTACTACTCAGTATCCATTTTTTTTCATAAAATAAAAACTCTCAAAAAGGAACATGTCTAGTTCCATGTTTTTGATAGCATGACTTTTCCTTGATCCCAACCTTGACCCTATTATTCATTAAGTCCTTTGGAAAATATTTAAAAAACTTGGGATGAGAATAAAACGCTCAGTAAGGGTTATAAAATAATGAAGGAAAACATTAACCCATAAATAAATACAAATCCATGAAACCATACTTTTCAATCATGACATTCCTTATAAAATCATAAGATTTATGAATAACTCAAAAAAAATCAAAAATTATAAAAGTTACTTATGTAATCCATATAAAAGATACGTTGTAGCTATCACAGCTACATAGGGAGTTACACATGGAATACTCATCATAGTATATTCACTAATTCTCTTAGGAGAAACATCACGTTTACCCTCTCACGTTACCCAATGCATTGGAGAGCTATCCCGGGCTCACCCGCCCTAGGTTTATCACGAAACCACAAAAATACGTAAAAAATTCCCAATAATAATAACATAGTCATAAAATATAACACATGTATAAAGTAATTATATCATTTCCACATACCAATATATCAAATCAAGATATTGAAATAAATTTTTTTTTATCAAATCAATTTCAATACCATTTAAAAAGTGATTTTTAAATAAAAGTGTCCTATACCACTGTGAAGCTTTTAAATGAATTATCTTTTGAAAACATTTATTTCCATATAAATAAATACTAAAAATCATTTTGAATACATCGACATTATTGAGAAATTTTTAGAAGAATAAGTCTTTAAAACATTTAAAACCATATTTTAGTTAAAGTGTTTTTTAACGAAAAGAGAGACGCTTGAATAAAAATAATTGATATGTCACATTTAACAAGAACTTTATAATATCATGATAATAAAGGGATTAATGATATAATATTCCAAATGATAGTATATAAAACACATTAGATTAAATTAGTTTACAACAATAATGAAGTCTTAATGGAACGTAAATTGAGATAAAATCCCTTATAAAGATGGTATCGTTAAATTAATGATAAATGAATCAAATAATTATGTATGAAAAATATTAATAAACCCAATATAGGTGTATATTATTTGTAAAACATTCATAGGTAATTCAGACATATTCATAGGGTGACATATTCAAGAAGTACAAGTTGAACCCGAAGAATTGAAATTTGTTTAAGAAGTTCCCTTTTAAAAATTCGACAGCCTAATGATATCAATTTAAAATTTAGAAAATGGGTAGATGAGATAAAAAGGTTATCTCATAACTTTGACATAAATTTTACATAAATATGTATATAGAATAATATATCCAAAAATAATAAGATGGAAATTAAAATACATAACAAAAATAATTCTTTTAAAAATGGACGGTGAAAGGTTCCCTTACCGGTTTGGTAACATACAAAACATACACCACATGAAAGAAAGATCATAAAATTAAGATTTAAATACTAATAAAATAATTTATATTACACAAATTTTACAATAATGGGCAGTACATACATTACAAAAAAGGAAATAGTGGCAAATATAGCATGAATCTCACATGAATAAAAAGTGAGATGAAACACTTTACCACGTTGTAATCAACTGAGTAGTATGATCAAAAGTTAATAACCACCAAATTAATCACAAAATACCATGAATATAATGATAATAATGATAATATATTTCAAATGTAAGTGAAAAATACACCACATTTAGTAATTAAGTGGCGAACAATGGAAATCTCACAGAATTAAAAGAGAGATAAGAAAATTCATTACCTCATGTCCTACTTGACTCTATCGTTCTTTAATATCTTAATAATAAACTAAAGTTAATCTATAATTGATTAAGAACATTTTTCAAGTTTATTATTCCTTTTATATCACTTATTACAATGTTATAAACATTATGTAATCATTTAAATTAATAACATCCATTTTGTCAATATTTGGTACTTGAGTCAAAAATGGACTTCTTATAATCACATGTTGTTCTTTTGGTAAATGGTTCATTATACACAAAATTATATTCATTATTTTGATATCATATATATCATATATATATCCAGTATATACATGTCTTTATAATAGTTCATAACATTTGTAGGTAAGAAATGAAATGCATTGTTCATGGAGACGGTAAGTCGTACGTACGCATTAATGATACTTTCATTTCTATTTATCATTTTTATGGAATTAAAATATAATTATACATATTTATATTATTATTACAGTACAATATCATATATAATATCATTAACTGCATCCTTTATATATTTCACATAAGGCATTAACGAGTCACATCACTTTGAGGGGGCAGCAGTCCACACTTCCTCAAATGAGATTACCATATTTACCCAATATGGAAACCCAATTCTGTGATATAAATTGGAAGTGCATAAGAATATGGAAATAATAAAAATAATATATAAATCATATATAAATAAAGTTCCATTATAATGTCCACCATGAGTGGCGGTAATTGATAATTGAACAATCATCGTCTCGTGAGGTGTTAGTTTTCCATCCACAGAAACAATATGTTCTTCACCCATAAGATGGTGGTGCGTGTAAGTGTAGTTCAAATAATTATCATAAAAACATCCTAGTATATTTAGGATACTTTTTTTGTTACAAAATAAAGGAATAAAAAGTGTTTAGGGTCTAGAGAAGTAAAATAATAGAAAACAAATTAAGAGAAACCATTACCTTTAATTTTGGTAACTCCCTTTGGATTGAACCAAAAGACTTCTTGAAGTTCCTTCTGCCTAAGGTAAGGCTTATAGATGGAGGATAGGGATGTAGGGAGATTTATTGGGATGAGTTTGGATTATCCAAATGGCTTGAGATGTGTGAGTAATTACTTATAAGTGGTCTTCTTTTATAAGGGTGAGGCGGGGATCTTTAGGAAAGTGTGAAAATATTATTTTAAAATATAATAATATTTTGTTTCTAAAGTTCCAAAGAATATTTTTGTTAAAGATAAGATGACTCATATTCGAAATAAAATCATCCAATCAGAATTTATATGTTTTTTATTGTATTTTAATAATTAAAATATTATTTATTTAAATAATTTTTTAATGAGATAAATACTACATCATTATTGTGTCGTGAATAATTTAAATTATTTGATTTCAATCAATTATAAACAAAAACTACCATGATGTGGGAAATATTATTATATTTCAAATTAATATTTATATACATAAATATTTCATATATAACACCATATAAGAATTAATTTACTAAATGATTTTTGTTAATGTCTATTTTGTCTTCACATTAAATTAATTAATTTAAAGTATCATTATCTTCCATAAGTGGCTCCATGGGTTCAACAAATTGAACCAAGGATACCCATAGTCGGCCAATAATCATAAAATATGGTTATGACATGTGTTAAGGTAATTTTGAATTATTATAATATTCTTTTAAGCTTGAATTACCCTATTTACCTTTAACTGCTGTAAATAAAAGTCAAAAGTTGCTATTCACCAAAAATTATTTTAAGATTATTGAACCACATTATAATAACTAATAAAAACCATGTATGTAATATTTTCTAAATTCAATTCACATAAGTGGTAAAATTTCATTTAAAATAAAAATTCATTTTTTTAACTACTACTAAGTGGTTTCACTATTCATCAAAAATTGATGTTGTTTAGAAAAATACCAAAAATTCGGAATAATATATATTTGATATTCCAAATTCAAAAATGATATCTATTTTACCAAATTAAAAACATAAAAGTGTCATTAATTAATTTTATAATTAATTCCCGTTGTTAAAACAAATAGCGTGTTTTTAAGAAACAATAATTATCAAAAGATTGACACTTGTTTATGTCCAATTTCAATGTGAAATTAATTCCAATGACCAAAATTGTATTAAATGGTAAAAATATATTCTAATTAAACTTTAAAAACAATTAATAAGATAATATAACCATATAAATAAATTAGATTAAAACATAGTTTTTAATTAAAATAAAATATTTACAATATTCATAAAAAATGAACTTTTTCGAAAAAAAATCCAAAAATATAAACAAAGTAAATTTTGATGTCCCCATTCTAAAGAAGGATTTATTTGGTCAAATATAATGTAATAAATGTGAAAAAATCTATATTTAAAGAGGTTTCACCATTAAATGGAGGTAAATTGTCCTTTTAATGTAAATTATTCTTAAAATTAGATTCATTCACATTTTAAGCCTCTAATTGGATAAATGTAAATGAATTTTAAAAACATGTATAATCATATTGTAGTTAGTTTTCTTCATTCTCGACAATACAAAGGCAAGGAGTTAATGAACATTTAAAAAATATATTATATTATTTGTGTGACACGTAAGATTTCAAAGAAACATGTTGTGTGTATCTGGTACGCTATCGAACATAGCAACCCTTTTAAAGTAAAAATAATATTTAATTCAAAAATATTAATAAATATTAAAATCTATTTTTCTTCATTTAAATGGTATATTACACATACCTTTAATGCCTTGTAAAATTCACCTCTTATATACCAATAGATTCATCATCATTTTTCTTAAGCTCAAGGAACTCATTTTCCATCTTTGTTTGAAGATTACAAGGGAAGTACTTATTGAAAAACAAGTTCTTCAACTCATCCCATTCCATGGATTCAATTTCATCTTGGGGCCTTGTATTTTTAATTAGAGTCCACCACTAGTCTGCTTCACCTTCTAACATGTAAACAACCTAAATTACTTTTTTATGCACTTAACAATGACGTATATAAAATTTCATTTCAATGGTACTAATCTATTGTTCAGAAACAAGTGGATCATAAGACCCGCTAAAAGAATGTGGATGTTTTCTCATGAAGGAATCAATAGAATATTATTCCTTTCTCTGCTCATTTGAAAGTCTAGAATGATTCATAGCTTGTGTAAGTATAACAATAAAATTATTCACTCCATCTACCATAACATTGTTTTGTTCCGGAGGAAAATCCTTGCATTGTCCATTACATTGATCAACACGGTTCCTTCGGGTTCTAGCCATCGTCTGAAACCCAAATATAATAGCGTGAGAGGCAAAAACCATGCTAGGAAAACAACATAATAAAGGGGGAGTATCTCCAATATATAACATATTAGGTTTAATTCAAATATCGTTATTGTAATTCTAGGACTATAACCTATACTTATACTTTACTATAGAGACATCCCTAGACATACCTTGGAAATATCTCTAGGGAATTCACTGATGTTTTTGCATCCTAGTTTCCAAAGGTTAACTAATCCTTTCATCTAATACCAGCTGTACAGACCCACACTTGATGTACATGGATATTACATTACTTTTGAGGAATATTTATCCAATAAAAAAATAGAAACCCAAGGACCAGAATAGATTAGTGTCTTTGGAAACTTAGAACATAATATTCTAATCATGGTGAAAGATCTTCAACATCTCCCGTAAAGATCTTCCATTTTTTTATCTTACCAAAAACCATTATTTATATCCAGGGGAAAAACAAAAAAAGGGTTATCTCAGATCATTATTAAGGGTAAGCATGGAGAAAATAAAACAAAACATATGCATTTGAACATAAAAACATGAACATAATTTTTAAACATCAAGATCTTGAATTGTGAAATAAATCATGGTAGTACCTGAGGCATAGATCATTATGGAACATTATTCATTTTAAAATAACATGGGAATAAAACATGTAATTGTGGAAACCATTAATCTTATATTATGATTTCCAAGGAATCCAAGGAATTGCTGCCAAGACCATCATAGAGGAAGAACTCCGTTAGTGAAACCCAAGGATCTCGTGCACAGGTGGGGAGACATCCTAATGTCCCATGAGAACAGCTGAATAATCCAAAACCTAGAAAGGAATTCTATTCACCCAACCTCACCAGCCACACTCACCAAAAACACAAAGCAACAGGTATAAGTATAAGAACAAAAATTTTGGGTACCTCGCACCATTTTCCCGCACTAATTAGCTTCACTTCCTATTGTAGAACATCCCGAAGCTACCACACTCTTCCTACCCTCACACACCTGGGCCCCAAAAGCCACACATCTCGCCCGCACACACCTGGGCCTCACAAACCACATATCCTGCCCACACACAGCTGGGACTCCCAAACCACATACCCCGCCTGCACACATCTGGGCCTCACTAACAACATAATAATCCCTGCACGAACACACATGGGCCTTATCTCGAAGATTCATGGGAACATTAAACCTCCCTGAAGAGTCTTGGGCTAAAAACACACCAAAAAAAACCTACTTGATGAGTCTTAGTTGTAAGGTCACCTCAAGCCATCACAAACTATGGAAGAAGGAGCAGGAAGTAGCTATTAACTAAGGTGAAAACACCCTCTCCAATGAAATGGGAGTGTTTGGCACTAGGTGCTCAACATTGGTGGGGTACGTCAAAACACAAAGATACAGATATATATAAGTACACCAAACACACATCCCAACCAATGGCTTCTAAAAAAAGAAACTAATCCCATTCCTCGGCACTGCTACTACGAAGCATGTATACAACAAACAATCCCCACCCCATTTAGGTTTTCATTTTTCAACAATATTAGTTTATTAGTTCCTTAACTACTGGGACAAATATCAAACCAGATCAAGAGTTTTGTAGAAAAACCCTACCAACCACAAATCAAGTTAGATAAAACAAAAGAAACACAAAACCATCCTTCTTATCGTCAATCAATCCCCATTGATTGTTCCCACGTTTAATTCATTATTGTTCCCACACTGTTCATTTGTCACCTTCCACTTTCTTTTAATATCACAACCCATTACTACAGTCCTGCTACCACTATAACCACATCTCTACAATCGTACCACAAAACAAGGCTCATACCACATCATTTCTCCTTTAATATCATGTATCACAGCCCCTCTACCCATCCTATTCGTAATAACCTAGGATTCACCCCCACCCCCTTTCACACACCATGTAACCAAACCAACACCCACATGTTAATTATTCCATTTTGTTTATTTGGGCTGATCACACAAGTGTTTTGGATGTTCATTTAGTCATCCAACTTTACGTGATTAACCAATTTCCATATTCCACAGTGTTCCCATCCATAAAACAGTCTATAAAGATAGGGAAACATTTAATTACGCAAGCAAAGTCCCCCAACAACCGTGATTTCCTGTATGCATAAGCCTATTCAATTCACAACATAACAAGTTTACATGAGAGGAATTAATGAGAGACAAAGTGATATCACTTCATCCAAACATAAATATGGAAGTATGGGGTAGGTGAAAACTAATACCCCTACATTTCTAATTGAAAACATGGGCATGAAAACTTATAGAAAATTGGACAAAAATGAGAAAGGAAGAAATCCCTTATTTGGAAGTGTGAGCCCAAAAGCATGTGAGAGGATTAAGAGAAGCTTCATGGGTTTTTGGGTAACATTGGGGGGATTATATATAGAATAGTTCAGGGGAAGGAAAAACTCAAAAGACATTTAGTGAAGAAGAAGTGGGTGCTTGGGTGGGTTTACATAGGAAAAGAGAGGGAATTCTTTATTATTTAGGTTATGGATGCCTCACATTAAACTAATTAAAAACAAAAACCATCCCATGGTTTTTGCACATTGTTTTTTCCAAAGGGGAGTGGAAAAGAATATTTTAAATTTCCAATTCCCGAACATCTTAAAATAATAGGGTTGCTGATGTAGTGGTGAATCACACTCTAAGGAAAACAATTTGAAAAGACAAAATGTTTTATATGCCTTGAAGGGTCCAGTAAAGCTTTGAAAAAATAAATCAAACAATACCAAAATAACATTAATTTATTAATAATACATATATTGTCCAAAAATATTTTTTATAGTATTTTATTACATCATTATTGGGTTATTATGATGCCATAAAACACAATATATATTTAACCAGTATTTAATTTTTACCCAAATATTCGATTGTCTCAGAAAATTATGAAAAATTCACTGTTGGATAAATTCAACGTCCTGAATCCCAAACTAAATTTAATCACATACAAATAACTTTATAAATGTTTAAATTTTTACTTTTAAAATAAATACCGACATTTATAAAAAATTCATGGGTTTTGACAAAAACAGCTTTCAAACCTTAATTAAAATTACAATTGCATTAATAAAATTATTCGATAATCTATACTAAAAAAAGTATTTTAATAAATATAATATTTTATTCAAATATTATATAATTAAAATATCCATTAATTCATAAAAATATATTTCTTAGATGAATATTAACATAAAATACTATTTTTTCATTAAAATCTATTTACAAAGTAATAATAATAAAATAAATGGATATTCGTTATAAAAAAATAATGTGCATAGTCATAGTGATACGTTCTTGTTACATAACCCATTATAACACCTTAATATGACCGAAGGGTAAGGTATGTAATGGTGAGAGACTCCCGGGGTGGCTCTGATAACATCACTCAATTGGTAATCTTTATTAGCATCCACTTGTCATGTAGTCAACTCTGCTCAAGCATATCATCTTCAAGCTCAACTCGGTGTTGTTTAAGAGAAAATCCCAGTGATACCACCTCCTTTATGAGCTCTGACAAATAGGATTCATATGGGGAATGTCTACGGGATGAGGCCATTGCTTCCTTTGAGTAAATTAAATTTCTTAAAGCCATATATTTATACTAATCATGTGATCACTTTTCAATATCTATATTAGAATTGGTCACAATATATAATGGTATTATTAAATCCAAAAGATAAAACCAAATAAGTGCATATGTTTTACATAACCATAAGAAGACATTTAAATAGTCCATGAGGAATTTACATTAATAAAGTTTTTGGTCATTACAAAACAATATTTGACTTTTTTTAAGAAAATAATTCCAAAAATCAAAACAACGTTTAAAGAGTTTTAAGAAAAACTGAAATTTTCAGCCCAAGAACCTATCATGGAATAGGGTACCGCTCTCATGAAATCTCAAAAATAATGCATCACAATAGACTGCTAAAAACCAAAACCATTGGCACAAAAATTTGTACCCAAACCTGAGACAAAATTAACCAAGTCTACTTAAACCCAAAGGTGTAAGTAGGGTGTGATACAAATATTTGTAGGTTTCCACCACTAAAGGATTACATATGATAAACATTTAGATATGAAAATCTACCATGTTTTTATAAACATGAAATAGAATTAAGGATTTTAATGTGATGTGACATTAAAAAAAACAATTTTCATGTGGGATACATTGTGGAATCAACACTTTTAAATAGAATGTAAAATATACAAGAATTTTCTAGCAAAAAAATCTATATATTGATGGTATGGAAACATTATTAAATTATCATGAGCAATGAGAAATAAGCCCTAGGCACTATCTTGTTGTGGGTCCCAATTATCTAATATCTCGGGGAAAAAACCACACAAATATCTGTTCTCGTGCCCACAAGCCACTAATAGAGATCAAACCCAGAACCTATTGGTCCCCCAACATAATCATCATCAACATAGTTTAGTTAGTGTTGTCATTGTCAAACATGCTATGTGAAACGAGGTTCATACCTCACATTATCACTAGCATAATAGTACATGTCCTCCCACCTAGATACCTGGGTTTTCCCTATTGATCTAAAAAATGATCTACAATCCCTAAAAAATAATTTTTTTATGAATATACCACTTTCATGTCACACACAAACCAAACATCCCACATTTATATAACACAATACATTTACCCCCTTTTCATTCAAATTCATTTTGAAATCATTCTAACACAAAAAATCCCACAATAATTTTCCCATATCTTAAACACTTTGACAAATACTTTCAAAATTTTATAAAAAAAACCAATATAGTGAAAATAACATAACATCCCCCACACATGTCACACAATTTTTCTTCTACAAATTTTTTTATTATATCATACTCTAACAAAATGGCCCACAAATGTGTTTTGTGCCTTTATTGCAATTTAATAATACACTTCATCAATTTATAAAACATTCTAGAAGTTTTTGACATCTGAAATCATCAATTTACCTCCCTAAATACCTTATTTGGTTAACAAACTCACCAAAATAGTACATGTACATCTTTTACCCACTTTCTTTAACTCAGAAAACCATTTACAATTTTCATAAATCAATCCCAAGAGGTATAACCATTTGTTTCACAAAAAATCCATTCCAAAACAATTTTTCAAGGCCAAAATCACACCATGTAATTACAAAACCAGAGTTGGAATCCCCTTTCAACAACTAATAAATAACATTCATATTTTTTAAAACTACCATAAATAATCACATGAGTAACATTTAAAAAAAATACAATTTCAATAAAAAATGTAACTTTAATAATAAATGCTTAAATAATGCTTCCTACCACAATTTGTTTTACAAAACAATATTAAGAACACTCTAAATAAATAAATAAGTCACGAAATATTACTCATCATTAATTTCTTACACATGGAATCACCTTCCTTTTGTATCAAAGACCCCAATTCATTTTGTGAAACCTCAACTACACCATCATCGCACCACGAGGGAGTGAAATCCAACCTAAAACCACAAGATTTGAAAAAAAACAAACCAAAGAAAGCCCTAGGTACAAACCCTAACTTCTTGACATTTCAGAACATCAATTATGTTTGAAGAAACCCTAAACAAATTGGTGTAAGAAGAGAAGAAACTCAATTAATTGAAATATCATGAAGAAAACACCCCCAAATACACCAGTATATGAATTTTAGAACATCAAAAAAATAAATTGAGGTTCTAATAAGGATGAATTGTTCATGTGAGAACTACAATGGAGGGAAAATACTTAAAAAATATAAGTTGTAATGAAAAAAACAATTAACCTTTCCAAATATGGATGATTTGATATATCCAGAAAGGATTCACCCAAATTCAGGATGAATATGAGCTCCAAATAAGTGTATGAGAGAATGGTTCAATCTGTGGATATGTGCGATTAGTTATATTTTTAATCACATAAATACCTTAAAAATGTTTGAGATAATAAATAATTAATAAATCAACTAATGTAGGAAACGTTATTTCAGGCTGGCCCAACAACTTAATAAAAAACACAAATTCATCATTATTAGGGATTTATATGGGGTCCAAATTGGTATAGTGGTTTTATTATACATGGGGATACCAATTTGGGTGTTTAATGGGATTAAAATGTTGAAAAATTATGGAATTCTAAACGAAATAGAGTAAATTATTAAATTTGGAAATGGCCTAACGTTTTGGTGGAAATTTTTAAAACCAACCATTTTAACAAAATTGAATTGGAGACCCCCAATACAAAGTAATAATATTAATTAAATGAAAAATAACTTTAAAATATTTTATATATGTGACATATGTTATCTTATTTATTTTATAAAATATTATTTTATAAACCTAAATTTTTTCCCCTAAATATTTTAAATTATATTTTACCTTCTTTTAAAACATTTGAAAGAATGCCTCCTAACATTTTCCATCTGGGTCGCTTTCAACTCACATTTATAAAGATTGAAAAGAATGTTTATTTTTATTGTTTTCAACATGAACATATTTTCCTTCTTTCATAAATATTATTTTAATTGAATATTCATTTTTATTTATTCAATGTTATTTTATATGAAGAACATTTTCACAATGTTTTATGAATTTCGTAAAAGTTATTTTCAATATAGAAAGGGTACTTTACTCTATCATATCAGTATTGATATTTTATATGTAATTTCTATTCGTAAATGAAAAAACCATGATGTTACTTACACACCATATTAGATATGTTTTAATAATTTCCCCATTATTCTTTCTCATGATGTATAATGAGATTCTCATGGAGCCCTTTTCATTTCAATGGGTTAATTATCATATTAATGACTAATAGTTTTATTATATAAAAAATTCTAGTATTTCTTGTGATTTTATTATGAAATGGTTTTTTTACATTGTATATGTGGGCAAATGATCCTTATATTGATCATGATGATGGGTGTTCATTATGAATATCAGGATGATGGATGATCCAAATATTGATCATGATGACTTATGAGCCTAAAATATCTCTCCAATGTTTGGGATAAGGATTATGTTCTCCCTCGTATTACATTGTAAGTTAACCATATTGATTATTCCTATTGTAATGTTTCTTGTAAGGGTTATGTAATGATAATAATCCATGATGATAACATTCTTATTTATGTTTTATATTATTTTTTAATATTAACTATAATTATGATCAACATTACAATGATATAGATTATTGATTATTTTTTATATTGATATAGTTTAATGATTTTTTCTATGTTTCATGACTGATGGTCCAAGTGTTGCTTGGTACAAATTATCTTATGTTATGTTTATGCACTTTCATTATTTCATCAAACCTATATTCTTATCTTTTGTACCGTGATGAAATCAATTAAAATTCATATTTTTAACCTTAATGAGTGTTTGATCTCACCCATATTATACTTCCTTTTCCCCAAGTTACAAAGAATAATGTTAAATATTTATGTATATAATGGTTACAAGTGTTGAAAATGTTATGGGAGATGTTGAAAACTTACTTCAAAATAATAAATTATCGGTATAGTAAAAAAATTTCATACATGAGGACAAATATTTTTTCATATAAGAGTTATTCATAATTATATAAAACAATAAACCTAAAAGGACATTGGGTAAGTGTGGGATCTAATATTTCTATTTTATTTTCTGTGTTTTGGATTGATAAAATTGGTCAATGTTTATAAGTTTCAATTCCATAAATTAGCAATTATTTTTTTAACATTAGATTCAGGATTTTTCATGACCCCCTCCCACCAAAGATTCCCCTCCTGAGCTGGAAATGATTAAAGGGAGATAATGAACCCTGAGTCCCACCTCTAGTAGGCCCTGGAGTGGTGACTAGCACCGAGGGTATGAGTTTTCACAAATATGGGAGGAATTAAACTTATATTATTATTTATGATCGGTAAATAAGATGAGTCAATCACCAAAAGAAAATGGAACAAGTAAATGAAAAATAAACCAAAACCAATACCACATGCATGTTTAAACAATTCTGAAACAAGGTACAAGTACAAAAATACTCAAAAGTACTATACCAAAAGAAACAAGAGTACAACTACTGCATAAAATCCAACTATCCTGACTAGTAGGGTCCCACACAGCCCTGGTAGTCCTTTTTGAAACCTGAAAGTAAATGTAGGGTGACCATAAAAATATACTTAGTAAGGAAACCTGAAGCTCTCATGCAAAGGTGGGGAGATATCCTAATGTGCCGTGAGAACTACAGAAGAATCCAAAACCTAGCAAGGAATTCTATCCACCCAACCTCACCAGCCACGCACACCAAAAACACAAAGCAATTGGTAAAAGTATAAGAACAAAAGTATTGGGAACCCCACACAATTTTCCAACACTAGTTAGCTTCTCTTCCTAACGGCGGACATACCGATGCTACCACACTCTTCCTGCCCACACACACTTGGGCCTCAAAATCCACACATCCCGCCCTCACACACCAGGGCCTCACAAACCACATATCTCACCCACACACACTCGGGACTCCCAATCCACATATCCTGCCCGCACACACCTGGGCCTCACAAACCACATAAAAATCCCTTCCTGAACACACCTGGGACTCATCTGAAGATTCTTGGGAACATTTAACCTCTCTGTAGAGTCGTGGGCTAAATTCACACCAAATGAAACCTACCTGAAGAGTCTTAGGTGTAAGGTCACCTCAATCCAACAGAGCCTATGGAAGAAGGTGTAGAAAGTATCTTGTAACTAAAGTGAAAACACCCTCTCCCATGAAATGGGAGTGTTCAACACTAGGTGCTCAACATGGGTGGTGTGCGACAAAACACAAAGATACAAATATATATATGTATACCAAACACACATCCCATCCTATGGCTTCTAAATAGAGAAACTGAACACATTCCTCGACATTTTGACTATGAAGCATGCATACATCAAACAATCCCATCCCCATTTAGTTTTTCATGTTTCAACAGCATTAGATTATTAGTTCCTTAACTTCTGGGTAAAATATCAAAGTAGATAAAGCGTTTTGTAGAAAAACCCTGCCAACAACAAATCCAGTTAGATAAAACACAAGAAACACAAAACCAAACTTTTTATCATCAATCAATCCCCATTTATTGTTCCCACATTTAATTCATTATTGGTCCCCATAGTTCATTTTTCACTTTCCACTTTCTTTTATTATCACTACCCATTACTACAGTCCTACTTCCACTATAACCACATCTCCACAAGCATACCAAAAAACAAGGCTCATTCCACATAATTTCCCCTTTAATATCATGTACTACAGCCCTGCTGCCCATCCTATTCGTAATAACCTAGGATTAACCCCCACCCCTTCGAACACCATGTAACCAAACCAACACCCACATGTTCATTATTCCATTTTGTTCATCCGGGGTGATCACACAATGGTTTCAGATATTAATTTAATCAGCCATCTTTACGTGATTAACATATTTCCATATTCCACAATGTTCTCATCCGAAAAACTGTCTAGAAAGACAGGACAACATTTAACTGTGAACGAAAAGGCCCCCAACGACCATTATTTTCAGTAGGCATAATCCTATTCAATTCACAACATAACAATAGGATAAACAAAGATAAACAAAACAAGATCCCCCTCCCCATTCTTTAAGCTGGTTATTATATTCATTAAACTGGTTCAAAAAAGTCTTTTGAAAGAAAGAGGAGACCCATCCCACAAGATACAAAATTAGAAAGATGATGTTAAAATCCATACCTCAATAGGTTTTGATACCAATGCTCCCCCAGATCAACTTTGAAGACGACCGTCGGCGTCCGTCTCTTCCATCAAAACATGGAAAAAACCTCCTCAGGTGGAGGCTAGGAATTAAAGGCCAAAGGGAACACAACATATCCAAGCTTAGATGTTTCGCCGCGTTCTTATGATCTCGTGGCCATGGACGGATCATAAATCGGATCTCGGATGAAGAAGTTATGAAAGAAAGGAGCTTTAGAGTCTCTTATGAGAGCTTTTCTTGAAGGAATGGAGAGGAGAGAAATGTTCTGAAAATTATTAGAGGCCCCCTCCTT
This sequence comes from Viscum album, assembly GCA_963277665.1. Taxonomy (NCBI): domain Eukaryota; kingdom Viridiplantae; phylum Streptophyta; class Magnoliopsida; order Santalales; family Viscaceae; genus Viscum; species Viscum album. Next base: position 1,902,342,265 of record OY728152.1, on the reverse strand, counting down.
TTATAGGTGATAAACAATAAAGTACACGGTGTGTACTTCCTATTACACAGCATGTACTCGACCATTCCACACGGTCTCCACACAGCTTCCAACACGACATTCAACGTAGCACAAGACCATTGACTAATCAACACATGGTTTGAGGTTAAAGCATACACGGGGAGAAAACGCACGATGTGTATGATGGTCTACATGATGTGTACTTATTTATTTCATGTGTCAAGGACATGGCTTCAACATGGCACACATCCATTGACTGGTCAACACAGGGTTTGAGGGTTACACATACACGGGGAGAAACTACATGGAATCTAGGATGGACTATACGGTGTGTACTTATTTATTTCATGCGGCAAGGACATGGATTCAACACGGGGAATACTTGAAAAGGTTGTACATGACGTGTACTCACACTACACAGCGTGTAGTCACAAAAATTCTGAAAAGTGTGGGAAATGCCCATTCTACTGTCAAGAAGACTTCATGAACTTATTTTCGATGAAGGAATGGGCCAGTAAGGTCTGGGATATTACATAAAATACCTCTTAAAACATTATCGTCCCTAAGAACTCAAAAACCAACCAGAGGAACCCAACAAGATACCTCTTAGGGATTTCATTATAATAGCAACCCAACTAAAAACCCTAATCATATGTTTTAGGAATTCCATCTCCTATGTCGAGATATTATCCTCTTTAGGTGGCACTAACTTGCCTGCATGGGTTTAATCGCATTCGCATTAATGCGTCTCAATTAAGGATCAGGTTTTTCTCTTTCCCCACACATCCAAACATGTTACACACTTCTAGAGAACATGGAAACAAAACACCTCACAAACAACAAGCTAGGCATTCCATATATCAAAGGTTCACAGTATAATATCAAAACAAAGATCAGAAGAACAAAGAAAAACACAAGTCAAAAAAACTCCGGGTATCGAGCATGCATCTAAGCCTACCACTCCCAAGTGCTCTCCTTAAGGCCACCATGCCTCCACAACACACGAATCAAGGCAATGGTTTATCCATAGAGCACTTTCTCTTTACAATCCTCGATTCTGACTGGTCGTTCCTCGAAGGTCACGTAATCTACTATATCTAACTCTCCCCAGTCGATAACTTGAAAGTCATCGTGTAAGTACCGATGAAGCTAGGAGACGTGGAAGACGTCATGAACCTTCTCCAACTGAGGTTGTAGGGCCATCTAATATGCCACCTCACTGACTCGCCTTAGCCTCTTGAAAGGTCTGATAAACCTCGGGGAGAGCTTACTCCCCTTCCCAAACCTCCGCTACCCCCGTCATGGGGAAACCTTCAAGAACACATGATCTCCCACCTCGAACTCCAAGGGCCTCCTCTAACGATCATTATAAGACTTCTTTCAATCTTGAGCAGCTTTAATCCTCTCATGCAGAAGATGCACTTTCTATGTGGTGCTCTGTACTACCTTTGGCCCAGGAGCACATGTCTGACCAACCTCTACCCAAAAAATGGGTGAACGACATGGTCTTCCATACAAAGCCTCAAACGGTGCCATGCCAATAGTAGAGTAGAAGCTATTGTTGTAGGAAAACTCTACAAAAGGTATGTGTCGCTCCCATTGTCCTTATAAATACTAAACGCATTCTTGTTGCATGTCCTCCAATGTCTGGATAGTCCGCTCTATCTGCCCATCGTTCTGGGGTTGGAAAGCAGTGCTAAGGCATAGCTGGGTGCCAAAAGCATGTTGTAATCCCCTCCAGACTCGTGAGGTAAACCGAGTATCCTGATATGAGATGATAGTTTCTAGAACTACATGAAAATGCACCACCTCATCTACGTACCTCTATTCTAAGGTACTCTCTAGTCCCGACTCCTTTATTGCTAAGAAGTGGGTTGATTTTGTCAGTCGATCCACCACTACCCAGATAGCATCATAACCACCATGAGCTCTGGGTAGTCCTTTGACGTAGTCCATTGAGATATCATCCCATTTCCACTCATGGAAATCTAAAGTATGCAATAAACCACAGGGAACACAGTGTTCATCCTTTACTTGATGACACACTAGGCACTTATCTACAAACTCCGCCACTGACCATTTCACCCCGAGCCACCAAAACATGTCTCTCAATCCTCAATACGTTTTTCAACTCCCTGGTATACAACCAAGGCTGATCTATTGAAGTCACTGAGAACTCTCTCATGCATCACCTCACGAACAAACAACCTTCCATGAAAAAGAATCTGATGCCAGCTGTCCTCTGACCATCCTTCTGGAGCTTTCCCCTGATCGATACGATCCCGCTTTAGTTCCACCTTGGAGTCTCCCATTGAGACTCTTCCACCTGCTGCAACAAGAAGGACTATACCGTCATCTGAAACAAACAGTCTTTAACACCCTCTAACCTTGTATCTAAGTGCAAGGCATCCAACTCTCCCATCGCATTCCAAGAATCTGCGGATTCCCAAACCACTTTCTTATGCGACTTCCTGCTCTGGAAATCAGCCAAAATGTTTCCCTTAACTTCAGTGTAAGAGATCTCGAAGTCGTAGACTTGGAGAATCACAACCCATCTCTACTGCTGTATGTTCAAGTCACACTAGGAGAAGATATAATGTAATCTATTGTGATCTGAGAAGACCACAAAATGCCCCCCAAAGGGGTAATGTCACCACAACCCCAGTGCGAACACTAGTGTTGCAAGCTCTAGGTCATGGGTTGCATAGTTACGCTCGTGAGGGCACAACTGCCTAGACCCATAACAGATCGCACCCTTCTTCTATATCAGTATGCACCCCAAACCTAGGCTAGAGGAATCTCAAAACACCTCATACTGAAACCCTTCCCATGGAAACCTGAGTACTAGTACACTGACCAACTTCTCCCTCAGGCAGTCAAATGCTTTCAGGAATAGCTCGCTCCATAAAAAGACCTGGTTCTTCCTAGTCAAAGCTATCAATAGAGCAGCAACTCTAAAGTCGTCTGAAATGAACCTACGATAATAACCTGCCAAACCCATGAAACTATGAACATTTTCCACTATCTTGGGTGCTGCCTAATAAACAACTACCTCCACCTTCGACGGGTCCACCGACACTCCATGCTGAGACACCACGTGCCCAAGGAAGTGTACTTCTTGCATCAAGAACTTACACTTTGACAATTTCCCATAAAGATGGTAGTGTCAAAGGACTTCCAAGACTGCCCTAAGATGATCAATGTGCTCCTCATCTGATCTTGAGTTGATCAGGGATTCATCGATAAACACAATGAAGAATCATTCTAGAAACTCTCAAAATACAAAGTTCATAAGTCCCATGAACACAGCTGGTGAATTCGTAACTCCAAACAGCATCACTAAAAAATTGAAGTGCCCATACCTGCACCTGAAAGCCTTCTTCGAAATGTGACTGTCCTTTACCCTCTGTTGATGATATCCAGATCGTAGATCAGTCATAGAAAACAAACCTTCTACCCTTAGCTGGTCGAAGAGATCATCTATCCTTGGAAGGGGGTAATGTTTCTTTACAGTTACCTTATTTAACCTTTAATAGTCTATGTATAGACTGATACCACAGTCTTCCGTCTTTACGAACAAGACTGGAGCACCCCATGATGACATTTTGGGTCGAACAAAACCCTTCTCCATCAGATCATCAGTCTGAATCCGCAACTCCCGCAACTACGAAGGTGCCATCCAATAAGGGGCCATCGAAATCGGATAGGCACCAGGATATAAGTCTATCCTGAACTCAACATCACGTTGGGGGGGGGGAGTAGAGTCACAGACTCCATAGGAAAAACATCTAGGAACTCCCCAGCAACCTATGGAACATCCATCATCTCTTTATCAGCTGAAACCACTGATAACCCGCCTAACAAGTAAAGGAGAGTCTTTACATGCCACCTTCCCACATGATAGATCCTCTCACCAACAAAAGCTACACGCTGCCCATCCACATTGGAGGACATGACTCATCTTAGCATGCAGTCGATAATTAAACTAGTAGAAAACAGCCAGTTGATGCCTAGGATGACATCGTATGGCTGCATCTATAGTAAAAGAATATCCCCACTAGATCGATGTGGTCCAAAAGTCGTCCCACATCCCCAGAAAACCCAAGAAACGCTGGTATGACCTCCAACTATTGTACTCAGCACCAGGGGTATAGAAATACTATCTATGTCTAGACCCAAAAAATGGTCTAGACCAGGTGAAACAAATGAGTTCGAAGCTCATGAATCGAACAAATCAGAAACGAGAGTGCTGAACAAACAAATCGTATCCAGCGCTGCCTCTGATCCTGCAGGAGCTGCCAACTCTATTGCGTGCAACAATCCATAAACAGCTCCTCTACCTCTCTGATGTTGACCACCTCCCTGACAACGCCATGGTCGAGGTCCTTAAGGAGCACCCTGAGGTCGGCCTCCTCCTGCAAAGTCTTCTCTCAGAGGAGTAGGGTCCTCCTGCAGCTGGAAGGGCCTCGTTGGAAACTGGTTCTACTGAGGTGGGCGATGAACCTTCCCACCTCCACCCTACTGATCTTGTGTCGGGTACCAACTCTGAATGTGCCTGAGAACTCTACAAGAGAAACAATTCACTCCTAGGCTCTTGAAAAAGGGACGATGACTCAAAGATATGAACTGGAACTACTAGGGTCTTCTCCCTACTGGCCTGAATCTAGAAGGTCCTCTCATAAGAGAACTGTTGTTGACTGATTTCCCCTTCGATGATCCCGGATGGATACCCTCTCATGGTGCACCTCCATGGGCGTGCATCCTCTCTACAACCTCTGCCTTCTTCTGTACTTCCATGTATGTCGTAAGGGTGATGGGGGTGACAGCATACTGGAGCGAAGGACGAAGCACCTCCTCCAAACATCTCACCCAAGAATCTTCATCTGGAAAAAGATCTAGAGAAAAGTGTAGGATACCCTTGAACTTGATCTCCAACTCTCGTACTGACATAATACCCTACTGGAGGGAGTGTAACTCCTTCCGCTTCTCTGCCTTGATCATGGAAGAAAGGAATTCCTCTCGGAACTCCTTCACAAAGTCATCCCACGGAACCTCAGCCTCTGACCTCTCCCCGAGGTTGAGTGTCTACCTTGATACCATTTTGTCATGACCCCCTCCTAGAAAAGATGCCCATCCCGATCTCTCAATGGTGAAAGGGAGATAATGACCCACCGAGTCCCACCTCCAGTAGGCCTCATAGTGGCAACAAGCACCAAGTGTATGAGTTTTGAAAAATATGGGAGGCATTAAACTTTTTTTATTATTTAATATCGTGAAATAGGATGAGTCAATCACCAAAAGAAAAAGGGACATGTAAATGAAAAATAATCCCAAACCAATCCCACATGCATGTTTATAAAATTCTGAAACAAGGTAGAAGTACAAGAAAACACAAAAGTACAATACCAAAAGATACAAGAGTACATCAACTACAACTACTCCAACTGTCCTAACTAGTAGGGTCCCGCACGGCCCTGGTAGTCCTCCAGGAAGCTTGAAAGTAAATATAGGGTGAGCATAAAAGTATACTCAGTAAGGAAAACTAAATCTCTCGTGCACATGTGAGGTGACATTCTAATGTCTCGTGAGAACAATAGAAGAAACCAAAACCTAGCAAGGAATTCTATCCACCCAACCTCACCAGCCGCGCTCCCCAAAAACACAAAGCAACATGTATAGTTTAAGAACAAAAGTATTGGGTACCCTGCACCATTAACCCCCACTAGTTAGCTGCTCTTCCTAATGGTGAACATCCTGACACTACCACACTCTTCATGCCCGCACACACCTATGAATCAAAAGCCACACATCCCGTCCGCACACACCTGGGCCTCACAAACCACATATCCCACACGCACACACCTAGGTCTCACAAACCACTATTCCCACCCTCACACACCTGGCCTCACAAACCACATACACATACCCACCCGAACACACCTGGGCCTCATCCCGATGATTATTGGGAACAGTAAACCTGCCTGAAGAGTCTTGGGCTAAAATCACACCAAACGAAACCTACCCGAAGAATCTTAGGTGTAAGGTCACCTGAAGCCATCACAACCTATGAAAGAAGGAGCACGAATGAGCTAGTAACTAAGGTGAAAACACCCTCTCCCATGATATGGGAGTGTTCTTCACAAGGTGCTCAAAATGGGTGGGGTGCGATAAAACAAAATGATACAGATATATATATATATATATATATATATATATATATACCAAACACACAGCCCAACCTATGGCTTCTAAACAAAGAAAATGAGCATGTGCCTCATCACAACTACTAAGAAGCATGCATACAACAAAAAATCCAAACCCCATTTAGGTTTTCATGTTTCAACAGTATTATTATTTTTCTGTTAACTACTGGGCAAAATATCAAACCGGATAAAGCGTTTTGTAGAAAAACCCTGCCAACCACAAATCAAGTTATATAAAACACAAGAAACACAAAACAAGCCATTTTATCATCAATCAATCCCCATTGATTGTTCCTGCGTTTAATTCATTGTTGTTTCCCAATGTTCATTTATCACCTTCCACTTTCTTTTAATATCACAACCCATTACTGTAGTCCTACTTCCACTATAACCACATATCCACAACCGTATCACAAAACAAGGCTTATGCCACATCATTTCTCCTTTAATATCATTTACCACAGACCCACTGCCCATCCTATTCGTAATAAACTAGGATTCACCCCCCTCCCTTTTCACACACTACATAACCAAACCAACACCCACATGTTCATTATTCTATTTTGTTCAACTAGGGTGACCACAAAAGGGTTCCAAATATTCATATAATCATCCAACATTACATGATTAACCAATTTCCATATTCCACAAAGTTCCCATCCACAAAATAGTTTAGAAAGATAGGGGAACATTTAATTGTGCAACCAAAGTCCCCCAATGACCGTGATTTTCTGTAGGCATATGCCTATTCAACTCACAACATTACAATAGGATAAACAATGATAAAAATACCAGCTTCACCCTCCCCATTCTTTAAGGCAGTTATTATCTTCATTAAACTGGTTCAACTATGTCTCATGAAAGCAAAAGGACACCCATCCTGAATGATGCACAAATTAGAGAGGCAGAGGTAAAATCCCTACCTCAACAGGTTTTGATCACAATGTTCCCCTGGATCAACTTTAGAAGACGTTTGTTGGGGTCTGTCACTTCCATCAAAACCCAGGAAAAACCTCCTTAGGTGGAAGCTGGGAAGGAAAGGCTGAAGGGAATGCAACAGATCCAAGAATAGAAGTTCCACCTCGTTGTTACGATCTGGTGGCCACTGACGGATTGTAAATCAAAGCTCGAACGAAGAAGTTATGGAAGAAAAGATATTTGGAGTCTCTTTGGAGAGCTCTCCTCGAAGGAATGGGGAGGAGAGGAATGGTCTGAAAAGGAGAAGATACCCCCTCCTTTTATAGGTGAGAAAAACTAAATTACATGGCGTGTAATTCCTAGTACAAGGCGTGTACTCGTCTATTCCACACGGTCGCCACGCGGCTTCAACAACAACATTAAATGTGGAACACGACCATTGACTGGTCAACATATGGTTTGAGGGAAATGGGTACGTGGGGATAAACTACATGGTGTGTAAGATGGACTACATGGATGGTACTTATTTATTTCATGCGGAAAGGACACAGCTTCAACAAGGCACATGGTTATTGACTGGTCAACACACGGTTTGAGGGTAACACGTATGTGGGGAGAAACTAGACGGCGTGTAGGATGGATTACACAGCGTGTACTTATTTATTTCATGTGGAAAGGACACAACTTCAACACGGGGTATACTCGGTAATGTGGTACACGACGTGTATTCACACTACACATCGTGTAGTCACAAAAATTCTGAAAAGTGTGGGAAAATCCCATTTTACTCTCTAGAACACTTCATGACTTTCTTTTCGATGAAGGAATGGGCTAGAGAGGTCGAGGCCATTATAGGATTGTGTGCCCAGGTTTATCATATATCACCATGTACACATATTGGGTTTTTCTATTTAATTTTAGTCTAATCAAATAAAATATAATTTTGATTAAAAATGAATGGAATAATCTAGTTCTTACTCATACATTCAGGGGTTATAGAATTTTTATAAATTTAGAAATATATATTACAATATAAATAAGGAACAATTTTCTCAACAATTCATGGCTTTAATGATAAAAAAATTGAAAAAATAATTAATTACATTTTTTGATGGATATTATATCCATAAAAAATATATATCTCTAGAAACTAAATTACTCTAAATGCTCAGGACTCGGTAGAAATTAGTCCTAAGAGAATTTATTAAATTAAAAAAAATGAGTCAGACAAAGTGGGGATCATTACAAAACCGAGAGTGCACGACACCCAGAATATCCACCTCTACCATTGATGCACAATAATCGAGGGTTGGAAATGACCACATCATATCCATCTCCAAAATATCCATCTTGGACAAAGAATCTATCAACTCATTGGCTTCCCTATAAGCATGTGAGATCACCGCTTGTAAATTATCAACCTTGCCGAGACATTCAACCCTGTGAGGTAACATTCTCCGTTGGACATTCCACATTCTTCATTCCAAGGCATGAACTGCAAGTTGGAAATCTGATTCCATACATAACATGTTCCATCTATATCGGACATCATACCTAAAAACATGAATTATCACCCATAATTCAGCCTCGTAGGCAACCCCAATATCAGTAAAGTGATATTAGCACCCCTTGACAAAGCCACGGTATGTTCGAAAGATACCACCACATCCGGATAGTCCTGGAGCACCAGAACCGGCACCATCCATGTTGACCATGATCCATGGGCTGATCGAAGGTATCCATAATTTGTATTTAAGAACCCGAGGCTTCTGAGGCCGTCCCAAAACTCCAAGCAGTCTAAAAAACTGCAACTTATAGAAACAATTATGCATTGTACCTGTTTGATTCTATGAAGTAGCATGAACCACTAAATGTAACATGGACATGGCGCATTGAATACAGACACACATGCAGTCGAAGAGTAGGGTGTTGCAAGCAGCCCATGTGGTCATGATCACAGTTGCAATGGCCACAAAAAGGATATACCCAAGCTGTGTGCGGCAGCACATGTTGATATTGAATCATCACACACTAGATTATGTGTCATGAGATGTATAATGAATTATATGGATTTTAGTGATAGAGTACACATATATTACAAAGAATTTGGAGGATTTACATATTGTTTTTCGGAAGAATTATTAATATATAAGATGTCATTGGAAGTGTTCTTATGAACCCATAACAAGGATCACAACCACAATAATGATATGTGCCTTTATCTCAAGTGGGTCAATTTTTATTTAATGTAAAATGATGGAATTATAGTTTGTTATAAGAACTCCAATAATATATTTGGAATGAATCCAACTTATAGAATGGTTATCCATGATCTTACAAAGACTAATATTGGGATGGGAATTCAATTATTTCGTAGTCATACATGTTATTATCAATGAATTTGAATGTATATATCACACATTTTTTATCCACCTACACATAACTATAAGAGGAGAAACTATTTTATATAAAACATTCATTCATGTAATGTTTCATAAATTTAAGAAATTTTGTATACTACTATCATGAACCTCATAACTAGGAAGTGTGCATTGAGATCCTATATGATTCCAATAATTATATTATTGGTGAAAATCATGTATAAGAAGTCAATCACACCATAAAAATATATCACATTATTAATAGAATATTATATTCTAAACTAAATTATATAACAATTAAAAAGAAAATACTTTCATTTTTCATTGATTTTATTAAATTTAGATTATAAATTTTTTCTTTTAAAGTTTTAATTTAAAAAAATGACTCCACCCATTATTATTTTCTAAACTAGATGTTTTAAATCCATGTTAGTTATAATGTAATATATAACAATAATAGTTTTATATTAAATTAAATGTCAATGGTGAATTAGAAAATTATAGTGTTAATTACTAATATAATATATATAAATCATGTGTGGATGATGAGAGAGAGATGAACATTGTTGATGAGTTATATGATGGGAAGCTATTTCATACTAATTTATACCATACTTGTGGATTTATAATATGTATATCCAGTTATAAAATATCTTATAATATCATAACATCATATACTCATATAGGAGAAAGTTATTATCTAATTTAAAATATTATTATTTTTTGATTAATCATTTTATTAACAAAATATGGAAAAAATTTATGTTTTGATTCCATCAGATGAAATAAGTGAAGAGTATTATTAATTTTCATTATTCATCTCCTACTATAGGACAATATCAATGATAATAAACTATACAAAGGATCTTATAAATCAATATTTCTTAATTTGAAGATCCTCCTAGATTAAAGATATTTTATACTAGCATGTGGTCATTCACAAACAAGCACAAACAATTAGAATGTATAATGACATTACTCACTACAAAATTATTTATGATAATTTTTTATATGTATATATTTAGATTCTTATGAATCTTACGAAACACATTTAACAACGATTTTTATTTTATTTACGTGAATTACATTTATAAAATTGTATATGTTGTATCCAATTCAATAAACACATCTAATCTTCTAATTATTTAACTAAGGAAGAAATATTTTCAGATTTTGTTGGTCCTTAGGTATTAATCACTTATAGATGAATAACCATCAATAATATCATAATGGTGATATTTATTGACAATTTTTTAGTTTAATATTATTTGGATCCCTATGATCCTAGAAATTATTTGATACATTATAGTGAATGAAATTATGGAAATAATAGTGAAGTAATACTAAAAGGCCTTATTAAATAAGCTCAATTATTTAGTTTAGTAATATAAAAAAACATCAAACCAAAACATTAAAATATTATCAAACTTGTTAGTGTATGGAAAATCAAACCACATATTGATCCAAATAGAATACAAAATTAGGAAATCAAAAATATGTATTAAAATATGTATGAACATGGAAAAGATATTATACTCTAGATAGATTAACAATAAGATACAATGAAATATGTTTAGGAAAATCCCATGATTTATATGTATAAGAAAAAATGGTTTCATGGATTGCAAGTTGGGAGGATAATGTTTAAATAAGAACAAAATCTATTGTTTTTAACTCGTTCTTATAATTATTTCCATTTAAACTCAAATTTTACTAGTATGTAGCCTTTATAGTTCAAAAATTATACCCAAATAGTGATATTTTTATATGAGAGGCGTACATAAAAACATTCAATGTGAATGAAAAAAATTATAATATTCACTTTCCCCATTCTTGGTTATTTTTTATCCAATTTATATAATTTTGAGATACCCAAACCCTATGACCTAAAAAACTATACCAAAATTAGAGTTACACATGGACTTAAGAACAATTCCAAAGTCACCAAAGGCATGAAAATGATATATAATTGTAATGTAAACTATTGAGGAATTATTTTTCTACAAAGAAAAAAAAATTATAAAATAATAAAATTTTAATAATACATAAGTATGTAAAAACATATTTTAAAAAACTGATAAATTCAGAATATAATCCAAATTAATTTAAATAAACTATAAATAAATACCCATATGTCATTGATGAAACATATAAATCGATGAAAATCAATACCATGAGAGCAACTCCTCCTTCCCTATCAATAATACAGATCTGTGACTGAACACTAATGAAGTATAATCTGTTCCCTTTCCCCACATCACGATGAATCATATCTAAATTTCTATTGAATTAAATATATATTGGGTGAGTGTATTCATTATAGGATTCAACCAATAGGATCAATAAATATCAATTTATGGGATATAAAATTACAATTTTATTTCAAATTAAAAAATTGATATCTAAGAAACATTTATTTCCCATGAATATATTAAAACCAATGTTCCAGGATTTTTAATTATTTATTTGAAAATTAATATTTTTATTACAAAACTATATGAAATTCATTTTGTATAATATAATTTTTTAATAAACATTTCCCCATAAAACATTCTATATGTCCCAAAATGGAATAATACCCAGAGGTGTGTGAATAAATTCATACTGAATTAATATAATCCTCATAATGATCTTGTTTCTCATTTAGTAAGGATACAACTCTCTACCACCCTGAAAATGAAATAAATAAAATAAGACAACATAATAAATTTTTACTTGTTTAATTCAAAATAATCTATATCCTAGGATCTCACACCAATGGTGTTTTTATATATAAAAATCAATCTACTCCAAATATGTACATAGTAACGAGAAGACCCACTATCTCTCTATGTTTATAACCGATCACACTCAAAATATCATTGATAACATATACAAGAATGAATATATATAAATAATGAGCATAATTATGATCCCTATAAATTAAATGTAATAAGAATTACATGTATTTTGTTATACTAACAAGCCCCCTAATCATCATTCTTAAGACTCCCATATTCCTAATATTTTATTCTATGAGGTGTATCAATGATATTAAAATCATCTATGATTCCTAAATCATGATGATCTTAAATCCATCCTTATAATCTATCATGTAACCCAATTTCTCTGTAAATTAGGATTACCAAATTAAGTATAGTTTCCATTTCATGTTGAAAATTTATATTTGTTATCCTTAAATTCAATATTGTGTATAAAATACATTATTATTTAAAAATTAAATGAAATCTATTCAATAAAAATCAATATATTTCAAAAATTTATTAATGATTCAACTCCATAAGTTATGTAGAAAAATAATAATTAATGATGTTGAGGGTGAAGTTTTTATGTGTTTATTGATTAAACTTTTTCTTTAAATTCCATGATTTTTGTATCTAAATATCTTTAAAAACGTGTTTGTTTTTTCCATTTAAAATTTTTATCTACCATGCACTATGGTTTGGCTTCTTATTGACCATGTTATGTATTTTTTATTATATATTCTTTAGGATGCAACGTGTATTAGACTACCTAAACCCATGATCTTCTATAAATTATTTTGAACTTTAAAGCCTATCATAATAATTTTTGGTACCTCATAATGACAAATGAAAACAAAAATATTTTTTCAAAATCACAGTCAATATATTTCCTAAAATCATGATCATATTTACAATTTTCATAAGAACCTCATTCCCTAATTTTTTTATAAACAATTTATTCTATGTATATCTTGAAACATAAAATTCAAACATGATTATACATTATGTTATGCATTTCGTCTATTTTTTATCTTTCAACATAATAAAATTAATAGTAGATAAACTACCCTGTGGTTTAAATATGTATTGAATTTTTATTTTATTAAACACTTCTTCAATAAAATCTACTTAAATTGATATATTTTCTATACCATTGAATAAATCTATAATGTGGAATTATTATCTATGGAATGGTTTTATGTTATCCAACTCAAAGTAATTACATGATCTTCCTATCACCTAATTACATTTAGTGATTGTTTCTGTAAAAAAATAATAATATTTTGTAGGAATTAAATCTCTCCTTGTTAACAAAAAATTCCAAAAAAACATTTATTTTATCTAACAATATATAATTATAAGTATATAGTAAAAAATTATTATAATTCATCCTTTAGAAAATTAAACAAATGTAGTAGATATCTTAATGATCATGATCATAAAATTGATATTGTATTAAATGATTTAAGAATTATTCAATATTATCCCATGTGATGCTCAATGATAGTAAAAAATAAGAGTTCAATTAAATATTGTAAATGGAATACTTCAGTGAACTCATGATCCTAAAATGATCAATGAACCAATATTATAAAATATTTAACATAAATTATTAAATAACTTATACCCTAATATAAAAATTTAGTAATCTCTCTTAAATAGTAACTTCCTTTAACTATTTTATCTATCCCCTTTAAGAAAACATTTTTCAAACATAGAATATATGAGTCACTTCACATAATAATATTATTTCCCCATTTTTTTATTCACCAAATTATAACAACTTCAATGATAATTTATGGATTTAATAACTAAAGCAATTACCATTTTAGTGGGGACATCCAGAACAATTATAGTTTTTTATTTTTATATAAAATATTATAAATACTAATCTTGTGACAAAATATTTTATGATTGATGGGACCTTTTTCTAAAACTAACATGTATAAAGATATTGTATAACTCCATATAACAACCAATTATTATAAGTAATGATCAATAATATTGTAAAATACATATTAATTTGGATGATAAATGGGAAACTATGATGGACACCACTGAGGTTTGATCCATATACAATTGATATTTAAACTAATAGTCAAAAAAATTGAAAATATTAGTTTTTTTATGAATGTAATGATTTATGTAAACTCTCACAGTGGTAGTGTTTTATGACTAGTTCCAGAAGAACATTTATTTAGGAATATCGGTGATAGTTACATAATATATTTTTCCAAAATGAAAATGGATTATTAAAATATTTAATGAGGCTATTTTGAATCATATTAATGAAAATCTATTTAGTTTGGAAATAGTATTCAATACATTTATGTTAATTACACACCTATTAATGAATATAGAAATAATATATAAAATATTTTAAAATCACATCTCAATGTATCTTTATTGCATTGTGATAAATTATTAAGGGATTTAAAACCAATTTTTAACTAGGTATAATACCATACTAAATTGTTTTGGTTTATTTTAGTTTTATAGATAAATCATTAGTGTACATATATGTATTACCATGATATCATCATAAAATATCATCTTAGATTACACTACCATACAAGATTTCATGTCTCAATATATTATGACTTAAAGAGTTTCTAAATTATGGTGTTAAAGACTAAAAAATTCTAATTTTAAATAATGCTACTCAAATAGATACAAAATAAAGAATTTTTTTAATAGAGGACATACAATATAGAACATTATACAGATATACTCTATCCTTCAAAAATTATTTCAAAATTATTTTATATTTTTTTAAACATGATGTAGAGTTAAGGAAGCCTAAAATTTCATTTGATCAATATTTTTTAAAATATCAATTTTAGTTGGACTTTTCAATGTTTTCCCTTTTTAGACATTTTTTACAAAATATTATCATAAACAACCAAACATTCCAAGTAGAATTATTAAGTCATATGAGTGATGTATGTTGATAAAAATGAAGTTATTTACTTTATATAACATTGAAGGACGTTGATGATGAATGAATAAAATTAATCATCATTTTTTGTGATTTTTATTGAAATTATATATTATATTTTCATAGAAATGTTGATGAAGTCTAGAAAAATATACCAACCCCCTTACTCAATACACACGGATAATTAGATATGAATATGTGAAGCATGTTTGAGATAGAAAAATTTAATGTATTGACCATTCAATTATATTAATATGTTATACTAGTAAAAAATGTCATGTTCATTGTGTATTCATAGTCACTCTCTATTACTGATAATCATATATTAGTTTTGATTATTTATCTAAAATTTTACTAATATATACATATTTTAATCTAAAATAATTTACTATAAAAATTGATCAACAACTTCATAGTGGTCAGGAATCATTTATCTTGTCATTTTAATTACCATCCAAGTGAGTGGATGAAATAAAAAATCAACAGCTATCTTTGTTATAGATAAGAGGACCCTAGTATTCATTAGGATCAATAATTTATTCAAAATTAAATATATATTTTGATTAATAAATACAACGGTGATTATGAAATATCTATAATATAAGAGAGTTTTAATTTTTATTGGTAGGATGTTTATTTATTAATAAAGGGAATAGTTCCATATATCCTAACACTTATTCAAATGATACATGCAATCATTGAGAAGATTATTTATATTTCTAATGTTAGGAAATACCTTACATTATAGGATAACAATAATAAAGAATCTAGTAGAAGGGTGTGTAATGTGTTACTATCATCACTAAAATGGATTGATTTTATATGAGTGGTGGGTTCTAAATTGATGATTTATTTTTGAAAAAAGGATTCAAGATATTTGTGATAGAAATAATAAGTTCAAATAGTCACAACTAAAAATGAATAATGATAAATTAGAGGTTACTTGAGTGTGTTAATATATGTTGATTCAGGAGTTATATATTTGGGAGGGAAAAAGTATTAGTATGATACAATGTTTCCAATATGTTCTTGAGCACTCTGTTATGATGTATAAATTTATGAGAATAAAATATAAAAATTTAAAACTAATTATATCATCATTTTTAAATATAAAATTCAAACAACTATCTTCATGAAAAAATAATAAATATCCATACATTAATTTCATTGAATTCATAGTATTTTTATCTGAGGAATACATATATTAAATGTTATCTACAAAAAAACAACCTATTAATGGTTTTAAATATGAAAATGTTAGATTATTTTTTAGAATTTATCCAAATATGAATAATGAAGAAAAATTGTATTAGTAATATAAATGATCATAATGGATAATCATTGTTGTAAGTGAATATAATGTATAAAATTTATAAAAAGATATTTGGATGTATTATTAATACATTAAAATAAATTATCTTTAGATACATGAATTTTAATTCTCATATGAGGAGGGTTAAAGAGAATAGGAGGTGTTAGGAAATAAGTAGTGCACTTTTGAATGTTAATTCGGTACCAAAGAGGAAGTCAAATTAGATACTTAGTGGCACTAAATTTCATTTTCTAATCCTAAAACATATGAAAAAGTGTACTACAATGATTAGTGAACACTATAGTATATATGTGGACCATTAATTATGTTATATCTACTACTTCACACTATGTAAGTGATATAGAATGTGACATTACCCTTAAATTCATTCACTAGAGGATTGTTAGTGATTGTATGACATAGAGTTACAAGTCTAAGAAAGTGAATGAAAAATATCATGTATAAAAAAATATCCAACTTTGACATTAGGATTTACTGAAGGGTGATGTGGGATATGATGGCATATTACATTGAGGGCCTCATAAAATATTATCTTATGGTGGGAGAAATTTCCATTGAATTGATTTTACATATGGTTAAAATTTATAAAGATATATTTTTTAAATGGTTTAGTGATGTCTTATGCTGATATATCTCTTGTTCTAGGTTAGTGACTATTTGAGGGTATTAACTAGTGAACAAAATGGTTTTACATTTGAAATAAGACATTTAATTAGAAGGAAACTAATGAAGTTTTATTGAAGAAGAAATCAATGAAGACACCCCAAAATCATTTTTACTTAGATGGTGTTTGATATTATCCCAAAATAGAATAAAAACAGTAAATGATGAAATCATCCATTAGAAAGAGAATAAATCTTTGAATATCTATATTTTTTAAAAAAAATCAATGTAAATTCCTATGATGGAAGTGAAATTATCTAAGAAAATTGGTGATCTCAGTGTGACCTTTAAAATAATAGAATAAACGATTGATACAATTATAAAATATTTAGCTTTCATAAATCAAGAGTTTAAATTCAGTAAAATGATTTTATCATGAGTAAAGAAATTCTATCAATAAAGTAAGATAATAATCAAAATCAATACGAGGTTACTGTAAAAAATATATAACATGGTTATAAACCATACAAACTTTTTATTTTCACTGTATAATGAAACAAAATAAGGGTTTCCATTGATATTACAGAATAATGGTGATACAATCCTTTAAAAATCATGTTTCTATGGTAAAATTAAATCAGTAGTATTGACAAGAAAAATAAGTGAATTTTAGTTTATGCCTATGGAAAAAATAATTTTAGTGTAGAATATATTTAAGATTTATGATTCAATAAAAAAATTAGAAGAACCTAAATTTGAAGGAAAATTCAATGAATAAATTTTATTGATCAATTTTTTGAACAGATGAATATATATTACTTTAATGGATTATATGGGTATTTTAGAATGTATAGAAACAATTAATATATTTTCCCATATAATATTAACTATAATTAATTAAATTTATTCCATGATTCATGGTGAATACAAGTTAAATTTATTAGTGGTTAATAGAGACAACACTCAAAAAAATCGTTAACATAATTTTTTTTAATATTGATGAAATGTGAGGGTTGTATGATCAACTGAGAAACATAACTAATATATATCTCAATATTCTATAGTAGTCTTTGAAATAGAATTAATAATATTAATATATCTAAAGGATGATTCACCAAAGACAAATATATTTTTATTGAGTTGGATTATAGTTCATTGAATGGTTAAAAGCCAGGGATCATATATAGTGGTTATTTTTCATGGTTGATCAATACTACAAAACTCATAAAGGGAATTCCAAAATATAATGGAGAGGATATCACTTTTATAAATAAAGGTTCTAAAAATATTAATGATGTCATATTTTATATAATAGTAGTTTTTATGTTTGAATTAAATAATGTAAACTTTTTTGATGAGTTTATACATAATCTCTTAAGTGTATATATAGATTTTGAAAATTATTATAGGTAATTTTCTTGGAGAATGGTTGAATTTTTAGAAGATAAAATTATAAAAATATCATTCTAATGGGGTAAAAATGAATTAATATTTCCATATTTCTAATTATCAATAATCTTGTTAAAACAGGTTTTAAGAATAAACTAAGCCTTAGCATAGAAAAAATTGATATTTTGTTTGAAATAACATGGGAAAACATTTAAATTATGACTCTATGATAAATGATGAAAATTAGAATCACTATGGGAGAAACCCCAGCAAAGTCCATCATATGGGAAATTTAAAAAGAATGATTTTCAAGATGTTGAAGTTATAATTCTAGAGTCCAAATGTATTTGTAAACTCAAATTTGTATGGATTAATAAAAATACATTTAAATAATAGAGAAAAGTACTTCATAATTTTTTCAAATTATTTTATTATAAATAACAATTTTTATTCTGTGTTGTGTAAATCAAAGGATAATAAGAGGTTTTAAAAGCATTAATAGTGTTTTAAAAAAATATATAGATGTTTTATAAAATGGTTTTATTCAAAAAATTTAATACATGATCAA
Organism: Viscum album; assembly: GCA_963277665.1. Taxonomy (NCBI): domain Eukaryota; kingdom Viridiplantae; phylum Streptophyta; class Magnoliopsida; order Santalales; family Viscaceae; genus Viscum; species Viscum album. Next base: position 1,902,323,188 of record OY728152.1, on the reverse strand, counting down.
GAATACTGACTTTAATATATATCATTTACATAATTGGATAAGTCATGAATATTATAATCTATACAAGACCAAATAAAATATAGTTTTTACAAGGATGAATTGAATAGTAGTTAAATAGTGAGGTTCATGCAATAATATCATGTTATATTAATTGTTTTGGATAAAATACATAATATTGGTATATATATTCCTATAAAATTACATCTTCACCCAAATTTTGTCAATACACCACCTGAGATATGGTTGTATAAGAATACATACATGATGTTATTGAATGTTCTCAAAACCCCATACTATATAGATAATATATTTATAAAGTCAGTTAAGTTTGACGAGTGAGAGGATTAGTGGATAACACTTGTATATAAACACAATACAAGGATTTACCAGGGATATATAAATTATATAAATTAGATTAATAAAAATTATGATGTTATTGGATTTATTTTTCTGACATGAGTTTTAGATCCACCACTTTGATGGTTTCAGAAAATATTTTAAAGAATAATATTTTGTTTGTTTCATCACTTTTAGCACTATAACATCTCAAATAAATTTAACATTATTTTTAGTTTTTGTGTGTTCAAGTGATCATATATTTTTACAAAACAATCCAATTAGAATCCAGATGTCACATTTAGGTCCTGAATGTTTTTTCTATGATAGGTATAACATTAACATTCATGATTCAGATATAGAGAAATGTTTTTTTGTGGGATTATTTAAAAATTGAAAATAATAATTTTATTCTTATATATATATATATTTATTATTCCATCACACATTGATAGAGAACTTATATTTGGGAGAAGGATGGATCATATAATTCCTTGTAGGAACAACCCATTTCTCCAAATAAATAATTAATATTTATATCAACAAGTCATGATTCAGGCTACAACATTAATTTTATGAGGTTGAACACATTATCATCATATTTACCTAATTTATTATTTTCCCCAAATGGTGGATTAAAATTATAAGGTATTATTATTAATAGATTTGTATTCATGACATAATTGGGTTTTTGAGTTTTAAAATATTCACATTTTTTCAAAACATTTTTTTTCAAATTCATTTTCTCAATTTCATTATATGAAACATGTTCTTTGTAAATAGATTTTGAGATGTATATGTGGGGACAATAAAAGTATTTGTACACTTATTCCCTCACCATTTTCTTTTTATTAATGTGAATAACCAATCCTCATAATGACCATAATTTCCTTTACAACAGCTTGTAATGATAGTCATTTGGTAAAGAATAGTGATTGTGGAATCCAGGGAGATTTAAATTGGTTCATACATTGTTATATTGGCCATGTTAATGAGATTAAGGTCAATAGTGGTGGTCATTTATCAAATCCAAAAAATTTCTTAAATCATTAATGGGGAGGAGGATGATTTCTAGGGGTTTGGGTGATTCTTTGATCTGTTTGAATAATAATAAATATTGAAAAGGATCACTGGTGGTCATAAATCTCACTAATGTGATTCCTCAAAAAAATTCCTGGTGTTATTTTATGGAAATGACGATTATAAATGAAAAAAGGGAACTACTGAGAAATGATATGTTAATTTACATGTTTATAAATTCTATATCATCAGTTTATTTTTAATATTTAATTAATTTTCAATACCCTTTGTGGTTTCCATTAATCACAATTCTTTACTATATGTTCTCTACATAGTTTCCATGTAATATTCAGTTATTCTAATTTTTTGATATAATTTTTCTTTACCGTGTCGGGATATCCCAACTTTTATATCAGGTTAAATTTGAGTGAAAAAATATTAAGATTGAACAAAAGGGAAAGTTGGTGGGTTTTTCATCCCTAGTTATATTTCTCTTATCTCACATTTATATGATGCTCTATTTTATTTGTGTGTAATAAATTTTTTTCTATTTGGAACTACACAAATTTTTAATCATATTTTAATTCAAATATATAGAACCATCCTGTCCACCCACACATCATGCATCCTATTACACTTCCCTCTATTCCATCGCTTCATAAATTTCTGGACACTTCTCCCTCCATGGGGTATAATCATTTTCCATGTTTTATTCATTTCTCATTCTGAAGAAAAAGAACACCTGGATTTCAAATTATTAGAGAGATATTACATGATTTGTATAAAAAAGAGTACCTTATGAGGTACTAGTTTCTTACTGAAGGAGTTCTTTGTGATTCATGCTATTAGTACTCAATGTAGAGATCTAGTAGATAGTGGTGGTTATGCTATATATTTTAGTGTTATAAAATTAATATACTAATGATTAGTACCTTTAAAGTATAATGTTATCATAATTAGATGATTCATAAAATTCTTATTAGGATTCAATGATTTATGGTAGGGATTATCTAGTGTAAGAAGATGTTAAATATACCTTATTTTTAAAATAGATTCAAATGTGTTACCAAATTAAACTAGATGTAAAGGGGATGTGTTTTAAAGGTATTATTAAGAAAATATGTATATAAAGATGAAAATGATGGCCTAATTTGAAGGAAAGATTGATTAAGTGTAATTATTAGAGACATATTAAGGGTAATTTCCTAGAAAGTATAACACTTAGGAAATAAATCATCATTATTTATTGGTGGATAAAAAAATTGATACTTTTGAGGTTAAGATTGTTTTTCCGAATACCATGAGTAATGTTTGGGCCCCATATTAAAGAATAGAATATTATACGTTATCCAAGAGTGTCTTATTCTCTTAAAGACATGAAATTGAATGCAGTAAAGTGTAAATGGGGAATAAAATGAGTTTTTATATCATTAGTAATAGATCTTTTCATATGAAATACATTATTGGTCAGTGAGAACTCATCATGTGGTTATTTAGGTACCTATATTAAAAATGTTAAATCAATTACCAATGATTTCTAGGTCAAAATGGGTACAACATTAGGTCAAATTCTAGTATCACCAGGATAAGTAAGAGATTCATCACCATTATTATTGGAAAACTTATTAATGAGTATTTCAAAGATTTTAGGATCCACATTATTAAATTTATAGTCTCTCAGTCCTCTATGACTCATCAAACCATGATCAGGCATATATGACTTGGCCATGTGAAAGAGAAGGTGACAAATGAACATAGTATGAAATGGTTGAAGATATATGTGATCCAAAATGATCTTCCTTTTTATGATTTTTTTTAAAATACAAATGGGAATGTTATAAGAGTTCAATATATAAATAAAATACTCTCTTGATCATTTCCTATCAAGCATAAGAGACCCTTCAAGGGTTTCCTTACATGGTGGAGGGTATTAATGATGGCCATTAATGATGACTACTGATGGAAGGTATTTATTTTCATACTAAATAATAAGTATGATATATTTATCAAATTTAAGGCATGTAAATACTATGTGACATATATTAAAATAATTATTTTAAAGGCTGTTTAAATACATAATCTATTATAGAACTATTTGAATGACATTGTGGACATCAATAATAATGAAGGTGTCTTAATACACTAGGTAATTGTGTAGACCCCAGAATAGAATATCCTATATGTGAATACCAATAAGACTATACTGGTAAAGGTGAGATGTATTCTCTCACACTATAAATTATCTAGGTATTTAAATGTAGAAAAAAATAATGAGACAATATTATTGATTAAATGTATAACGAACAACATTTTTGAACTAGATGAATATCCATGGAATTTGAAAAATTTTATTTACACAACTAGAAGATTTAAAAAATGAGATATAGAACACCATTTTGAGATTTTGAACACATAAACATCTTGTTTTGAACAAGGGTGAAGGCTCGAGAGGTTTCATTAAGGTATCATTGTTCTTGAAAGTGTTAATGTTTGGAAATACCAAATATGGTGGATGTGAAAAGGGTGAATACTTTTTTGAATGCCTTGTTTCACCAAATTGAAAAGTGTGTTTCCTTTTTTTGAGTGGATGATGTGCTCCAAATTGGCCACACATAGTTTTTATAAACCATGTTCCAATACCACACCATAATTATGAATTAAGATGTACATAATCATTATTCATCATAGGGTTTGTTATTAGATGGGATAACCACGTGGGAAAAACCTTGAGAGGAGTTTTTTTACTAAAATGGTGGCGCACAGTGGGAACATGAATTTGAATAACTATACGGTCAAATATTGTGACCCAGGATTTAGGGTAAAATAAAAAAGAATCACTTAATCAACTCCTTAAATTTTATTTCTTATTTCTTCTACTCCCTCCAGCAGGTGCTTCCTCACCATAATGGTTTTCTCCATATACAAGCCTATGATATGCTTTGAAAGATCTTATCCACCTATAGTATAATTGATGTGCCATTGGTCTCAATGGATGTGCATCGATAATATCTCTAATCATTTGTAATCATCTTCTTTTACTCTCTACTTGGTTGTACTATTTGGTTGTCAGAAATTTTGACCTATTTTTTGGGAAACTATCAGTTTATTAGATCTCATCCAAACTTGTTAAAATAAGGCCTAGATATAGGACGAGTAATTCATCCTAATAATAAGGTTGGTAGTGTATGGATTTTTCCTTACATTTTCATTATTTTTAAAATATTTCCATTGTTCTGCACACTGGATTTTATTGTTCCCTTATTTAAATTGTTTTTCATATTAATTTGATTATTTCACCATGATAAACTTACATTGATTCCTGTTTGTTAGTTTAGATGATGTGATCATCATTTATAGACACCACATGGGTGTGGCTACTTGAAAATACTCATATAATTAAAATTTTAAATGGAAACAATAGTATATAAGAATTTGAATGGGATATTAAATGGCTATCCCCATGTAATAAAAAAATATGGAAATTTCACCTCTTATATTACATTTTGGACCATTATAAGTTAAATTTATATATTTTCTATCTAGATTAAATAATTATTTAAATGGAATTTGGTTATGGTATTTAAATGTGAGTATTGGTAGTGTTGACTTATTTGTTTCATAAAAATTGTGATATTTTTATAATAAAACCCCACGATTGAGGTGAGTTGTCTTCTAAACCAAATAGATCTTGAATAGTTATAGAAATTATTTATATCATCCTGATTTTGTTTTTCAATTTGCTTCGATGACATTTTTGGTAAAAGTAATTTTTAGAACATGGCCCTTAGGTATGTCCTAAAATGAATTTTTCCCACCATTAATATAAATTTTAAATGAACCATAGAACCCCACAAGTTATTAGATGAAATTTTAATAGGAATTACCCTTGACTATAATTTTTCTTTTTCCCAATGACACCACCTATGTTCCTATTGATATTTATAAATTGAGTTTTATTGATTTAGTAAATTTAATGGCATGAACTCTGTTATTGGTATGATTATGATTGCATTACATCCTTGAGTAAATTAAATGGCTAATTTTAAATGGAATTGGATATGGTGGTAAAATTATACCTCTAATTATAATTTATTAAACATGAAATATGTTAATTAAATTAAACTATTTAATTGAAATCGTATGCACTTGTTTATAAAAGTGTTAATAAATGTAGATCATGAGATTTAATGCCTCTTGGATTTAGTTATTATTAATGTTATATAATGATATCCTTATACTAGATTATTAAGTGCATGTCATGAGAGGTATTAGCCTCACAACCATTTATTATTTATATGATTATTCCATATACATATGTAATGGAAGGATGGTAAGCGGTCTACTTATACTCATGGATGATTCCCCTCTCTCGAGTAATGAGGATGATTATTCTCTCAATATGTTTACACTCATGGATGATTCCACTCTCTTGAGTAACAAAGGATGATTACACTCTCCTTAGTATGCAAATTTTTGTGGATGATTACGCTCTCCTGATTAATATAGAAGATTATACTCTCCTTGATTTGTTACATGATCATTTTGTGGAGTGTGTAATCTTACAATAGTGATATTATATAATCATTGGTAATTAAATGCCATGTTCCATGATTATAATGATGATATGGAATCTCATTCTCTACCCCGAGTGTGTAGCATGGAATCTCGCACTCCATTGGGATGTAGGGAATATACTCTAATAATTGATATTTTAGGCTCATTTATACTAGTTATGGATGATTGAGTCACACGCTGGTCTGTCCAGTACCTATTATTCCATGTATAAGGCCTTTTGGTGTTGGTATACAATTGGTTTATATAAATAGTTTATTTATAATATTATCCAATATATATATACATAATGCCATATATATTCAATTATTATTTAGAAATCATATTTTGACTATGAGATGAACCAGTTAATGTTGTCAAGAGACCTTTAGGATCCTGGAAGGTTTGGTGTTTACTTATTTAGTTTTTTATATATTCATACTACATGCATACTGCCTTATTTATTATTAAAAAAAATGATTTAATCATATAAACTTTTGGTGGGATCCTACTATGATTATTATCTCCCACCCCTCTCGAGCCTCCATTGCACTAGGGTACCCATGTAAACCTTCTGATTTCATGACCATGGTATATTTATTAGGTTGTTTTTCTAGTAGATGAGAGTTAGGAGCACTCGACAGATCTTGTTCATTGGATACACATATAGACCACCCTTGGAAATTTTGTTTTTATTTATTTTCTTATTCATGTACAATACTGTATCCCTGCATATTGAATGTCTATTTTTTATTTTTTATCATCTTTTGGACATGAATGAATTGTATATATTTGAGTTTTCCATATGTATATTTATTTAGTTTATATTATTCATATGTAATTTTTAGTAGTTTCGTATTTGATTGTACCATTTTTATACTTCAATTAGAGGGTATAGTCTCCTCACTATAATCTCTTGAGACCCTCAGAAATTTTCAAAAGCTTATTCCATATAGGGACACATGCATGAGTCCATGTCGAGGCTAATCTAGATACCAGTTTACTAATTAAGTAGGATGAGACATTACAATGTGGTATCATACCCTTATTTGTTGATTTTTCTTACAATTTTGGGTTGGTAAACTGATGACTAGGAATTTTTTAGTAATTGGTAAATAGTCATTTCTAGGACTGATCACCCCACCCATGGGGAAATTCCATGTGGCCTGTATGGGATGGGTGTTATTATTGTTTGATATTATCAATGATTATTATTTCACCTTGAGTTAATGTTGAAACTTATGTCACTTATTATTTAAATAAATTTTGGTATATGCTCCTTGTACTATTATGGAAATAATTAAGGATTGAATGTATCAAATTAGGCACATAGAAATTCACATGTCATGCATATTTCAAGCCATGTAGTTTTATTTTTATTTTTTATCACAAATTAAATTTTCTACCTTGAGTGTTATTGCATTATTTTATATTACTATTATTATTGTTTACATAAATTAATAATAAGGTAATTTTTGTATGTATTTATTTAATTTATTAGAATTCAATTTATATGTTATTCCACTCCCTTGTTTTATTTAGACGTACTGCTTATATAACATATTTTGGTGATTATATGCCATGCTTCTTTGTTTATTGAATTTTTCTTAGTGTTTACTACTTTTTATAACATGAATGGTGTTGATTTAATATTTCAATGGATTCTTGGGAAAAATATATTAGTTTTAATTATAAGGGATACAGTTTTCAATTATAAGGTGTATTGGTGCCTAATAGTTTCGAAGACGTAACACGTATACTCGAACCATCATTGAGCTTTAAAAATCTTTAAAGGCCATTATTAAAATGATAAAAGTTTCTATAGTTAAATATTAAAATGAAATTTGTTTTCAGTAATGGGATCGATACACCATGTTGTAAAGAGTATGGGAACATTATGGATTGGTATATAGCCAACCCTATAAATGGAATATTATATAAATGAGTGTAATATATTCTTAAATTGGAATGCATTCGATTAAATCAGAACTACAATTCAGACTATAATATTCATAGGAACTCTATAGATTGAGGTAGTGGAAGCCCATATAAATTAACCATTGTTTATCTAGCCATTATATGTTTTGAGATGGTCTTAAATAAAAACTTTATTTAATTTAGATCGAAAATGAGTTTGTTACCTATCTATAATGCGTAAATGGACCCAACTATGTTATCTAGGGAATGTTTCATTAGAGATAACTTGCTACAAGTGTTTTGTAACCGTAATACATATGATACTACAATTTGGTTTTATTTTGATGAACGTAGGTTGTCTTAATGAAACCCTCAAAGGTCATCACATCTATTCAAAAGGATGTTTTATTGAAAATTCCTATTTTTTGGAGTTGTTCATTAAATTATGTACGAGTTACTTTTGTTTAATTATTGATAATTGATTAATAGATTTAGAGATTTTAAATTTTTATATATTTATTTTGGATCATTATAAAGACATTTAAATTGAAACATGTTGTTGTGTCCTCTTTTTAAACTCTTCTGTAAGGGTAGTTTAATCATATATTTGTATTTCCATTTAATGAAAGCATTATCATTTCTTATAACCCATTTCCTTTGTTTTCAATGTATTTATGTTAGCTGTACGGACTAATATAATTAGTTGGAATTATCATGACATCGGGTTGATACTTGTGCGTCTTAAGCGACTAAAATGTGGTAGGAAGCACCACTAGAGATTCAGTGCCTTGTTAATCATTTGATTTTCTGACACATGGTGTCTTTTGGGTGCCATTGTCCTTTGTTAGACTCTTATATTCTCAATAAAACCCTTATTTTGATTGGTAGTCATGTTTCATTGGCCCTCGTTGTGGGTGTGAGCAGTGAGTAATTGTCATTTTCATAATGATGTACCTGCCAAAGGCATTGAAGGCTACTTGGAAGGTCTAGTGACCCATTTTTCCTTCTATGGGAGACTCTCAAGGTCATCAGTTTGTTTTATGGTCGTATAAGTTAAAATGAACTTGAGTTAGTTTTCTAAGTGGGATATTAAATAAAAAAGTGAATTGGGATGATAAGCTTATTGGTATTATATAGTATCGTCCATCTTCTTCGTAAAACTCATGATAGTATGCGATCACATATGTGGTACCCGTTGACTTCTTAAATGATGTAATGAACCAGTTGATTTGAGTGTAATTATTGAGCCTTGTTCTATTGCACATTTTCTCAAGTCATATTTGTAGTATAGTGTCCCATGAATTGATGAAATCATGTTTATCCAAGTGCTCTTAATTTTTTCGTTGTTACTCGGATGTTTGGACACACCGGTTAGTTTGATTTTGTTATCATGTCAGATACCTCATGTTGGTGTTTGAGTTGAGTATGAACTATGGAGCTTATAATTTGATAGTATCTCAATATATTAAATGTAAATGACACTCTTATGGTGGGTAGTGTCACTTAGGTTCTAGTGAATGTTTCCTTCCTTGTAAAAGGTGCACAACCAAGGTGGACCATTGAAAACTTTCACTCTTGATTGAATTACATGGTGTTTCTATGTTTTAAATCATGTCAAGGATATATCAGTAGCATGATGATGATGTTTTTGGATAGTTATGAAAACATTATGAAACATCATTGGTCTTTTATAGACATCGGTGGTCAATCATGAACAATTGCAGGATACCTCAGGTCGTATGGGTATCATCGTTTGGTTGATATTATGTCAGTAGGTGAAGGTGAGATTCCTTCAAGGGATGTGAATTGGTTGTAGTTCGACTAATATTTATGGGTTATATATAATATCCTCTTACTATATTCTTCCTTGATATATGATAATTTCTCTTATCGCGACATTCCCATTTATGTACTATGATATTGTCAGTATTATACCATGTTGATGTTTTAGAAGCTGGCTGGATTATTTTATTACCAATATAAGACTTTTGTGCTATATTCATAGTTTCTCTCATGGCATGGTTAGGATGTACTGATACTTGGGATACCATGTAAGAATGCCTTTGAATGACTCTTGGACACTAGAAATTCTTCTTTCACTTGATCATCATAGGAATTACACATTGGGCTCAATCAATGTTTTGTAGTGGACATTGTTGTCTTGTGACAACTTCTCACCTGTAAACATGGAATATGGACTACCATGGATTAGTTAATTAGACACCAGCTTAGGAAATTCTATCTTATCTTAGAATTCATTTTGACCTCATAGGTGGTACTTAAAGGGTAATGATTTCAATGGCCATGATCTGGGTCATTCCCTTTGTTCATGTTGAGGCATGATTATTTAAACGAATAGGTGTTGGTATGACCCATGAACATCAATGGTAGTTTGGTATAGGCTATTGTAACAATTCTTATTGTAATCACAAGATTATTTGTGACAAGGAATAATATTTTAGTTGGAAGTGTGTTAGCCATCAACACTTTTCATTTCAAGTATTGTCATCCATAGTTGTCTTTACTTGTTTTTCTCTTTTTTAATATCTATGATAGATGAGAAACCATTGTAAACCACATATCTATGTTATGTTTGGTGTTTTTTAAAGGGTGAAAAATTCATTCAAAGAAATATTTCATAAAAACATTCTATTTAGTAAAAAAACATTAAAATTTTCTTTAGAGTGGGTTATTTTTATGGCCTCAGATGTAATTGGTTTCTCCACATTGACGAAATCATGCCTGGAGATTTGTTAGAATTTTAAAGGGCCTGATTTTATGGTAATTCCAATAGTACAGATTTCAATGATCAGAATAATTCATTGAACTATGAAGCCTATTGTGGTGGAGCACCTTAAGATAGATGTTTTACGAGATGATGTTGTCATAATTTCTCTAGTTAAATGGGAATGGTTAAGATCTATTTTAGTGTTTTAATTTAAAAAATGAGCATTGGATCGGGTTTTTTCAGCATAAGTTTCATATCCTTAAGAATATCATAAAGGTGAATTAGGTGTTTAGAAATATTACATGTCTATTTTAACAAGAATCATGACCCTTTTAATTTTGGTGGTGTTTTTTTATTCCAAAAGGCTTCTCAAGTATGAGACATTCTTTAGTGGGGAGGATGTAACAACCCGTATTTTTGAACCAGATGACAATCCAATGGAAATTGATCATTTTAATTTATTGGATGGGAAAATTTCAAAACCAAGATTCAGAATGAAATATATTGAGTTTTAGTACTTCAACGTGTTGTTTTCTAGAATTGGGTGAATTCTTGAGAGGTCCGTTGGAGATCTTGTCATGATTCGAGAGCACTAGGTCCAGAAGTATAAAATTTGGAGGGTCATCAAAGGGAGCATTTTTTTTAAAACAATGACGACCCAACAAAATATCATGTTGCCTTAGTATGAATATATTATGTTCCACTCATTGGTTGTGAACAGTTTTTCCAACCCATACCCCTATCCAACATGATTAGTTCCAAATAGGAAGCACCTAAACACTATTAATCAGAATATTTGGGCATGATATGGCTATCCATGTAGGGAAAATAGATATAGGTGTTTTCTTAAGGTATGGGTGCAACATTGTTAGAACATGGATTTGACCAGCCATGCGACCAAACAATGCCACCCATATTTTTTGTTAAAATGACCAAAATTCCCGTAAATAAATCCTTAAATTTTCATTATTATTTTTTTATCTCCCACAGTGGGTGCCTCCCCACAGTAGTGCATTTCTCCTCCTCCAAGCATAAGCTATGATATTCATTATCACCTCAATCAATTGTATTTTTCCTTTTATGTCAGTCAATTCAATCATCATTTTTAATCTATGAAGTCCTTTTTTATATTTATAAATTTAATCAACTCTTGGTTGCACTATTTAGGTGCACACTAATTTTAACTATTTTTAGGGAGAATAATATTTCCCTATATTTCTTCTTAAATAGATCAAATCAGACCTCTATATTAGAGGATTTGGTCTTCTAGTTAAGGTGGTTGTTTTTATATGTTTGTTTCCAAAAATTTATGTCATTTTGTAAATACCTTATTTGAACAGTATGCTGAATTTTACACACGATAAATTTATATTAGATTCATCATATTAAATTTGTATTTTCCCCATGATATACATCCTTTGATTCATGTTTGATAGTTTAGAAGATGTGAACCTTGTTTATGGACACCCCATTTTTGTTTTGAAATAAAATTACTATTGTAATTAATTGTTTAAATGCTTGTAATGTTGTATATGTGCTCATCCTAGATATTAAATGGGTTAAACATGTAATCAATGGTTATATTGTGTAATGTAACCTCTTTGGTTCCATATTGAACCATTATAAATTAAATTTCCATCTGTGATATCTTACTTAATTTTTTCATTAATGAAAATTTAGGTGTAATATTCCACTATGATGCTTGGTAGTGTTGAATGAATTTTTTGAAAAACAATGTCAGGTATTTATAATATAAACTCTATAATGAAGTGAATTTTCATATAATCCTAAAATTATTAATTAGTGATATATACCTTGCATAGCTTGTTGCATTGTGTTTTATATATGCTATGATGTCTTTTTTTATTATATGTAATGTTTAAAACCTGGCCCCCAATGATGTATTAAATGGTGTTTTCCTACAGTAAGATAAAATTTATAATGAACCAAGGCACACCATATGTGCTCCGATAACTTTTTAATTTGTATTACTCAAGTAGGTTATTTCTATGTTTTTCAATAACTACTCCTAAGTTCTCATTAAGCCTTAAAAATTAGGATTTCCTGTATTAGTAGATTAAACTGAATGTATTAAGGGATTGTAATAATTATTATTACACTACATATATGATTAAATAAAATGGTATGTTTGAAATGAAATTGAATGGGGTGGTAAAACCATGCCTTTTATTATAATTAACAAGAACCACTTATGTAAATTAAATTATACTATTTTATTTAAATTCTATACCCTTTTTTATAATGTGCAAAATAAATTTATATCAAGATATGTAATTTCTTAGGATCTAGTTATTCTTAATGTTATGTGATGATACACTTATATGAACTTATTAAATGGAAGTCATGAGAAGTATTCACCTTATGAACATCTATTATAAATATTATTGTTCGATATAAATATCATGTGGAATGATGGTTTGAGATATATTTATACTCATCGATGATTAATCTCTCTAGGGTAATGTAGATGATTACACTATCCTCAATGATTTTATACTCATTGGAAATTACACTCTCTCGCATAATGATGTATTATTACTCTCTCCTCAATATGAATATAGTCTTGTAAGACTATTCTCTCCCTAAAAATTGGGAAAATTATGGTCCCCTTGATTGGTTACATCACTATTGGCTAGATTGTGGATTATCTCTCTAGTGATATTATAACGGTGTTGGGATTTAGAAACAACATTCCATGATTTGAATGATGTTGTGGTGGCCCATTCGTCACCCCAGGTGGGTCACAAGCAATCACTCACTCTAATTGGATGTATAGAATATACAATATTGCTTGATATTTTGTGACATTTTATACGTGTTATGGATATCTAAAGTATCACTTAGTACTTCCATCACCGTGTATTCCAGGTATATTTACATTTGGTTTCCGTACACACTTGGTTCATATAGGTTGATGGAATCTAAAATTAAACTATATATATAATATAACTACTGGTATATATATAGTAACTCTTTAAAAATATTATTTTATCTTTGAACGGAAGTATATATAGATTTTATGAGTCCCTTATGAACTTGTATTGGTTTTTTTTACTTTTTCAATTCTATTTATTTATTCAAACTACATGCACACTACATTATTTATTTTACATGGATTGGATTCAGTCATAGACACTGTGAGTGGGAACCTCTTGGGAATATTATTTCACACCTTACTCCAGCCACTATTTCACTGGGGTACCGAGTAAGCCTTATGATTGTAGGAACATGGTGGATTGCTTATGCTGATTTTCTATTACCTGGGTGTAAGGAACACAACACTGAGGAGGATCTCAGAATGCTCCAGGAGGTCTCCCTTATGCCTTTGTTTTTATTTATTTACATAATCATGAACTTTATTATGTCACTACGTATTGTAGTTCTATTGTTATTTTTTTATAATATCATAGACATTCATTAATTTTTTATATTGGTGTAATCCATATGTTAGTTTATTTAGTTTATATTATTCATTCACAATTGTCAGTTGTTTTTTATTTGATTGTACAATTGTGATCTCTGATTATAGGGTATAGTCTCACAACTATCACCTCATGATACCATTGAATCTATTCAGAGGCCTATGGAATATAGCGACACATGATTGAGTCCATGTTGAGACTGGTCTGGATACTAATTTAGTGGTCAGTCAGGTTGGGACGTTACATAATTACTTCCCATCAAGTGACATATTTTTCCAAACTCCTAAAGAATAAATTTCATGATCACTTCCAAGTCTTTGTCATGTGAATAATTTCGTTATACTTCTTAATCTCAAAGAAAAAATTATAATCTGGAACCAAGGGTGATTAATTTTGTGTTTATAGGTTATTCTCAAGGTGTCAATAGTGACATACTATTGAAAGATAAGTTTAATTTTTACATGATCACTATAATTCATGATGTCATCTTTTATGACAACTCCTTGTTAAATTATAATCATTTCGAGTGTAATTATACTGGTATTCCTTAATATATATCCACTGAAGTTCTTCTATAACATAAGAAGTCTATTGATTCCATGGTGGTCTACACTGATCCTCCCCAACCAATTCATAGTGATCCAGAATATAACATTGACACTGAGGCAAAGGGAGAGAGTGACATTAGGTTCTAATAATTTATATTGGATAATAATAAAAGAAACAATACCGCTCTTCCCAATTTATTTCTAGAAAATATGGCTACATACATTTTTAATATTTATTTTATTTTAAATAGTGATGATATATTTAACATTATGCATAATTTGAAACCTATAGAATCCAAGAATCACCTAGCTATTATGAAATAAGAGATATACTCCTTCCTAAAATATAAAATCTTTATATTTGATAACAAACTATTAAAGGATAACATTATATGTCACAAAAGGATTTTTAAAGGGAAGAAAGATAACACTTAAGAGATTAAAGAAAAATAAATAGAAAGACTTAATTCTAAAGGATCGCTGAAGAGATAGAGATTTAACTATAGTGGTATTTATTATCATGTTGGTGAAAGTAATTAAGATTCATTACTACTTACGTTTTATTCCTATAATGATTTTCAAATAGAACACTATATGAGAACACAAATTTTTAGAAGAATAATTAAATGGAAAAATTTACCTAAAGTCACTGGTTGGATTTAAAATTATTTTATGCTTCATCAATTCCATATTTTGTACAAATATTTGATATAAAGAAATAGTCCTCTAGGAAATGGTATATAGATCATCCGTCTTTCATCCATCAAATTGATTTTTCGTAGAAGTTAGTATGATTCATGTTTTCTTTTTATATCTATTAATCCTGAATTTATATACATACAGTTATATATTGATGTTATTGTATTTATATATATGAACAACAATATGATAAATTATAAAAAAAAATACAATTAAACACTACTTCTAAATAAAAAAAAGGAAATGCTAAGAAATTTTATGTATTAACATTAACAGGGATAAAAACACCAATTTTTTTATATCTGAATCAAAAAATTTGAATAATGTATTTAAGAGTTATTTATTGAATATTTGAATCATGTAAATGTTAATTCAGGATAAAATTTAACATTTTCCCAAAAATACTCCCTTAGTAGTGAAAATCATGTATCCCATATGATTAAAAACCCTATACTAATATAGTGGCTGACCATATATTTTGAATTATATTCATTATAATAAATATTTATTTTCCTATTTATAACTAAATAAGGTTTATATTAAATCCTTGGCTGTCTAATTGGAATTAATAGATTGGTGGACAAAGTACATCTCCATGTCTTCTAAACTTTGTATTTTTCTTGGAAACAATTATAACTATGTAATTGATTTTGTATAATTTGTTGACTCTAAGTATGCTGAAATCATTGATACATGTAGTTCAATCATGAGTTATGTATTTTGTTCTTATAGTGGAATTTTTTCATTGAAATATTCCATGAATTCTGTAGTTTTCTACTCCAATACAAATTGTAAAGACATATGTTTTACTAGTGCAGTTAAAGAAGAATTTTTCTAATGATTACTCAACGAATTTTTTTTATGTTATGGTTAAGTATATGTGTAATGGGATATTAAATCATCCCAAAATTTATCTAATAACCATGATTTCGAAGGAAGGTCAAAACAAATATACATTAATTTGAATCTTTGGAAAGTCATTGAGAATAAGACTATGTAGTTAAATAAGATAAACACATCCAATAAACCTAGGGTTCTATTTGAATAAGACCATTCTATTGTCTATGTTTTGGATCATTTTAGGTTTAATAAACATGGTACTTGTCTGATTGAAATCTTTTCTAAAGACACTATCTTTGAATTATTAATTTTATTGATATGGTGTATATTTTATAATTTCCATGTTTATAGATGTTTCTTCATTATTTTATTATTTCTTTTCAATTATCCTAAAACTTTATTGACATTTTTTATTGTTATTACATCCCTGCATACTTATTTATTCAATGATTTCATACAATATTTTTTTATTTATCATTTTGTGATATTCTGTTTTCCTTACCATTTAGTGTTATCAATGCATTTCTCTCATGTTGAATATATGTTATCGATCAACCTAATCGAATGGATGGGGGGACACGTGTTGTGATTATCAGTTTTATTTCATTTATATCACATTTTTATCTTGATCGGTGTTATGCTAGTCTGGCCAATTTCATGTTATTTAATGAACTATTACTTGTTATGTGAGGTATCATTCAAATAGTTTAATGCATCCTGGTTATCCATATATAATGCATCTCACATCACATGTCATCCCATGGGGGATTAACCATTGGTTTGGTTTATTTTTTTCTTAATTAAAAGATATATTTTACTAATTTTTTTCAATTTGTTATGATGGATATTCAGTGCAATTGGATGGGTGGGTCCTCTGAGGATCATGTTTTCCAATGAATGACTATGTATTGTTTATTTATTTTGAGAGCACTGTAAAGATTTGGTGGTGAGAGATGGATACACCATAACATTTGGACAGTGACAGTGTATGTGTGAAGGAGATAAAGTATCTAGAACACTATTTATGCCACCATAAAGATCTCAACTAAAATATATGGAACTATAAGAGAATTAATCATTTTAGGTTTTGTTGTTTCTTCTGGATTTGCATGTATCATTCTATAATACATTATGTAGAAAGTGATAATATAGGTGGAATAGAAGTTATCTCTTTGTGATGGGTTTGATCTATACCACCTGGGTTATCTGGTCTCAATTCATTCGATATATTCATTGTTCCCATTATATAGATATTTATTTTTATCTTCATACTTTTATTTAAATAAATAAAGTTGTTAATCATGGTGTTATTCTCATTCTTGTAGGTTCATCAAGTGTGAAAAAACATTATATACTTGTGTCAATTTTTATTAATTCATTATTTCTTATATCTCAAAAATTCTTCTATTTTATTTGGACCGTGGATTCCATTTTTAAAAATAAAATGGTTAATATAATTCAAATAATAATCCACCAACTATATTAGATGATTTTTTCCATTTCAAAAGTACCTCCACAATACGACATCACCTAACACGGGACAACTAAATTTGTTACGAAATGAGAACTACAATACATGGTGTCCCATCATTCGACCACAATACTTGTATGAGTAAGGATATAATGGATATATTCGGATCAATTACAAATCACACATTAAATGAAGTGAATGAAGTTATTGTGTTGAAGTTTTTGTGGATATGATGTATAAATTACCTTATGTGTGACAATTTATACAAGTCATCTATACTGTATCACCTAGAAATAGCCTATATTAACAGTATACAATCATCTAGCCATTTCAACCAATATTCGTTGTAGAATAATTTCAATATCATTGTAATAAAAGGATGATAAAATACTAAATAGAAAAGTATAGATGGGTCAACATGGTACCTGAAAAGTTTATACACAATATTACATGTCATGTATTGTATAATGAATTCTCAAATGTAACTCCTTGACCCTAGTTACCCAGAGTCGGTGGATTATTTAAATACATTGGCATTATTACAAGGAATCAAGTCCCAAAGGACCAATTATTTTAGAAGTATTGGAAAATAGATTGCATACATGAATGTTACATTACACTTCATAACATACAATACAACATAAATAATCTTTTATGAATGCCATTATTCTCTTGTCTTAACACTTCTTATAAATCACAATATACTTCATGGAATCCTAGGAAAAATAAAACATAGCAAAGGGGTGAGATCTAACGGTCTGTAAGGGTAAGAAATACAGTGGAAACTTTCATAAATAACCATAAACCTTTATGAAATTTATAACTAAAACAAAATCCTTTTAAACTTAAACTTCAACATAGTATGGAAAAAATAAAATGAAATAATTCTATTTACTTATTCACATGGATGATCCACTACTAGAACAATCACATGAAATATCAGTAACCACATTCATAATAATGGAATGCATAATGCCAGACTATCATAACCACATAGCTAAGGCCTCGTGCAAAGACTACAAATAAGATTTTGCCAAGGCCTTCTGCCAAGACACTAGTTTGTATCATGAGACCTACCGATGCATCAAAGAGCTATAGAGGGCTCCACCCGTCACATGTTAAGTCCAATTAATTCTCATATGTAAAGGTTTAAACATAACATAAACATTCGTATTAAAACTAGCATACAAAATGTCAATACTTTCTCCATAAACCATGAATGGTATAAAAATAACACATCCAGAGTAAAACATATCACAAAACCATCAATACAATACAAAAGTTTTTTATCATAATAAATCAACTTCAAATAAGCATAAAATACATCAAAGGATGTTGACATAGATGATATCAAAACCATTTGATAGAAATATCTCTTTTCTCGAAATCATTGAAAAGTCACACATTTATAAAGAAAGTAATTTAAAAGATTTTTTCGAATAAAAGTGTCCCATACCACTTTGAAACTTTTGAAAAGATATATCATTTCAAAACATTCATGTCCATATAAATAAATCCTTAAAATCATTTTAAAAACATGGACATTAATTAATATATTTACAAACATAAATCTTTAAAACTTTTAAAATTATGATCTTGAAAAAGAGTACCTTTCAAAAATTCTGAAAATAATCATTTTGAAATCATTTAAAAGTCACATAATTATAAAATAAAACATTTACATTGAAAATAATCTTATAATATTGTAAGGGAAGCTTTGACAATTTTATAACGGTGGTAAACAGCCGTGCCCGCTATATAAGTTAAAAAAACATTCTTACCTTAAATTTGTCGAAAAGGTTAAAAGTGTCTTGTTTGGAAAATGACGGAAATAATCCTTTCAAAACACATAAGGGTATAAATGAATTTAACCCATTGTCTAGTAAATTTTTTCAAATACATTTTTATGGAACATGGATGTGGATGATAATGAAATTCCAGTAGATTATAACGTATAAACAACCTCAGATAGTGGAGAGATTGTGAAATAAACACTTACCTTGTACATTTCCTTGGTTGGGGGTAGGATAACCTCCTGTATAATGGTGAAATAATTGTTTTTATATTATACAAAAATCATATATATTTATATGATATCATATATGATCTTTTAACATTGCTTTATTAATAATATCTTAGTATTATCGTCGTTTCTGGTGTTAACTTACTCGTTTTCTTTCATATGTTTTATTACGTAAGCCATGTTTGTCATGGATAGGTTGTATACTATTCATATATAGAATGATATCAAATCCTTGAAAATTATTTTTAAATCATCAAATGATAATTATACTTCAATGGATATGATAGAGAATGAATCTCATCGCGTTCGTAGAGACGGTAGTCCGTACGTACGCACGAGCGACAATATCATTCTTTTGATATTAAAATAATATATAATTGGATGGTATATCATATATAAAGAATAATTATCATGTTTTATTTATTATTTACATTAATTACACATCATTATTATACCCATCGAAATAATAAATTATTGAATAACAATTACACCACGACGTGGAGACGGTAAGACGTACGTACGCACGTATGGTGACATGTTATTCAAAGGGTGGATAGAATACTGAATATGGTTGTACCATGTTTATAATAACATCAAATTATATATGATATACTGGAGTTATTATTTTATAATGTTAATAACAAATAATGAATAAGTGGAAGAAGAAAAGAACTTGAAAATGGGTGGTGAAATCACTACCTCTTCTTCGGGTTCTTCCTTTTGATTTGATCAAAAGGGACCCATAGGTTGGATTTCTGATCAAATTAAGGCTTCTAGGTTGTGTTCAAGGAAGTTGAGAGAGTATTTACGCAGGGGTTGGCCGAACCAAAAGGCTTTGAAGGTGTGAAGTAATGAGAAGGGGGAGTGCCCTTTTATACGAGGGGTGAGGGGCACCTTTGGAAAAGCTAGAAATATTAATTTATAATAAATTCATATCCGGTTTCTAATGGCTCCAAAGTTTATTATTTAAAGGTTAAGGAGTGGATGGGTCGAAAACCACTCAACCAATAGAATTTGGATATGTTTGGGTCATTATATTAACCTTATCATTATGTATTAACTCTTAGTTAATTAGTTTCACTTTTACGATATCTCTTTGTATTTTTATATTATATTGTTAATAAACATACCATATATATCCAAGTGACTCCCAAGAGTTCTATTAATGATACACCTATAATTATATAAGTCTCTTGGCTAAACATAGAATTTTAAGAATTTAATATCAATTAATAATATAATATTTGTTTTAAAAACTCTTTTATGTCAATTTTGACACTATTCACTAATTGATTTTTGTGAAACTCATAACAGAATGATTACTTCGCAAAAAGTCAATTAAATCAATCCTAATATGTCAAATTAAGCTAGAAAATTAGTTTAATTCAATGAAAGTCTCAAATTACATTTATTTGGGTATTTATAATATCAATTATTTTAATTTTTCACTATTATGGTAATTACTGCATCATCATTGTGTCATAAATAAAATATTTTATTTAATGTCTAAAAATTATATATAAAATATCATTATATAGGAAATCTTTTCATATTTCTAATGAATACTTAAAGTCTAATATCCAACATATATAACCCTATGTAAAAATCGTTTCCCTAAAAGATATATACTGATGTCATTTTTGTAATTACTCACTACCAGAAAACTAACCTATACCAACGGTTTGGAACTGTTGGTATAGGCCTCCAAACCGTTGGTATAGCCTATACCAACAGTTTGGAGAACCGTAGGCAAGTAAGCCGTTGGGATAGGTATATACGAACGGTTTTGAAAACCATTGGTTTAAGTAATATAAAAATCTATACCAACGGTTCCATAAAACCGTTGGTATATGTATTTCTAAAAAAAATATTCGCTGAGATTTGATCCCAGGACCTCCTGTTTATCATTGAACGACCTAACCACTAACCTAACATGAATTTTGTGAACATAATTTCAAAAATATATATATTTATTATCATAATTATTTTAAATTTGTATTTATAGAATGTTCTGGTTAAGAGGATCCGATAAAAAAATCAAGGGACATATACCAACAGTTGTCAAAACCATTGGTATAGACCTATACCAACAGTTTTGACAACCGTTGGTATATGTCCCTGGAATCTGGGAAGTGATGTTGAAATATTGGGGACCTTTCCCAATGGTTTTTCTAAACCATTGGGAACAGTGGCCACAAATTGGACCTTTCCCAACGGTTTGGCCAAACCATTGGGAAAGCCTACCCATTCCCAACAGTTTGTCCAAACCGTTGGGAAAAGTGGCCACAAATTGGACCTTTCCCAACGGTTTGGCTAAACCGTTAGGAAAGCCTACCCTTTCCCAACGGTTTTGGTAAACCATTGGGAAAAGTGGCCACAAAGTGGTCTTTCCCAATGGTTTAGCCAAACCGTTGGGAAAGGGGGTATAAAAGTGTTGGGAAAGGTCACATTTCCAGTAGTTACTTTAACTTAATTTATATAAAGTGTCATTATCACTTACAAGTGGATCCATAGGGTCCGAAAATCTACTCAATGATGCCCATGGTCGGCCATGTATCAACCAATAGGGTTAAGACACGTTTTAGGGTAATTTAATATTATTATAATATTATTTATTTACATTTATTTAATGGATTTACCCTTTAACCATGGTAATAAAACATTTAACGAAGTAATTATTCAAAATGTCTAAAAATAGAAGTTTCCTATTTACACTATATGGAAATCCTGATTTCAAATATAGAATCCATTTTTTCAAATTCAATACACAGAAGTGGAAGAAATTAATTTTAAATTAATTCCCGTTGTTAAAACAAAAAGTGTGTTTTAAAGAAATAATAACTATCAAAAGATAGACAGTAGTTTATGTTCTGTTTAAATGTGAAATTATGTTCAATGACCCACATTGTATTACATGGTAGAAATATATTCTAAATATAATTTAAAACCACTCAAATTCATAATTTATCACTATTAATTATTTTGATTAAAAAAGTTGTTTTTAATTAAAATTTAGTAATTTTCACTATTCATCAAAATATAAAAGTTATCCGAAAAGTACCAAAATTTCACCCTAGGATAATTTCGTTATTCCGAATACAAAAATGAAGTCTATTTTACAAAATACGAAACATACAATTATCATTTATTAATTTAAAATTGATTCCCGCTTTCAAATCCAAAAGGCGTATTTTTAAGAAATAATAACTATCAAAAGTTTGACACTTGTTTATGTCCAATTTCAAGGTGAAATTACTTAAAATGACCATCATTGGATTAAATAGTAAAAATATAATCTATGTATACTTCCAAAACATTAAAATGTATAATTTAATAATATAAATTATGTTGATTAAAAAAATTCATTTAAGTTAAATTATAGTATTTTTCAATATTTAAACAAATATGAATGTTATCAGAAAAAAACCAAATTTTTTTTGAATATAAATTTTTTTGTCTCAATTCTAAAGAAGATGTTCATTTTGTCAAATTGAATATATAAATGTTTCAAATATTGTATTTAAAAAGGCTTCTCCATTAAAAGGCGGTAAAATTTCATTTTTTAAAAAATACTTCTTTTATCTGAAAAAATGAATTTTTTCATCAATCATGTCTTAGAAACACATAATATGGATTCTAAAAATATAAGGTTTATATAAAGTTTTAAAATTTAGTTAATACTATTCATAACCTCTTTTGAACGACTTGTTTGGTAAGTCATGGTGCGCTTGAACTCAGTGTTGCGTGTAGTGTAAGTTATTGAATTATTTTGAAGAAATAACACATTATGAATTCTTGGGGTGTTACATTCTCCCGTACTTCAATAAATTACATCCTCACAATTTGAAATTGTTCTTCGAAAATAAAAGGTATAAAATAGAAAATATCTTTGTGGGAAAACCCACATCGGAAATTGGGTTACTGAAATTTAGTCTTAATATAAGAAAATAGAAATGAAAGGGTCACCACCAAATTATGATCTCGATTACGAGAACATTGGTGGAAATTAGAGACATATAATTAGAGTAAAAATGTGAATTTTTATAGGTAGTTATTGAGGTCATCAATCACAAAAAAGTATAAAATTGATGTCCTTAAATTCATCAATCTATGATGATTTGAAATACCATCGGTTCAATAAAACATAGGGTTTAAGGATAACACATTTTTGGTTTTAGGATTCCTTAAATAAAGTATAAGAATAAATTTCTTAATAGAATAAGTGAAAAATATATTCTTGACAAGTAGAGTTTCATCCTTTAACTAAAATCTACCACAAACTCATCTTTCACTCTAAAAAAATATTCTATTTATCCTATTTGTATAGGGTTAAAAAATGAATTTATAATTCATCCAGAAGAACCATTGGAAATGACATTATTCAAACTAGGACATCACGTCGGTTAGTGGTAGGTGATATACACTTGTCGCCCTTCGGTTGTGGGTTCAAGTCTCGCGGCCTTGCCGGACACGACGAGTTTCCGCCCAACCTCCAGGTTATCCTTTTATGGAAATCCAAAAATAATCCAAACTAGAACTATCCAAAATGCTTTAGTCCAAAAAAGAAGATTTTTTCTGCCACATAATAACATGTGAACACCTTTATCATGTATTCTTTTAAAACACCACAACATCCTGAGTTACCATAAAACCTTATTGATTGCATTCATGATCCCTTATTCCTTAAATAATAATGGATATACTTCTTAAATCCAAAAATGTTTTAAACCCCAACAATGATGGAATATACAAATCATTAATCAGTTTCAAGGTAGTCAAGAATATATATTATAATTTATCCAAATCAATCATGTATTATTCAAAAATCACAACCTCAGTATCAGAACTATATTATGGTTTATCATTCTCTCAACCATATATTTTCCAAAAATATATCCTGTTATTGTGTCACTTTTTTTTTGTTCCACACAATCTCAAGTACGTACTGAAATAGTACTACAGTAGATGTCACGAACGGACCCGGGTCGACCCTAATCCGGTCACCCGAGCCGGTCCACAACATGACCTGAGAGGCGTTCCTGATCCTCCCGGGCTGGCGACAAGTACTAGGGCATCAACAGAGAGAAAGTGGGAATGATTTCGCCTAATAAAAATAAATAATTAAAGCAGCAGAGAATAAACAGAGCAACGTAAAATAAATAAACAATGTAATGTAACTAACAAGAACAAAAGAAAATAAAACTAACTGAAAAAGACAACCACTATCACCGTGTGACCTCCGGTCACCCTCCAACTCATGACCAAATGTCACCCAAGGCGATGCACACAAGCTGTAACCTGCACAAACACAAAAAACAGAAAAGATCTATAGGCGTGAGTATTAATACTCAGTAGGAAGGACTGACTAATTCTATTCCCAAAAAAATACCATTAAATAAAGAATTTATCAATTCCAGGTTTGAACTATGTTATACAAAATAAGGTTTTTCATAGACGCACTTCCATTTCTTTAAAACAAGTAACAATCCATTGCCCTTTTAATTTCGATTAAGTTTAATTTTGATAGAAACAGGTGCATTGCATTTTAAATCATTTTGTGAACAATTTAGAAATCCAAAATTTAGTTGTTAGTCAAAAGGAAAATCACACACAACACACAACACACACTAAGGGCAATGGAAAAAGTGGCACACAGGGGTCAGCAACCGAACTCGACCTCTCCAATCGTCCGCCACATACAAATAAACACTAAAAGAGACATGGGTCGAACCTAGGAGATCATGAACAATCCAGAACGTACTATACATGTGACTCATCCTGAAGGCATGCCCTAACTCGATGAGGTCATAATGCCCATACTACTACCCAGCATAGCCCTACATGGCCTAACCGAGGGGCCAAATCCCCATAGCAGCAATAACATAGTATTCCCCTGCTATGGGGCCACTATCCAGTGCGTGGTTTAAACTAGTGCAGCCATCGTTCTAAGAATATTCACTCAATTTTCTAGGTTCCCATGTCAACACAAGCAATACAAGAGGGGTGCATCCACAATGTAAATCAAACAGTCACAATAAACTAACATCACATACAGCTCATGCAATCAACGCATAGAAAAGATCACCCCTGAATAGGTTTTCCAAAATAATTTATTCTATTAAAGTGCCAAATGGGCCTTCAAAAATTTTAAAACAAAACCTCTTTTCTCGAGAAAACCCAAAACAATTGTTCATAATAAATCACTTATCATTAAAACTAGAAGTACGTTTGAAATTCCGTGAGTTATGTTTAAAGGCCAAATGGGCATTCATTCAAAATTGGGTGTCCGACCGTCAAGAACATGTTCCAAGTGATCGGTATAAAATAAACGGCTCTTTTCACACTAAATAATCATTTAAAATTTTATTGTCTAATATTGTTTATCATTTATCAAAATTAACAAAACATCAAGGAATTAATAAATTCTAAATCTAAAGGTAAGTACAATGGGGGACCTACCTTGACTCACAGCCCAGTCACAATGACGATGTGGTACGACCCAACATGCGCACAAGTACGCGTCACTTGCCGACGACTTCAACATCACATAAAAACCTTGCCAATGCGCTGCAACAATGCAGAGCAACTAAAAACATAGAAAAAATGCCTTAAAAACAAATGAATAAATAGAGTAAAACCCACCTCGACACCGGTGCAAAAGAAACTAAATGAACTCAAAACATGCGGGGAAACCAAAGGTGCCCCGTAAATAGCGACGGACAGAAGAATCGATCCAAATCGCTTCGCCTTCGGCGGCGGCTGACGGTGCGCGGTCCGACGTGACCCGAGACACCCTTCGCGAACCCAAAAACACCCAAAAAGAACAAGTGGGAATGTACAAACACCACAAGAAGCTTTAAAGAGGTACCATAAAGATGCATAGCAAGATAATAACATAACGAAAACCTCATGAATCAAGGACGAGCAATGGAAAGTAAATGCATGGATTTGCCTACCTCAAGGAAGTCCAGTTGAAACATCCTAACTCATGAAACACCTCACTTGCACACACCCACACACATCCAGATATATATATTTACATCAGTAAACTGATGCGTGTGTTCCCCGCGCAATGATGGAACACACACTCAGAAGGCGCACATATATATATTCATACTTGGGAAGATACGTGTGCGCACTTAGGAATGATCTCGACTCCCTAAAATAAGTCCCGACACTTAATATTAGTGTAGAGAAGACCATTGCACATCCTACAAGACACCAAGGACTCACATAAACTAATTGCACAAGTCATAAGACACCACCAAACACTACCCAATGATTTATATCTGATGAACCCTGATATAACAAACAAAATCATTTTAAAAGAAAGGTGACAATTACTCTAGACCAAAAGGTTAGGCATTTACATGCGCATAAAAGAAAAACGCAAAAAAAATCTAATTGAGATCAATTCCACTAATATGAATACCCTACCAAAAATTAACACGGTATGTAATAAAAGTGTGAGAAATGATTTAGAAATTAAATAATGACAAACAAGAACCACATGACTTGAAATTGGGAGTGAAGGGTATGAAACGTCTACCTCAACACGTGTGAGAGCGACAGAACCACAACAAAGAAAAGTGCATCGTTCTGCGGCCCAATTGCGACCCCTAGACACCAAACAAGACGCACGAACTCAACCCGAGGCAATTTGATTTTGGGTGAAATAAATTGAGAAAACACCCAAATAATGAAATGAGGTTATACCAAGGGGTCGTCGCACCAGGTTGAAAAACCACCAAGTGAAGGGGCTCTTGTCGGAGCTGGTTGGCCGAGCGGAGGGAGTGGGCCGCTGTCGGAGGGTCACGCCAAGAAGTAGGGGCAGGGAACTGGTGCTTTCCGAACAGGGAAGGGGGTCGATGTGCTGAGGAGGCAAGGCCGGAGGCGTGCGGAGAGACAAGCTAGAAGGGGGATGCGCAGCTCGGGTTAGGTGAGGATGTCGCCACCGGAGCAGGCTGGATGCGAGAGGAGGGGAGTAGCATCTGCTGGCGGATCGCAACAAAGGAAAAAAACAAAAGAAGTCGCAGGGGTGTCTCATTTTGGCTGGACAAAATAGAGGGGGTCGGCTGGCGCACGACCTGCAGGAGGCGGGAGACCGGGTCCCAGGCCGATGTGGAGAGGCGATCATGGAGGCCGAGCCGAACAGGGAGGCATGGTCAGGCTGATAGGGGTGTGCTATGCCAGATGGGTAGAGCTGCGGGAGGTGATCCGTAGTTGGGGACGACGTCGCCTGGCGGTGGTTGGAGCATCAGGAAGTGAGGGCGAGCACTGGGCAGGGGCTCGCGGCGTGGAATGGTGATGGAGAAAGGGGGAAAAAATTGCGGCACACAGGTGCGCAGCGCGCAGGAGGCCGCAGGTCTGGGAAAAAAGATGCGGGATAGTGGGGAGGATTAGGGTTTCAATGAAAACAATAATAAATTATAATAATAATAATAAAAGAAATAATTATTAACAAAACAAACAAAAGATATCATCTATTATCCATTTTATTTTAAGTAGTAATAAAAATAATATGAATAACGAAGTAATAAAAACAACATAATTGACAACAAAAGAAATTAATAATAAACTTAAATTTAATAAAATGATAATTTTATTACATTTCATTTTAAATAATAATTATATTTTAAAAAAATTAATAATATTATTATTATTACCAGATCAAATAATAATAAAATAACTATTTGTGCAGACATATTTTCATTATTATAGTTTAAACATTAACCTTGTTTTATTGATATAAAATTTTATTTGGATTCCACATTCTATTAACTTAATTAACATAATTAATTTTTTATTTATTTGAAGTGTCGTGCCATCGTGCACCACCGCGAAAACACCAGGACCAAATGCACGGTTGCCGCTAACGGTGTGGTGGCCGTACATCCGCCAAAGACCCACCAAAAATAGCAAACATCAGAAAAGATCAAACAGGAATCCAACTAAACCCCGTCCGAACAACGCGGGGCTGATAAAAGAATAAAATAAAAGGTGTCTGTGGTCGGGGTGTGACAATTCTCTTCACCACCAAAACGTTCTTCCACCAAAAAGTCACCGAGCCAATAGTTGACATAGCTTGAGTCCATGCCTAGTAAAAACCAAGGAAAAACTGTGAATCCCGGAATGACCTTACTCTCAACAGGTCACACCCGACCAATTCAAGAGAAAACTGAAGCCCGAGGTTGAGGGGAGAACACGGGAGGGTTCTCCCCACCACAATAATTTACTAACATGGAAACCTTGAGACCTGATTATACCACCCCCGAGGGGGCCGACGTGGGAACTCCCAAACCGAACCCAATTCATATCTCCACATGGACTGAACAACACCCAAAGACATAAACGAAAATCTAGCTACGAAACGACCCAACAACCCAAGGATAAGGAATTTTCTCAACCCCTCACACACCGACCGAATAAAATCCCCACTGCAACCAGAGACTTGGGGAATTCATATACCAAACTCAGAAAGGGCCCCGAAGCAGCACACATTAATTTCACGAAACCAAACATCCCCCTAACGAACACAATTGATAAAACACACTAAGAACAGATGAGACCGCTTAGACTATAGTAGAATAAGTTCATCACATCAACACAACTATGATGAGCATACAATGGTGACATGAATAAACCAAGGAAAATTTGGATATTTCCCTCTCAAAGCTGAAAAAAGTACTCGGACCGAGCTTCCCCACACCCTCAGATACTTCTGACTGTGTGCGAGCTTCACCCCAAGACCTGTGGCTGGGGCCCTGATGGCTGAAGCATCTCCTGCCTCATAGTCAAAAATTTTCATCTTCTGGTCTCTAACTCCTTCGGTTAGATAATTCAAACAACCGTGACATTCATACATTTTCAAAGGGATGCAACATGATGGCTTAGAATGTCCGAACTGGTCATACTGGTGACGCACAAGAGAGTGGTCCGACAAACTAGGAGCCGGTACTGACGAGGACGGTTTCTTGGAGACAGGTTCCACTGACCCACACTCCTTTACAGGTGGGGAACCGTCGTGGAAGTCGACCACAGTTAATCACACCCAAAACTCCAACAACGATGAGACATCCCACCTTTTCTTGTCCAGAACTGAACCCTCAAATAACTCTAGGGTGGTACGAACATGAACTACCCTGGGAGTTCCCAATAACCCGAAGACACGCTATCTTTCAGAAATATACAACTACTTATAACATACTTCAGTTACCTCGAAAAGCAAGCAACACAAGAAAAATGAATTGAGAACTGGACATAACTCATTAACAACATTGGGAGGATTTCTGGGTGGCATACTCATAACATTATGAAAAAACCATCGAAATTGGCATCAAACCAAAACTCAATCAAAGAAACAACACAAACTAAGGGCAATATACCCATAATCCAAACATATAAACACAAGAAGAAATAACTTTTCCAAAACCATTATTTCTCTACAATTTTTTTTAAAAATAAACTCACCTATGGCACCTTATGAACCGTCACATGTGCGTTCATTCAATCTCGTTCACATCATCTGCAAACAAGTGCCCATACACACTCTTTGTACATACCCACACACGTGTGACCCTCCATAAGGTGCGACAAGGTTCAAACACTTATTTTCCTTACCAAATACAAACACATACCAAGTTTTACCAATCCAATATACTTTATCATTGAAAAACCGCTTTAAAATTTTCAAAAGCAATTTCGAAGAAACCGCCTTTTTTCATTTCGAAGTCACTTTCATTTTCAACACACACACACACATCAACCGAGTTCAAAAGAAAACTCAAACAACAAAAAACCACCA
This sequence comes from Viscum album, assembly GCA_963277665.1. NCBI lineage: Eukaryota > Viridiplantae > Streptophyta > Magnoliopsida > Santalales > Viscaceae > Viscum > Viscum album. The sequence goes on along the minus strand of OY728152.1, from coordinate 1,902,292,808 downwards.
GAATGAAGAACTAGTGTGTATGCCTAACTCAGCGACATGGTGGTGAGCCATATCCCATGTAAGGTATATCAATAAAAGGACCTTGAACTGGACATTTAGACTCCACAAGGGTCACCACCCCATGTGAGGCCAAAACATGAACCAGTTCACCTTCATTATCATCCCTCAAACCATAAAAATCAAAGGCAAAAGACTCAAAACCCAGACTAACCCTGCTAACTCAGGTCTCATCACGAGCGGTGGTGATCAGGCACCGACCCGTAACCTACCTCCTGAGCCCCGACCACCTACCAGAAATCCGAAATAATAAAGGGTGCTCTTAAAAGCGAGGTCCTCTAAGAACCAACCTCGCTCTGATACTATTTTGTCACGAACCGACCCGGGTCAACCCGGAACCGGTCACCCGAGCCGGTCAGCAACATGACCCGAGTGGCGTTCCCGATCCTCCCAGGCAGGCGACAGGCACCAGGGCATCAACAGAGAGAATGAGGGAACGATTTCTCCCAATAAAAATAAATAATTAAAGCAGCAAGTAATAAGAAGAGCAACGCAAAATAAATAAACAAACTAACGTAACTAACAAGAACAAAAGAAAATAAAACTAACCGAAAGAGACAACCACTATCACCGTGTGACTTCCGGTCACCCTCCAACTCACGACCAAACGTCACCCAAGGCGACGCACCCAAGCTGTAAACTACACAAACACTAAAACCAAAAAATATCTATATGCGTGAGTATTAAAACTCTGTAGGTAGGCCTGACTAAATCTATTCCCAAAACACATATCATTAAATAAAGAATTTATCAATTCTAGGTTTGAACTATGTTATACAAAATATGGTTTTTTCACACAAACACTTCCATTTCTTTAAAACAAGTAACAGTCCATTGCCCTTTTAATTTGGATTACGTTTAATGTTGAAAGAAACAGGTGCATTGCATTTTAAATCATTTTATGAACAATTTAGAAATCTAAACTTTAGTTGTTAGTCAAAAGGAAAATCACACACAACACACAACACACACTAAGGGAAATGGAAAAAGTGGCACACAGGGGTCAGCAACTAAACTCGACCTCTCTAATCGTCCACCACATACCAATAAACACTAAAAGAGACATGTGTCGAACCTAGTAGATCGTGAAAAATCCAAAACGTACTATACATGTGACTCATCCTGAAGGCATGCCCTAACTCGATAACGTCATAACGCCCATAATACTACCCGGCATAGCCCTGAATGGCCTAACCGAGGGGCCCAATCCCCTCAGCAGCAATAACTCAGTATTCCCCTACTATGGGGCCACTAGCCAGTGCGTGGGCTAAACTAGTGCATCAATCGTTCCAGAATATTCACTCAATATGCTAGGTTCCCATGTCAACACAAGCAATACAAGAGGGGTGAATCCACAAAGTAAATCAAACAGTCACAATGCACTAACATCACATACAGCTCATGCAATCAATGCACACAAAAGATTACCCCTGAATAGGTTTTCCAAAATAATTTATTCTATTATAGTGCCAAATGGGCCATCACAAATTTTAAAACAAAACCTCATTTCTCGAGAATACCTAAAACACTTGTTCAGAAGAAATAACTTATCTTTAAAACTAGATGTATGTTTGAAATTCCGTGAATTATGTTTAAAGACCAAACTGACATTCATTCAAAATTGGGTGTCCACCAGTCAAGAAAATGTTCTAAGTGATTGGTATAAAATAAATGGCTCTTTTCACAATAAATAATCATTTAAAATTTTATTGTCTATTACTGTTTATCATTCATTAAATTTAACAAAACATCAAGCAATTAATAAATTCTAAATCTAAAGGTAAGTGCAATGGGGGACCTACCTCGACTCGCAACACAGTTACAACGACGATGCGGTGCGTCCCAACTTGCGCAAAAGTACGCGACACTTGCCGATGACCGCAACTTCACGGAAAAACCTTTCCAATGCATTGCAACAACGAAGAGCATCTAAAAATGCAGAAACAATGTCTTAAAAAAATGAATAAATAGAATAAAACCCACCTCGACACCAGTGTAGACGAAACGAAACGAACTCGAAACATGCGGTAAAACCAAAGGCACCCTGTAAATAGCGACGGATAGTCCGAATCGATCTGAATCACATCGCCTTCAATGGTGGCCGGTGGTGTGCGGTCCGACGTGACCCGAGACACCCTTCGCGAACCCAAAAACATCCAAAAAGAACAAGTGGGAATTTACAAACACTACAAAAAGCTTTAAAGAGGTACCATAAAGATGCATAGCAAGATAATAGCATAACGAAAACCTCAAGAATCAAGGACGAGAAATGGAAAGTAAATTCATGGATTTGCCAACCACAAGGAATTCCATTCGAAACATCCTAACTCAAGAAACACCTCGCATTCACGTGCCCGCACACTTCCATATATATATATATTTACATCATTAAACTTATGTGTGTGTTCCCCGCGCCATGAGGGAAAATGCACTCAAAAGGCGCACATATATATATTCATACCTGGGATGATACGTGTGCGCACTTAGGAATGGTCTTGACTCCCTAAAACAAGTCCCGACACATAATATTAGTGCAGTGAAGACCATCGCACATCCAACAAGACATCGAGGACTCACATAAACCAATTGCACAAGTTATAAGACACAACCAAACACTACCCAAAGATTTATATCTGATGCACCCTGATATAAGCCACAATATATTTCTAAAACAAAGGTGAAAATTACTCTAGACCAAAAGGTAAGGCATTTACATGGCATGAAAGATAAACACCAAAAAGAACAAAGTGTGATCAATACCACCAATATGAATACCCTACCATAAATTAACACAGTATGTAATGAAAGTGTGAGACATGATTTAGAAATTAAATAACGACAAACAAGCCCCACATGACTTGAAATTGGTAGTGAAGGGAATGAAACGTCTACCTCAACACGTGTGAGAGCGACAGAACCACAAGAAAGAAAAGTGCATCGTTCTGCGGCCCAATTGCGACCCCTAGACACCAAACAAGACGCACAAACTCAACCCGAAGCATTTTGAATTTGGGTGAAATAAATGGAGAAAACCCCAAAATAATGAAATGAGGTTATACCAAGGGGTCGTCGCATGGGGTAGAAAAACCACCAAGTTACGGGGCTCTTGTCAGAGGTGGTTGGCCGGGCGGAGGGAGTGGGCCGCAGTCGGAGGATCACGCCAAGAAGTAGGGGCACGGAACTGGTGCTGTCTGAACAGGGAAGGGGGTCGATGTGCTTAGGAGGCAAGGCCGGAGGCGTGCGGCGAGACATGATGGAAGGGGGAAGCACGGCTGGGGTCCAGCGAGGTTGTCGCCACCGGAGCAGGCTGGATGCGAGAGGAGGGGAGTAGTATGTGCCGACGGATCGCAACAAAGGAAAAAAACAAAAGAAGTCGTAGGGGGTCTCATGTTGGCTGGACAAAATAAAGGGGGTTGGCTAGTGCACGACCTGTAGGAGGCGGGAGGCTGGGTCCCAGGCTGATGTGGAGAGGCGAGCATGGAGGCCGAGTCGAACAGGGAGGCAAGGTCAGGCATAGAGGGGGTGCTACGCCGGATGGGTCGAGCTGCGGGAGGTGATCCGCAGTTGGGGACGACGTCGCATGGCAGTGGCTGGAGCATCAGGAAGTGAGGTTGAGCACTAGGCAGGGGCTCGCGGCGTGGAATGGTGATGGGGAAAGGGGGAAATAGTGGCGGCGCACAGGTGCGCAGCGCGTAGGAGGCCGCATGTCGAGGGGAAAAGATGCGGGATAGTGGGGAGGATTAGGGTTTCAATGAAAACAATAATAAATTATAATAATAATAATAAAAGAAATAAATATTAATAAAACAGACAAAGGATATCATATATTATCCATTTTATTTTTAGTAGTAATAATAATAATATAAATAACGAAGTAATAAACACAACATAATTGACAACAAAAGAAATTAATAATAAACTTAATGTTAATAAAATGATAATTTTATTACGTTTCATTTTAAATAATAATTATATTTATAAAAACAAAATATTATTATTATTATTCCGAGATTAAATAATAATAAAATAACTATATGTATGAACATATTTCCATTATTATAATTTAAACATTAACCTTGTTTTATTGATATAAAATTTTATTTGGCTTCCACATTCAATTAACTTAATTAACTTAATTAATTTATTATTTATTTGAAGTGTCGCGCCATCGCGCACCACCGCGCAAACACCAGGACCAAATTCACGGTCACCGCTAACGGTGCGGTGGCCGTACATCGGCCAATGACCCACAGAAAACACCAAACTTCGTAAAAGTTCAAACAGGAATCCAACTAAACCCCGTCCAAACAACGCGGGGCTGATAAAAGAATAAAATAAAAGGTGTCTGTGGTCGGGGTGTGACAGTAGAATCCTTATATACTCCATAATTATTATAACAAGTACATTGTTGATACAACACTCAAATTACATAATCAACATAATAACTCTAATAATTCCTCTTCATCTATGGTAGTATCATAACTTGATTATTATCCAATAGAATCATTTGCGGCATAGTCTGATGACTGGGACATTAGTTCGTGTATTGTCCAAACTCCTTTCAAATGAAGAATTGTACATTTGAAACCATTTTCTTACCCTTGCAGTCACATACTTTGTGCCCTTTTTCTCCACACTTATAAAAAACTCCCATTCCTTTCAGGCAATTTCCAGGGTGTTTCTTCCCACAGTTATCACATATCAAAAAAATCCTTCTCTACAATATTCCTTTTATTTATCATTCTTTTTACCATCTTTTCCTTCTCTGGCTTCCCTTCAAAGCCATAAGACTTTGAGAATTCATTACTTATCATATCAACACATGATACTATTTCTTAATATGATGATAATACGTGGGAGACTATTTCCCTTCTAAATTCTGGATTAAGACTGTGAATGATATGATCCTCCTTACTCTTTGGATCACGCATACTGTTGGAGTTCTCATTACTTCTATTGGCCGACATTTCTAAACAATGTCATAAACTAGGTTGGTTTATGAATCAAAATACATAATTCCATACTTGTGAAACACTAAACATAAATTGAACTATTTATGGATATAATCCATAATCATAAAAAAATGTCTTTGAGGAAGTATATACTCATAAACCCTTCATAATGATTTGTAAAGAAAATGAGAGTTATCCTAAACATATCCCTCGTGAGTGTCGTAACCAAGAGTGCAGCAAGGCCCATTGTCGTGCACCAGTTCCCATTCGAGTCTAGCCCAAAGTGGTGTTTTCGGGATTCACCCCTAGGTACATATATGCCAGAGCCACCTCTACCTGCTCGTATCCAGACAGGGATGTATTGCTCAGAAAACTCGCAGAATCTCTACAATACCAAAATTCTAGGATGTTCTTCTATATTAATCCTCAAAGTCTATCTTAGGGCTATGTGATCTAATCAGTGTTTATCTAAATCTAGTTTCCATGGTTATTGCTAAACTTCCTCTGACACCAACTGTAACGCCTCGACCCTAGTTACACAGAGTCGGTGCATTATATAAATACATTGTCATGATTACAAGGAATCAAGTCCCAAAGGACCGATTAGTTTAGCAGTCTTGGAAAATATATTACATACATGAATGTTACATTACACTTCATAACATAGAAAACAACATAAATAATATTTTATGAATTCCATTATTCTCTTGTCTTAACCCTTCTTATCAATCACAATATACTTGTTGGAATCCTGGGAAAAATAAAACATAGAAAAGGGCTGAGCTCAAATGCTCTGTATGGGTAAGCAATACAGCGGAAACAATCATAAATAAGCATAAACATTTTAGTCAATGTTTAACTAAAACAAAAGCCTTTTAAACTTAAACTTCAACATAGTATGGAAAAAATAAAATGAAATAATGCAATTTACTTATTCACATGGATGTTCCACTAGTCGACCAATCACATGCAATATAAATAACCACTTTCATAATAATGGAATGCATAATGCCAGACTATCATAACCACATAGCCAAGGCCTTGTTCCAAAACTACAAATAAGATTTTTCCAAGGCCTTGTGCCAAGACACTAGTTTGTCTTATGAGACCTATCGATGCATCGAGGAGCTATAGTGGGCTCCACCCATCACATATTAAGTCCAATGCATTCCCATATGAAAAGGTTTAAACATAACATAAATATTCGTATTAAAACTAGCATACGAAATGTCAATACTTTATCCATAAACCATGAATGGTATAAAAATAACACATCCATAGTAAAACATATCACAAAACCTTCAATACAATAAAAACGTTTTGTATCATAATAAATAAACTTAAAATAAGCTTAAAATCCATCAAAGGATGTTGACATAAATGAAATCAAAACTATTTGATAAAAATATCTCTTTTCTCGAAATCATTGAAAAGTCAAAAATTTATATAGTATGTAATTTAAAAGAGATTTTCAAATCAAAGTTTCCCATACCACTTTGAAACAATTGAAAAGAAATATCATTTTAAATCATTCATGTCCATATAAATAAATCCGTAAAATCATTTTGAAAACATGGACATAAATTAAAATATTTAGAAAGATAAATCATTAAAACATTTAAAATTATGATTTTGAAAAATATTACCTTTCCAAAATTCTAAAAATATTCATTTTGAAATAATTTATAAGTCACATAATTATAAATTAAAACATTTACTTTGAAAATAATCTTATAAGCATGTAAGGGATGCATTGACTATTTTATAACGGTGGAAAATAGCCGCACCCGCCGTATAAGTTAAAAAAACATTCTTACTTTAAATTTGTCAAAAAGGTTAAAAGATCCTTGTTTGGAAAACGATGGAAGGATTCCTTTCAAAAAACATAAGGGTATAAATGAATTTAACCCATTGTCTAGTAAATTTTTTTAAATACATCTTTTGGAACATGGATGTGGATGATAATGAAATCCCAGTAGATTATTACGTATAAACAACCTTGGATAATGGAGAGATTGTGAAATAAACCCTTACGTTGTACTTTTCCTTGGTTGAGGGTTGGATAACCTCCTGTATAATGGTGAAATAATTTTTTTAAAATTATACAAGAATCATATATATTAATATGATATCATATATGATCTTTTAAAATTGCTTTATTAATAATATCTTAGTATTATCGTCGTTTCAGGTGTTAACTTACTCATTTCCTTTCATATGTTTTGTTACATAAGCCATGTTTTTCATGGATAGGTTGTATCTTATTCATATCTAGAATGCTATCAAGTCCTTAAACATTATTTTTAAATCATAAAATTATAATTATACTTGAATGGATACGATAGAGAATGAATCTCATCGCGTTCGTGGAGACGGTAGTCCGTACGTACTCACGAGCGACAATATCATTCTTTTGAAATTAAAATAATATATAATTGGATGGTATATCATATATAAAGAATAATTATCATGTTATATTTATTATTTACATGAATTAAACATCATTATTATACCCATCAGAATAATAATTTATTGAATAACAATTAAACCACGACGTGGAGATGGTAAGATGTATGTATGCACGTATGGTGACATGTTATTAAAAGGGTGGATAGAATACTGAATATGGTTGTACCATGTTTATAATAACATCAATGTATATATAATATACTAGATTTATTATTTTATAATGGTAATAACAAAGAAAAAATAAGTGGAAGAAGAAAAGAACATGAAAATGGGTGGTGAAATCATTACCTCTTTTTCGAGTTCTTCCTTTTGATTTGATCAAAAAAGATCCATAAGTTGCCTTTATGATCAAACTATGGCTTCTAGGTTGTAGTGAGGGAAGTTGAGAGAGTATTTGGGCAGGGTTTGGCTGAACCAAAAGGCTTTTAAGGTGTGAAGTAATGAGATGGGGGAGTGCCCTTTTATAAGAGGGGTGAGGGGCACCTTTGGAAAAGCTAGCCATATTAATTTATAATAAATTCATATTCAGTTTATAGTGGCTCGAAAGTTGATTATTTAAAGTTTGAGGTGGGTATGGGTAGAATACCACTCAAACAATAGAATTTAGACAGGCTTGGGTCATTATATTATCCTTATCTTTAAGTATTAACTCTTAGTTAATTAGTTTCATTTTTACGATATCTGTTTGTATTTTTATATTATATGGTTAATAAATAGACCATATACATCCAAGAGACTCCGAAGTGGTCCATTAATGATAAAAATATCATGATATATGTCTCTTGTCCAAACCTTAGATTTTTAGAAATTTAATATCAATTAATAATATAATATTTGTTTTAAAAACTCTTTTATGTTAATTTTGACACTATTCACTAGTTGATTTTTGTGAAACTCATAACAGAATGATTACTACAAAAAAATTCAATTAAATCAATTCTTATATGTCATATTAACATAGAAAATTAGTTTAATTCAATAAAAGTCAAAAATTACATTAATTTGGGTATTTATAATTTCAATTATTTTAATTGTTTACTATTATGGTAATTACTGCATCATCATTGTGTCATAAATAAATTATTTTATATAATGTCTAAAAATTATAAATAAAATATCATTATGTAGTAAATGTTTTTATATTTATAATGAATATTTATAGTCTAAAATCCAACATATATAACCCTATGTAAAAATTATTTTTCGAAAATATATATGCCTATGTCATTTTTTGTAATTACTTTAAATTAATTGATATAAAGTGTGATTATCACTTACAAGTGGATCCATGGGGTCCCAAAATCGACTCAAATATTACCATGGTCTGCCATGTATCAATCAATAGGGTTAAGACACGTTTCAAGGTAATTTATTATTATTATAATATTATTTATTTACCTTTATTTATCAGATTTACCCTTTAACCATGGTAAATAAAATACTTACCGAAGTAATTATTCAAAATGTCTAAAAATAAAAGATACATATTTACACAATATAGAAATCCTGATTCCAAACATGGAATAAATTTTTCAAAATTCAATACACAGAAGTGGGTGAAATTAATTTAAAATTAATTCCCGTTGTTAAAACAGAAAGCGTGTTTTTAAGAAAAAATAACTATCAAAAGATTGACAATTGTTTATGTTCAGTTTAAATGTAAAATTATGTTCAATGACCCACATTGTATTACATGGTAGAAATATATTCTAAATATAATTTAAAACCACTCAAATTCATAATTTATCACTATAAATTATTTCAATGAAAAAATATTTTTTTAATTAAAATTTAGTAATTTTCACTATTCATCAAAATATAAAAGTTATCGGAAAGTACAAAACTTTCACCCTTGGATAATTTCGTTATACGGAATCCAAAAATGAAGTTTATTTTATCAAATTAAAAACATAAAATTTGAATTTATTAATTTAAAATTGATTCCCGCTTTTGAAACCAAAAGACGTATTTTTAAGAAATATTAACTATCAAAAGTTTTACACTTGTTTATGTCCAATTTCAAGGTGAAATTACTTAAAATGAACATCATTGGATTAAATAGTAAAAATATAATCTATTTATACTTCGAAACCATTAAAATGTATAATTTAAAAATATAAATTATGTTGATTAACAAAAAGTCATTTTCAGTTAAATTATAGTATTTTTCACTATTAACACAAATATGAAAGTTTTTAGAAAAACACCAAAAAAAATTTAAATATAAATTATTTTTTCTCGATTATAAAGAAGAAGTTAATTTTGTCGAATTCAATATATAAAAGTTTCAAATATTTTATTTAAAAAGGCTTTGCTATTAAAAGGCGGTAAAATTTCATTTTTTTGAAAAATACTTCTTTTATATGAAAAAATGAATTTTTTCATCTATCATGTCTTAGAAACACATAATATGGATTCTAAAAATATAAGGATTCTATAAAGTTTTAAAATTATGTTAATACTATTCATAACCTCTTTTGAACGGCTTGTTTGGTAAGTCATGGTGCTCTTGAACTCGGTGTTGCGTGTAGTGTAAATTATTGAATTAATTTGAAGAAATAACACGTTATGAAATCTTGGGGTGTTACATCAAATCAGATAGTTGATTAGTCTATTATGAGTGAGAATTGACATAGATTATAATTATGGTTATATTTTTGTTTTTAGATAAAAAAATTTGAAGAATAGGGTTTGTTTTAATTTCCTTGTATTCAATTTAAGAATTATGATGTAAGAATGAGATTCTTTTCATAAACATAGATTTCATGTTTTCCCTTAATAGTTCAGGCTCGGGACATGCATTTGGATAATATATCATTTATATCACATTGATAATAGGTTGTTGGTTTCTTGTAAGAACCTAAAACATCATTTCTGGTATGGTACTTTATTTTGGGTAGTTATTTTGGAAAAAGAATGAAATGATGATTTTATATGTATATGCCATGTACTAATGAGTACACTCCTTGTACCCGATTTCAACGTACATCCATGTACTAGTCATGTAATGAAAAAGTAAATGGCTGTGTGGTGACCTTCAAAACTGATTATGTCAAGGGCCGGTTGAGGTTAGTACACTGAGTGTAGATTTACTGAATACACTATGTACATTCCTTTCTATTAGATATTTCAGAGTGGGGTCATGTCTCATCTTCATAAACCCCTTCTTCTAGAATTGGTTCGTACAATAGCATGATGGAATGACCATTGGAATCTGAACTCCTCTGAATTCTTCATCCATGCTCTGATTGCGACACATTCAGGTGAATTGGAATCCCACCATTGAGATCTCAAAACACCTAGAGCCTCTCTTCCTAATTCATTGTTTCTTTTGGGTTATTCAATGTTGGGTGTTTTTTCACTTTTAGTAGATCTACATTAGTTTAGGCTGATTCAAGTGTTGATGATCAAGTATATCAATCGTATGAAATCAAGGTAGGTGTTTTGTTCCTTTTTTTGTTATTCTTTGGATTATATATGTTAAAAGTACAAGATACCCATGTTTTGTGTGTTTCTTGATAATATATTCAACCCTATTAACTACCTTCTACTGTTTGATTGACTGATAATGTTTTGTTTCTTATGAGTAAAGCTGAATAAGTTATTGTGGGACATCCCATGGGTGAGTTACATTGATTTGTTTATTTATTGATATATGGTCAAAATTACTCTAAGGCATACCTTGCCTCCCATGAACTGTTTTGTTAGGATGGATTTTTTGATTATATTAAATGCATGTGATATGCATTGTGATTATTTTACTATGGGGGATTAGATTGTGAGAGCTTCCCAGAGGGCTGAGAATGTGAGATTGTCTCAAGTGGTCATTTATAATTGTTTGGGATAGAATGTTAGAGCATTATAGGTGATCGTTATTATTTGATAAAATTAATGTTTTCCCCAAAGTGTTTAGACTATGAGAGCCTACCTAGGTGGTCATTTATAACAGATTGATGGTATATTGGACCTAAGGTAATAGACTATGAGAGTTTCTCTCAGAGGTTCGTTATTTAAAGAATTGATGCTATGTTATACCTGAGTGGATAGAGTATTAGAGCTTTCCTAGAGGGTCATTTGTTAAAAATTGAATGATTGTGACCAGTCTTCCAAGCTAAATAAAATGTGTGGACTTGGTCTTAAATGATTTTTTATATGACCTTATAAGACATATGTTCTATTATGAACAATGGGGATATATATCTTAGGCTATATCCCAATGATTACATGATTCAATGGATTGAATATTAAATTTAAATGAATGTAATTGAAAACTATAGGATTGTTTACTATTGAATAATTCCTAGTTCATTACCTTATTTCTACATATTTATTTATATATAAAAATATATTCACTGAATATTAGGCACATATATTTTGGTGTAAGCCTACTGGGATTCATCCCACACCCTATTTGGTTCATCTTTTGGACCAAAGTAGCATATATGATTGTAGGTGTAGATATGGGAAATCATCTTTTTTTATCAGCTACCGGTTTTTCTTTTTGAGATGGAGACCACGAGACCATGATCAGGATTGTAATGCTATTGCTGTTAATTGATTCTATTGTAAATTATTTTTTTAATTTTATTTCCATCATTGTGACTTGTTCGGATGATTTCCTAGACACATGTGAGAGGAATTATATGTATATATATACACCATTTGTTTTATTACTATCAGTCTTCCGCTATTTACTTTTGTTGTATGGTATTATTGCTTTCTATTTTTTTAATATATATTTTCTACTGTGTGTAATCTACCAATGACGGAATAGTATTCCCGTTATCACACCATGGCACTCACAGCTAGTTGAAAACCTCTGACATTTGGGGAATTGCTCTTGGGGTTATGTGAACAACCAGGTTCGAGGAACCTTTGGGTGGCACTCAGATCTGGGACATTACAAAATTGAATCAATGGATGCTTCTTTTCAACTTTAACTAAATATTTGTAGTTAATAGACTGGGATATGCAAGATTTAGATTTTGGTAATTATATGTTCCTGGGAGTAGAAAACCAATGTATAGGGAAAAACCATGTTACCTCAAATATTGATATTTTTCTATTTTTACAATTACTACAGTTGATTTTATTTCACTACTAGGTGATTAAATAGTTTTGTGATATTTTCATAAATATTACTGATGATCTATTCCATTGAAACACGATGAGATAATGGTATACTATCTCATGAATCAAATAATCACTTGTTATAGATCACATGTCATTCATTCATATCAAGGATGTAGGGTGCATAACTAATTGTATGTTTTCATGATAGATGTTGTGTAAATTTTCATTTGGATGAATGCCATACATTTGACCCTAAGGAGTTGTGGGCCCGCATAGATCAGAATTTGGTGGACCATGTTTAAAAATTATTTAAATTTTGTTAATGTATGACATGAATAAGGATATTAAACATTGATTCAAGTGGAATATGATATCTCTTGTATTGGGACATGGCATGTCTTGCCCAAATTTTTATATTTTGGGGGTCTCACAGAAGATTTAGAGGATTACAGTCCCAAAAAACCCAAAAAACAAGGTTTGGAATGTTGTGAACACACACCATAAGTTTTCTTATTTGGGAAGAAATGAATATTGTTATGTACACACAATGTACCTTATTTACATGCCATGTAGTTGTTGACTATATGATTAATAGTGTGGGAAGAGACCCTGGGTTGGTAATCATTTGGTAGAACATTTCGTATAATGGGATTACATGTCATTCTATAATTGACAGTGTGTCCTACCATGTGACTAACAACATGTGTGGATAGAATTTTTGAGTACCCTACGTGTCAATGGGGAACACACCATGTAGTGTTACATGAACAGAACCATGCAATTATAGCCTTGTAGAAGTACCTTGGTTAGAGGGAATATTCTAGTACATGTCATCTCTCAAGAGGAACATGTTGTGTGTATGGGGTGTTACCCAACATTGTTAGCAGGGGTACATGCCCATGTTATGGCTTAAGGGAACACTTTGGGTGATAAATCTATACACCGTGTAACCCAGTTTTGTAAAACATTAATGTTTTCCTTATCCTCCTCCATTCTTACACATTTGAGTTGCAGTTTCGTTAATCCTGTACTGGGGTGTGCGCTTCACCACATTGAGTCATGCCACCAAGACATCATCAGGTTGTAAACCATGTACATTGTGGTGATTAGACATCAGAAATGGTAGATCAAGGAATACCAATAGATCCTCCCATTTCTCCCATCATGAGACCAACTGTTATACTAGACGTAGGTGATGATGCATAGTTCCATGAATGCTTTATGAGAATCATGTTGACTTTTTAGGGAGATCCACATCCTACCTCGACTATGGTAATTTTGACATGACTTTTCCAACAACAACATCCTACCACTTTTTAAGGGATAATAGACCTTATGATATAGAGTAATGGTTGGAGGCTATTGATTCTATCTTTGAGCACATGGATATTCCTCGAGGAGGGTGATTATTGATACATTAATTCTATGTGATCCCTCCAAGAGATGGTGGGATGTTATCTCATGGCTGGGACGTCCTCAGGATATATATTTGGAAGAGTGTCATAGGACCTTCAATAATTACTTCTAACCTGAGATATTGAGGGCTGACCAAGCCCAGAAGTTCAGGCATTTGGAGGAAGGATCTCTATCAGGGATGGATTGTTATTCTCATTTCATAGATCTTCTACACTTCACATATATTATGGGAGGTAATGATTTATTAATGGCTATGATATTTGGTGATGGTCATAGGTACGACATTTGATCCAAGTTGAATGTTTTTAAATTGACATTAGGGACTGCTATAGTGAATGAGGTGCTGATTAATGAGCTCAATCAGAGAGATTTTGGAGCTACGAGCCATGGTGATTCAAAATCTAGGGATGATACATCTTTGACCGATAGTAGGAAGCATCATGAAGAGTTTACATGTAGTGGAAATTCCAGTAGTAGGAATATTTCTTAAGGTAGCCAAGTGCAGTGCAGACAGTGCATATAGAGTGGGATCACAATACCTCATTTCCCAAGGTACCCAGTCGAGTGCCAATATTGTAGAAAGATGGGTCATATTCATTTTTTTGTAGTTTGTTATCAGCAGTAGCTGGTGGGAGGGAATTTTTTATGACTCCACATTCTGGGGTAGGATGACTAGTTTCTCATCAATAGGGGAACTGGAGTTCATCTGTCCGATTAGGATGAGGAGGTGTATGTGGTCATGGTAGCCAGATAATAGGTTATTAGTGGCAATATGATGGACCTACTGAGGGTACCCAAGCTGGGTAACATGGTCACGGTACAGGTCAGATTTTTGTGATGAAACAAATGTTCAAGGAGAAGGATTCCAAAACCTCTATAGTTAGAGGTACGATTCTTCTTGCCTCAATTTTAGCTTCTTCCCATTTCGATACTGGAGCATCACATAGTTTTATATCTGTTGTGGTTGTGTGCAGAATTGGGCTCTACATCATTTCTTGGGATGATTTTATGATGCTAGACACATCGTTGGGGATTAGGACCGCTAGTTTTCATCAGGAAATGATGATCCCTCTTGAGTTTAGTGGGTGTAACTTCTCGTTGGACCTCTATTACATAGAGATGACAAGAATTGATGTCATTATCATAATGGAATAGTTGGTCTACTTTTTGGAATTTGTTGACTTCTATCACCACAGGATGAGTTTCATATCACCAAAGGGAAGATCTTTTCAATACATGGGAGAAAGGGATGTCAAGGCTAGAAGAGTTGGACCCAATCATCATGGGTAGAGAGGAATCACTACCATAAATTCTATGTAGTATCTAGGTGAGCATGGGACTTCATAGATGGACTTCCCTCAAGTGGTGGATTGTTTCATAGATGTATTTCCCAACAACTTTTCATGTTTACCTAAATAACAAGAGGTGGATTTCTTTATTGATCTTCATCCAGGAGTGTCATTAGTGTCCAATCCTCCATATAGGATGGCTACACAAGAGTTAAATGATCTCTAGAAGATGTTAGCATTGATACAGGAATATGTTTTCATATTACCCAGTACTTCACCATGGGGTTCACCTATCCTTTTTGATATGAAGACAGCCGGTACCCTCATAAATTGTGTAGATTATCGGAAGATAAACCGGTTGATGGCCAAAAAAATATATCCCTTGATGAGGAGTGATCTCTTCGATCAACTACATGGACCCTGGGTGTTATTGATGATTGACTTGAGTTCTGGTTATCATCAGTTGATCATTTGACTATCAGATATACCTATTGAATCCTTTTAGAGTAGGTATGCTCAAAAGACGTATTTGGTTATTTTATTCCCTCTCACAAACGAACCAATAGTTTTCAAGGAACTAATTAACTGTGTGTTCCATACCTACATGGATTCTTTTTGGTAGTCTTGGTGGTTGATATCTTGGGGAAATCTCATAGTAGACACGACCATTCCATCCATCTAGAGAGAAAATTGAGTACACTAAGAGAGCATCAGTTATATTCTAAGATCTCATAATGACACTTTTTGATGGATCGAATTCACTTATATGGTCCTTTCATCTTAGAAACAAGAGTATTTTTAGACACAGAAAAGGTGGGAGAAGCAGTTTCCTATGAGCATCCAAACAACGCCTTTGAGGAATCGAGTTTTCTAGGGCAGGTTGGTTACTACAAAAACATAATTCAAGACTGTACGCTGTTAAAAACACCACTTATGTTCCTGAATAAGAAGGGAGAGAAGTACTTCTGAAGAGATTCATATGATTAATCCTTTAAGGAGAAGAACAAGAGGTCTACATCATCACTGATACTGATTTTTCAATAGTAGGGAAAGAGTTACACTGTTTACTGTGACACATCCGATATTAGGCTTAGTAAAATGCTTATGCAGGGGGAAGAGTTATTGAATATGGGTCTCGACAGTTGAGTCCACATGAGAGTAATTAATAGACACAGAATCATGAGTTTTCTGCAGTTGTTCTTGATTTATGTTGTTGGAGACTTTATATTTTGGGAGAGAATTTTTTTATACACTGACCAAAAAAATCCTCATGTATATCATTACCCAATGAGATCTAAATTTTAGATACTAAATTCAGGTTGAGTATCTTTTTTATTTTGACATTGAGATTTCTTACATGTCGGGGAATGAAAATATATTGGTTGATGCATTGAGTAGGAGGACTTAGATATAGGGAGTTGAGGAGGCCAACATTGAGTGGAAGCTGATGGATATTTTCTCTGAAATACATTTGGAGGTGCCCAAAAAATAGCGGAAAAAATTTCATTCTTCTATAACTGTCAAATATACTCCAATGGATCGAGTGTGGATGAAGAAGCTATCAAATTCTGATGGCATTGTACTATGTAAGAGTTTTTAAGGTGAGGACCCTACACTTGGATGGACCATAAGTGAGGATGAGTTTTTTTTGTTTTCACTGGTCTGTATGGTTGTCAACATACACACATGTGGAGTGGTTGATGTATATTCATGCCTTAGTATGGGCAGTTCATCCTGGTGTCAACAAGTTGTATTGAGATATACATCATTGATATTGGTGGATAAGAATTAAGAGGTTTGTAGATGTTTTGGTTATGATATGTTCCACCTATCGGCAGGTTAAGGCAGAGCATTAGCAACTGGTAGGGCTATTACCGCAGTTACCCATTATTGAGTTGAAGTGGAATGATGTCACGATGAATTTTTGGATAGGATTACTAAGGTAACTTCATGTAAATGATGTTTTATGGGTTTTGTGGACAAACTCATGAAGGTTTCACATTTCATACCAACCGAGGAAACCTTCAGTGTTTATGACCTGTAATGGTTTAATATCCTAGAGATAGTACAAATTCATGTGGTTCCAAACTATTTTGTTTCAGACTAGGATTCCCTGTTTACTTCTCATGTCTGGAAGAGAATATAGAGGGCTTTGGGTACACAGGTACGTCAGAGTAAAACTTTCCATCCTAAGATAGATGGTCAGTCTTAGAACAATAATATGGTATTCTAGGACATACATCAAGTATGCTACCTAGATTTCAGTGGATCTTGGGAGAGGTACATACCCCTGGTGGATTTTTCCTTCAATAACTCTTTTCAGGCAACGATTCTAGTGGGACCATATGAGGCTTTCTACAGTAGTCATTGTCGATACCTCTTATGTTGGATGGAGGTAAGAGAGGTAGTTATGCAGGGGTAATGACTTTTAACGGATACCAATGAGGTGGTGGAGTTGATTCAGAGGTGGATGGATACAACTAAGTATTTCCATAACTCTTATGTTGATCAACGAAGATAAACTCCAGAGTTTTAGGTCAGAGATTAATTTTTTCATGTGTGTCACACCAAGGTTGGGATACATGAGGATTTAGATATTGGGGAATCATTCACCGAGATACGTGAGGTCATTTTAGGTTTTAAAAAGATTTGGGATGGTTTATTATTGGTTTAAATTACCTAATATGTAATGATTTATAAATTATTCTTTCATGTTTCTTAGTTATGACATTACTTTTCATACACACCACATGTTTTCTAACCTATCGAGGTCAAGTTGGAGGTTTACGCATCCTCTGAGGAGCACCATATTTAGATTGTGGATCGCAACAAGATGGATCTACTTGGCCAGTATATTCCTTTAGTATGGGTGTTATAGAAGAATATACGAGTTCAGGATGAGAAATGGGAGAGGGTGGTTGACATATGATCACATTAGCCAGAGATGTTCGCAAATTCTTCTTCACCGCCCTTAGAAGGGAAATTTATTGGGGTAATTGCTTTAAGGGGGGAATTTTGAAAGAGCCTAAATCATCATTTCAAGCATAGATCATTATTACCAGGTTTTTAGGGAAAAAAGAATAAATATGGATCTTCTAAGAACATGTTGTCTACTTTTGAGTACATTATGTGTACCCGGTTTCCACATAGAGCCTCGTACATTCAACGTAATATCCGAGTACATGGGAGTGTGGTGGCATGAAAAACTGCATAAATAGGGTAATGATTGTGGATAATACATGACATGTATGTTAGATGAAAACATCATGTACCTTACATTTTATTTGATATATCAGAGTGAGGTCGTGTCTCATCTTCGAAAACACATTCTTCTGGAATTGGTTCAAATATGAGTGTGATAGAATTATCAATGAACTTAGAACCCCTCTCGATTCTTGGTTGAATCTCTAATTGATACATAGTTGGGTGTGTTGGAATCCCACCGATGAGTTATCAGAATACAGAGATCCTCTCTTCCTGATTAATTCTATCTTGGGAGTATAGAGGGTTAGAAATTCTCAAGATTTTTGTAGATCTACTCCATTTTTTACTGATTCAAGGGTTAATGTTCATGTATACCAATCATACAATATCTATGAAGGTGGTTTTTGAATTTTTTGTTCATATTTGGATTATATATGTTAAAAGTGTTGCATGTTCATGTTTAGGGTATTTCATGATTTGGAATTCAACCATGTTTATTACCTAACATGTTTTGATTGATTGATAAAGGGTTGTTTTTTATGTGCAAGGGTGGATACCTTGATAGAGGACCACCAATGGGTGTGTTCCCTTGATTTTTTTGTTTATGGTGGTTTGGTCTGTTATTCATGTTAGCATTTACTTTTTTTCTATTACTAGTATTGTTAGGACAGATTTTTTGATTATATAAAATTCATGTGATATGAATTGTGAATGTTTGACAAAGGGGATTAAACTGTGAGAGCTACTTAAAGGGTTTAGATAGTTATATCATCAAATTTGATAATTTATAATTGTTTTAGTTTTACTGTGAGAGGTTCCCTAGTGGTCATTTTTATTTTATTAAATAAATGATTAATCTAAAGGGTTTAGACAGTGAGAGATTTAACTGGGGGTAGTTTCTAGCTGATTGATGGTATGTTGGATGTATGGTAATTGATCATGATGGTTTCCATAGGGTGGTTATTTGATGAATTGATTCTATGTTAGACTAGATGGGATATTGTAATGACCCACCAATTCTCATTTTCTTGAGAGAATAACGAGTCATTTATAAGACTTAAGTGACATCCCCATGGTGCCAAAGGCTGGAAACAAATGGGGAAGGGTTTCAGAATAATTGGGGTAAAATTTACCAATTAAGAACATCCATAGAACCAATATCCCTAACCAATCCAACAAATAAATGATGCATGATAGATTCTTAGACAACTCAACCATTTAGTTTATCATAAAACAACCATGAGTACCACAACGGAAACCAACACTAAAACATCAAAGTAAACAGAGTAAAGACAAACTCAAGGACCACAAGACAACGACCCAACTCCTTGCTCCACAAGCTCCATGATCCAACATCACGAACCAACCCAAGAATAATGAAGCAGTATGCAACACATTACCTTTTCCAACTTCCAGGTATATGACATCTGCAAAATTACCAATGTTCCAAATCAGGGAGTGAGTGATGAAACTCAGTAGGATTTCCCCGAAGACTTCAAAACCCATGCCTCAATGATAAATCATGTCAGCACATTTATATAAAATAATTTATATAAAACAATTCAAAAAAACAGTTCACAATATAACAAGTTCCATGTCAAAACCATTTTCGAACTAAACCCATCTTTCTCAAGAAAATAAACCAAGCAAAGCTTCCAATCAAAATCTCATTACCATTTTTGCACATTCATTCCAGTTTATAAATCCACACAACTAATAATGCATGAAACTTGGACCTCCCTATACTCGCGAGTGGTGAGTTATCCTTCCACAGAGTCGTCACTTAATTAACTACCTTGACGGGGGTACTTCACGACGTTATCCGTCCCCCGTGATGGTGGTACTTCTCACCCTTATCCATCCCAACCTTTTGATGGGGTTACATCTCACCATTATCCATCCCAATGCATATGAACACACACCACAACCCATGAAAGTCCATGCCAAAAACCAAGTGTGTCAAAAACCGTTCAATTAAGTGTCACCCTTTTATTGAAAACCATTTCTTTCAAGAAGAACAACCATAAAATTTTAAAATAGCCATTTTAAATTTACTTCAACAAAAACATTCCAAAAACACGAAATTTCCATCACCCCGTTACTAAAAAAGGGTTTCAACCATTCTTTCACAACAGATAAACAAACCATTTCAATAAAGGAAAACAATTTGAAACTAAGAATTTCGGTTCTATGAAAGAGGAATCGAGAGTGAAGCCACCTACCTCAATGGTTTTGAAAAAAACCCAAACAAACAGAGAACACACAAGAAAACCGGGCCGATTCACCAAGTATCCTCCTTAGATCTCTTCTCCTAAGACAACCAAGACCAAAACTCATCATGTATGGTATCCACACACTTAGATCTACCCATAACGGGCATAGATCTATGAAACCAATAGAAGAGGAGACGTATATCTAAGTAGATCTGAGAAACCAAACAAGAACAATCACATACCTCAAGAATCCAGCGTTGATTCATTGAGAGAATCCATTGGATCACCTCTGGAATGGTGGGAGAACCCTCTTTGACCTTAGGAGAACCAGAATACTAAGATAGGACCACTTAGGAGGAAGAATGAGATACATAGAAGCAAAAACATGTCAGATCCACTTTTATAGGATCTCGTTTAAGTGGTTGCATGGTTAGTTCGCACGGTTTGACAAACCGTGTGCTAATCATGAGTTAGCTACTGCCTCGACCACCCTTCTCGCATGGTTATACAAACCGTGCACCACTCGTGCAGAAGATACTGCCTCTAATACCAACTCCCCACGGTTTTTCCACACGGTTTAGAAAAATCATGCACCGTCTGTGTGGCTTCCCTTTTTTTCCAAAAACATCATTCCGAGTTCTCCCGACTCTCTTATACATCATCCTTAAATTTGTTACCATTAAAATCATCAAGAAATGGTTACATACCAGAAATAGGGGGTACTACATTCTCCCCCCATTGTTCTTTCCATTCTCAGAAAGTAGAAAACCTTCATCCAACTGAAAGAGTTCTGGCCACTGCTCTTTGATTTCCCTTTTAGGTTCCCAAGTATCTTCCTGAATATGACCATGCTACCATAAAACCCGCACTAGAATGGTGATTTCTCCACACGATAATTTCTCCTAGCTATCCGTAATCGATATCGGGATATGTATCAATGAAGCATACAACTCTACGTCAACGTGATCCCATCTAATCACATGGTCCGGATTGGGCTGATCCTTCTTCAAATGAGATACATGGAACACATTATGCACTGCACTGAACCGTGGTGGAAATTCCAAACGATAAACCACCTCACCAACCCATTCTAGTATCTCAAATGGACTTATATATAGAGGAGACAATTTTCCCTTGTTCCAAAAATGACAATGTCCAAGCCTTGGAAAGATTCTCAAAAAACACATGATCACTCACCGCAAACGACAACTATCTTCGGTGATGAACCACATAAGATTTCTGATGAATCTCATCAGTCTCCATCTTATTTCTAATCAACTGGATCTTCTCCATTATTTCTTGGACAAGGCTTGGCCCAACTAGTGAAGTCTCACCTATTCCCACCCAATAATGTGGAGAACGATAAGGACGCCCATACAATGCTTCAAACGGAGCCTTGTGTATCGAGGAATGATAGCTGTTATTGTTTGAGAACTCCACTAAGGGTATATGATCCTCCCATGATCCCCCAAAATCCATTACACAAGCCCGCAACATGTCTCCCAACATTTGTATCATCCTCTCGGATTACCCATCCGTATGAGGATGATACGCCATGCTCATCGTCAACCAAGACCCAAGGGATTGCTTTAATGATTTCCAGAAATGATATGTGAACCTTGGATCTCTATCTAAGACTATGGACACTGGTACACCATGCCTCTTTACCCCTTCTCGGATATTTATTTTTGAATGATCTTCCACCGTATGAGTTTCACGAATCTGGATGAAATGGACTGAATTGGTTAGATGATCCACTATCATCCAAATGGCATCGTGTTTCAGGACTGTTCTTGGAAGACTTTTAACAAAATCCATTGCAATCTGATCCCATTTCCACATTAGGATAGATAAATATTGTAACATACCAGCTGGTCGCTGATGTTTTCCTTTAACTTGCTGACAAGTTAAACATCTTGAAACAAATTCGGCTACCTTCCGTTTCATGCCACTCCACCAAAACTATGACTTTAACGCCTTATATGTCTTCTGTGTACCCAGATGTACAACCCATCATGATTGGTGGTTAGCATGAAGGAGTTGTTCTTGAGCAGTTAAAGGTACAACTACGTGATCTCGAAATCTCCAAACTAAACTCTCATAGAGCTTCCATCCATCAATGGTGTCCCCACCATTGAGTTTTCAACTCAATGCAACACATTCTATATTATATTCCTATGCCTTCTTTACTTTCTCCACTAAATTAGGAATAAGCACAACTGGAATGAAAACCACAACATCAGCTCGATATTCACATTCCATAAACATGTCGTCTAGGACAGACATAAACTGCCACTCATCTGAAGCTTCTTTCGCCAACTGAGTATATGACTTCCTACTTAATGCATCAGCCACCAAATTTCCCTTACCCTATGTATTCATCAAGTCAAAGTAGAACATTTGAAGATACTCCATCCATCTCCACTACCTCAGGTTCAAATATCACTGTGAGAAAATGTGTTTCAAGCGTTTTTGATCCGTAAACACAGTAAATTTCTCACCCAATAGATAATGTCTACACGTTTTCAAAGAATGGAAGACTGCAGCCAACTCCAAATAATGTGTTGGGTAATTTTTCTCTTGCACCCTCAACTGCCTTGATCCATAAGAAACCACATGGTCTCCATGCATGAGAACACAACACAACCCTTTTCTCAAAGCATCACAATACACCACATACCCATATCGTGATTCTGGAAGAATCAAGATGGGTGATGATGTAAAGAGAACATTCAAATCTTGAAAATATCTCTGACATTCTTTAGTCCATTAAAATGCACTATTCTTATTCTTCAATGTTGTCATTGGCAAATCTAGTCATGAGATTTCATGGGAAAAGCATCGGTAATAACCATCTAGACCAAGAAAACTTCGTATTTCAGAGTCATTTTTCAGCAGTTTCCATGAAGGAACAACTTCTATCTTTTACGGATCCACTGAAACAACTTTCTCGGAAACAACATGGCCCAGAAAGTATACCTCTTGTATCCAAAAATCTCACATTGATAATTTGGCATACAACTGATGGTATAACAATATTTCCAACACTATCACCATGTATTGGTCATGATCAACCCTTGTTCTTGAATAAAATAATATATCATCCACAAACACCACAACAAAAGAATCCAGATATTGCTGAAATATCTGATTCATCAATTCCATATGGACTGCTGGTGTATTCGTAAGACCAAAAGTCCTGACAACATACTCATAGTGGCCATATCTGTTTCTGAAGGCTGTCTTTAGAATATCCTCCATCCAAACTCTCAACTAGTGATATCCTGACCAAAATTCAATCATGGAGAACCACTGAGCTCCTCTCAATTGATCAAATAGTTCATCAATGTTGGGAAGTAGATATCTATTCCTTATCGTAACATGGTTATGTTTATGATAATCCACACGTACCCACAATGTTCTATCTTCATTCTTTACGAACAAAACTGGGGCTGCCCAGAGAGACACGCTTGGCCGAATGAAACCCCTGATTTCCAGCCCCTCTAATTGCACATTCAATTCCCATAACTCTCTTGGTGCCATCCAATAAGACTAAAGGGAAATATGACTGGACCCAGGAAGCAGATCAATCGTAAACTCCACTTCTCTTATAGGTGGTAACCCTTAGAAGTTTTCAAGAAAACATCAGGAAATTCATCCACCACAGTTAGAATACTATTTTCCTCAATCTCTTCCATTGATGCAAAAGTCAATGCTGCTAATTGGTGAGATATCATTCCCACCATTGGTGACAACAACTCTTTGAGCCTTCCTTTACTATCCTTTCTCCTCTAAAGAGATATTCAATGTTGTCCTCAATCGTGAAAATAATTTTTCTCCCATAATAGTCGATGTGAGCCTTAAAACTTTCCAACCAATCCATACCCATAATTACATCATTGACATCCGTATTCAACATGGAGAAGTCCCATTCTAGCTCAACTCCATCAATTTTTATACCACATGCTTGCCACACGATGGCTTGACATTCTCTTTCACCTAGAAGAGTTTGCAGTTTCAAGACAGATGGCATCATTTCCAGTTTTAAACATAGAAAGTCAACAACATGAGAAGCTATGATGGATTTTGATGAAACAGTATCAAACAACACTTTCACAAAGGTAGATTTCAATATAATATTACCTCTTACTGTTGATGGTCCAGCCTAATCATCAATAATCATATACTCAACTCCATACAATTGCTTAATCACTACATTGTCCTCCCTTTTTTCCTTTCTAAGATTTCCTTGGTTAGGAGTCATGGTATTTTAGGAATCACCATGGCAAGCTCTATTATGCTGACTAGACTAACACTGTTGTCCTTGTCTAGTCGAAGCATACGATGCTTGCGATGCTTGGGACGTGTCACATGCCCCCGACCTCGGAGTATTTCTACAATAGCATTGTAGATGACCCATCTATTTGCAATTGTGAAATTTTCTAGATTGCTCCGTACACTCTCTCTTTATGTGATAAGTCAAGCCACATTTAAAACACCCAGATTTCATCATGGGTCATAGAGGAAGATTAACTGATCCAGTCGTCTGATTCTGATTCACACTCCCACCTTAGAAGTAGGTGTCCCTCTTCCGATTGTTCCCATCATTAGAGTTCCCACCTGTTCCCGTGGGTATTATCATACATCCTCCTCCCATAACACCTGAGATGTCTCTTTTAGCTACTATTTCTCTGTTTACCATTTCTGTATAATCCGTAATACAGAGCACAGCTATCTTCGAGCGAATCTCCTATCGCAACCCGGATTCAAAGATGCATTCCTTCAGTGACACACTTGTAGAAACTTCCATTGCAATGCACAATGAATTCATGAATTTAGACGCATATTCTGTGACAAAGAGATTCAACTGCTTCAGGCTGAAAAAGTCCATTGTCCGATGGATCTTGAACGTGTGTGGATAGAATTTTTTATTGAACAACTCCTCAAATTTCCCCCAGCCCAGGCCTCGATCCACCATAGCCTGCACAACTAGCTCCCACCAATATCATGTATGATCCTCCAGCATATACGTCAACAACATTACTTTCAGTTCTGCTAGTGTGCCAATGAAATCTAAGATAAGATTCATCCAACTCAGCTACACCTCATCCCTTTCAAATTCAGAATCACCCCAAAATATGGGTGGATTTTGCTTCTAGAATTGGATGTAATGGTATACATGCCATGAATCATCCCTCCAATTCCTCGTGTCCATAGCCTGAAATGCTTGAACAATACTCTGTACTAGCTACTAGTTCACCTGTGGCTCAGGTGCGACCACATTCTCCACAGCCTCTTCCATTTGGTTTCTACAACACAAAAAAGGTGCCATTTTCTATACAAACAACTCACGTCTTTAGTATCATTTCATAGCAACTGAAGGCTTAGTATTTATAATTCTATCACATCAACTATCACCACATTGTTTTTCAAAACAATATTTTCTCATTTTCAACCATTTTTGAAAATATCCCACATGATTTTTGTAAATTAGACCATTTTCAAAATACACCAAAAATCATGTTTTTGAAAATCTTTTTAGTTTAAAACAATTTCTTCATTTTTTAGAAATTGGAATCTTACACAATTTCCTTACTCATTCCTCTCAATGGGATATGCAATCTTCGTGGGAAGTCATTCTTATATGATGAATGTCATGCGCATCTCATTGGCTAAACCCAAGGCAATGAGATTTCCAACATTCTAGAAGTTTATCCAAAACACTTATGTACCCAACACCCTAGTAACTTGATGTTCATCATAAACTGGGTAGCTACGTCCTGTTATGCTATACATTTCATGTTTGGAAAATCCTACTCTGGTCTAAGATTCCATCCAAAGGGATAGGCAAAAAGGAATTTCAACTCAATGACTGAGAAAATCGGTGACCACCTATTTGGAAATGACTGAACATGCTGATACCATTTGTAATGACCCACCAATTCTAATTGGCTTGAGAGCTCAACGAGTCATTACAAGGCCTTAAGAGACATCCTCAAGGTGCCAAAGGCTGGCAATAAATGCCAAAGGGTTTCAGAACAAGTGGTGGTGATTTTACCTTTTTGAACATCCACAGAACCAACATCCCTAACCAAACCAACAACTAAATGATGCATGATAAAAGCTAAGACAACTCAACCGTTTAGTTTATCATAAACCAACCAAGAGTACCACAGTAGAAACCAACACTAAAACATCAGAGTAATCAATGGAATACAAACTCAAAGACCACAAGACAACAACCCAACTCTATTCTCCACAAGCTCAAAGATCTAACATCACAAACCAGCAAAAGTATCACGAAGCAGTATGCGAAACTTTACCATTTCCATCATCCTGGTATATGACATCTGCAAAAGAACCAATGTGCCAAAGCAGGGGGTGAGTGATGAAAATCAGTAGGTTTTCCCCGATGACTTCCCAACCCATGCCTCAATGATAAAACATGTTAGCACGTTTATATAAAACAATATATATAAAAAAATTCCAAAAAAAATTTCAAAATATAACAAGTTCCATGTCAAAACCATTTCCCAACAAAACACATCTTTCAAAGGAAAGGCAGCCAAGAAATGTTTCCAATCAAAATCCCATTCCCTTTTTGGCACATTCATTCTAGTTCACAAATCCACACAACCAACCATGAATGAAACCTATACCTCCATATACTCGAGATTGGTGAGTTATCCTTCCACTAAGTCACCACATAGTGACCTACCATGACAGGGGTACTTCACTACCTTATCCATCCCTTTTGATGGGGGTACTTCTCGCCAATATCCAACCCAACCTTTTGATGGGGGTACTTCTAACCCTTATCCATCCTAATGCATATGAAGATACACCACAACCCATGCATGTCCATACCCAAAACCATGTGTGTTAAAAACCCTTCAATAATGCATCACCCATTTATTGAAAACCATTTCATTCAAGTAGAAAATCCATAGAAGAATTAAAATCACCATTTTAAATTTACATCAACAACTACTTTCCAAAAACACACAATTTTAATCACCCGTTACTAAAAAATTCTTTCTTCCATTATTTGACAATATATAATCAAACCATTTCAATCAAGGAAAACAATTTGAAAATATTCCTTCCAATTCTAATAAATAAGAATCGAGAGTGAAGCCACCTACCTTAGAGGTTTTGAATAAAACCCTAACAAACAGAGAACACACAAGATAACTGGGCCGATTCACCATGGATCCTACTTAGATCGATTCTCCTAACACATCCAAGACCAAAACTCATCATTTTTTGCATCCACACACATAGATATACCCATAACGGGCGTAGATCTATGAAACCAATAGAAGAGGACAAGTAGATCTAAGTAGATCTAAGAAACCAAACAAGAACAATCACATACCTAAATAATCAGGCTTTAATTCGTCAAGAATAGCCTTTGGATCGCCTCTGGAATGATGGGTGTACCATATTTGACCTCAGGAGTACCAGAATCCTAATATATGTCCACATAGGAGGAATAATGTGCTACTTAGAAGAAAAAAACGTGTTAGATCAACTCTTATAGGATCTCGTTTAAGTGGTCGGATGGTTAGTTCGCACGGTTTGACAAGTCGTGCACTAACCGTGAGTAAGCTACTGCCTCGGCCACCCTTCTCACACTATTTGGCAGCATGGTTAG
This sequence comes from Viscum album, assembly GCA_963277665.1. Taxonomy (NCBI): domain Eukaryota; kingdom Viridiplantae; phylum Streptophyta; class Magnoliopsida; order Santalales; family Viscaceae; genus Viscum; species Viscum album. The sequence continues at coordinate 1,902,264,478 of OY728152.1, read as the reverse complement.
ACAAACCTTGAACTAACCATGCAGAATCTATTACCTCCAATACCAACTCTGCACAGTTTGGCCGTATGGTTTAGACAAACTGTGCGATGTCCGTGCGGCTTCCCTTTTTTCCCCAATACATCTTCCCGAGTTCTCCCAACCCTCCAACACATCACCCTTAACATTATGACCATTAAAATCATAAAGAAAGAGTTACATTCCAAAAACTGGGGGTACTACAGATATTCTATGAGATTTTTCCCTTATGGTATTTTTTGTATAATTGAATGAGTGTGATGAGTCTACCATGACAAAAAAATTAACTCAATATTACTTGATTGTTTAGACGGTCTTATGAGACATCTATTTTGTTACATACACAGAGGATACTGATCATAAGCTAGATCCCATGGTTTACCTAATTCAATGGATTGAATAATAAAATTAAATTAACATAATTGAAAACTGTAATATTCATTACATTTGTGTACTTCATAGTTTATTACATAACTTCTGCATTTTACCATCTATAAATATATATTCAATGGTAGTTAGGGATAGATCATTTGGTGGTTTCCTAATAGGATTTGTATCACACCATATTTGGATCATGTTTTGGACCCAAGAAGACTATATGACTGTAGGTGTAGATATGGGAAAGCACCATTTTTATCAGGTACTTTATTGTAGTTGGAGCTGGAGAGCATGGGATAAAGCTCTTGCTTGTTATGTTGTTGGAATTACTTATTTTTTTGTACTTTGGTTTCTAATTGTATTTAAATAATTCTATATTTTTTGGATGATTTCATAGGAACATGTGTTATGAATAATTTATATGTGTGTGTGTGGGCCCCAGTTGTTTTATTATTATCAGTCTTCCACTATTTATTTCTGATGTATGGTATTAATGGTTTTTCTTTTGTTTCATATTTGTTTTCTACTATGTATACTCTGCTAATGAGGTAATATTTTCCCAATTATCACACCATGACCCTAGCTTCTAGTAAGTTTCATTTGGCATTTGGGGAAATGTTCTTGAGGTTATGTGACCTACTGGGTTTAGAGAACTATTGGGCATCAACCGGATCTAGGAAGTTTCATTCCCGATTTTTGATTTTTGTGTTCGGTGCACCCCCTTCAAAACATGGTAAATACTACAATACCTATTTTCACAGGGAATGTCCTTAGTTTGGGGTGAGTTCTCCTTAAATATAAATAAGGAATGGGTCCCCATACTTTAGTGTAGTTAGTAATCACCTATGAGATAGGGTATGTGTAATCCACCATTATATTTCAATATTCAGTTTGTGATTAAAACTAAATATATTAACCCTATTATCAAGTAATCACCTAATAGAATTTTTTGAACTTTATTGCGGTATGAGTCCCATAATATGGATATAGAATAGAAATATTATGGTCACAAAAGTCAATAAATGCATGTATTTTAAATTTTTATCAACTTGTTTCAATATGGGAACACTATGACCAACTATTTTCTTTTTACACGGATCAAATACATGTATAATGGGATATGTCATTATTTAGTCAACATATCACTACAGAATATTTGTCATTTTATTTTTTAGATGAATAGATATTTTATTTATCCATTTTTTTCATGAATCTTATAGGGTTTCTTTATAATCACCCATGCATGATCATTATTCTCAAACATGTTGTTTAAATTTAAGAAATACATAGTTTAAATGTGATCCCTCAAATCATGGAGTTGGGGATGATGGGGCATAAAGGATTTTTGTGTAGGTCTATGTTATTGGTGTTTCATTTAGTATTGGATTTGTGTGGATACCCTTAATTTTTTCAAGGTTTTGTTATTATCACAAGATGCTTATCCTTATTCTATAAAATTTACCAGATATTATGTTATAAATATTTTCTAACATATTTATCTTGGTCATGAGTATGTTTTATTAAAAATTTATTATATTATGGATGGGTTTTATTCCATATATATTTTCATAAATAATTATGTGTATTTTTAGGTATATGTTCTATATTCTCTAATTGTTGGGAAATTCATTCTTGGTGGGTTTTTACAACCACTAACATGTTAATGGTGTTTTTATGTGGAACACATCATTTTACACTAGCCTGGGTAGTGTATTAGTGTGTTTGGTCATGTAAAATTGTTGTAACTGTATTTTATTTCATGTCACTGAATTTATAAATAATGGTAATTTGATATTTTTTAGGGAAAATAAGTCAACGGTGTCAATTGGGTTTGATAATTCTTACTATACTAGGGAACCTAACATAGGGTAAAATGATAGATGTGTCCTTTTTTAAGGACTCTGAAAACAAATAATTTAAATCATGAACATAATGAATAATTTATATGATTAATATGAATGTTCAATTATTATGTATAATTTTAATTATATTTTATTTGATTTAATTCACGAGTTATCTCTATCGGATGTGATTTAGTGATCTTAGGATCATCTTGATAAATTCTGGATGTTACCCCATTGAAGGTCAGATTAGAAGTAGTGGTATGTTCTTAATAAGCCAATGGTAATGATTCACCAACCAATAATTGAGTAGTTATAAAAAAAATTCTCTTATTTAGGGACTCATGTGTGAGATGTTTCCTCTAGGTGGACATAGATTCGTCCCTTGACCTATATTTTACCAAAAACATCATCAACCGTAGTACATTAGATAAAAGCAACACATATAAATCTATGAATTGATTATGTAAAGGAAGAAGATTTTTTTGATTGGATGAGTTAAAACAATGAGGTTTAGATATAGAGTTCCCCCATTTTCCAGTAGGGCCTGACCCACAAGCTATAGAGGATTGGATAGATGTAGTTTATCAGGTGTTTTTCTTAGTCCATACACATACTGATCAGATAGTGTCCCTTGGGAAATTTATTCTTTATATTGTTGGTTGTTTCTTGTGGAACATAAAGAATATTATCCATTATATTTTTGTTCCCTATCTAGATGTTTTTTAAGTAAAAAATTGATTAGATGGAACTATCTATTTAGATTAATGGAAATGTGCGTATATGTAATTTTGGGCTAAAAAATGCTTCTATTTCTCAAAATTACAAAAATAGATTATGATGAAGAGTTTTTATTTTTTATGGAAATGTTAATGAGGAGTAAAGTAAATATATTATTTAGTTTTTCAATGAAGAAGATCCCAATTAATTAAGATGATAAAAAATTGAGATATAGATAGATTTCATATAGTCTATATAGTTTTTTCTTCTATTTTATTTTAGAAAACCATTAATATGTTGGTAACGAAGATGAATACCCTTCCATTGAAATAGGGAATGGTCATATACATATGAGAGTTATTGGATAAATTTTTTAGGGAAATATATGCTTATATATATGAAAAATGGAGTTATGATTCTATAAGTAAATTAAGGTAACATGATTTTGGATAAAGAGATAATTTTCTACAACATGATACTTTATGGGGTAAAAGAGTATATAGATTTGGAGAAAAATCAATACAAATGAATTCTAGGACAATCCATCCCAATTATATTATTCTTTACGGTAGTCATATTTATTAATTATCACACATGGATGATGGTTAAGGATTTATATGTGTTAAGATGATAAATTTTGGGGATGTTGGAGCTATATGGATATACTCAAAAAGTGTACTCATGTTATTCTAGATGACATAAGAAGTTTTTAAATATATTTGAGAAGTTTTTATTTAGCTTCATATAAATTTAATTTCGTTTTATATAAATTAGATTAATTGTATATACATTGAAATTTTTTTAGGAGCTTCTATGCAAATTTTACGAATTCATATTTTTTGAGTTAAATTTTAATTTTAAAAAAAGGAGTATACATTTCATTCTTAGAATAGAAAATTGGTAAAGGATTGTAGATAATTGTGAAACATACATTATTTGCATGATATGAAAGTATGTATTAGAGTTATAAAGTGATATATATCATATTTCATATAGTACATAAGATCACTCTCAAATTTTTAACATATTCCAGTGCATATAGAATTAATTCACTGAATCTTATTCTAACGTGGAAGAAAAGAAAAATATTACAACTATATATAAGATATGTAGATCATTATATAGATATTTAATGATGTGACTTCCAAAAAGTGACATAGGGAAAATTCACATTTTCATGTGTAATATATTTAGAGAATAGATAATATATCACAGATGATACATAAGAGATTACATAGTTTAAAATTTTTTAATGTAGGACAAGTATTTCTATGTATTATATTTTTATAATATTGTAACAGCACAATCTCTAATAGCCCCAACACGGTGGTTACATTATTACATTGGAACTAGATATAAGGAATCATATCCCAATAAAATAAATAGTTTAACAGAATTAGTAAACTAGATACTAACATAAATTTTATATTATAATTGAAATCATAAAATACAATATAGAATTTTATTTGAGTTCACCATTATTTATTTTAGAATATCCCTTCTTATTAATCATTATATAGTTCCTGGTATCCTAGGTAAAGGAAACATAAGAATGCGGTGAGCTCAAATGTTCATTAAGGGTAAGTGTAAAACAAAAACTATGAAAAAATAATCAATAATAAATAAGTAATGGTATATAATTGAATACAAATACATCTAATCAATAACATGAGAAAAATTTTGTAGAAATAAGTGATGATCTAATAATTATATATAAATAATCCCATGAGCATGAAACATAAGCATGTATATTATAACTAATCAAATAATCAAATGGAATATCAATAACTAAATTCATAAGGATGGAATTTATAATGTGGGACATCTAAAACATACCATACTGGAATATCTCAATGACTTGTAATCCATCCAAGGTCTTATTCATGTATATTAATATAAATGGTTAAGGTCTCGACCAAAACCAAATATTGTTACTCTCATTAGGCATACGAACGGATTAAGGGGATATAGTGGACCCGACACTTAACTCAATAATTCTAATGCATTACTAATAAAAACGTGGAGAATCATAATCAACAAAAATATACATATTTAAACTATCATATAAAATTTTAATAATATCTCCAATCAATAAACATTGTCATAAACCATAATGATTATAATGGTGAATGGTATCAAAATATTAAATCCCCGGAAAAAATGATTTTAAATAATATAAGGAAATAGAATTAATGTTTTAATTAGATACATCCGCAAAATAATATTGAAAAAATGATGTTGACATATATAAAAATATATTATATTTATTATTTTAATATTTCATAATTGAAACACAATTTTAACATTGAAAATAATTTTTAAAATATAAAATTATTTCTTGAAAAAAGGAATTTATTTTACTTGAAATGAACAATTTAAAATGTTAAAATAATATTCATGATATTTTGGTGTAATGATGTATGTAAATTTCCTTGACTCTATATTTGTTAAAATATATTACCTTTACACATTTTTATGAAAAATAAAAAATTACCATGTTGGAAAAATGATAATGATATTCATTTTAACACATTTTGTGAAAATTAAAATTATTGAATGATGAGTTTTAAAAATAATTTTAGACAACTATAAAATAGAAAACACTTTTATAAAATATGTACAAGGAAGATAAATATTCCCCATTGGAGTGAAAAACATAAATGATCCTGAAAAAAGATGAGATTATGAAATAAAACCATACCACTTTATTAACTTTTGAATCACAAGCCTCATAAATGAAATAACAAAAAATTAACATTAAATTACATGATTAAATAAATAATAATGATATAATATATAAAATGGGATCATATACACCATATAAATATATATGTCATTCATATGGCATCTGTATCAAAGAAGTAAAAGTGAGACTATGAACCCTTACATTGCACTTTCGATTAGTTGAACATGTTTTAATCTCTTATATAATTCCTTATATACTATTACTAATTTATCAAAAAACCATATTATTATTTATAATATCCTATATAAACTGTTATATAATCTTATCATCCATTTTTTAATAATATTTCTTTATTACCCTTTTCTTGATTTTTAACTACAGCATTTTCCCATGCCTGTTTTTCATGTAAGTTCTATTTATTGTGAATAGGGTATAGTTATCCGTCTCACAAATTATTATAATGAAATATAAATCATATATAATTATTTAATATATTTTTAGAAGCATTATTGAATTTTTTATATGAAAAACAGTTCCATCGCTTTGTGTAGACGGTTGGTTATACCATCGCACGAGCAACAATATCCTTTCCTTAATAGTGAATGGGTAGGGAAATGGATGATATATTAATTATTAAGAATAAAAAAATTCATATGCATAATATATATTAATTTTTTTATCATTATAACAATAAAAATAATGTGTTGATGAATAACTAATTTTACGGCTAGGTGGAGATGGTAAGTGGTACATACGCACGTGCAGTGATTTTATCTAATAAGATGGATAAACGATTGAATATAGTTGTATCATTAACATAATAAATTCTTAGTATATAGGTGATACATTATTTATTAATTTTGTATTGAAAAAAAATGAATAGGTTATAGAATAAGAAATAAACATGAAAGAGTAGGTAAAGACGATTGCCTCTTCTTCGGTGAACTTCTTTTAGATCTTATCTTAAGGGACTTATGGATGTACTTTTGAAGAGAACAGTATTATAGAACTAGGATAAATAATTTGGGAGGATAAATTGTCATGAATTGGTCAAGAGGGAAATCTCAAATTTGTGTGAAAGAGTATGGAAGGAGGTTACCTTTTAATAATTGATATGAGTGGAACTTTTGGAATTTCTAAAAATATTAAAATCTAATAAGATTATTTTACAGAAAGATACACCCAAGAAGCATATAACTGAAAATTGGATGAAATATTAAACATTATATTGTACCCATTGGGATTATTTATTATTTTTATATTTTTGAATAATTTATGATAATATTAATCCTATAAAATATAATTATTGTCAATGTGTATACTATTCATTACTTTGACTTTAATGTTTTTAGGAAATTAATTGAATGCCAAATAAAAAATATTATTTTATCCTAAAAATGTCATGATAACTTAAAATATTAGTGGATCCCATTAAATTTATCAAATTATATTACTTTTAATATTTTTAATATCATTGAATTGATTATTTCATTAATTAAATAATTACTCTGAAAGGGCTTCGTAAGAATTAATGATAATTATTTTTTCACTAAACCAAAAAAATAAATTACATTGATAAATAAAAATATAATAAATATTAAAATATTATTTATAGTCTAACATATCATATAAATAAAACCATATTAAAATTATTTCACTTATTATAAACAAATGTGTGACATGTATAACTTTTCGTTAAATGATATACTATAAAGGTCAGAATCTCATCCAAGTGGCCGAAAATGGTTATAAATTCAAAATATATACAATTATGGTCAATATATTCTCATAAAAGAAGATTTACTTATATTTTATGGTAAGTTTATATTTCTTATCATTTTATTTTAGACCTAAATTATCAGATTTACCTTTTACTATGGTAATAAAATTATAATTTTACTATTCATATTGAATAAAAATAAATGGAAAATATTTAATACAATTTAACCATTAATTCAAAAAATTAAATAAATCTTAATAAATTCAAAACATATAGAATTCAATATTTAATTAAAAATTCAACTTGAAAAATTCAATAAAAGGAAATTTTGATGAAAAAATTGTTTTTTGTGCCCACAAATGTTCTCACACAATAATAAAGATTTATATTTATTATAATTAAATTAATTAGATTATATCTATATAAATACTAATTATGTTATTTTAGATAAATTAAATTCATAATGGTGAATTTTAATGTAATGATAATGAATATTTAAAAAAAACATTATTATTCACTATTCACTAGAAAATCCGTCATTTCAGAAGAATCCCATATATTTACCCAAACATTATTAGAAAATGATGATTTAAAAATTGAATTGAATTTTATCATTTATAATTTAATTAATTTCAAAATAGTGATTATAATATTCACTCATAAAAGGAAAGAAACACATTTTTTTAATGAAACCCTATTTTTGGTGAAAAAACATTCATTTCCAAATTTATGAAATTATTTAAAATAAAATATCTAAAATAATAAAAACGAATAGGTAAATTATATATTTCATTATTTGGTTAATATTATTCATTAACACCAATTTATTGACTAGGTTATAATGATCGCATAATAATATTTTATTATTTTATTATAATAGATGTTTTGTATCTTGTAAGCTATCTAACATAGTGTTCATTTAAAATATCATGGTGTTACATTATCCATTCATTCAATAAATTGGTCCTCACAATTGGAAATTTTGAATATTAATCAAGGGGTTGAAAATTGATAATTCCTTTCTGGAAATCCCACATCATAAAAAGGGTCATAAAAAATTCCACTTATAAAGTTAAAGGAAAGTACAATGGTCATCCTGAGTATCAAATACTAGGATTCCAAGCAGTAGAACATAAAGCGGAAGTGAAATCATTGATATGTTAAAGCAAAATAACACCTAGGGACCGATTAAGCGAGGTACAAAACATGTTCGTCATAATTTTTTCCATCAGATAATTGTAAATCTATGATGGGTTAGAAGGAGATTGATTTCTTGATAAGAATACAAAATAGATAATGTTTTTGTTCCAAATTTCTTTCCTTTTATTGAGGAATTAAATTACCAACATAAATAAATTTACTTACATGAAATTTATAGTTTCATCCTATAATCAATTTCCACCATAAAATCATCAATTGGCGGTCCTTAGATCTATATCTATGTTATCTATTAAACTAGGAAATGGATATTTTAGATGAAGTTTTCACGTATGAATGAATTTTAATGATTCAATAATCTATATTTCATTCCTCCATCCTCTAAATATATATTATACCCAAAATGTTTAGCATGAGTTATCCAATATGATATGTGAATAAAAAATGATATCCCAATTTAAACATATTCTATTCCATATGTATTCATCATATGTATCCTCTAAAATATTACAGATAATATTCCAAATTTCAAAAAATTATTTATAAGGTCCCTAAATCTACCTATAATTAATCATTTTAATGTATCTATTAATATCACATGTAAATAATTTTTTCATAGATTTTCTAAAAACATGGTAATAACATCAATCACTATAAAATATTAATGAAAACATATATTATTTTGATATATAAAAATATCATTATTCCTTATATAAATTATTACACTATCAAAAGTATTTCAATGATCCAAAAAAATGAACTCCCTTAAGAATTATTTAGCCATCAAATCACTATTCATTTTCACGGTCACCAATAATTTTCCATAAAAAGCACATTATAATTATCATATCATAATCATGAAAATGTTTAGCGTTATCATCATCAAATTAGGTGTTTTCTAAAAGATAATCTTTCCAAAGAATATCTTCTCTTTGTTACATGTATTATTCACTACAGGCTTCCAAATCCATAAAGTAGTACTGTAGTATAATGCATATATATCTAATCATAATTAGAAACATAATATCATTGATCAAAAAATTTATAGCATAATTATTTAATCCCAATAAAATATAACTTTAATCATTCCACTTCATTCTTAAATCATTAACTTGGATTCATCATCTTACTCTTTAATACAGATATCCTTTCACATGTCGTTTGTGTTCTCATCATCCATATAATTATTACCATTAATCATACAAGCGTTTTTTATTCAATTAATGATATATACCCCTAGGAATTTAATTTTCATAACTCTCATACATCTCTCATTTAAATCATTCATCAATCGATAATACCATTGGCAGACCATTTTTCCATCCATTACATTAATCGAACATTCCGATTAACATTGTATATTTATTTCATTATTTTATTATTTCCCAAAAAAAATTTCCATTTTATATCAAACATTAACCATTCTTAATATTTCAACATTTCATACATGAAATAATTTTATCCATCATTCCCCCATGGAATCTTCAACCATAGCTCTCCAAAAACAATATTATTCATTCGATATTGAGTCTGATAATTATTTATGTTGGGGGTTATTAGTCATATATCATGATAACTAATTAGAAATAATCACAATATAATTCACTCTCATTATCATTTTATTTTGTTTCACAGGATTTCCACATTGTCCATCACATTGGATGTTAATATAGTTCTTTCTAGTTCAAGCCATTGACTAAAACCAAAACGTAATGTGTGAGCATAAAACAATAATAATCCGGGTCTGCTGTCATTTATCATGAAATAATAATATATATGTGTATAAATAATGACCTTTCTTATCAATAAATGAGTCTTTATTTTTATCCTTGGTTATCTATAGTGATTACCAATTCTATAGGATGTTATCAAATACTTATAATTATCCTCAACGTGAGTCATAGGGTTATGTTTCATAAAATATGTTTTCCTAAATCTAGATCCTAATATTTTAACTAAACATCATGTGGTATCAACAATAACAAACCACACACCAACATCCTGGAGTCAATAATTACATTATTACATTGGCACTAGATGCAAGGAATCACATACTAAAGGACATAATATATTAGTAGACCTAGTAAACTAGATACATATTTATATTTGACATCAAAATTGAAAAAATAAAATAAAAAATTGTATATTATTTTGCTACATCATTTATTTCTTTTTAATATCGATTCTTATTATTCATAATACACATCATGTAATCTTGGATAAAGAAAACCTAAGAGAGGGGTGATCTCAAATTTTTTGTAAGGGTAAGCGTATAATGGAAGATATGAATAAATAATGAATCATAATTATGGAAAGGTCAATAATTTCAACTCATTCAATTTAATCAATAATATGAGCATAATATGTTAGGAATTAAAGATGTTAAGATAATACCCTATAAATAATCACATGAGCATGAGCCATGACACCTGTATATTATATCTAATCGATTAATCACATGGATTAATAGTAATTGTATTCATAATGATAGAATTCATAAATATGGAAATCTAAAACTTAAAATCTAGGCATTGTCCCAAGAAATCTAATAGTGTTTAGTACTTATGCCAGGACATCTTAATATATGGGTAAAGCCTCAGCCAAACCACAATCATGTTTGTCTCATGAGACCTAGTGTATGATTGAGGGGATAAAATGGGTCTCACCCATCACTTATAATGTAAAATTCATTACCCATTTGAAATGGGTGAAAATAATAAATATAAATATTCATATTGAATCTATCTAATGAAATGTTAATAATTTTTATAATCAAAAAATATAATCATAATCAATCTAGAGTAAAATGGTAAATGGTATCAATATAGTTTATCCTTGATGAAACTATTCATAAACCATCAAAATAAATGTGATTAATGTAATAATTATAGTTTATAATGAAAATAATATTAAAAAAATGATTTTGATAGAGATAAAATGTTCATTAAATAGATTAATAGAATATTTATTAAGGAAAATTCCTTTTTCACATTGAAAATTATTTTTAAAATCTCAAATCTGTACATTTAAAAATGAAATAATTTTCTTTAAAAAGAAAAATATAATATTTTAATGCAATATTCATGTAATTGATTCATCATGATGGTCGGAAACTCATTTTTTTCTATATAAGATGATAAAAAATAACATTCCAAAACTTTTTAAGAAAATTTTAAAGTATATTTTTTTTAGAAAATGTCTAGATGATTACATTTAATGAATAATTTAAAAGATAAAACAATGGTACAAATGATATTAAAAAATAATTTTGTGACACACCATGCTTCCACGGTACACTTCTTTTTGAATAATACAGTAGCGCGTGTTGTATGAAACTTCAAGTTCTAACACATACCACAACCAATCAAACTAGCCGTTATGAATAGTAATACTCACTTTTTGAAATTTTATAAATTTATCTCTCAAAATAGACTTCACTTTTGGATTCATAATATCAAAATTAGCCTAGGGTGAAATTTTGGTACTTTTCGGATAACTTTAACATTTTGATGAATAGTGAAAATTACTATATTTTTATTAAAAACAACTTTTTTAATTGAAATAATTAATAGTGATAAATTATGAAATTTAGTGGTTTTAAAGTATATTTGGAATATATTTTTACCATTGAATACAATTTTGGTCATTAGACATAATTTCACAATTAAACAGAACATAAACAAGTGTCAATCTTTTGATAGTTTTTTTTAAAAAGTAGGGGAATAGCATTAATGTCTTAGATCAGCAGTTGTACATAAGCATAGCCATGAAGGGAAATTGTCTAGCAAGAGCTGGTTGTCATCAAGTGTAAAGACCCACAAATTTCAAGGAATTTTTTTTTCGTAATTTTCTTTGGAATTTTACAAGAGCGCAGCTTCAGACGGCACCTGATTCTGAGGCCCGGTGTGCCCGGAATCATTTTCCGATGTTTGGCTCGGGTACGTTCAGTGAACGGACGAGCGGGTTTTTCTATCTTTTGAACCGGTGCCCGGAATCGAATTCTGAGGGCACCGATGAAATCGCAGCGCCGGTATTTTCTTTGAAACGCCTCTTCCGGAGTTGCGTTTGCTCAGACGTGGTTTTTAAATTTTGGGGTTTTAAGTCAGAAATAAAATAAAATTTGTGCGACAACTTTATTTTATTTCACATAAGCTGCTTGGAAGTCACTTGAATGCCACTTGAGCTGAGTTAAAGCGGATCGGGTGCTATCCGGAAATATCCTACCCCTTGTTAGGATATTTGTGAGGTGGGGCCCGCACGAGCCCCGCCGTTTCTTTCGCTAAGTAACGCACCCGCGAAAACCCGTCAAAGTAACTGAAAAGTCAACCGGCACGTTTTCTTTAATTCTTAACAGACCATTTAATTGGGCGGTTTATTTCGTGAATTAAATGGGTTGTTTCATTCGTTGAATTAATTCAACGAATTTAATGGGTCGTTACTTACGCGTTTGCGTTCGTTAGCGAATTAATAAAATAAACAAACTTGTCTATTTTGGAGGATCCTCCTGTTGTGCGAGATCCTCTAAACCTCCACTCTCCTCACGAAGAACGCGAAGAACGCGAAGAACGCCGGCGGCCGAAATTCGACGACGCACACCGTGATCTGCGACGTCGACGAGCTCTACCCGCGACGTTCTTCGGTGACGCCTCTTCTTCCGCGGCTGATCCTCATTCGGCAACTAAGGTGAGAAACGGATCGTTTATTTCTACCTTTTTAATTTCAATGACAACGGATTTAATTAATTAAATCCGTTTGTTCTAGATCCAGAGATCATCGGCGCGATGTTTTTCCCGCGGTGCGACGAACGTCTCTTCCGCGATGGCGCGACGATCCCCTCCTTCCGCGACGAGCAATCCTGCGACGATCCCCCGTTCGGCAACAACAGCTGCGAGGTAGGGGTTGATTGGAATATTTTATTTCCCGTTTTTATTATTTTAAAATAAAGAACCCGTTCTCGGAACAATTTTAATTTATTTAAAATTGTTGTTGGTTTTTCTTTTCCTCCCGTTGATTTTACCTAACGCGGAGGGTGCGGGCCTAACAAACAAGACCCGGCAACCCTCCGCTGATCTTTTTATTGTGCGGATTTTGCGGATGACGACGAACCGTGCGGCAAGGGCGATCCGTTGATCCCGCAGTGAAGATCGGCCCCCGGGAGGAGCTATGGCGCAGACGGGAGGCAAAACGGGCCACCGGAGCAACTCCGGCGGCCGGAGGCGGCGGCGCCCGGCGCGCCGCCGTGGAGGAAATCCGCCGCGGCTGAAGCCACGGCGGCGGTGGCCGGTTCCGCGGCCGCGTGGAACCGGGAACGGACGCGGCAGCCCGGCCGCGTCCGCGTGACAGGCGGCCCCCCGCAGGGCCGCGCCTTCCACTCAGCCGCGGGGGCGGCGCCCCGCGGCAGCCGCGCTCGGCCGACCGGCCGAGCCGGTCCGACCGGTCGGGCCGCGCCCGAGCCGGACCGGACCCGGTCCAACCAGGTCGGGTCGACCCGGTTCGGCCGACCCAGGGGGGTTCGGGCCGGGTCGCCCCGGACCCAGAACCCCCATTTTCGGGCCCTCTTCGGTCTTTTGCCCATATCTTGGGCCTGGGACCTCCGTTTGACGAACCGTCAGCGGCTACGCGATCCTTGGATCGATACGGTCGTTTCGGTATATTACACTCAAGGTTTCGGAAGACTTTGTGTACGGCCGGGTTGGTTCGTACACGAAACCAACCGGGCCCTCGGAGCGGAAACACTCATAACTTGAGCTACGGACGTCCGATCGACGTACCGTCAGCTGTGGTAGTTTCCTCTAAGTGAGACGTAACTTTTGGCATACTCCACCCGAGGATCGGACACAGGCGGAGTACGGTCGGGTTGGTTTTGCCCTAAAAACTAACCGGCCCCCTGGGACGAAAATGCCAATAACTCTCAGACCGGGCGTCCGATTGACGCGCCGTCTGTTGCGTTGAGATCCTGTTGTCGTTACGGAACTTTTGGATTACATCAACTTCAGACTACGTGTCAGTTGATGTATCAGCCTCTCGGTTCGTGGAGCGGACCCTCCTAAATGAGCTCGCTGTGTGCGGGAACCCTAGCGCTGGCTGTGACTTCGACGACAGAGCAGAGATCCTCCGTGGACTGCGACGACGACAGAGCAGAGATCCTCCGTGGACTGTGATGACGACAGAGCAGAGATCCTTCGTGGACTGCGGCGACGACTGTGCAGAGATCCTCAGTGGACTGCGACGGCTTCTGCACTCAGCGATTCTACGTGGATCAGTGCTACAGGTTCTGTGTGAGCCTGATCCTGTGTGGGTCCTTACTACCGGTTCCGTGTGAGCCACTGCCTACAGGTTCTGTGTGAGCCCGATCCTGTGTGGGTCTTTTGCGGGGGTTAGTACCTATCGATCCTTCGTGGGTACGACGACTTAGATGGATCAGTGATCATCTTTGACGTCATCTGAAAAAGTATACCTGGTTGAGCTGAATCTTATGTTACTCTCCTTTGTGGATTGTGTTGAACTATCCTTTGTGGATTTACTGTTTACTCTCCTTGTGAATTTGAGTCTTGCTTTCCTGCGTGGATTGAGTTGTTCTTGGGCTCGTGAGTAGAGCTAGAATTGGGGACTTAGGTATATGTATGGGCATATACCAAAGTCAAGTCAGATGTTACTTCGTGATTGCACCTTTCTTTTGTGCTATATCCTTTGTGGATTTCGGGAGACCTTCGGGGGTCTCGGGGTCCTTACTGAGTAGCTTATACTCACCCCTGCACGGGCTATGCCCACACCTTGTTGTGTTGGATGCAGACGACGGACAGCGCTGATCACGATTGGGGCGTGGAGCAGGACGGTACCTGGAGGTGGACCACTGGGCGGGACGTGCTCGGAGCAGACGTGGGACCCGAGGAGCCTGGAGGCTATCTGTACCCACCCTTCAGGTGGGATTGCCAGTGGACGACACGAGGCCGCCGTCTTTTCTTCAGTTGTTGTTCTTTACTTTCAGTTGTACTTTCAGTTGGGCTTGTATTCCGGCCCCCTTTACTTTTCTGCACTTGGTTGTTACTTTCCGCTTGCTGACTCTGTGGTGGTTGTTACTTATAAAGGCAATGCATTCCCTATTTACCGGGATTTTACGCCTTGGTGCTAGTCGCCAGCCCCTGGCCTATGGAAGGCGGGCTTGGGGTAGTCACGGCACGGGCCCCGAGGTCGGGTCGTGACAAATTGGTATCAGAGGTGGTCGGTTCTACCACAGACTCTGATCGTCCTTTCTTTCTATATGAAGCAATAGTGTTTAGTGTATTGAGTGTGGTTATCAGTTCAGGGAGCCCAGTGTTGGTGCGGCGGCCGACGTATCCGTACACCAGGACCCTGACTCCTGATTTCCGACTTAATGCATGAAAACATTGATTGCGTGTCTGTTTCAAGTTTTCATTGTGGTTACTTGTGTCAGCTCATCGGGTATACTGATCTGCTTCATGAAAGTCTCAAGTTTTCCTTGTGATTACTTGTGCCAGCTCACCAGGTATACTGTTCTGACTGTGGTGCTCTTGTTCTCCTTTTCAGGATGGCCCCGCGACGACAGCCAGCTAGGGTTCCGAGTGTAGGGCGCGACGGCAGCCCACCGAGCGACGAGGCCTCGGTGCAGGGCCCTTTGCCAGCAGTGGCACTGGCGGTAGCATTACCCGCCGAGCCACCGATGCTACCAGTACCAGACGCTGACGATGCACGTCGCCTCAGGGCACTGCATGAGTTTCAGAGCCAGCGACCACCCAGGTTTCGCGGTGAGGCGGACCCCCAGGCCGCCGAGGACTGGCTAGAGGCGGTGGTACGGATCTTTAGGCTAGTGAGGACACCAGCGGATCTCATGGTGATTCTCGCGGCGAGCCTCCTGCAGGCGGCGGAAGGACGATGGTGGAGCTTGATGCTCCAGGTTCACGATGAGGAATCCTTGCTCTGGACGGACTTCGAGAGCCTCTTCCGCTCTGAGTTCGTCCCGGCCACCCTCCGAGCGGTGCGTATCCAGGAGCTTCTCCAGCTGCGCCAGGGCAGCATGACGGTCGCTCAGTACGCAGCGTGGTTCACTGACCTATCTCGCTATTCGACCAACATGGTACGGGACCCCTTCTTCCGGGCCCGGACCTTCGAGCAGGGCTTGCGGCAGGAGATTCGGGCGTCGCTGATCTCCCTCAGCATTCCGACCCAGGCGGGAGTGCTGGAGCGAGCCCTCCTGATCGAGAGCTTCCTAGCAGAGCCTTCTTCAGCGGCGATACCTAGCGCAGGGCAGCAGGTAGCTGAGTCTTCGGCAGCAGGTAGCCGACGGATGACTCTCGGGTCCAGGAAGACCAGACCCCCACGCAGACGGCCTCAGGACACCGGCTCAGCAGTGCGGGGCACACAGCGGAGTGCCATCCTTCCGAGAGGCAGGCTGTGCTACTCCTACGGTGGGTAGGGTCACATGGCTCGTGACTGCCCGACTCGCCGAACAGAGGAGCAGCAGACGGTGGAGGGGCCACCCAGGCAGAGTTAGAGGGTCGACCGTGGCGGTCCGCAGGGAGGAGGCGGACAAGGCAGAGGAGCTGGCCGAGCAGCGGGTGGTGGGCGACGCTTCCAGGCTCTACCCCCACCACCACCAGGAGGTCCACCTCGACCACAGGGAGCTGGTGGGCAGGGACAGGCCCAGCTCCAGGCAGTGGAGGCCTACGACCCCGACATGCCAGAGATTATTCGAGGTACGATCTGTGTCTATTCCACCCTTGCTGCAGTACTTATAGACACAGGAGCGAGTCACTCTTTCATAGCCTCTGCCCTTGTTCGGAGCTCAGAGATTCTGACTGAGCCGTTGGCTCGATCCTTACGGCTAGAGACTCCTACGGGAGCAGACTCGACGATTACGCACTGGTTCCGGCAGTGTGAGCTTACTCTAGGAGGCGAGAGCTTCGGCTGGGATCTCCTTGTAGCGGCGTCGAGGCCTTACGACGTCATCTTGGGCATGGATTGGCTATCCACGGTTCATGCCCAGATCGACTGTTTTAGGCGCAAGGTGCGATGTGTTCGCACCGACGGGAGCAGGTTTACCTTCACCGGCGAGAAGGGAACCTTTGCAGCACAGGATGGACTTCTGCGGAGGAGAGTGCATCCCATCTCTCATCAGTTGGCTAGCCTCATCCTAGGAGCAGCAGACGTGCGGAATCCAGTTTTTCCTGCAGTGGTGGACCAGTACGTGGACGTCTTTCCCGACGACGTTCCAGGGCTACCTCCTCGTAGAGAAGTAGACTTTTACATCGACTTGTACCCCAGGACAGCCCCGATATCTACTCCAGCATATCGGATGGCCCCCGCCGAGCTTCGAGAGCTGCGGGTACAGTTGGAGGACTTGCAGAGCAAGGGGTTTATCCGACCCAGTGTTTCACCCTGGGCTTCCCCAATATTGTTTGCCAAGAAGGCGGACGGGAGCTTGCGACTGTGTGTCGACTATCGTCGCCTGAATCAGGTGACAGTGAGGAACAAGTATCCGCTGCCACGGATTGATGACCTCTTCGATCAGCTCAAGGGAGCGCGGTGGTTCTCGAAGATAGACCTCCGGTCAGGCTATCATCAGCTCAGAGTTCGAGACGAGGACGTGGAGAAGACAACCTTCAGGTGTCGGTATGGCCATTATGAGTTCTTGGTTATGCCGTTCGGCGTGACCAATGCTCCAGCAGTGTTCATGAGCCTCATGAACAGGATCTTCCTGCCATACCTCGACCGATTTGTCGTGGTCTTCATTGACGACCTTTTGGTATACTCGATGACTGAGGAGGAGCATGCCTACCACCTGTGAGTTGTGCTAGACACACTCCGAGAGCACCAGCTTTATGGCAAGCTCTCAAAGTGCCAGTTCTGGTTACGTGAGGTCCACTTCTTGGGGCACGTCATCTCTGAGGTGGTAGTTGCAGTGGATCCCGCGAAGATCGAGGCAGTGCTAGCTTGGGAGCCACCCAGGAGCGTGACGGAGGTGCGGAGCTTCTTGGGCCTAGCCGGATACTATCGGAGATTTGTGCCAGACTTCTCCAGAGTTGCGGCACCACTCTCAGCCTTGAAAAAGAAGGGGAAACCCTTTGTGTGGTCAGACAGATGTCAGCAGAGCTTCCAGGAGCTGAGACAGAGATTGACCAGCGCACCTATCTTGAGGTTGCCTGAGGAGGGAGTTGGATACGTAGTTTACTGCGATGCATCAGGGACTGGACTCGAGTGCGTCCTGATGCAGGAGCGGGCCGTGATCGCCTACGGATCACGTCAGCTGAGGTCGCATGAGCAGAACTACGCCACTCATGGCCTGGAGTTAGCAGCAGTGGTCTTCGCTCTGAAGACTTGGCGGCACTATCTGATGGGCGAGCGCTTCACAGTCTTTTCTGACCACCAGAGTCTCAGGTATATCTTCTCTCAGAAGGACCTGAACCTGAGACAGCGGTGATGACTTGAGTTCCTCCAGGACTATGACTTTGAGATAGTCTATACTCCTGGGAAGGGGAACGTGGTAGCTGATGCCCTCAGCAGGAGGACGGGCATTCAGCTACTTGAGGAGGAGACGGAGCAGCTAGCCTCCTTACAGATATCCTTCGTGGATAGAGACGGAGCAGCCTTTCTTCAGTCTCTCACACTCTCTCCTCCACTTCTACAGCGGGTCAGAGAGGCTCAGCGTGGGGACGCTGACTGTGAGACCCGGCGTGCACTGATATCCTCAGGTCAGGCGCCTGATGGTTTCTCCCTTGGAGCAGAGCACGACATCCTTTTCAGAGGACGTACCTTCGTACCAGTCACTTTACGAGAGGAGGTGTTGAGAGAGTTTCACACTTCTCCCTTGGCGGTACATCCCGGAGCGGCAAAGATGTACCAGGATCTCAGATGACAGCACTGGTGGCCGGGCATGATGAAAGCTGTGGCAGAGTTCGTTTCACGATGCCTCACCTGCCAGCAGGTGAAGGCAGAGCATCAGGTACCAGCAGTCTTGGTACAGCCCTTGGAGGTCCCGGAGTGGAAGTGGGACGGCATATCTATGGACTTCGTGACTGGACTTCCATGCACTTCCAGAGGTCACGACTCCATTTGGGTGATTGTCGACCGACTCACCAAGTCGGCACACTTCTTACCCATCAGAGAGCAGGGCTCAGTGGAGAGCTTGGGACGTCTTTACGTCCAGGAGATCGTACGGCTTCACGGTGTGCCATCGTCTATCGTCTCCGATCGAGATGCTCGTTTCACTTCCCGGCTTTGGAAGTGGTTGCAGGAGGCGTTCGGGACGCGGCTCCATCTGAGCACAGCCTTCCACCCACAGACGGATGGTCAGACGGAGAGGACCATACAGACACTCGAGGAAATTCTCCGTGCATGTGTTCTCGACTTTGGTCGCAGCTGGGAGGACCACCTACCCTTGGTGGAGTTCGCGTACAACAACAGCTACCACTCCACCATCAGGATGGCACCATACGAGGCGTTGTACGGAAGACCCTGCAGATCACCGTTGTGCTGGACAGACCCTGGGGAGTCAGCACTCGTGGGACCAGAGATGGTCCGAGCCACGACAGAGAAGGTCCAGATCATCCAGGAGAGGATGAGGACAGCTCAGAGCCGGCAGAAGTCATATTCTGACAGGAGGCGGAGGCCACTAGAGTTCGAGGATGGCGACCACGTCTTTTTGTGTGTCTCACCTCGATGTGGTTTACGGAGATTTGGAAGAGGCGGAAAGTTGTCTCCACGCTTCATCGGGCCTTTCCAGGTTCTCAGCAGGATAGGAGAGGTGGCTTATCGCCTGGCTCTACCACCTCAGTTGCACCGGGTGCACGACGTCTTCCACGTGTCTCAGCTGAGGAGATACGTGCACGACCCGACGCACATCATCGACTTTGGGGAGCTGGACGTGGACGATGGGGCGACTTTTGCGGAGGTCCCAGTGGAGATCGAGGATTGACAGGAGCGGGTCCTACGTGGGCGGTTGATTCCTCTTGTGCGCGTCAGATGGCAGCACGGGAACCTCCAGGAGAGCACTTGGGAGCGGGAGGCTCAGATGCGTGCTCAGTACCCCCATTTGTTCCCCTAGTTTTTGATGTATCTTTACGGGGACGTAAAGCCCTGAGGTGGGAGTAATGTAAAGACCTGAAAATTTCAAGGAAATTTTTTTTCTTAATTTTCTTTGGAATTTTACAAGAGCACAGCTTCAGACGGCACCTGATTCCGAGGCCCGGTGTGCCCGGAATCATTTTCCGAAGTTTGGCTCGGGTACGTTCAGTGAACGGACGAGCGGGTTTTTCTATCTTTTGAACCGGTGCCCGGAATCGAATTCTGAGGGCACCGATGAAATCGCAGTGCCGGTATTTGCTTAGAAACGTCTCTTCCGGAGTTGCGTTTGCTCAGACGTGGTTTTTAAATTTTGGGGTTTTAAGTCAGAAATAAAATAAAATTTGTGCGACAACTTTATTTTACTTCACTTAAGCTGCTTGGAAGTCACTTGAATGCCACTTGAGCTAAGTTAAAGCAGATAGGGTGCTATCCGTAAATATCCTACCCCTTGTTAGGATATTTGTGAGGTGGGGCCCGCACGAGCCCCGCCGTTTCTTTCGCTAAGTAACGCACCCGCAAAACCCCGTCAAAGTAACTGAAAAGTCAACCGGCGCATTTTCTTTAATTCTTAACAGACCATTTAATTGGGCGGTTTATTTCGTGAATTAAATGGGTTGTTTCATTCGTTGAATTAATTCAACGAATTTAATGGGTCGTTACTTACGCCTTTGCGTTCGTTAGCGAATTAATAAAATAAACAAACTTGTCTATTTTGGAGGATCCTCCTGTTGTGCGAGATCCTCTAAACCTCCACTCTCCTCGCGAAGAACGCGAAGAATGCAAAGAACGCCGGTGACCGAAATTCGACGACGCACACCGTGATCTGCGACGTCGACGAGTTCTACCCGCGACGTTCTTTGGCGACGCCTCTTCTTCCGCGGCCGATCCTCGTTCGGCAACTAAGGTGAGAAACAGATCGTTTATTTCTCCCTTTTTAATTTCAATGACAACGGATTTAATTAATTAAATCCGTTTGTTCTAGATCCGGAGATCGTCGGCGCGACGTTTTTCCCGCGGTGCGACGAACGTCTCTTCCGCGACGACGCGACGATCCCCACCTTCCGCGACGAGCAATCCCGCGATGATCCCCCGTTCGGAAACGATAGCTGCGAGGTAGGGGTTGATTGGAATATTTTATTTCCCGTGTTTATTCTTTTAAAATAAAGAACCCGATCTCGGAACAATTTTAATTTATTTAAAATTGTTGTTGGTTTTTCTTTTCCTCCCGTTGATTTTACCTAACGCGGAGGGTGCGGGCCTAACAAACAAGACCCGACAACCCTCCGCTGATCTTTTTGTTGTGCGGATTTGGCGGACGACGACGAACCATGCGGCAAGGGTGATCTGTTGATCCCGCAGTGAAGATCGGCCCTTGGGAGGAGCTATGGCGCAGACGGGAGGCAAAACGGGCCACCGGAGCAACTCCGGCGGCCCGCGGAAGGCGGCGGCGGCGCCGGCGGCCGGAGGCGGCGGCGCCCAGCGCGCCGCTGTGGAGGAAATCCGCCGTGGCTGAAGCCGCGACGGCGGCAGCCGGTTCCGCGGCCGCGCAGAACCGGGAACGGACGCGGCAGCCCGGCCGCGTCCGCGTGACAGGCGGCCCCCCGCGGGGCCGCGCCTTCCACCCAGCCGCGGGGGCGGCGCCCCGCGGCAGCCGCGCTCGGCCGCCCGGCCGGGCCGGCCGAGCCGGTCCGACCGGCCGGGCCGCGCCCGAGCCGGACCGGACCCGGTCGAACCGGGTCGGGTCGACCCGGTTCGGCCGACCCAGGGGGGTTCGGGCCGGGTCGCCCCGGACCCAGAACCCCCGTCTTCGGGCCCTCTTCGGTCTTTTGCCCATATCTTGGGCCTGGGACCTCTGTTTGACGAACCGTCAGTGGCTACGCGATCCTTGGATCGATACCGCCGTTTCGGTATATTACACTCAAGATTTCGGAAGACTTTGGGTATGGCCGGGTTGGTTCGTACACGAAACCAACCGGGCCCTCGGAGCGGAAACGCTCATAACATGAGCTACGGACGTCCGATCGACGTACCGTCAGCTGTGGTAGTTTCCTCTTAGTGAGAAGGAACTTTTGGCATACTCCTCCCGAGGATCGGACACAGGCGGAGTACGGTCGGGTTGGTTTTGCCCTAAAAACTAACCGGGCCCCTGGGACGAAAATGCCAATAACTCTCAGACCGGGCGTCCGATTGACGCGCCATCTGTTGCGTTGAGATCCTGTTGTCGTTACGGAACTTTTGGATTACATCAACTTCGGACTACGTGTCAGTTGATGTATCAGCCTCTCGGTTCGTGGAGCGGACCCTCCTAAACGAGCTCGCTGTGTGCGGGAACCCTAGCGCTGGCTGTGACTTCGACGACAGAGCAGAGATCCTCCGTGGACTGCGACGACGACAGAGCAGAGATCCTCCGTGGACTGCGACGACGACAGAGCAGAGATCCTTCATGGACTGCGGCGACGACTGTGCAGAGATCCTCAGTGGACTGCG
This sequence comes from Viscum album, assembly GCA_963277665.1. NCBI lineage: Eukaryota > Viridiplantae > Streptophyta > Magnoliopsida > Santalales > Viscaceae > Viscum > Viscum album. Next base: position 1,902,241,392 of record OY728152.1, on the reverse strand, counting down.
ACGGCTTCTGCACTCAGCGATTCTACGTGGATCAGTGCTACAGGTTCTGTGTGAGCCCGATCCTGTGTGGGTCCTTACTACCGGTTCTGTGTGAGCCACTGCCTACAGGTTCTGTGTGAGCCTGATCCTGTGTGGGTCTTTTGCGGGGGTTAGTACCTATCGATCCTTCGTGGGTACGACGACTTAGATGGATCAGTGATCATCTTTGACGTCATCTGAAAAAGTATACCTGGTTGAGCTGAATCTTATGTTACTCTCCTTTGTGGATTGTGTTGAACTATCCTTTGTGGATTTACTGTTTACTCTCCTTGTGGATTTGAGTCTTGCTTTCCTGCGTGGATTGAGTTGTTCTTGGGCTCGTGAGTAGAGCTAGAATTGGGGACTTAGGTATATGTATGGGCATATACCTAAGTCGAGTCAGATGTTACTTCGTGATTGCACCTTTCTTTTGTGCTATATCCTTTGTGGATTTCGGGAGACCTTCGGGGCTCTCGGGGTCCTTACTGAGTAGCTTATACTCACCCCTGCACGGGCTATGCCCGCACCTTGTTGTGTTGGACGCAGATGACGGACAGCGCTGATCACGGTTGGGGCGTGGAGCAGGACGGTACCTTGAGGTGGACCACTGGGCGGGACGTGCTCGGAGCGGAAGTGGGACCCGAGGAGCCTGGAGGCTATCTGTACCCACCCTTCAGGTGGGATTGCCAGTGGATGACACGAGGCCGCCGTCTTTTCTTCAGTTGCTGTTCTTTACTTTCAGTTGTACTTTCAGTTGGGCTTGTATTCCGGCCCCCTTTACTTTTCTGCACTTGGTTGTTACTTTCCGCTTGCTGACTCTGTGGTGGTTGTTACTTATAAAGGCAATGCCTTCCCTGTTTACCGGGATTTTACGCCTTGGTGCTAGTCGCCAGCCCCTGGCCTACGGAAGGCGGGCTTGGGGTAGTCACGGCACGGGCCCTGAGGTCGGGTCGTGACATCGAGTGTCATGTGGCAGCTAGATGATGGGTAGCATTGTTTCCTTCCCTTTTGGTATAGGAGAAGGTACATCGAGAGAAGCCTTCGCAAAGCGAGAAAATTCTCCTGATGATGACGCCAATGGATTGTAGCCCGGTGTCGTTGTGATTAATAGCATCGACCACGGTAAGGCTTTCTGAATCAATGATGATATCAACCCATCCATGTTCCACATCGAGCATCATACCTGCAAGGATAGCTGAGGCCTTAGCAACTGCAGGTTCCCAGAAGTCATGATGTGGTTCATATTTTGCTGTAATGATTTTCCCCCAATGATTGCGGGCCAGAAGACTGAGACCAACAAGACCATCCTTGGAGAGAGATGTGTCCATGTTAATCTTAAGACTCCCATCCATTCGTGGGTTCCAATTAGGGGTACAGGAGGTGGTTACATCAGGCATAACGTGTCCTTTGTGGTCCTTCCAGCCCCCAATCCATGGAATTGCTCGTTCAATCCAAAATTCAAGAGGTTTTTGAACGTAGTGAAAAATGGCATCATTACACCGAACCCAAATGATCCATTATATGGTGCAAAGATAACCTGCATTAGATGATGAGAGGGGGGAACACCAACGCATCAGAACATCGGGGAGGTCAGTGGCAATGTCCAATGAGGCATCTGAGGTCAGGCCCCATTTATTCCAAATTTCTGTAGCTCCCAGGCCATGAATGATGGCGTGCCAAGGGGTTTCAGGAATAGTCGTGTAGAAAGGGTAGGACTCAGCACTGGCCATATGTCAAAAAGTGAGAAGGCTTATGGTAGGGAGGGTGCCCTTGCACACCTGCCACCAAAATTGGTGAATTTTTGGGGGGACGTTGAGCTTCCAAATCACTTTCCATGGTCCCTCATCACGGTCGATAGAGTGGATTCCAAGATCAAGTCTGAACCTGGATCTCACCATGTAATCACCTGAATTATCATTGGTCAAGAAAAGATGGTCAGGGATAGTATCTGGGACCCAGGGGATGCTCAGTATAATTCTTTGGTCTCTTTCATTAAACCATTTTTGGATCCTTTAAATAAAAACACGCTATTTGTTTTAACAACGAGAATTAATTTTAAATTAACTTCTTTCATTTCTGTATTTTGAATTTGGAAAAATGGATTCCATATTTGGAATCTGGATTTCCAAATTGTGTAAATAGGTAAATTTTATTTTTAGACATTTTAAATAATTATTTCGGAAAATATTTTAATTACCATGGTTACAGGGTAAATCCATTAAACAAGGGTAAACAAATAATATTATAATAATAATAAATTATTCTAAAACATGTCCTAACCTTATTGGTTTATACATGTTCGACAATGGAAATCTTTGGGTCCATTTTGGGACCCCATGGATTTATTTGTAAGTGATACGGACACTTTATATTAAATAAGTTAAAATAAATACAAAAATGACATAAGCATATATCTTTTAGAAAAAAAAATTTATATAGGATTATATATGTTGGATTTTTGATTATAAAAATTCATTAGAAATATAAAAATATTTAATAAATAATGCTATTTTATTTATGATTTTTAGACATTTAATAATTAATATTATTTGTGACACAATAATGATGCTGTGTTTTCCTTATTAATGAATGAATCAAATAATTGGTATTATAAATGTTAAAATAAATACAATTTCAAATTTTTTATGACATACATTATTTTTATTGGTTAATATGACATTTTATAATTTCATAAATGAATTTGGTGCGAATTAATAAATTTTTTAAGACTTTAAAAAAATCAATTATTGAATAATGTCAAAATTGACATAAATGAGTTTTTTTAAAAAATATTATATTATTAAATGATATTCTGTTCCTACAAATCTATGGTTCGGAAAAATGACTTATATCATGATAGATGTATCATTAATGGACCACTTGGGGGTCTCTGGGATGAATATAGTATATTTATTAACTATATAATATAAAAATACAAAGTGACATGGTAAATGTCAAACTAATTAACTAAGAGTTAAAACTAAATGATAAGGTTAATATAATGACCCAAAAATATCTAAAATCTATTGGTTGGAAGTATTTCAACCCATACCCACCATATAATTTGAATAATCCACTTTTTATCCACTAAAACTGAATATGAATTTATTATAAAATAACATTTATAGCTTTTTCAATGGTGCCCCTCACCCCTCTTATAAAAGAAAACTCACCCTTCTCAGTAATTCACACATTCAAATCCTTTTGGCTCGGCCAAAATCGAACCAAATACCATATAAAATATCCTCCCTTCATCCTAGATTCCTTACTTTAGTCATAAATCCATCCTAAGGAGCCCTTTTGATCAAATCAAAAGGAAGAACCCGAAGAAGAGGTAATGTTTTCACCACCCGCTTTCAAGTTCCTTTATTCTTCAACTTCTTCATTCTTTGTTATTACAAATCTAAAATAATTACTCCAGTATATTCTATATAATTTGACGTTATTATAAATATGGTAGAACCATATTCAGTATTCTATCAATCCTTTGAATGACATGTCACCATACGTGCATACGTGCGGCTTACCGTCTCGACGTCGTGGTGCAATTATTATTCAAAACAATATAATTTGGATGGGTATAATAATGATGTTTTATTCAGGTAAATAATAAATATAACATGATATTTATTCTGTATATATGATATATAATCCAATTATATCTTATTTTAATATCAAAAGAGTGATATTGTTGCCCGTGCGTACGTACGGACTACCGTCTCCACGAATGCGATGAGATTCATTCCCCATCGTATCCATTCAATTATAATTTTCATTTTATGATTAAAAAATAAAATTAAAGGGCTTTATATCATTATGGATATGAATAAGATAAAAAATATCCATAATAAACATGGATTATGTAATAAAACATATAAAAGAAAACGAGTAAGTTGACACCCAAAACGACGATAATACAAAGATATTATTAACAAAGCAATGTTAAAAGATCATATATGATATCATATTAATGTATATGATTATTGTATAATTTAATAACAATAATTTCACCATTATACAAGAGGTTAACCTACCCTCGACCAAGGAAAAGTACAAGGTAAGGTGTTTTGGTCTCACTATTTATTCCGTGAGATACATGCTATTTTGCCACTATTACCTTTTGTGTGGTGTATGTAATACCCATAATTGTATTTTTTTTTGTAATACAATTTAATTTATCTATATTTAAATATTAATTGTATGATACTTCTTTCATGGGGTGTATATTTTGTATGTTACCAAATTGGTAAGGGTTTATTACACAATCTCTTCATTATCTAATGTTGTTTATACATGATTATCTACCGAGACCTCTTTATCATCAACATACATGTTTCTTAAAAAAGTATTTAAAATAATTATTTCTGTTTTAAAGACTGTGGGATAAATTCATTTATACCCTTTTTTACTTTTTATAAGATGTTTATAAAGGAATCTTTCTGTTGTTTTCCAAAAAAGGTCCTTTTTAATCTTTTCGACAAAATTAAGGTAAGAATGTCTTTTTTAACTTATACAACGGGTGTGGCTATTTTCCACCATTATAAAATCATTGAAGCTTCTCTTACAAAATAATTAGAATATTTTCAAAGTAAATGTTTTATTTTATAATTATTTGACTTTTAATTGATTTCAAAAATAGAGAGTAATATTTCTCTCAAATATATGAAAATCCAATGAAAATGTATACGTATTTAACACAAGCTTAAAAATGTTTTCGGAAAACCCGACTCTCGAGTGTTGTAGACAAGAAGGGATTGGGCGTGGACCCACTATGGCCTATCATTAGTCGAGCAGTCTCAGAATTAGTTATTTTGTTTTCAGAAGCTTGCATAATGTTTTCTGAAAACACTGGAGTATATTTGAACAATTTTAAACGTAAGTATATTTTAATAAAATTGCATTGGTAGGTCTTATCAGAAAAACTAGTCTCTTGGCACAAGACATTGAAAAAATATTATTTGTATTCTTGGAACAAGGGCTTGACTATGTGGTTATGATAGTCTGGCATTATGTATTAAATCATTATGAAAGTGGTTATTGATATTGCATGTTATTATTCGACTAGTAGAATATCCATGTGAATAAGTAAATGGAATTATTTCATTTTATTTCTGCCATACTATTATGATGTTCAAGATTAGAAGTCTTTTGTTTTAGTTATACATTGCCTTAAATGTTTATGCTTATTTATGATGTTTTGCACTATATTTTTATCCTTACTGATAATTTGATCTCACCCCTTTCTTTGTTTTATTTTTTCCAAGGATGTGAAGAAGTATTTTATGAATGACCTGAAGGGATAGTATGAGGGTATATGAGTGTGGACTATGGAGACTGTGTTTTTTTAGTTTTCATTTTATGATGTAATGTAAACTTTATAAATGTATCTATTTATTCCCAGGCTACTAAAATAATCGGTCTTTTGAGATTTGATCTTTATAGTGATCATGCCAATGTTATGTAATAATGCACTGACTTTGGGTAACTGGGGTCAGGGAATTATAGTTGGTATTAGAGGATGTTTAGTACAATCCTTGGAAGCTAGATTTAGATTAACTCTAATTAGAGTACATCGGCCTAAGATGGACTTTGAGGATTAGTAAACAATAACTTCCTAGAATTTTATTATTGTATTGATTTTGTGAGTTTTCTAAAAATGCATCCCTTTCTGGATACGGGCAGGTAGAGGCGAATCTGGTACAGATGAAGCTATGGGTAAAACCCAAAAACACAACTTTGAGCTAGACTCGAACGGGAAATGGTGCATGACAATGGGCCTTGATGCACTTATGGTTACGACACTCCCGGGGGATATGCTTATGATAATTCTCCTTTTATTTAAAAATCATAATGAAGGGTTTATGATTATATACTTTCTAAATGAATTTTTTTTGAGGTTATGGATTATATTTATAAACTCATCATGTTATGTTAAGTGTTTTACAATTATGGAATTATGTATTTTGGTTTATAAACAGCTCTAGTTTATTCCATCGTTTAGAAATGGAGCCTAGTGGATGAAATGGAAACCGTATCAATGCCCACACTCCATGTAGGGATTTCACTCCTGCTCAAGATAATTATAGTGTAGATGGTGATGCAACTGGTGCTGATCAACTAATCACCATACTGGGATAACTCACTCAGGTTGTGAGAAATAACATTACCTGAATGGAGCACCCTGATCCACAGCGTGGAGGATCAATGTTAGTTCTCTTAGTGAGGCTTCAACCACCAACATTCAATGGGAGTACAAATCCATTAGTATCTGAGCAATTGATAAGTTCCCTAGTAAAAATATTTCAGGTTTTGGGGAGAAGAGAAAGGGAAAATGTTGTCATTGACTTACTGGAGATGCTGATCAATGGTGGTCATTGATTCAAAACATGAAGGAAGATGATGAAGTATCAAATATGGAATGGAGGGAGTTCAAAGAGCTTTTCTTAGAAAAATACTTTCCTTGTGACCATTGAGCAGATATGGAAAGGCAATTTCTGAGTTTGGGACAAAAGGAGGATGAGAATGTCGCAAAGTATGAGGCTATCTTTAAAAGGTTAGAACGGTATATTGGAGATTATATACATATCCCAAGAAGTAAGATTGATCATTTATTTGATGGGTTAAAAGAATTTCATCGTCGAGAATTAGTGTCACAGTCCTTCCCATCATATGAATATATTGTCTCATGTGCTATCAAGATAGAAAAATAATTCACTATGTCTTATGACATTAAAGAAAAGAAAGATACAAAGAGACCTACTAATCACTCTGGGAATGGAAATAAGGGGAAGAAAGGAAAATTTGAATATCCATCCTGCAGTAAATGTGGGAAGAAACACCCTGGTACATGCTTGAAGGGAATGTGAGTCTGTTACAAGTGTGGCCACCAAGCTCATGATTGGAAGGGGAAGAAAGAAGCTATCAATATTCAATGACAAAACTGCAGAGAGATGGGACATTATGCAAATGAATGTCCTCAGCATCATGGGAACTTACCTCAGAAAATGCCAGAGGATCAAGGCCAAAATTATGTTATAACTACTACTGAGGTAGAAGCTCCGAAAGACGTGGTGGCACTTAATTTAATGGTTCCTCAGTTTTATAAAATGCATTATTTGATTCTAGATCATTGAAATAATTCATATCTTCCCAGTTTTCTAAGGAAATTAGATTTTCCAATTTGATTTAACAAAGGATTTGTCAGTTAAAACTCCTAAGGGAAGTATCATTGCAACGATGTTTTTTGAATCAGTCCCCATTAGAGCACATAAATGTTCTTTATCTGCTGATCTCATCATCATACCTATGATTGAGTTTGTTTTTATCCATGATATAGATTGGCTTTCAGACCATGATGCAATGTTTTATTGTAATAAGAAGGGGGTTATGATTTTTGATGATGTTGATAAAGAACACCTTATCTTTACAGCAGAATTGTCACCACCTAATTCTTATCTAGATCCACCCCCAGTAGCTCAACTAAATTTAATTATTGGAGAGGAAGAGAATTAAATGATTGTGGGTGGGGAAAGGAATGTTTAAATAGAAGATGTACCTATTGTGAAAGAATATGTAGATTTTTTTCCAGATGATTTACTTGGACATCCTCCAAAACAACAAGTTGAGTTTTCCAATGATTTAATTCCTGGATCAAGGCCTATATAGAAGACCCCTTATAGAATGGCCACTGTGGAATTAGTTGAACTAAAGAAACAACTATAGTAATTGAGTAATAAAGGATTTATTCACCCTAGTGTTTCTACATGGGGAGCCCCTGTTCTTTCTGTTAAAAAGAAATATGGATCTATAAGGTTATGTATCGACTACAAGGAGATCAATGCTATTACAATAAATAAAAACTATCTCATACCTCACATTGATGAATTATTTTACCAACCGCATGGAGCTCAATACTTTTAAAATATTGACCTTTGGTCTGGATACCATCAGTTGTGAGTGAAGAAGGAATACATTCCAAAGACAACATTAAGAACCAGTTAAGGGCATTACAAGTTTACTGTAATGCCTTTTGGGATGACTAATGTGCCCTCTATATTCATGGATCTAATGAATATAGTTTTCAAGGAATATATATATGAATTTTTGGTGGTATTTATTGATGATATCTTTGTATAATAAAAAATTTATGAAAGGTATTGAAAATCACTTGTGCATTTTCTTGATGACTCTGAGAAGAAATGAGTTATATGGGAAGTTTAGTAGGTATGAATTCTGGATTTAGGAGATTCCTTTTCATGGACATATTGTCTCTAAAGATAGAATCTCTATTGATCCTTCTAAGTCCAAGGAAATCCAAGAATGGCCTGCATCGACGAGTGTAACTAAGGTACGTAGTTTTATTGGTTTATCATGTTATTATTGATGTTTTGTCCATAATTTTTCCCGATTGGATAACACATTAACAAATCTCTCACGTAAAGGGGTTAAATTTGTTTTGAAAAAGAGTGTGAAGAATGTTTTGAAGTACTGATGAGAATATTAGTCAATGATTCTATATTTACTCAACCATCAGGGAATGATGGGTTCTTTATTTATAGTGATGGATCGAAGAAATGACTTGGTTCGGTCCTTATGCAAAATGATAGGGTTGTTGCCTATGCATCACAACAGTTGAAAATTAATGAGCAAAACTATCGTACTCATGATCTCGAGATAGCAATTGTGATCATTACTTTGAAGATATGGAGACACTACCACTATGGTGAAAAATGTGAGATTTATACTGATAACAAGGTTTTGAAGTATATTTTCTCACAAAAACAACTCAACATGAGGCAATGGAGATGGCTTGAATTACTCAAGGATTATGATTCCACGATACACTACCACCCGAGGAAGGCAAACAAGGTGGCAGATTCTTTGATCAGAAAAGATCATGGCATTTTGAACAATATGAGAATTGAAATGGATCCAATTTTTCTTGATGTAGTGAAGATAGACATGGGAATAACCATTGAAGGTGAAACATCAATGCTTTTTCAAATGGATTCCAAACCATCTTTACCAGAAAGGATTGAGGGTTCTCAGACTGTGATGAATAATTTCAAAAAAAGGTTAAAGTTGTGAATGATGTGAGATTGAGAGAAATTGTGTATGAAGATAGAATTTTGAAATTTGGGAAGAGACTTGGTGTTCATGATATACCTGATCTAAAAATGGAATTACTGGACGATACTCATAGTTCGAATTTATCTATACACCCTGGGAGCACCAAAATTTATAGCAATTTGAAGGAAAATTTTTGGTGGGACGACATGAAGAGGGAGATTTCTGATTTTGTGTCAGGATGTATGGATTGTCAAAAATTGAAAGCTGGAAGGCAATAGCCTGGTGGAGTATTGCAACATCTTCCCATACTTGAGTGGAAATGGGATAATAATGCGATGGACTTCATCAAGGGGTACCAAGAACTCCTAGAAGGAATGATGCAATATGGGTCATTGTTGATCATCTTACCAAGTAAGCACATTTTCTTGCTATAAGAGAAGATTTACCACACGAACATCTAGAAAGAATATATATTAATGGAGTTGTGAGACTTCCTGGAGTAGCCCTATCGATTGTTTCTGATTGTGATCCCCATTTTACTTCAAGATTCTGAAAAGTCTTCAGAAAGCCCAAGATACTGAACATCATTTGAGCACTGCCTACCACCATCAAACAGATGGACAATCAAAATGGACAATTCAAACCATAGAAGACATGTTGAGATCCTACTCACTTGACTTTCAGGGTATGTGGGATCAATATTTACCTTTGGTAGAATTTTACTATTACAATAGCTTTCATTCGAGTATTCAAATGGCACCATATGACGCGTTATATAGAAAGAGATGTCTCACGCCAGCCTATTGGGATAACGTTGGTGAAAGAAAAGTTGTAGTCCCAGAACTGGTGGAGGAAACAATGGAGAAGGTGATGGTAATCTAAAACCACATCAAAGCAGCTCAAAGTAGGCAGAAAAGCTATACTGAAAACTGAAGGAAGGATTTGGAATTTCAGGTAGGAGATCATGTTTTCTTGAAGGTAACACCATGGAAGGGAGTTATACATTTTGGCAGGAAAGCTAAATTGAGTCCCAGGTACATCGGAACTTTCGAAATTCTGGAACGAATTGGGGATGTAGCCTACCATTTGGAAATTCTGCCAAGTCTCTCCAAAGATCATGATGTGTTCCACATATCACTGTTGAGAAAATACATGCCTAACCCAATGCATGTACTCACCTAAGAGGAATTAGAACTAGAACCTGATCTGTCTTATTGTGAAGAGCCTATCAGGATTCTTGATACAAGAGAACAAGTGCTGAGAAACCGGACAACTCGTCTGGTAAAATTACTATGGAGAAACCATAAGATGGAAGATGCAACGTGGGAACCCGAGGAAATTATGATGAAGAACCAACCGAGTCTTTTTATGAAATAATATTCTAGAAATTTTTAGAATGAAATTATTTGAAGGATGGGAGAATGTAACACCCCAAGCTTCCACTGTACACTTCTTTTTGAATAATACAGTAGCGTGTGTTGTATGCAACTTCAGGTTCTAACACACACCACCACCAATTAAACTAGCCATTTTGAATCCTAATACCCACTTCTTAAAATTTTATATATTTTATCTCTCAAAATGGACTTCATTTATGGATTCATAATATCAAAAATATCCTATGGTTAAATTTTGGTACTTTTTGGATAACTTTTATATTTTGATGAATAGTGAAAATTACTAAATTTTAATTAAAAACAACTTTTTTAATAAAAATAATTAAAAGTGGTAAATTATTAATTTGATTGGTTTTATAGTATATTTAAAATATATTTTTACCATTTAATAGATTGTTGGTCATTGGACATAATTTCACTATTAAACCGAACATAAACAAGTGTCAATCTTTTGATAGTTATTATCTCTTAAAAACACGCTTTTTGTTTCAACAATGGGAATTAATTTTAAATTAATTTCTTCCACTTTTGTGTTTTGAAATTGGAAAAATGGATTCCATATTTGGAATCAGGATGTCCAAATTGTGTAAATAGGTAACTTTTATTTTTAGACATTTTGAATAATTACTTCGGTTAATATTTTATTTACCATGGTTAAAGGGTAAATCCGGTAAACAATGGTAAAGAAATAATATTATAATAATAATAAATTACACAAAAACTTTTCCTAAACTTATTGGTTGATATATGTCCGACCATGGTCATCTTTGGGTCGATTTTGGGACCCCATGGAACCAATTGTAAGTGATAATGACACTTTATTTTTATTAAGTTAAAATAAATACAAAAATCACATAAGCATATATCTTTTAGAAAAACAATTTCAATATAGGGTTATATATGTTTTATTTTATAATATAAAGATTCATTATAAAGATAAAAATATTTCTTACATAATGGTTTTTTATTTAGAATTTTTAGACATTTAATAATTACTATTATTTATGACACAATAATGATGTAGTATTTTCCTTATTAATGAAAGAATCAAATAATTGGTACTATAAATGTTGAAATAAATATAATTTATATGTTTTGATGAAATCCATGAATTATATTGGTTAATATGACATTATAGGATTTCGTAAATGTTTCTTTTGAATTAATATAGTTGTTCATACATTATCAAAAATCAATTATTGGATAGTCTCAAAATTGACAGAAATGAGTTTTTAAAACAAATATTATATTATTAAGTGATATTCTATTCCTAAAAATCTATGGTTTGACCGAAAGACTTATATCATGATATTTTTATCATTAATGGACCACTTGGGGGTCTCTTTGATGTATATAGAATGTTTATTAAATATATAATATAAAAATACAAAGTGACATGGTAAATATCAAACTAATTAACTACAAGTTAAAACTAAAAGATAAGGTTAATATAATAACCCAAACCTATATAAATTATATTATTTGAAAATATTTAGACCCAAAACCATCTTAGACATTGAATAATCCACTTTTGAGCCATTAAAAACTTAATATAAATTTATTATAAAATAATATTTCCAGCTTTTCCAAAGGTGCCCCTAACCCCTCTTAAAAAAGGCCACTCGCCCTTATCACTAGTTCACACATTAAAAGCCTTTTTTATCATCCAAAATCTAACCAAATACCCTCTAAAATATCCTCCCTTCATCCTAGAGGCCATAATTTAGTCATAAATCCAACCTATGGAGCCCTTTTGATCAAATCAAAAGGAAGAACCCGAAGAAGAGGTAATGTTTTCACCACCCTCTTTCAAGTTCCTTTCTTCTTCAACTTATTCTTTCTTTTTTATTCCCATTATAAATTAATAACTCTATAATATTATATATAATGTGATGATATTATAAATATGGTACAACCATATTCAGTATTCTATCCATCATTTAAATGACATGTCACCATACGTGCGTACGTACGACTTACCGTCTCCACGTCGTGGCGTAATTGTTATTCAAAAGATTATTATTTGGATGGTAATAATAATGATGTGTTATTCCATGTAAATAATAAATATAACACAATATTTATTCTTTATATATGATATACTATCCAATTATATATTATTTTAATATCAAAAGAGTTATATTCTTGCTCATGCGTACGTACGGAATATCGTCTCCACAAACGCAATGAGATTCCTTCCCCATCGTATCCATTCAATTATAATTCTCATTTGATGATTAAAAATTAATGTTTAAGTACTTTATATCATTATGGATTTGAATAAGATAAAACCTATCCATAAAAAACATTGCTTATGTAACAAAACATATAAAATAAAATGAGTAAGATAACACTCGAAACGACGAAAATACTAAGATATTATTAACAATGAAATGATAAAAGATCATATATGATATCATATTAATTTATATGATTCTTGTATAATTTTATAACAATTATTTCACCATTATACAGGAGTTTAACCTACCCTTGAACAAAGAAATATACAAGGTAAGTGGTTTTCATCTCACTCCTTATTACGTGAGATACATGTCATTTTTCCACTATTACCTTTTATATGGTGTATGTACTACCCATATTTGTATTCATTGTGTAATAAACTTTAATTTATGTGTAATTACATATTAATTGAATGATACCTCTTTCATGGGGTGTATTTTTTGTATGTTACCAAATTGATAAGGATTTATTTCACAATCTCTTCATTATCTGAGGTTGTTTATACGAGATAATCTTCTGGGACCTCTTTATCATCCACATCAATGTTTCTTAAAAATATATTTCAAATAAATCTTAATATTTTAAATACTATAAGATAAAGTCATTTATAACTCGTTGACTTTTTATAAGATGTTTATAAAGGAATCTTTCTGCCATTTTCAAAACAAGGTCCTTTTTATCCTTTTCGACAGAATTAAGGTAAGAATGTAATTTTTAACTTATACGGTCAGTGCGGCTATTTTCCATCATTATAAAATCGTCGTAACTTCTGTTACATGATTATAAAAATATTTTCAAATTAAATGTTTTATTTTATAGTTAGGTGACTTTTAAATGATTTCAAAAAAAATAGAGTGATATTTCTCTCAAATTTATGAAAATCCAGTGCAAATGTATACATATTTAACACAAGCTTTAATTATTTTAGAAAACCCAACTCTCGAGTGTGGTAGACAGGAAGGGATTGGGAGTGGACCCATCATGGCCTGTAATTAGTCGAGAAGTCTCAGAATTAGATATTTTGTTTTCAGAAGTTGCATAATGTTTTTAGAAAACACTGGAGTATATTTAAGCAATTTTAAACGTAAGCATCTTTTAAAAAAATTGATTCTCTAGGTCTCATTAGACAAACTAGTGTCTTGGCAGAAGGCCATGGAAAAATCATATTTGTAGTCTTGTCTCAAGGCCTTGACTATGTGGTTATGATAGTCTGGCATTATGCATTCCATCATTATGAAAGTGGTTATTGATATTTCATGTGATTATTCGACTAGTAGAATATCCATGTGAATATGTAAATGGAATTATTTCATTTTATATATGCCATATTATGATTACTTTCAAGTTTAAAAGGCTTTTTATTTATTTATACTTTTCCATAAATGTTTATGCTTATTTATGAAAGTTTCTGCTATATTGTTATTCTTACTGGGCATTTGAGCTCACCCCTTTCTATGTTTTATTTTTCCCAGGATGTGAAGAAGTATTTTATGAATGACCTGTAGGGATAGTATGAGGGGATCTGAGTGTGGAGTATGGAGACTATGTTGTTGTAGTTTTCATATTTTGATGTAATGTAATCTTTATTAATGTATCTAGTTATTCCAAGGCTACTAAACTAATCGGTCTTTCAAGATTTGATCCTTCTTGTGATCATGCCAATGTTATGTAATAATGCACTGACTCTGGGTAACTGGGGTCGAGGCATTATAAAATTGATATTAATTAAGTAAATTGCAAACATTTTTATAAATCATGGTCTTAGAAGAGAAATCTTGACCAACGAAGGCATAAACATCAACAATCTTTGTATAATTTTGAGATTCTGAAATAAATCCTCACCACTTTTGTAACATTTAAATCGTAATCCCCATGAAATAAATAACTCATAATGAAACATTCAATACCATTAATACCAAATAGATTAATGATATAATATATCCATGGGACAGTATATGTTGTACACAAAAGAAATTAGTAGTGAATATGGAATATTTCTCATTGAAGTTAAAGTGAGATGAGAAACCCTGGCCTTTCTTTTTCATTAAGTTGAATGTTAATTAAATCATATATAATTATATAAAAAATGTTATTAATTTATACAAAAACCATATTAATATTTATAATATCATTTATGAGCCTCTTATATCATCTTATCCCTCTTTTGTTAATAATATTTCTTTATTATCCGTGTCTAGATTGTTAATTACATCATTTTCCAATCCATGTCTGTCATTTAAGTTCTAGTTCATGTGAATAGGTTATATTTCATCATATAATGACAATATTTAAAGCTATTTATATGATATTTAATGATTTCATACATATTTAGAACTATTAATGATGTTTTTATAAAGAAATTGATTTCCATCTCTTCATGAAGAAAGCATGTCGTATGTATTCATGTGTGACGATATCATTCTATTAATGGTGAATGTGTAGGGAATGGATAACTTATTATTTTTAAATAATCAATATCATTTGATACATATCATATAAACCAAATATTTTCATCATTGTAACCATTCAATTTAAGTGTTGATGAAAAAAATGAATTACACCACTACGTGCAGACAATAAGTCATACGTATACATGCGCAATGATTTTGTTTTTTCATAGGATGGAGAAAAGGTGGAATATGGTTGTATCATTATCATAATAACATGTTAGTAAATAGATTATACTAGAGATACAAATATAGTATGGTAACAACATATTAAGTGGGAGTAGAAGAAGATGATAATATATTCTTATGTGCACTTTGATTGGATCCTTTCTTAAGGGACTTAAGGATGGTCTTTAAAAGATACCAATGCCTCTATAACAAGGATAAGGAAGATGTTAAGTGGAATATTTAGGTCTTAATTGATCTAGAAGGATAGATACAATCTAAATATGTGAGTTACTATGTTTCCCTTTATAATTGAGATGAGGGGTAGTTTGGGAATTTCTCAAAATATTTAAATATAAAAATGTTATTCAAGAGAAAAATATTTGAAAATTTAATATAATTTAATGATGTATAAAATTTTAGTCTATATATCTTCCCAAATATGATAATTTATAATTTCAATGATTTTTAAATAAAATCATAAAATATTTATCTCATAAAATATGATTATTGTCAATTTTTGTACTATTCAAAACAGTGACAATAATGTCTTCAAGACAAGAAGTAAAATTCAAAACAAATATTTTTATTATATACTAAAAATGTATTGATAATATATAAAATTCTTATATCACATTAAATATCTCATATTACATAAATTTTAATGTTTTCATATCATTTATTTTATTATTCCATCAATTAAATAATTATTGGATCAACATTGTGTATGTATTTAAGTTAACTATTTATTCATTAAAAATATAAAAATATTACTATTATCATGGTTAGTATTTTATATAACAAAATAATATTTATAGTCTAATATTTATTTTTTATAACAGCATATTTAAAATATTTCCCCTATTAAAAAAAGGGTGTGACATGTTGGATTATTCATTAAATAAAATAATATTACGTTCATAATCTCTTCCATGAGTCCCCAAAAGGATATAAATTAGATCATGGGATGATTAGGGTCTATGTAGTCTCATTATAAAATTTCTATTTTATTTTTTTAGGGTTATTTTAGGATCATTATAATTTTATTTTTGACCAAAATTGCCCGATTCGCCTTCTATAATGATAATAGAAATAATAAGTTTACTATTCATATTGAAAAAATATAGAAAGTATCTGTTTAAATAATTTCGACAAACAAATTCTAAATATTATTCCCACTTATTATAAATATAAACATTGATGTGTAATATTTTAATTTATAATTAAACCTGAAAAATGGCACGAAAACATTTTTATTGAGAAAAATGTTTCCATGCACAAAATTTACTTATACAAAAAAGGTATACTAATTATTAAAATGAAATTTTTTATTTTATACATAAATAAGTTGAACACGATTTACATTTAGATCAAAATAAATCATTATTTTACTTTATAAAATATATAAAAATACAGTTTTACCAATAATATTATTTTTCACATTTCACTGGAAAATCAATAGTTTTCGAAAAATCTCATAAATTCAACCTACTATAATTTTAAAATACAGATTTCAGAAAATTATATTATTTTCATAAAATTAAATTTATAGATGTTACAATAATTAATTATAATATTCCCTCATAAATAGAAAGAAACAGTTTTTTGATGAAATCATATTTATGAGGAATAAAATGTATTTAATAAAAATTATGTTCTTATTTACAAAGAGTTAATTAATAAATTATCAATTTGTAGTAAATTTATTAATTTAAATATTTTTTAATACTATTCACTCCCAACAAATTTTAAACAAGGTTATGGTGATCACATAATAATATTTCATTGTTCGTTTAAGATGATTGTTGCTATCTTGTACGATATTAAATGGGGTGTCATTTTAAAATATACAGGTGGTACAAATATAAACGATATTAAATGTTAATTGTAATATATTTTATAGAATATTTAATATTCTCATTGGAATACGAAATATATTTAATATCCTAAAAAATATATTGGATCCCAATAATCTGATATATACTATATTTCATTTTCATATAAGGTTTAAAACATTGAAAAAATGTGATATTTTTGGAGATCAACATCCAAAGAAGCTGTGATATTATTTATATATATAAATTTCATGATACAAGTCATTGATACGAAATTCAAGGAAATTCAACATGATTATTAATTTGTAAGGAATTATGTAGATCATGGATTAATAATTTGTCATGAACATAGATGGTCATCATCTGAACTGAAATCCAAACCGGTCCGTGGTAGGGCCTGAAGTGAATTCCATATATCCAATGGCCAGTAAAAGTGCCATGTATCTTAAATAAAACATGGGAATGATTTACCTGAATTTTACAAGTATAAAACCACAAATAATAAACAATAAACAAAATATGAAAATTTCAAACAAAATAAGCCTTAATAATTTTTCAGAATTAACTTATATAGTTTAAACCATAATAAAAAATAGATAGAGACAAAAGAACCACAATACTAACTCAAAACCCACCACGTGGAAAGGGTCATCACCCTCATGACAACTAAACAATACTGCACCAAAAAATATTTCTAGAAACCTGAAAAACCATCTTTATAAGATTTACCCTTAACAATATCAAACATTACCATTTCTACTTACACCCAAATGTGTATGTAGGGTGTGATATAATGCCCAGTAGGATTACACAGGAAAACAAATTCCATGCAGAAAACATTATAAGATTATTAGGTTTCAATTTTTCATAAAAGATAAATTCTAGTATAAAATTTCAGTCAAGAAACATTGAATGAGAAATAGATTTTTTATAAATAAATTATAAGGAAAATACAAATTTAATTGAAGAACACCTGATACAGAAATTACCAATCATAAATACTATATGTTGATGGAATGTAGAACATTACCAAAGAGAACTAGTCATATGAAAAACCCCAAAGTATTAGATAACAACGGGACACTAGGTACATTGTATCTGGGTGAAATATGTTATGTAAACCATGACCAAAAACATTCTCAAGCATGAACCACTTGGAGGGGATACCTCAATGGCTTAGTATTCTCCAATAAATCATCATTATTTTATTAGTTCTATAATATTCAATCCTTTTAGTGAAACTAGGATGCATCCACTTATAAATCATAATCATAATAGTCTAAGTATGCCCACCTTTATAACAGAGATTCCCTATTTGTGCTCAATCAAGTTCCAAATGTCACATTACACGACGTAGAAATCCAAGTTCTATCTAAAAAATCTTAATCACACCCAAACAGTTTCTAAACACACTTCTTACCTTCCATATAATGTAATAAACATTAATAAAAATTTTAAACAAGTCCAAGATGTATCACCTGACTTTACAAACAAAATCCCACTCAAAATACTATTTTATGTCAATCACACACCAATACCACATCAATAACATAATTCATATCTCTTTCATAATTTAATAAACTAATTGCATAACTTATAAAACACTATCAAGTGAAACAATAAGGGTTCTCACCAAAACAAACAAAATTTCATGTAAACATGATACTTAAAAATAAAATACATGTTAAACTCTTTTGAAAATTAATTTTGAACCACAAAAATTAATCAATGAACATAAAAAATTAATTACTAAATCCAAAAAACTCACCAAATAATGATTATAACCGGAACTGATTGGATTTGGTTTCAAAATCCCCAAAAAAATCTATGAGTATCTTTAACCACACCACAATAAAGATAAATTGAACCCTATTTTATGAAATTTAACCAATAATATCATGATTGGACACTAAAAAATGGATGACTTTTGTGGAGAATCCAAAACCCTAAGGAAAGTGGGATGAAATGCATACTGTAGTAGATCACATGAGGGGGAGGCCTCCATAGGGGAGACTCATTTTTTGGGGTCTCTAGAGAACATGTCAGTTGGGGATGGTCATGCTAGACAAGGTTTTGCTGGAAGGTGTCTCACCGGAAGGGGTCTGGTCAAGAAAAGGTGTGGTATGAGGGTGGCATGAGGGGAGTAGGGCGGCGCGAGGGAAGCCTTTGGAGAAGGTTCGGCCAACAAAAGGGAGAATCCAAGGACATGTACGTTCACCAAAAGGTTCGAAAAATAGGGGTGTGATGTGATAGAGAGTGTTAGAGGGTAGGGTGTGACACAAGAGCAGAGAGAAAGGCAGGAAAAAAAGAAAATAGTGAAAATGGGGAAAAAGGAAACAAAAAACTTGGAAAAAAATATAAATTCAATGAAATTAATAATAATAATAAGTTTATATTAATATTAAAAGTAAGAATATAACAACAAAAATAAAAATAATAATAAATTAATAATAATATTAACAATAATAATAATATCATTTAATTTTATTATAATTATTATTATTGTTAAAACAATTTTTAATTTCATTTTATTTTAATTATATTATTTTCTTCACATTATTATTCATCTTATCAATATTAATTTTTTTGGAACATCAGGCATGCCGCATGGTGGCCTCGGTGAAGCCTAATGACTTTCACCCTGCTCTGACCATACGCTGGACACTCTCAAACCAAAAACATTAATTTATTAGCAAAAACACAAAATTACAACTGGTTGTCAGCCCAAACCTAAAAAAAATATTCAAAGACATATAAAATAATAAAATTATTTTTGTTTCAGTTTTTAGGGTGTGACAATTCTTCCTACCATGAAATCATTCAACCCACGAAATCCCACTCGAATGTTTATCAGATAATTAAAATGTATAGTCATTCTCAACACATAACTTATTCCCCCAAGTCCATTTCACATCATTCCCATGGTGCCTAAAGACATTGACCATTGAATTATACTTCCCACGAAGCACCTACTCTTGGGAATCTACTAACAACATTGGCGATTAAAACACTGATAAATCGGGCTCCATCTTTAACTCTTCAAAACTAAACACATGATATGGACCCAGGATATGTTTTATGAATTGAGAGACATGAAATATGTAGTGAATTGACATCAAATATGAAGGTAAACCTAAACAGTATCACAATTTTCTAATACACTCAGTGATTTAAAATTTTCTAACATATCTCCATTTTAGTATTCCCTACATTCCAAAACAATGATTACCGAAGTGAGGGGAAACTTTTTAGAACAACTGATCACGCACTAGAAACTCAAGATCATGATTCCTCTAAGCAGAAAAATATTTTTCATGACTCTTAGAGGTCATTAATTTCTTCTTGATCAACTTGATTTTTTAAGATGCATGTTGCACAAGTGTAAGTTCCAAAAGCGACTACCTACCTACCTCAGACAACATAATGGGGAACGTCATGGACAACTATAAAATGCCTCAAATAGAGCCATTATAATTGATTATTGGTAACTATTTTTATAATGGAATTTGTCCAATACCAAATGGTTATCCATGATCCTATGAAATCTAAAAAAAATGCACAAAGCATGTCCTCCAGAATTTGGTTACCTGTTTCTTCTGACCATCCATTTGGTGATGGTATTTCTTATTCTTCATTATATGTGACAAAATTTCCTTTGAAGGAATTCCAAAAACAAAGTGGTAAATCAGCTGTCTATTTAATAACCAATTGTTGATGGCACACTATGAAGTCAAATGACTTCGAGAAAATACAGTCTGGCCCACTCATCCACCATCATTGAATCTTTTATTTGAAAGAAGTGGGATGATTTGGACAAATGGTAAATAACTAACCAAATTTTATTCCTTACACAAGGTGGATGAGGTAAACAGACAATGAAGTCTTTGGAGAGCTTATCCCACTTCCTAGTAGGAATGGGTAACATTTGAGGAAACCAAGAGGGCCTCTCATGCTCTGCTTTTACCTGCCGATATGTATAGCATCTCAATACATTATCAGTTATGTCTCACCTCTTACCTGGCCACTATAAATGTTGATTAACATCATAATAAAACTTTTTAGCTTTAGGATGAATTAACCACTTAGATTGGGGGCTATCATGCATCACCATCTTACATAGAGACAAAAAACCCAGAACATTCCCTTTAAAAAAGAAGGATCCTTCAGGATACAATGTCCAATAAAAAGATGTCTTCCCACCATGAAGGAACAACATGGACAACTAGCATAAAACATTAACAAGTTTCTCTCACTAAATCAACTCCAAGAAAGAAGAAGTCAACTGAATGCTTTCCATTAATGCAACACCACTATGCTCCTTGGCCACTTAGTGTATCTGGGAAGAGATCCTCAACAAGGTCCATTCATCCCCAAACTTCTTCAAAGACTACACTGGCACATTTCTTTTCAATGTATCATCCAACACATTACCCTTCCATAGGGTATCAATGATGGAAAATTTGAACCATCGAAAAATAAGATCCAACAACACTACCTCATGTCAAAATCGTATCGGGAGAAGATGTAAGCTCAGAATTTATGTTCAAAATATACAAAAAATTTCTCCCCACAATGGTAATGGCATCATGTCTTACGGTATGAAACACCACTAATAACTCCATGTCAATGGTGGGGTAATTCATTTCATGTGGTCATAGTTAGAGATAATTATAAGACACTACATGATCATATTTCATGAGAATGCACGTGAGAACCATGCCATAAGAATCACAATAAATCACATATCCCTTCTTATACTCTAGTAAGATCAATACAAGTCTGGTTGTTAACCGACACATCAAATTCTCAATGGATTCCTATAACTCTGGGATCCATTCAAAATTCACCCATTTTTAGGTCATTGTGGTCCTAGAGGAAGAAATCCATGGGAAATCCCAATCAAATCACATGTAACAACATAATAGGCCTAAAAAACCCTTGATCTTGAAAACAATATTCAGTTTTTCACGAAAACATAACTTCACTAAAATTTCAAGATCCACTGAAATCCCTTTATCGAAAATCACATGGTCCTGAAACATACTATTCTTAATAGAGAAGGTGCACATTGAATGATTTTATAAAGCTGATGATCCCACAAATCACTCAACACGATCCATAAATAATGGTAATGCACTTCCTTATAACTGAAGAAAACTAAGATTTCATCGATGAATACCTCTACAAATTAGTCAAGATACTAGGGAAACACCCTGTTTATGAGCTCTATAAAAACCACTATAGAATTTGTAAATCTAAAAGGCATGACCAAATACCCAATGTCATCATAACTACTTCAGAAACACATCTTCGGTATATACACATCTATCACGTTAAAATAATGTTAACCTAAAAACAAGTCTATATTGGATTACCACTTTCCCCCCATCAGGTGGTTAAACAATTAACCAATTCTAGGAAAAGGGAATTTATTGCTAATGGTAAGCTTATTCAGGTTCCCGTAATCAATGCACAACAGGAGAGATCCTCTAGCCTTCTTCAAAAAAATAACAAGAAAGGCCCAAGGAGAGATGCCCGGGCAAATGAACCCTTTTTATTCCATGACACACAACTCTATCATTAATTCCCTCAACATAGTGGGGCCTATATGATAAGAGGGAATAGATATGGGTTTTGGGCTCAGTACCAATTCAATTGAAAACACCACATCGGGCTCTAGCGGTAAGGCCAAAAAATCATCTGGAAATACCTATAGGAACTTATCCAATACAAGATGTAATCCATCCTCAAGAGAACCCCCACCTTCCTCTAACACGAGATATGATAAAAAAATAAAATATCTTCTAACTCTAGGAGTGGAGACCTCGCATGACCCAACTCAGGATCCCATCCCTATGATATACCAAGGGTCCCTCATCATGTGCCATGAAACTCAACCATAACCTATAGCAATAGATATGTGCAGGAAAGACAACTATCCAATCTATGCAATGGATTAATTCAAAAAGACTTATATTTATGACTAGGAAGTACCACATGATATCATCCCCAGACATTGAGAGAGAACATGATTGGAATCTGAGACATTTATTCTTCTTCTTATTACCCAAGGGTGATACAGATCCCATTGTAATTGAAATCAGATCAATTACTATGTTCAGTGGATTTAATAGATGGGTAGACATAAATGAAACAAATACACTAGTATCAAATATAATAGATTCTATAGAAGATGTAAGTAGGAT
The DNA here is from genome assembly GCA_963277665.1 of Viscum album. Taxonomy (NCBI): domain Eukaryota; kingdom Viridiplantae; phylum Streptophyta; class Magnoliopsida; order Santalales; family Viscaceae; genus Viscum; species Viscum album. The sequence goes on along the minus strand of OY728152.1, from coordinate 1,902,218,014 downwards.
AGCACCTCAAATTGTCGAAGGTCTTGCATCTGATCCTGTTGGTGCCAAATACAAAGCATTCTGATGTCTGGTCCCTTGATGACAACAATTTCTCACCTGTGGATTTTACCTGATAAGGCTATGCCTAGATGATCGTCTGGTCCGGACTCCATGTCCACAAAACCAAGATCCCACTATCTTGGTCATCTCTGACTGAGCTCACTCTCCCTTATAAGCCACATACCTTTCCCAACTCTAATACGTGCATACCACCATGTGAAATATCTACATGTTCTCTATAACTCCACATCAGTGAAAATTCCTAATAGGATATGTACATGTAGGTATGACTTACTGAACCATTCCACACTGATGGAAACAAATAGATCCTACACAAAAATCCATAGTTGATGTCTTCCAGGAAGGATACCCTGAACTACCACTTCCTTCTTCCCATTCTCATCTCGCTTCCTCTTCTTCTCAGATGAACTATCATAGCCCAATTTTTGCATATCCCTACCATTTAGGTCAATCTATACCATAAATGGTTGACAAACTACCTTAGCATAGGTATTAATATTGAAGAGGAAAACATAAAAACTGATCTCAAGACATAAACCCATTTTAAACTTCTGAGCCTTCATCTTTTCATTGTATAATATTTCTAGCAAATATCACACTTGCTTGGAAAGGATGTTGGCACAACCCATCAGTGATTGGTCCCCCAAAACAAGATCCATAAAATCCAAGATATAGTATATGCCACGATCTCAAGATAGTAATGTTCATTAAAGACATCCTTGAAGTCCTTCAATTTCATTTTCTCATGCTTCCTAATTTTAAGCACATTGTCCCACCACCATCGAATGGGACCCTATACCATAAATAATGTGAATTGTACTTTGACTTTATTAGGAGTATCTTGAATGTCAAACATGCATTCAATTTTTTCAAGACAGTCCTATAATTTTTAATCCACCATTCTACCTCAAAATGAAGGGGATTTTTTCTTGACAAACTCCTAGTATTTTTCCTTCCAAGGACTAGATTCATCTTCATTAACTGTTGTAGGGGTATGATCCGGAGATGCTCCCATTCCAAGTCCCTGAATAGCTTTGATGATTGTATTCTCCATCCTCTAATCAAGCGGTGAGGGATAAATCTATCTCAATTCATCAGTTGGGTGAAATGGAGATCTCTGAGGAGGCTTGTTACTACAAAGATCAATAATAACAGGATAAATACTTAGTATAATAGGTTTGAAAATTGTTATAAATAACTTCAAATGTAAATAAATCAAACATGGAATGAAACAAAATGACAAAAACCACTCCACCTCCAACCATTTTCCATGTGCAGTCTCCAGCCTGCACATCCCACCTGGAAGAGAAGTCAAACAAAGATCCTAACATCCCATGGAGAATTGAGGACATTCAAGAGGTGTTTTTTCTAGGCACTATATATATAATTAGAACATTGAGTCCCAATAGTCCTAGTTCATGTCTAACGGGACTCATCCCAAATAAAATGGGCCATAGAAATGAATGTGTCTCTTATACCATTTTATTATGAACCAGGCCACTTCTTCATCTAAACTAGTTACCGACCCAGTCTGTGGTAAGGCTTGAAGGACGTTCCCTATCACCATGGGTGGGAAAAAGTGCTAGAGTATCATTAATAATGATTTGGAATGATCTACCTAAATTTAATGAGCATAAAACAACCAACAATAACTAATAAACCAAATATGAAAATTTCAAACCAAACAAGCCTTAATATTATTTCACAATTTAGTTTCATAGTTTAATCAAAATATAATAATGGTTAATGTGAAAATGGAACCACAAGACTAACTAAGAAAATACCACAGGGAAAGGGGAATCACCCCTCAGATATTTCTACAATATCACACCACAAATGATAGCAGAAAACCCAAATAACCATCTCCATAAGATTTAACATTACATATGTCCAACATTACCAATTATAATTGCACACAAATGTGTAAGTTGGGTGTTAGATAATGACAATTAGGATTGCACCTAAGAAAATATTCCATGATATAAACACAATAAAAAATATAGCATTGCATTTTTGAGAAAAAAGAAATGCTATAACAAATTTTAAGGAAAAGTAATTTTAATGACAAATTTTTTTTATGAATTAAACCTAATAGAAGAAACAAATTTAAAGAAATAACACTTGTTGTAAAAATTTCTAACTAAACTTACCATATTCTTAATTTATGTATGATAATACCAAATAGAACAAGTCATAGGAAAAACTCCTAGGTACGAGTAAATAATTGTACACTCGGTACACCGTATATCGTTGAAATGTAGTGTAGAAATCAGGAACAACATAATTCTCATGAATGAACCAATATTAGGGGACACCCTAATGTCCTCAAGGTCTCAAATAAATCATTGTTATTTTGTTAGTGGTATAATTTTTATCCCCACTAACTGAAACCTGTTTGTAGCTGATTCCAAATCAATAGCATACTAGTCGTAGTTCACCATCATAAATACCTGGGCATCACTTTTTGTGCCCAATCAAGTACCACATGTCACATAACACTGCGTTCACATCAATTTTCCATTTAGAAAATCATATTCACACTAATATAGATTTCAAAAATGATTCACATCTTCTATATATTATATTAATCTATTAAGAATACATATTAAAAATTCCAAGATATATCACATGGATTTACAAACATAAATCATATAAAAATACTCTTTTATGATCAAACACTCACAAATAACACATCAAAACACAATTAATTTCCCTTTAATAAATTAAATAATAAATTGAACAATTCATAATGCTCTATAAAAAAACACATTATGTGTTTTAATTAAAAGTATCCCTTTTTCATATAAAAATGCTACATAAAAATAGAATGCATATTAAAAACCTTTAAAAACAAATTTCCCACCACATTAATTAATCAAGTACCATACTAAATTAATTAAAAAAGTAAAATAATTCACTAAATAATTTATATACACGAAACCACCTACCTTTTGTATTAAAATACCTAAAAATTAGTGTAACACTTTAACCACACCAGAAGAATGCTAAATTGAACCCCAATTCAACAAATCAAACCAATAAAATCATATCAGATAGTAAACAAAATCGATTCCTAGTGCAGATAATATGAAACACTAAGGAAAGAGGGACGAAAGGCTTACTGAAGTAGATCATGTGGAGAGGAGGTCGTTGGAGGGGATCCACTTACTAAAGGGGGTCTCATAATCTCGCGCTGGTAGGGAATGGCTATGTCGGAGAAGGTTTAGCTGGAAGGGGTCTCACCAATAGGGGTATAGCAGAGAGGTGGATCACTATGATGGTGACATGATCAGAGTAGGGAGGTGCGAGGGATGCATGAGTGAATTTTTATAATAACCCATACTTTACATACATTTTTATTACTTCATAATTGAAGCATACTTATTACAACATATAACAAAACCACAATAGGACCGTATAGGTATAGTGTCTTTTGAATCTGGGAAATATAAACAACTGGTCCATAAAGCATTTACATTGTCTCCCATTTATTTCATCATATCTAGAATCCCTTTTTGTCTTATCCTACTTAGTACCCTTCTTCCTGACCTGGGGAAAAGAAAACCTACAAAAGGGTTAGATCAAATGCTTAGTAATAGTAAACAAAAGCAATATCAATCACATCATATTCATAAGAACATAACATTCTGGAAATCTTAACCAATAAAAGAGATCATAATTTCATAACATGGGATAGATAATAGTTGTGAAATGTAATCATAACTTGAATCTTTGTGTCATACACACATAATCAGAAAGAATCATATCTTAGTAGTCAAGACTCATTTCCAAGAATATCTTAGCAGAAAAAGTCCATTACTAAACTGAGTTCAATCGTCGTTTCAGTCCTATATCACTGAACTGGTTTAACATTCCATTCTAGACAGGTCTATAAAATGAGATATAAATCTTTACGCAATGCATTGGAGGGAGATATAGGTCCCACCCATCTCATAATTATACCTTTCTTATGTGTGCCACAAGATCATAAATCATACATCATAGCATAACCCATGTAATAAAAATGGGATTCTTAAACATCATGCCATCATTACATAATTCATATAAGATAAAAGGACATCATAAAAATAATTCCATCATTATATAAACAAATAATTGTAAAAATAGGGATAGAAACAGGAACCCATATTACCTTAGATGGAAAACAATTTTGATAAAACAATTGAACTCCATTCTTGAGGAAAATATCCTTTCTACTTCAAATTTTTTTTTTCCATTCTTAAATTGTTATAAAATTTTAAACTAAAATAAGTTATTTAAAAATAAACCTGAAAACTTGTAAAGGAAACTTCATTGATATAATGTTTTATGAATCCATTAATGCCGTATAAGTTAAAAAACATTCTTCTCGTCTTTGGCCGGAAAAGTCAAAAAGTACCTCGTACTAAAAATGTCAAAAGATTACTTTCATATATTTTACTAAAAACTCACCTAAGGGAAAGAATGGATTTAAAAAATTGTATGAGGACATAAATAATATTAAATATTGAGTAAAAATGGATTTGGATGATAAATATTCCCCAGTAAATTCTGAAGTATAAACAATCTCAGATAAAAATTAGATTGCAAGATTTTCCCTTACCTTAGGTCTGATTTGCTTTATACATGTCCAAACCTCTTATATAATGATTTAAATAATGTTATTGACTTATTCAAGAATCTTAATCATTTTTATGATATCATATATGGTCATATTCCTAGCTTCTTATTAGTAATATTTCATTGTTACTTGTCATTCAGGTGTTTATTGGTTTTTATTCTTATGCATGTTTTGCAAATTAATTTCTTATTATTCTTTCTAGGTTATAGATACCTCATTTAAAGAATTATATTAATGAAATATATATCATATTTATTCATTCAATTAATTTATATAATCATTATTCAATGAATATCAGGTAGAACGAGTCGCATCACATCGTGGATAAGGTAGGCCGTATGTACGCACAAACGGTGATATCGATCCCATGATCGAGGAATTGTATTGAAGTGTATGTATACTATTTCAGAATCAATAACACTTTTCAAAAATCATATATAGTTATTATTTACACCATTATACCCATCCAAGTAAGGTGGTGGTGGAAAACAGATTATACCACAGCGTGGAGATGGTATTCTGTACGTACGCACGCGCGGTGATTTCATTTTCTGTAGGATGGATAGAAGGTGAAATAGGATTGTGTCATATTTATAATAACATATCAGTATATGAGTGATACTGATGTTATTAATTCATAATTAAACAACAAAATAAGAGGAAGTAGAAGAAGAAATAAATTTGAAACAATCGGTAACAGATATTACCACTTTATTGAAGCACCACTTCTTAACCTCCACTTAGGGCACTAAAGATGGTCTTTGAAGAAGGCCAGGACCTCTAGGATGTTTCAAGGGAAGTGTAGAAGAGAAATGGTCAGGGGTTTTCTGTGCTTGAAGGCTCAATGAGGTGAGAGGAGGAGAGGGAGGAGGTGGCCTTTTATAAGGGAGGAGAGGGGCACCTTTGAAAAAATTAAAAATATTATTTTATAATAAAGTAATATTCGGTTTTTAATACCTCCAAGTTTATTTAATTCGAAGATAAGGTGGGTGTGGGTCTAAATACACTAATACAATAGATTTTAGACATGTTAAGGTTACTATTTTATCCTTATCATTTTGATTTAACTCTATGTTAAATAATATAACTTTTACCATGTCTTTTGTGTTCTTACACTATACGTTTAATAAACATACTATAACAAGAATAACGAACACCAAGTTGTTTATTATTAATATATATATCCTTATATAAGTCATTTTTCTGATCCTTATATTTTTAAGAATAAAATAACAATTAATAATATAATATTTTCTTTAATAACTATTTTATGTCAATTTTGACAATATTTGGTAATTGATTATTGTGAAAATCAAAACATCATGATTAGTTCTAAAAAAGTTAATTAAATCAATACTAATATGTCATATTAACCTATAAAATTAGTTTAATTCATAAAAAGTCTAAAATTACATTTATTTGGGTATTTATAATATCAATTATGTTAATATTTCCTTAATAAGGTAATTACTGCATCATCATTGTGTCATAAATAAATTAAATTATCTAATGTCTAAAAATTATAAATAAAATAAAATTATTTAGGAAATATTTTTAGATATCTAATGAATATTTATATTATAATTTATCTAATTTATATCCCTATATTAAAAAATTGTTAGTTATTAATATTTGATTATAAATATTTTAACTATTCATTAAATAAAATAATATTAAACGTCCTAATCTAATACATGTGGACGTAAAAGGTAATATTTTATTCCTAACATTGTTTTTGGTCGAATTAAACTTATCCAATAGAATTTGGACATGTGTTAGGGTAATAATAATATAATTTTTACCCTTAATTAACCAATTTACTTTTAACTTGGGAAAAAAGTAAAAAGATACTATTCCCCAAAAATTATTGTTATCTTATTGAACCACATTTTACTACTTTATACTAACTAGGTCTCTCGGATTTTCGAGTTTCCACTCCCAAAAGCGGTAAAATTAGTTTTTATGTAAATTTGCAATTTCTCAAAGGAGGTGGGTAAAAGACGACGAAAAGTTCAATAAACTTTTTATATATCTAAAATTATTATAAATTTACTCCAATGAATTACATTAAAATTATAGAGGTATTATGTATCAATTTTTTCCTAAAATAAATTTAAATAAAATTAATAATTATTTAAATACAAAGTCAGTTTTTAAATAGTAACCCAGTGTTTTCACTATTCATCAAAAATAGAAAGTTTCAAAAAAATACCAAAATTTCACCCTAGGATAATTTCGATATTCCGAATCCATAAATGAAGTCCATTTTGAAAGATAAAATTTCTAAAATTTCAAAATGTGGGTATTACTATTCATAACAGCTAGTTTTAATAATATTTTAATAGCATATCGTTGTTTAAAGAAACTCAGTATTGCGTACAATGTAAGCTATTGAGGAAGGTCGTGATTGCATGTAAAGAAAGCCAATCTAGTGTTTTGTGTAGTTAACAATTCCTTTGATGATGTATATAACATAAAAACAAAATATTTCTCATAAAAATATCAAGTGTTACATTCTACCCCCATTAAAATCAATTTTTCACTTGAAATTCGTCACATTGTAACAAACAGATGCAGATTACTCTCCCTCATCATAACCTCAATCTCCCATGTAGCTTCTTCAAATTGGTGGTTATACCATAAAACTTTCACCATGCGAGTGTTCTTGTTCCATAGGAATTTGTTTCTAAGATCTAGAATCTCTATCGGCTATTCATCATAAGAAAGATCCTGCACCAGTGGTATACTTCTGAGCTGAGAACATGTGAAGGATCAGGTATGTACTTTCTTAGGAGTGATACATGGAACACATCACGAACTTGAGAGAGATTCAGTGGAAGTTCCAATTGGTACGCTACCTTCCCAACATGATCCAGTATTTCAAAAGGACCAATATACCAAGGGCTCAGCTTGCCCTTCTTTCCAATTCTCATTACTCTCTTCCAAGGAGATTTTCGTAAGAAAACTTTGTCACCCACTTCAAACTCGAGGTCTTTTCTTCTGTTATCAGAATAAATTTTTTGTCTACTCTGAGCTGCTCTTATGTGTTTTTGAATAGATTTGACCTTTTCGTCCATCTCATCAACAAGATCAGATCCTAATAGCTTTCATTCCCCAACTTCATCCCCGCAAGTTGGAGTTCTGCATTTCTTTCCATAGAGACCATCATAAGGAGCCATATGAATACTGGAGTGAAAGCTATAATTATAAGAAATTTTCACCAAAGGTAGGTGTTAATCCCAACCACCATTTAAATCCATACAACAATCTCTTAACATATATTATAGAGATTGAATTATTCTCTCAGACTGATCGTCTGTCTGAGGATGATAAGTAGTGCGAAAACTAAAATTTGTATCCAGAGTATACTGAATACTTTACAAAAATTTTGAGGTAATCCTTGGATCCTAATCAGATATAATGGAAAGTGGTACTCCATGAAACCTTATCACATCCTTTATATATATCCTGGCAAGCAGATCAAGAGAGAAATCCTCTCTAATTGTAATGAAGTGTGCCAAATTTGTAATACGATCAACTATGACCATGATAGCAATATTGACTTTAGATGTTTTAGGAAGTCTGGTGACAAAGTACATAGTGAGTTTTCCCATTTCCATTTGGGTATGGGTAATGGTTGTAACATCCCCTTAGAATTTTGTCTCACAGCTCTAACTTGCTGAAAAACCCAGCATCGAGAGACATATTCAACAACATCTCTTTTCATGCCATCCCACCAGAAGTACTCTTTCAGGTCTCTATACATCATCAAGCTTCCAGGATGAATAGAGAATGAAGAACTATGAGCCTCATCCAGTAGCTCCTTCTTTATTTCTTGGATGGGAGGAACAAAAACCCAATTCATGAATCTTATTATCCAATCATAATCATGGTTGAATTCAGGAACATTTCTAACCATCTTCTGTAACTCTACATCTTATTTATGTGCCTCTTTAATCTTCACATGTATAGATGGTTGAACATTAATTTGAGAAAGTTAATATTTCCCCCTTCCATTATAATTCCATGATCCATCCTTTGTAAATCCATAAATATTGGATCTTTTGTGATCCTCATCGTGGATAAGCTAGCATTGTCTTGTCGACTTAATGCATCTGCCACCTTGTTTTCTTTCCCTGGGTGATAATGAATTTAGCAGTCGTAATCCTTAATCAATTCCATCCGTCTTCTTTGGCCCATATTTAGCTCCTTTTCTGTGAAAATATACTTTAAACTTTTATGATCTGTATAAATATCACACCATTCACCATAAAGATAATGCCTCCATATTTTTAATGAAAATATTACCACAGCTAACTCTATATCATGAGTTGGGTAATTATTCTCATGGATTTTATACATTCGTGAGGCATAAGCTATCACCATATCATTTTGCATGATAATACACCCCAATCACTTCTTGGATGCATCATTGTAGATCACAAACCTTTATCTACTACAAGGCAGTGTGAGCACAGGTGTACTGGATAATCTTCTTTTTAACTCCTTGAAATTCTCTTCACATTCCTCTGTCCAAACAAACTTAACTCCTTTCCGAGTCAATTTGGTGAGTGGATTAGATAATTGTTAAAAATCTTTCACAAAACATCGATAATATCATGCCAAACCAAGAAACATTCAGATCTATGTTACTTTTGTTGGTCTCGACCATCTTTTGATAACATCTGTTTTTCCTAGATCCATATTTATCCCCTCTTTTGAGATTATGTGACCCAAAAATGAATCTTTTTGAAGCCAAAATTCACACATGGTAAATTTGGAATAAAGCTTATCCTTTTTCAGGGTCTTTAATAAAAATATCAAGTGATATTGATGTTCTACCTTGCCCTTTGAATATACAAGAACATCATCTATAATGACTACTACAAAGTGATCAATATTGTCTCTAACGACTCTATTTATCAGATCCATGAAGATAGCAGGGGAATTATTAACACCAAATGGCTTCACTATAAATTCATTGTGTCCATACCTTGTACGGAAAGTCATCATTGGTGTATCCTCCCATTTGACCATTAGTTGATGATTCCCTGAACGAAGATAAATCTTGGAAAAGTATTGAGCTCCACGTAGTTAGTCAAATAATTCATCAATGTGTGAGATAGGATATTTGTCCTTCATAGTGATCTTGTTATGTTCTCGATAATCAATGTAGAGTCTCATTGATCCATCTTGATTCTTAACAAAAAGAGCAGGTTCTTTCCAAGGTGATGCACTAGGGCATATGAATCCCGTATCAAGATTCTCTTGGAGTTGCTTCTTCAATTACTGCAACCCAATTGGGGCCATTCTATAAAGTGTCTTTGAAATAGGAAAAGCACCCGGTACGAGATCTATTGAAAACTGAACATCACGATTTGGTGGTAGACCTAGAAATTCCTCTAGAAAGACATCATCAAACTCCCATACAATGGGAATATTCTTAATCGTGAGTTTCTCTCCAACCATTTGAGATAAATAACCTTCATTTAGTGTAATCAATACCCATAAGATGGAATGAATTTCCACTGGAAGGTTATGTTCATCCTTGCATCGATAGATGATCATAGATTGATCTTGAATATGAAATGTGACTTCCCTTCTTTGGAAATTGATACGAGGTCCATATAATGAAAGCCAATACATGTAAATAATCACATCAAATCCCAATATAGGAAGAATCACAATATTTGCAGGAATCAGTTTCCCACAAACTTCAATTGGAGAATAATTATAAACTTTTGATGTGACTGTTGTGCCATTTGGGGTTGTCACAGCTAACTCAACATCTAATTGTTGAGCTAGTAGGGCAATACCCATAAAAAATTCTTTAGAAATAAATGAGTGGCTGGATCCAGAATCAAATGAAACAATTGCTACTTTAGAGTAGATGGTAAGTTTACCTTTAACCACTTTGTTATCATACTCCACATCGCTAATATAAATTTCATGTGACATTCCATTCTCTTTAGCCTTAAGAGTTTGTTGACATCGATCATCATCAACAACACTTGGATTAGGGAATTGATTTGAATAATGCCCAATTTCGTTGAACATGTAACATTGAAGTGTATGAGGTGCACTCTATGTGGCCTTTTTATTGTTTTCATCAATAGACATCTTCTTCCCATCATTACGACATTCAAATGCTCGATGATATTCTTTTCCACATTTGAAACATTTACTTGTCACCTTAATAAAATTCCCTCCATGTTTCTTTCCATAAATTTCCCATAAGGGAAATCACATCTTCTTTTTAGTCTGCTCTTTAGATTTTCCATTGAATTCCATTTTCGTCTTCTTATCAAATGCATATGACTGATGGGTTACTCCAATCTCCATCTCAACCTTTAGAGCACATCGAACAATTTCCTCGTATCTATTGATGTTCCTTATGGCTAATGCCCATTGAAGACATGGTTTTAAGACACTAAAGAATCGATAGATCTTATTCTCAAGTTGGATAATAATTCTAGAAGCATATCCTGAAAGTCATGTAATATTTTCTTTGTAGGTACCAACAGATTCATCATCCTTTTGCTTCAGTTCAAGGAACTCCTTCTCCATCTTTGTTTGAAGAATACGAGTGAATTACTTATTGAAAAATAAGTTCTTGAACTCGTCACATTCTATGGACTCAATTTCATCCCTTTGCCTCATATTCTTGATATGATTCCACCATTGATCAGCTTCACCTTCCGAACAATATACTGCCAAGATGACTTTATCATGTTCAGAACATTTATGAAATGAAAATATCTATTTATTTTCAGAAACTAATGGATCAGTAGACCTGTTGAATGAGGGTGGATGCTACCTCGTGAAGGATTCAAGAGCATGTTGTTATTTCATTTGCTCGTTTGGAAGTCCTACATGATTCATAGCTTGAGAAATTTTTGTAAGCATGGCTAAATTATTATTAATTCCATCTCCCATAATGTTTGGTTGCTCAGGGGGAAAATCATTGCATTTCCCCTCGCATTCTGCATTAACAAAATTCCGTTAGGTTCTAGAAATTGACTAAAACCAAGAAGAATAGTGTGAGCAACACTAATTATAATAGGAAAACCACGCAATCAAGAATAGAAGTACACACATTAGGTTTTATCATAGGTTGTTCATGGAAATTTCTAAAATAATATGATTGTGTTCTATTCTTAGATATATCCTTAGGGTTATTACTAAGGCTTTCACATCAACGTTTCCAAAGGTTGACTATACCTTTCCTCTGATACCAACTATGAAGACCCATACTTTACAAACATTTTTATTAATTCATAATTGAATAATACTTATTACAACATATAACAAAACCACAATAGGATCGTATAGGTATTGTGTATTTAGAAACATGGAATCATAAACAACTGGTTCATAAAGCATCTACATTGTCTAACATTTATTTCATCATATCTAGAATCCCTTTTTGTCTTATCCTACTAAATACCCTTCTTCCTGACATAGGGAAAATAAAACATACAAAATGGTGAGGTCAAATGCTCAGTAAGGGTAAAAAATAGAAATAACAATCACATCATATTCATAAGAACATAACATTCTGGAAATCTTAACATGCAAAAGAGATCATAATTTCATAACATGGGATAAATCATAGTAGTTAAATGTAATCATAACATGAAACATTTGGGAATATGCACATAATCATAGAGAATCATTTCTTAGTAGTCAAGACTCTTTTACAAGAATATTTTAGTGGACAAAGTCTATTTCTAAACTAAGATCAATCCTCGTTTCAGTCCTCTATCACTGATCCGGTTTAACATTCTGTTCCAGCCATGTCTATCTCATGAGATATAAATCATTACCCAATGCATTGGAGGGAGATATAGGTCCCACCAATTTCATAATTATACCATTCTTATGTGTGCCACAAGATCATAAATCATACATCATAGCATAACCCATGTAATAAAAATGGGATTCTTAAACATCATGCAGTCATATAATAATATATATAATATAAGAGGACATCATAAAAATAATTCCATCATAATATAAACAAATCAATGTAAACATAGTGATAGAAACTGGACCCCATATTATCTTAGATGGAAAATAATTTTGATAAAACAATTTAACACCATTCTTGAGGAAAATATCCTTTATACTTCAGAAACATTTTTCCTTTCTTAAAATTTCATAAAATTTTAAACTAAAAGAAGTTGATTAAAAATAAACTTGAAAACTTGGAAATGAATCTACATGTAAATAACGTTCTATGAAGCCATTCCTGTCGTATAATTTAAAAAACAGTTTTCTCTTACTTTGGCCGGAAAAGTCCAAACGTACCTCGTACTAAAAATGACAAAATATTCCTTTCATATCATTTACTAAAAACTCACTGAAGGGTAAAATTGGATTTAAAAAATTTCATGAGGATATAAATAATATTAAATATTGAGGAAAAATGGATGTGGATGATAAATATTCCCCAGTAAATTCTGAAGTATAAACAATCTCAGATAATAATGAGATTGCATGATTTTCTCGTACCTTAGGTATGATTTGCTTCATATGTGTCTTAACCTCCTGTATAATGATTTAAATAATGTTATTGAATTATTCCAGAATTTTATGCATTGTTATGATATATTATGTTGTCATATTATTAGCTTCATATTAGTAATATTTCATTGTTACTTGTTATTCTGGTGGTTAATTTCTTTTTGTTCTTATGCTTCTTTTGTCGAATAAATTCTTATTCTTCTTTTCAGGATATAGATACCTCACTTCCAGAATGGTATTATTATAATATATATCAAATTTATTCATTCAATTCATTTATATAATCATTATGAAATGAAGATCATGTAGAACGAGTTGCATCACATCGCGGAGACGGTAGGTCGTACATACGCATGAGCGATGATATCGTTCCCATGATCGTGGAATTGTATTGAAATGTATGTATACTATTTAAGAATCAATATCACATTACAAATAATCATATATAGTTATTCTTTAAACCATTATAGCCATCCAAGTGAGGTGGTGATGGAAAACAGATTACACCATGGCGTGGAGACGGTATTCCATACGTACGCACACGCGGTGATTTTGTTTTCCATAGGATGGATAAAAGGTGAAATAGGGTCGTTTTATATTTATAACAACATATAATTATATGAGTGATACTTATGTTATTACTTAATAATGAAATAACTGAATAAGAGGAAGTAGAAGAAGAAAAAAATTGAAACAACCAGTAATGGACATTACCTCTTCTTTGAAGCGCCTCTTCTTAACCTCTACTCATGGAACAAAAGATGGTCTTTGAAGAATACTGGGACCTCTAGAATGTTTCTAGGGAAGTATAGAAGAGAAATTGGCAGGGGATGGCCGAGAATGATGTCTCAATTTGGTGTGAGGAGGAGAGGGAGGTGGTGCCCTTTTATAAGGGAGGAGAGGGACACCTTTGGAAAACAATATTATTTTATAATAAAGTCATATTCGGTATTTAATAGCTCCAAATTGATTTATTTTGAAGATAAGGTGGTTATGGGTCGAAATACTTTCAAAAAATGATTTTATACAAGTTTAGGTAACTGTTTTAACCTTATCATTTAGATTTAACTCTAAGTTAAATAATATAACTTTTACCGTGTCTTCTTGTTTTTTACACTATTTGGTTAATAAACTTACTATAACAAGCCGGAAAATCCCCAAGTTGTTTATTGTTAATATATATAACCTTATCTATGTCATTTGGCCGAAACATAGATTTTTAAGAATAATATAACAATTAATAATATAATATTTGTTTTAAAATCAATTTTATGTCAATTTTGACACTATTGGTAATTGATTTTTCTGAAAATCATAACAGAATTATTAGTTCGAAAAAGGTTAATTTAACCAATAATAATATGTCATATTAACCTATAAAATTAGTTTAATTCATAAAAAGTCTAAAATTAAATTTATTTGGGTATTTATTATATCAATTATGTTAATATTTCTTTAATAAGGTAATTAATTCATCATCATTGTGTCATAAATAAAGTAAATTAGCTAATGTCTAAAATTTATTCATAAAATACCATTATGTAGGAAATATTTTTATCTTTCTAATTAATATTTATAGTCTAATTTATCTTATTTATAATCCTATATTATAAATGATTTAGTTATTAAACTTTGATTTTAACTGTTTTAACTCTTCTTTAAATAAAATAATATTAAATGTCCTAATCTAATCTGAGTGGACCTAAAGGGTAATATTTTATTCATTAGGTTTTTTTGGAAGAATTAAACTTATCCAATAGAATTATGACAGGTGTTAGGGTAATAATAATATCATTTTTACCCTTCATTACCCTATTTACTTTTAACCATGGTAAAAAAAGTAAATAGTTATTATTCTACAGTCTCTTATGTTTAGACACATTTCAACCTCACTTTTATATTTTTTATATTGTACATTTATTTATCTAATTTATATGGAGGTCATTTTCTGAAATATTGTTTTTCAATTATTCAATAACATAATCTAAACAAAATGGAAACCGATCAGAAATTCAACAATTTATCTATTGCCTTCATTTAAAGAAATCCATGGTGATCCCCATATTATAATTGGGGGAATTATAAATTTATTTTTATTTATTGAACCTAGATTTTGTTTTGCACCATGTTGGTCATAGAAGCTTTTAGGATATTGAATAACATTTTGTTTCATAGGTATTGTATTTTTTTTCAAAACATTTTATAAAGAAAAAAAATCACATCACCTTGTATTTTGAGAAAATAATTCTTATCATTGTATTCAATAAATAATACTCACAATTCATGAAAAGTTCCAACATATTGGTGAGAATCTAGCTTGAATAAAAGCTTCATCAAATTTGAAATGAATACAAGATGATTTCACTGACCATAATGGGGACGAATCAGAGTCTATATAACTATGGTTAGAATGTCACAATGATTTTTTGTAATTGGAGTTTTTATAAATCATATGTTATAGGTAAAGCTTGTGATTCATTATTTTTGAATGAAAGGGGAGAAAAATATTCATGCCAATCATATCTAGTCTGATGGTAATCATTTCTATTGTATTCAGGATTAGAAGGAAAGAATGTTGTTGATAAAAGAAAAGAAAGTGAGAATACATTACCTGGTATGTCGAACATTGCCAAAGATGATATTCAACATATTCAATGTCTTGAAGGAATTTAGGATACATGATGAAAGATATAATAATACAATGTTGGGGATGGTAAAGATTTCAGGTCTCAATAAAATCATAATTAGTTCATCAGATTCAAATTTTTTTTGAAGGATATGAAGGTTTGTGTTAGATGTTAGAATCCAAAGGTGTTAGTTTTTTGTCAGAGAAAAAAACCAAATGATACAAATCATCTAATAATTACTTTTATGGACTTCATAAATAGAATATAAAACTAATTGGATTTTTTAATTTTTCTTGATATCATAGTCAAAAATAAAAGAATGCACTAATAATGGTTCATCATATTCCATATGTCAACATATTCCTCAGAGGCAGAATTGTTTCAAACCAACAAAGAGGAAAAGAAGATTTGTATTTCTAGTGGGTAAAGAGATTTCAAATTAAAGAAGATTAAGTTCCCATTAGATCATGCAGGTACACATAGATGAGGGTGAATAAGTGTACACAAATTTTTAACAATTTTACATTCATTTCATTAGCTTATTTTTTAAATAAAACCTCAATAGATGTTATTATTAATGGATCATTCCTATTAAAAAGAAAAATTATACAACATGAAATAAAAATTGTACATAAGTCACAAAACATGTTATTTTTAAAGGGTTTTCCCCAATGTTGGTGACATTGTCCATGATGTGATTGTGATGATCCGAGACACAAATTTGCCACTATGAATCAATCAAAAATTAAAATTTGGATAGTCAGGTATCAACCTAATTCATTGATCAGTAGGTATGAAACATTTCACAAATTATACAAGCATCCCATCAGTATTCATTATACTAGAATCCCACTAGTGATTTTCACTAGAAGACTATCACAATGAGACTGATCACAAGATATTAAAGTTCTCAATACAACATAGAAGTTGTTCTTCCTCTTCAGGACACTGAGAATAAACTAATTCTGCTCCAGATAAATTCAACTAAAAGTCAATGAATACCACTGAATATAATCAATAACACTGCAAGCATCTTGGTTTAGTATACTCTTATCAATTGGTAGAAGTTACCAATTCCACTTCAACTCACTATAACATCAGAATGTAAAACTGATGATTCCTCAATATTATATATGTTGACTTCTAATATAATGCTCCGGCCTAACTATAACATTTTCATTGATGCTGGACATGAAAAAATATTTCTGATCACTGAATATAATCATCCTCATCCATAAACCATGGCCATGGAATGCATTTCACTTCTGCTAAAAACCCAATCATAATATATAATGAAAACTCAAATACAAAAATATTTTAGTATCACTAATAGTCAAACTGTCTCCACATCAATCTCTAAAAATTTAACACAGATTACTGAAAAAATATTTCACATTCACTTCTACAAACATCATGCATGTATTTAATATAATTCATGGTATTCTCAGTTTATGAAATAACAAACATTCACAAACACTCTATCTCAAATGTTCTTCTTTACTACCGAATGAACTGTCGTCTATATTATTTAAATGATTAATCAATCACATGAGAATGTACTCAATAAAATATTCATATAAAAACACATTTTTCAGTTTGTTTATCAATATATGGGAAACATGGATTTGTATATACATAATAAATTGTTTATTCTATCTTTATTTTTTCTACAACTGTATTACCACTATTTTATTTCTAATAGTTTATGTGCTCAACAAAAATCTCTTAATATAAAATTTTCAAGAATGCACATACCTGAATGGTTGTAAGATGTGAATGCATTCATGTATCATTCACAAAATACAGTGTAAGAACACACTGTAATATAAAAAATAAAATCTTTCTTTCAATTTAGGGATACACATGCAATGCTCCTATACTTATAGATTCATGCTGTGACTTCTTCTTCATTAAAATCAAAATTTCTTGGAATTCCATCCTTATGAAAACAAGATCATTTTCATGCATGTGTTTATCTCTGAAATATATTCTCTCAAAAAATGATATAGGACACTATATATGACTTATACCTTGATTATTTATAAGTAATTATACCTCAAACCTTTCTAAAGTACATCACTTCTCTATATACATATAACCTCTAATACATGACATAGAAAATCACAATCAATAGAAAACCATATTTTCTCGTAGATATATTTCTTCGATTTGATCCTTGTTTTATCCTGTAAATGGATCATCATATGATTTAAATCATAATGGAATCATTACAATGAACAAATGGAGCTCAGATGCATTGCTTGAGAAAAATGGATGATGTGGCATGATATTATTTCAAAAAAAAGAAACTATCCGGCAAGGTAAAAGACAAGATAATTTATTATATTAATTTTTATGAAAAACGTTGTCATGTTAGATTGATATTATTTTATTTTATCATAATGATAAACTATAATGATCATATGGATAGGATAAATATTCAAATGACTATGTATGGTGTTATTAGTGACTTGCTAACCTCATATGGCTTGTTGGGGAGGATAATTCTTAATAGAGAAAAAATGGGCCATATGATTAGATATGTACATCTGGTGGTCAAAATTTTTTAAGAGTTAGATTAAATGTTTGCCACATCAAAATAGTATTAAGTTCATTTAATTTTTATTACAATTAGTGTGAATGCCATATCCACAATTTATATTTTCCATCATCTAGTAACCCTCCGCACCGATTATTGTGGGCAGACTCTTGGACCCACTTCTGTTGTCATGTAACCTAATACGATGGTGATTCCCCACTCTTTTACCTTATGTAGGTGCCCCTTCATATGTTTAGCTTCCTTTATGATATAAGGATAAGGGTAGATCTAGGATTACCTACTAGGGATACTACCTGTGGTTGGCATGTTGGTGGAGGAATGTTTTTGAAATACTCACCATTTAAAAACATTATGAAATTCTCATAGAATAGCCAATGAAAAAAATATTAATGTATGAATTCCTCTCATGAATGGATTCTTATTATTTTAACTAAATTCACTTTGGTTAACAACATATCACTTTAAAATACATATGTTTCACTAAACTACAAACCACTTCTGTAATCATCAAATTTAGTTTGCTTTATCAGAAACAAATCTTCATATAACAGAAACAATAAAACCCAAAAAATTTAGAATAGTTCAATGGTTTAAGCTTCAGACATATACTAAATTCACATTGAATTTTTTTGAGTTAACCGCATTGAAAATAATTACAAAAAAATATATACATTCAATAAAATTGGATTCATTATTAGACTCCTTGTGAAGCTATGTCAATTAAATAGTCTAAAGAAAAAAAAGAAAAGTATCACTTATAAATGGTTAAATTTCTTGTCATAGAGGAGAAGGAAATATGAAGAAGAATATGGTTTTTTGGTGAAGATAAATATAATTAGGAGACAATTAATCATCAATATAGTGAGGTAGATTGTAATTATAATAGAAAATTGGAATTATAGTGGCATATGATAAAAAGGTGAAATCTGTCTATTTATTCAGTTATATACTTCTAGTTCTGATAATTATATTGAATAAACCATACTAAGAATATTAGAATAGATAATTTGAAATTTAATGGGGCTTGTGAAGAAATTATAAATAATACCTAAAGTTTCTATGATATTTGATAATTATTTAGAATAGTTGAGAAGAATTGAAAAATTCATAAATGTATATGAAATTCATGGAAACAATCATATTCGGATAATTTGGTTGAGAGGGAATCATTTTTAGAATTTTGTCTAAAAGAATTTGGGGGTGAGTATAAATAGGTTTAAGTATATTATACTCCACTAAATATGTATGTACTATTCAGAGGATAAGAGAGTGAATATATTCATATATATAGAGAAGAAGTTTGATTTGCTGAGCTATAATGAAGAAGTTTTATCAGATATTAGTGAAATGAAAAGTGATAAGATTGTAATGTTTTTAGCAGATCGTAGTATTTAGTGGATAATCATATTTAATTGATTATCAGACTCTTCTTTTTATAGTTTTCATATAGTCATCATTTCTAGCTGGATAATTAGATATGGGAATTGTATTTGGTTTTTTGGATTGATAACGAAAGTGTTCAGAATTTTATCAACCATATTCTAACAGAGATACATTTTTCTATATTGGGAATCTGAATTGGGACAATCAGACTTGAACATTCATACTAGGTGAATCAAATTGAGTTTTATTACATTGTTTAGGATGTTATTTATATCTTATGGGTAATAATATGCGGAAATGTTTCAAAGGAATATATTTGTTATAGTTGATAAATAATCACAGTAACATGGTTTGTTTAAATGAAATTATTTTACATAATTCTCCTTAGAAGGATCACACAAACTATTGTATTGTTTAAATAGTGATACATGAGTGAAAGGGCATAATCTAATCATTTTATATCATACAAAAGGATTGTTTTCTAGTGGATTGTGTGGTATTGTATTATTTCAAAACCATACTAATGATGTTACTATTTTTATTGAATAGTAAACCATGTAAATAATTTTGTTCTTGTAGATGTGAATTTTCATTTTTTCAGAATGGATTTAGTTCTTTAATAGGTGGTGGAGGTTGTTTCACATGAAAAGAAACATAAAACAAAAATATAATCCTAATTCACAACTTCCCCCTCTAAGTGATTCATATATCTTGAAAATGCAATTATATTAGTATCAAAATAGAAGGTTACTGTTCCTCGTGCTTTTCTGATGTTTTGAAGAGATTTTGATGGAGAATTTGAATTGTGTGAAAAAGAATGTAATTCTAGTTTTTAAGGTTAATAATTATCATATCATGAATGATATAATGTTTCTTTATATTATTTCTATTGGAAATGATATTTTTTATGTTGTAATAGATGGGTTTCCTACTATTTATTAAAAATTACCTCTTATATCTGATGATAAGAATAATTTTTATAATGATTGAAGGGAAAAGAATTATTTATTATCATCACATTTTAAAAGTGATTTATTAAGAGTAAAATGTGTTTTCACATCCAATGTTACATGGAATAAGTGTAAAATCATACAAAAAGGTAATACTTATGTGTAGAAAGAAAAATTACAAATATGGAGGATAATGTATAAATATTTAAAAAATGGTGATAATCAATATGTTGGGGACTTATTTTTCAGGTTGGGAAAATAAGGTTATTAATGTTACATTACTTGTTTAAAATATAAATGATTATATAGTTTTTGAAAAGGTCATGAAAAATTTCATTTCTGTTCTATGCTATAGTATCATCACAGGAGGATAGAGATTCTAAAACGTTATCTCTATATGATTTTTATATAACTCTCATTTCATATGTAATTAGAAGGGAGAAATATATGAAAGTACAATTTTATAGAGAAATTTATTTCAAAGATAATAAGAAATAAAAATCATATATATTCCTTTTTTATAATAAGCTGGTGATTCTGATTCTAGAAATGTCATATATGAATATCATGATGAACTTTTTTCATTGATTTCTAAAAATGTGAAAATTGGTATATAGATATATAAAGGGAAACTTCACTTCAATTTTTTTAATGTGGAGTTTGGATCACTTTGATGATAATTAACCTCAAATAATGAATGAATAGGATATTGATGAAGAAGAATGAACGAAAATAAAATCGTGGAAGGAAAATGATGAAAATGAAAAATATTATTCTAGAGGGAATGTTAAAAAAATTCATTAAATCCACCAGAAGATGTTTCTTATGTAAATATGCTGAAGAAGAAGATAAATATAGTGATTCTAAATAATATGTTCAGTATATTAATGAGAATTCTTCTATTGAAATATTGAATAAGGAAAAATTCATAAGAACTAGTTTTAATGAATAATAAGAAACTCTATTAGAATATAATTTTAAATAATAATTGAACGAATTATTTAGAAATATTGGAATCCAATGGAAATGAATCTTGAATTTGAAGAATGATTGTTCATCATCATACAACGGGGAGTGTTTTTCTGGTGAGAATGTGAAACTAGTGAATGAAATTGATAATTTTATGTAATATATTTAGAAATTTTTTTTAATGAGAATATAAATGTAAATATAAAGGAATAAGAAGAAAAATATTAACTTATACGACAAAAACATTATAAATATAAATAGATAAACTATTGTTTCAAAAACTCTATCTTTAAATTTGGTGATGTTTTGTGTTATATAGATCCTACGAAGGATCAATATAAGTTACCTATAAAGGTTGATAATAACGAAATAATTTTTTATAAAAAGAGTAATGTTGAGAAAGATATGTATGTGTCTTAGATTGAAAAAGTTGTGAATTTAAATGTTTAAAAATTCCATGAGGCCAAATATGTTTCAAAAAATTCTGAATCCAAATATTCTTCTAATTCCTCTGATTCAAATATCAACTTGAATGAAAAATGATCTAATAAATAATATTTTGATTGATAAATGAATGGTAGGTGAATTAGAGATTAATGGAAAGAAGGTTACTGAGAAACAATATCAGAAATCACATTAGTATATATGTTTAAGAGGATAATACTCTTTCTATGGATACAACTAGTATTTTAATGGATTCTTTCATACAAAAAATATGTTTTTATTCAAACCACAACCTTATGACCATTCCATATGTTATGGAATATAAATGTTTAGGGTGATTTAATAACCTCCAAGAAAGATGTCTAAGAAGGTTGTTTTAAATAATCCTAAGATGGTTGGAGTAAATATTGAAAATAGTTTCCAACCACTAATAACTTTTTGTGAATAGTGTGAACAACCTGGACTCCATGCAAAAGGATGTCTTTTTTTCTATTATAAAAAAAAGTTTATTAAGAATTCATAGAATCTAAAAATTAAGAATGAAAAGGATCTTATTATAAAAACCACTTTGAATGTTACAAAATAATAAAAGACATGGATTCTTGATATTTTATGTTCATATAATATGAAATGAGAATGAAAATTTATTAATAATGTAAATGAATTTAAAAACTAAATAGTGAGATTTGAAAATGATGAAACCTAGAACATTAAAAGTGATGGATCATCCATCATTGGGAATGAAAATATGAAATTGCAGAAAAAATATTATGTTTATAGGATGATCATAATTTCTATGTTTTTCACAAATTCTTGATGAGGTTAATAATTTTATCTGTAGATAATATGGGTATGTTTTGGGAAATCTTGGAATATGGAAAAATAGTTAAAAGAGACCAACATATGAAAGGGAACCTGTTTCAATTTGGTGAAGCACAAACTCTAATTACTTGTGTAAGGGGGAATATAATAAATTATGGAATGAAGAAATAAAACACATGTTCCAATGAAAAATGAGCATGTTATAAAATTTTGATAGGCTTTATCATATTCTTGATTTTCTTATATGAAGAGATTGCTAATCCATAGTTTGTTAGAATGGAATGATTAAAAACTCAGTTCATAATAAAGTTTAAATTTTTTCAAATCAACTCATGGAGCCTATTCATTCCATTATATATGGGCCAATGAGAAATCAATCGATAAAACCATAGATGTACTTTATCAATTTCACTGGTTATTTTACTAACATTACCTATGTTATGTATATGAAATATAAGTCATAAGATTTGAAAATGATTAAATGTTTTAGATGGAAAACTAAGATGGTATATAATTATTCAGTGAAGATGTTGAGAACTGATAATTGTGTTGAATATAATAGTAACTAATTTCATTGTTATCTTGAAAATAATGGAATTCATCATGAGTATAGTTACCCATACAATTTTTATAAAAATTGGTGTCATAATGAAATAATAAATGATGTTTGGAAATAAGGGTAACTATATTTATTGAACATTTTCATTCTCAATACTATTGGAGGGAATCCAAGAGTTCTGCTATGTATATTTTAACGACCTAATGTTTCATTAATTGGAACCCCTATTGATATAATTAAATGTATCTTTATGTAAAATGTTCATATAAAATGTAAACTTCTTTGGTTTTATGTTAATAATTGTGACCATTACATTTATATTTTTTGAACAGTGATCAAATGATTAGTATAAATATAGGGCTTTAACAAATCCAATTTACAAAGTCAAAAGAAACGATGGCCTCACCCAGTAGAATTGCTCCATACGTAGCCCATTTATCAGAGCTCGGAAAAGAGGTGGTTTCCTTGGGCTTCACTCTTTACCAAGCCCAAGATGAGCTTCATCATGTCAAGCTCGAACGATACCGTCTATAGGAAAAGTGGATGTTGATAGAGATTACCACTCGAGTGATGTTATCTGAGCCACCCCAAGAGTCTGTCACCATCTCACACCTTACCCTTGGGTCTTATGAGACTATTTTATGGGGTTTTGTAACAAATCACTAGTACTATGTTCATGTAAATTATTTTTTTATATAATAATGATTATACATTCATGTCATTATTGATACATTGTAAATAGTTTTTAATGTACAGATATTGTTTATAGTTATTATTTAATTAAAAAATATATTTTATTGAATTAAGGGATTTTTGAATTAAATAATATTTTAATAAAAATATTATAATTATTATTAAATTAATTTTATTATATATATAAATGATCATATAATTTTATGAATGAAATTATAATTTTTATTAATGTTTGAAAGCCATTTCTGTTAAAACCCGTGAATTTTCGATAAATGTCGATTTTTATTTTAAAACTAAAAATTAACATATTTATAAAATTATTTAGATAAAATAAATGATATTTTGGGAATCAGGACTTCGATATTATCCAACAATGAATTTTTTATAATTTTCTGAGATAGTCATTTTTTTAGGTAAAAATTAAATATCGTTTAAATATATAATATGTTTCATGACATTATAATAAACCAATAGTGATGTAATAAAATAATATAAGCTTTATGATCTGTCAATATATGTTTTACCATGATAAGAATGCGATTTTTGGTTTGTTTGACTTACTTTTCAAGTCATTAATGAAACCCTCAAGACTTATTAAACATCTTGACTTTTTAAAATATTTTCCATGGTAGTGTGACTCACCTCCACATAAGTAACCCAATTATTTTAAGAAGTTCGGACTTTGGCCTTATAAAATATTTTTTTCCTCTTCAAATTTTCAAAAACCATGTGCAAAAACCATGGGATGGTTTGTGGTTTGGATTAAATTAATATAAGGGGTCCCAAACCTAAATAATAATGAATTCCCTCACCTTTCCTATATAAACCAACCCAAGATCCCACTTCCTTCTCACTCAAAGCCTTTGGAGTTTGTAAAACCTCTTCCCCACTCTCTATATAATCCTAAAAAGGTTCCCCAAGCCCCCAATAAGCCTCTCTCTAGCCTCTCTCAAGCATTTGGAAGCACACTTCCAAGCAAGGGTTTTTTCTTCCTTTCTCATTTTGTTCAATTTTCCTCAAGTTGTTATGCCCTTTGAATTTCAATTATAAATTATGGGGTATGGTTTTGAACCTCCCCCATACTGCATTCTTATTGTTTGAATGATGGGAGACCCTTTTCTCTCTCATTCAATGCCTCCCATGTACACCCATTACTCTGCCGAAATTCTGAAAGGAACATCTCTCTCCTCTTTTACATTCAAGCAATACTATTGTATCATAAATTTGAATTCCATTAAAGTTGTTTAGGCATGTATCTATATGACCCATTTACAATCCATTTAATATATATATGATGTTACACCCATTTCTCTCTCATCAACCATTTTTTACGAATTCTTATGTCACGCTGTTACACTGCTGAAATTGCACCGATTTTCTAAGCCAATGCCATTGTGTAGTGAATACAATGACCATTTCTCCATCAAGGGTATTCACCATTATGCACATTTACATATTGATTATAAATCATTATGTATTAATTCCACATTCCATTATCGTGGAATAAATGATTATGTTTTATGAATCCATGTTTTATGATCCATGTGGCACACATATTCATGAAATTAAATGTTTAAGAAGGGTGCATCCTTATAGTGCTCCAATGCATTGGGTAAAGTATTGTATCATGATACATCATATGAAATGAGTGTTGAATCATGCTAATTCAAGTGCAATGAGGGTTTACTCATGATTCATGTTCAATGAGGATTTACTCATTCTCCATGTGCAATGAGCCTTGCCTCATGCTAATTCCATGTTAGGTGTTGTTGCCACATTTCCATGTTATGATTATCAGGCTTAGTCATGGATTTATGTTCATGTTTCTCTTGTTCTCTATTGATATTACTATTTTCTAACATGTACTGTAATCCTCATGTATTCCATTATTATTCCCTTACTAGGCTTTATAGCTCACCCCTTTTCTTATGCATGTCCTCAGGTTATCCCATGCAACGCTAAGTATGAGAGAATGTAGTGGTCATGTAAAGGAAGTTTTCAATAAAGATGTTGGATTTCACGTTTTACGTTTTTATGTATTGATCCTAATCCCTAATGACATTAAACCTCTCGATCTTATTTGTTGTATCAAGTGAATATTTATGTAATAAATCATGATTAATTTGAAATAAAAAGCTGGGTTGTCATAGTTGGTATAAATGGATAGGCTTAGTTATTTTTGGGATTAAGATTAGAAAACCCTAGTAAAGCCATGGAGAAAAGACTATGTATAATAAAAAATCATCCCTAAGTTTTGGTAAGTACTGATTAAGTGGTTTATCAAAAAAATACATCCCTTTCTGGATACGAGTAGGTAGAGGCGGCTCTGGCACAGATGTATCCTAGGGGTAAAACCCAAAAACACTGCTTTGAGCTAAACTCGAACAGGAACTAGTTCACGACAATAGGCCTTGTTGCACTTTTGGTTACGACACACTTGGGGGATATGTTTTGATAAATTCACAAGCTTAGTATGAACCTTTGTTAAGGGGAAAAAAATACCCCCATGAATATATATTAAAAAGTAGATCATGAAAAGCCTAGGTTGAAGCCTATAGACTCATGAGTTAAGGAAATGAAAATTTTATTTATAAGTCATCATCTTTTGCCATTGGATTACACATTATGTGTGACCCCCCTAAATTTCCTTTTATTCCATCCAATGTCCAGTAATAGGAAGACTTGGGCTAACAACCGATGGGAAGATCAGTGTGATGATTGTACTAATAAGATTCCCAATCCAATGGGAGCAGGAATTATGAAATTTGTCATGCTTCTCTCTCAGCTAACTCAATATTTTAAAATAAACACAGGTCAAGAGGAACGTACAAACCCCCCTAAGAAGGAACAAGTCACTATCGAGAGCTTAATGAGACAAAGGCCTCCTACTTTTAGTGAATCATCCAATCCCATGATCACTGAACAATGGATCAACTCTATTGAAAAGATCCTCTCTATCATTAAATGTTCAGAAAAACATAAGGTTCTTCAGGTGGCTTCTCGTATGGAGGGTGAAGCTGATCAACAGTAAACGTTGATAAAAAATACCAAGCCTAAGGAGGAGATCGAGATGTTGGAATGGAAGGATTTCTGGAAGATGTTTTTTGATAAATATTTTATGTGCACCATCTGACTTATGATAGAATGGGACTTCGATTCCCTCAAGGAAAATAAAGAAGAATCTATTGGAGTGTATGAGGAAAACATCACAAGGCTTGCACGACATGCTTCTGGCTTTGTCGTTACCCCCGAATGCAAGGTTGGCCGCTTCTTTGGTGGGCTGAAGCCTAGCCCACGGAAAGCATTAGTGATCCGTGACTTCGATAGCTATGAGGAAATTGTCTTATGTGCCCTCACGGTTGAAATGGAAATCAAGGAATCACAGTGGTATCATAGGGACAAGAAGCGTAATGTGGAATTCAATGCTGGCGGTCCGATGGATAAATCCAACGGTGATAAGAAGATCCAGCACCCCACTTTCCAATAGAGTGGAAATAAGCACCCTGGAAATTTCCACAAGGGGAAAGGGAAATGCTTTAGGTGTTGGAGAGAAGGGAACCTAGCTGTTAACTGTCGGCAAGAAAGACCCGCGACTACGACAGAGATGAGGAATGGTCCATTCGAACCTCAACACATTGTTCATTGATACAAATGCAAAGAACCAGGTCATCTAGCAAATCAATACCCTAATCCAAGTGTTTTAAGAGGCAACCAACAACCTTCAAGGCAGCCAGGAAGATCTTTTTCCAACACTTCTGCTGAAGTGAACCCCGATAACGAAGTGGTGATATGTACTGTAGTTATTCATTCATGAATAGAAAACATACTTTTTGATTCAGGTTCTACGATTTCTTTTATATCTCGAAAGATTAGTAGAACAATCCCAACACCACCACAAACCATGGAAGTGAAGATGTCAGTGAGTACAAAATATGGGGCAATCATTGCATCCTATGAATATAAGTCCTCCCCTATTATAATCTGTGGATTGAATTTCACGGTGAACCTCTTCATACTCCCTCTAGTGGAATTTGATGAAATTTTGGGCATGGATTGGCTTTACTTATATAGAGCCATCATAAATTGTCAGGAGAGGTAAATGACACTCCATATGGAGAATCGACCCTTGATTCTTTACAAGTTTAAAGAGGAAGATGAATCTCCTTTAGCTCCATCATCTCAAGCATGGATATTACTACCCCATGAGCATGCGTATCTAGCTCAAATTATTGAGTCCAAAGAAGAAACCATCCTTGAATAAATCCCTATTGTGGGGTAATTCGGGGAAGTGTTTCCCAAGGAACTGCATGGTCTTCATCATAGAAGAGATGTTGAATTCTCAGTTGAACTTATACTAGGTGTTCTACCAATATCCAAGACACCATATATAATGGATGTCATGGAACCTGAAGAGCTGATGAAACAACTATAGAAGAATCTTGGTAAATGGTTTATACTCCCAAGTGCTTCACCATGGGGTGCACCAGTCCTCTTCATCAAGAAGAAGGATGGGTCAAAGTGGATTTACATCGATTATCATGAACATAAAAAAATAATGATAAAGAACAAGTATCTTCTTCCACAGATCGATGACTTGTTTGATCAACTGTGTGGAGCACACTACTTATCCATGGTAGATTTGTGGTCGGGATATTATCAAGTTAGGGTGAAGATGGAAGATGTCCCCAAGACTATTTTTCGTACAAGATACGGGCACTATGAATTCATAGTAATGCCTTTTGGACTCACCAATGCTCTAAAAATCATCAGGAAATTTATGAATAGAGTCTTTAGAGATTACCTAGACAAATTTGTGGTAGTCTTCATAGATGATATTCTAATATACTCCGAAACCAAGGAGGATCATGAGGAGAATTTACGAACTGTAATGGAGACTTTGCGCAAGGAGAAGTTCTATGAAAAGTACAGAATGTGTGAGTTCCTGTTGAAGGAAGTATCATTCTTGGGCCATATCATCACAAGAAATTGGATATCTATGGATCCCACCAAAATAGATGCAATTTATGGATGGTCAGGGCCAACATCGGTAATAGATATCCATATCTTCTTGGGGTTAGCTGGAAATTATCGATGATTTGTGAGAGATTTATCATGATTGTCCAACCCTCGTACCAAGCAAACTCAAAAGGGAGTAAAGATTTCGGGGAGTGATGAATGTGACGAAAGCTTCAAGGAGTTGAAAAAGAGGCTTATCACTGCACCTGTGCTCACATTACCCACAAGTGGAGAAATATTTGTGGTATTCAGTGATGCATCGAAGAAGGGCTTAGGTTGTGTGCTGATGTAGAATGATAATGTGATATCCTATGCCTCAAGGTAGTTGAGAATCCATGAGAGAAACTATCCAATTCATGATTTGGAGTTGGCGGCCGTGATCTTTGCCTTGAAAATCTAGTGACATTATCTATATGGGGTGAAATGTGAGATATATACTGACCACAAGAGTCTTAAACATATATTCACATAGAAAGAGATTAATATGCACTAGAGAAGATGGATAGAGCTCATCAAGGATTATGACTATTCAATACATTACCACCCTGGAAAAGCGAACACGGTGGCAGATGCCCTAAGTAGAAAGGACCCATCAATTATATCAATGATGAGAATTTATATGGATCCAATTTTCTTAGACTTGATTAGGATGCACATGGGAGTCATAAAGAAGGGAAAATCGCCAATCCTTTCACAAATGATTTCTCAACCATCTCTTTTGGAAAGGCTAAAGGATGATCAAAAGGATAATGTGGGAATTCAGGAAAATGTGGAAGCTATCAAAAAATTGAAATCCTCAGAGTTTAATGATAATGACGAAGGAATTGTGCGATTTGGGAAAAGGCTATGTGTTCCATCACATCCGGAGTGGAGGAACGAACTTTTGGTTGATGCACATAGTTCAAATTTCTCTATTAATCCAGGGAGCACAAAGATTTATCGAGGTCTTTGAGAAAGCTTTTGGTGGGATTATATGAAAAAGGAGATCACTGAATATACATCAAAGTGCATGGTGTGCCAGAAAGTGAAGGTAGAGAGGTAGAATTCTAAGGGGATGATGCAACCATTGCCCATACCAGAATGGAAATGAGAGAAAATCACCATAGACCTTGTCACTGGACATCCGAGGATATCCAAAGGCAACAATGCAATCTAGGTTGTTGTGGACAGTCTTACAAATACTACATGATTCATTGCTATTTGGGATGATTTCTTATTGGATCAACCAACACAGATATATATCAGGGATTTGGTAGGGCTGCATGGAGTGCCACTATCTATTGTGTCTGACCGAGATCCAAGATTCTCATCTATGTTTTGGAAGAGTCTTCAACATGCTCTGAATACTGAACTGAACATCAGTACGGTCTATCATCCTCAAACTGATGTCCAATCCATGCGGACTATCGAAAGACATGAGGACATATTGAGAGTGTGCTCAATGGACTTTAAAGAATGATGGGATCAACATCTTCTCTGGTGGATTTCTCTTATAATAACAGTTTCCACTTGAGCATCCAAATGGAACCATATAAATTTCTTTATGGGAAAAGTTTCAGAACACTAGTGTGTTGGGATGAGGTTGGTAAATGTAAGCTTCTTAGACTGGAAATGGTCGAGGAAATGGTGGAGAAGGTGAAAACCATTCAGCAGCCTTCAAGGCAGCCTTGACTCAACAAAAGAGTTATGCAGATAGTCATCGATAAGACATTGATTTTAATGTGGGAGACATGGTTTTTCTATGGATATCTCTGTGGAAGAAGGTCATGAGGTTTGGAAATAATGGGAAGTTAAGTCCAAGGTACATCAGCCCCTTCGAGATTCTTGATCGTGTCGGGGATGGTGCCTATCGACTAGCAATTCTACATACCATGTCCAAAGTACAAGATTTCTTTCATGTATCCCTCTTAAGGAAGTACATACCGGATCCTTCACATGTACTCTCTTCTGTGGTGATAATGTTGGAGGATGATCTTTCTTATGAGGAGTAACCATTGAAGATCTTATATTGAAGAGAAAAAATTCCACGGAATAAGACAATACCCCTCCTCAAGGTGTTGTGGAGAAACTAAATGTTTGAAGAAGCGACTTGTGAATTGAAGGAAATGATGAAGTTGAGTTACCCACATTTGTTTTAGTGTGGAAAAAGGAAATTTCGATGGAGAAATTTCTTAAGGGGGAAATATTGTAATGACCCAATGTTTCATTAATGGATATCCCTCTTGATATAATTAAATGTCTCTTTATGTAAAATGTTTATATAAAATGTCAACTTCTTTGGATTCATGTTATGAATTTTGACCGTCTCTTTTATAGTCATTGATCAATGATCACATGATTAATATAAATATAGGGATTTAAAAAATACAATTTACTCAGAAAAAAGAAGCGATGACCTCATCCAATAGAATTGCTCCATACGAAGCCCATTTATCAGAGCTCAGAAAAGAGGTCGTGTCCATGGGCTTCGCTCTTGACCAATCCCAATCTGAGCTTAATCATGTTGAGCTCGAATGGGACCGTATACAGGAAAAGTGGAAGTCGATAGAGATTACCACTCGAGCGATGTTTTCTGAGCCACCTCAAGAGTCTGTCACCATCACACACCTTACCCTTTGGTCTTATGCGACCATTTTAAGGGGTTATGTAACAAATCGCTAGTACTATGTTCATGTACATTATTTTTTTATATAATAATGAACATAGTTTCTTGTCATTATTGATATATTGTAAATAGTGTTTAATGTACAAATAGTGTTTTAGTTTTTATTTAATTAAGAAATCTATTTTATTAAATTTAGGGATTATTGAATAAAATAATATTTTTATAAAATACTTTTATTATTATTAAAATAATTTTATTATATATATAAATGATCATGTAATTGTATGAATGCAATTATAATTTTTATTAAGGTTTGAAATCCATTTCTGTCCAAACCTGTGAATTTTCGTTAAATGTCAGTTTTTATTTTAAAATTAAAAATTAAAATATTTAGAAAATTATTTAGATAAAATAAATGATATTCCTGTAATTAGGACATCGAAATTATCCAACAGTGAATTTTTCATAATTTTCTGAGACAGTCAAATTTTTGGGTAAAAATTATATATCGTTTAAATATATAATGTGTTTTATGACATCATAATGACCCAATATTGATATAATAAAATAATATAAGCATTATGATCGGCCAATATATGTTTTAAAATTAAAATAATGTGATTTTGGGTTTGTTTGACCTACTTTTCAATGCATTAATGAACCCCTCAAGACTTATTAAACATCTGGTCTTTTTAAATTATTTTCCATGGGAGTGTGACTCACCACACAAGCAAAGCCATTATTTTAAGAAGTTTGGACTTTTACCTTATAGAATATTTTTTCCTCTTCCATTTTCCAAAAACCATTGGTAACAACCATGGGATTATTTGTGGTTTGGAATAAATTAATATAGGGGGTCCCAAATCTAAATAATAAAGAATTTCATCAACTTTCCTATATAAACCCACCCAAGCACCCACTTCCTCCTCACTCAAATCCTTTGTAGTTCACCCAACCTCTTCCCTAATCTCTATATAATCCTCCAATGGTGACCCAATCTCTAAAGAAACCTCTCTAAAGCCTCTCTCAAGCCTTTGGAAGCACACTTCCAAGTGAGGGTTTTTTCTTCCTTTCTCATTTTAGTCCAATTTTCGTCATATTGTTATGCCCTTTTAATTTCAATTATAAATGCTAGGGTATGGTTTCACAACTCCCCCATACATCCCTATTACTATTTTAATGATGGGTATAATTACCCATACATTACATACATTTTTAATACTTCAGAATTGAATCATAATTATTACAACAAAACCATGGTTGGACCGTATAGGTATAGTGTCTTTAGAAACTGGGAAACATAAACAACTGGTTCATGAAGCATCTACATTGTCTCCTGTTTATTTCATCATAGCTAGAGTCACTTTTGGAATATCCTACTAAATAACCTTATTCCTGACTTGGGGAAAGAAAACATAAAAAAGGGTGAGCTCAAATGCTCAGTAAGAGTAAACAAAAGAAATATCATATTCATAAGAACATAACATTTCGAAAATCGTAACCTACAAAAAAGATCATAATATCATAACCTGGGATAAAACATAGTAGTGAGATTTAATCCCAATAATCATAACATAAAACAAGAATCTTTGTGGAATACACACATAATTAGAAAGAATCATTTCCTCGTTGTCAAGACTCATTTCCAAGACTATCCTAGTGGACAAAGTCCATTTCTGAACCTAGTTCACTCCTCATTTCAGTCCTGTATCACTGAACTGAATTGACCTGCCATTCCAGCCATATCTATCTCATGAGATACAAATCATTACCCAATGAATTGGAGATATATATAGGTCCCACACATCTCATAATGAAACCATTATTATGTGTGCCACAAAATCATAAATCATACATCATAACATAACCCATGTAATAAAAATGGGATTCTTAAACATCATGTCATCATAACATAATTTATAAAAGGTCATCATAAAAATAATTCCATAATATCATAATCAATGTATAAAAAGAGATATAAATAGAAACCTATATGGAAAATAATTTTGATAAAACGCTTGAACTCCTTTCTTTAGGAAAATATCCTTTGTTCTTCAAATTTTATTTCCTTTAATAACATGTCATACAATTGTAAACTAATGTAGTTGATGAAAAATAAAATTGAAACTTGTAAAGGAATATTCATGGAAATAATGTTCTATGAAATCATAAACATAGATTCATTCCGTATAAGTTAAAAAAACATTCTTCTCATACTTTGGCCAGAAAAGTCAAAAAGCACCTCGTACTAAAAAAGACAAAAGATTCCTTTCATATCTTTCACTAAATACTCACCAAAAAGAAATGTTTGATTTAAAAAATTATAGGAGGGTATAAATAATATTACATATTGAGGAAACATGTATGTGTATGATAAATACACCCTAGTAAATACCAAAGTATAAAAAATCTCAGATAAAAATGAGATTGTGAGATTTTCCCTTACTTTAGGTCCGATTTTCTTCGTATGTGCCCAAACCTCTTGTATAATGATTTAAATAATGTTATTGACTTATTTCAGAATCTTACTCATTGTTATGATATCATATATGGAAATATTCTTAGCTTCTTATTAGAAATATTTCATTGTTACTTGTTATTCAGGTCTTTATTGCTTTTTTGTTCTTATGCATGTTTTGTTGAATAAATTCATATTATTCTTTTTAGGTTATATATTCCTAATTTCCAAAATGGTATTAGAGAATTATATATCATATTTATTCATTCAATTCTCTTATATAATCATTATGCAATGAAGATCATGTAGAACGAGTCACATTACATCGTGGAGACGGTAGGCCGTACGTAGGTACGAGCGATGATATCATTCCCATGGTCATTGAATTTTATTGAAGTGTATGTACACTATTTAAGAATAAATATCACTTTACAGTAATCATATATATTTATTCTTTACACCATTATACCCATCCATGTAAGGTGGTGGTGGAAAAAAATTACACCATGGCGTGGAGACGGTATTTCGTACGTACGCACGTGCGGTGATTTCATTTTCCATAGGATGGATAGAAGGTGAAATATGGTTGTTTCATACTTATAATAACATATATGTATATGAGTGATACTGATTTTATTACTTAATAATGAAACAACTAAAGAAGAAGAAGTAGAAGAAGAAATAATTTTGAATGAATTGGTAAAGGACATTACCTCATCTTTGAAGTGCCTCTTATTGACCTCCTCATAGGGAACTAAATATGGACTTTAATGAATACCAGGACCTCTAGGATGATTCTAGGGATGTTTAGAAGAGTAATTGGCAGTGTTTTTTCTAACTTTAATGCTCAATTTGGTGTGAGGAAGAGAGAGAGGAGGTTCCATTTTATGAGGGAGGAGAGGGGCACCTTAAAAAAACATAAAATATTATAATATTATAAAGTTTATTCAGTATTTAATAGCTCAAAATTGATTTATATAGAAGATAAGGTGGGTATGGGTTGAAATCCTCTCAACCAATAGAATTTAGACCAGTTTAGGTAACTATTTTTACCTTGTAATTTATATTTACCTTTAATTTAAATAATTTTTCTTTTACTGTGTCTTCTTGTTTTCTTACACTATATGGTTAATAAACTTACTATTACAAGCCAAAAGAACCCCAAGATGTTAATTATAAATATATATAACACTATTTAAGTCATTTGGCCGAACCTTAGATTTTTAGAAATAAAATAATAGTTAATAATATAATATTTGTTTTAAAAACTATTTTATGTCAATTTTGACACTATTTGGTAATTGATTTTTGTGAAAATCATAACAGAATTACTAGTTTAAAAAAAGTAAATTAAATCAATACTAATATGTTATATTAACCAATAAAATTAGTGTAATTCTAAAAAAGTATCAAATTACATTTATTTGGGTATTTTTAATATCAATTATGTTAATATTTCAGTAATAAGGTAATTACTACATCATCATTGTGTCATAAATAAATTAAATTATTTGAATTATAAAAATTATAAATAAAATACCATTATTTAGGAAATTTTTTTTTCTTTCTAATGAATTTTTATAATCGAATTTATCTTATTTATAACCCTATATTAAATATGTTATAGTTATTAAACATTGATTTTAACTATTTAAACTCTTATTTAAATAAAATAATATTAAACATCCTAATATAATCCAAGTGGACCTAAAGGGTAATATTTTATCCCTAAGGTTGATTTTGGTCGAATTAAATATATCCAATAGAATTTTTACATGTGTTACGTTAATAATAATACCATTTGTACCCTTAATTACCCTATTTACTTTTAACCGTGGTAAATAAAAGTAAAAAGGTACTATTCACCAAATATTATTTTTATCTTATTTAACCACATTTTACTCCTTGATGTTAACCGTATCTCTTGGATTTTCGAAATTCCACTCACAGAAGTGATAAAATTATGGTTTATGTAAATTTTCAAACTCTTATAAGAGGTGGGTAAAAGACGGTGAAATGGTCAATAAAATTTTTATATATCTCAATTTATTATAAAATGACTCCAATGAATTATATTGTACTTATATAGGTATTATGTATCAATTTTTAACATAAAATTAATTTAAATAAAATAAATAATTATTTAAATAACAATTCGGTTTCTAAATAGTAACCCAGTGTTTTCACTATTCATCTAAAATTGAATGATTTCAGAAAAATACCAAAAATTCAGCCAAGGCTAATTTCAATATTTCAAATCCAAAAATTAAGTCCATTTTGAAAGATAAAATTTATAAAATTTCAAAAAGTGGGTATTAATATTCATAATGACTAGTTTTAATAATATTTTAATAGCATATCATTGTTTAGCGAAACTCGGTATTGCGTACAATGCAAGCTATTGAGGAAGGCCACGATTGTGTGTAAAGCAAGCCATGCTAGTGTTGTGTGTAGGGAAAGATTACTTTGATGATGTATATAAAATAAAAACAAAATATTTATCCGGAAAATCTTGGATGTTCTATTCTACCCACCCCCCCCCCCCGAAAAATGAATTTCGCCGTCAAAATTCGTCACTTTGTAACAAACAGATGAGGATACATCTCCCTCATTATATCCTCAAGCTCCCATGAAGCTTCTCCTAATTGTTTGTTCCTCCATAAAACATTCACCAAGCGAGTGGTCTTTTTCCGTATGAATTTTTCTCTACGATCTAAAATATATATCGGTTGTTCTTCATAAGAAAGATCTTTCTCCAGCGGTACAACTTCTGAGATGAGTACATGTGAAGGATTGAGTATGTACTTTCTCAGGAGAGATACATGGAAGACATCATGAACTTGAGAGAGACTCGGTGGATGCTCCAATTAGTAAGCTACCTTCCCAATCAGTATGCTATTGAGGAATTTTCATATAATAATAGCTTTTACTCTAGATAACATTATTGCCTTTGGATGTGTTAGGAAGTCCAGTGACAAAGTACATAGTGATGTTTTCCCATTTCCATTCTGGTATGGGTAATGGTTGTAACATTCCCTTAGACTTCTCTCTCTCATGCTAACTTGATGAAAAACCAAGCATCAAGAGACATATTCAACAACATATATTTTTTTCCATCCCACCAAAAGTACTCTTTCAGGTCTCTATACATCTTTGTGCTTCTAGGATGAATAGAGAATGAAGAACTATGAGCCACATCCAGTGGCTCTATCTTTAATTATGGGATGTAAGGAACACAAACCCGATTCTTGAACCTTATTATCTCGTCACAATCAAGGTGGAATTCAAGAACATTTATCACCTTCTTTTGTAACTCCACATCTTCTTTTTGTGCCTCTTTAATCTTCACATGTATAGATGGTTGAACATTCATTTGAGAAAGTTATTATTTTCCCCTTCCATTATAATTTCATGATCCATCCATTGTAAATCCATAAATATTGGATCTCTTGTGATCCTCATCATGGATAATATAGCGTGGTCTTGTCGACTTAATGCATCTTTCGCCTTTTTTTCTTTCCCAGGTTGAGAATGAATTGAGTAGTCATAATCCTTGATCAGCTCCAACCATCTTCTTTAGCACATATTCAACTCCTTTTGTGTGAAAATATACGTTAAACTTTTATGATTAGTATAAATATCACACCTTTCACCATAAAGATAAAGCCTCCAAATATTTAATTCCATGATTACCGCAGCAAATTCCAAATCATGAGTTGGGTTATTTTGCTCATGGATTTTCAACTTTCATGAGACATAATCTATCACCATATCGTTTTGCAAGAGAACACACCCCAATCCCTTCTTGGATGCATCACTGTAGATCACAAACCTTTCTCCACTAAAATGCAGTGTGATCACAGGTATACTGGATATCTTCTCTTTATCTCCTTGAAATTCTCTTCACATTCCTCTGTCCATACAAACATAACTCCTATCTGAGTCAACCTGGTGAGTGGATTAGATAATCCTGAGAAATATTTCACAAAATGTCTATGATATCCAGCCAAACCAAGAAAAATATGGATCTTGGTTACTGTTGTTGGACTTGACCATCTTTTGATAACCTCTATATTTAGTGGATCTGCATATTTCCCCTCTTCTGAGATTAAGTGACCCAAAAATGAAACATTTTGAAGCCAAAATTCACACTTAGTAAATTTTGAATAAAGCTTCTCCTTTCTCAGGGCCTTCAATACAATTCTCAAGTTGTCTTCACGTTCTTCCTTGCTCATTGAATAGACAAGAATATCGTCTATAAAGACTACAACAAACTGATCAAGATAGTCTCTAAAGACTCTATTCATTAGATCTATGAAGATAGAAGGGGCATTAGTAAGACCAAATGGAATCACTATAAATTCATATTGCCCACACCTTGTACAGAAAAAATCCTTTGGTATATCATCCCTTTTGACCCTCAATTGATGATACCCTACACAAGAATCAATCTTGGAAAAGTATTGAGTTTTGCGTAGTTGGTCAAATAAGTCATCAATACATGGGAGATGATATTTTTTCTTGATAGTGATCTTTTTAAGTTATTGATAATCAATGCAGAGTCTCGTTGATCCATATTTCTTCTTAACAAATAGAACAGGTGCTCCCCAAGGTGACGCTCTAGGTCATATGAATCCCTTATCAAGATTCTCTTGGAGTTGCTTCTTCAGTTCCTGCAACTCAATTGGGGTCATTCTATAAGGTGTCTTTGAAATAGGTAAAGTATCTGGTACGAGTTCTATTAAAAAATCAACTACACGATTTGGTGGAAGACAAGGAAATTCCTCCAAAAAGACATCATCAAACTCCCGTACAATGGGAATATTCTTAATCGTTAGTTTCTCTACAACCATTTGAGAAAAATAACCTTCATTTAGTGGAATCAAGACCCATAAGATGGAAGAAATATCCACTGGAATGTTATGTTCATCCTTTCATCAATAGATGATCATAGATTGATTTGGAATATGAAATGTGACCTCCCTTCTTTGTAAATTGATATGAGATCCATATAAATAATGCCAATCCATGCCAAGAATCCCATCAAATTCCACTATAGTAAGGATTATAAGATTTTTAGGAAGCACATTACCACAAACTTCAATCGTAGAAGAATTATAAACTTTTGATGCTACTGTTGTGCCATTAGGGGTTGTCACAACAAACTCAATATATCACTGATGAGGTAATATGGTGATACCCTTAAAAAATTCTTCAGAAATAAAAGATTGAGTGGATCCAAAATCAAATAAGACATTTTCTACATTAGAGTGTCTAATAAGTGTACCTTTCACCACTTCGTTATCGTACTCCACATCGCTGATAGAAATTGCATGTGACATTCCTTTGTCTTTAGTCTTAAGAGTTTGTTGAAGTTGATCGTCATTAACAACCCTTGAATTAGGGTATTTATTAGAATAATTCCTCATTTCCTTGTACTTGTAACATTGAAGTTTCAGAGGTGCACTCTATGTACCATATTCATTGTTCGCATCACTAGACATCTTTTTCCGATCATTGTGGCATTCAAATGCCTGATGACCTTGTTTTCCACATTTGAAACAATTACTTGTCCCTTTAAGACAACTAACTCCATCTTTCTTTCCTCACTTTGAGCATAAGGGCAAATACATCTTCTTTTTAGTGTGCTATTTAGATATTCCATTGAATTCCATTTTCCTCTTCTTATCAAACACGTATGACTAATGGGTTACTCCAATCTCCATCTCAACCATGAGAGTACATCGAACGATTTCATCATAGATATTGATGTCCCTTATGGATAAATCCCTTCGATGAAATTGTTTTAAGCCACTAAAGAATTGATTTATCTTACTCTCTGATTGGATGATAATCCCAGAAGCATTCCTTGCAAGTCTTGTAAAATTTGCTTCGTAGGTACCAACAGATTCATCATCCTTTTGTTTTAGTTCAAGACACTCCTTCTCTATCATGGTTCGAAAAATAAGAGGGAAGTACTTATTGGAAAATATGTTCTTGAAGTCTTCCCATTAAATGGATTCAATTTTATCCCTTTGCCTCGTACTCTTGATAAGATTCCGCCATTGATCAGATTCACCTTCCAAATTATATACTGGTAAGATGACTTTATCATGTTCAGAAAATTGAAGAATAGAAAATATCTTTTTAGTGGTACTGATCCATTGATAAGCCACTAATGGATCAATTGACCCTCTGAATGAGGTCATATGCTTCCTCCTGAAGGATTCAACAGAATGTTGCTCCTTCCTTTGCTCGTTTGGAAGTCCTGCATGATTCATAGCTTCAGAAAGTTGTGTGAGAATGGCTAAATGATTTTTCATTCCAGCTCCCCTAATGTTTGGTTTCTTGGGGGGGACAATCATTACATTGCCCGTTGCATTCACCATTAACCTGGTTCCTTCAGGTTCTTGCCATTGACTAAAACCAATAAGCATAGTGTGAGAAACAGTAATCATTATACTAAAACCACATAATCAAGAATAAAATTTCACGCTTTATGTCTTATCATAGGTTATTCAAGGCCATTTCTAAAATAGTTATATTTTTTCCAATGCTTAGACATATCCTTAGAGTTCTTACTAAGGCATTCACATCCTAGTTTCCAAAGGATTACTATACCCTTCCTCTGATACAAACTATAACGACCCATAATTTACATACATTGTTATTACTTCATAATTGAATCATAATTATTACAAAAAAACCATGGTAGGACCATATATGTATAGTTTCATTATAAACTGGGAAACATAAACAACTAGTTCATAAAGCATCTACATTGTCCCCCATTTATTTCATCATAATTAGAGTCCCTTTTGGCATATCCTACTTAATAAACATCTTCCTGACCTGGGGAAATAATGCATACAAAATGGTGAGCTCAAATGGTCAGTAAGGGTAAACAAAGGAAATATTATATTCATAAGAACATAGCATTTCGAAAATCATAACCTACAAAAGAGATCATAATATAATAACCTAGGATAAATCATATTAGTGAAATTTAATCCAAATAATCATAACATAAAACATGAAACCTTATGGCATAGACACATAATCATAAAGAATAATTTTTTAGCAGTCAATACTCATTTCCAAGACTGTCCTAGTGGATAAAGTCCTTTTCTAAACCAAGATCACTCCTTATTTCAGTCCGATATCACTGAACCGGATTGACCTGTCATTCCAACAATGTCTATCACATGAGATACAAATCATTTCCCAATTCCCTAGAGGGCGATATAGGTCCTACCCATCTCATAATGACATCATTATTATGTGTACCACAAAATCATAAATCATACATCATAACATAACCCATGTAATAAAAATGGGATTCTAAAACATCATGTCAACATAAAATAATCCATAAAAGGAAATCATAAAAATAATTCCATCATAACATAATCAATGTAAAAATAGGGATATAAACAAAACCTTATATTATCATAGATGGAAAATAATTTTTATAAAACACTTGAACTCCATTCATGAAGAAAATATCCTTTATACTTCAAAAACAT
Source organism: Viscum album (assembly GCA_963277665.1). Taxonomy (NCBI): domain Eukaryota; kingdom Viridiplantae; phylum Streptophyta; class Magnoliopsida; order Santalales; family Viscaceae; genus Viscum; species Viscum album. The sequence continues at coordinate 1,902,176,195 of OY728152.1, read as the reverse complement.
TTTTCCTTTCTTAACATGTCATATAATTGAGAACTAAAGTATGTTGACTAAAATTTAACATGAAAAATTGTAAAGGAAGATTCATGGAAATAATGTTCTATGAAATCATAAAAATCCATTCATGTTATATAAGTTAAAAAAACATTCTTCTCGTACAGTGGTCGGAAAAGTCAAAAAGTACCTCGTACTAAAAATGACAAAAAATTTCTTTCATATTTTTTACTAAAAACTCACCAACAAGTAATATTGGATTTTAAAAATTTTAGGAGGATAGAAATAATATTACATATTGAGGAAACATGGATGTGGATTGTAAATACACACCAAAAAATACCAAAGTATAAACAATCTCGGATAAAAATTGGATTGTGAGATTTTCCCTTACCTTAGGTACGATTTGCTTCATATGTGCCCGAACCTCCTGTATAATGATTTAAAGAGTGTTATTGACTTATTCCATAATCTTAATCATTATTATGATATCATATATGGTCATATTCTTAGCTTCTTATTAGTAATATTTCATTGTTACTTGTTATTCAGGTGTTTATTGCTTTTTTGTTCTTATGTGTGTTTGGTTGAATGAATTATTATTCTTCATTTATGGTTATAGTTACCTCATTTGAATAATGGTATTAGTGTATTATATATCATATTTATTCATTCAATTCATTTATATAATCATTATGCAATGAAGATCATGTAGAACGAGTCGCATCACATCGTGGAGACGGTAGGTCGTACGTACGCACGAGCGATGATATCATTCCCATGATAGTGGAATTGTATTGAAGTATATGTATACTATTTAAGAATAAATATCACTTTACAATAATAATATATAGTCATTATTTACACCATTATACCCATCCACGTAAGGTGGTGTTGGAAAATAGATTACACCACGGTGTGGAGACGGTATATCGTACGTACGCACGCGCGATGATTTCATTTTCCATAGGATGGATAGAAGGTGAAATAGGGTTGTTCAATACATATAATAACATATCAGTATATTATTGATACTGAATTTATTACTTCATAATGAAAAAACTAATGAAGAAGAAGTAGAAGAAGAAATAAGGTTGAAAGAATCGGTAACTGACATTACCTCTTCTTTGAAGCGCCTCATTTTAACCTCCTCTTAGGGAACTAAAGATGGTATTTGAAGAAGAACAGGACCTCTAGGATGTTTCTAAGGAAGTGGAGAAAAGAAATTTCCAGGTATTGGCAGAGTTTGAAGGCTCAACGTGGTGCGATGAAGAGAGGGAGGAGGCTCCCTTTTATAAGGGAGGAGAGGGGCACCTTAGAAAAAACATAAAATATTATTATATTATAAAGTCATATTCAGTTTTTAATAGATCAAAATTGATTTATTTAAAATCTAAGGTGGGGATGGGTCGAAATAATATCATACAATATAATTTAGACAATTTTATGTATCTATTTTAACCTTATCATTTAGATTTAACTTTAAGTTAAATAATTTTACTTTTGCAGTGTCTTCTTGTTTTCTTACACTATAAGGTTAATAAACATACTATAACAAGAAAAACTAAACCCATGTAGTTGTTTATTAATATATATAACCTTATATAAGTCATTTTGATGATCCTTTGATTTTTAGGAATAACATAACAATTAATAATATAATATTAGTTTTAAAAACTATTTTATATCAATTTTGACACTATTTGGTAATTAATTTTTGTGAATATTATAACAACATTATTAGTTTGAAAACTATTAATTAAATCAATAATAATATGTAATATTAAACTATAAAATTAGTTTAATTCTTAAAAATTCTAAAATTACATTTATTTTGTTATTTATAATATCAATTATGTTAATATTTCCTTAATAAGGTAATTACTAGATCATCATTGTGTCAAAAATAAATTAAAAATATTTAAAGTCTAAAAATTATAAATAAAATACCATTATGTAGTAAATTTGTTTATACTTATAATGAATATGTATAGTCGAATTTATCTTATTCATAACCCTATAATAAAAATGTTTTAGTTATTAAATGTTGATTTTGACTATTTTAACTTTTCTTCAAATAAAATAATATTAAATGTCCAAATCTAATCCAAGTGAACCTAAAGGGTAAAATTTTATCCATAAGGTTGTTTTGGGTCTAATTACACTTATCCAATAGAATTAGGACATGTGTTAGGGTAATAATAGTACCATTTTACCCTTAATTACCCTATTTACTTTTAACCGTGGTAAATAAAAGTAAAAAGTAACTATTCACCAAAAATTATTTTTATCTTATGGAAAAAAATTTTACTCCTTGATGATAACTGTGTCTCTTTAATTTTCAAAATTTCACTCACAGAAGCGGTAAAATTATGTTTTATGTAAATTTTCAAACTCTCCTAAGTGGTGGGTAAAATACAGTGAAAAGTTCAATAAATATTTTATATATCTAATTTGTTATAAAATGACTCAAATGAATTACTTTGAACTTATATTGGTATTATTTATCAATTTTTACCAAAAATAAATTTAAATAAAATAAATATTTATTTAAACAAAAATTAGGTTTTTAAATAGAAACCCAGTGTTTTCACTACTCATAAAAAATTGAAAGATTTCACAAAAATACCAAAAATTCACCCTAGGCTAATTTCGTTATTCGGAATCCAAAAATGAAGTCCATTTTGAAAGATAAAATTTATAAAATTTAAAAAAGTGTGTATTACTATTCATAACAGCTAGTTTTAATAATATTTTAATAGCATATCGTTGTTTAGTGAAACTCGATATTGCATACAATACAAGTTATCGAGGAAGGTTGCGATTGCGTGTAAAGCAAGCCATGCTAGTGTCATGTGTAGTGAAAGATTTCTTTGATGATATCTATAAAATAAAAGCAAAATATTTCTCAGAAAAATCTTGGGTGTTATAATTGGAGACCCCTTTCTCTCTCATTAAATTCCTCCCATGTACACTGATTACAATGCTGAAATTTCGAAAGGAACTTCTCTCTCTTCATTTACATTCAAACAATAATATTTTATAATTAATCTAAATTACACTAAAATTGTTTGGAATTGTTTCTATATGACCCCCTTACTATCTATTTCATATAGATATGATGAGACACCCCTTTCTCTAACATCAACCCTTTTTAACGATTTCTTATGTCACGCCGTTACACTGCCAAAATTGCACCGATTTTCTAAGCCAATGCCATAGTGTAGTGAATACCAAGCCCATTTCTCCATCAAGTGTATTCACCTTTATGCACATTTACATATTGATTATAAATCTTCATGTATGAATTCCACTTTCCTTTATCATGGAATAAATGATTATGTTTTATGAATTAATGTTTTATGATCCATGTGGCACCCTAATGCATGAAATGAAATGTTTAAGAAGGGTGTGCACTTATAGCGCTCCAATGCATTAGGTAAAGTACAGTATCATGATATGTTATTTGAAATGAGGGTTGACTCATCCTAATTCACATGCAACGAGGGTTTACTCATGATTCATGTGCAATGATGATTTACTCATGCTCCATGTACAATGAGCCTTAGCTCATGATAATTCCATTTTAAGTATTGGTGCCAAATTTCCATGTTATTATTATCATGCTTATTCATGCCTTTATGTTCATGTTTCTCTTATGATCTATTGATATGCCTATTTTCTAACATGTATTGTACTCCTCATGTATTCTATGTTTATTCCCTTACTTGGCTTTATAGCTAACCCCTTTTCTTGTGCATATCCTCAGGTTATCCCATGAAATGCTATGTACGAGGGAATGCATTGGTCATGTAAAGGAATTTTTCAATAAATATGTTTTATTTCATTTTTATTTTTTAATGTAATGATCCTAAGCCCCAAAGAAACTAAACCTCCCGATCTTTATTGTTTTTTCAAGAGATGTATTATGTAATAAATCATGTTTAAGTTGTAATAAAAATCAGGGTTTTCATATATATTCAAAATTATGTTTCTATAATCCAATTTCAATTTTGACTCCATTCAGATATACTTATTCCAGAAGACTTTGTTTGAAACACTTAATATCTTTTTGGAGTCCATGTATTATAAAGAATAAAGCTAAAAATATCTGAAAGTTTGATAAGATAAGTGAATATGGAATATTTCATGGATATTCTCTACAAAGAAGAGAATAATTATGTTTTAATAAAGAAACCTGATGAGTTTTTGATTCTATTAATGTGATGTTTTTTGAATAGACAGAATAAGATAAACACACTCATGTAGATAAGGAAGTAGAGTATGATAATGAAAAAATTCTGATAAGGATACAGATAATTGTAATGATACTCAAGGTGAATAATCAAACTAAACTATTTCTAGTGATGTGCAAGACACATGAAATTATCATCATAGTGTGAGGAAGAAAGTGGAATATAATAATATTATTTTCAATAAAAATCATTTATTTAAGAAAATAATAATAACAAAAGATATTAAGATTCTATGTTTGTATTAAAAGTATAGTCTAATGATGTGAATGAACCCTTTTAGTATCTAGAATTGTTTTAGCCCATGAATGATGATCTAGATTAAATATAAAATAATTATATAAGTTAACTTGTTAATAAGATGGATAATAATAAATTTATTTTTCTAAAATGAGTTTTCTAGAACAAGATGATTGAAGAAGGATTTGTGATAAAAACAACGAGATATTTGTTTTCCATTTTTAGTCAAAAATTGAAGCTATTGATTTTTTGAATCCATTTTTCTTGTGGCATGGTTTGAAACAGCTAGAATATTTTTGGGAATTACTGAACAACGATGTTACAAAATTAGGGAAATGGATTTGATGTCTGTATTTTTGAATGGAGATCTAGATGAGGAAGTTTACATTGAACAAACTAGTGTATTTTTGCGTGTAAAGATGATAGTTATATGTTACGATTTAAGAAAGTTTTGTATTGGATAAAACAATCCATGATTGAGTCATATTCCAAATTTGATACATTATTTAGGAATATGAGTTTTATGAAAGGAAGAGTTGAGAGAATTATTTACACTAAAAAAGTCAAGATATTTCCCTCTTCCTAATTGTTTATGATGATGACATGATCATTACTCAGAATAATGAAAGATATTTTGAAATATTTTAAAAAAATGAAAACGTTTTTTGAGATGTATGTTATGGGTGATATGAAATACAATATTCAGATACAAAATCTAAAAAACATATTTTTATTTCTCAAGAATATTAAACTAATTATGTTCTTATGGAGTTCTATATGGAACAATCAAAACCTGTTTCCACCCAGATTGCAGTGGGAACAATGTCTTCTAATGATGTAGAAGGTATGGGAGTTGTTTAGAAAAAATTTCAGAAACTGATTAGATATTTTTTATAATACATTATCTATAGACCCAGCATTGTTTATTTTTTTTCCTTATGTGAATAATTTCAGAGTGATCCAGAATAATCACATTTACTTGTAGGAAAACGTATTCTCAAATAAATAAAAAAAATCAGAAATTAGGCATGATCGCTCTGAATGTATAGATTTGTATGGGTTATAAAATTCCAATAGGGCATGAAATTTTTATTATAGAAGATCCACCTCTAGTGAACTATTCATGATATGGAATAATTATGTTAGTTGGTTTACAAATAAATAGAATTTAGTAAGTCTTTCTATGGATGAAGCTGAATATATTTCCGCTACTCAAGTCTCTAACCAACTTATGTTGTTGAAATCTGAATTAGAAGACCTACATGTTGAAATGTGGTTACCATTGCTCTTGGGTTGTGATAATCTAAAATAAATCAATCTCACCTAAAATCTAATTCAACATTATCATAAAAAAAATTTATAACAAATATCATTTCAACAAAGATCATTTGGAGAGGCATGAATTGAATATTGAGTATATTCCCACATCAGAACATGTCTTTGAAAATTTCATAAATCATATGGAGAATTAATAATTTCTATAGTTAAATTTGAATATGGTTGTCTATCCTCTTTCTCATCAAGGTTGTGGTATGTGTCCCCCCCCCCCCCACTCATCATACCTTTAGATAGTGTTGTTAAATGGTACAATTGTTTTATAAATTAATCCTTATTGAATCATATGAAAAGTGGGAGTTGTGAGTATAGTGTGAATCTATCTTTTATTTGTGTATTAACTATTCTAACTATTTTCTAGAGTGTTTGTAAAAAATAAATTTTATTTTATTTAATTATATTTTATTATTTGAGGAAGATAATCTAAGTAAGAAATATGTATTAGTTGTTATGCTCACAAATTTTGGACTTCTTGTTTTTACAATTAATAATTCTTGTTTGCTACGATGAGTTAGTTCACATAGGTTCATAACTATTGACAATTAATCAATTTCTTAAAGATACATTGTTCATTGATTTAGGAGTCTTGGTTGATATCAAAATACAAAGAGAAAGATTTTTTTGTCCAAGTTTTCCAAAGAAAGTTTCTAAAAGTTAAAATCATTTTTCTTTTAAACATATTGTCCTTTGTTGAGAATAATGTTTAAGAAGAAAATAGTCCACCACAATTTGTGTTTGGAGAAACTTAGGTTGACCATTAAATTCAAGGAATCAGACTCATATTGATTAAAAATGACTATCATATTGAGGAGAATCTGGTGGGAAGATTATACTTATCAAATTTTCATAGAATTTTGAACAAAATAATTGGTCATAATGGCCATTAATAAGAGTCTATATGAATATGGTTAATATTTGATCTTGCTTTTGTATTCCTGGATTTCAACAAAATATTACATTAGTGGTAAATCCTGTGATGCATGCTTGATGAATGAATGGGGGAGAAAAATATTCTTCCAATCATATCTATTATTATTATAATCACATCAATACTATTTGGGTTGGGAAGGAAAGAATGTTACTGATGAAAGATGGGAATGCTAGAATATATTCAATGGTAATTTAGATGATGATAAAGATGATATTAAATTTATTAAAATATGTGATATAATTCATAATACTTTCTAAAAGTTATTAGAATCATAATTTAGGTGAATGTGTAGAATTTTTGTCTCAAGAACATCATAATGAGTTCATCAAATTCCTGTTTTTATAAGGTTGTGATGGTTTTTGAATGATGTAAGAAACTGAAGGTACATATTTTCTTTTTGAAAAAAATAAGAAGATACAAATCATCTTAGAAAAATTTTTATATGAATAATAAAAACAAAGTAAATAAGAAGTTTAGTTTTTAGAGGACATTGGTATGATATTAAAAATGAAAATAATCCACTGAAACTGGTTCATCATATTCAGTATGTCATCATACTCAATCGAGAAGAAATTTTTGAAACCAATGAAAATTAAAAGGATGTGTGGAATTTCAAATGGTTCAAGAGATTCCTCGTTGAAGAAGACTCCCGGCGAGGCCAATAACATCATCGGTATGGATTAAAGAAGAATTAAAGTCTCACATTGATATGGTTGAATATATATTCGATGGAGGATTTTGAAAAAGAAATAATAACATGGTTGTTTGGTACCTAGAAATATAATGAGGAGAGTGTTTATTTACATCCTAAGGAGAAATATCATATTGAAAATATAAAATAAAATTCATAAATGGGATTTCAAATAAGATTAAAATTGTTTATTTATTCCTAGATATACATTCGGTACTAAACATTTATTGACACAGTTATAATGATAAAATCATAATAGAAAATTAGAATTGGACTATTGCTTGTGAAGAAAGTCTAAAGGAGAGTTGAAGTTGATAGAAGATTAGAGAAGGATGAAGAATAGTAGAGATGAATTGTTGAAGTCAAAAATCTTTTCATAATTTATGGAATCATTCATATTCAGTGAATTTGGTTAAGAATGAAATAATTTTAGAGTCCTAGCCAAAACATTTTTGGGGAGAGTATAAAAGGAAAAAAAGTACATTGTATTTCACTAATGATAGATGTGCTATTTGGAGAATAAGTGATAAAAGCTCTGTATTTTATGGGAGAATATGTATCTGTATTTAGCTCAATTAAATAAGGTTCATCATAAAGTATTGAAAGGAGTAATGACAATATTGAGATGTTTTCAGCTTATCATCATATTCAACATATTAATATATTCAGCTAATTATCATACTATTCTTATCATCATATTAATATATTGAATGTATATATCTGGATAATCAAATCATTGAGTCACATTTCTTTTCTTAGAAAATAGAAAATATTGATAAGAATTTTCTCAACAATAATATAAAAGGGATACATTTTCCTGTATTGGGAAATTGGACTAAGACACTAAATCTTGTGAAATCAGACACAATTTTCATAATGAATCCATGAAGTTCATAACAACATCTGGGAAAGAATGTAAATAATTTTTTCAAAGGAATACATTTGTTAAAGTAGATAAATAAGAATCGTAACATTTTTTTGTTAAAAAACATTTTTCACATCGTTTGTACTACAATTTGATATCGAACTATCTGATTGATTATATTGTGTTACACGAGTGAAAATGAATATCCTAATCATTGTATTCTACACAAAAGAGTTGATTTCTTTTGTATTGTTTGGTATTGTATTATTTCCAAACAAAACCTAGGATGTATCTGTTGTTATTGAATATTGAATATTGTAAATACATGTGTCCTTATGGATGTGTGCTTAATTTTCTTTCATCGGGGAAGAAATTCATTAACAATATTCAAGTGTAATTTCCTAAGAAAGGAAACATAAAATAAAAATATATCACCAATTCTCATTCCCCATCTCAATGATACAATCTTCCTTAATTGGAAATTATATGTTTTATATAAATTTTATTTTCCTTCAATGGAGTATTAGTGTTGGAATAAAATTTTAATTCACTATTTTATTTTTTAAATTTTTTAAAAAAATACAAAGGATTATGATTCACCTTCAATATAAGTATTTTTTTAAACTTTACAATGAAATTAATAGTTATTTTCAAGGGTTTTATAGAAATATGTATTAATTAATTTATTTAAGACATCAATGAAAATATAGAAATAAAATTTATAAATTATTTGTCAAATAACATAAATAGTTATATCAATTAATGTTGGAATTATATTCAAAGAATGTAGAGTAGTACTTAGGGGCACAATGAGAATAAAAATTGGACATAAGCATTAAAAATGATATCCTAGTACATAGGTAAATGTTTTATTATAGACTGATATTAGTAAATACTATCATTAAACGAGAAATAAATGATGAATGTGATGATGTGGAGAATTTTTTTTAGAAAATTGAGATTTATATGAATTTATAAATGAATATTGGTCTAAATATTTATATATAGATTTTAATCATCATCATCGAAAATAATAAAATGATGGATCATCACTTATAACTACTTTTCGGAATGATCGGATTGGAAACACATTTTTTTGGGTTTTTTATTTTATGATATTTTTAGTGATCTACTATATATTCTTCTAAAAAATACTTTATCCATTTCAAGAGTATGAAAAAATACTTCTTGAAACAATTAAGGGAGATTATTTGAAGTTTAATTATTTATTTTTTTTGTTTCTATTAGTACATCTTCAAACTGATTCCTTTATTTTTCACATTGTTGACATAGAAAAATGAAGTGTTTTAGGTGATGTGGGACCTTTATTATTATCCTATAGTGGTAATAGTATAAATATTAGTTTTTAATCTAAATCACCGACTTATAAAATAATATGAAGTAATTTGTAATGTAAAACAAGTAGATAGTGTAAAGAATAATTATAATATCTATAATCTATTTATTGTACTACCACTATCCTCATACCATAGCTATCATATAGATAATTAAATAGTTATGGATCAAAAATATATTAACAGTGAGAACCACAAATTGAAGCATAAATAGTAAAATAAAATTTTGAAATAAATATATTGTGGTTAAAAAATAAAAAACATCATCCTTTATTAGATGAAGGATAGATTAAAAAACCCCAACCACTGTACTTTAAAAACTATACACTATAATATGTGGTTTAAAATAATAAAATAACCAATTATCTCAATTTTTTTATTTTCATTAGTTTAATCATAGTTTAAAAAAATTACTATTTTTTTATAAAGATAAGAAGGTGGAAAAAGTATTATAACTAATAAAAGTAGAAATTATGCTCTTTTCCACTTATAAAAAACCAAATTATTTATTATCTTACTACTTAAACAACAATGTGGGTTTTTTCATAATATGCAATCAAAAGAGAAAAAATATTTCAAACAAAGGTAAATATTTATAATAGTATACATGGGTTATACAAATAAAAATATGGTTTTATTTCATTATTCATAATTTTTTGTGAGCACTATTCATATCAGACCACACTTCTCATGAACAAAAATATTCTAGAGTTTTAGTGATGATAATGTGTAATAAGTGTGGGGGAGGGGGGTTTGTGTTTTAAGTTTTTCTATTTTATGTGTTTTAATTTTTAAAATTTCCTTTTAATAATTATTTGAATCAATTTTTTATTAAATGAAATATTTGATTACTTGTTAAACATGAATAATTTGTGAGAAAAAAACATTATTTGTTTTGAAAAATGATTTAAAATGAAAGTATTTTTTTTATGATTTTATATTTTAAATTAATTCCCAGAGTATTTATAAGCTTTTGAAACAAATCCATATTAGAATATACAAATATTAGTTTCCCATATAGAGAGTAATAATGATTTCAAGTATATAGTTTTATTTGAATGTATTTGATATTACAATTACATTGTATAATTTTCACAGTGGAGAGATGATTGGAAATGATTTACTGTGAAGAATGTTGAAATATGTTGTATGTGTGAATTAATGAATTTGAAAAAATTTGAATTTGAGAGAAGAAAAATGAATTGAAATTATTTCCATAAATAAGTTATTGTTAAATCCATTTTTAATAGAATTATATAGATTGTGTCACGCTTGATTCCTGTGTGTATAATTATTCATATGTAATATTTTTCCCCCAAGAGTGGAAAATAGTATTCTTTTCAGAGTAATTAAATGATAAATTAGTAAACAAACTTATTTATTTCAATTCCAAATTTTTGTCACATTTTAATTATTATTTTGGGAAATTATCACACTTTTATTAATATAATAATAAACATATAATTATTGTAAATTGTCCAAGACCAATGATTTTCATTGATTTATTATTTTGGAATTTATTAGGTTATTTTATTTTATTAATATAATATTTTTCATTGGATAATATTTTATATAGATGATTATAGTCAATTCTTGATACATGGACGTGATTCAAAATTGAAAATTAGTGTTCTGTAGGGAGATTCCATTTGAAATAACTCATATGTGATCAAATTATAAATCCTTATAATTAAATATTTCTCCTAGATAATTTATGATATTAAACATCTGCGTAAGAAATTTTAGGGATACAATGGATTTGGAAGGCACCATGAATGAAGTTATTAATGTTATATAGGAATAAACTATCTTAGGGATTAATACATATGAATCAACCAACGGTAATCGAAGAATGTATCTGCTTTTACCTAAAAGATACTTCCTAGTAGTGGGATTACATTCAAATGGGAAAACCATATATAAGGGTCATCTATGATATATATGAAATCACTGATTCTATAAAAGCTGATGTTATAGTATGTTAGTAATCCAAGGTGATTTGTGAGAAATATTATATTTTTTGTATGATATCATAATAATTCCTATAGATAAATTGATACATAAGGTAAATAATTTTATAAAATCTAAAGATCTATGTGTTATGTATGATGAGGATGGTACTCATATCAAATTAATAGTATTCCATTTATATCACATATGATTAAACAATTTTTCATAAATTATTAATCCATGATGTGATCATGTATGTTGAACATACACATCATGCAATATAAAAAGAAAGAATGACTAATATTCTAGATAAACACTGAGAGTAAGTAGCTACATAAGAATGACACAATATGTGTGGGGACATCACTACGAGTCCATGATACTCTATTTCTCACAAATATAGTTTTTCTTATATATAACAAATTGATTCCCCACAAATTTAATCCTTAGATAATTTTGAATGCACCAAGAATTATCAAGAATATCCATTCCAACCCTCGGATTCCAAAAAAATCACTTGGAGTTCATGTTGGATGTGATAGATAAGAACATTTTCATAGTTAGGATTTTAAAACAATTTCATCACAGTTGTGTTAGAGCCAAACCATGTGTTAATATGTGAAAAATAAGGTACCATTTAGATTGTGGTAAAAATTTAAGGATTATGTAAGGTTGATTTGTTGTTATATAATATATTGGTAGGTGTGACACAAAATAAAATTTAATCAACACATGGAATGATTTCAATATTCTTAATAGAGCTCATAATTTTATGTAAATGGTTTAAAAGAAGTATAATTTTACTATGATCAAGGTATTAATCCATTCAAAAAATAGAGTAGTTCATCACATTCTAATGAGGATAATAATTTTCTATTATACATTTATTGAATAAAATGATTTTTGATGGATGGATATTGTATATTTTCATGACAGATATATATCTATCCTTGATGGTTTCAACCAATGAAGTTAAAAATAGAATTATGAGTTTTTATTTCATTTCATTATAATTTTATCTTTTTTATTTTGTGTTGTAGTGAGATGTGTAGTAAACTGAAAAGGGCCACCAATCAGTAACAATAACTCACTAGGATGTGATAGTGTGAATTAATTGGAGGACACATCCACTGTTCATTCAGAATTAAGAGCTCTTAATATTTATTAATGGTTTAAATATGTAGTCTCTATTTATATAAAATAAAATCCTTCGGTTTTATTGAGGTTTGTTTATTGAATGTGTAGTGTGTGTTCCCATATGAAAGAGGAGGGATGAGTTTGTGTTGGTATGAATGATTTTGTGTGTTACATGCAACCATCTACTTCAAACAAGGACTGTTGGGAAGAGTATAGTATTTTAACATGGTTATTGATTGATATATGATAGAAATAATTTTAATATGAGTTTTGAGTACATGGAGTTATGTCCTCATAAATCCAGACACCTCTCACTCTTTCTTATACATCATTTTCTTTTTATATTTTTCTTTTCCATTTCATAGACTAGCACAATCTCTAGTAATTTTTCATTTCAATTCTCTTAAAAGTAAAACTAAAAAAGGAATGTAATATTTAGGTCATTGAGATAGAATTGAGAATCAAACAGAGAGAAAAATTGTAATCCCATTGTTTCATTCTAGAATAAATAGAAATTAAAATGTATTTATGGACCATGACAACCAAACATCACTTATTTTTGAAATTATTATCTCTACTGATGAACTGATGAACTCCTCTTATATTTTACCTGAACCATGGTGCCAACAAAAACATGGATTTTTTCTTCATAGAGACCAATAAATTAAGAAATATTATTTTTAGAACACACTCATAACAATTCCAAAAAAACATGAAAACATTCTATATTTTCTAGAAACACATCCTATTTCAGTGCAATTTTTTATGAAAAAGGATTTCACATATAAAATATAAAAAACAAAAGTTTTATTATGCTTATTCATTATAGAGTATTTTACATGAAATAATTCTTGAATCTCATGTTAGAACAATTAGGTAAATTGACACATGATTTGATGTTATAGATTCTAGTATGTCTAATAACTAATAATTTAGATTCAAACACTTGAGTGTCGATTATTTTTTTAATCATGAAATTAAAAAAATATAGATTCCTTCACCAAGGTATTATTTTTAGTTCCTGAACCAAAAGACATTAAAACATCATATATACACCATGGCACATCTAATGAATGATTACTAATCAATATATTAATATTTTAGAGGATTTAATTTTTTATGGTCGAAAAACATATCACAAAAAATAGATCGATTGTTTTGAAACATACATTTCGAAAAAAATTTATTATATAAAATTCTCATAAAAACCCATCTATATACAAAAAATCTAATGGTAACTACATATTCATACATAAATCCTTAAATATCTTATTTCCACATATTTCAATTGAAATATACAATTTAAAAAAATAATTGTCTTAAAGAAAATATATTTCATAGTCATAATTCAATTAATGCTTGTCATCCACCCGTAATGAACTACCACCTAGTTAAATAGAAATGAATTATCATATTCTTAGTCCAATATGTGTGACCCAATTCATCCCCCAATCACTTGTACAACCTCAAAAGTTCATCATTAACATTATATAGTAAAGTGTATCATTTTAACCCCAGTCACCCCAACCATTTTTTCCTGAACTCTCATTTTATATAAGTTCTATTTATTGTAATGAATTATAAGAGTATTTAAATGATAACTAAAAATCATTTCCACACACACAATTTTAATGAATATAGGAAAAACTATATTTTAATTATTCATCCAAATGAAAAAAGTTCCCTAATAATTTTTACAAAATCAATTTAACACAAATTATTACATATTGGAAAATTTATTGTTTATAAAAAATATTTAGGGCCAAATAAGTTATTAAACCTTAAATTGGAAATATAATATCATAGAGAGTGTATGAAATAAAAATATAATTATTTAATTTTTATCAATATATTTAGTATTTTTAATATTTTTTGTTACATTAAAAATTATTTTATCAAATGTAACATGAGATACTATATTTCTCTTGAGTTTCCCAAAATTTTAAGTAAATCTTGTGTTACACACTACATCATGTTTAATGAAATCATGTCTTGCTATTTAAATTTTACTATTTAATATTATAGTTATAAACATTACATTAAAATTTATCATTTGAGGACGACTAAATAAATTATAAAAATATTCATTACACATTTATATATAATTCTTTCATGACTAAATAATTATTAATATAATTAAAACCCTTTTTAAAATAAAGGGAAACTATTTTATGAAAAGCTATTTTTTAACTAAAAAACTATTTTTTATATCAACTGAATTACCATATAATTATTGAATAATGATTTTGATAAAATTTATATAATAAATATTAAATAAAATGTTTAAAAATAATATTATATTTTTTCAATAATTGGGAATATAATAAATTATATTTTACGATTAAAACTATATTTTTTTTCTAAAGGACAGTTTGTCAACATTTTATGGCACACATATTTTGAAAAAAATATGGCTATCTATAAAAAACTAATTTTATAAAATAATTATCAATTTTTAAAATTTTAATAGAAAAATTATATTTAGATGAATATTTTTATTTTTTGTCTCTTTTGATGAATAATGAAAAATACGTAATTTTAGTAAAAAAAATTTTGTTTAATTTATTCACTATGTTAAATAATATTTGAAATTTTTTTAATATATAATCAGTTAAATTATTCATCTATTTCTCTAATTTAGGTCATTTTAATAAATATTATAATGAAATTGGATATAAAAACATTATAAACATTAGATCAGTTTCTCTTAAAAAAACAATTTCTCGTCACATATATTGGATTAATTTTCATTTAAAAATTTCTACTAGAGTGATTTGAATTTGTAAAATTGAATTTTATATTTGTAAAAATCATAATTTTTAATCTCTAATTATAAAAACTTAATGTTTTACTAAAATGACATGTCAATTTAGTAAAAATAATTTTATTAAGGGGATTAAAACATAATGATAAGAGTAAAAATGACCTAAAATGACATCTTCATAATATTAAATGAGTGTATTAAATATTATCCATTAAATTATATTAAATATGGAAGTTTTATGCCACTTCAATTTGAATATGGACCATATAATAATAATGAAAAAGGAAAAGAATACTTTTCTTACATTTAATACCTAAAAAACAATGGGATAGGTAAAACATATCATATGTTCAGATATATATATCATTATTCAATATAAATGTTTTTTTATCAGGATATGTTCTTGAGAGAAATAAAAACATTACATTCCTTATTAACACAAACGTAATAATTATTTAGTTAAAATTATATAAAATAAATTTTACTAATAACATTAAAAAGAATGCCAATGGAAAAAATTATAATGTTACATTATTTTAAAGATAAATATATCATAAAAAATCATCATGTAAACAATAGATTAAAATTCATTCATTTTCTTGATATTTTTAAAATTGAAATTAAATGAATAATGTCAAATGTGGCATTAATGTTTTTTTATAATAAATGATATTTTTTAAAATGATTTAAAATTAATAAAATCAAAATATTATTCATAATATTTTAAAAATATTTAAAAATACCAAATATTTTCTTTTCACGAAAAAATATTTTAATTATAGTTACAATATAGACAATTAAATACTGAAAACAATGTTAGTGCAGTTATGGTTAAATTAGTGTTTCTGCATGATACTTGTGCTTGTGTTTAAATTAATTTCCAAAACATAAAGGATTTATATTTTATAAGTTAGATTAAAATTTTAAAATAATCGGGTCCAAAATATATCATAATTATCACCCTAATTTAGTCATAAAGTATAAATTTCCATGGTTATGAAAGAATTTATCATTGTGAAAAACTGAAATGGAAAAAATAGGGAATCAATAATGTTAATGGATGCAATGTTTAAAACATATTTTTATTGTGTTTTAGTTATTTCTATAGACAATATAATAACTCCACACCATTAATTAAAATATTTTGATCTAATAGAGGTAATATTGACCTCTCAATAGTGAATACCTTTGATTATTTGCAAGAATTACACTCCTCCGTCAACTATAAAAGGCACTCACTCTCCCCACTACTTAAAACATATAAATAACTTGGGATAAAAAAATATATACCCAAATAATTATGCAAATTAAATACTGTAATCTTATAATAATTATTCTGTACATAAATCAATCCAAGAAAGGCTTTACTACCAACCTAAGGAGGATACCCAAGGAAGTGGTAATGTCTATCTGCAAGTGTTATTGTATTATTTATTACTCCACTCCATTAAATTATGATTATAAAAAATTATATGATATTAACAGTATATTACATATACCTATATATTTTTAGTTATGGTTACTACCTACAAACACACACACTTCAATCAAATGGTTTATGAAATCATTGTTCATGTGTGCATTGGACTACCGCCTTGCGAACCGATGTTGTTCATTTTTTCATTATATATTCAATGGTTGGTCACAATTTTGAATTAATAGTTTATATATGATCTATATTATATTTAATATTTTATTAATCCCATTTAATTAATATCACATATAACATAATTCTTTCCATTTTGTGGGAATACGATTACATTTTTCATGTGTAAGGAAGACTACCACCTCATTAAACAATTGGTTACTTTATGAATTACGTGGAATGTATTAATTATGTGTTCAATAAAAATATGCAAATATATATCACCTAAATGTTATATTATATTGATTTTATATATATATCATTTACCTTTCATTCTTCCAATATGTAAGAAAATTGGAAACAACATTAATTCATATATACGTCTTATTGTTTCCATTAATGGTGTATTTCATTTCATCAAAATAAATTTTATGGATTACTATTAATGCATATATAATGGATATATATAATATTTATTTCATCTTATAAATTATAGTGATGAATAAACCATGATATAATTAAGAGGAAAAAAAGTACTGATCAAAACATATACGAAAGATATAGTGGTTAATACCAGAAACGTAAAATTAACATGGAATTGTAGGTAAACGGGTAATAAAATGTCCTAAGAAAATTTTATATTGTAATATATATATATATATAATTAATATTATATAATATTTTAATAATAAACTTATATTTATTATAAAATAGGGTCTATCATTTATGACTGAAATCAAGACCTAAGGTAGGGGGATTTCTAGTCTCACTATAATTTCAGAGACACTTATGCCATATTCACCAGTTGTTTCTTTTTTGAGGTATATATACATACCTTTGAAATGATATAACAATAATATTAATGATTTAATGATAATCCATGAATCCATTTATGTTATTACTTCTTGGGCATTACAATTCCAAAGTTATTCAATAAGTAAGGGATTAACATCAAACTTTTTAGTTCTGTGAGACACATGCCATATTCATTTCCAATATATTCTATTCGGTTTATATAATTCACATGAATTTATTTTGGGATTATTTTGATTAAAATTATTTGTATTTAAATATCCATTTTAAGATATATATTTCATGGGGTTTATAGTTCAGAAGTTACCCAAATGACATGGTGTTTTGTCTCAATTTTCCTTCTTTGAGATTTATGTTATGTTATTCCCTTGTATTCCCTGAAACGTTGTATATAGAGCATCCTATAAATGTAATATGATGTGTTTTTTATTATCGTGATTTTTAAGTCACATTTAATTTTATTCTTTTATGGGTCTTATGATTTAATGTTACCAAAGTTCATAATGATTTTATGTTACAATCCCACCATATATCAAGATTATTAATGATTAACTCACTAATGTTGGAATCTCATTATATAAACCTTAAAATTTTAAATGTAATTTTATTATAATCTAGTTATTTAGGATATATTAAATTAATGTTATCATTTTCTAATAATTGGTACTTAAAATTATTAGTAAAATGTTTTTATCTAATTTAATTTATCATTATGGTTACAAATATGTTTCATCAAAAACCCTGTTTTCTAAAAAAATTAAAAAAATGTATTATTGCTCTATTTTATTATAATATATTTTTACCCATGTTTGAATATTTTTTTCAATTTTTTTGGAATGTAATATTCATGTCATTTTATAAGAAATGCAGGTTTGGATCTCACTGAAAATTTGAAAGGAATCTTCATTTTAACATGTAAGGCATGAATGAAATCTTCTAACATCCAAACCAATAAGAGTATCAGGCCTTCCATTTTTATGTATTTTAGGTCAATTTTAATGAAAAATTTTATGACAATGTATTATAATTTAAAAAGTTTTTCATAAAGAGTAAAGGATATCTTCCCCCCTGAAATTTTTTCAATGAAGGTTTCAAAAATAGTTTCCATTTAAGATGACATTCATTGGTGTTACTTATGAATTACTAAGAATAGGGTCCAAGGATAACATTCATATTCTTTCCCTAAATGGTTTATGTTATGATAGATTAACTTTTATGAATTAAATTCCCTTCCCATGGGTCGTACCATTATAATATGCTTATAAAATCCATTCCTTTTCAAGGTTTAGGTTATGATGAAATAATTTTAAAAAATCTATCATTAATATAGTATAAATTATGATAAAATT
Source organism: Viscum album (assembly GCA_963277665.1). Taxonomy (NCBI): domain Eukaryota; kingdom Viridiplantae; phylum Streptophyta; class Magnoliopsida; order Santalales; family Viscaceae; genus Viscum; species Viscum album. The sequence goes on along the minus strand of OY728152.1, from coordinate 1,902,156,936 downwards.
AGCGTCAAACCCATATCATTAAATGGGATATTGTAACATCCCAAGTAAGTAATGAATAATAGATGTTTTTATCTATGTCTATTAATTAATTAGATAGTGTTTTAAAGGATTAAAATGAAAATAAATCCAATCTTAAGCATGGAATACACTAATATTCTTAAAAGATTGTTTTACTGCCTTTTGATGGAAAACCCTTTTTAAATATATTTTTTGACAATTTTATAAGCTATGTTTGTCAAAATAAAATTATTATTTATGATTGGGACATCAAAATTTACTTTGTATGAATATTTGGTATTTTTCTGATAAAGTTCATTTTTTTATGAATAAGTGAAAAATGTGGTATTTTAATTCTAAACCTCTTTTAATCTATTTTATTTGTATGATTATATTATCTTTTGAATTGGTTTTAAAGTGAAATTAGAAAATATTTTTACCATTATATCCAATAGTGGTCATTGGAATCAATTTCACTTTGAAATTGGACTTAAACTGGTGTCATTCTTTTGATACTTATTGTTTCCTAAAAACACGCTATTTGCTATGACAGCGGGAATTAATTATTAAATAAATTAATGTGTCTAATATGTTTTGAATTTTTAAAATAGACTTCATTTTTGAATTTGGAATATAAAATATAGCTTAGGGTGAATTTTTCGTAATTTTCTAAAAAACATCAATTTTTTATGAATAGTGAAACCACTAAGTGGTACTTATAAAAATTGATTTTTCGTTTAAATGAACTTTTTCCATCTTTGTGTTTTTAATTTAAAAAATCTGACATACATGGTTGTCATTAACAAGTAAAATGTGGTTCAATTAGATTATAATAATTTTTTTGGTGAATAGTAACTTATTAAGTTTTTAATCGCAATTAGTGGTAATTAGTGTTGTTTAAGGTAAAAATAATGTTTTAATAATATGAGATGACCTAGACACATGTCCTAACCTCATTGGAAATGTCATGGTCGACCAAGAAAAGCCATGGGTCAACTTGGGGACCCCATGGAGCCACTTTGGTTGGAAAATGACATAAATACCTTTTGTTTAATGTTAATGTAAAAAATGGCACAAACATGACATGTTTTACTAAAACATTTTTTAAATGGGGATATACAAGTCATATTTTTGATTATAAATAGTAATTGGAAAGATAAAAAGATTTCATACATCATAGTATTTTTTTATAATTTTTATACATTAAATAAATCAAATTATTTATGACATAATTATGATGCAGCGATGACATCATTATTTGACGATTTAAATAAATTAGAAAGATAATGTAAAATATATGAACTACACATGTCCAAAACTTATTGGATGGGTGGATTTCGAATACTAATCACCTTATACACGAATTATATCAATTTGGGACCTTTTAAAACTGAAACACATTTTCAAATAAAGTAATATTTCTTTACTTTCCCAAAGTGCTCCTCCTCTCCTCTTATAAAAGGCCCCCACCCCTACCACCATACCCACACTCCCAAATCCTTTGGCTCGGCCAAAACCTGCCCATTTTGTCTTTCCACTTTCTTATCTTACTCCTTCAAGCCTCACTTTGGGCAGAAGGCTTCCCAAGGAAGCTTTTGAGCTCAAACCAAAGGGAGTTACCCGATTTTGAGGTAATGTCTTCACATGAGTCCTTTTGTTTTACTTTGCTTCTCCAACCCCCTAAACTCTATTTATTTATTTCTTTTGTAACAAATCCACTATCATAAATATAGTAGGATTTTGTTACAAGTAGGATTCGAGCTACACTTACACACACCTTCATCTAATGGTTAAATAACATACTGTTTCCGTGGATGGTGAATTAATGCCTCCCGAAACAATGATTGTTCAATACTCATTTAACACCTTAAAAGGTGGCCATTATGATGTCACTATTTTTATATATGATATATAATATGTTTATTCTTTCCTTAAGCTTCTGTAATTTTCATTTATGGCATACCATTATTGTTTCCATTATGGGTAAACACGATATCTTCATTTTAGGAAGTGTGGACTACTGCCCCTGAAAGTGATTTGATTCGTTAATACCATATGTGGGATGTGTAAAGGCTAAAGTTAATGATATTATATATGTTATTATACTGTAATTATAATATAATCTTATATCATTATGATTCCATTCCAGAAAGTACGAAAACGAAATGGAAGTAGCGTTCATGCGTACGTACGGATTACCGTCTCCATGAATGGTGCATTTCATTTCTTACCTCTGAATGTGATGTAATATTATAAATAAATTTATATGATGAATATATATGATATATATGTTATCCAAATCATTAATATCATTTTGGATATAACGAACCTTTGACCAAATTAACAACATGTAAGTGTAAGAAGTCTATTTTTGACTTAAGAACCAAATACCGACAAAATGAACATTATTAACTTAAATGATTAAATGATGTTCATAACATGGTATAAAAGGAATAATGAACTTGAAAAAGGTTCTTAAGCATGTAGAGATTAACTCAAGTTTATTATTCAGGAGATTAAAGAACGGTTGGGTCAAGTTGGATACAAGGTATGGGACTTCGTCTCAATCTCCTTTCATTGAGGCATATTTTATTTTATACACAACTTTCTATTATACGATGTATAAACCCCTTTGACTTTTACATTTTTCCAAAAAGAATTTTTTTTATACGAAGCATTTAATAAATGACAAAGGGAATGTTTTTGTCATACGTATGTGGCGACAGCGACTTCTCCGCCGCCGTGACCATTATTTGAGTTTCGGCTTCCTCTACAAGCCATACCTTCTTTTTAAAAGAAAAATAAATACCATGTCGTACATTTCTTTTATATTGGTATTGAAAATGGTTTTCATAATGTTTTTATATCAATGTGTTGTATTGATATCTCGTGATTGAAATGTGGAAATTTTATGTTTCCTTTATGCATGTTTTAGGTGATATGATTATGTTATGCTTCTTGGGCATTATTATGAAGACGGGTGGTTCCGTGATAAACTAAGGGCGGGTGAGACCGTTATAGCTCTCCAATGCATTGGGTAACGCGAAGGAGTCAAACGTTAAGGTTTCTCCGAAGATATTTAGGGAATATACTGTGATGGGTATTCCAAACGTAACCAAGAGGGTTACTCCCTACGTAAGAATGTTATGAATGCCTCATGTTACCTTTATGTATTATGATTTCTATGATTTACTCATGATTTGATGAGGTATGTTAAAGTACTTATGTTTTATGGGTAAAGTATGATTTCCTTCTTATGTATATATATACCCATGTTTCATTTCCATGTTTTTATAACCCATACTGATCTTTTTATTCTCATCCCATGTTTTTTTGAAATGATTTTCACAGGTCAAGGGAATGGTACATGATATGATGATAGTGTCAAGGAAGTGTCAAGAAAGAATCCATGTTTTATATTAAATATGTTTCCATTGATGGAAATGACAAATACTATCTTTATGTAACCACTTTGTTTATATGTGGAATGTAATGCATGTTTTATGATCTAATTCTCTAAAACTCTATACCTGAATAGATCCTCAATGCATAATCTTGTAATAACTCAAGATTATGTAAGGTTTAAGGCTGGGGCCTTATAGTTGGAATCAGAGGTCGGTTTAGACAACTTTAGGAGTTAGAAAATCATTAAATTATAAGATAATTTATGGTATCACTGAAATGATATAGCATTTAAAGATTACCATGTTGCTTCACCCAAGGTATTTCAGTGTTCAGAATGGTTTTTCAAACAGTAAACAAGGAAGATGTGCTAGGAATGTATACAGATGGAAATGAACTTCTAAATCGGCATCCTGAGATGGTCAGAATCAGAACTAAATAGTTTGTTGCAGTGATGGCTCAGTTGAATCAGGTGATAAATCATGGTTGTTTTCATTGATGATATTTTGGTGTTTTCTAAAAGTAAAGAGGAGTATGAAAGTCATTTAAGGGTTATCTTGCAAACCTTAAAAGAAAAGAAACTATATGGAAAATTCAGCAAGTGTGAGTTTTGGTTACAACAAATTTCTTTCCTGGGTCACTTTATTTCAAAAGATGGCATAACTGTTGATCCTACTAAAACAAAAGTTGTTGAAGAATGGCCGAGACCCAAAAATGTAACCGAGATCCGTAGTTTTCTTGGATTGGCAGGTTACTACCGAAGGTTTGTTTAAAATTTTTCACGGTTATCTAGTCCAATGACTAAGCTAACTCATAAGGGTGTAAACTTCATCTGGACAAAAGAATGTAATGATTGTTTTCAGGAGTTGAAAAGAAGATTGGTGAATGCTCTAGTTTTGGCACTTCCTTCCAGGAATGGTGAGTTTGTTATATAAAGTGATGCTTCGTTGAAGGGACTTGGCTGTGTCCTAATGCAGAATGATTAGGTAATTGTGTATGCTTCACGTCAGTTGAAAACTCATGAGGTAAATTACCCTACACATGATTTGGAATTAGCTGCTGTTGTCTTTGCTTTAAAAATTAGGAGGCATCATTTGTATGGAGTAAAGTGTGAAATATATACTGATCACAATAGTTTAATGTATATATTCACTCAGAAAGAATTGATCATGAGATAGAGGAGATGGCTGGAATTAATCAAGGATTATGATTTTACAATCCACTACCATCCGGGAAAAGCAAATAAAGTGGCTGATGCTTTGAGTCAAAAAAGTAATGCTTCATTAGCAATGTTGCGTTTGGAACGTGATCCTTTGGTTAAGGATTTGATGAACTTTGGAATAGAAGTTGTTGGTGCAGGAAGTCCTTCTGTTTTGTTTCAGGTATTAGTGAGATCTTCTCTATCAGGCAGAATCAAGAAAGCACAGAAGCAAGACAGTGAGTTGCAGAAAAAGGTAGAGTTGGTTCAGAAAGGTAAGTTGCTGGAATTCAACATTGATAATGATTGTGTTTTGTGTTTTGGGAAGAGATTGTGCGTGCCTTGTGATTCACAGTTGAAGAGAGATTTTTTATGTGAAGCTCATAGTTCTCCATTTTCAGTTCATCCTGGCAGTACTAAGATGTACAGAGATCTGTGGGTGTTTTACAGGTGGGATGGAATGAAAAGAGATATTACTGATTTTACTATGATGTGTTTGACATGTCAATAGGTTAAAGTAGAGCTGCAGTTACTGAATGGGATGCTTCAGCCTTTACCAGTGCCAGAGTGGAAATGGGAGAATACATCCATGGACTTTGTTGTGGGATTACTGAAGACATCTCGAGGTAATAATGCAATCTGGGTTATTGTTGATCACTTAACCAAGTCTACTCATTTCCTTACTATACGAGATACTTTCACTCTTGATCAACTTTCCTGTTTGTATTTTAAAGAGATAGTCAGATTACATGGAGTTCCTCTCTCCATTGTATCTGTAACACCCGAGATTTTTATTAGTAATATTTTGTTTTTATATCATCAAAGGAATCTTTCACTACACACTTGCTTGGCTTAATTTACACGCAATCACGACCTTCCTCGATAGCTTGCGTCGTACGCAATACCGAGTTTCACTAAACAACGATATGCTATTAAAATATTATTAAAACTAGCCGTTATGAATAGTAATAACCACTTTTTGAAATTTTATAAATTTTATTTTTCAAAATGGACTTCATTTTTGGATTCGGAATATCGAAATTAGCCTACGGTTAAATTTTGGTATTTTTCTGAAAACATTCAATTTTTGATGAATAGTGAAACCACTAAGTTGTAACGCCCCGACCCTAGTTGCCTAGAGTCGGTGCATTACTTCGTAACATTGGCATGATCACAAGAAAGATCAAATCTCGAAAGACCGATTAGTTTAGTAGCCTTGGAAACACTAGATATATTCATAAGTTTTACATTACATCATAAAATGAAAAACTACTACAACAACATAATGTCTCCATAATCCACACTACTATCCCCTCATAATATCCCTGCAGGTCATTCATAATTTACTTCTTCACATCTTGGGGAAAAATAAAACATAGAAAAGGGGTGAGCTCAAATTCCCAGTAAGGATAACAATATAGCGGAAATTTTCATAAATAAGAATAAACATTTAAGGCAATGCATTACTAAAACAAAAGCCTTTTAAAATTGAACTTCAACATGGTATGGCAAAAGTAAAATGAAATAATTCCATTTACTTATTCACATGGATATTCTAATAATCGAATAATCACATGCAAAAATCAATAACCACTTTCATAATGTTGGAATGCATAATGCCAGACTATCATAACCACATAGCCAAGGCCTCGTGCCAAGACTACAAATAAGATTTTGTCAAGGCCTTGTGCCAAGACACTAGTTTGTCTCATGAGACCTACCGATGCATCGAGGAGCTATAGCGGGCTCCACCCGTCACTTATTAAGTCCAATGCATTCCCATATGAAAAGGTTTAAACATAACATAAACATTCGTATTAAAACTAGCATACGAAATGTCAATACTTTCACAATAAACTATGAATGGTATAAGAATAGCACATCCACAGTCAAACATATCACAAAACCTTCAATACAATATAGAAGTTTTGTATCATAATAAATCTACTTCAAATAATCTTAAAATCCATCAAAGGATGTTGACATAGATGAAATCAAAATTCTTTTTAAAGAAATATCTCCTTTTATTTTGAAATCATTTAAGATCCATATAAAATAAAACATTTTCTTTGAAAATATTCTTATAAGCTTGTAAGGAAAGCTTTGAAGATTTTATAACAGCGTAAAATAACCGCACCCGCCGTATAAGTTAAAAAAAACATTCTTACCTCAATTCTGTCAAAAAGGTTAAAAAGGACCTTGTTTTGAAAACAACGGAAAGATTCCTTTATAAACCTCTTATAAAAAGTCAAAAAAAGGTATAAATGACTTTAACCCATATTCTTGTAAATAGTAAAAATGTTTTGAAATACATTTTTAAGAAACATGGATGTGGATGATAAAGAGATCCCAGTAGATTATTACATATAAACAACCTCGGATAATGAAGAGATTGTGAAATAACCCTTACCTTGTACTTTTCCTTGGTTGGGGTAGGTTAACCTCCTGTATAATGGTGAAATAGTTGTTATTAAATTATACAAGAATCATATATATTAATATGATATCATATATGATCTTTTAACATTGATTTGTTAATAATATCTTAGAATTATCGTCGTTTCGGGTGATAATCGATTCGTTCTTCTTAAATGTTTGGTTACGTAAGACATGTTTGTAATGGATAGATTATATCTTATTCATAATCAGAATGATATTAACATTATTTTTAACCCTAAAATGAGAATAATACTTGAATGGATATGATGGAGAATGAATCTTATCGCGTTCGTGGAGACGGTAGTCCGTACGTACGCACGAGCGACAATATCATTCTTTTGATATTAAAATAATATATAAATGAATGGTATATCATATATACAGAATCATTAACATGTTATATTTATTATTTACATGAGTTACACATCATTATTATACCCATCCAAATAATATTATATTGAATAACAATTACACCACGACGTGGAGACGGTAAGCCGTACGTACGCACGTATGGTGACATGTTATTCAAAGGGTGGATAGAATACTGAATATGATTGTACCATATTTATAATAACATCACAGTATATGTGAGATACTGGAGTTATTATTTCAGAATGGTAAGAACAAAGGAAGAAGAAGTGGAAGAAGAAATGAACTTAGAAAAGGGTGGTGAAATCATTACCTCTTCTTCGGGTTCTTCCTTTTGATTTGATCAAAAGGGCTCCTTAGGTTGGCTTTCTGATCAAACTAAGTCCTCTAGGTTGTATTGAGGGATGTTGGGAGAGTATTTGGGCAGAGTTTGGCCGAACCAAAAGGCTTTAGAGGTGTGAAGAAATGAGAAGGAGGAGTGCCCTTTTATAAGAGGGGTGAGGGGCACCTTTGGAAAAGCTAGAAATATTAATTTATAATAAATTCATATTCGGTTTCTAAAGGCTCCAAAGTTGACTATTCAAAGGATGAGGTGGGGATAGGTCGAAAACAACTCATCCAATAGAATTTAGACAGGTTTGGGTACTTATATTAACCTTATCTTTAAGTATTAACTCTAAGTTAATTAGTTTCACTTTTACAATGTCTCTTTGTATTTTTATATAATATGGTTAATAAACTTACTATATACATCCAAGCGACCCCCAAGTGGTCCATTAATGATTAACCTATCATAATATAAGTCTCTTGGCCGAACCTTAGATTTTTAGGAATTTAATATCAATTAATAATATAATATTTGTTTTAAGAACTCTTTTATGTCAATTTTGACACTATTCAATAGTTGATTTTTGTGAAACTCATAACAGATTGATTACTTCTAACAAAGTCAATTACATCAATCCTAATATATCATATTATCATAGAAAATTAGTTTAATTCCTTAAAAGTTTCATATTATAATTATTTGGGTATTTATAAGATCAATTATTTTTATTTTTCACTATTTTAGTAATTACTGCATCATCATTGTGTCATAAATAAAATAAATTATATAATGTCTAAAAATTATAAATAAAATATCATTATGTAGGAAATCTTTTTATCTTTCTAATGAATATTTATAATCGAAAATCCAACATGTATAACCCTATGTAAAAATTGTTCTTCTAAAAGATATATGCTTGTGTCATTTTTGTATTCATTTTAACTTAATTAAAATAAAGTGTCATTATCACTTACAAGTGGATCCATGGGGTCCCAAAATTGACACAAAGATGCCCATGGTCGACCATGTATCAACCAATAGGGTTAAGACACGTTTTAGGGTAATTTTGTATTATTATAATATTATTTTTTTAACCCTTATTTACCGGATTTACCCTTTAACCATGGTAAATAAAATATTTACCGCAGTAATTATTCAAAATGTCTAAAAATAAAAGTTACCTATTTACATAATTTGGACATCCTGATTCCAAATATGGAATCCATTTTCCTAAATTCAAAACACAGAAGTGGCAGAAATTAATTTAAAATTAATTCCCGCTGTTAAAACAAAAAGCGTGTTTTTAAGAGATAATAACTATCAAAAGATTGACACTTGTTTATGTTCGGTTTAATTGTAAAATTATGTCCAATGATAAACATTAAATTGAATGGTAAAAATATATTATAAATATACTTTAAAACCACTCAAATTCATAATTTATCACTATTAATTATTTTGATTAAAAAAGTTGTTTTTAATTAAAATTTAGAAATTTTCACTATTCATCAAAATATGAAAGTTATCCGAAATGTACCAAAATTTCACCCTAGGCTAATTTTGATATTCCGAATCCAAAAATAAAGTCCATTTTGAAATATAGAATATATATGATTTCAAAAAGTAGGTATTACTATTCACAACGGCTAGTTTAATTAGTTGTGGTGTGTGTTAGAACTCGAGGTTGCGTACAACACACGCTATCGCATTATTCGAAGGGAAACGTACCATAGAAGCTTGGGGTGTTACATTCTCCCCTCCTTCAAATAATTGCGTCCTCGCAATTTCTAGGGTATTACTGTATAAAAAGACTCGGGTGGTTCTTCATCATAAGTTCCTCGGGTTCCCACGTTGCCTCTTCCATCTTATGATTTCTCCACAAAACTTTTACCAGACGCGTCGTCCGGTTTCTCAGTACTTGTTCTCTTGTATCAAGAATCCTGACGGGCTCTTCGCAATAGGAAAGATCGGGTTCCAGTTCTAATTCCTCATAGGTGAGTACATGCGTTGGGTCAGGCATGTATTTCCTCAACAGAGATACGTGGAACACATCGTGAACTTTGGAGAGACTTGGCGGCATTGCCAATCGGTAAGCTACAGCCCCAATTCGTTCTAGAATTTCGAAAGGTCCGATGTACCTGGGACTCAATTTACCTTTCTTACCAAAACGTATGACTCCCTTCCATGGAGATACGTTCAGGAAAACATGATCACCGACTTGAAATTCCAAATCCTTCCTTCGATTATCGGCATAGCTCTTCTGCCTGCTTTGAGCTGCTTTAATGTGATTTTGGTTTACCTTCACCTTTTCCACCGTTTCCTCCACCAGTTCTGGGCCTACAAGTTTTCTTTCACCAACGTCATCCCAACAGGTTGGTGTACGACATCTCTTTCCATATAACGCTTTATATGGTGCCATCTGAATACTCGAATGGAAGCTATTGTTATAGGAAAATTCTACTAGTGGTAAATATTGATCCCACATACCCTGAAAGTCAAGTGAGCAAGATCTCAACATGTCTTCTAAGGTCTGAATAGTCCGTTCTGATTGTCCGTCTGTCTGAGGGTGGTAAGCAGTGCTCAAATGAAGTTCAGTATCCAGGGATTTCTGAAGACTTTTCCAAAATCTTGAAGTAAAACGGGGATCACGATCAGAAACAATCGATAGGGGTACTCCATGAAGTCTTACAACTTCATTAATGTATAGTCTTGCTAGACGTTCCAGGGGTAGATCTTCTCTTATAGCAAGAAAATGTGCTGACTTGGTAAGACGATCAACAATAACCCATATTGCATCATTCCTTCTAGGAGTCTTTGGTAGCCCCATGACAAAGTCCATCGTAATATTGTCCCATTTCCACTCAGGTATGGGAAGAGGTTGCATGACTCCTCCAGGCTGTTGCCTTCCAGCTTTTACTTGTTGACAAACCATACACCTTGACACAAAATCAGCAATCTCCCTCTTCATGTTGTCCCACCAAAAATGTTCCTTCAAATCTCTATACATTTTGGTGCTCCCAGGGTGTATAGAGAAATTGGAACTATGAGCATCATCCAGCAATTCCCTTTTTAGATCAGGTATATTGGGAACACAAAGTCTCTTCCCGAATTTCAAAATTCCATCTTCATACACAAAGTCTCTCAATCTCCCATCATTCACAGCTTTAATCTTCTTTTGGAATTCGTCATCATCGGTCTGAGAACTCTTAATCCTTTCTAGTAAAGATGGTTTGGCAACCATTTGAAAAAGCATTGATGTTTCACCTTCCCTGGTTATTCCCATGTCCATCTTCACTAGATCCATGAAAATTGGATCCCTTTCAATTCTCATCATGTTCAGAACTCCATGGTCTTTTCTGCTCAAAGCATCTGCCACCTTGTTTGCCTTCCCCGGGTGGTAGTGTATCGTACAATCATAATCCTTGAGTAATTCAAGCCATCTCCCTTGCCTCATGTTGAGTTCTTTTTGTGAGAAAATATACTTCAAACTCTTGTGATCAGTATAAATCTCACATTTTTCACCATAGAGGTAGTGCCTCCATATCTTCAAAGCAAAGATCACAGCTGCTAACTCAAGATCATGAGTAGGATAGTTTTGTTCATGAATTTTCAACTGTCGTGATGCATAGGCAATAACTCTATCATTCTGCATAAGGACACAGCCAAGTCCTTTCTTCGATGCATCACTATAAATAACGAACCCATCATTCCCCGATGGTAGAGTCAATATATGAGCATTGACTAATCTTCTCTTCAGTTCTTCGAAACATTCTTCACACTCTTTTGTCCAAACAAATTTAACCCCTTTACGTGTGAGCTTCGTTAATGGGTTAGCCAATCGGGCAAAATTCTGGACGAAACGTCGATAATAACCTGCCAAACCAATAAAACTACGTACCTCAGTTATATTCGTAGGTGCTGGCCATTATTGGATTGCCTTGGTCTTAGAAGGATCAACAGAGATTCCATCTTTAGAGACAATATGGCCAAGAAAAGAAATCTCCTGAAGCCAGAATTCACACTTGCTAAACTTCCCATATAATTCATGCCTCCTCAGAGTCTTCAAGATAATGCGCAAGTGATTTTCATGATCTTTGTAGGTTTTGGAGTATACCAAGATATCATCAATAAATACCACCACAAATTCATCGAGATACTCCTTGAAAACTCTATTCATCAGATCCATGAATACAGAGGGTGCATTAGTCAATCCAAACGGCATTACAGTAAACTAGTAATGCCCGTACCTGGTTCGAAATGCTGTTTTCGGAATGTCTTCCTTCTTCACACACAACTGATGGTATCCAGATCGAAGGTCAATCTTTGAAAAGTATTGAGCTCCATGCAGTTGGTCAAATAAATCATCAATACGAGGTAGGGGATACTTGTTCTTTATCGTTATAGCATTGATCTCCCTGTAGTCGATACATAACCTCATAGATCCATCTTTCTTTTTAACAAAAATAACAGGGGCTCCCCATGGAGAAACACTAGGGCGAATAAATACCTTATTACTCAATTCCTCTAGTTGTTTCTTGAGTTCGACTAGCTCTACAGTGGCCATTCTATAAGGGGTCTTCGATATAGGCCTTGATCCAGGAATCAGATCAATGGAAAACTCAACTTCTCGTTCTGGAGGATGTCCAGGTAAATCTTCCGGAAATACATCTACAAATTCTTTCACAACAGGTACACCCTCTATTTAAACATTCCTTTCCTCACCGATAGTTACTTCATTCTCTTCCTCCCCAATAATTGAATTAAGTTGAGCTACTGGGGGTGGATCTAAATAAGAATTAGGTGGTGACGATTCTGCTCTAAAAATAAGGTGCTCCTTATCATTATCATCAAGAATCGTAACCTCTTTCTTCTTACAATAAATCTTCGCATCATAGTCCGAAAGCCAGTCCATACCGAGGATTATATCAAACTCAATCATAGGTATGACGATGAAATCAGCAGATAAAGAAAATTTATGTGCTCTAATGGGGACTGATTCACAAAACTTTGTTGCAACGATACTTCCCTTAGGAGTTTTAACTGACAACTCCCTTATTAAATCAAATTGGAAATATCTAATTTTCTTAGCAAACTGGGAAGATATGAAACAATGCGATGACCCAGAATCAAATAATGCATTTGCTAAACTTGAGGAAACCATTAAATTACCTGCCACCACGTCTTTCAGAGTTTCTACCTCAGCAGTAGTGATAGCATAAGCCTGGCCTTGATCCCTTGGCCTTTTCTGAGGTAAGTTCTCCTGACGCTTAGGACATGCATTTGCATAATGCCCCATCTCCCTGCAATTGTAGCACTGAACGTTGGTAGCTTCCTTCTTCCCCTTGCAATTATGAGCTTGGTGGCCTTTTTCACCACACTTGTAACAGACTCCCATTCCCTTCAGGCAAGCACCGGGGTGTTTCTTCCCGCACTTACCACAAGATGGATATTCAACCTTTCCCTTCTTCCCCTTATTTCCATTCCCAGATTGATCAGCAGGTCTCTTCTTCTCTTGCTTTGCTTTAAAGTCATAAGACTTAGAGAATTCCTTTTCGGTCTTGATAGCACATGAGACAATGTCTTCGTACGACGAAAAGGATTGTGAGACTAATGCTCGACGGAGAAATGGTTTTAACCCATCAAAGAAACGATCAATCTTACTTCTTGGGTTGCGAATATAATCACCAGCGTACCTCGCTAACCTTGTAAAGTTAGCCTCATACTTTGTGACATTCTCATCCTCCTTTTGTCTCAGACTCAGAAATTGCCTTTCCATATCTGCTCGATGGTTGCGAGGAAAGTATTTTTCTAAAAACAGATCTTTGAACTCCCTCCATTCCATGTTTGATACTTCATCATCTTCCTTCATGTTTTGAATCAATGACCACCATTGATCAGCATCTCCAGTGAGGCGGTAAACTGCCATGGTAACTTTTTCCCTTTCACTACTCCCCAAAGCCTGAAATATTTTCTCTAGGGAAAATATCCATTGCTCAGCTACTAAGGGATTTGTACTTCCATTGAACGTTGGTGGTTGTTGTCTCATGAATCGATCTAACATTGATCCTCCACGCTGCGGATCAGGGTGCTCCATACGGGTAAGGTTATTATTCATAACCTGAGTAAGTTGTCCCAGTACGGTGATTAGCTGATCAGCACCAGTTGCATCACCAGCCCCACTATAATTATCTTGAGCAGGAGGGAAATCCCTACATGGAGTGCGTGCATTGATACGGTTTCCATTTCTTCCACTAGGCGCCATTTCTAAAAAAAATGGCATAAACTAGATCAGTTTATGCATCAAAATACATAATCCCATACTTATAAAACACTTAACATAAATTGAACTATTTATGGATATAATCCATAATCATAAAAATGTTTTCTTTGAGGAAGTATATACTCATAAACCCTTCATAATGATTTTTAAAGATAGTGAGAGTTATCCTAAGCATATCCCCCGGGAGTGTCGTAACCAAGAGTGCAGCAAGGCCCGTTGTCGTGCACCAGTTCCCGTTCGAGTCTAGCTCAAAGCGGTGTTTTCGGGTTTTACCCCTAGGTACATCTGTGCCAGAGCCGCCTCTACCTGCTCGTATCCAGACAGGGATGTATTGCTCGAAAAACTCACAAAATCTCTACAATACCAAAATTCTAGGAAGTTCTTCTATACTAATCCTCAAAGTTCATCTTAGGTCTACGTGCTCTAATCAGAGTTTATCTAAATCTAGCTTCCAAGGTTTGTACTAAACTTCCTCTGATACCAACTGTAACGCCCCGACCCTAGTTGCCTAGAGTCGGTGCATTACTTCGTAACATTGGCATGATCACAAGAAAGATCAAATCTCGAAAGACCGATTGGTTTAGTAGCCTTGGAAACACTAGATATATTCATAAGTTTTACATTACATCATAAAATGAAAAACTACTACAACAACATAATGTCTCCATAATCCACACTACTATCCCCTCATAATATCCCTGCAGGTCATTCATAATTTACTTCTTCACATCCTGGGGAAAAATAAAACATAGAAAAGGGGTGAGCTCAAATGCCCAGTAAGGATAACAATATAGCGGAAACTTTCATAAATAAGAATAAACATTTAAGGAAATGCATTACTAAAACAAAAGCCTTTTAAAATTGAACTTCAACATGGTATGGCAAAAGTAAAATGAAATAATGCCATTTACTTATTCACATGGATATTCTACTAATCGAATAATCACATGCAAAAATCAATAACCACTTTCATAATGTTGGAATGCATAATGCCAGACTATCATAACCACATAGCCAAGGCCTCGTGCCAAGACTACAAATAAGATTTTGTCAAGGCCTTGTGCCAAGACACTAGTTTGTCTCATGAGACCTACCGATGCATCGAGGAGCTATAGCGGGCTCCACCCGTCACTTATTAAGTCCAATGCATTCCCATATGAAAAGGTTTAAACATAACATAAACATTCGTATTAAAACTAGCATACGAAATGTCAATACTTTCACAATAAACTATGAATGGTATAAAAATAGCACATCCACAGTCAAACATATCACAAAACCTTCAATACAATATAGAAGTTTTGTATCATAATAAATCAACTTCAAATAATCTTAAAATCCATCAAAGGATGTTGACATAGATGAAATCAAAATTCTTTTTAAAGAAATATCTCCTTTTATTTTGAAATCATTTAAGATCCATATAAAATAAAACATTTTCTTTGAAAATATTCTTATAAGCTTGTAAGGAAAGCTTTGAAGATTTTATAACGGCGTAAAATAACCGCACCCGCCGTATAAGTTAAAAAAAAACATTCTTACCTCAATTCTGTCGAAAAGGTTAAAAAGGACCTTGTTTTGAAAACAACGGAAAGATTCCTTTATAAACCTCTTATAAAAAGTCAAAAAAAGGTATAAATGACTTTAAACCATATTCTTGTAAATGTAAAAATGTTTTGAAATACATTTTTAAGAAACATGGATGTGGATGATAAAGAGATCCCAGTAGATTATTACATATAAACAACCTCGGATAATGAAGAGATTGTGAAATAACCCTTACCTTGTACTTTTCCTTGGTTGGGGTAGGTTAACCTCCTGTATAATGGTGAAATAGTTGTTATTAAATTATACAAGAATCATATATATTAATATGATATCATATATGATCTTTTAACATTGATTTGTTAATAATATCTTAGAATTATCGTCGTTTCGGGTGATAATCGATTCGTTCTTCTTAAATGTTTGGTTACGTAAGACATGTTTGTAATGGATAGATTATATCTTATTCATAATCAGAATGATATTAACATTATTTTTAACCCTAAAATGAGAATAATACTTGAATGGATATGATGGAGAATGAATCTTATCGCGTTCGTGGAGACGGTAGTCCGTACGTACGCACGAGCGACAATATCATTCTTTTGATATTAAAATAATATATAAATGAATGGTATATCATATATACAGAATCATTAACATGTTATATTTATTATTTACATGAGTTACACATCATTATTATACCCATCCAAATAATATTATATTGAATAACAATTACACCACGACGTGGAGACGGTAAGCCGTACGTACGCACGTATGGTGACATGTTATTCAAAGGGTGGATAGAATACTGAATATGATTGTACCATATTTATAATAACATCACAGTATATGTGAGATACTGGAGTTATTATTTCAGAATGGTAAGAACAAAGGAAGAAGAAGTGGAAGAAGAAATGAACTTAGAAAAGGGTGGTGAAATCATTACCTCTTCTTCGGGTTCTTCCTTTTGATTTGATCAAAAGGGCTCCTTAGGTTGGCTTTCTGATCAAACTAATGCCTCTAGGTTGTATTGAGGGATGTTGGGAGAGTATTTGGGCAGAGTTTGGCCGAACCAAAAGGCTTTAGAGGTGTGAAGAAATGAGAAGGAGGAGTGCCCTTTTATAAGAGGGGTGAGGGGCACCTTTGGAAAAGCTAGAAATATTAATTTATAATATATTCATATTCGGTTTCTAAAGGCTCCAAAGTTGACTATTCAAAGGATGAGGTGGGGATAGGTCGAAAACAACTCATCCAATAGAATTTAGACAGGTTTGGGTACTTATATTAACCTTATCTTTAAGTATTAACTCTAAGTTAATTAGTTTCACTTTTACAATGTCTCTTTGTATTTTTATATAATATGGTTAATAAACTTACTATATACATCCAAGCGACCCCCAAGTGGTCCATTAATGATTAACCTATCATAATATAAGTCTCTTGGCCGAACCTTAGATTTTTAGGAATTTAATATCAATTAATAATATAATATTTGTTTTAAGAACTCTTTTATGTCAATTTTGACACTATTCAATAGTTGATTTTTGTGAAACTCCTAACAGATTGATTACTTCGAAAAAAGTCAATTAAATCAATCCTAATATATCATATTATCATAGAAATTAGTTTAATTCCTTAAAAGTTTCATATTATAATTATTTGGGTATTTATAAGATCAATTATTTTTATTTTTCACTATTTTAGTAATTACTGCATCATCATTGTGTCATAAATAAAATAAATTATATAATGTCTAAAAATTATAAATAAAATATCATTATGTAGGAAATCTTTTTATCTTTCTAATGAATATTTATAATCGAAAATCCAACATGTATAACCCTATGTAAAAATTGTTCTTCTAAAAGATATATGCTTGTGTCATTTTTGTATTCATTTTAACTTAATTAAAATAAAGTGTCATTATCACTTACAAGTGGATCCATGGGGTCCCAAAATTGACACAAAGATGCCCATGGTCGACCATGTATCAACCAATAGGGTTAAGACACGTTTTAGGGTAATTTTGTATTATTATAATATTATTTGTTTAACCCTTATTTACCGGATTTACCCTTTAACCATGGTAAATAAAATATTTACCGCAGTAATTATTCAAAATGTCTAAAAATAAAAGTTACCTATTTACATAATTTGGACATCCTGATTCCAAATATGGAATCCATTTTCCTAAATTCAAAACACAGAAGTGGCAGAAATTAATTTAAAATTAATTCCCGCTGTTAAAACAAAAAGCGTGTTTTTAAGAGATAATAACTATCAAAAGATTGACACTTGTTTATGTTCGGTTTAATTGTAAAATTATGTCCAATGATAAACATTAAATTGAATGGTAAAAATATATTCTAAATATACTTTAAAACCACTCAAATTCATAATTTATCACTATTAATTATTTTGATTAAAAAAGTTGTTTTTAATTAAAATTTAGAAATTTTCACTATTCATCAAAATATGAAAGTTATCCGAAATGTACCAAAATTTCACCCTAGGCTAATTTTGATATTCCGAATCCAAAAATAAAGTCCATTTTGAAATATAGAATATATATGATTTCAAAAAGTAGGTATTACTATTCACAACGGCTAGTTTAATTAGTTGTGGTGTGTGTTAGAACTCGAGGTTGCGTACAACACACGCTATCGCATTATTCGAAGGGAAACGTACCATAGAAGCTTGGGGTGTTACAAAGTGGTAGGTTAAAAACTGAATTTTGCATAATACATAATTTTACTGCTTCTGTGAATGGAATTTCGAAAATCCAACAGACACGGTTGATATCAGTATGTAAAATGTGGTTCAATGAGATAAATTTTTTTTTGGGTGAATAGTAACTTTTTACTTTTTTACCGCGGTTAATAGTAAATAGGGTAACTAAGGGTAAAAATGATATTACTATTACCCTAACACATGTCCTAATTATATTGGATAAGTTTAATTCAACCAAAAACAAACTTAGGAATAAAATATGACCATTTAGGCCCACTTGGGTTAGATTAGGACATTTATTATTAATTTATTTAAAGAAGTGTTAAAATAGTTAAAATCAATGTTTAATAAGTAAATCATTTTTAATATGGGGTTATACATAAGATAAATTAAACTATAAATATTCATTAGAAAGATAAAAAGATTTCCTACATAATGGTATTTTATTTGTAATTTTTTAGACATTAAATAATTTAATTTATTCATGACACAATGATGATGCAGTAATTATCTTATTAATGAAATATTGACATAATTAATGTTATAAACACCACAATAAATGTAATTTGAGACTTTTTTTGAATTACAATAATTTTCTAGGTTACTATGATATATTAGTGTTGATTTAATCAACTTGGTTCGAACATATAGTTCTGTTATGACTTTCACAAAAATCATATATCAAATAGTGTCAAAATTGACACAAAATAGTTTTTAAATCAAATATTATATTACTAATTGTTATTTTATTCCTAAAAATCTAAGGTTCGGCCAAATGACATAGATAAGGATATATATATTAATAATAAACAATTTGGGGTTTGTTTGGCATGTTATAGTAAGTGTATTAACCATATAGTGAAAGAAAACAAAAAGACACGGTAAAAGTTAAATTATTTAACATAGAGTTAAATCTAATTGATAAGGTTAAAATAATACCCTAAACTTGTCTAAATCCTATTGGTTGATAGGATTTCGAACCATCCCCACTTTAGCTTTGAAATAAGACCCTTTGGAACCATTATAAACCGATTTTGACTTTAATATAAAATAATATTTTGAGATATTCTTAAGGTGCCCCTCTCCCCCCTTATAAAAGGCCACCTCCTTCCCCTCCTCCTCACACCAATTTGAGCACTCAATCTCGGACAACCCCTGAAATTTTCTCCTCTCCACTTCCCTAGAATAATCCTAGAGGTCCTAGTCTTCTTCAAAGACCAATCTTAGTTCCCTATGTGGAGGATTCAAAGAGGCGTTCCAAAGAAGAGGAGCTTCGGACACATACAAAGCAAATCGGACCTAAGGTAAGGGAAAATATCACAATCTCATTTTTATCCGAGATTGTTTATACTTTGGTATTTACTGGGGTGTATTTTATCATCCAAATCCATGTTCCCTCAATATGTAATATTGTTTTCGTCCACTTACAATAGTTTAAATCCAATTTTACCCTTCAGTGAGTTTTTAGTAAAGAATATGAAAGGAATCTTTTGTCGTTTTTTTTCGTACGAGGTACTTTTTGACTTTTCTGAAAAATGTAAGAAGAATGTTTTTTTAACTTATACGGCATGAATGGATTTTTAAAACATTATTTCCAAGAAGCTTCCTTTACAAGTTTTCATGTTTATTTTTAATCAACTTATTTTAGTTTATAATTGTATGACATGTTAAGAAAAGAAAAGTGTATCTGAAGAATAAAGGATATTTTCCTCAAGAATGGAGTTCAAGTGTTTTATCAAAATTATTTTCCATCTAAGATAATAAAGGGTTATGTTTTTATCCCTTTAATTACATTTATTTGATTATATTGTGAGGGAATTATTTTTATGAAGTCATTTGCCTTATAAGATTTTTTTATGATGTCATGATGTTTCAATAATCCCATTTTTGTTACATGTGTTATGCGATGATGTATGATTTATGATTATGTGGCACACATAAGAAAGGATTCATTATAAGATGGGTGGGACCTATATCTCCCTCCAATGAATTGGGTAACGATTTTATATCTCATGAGATAGACAGGGCTGGAACGGTAGGTTATATAGGTTCAGTGAAACAGGACTGGAACGAGGGTGACTCGGTTCAGAAAGGGACTTTTTCCACTAAGATAGTCTTAGAAATGAGTCATGACTAACAAGAAATGATTTTCCATGATTATGTGTGCATGCCACAAAGTTTCAAGTTTTGATTATGGGGATATCATTTTCCCTTTTATGATTTCTTCCATGTTAAGATATTATGATCTCTTTTGCAGGTTAAGATTTTCAAAAAGATATGATATGATTTTTATTTCCTTTATTTTCCCTTTCTGAGCATTTGAGCTCACCCTTTTATGTTTTCTTTTCCCCAGGCCAGGAAGATGGATATTATGTAGAATATGCTAAAAGGGACCCTAGATATGATGAAATAAATGGGAGACACTGTAGAAGATTTATGAACTAGTTGTTTATTTTTCCCAGTTTCTAAAGACACTATACCTATACAGTCTTTTGTGGTTTTGTCATATGTTGTAATAAGTGTGCTTCAATTTTGAAGTATTAACAATGTATGTAAAGTATGGGACGTTATAGTTGGTATCAGAGGAAAGGTATAGTCAACCTTTGGAAACTAGGATGTGAAAGCCTTAGTAAGAACCCTAAGGATAAGTCTAAGCATAGAACACAATCTTAGTGTCTTAGAAATGGCCATGAATAACCTAGGATAAGACCTTAAGCATGAAAATTTTATTCTTGAATTATGTGGTTTCCTATTATAATTAGTGTTGCTCACACTATTCTTCTTGGTTTTAGTCAATGGCTGGAACCCGAAGGAACCGTGTTAATGCGGAATGCAATGGGAAATGCAATGATTGTCCCCCTGAGCAACCAAACGATATGGGAGCTGGAATGCAAAATCTTGTAGCCATGCTCACACAACTTTCTCAAGCTATGAATCATGCAGGATTTCCAAATGAGCAAAGGAGGGAGCAACATTCTGTTGAATCCTTCATGAGGCAGTGTCCACCTTCTTTCAGCGGGTCTACTGATCCATTAGTTGCTGAACAATGGATTAGTACTACTGAAATGATATTTTCAGTTCTTCAATGTTCTGAACATGATAAAGTCATCCTAGCAGTGTATAGTTTGGAAGGAGATACTGATCAATGGTGGAATCTTATTAAGAATACGAGGCAAAGGGATGAAATTGAGTCTATGGAATGGGACAAGTTCAAGAACTTATTTTTCAATAAGTACTTCCCTCGTATTCTCCGAACAAAGATGGAGAAAGAGTTTCTTGAACTGAAGAAAAGGGATGATGAATCTGTTGGTACCTATGAAGCAAATTTTACAAGACTTGCAAGGTACGCTTCTGGTATTATTATCCAACCTGAGAGTAAGATCGATCGATTCTTTATTGGCTTAAAACCAAGTCTTTGAAGGGCGTTAGCCATAAGGGACTTCAATAGCTACGAGGAAATCGTTCGATGTGCTCTCAAAGTCGATATGGAGATTAGAGAAACCCATCAGTCACATGGGTTTGATAAGAAGTGGAAGATGGAATTCAAAGGAAAATATAAAGAGCACAATGAAACGAAGATGAGATTTCCCTTATGCTCAAAGTGTGGAAAGAAACATGGAGGGAGTTGTCTTAAAGGGACAAGTAAATGTTTTAAATGTGGAAAGGAAGGTCATAGGGCATTTGAATGCCACGATAATGGGAAGAAGATGTCTAATGATGCAAAAAAAACGAAGGGATACACAGAATGAACCTACTATACTTCAATGTTTCAAGTGAAAGGAGATGGGGCATTATGCCAATCAATGCCCAAATCCAAGGGTTGATGATGATGGTCGACGTCAAAAAAATCTTAAGGCTAAAGACAAAGGAAAGTCACATGCAATTTCTATCAGTGATGTGGAGTACGATAACGAAGTGGTGAAAGGTACACTTACCGTCCACTCTAAAGTAGCAAATGTTTTATTTGATTCTGGATCCACCCACTATTTTATTTCTGAAAAATTTTCTAAGGGTATCACCATATTACCTCAACAATTAGATGTTGAGTTATCTGTGACAACACCTAATGGCACAACAGTCGCATCAAAAGTTTATAATTCTTCTCCGATCGAAGTTTGTGGGAAAGTGCTTCCTGCAAGTCTTGTGATCCTTCCTTTATAGGAATTTGATGTGATTCATGCCATGGATTGTCTTTCTCTACATGGATCTCATATCAATTGCCAATGAAGGGAAGTCACATTTCATATTCAAGATCAATCTATGATCGTCTATCAATGCAAGGATGAACATAACCTTCCAGTGGAAATTTCTTCCATCTTATGGGTATTGATTCCACTAAATGAAGGTTATTTATCTCAAATGGTTGGTGAGAAACTCACGATTAAGAATATGCCCATTTTACGAGAGTTTGATGATGTCTTTCCAGAGGAATTACCGGGTCTTCCACCAAATCGTGAAGTTGAGTTTTCAATAGAACTCGTACCGGGCGCTTTGCCAATTTCAAAGACACCTAATAGAATGGCCCCAATTGAGTTGCAGGAATTGAAGAAGCAACTCCAAGAGAATCTTTATAAGGGATTCATATGCCCTAGTGCGTCACCTTGGGGAGCACCTGTTCTATTTGTTAAGAAGAATGATGTATCAATGAGACTCTGAATTGATTATCGAGAACTTAACAAGATCACTATCAAGAACAAATATCCTCTCCCATGCATTGATGACTTATTTGACCAACTACGCGGATCTCAATACTTTTCCAAGATTGATCTTCGTTCAGGGTATCATCAATTAAGGGTCAAAAGGGAGGATATACCAAAGACGGCTTTCCGTACAAGGTATGGACACTATGAATTTATAGTGATGCCGTTTGGTCTTACAAATGCACCTTCTATCTTCATGAATCTAATGAATAGTGTCTTTAGAGACTATCTTGATCAATTTGTGGTAGTCTTTATAGACGATATTCTTGTCTATTAAAAGATCAAGGAAGAACATGAAGATCACTTGAGAATTATATTGAAGACCCTGACAAAGGAGAAGCTTTATGCCAAATTTACCAAGTGTGAATTTTGGCTTCAAAAAGTTGCATTTTTGGGTCACATAATCTCAAAAGTGGGGATATATGTGGATCCAGCAAAAATAGAGGTTATCGAAAGATGGTCAAGACCAACAACAGTAACTGAGATCCGAAGTTTTCTCGGTTTGTCTGGATATTTTCGACATTTTGTAAAAGATTTTTCACAATTAACTAATCCACTCACCAAGTTGACTCGGAAAGGAGTTAAGTTTGTCTGGACAGAGGAATGTGAAGAGAATTTCAAGGAGTTCAAAAGAAGGTTATCCAGTGCACCTGTGCTCACACTGCCTTGTAGTGGAGAAAGGTTTGTGATCTACAGTGATGCATCCAAGAAGGGATTGGGGTGTGTTCTTATGAAAAATGATATGGTGATAGCTTATGCCTCACGATAGTTGAATATCCATGAGAAAAATTACCCAACACATGATTTGGAGTTGGATGCGGTAATATTTGCATTAAAGATTTGGAGGCATTACCTTTATGGTGAAAGGTGTGATATTTATACTGATCATAAAAGTTTAAAGTATATTTTCACACAAAAGGAGTTGAATATGCGTCAAAGAAGATGGTTGGAGCTGATTAAGGATTACGACTACTCAATCCATTACCTCCCTGGGAAAGAAAACAAGGTGGCAGATGCATTAAGTCGACAAGACCATGATAGTTTATCCATGATAAGGATCACAAAAGATCCAATATTTATGGATTTAAAAAGGATGGATCTTGGAATTATAATTGAAGGGGAAAAATATTATCTTTCTCAAATGAATGTTCAACCATCTATACATGTGAAGATTAAAGAGGCACAGAAATAAGATGTAGAGTTACAAAAGAAGGTGAGAAATGTTCCTGAATTAAACCTTGATTGTAATGGTATAATAAAGTTCAGGAATCGGGTTTGTGTTCCTCCCATCCCCGAATTAAAGAAGGAGCTGCTGGATGAGGCTCATAGTTCATCATTCTCTATTCATCCTGGAAGCACGAAGTTGTATAGGGACCTGAAAGAGTACTTCTGGTGGGATGGCATGAAAAGAGATGTTGCGGAATATGTCTCTCGATGCTTGGTTTGTCAACAAGTTAAAGCTGCGAGACAGAAGTCTAAGGGGTTGTTACAACCTTTACCCATACCCGAATGGAAATGGGAAAACATCACTATGGACTTTGTAACAGGACTTCCTAAAACATCCAAAGGCAATAATGCTATTTGGGTCATAGTTGATCGTCTTACAAAGTCTGCACACTTCATTGCTATTAGAGAGGATTTCACTCTAGATCAGCTTGCCAGGATATATGTAAAGGAAGTGGTAAGATTGCAAGGAGTACCACTTTCTATTATATCTGATCGGGATCCGAGATTTACCTCGATGTTCTGGCGAAGTCTTCAGCATACTCTGGATACAGAGTTGAGTTTCAGCACTGTATATCATCCCCAGACAAACAGTCAGTCTGAGAGAACAATTCAAACCCTGGAAGATATGTTGAGAGCTTGCTCTATGGATTTCAAAGGAGGTTGGGATCAACACCTACCTTTGGTGGAATTTTCTTATAATAATAGCTTTCACTCCAGTATTCAGATGGCTCCTTATGAAGCTCTCTATGGAAAGAAATGCAGGACTCCAACTTGCAGGGATGAAGTTGGGGAAAGAAAGCTATTAGGATCTGATCTCGTTGATGAAATGGCAGAAAAGGTCAGATCTATTCAACAACACATAAGAGCAGCTCAGAGTCGACATAAAAGTTATGCCGACAACCGAAGAAAAGACCTAGAGTTTGAAGTGGGTGAAAAAGTGTTCATACGAATATCTCCCTGGAAGAGGGTTGTGAGATTTGGAAAGAAGGGGAAGTTGAGCCCTAGATATATCGGTCCTTTCGAAATACTGGATCGTGTTGGGAAGGTAGATTACCGATTGGTGCTTCCACCGAATCTCTCTCAAGTTCACGATGTGTTCCATTGATCTCTTCTGAGAAAGTACATACCAGATCCTTCACATGTACTCAGCTCAGAAGTTGTACCGCTGGAGCAAGATCTTTCTTATGAAGAACATCTGATAGAGATTCTGGATCATAGCGAAAAAGTCCTACGAAACAAGACCACTCGATTGGTGAAAGTTTTATAGAGGAACCACCAACTTGAAGAAGCTACATGGGAGCTTGAGGATATGATGAGGGAGAAGTATCCTCATCTGTTTGTTACAAAGTGACGAATTTCGAGGGCGAAATTCTTTTTAAGGGGGGTAGAATGTAACACCCGAGATTTTTATGAGTAATATTTTATTTTTATATCGTCAAAGGAATCTTTCACTACACACTTGCTTGGATTACTTTACACGCAATCACGACCTTTCTCGATAGCTTGCGTCGTACGCAATACCGAGTTTCACTAAACAACGATATGCTATTAAAATATTATTAAAACTAGCCGTTATGAATAGTAATAACCACTTTTTGAAATTTTATAAATTTTATTTTTCAAAATGGACTTCATTTTTGGATTCGGAATATCGAAATTAGACTAGGGTGAAATTTTGGTATTTTTCTGAAAACATTCAATTTTTGATGAATAGTGAAACCACTAAGTGGTAGGTTAAAAACTGAATTTTGTATAAAACGTAATTTTACCGCTTCTGTGAATGAAATTTCGAAAATCTGACAGACACGGTTGATATCAGTAAGTAAAATGTGGTTCAATGAGAGAAAAATAATTTTTTGGTGAATAGTAACTTTTTACTTTTTTTACCGCGGTTAATAGTAAATAGGGTAACTAAGGGTAAAAATGATATTACTATTACCCTAACACATGTCCTAATTCTATTGGATAAGTTTATTTCGACCAAAAACAAAATTAGGAATAAAATATGACCATTTAGGCCCACCTGGGTTAGATTAGGACATTTATTATTAATTTATTTAAAGAAGGGTTAAAATAGTTAAAATCAATGTTTAATAAGTAAATCATTTTTAATATGGTGTTATACATAATATAAATTAGACTATAAATATTCATTAGAAAGATAAAACGATTTCCTTCATAATGGTATTTTATTTGTAATTTTTTAGACATTAAATAATTTAATTTATTTATGACACAATGATGATGCAGTAATTATCTTATTAATGAAATATTGACATAATTGATGTTATAAACACCAAAATAAATGTAATTTGAGACTTTTTTTTAATTCCACTAATTTTATAGGTTACTATGATATATTAGTGTTGATTTAATCAACTTGGTTTGAATATATAATTTGGTTATGACTTTCACGAAAATCATATATCAAATAGTGTCAAAATTGACACAAAATAGTTTTTAAATCAAATATTATATTACTAATTGTTATTTTATTCCTAAAAATCTAAGGTTCGGCCAAATGACTTAGATAAGGATATATATATTAATAATAAACAATTTGGGGTTCGTTTGGAATTTTATAGTAAGTGTATTAACCATATATTGAAAGAAAACAAAAAGACACGGTAAAAGTTAAATTATTTAACATAGAGTTAAATCTAATTGATAAGGTTAAAATAATACCCTAAACTTGTCTAAATCCTATTGGTTGATAGGATTTAGACCCATCCCCACTTTAGCTTGGAAATAAGACCCTTTGGAACCATTATAAACCGATTTTGACTTTAATATAAAATAATATTTTGAGATATTCCTAAGGTGCCCCTCTCCTCCCTTATAAAAGGGCACCTCCTTCCCCTGCTCCTCACACCAATTTGAGCACTCAAGCTCGGCCAACCCCTGCCATTTTATCCTCTCCACTTCCCTAGAATAATCCTAGTGGTACTGGTCTTCTTCAAAGACCAATCTTAGTTCCCTATGTGGAGGATTCATAGAGGCGTTCCAAAGAAGAGGAGCTTCAGACACATACAAAGAAAATCAGACCTAAGGTAAGGGAAAAGATCACAATCTCATTTTTATCCGAGATTATTTATACTTTGGTATTTACTGGGGTGTATTTTATCATCCACATCCATGTTCCCTCAATATGTAATATTGTTTCCATCCACTTACAATATTTTAAATCCAATTTTACCCTTCAGTGAGTTTTTAGTAAAGAATATGAAAGGAATCTTTTGTCGTTTTTTTTTCGTATGAGGTACTTTTTGACTTTTCTGACAAAAGTACGAAGATTGTTTTTTTAACTTATACAACATGAATGTATTTTTAAAACATTATTTCCAAGAAGCTTCCTATACAATTTTTCAAGTTTATTTTTAATCAACTTCTTTTAGTTTATAATTGTATGACATGTTAAGAAAAGAAAAGTGTATCTGAAGAAGAAAGGATATTTTCCTCAAGAATGGAGTTCAACTGTTTTATCAAAATTATTTTCCATCTAAGATAATAAAGGGTTATGTTTTTATCCCTTTAATTACATAGATTTGATTATGTTTTGAGGGAATTATTTTTATGAAGTCATTTGCCTTATAAGATTTGTTTTATGATGTCATGATGTTTCAAGAATCCCATTTTTGTTACATGTGTTATGCGATGATGTATGATTTATGATTATGTGGCACACATAAGAAAGGATTCATTATAATATGGGTGGGACCTATATCTCCCTCCAATGCATTGGGTAAAGATTTTATATCTCATGAGATAGACAAGGCTGGAACGGTAGGTTATACCAGTTTAGTGAAACAGGACAGGAACGAGGGTGACTTGGTTCAGTAAGGTACTTTGTCCACTAAGATAGTCTTGGCAATGAGTCATGACTAACAAGAAATGATTTTCCATGATTATGTGTGCATGCCACAAAGTTTCAAGTTTTGATTATGGGGATATCATTTTCACTTCTATGATTTATTCCATGTTATGATATTATGATCTCTTTTGCAGGTTAAGATTTTCAAAAAGATATGATATGATTTTTATTTCCTTTATTTTCCCTTGCTGAGCATTTGAGCTCACCCTTTTATGTTTTCTTTTCCCCAGTTCAGGAAGATGGATATTAATTATAATATGCTAAAATGGACCCTAGATATGATGAAATAAATGGGAGACACTGTAGAAGATTTATGAACCAGTTGTTTATGTTTCCCAGTATCTAAAGACACTATACATATACGGTCCTTTGTGGTTTTGTCATATGTTGTAATAAGTGTGCTTCAATTTTGAATTATTAACAATGTATGTAAAGTATGGGTCGTTATAGTATCGGATCGCGATCCCAGGTTTACTTCTAACTTTTGGGAAGGCCTTCAAAAGTCGTTGGGTACTAAATTAAATTTTAGTACAGCTTTTCATCCTCAATCATATGGGCAGTCAGAACGAACAATTCAGACCTTCGAGGATATGCTACGAGCTTGTTCGATGGATTATCAGGGAACTTGGGACCAACATATTTATATGGTTGAATTTTCATATAATAACAGTTTTCATTCCAGTATAAAGATGGCACCATTTGAGGCGTTATATGGGAAGCGGTGTCGAACTCCAGCTTTTTGGGATGAAGTGGGTGAAATGAAGTTAATGGGACTAGAATTGGTAGA
The DNA here is from genome assembly GCA_963277665.1 of Viscum album. Lineage (NCBI taxonomy): Eukaryota > Viridiplantae > Streptophyta > Magnoliopsida > Santalales > Viscaceae > Viscum > Viscum album. The sequence goes on along the minus strand of OY728152.1, from coordinate 1,902,128,060 downwards.
AGAGATGGCAGAAAAAGTTCACCTGATTCAGAAGCACATGAGAACAGCTCAGAGCAGGCAGAAGATTTATGCAGATAACCGGAGGAAGGATCTATCTTTCGAGGTAGGTGATCATGTTTTTCTCAAAGTATCACCATGGAAAAGTGTGATGCGATTTTGTAAGAAATGAAAGCTAAGTCCAAGGTTTATTAGACCATATGAAATTTTGGAGAGAGTTGGATCAGTTGCATATCGGGTGGCTTTAACTCTGAGTTTATCTCAGGTACACAATGTCATTCACGTTTCGATGTTGAGAAAGTACATGCCAGATCCATCTCTTGTTTTGAGTCCAGATGTAGTTCAGCTGGAAGAGAACCTATCTTATGAGGAACAACCAGTCCAGATTCTTGACCACAGGGAGTAAGTGTTATGGAATAAGTTGATTCACCAGGTAAAGGTTTTGTGGAAAAACCACATGATTGAAGCGGCAACATGGGAATCTGAAAATGCAATGAGGGATAAGTACCCCCATTTATTCGATAAGTAAATAAATTGCGGGGACGCAATTATCTAAAGGGGGAAGGATGTAACATCCCATGTAAGTAATGAATAATAGATATTTTTATCTATGTCTATTAATGAGTTAGATAGTGTTTTAGAGGCTTAAAATGAAAATAAATCCAATCTTAAGCATGGAATACACTAATATTCTTAAAAGATTGTTTTACTGCCTTTTGATGGAAAACCCTTTTTTAAATCTATTTTTTTGACAATTTTATAAGCTATTTTTTTCAAAATAAAATTATTATTTATTATTGGGACATCAAAATTTACATTGTGTGAATTTTTGGTATTTTTTCGATAAAGTTCTTTTTTTATGAATAAGTAAAAAATGTTGTATTTTAATTTCTAAACCTCTTTTAATCTAATTTATTTGTATGATTAGATTATCTTTTTAATTGGTTTTAAAGTGAAATTATAAAATATTTTTACCATTAAATCAATAGTGGTCGTTGGAATCAATTTCACTTTGAAATTGGACTTAAACTGCTGTCAATCTTTTGATACTTATTGTTTCCTAAAAACACGCTATTTGCTATGACATCAAGAATTAATTATTAAATTAATTAATGTGACTTATATGTTTTGAATTTTGTAAAAAATACTTCATTTTATAATTCGGAATATCAAATATAGCTTAGGGTGAATTTTTGTTCATTTTCTGAAAAACTTCAATTTTTGATGAATAGTGAAACCACTAAGTGGTACTTATAAAAACCGATTTCTGCGTTTAAATGAAAATTTTCCATCATTGTGTTTTGAATTTCAAAAATCATACATACATGGTTGTCATTAATAATTAAAATGTGGTTCAATGAGATTATAATAATTTTTTGGTGAATAGTAACTTATTAAGTTTTTAATCGCGATTAGTGGTAATTATTGTAGTTTAAGGTAAAAATAATGTTTTAATAATATGAGATGACCTATAAACATGTCCTACCCTCATTTGATATGTCATGGCAGACCAATACAAGCCATGGGTCAACTTGGGGACCCCATGGAGCCACATTGGTTGGAAAATGACATAAATACCTTTTATTTAATGTTAATGTAAAAAATGGCACAAACATGACATGTTTTACTAAAACGATTTTTAAATGGGGTTATACAAGACAGATTATTGATTATAAATAGTCATTGGAAATATAAAAATATTTCCTACATCATAGTATTTGTTTATAATTTTTAGACATTAAATAAATTAAATTATTTATGACATAATAATGATGCAGCGATGACATCATTATTTGACGATTTAAATAAAATAGAAAGATTATATAAAACCTATGACTAAACATGTCCAAAACTTATTGGATGGGTGGATTTCGAACCCTTATCACCTTATCCACGAATTATATCAATGTGGGACCTTTTAAAACCGAAACACATTTTCAAATAAAGTAATATTTCTTTACTTTCCAAAAGTGCCCCTCCTCTCCTCTTATAAAAGGCCCCCACCTCTACCACCTTATCGACATGCCCAAAGCCTTTTTCTCAGACAACCCCTGCCCATTTTGTCTCTCCACTTCCTTATATTACTCCTTTAATCCTCACATTGGGAAGAAGTCTTCCCAACGAAGCCTTTGAGCTCAAACCAAAGGGAGTTACCCGATTTTGAGGTAATGTCTTCACTTGAGTCCTTTTGTTTTACTTTGCTTCTCCAACCCCCTAAACTCTTTTTATTTATTTATTTGTGTAACAACTCTAGTATATTCAATATACTAGGATGTTTTTATAAGAATGATTCGAGCTACACTTACAAACACCTTCATCTAATGGTTAAAGAACATACTGTTTCCGTGGATGGTTAATTTATGCCACCCGAAACGATGATTGTTCAATACTCATTTAAAACTATCAAAGGTGGCCATTATTATGTCACTATTTTTATATATGATATATAATATGTTTATTCTTTCCTTAAGCTTCTGTAATTTTCATTTATGGAATACCATTATTGTTTCCATTATGGGTAAACACGATATCTTCATTTTAAGAAGTGCGGACTACCGCCCCCTAAAAGTGATTTGATTCGTTAATACCATATGTGGGATGTGTAAATGATAAAGTTAATGATATTATATATGTTATTATACTAGAATTATAATATACTCTTATATCATTATGATTCCATTCTAGAAAGTATGAAATAGAAATGGAAGTAGCGTTCATGCGTACGTACGGCTTACCGTCTCCATGAACGGTGCATTTCATTTCATACCTCTGAATGTGATGTAATATTATAAATACATGTATATGATGAATATATATGATATATATGTTATCTAAATCATTAATATTATTCTGGATATAACTAACCTTTGACCAAATTAACAACATGTAAGTGTAAGAAGTCTATTTTTGACATAAGAACCAAATACCGACAAAATGAACATTTTTAACTTAAATGATTACATGATGTTCATAACATGGTATAAAAGGAATAATGAACATGAAAACGGTTCTTATGAAATTAGAGATTAACTCAAGTTTATTATTCAGGAGATTAAACAACGGTTGGGTCAAGTCGGATACGAGGTATGGGACTTCGTCTCAATCTCCTTTCATTGAGGCATATTTTATTTTATACACAACTTTCTTTTATACGGTGTATAAAACCCTTTGAATTTTACATTTATCCAAAAGGAATATTTTTTATATGAAGAATTTAATAAACAAAAAAGGGAATGTTTTTGTCGTACGTATGCGGCGACAACGACTTTTCCGCCGTCGTGAACATTATTTGAGTTTTGGCTTCCTCTACAAGCCATACCTTCTTTTTAAAAGAAAAATAAATACCATGTCTTACATTTCTTTTATTTTGGTATTGACAATGGTTTTCATAATGTTTTTATATCAATGTGTTGTATTTATATCTCGTGATTGAAATGTGGAAATTTTTTGTTTCCTTTATTCATGTTTTATGTTATATGATTATGTTATGGTTCTTGGGCATTATTATAATGACGGGTGGTTCCGTGACAAACTAAGGTCGGGTGAGCCCGTTATAGCTCTCCAATGCATTGGGTAAAGAAAAAGAGTGATACTTTAAGGTTTCTCCGAAGAGATTTAGGGAATATACTTTGATGGGTATTCCAAATGTAACCAAGAGGGTTACTCCCTACGTAAGAATGTTATGAATGCCTCAAGTTACCTTTATGTCTTATGATTTCTATGATTTACTCATGATTTGATGAGGTATGTTAAAGTACTTATGTTTTATGGGTAAAGTATGATTTCCTTCTTATGTATATATGTACCCATGTTTCCTTTCCATGTTTTTATAACCCATAATGAGCTTTTTATGCTCATCCCAAGTTTTTTTGAAATGAATTTCACAGGTCAAGGGAAAGGTACATGATATGATGATAGTGTCAAGGAAGTGTCAAGAAAGAATTCATGTTTTATCTTAAATATGTTTCCATTGATGGGAATGAAGAATATTATCTTTATGTAACCACTTTGATTATATGTGGAATGTAATGCAATTTTTATGATCTAATTCTCTAAAACTCTAAACCCGAAAAGATCCTCAATGCTTAATCTTGTAATAACTCAAGATTAAGTAAGGTTTAAGGCTGGGGCCTTATAGATATGATGGGATAGATGTTTTGATATTTTGGCACACATACACACTAGTCCATGAACGGACATTAAGAGCACAATAATAAGCATTTATCAGTGCAATAAAATTAATGTCAATCAGTGCGCGATAAAAATACCAAATCATTAATCAGTACTAAAAACAATGTTTTATATAGTGGTTCATAAGGGAGTAAAATAATGTTTTTTCGGACATCCAAGATCTATAACCCTTTATCAGTTCTTCCACAACACCGTTTACTATATACCCACACCTTTATCTCTACATTTCATTACAGAACATGTTTTATCAATAATTATGGAATTTCTAGCCTCATGTGCACCTACATAGATTCGAATGATGAACTGTTCCATCGAAGATGGAACACCTTTACCAATACACAATGTTTTTCTGTATTCTTTTTAAAGATATTTTTGCTTTTATATATATATATTTACATAATTATTATTTATTCATATATCTATATAATTATTTTAAAAAATATTTATACAATATGTGTGTGTGATATATATATACATATATTTATATAAATATAATTTATATTATATTAATTAACATATACCATAATATTGAATAAATATAAATCTATTTATTAATACACCCATATCTTTAAATATAACCATTATACATATATGTTTATAATGTAAAAAATGGTTAGATAATGTTTTAAATATAATATATTTTTAATGATATATATTATAATATAAATTTTTAAGTAAATATATTGATATATGTATTTATATGAGTGATTTATTAGAATTAAAAATAATAACACATGTATATATTTAATTATAAATAAAATAATTTTTTGAAAAACAAAAAATAAATTATAAACCATTATATCAATTTGAATTTAAGACATGTTTATAAATTCTATCTTGACCAATTAAAGGGAATATATCTAACATAAATGCGGATAAAAATACATTGATTGTTAAAATGATTGGTTAACTCGACCTAAAACATTGATTTGGTGGTCTTATGATACTTTTTGTAATTGAAAAAGTGAAAAAGGTTTATCTATTTCCCTAAAGGAATTGTGATCATCATAGGCTTTGATTTTATATATGGTAATACCCCAAGATGCACATGGATCAAATATTATGGTCTTTTGAGTTTCTAGTTACGTTTGAAAATTATTTTAGAAATTTTATTAATTTTACAATTTTTGTTATCTTCAAATTGGTATTTAGGGATTTTGAATCAGTAATAATAAAAAACATAAAAATAAGAAACTATTATTTGAATTATTTTATAATCAATTTTCACTAAATATCATATATACTATGAGTAAATTCCATTTATCCTTATCTAAATCATATTTTTAAAATATATTTCATATTAATATAAATATAGTTATATTTTTATATTTATATATTATTTTTAATAAAATATGTTTTTTGTAATATACAACTATCAATGCTACTAAAAAAGTGATGATAAAGGTGGGTCAATATAAACCCGTCAAAAAAAGTTTTTATGAACACCCCTATCATCGATATTTTACATGTGTTGATATAACACCTCCATAATCATCACTTGTAAAAAATCACTAATTATGGTCCTCCTTTAACAGCGCTATAAAAAATGTTGTTAAAGAGACCAATTAATTGCTATTTTTTAGTGTTGATAATAGGGGTTTTTAAAACCAATTTTTTCTAGCACCGTGAAAGCCTTAGCACTAGATAAACCCATTTTTGTATTTGTACAATAATATTTACATTATATGATGGGTGTGACTTATATCAAATTCCAATTAATTTGGTAATGATTAATTTTATGTGAAGACGAATGGTATATGGTAAATATCTCAAGCCTCAAAGAGGGTCTACGAGAGGTCATCCCAATACCAATTTAGGTACAAAATTAGTTATCCCAATCCTAACAAGTTATGAATTTATTAGTGTTTATCCTTGATATTGGATTTATAATTCAAATGTATATTTCAGTATCTATGTATTATGCTAATGTTATACTCTCATTGTTTATGTTCTTTGATAATCTTATGATTCATGTTTTTTGAAATGCCAATATTTATTCTATGATTAAATATAATGATCATTGATATGAAGGGTATGGTTTTCAAATGTTATGCTCGTGTTTCCATAACTATATGTTCATTTTATTCTTTTATATATCCATTTTAACCCATTCTATGTATCAGAGACCATCATTTTTTAAGATATCTTTCCCCAGGTCAAAAAGAATGGTTTTATGTATGGTATGACTATAAAGAGTATGAAACGATACAATCTATGTTGGAATCATCAATATCATTCATCATATTATAAAACTGTGTTCCAATTTTCAATGGTAAGAATCTATTATAGTTCAAAATATTGTTTTTGTGAAATATAATGAATATTATTATAAAAATATAAAATATCCATGTATTACCTACCTTGTTCACTATAGTTGGTATTAATGGAATGGTTTTGTTATCCTACGAAAACTAGGAAGATAAATATTATTGAGTTTCTTGTGGATATTTCTAAGGATTTATCTTGGGATTTCTCTTATTATTGTTTTAGGGTTGAGTTAATGTACCTGAAAATGTCATGGAATTTTGGCAATGAATAATGTGAGTCGGTTCCATAAAATTACATCTTTGTCTGGATAATACAGGTGGTTGAAGCTATGAAAAATATGTACATTGGGGTAAATACCCCCAAAAAAATTTATTTATCTATAATTGACTAGGAACTAGTTCATGAAAATGGTCATTTATTTACAACTAATTTGACACTCCCAGGGTATATTCCTTATAAATTCACAAAGTATTTATGAACCATCATGGTGGATTTAAATGAATGATGACAATGAATGGCCTAGGGTAAACCATATGAGTTTAATATTAAAAAGAATGTGTATATTTTTAAGCATTTTATATATTTTTCATACAATATGATTTTAAATTATTATTACAATTGACCACACTATTATTTATATATTTTTCAACTGTTTGAATTATAAAAAATCATGTAAAAGTTGAATCTTATGACAAATTCATTGACTTTGAGACACCAAATTGGATGATGATTTCTGAGAAATATATTTTTATTGTACATAATCATATATTATGATATATGATTAATAATTGGAACATTAGTGAGATTCTGGACCCATGGAATAATAGGAAGATGATATATTATGACATTTTATATGGTAATGAATATAGAGGAAAGAATATACATCTTCCTACATGTGAGTATGGTGGGAAGAGAAACATGGAAGAATATCTCCAATTGAGTGGATGATGTTATCTATTAGGAAAAGAAGTTTATAGAGTGACAAATTATCGATGATTTTAAAGCCTTATATATGGGGAACATGGGAATATTCAACTCAGTGCCCTAAATAAATAATTATCTTCTAGAACAATATTTTATATATTCCACTCCGATCGTTGAATTAGAAGGAATGATTTCCTTTTTTATTTTGATTCATGAACTATTAATTATTAAAAATATAAGTATTTTTCAGTATATTTTATTCAATGAGGACCTGAATAAATGTAATGAATGATGCTGAAGACCTAGAAAATTTACCTGACTAGAAGGCAGAATTCATAGAAAATACTTGATTAATGGAAATATAACCCTTAATATATTTTTCATGTTATGACAATGATTTTTTCAAAAACATATTATTGATTTGAATAATGTAAATTTGATAGTATTGATGATCTTTTAATAGAGAAAGGATTTATTGAAAAAATTTATGTTATCAATTATGTAGTTTACATAATTTAAGAATTTATAGAATGTATCTATTAATCTATTTTTAATGTAAGGAATGATGAAGCATGTATATTACCAACATGATTTGATATTAAGTTAGGATATTATAATTTTTCAAATTAATACATGATGATGGTATTCATATGATTGGTTATTGATAATAAAGATAAACTTTATGATATATATGGGATTAATATTAATTTGATTTTGAAAATTTTATTATGATTATTTATAAATTGTGAAAGTTGGAAGGCTTTCAAGGTTAAAAAATCAATGGAATGTTTTATGTAGAGATCCAAATAATGTATTAGAGGTTAAGTTATTTCATCACCAAATGAAAATTTTTCAATATTGGATAATCTATCCAAATTTTTTTGTATTGATGATGACATAAGATAAAAAGGAGAAATTATATTTCTCATTATGGATCTTATGAACCTTTGGTGATTTAGGCATAGAAAATTCAATTTTATTTTTTGCGTAATATTTAATGTGGAAGTTGACTAGGGAACAACCAAAGGGTGAGATTGGGCATATGAAATGGAATGAAATAAAATAAGGGTAAATTCATTCGAAAATACTTATACATTAGGAAATGGATCTTGAAAAAAATATTATCATCTTTTCAACATTTTTTTTGATATTAGAGACTTTTTATTACCTATTTGGTTAATGGTTTTGTTGTAGTTATCGTTCTATAGATAACCAACTTTATTGATATCAATTCTCTTTATTACTATATATATATTTATTTATGATTTTCATCAATGACCAAACCATCACATCCAACATATGTTCACCTATATCGAAACCAAGTTATGCATAAATTTGGGAATCTATTATGGTTCCAATATTCCCATTTTAGTGGAAATATGTTTCTTCATTTGAATTATGTTATTTTTATGAATGAATTTCCAAATGATAAACCATTGATAACTGAGACAAATTTCTATGGATAAATTCATTTTAATGGAGGTAGAATGTAACACTATTGTTTTTTATTTAATTATTATTCAAAAATATTATAAATTTTTCATATTTTATAATACATGAAACATGTATTTTAAATTTATTATACACAATACTATTTTGTCTTGTGTTGTACCCAATTATGATATTAGATGAGTTGCACACAACACCGAGTCTAAACCCTAAAAGAAATATAATTTAAATATTATTCTTTAATATGACCACTGTCAACTAGATGTTTTATTGATGTGTATTTATAATATTAATTAAGTTATATAAATATGGTTTAAACATAGTTATATAATTCTTTTTTGACAAATTTATTATAAATGAAAAATACCATTTTTAATAAAAGAAATCCTTCTTGAAAAAACAATTTTCTATCCGCATAAGTGTGTTTTATCAAAAAAAAATATTTCTCTAATGATATTAAATATATATATATATATTATTACAATAAATTTTTATCATTTATCTTATTTTTTTCTAGACAAGATATACAAATAAATCTAATTATATACCTAAAATTTATTTTTTAAAAAATTTATTTTTTCCATTTCATAGTGTAATTATTTTGAAAATAATATTTCCTAATTATATAAAATTAATTTCATAAAATAAATACTATTTTTGAAATTGGAATATCAAAATTAACTTATGTTTTTTTTAAAGTTTTTTTATGATTTTTTTATGAATAGAGAAAATACGAAATTCTCCATGAAAATTGTCTTTAAATTTACATTTTTTTTAGTGATAAATAATATAATAAATTATTTTTATAGTATAATTAGTAAAAAAAATATATTATATTACAAATTATTTTATAAGAAGCAATTTAATATTAAAATTGTATGTAGAAAAATTGATTTTTTTTGATTTTTTTCTCTTTAAAAGACATCTCTTTCTTGTCACATCTACAGGCATAATTTTAAATTAAAATTTTCAAATTATATGATTTGATTTTATAAAAATAGATTCAATATTTTGAATCAAAATAATTTGTAATTTCTAAAAATTCCAACATTATGATGGACTAAAATGTATAGTAAAATCTATTAAAATTAAATACCATAGTTAAGGTAAAAAAGGTTTACTGGAGGTTAACTAGAATGGTAAGGGTGAAAATGACCTAAAATATTATATTAATTTTATTTAAGTTTTTTATTTAGATATTATTCATAAAATTCTAGTAAATATGTAAATTAAATTCCACATTTATTTCAATTTGATCTATATAATATGTAATGTAAAGAAAATTAAAAATAAATACTTTTATTAAATTTATTAACTATAAAAAATTGGGATTGTGAAAAAATAAGAATTGGTCAGTCAAATAAATCCTTTTAAAATATAAATTATTTATTTTTATAATGAAAATTTATTTTAAATTTTTAGATGAATTAATTAAATTAAATTCCTATTAAATTCCAATTGATTAATTATTTAGATTATAATTAAATATAATAAATGATACTAAAAATATTAAAACCAATGTAAAATGAATGAGTTATTGTTTTCCATTAATTTTTATATTAATATAACAAGGTAAATTGGTGTGAAAATAATATATTCTAATTAAATTGATCTTATTATATAATTAAAATGGGAAGTAATTGAATAATATCAAAATTGACATGAATGTTATTTTTTAGTAAATGTTATCTTATTAAATTATTTAAAAATTATAATAATAATATATTATTCAGGTTTTTTTAATATTAATAGATATAAAATATTTTCAATTCATCAACCAATTTTTCTATAATAATTATTTTATTCATGGTTAAATAGTAAAAACATAGTTAGAGTTGTTATGATTAATGTAATGATTTTCCACAATACATACACTAATATTGAAATTAATTTCCATCACACATAGCATTTATATTTTATAAAGTATATATCATATTTATAATAATTTTTTTGATATTATATAGTATTTATCTTTATAATTTAGTCTTACAAGATATGTTTTTGAGGTTAGACAACGAGTTACCATTATGAGAAACAAAAATTGTAAAAATAGGGATTTATTGAAGTTAAGGAATGAAATGTTTAAAAAATATGTTTCATTATTTTGGAGAAGGATTTTATCAAACATATAATGAATAAAACCCATTTATTATCTGATATTATATCGTCTACATGTAATATTGACCATCCAAAAGTGAATAAAATTTATTATTTACAAGAATTACAGTCCTCGTTAACTATAAAAGGACACTCACTCTCCCAACTTCATCACACATATAAGATATTTTCTCCATAAATATCTTTCCAAATGACTATAAAATGTCCCTATCCTCATCTTAGAGGCCTTAGATGGGACAAAAATCCATCATAGTATGGATTTCGTGAAAACATTCGGAGGACACCTAAAGAAAATGTAATGTTCATTAAAGATCATTTTCATTTAAATTCATTCTTGACCCACTTAAATTCTTATTATACTAAGATTATATAATTAAAATGGTATATTAAATATAATAATATGATGTTATCATATTTTTATGACCTAAAATATTACAAAATTCCATCAAATTGGTTACAAAATCATCATTTTTGTTTATGGTAGACTATTGCATCACATGCCAATATCATTCATTTTTACATTACCAATATTAGAGGATGATAATACTGATGGATTGATAGTTTATATATCATATATATGATGTTTATGATGTTTATATACATCTTTAGTTGTTATATCATGCATACACCCATTCATTCCATTTTTTTGTAATATGATAACATCGTTCATGTTTATGGCTGACTTCCGCTTCACGATGCGATATGATTCATTCACACATTGTGTTTAATGTATTAAGGATCAGATTAATAAACATATGTGATATAAATGACTTAATAAGTATAAATTTATGATAACACATAGATATATGTCTATCATTTACTATTCTTTAATTCAATACGATAAGAAAATGGAAGTAATGTTCATGTGTACGTAGGACCTACAGTCTCCATGAATGGTGTATTTCATTTCGTATAACTAAACATAAAAGATTAATATAAATAAATATATATTTAATATATATGATATTTTAATTATTATTTAAATTTTTATATTATTGTACCATAGCTGATGTAAGGGTGACCGAAATAAAAATTCAAAACATATATAAATGACAAATTGATTATTACTAGAATTATTACATTAACATGTATTTATTATTAAATGGTATTTAAAATAAATTAAAAAAATAATATAAGGCATGATATATATAATTATGATTCATTAATATATGTTTAATAAACATATACTTATTATAAAAAAGATTTTAATGAGTATGACTGATGTCAATATCTGTGGTAAGAGGATTACTAGTCTCAATTTTATTTTTTAGATACTTCTGCAACATTCGCAACATTTTTCATTTTTTAAGTGTATATACTTCCATATGAAATTATATACCCTGAATCTACCTCATTTCATTATATTTATTTATTATATTGAAGTTTTTTATTTCCCAAGGATTATGATTCAAAATTTACAAATTCGATAATATATATTTGTCACACTTTATTACATATTGGAGACACATGAGATATTTACAACCCTTATTTTATTTGGTTTATATAATTCACATGAATACATGTTATGATTATTCTATATAAAATTATTATTTTCTTTATAACCATTTTGGGTTTATCATTAATGGTATTTAGGGTTCAAATGTTTCCAAAATGGTAAGTGGGGTTTTCCTTAATTTTTCATCTTTTAGATGTCAGTTAGTTTATGAACCAATATTATTATATAAGGTGTATATTCATAAGATTTTATATTTAATTTGTTAATTTTATTTATTCTCCATATATTTTAAGCTAGATTTTATATTATTTCTTTGTGGGTCAGTTTATTTAATTATATTTGATATCATAATTGGATATTACTAAAAATGTGAAAGGTACCATCGTTTTAATGTAATCAACATGTATATAATCTTATGAAATCATGAACAACCATTAAATCAAATATTAACATAAATGTTTTCAAGGTTATTATAAATGAAAATGGGTTTCATATATTTTTATTTTATAAAAAGTGTTTTTTACTGTGTAAATTGTATTTTTCTCATGAAATGTATTAAATAAACCTTTCAAAATTATTATCCAACTAAGATGACATCTTTTGATCATAATTAGTTCTTACTTAGAATAATATCCAAGGATACCATTCATATTCTTTCTCAAAATGGTTTATTTTTTGATGGCACTATGTTAATTAAACCCATTCCCTTCCCATAATTTATACCCTTAAAATATTGTTATGAAACTCGTTCATTATAATGGGTTATACTATTATAAAAACATTCTAAAACCATGCTACCTTACACGGTCTATTATATGATGGTTTTTTATTAAACCCATCTCATTTCATGGGATATGATGCAATGGATATTCTGATCTTTTGGTAGACATACCTATGATTTCAATTATGTAATTTTTGGGAACTATATCTACCAACACTACAATGGGTAACAATTGTTGTTATATAATCTTAAAAGATTCACAAGGATGTTATCCCAAACAAGAAAGATGGTTCATGGGAGGTCATCCCATTCCCAACATAAGTACACGGGTGGTTATACCATACCAAACATTTTATGAATTTCTTGGTCAGAAACCATGATATAGATGTACTATGCATTTGTATATGATGTGAATCTATGTCTTATGTCAATGTTAATCTTGCATGGATCATGTTATTATATTATCTTATTATTTATGTCATATGAGCTGTCAATCATCAATCCATTACTCAATATTATAATCTTTGATATACAAGGCATGGTTTTCAAATTTTTTGTTCATGATATCATACCCTTAAATTCATGTTATAGACATATACCTCCCTTCATTATCCTTAATTATCATATAATATCACCAATTATTATATTTCCATTCCATATGTTTTGATGAAACGTTATACTCAGGGTATTTCTCTAAATAGTACTAAATCAGATGATCTTTTTAGAAAACATTAATGATCCTTCACCATATTAGATGATTATATTCCATGTTTCCAAAGGTACCAAAATATTAGGGTCTTCATATTTTCATTTTTATAAAATATTTAATATTCATCTAAAAATATATAATTTTCATGTATGATAATAATGGGTATTTGTAGTATCACATTCATATACCTTGATAGCATATACCAAATTCAATATAAATTCTCTATATTATTATCCTTTCAATAATTTACATTGATATTTATCAAGAAAATCAATAAAAAATAATAATTATCTATCCAAATAACATAATAATCTATGTATATCTTTTTCCCATAACCTATGCACATTTATAATGAACTCATACTATTTTATAATGGACATTTTCAACTCCATATAAATGATTTCATGTAAAAAATGAGTAGGATGACACATTTTTACTTGACATAAACTTCATTTAACACACTAGTTTTAAGAAATATAATAAGTAGTGTCAAATGTTAAAAATTCAAAAAAGTTACATGAACCCTATACCAAATTATATAAAACACCATTTTGAAACTTAACAAATAGGGGCATAAAAGTGAATATTTTTTATAAATTTTTATATCACTAGGAACTATAAATTATTTTAAGGGAACTTTTAGAGTAAAATATTCTTTATAACTAAATATTTCTTCCAAACTCAGACCTCTGATCATCATATATCAAACCTTACAAAATAAGTAATTGAATAAAAATTTCCTCTTAATTTTAAACAATCCATCCTATTTCCATCCAAAATATGAAACATATAATTAGAATTCAATGTGTTTAAATTCTCTAATTAATTAATAAAAATTCTAGTTTAACAATGTAAGATCATAATATATACTAAAATATATGTAATTAAAATACTGGGGAATAAGATCCTCATACTTGTTGGTGAGGAATCAGCAAGTGCATCCAAGACACCCGAGATTAAAACCAGGTATTGTAGCAGCCAGAACTATTCATCTATTTGGGCTTTTAGGCCACCGGTTTGGGCTTGTAGTCTTTTAAGGCCTTCGGGCCACCCATGTTCTTTGGGATAGTATGTTCTTCGAACCACCATAAGGCATTTGGGAGACCAATAGGATTTTGGGAAACCTCATGGATTTATGGAAACCTCATGGCCTTCGGGCCACCTCATGGATTTTGAGCAACCTCAAGGCATTCGGGCCACCTCAAGGCCTACGGGCCACCTCAAGCCCTTCGAACAACCTCAAGGCCTTTGGAACTCCTCATGTCCTTCAGTCCTCTTTATGGCCTTTGGAAAACCTGTAATTGTGCATAAATGATTTGACAAACACTACAAGGATAGACGCCAGATGGTGATTTAAAGAGGGGTCATTCCCCAGTGCATAAGTTAGGATGATTATTCCGTGAGAGATATTATGACATTGCCATCGAGAACTATGTGTGCTTTCATAGGAAGCCGAGTAGAACATTCATATTACGGTGGAGAGATGATATGATGATGACGAAGTTGGGAGGAGGAGTTCTATTTATAGTATGTATATTTCCTACGATGTATGTGCCATGTAATCTCTGAGCCAGTGGGATTTGTAAGGGTTCCCCCTCAACACATGAAAGGAGGGTTATCAAAAATCAATAAAAATAAGGCCTTCAGACCATTTGGGTAAGAGTGGGGGTGAATTCCTGTTTAAAAAAATTATTTAATAGTAATTAAACTAAAAAAACACAAACAACATAATGTAAGATTATCAGACTTGGACCCAGTCTGATTATGAATGTCGTAGAATCATAACCACAAACCAGTCCAAATATATTAGACTAAAAATTTTATTCACAATGGATCTGATTGATATCAATGTTTTATGATCAAAATTATATTTAATAATATAAAAAAATTATATAAATTTGAAAATGATCACACACATTCTATTATAATTTTTCGTGGAACAAACACTTCTAAAAAGATGATATACCATTACAATGGAATAGTAAGAATCAATTATAAGATATTATAAAAAATATAACTCTTTAAACCATAATATAAAGGTATTTAATAACCATTAATAATGCTATCCTGTATTTTAAAATTTTATTAATGTTTGTCTCCCCTCACCAAGAATGACCTCAATTCGATGATAGTATTTTTACTTTCATCATATTTTCAAAATACCTCCATATGATGATTGGATATTTATTACAATACATATAACCCCTCAATCTGATGGATCAGATTCACCATCATCCAATCCCTAAAATCCATAAAAATTATCAAACATGAGTGCAATTATAAATTAATTTAATGAAACAATATAATAATTATTTCATAAGAAGAATTTGTGTAATAAAATAAAAAGACTAAGAATGTGTAGTTCATGATAAGTATTCTTCAAAAAAATGATATATAATGTAATAAATCGTATCAAAACACTTCAAAAGACTATGTATTTTCATGCGATCTTTGAATGGAAAAATATCCATTTGTGTTGCAATGGCTTCAAGGAGTTGGATCTAGATAGCTCATTGTATCTTAACGTATGAAGTCTTATTGAGTAACACCATTCCAGCGTTACAAAAATTCCATGTTGTAGATATAATTTTATATATTCAGGTTATAATAATAATTTAGTCTAATGTACATCCTTATTAATTTCATTAATATGTCCCTAAAAAGGGTATATTTGATTTTATAGGTTTCATTATCAGCCCGATTGTTAAGAGTTTTGCAGTATGAAATATATTACTAATTTTTAACTTCTATTATGATAAATATGAGCTTAATATATCAGACACATACTAATTGGAATTATCATAATCAAGATATATATATATATATGTTTATAATAATAATAATTTATATATTATTATAGGAATGGTAAAATATAATGTTTTCTAGAAAAACATAAAAATACACATGGGACATAAAAGGTTACTAAACATGTTTTAATATGGTTTTAATGATTTTCAAAATGGAATAAATTGAAATTTAATAAGTTTTAAAACTGACTATAAAATCTCTCCCTTTTGGAAAGAATAATCCCCAAAACATAAATTATAAAAAAACAAGAATCACTTACAAGAGATTTCTTTTAAGAACATTATATTTATAGTTATTCATTAAAAACATTGCTCCCCCTAAGTTTCTAACTCTTTTGAATGTGATAGATAGAATGATGTTTGAATATGATATACTCCCCCGATAGTTAATATCTCCCATTTAAATAAAACTCTATTTCATTTAAAAGTTATTCTACCCTATAAAATAACATCTCCTTCATTTTATATCAACTTGTCACTTTTGTAAGTATTTTCTCCCAATTTAATAAATTATCATTCATTATTTTAAATTATCAGCTTTGTGATTTTCAAAAATAAATGGGGAATAAATTTGATATTTTATAAAATGTTTAATAATTCAAAATACCAAATAATTTTGAAATATGTATCCATCCATATAAGAATGAAAGAACTTGTTTCCTATAACAATTATAAAAACATTCAGACCAATAAAATTTGGTTAAAAAGCTAATTAATTCATAAAAAACATTTAAATGTTTTACAAAACAATTACAATGATAGTTTAAAAGAACAAATACTAATAATTTATCATGGTATTGAAAAAATAATTAATCTTCATAAACTCCCTCTTGTATTTTTTATCTTCTCAACTCTTCTTCCTAAACTAAAAAATTCCTAGAAAACTATTTATTTTATTCTACCATTCTGTTTACTTCATTTTCAAACAATGATAGTGATTTCATTTCTGACACCATATATGAAATCATTTTTTTAATAATAATTACATTGAGAATTTGATCATCAGTGGAATCCCTGAATTATTCAAAAATATTCACCCTATCTACCAAGTCTTCGGACTACAAATTGAGGGATTCACCTGATTCTGCCCTAAGACACTTCATTTCAATGAATTTATCATCATGCATTTTAATATCAACAAAAATCTGATAAGATGATTTAGCAATCAGATTTCATGACTTTTTATGACTATAATAAATTTAATGAAACGTTTGAAAGTCAGATTTTATTTGGATCAATAGCACTTTTAAAACCTTCCATGATTTTGATTTCATAGTAAGCCTTTATTAAATAATTTTTAAATCATAATCAAGACTGTAAAATTAAGGAATAGTTCATTATATCATTTTAAAATCATGAAAAAAAAATAACTCCTTCGAGAGTATTGGTTTTGGTAAGGTCTGATTGATCTTATTGAACATGTGGTTGTTTTATACTCATTGTTTTGGAATCCGATTATATGCCTTTATTAATAAAATTGTTTTAGACAATATTTTAATCATTCTTAGACAGCTTCATATCATATAATAATTACATAAGGTCTATATCTTTATCATTTTCCACTTTTTTATCATCTTTTGTTTTTGAATTTTGATATTCGTCATCTTTCTTTAAATATGATTGTTCTTATTCTTTTAAGATAGTCCTTATTGAGAAATTGCTGATTTTTTTACTTTAGTAGTCTTAAATTGTATATCTTATAATAATAATAATTATTATTATTATTTCAAATAGAGTTCCTTCCCCATTAGCCTCTTCATTCTCATATTATTCATCTTATACATTTTTTCAAATTTTGTTTCTATTTTTTCATATTATTATTCTTCTTCATTCTCATATCTTTATTTTCCTTCATTTCATTCAACATGATATTTTAAATTTAAATCATCTTCTTGAAATTATTCTCTAAGATCCTCTGGAATTTATTTTTCTAATTGACAGGGTGTTCATAGATCTCCCTTTTTAGTAATGCATGGCTTTGATTGATTTTTTCTTGAACTACTAGAACCCATTATTATCCAATAAATTTTCGATCTAATTTTTAGAAAAAGAAGGAATTTTATCCTAAAACATAGTATATTCTTTAAAAACTAATCCCACTTCCAGATTGTCTAGATCAATATGAGATATTTCAAGAACAACATTCTCAAATTCCATTTCAATAGATTTAATCAAATTATAACAATTTTGTGCTTAAATCAATATATTCTTCTCTTTCATTTTCATAGATTCCTGATCTAATGTTTTGGAAACATTGATTTTTAGTTCTTTTTCCTAGGTATGGTTGATCTTTTATTCGGGATCACCTGGTTTCTACTCACCTTTATTTTTTATCATTTCATTAAAAATGGAATCATACATCTTCTTCTTCTTATTTTGTATCTTTTGAAGAGAGGTCTCTACCTTACTCTTTTTCATGTTATCTGTACATGATAGTTTTTCTTCTGATACAACACCATCACCGTTCTTTGTAGCCTCCTTGTAATTTTTTTTATCAAAAACCATCTTCATTATATTCATCATATCCTCACTAATAAATAAAATATTCTACCTTTTTGGAGACAATTTATTTACAACATTAAATATTGCGAAACATTTTACAACATTATGGATAATAAAAGTAGGAAACATAATGATTTTGGACTTGATTGAGGATGTCTTATTATTTTTCATGTTTCGATGGAAGAACATAAAAATATCTATTTTTCTAATATTCACTATGAAATAAAGCATAGAAATACTTGATTCCTTCAACATATCTCAATCTCTTTTTCATGGGATTAAAAAACCATTCATACAAAATTCAAATACAACATTATATATAGTGATATTTGAAACCATTCTAAATTTATCAAATGAATAAATAGAGAAACTTCTATATTTTTCTTTATAATTGTCTTAAGACAATTTTGATACTTATAAGAGGAGAAATTAGATTCACATTCATAAGTTATTTTAACCATGATATGAATTTACTTATTAGAAGCCTTATAACATTTTTTAAATATAAAGAAACAAATTTAATTCCACATCATCTTACTTAACAAACTCTTTCAAAGTACAGAACTCATAATCTATATCATGATAAAGAGGATCAAAATCAATGTCTGGTTTCTCCACACAAACTAACATTCAACCTCAAAATTAGAAAATATTCATTCAATTTGAAGAATATTTATTAAATAATGATCATTCTTTTAGTCACACCCGAAATAAAAAACATTTAACATATTCCTACTTGGTGGCCATCAGATATAGAATCCTAGAAATAGTGAAATAAATAATTATTAATAAAATATGGCTTGGAACTTTGAGGGGTGTAGCAAGTTAAGAGTGGGAATCATGAACAATCAATGAGGGACACAAGAGGGTCACACTATATATATTCATAGTGTGTGTTGCTTTATCTTTCAAAAATAATAGAATTCTTTAGATGAAGACTTATCTAATCTAATAGCTGAGATTATTTTGAGGAATGTTTTAAAGATATTTTCAAAATCATAAATTTTTAATAGAATTATCATGTTGATTAATATTCTGAAATGAAAACATTTTAATACTTTGAAATTTAAAAAAAAACTAAAAGTATAAAAAAATTAAAGTTAACATAGTTATTTATAAAAATAAAATAAAATATTACATTACTAACTTTTGGATTGGAATGATCTATTTGTATGGTTAAACCGTTATTCTTGGTTTTTGTAAACTATGTTAATTTTGATACTTTTGTAAATACTGAATATGATATTTTCAAATTATAAATTAATAATGATAATTTTTTAAAGAAAACAAATTATATTAGTTTTGGAAATTAAAATTGATTAGAAGAAAACTTTATTATGAATATTTTGAAACTTACAAATAAATTTAGAAAATTGAGGCACGAAATTTTATAAGATATTCAGATTCAAATAAAAATTTTGGGGATTATAACTCCAATAATTTTATAAATAGTTATAATATGGAAATCACTTTTCAAAAAAAAGTTTTAGAAAAACTAAAACATTTTGAACTTTTTTAAACAAAATATCAAAACATATGTACTCCCCCATATGAAAATAAGTAACTTTATATATAGAGTTGTATTAAAATAAGTAGATTCAAATGATATCATTGTGCTTTTCATTCATATATTTTGTTTAATATATTCAATTCTATTAGAAGGAAGAATTTTGATAAAAGTAGCAGTAATTTGTTAATGAGTTCTAATGAATTATAATATGATATCATCTTTAAATGAGGGATCCCAAAGGAAATGGTTTCTTATATATATTGTATTATTATGTGAGTGATTTGATGGGTTATTACTTGATGTAATGGAATTTTCATAATAAAAATATATATAATTTTTTTGTAAAAATAACTCCACAGTCAGTATGTGTGTGTTTCATCAACAACACTTTAGCACCATAAATTCCAGCAACTACATATTATACTTCAATAGTGGAATGTGATACTGAGTGTTATTTCATAGATGACCGTGAAACTAAATAAAATCTTAATTAATTAAATTTTCTAGATTTGTTTACCTATCCCTTATACAATCTCCAATGATAGATTCTAAAAAACATTTTAATTATAAAATATTACCTAAAGAATATAAAAAGACTAAATCCATAGTTCTATTATGATAATTAATCATTCGTTATGAATATTCTAATTGATTTTTTTGGATATTGTTGATATATTCTACATAATAATATAGAAACCAATAAATCTGAATGACTAAATGTTAAGATAAGTAATATTTCTATCATACATCCAATAATATTCTAATGCAATGCTTAGTTAGCCTCATCATGATCTTACAAATTAGACGTACTAATAGGAGTATGAATACTTCAACTGTTTTTATAAAAATTTCATAATATTTTTTTATATATTTTATTTTGATATAAAAGTTCATTCTAGTTTTTGATATATTTGAAAACTAATAAACTATGCTAACTCAATCATTATATTTATGTCAAGCTCAAATTACATAATATCTAAAATAGAATTAGTTAAATATTGTTTAGGTGAACCAAATCTAATGCTGTTAAAATATATTATTATCATCATGACTTTTTGAATACATTTTTAAAAAAGTGTTGGATCAACACATTATTAAAAAAAATCTTATAAAAGACATGTTATCATAGCATAACATGGTTTATGGGATTGACTATGTCAATGTAAAGATTTTATAAGGTTTTAAACATATTTAGAATGTTTTTTATTTTCCAAAACATGGGTTTTCAACATAAACATTCTCCTAAATATATATATTATGAAAAAAAACATCACATCCATGTAGAAACATTTGAAATTAATGAATTCTTCGAAGGATAAAAGTATGAATTATTGCCACTGGTGGAAAAAATTCGTCATAATCATTCCAGTCTTATAGATTATAACCATTAGCACCATGTCTATAATTATTTAAAATATTATTTATATATCATAACTCTTCTTCTAAAAACCCCATTTTACCCCAATTATAGAGTTTTAAAGAGGTCGTTAAACTATAGTTCATAAATTGTTTCTTTCAAAATCAATTAGTTAATCATGCATATCCATTATCAAATCCTCATCACCTAAAGCCTCATCAATATTTCTCGATTCAAATTGGGATAAGAATGACAGATGTCCAATTTCATTTCATAAAAAACTTCTAGAACAAACTGGTTGATCTATATCACCATTGATACTTTCACTATGACGATTCTTATGAAACAACTTCATGGGTTTGGAACATTATGTTCTTTTATAATTATGTAAAAAATATTCTTGAGGAATAACTTCAAAAACAAATTCTTTAGTTATTTTTTTATGAGAATAATTTTCTTCTAGGGAATGAAAATTAGTTTCATAAATTATATATGAAGATGTTAATTGTGTTTTTTTGAAAACAGAAGGATCTTTTTTATCCAAAATAACATGAACTGTTTCCTCAATAGTACATGAATTTTTATTGAAATCTTTATAAGCATTATAAGTATTGGAACAACATAAAAATATTTCATTATCTTGATTTGGAGAAAATATATATAAATACTCCTTAGTATTTTGGATGAATACATTACATACAAAACTATTTCAATAAGAAACATTTGGTTTTCATCTATTCCATAACTCATAAATAGTTTTATTATGAATATTTCTATGTAAAACATGATTTATAGTTTAGTAGGTTGTACTAACTACTTATACCCATTAATGATTATCAATTTAGTATTCACTCATTATGGATCTAGTTATTTCTTCATTAATTCTATTTATTCTTTTATTATTTACATTTTTATGGGTTGTTCTAAATTCTAAAATGTTATGTTCAATAACATTATTAATACGAAGTGTTTTGAAAATCCAAATTTTCTAATTCTCATACATGGTCAGTATGAATAGTTATCAAGAATTGATTTTTCCATTTTTAATTCATGCTAAATTTTTTTATATAACTAATGCCTTTGGATTTCATTATGATAATATAAACCCATGTATATCTTATGTAATCATCAACTAAGACATATAAATATTATTTTCCACCAATACATCTTGTTTTTGTAGGGCCGAATAATTATATGTGAAATAAATATTAAAATAAAGAATATGAGACATTACAAATATATTTAATAACTAGACTTATGTTTCTTAACGTATTGACAAAGGTCACAAAACTTTGAATTATGAAAACTAAGTTGTGGTATATCCTCAACAAGTCCATTCATCGTATATCTCGATAAGTTTAAATAGTTATTGTTTCTTGAATTTCAATTACATAACCATGATTAATATTATATTGTACTAAGGAATGATATTTCCTAGCTCCTAGGGTCTTCTATGTCAAGTGTGAAATTATTATCAAACTGATTGGAAGAAATAATAAATTCATTCTTGGAACAATGTACATAACATTCATAAATCCTAAATCTTACAAGGTAACCTTCATCACAAAATAAGATTATGATTATATGTTTCTTATTAATACCATAACCAAACAAAACATTTGAAATAATAATTTTTTTCAAAAAGGGAAATGTTACCTATTTCAATAATATCTCCTTGATCAATATCTCAATAAGTAACGTTTTCACATTTAATTTCAATTATTTTATAAAAGAAGTATTTGTTTCCCATCATGTTCATAGATTACTCAATAGACATTTATTATATATTATTGCAGTAGGTAGTACCATTGTTTTCCTAAAGATAAAAATATTATACTTTTAAAACTGATATAATATTGTGCCTAGTGAGGTTAGAAAAAAATGTTACAAAACCACATTTTTTAAAATATAATTCTAAAAAACTTGTGATTAAACATTTTTTAATGAAAAATATCCTTTTCAAATAGCCAGCACTTTGGATTTTACTACAATAGGTCATGCTTTATGGAACAAAGAAATTGATATTGAAAACATTTTTTCTATATAAAAACCCCTTTCTAGAAGTACTACAATGATGACAAATTTGTTAGTACATTTTATCAAATTATTCATTACTAGTGGTAAAATTTTGATAAAATATTAATTAAAGAAAAAAATTCTGATTTCATGTTTACAACTAAATTCTTATCCAAAATAGTGTTAGTTAAAAAACAATTTTTTGAATTTAATATATATATCTTATAGAAAACCATTTAAAAATGGTATCATAAGTTTCTATTTGAGGATTATTATTATATATATCTTTATAAAAATATATTATTTTATTTGTTAAGGTAGTTATACTTTTATGAGCCTTTGATTTTTTGGCCATATATTTGTCTTTTTATTTTCAAATTTTTCAGTTTTCTTTATCTAAATGTTTTTCAAATTTGGGAACTTCATCATAAGAAGGTAGTGAATTATCTTTTCCAAAGAAAAATTATACTTAAGATTCTGTAAAATATTTATCATCAGGATAATTATCATTTAAGGACATATTGGTGAGGGATTCATCAGTCTGCACATTTTCCATGAAACACTCATTTACAATAGGTGCATTTATTAAAAGGCATATGTTCCTTTATAATGAACATTCCTTCTCAATGGAATTATCAGAAGAATATCCACCATTGGGATTCCATGTGTTAGAATCATTTAGAAGATTATTTAATTTATATTTTTAATATTTCATATCATTTCATTTTGAATTCAAATCATTCCTATCATTCCTCTTCTACTTTGGATAATCTGTTCAGATAAGTCAAAATAGATTACAATAATAAAAAGTGATTCTATCCTTCTTGTCACCTATATAATTATTTATCATTTAGTATTTGTATTAAAACAATTTACTTCCTAATATCTTGTACATACTTTTTTTGACATTATTTAACTCATTCTTAGAATCTTTTAATGAAACCGAATCAGATTTGACAAAATCTTCCTTCATCCTTAATGTTTTAACAACATTCTCATCAGACTGTACATTATTAGAAATTTTAGAAGTTTTAGAAAAAGATACACCTTCATTTTATTTATTTTTCTCAGAATTGATTTTGATTCTACCCCATACATCATATTAGTATCTATAAGATCATCCAATCTAAGATTATTCATCATTCCTATCTCATCAATATCAGTTCTTTTTCAATCTCATTCATTTGGAATGATGTCAATAATCTTTCCAAAAATGATTTCATCATGGTTTCATTTTCACAATTAACATGTAAAAGATTAATGATTGTCATGATCCTCTGGTGAATATTTGAAACTAATTCACTAAGAAGAAATTCAAAAGCCTAATTATATTCTTTAAGCATAAATCTCCTTATATCAAAAACATTAAAATTACCAATGTGTGTTAATACAAGCTTTTCAACATACTATTTTCATATTCACATGTGGATGTCTTTTTGTAAATACATAATTTTATGGATGATAACAAATATTCATAACACAATAATTTAATGTATACTGTTAATTTTCTGGATGTCTAGATTATGTGAATTCCTTATCATGAATATTAAAATATGAGGTAAACATAGTAAAATTATTAACCATAATGTTAATAAAAAATTATTCATCATGCCATTCCAATACTCACACTCAACACCATCAATGATACAAATTATTTTTATGTTGAGGATATCTATAGAACCAACATTCATACCTTCCGTATTTAAAAAAATTCAAATATTTTTTTCCACAAGCACACATTAGTGAAATAATGTTTATAAATAGAATGTTTGTCTTAAAAATTTAAAAACATGAAAAAACTAAAGAATGTAAAAATTTATCAAGTATTTAACAATTATAAACCTACTCGGATACTAATTTTAGGATCATAGGATCATATTAAATACTTATACATAAATAAGGGGGTTTAATTGTATTTTAATAAAAGTACATTTAAATAATTAAAGTATACAATATAAAATACTCTTAAAGTATGTTTATCATAATTATACTGAGTTTGATAAACAATGTAACATAATAAAAACCACAAAAAGTCATATTATATTATTGTATAAATCTTTATCAAGATGGGTTTAATTTATATCAATGTTTGATTATCCTAATCAGATTTAATATGATAAAGCAAAACAATATATAAATATGAATATGAATTCTCACATTCTATTACAATTTTTACTAGAGTAAACATTTTTAGAAACAAGTAATACACTAGTAATGTAATTGTTAGAATTATATATAACCTATTATTAAAAAAATAGCACTTTTAAACTAAAGATAAATTTATAAAGTAGTACAAACTAAATGTATCAAAAAATTTATACAAATATTATTTTCATTATTTCCTTACATGAAAGCCTTTGATATGATGATCTAATATTCTTTATCTTCCTATCCTCAGAGGCCCTTGATACAATGATCTGCTCTACTTTACTAGCCACAAAATCCCTTGATCTGATGGATCAGATTCATTATTTTTCTATCCCTAGAATACCATGATCAATTCAATGATCATATGTGATTTCAATTGAAAAATTACTTAAGGAATGAACCTGAAAAGGATTACTTAAGAGGTCAACTCTCTAAATAAATGAAATGATAATGAATGAGTATTTCAGAAAATATATTCGTCTAAAAACATGATATAGAATGTAATCAAACATCTCAAAACTCTTCAAATAACACAATATTTATTGTAGATCTCCCAATGGTCATATTGTTATTGTTCATTAATTATACATGGATATCTCTCGATTGACTGCTCATCATAACTAAATTCCCAAAGTCATATAGAATAACACCATTATAGTTTCGAAGATATTTTTATTGATAGAAATATGTTTATATGTTTTTATTATAAAAATAACTCATTCAGATGTACTTCCATAATAATATCATTATGATAATCCTTATGACGGTTATTATTGTTGTATTTTTTTCCATATCAACCATAATATTAAGGATTTGATCTGTACAAAAGACATGACTGATGTATAACTGTGGGTCTAATGAATTTGAGTCTATGATATTAGAAACATACAAATAATTATTATCATAAAGAAGAAATATTTGTTTATATTCATAATAATTTATAACTTATTCTATGTGTCGTAAATGAAAATGTTTTCTACAAAAACATAATAACACACATGGGACATCAAATGTTCGTAAAAATGATTTAAGAAGTTGTTTAAGATTTAAAAATTAAATGAATTGAAAAGTAATAACTAAAATATCATACAAAACAAACTAAAATAATTCACCATCTAAACCTCTATTTTTATAATTCTACCAGAATAATCTCCCTCTCCCTCTACTACAATATAATAATAAGATTTGTTTTTTCCCATGATATAAAACATGGTTAAAAATTCAAAATAAATTCAAGCCCTATAATTCAACATAAGTAGGTATTTTAATATTCATATTAATCACGTGTTCCAAAAACCACTAATTAAAAATTGAAATTAGTTCACTAATTCTAATTAACAAAAAAATATTCTTTATCAAATAATGTAAACATTTATAAATCATAATTTAATAATATAAATTAATATTTCTGATATGTAAATAATACTCATTTATAAAAATATTAACCATATCGATAAATAAAATCAATAACATACTTTTCATAATTCTTCTCAAAATATGACGCCTGTATCCCAAAAAAGCCACTGAGTATTACTACATGTATTACAAAAATGCTTCCCTATAATATCTTACATCTCCCTTATTTTATCCCTGATCCTCATATTTTTACAGAGCACACTCAAAACTTTATTTACCCATCCTTATAATAATCTATCTCTATTAGAAAAATCCTACATATTTCATTCCATGTATGATACATTAAAATAAAATGAATCCATCCCCCAATCAGAATTTGAGTTTTATCTAGGTAATAACATTTGAGATTGAGAAATGGGGAAAAATAAATTTCCCCAAAAAAACATGGAAAATATAAATTCTAAAAACCTTAAACAAGACATTTAAATATATCTAAATGAACTTCATACAAAGACATTAGTGATGCCTTTTAATTTTTAATACAATAAATTCATACCTATAGAATATAGATATTATTAAAATTGTAAATTTTATGAGAAAATTGTTACAATTAGTTATCTAAAAAGATCATTAAAGAAGATTATAATGAAGATTAATATTTTGGGATTCTACTATAATTTTCATTTTGAAAATAGGTTTATGATGAATGATTAAAATATGGAAGATTAATATGATTAATTTTTTGGACAATTAGTATTGTTTAATTCAATGTAATAAATTTATAAATATTTTTATGAATTTTTTTGTCCATGGGATTATAAAATATATATTTTTATTTAATTACTAATATCACTCTTTATTTATGATATTTGAGAAAAATGACTTATGTGTAGTAATCATACTTCATGAAGACTAATTAAGAAAAAATCAGATAATTATATATTAAACATTGGAAACCAATATTCAATAGTTGGAGGATATTATTAGAAGGTGTTACCGACTAGTTCCCTGTACCTAGGAATGTATATCAAATAATCCTTCCTTGTAGGGTATAAAT
This sequence comes from Viscum album, assembly GCA_963277665.1. Lineage (NCBI taxonomy): Eukaryota > Viridiplantae > Streptophyta > Magnoliopsida > Santalales > Viscaceae > Viscum > Viscum album. The sequence continues at coordinate 1,902,099,474 of OY728152.1, read as the reverse complement.
TTTAATACATAATTTTCTATGAATAAAAATGATAATGAAAAGAAGAATTCATTTTTTTATTGAATTGGAACTTTATTAATCTAAAATGAATATTACAAGGAAATTTGATGGTGGATGAGTTGGGAATATAACATCATATTTATTTATTTCAAAGTAATTTTGAAATGAAATGAATTATTTGTGATATTTTGTATTGATCATTCACTCAAGATATGAAATTTATATTAGGGTGTCATTAGGGTGGATAGACTAATGTCAAAGAACAATATTATTTGTGGATGGGTATAAATATTACTTCTTATGTGTGTTTCATATTTGTGACAAATGAAATAAAGCAGAATTTCAAAAAGATGAATGATTGGTGAAGTATTTAAAATATGGATGCATAGTCCCATGACTAATGTGAAGTCAGTGTAACTTATGTAATTTTTGTAATGAAGAAAATTCATGATACTTAATATTAAAATAATAAAATAAATAATGGAATCAGACACTTGGCCTATATGTTAAAAATAATAATAATAAGACATATGTTATGAGAAATCACATGATGTTATTATCACACATGATTTTTTATGTTAGCCTTTATTTCAACTCGGGTTGGGTTTTCAGCCATTTCTCTTATGGACCTGGGGTGAATGTTTTTGTCTTTTCTTGTATTATTTTTTTGTCCTTGGTATATCTTCTTACATTGGGTTTCATTTTAAAATTTTTAGAAAAATGGAGAGTTTTGGGCGAGCAGGTTCAAATGCACAATTGTAGCACAATTAGTAGTTACGATGTACCCAAACCAATAAACAATCTATTAGAAGATAGAACATATAATATGGCGTCCTAGTGACCATGGTACTCATCATAGGTACGCAGGCGGCTAGGTCTCCTTCAGTATAGGCTATCGCTCGATCTCTACATGGTTTGGAAAAACATGAGAAATAATTGTGTGGTTATGCAAGCTCATTAAAAATGGTTTCCCTCTTTTTTATCTCACCATGAAATAAACAAAATAAAATTTTAAATTAGTATTCATGTAATTAAGAAGTAATGATGGTGGTAACATCCAATCATTCCATATAATATAAAAAATCCTTCCATATTTTTGTTGAAAAAGTAAAAAAGTACCTCCTTTTGGAAAATGAAAAAAAGAATCCCTTCCATTAATTTAATTTATATAAAACATGGGGTAAAATGAATTAAAAATTATAATAATAATAATAACATTATTTTACTAATTTTCATAAAAAATTATTTGGATGTGTATGGAAAAGAGTGTTTTATTTGAAATAATAAAAATATTGTTTTTAGAATAATGTCTGTTACATTTAGTCCAAATTGGCATATACATTATTTATATTCGTAAATAATAAACATAAACAATTTTATTTTTTTCTTATGAAAAAATTTCATGTTTATTTATTTTTTATATTTATTATTACAATTTTAATTACTTATTGTTTTAAATTAACATTGAAATTTTGAACGATATTTGAAACTTATGTATGTAATGTCATTTTTCGGTTTATAATAGTCAATATGGTCAGCAATACATCATTTCCAGAATAATATTCCGAAAAATATTTAACCTTTTTATACCTAAATTATAATTTTAACTTCATCCATTACATATTATTATAAAAAATTATTTATGTTACAATCATAGAGACAGTACGCTATATGTATAGATGAGTAATGATTCCATTTTTCAACCATCATTACAGAATAAAGCAATGTGTTATTTTATATTAACAAAATGATCAAAATATAAAATATATATCATATTAATTCCTTATTTATACTTATATATATCAAACATGTGATGTGGTGGTGAAAAATAAATCACATCAATTCATGATGGTGGTAGTCCACACGTATGCATGAACGATTATATCATTTTTACGTGAATGAATTATAAGAAAAAAAATTATATATTATACTTTAATAATTATAAATATGCCATAAATTTCATAAATAATAATTATTTACATAATTATTACATGTCTTGAGAGAAAGTGATGGAAAATTAATTACATCAGTTCGCGAGGTTGTAGTCCTTCATATACATGTATGATGAATTATCTTTCCTTTTAATGAAAGTACTGAAATATATATGTCATTAAAATTACATAATAACATCTAATTATATATAATATACAATATTTATTATTTTACCTTGGTTTTAGAGTGTTTTAGGGATGTTGAATAATAAATAAACCAAAATAGATCGATTAAAAATGATACCTCTTCTTCAGAAAATCTAATTTTCTAAACACCTAAAAACCAATAAAGATTGTGTTCTATATAAAATAATACTTTTAGAATAAGGGTATGTTTTAGAAAAAAATCCATTAATGTAACATTGAATAATTTTTTGGATTGTTTAATTTTTTTGACAAATAGAATTTCCATGGTCAGTTGCATTGTTCCTGAGATATTTTTGACAACATTGGTTTATGAAGAACCATGATAATGTAATGGATGATATGTAGGTAGTACAAAAAGAATATATATATGGTTCCACCATCGTCTAAGTATCTCCAAATTTTTGGTCTTCATAAATAGAAAAATGGAGATATGGGTTTTTTGGAAAGGATGTTGCACACAAGAGTGAAGATGGTATGGAAACTTTCATGCCAGATGTGTTCCTAGATCAGAGCATCGACATAAGGAAAATGCATGAAGTGAAAAGAATATTTAGAAATGTGAATGATATATGATATTGGGAGAAAAAATTTGGGTACCCAATGATAGTGGCTTTTCACTACAAATGATGAATCTTCTGAGAAAGGATTGATATTTTCATGAAAATCACATTAAATGATGCCCAAAATATCTGGAGTTGGCTAGAGAATTTAGGGTAAAGTTGTATTCACCAGTGGATGAATTTGGGACATCATAAGAACATATACATACAGTGGATGATGAATTTATTCTATGATTGGATATTCTGAAGAAGTATTGAGAACCCTTCAATTGGGAGGTCATTGAGCTTTAAAAAAATTATTTTAAACCAAGTAGGAAAATGTTTCCACTGCAAACAATGTAAACAGTTGTGATTTTTTAGTGGATTTGGTACATCGGAATATTTTCACTATAAACTCCTTGGACATAGCTCATTGAGGGTGAACTATGTAAACATTTTATTCCTCATTAATGCTTATATGTTTTTAACTTTTCTATGGGGAAGATAGAGATGATAGATTAGATTAACAATGAAACAAGATAAAAAGGGGTAGTTGTTTTAATCTCTCATACCGTGATTCACTCCTACCCCCTCCATAATGGGGTTTTTGAAATAGTGGACCCAACAGTATGGATTATTGTAAGGTTTTGTTCAGTTAAATTTTGAACCATTATGGTTTTGATGAGTTATGAAATTAGAAGAGGAGGTTCCCTTTTGTAAAAGAGATGATGGGAACTCTTGGAAATTCCCAAAACAATCAATTAATAAATAATAATATATAAATCTAAATGGATATAAAATTACTAATTTATATTATAATATTATTATGCTTAAAAAACCCCTCATACTATAAAATGAAGATAATTTTTTGCTACATTTTTACCCTTTTGTTATGGTATTAACCATTATTTAACAAATATTACTCATATCACGGTAACAGGAATTTCTACACATTGAGGGTTAATATTGTTACAATAATATATCAAAAGATCCATAAATGGACTATGGGGAATATTTCTTACCATATACTAATTTATTTTCAAAATTAATGTAGTTTATAAATTTTATATCATTAAATAAAATATTATTTACTATAAAATATTCATAATGCCTATTTTTCGAACTACATATTACATTGTCTTTTTTAATATCATGATAACACATTAAATATAAAAAATATTTTAATTAATACCTATAATGTAAAATTAATCTATAAAATTCTTTAAAAAATATGTATCTCAATTTTTTTTTATTTTAATATTTTTAATATCATTTATTTTATTTTTAAATAATTTTTTAATTATTTCATCACTGATTTGAATGAGTTTATGGTATATATTTCATTCATAAAAATTAAAAATAAATTATGTTGATGAATATAAATCTTTTATATTTTAAAATATTATTTATAATTTAATATATTCTATGAATATCAAAATAATAAAAATATTACTCTTATTAAAAATAAGAGAATGACATGTTGGATATTTTATATCATAATATACTATAATTGTCATATTCTCATCGATGTTTCCAAAAAATGTAATAAATATAATCCTTGTATGATTATGATATATATATATATATATATTATATAATATTTAATTATGTTTATGGTATTTTTGTTGTCCTTATCAATTTATAATTAACCATTTATTACCATATTTATCATGGAAATTGTTTTTCTATATTTACTATTCATATTGTCCAAAAATAATATAGATATATTTATGAAATTTAGACCCATTTATTCAAAATATAGAATCAATATTTTAATATTCAAATTAATAAAATTTCAGAATAAAAATTAAAAATAAACAAGTAAAATGCAATGAAAAACAATTTTTCAGAAAAACCCCCCTTTCAAATGTAAATTGTTTTTATTCTAAATTCAATAATAAAATACATTAAAACCAATAATATGATTATTTTAAATAAATATTAACTAATTAAAATTTAAATATATTCAAAAACATAATTTTACTTGGTAAATAGTTTAAAATAAAATATTTTTTTAATAAAAATCTGTATTTTACAGTATTCTTTGAATAAAATATATTTTCACAAAATTATTAAAAATTTATCATAAGATGAATTTTAAAATAATGAATTAAAAATTAATATTATGTTTTTAAAATTAATTTTTTGAAATTTTAAAAAATTAATTAGAATAATTATCTTTTAAAAGCAATAAAAATAATTATTTCAAGAAAACATATTTTCTTGAAGAATAAAATGATTTTATTAAAAAACTAGTATTTATTTAATATTTATTGATTATTATATATGAAATGGGTAGGTAAATTATTTATTTCATAACTCAGTTGATATTATTGAATTCCATTAATTTAATATATAGGATATAATGGATATATTCAAAAAAATCATTTTTCATTTAAGAAATGTGCTGCATATCTTGTACAAAGATGTTATTTTTAAAAATATTAAGATGTTACATAATATATATCGTTTTCCCTGTTATGTGACAATGTTATGTTCCAAGTGTAGAATTCAATTGGTATAATACAACCATTAATAAGAGAAGAGTACAAATGGGAAAATATCTCCCTATATTTCCTCATTTAGAACCCAAAAATATATAAATATTATAATGTTATTTGGGTTGTAGTCAATTTCCATTTGATGTCAGAACATGTCATTACAGCTAGAGATGATTTTTTATTATATCTCCAAAATATACATTAAATATGTGGTACTGTTTCATATTGTACCACAATCTATTAAATTCAATTTAGATTAGAGATTTACATCAATATTCTGTTGATTTACGCCAAAACATTTGGATATAAAGATATGTTTTAGAACATCTTATAAACCTCATATTCATGGATTTTGTAATATTAACATACAATACCAAGATTATATGATGATATATTATTCTCCATATTTAAATGGTTATTGGAATAAACACCCTCTTGTTAAAATATCATATAAAAGTAACATTCACTTGATCATTTATATAGTTCCTAATGAATCCCTTCGTCGATGAAACTGTAACAAACCAAGGTGATGTTATTATGAAAGAGAAAGAATAATATTTTTACATGTGAAATATGAGAAAGTCTTAGAAGAGGTTATATTTATTCAGTATCACATCAACAAAACTCAATGTTTAAGAAATAGTTATTGATACAATTTCCAGTGAGAACTCGAATTTGAAGATAGTAATAAGGTATTTCAATAAATTTAACCATGTAAGAATATACATAGATTCCTAAAGAAGAGAAATATAAAACCTAGGTATTTTGGTCCTTTTTTATATTCCTTATAGAGTAGTTATTCTGTCTAATCATGTGGCGCATCCAATAAACCTCTCTCAATTTTATGATGTGTTCTTTGTATCTTAGGGAAGGAAGTACTTACCTTATCATTCCATTATACTAAACATAAATGTTGTATCACTAGAGAATTATGTTTCCTATGATGAAAAATTGGTATAAATCTTGTATTTATAGATTATGTTACCAAACCAGAATATTGACCAAACTAATTTTCTTTGGAGGATTCATAAATTCAATGATGTTATATAAGAACCCAAGGATGTGATAAATTGGAGATATTATAAATTTTTTTATTAGAGTGATTAGATATCGATGGAAAAATTCATTTTATGGGGTGTGAATGTGACATTAAACGATTTAATATTTATTTTCATTGAAATAATCTTTTAGTATTGGATATATTTTTTACACACAACCCCAATTATAAATGAACTCAATATATAATATAAAATTATAACCAAGCAATTATATTGCAGACTATGAATACGATTCACAAAAATATTATATATATAGAAATATTTTTCCACAAATTTAAATTTATTTATTAATTCTTAAAAGTAATCATTATGTTATTAATAAAATAATTTTTTGATAAAACAAATAATTTTTCTGAAAAAAAGTTATTTTTCTATGAATTGTGAAATTTTTTTTGAAAAATTAAAATGAAAATTAATAAAAATTTCTTCTAAATTAATATATTTGTAATTTATAAAAAATAATCAATACATTAGTAATAAAAAGTTTAGGAATTATGATAATATAATTTTAATGTAGGTAATTATAATTATTTTATAGTGTTTTTTATTTGTGTATTATATTTATACAAGAATAATTAAAATAAGAAATTATTAATTAATGGTTTTAATGAATCTTATATATCATTTATTCAATAAATTTTTTTAATATTAATTTTTTAGTTCTCACTTGGAATGGAATGAATGAAAATTGTGTATTATGATGAAAAATAAATTTCTCTAAAATGGAGTTTCCATTATACTTTACACACTTAATTGGTCATTAAAAATTTTCTCATTTAGAAATTGAATTTGATAAATGAAATTTCATTTTTTTGAATCCTAATTTTAAATTTTTTAAGGATGTTGATTTCATTTTTTTCATAATGAAAAGTGAATTTAGTAAAAAATTGGTGCCAAATATGTATATTTTGTGCATGGGGGTGCAATTACATTAAACACACACACACACACCGCACACACAGAGGCCTAATGTTTGGCCATAGCCACCCCAAGGGATAACCTATCCATCTAGCTACTTTAATTACATATTTTTTTCCAAATGACCTAGTGGGAACGAGGCCAATTACGTGGATCATAAGTACGAAAGTTTCATCCCAAGCCCCATTTTATAAATACTAACCAACATACTATTGTACTTCAATAGTACCACCCCTACTACAATTGTTTCTATAACATAACCCTGCTACAACACACTATAGTAAAACTATAAAAGCTACTCCCAATGGGTTTTGAACCCCCATTTTTTGATATATTATTACCTAGTTCTTACCACTAAGACAAACCCCATCCACGTAAAAAGTTTTTACCATGGTTAGGGTTTTAACTGGTTTACCATGTGGGGTTAATCTAAGAGATAAGGGTAAGAGTTAAACCAGAACACATATAATTCTTTTTGATGAATATATTTCATCAATAAATTATATTTTATATTAATTATTTTCAATTGTAATTCAATTTCATATGGAAAATTACTTTATATTATTTAAATATTATAATTAATACCATGCCTCTCATCTCCCTCACTTATTAATATAGTAATCCTCACCTACATTATTAATGAATTTTGAGTAATATATCATAGAAAATATCATCCCCCAAACCTTACTATATTTTTTCCATTATTCCTATATCTCATGATATTCTCTTACGAATAATCCTTTAATGCTTAAGTTGTATTCCAAATGTGGTCAATCAAATAATAGTTATAAATATTAACTAACATCATTAAAATTTATTTCTTATTATAAATTTCTTAAACATTGTTTATCTATAATAACATGGTGAATTTGGGTTACATAATTGTTGAACCCTCTGGAACTAAGTTGCTTTATTATGTTTTTATAATCCCAACCATTCCTTATTTATCTTGTTTTTGCATTATCAGATATATGTTTACTGTGACTTAACTCATTCTTCCAAGAGAATGCTTAAACAGTTTATAGCTACCGTTACAGATAGTAGCTACCGTTATGACTTAAAGCTACCGATATTGAATAAGAGCTACCGATACGAAGTTCACCGCTACTCGGAGTCTACCGCTAATCAGAGTCTACCGCTACTCAAAGTTCACCGGTACTCAAAGTCTACCGCTACATCGACGTAGACAGTTATCGTTACAAGGCAGAGCCATGTCTACCGTTAGAGAGCTACCGCTACCGTTACAAGGCAGAGCCACAGCTACCAATAAAGAGTTACCGCTACTGGTAAAGGCAGAGCCACCGCTAGTGTTACAAGTCTACCGCTACCAATACATCAAGTCTACCGACAGAACAAGTCTACCGTTACAGATGCCTACCGATACTCAGACCTACCATGACAATGTCTACCGCTATCATGAGCAACCATTCAGAGACAGAACCCCGACATGCTTTAAATTTCTTTATTTTTATTTAATCTAACCAACGGTCACACTAGGTATATTTTAATGCACTGAAATTTATTTAATATGTGTTGCTGGTTTTTAGGAAACCGTACCTCGTACATGCAAAAAGGAAATCATATCCTTTGCCGAAGCTCGTGCTTTAAAAAAGGGATGCAGAAAAGAGCACAAGAGAGATACGCTGGCGATCAAGCTAAAACGTGCAACAAAGAACAACTGGAGAACTTGCACTCACGAGACTACTACTACCAGACTCCAGAACATAGAGCATATGTCGAGCAATTTATGCTAAAGAAGAACTATAAAAATCTCGTCATTCTCTAAGCTGATAAGAAAGCTGAACCTGGAAGTGAAGGAACCAGATGATACTCTGTTTTCCAGACAAAAACCAGAAGAAGACTAAGAACGAATTCTAATCAACAAAAGGAGTCGAGAGCTGCACGAAGATCACTAAGATCCATTTCTACACTCTAAATATTTGCTCTGTGATTTATCTTTTTATATATTGAGCAGTGTGTGTTATCTACTGTATTTAACACACACACTGTCTCCTGTTCTTTAACTGGAGGATTTGTAAATCCTCACTCAACACTCTTACATATTTACTATCCCAAAGGGACAGTGGTAGAGGTCGTGTGACCTGAACAGCTGGTTGCTGTTGTGTTCGTTCCCATGAATAACTGTGGTAGAGGTCTTGGACCTGGACAGTTGTAAACTATTGAACCCCGATCCAGGGTGTGGATCTTCCTTATATAAAACGTTTGAGAGGACTAAGTTTCGGCTTGAGACTAAACCTCTTGGTTAACTCCTCTGTGTTTTTAGTTAATGTTTATATCCATACAATACATATCTATTTCATATTCCGCTGCCATTACTTTGAAATAAAATTTATTTTCAAAGCTACTTTGATAGTTAAACTCGCAAGTGTTTACATTTATTATAGACCAGTAAGTTAGTTTCAAAAGTCAATTTAATCATAAGATTAAGTTAGCTGAGAACTAATCAATCTTTGAGAAACTAAGTGAACCTTTATAATCTGTATAAATTCACTACAGTTTAATCTGGTTTTGAAATTGGGGGCTTTTAATAGAAATTGTTTTTGGCAGAAATTTTAATTGGAACTCAATTCACCCCCCTCTTGAGTATCCACTCTGAACAACATTTGGTATCAGAGGTTAGAAAATATTTTCTATATTACTCTGTTTTTAACTGTGATTTTAGTTGTATTTTAAAGTTCTTAAAATTTTTGTTATTTCTAAATTATTATCACTTTAAATTTTGTTTATAATGTATAATAGACTTGAGGGTGCTGCTACTAACCGACCACCTTTCTTCAATGGAAATTGCTATGCTCAGTGGAAACATAAAATGAAAATCCATTTAGAAAGTATGGGTTTTGATATCTGGACTGCTATAGAATCTCAATACAAAATTCCAGAAACTGAAAGAATAACTTGGGATGATCCTACTAAGGCTACTTACAATAATAAATGTAAAGCCATAAATTCCCTATACTGTGCTTTAGGAGATGAGGAATTCAATATAATTTTTGCCTGCAAAACTACTTTTGATATTTGGGATACCTTGGCTGTTTCTCATGAAGGAACAACTAATGTTAAGGAAATGCGGTTAAATACTTATACTATTAAATATGATAACTTTAAAATGAAAGCTGATGAACCCATTTCTGACATGTATCTCAGTTTAATGAGATATTTAACACAATGATCTCACTTGGAAAGGTTGTTCTAGCAATGGAACAAATCATGAGAATACTGAGATGTTTGCCAGATAGATGGAGAGGCACGTCTGTCTCAATCAGAGAATCCTGTGACATTGGAACACTGCCTGTCAAGGAGTTAATTGGTAAACTAATGATGTATGAAGAAGAATTGAAGGTGAACAAAGAATAAGATGATGAACCAAAGAAGAAATCCGTGGCATTTAAGACTACTGCATCAAAGAGTAAAGACAAGGAGAAAGTACATGTGCCTACTGAAAGCTCGTCTAGTGAAGAATCAGATTCTGATAGTGATGAAGAAATGGCTCAAATAGCCAGGAGATTCCAGAAGTTCTATAGGAAGAAAAAGTTTTTCAGAAAACCTAGCTACAAAGGTAAGTATGATCAACAAGGCAAGTGGAAGAAGTATTGGAAGAAGTCAGATAAAGAAGATGATATAGTCTGCTATGAATGGAAGAGGAAAGGACACATCAAAGCTGACTATCCTAAGTAAAAATTCAAGAAAAAATATGACTATAAGGACAAGAGGTACAAGAAGGCTATGAAAGCAACCTGGAGTGCTTCAGACGACATCACAAGTGAATCAGAAGCTAGTGAATCTGAAAGAAATCGTGCTAATATGTGTTTCATGACTAACACATCTGTGGTACCTATTTCACCAGCTTTAACCAATTATTATTCTGGAAATGACCATGATTCAAACAATGAGGAAAATATGTCTAAAGCTGAACTGTTTGAATATTGCAATATGCTGGAAGATACTTGTAATGAACTAAAAAATAAATATAAATCTTTGATGAAACAACATGCTTTGACTAGTAATATTGAAACAGTTTTAAGTGTGGAAAAAGAGAAGTATGCTCAACTATTGAAAGAGAACACTCAACTTAAATTATCAAATGAACCATTAAGAAAAGATATTGAAAATTTCACTGCTGGTAGGGATACCTTGACACAATTTCTAGGAAAACATATTGCTCCCAAATATACAACCGGTCTAGGATATCAGCCTGGACAGAGACAAGTAAGAAAAACCAAATTTTTCCCAAAATCTGGACAGTTTTCTGCTAGTTCTAGTTCAGGACCATCTTATGCAAAACAGTTTTCTAATGGACCCAACAAAGTATTTTTGTCTCAAAATATGCTTTCTAGTCTTAGAAAAACTATAAAGCAAATATGGGTTCCCAAAGTTTTATTAGCTAACCTTTCTGGACCCAAAAAGATCTGGGTACCAAAATTATCCTATGTCTAATCTATTTTGTAGGGAAATTGTTTAAAGAGCATCTGTAAAACTCTATGGTATTTGGACAGCGGATGTTCAAGACATATGACATGAGACTATTCTTGCTTCAAGAGTCTGATTAAGGTTGATGGTGGGCATGTCACCTTTGGTGACAATGCAAAAGGAAAAATCATCGGCTTAGGCCAGATTGGTAACCCTGATTCAATTTTGATTTCTAAAGTACTTTTTGTTGACGGATTAAAGTATAACTTACTTAGTATATCTCAGTTGTGTGATGATGGTTTTAATGTTAAATTTGAAAATAATTCATGCAATGTTTTTAGTTCAAAACATGACTTAGTTTTGGCATAGGAGACTAGGACACTGTAATGTTCACTCACTTAGGAAACTCTCTAAGAAATTCTTAGTTAGAGACCTACCCAAATTAGAATTCCCAAATGATAAAGTGTGCAATCCCTGTCAAAAGGGAAAACAACACAAAGTTTCTTTTAAACCGAAGAAAGAAGTATCAACTTCTCAAACACTTGAATTGGTTCACGTGGATTTGTTTGGACCTTCAAGAGTTTCAAGTTTAAATGGGAAGCAATGTGTTTATGTTCTTGTAGATGACTTTTCTAGATACACTTGGGTATAATTTCTAGCTCACAAAAGTGAAGCATGTTCCTACTTTGTTAAATATTCCAAGACTGTAGAAAATCTTAGTGGACTCAAAATTAAGACCCTGAGGAGTGATCATGGGCGTGAGTTTGAGAATCATGAATTTGAATCCTACTGCTCACACAATGGCTATAATCACAACTTTTCTGCTCCTAGAACACCCCAACAGAATGGTGTAGTGGAAAGAAGAAATAGAACCCTTCAAGAAATTGCAAGGACTATGCTTAATGAGTATGACTTACCTATTTATTTTTGGGCTGAAGCTGTAAATACAGCTTGCTATGTCATTAGTAGAGTTTTAATTAGACCTATTCTAAAAAGGACCCCTTATGAACTTTGGAATAATATGAAGCCTAAGGTTAATTACTTCAATGTTTTTGGTTGCAAAGTCTTTATCCTTAACACTAAAGACAATCTTGACAAGTTTGCATCCAAGAGTGATGAAGGAATTTTCCTAGGTTACTCTATCTCTAGTAAAGCCTATAGAGTTTTCAATAAAAGAACCAAATGTGTGGAAGAATCAGTTCATGTCAAATTCGATGAGACTGATCCACATGAGCCTAGAACCAACCTTGAAGATCTTGAGGAAGATTTGTCAAATCTGGACCTAAATTATAAGAATACTGAATCCCCTGTAAAAGAATCCAGTTCTGGAAATTTTCCAAAATCTGCTCATACCAATTCCATACCTGTAGACAACTCTGAAGAAGCCAGTTCAACATCTTATAGAGCTGTTAGAACTCTCAAGAATCATCCTCTTGATGCTGTTGTAGGTGATTTAAATAGAGGAACACAAACTAGAGCTTCTCTAAGAAATCAGGTTGGACATCAAGCTTTTCTCTCACAACTTGAACCCAAAGATATCAATGATGCTATCAATGATGAATTCTGGGTAATGGCTATGCAAGAAGAACTAAATCAGTTTGAAAGAAACAAAGTTTGGGAATTAGTGGAAAGACCTAAGGAAACTCCAACCATAGGCACTAAATGGGTGTTTAGGAACAAAGTTGATGAATCTGGAAATATCATTAGAAACAAGGCTAGGCTAGTTGCACAAGGCTATAGTCAAGAGGAAGGAATAGACTATGAGGAAACTTCTGCACCTGTGGCTAGATTAGAGGCCATTAGGATATTACTTGCTTATGCTGCTCATCTGAATTTCACACTCTATCAAATGGATGTTAAGAGCGCTTTTCTGAATGGATATATAAATGAGGATGTATTTGTTGAAACACCCCCTGGTTTTACAAATCCCCATTTTTCCAATCACGTTTTCAAACTATCTAAAACTTTATATGGTTTAAAGCAAGCTCCAAGAGCTTGGTATGATAGGCTCAGCTCTTTTCTTATTTCAAAAGGATTTACTAAAGGAATAACTGATCCTACTCTTTTCATTAAATGGATTTCTAAAAATGTTTTAATAGTACAGATCTATGTAGATGATATTATTTTTGGATCTTCTAAAAATTCTTTAACTATTGATTTTTCAAAAATAATGCAAAATGAGTTTGAAATGAGCTTAATGGGAGATCTCAAATTTTTTCCTTGGATTTCAGATCTTTCAAAACAAAAATGGTATTATTTTGAATCAAAGTAAATATATTAAAGATATTCTAAAACGTTTTTCATTGGATAGTAGTAAAGGCAGTGATACACCTATGAGTACCACCTGTAAGTTGGATAGTGATGAAACTGGAGAACCAGTAAATCAATCCAACTACAAAGGTATGATAGGAAGTCTACTGTACCTTACTGCTAGTAGACCCGACATCATGTTCAGTGTATGCATGTGTGCTCGATTTCAAGAAAACCCAAAGGAGTCTCATTTGACTGCTGTTAAAAGAATTTTCAAATATCTAAAACATACTCCCAATTTAGGACTATTTTATCCAAAAGGACAATCATTTGACTTATTGAGTTATTCTGATGCTGATTTTTCTGGTTGTAAGTTAGACAGAAAAAGCACCTCTGGAACATGTCACATCTTAGGCAAATCGCTAGTATCTTGGTGTAGTAAGAAGCAGAATTCTGTTGCATTATCTACTGCCGAAGCTGAGTATATAGCTGCTGCTAGTTGTTGTGCACATATTTTGTAGATGAAACACACTTTACTAGACTATGGATATCAATTCAAACATGTCTCTATAAAGTGTGACAATACAAGTGCTATTAACATTTCCAAAAATCCAGTATCTCATGCTAGGACAAAGCATATTGATGTGAGACATCACTTTTTGAGGGATCACTATCAAAAGGGTGATATCACTCTTGAATTCATTGGCACTGAACATCAGTTAGATGATATTTTTACAAAGCCGTTGAATTCTAAGAGATTAAATTACATCAAACATGAGTTAGGTATGATTAACTATAGCTTAGAAAAACCTCACCGTTAGAGAAACCTCGCCATTATAAAAACCTCACCGTTAGAGAAACCTCACCGTTAGAGAAACCTCACCGTTAGAGAAACCTCACCGTTAGAGAAACCTCACCGTTAGAGAAACCTCACCGTTAGAAAAACCTCACCGTTAGAGAAACCTCACCATTAGAGAAACCTCACCGTTAGGGAAACCTCACCGTTAGAGAAACCTCAACGTTAGAGAAACATCACCGTTAGAGAAACCTCACCTTTAGAGAAACCTCACCGTTAGAGAAACCTCACTGTTAGAGAAGCCTCACAGTTAGAGAACTTTACCAGTACATTTGTTTTTTTTAAACCGAGACATCGAATCGTTTATTTTATTTTATGATTTATGTGATTTATGAATCTTAAATGATATTAAAACTAGAAATAGACTCACTCAATCTCATCGAGAACTTTTCTGCTCGATCTCTCCTAAACCTAAACCTCTCGACCTTCAGAACCCTAGCCTCCAATTCGTAATGGCCTGAGTCAAGAGTCCTCAGATGACTGATGGAAGTGAAGCGCCGGCACCAAAGAGACAAAAAGTAGCTAGTACTGATGCCAGTGGAAGTGGCAAGGGAAGTTTAGCTCAGAGAAGATCAGTAAATCCACATCTATCGAAGCGCGAGATAGTTTTTGAAAAAGAGGTGTGTGCAGAATGGGTTATGGAAAGCAAGTCGTTGGTTCTTAGAGTGTTAAAAAAACAAGGTTGGCTAGAATGCTTCGCGAACAACAATGGACCTTACTATCCAGAATTGGTGAAACAGTTCTACGAATTCGTTCATTTTGAAAATTCTGAAGAAGAAAGCAGAATGGTTTCTAATGTGAATGGTCAGGAAGTATCGTTTACTTCAGGAGAATGGGCTGAGAACCTAAGAGTTCCACATGAGGGTGATTTTACTTATTATTCCATGTCTGTACCTTTGACCAGTGATGTATTTCAATATGAAGATTCTTTGCTGAAACTCACAGGGAATGGGACCCCTAGAAAGGTGATTGCTGCAGAGATGGAAGGAGAAGATAGGCTGTTATTTAAATTTATTCAGCATGTTGTTAGTCCGAGAAGAGGAGACTTTGCCACTTTAAGATTCAAAGACATATATTTTTTACATTTGCTGAAGTACAGTGTGAAAATCAATCTATGTAGATTGATTATGGTTCAAGTAGAAGAGATGACTAGACCATAGTCGAAATCAAATGCCCTGTTTTTCTCCAAACTTATTTCTGTGATGTTGAAAGTGAAGGAGATAGCTGGACCTCAGGATGAGCTGGTAGTGGTTAAGGATAACTTCTGTATTACAAGAACTATTTGTAAATTCATGAAAGTCAGTTGGAATCCTTGGAAGAAATCATGGGTAAATGATGATGGAAAAATTTATGAGAAATTCACTCCTGAGAATCATCCATCCAGACCAAAAGATGTTAGAGATCCTGGTCTTAGACCAGATGAGCCAGAACCAGTTTACAGTGATGATGAAGCTAAGGAGGGAGAGACTTCAGTTGATGAAGGAGGAGATCCAGACTTACCCCCTAGTCCTATGCATCACGTTATTTCTTATGGAGCAGCTAGCCCTCCAAAAGCACTACCAAAGAGAGAAATTGTATTGAAGGATAATGATTCAGAGACTACAGAAGAAGGAGAAGAATCATGCCAATATGTTGTCAAGGACACCCTTGAGGAGGATGAAACAACCGAATCCGATCATAGAGAACAGGAGGCTGATGATGAAGCAGATTATGAGGAAAATGTTGAAAGAGAGCTCAGTTTGAGTCCCCTAATAGTCAGTTCAGTCAGGATAGTACCTGAGCAGGAAGATGTAGCAGCAGCATATGTTGATGAGAGAGTAATTGATGACTTAGAACTAATGGCTACTGAATCTGCTGAATGTGTAGAGAAAATTTCAGAATTACCTCAGGAAGAAGAGTTGGAATAGATACCTCAGGAGAATGTTCCAAGAGAAGGAGAGAATCTCGGCTCAGTATCAGTATCATATGACATTGAAGGTTGGAAATCAGCTCCTGGATATATTATTCTTGGACTATCTTATGGTGATTCTGATGAGGAAGACCAAACCCAAAGAGAACCAGTTACCTTACCCACTATGAATGACAATTTGGCAACAAAAGATGACCTTCAGTCTTTAAAATCCGAATTGATAGAAGTAATAAGAGAATCAGTGGGAGATATGAAGAAAAATATGTTTTAAGAGATAAAAAACGTGGAGCAATACCTTGAGTTATCTATTGGATGTAGTATATCCAGTCCTGTGGAACAAATAATTGATAAACTTAAGGTGTGCCACAATCAGATTGAGAGCTGGACAGAAGCTGTAGTTGCTCTTAGAACAATCAATTTCCTCCTTGACTGCTTTAAATAGTTCTCAAACCCAAGTGCACACTGACATTCGATATATCAAAGAAGTGGTCAAACAGTTTGGGGATGTTTTTGAGGCTTTTAAGAAGTTAGTTAAAGAACATCTGCACAGTCAGGATGAACTTGTACAGAAGATGGTTTGTAGTCTGACTCACTCTTTCAAGGAAACAGTGGCCTTCTCAATGAAACCTCTTCCCTCATCCAGCACAAGTTTGAACCTTGATTAGATCCGCACTATTCTTCAGGAAGAATTGGCTAAGGCCAGTCCCAGTGGTGCATCATATACTCAGATTCTTGCTACCACTAGGGAAGTTAGTAGTTTTGTTCGTGATCACATGCGGGCAGCTACTACTTCTCATGAGGCAATCAAAAATAAGGTGGATGCTTATTTTGACAATGTTTATACCAAGCACCAAATGACCAAACATTTCAAGCTTTTCATTGAGAATATGAAGTTACCTCAAGTTACCCAATCCATCAGAGAACAGGTTAGTAAGCACCGGGAGCTTACTCCTGCATTAGATAAGTTTATTGAGAACAGAGATGATTTTGTCTCTGCTATGGAGCGAGGTGGAAGCATCATCATGGATTTCAGGAATCTCTTGCTGCCTTTCCCACATGTGGATGCTCGACCAGTTATTGTACCACCTGCCCTTCCACCATCTGCCTCTGGGAGTACTCCTCAACTGACTCCAGTTCAAGCCATCAGGAGCTTGACCCCTTTGATCCATTAGAAAGAGACCGATTACAGATCTGGTGCTGTATCAGTTGCTGATCCACCAATAGTTCTTTCCAGAATTCCAAAGCCTGATGACTCTACCTCGGCACCCTCTACTGATCCCAAGGGAAAGACACCTATCCGCGAGGATGATTGAGTGCTTCTATTTTTTTTGATGGGATTCATTGTATTTTTGTACTTTTCTGATTCTCCCTAATGTAACTTTTGCTTCTAAATCCATTACTTCATTCTTCTCTTCCCTGTCTATTTTATTCTGTGTTTTCTAAGTCCCTCAATATTCTCTACTACCCTCCTTTTTGTTAATCACAAAGGGGGAGATAATATTCTTGGAAAACCAAAAGAGAAAGGGGGAGAAATTCTTGGAAAACCAAAAGAGAATGTTGTTTGTTTTTTCTAATATATATATATTTTAGATTTTGATTTCTCTGATACTATACTGTTGATATCATAATTTGATATTTATTTTTTTTCTTACTTGGCATAAGTTGTGATTATCAAAAATGGGGAGATTGTTGAACCCTCTAGAACTAAGTTGCTTTATTATGTTTTGATAATCCCAACCATTTCTTATTTATCTTGTTTTTGCATTATCAGATATATGTTTACTGTGACTTAACTCATTCTGCCAAGAGAATGCTCAAATAGTTTATAGCTACCGTTACAGATAGTAGCTACCGTTATGACTTAAAGCTACCGATATTGAATAAGAGATACCAATACGAAGTTCACCGCTACTCGGAGTCTACCGCTAATCAGAGTCTACCGCTACTCAAAGTTCACCGGTACTCAAAGTCTACCACTGCATCGACGTAGAAAGTTATCGTTACAATGCAGATCCACGTCTACCGTTAGAGAGCTTCGTCTACCGTTACAAGGCAGAGCCACAGCTACCGATAAAGAGTTACCGCTACTGGTAAAGGCAGAGCCACCGCTACTGTTACAAGTCCACTGCTACCGATACATCAAGTCTACCGACAGAACAAGTCTACCGTTACAGATGCCTACCGATACTCAGACCTACCATGACAAAGTCTACCGCTATCATGAGCAACCGTTCAGAGACAGAACCCCGACATGCTTTAAATTTCTTTATTATTATTTAATCTAACCAACGGCCACATTAGGTATATTTTAATGCACTGACATTTATTTAATATGTGTTGCTTGTTTTCAGGAAACCGCACCTCGTACTTGCAAAAAGGAAATCATATCCTTTGCCGAAGCTCGTGCTTTAAAAGAGGGATGCAGAAAAGAGCACAAGAGAGATACGCTGGCGATCAAGCTAAAACATAAAACAAAGAACAACTGGAGAACTTGTACTCACGAGACTACTACTACCAGACTCCAGAACATAGAGCATACGTCGAGCAATTTATGATAAAGAAGAACTACACAAATCTCTTCATTCTCTGAGCCGATAAGCAAGCTGAACCTGGAAGTCAAGGAACCAGATGATACTCTGTTTTCCAGACAAAAACTAGAAGAAGACTCAGAACGAATTCTAATCAACAAAAGGAGTCAAGAGCTGCAAGAAGATCACTAAGAGACATTTCTACACTCTATATATTTTCTCTGTGATTTATCTTTTTACATATTGAGTAGTGTGTGTTATCTGCTGTATTTAACACACACACTGTCTCCTGTGCTTTAACTGGAGGATTTGTAAATCCTCACTCAACACTCTTACATATTTACTATCCCACTAGGACAGTGGTAGAGGTCGTGTGACCTGAACAGCTAGTTGTTGTTGTGTTCGTTCCCACGAATAACTGTGGTAGAGGTCTTGGACCTGGACAGTCGTAAACTGTTGAACCACGATCCATGGTGTGGATCATCCTTATATAAAACATTTGAGAGGACTAAGTCTCAGCTTGAGACTAAACCTCTTGGTTAACTCCTCTGTGTTTTTAGTTAAAGTTTATATCCATACAATACATATCTATTTCATATTCCGCTGCCATTACTTTGAAATAAAATTTATTTTCAAAGCTACTTTGATAGTTAAACTCGCAAGTGTTTACATTTATTATAGACTAGTAAGTTAGTTTCAAAAGTTAATTTAATCATAAGATTAAGTTAGCTGAGAACTAATCAATCTTTGAGAAACTAAGTGAACCTTTATAATCAGTATAAATTCACTACAGTTTAATCTGTTTTTGAAATTGGGGGCTTTTAATAGAAATTGTTTTTGGCAGAAATTTTAATTGGAACTCAATTCACCCCCCTCTTGAGTATCCACTCCGACCAACAATAATATATTTAGATGTAATTATGATAATGTAAAAACCAATTTAAACATATTTTCCCTCAAATGTAAAATTAATGTATACCTCATGTGTAGGTTTGAACTATATCTTCCACAAAGTGATATGATACATTTTCCATCATTATAAAAAATTTCAAGATAAAATTATGAATATTAAACAAATATATGAAATTTATGATATATTTTTTATTTTTTAATAAATAAAATATTTTTTACCTTTCCTTCCATATTTTTTCTAGAAAATGAAAATAAGTGTTCACGCATACATATGGACTACAATATCCAAGAATTATGTAATTAATTTTTCAATTTATACATTTTATTCATGGAAAATAAATATTAATATAATGAATACTTGTTATATTTATAATATTATTAATAATATAGAGATGATGCAACAATGATAATGAGGGAAATATCAAAAAAACTAAATCAAAACATACATGAAAAATAAAACAGTTGTCTAATTGAATAATAACATTAATAAAAAAATTAATGATTCGGTTATAGGATGTAATAACTGAACCATTTATAAAGTTATATGTATTAAATTTTTTTTGATTTATATTTATAATTAATTAAGAATAGTTATACATGAGTTTTTTAAACATAAGAAGTGTTTTGAACCTTGAGGTAATGGTTTTGTGTTACAATGTAAAATTTTACTAGGTTTTCTTAGGCCTAATTAAACGATAATAATACTTTATAATCTATCTCTTAAAAAACATATTTATTTTTTCTCTATTATTTAATTCATAAAACTAAAATATTTTATTTCATTTTCCTTTATTATGTACTAAAATTTCTGAAATATTTTTTTCACAAAGAAACAAAAAAGTATTTATATTCTATAAACAAATTTTTCTTCTAAGTTAATTTATTCTTTAAAATGATTTAAATAATATTTATAAAATTATAAAATTATTTGGAATTTAAATTTTACCCATATATGAACATATATAATGATTTTAATCAAATCTTCTTATCATTTTCCAAACAAGGTACATTTTACAAAATAAGGGAAATAAATTAGTTTTTACCATATAATACAAGAATGGAGTTTCAACAATATTGAATTATATTTGTTCTAATATTTTTTTAAAAGATGTTGATTTTCAATGAAATTTAATTTCATAATATTTTGGAAATTTTTTAATTTTAAAAGAAACATTTTAGAAGATAAATTGTATTTTCCCTGAAAAATTATCTATTAAAAATTTAAAACAGTTTTTTATATGATAATATCATTTGATGTATATTATGATTCACTAGGGATATGTTCCTATGATAACTTCATTATTTATTATGTGGTTTAATTATAATTATGATGATGAAATACCGATGAAACTGTTTTATTTTATATAAGGTGAACTATAATGAAATGATAAATTTTTTTATGATCATCACAGATATATTTAATCTGAGAATGGTTATATAATGGGTTGGCCCATTATATCCCGACAAAAATTTATAGAATGATTTCTCATTTATAAGATAAAGGGGTACATTAGAGGTTATCCCAACACTAGAAATAACACATGGGAGGTTATACCATACCCAAAGCATGTAATTGGGTGGTCATCCCATTTCTAACTATTGGTGAATGTATTAGTTTGTATCATTGAAATAATATTTCAATTATTGAGATTATGAAACCTTTATTCAACTCTATTATAAAATGATATTTTTCTAATTTTATTCACTCATGTCTTATGATCATATATTACATTATGATTCATGTCTTATGACTGAATGGCCCTAAGGCATTTTTTATTTTACAATGGATATTCCACCTTTCAAGGGTTGAAGGGGAACTCTTATATGACCTGTAGGCCCAAGGCACAAGGCCCGACACACTCACAATACATGACCCGAACGCCCAGAGACATACCATGCCCATATATGACCAGTAAGCCCAGCACACTTGAATTGACCCTCCCCAGCTTCTGCATCATTAATCACCTAGATCCCCACCAAGCATTGCGGATCAGCTAGAATTTCCTCGTACAAATCTTCCTGGTGCCTGGTCCTGATGGCGTCTGCCATACCCTCTCATTCATCTAATCCGGTTATCTCTGAATCTGGTGGATTCTATGCTTGTTTCTCTAATCCTCTTCTGGGACCTGTTCTATGTGAACTGGGCTACTCCATGGTCTTTGTGCCCTGAAGGCCCTATGGTCCGAAGGCCTTTGATGACCCGAAGGCCCTTGAGACCCGTAGGCCCAAACCGGTGGCCTGAAGGCCCAAATCAGCTGAATAGTTCTGGCTGCTACATTAATGAACAGTTTCTGCTACAGTACTCAGAAATTCTCCTCCACTAGGTTAGGAACTTGGGTCTCTTAGATGCCAAACAAGAGCCCTTACCACTCAGGTATGGGCTCGTTGGCTGATTCAAGTCTTATCGACCTCCATGATTTATTCCACAACTCTTGATTATTATATTGGAATTGTAGGGTATGAACTTCATATGTTACGCTCATGTTCTTATAACCTTACAATGATGTTATGTTTTAGAAATGATTATTGATCAATATATCCCTGGATTTCCATTACTCATCATCTAATCTCATCCTGTATTATGTTTCATTTTCCATAGGAAATTAAGTAATATTTTATTTATGATATTTCTTAGGATGATGATCATTATGAATAGATTTGTGGGTTATTATATAAATCTTTTATGTACTATTTGTTTATTTTTTTTTAAAAAAATAAGTCACTAAATTACTATGGTTCTATTGTGAATTGTGATTATATTTAGTGAATATTCAAATAAAAAGGTAAAGAATTTATGTATAAAATTTTTTATTGGACCCATTTATAGAAACTGTCATAATGTGAGTTTAATGCCAAGGGAATTGGTCATGATAACCAACTTGATGATAATTAAAGTAACCCTATCATTTTTATATTTTATTAAATATGATAAGAACATTATGGTTTTCTTTCTCATTGTGGAACTAAATAGAAAGTGATATTTCTGTCAAATATCTTCCAACTTAAAAATAGATCGAGGTGTATTATTAATAAACTAAATGAATTCATTCCCATTTGAAGTATAGTTAAAACACACGATCCTTACAGCTTCTTGTTTTTCCAGAATTCCCAAAATAGGACCACATGCACATGAAAACATCAACAGATAATATTTTATAAATCTTTTAAATTATAGTATATAATTACCATTAAATAAGTCAACTTATCTACAAGTTTTCTCAATATGAAATACCAAGAATAAGAAGAATTGAGATATATTTATATACTATATAAATTTTAATGTATTAACATTAAAATCTAGCCTTTTAATTAGTATAAATTAATTGGATAAACCAAATTATGAATTTTTTGTATATAGAATATAAAACCAGCTTTTAATATGAATAAAATTACATTATCTCACCAAAGATAACTACAAATATCAGTTGATATTTTTAAAAGTATTTTTATAATAAAATTACATTCTGTTGATACTGGTTTATTTTTAAATAAACATATGATTAATGATATATTATGTTTGATATTGATAATTTATTGAAACTTATTTAATTGGTGTATAATATAAACTAATAATAACATGAGTAAATATTTAAAAATTTCATTTTCCAATTTAACAGTGTTTCAATAATATTTTATGAATATATTCAAAAATTAAATTTATAAATTATAGAATTTAAAAATACTAATAATCAATTTCAATTTTTTATTTATCATATATATATTTAATTTGACTAAATTTTTGTGATTTTCTCTATGTGACTGTTTTTAGTAGAAAAATGTGGTTTTCAAGAAACATGTAATTGTATGACCTTGTTGTCATATTAGAAAGACCACGAAATTTTTAAAACCATTAAAGTAATCATATATTAATTATAAGAATAATATTATTAATTTATTAATATCATTTAAGCTTATAAAATCTGATACAGATTTTTTACAACTAATTAAATTTATAGATGAATATAAATATTACTTTTTGTATTTTCTTTGAATAAAGTAGTTTTCATTGTAATTATATTTCATATTACCTTTTAAACGTCATATACATCAAATATTCTATTACGATACAATTTATTTAATTAATATTTTAATCCTCGATAATTTTTATTAATATAAATTTAATTCATAAAAAGTTATTGCTCTAAAATCTATTTTTATGTGAATAAGTGCATTTATTTTAAAATCAAATTTTCACACCACTATAATTTTAGTTGGATAAAATTATTTTAAAATTTAATATTATAATAATAAAATTATTTTATCTAATCAATCATAATCATTTTCCTAGATATTAATTATTATGGTTAAATATTAATTATCATAGTAAAAATAAATTAGATAAATGATAAATGGTTACACAGTCCATAAAAATTCATTTTTGATTAAAATATTTGTTTTTAAGTTTATTATCTTTCAAAAAAAATTTATTATACTCTTTATCCATTTTTATACTTTTTCATACTTGAATAGAAACCTTCCATTATTGAAAATGTATGGGTTGCACCCAAAACTACCCATTCATTCACCTATAAATGAGAAACATCATCAACCCTTCAAGACCCATATTTACTTATACTTTCTCCTTGAAACTTTTCCATTTAAATCCTCTTAGAACCTTATGGAATTTTGAATTTATTCTGGAAACCACTAGTTAGCATAATTACTTTATTTCAAAGGATACTTCAATGGAAAATACAAGCATCTGATATGAGTATTATCAATTGTTTAGATTTTCCATTAATAATATTATTTGAAATTAATTTTGGACAAAAAAATATAATGATATTAGAATCATTTTTATACATTAATGTTACTATATTATTGGTATTGTCATTATTTATATATATTCCCTACCAATTAATAAAAAATCCATCGCTCATGAGTTGTGGGGACAATGAACTCAATGACGTAAGGTGTTTTATATTCCCACACCACCATAAAAAGATGGATATAAGGATGATATTAAAATATAAATATGATTTTTAGTATATAAATATTTTATTTAATGAAAAGTCATCGAAAAATTAATGATATGATCAAAAAAAATCATCATTAATTTAATAATTTAAAATAAGCTACAATGATGTAATGTTTAATTAAAAATATTAATATATTAATATCTATTAGTTATACTTCTAATATTTTTCAATTATAAAAAATTTAACTAATAAACACTAAATATTATTATAACTCTTCTTCTATATGGATATTATAACAAAACCACCTCATAGTAATTCACCAAATCACGGTTTCTTCGTGTTTGGTTCGATTTAACAACATAATTGAATGATACTATGAATTAATATCATCAATTACTATGGAATCATAATTATTCTTATAATTGGATTAAATGTGTAAATAATGATTTTTTATTATAAATATTTCTTACTAATATTTAAATAATCAATCGAGAAAAATATATTTTATTTTTATGAATCAGTAAAACATAATCCTTATCTATTTCAAATTCAACAAAAAATTACTAATATAATAATAAAATGATTTATAAAAATATTAAATAATTATTAATAATACTATAAGTAATATTAATGAAATTTTTATGATGATATTTTAAAGATTATTAAAAACAAAAAATCACTATTATGAGAATTATAAAAATGATCAAAACTACAACCACCTAATGTGAAAAATATGAAGAAGTCATCTAGAGAATGAATATTTAAGAAAATAATTAATGAAAATGGATATGGTTAAGGTTATAAATTATGTTACAATGAAATATATATTTGTGATATATGATGTTAAATTATAATACTTAAATTCATAAAAATGTGAGGGCTTTCATCTAAACTTTTTATCTTTAAGATATATTTTCTATTATACACCATATTTAATTTTTGTGTGGTATATACTACCTATTTTAGATATCTTATCATGAATTATCATTTAATAATGGTTTTTGACATTAATTTCAATCCTTCACATTCTATATTTTTTTTACTTGAATGTTTTTTTATTACCCTACGTAACCTTTCTCTTGGGTATGTTTTAACCATTACATTTGGATTCCACTAGATGGGTATGCTGAAAAACAAATCAATAGAATACCTATAATGTTCAAGTCATGGATATTTTTTATTCTCAACATAATCAATCAGTTTTTGTATTTCACAGGGTGATTATACACCATGAAATAGGAGTACATGTTGTGTAATTTCCATTGTGCCAATACCTTGAACATGATACAGGGTGAGAAGGATTTACATGCACTGTAACAGGTTGACATAATATACTAGAAAATATTGTGTTTAAAAAAAATTTATGTTTTTGTGAAATTCCATCCTTCATGGTATACACACATGTAATGGGATTACACACCATGTAAATTTTGTGATTTGTTTTGGGTGGTTTTCAATTATATTTTTCATTCTGTATCTATCCTCACCTCTCTCAACCTAGAGCTCACCCATGGTGATTTTGGATGACTCCTTCCCATCCAGATTTATTTTATTAGTAAGTTATCACCATTATGGATGGATTTATTCTTTATAGTTATTTAATAAAACTTTTTTAATTAATTTTTTTAAATATGTTCTTTGGGCTATGATTGTGTATTAATTTTTTATCATATAGTTTTTTCTATTGATCCTTCTCATTTTTTGTTGCATTCATGGTCTTTCAAAGGACATTATGGTTGTATCTAGTCGCCATTATTGAATTAATCTTCATTTCCACCATGCTGAGTTATGTGTTTTCATACAATGGGTTAATTATCATAATTTCATTATATTATTGATAAATTATTTTCGGTACATTACTAAATAAAAGTGATAAATGACTTCAAATAATTTCATCGAATGAAAAATGTTTTCAAAACGGGCATTTTCATTCAAAATGAATTTTCATACTTTTTATATGGAACATTATACTATGAAGCAGAATTTCTTGTCTTCAAAAATATTTTAGAAAATTATGTACATGGTTTTGAAATGAAATTTTTATAATTTCACATTTAGAAGATTGGTTGAATTGTGAAATAACCATAGGTATCCTTAGTGTTTTTATGATACAACTAGGAGGAAATATTTTGTGATATCAACTACGAGGACTCGATATCATATTTGATATTGATTGTTATGACTCAATATCAGTTGGATCTGTTATTTTTACTATTTTGTATCTTTCATGAAAATGTTCAGTACATAGTGTCTTAGAGGATAGTGATCTTATGTGGGGTGTCTTTTCATTTATGGTTATATATTTCATAAATGTTTTTATCATGTATTTTTTATAATTATGCTTAATTAAGGTTGTATAAAATATATCTTGTAGTTCTAGCGATACATGTTTACCTTTTTATATCTTGATGTATGGATATTATTTTTTGTTATATCTAATATACTTGTCATATTTCTAGTTTGAGAATATGAATGTGTTTTATGAAAACCAATGTATAAAATTGGAAATTTATTTATAAACATTTTGGATTTATGAAAATGATTTGTAATACTATTTTTTGTTATAATAGTTTCATTCTTGAAATTAGACATTGTATAAAATGGTGGTGGTATCCTACTAGGATTTAGAAGAAACCCTACTAATGAAATTACTAATTTTTATATGTTGTATAATAGGATTATGATAAATGGAAGATAATCATTTAGCATGTAGTTTAATTTTGTAACTGTTAATTTTGGTTTGAGTTGGTATTGAGTTTAATATTGGTCAGGTGGGGCTCTAGTACACATTTGTTTTTCATATTTTTACATTAATTGTATGTCTATATGGTATCTTTCTCATTTATTCTTTTTACTCTGGTTGTTTCTATTATTTTTCTTATATTCAAGATTGGTTTTTTTAATTATATTAAATTATGGGCTGGTTCAGGTGGCTTGACTTATTTACCTATGTATATTTGTTATAATTATTTATCAGACAGATAATTTCCCTAAAGAGTGTTAACAATTCTTAGGTATGGTTTTATCTCTTGGGTATATAGGAGTTAGGACAAGATAATATGTGTTGAATAGGGGCATTTTCTTCTCACTTCCTTGATTGAAACCCAGTTAGCATGGGTGGTGAAGCACTTATCATGTTTTCACATGTGGAGTTTTAGGATAGTTGAATGAATATAATGGGATGTTTATTTAAAATAACATATTCCTTTATAATTAAGGTCTTCCATGGGTACATTAAAATCTTAATTTTTAAGGTGTTGAAATTAATACATGATGTTGGTCATAAGTTTTTGGAATTTTCTCATAGAAAGTTGGTTTTTTTTCTTTTATTTAGAAATTCCTTTGAGAATAGATCTACCAAATACATTAGAGGAATTTTTTTGATAGGTTCTTTATGTGAACCCTCCAGTGGACCCAATATTGTAGAATTTTTTATCCATGCTATTTAGAATCTACGTCTAGTGGGTTTTGAGAAACTAGTATGTTTGTTGGATTGTGGATTATAATTTACAAAGCATCATCCAAACATCTTTCATGGAGTCCAATGACCCATAGAATCCTAGGAATTAATTGGGTAGATAGATATGATCTTCAACATCTTGAATACTCTTTAAAACACAATGGTTGTTTTTCCATGTATATGCTTGACGTATCGATAAGGATATTTTGGAAAGTATTGTTCAATATATGATTCATAAGGATCATAACTAGGATTTCTTTATGAAATTATTTAACAAATAGTTTTACCATAATACAATTCATGTGGTGAAAACTGAGAATATTTTAACCTTATAGTAGGATGATCATACTATTCTAGAGTATTCTATGAATTTTTCAATGTTATTACATCTGGTATCAGAGAATTTCAAAAATGAGTATCTAAAGGCTTTGATGATAGATTTTGTACTAAGGCATGATATTTAGTAAATGTTGATACTCATATTACTTCTGAACATTTTGGAATTAGTTGATAATTTAGATTTATTTATGGTAAACATAAATGGGAAGACATATTTAAGTGGAGCTTCAATAGGTTATTAGATAGACATGATTTATCATCTCTTCTGAAAAAATGCAAAAGAGTTTTTAGTTTTCATCAGGATTAATTTAAGGGTCATCAACAGGGTAGTTTTGGGTTGTGTACTTCAAGTGTGGAAGGTGTGGATATACCATGTCCAACAATGTGGAGGCTCTAAAGACATTTCATCTTTCAAGATGGTCTGTCCATATAAAACATTTTTGTGCAGAGTAGTAGGGTGGGATCCACTCCCACCAAGGGTACATGAATTCATGCAGGTTACAATATGGGTGGTGGGTTTAATCCTCAGGCAAGGAGATATGATCATGTGGTTATGATTAGATATATTGATACAACTAATTATATGTAAGAGGGATCTACAACAAGTCTACATATGGTTATAGGTATTGTGTTTATCTCTTGTTCTGTGGTTCCATCTTTATCTGATACAGGTTCTACTCATACATTTATATCTTCAATGTTAGTTATCATGTTGGGTTTGAAATAAAAACATATTCCATTCATTATAGATCATTTGATACCTCTGGAAATTATTTATAAACATGATTTTTGATATTCTATGTGTTAGGTGATGATTTTCATCTTTGAGGTAGATTTGGAATTTTTAGTGCTTGATCATGAAATCATTGACATTATTATCAGTATGGTTTATATTAAGAGTATTATGGCCCCAAAAACCCATTATCCTCATCAGGATGAGTTCTTATCTATTGATTGGTTCACTCATCTTTTCCTGGGTGAGTGGGACTCTTGATCGGGAAGTGTATGGAATATTTTTCAATAGGTTAGTATAATCATATATCAGTTGTCACATATATTTCTTGATATAAATGCCCCTTTTATCTTTATTTGACTTACTAAAATTGTGTGAGTGTGTTTCCTTATTTATTTTCAAATTATTTTTTTAGTTTACCACACCAGGGGGAGGTCATGTTTGTTATTATCCTACTTCCTGGAAGGATGCCTGCTTCTATGTCATCATAACATCTGAATCCTACTGAGCTGGTGTAAATTAAGTCCCAACAAGAGGACCTAGAGGATAAATATTTTACTCATCAAAGAATGTAATGTTACATTTGTATATCTTCTTTTATATGAAATCATACTGGAGCCTTAGACTATTCAACGATTATAGATTGTCTAATTTCGTGATATATAAGAAAAAATACCATTTTCCATGAATTGATTATCTATTTTGTTATATTAGTAGAACATGAAGGTTTTCTATGATTGACATGCAATTAGGGTACAATGAGTTGAGATTTTGAGGAGATGATATACCAAAGGCAATGTTTAGGAGTCAATATTGGTATTTAATGTTTATGATTATTCCATTGGATATCCCTAATTATCTTATGGTGTTTATTTATTTGATGAATCGGATCATTCATCAATTCTTGGAATCTATTTTTTCTGTTCATGGATTATATTTTTGTGTAATCTATGTCAATGGAGGAGCATATAAACTATTTGAATATCAGTTTTATAACCTTGAATGAACATCTTTTGTATGGTTTGAATTCCATGTGTGCGTTTTTGATCTAGGGGTATTGTTTTTGGGGAATGTAATATCTAAAAAGGGTTTCTAAGTGTATCCCTAGAATATACAGATAGTTATATCCTAGGATCATCCTAGAAATGTGTTTTAGGTCCTAAGAATAATGGTTTTGTATTTTTACTATAGATTATTTTTTATGACTTCTACAAGCTTTCATATTTGATGAAATCCTTAACCCAAATGGATTATATTTTGAAATTAATGATATATGTCAAATTTATTTTGTAGGTATGTAGGATTGGTTCAATTCATTTCTCATTTCGATTCTTCCGAAACTGGGATCGGGTTATGATGTTTTATGTGATGCTTCTAGTATGTTTTTTAATGTGTCTTGCGATAGGGGAAATATGTTTTGGAATTTGGATTTTACTAGTTATAAACTATTTAGAAGATCTAACAGACCCATGACCTTGATTTGGTAGTAGTTATTCGAACACTAAATAATGTCATCACAATATATTTGCGGAGCATTTTATTATATATTATGATCATAAAATCCTACGATATATTATTACTCATAGGTTTCTGAATTTTTGATAGAGATAATATGAAGTGTATGTTAAATTTATTTTATATTTCTTTTATCCCTTGGAAAGGGATTGTGGTTGTTGATGGATTGAGTAGAAATTATCAACACAAGTCGTGAATGAATCAGTTGAGAAGTGGCATCTTATGATTTTGTTCACTAAGACGAGCTTGTAGTTAGAAGATGTTAGCGGAAAGGGTTTCATGGATTTTATAAAATATAAATCATATTTTCATGAGATATTTTAGCTCCAGAAGGTGATAAACACCTAGTGAAAATATTTTAAGGGAAGGATTTATGGTAGAGAGACCTCGGGTAAGTGGCCTCGGTCTCCTTGTGGAGCTTTGTGGTTCCGTAGTAGCTCAGTTGTTTTATTTTCCCTAAGGGGGGAGTTTATTGATAGTGGAGATTATTCTATTTATTCTATGCTCCCATGAACCACCATGATGAATCATGATACAAGACATCAGTATTGGTGGATGTGGATGTGATGGTCAATAGAGGATTTTGTATTGTGGTTCAAT
Organism: Viscum album; assembly: GCA_963277665.1. Lineage (NCBI taxonomy): Eukaryota > Viridiplantae > Streptophyta > Magnoliopsida > Santalales > Viscaceae > Viscum > Viscum album. The sequence continues at coordinate 1,902,067,871 of OY728152.1, read as the reverse complement.
AATTGTCAGATAATTAATGAATAGAACCAGAGAGCTATGGGGTTATTGTATCCCCTACACATTTTGGTTTGGATTTGAGATGATATTTTCAGTGATTTCATTAATGGGTTTCCATAAAATCTTAGAGGGTCGGATCATATTTGTGGATTATTGATCAACCCACTCGATAAAAACATTTTCTACCTATATGAGAGATGAACAATGGGAATAAGAAGGGGGACTTATATGTCCAAGAGATTTTGAAACATTATGGTATTCCCTCTGTAGTTGATTTCAAAGGGAATTGAGGTTCAAATCTAGGATATCAAATCATTAAATAAGGTAATAAGTTCACATATTAAATTATGAATAGTTTTTCATCAACAAATGAATTTCTATATGGAGAGGTATATCCTTATTCTAGAGGATATTCTATGGGTTTCAGTGCATTATTTCGGATGATCTTGGGAGAGTAATTTACCATTCATTGAGAATAACAATAAATATAGATATTAGGATTAGATAAATATAGTTCATTTTGGTTCTCTATTTGGGTGCCACAAAGATTTCCCTTCTACTGGTAAGAGTTAGGAGAGGTGTCAATGGTTGGAATGAGTTTTGTTGAAGAGAAGATGGAGATGGTGTAGTAGATCCAAAAGTGTTTGATCAAAATATAGAGTCCTCAAAAATTATATGTGGACTATCATTATTGGCCTCTATACTTGGATTTTGGTGATTCAAGGTTTCTTAGAGTTTCAACTCACTTGGGACAACATCAATTGGGTAAGAAGGGTATGTTTTCACCAATGTTTGTAGGACTCTTTGAGATCATTTCATGAATAAGGAGGGTGGGCTATCAATTAGACATGTCCCCAATCATGATAGATATCTATGACATTATTCATGTTTCCTATTTGAGATGGTATATACCATAACCTTCCCATATGACTACATGGGAGGATGTTGATATAGACCATGATGCCACATTAGTTGTGCAACCATATCAAACTAGGTTTCATCAAGATAAGGTATTGAGTAGTAAAATGACTCCATATTTTGGGAACTTTGGAAGTGAAGATAAGAAAGGTATGAGATGTGTTAGAATGATTAATTGATGAAATATTAGTGGCCTTCTCTTTTTCAAAATCATTGATCATGAGGGATTTCTAGGGGATGAAACATTTTAAAATGGGGATATTCTAATGCCCTATTATATTTTTTGTAAGGTATGATTTAACCTGTTATTTTGGTTTCCTTTTCCATTGGATGTGCAAGATCAAAAAGAAATTGGGAGGATACCTATAAAGGTGATTTCAGTTATTTCATGGAATTTTCAACACAATCCAATAGTTTCTTCTCTTCATCATGTGATTTCATGCTGTGGAAAGTGGGTAAAAACTGTGTAATGATTGTTAGGTAGAATTTGGGAATTGGATATAGGTTTAAAACAATTTACATGTCATGTAACAAGGTGAAATCATGTAATTGAAAATATCATGTTTTTAATAAAAAAGGAAAGGATTATTTTAGTGATTCCAGCCTTCATGGATTACCTTGCATGTGATGGGATAATAGGCCATCTTAATATCAAAAGTTATTGTATTTAATGTGGTTAATGGCTGATTCTATTTTAATTCCACCTTTATCTTTATTGCTCTCAACATAGATATCACCCTAGTCAATTTTGGGTGACTCCTTCCCTTACATGTTGCTTTGTTTAGCTATTTATATCCATTATGGTTGGGTTGATTATTTTTGAGTACATAATCTACCATGTTTTTCATTATCACTGGTTATGTATTTTTTTTAGATATGTTTGTGTTCATATTTTTCCTCATATAGTTTCTTATATCAATCCATTTCAATTTCATGGAGTTCCTTTTCATTCAAAGTCACTTAAATTGGTTTCTTGTCACCTTTGTTTAAGTAATCAATGTTTATACCTTATTGTGGTGGGTGTTTCTATATAGTAGGATAATTATTTGAATTTCGTATCATTAATGATATATTATTTTGTGGTGTTAATTGATATGAAGTGACAAATTGTTTAAAAATAATTTCATGGAATGGAAAATGACATCAAAAATTTATTTACTTGGAAAATGGATTTCATTGATGTGAAAATGGGGTTTCAAACGATGTAGAGGATTTTCATCAATTTCAATTTTTTTTTAAAAAAACGGGTATGGATTAGAATAAATTTTTGGGAATTTAACATTAGAAAACATGGGTGCATTGGGAGAGAGACATGGGATGCCTTAATGTGTATACGAAACTAATAGGATTTAACATTTTGTGATATCGATTGGAAGAACTTGATATCATTTATTATATCGTATGGTATGACTCGATTTTGATTTTATCCAACATTTTTTCTATTTAGGATTATCTTATTTCTCTCTAGTATGCAATATCCCAAATGCTATAGCCCCAATGTGAGCTGATTTTTCATAAATGATTTTTAATTTAATATTTTTTTACCACTGATTATTTCTAATGGGTTTATAAATGAGGTTGTATCACATAGAATAACATGTTAGGTTGTTTCATGGATATGTGTTTATCTTTCTACCTCTTGAGGTATGGATATATCCTCATATATTATAATTTTTTACTTATTATATTTTTGGTTTCAGAATATGGAAGTATTTTAGAATTGATAATGGAGAAAAAGGGAAAATGATTTATAAATTGTTCAGATTTATGAAAATTATTTTTCAAACTATTTTTATTTGAAATATATAATTGTTTCATTCTTGATATTTGAACTTTTATTGAAATTATGGTGATATCCAACAAGACTTTGGCTCACAACCTACATGTTATGTTGGGAATTTAAATATGTAGTATTTTATGATTCAAGTAGTGATATGAGAATATTGTATCATGTTGGATTCTCTTATTTTTGCTACATTAGGATATGGATGGGTTGTAGGTGATTATAGGTCATGTGGGGTTTTGATATACATTAGGGTTTAGCCTTTTCTGGATTTGGTTGTATGTATTTATGGAATATCATCTATATTAATTTGACATCTGGTTGTATGTATTTGTTTCTTATATTAATGACAAGTTTATATTATCATGTTTTACATACATTACATCATGGTATAGTTCATGGGGATTTTCTAGTTAAACATGGATGGTTTCATACATTTCAAATGTTGTAATATTTTTCATCTCAATTTTCACTCTTTGAGTCATGTCTGGTATTATGTATCTAATTACATTTATGTGGGGTATATATTACAAAGGCAAGTTATCATATTTTAATTTTTCTTTTAATAATTGTATTTGATGTTCAATTTAAAGCACATTAATTCAATGAGTTTTGATTCAAATTATTCTAATGTCATATTTCTTTTCTTAGTTACAATTCTGATTTAATAATATATAATACATTTAAAGTACCATGTACATTTTGGTTGATGTATTCACTACCCATAAATATATTTTTTGTCATATTCTTTGTTTTTTATGGGATTTCATATGAAAATCATGTCCCCTAATTCATGTGGCTATCTATTCAACTATTTACCTAGTGGTAATGATTTTTTACACCTCCAGTTTTATTTATTTTGTTATGACCATTCTCTAAAATGTAATTTATATATATTGGGTATGTCCTACTCTCTGATTATATTATGTGGTATAATCTCATTTTTTTTATATGGATATACATTCGTAACATATAAAATAATTGTTAAATATTCCAAACATATTTTGATTTGTTCTTTTGACACCATACAGTTTACTTCTTTAAATAGAGTATGATTGTGTTATTAATTAATTAACATAGGAGTATACTAATTTCTACATATAGTGAGAAAATAAAATTTTACATAATTCGTGTTGGATGATGTTCATCTAGAATGTATGATATTATGTTTATATGGGTAATTGTATAAATGTTCTCTATATTGTTGTTCCAATATGGACGATTATTGGCATGTTTGACAACCCATAGTCATTTTCAGGATTGGATATGATTATATTATCAATTTTAATTACATGGGTAATGGTATTAGAATTTAATATGTTTTTACTTCAAAATAGATGATTATTTTGATTCTAAATAATTAACTATTTATTCATTTGTTCATATAGTGAATTCATTGGTCATAAAAAATATCAGTGGAGATTTACATTATATACCTTATCGATACATCAATAGGTCTCATGTGGAAGAACTAATTTGGGTATTTGGTGTATTCGTTCCCAATACATAATGATGCCATAACTAAGACCTTAATGAAAAGTAATGTTTTTTGGTCTTTATTCATTGGAACTAGGTTTTTGATCTATTACATTGTAAATTTATTCTATATGAGATAAGTATTATTGTTATCCATATTTTCATTTATTTTCATGGATATGGTATGATATCAGTTCCATGTTGACTATGGATTCATGTTGTTTAAATATTCCTTCCACAATATTTATTTTATGTATATGTAATTATTTCATTAGTTAGTTGTTTCCCTTACTCATAATTTTAGATCACACATTTATAGTATTTTCAATACTTAGGTAATGAAGAGAGGTGGTAAACATTTTATCATTAAAAGAATAACACTTGCAGAAGATTTTATGGGAGAAGTTGAAGGAATATCATAAATTACATATATTCTTATATTTTATATAAAAAATTCCCATATATTTAAAAATAAAATGGATTTTTTATGGTCTATTTTAATTAAATAACCCTATAAAATTCTAAAGATCTTTCAAATTCAATATATTCAATAATAATTATTGATTTTGTAATTATGGATGGTGATATCTAGGTTTTTACATCTGGTATTAAAGAGAGTATGTAAAATATGTGTATATATAACTAGATATGGGAGTGTGGGTCTTGGTTATCATAGTTGATATCAAATGAATGGTTTAGATACATTTATAGATTAAGATGTCTGTTTCGAAAAATTTATGTCTAAAAAATATAGGATTGATCAAAATTTTAAAGGTATGGATAACCCTTTTGAATAAATATATGATTTATTACAAAGGAAATAGTGCACATTTTATTCCAATATTAAGATAATAAAGCTTGAGGGAAATCCTTAGGTAAAATTATATGTATAGGTTAACTACAATATGTTTTGGTACAATATAAATTATGTGTTTTTTTCAAAATATTATATCTTTGTCTTGATACTGGATGGTGGGTGTGGATATGGAATAGATGAAAATAAGGTTATTCACCCCCATAATGGTTTGTTGGGCATTGAATCAATCACTATACTAATGCATGATGAGTGGGCCTAAGACTGCACACCTAGATAGACAATCCGATGGGATATGAATTGGATAATTATAATAAATTTATGAAATTTTTTTAATAATTAATGGATGATGATTACTAATTATGTTAGTGGTATTAATTGAAAATATACTATTGATAAAAAATGTATTGATCATGGGAGTCATTATTTTATCCAAAAGTATCATATAATATAAAAATTGGTGTAATAAGGGAATACATATTCAGATCAATTTTTTTATTTTTCATGTTTTTATTGTTATAAAAAATGTGTTATTAGAATTGGATGAATAATATTCAGGAAAAAGAATCTGAGAAAGGTATATAACTTGAAACCCCTATGTCGTATAATCGAATAAGGGAGAATACATCAATAGTAAAGAATATTTTTTATTTATATTATGATGGTAATGGTTAGTTTCCTAGTATTACATAATATAGGAAGGTTCATATCATCATAGAAATTAATTCTGAATACTATTGTGTATTATAATTTGGAAGGTGATATTTATTGATGACTTTTTTGAATATTCTAAAGTTTATGAGGATTATGTTAAATATATTAGTAATATTATTAAATAGTTTTACTTTGATGTTTTGGGAACATATATTATATGGTATCAATAAAATTGAAATGTGATTCTATGTCAGGCATATATTTTTTGGGAAAATATTGGAGAACACATGATTGAGGGATTTATATCCCATATACATAAAATATTTTGGATGTTGAGGTAATAAAGCGATTATTTATTTAATGAAAATGGAGATATATGGTTTGAGTCTCCCTATAAATTATTATCAGATAAAAATAGAAACCCAAGATATTTTTGTGATGGTTATAATTTTTTTGGGATTGTGATGTATATTGACATATTTGTGACTTTATGAACAAGTAATTAGTATATTTAGGGTCTAATGATAGATTTGTTTTTTTGAAAGAATATATGACCTCATTTTGTTTTAAAATTTTTAATATAAAAATGGTTTTCATAAAGGTATATTATAGAAAAACATGGGTAGTTTTTTCAAATTTCAATGATATATATTGGTGTGAATAAAATATAAGCATCAGTTCCCTTTTATAAGAGAAGTGATAGGTACTTTAATAAACTGTCGGGATATTAAAATAATATAAATTAATTTCAAATTCTAAATGGATCAAACATAATTATTTTAGAAGCTAATATAAATATGAGTGGAAATAATCTAAAATAATTTTTTTGAGACATGTTTAGGAATCAAACATATTTTTATTGTTTGGATTTAGTTCTTAGTTAAACTGTTTAACTCTTACCATGAAAACATGGATTTTGTAATAATTATGTACAATATTGTTATTATAAAATGTCAAAATAACCTAACATTGATAATTGATGATATATTAAACATCATCCTAGGTATTAGAATAAATATATTTATTTTATTAATTTTATATCATTTAAAAAAAATATTTATTATCATATGTCATTTATGTCAATATTGACACTATTTATTACAAGAATTTTAAACATATCATACTGAATTTACTCTATATAAAAACTATATAAACTCATCCCCTGTAGCTAATGTTCGTACAAAATATTAGTGGATGGAATAAAATATTACATATAATATTTATTTTAATATCATTAATGTTATTTATTTGTTTAGTCATTTAATATATCAATTATTGCATCACCATTTTGTCACTATTTAATTTAGTTAATTATTTATAAAATTATAAATAATTTACCATGATGTATATAAACATTTTATATTTCATAATAATATTTATATATGACAATATTACTTATATAAACTCATATTAAATTTATGTTACTTGTTAAAAACAATTTTATAACAAAATTAGAATTTAATAAAATAATAATATCATTAATATGTTAAAGTCATCCCAGTTTCTCTAAGTTGTACCAAAATATAACAAAGGATTATTTTGGTATAAAAACAATCCTAAAATTAAATTAGGATATGTGTTAGGTTAATTAATTAAAATTATTATATTAATTTTACATTTAATTAACTCATTATCCATAACTGTGGTAAATAAAAATTAAACAAAGTTACACTTCACTAATTCTAGCCTAAAAATTAAGTTGATCCTATTAGACATAAAATATAATATTTATTACAACTTTATATGTCAATTTTTTAAAATTTAATTCACAGAAGCTATAAAATTACGTTTAATGCTAATCCAGCTGATATGGCTAGAAGGCGGGTAAAAGAGACGTTCAAAAGATATATATGTTTTTATAGAAAATATAAATATAAAAATGATTCTAACTTCCTAAATTGGATTAATATATATATTATTTAACTTTATTAACTTTAAAACAATTATAAAATATAATTTATCATTAATAATTTTTTATATGAAAATGTAGTTATTAAATTAAAATGTTGTATTTTTACTATTCATCAAAAAACTAAAATTCTCAGAAAATTCCGAAAAAATAATCCTAAGACAATTTTCGTATTCAAAATTAATAGAATGACGTTTATTTTTTCATATATAAATTATAAATGTATCAAAAAGTATATTTAAAAATATTTCATCATTAACAGGTGTTAAAATTGTCTTTATAAAAATAAAGACTTTTATTGCTTTAATCCGATTAATTATTATTTTATATATTAAAAATAATATGGATAAATTAGAAATAATTTTATTTAAAATATTAATTTTATATTTTGTTTATTACTACACATTCCTCTCTATTAATTGGCTAGGTTATAATAGTGATATTAAAATAATAATATTTAATTGTATATCATTGTTTGTTTATTCTTGGGATTGTGTGCGACGTAAGTTAATGATTTTATATAAGATTAGACATAATATAAAATCATGGGTCTTAATATTTTACCCTCCTTTAATAAATTTTATCTTCCTAATTTGATCTCAGGATCAAAAAAATAATGTTTTAACTTTTCATAAAAATATAATGAAATCCCACATCAAAGAAAGGATTAACGAGAACTCCATTTTAAAATAAATAAAAAGAATTATGAAGCTCATGAAAGAAAACACATACTCTGGTTCCATATATCGAAACAAGAATATGTAAGTTAAATCTAACCATCATGTTATGATTGAGAGTGATACAGAACATGGTATGTAGAATGTTAACAACCACAATGCTAGAAGTCAGTGATGATCAAAGGGACCATTTGAATCTTTGGAAAATATGTATTAGGAATTTTTTTTTGGTTTTATGATATTCTCCCTATATTGGATGAATTAATTTACTTCATATAATAAGATCTATATGATACATACTTACTAACATAATAAGTAGAGTTTCTTCCATTAATTAATTTTCACCAGAAACTCATCTTTTTCACTAAAAAATGACAGTTCATGATAAAATTTTCATGCAAGAAGTACTAGATTGAAGGTTTTGAGAATAAAATAATACACTAAATATAAAATATCTTTTTCTACTATCATCAGTCAATAAACAAAACAGAAATTATAGTACAATATAAATTAATTCCAAATTAAATCTCTACAATTTTATAATAAAACCCCAATGTTCTACAAAAATCATTCACAAAAAAACCATCCTTAATAAAAAATAACCAACACCATGGTTGAGATCCAAAATTCAGATTAATTTAATCATATAGGCTTTCAATCAATTACTAATAATTTATCATATGAAATTTAATTTTTTTAATTTCATAATCATTATGGTTTCTAATAATTTTTCATAAATAACCTGAATCACCATAAGTCCCTAATAAATTCGTATATGAATCTAAAATATACTTCAAAAATTTTGAAATAAAATATATAGTTTACCTCAATTATTTAAGATTTTGAAAAACAAAAAATTTAATCTAGTATTACATAAATTAATTAATCCCCAATTCATTTTCAGATACTAAATGTATTTAGTTGATAAAATAAAAGTCCTATAAATTATAGTAATTTTTATCCATATGATAAACATTTCTTGATTACTAGGACATCACGTAGGCTAGTGGTTGGCTTTCCACCCTTGTCTCCCTTCTTTTGTGAGTTCAAGATCTATAACCTTTCAGAATGCACTAGGTTTTCACTATGCCTGCGAGTTTTCCTTTTTATAAAACAATATAAATATAACATCCAAAATAAATAGGATAAACATTCATGAAATATGGCTAATCAATAAATAACATAGTAACTAACATTTTAAATACTACATAAAAACATATATAAATTATCCATTTTTTTCAAATAGGTCATTCCTTGGCCAAGACATTATCCTATAGAATAGGGCATTGACCTAGGTAATGATTAGGCCCCATAAATTTACGAAAAATAACTACAAATGAATTCTTAGTATTAGTATTATTTCCTTCCATAAAACAATTCCGTTTTTTCACAGTAGTTATTTTATTATGTCCTTCTTTCCCATAGGTAAAGCATTTTTTTTGTTCGGTTGAGGCACTTTCTTGGGTGTCTCCTTCCACATTTCTTTCATGATATAAATTGAGATTTATTTTTTCCATGTTCTCCACCACATGAGATCTTAGCATTATTTTCCTTTATCTTCTTTGGATTATACATGGGTTTGTTAATGTACATGTTGTTAATCATATGTTTGTAAAAATTATTATCCATGAATACAATATCATTCAATCCTATCAACATTCGTTTTAGTTTATCATCACCACCACCTTGTCCACCATGTCAATAGTGTTCATTGTTAACATGACTCCTTTGGATTCCAACCATTTTCTATAACTATAGATTATATTTTGTGTAATAATAATCAAATAAACTATTAAATAATATCATAACACCTTATTTTCACTCTAAAACACCTCAGTTTTATCCAAGGCCATTCACTCCAATCTATATTAAAATCTTTTAATGTCCATTTATAAAGAAATTGTGAATTGTACTTTGTACAACCCCCAGGAGTGTCAATCCAGGTGAATAGTAAGGCCAATTTACATGTACCATGTTACAGTGAGTTAGGACTGATGCACCTTGTGAGTGTTTCTATTCCAAAGTACATCTCTTCCAGGACCACATCCACTTTTAGTATCCATACATGGATATATTTCTTGGAAGACCCACATAATCTCTACCTTACCAAAATTATAGTTTGTTTTTATATAATTATCCTCAATGTCTATATTTGGGTTATGTTCTCTAATTTAGGTTTTCTAAATCTAATTTATAGGTTTACTAATGATCATCCTTTTATTCCAACTGTGGTTCCCCGACCCCAGATGCCCTGATCCTATGTATTATTTGATTAAATTGGCATGATTATAAGGAATAAAATCCCAAAAGACTAAATATATTAGCAATTTTGGAAAATATATTAAAAAAGAATTCATTAAAAATCCAAACATAATATAAAACATATATAACTCTTTCATAACTCTATTATTCTCCTAGTATAACCTTGATTATCAATCATAAAACACATCTTGACATCCTTGTAATATAAGACATCAAAAAGTGGTTATCTATAATGATCATTGAGGGTAATGATACATCAATAGATTTCATAAATAAGAATAATCAATTGCAGAATGGTGATTAATATAAACCTAATACAATAAAGCATAGTATCGAGCATAATATGGAAAACAATTGTATCATTTAAAATAATCACATGATTATGAAACATAACTATGGATATTAAACTTGGTGAATGACCACATGAAATATTAATAACTTATCTCATAATGAGTAAATTTTTAATTATGGACATCATAACCATACCACCATGGCCTAATTACAAGACCATACATAAATGGGTAAGATGTATGTGAAAACCCAAACTACTTTTTCTCTTGATTACTACTGATGCATCATGGGGATTTCATTCCCCAGTCCCCAAACCATAGGGATTTAATTATCTAGTATCCATACTATAGGGATTTCATTAGCTGGTCCTCAACTAATCACATAATATGTCCAATACATTCTTTATATGAAAAGGGTGGAACATAACCAACGTAAACATTTGTATTAAAAGTTTCATACAGTCATTTATTACAATTACCATAAACTATGAATGGTATTAAAATATAACTTACACAATCAAACATATTATAAACCATTCAATACAATAAGGTATATGTTATCATAAAAAATAAAAATTGGCTTAGAATAAAATCCAACTAAATATGTCAACATAAATAAAAAGAGTATAAAAAAATTATTAAATATTTCATGAGATAAATAAAACTATTTTATATTTTAAAATATTAAATGAAGCGTAATTTTAAAAGAAAAAAATAATTTTAAAATTACCTGGTAATCTGAAATGGGGTTATTTACAATTTTTAGGCATCATGATGGAAGGAAAATCCACTCACACAGTGTAATCTAAAAAACATTCCTTTAATAGAAATAATCTATAATCAACTTCATTTAGAAAATAAAAAAAATTTCATAAAAAATGTTTTATAATACATAAATTAGGGGTAATAATAACTTTAAACCATTATAGAGGAATAGTTAGAATGTTTTGAAATAAATCTTTATTAATCATGGAATTAGATGATAAATATTCCACTAATATATACTTATATATAAAAATTCGTAGATAAAAATGATATTGTGTATTAACCCTTACAGAGTTCATATCATTGAAATTAGAATTAATCAATATCTAGATTGTGTGTAACCACAGTACATACACACTAAGAGAAGTGTGAATATAACCTAATAAAATATATAGTGTATTCCACACATAATATTTTCATAATGTAATCAACGAAGTATATGTATAATCTAATGAATGTCAGTTATGTTAAAATCCCAATTAACAATTATACCTAGGGAAATTGTATGACCTATAATAGTAATAATATTCAAAAGAAACAATTAATAATAGAATATAATTATTTTCATTTTATATCAAAGGGAATTTTATACACCATACAGAAGTATTATGTGGTGAAATGTAATATATCTCGTGAAGGTAAAACATTAGTTGGGAAACCCTTACCTCAGAATTCATTTTGATCAAACATGTTTTAAAATCCTGTACAATGGTTTTAAACATATTTTTAACTTTTAATAGAGTCATAATTATATTTATGTTATCTTATATGATTCATTTATTACATTATATTACCCTTTTATGACCAATTAACATTTTCATCAAGGTTTCAAGTAATAACTGATTTGTTTATCTTACATTTTTAACTTATTATTCTTGATCCTATTACAAAGATAATAAATTAAATACATCCCAAATTTAATGAATTGTTTTTATATTATATATCATCCAAATACAAAAAACATATAAAATATATATATATGAAATGGCATACACCGCTCATGGAGACAGTAGGTTTTATGTACGCATGAATGTTCTATTTGTTTTCTAATTGTATTGAATAGTAGAAGGTAAATGATATATATATATATATATATATATATATATATTATTATAATAATTATTTCATATATTTTATATCTTTTCACAATATAAAATTTTAAAATCATTTTTGGACGTTTACTATGGAAGATGAATCTCATCGCATCATAGAGAAGTAAAGTTGTATATACACATGACTGAAAATATCATTTTATTAACGGTAATAGGGTATGAAATTGATGGTTATGTAAATTATAAAGAACCAATATAAAGTAATGATTATTATTTATGTCCATTGTATCGATCATTATATCTATCCAACTAAAGTAGTGATCAATAATAGATTACAACACAATGTGGACATGGTAAGTTGTACATATGCACACAAGGTGATATTGATTTTCATAAGATAGTTAAAAGGAGGGTTATTGTTGTACCATAATCATAATAAATCTAACAATATATATTATTTTATTATTTTTATTTTATAATGGAAATAATTTTTGTGGAGGATGTAGAAGATGAAAAGAACATTGAAAGGGTTGGTAAAACAATTACATCTTCTTCAAGTATCTCTTTTTGATTTGAACAAAAGGAATTTTTAGGTTGGATGTCTATCCATAGTGTAGCATATATATAAAAACGTTTGGGATGTGTGGGGGGGGGAATGGGTAGGTTTTGGCTAAGCCAAATGGTTTTAGAGGTGCGAATAAAAGAGAAGTAGACGTTCCCTTTTATAAGATAAGTGAGTAGAACATTAGAAAACAATAAAAATATTAAATTAATATAAAATAAATTAAAATGAATTAATGAATAAATAATATTTTTTTTATAAAAAAATATGATTATGGGTATAAATAATCTCAAACAATGATTTTTAGAGATGTTTTGGTCACAAAATTATTGTTATATTTCATATTTAACCCATAGTTGAACCCTATAACTCTTACCAATACTAATTTGATTTTTACTCGTTCGGAATAATATAGTAACTATAAAATTGTAAATTAATCCAAAATGGATCATTTATGGAATAGATAACATTAAAAATGTTAATTTTCAAAATTATATATTTTTGGATTTTTATATCATTTAATAAAATATTATTTATTGAAAATCCCATTTATATCAATTTTGATACTATTTATTATGTGCAATTTTTAAAAAAAAATTATTACCAAAATTATTCCATAAATAAACTAAATTAAATAATCCCTTATATGTCAATGTAGAAAAATAAAATTCATTGATAGAATTAAATATTTCAAATTACATTTATTTTATAATTATTATTAATATTTCTTTGATTCTACCTTTAATAAATCTATTATTGGATTATAATTGTGTCACCATTTAATTTAATTAATAATTTTAGAAAATAATAAATAAATTAAAATGATGTATATAAGAATTTTATATTTTTATGCACTATTAATAGTATATTATAATACTTATATAGCCTCATATTACAAATATTTTACTTGTTAAAAACATGACTATAACAAAATTGTTTTTTCATTAAATATAATATCATAAATATATTAAATTCATCCAACTAGCTCTGAGTGGTTCCAAAATCAACACCAAAATTATTTTTATTGAAACACACTCATCCAATTAAATCATGACATGATTTAGTGTAATTTTATAATATTATTAAAATATATTTACCATTAATTTCTGAATTTACCACTAACCACAGTAATGAAAAATATACCATTGTTGTTATTCACAAAATCCAAAATAAAAAATATTAGGATACTATTTGACACTAAATATAATATTTATTACAACTTTGTACATCTATTTTTAAATATTTAATTCATCAAAGTAGAAAAATTTCATATAATTTTAATCATGAAAATGTGGATAGAAGGTGGGTATAAGTGACGTTCAAATGATTAATATGATTTTATATCTAATTTCAATATAGAAATGATTATATATAGATTATTTGGATTAATATTTGTATTTTTTATCTATTTTAAAACTAAAAAAAATTAAAATAAAATTTACCATTAATAATTATTTATTTTAAAACACAATGCTTAACTAAACTTTTGAATTTTTTGTATTCATCCAAAAATTGAAACATCATTCAAGAAAATAAAAAAATAACAATAAGATAACATTAAAATTAATAATTAAAAAATGAATTTTACTTTGGCATATATAAATTGTAAAAGTTTCAAAATAAGATTTAAAATTGGGTCTCCCTTAAAGGGTGATAAAATTTTCATTAAAAAATACAGACATATAATGAAAGCAATTGGATTTATTTGTACTTTATTCCTATAAAATCATTTGGATCAATTTAAAAAAATTTGAGTAAACATATAAATTTCTTAATTTGGTTAATAATATCCATTTCTATTGATGTAATGGCTAGGTTATAATGGTCGTAATAAAATAATAAAAATTAATTGTATATCATTGTTCATTTAATCATGTTTTTGGGTGAAATGTAAACTATTGAATTTATTTAAGAATAGAAATACTATAAAATATTTGGGTGTTCCAATATGGTTTTGTAGGGTTTGGTTTAATAAGATTATGTTCAGGAAGAGCAATTATATAGGGAATGAGCTATCCGAAATTTACGACCGGTCAAATCATTGTATGAAGGATTTATATAGTTTTAGGGGTCATTGAACTATTTACAGGTTCTCATCTTGGAGGTGCATCTGGAACCTATGGCCTTTGAAAGCCATAACAGTGATGTATCGTCATGAATAATGGAATTTTATCATATTCTTAGAGATTCACATTAAGAATCTGACCATCAGTTCTTGTCATCTCTCATTCTGAGGGGGGTGGGAATTATTAACACCGATATTTATGACTCAAGAATATGTTTAGAAATACAATTCTCTATTCAATCAAATACCTGATAAAAAATTCATGAAAAACATCTAAAGGTGTTTCTTCATGAAAAACATTAAAAAATACCATTTCTCCTCTATGAACATGTGAAGTCATGACTAAAATAACCACAACATTGGCAGAGCATCATGCCTATGAAGAATGTTGACAGATGGATTTGTGATTCATATGATGTTGTGACACTTCATGTGTCCCTCATTTTCATTAGGGAATGATCCCAAAATCATTATCCCATATTCCTATACATACCCATCTCATCCCACATTAGTTTTATGTCTACCCCAACCATTCAACTTTATGTTTCTCGATTCGTGAAGCTTTAGAGCAATATGAACAAAAGGAAAAATGAATGTTTCGAGGTATTTGAGCATCACACAAGCCCCTTTCGCATGTTTCAAAATTCCTTCAGCTAATGTGGGGATTCTTTTCAGGAATTCCAATGTATTTTGTGGAGTATGACGACCCTCCAGAGTACTTGAGGATTCCTATAACATTCAACCATTATGAATAAATCCTCTAAAATGTTACAAATTCATGCTAAGGTAGGGTCACCATGTTTCACAAAATCAATTCCTTCAGTAATCCCCTGACCTCTATGATGTTCCATAACATCTTTAGGAACCTCTCTTTGAGGCCCCCTTCTTTATGATGCCCATTTCATATGCCTTAGATTGTTTCCTCCCTTCTGATGACTCCTTTTTGTAGAGGATGTGGGCCCAAATCCTTAATACCCGTCCAACATTGTTTCACCTACACCTCAATTATTTGTGTGACTTATGTTGTCCATTCATGTGGCCCACATCTCTACATGTGTGTCCTATAATTCCTATGTAGTTCTTGTTTTTTAGAATAGGTATACAAATGGATTTTTATTTTTATCATAGCTATACTAACATGTACTTCATGATCAATCACTCCACAACACTATTCATCCTTTAATTGATGCCCACATCCCTTCCGATGGGTTGATATGGGGCGGTAATATATGCCAATGGTGTAAGAATTGAGTCCCCCTTGTTTTTACTACATGACATAGACTTTAATAGTACCATTTTCTATGAAACATGACATTAAATTATGGCCTTAACCTATAGATTATGTATAGGATGCTCCATTTATGA
The DNA here is from genome assembly GCA_963277665.1 of Viscum album. Lineage (NCBI taxonomy): Eukaryota > Viridiplantae > Streptophyta > Magnoliopsida > Santalales > Viscaceae > Viscum > Viscum album. Next base: position 1,902,051,282 of record OY728152.1, on the reverse strand, counting down.
GTGACATGAAATGGTTTTCATACCACCAGTCCTCATATGGATTAAGATATTCCTTGCATGGAATTAGATCATCTTCAGTGAAAATTACAATCTCATGGGAATCCCTCTTAGATTAATCCCCAGGAATTTCATGTAGGAGGTAACACCTTCTCTCTTATTTTCTACCTTCGACCATTGGGATTCGATAAGTGATGGTTCAGAGGGACCTCTCCTATACCTTTCATTTGGATTTTTCTCCATGTTCTCCTCATGTAGTCTCCACACATAATCCCCAACAATCATTTGATCAGATTCTCTTTGTATGAATGATAAGGAATGATATCATCTTCACATGGAATGAGATCCTCTCCATATGAAATGATATCTTCCTCATGAAGCTTATATGAATAAGCCACACACGATCTCTCTTCAAGTCTACTACATCCTGTTGTTTCTAACACCAAGAATGACTCACGTGGCCTTGAAGGTTAGTAGTTCACATGACATGCATATAATATGTAAATTTTCCTCCCAATTTAATGTAAGCACCAATTATCCCCATACATCATTGGTTGATTTGCATACATATTTCATAACCATGCAATGTCTCCATATGGGCCTCTCATATGGGTAGGCCCTAAATATTTAACTTATTGAGACACATATATAGGTGTAAGCCCATAACACTCCCTACAGAAATAAGTGGAATTTGATTCCAAACTAGAATAGATATATAGAAATCCACCATAAGGTTGAAGATCAACACTTCACCCATTCAGTATATTCAATCCATTTAACCCAACAATCCATAATCCATCCTAACTTTTACCAGGGCTAGCACATCCTGGTGAAGTCATACCATCAATCTGAGATGTCCCCATCCACATCATTATTGTTACTAGTAGCACCTAGGAAACTATGATGTGTATCCCCACACAATCCAACACATCCCAACCAAAATAGATCCTCCTGCAAAGGGTAGCTCCCATTCATGTTCCCCACACTGTCAATTAAACTACATGCGTTTTGATCCTTGTATTCTAAATTGGGTACATAGGGTGAAACCTTGAGTTTCAGTCTGAACAAATTATAAATCTAGGTACCTCGATCCTAGGGATGTATCCCTTCATATTGTAAACCCCTATCTTTTTGACACACACAACCCAGCGTCTGATCTCGTAGGTCATTCTACCCAATAAATCTGGTAAACAATGAAGGCTACCTCCTAGCAATGCACCATTTCATTGTGTGATGTCATCCCTTTATGGGAACCTCCTCTTAGATATTATATCAAAGGGTTCACTGATCCACCCATCTGGTAAACCTTTTAGGTACTCCCTCTTAGGCATGCACCTTCCTCAACCACCCTCAAGAGTATTCTAATCAATAAACTCTATCTCTCAATGATAAAAAAACTCCTGACTTTCCATACTACTACATCGTGTTAAAAATGGGATGGTTGAGGAAAACCTCAAAAGACATGTATTTGGCATCAAATAACTCATAATAACCATGGAACATCTAGGGTTGCATTCCATTGAGTGTCCCTCTTATGAGGAAGAATATAGGTTACCAATGTTCCAACATCCAAATATTCTATTAATTCCAACCGTGACTACTCTCTTGACCAATGGATACATCCCTTCCAATATCTATTGGAATTTTTAGACAGAATTAATTTAATTAACCAACATCAAAAATGATATGGAATTGGAAACATGTTTCACCAACACTTATTAATCATTTAGGGTGACATGGACTACCTGATGAATTCCAAGGAGGATTCCGTTGGAGGGGGAACAAAAGATCCCAACATCCGTTATCGATGAAGAAGAAGGAATCACATATGAAAGTGATTAATGATTCCATCGTTGTAATGAAATGATTAAGGATAATAATTATGATCTGTGAACAATAACATGAATGATGAGGCACCCTATAAAAAGCATCCTAAATATACATGCTGTAGGGAATAATGATATTCTCAAAAAAATATGATTTTATTTTTCAATTCAAAAGATGTGTAAAAATCAACATTGTATCTATTTTACCAATACTATTAATATAATAGATCCTTCGTCATGTGATTCCTTATATCTAATATCAAATTTGTAAGGGGACCACTGGCTCTAGGCTACCTGGTTCAGGGTCATTATATTTTTTATATGAAAAATTATGCTAGAAAAATATGGAAATATAATTCGAAAAACATATATTAAAGAACAAAACCCTATAAAAGATTTTGAGAATAATATGAGAAGAATATAATAATGTTTTGTTATGGTCGATATTATTTGTTTTTTCTAGGAAATAAATAAATTTATAGATACTAAAAGTTGATGTGGTTTGAGAAACAAATTGCAACTATGGGTAATAACTTAGAAAAAGGCATGTTGGTCTTCACTCAAGAAATATCTAGTACATGATAATGGGCCTTAGTGTGTACCAATTTTGACACTCCCAGGGGATATTATTTATATAATTAACATTTATTTACAAACCACTCTAAATTATTTCAATATATGATGACAATGAATGACCTAGGTTAAACATAAGGTGTCTTTGATTAAAAAGATGTTTTAATGATTTAGAGATTATCTAAATGCTTATTTCATTTTATCACTTTGATTATTATTTCTCACATAATAATTTTTGGTTCTAGTCAATAGTTTCAACCTAGAGGAATCACATTAAAAATGAATAATATAGAAAAAGTAATTAAAATGAGAAACCAAATGGGTTGATGAATGGATTGAAATAAATTTAATTATACCAAATATATGTATCCTAAAATATTATTAAAAACCTATACCAAAACCAACTCTCAGAATCACCAATGAATAGAATTATTGAGCTCTCTAATGCGTGAGTGGGAGAGAACATGGGGGAAATATGGATTGATTTCCTTCATTTCATAAATATGGGAAGATAAACCTCTAAACATATCTCAAAAGAATAAGAAAATGTTTTCTATGTGGAAATGAAGGGGATAAAACAATTAATGTAACACCCAGGGCTATTATGTTATATAAATCATCAAAGGAATCTTTTTCTACACAACACTTTCTTGGCTTGCTTTACACGAAATCGCGACCTTCCTCGATAGCTTGCGTCGTACGCAATACCGAGTTTCACTAAACAACGATATGCTATTAAAATATTATTAAAAATAGCCATTATGAATAGTAATAACAACTTTTTGAAATTTTATAAATATTATTTTTGAAAATGGACTTCATTTTTGGACTCAGAATATCGAAATTAGCCTAGGGTGAAATTATGGTATTTTTTTGAAAACATTCAATTTTTGATGAATAGTGAAACTACTAAGTGGCTGTTAAAAAACTAAATTTTTCATAAAACATAATTCTACCACTTCTGTGAGTGGAATTTCAAAAATCCAAGAGACACGGTTGATTTCAGTAAGTAAAATGTGGTTCAATGAGATGAAAATAATTTTTTGGTGAATAATAACTTTTTACATTTTTTACCAGAGTTAAAAGTTAATAGGGTAATTAAGGGTAAAAATGATATTATTATTACCCTAACACATGTCCTAATTATATTGGACAAGTGTAATTCGACCAAAAACAAAATTAGGAATAAAATATGACCATTTAGGCCCACATGGATTAGATTATGACATTTATTATTAATTTATTTAAAGAAGGGTTAAAATAGTTAAAATAAAAGTTTAATAACTAAATCATTTTTAATATGGGGTTATACATAAGATAAATTCGACTATAAATATTCATTAAAAATCTAATACTATTTCCTATATAATGGTATTTTATTTGTAATTTTTAGACATTAAATAATTTAATTTATTTATGACACAACGATGATGTAGTTATTATCTTATTAATTAAAATATTTACATAATTGATCTTATAAACACAAAAATAAATGTAATTTGACACTTTTTATGAACTACACTAATTTTATAGGTTAATATGACATGTCAGTATTTATTTAATTAACATTTTTTGAACTTATCACTCTGTTATGATTTTCACAAAAATCAATTACTAAATAGTGTCAAAATTGACATAAAATAGTTTTTAAAACAAATATTATATTATTAATTGTTATTTTATTCCTAAAAATCTATGGTTCGGCAAAATGACTTAGATAAGGTTATATATATTAATAATAAACAACTTGGGGTTCGTTTGGCTTGTTATAGTATGTTTATTAACCTTATAGTATAAGAACACAAGAAGACACAGTAAAAGTACAATTATTTAAATTAATGTTAAATCTAAATGATAAGGTTAAAATAGGATCCTAAACTTGTCTAAATTCTATTTGATGAGAGTATTTCGACCCATAACTACCTTATCCTTGAAATAAATTAATTTGGAGATATTTAAAACCGAAATTGACTTTATAATAAAATAATATTTTTAGTTATTTCAAAGGTGACCCTCTCCTCCCTTATAAAAGGGCACCTCCTCCCTCTCTTCTTCACACTTCTTTGAGCCCTCAAACTCGGCCAAACCCTGACATTTTCTCCTGTCCACTTCCCTAGAGACATCCTAGAGGTCCTGGTTTTCTTAAAAGACCAATTTTAGTGCCCTAAAAGGAGTTCTCAAAGAAGCACTTCAAAGAAGAGGTAATATCCATTACCGATCCTTTCCAATTTCATTCTTCTTCAACTTCTTCTTCTTTAGTTGTTTCACTATGAAGTAATAACACTAGTATCACTCATATACTGTTATGTTATTATAAGTATGAAAAAACCCTATTTAACCATCTATCCATCCTACGGAAAATGAAATCATTGCGCGTGTGTACGTACGAAATACTGTCTCCACGCCGTGGTGTAATCTATTTTCCACCACCACCTGACATGGATGGGTATAATGGTGTAAATAATGACTATATATGACTATTATAAAGTGGTATTGATTCTGAAATCGTATATACACTCCAATATATTTCCACGATCATAGGAATGATATCATCACTCGTGCGTACGTACGGAATACCGTCTCCACAATGTGATGCAACTCGTTCTACATGATCTTCATTTCATAATGATTATATAAATGAATTTAATGAATGAATTTGATATATATTACAGTAATACCATTCTATAATTGAGGTATCTATAACCTAAAGAGAATAATAAGAATTTATTCGATAAAACACGCGTAAGAACAAAAAGTTATAAACACCCAAATAACAAGTAGCAATGAAATATTACTACTAAGAAGCTAAGAATATGACCATATATGATATCATAAAAATAAGTATGATTATGGAATAAGTCAATAAAATTATTTAAATCATTAGACAGGAGGTTCAGACAAGTACAAATCATATCAGACCTAAGTTAAGGGAAATATCACAATCTCATTTTTATCCGAGATTGTTTATACTTTGGTATTTACTGGGGTGTATTTTATCAACCACATCCATGTTTCCTCAATATATAATATTATTTCCATCCACCTAAAATTGTTTAAATCCTATTTTACCCTTCGGTGAGTTTTTTAGTAAAAGATATGAAAGGAATCTTTTGTCGTTTTTCATACGAGGTAATTCTTGACTTTTCCGAGAAAAGTACGAAGAATGTTTTTTAACATATACGACATGAATGGATTTTTAAAACATTAATTCCAAGAATATTCCTTTACAATTTTTCATGTTTATTTTTAATCAACTTCTTCTAATTTATAATTGTACGACATGTTAAGAAAGGAAAAGTGTTTTTGAAGCAGAAAGGATATTTTCCTCAAGAATGGAGTTCAATTGTTTTATCAAAATTACTTTCCATCTAAGATAATAAAGGGTTCTGTTTCTATCCATATTATTACATTGATTTGATTATGTTGTGATGGAATTATTTTTATGAATTCCTTTATCTTATATGAATTGTTTTATGATGTCATGATGTTTAAGATTCCCATTTTGATTACATGGGTTATGCAATTATGTATAATTTATGATTTTTTGGCACACATAAAAATGGTATCATTCTGAGATGGGTGGGACCTATATCTCCCTCCAATGCATTGGGTAAAGATTTTATATCTCATGAGATAGACATGGCTGGAACGGTAGGTTATACCGGTTCAGTGAAGTAGGACTGAAACGAGGGTAACTCGGTTCAGAAATGGACTTTGTCCACTAAGATAGTCTTGGAAATGAGTCTTGACTAATAAGAAATTATTATCTATGATTATGTGTGTATGCCACAAAGTTTCAAGTTTTATGTAATGATTATTGGGATTACATTTCACTTCTATGATTTATCCCATGTTATGATATTATGATCTCTTTTGCAGGATAAGATTTCCAAAAGTTATGTTCTTATGTATATGATATTATTGATATTTCTTTTGTTTACCCTTACTGAGCATTTGAGCTCACCCTTCTGTATGTTTTATTTCCCCCAGTCAGGAAGAAGTTTATTAAGTAGAATATGCCAAAAAGGGACTCTAGATATGATGAAATAAATAGGAGGCAATGTAGATAATTTATGAAACAGTTGTTTATGTTTCCTAGTTTCTAAAGACACTATACCTATACTATCCTTTCATGGTTTTGTTATATGTTGTAATAAGTGTGCTTCAATTTTGAAGTAATAACAATGTATGTAATGTTTGGGTCGTTATAGTTGGTATTAGAGGAAAGGTATAGTCAACCTTTGGAAACTAGGATGTGAAAGCCTTAGAAAGAATCCTAAGGATAAGTCTAAGCATAGAACAAAATTTTAGTGTTTTAGAAATGGCCATGAATAACCTAGGACAAGAACTTAAGTGTGAAATTATATTCTTGATTATGAGGTTTTCATATTATAATTAGTGTTGCTCACACTATTCTTCTTTGTTTTAGTCAATGACTGGAACCCGAAGGAACAGTGTTAATGCGGAATGCGATGGGCAATGCAATGAGTGTCCCCCTGAGCAACCAAACGTTATGGGAGCTAGAATGAAAAATGTTGTAGCCATGATCACACAACTTTCTCAAGCTATGAATCATGCAGGACTTCCAAACAAGCAAAGGAAGGAGCAACATTCTGTTGAATCCTTCATGAGGCAGCGTCCACCTTCTTTCAGCGGGTCTACTAATCCATTGGTTGCTGAACTATGGATTAGTACTACTGAAAAGATATTTTTAGTTCTTCAATGTTCTGAGCATGATAAAGTCATCCTAGCAGTGTATCATTTGGAGGGTGATGCTAATCAATGGTGGAATCTTATTAAGAATATGAGGCAAAGGGATGAAATTGAGTCCATGGAATGGGACGAGTTCAAGAACTTATTTTTCAATAAGTACTTCCCTCGTATTCTCCGAACAATGATGGAGAAAGAGTTTCTTAAACTAAAGCAAAAGGATGATGAATTTGTTGGTACCTATGAAGCAAATTTCACAAGACTTGCAAGGTACGCTTCTGGTATTATTATCCAACCTGAGAGTAAGATCGATCGATTCTTTATTGGTATAAAACCAAGTCTTCGAAGGGCCTTAGACATAAGGGACTTCAATAGCTACGAGGAAATCGTTCGATGTGCTCTCAATGTTGAGATAGAGATTGGAGTAACCCATCAGTCATACGGGTTTGATAAGAAGAGGAAAATGGAATTCAACGGAAAATCTAAAGAACACACTGAAAAGAAGATGAGCTTTCCCTTATGATGAAAGTGTGAAAGAAACATGGATGGAGTTTTCTTAAAGGGACAAGTAAATGTTTCAAATGTGGAAAGGAAGGTCATCGGGAATTTGAATGCCGCGATGATGGGAAGAAGATGTATAATGATGCAAACAAAGGAAGGGATACACAGAATGAACCTACTACACTTAAATGTTTCAAGTCCAAGGGGATGGAACATTATGCCAATAAATTCCCTAATCCAAGGGTTGATGATGATGGTCGACGTCAACAAACTCTTAAGGCTAAAGACAAAGGAAAGTCACATACAATTTCTATCAGTGATGTGGAGTACGATAATGATGTGGTGAAAGGTACACTTACCATCCACTGCAAAGTAGAAAATGTTTTATTTTATTCTGGATCCACCCACTCCTTTATTTCTAACGAATTTTCTAAGGATATCACCTTATTACCTCAAGAGTTAGATGTTGAGTTAGCTGTGAAAACCCCTAATGGCACAACAGTCGCATCAAATATTTATAATTCTTCTCCGATTGAAGTTTGTGGGAATGTGCTTCCTGAAAATCTTGTGATCCATCCTATATTGGAATTTGATGTGATTATTGGCATGGATTGGCTTTCTCTACATGGAGCTCATATCAATTTCCAAAGAAGGGAAGTCACATTTCATATTCCAGATCAATCTATGATCATCAATCGATGCAAGGATGAACATAATCTTCCAGTGGAAATTCCTTCCATCTTATGGGTCTTGATTCCACTAAATGAAGGTTATTTATCTCATATGGTTGGTGAGAAACTCAAAATTAAGTATATTCCCAATGTACAAGAGTTTGATGATGTCTTTCTGGAGGAATTACCGGGTCATCCACCGAATCGTGAAGTTGAGTTTTCAATAGAACTCGTACCGGGTGCTTTGCCTATTTCAAAGACACCATATAGAATGGCCCCAATTGAGTTGTAGGAATTGAAGAAGCAACTCCAAGAGAATCTGGATAAGGGGATCATACGACCTAGTGTGTCACCATGGGGAGCACCAGTTCTATTTGTTAAGAAGAAAGATGGATCTATGAGACTCTGCATTGATTATCGAGAACTTAACAAGATCACTATCAAGAACAAATATCCTCTCCCGTGCATTGATGACCTATTTGACCAACTATGTGGAGCTCAATACTTTTCCAAGATTGATCTTCATTCAGGGTATCATCAATTAAGGGTCAAAATGGAGGATATACCAAAGACGGCTTTCCGTACAAGGTATGGACACTATGAATTTATAGTGATGCCATTTGGTCTTACTAATGCCCCTGCTATCTTCATGGATCTGATGAATAGAGTCTTTAGAGACTATCTTGATCAGTTTGTGGTAGTCTTTATAGATGATATTCTTGTCTATTCAAAGAGCAAGGAAGAACATGAAGATCACTTGAGAATTATATTGAAGACCCTGAGAAAGGAGAAGCTTTATGCCAAATTTACCAAGTGTGAATTTTGGCTTCAAAAAGTTGCATTTTAGGGTCACATAATCTTAAAAGAGGGGATATTTGTGGATCCAGCAAAAATAGATGTTATCGAAAGATGGTCGAGACCAACAACAGTAACTGAGATCCGAAGTTTTCTTGGTTTGGCTGGATATTATCGACGTTTTGTGAAAGATTTTTCACGATTATCTAATCCACTCACCAAGTTGACTCGGAAAGGAGTTAAGTTTGTTTAGACGGAATAATGTGAAGAGAATTTCAAGGAGTCGAAAAGAAGGTTATCCAGTGCACCTGTGCTCAAACTGCCTTGTAGTGGAGAAAGGTTTGTGATCTACAGTGATGCATCCAAGAAGGGATTGGGGTGTGTTCTTATGCAAAATGATATGGGGATAGCTTATGCCTCACGACAGTTCAAAATACATGAGAAAAATTACCCAACTCATGATTTGGAGTTAGCTGCGGTAATCATTGCATTAAATATTTGGAGGCATTACCTTTATGGTGAAAGGTGTGATATTTATACTGATCATAAAAGTTTAAAGTATATTTTCACACCAAAGGAGCTGAATATGCGTCAAGGAAGATGGTTGGAGCTGATTAAGGATTATGACTGCTCAATCCATTACCACCCTGGGAAAGCAAACAAGGTGCCAGATGCATTAAGTCGAAAAGACCATGCCAGTTTATCCATGATGAGGATCACAAAAGATCCAATATTTATTGATTTACAAAGAATGGATCTTGGAATTATAATGGAAGGGGAAAAATCTTATCTTTCTCAAATGAATGTTCAACCATCTATACATGTGAAGATTAAAGAGGCATAGAAAGAAGATGTCGAGTTACAAAAGAAGGTGAGAAATGTTCCTGAATTCAACCTTGATTGTGATGGGATAATAATGTTCAAGAATCGAGTTTGTGTTCCTCCCATCCCCGAATTAAAGAAGGAGCTGCTGGATGAGGCTCATAGTTCTTCATTCTCTATTAATCCTGGAAGCATGAAGATTTATAGGGACCTGAAAGAGTACTTCTGGTGGGATGGCATGAAAAGAGATGTTGCTGAATATGTCTCTCGATGCTTGGTTTGGCAGCAAGTTAAAGCTGAGAGACAGAAGTCTAAGGGGATTTTGCAACCATTACCCATACCCGAATGGAAATGGGAAAACATCACTATGGACTTTGTCACAGGACTTCCTAAAACATTCAAAGGCAATAATGATATTTGGGTCATAGTTGATTTTCTTACAAAGTCTGCACACTTCATTGCTATTAGAGAGGATTTCTCTCTGGATCAGCATGCCATGATATATGTAAAGGAAGTGGTAAGATTGCATGGAGTACCACATTTTATTATATCTGATCAGGATCCGAGGATTATCTCGAAGTTCTAGCGAAGTCTTCAGCATACTCTGGATACAGAGTTGAGTTTCAGCACTACTTATCATCCTAAGACAGACGGCCAGTCTGAGAGAACAATTCAAACTCTAAAAGATATGTTGTGAGATTGCTCTATGGATTTCAAAGGTGGTTGGGATCAACACCTACCTTTGGTGGAATTTTATTATAATAATAGCTTTCACTCCAATATTCAGATGGATCCTTATGAAGCTTTCTATGGAAAGAAATGTAGGACTCCAACTTGCTGGGATGAAGTTGGGGAGAGAAAGCTATAAGGACCTGATCTCGTTGATGAAATGGCAGAAAAGGTCAGATCTATCCAACAATACATAAGAGCAGCTCAGAGTCGATAGAAAGGTTATGCCGACAACCGAAGAAAAGACCTAGAGTTTTAATTGGGTGATAAAGTGTTCATACGAATATCTCCATAGAAGAGGGTTATGAGATTTGGAAAGAAGGGGAAGTTGAGCCCTAGATATATCGGTCCTTTCAAAATACTGGATTGTGTTGGGAAGGTAGCTTTCCGATTGGAACTTCCACCGAATCTCTCTCAAGTTCACGATGTGTTCCATGTATCTCTCCTGAGAAAGTACATACCTGATCCTTCACATGTACTCAGCTTAGAAGTTGTACCGCTAGAGCAAGATCATTATTATGAAGAACAACCGATAGAGATTCTGGATCATAGCGAAAAAGTCCTACGAAATAAGACCACTCAATTGGTGAAAATTTTATGGAGGAACCACCAATTAGAAGAACCTACATGGGAGCGTGAGGATATGATGAGGGAGATGTATCCTCATCTGCTTGTTACAAAGTGATGAATTTCGAGGGAAAAATTCATTTTAAGGGGGGTAGAATGTAACACCCGAGACTTTTATGTTATATAAATCATCAAAAGAATCTTTTTCTACACAACAATTGCTTGGGTTTCTTTACACAAAATTGCGACCTTCCTTGATAGCTTGCGTCGTACGCAATACCGCGTTTCACTAAACAACGATATGCTATTAAAATATTATTAAAACTAGCCGTTATGAATAGTAATAACAACTTTTTGAAATTTTATAAATATTTTTTTTCAAAATGGACTTCATTTTTGGACTCGGAATATCGAAATTAGCCTAGGGTGAAATTTTGGTATTTTTCTGAAAACTTTCAATTTTTGATGAATAGTGAAACTACTAAGTGGCTGTTAAAAAACTAAATTTTTCATAAAACTTAATTTTACCACTTATGTGAGTGGAATTTAAAAAATCCGAGATACACGGTTGATGTCAGTAAGTAAAATTTGGTTCAATGAGATGAAAATAATTTTTTGGTAAATAGTAACTTTTTACTTTTTTTTACCACGGTTAAAAATAAATAGGGTAATTAAGGGAAAAAATGATATTATTATTACCCTAACACATGTCCTAATTTTATTGGACAAGTTTAATTCGGCCAAAACAAACTTAGGAATAAAATATGACCATTTAGGCCAACTTGGATTAGATTAGGATATTTATTATTAATTTATTTAAAGAATGGTTAAAATAGTTAAAATAAACGTTTAATAACTAAATAATTTTTAATATGGGGTTATACATAAGATAAATTCGACTATAAATATTCATTAGAAAGATATAAATATTTCCTACATAATGGTATTTTATTTATAGTTTTTATACATTAAATAATTTAATTTATTTATGACACAAACCTGATGCAGTAATTATCTTATTAATGAAATATTGACATAATTGATGTTATAAACACCAAAATAAATGTAATATGACACTTTTAATGAATTAAACTAATTTTCTAGGTTAATACGACATGTTGGTATTGATTTAATTATCCTTTTTCGAACTTATCATTCTTTTATGATTTTCACAAAAATCAATTACTAAATAGTGTCAAAATTGACAAAAAATAGTTTTTAAAACAAATATTATATTATTAATTGTTATTTTATTCCTAAAAATCTAAGGTTCGGCCAAATGACTTATATAAGGTTATATATATAAATAATAAACAACATGGGGTTTTTTTGTCTTGTTATAGTATGTTTATTAACCTTATAGTATAAGAACACAAGAAGACATGGTAAAAGAACAATTATTTAAATTAATGTTAAATCTTAATGATAAGGTTAAAATAGGAACCTAAACTTGCCTAAATTATATTGGATGAGATGATTGCGACCCATCCCCACCTTAACCTCGTAATAAATCAATTTGGAGCTATTTAAAACAGAACTTTACTTTATAATAAAATAATATTTTTTGTTATTCCAAAGGTGCCCCTCTTCTCCCTTACAAAAGGGTACCACCTCCCTCTCTTCCTCACAACACATTGAGCCTTCAAAATCGGCCAACCCCTGCCATTTTCTCCTCTCCACTTCCCTATAGACATACTAGAGGTCTTTGGAATCTTAAAAGAACAATTTTAGTGCCCTAAAAGGAGGTCTCAAAGAAGCACTTCAAAGAAGAGGTAATATCCATTACCGATCCTTTCCAATTTCTTTCTTCTTCAACATCTTCTTGTTTAGTTGTTTCATTATGAAGTAATAACATCAGTATCACTCATATACTGATATGTTATTATATGTATGAAACAACCCTATTTAACCATCTATCCATCCTACGGAAAATGAAATCACCGCGCGTGCGTACGTACGAAATACCGTCTCCACGCCATGGTGTAATCTATTTTCCACCACCACCTTACTTGGATGGGTATAATGGTGTAAATAATGACTATATATGAATATTATAAAGTGATATTGACTCTAAAATAGTACATACACTCCAATAAAATTCCACGATCATAGGAACAATATCATCACTCGTGCGTACGTACGGAATGCCGTCTCCACGATGTGATGCGACTCGTTCTACATGATCTTCATTTCATAATGATTATATAAATGAATTGAATGAATGAATATGATATATATTAAACTAATACCATTTTGGAAATGAGTTATCTATAACCTAAAGATAAGAATATGAATTTATTCGACAAAACACGCATAAGAACAAAAAGTTATAAACACCTGAATAACAAGTAACAATGAAATATTACTACTAAGATGCTATGAATATAACCATATATGATATCATAAAAATATGAATGATTCTGTAATAAGTAAATAACATTATTTATGTCATTATACAGGATGTTTGGACACGTAAAATGAATATCGGACCTATGGTAAGAGAAATATCACAATCTCATTTTTATCCAAGATTGTTTATACTTTGGTATTTAGTGGGGTGTATTTTATCATCCACATCCATGTTTCCTCAATATATAATATTATTTCCATCCACCTACAATTTTTTAAATCCTATTTTACCCTTCGGTGAGTTATTTAGTAAAAGATATGAAAGGAATCGTTTGTCGTTTTTCATACGAGGTACTTTTTGACTTTTCCGACAAAAGTACGAAGACTGTTTTTTTAACTTATATGGCATGAATGGATTTTTAAAACACTATTTCCAAGAAGTATCCTTTGCAAGTTTTCAAGTTTATTTTTAATCATCTTCTTTTATTTTATAATTGTACGACATGTTAAGAAAGGAAAAGTGTTTTTGAAGCAGAAAGGATATTTTTCTCAAGAATGGAGTTCAATTGTTTTATCAAAATTATTTTCCATCTAAGATAATAAAGGGTTTTGTTTATATCCCTATTATTACATTGATTTTATTATGTTGTGATGGAATTATTTTTATGAATTCCTTTATCTTATATGAATTTGTTTATGTTGTCATGATGTTTAAGATTCCCATTTTGATTACACAAGTTATGCAATGATGTATGATTTATGATTTTGTGGCACACATAAGAATGGTATCATTATGAGATGGGTGGGACCTATATCTCCCTCCAATGCATTGGGTAAAGATTTTATATCTCATGATATAGACACGGCTGGAATGGTAGGTTATACAGGTTCAGTGAAGCAGGACTGAAATGAGGGTAACATGGTTCAGAAATGGACTTTTTCCACTAAGATAGTCTTGGCAATGAGTCTTGACTAATAAGAAATGATTCTCTATGATTATGTGTGTATGCCACAAGGTTTCAAGTTTTTAGTTATGATTATTGGGATTACATTTCACTTCTTTGATTTATCCCATGTTATGATATTATGATCTCTTTTGCAGGATATGATTTCCAAAAGTTATGTTCTTATGTATATGATATGATTGATATTTCTTTTGTTTACCCATACTGAGCATTTGATCTCACCCTTTTGTATATTTTATTTCCCAAGGTCAGGAAGAAGGTTATTAAGTAGATTATGACAAAAAGGGACTCTAGATATGATGAAATAAATGAGAGGCAAAGTAGATGCTTTATGAACTAGTTTTTTATGTTTCCCAGTTTCTAAAGACACTATACCTATACGGTCCTTTCATGCTTTTGTTATATGCTGTAATAAGTGTTCTTAAATTTTGTAGTAATAACAATGTATGTAATGTTTGGGTCGTTATAATGAATTTCCATGTAATAATGAAGAGTGTAATGGAATGAAATAAATTTCAACATAGGGATATATTTATTGAATGTTTTCTTAAATGTTGGAAATATGGGCCTTATCAGAGTCAATTCATTCTTCTAAAGTTTACCCATTGAAGAAGGATGGATAGATGTTGATATAAAACCATTTACATATTCAGGTTATTGGAATAAATAATTAAATTGATGATATAATTTTACAAATTGTTTTTTTATATTAATCACGATACATCAAGAAATTTTGTTAAATTTTATAAGGATGTATGAATTTATTAACTGAAGTGTAATTAATTATATCATGGTTTTATGATGTTAATCATATATTCAAAGTCTTAAATACCTATTTGAAAATTTTTCTGGTAGGAATAAAATTTGATTAAGGATATTTTTGGAAATTATTTATGGGAATATGATATATTGCATTATTATAGAAATCATTATTTGAGGAAGATTGAACTAACTATTTTTTACTTAAGTTTAATCATATTGTTATCATTTATAGTTTATATTATCTTTTATGTTTAGGTAATTAGGGGTTATTACACTCTGGGAATGTGATAGGAATTATAATAATATGGTTTTAGAATAAATAAAAACCACATGATTAGTGAAGACCCATCTCAACTGGTAAGGTTTTAAGGTGTAGATCCACAACTAAAGGGTGACAAGGGTGTTTCATATACAACTAGACACAAAGATTTACAAGTTATGTTAACATGTTTTTTATTAATCAATTTGATAGTTCAATATTCTGTTGATTTTTTGGAACATATTATTGGACCAAATCATTTTGATTTCGAGATAATGATATTTTAGGAGACATCTTATTGGAATGGGGTATATATAACCATTAGTAATAACATAAATGTCAATTTTGGAAGATTGATATCTATGTTTTTGGAATGTTTATAAAAAAGATAGAGATTAGGATGGACCCGACCTGAATACCCTCTCAAACTAGCACTTGAACTGAATTTCCACATTCCCAAATGGCATTACTAATCCCTATGGGCCGGAAACTATCCCTCAATCTTCAAAAAACAACTAGGGGAACAATTTCTTCCAAAATGATGATACAACATGGCATATATATATATATATATATTAAACAAATAGATATATTATAAGAGATAAATATATTTGAAAACTAAAAGACAGAAATGAAAAATGATAGAACTCAAAAGTGTCAATAAAACCCAATATAAAGTCCAATAATTATAAAAATTCTTAAATAGGAAAGCAACTACTATCTCGTATTACAAGATAAAATCCCACAATCTCACCACCAGCTACTCAAACACAGATGACTAATACTTCATCACCTCACTGTGGTGCCTTGCCTTTTCTTACATCAAAAGACATAAAAAGGTCTATGAACCACTAATGTGGTGTGCTAGGTGTGTACTAACAAGATATTTAGGATCCCACCAAAATTTTCCCTAACTATTCATTGTTCAATAATATAAACATTCTAATGTTTAAATAAAACACCGAATGATATACAGTTTGGAATTTTCTATATCAAAATCAATGAATTTTTTTTATTTCCACCTTTTCCACGTTTTTGAATTAAGTAGGTAAATAAGTTTCAAATCATTTCCTATATATATATATATATCATAGATGATATATTAAATAAATCCATATCATGTATTTCATATCGTATCAAATCCATCATAGTATAAGTAAATATTTTACAATCTAATAGCATAGGTCATGTCACTCCATGGATGACACTAGGTCATGATTTCTAGAATACTTTTACCCGCATCATAGAAAATTTTGAACATCATGTTCTTAGATATATACATCGAATCTTAGAAGTATATGTACAAAAAATAAATCAAACACACTCAATATTTCTAATCAAATCCCTAGATCAATAGGCCAAAGGAGAATGACAAAACCACATGAGTGAACCCCCGATAGTATCAACAATTCATGACTATTACTAAAGTCTCTACCTAATTACCCAAGGGCTTCCATGTTCTCTATTTTACAATCCATTAAATTTTACCATCAATTGAAAACAAGTTTATATTTTTATTTTTTCAAATCTTTTAAAATGAATTTAATGTACCTAAACCTTGGGAAAACAAGCTATTATTAAAAAGTAACCTCTACACCCACAAATAAAATTATTCAATTTGTCCATATAATTTATTATTTTAATTTATCAAAACTTGAGAAATATAGTTCATACCACACATGAAATTGATAAAAAAACATATGTCAAATATTAGTTCATCATGCCCGCAATAGGATCCACTAATAAAGAAAAAACCTAATAATTAAAATAGTGGCTACAGAATTATTCCACACATATAAAAATTGACTTAACCAACAAAATGGTTGTTAGATAATACAAACAAAAACTTAACCAAAAGAACACACACCAATCACACAACAAACAACATTGGATCGACTCTCAGACCAAGATCACGTGATGGATTTAGAAAGGAGTAAATTTAATTACTATCACAGATCAATTCATATAAAACTGTAGAGTAATAAGGATGCTTTGAATAAAAGAAATAATGAAACCAAAGGAATTATAACTGAGAAAGATTTAACCCAACCGCGAATAGAGATCTGTCGCTGAAGAGAATGATTCTAATAGAATGGAGGTCCCAAAAATCTCCCATAAAAGACATTAGGTTGAGAGAAAAAATGCCTATTGCCGAATGAAATAAAAAAAAATCATGAAACAATCTAAAATTACAATCCATAAGACATACATGATGTGTATCCCCAAAAAACATCATGTAATCCATGAATCTCAAGTACGCCGAAAACCCATAACCATTTTTATTAAAATATGACATTTACTATTAAACAATGAGAACCAAATGCACGACATTTAATCTTTTGACATTGCGTACCAAACTCATAGATTCATTCTGGAATATAATACATGGAATATAATATTATTACATAGATTTTATTTCTTCTATATACTGTGAAAAGTCCAGTTATAGCAGAAAATTTCATAACCACATTCCCCATTCCATGAAATCATAGAGAACCTGGAAACTATTCCATGGTTTTACCCAAACACCATTTATTTAGAAAAAATACATCCTTGAATATTTGGTCCATTTTCCCTATAAAATGATCTCCATCATCGGGTGTCTCAAAACAATACCAAATAATGAGATGGAAAACAACTAAAAGAGTGTAATGGGAGGTTACAAACTCCCCACCATTAGTCTTTTTTTCGTCAAGAATTTATGTTGAAGGATGATGTTTTGAATAGAGGTGAGGCTGCAACTCCATTATTAGTGACTCATACACCCAAGTTCCTATGAATTTGATCTATTCATTCATAACATTAGTCCAATGAATTAAACATCCCATACACGGGTTTTACTTATGAGTCAATGATCTCCACTAGTTACTCCGTAATAGAAACATGTAACACTAATTTAATCTATTCCCAACATAAGATGTCAGTGGTATCAGGATCATATTTTATAATATTCTATATGTGAAAAACAACATGAATTCATATTAACTAAATTTTAAATTCGTACTACTAAGTATCCCACTGAAGATACACTGTGACCTCCAATGGTGTAACTTTCCATGGTGCCCTCTTTCCTATTTTTCCATGATGATAGTGACACATCCTTGGTGAATATTTCAAGAAAACTCAGTCACATATAGAAAAATCTAAATGGAAGATGCATATGATTTGAATTAGATTTCTATCAACTAAGTTTTATAACAAGAAAATGATATGTATCATGAATCCTAATTATAGTCTCTAAAATAACACTCAGTGACATAAATGATGCCTCACCCACCTTTTCCCATAAAATTGGTTACTTGAATGGGAGACCAAAAAAATCTGCAAAATGATCCATTATAATCGATTATTGATTACATTTTTATATAATTATGAAAATTACATCAGAGGATGTGTTCATTTCCTCCCCTAATGAAATAAAACATTATATGAAAATTGGGTTGATATGAATTTTGGAGAAGGAATTGAACTAAACATTAATGAAGGTTTTCACAACTCATTTATGTTTCCCATCTAATTCCTTCACAAAATTATCTAAATTATATTATTCATTTAGAATAATAATAATAGATCAGGGTGTCTATATATAATAAAATACTCTTTACTGGGATATAATAAAGTTTCAATAAATTTAGCCACTAATCTACACTCACCATGGTGCTTAAAAACATTTACTATCATGAGAGTTCCATTTCAAATCTTTTTAGCCAAAGCATTTTTAAATTGATAATTTGTTCGGATTATTGGGTACTAACTAAGATATTATTCATATTCACCCTTACATGGCACACAAAAGATCATTTCCCATTGTTTTTAAGAAACAGAAAATGTATCCACATTCACCATTTTCCTCGTAGTGACTCTTTTCTATATAGAGATAAATTATAAATGTGCATAAAATCATTAACACAGCATAGTTATAATGGTTTAAATTTTTTCTCAAATTCATTCATCCCATCATTGACTCTAAATCACTTTCCAAACTAGAGATTTTTTAAATATACCAATTTTGTTTCAACTACTTTGTATGTAAATAGAGTTTGATCTAATAGATGTGGGTTTCATGTCATTAAAATTGTACTCATACAACACTGGCCATTATTAAATTTCACTGTGGGATTCACATTAATTAGATGTGCATCATTGTTTTTACATCCCCTCCTTAGTATTATATCACATTATTAAAAACCCTTGTTCTTATTTTCACTTTTATAAAACAAACGACTATTTATCAAAACACCTTGAATGCATTTAAATATATGTATAGTTATTGAAACCATTAGAAACCCATTTATCACCAATTTTACATCTTAAAAACACAAAAAAATATATATTAGTCCATCAAAGATAGTATTATAAAATTTTGAAAGTATTCAAGGAAGTATCAAGCATCAATAGTGTGTGATAAAAAAGTAACAGATGGATATACAAACCTCAATCTTTGTGGAATTCAATAAAAATTTGCGATAAGGAAGAACCAAGTCTAAGAGACAATCTATAACCCCTATAATCCAAGGAAAAAACCCACAATTCTACCCTAACTCTAATAGTTTCTAAAAAATGAATCCCAAATAAAGGAAATTAATAAATCCATATAAAAAATAGAGTAGAGGATAGAATATTCTAAATAACCATGATGAATTTACCTTATACCCTTCAAAATGAATCCATGGGAAATGAAGGGACAAATAATAAAATATTAGGAGATCCTATAGTGTGTATAGGTTGAGAAAGGGAGGATAAAACAAAAATATTGTTAAAAAATCTATGGGAAAATGAGGAATGTTCACACAATTAATGACATGGGAATCTCACACAATTTGGATTCATTGTTTATGAAAGCATGTGTTAATTGTGAGCCCAAAACTATCCAATATAACATGTCGTGTGGCTATCCTGTATGGTTTTCCAAACCTTGCATGAACTGTGTAGTTTCCACTTCCAAAAAATGAACATTTTCTAGGTGGTTTCCTAGGTAAAATTTCAAACATTCCCCTAATTGTGCGCCAATTATGTGTCACCTACTTTCAAGAACAATTTCTACATTTTTCACCATTTAATCACCCTAAAACATTCAAAACTCAAAAAATCAAATAGAGAACTCAAACTAGACCTCAACAAATAGATCCAAATCCTTGAAAAGAATAAAATAAAACAATTCCATGGTTTTTGTGTGAAAATGATAATGCCTCTATATCATTAATGAAAAAATTCTCACACCTAACTCCAAATCATTATTTGGGTAATTTTTCTCATGATCATTCAATTTTAATGATGTTTAGAATATAACCATGTTATTATGAATAATAACACATACCAATCCCTTTTTTGAAGCATTAATATAACATAAAAACCCTTCTCTACTATAGGGAAATGTTAGGAGAGGTGTGCTGAGAAACCTTCTCTTCACTGCCTTTATATTTTCCTTATATTCATTTTTCCAAAGGAACTTGTCACCCATCTTTGTTAAATTGTTTATAGGATTAGATAGTTAAGAAAATGTATCTTTAAACCATCCATAATATTCATCTAAACCAATATAATTATAGATATATGTCACTATGGATTCTCTAGAATGACATTCAATATATTTTATCTTTGATGGATCTACTGCTAAACCCTCTTTTGAGATTATATAACACAAATATGCCACCTTTTTTCTTAAAAAATCCCTAATTTTTATAGTTTTTATACTGTTTATACTTAATTATGGTCCTTAGAACAATTATCTAGAGGTATTCATGATCTTAAATTCTATTTAAATAAATAATAATATCATCAATAAAGAATCCCAAAAACTAATCGAGGTAATCTCTAAAGACTATATTATTAAAATCCATGGAGATATTAGGGGAATTAGTAAAATCAAAATGCATCACTATATAGTCATAGTTTTTATTACTTATACAAAATGTTTTCTTGGGTATATCCTCTTTCATTCCCCTTAATTTATGATATCTTGAATGATGTTTAATCTTGGAAAATTATTGAGCTTTAGAAAGATGATCGAACTAGCCCTCAAAATGTAGAAGTGGATACTTGGACTTTATCATGATATTTTTCAACTCCAGATAATCAACAAATGGTTTCATTGATCCATCTTTCCTTTTCATCAAAATAACTTTTGCAGCCCTAGGTTACAAACATGTAAAACTAAATCCCTTGTGTTGTTTTCATAGAGTTTATTCTTCAATTCTTGTACCTCAACTGGTTCCATTCTATAAGAAGTCATTAAAATTGGTGTGGAACAATGTATGAGCTATATCGTGAACTCAATATCACGTTTTGGTTGATATCGAGGAAAATTTTATAGAAATACATACACATATTTCCAAAAAATTCGAATATCACCAATGTTGATTTTCTCCACAACCATTTGAGATACCCAAACCATCTGAATATTAATTAAGAACCATACACTGAATGTAATCTATATTGGAAGTTTATTCTTATCATCACATTGATAGAAGATCATATGATTGTTTGAAATATAAAACAAAACATCCATAATTAAAAAAGCGATTTGTTATTTATGAATAGAAATCAAATCCATGTCTATTATGACAAAAAATTTAACTTGACGAAGAATAAAAAAAAATTTAGAAAGAACATTCCCATGAATTTCAAACACAGAGGAATCATAGACATAAGAAGAAATCATTGTACAATTATATGTTTTCAATGTTACATACACATCTAACTTTTTGGTGTAAATTTAATACCATATAAAATTATTTAGATATGAAATTGTGGGTAGATCCATAATCAAATAAGACAATATCATTTCTAGAGTATATGTTAAGTGTACCTTTCACCATATCGTTATCGCACCCCTCTTCAAAAATAATGATTTCATGAGATTTACCCTTGTCACTCAGGTTAAGATGTCCCAAACATCGATCAAAATAAATAACATTAGGGTTTTGGAACTATTTATCATAATTCCAATTCTCCTTACACTTGAAGTATAAAAGCGGTGGATGTTCATTCTATGTAACATTCCCTCCATTCGTATTGTTAGATAACTTATTCTCCTCCCATTGGCAATAAACCTTATGACGAACTTCACTTTCCAACATTATACATTTACTAGACGCCTTAATAAAACTTCATCCATGCTTTCTTCCACACTTATAGAATAATGGAAATTTTATTTTCTTCTCTTCAAGATTTTTAGATTTTCCATTGAACCCCATATCCATTTTCTTATCCAAACCATAACACTAATACGTAACTTGAAACACTATTTCAACCATGATTTCAAAATGAATAATATCATCAGACATATTAATGTATCTTATAGACAATTCCCTCATGATACATGGATTTAAGACACTAAATAATCTATAATATTTACTTTAAACATTGATTATAATACCATAATTGTACATTTCATGTCTTGAAAAATCAACCTCATAGGTACTAAAAGATTCATAATCCATTTTATTTAACATTAGTAACTCTTTATAAATATTTTATTGTTGAATATGAGGAATGTAATTATTGAAAAATAAGTTTTTGAACATTTCCAAATCCATTGATTCAATTTCATCTTACTACATCTTGTTCTTGATTAGAGTCCACCACTGCCCTGATTCACCTTCAAAAATATAACCATAAAAAATAACTATCTCATGTTCTGAATACCATAGAATGCAGAATATATTTTTAGTAGTGAGGATCCATTTTTTAGTCACTTGTAAATCCTAAGATCCACTGAAATAATGTGGATGTTATGTCATGAAGGTTCCAATTCAATGTTGTTTCTTTTTTTCTCATTTGGAAGTTCATCATGATTCATTAATTGAGAATGTTTGGTGAGCTTAAAAATGAAATTTTTTTACTCCGTCTCCCATATCATTCATATGATCAGGTGAAAATTTAATGAATTTTTCATTACACTCATCATTAACATGGTTCTTTTAGGTTCAAACCATTGTCTAAATTAAAAAATCATAGAGTAGGAAACAATAATCATAGAATTGAACCACATAATTATAAAAAACCTATTATAGGATCACTAAATTATAACAAATTATTTAATATATGACACATTATGTTTATCCTTGGTTTGAAAAGCCATCTTATATTTTAATTCATCATAATTTCCTTTAAATAGTTTGTGAATTCACTATTCATATACCCCAGGACTGTCAAACTGTGTGTGAAGCAAGGCCTTTGGTCATTTACTTTTTCTCGACCACGTCAAGCTCAATATAGTGTTTTTATGGATGCTACCCCTATGTAAATCAACATCAAATCCGCATAGACTTCTAGTATCTATAATGGGATATATTTGTATGAATAACTTACATTATCCATTATAAACTATTTTACATTTTTCTATAATTTTTCATATACTTAGACATATACTTAGAAATTTCCTAAGGGTTCTCACTTATGTTTTCTAATCCTAGTTTACAAATGATGACTAAACATTTTCTTGGATACAAACCATAGTGACCCTCACTTTTCATATAATATAATTTGATCATTTTTTAGGAATACATAACACATTTTATAATAGATGTAAACAGACCATATTAGTTTAGTGCCTCTGAAAACATTGAAATATATACACTCGTGAATAATTTAGATACATTATCCCTCACTAGGTTGATCATTAATAGTAACTTTCTTAGACATATCATAACTAATTCTTACCTTCATAACCTAGGGATAGGAAACAAAAAATTGGGGTGACCTCAAATGATCAATAATGGTAAAAAGGGATATATGTAAGAATAATATTCAGAATAAGGGTAAGTGAACATGATTATAACATTATAATATCACATCCTACCTATCAAAGATCATAAAAATGAAACATTTAATAATGTTTGGTAGTTTGTAAGACAAGATTCATAATGGAATCAAGAGAATTAGAAATCAAATCTTAGCATATGAATAATACATTGAATTGTGGAGTCACATAAGTAAATAAAATGATTTTGGTAGTAGTCGAGTCTTATTTCTGAGGCCATATTAGTTTTATGGGATCACTATAAATTCCATTTTAGTTTTCATGGTTCACTCTCCTGACCATCTTTATAGTTAAGGTTCACTCCAAAGACCCTTATAATGGGAAACTCTTTTTCTGATCAAACTTCACTCTCCATTCCTCCAATGTATATCTCATGATATATAAAACATTACCCAATTAATTATAGGTAGATATATATCCTACCAATATAATAGTAAAATTAGGCATATGTGTGCCACTAGATCTTAAGTATTCATTATATCATAACCCATAAAATTAAATTTTTCTCATAAACATATATTCCTATCATAACACATATAAAAGATACATGTTTTATAATTATTTCATCAAAGATAAACCCATGCGAATAAGCATTTTTTATAAGAATATAACCAATGAGTGGGAAATGGATTTAATAAATATCATCTCATTATAACATAAACCATTGAGAGAAAATTATGATTAGAAAAATTGTATCCCTTCTCCTTAAAGGAATGAGTAACACCAATGGATGTCATTATTGATGTTAAATAATACTGAAATATACTATAAAATAATTTCTTGTGGAAAATATCAAATTTTCTTTAAAATCACTTTTTGAAACAGAAAATGTTTTTTGAAACATTTTTTTTGAAAATAGCTTAAAACATATAATGAGATATTTTAAAACCATAAAACATTTTTAAAATCCATTTTACATGAAAATTAGATTAAAATATAATTTAAATAAAAATTGGAAGACAATTTTGATTTTTTTCAGAAATATGGATTTTTCGAATAGAATATATTTCTGACCGATGAGAGAAATGTGGTAATATTTTCATAAAAACATTCATTACTATCTTAAGTACCAAATAGTGTAAAATGGTACTAATACTTGAAGAGAACATTAATAAGAATAGGATAAAACATTCATCATATTTCTTAAAATATGGATCATATATTACATTTAATAAAGAACGATCCTAAACAATCTAGGTAAATGAGGAGATTGTTGCAATAAACTCTTATCACTATGAAACAATAAAGAATAATATACATATAAGAAATTAATATTACATGAATACTAAAATATCATTTAAATTATTATATTCTTGATATAACATGTAAAATTTTCAGTGTATACACCTCCTATAATAATAGAGGTTTATAACATGGTATGTGTCTCAAAGAAGGAAAATTTATACAAAATTACATTAACAATTTTGTAAAATTTAAAACATAAAACATATAAAAGATATAACATAAAATGGATATGTAAATACCCATAACTATAATTATAATAATCAAAGAAATTATTTGTGGGATTTATATACACTTCTAAAAAGAAACGAGTGGGGAATAAAGTATAAATCTCCCAAAAATAAAAGTGAGACAAGAAAACCCTTACATTATGTATTGAATCTCATCATACTCATTGAATAATCTTGTATATTAAATATAATTTTATTATAAATATAAAAAAACAACAGTATTGTATATAATACAATATATTATTTTATAATGACTTTCTATTATTCTTTTATTAAAAATTATATGTTAATATTACGTTTCAGGTAATATATGCGTTCTTTTTTATATATGTTTTGACTTTTTATTTTTGGGTAATCATACATATATAATGATTTAATTTTTCAAATTTTGTAAAAAATTATATAAATATCATATAATTTCATTATATAAATGTTTATATTAATCTATAAATTTTATAAAATTAAAATGAAATAAATTGTTCATGGAGATGGTAGGTCGTACATACAAATGAATTTTTTTCCATTTTATTATACTTTTGATATATGGAAATTAAATTATATATATGTATATATATACTAAAAATATAGTATATTTAATATGTAATATTTATCATATTAATTTACTAAACCCATCCTTAATAAATTACATTTAATGTGTGAACGAATCACGTCGCTTGGAGGAGGCGATAGTCGACACACCCACAAACGAAGCTATCATATTTACACAAATGGAAAACATGAAGGTATTTGTTTTATATTAACTAAATAATAATAATTCCATCATTTATATAATATATATCATCTAAAAATATAATTTCCATCATAATTACAAACCATGTAGGTTGGTAATGTAAAAACGAATGACATCATTTCGCAAGGAGGTAGTCCATCATACACATGAATGGTAAGTTCAATACCCATTTGATAGAAGTGTGTGTATGTGTAGATAAAACCATTCAAATAAAAAATATCATAATATTTAGTGTAATTAATTAATTTTTTAATAATTTAATAAGAAAACTATAGGGTGTGTAGAATGAAAACATACCAAAACATCTTGTGGAAGTATGTTTCCTCTTCTTTGAGTAACACCTCTTTGTTTCCACCAATGGTATTCCATGGTTAGCTATCATCTAAAATATTTATTTCTATGATAAAACGTGTAAATTTGTCAAGATATATTTCATATTTTTTTAGGACTAATGGTTTATATTTTTGAATATGTGAGAATGGTTAGTTTCCTTTTATAGTGGAGGAGGTGTGACATTCTTATAAATATTAAAAGGAAAAAGAAATTGAGGTTTATACCATACATAATGTTCCCCCAATATTTTTCATTTTTTATAAATGAGTTTAATTGGATAAAATTGTCAATAAAATGGATATTGTACATGTTTCTAATTTATTTTTCATTTTTTGATTAAATTTTAACAATCAAGTAGAAAAATTTCTACCTTAATCACATTAATTAATTTTTATTACAAACACTAATATTTTTAATCAAAAACTATTTTGACCATACTATAAATTATAAATTATTCTAACTAAAAATTTGGAATCCCTTTTTCTAAAATATAATCACATAATTTTCAAAATTTAAAATAAAATTAATCTCTCATATGTGCAAGGACGTCATGTATTTTAAGGGAAAGTGTTTAAATGATTGAAATGATTTTATATCCAATGTAAATGTTAAAATGATTCCAATTATGTAAATTGGATTAAATTATGTAAAATTAATATAAATACACATTTAATTAAAAATAAAATATTATTTAGCAATATAAAAATATTACATGAGAATGTTTTTTGGAATTCAAATTCAGTATTTTTCCCTGTTAATCAGAAATTTTTTTTTAAAACCACAAAAAGTAAGCCTAAGATAATTTTAAATTTTAAATTCAATAAGGATTTTTTTTTATTCAATTAAATTTATTAAAAATTTGGAAATTTATTTTATTATTATTTATAGAATGTCATAGAAAAGAAGTTCATTTGAGAAAATAGGTTATTCAAATATAGAAATACCTTACTAAAAATAATATGTTTCATTATAATCAATATTATTTATTTATATAAATCCATTATATATAATATTTTAATGTTTGATATTACTATTAATATTACTATGTTTAATGGCTATTTTATAACTATCTTATTTAAAAAATTATAAAAATAACATTTGGTTTCATAGAAAATCTTTATTGTGAGTAACAAAAGCCAAGTCGGTTTATTTTATAGTACAAGATTAACTTGATGTAGAATATAATGAATTATTATATCGGGGTAGGGTGAAAAAAAAAATACATCAAAGAAAAATAATTTATTTGAACAAATATGTTCATATAAACTTGGGGTGTTACCGTCCAGTTACTTCGTATACCCCTAATTATTATATTTTAATGTGATTCCTCTATGAAATCTTGATTCCAAAATGGGGTCAAAATTTTTTGGTTACTCCACTAAAACTATTCATATATTATCACCCATAGATAATCATTAAGTCTAATATGTTTACTTTTTTACTCGAGTATATTCTATGATATTTCATTTAAGATTTTGTTTCATTGAATGACCACATCAAATTAATAATTTTTATATAAAATAAGTGTGATACCGATTACATAACTATGGTTCCAGATGATGCCTTATATATTCAGTCATGAAAATAAAATATATACTTACAAGGGGTGGGAATGAAAATGAATTTTTCACCAATTATAATTTATGGTAATGATTAAGAAGTGGCCTATTACCAATGAGAGATGGTAAGGATTATATTACTACTAAATGAGAATATTATTGAATTTATATATGGTTGATCAATTGTTCTTATATGTATTAGATTTTTTATGCCTTTATTTATTGGGGAAACAACAAATTCTTGAAAATGGTTTATCAGTATATTCAGAATCAAGGAATGAGTTAGTACTATCAGATATCAATTTTATTTTCCTCAAAGACATCATGATATGGATTTTGTGTTTCCTATGTAAAAACATTATTGATAATATCAAGACACATATATATGAATAAATTTTTGGATATAGAATTAGAGACTAAATAATCATTCTTTGAATGATATCCCAATAATATAATATTTTTAATATTTCGTATTCATAGAAATGATCAATATATAAATTTATAACCTCTAATATTAGTACCTGTGAATGATAGAGCATTTATATCCTCAAAAGAGGTACATGGAACACATTGTAAACTTGAAATAGGTTTGGTGGAGGCGCCATGTGACAGGATATAGTCTTTCCTTGATCAAAACTATCAAAGGGGACAATATACCTAGGGAATTTCATTCCTTTAAATTATAAAAACACAATTTTCATACATGGATATATTCATGGGAACATCATCTCAATAACATATAATTCTATATCTCAAGAAAACTTTTCAATGTAATTCATTTGTCAACTCTGATCTTCCATAATATGATATTTAATGTATCTGAAATGATTTTTAGTTTCCTTAACCATCTGAGGTACCAATTATAGTGAACCAAGTCTTTTACACATATTTTATTGATGATTTTTAATAATAAATATCTAGTATGTATAACCCAAATATCATGTGGCCTAGTGTCATTCAAAGACTAGGTTTATAATATATATTAATGAAACTAGAACATGAAATCTTAATTTTATTATCTATATTGATATTGTAAATATTTTATAAATCATAAAACAAAATAGTATAACCTAGGAAATATATAAAAGAATGGGGTGAGCTAGAAATCCCATTAAGAGGATAAAACTGTTAAGGAAACATAACATGCGAGTCAAAGGTGTAACATGATATCATAAAAGATATGACTCATAATTAATCACATAGAATCCTAATATAAATAAAATTTTATCCTAATATCATAGAAAAATAATAAATTTGGAAAAAATATATAATATTAAATATGCATTAATCAAGTATATCACCCAAGATAATATCACATGGTGGCCAATGTCTCATAATAGATTAGGATTACTCTATAATCATATTCAAAATGTGTCACGATAAAAAAGCTTTTCTCAATTCATTAGGGTGGTATCTTGGAATAATCATCAAGAAAATTAAATTTGTTTGTGGTACAAAAAAATGGAATCATATATAATTCATAATCATAGAAATTTCCCATAGAAAGATAATGGGTTGTGTAATATTTCTTCATATCACAGTCAAAGATACATTATTAAAGAATATATTTGAGAAATGATAAAAAGGCATTAACTGCCCCATAAAATGAAGTGAGCATATGCTATGTATATATATAAGATGCATGTATATAGAATTAAAATACATTACATAACATTAATCGGAGAGAGAAATTGATTTAGATTTAGAATGGTCAAATCCAGAGAAAGGTGGTTTATAGAGATCCAATTGACTCCAAGTGGACATGTACATTATTTATAATAGGACCCAGCCTTAACCCTTGAATAATATTAAATTAAAATAATAATTCAAATTGAGGATCTATTCATGTTTATAGTTTTAGAGAATTAGAATATAACTATTACAACTCAAAAAGATTATAAAGTAGACACTTCTACATAGTTTTGATTTTTTTTACAAAACATGAACTCTTGAAAAAATGAGTCATGTCTATTTCCATGTATAAGACAAAATGACTTTTATATGATCCCATCCTTGACCCTATTTAACATTATGTCCTGTGAAAAACATTTTAAAAACATGGGATGAGCATATAAATCTCAATAAAGGAAACAGAATGAATGAAAACTGTTAGTTTTTCAAAACAACAAGTAAACCATGAATACTTTAACATAAGTAATACTTTTAACCATTATAAAGTAGTAAATACTATTCACTAAATAAAATATCATTACACACCCTTTTTTAACTGAAATATTACGATAAAACCCATATAAATAACACATAACATATAAAGGTAACTTGGGACATAAACATACTTAAATAGAATAACCATACGGTCGACTTCCACAAAAATCCCTAAATGGAATAACCATACGGCTGACATCCATTCCCAATGCATTGGAGGTTATAATATAACCACCCGTCCTGGTATTCACGGAACCACCCTTCATTTGGTTTCTCACGTAACCACCGTTCAAATGTCCAACTACCAATATAAAATCATAACACATACAACAAATATATAGGAAAGAAAACATTTCCACATTTCAATCACAAATTACCACTTATATATATTGACATAACAAATCCATTATCAAAACCATTTTCAATACCCAAAATACATAAAAGAGTATATGGTATTTATTTTCTTTTAAAAACATTACAGCTTGTTGAGGATGCCAATGATGAAATAAGACTCGTAGCGGCAGAAAAGGTCATTTTCACTGCTTACATTAAAAGAAACAATAATTTTTGTCATTTATTAAAATTATTTATTGGAAAATATTCAATTTGAAAAGTCAAGGTTGTTATATAGCATATAAAATAAATTTGTCTATTAAAACAAAATATGCCTAAATGAAAGAAGATTGACACGAAGTCCCTTACCTCGTGTCCAACTTGACCCATTCATTCTGTAATATCCCGAATTACAAAATTAAGTTAATTAATACTCGAAAAAGAACCATTTTCAAGTTTTTTATTCCTTTTATATCACTTATTACCATGTTATAAACATTATGTAATCATTTAAGTTAATAACTTTCATTTTGTCGATATTTGGTAATTGAGTCAAAAATGAACACCTTATACTTACAAGATGTCCATGTGGTCAATAGTCCATTCTATACAGAATGGTATTCATTATTTTGATAACATATTTATCCTATATATCTAGTATATACATGTATTGACAATAGTACATAACATTTGGAGGTAAGAAATGAAATGCACCGTTTATGGAAATGGTAAGCCATATGTACGCATGAACGCTACATTTATTTATATTTAATATTTTAATGGAATTAAAACATAATTATACATAGTTATAGTATAATTATAGTATAATATCATATATAATATCATTAAATCTTTCCTTTATACACTGCACATAAGGCATTAACGAGCCACATCACTTTAAGGGGGCGGTAGTCTGCACTTCCTCAAATGAGATTATAGTATTTACCCACTATGGAAACCATAAAGGCTTGATATACTTGGGGAGTACAGAAGAATAAAGAAATAATAACATAAAATATATAATATATAAATACATTTCCATCATAATGGCCACCATGAGAGGCAGTTGGAGATATTTGAACAATCATCGTTTTGTGAGGAGCTAGTTTTCCATCCACAAAAACGTTATTTTATTCACCCATTAGATGGAGGTGTGTGTAAGTATAGTTTTAATAATTATCATAACAAAATCATAGTATATTGAGGATATTGTTGTTGTTATAAAATAATGGAATAAAAAATAATTTAGGTGGTGGAGAAGTAAAATATAAGAAAACTATTTAAGAGAAACTGTTACCTTTAATTTGGGTAACTCCCCTTGGTTGGAACCAAAGGACTTCTTGAAGTTATTTCTCCCTAATGTAAGGCTTTTAGGGGGGGATAGGGATGTAGGTAGATTATTTGGGTACTGTTTGGATGATCCAAAAGGATTGAGAGGTGTGAGGAATTGGTTAGAAGTGGTCGTATTTTATAAGGGAGATGAGGGGCTCCTTAGGAAATTGTGAAAACATTATATTATTATATAATTATATTCGGTTTATAATGGCCCAAAAAACATTATAGTCGAAGATAAGATGTGTCATGGTTGAAATATAATCAACCAATAAGAATTGGACAGGTTTTGGATATAATTTCAATCATTGTAATCATATTTATTTAAATTATTTATTAATGAGGTAAACACTGCATCATTGTTGTGTCATAAATAATTTAATACATTTTATGTCTAAAAATTATAAAAAAACTACCATGATGTAGGAATTTTTTTTAGATATATAAAGAATATTTATAGTTGAAAATATGACTTATATAACACCATATAAAAATTTATTACTAGAAGATTGTTGTTAATGTCAATTTTGACTTTACATTAAATTAATTAATCTAAAGTGTCATTATCATTCCTAAGGGACTCCTTGGTGTCCCAAAATCGATCCAAGTATGTCCATGGTGGGACATTACTCATCCAATAAGTTTTGGACAAGTGATAAGGTAATTTTAAATTATTACAGTTTTCATTTAACCTTGAATTACCCTATTTACCTTTAATCGCGGTAAATAAAAGTAAAAAGTTACTATTCACCAAAAATTATATTCATATTCATGAACCACATTTTACTTCTTAATAACCACCTTGTATGTCAGATTTTTGAAATTCAATTCATAGAAGTTGTAAATTTTCATTTAAATGAAAAAGACAATTTTTTTAACTAGCACTAAGTGGTTTCACTATTCATCAACAATAGAAGTTTTTCAGAAAAATACCAAAAATTTAGCATAAGATATTTTTGATATTCAAAAATAAAAAATTATGTATTTTTTTACAAATTCAAAAACAATAAGTGGCATTAAATAATTTTATAATTAATTCCCATCATCAAAACTAATAGTGTGTTTTTACGAAACAATAACTGTCAAAAGATAGATACTTGTTTATGTCCAATATCAAAGTGAAATTAATTACAATGACCATAGTTAGATTAAATGGTAAAAATATATTTTTATTTCACTTTAAAACCTATAAAAAATATAATCTAACCATATAAATAATTTTTATTAAAACCTAGTATTGAATTAAAATACAATATTTTCACTATTCATTAAAAAATGAACATTATCAGATAAAATTCCAAAACATTACACCAAATAAATTTTGATGTCCCCATTATAAAAAAGGATTTTATTTGTTCAATTAGAATGTATTAAGCTGACCAATTCTAGATTTAAAATTGTTTCTCCATTAAAAGGTGGTAAATCGACATTTTAATGTAAATTATTCTTAAAATTAGATACATTCACATTTTAAGCCCTTAAATTTTATTGGATAAATGTAAATACATTTAACAAACTTGTATAAACATATTGTACATAGTTTTGTTCATTCGCACCTATACAATGGCTAGGAGCTAACAACCATTTAAAATAATATTATATTATTAGTGTGCAATGTATGATTTAAAATAAAATCGTTGTTTCTTATCAGATACGCTATCGAACATAGCAACCCTTTTAATATAACATTAATATTTAATTCTAAAATATTAATAAATATTAAAATCTTTTATTCTTCATTTACCTAGGATTTTATATCCTTCCCCCCTTTTGGAAATTGCATCCTCTCAATTTTTATTCACTTATCAAAATAAGTGGGGGTATTTATCCCTCATATCATTTTCAGATTCCCAAGTTACCTATTCAACCATATAGTTTTTCCACAAAACATTTAACTAGTGAATTACCTAATTCCACAACACATGCTCTCTACGGTCAACAATCTGAACTGGTTGATCTTCATAAGAGAAATTCTCTTCCAATTGAACTACGTCTGGGATTAAAAAATGAGATGGATCGGGTATATACATTATCAACATCGAAACATAATAAACCTTGTGTACCACAGATAAAAATAGAGGTAAAGCCACTCTATACGTAACTGATCCAAATATCTCTAGATTTTCATAAGGTCTAATGAACCACAGACTCAACTTTCCCTTATTACCAAAACACATATCACTTTTCAAGGGAGAATCATTGAGAAATACATGATCACCTATCTCAAAAGAATGATACTTCCTCCGGTTATCTGCATAACTTTTCTGTCTGCTCTGAGCTGTTCTCATGTGCTTCTGAATAAATTGATCTTTTTCTACCATCTCTTCTACCAATTCTAGTCCAATAATATTCCTTTCGCCTACTTCATCCCAAAAAGATGCAGTTCGACAACGCTTTCAATATAATTCCTCAAATGGAGCGATCTGTATACTAGAATGAAAGTTGTTATTGCAAGAAAATTAAACCAAAGAAAGTTTTTGGTCCCAACTTCCCTGATAATCCATCGAACAAGTACGTTGCATAACTTCCAATTTCTGAATTTTTCATTCTTGTTGCCCATCTGATTGAGTATGAAAAGATATACTAAAATTTAATTGAATACCCAATGAATTTTTGAAGGACATTCCAAAAGTTAGAAGTAAACCTGAGATCACGATCAGATAACATGGAGAGGGGAACTCCATGCAACCTAACTATCTCTCTAACATACAATTGAATAAGTTGATCTAGATACAATATATCCCGAATAGGAAGAAAATGACTAGATTTGGTCAATTGATCAACAATAACCCAGATTTCATTATTACCTCAAGATTTCTTCAGTAATCCCATAGCAAATTCCATTGATATTTTTCCCATTTCCACTCTAGCACCAGTAGAGGCTGAAGCATTCCTTTTTGTAAATGTCACTCTACTTCATACTACTGACAAGTCAAACAATTCACAATAGAATCATCAATATCTCTTTCCATTCCATCCCACCAGTAATACTC
Source organism: Viscum album (assembly GCA_963277665.1). NCBI lineage: Eukaryota > Viridiplantae > Streptophyta > Magnoliopsida > Santalales > Viscaceae > Viscum > Viscum album. The sequence continues at coordinate 1,902,016,053 of OY728152.1, read as the reverse complement.
TTGGGGATCTCTGTATATCTTAGTACTACCATGATGAACTGAAAATGGGGAACTATTAGATTCACATTACAACTCATTCCTCAACTCTGAATAACAAGTCACACATAATCTCTTTCCAAATCTCAAAACAAAATCATTATCAACGTTAAAATTAGGAAACCTGCCCATTTGGACCAACACAACCTTTTTCTACAACTCATTGTCTTTCTTCTATGCTTTTTTAATTCTGTCTGATAGATATGATTTTAGTGACAACTAAAACAAAAAAGAATAATTTCCTACACCATCAACTTCTCTGCCAAAGTTCATCAAATCAAAAACCAATGGATCTCGTTCCAATCGTAACATGGTTAATGAAGTATTAATGTTTTGACTCAAAGGATCATCCACTTTATTTGTTTTTCCAGAATGGTAATGGACCGTGAAATCATAATCCTTGATTAATTCCAACCAACTCCTCTACCTCATGTTCAATTCTTTTTGAGTGAATATATACTTCAAACTTTTGTGATCAGTATATATTTCACACATCACTCCATTCAATTGATGCATCTAATTTTTTAAGCAAAAACAACAAAAGCTAATTCCAAATCATGTGTAGGGTAATTTTACTCATGGTGTTTCAACTGACTTAAAACATTAGCAATTACCTGATCATTCTACATTAAGACATAACCAAGTCCATTCAATGAAGAATCACTATAGATAACAAACTCACTATTTATAGATGGAGGTGCCAAAAATAGAGCATTCACCAATCTATTTTTCAATTCCTGAAAACAATAATCACATTCTTTTGTCTAGATGAACATAACACCTTTTCGAGTTAACTAAGTCATTGGACTAGATAACCATGAAAAATTTTCAATCGACCTCCTATAATAACCTGAAAAACCATGAAAACTACAATTCTCTGTTATATTTGTGGGTCTTGGCCATTCTTTATCAGTTTTTGTTTTAGATGGATCAACAATTATGCCATTTTTTGAAACAATGTTACCAAGGAATGAATCTTGTTGTAACCAAAACTCACACATGGTGAATTTCCCATATAGTTTTTTTCTCTTATGGTTTGCAAGACAACCCTTAAATGACTTTCATGTTCCTCTTTACTAATGGAATAAAGTATAATATCAACAACAAATAGAACCACCATTTAGCACCTGAGTCAACATAGCCATCACTGTAGTAAACTGTTCAATTCTTATTATGTCCTTCTTAGGTTGCTGATTTGGAAGATTATTCTCCTCTATATTCCATCCCAACATAGCTGCTCGGTTTCCTCTATGGAAAACCATTCTTAATACAGAAATATCATTGTTGAAGCAACATGGTAATCTATAAATGCTATATGATTTCAATATTACAATAAATTATTTTATGGATATTAATTTAACAATTATCTAACTCCTAAAGTATTCTAAACCAACCTTTGATACCAATTATAAAGACCTAACCTTAAACCTTTCTTAATATTGAATTAAATGAAGAATTCACACTGAGTATCTTATCTGGTTTAGTGTTTTAGGGAATTAGGACATAACTATTACATCTCAAAAGATTTAAAAAGTAGACAGTTCTACATAGTTTCCAATTTTTTTACAAAACATAAACTCTTGAAAAAAAGGGTTATGTCTATTTCCATGTTTAAGATAGCATGACTTTTCCTTGATCCCATCATTGACCCTATTCCATATTATGTCCTATGAACAGCATTTCAAAAACATGGGATGAGAATAAAAACCTCAGTAAGTGATAGAAAAACAATGAAAACTGTTATTTGTTCAAAACAACAAATAAAACATAAATACATTAACATAAGTAATAATTTTTTTAACGACCCGTAAAATTGAAGGAAATTTTTTTCTTATTTTTCATTGGGATTTTACAAGATCGCGGTTTCTATCAGCACTTGATTCTGAGGCCTGGAGTGCCCGTAAATTCTATCCGAGGTTTAGCTCGGGTATGTTCAATGAATGAACAAGTGGGAATTATTAACTTTTGAACTGTTGCTCGAAATCGAATTCTGAGGGCACCGATGGAATCGTAGTGCCGATATTTGCTTAAGAGCATATTTTCCGGAGTTGCGTTTTCACGATGGAAATTGATAAAAATTGTGATGTTAAAATAAAAATTGAACAACAAATTTTTATTTTATCTAAGTGGATTTAAGCTTTGGATGGAAGTTGGGTAACTACCCAACATCCCATGCGAGGTTATGAGGGTGGTGGGGACAACACGAACCCCCCCCCCCCTTCATATTCCCTAACTCCTCTAACTCAACAGTAATTTTGATACCTTAAGTTAATTAATTTGGTGAGTTAATTCTAATTCAACTTTTGAAATTAAATGCTTATGCTGTGTAAATAAAATATGTAATGGTCTTATTTTATTTTGGTTCGGGACTTGTTGTTTGAGAGGTTTGGGAGAAAAGCTAAGGGAGGCTTGAAGATCATCATCTTCTATGATGAAGAACATGAAGAACGAATCGATCTCCATAGAGGAACGCCGAGCCCTCGGAGACCAACTACGCGACGCTGTATACCGCGATTCCGTCCCCGCGACGTGACTTCATCCTTCCGCGATGTTTTCTTCCACGACGATTCCTCTTTCGCGACGCCTCCTTCTACATCAGTTATTCTCGTTCGACGAACCTCCGTTCAAGCTACGCTCGAGGTAGGGTTTTATGTGATTTTATTTTTGTGATTTACAGCCATTAATTATGCACGTATAATTGGACCACATACTATTGATTTATAGGAGGAGGCCGGACCGCACATTCACGGCCGGCCCCCTCCCTTTTTAGTTTCTTGTTGTTGTGGTATGAAGGGAAGGGACACGGTGCTGTCGCACCGCATGGGAACGAATGACAAGGATGCGCGATGTCGTCGCGCCGGGTTTTTAAAACATTGAACCAAGTTGCGGTGCTGTCGCGCCATGCCGGAGAACCGCAAAAGCACTATGGCCAGAGTGAGGCCGCGGCGGAGGGGTGCGGACCCGTCGTGCCGCACCAGACTAATGAAGGCCGCGACCTGTACTGGGCCGTGGGGGAACGTGGGAACCGGTGGCCGGAAATGTGATGCCGGTGTCGGAGTAGGATCGGTGGCCAGAAATGGGCTGCCAGCATTGGAGCAGGGATGGGATCGACCGTCACCAGTCCTGTGGTGGCAGTAACCGACCAGCCGAAGAAGGGAAAAGCTGGGGGTTCAAACCCTCAGATGGCCAGATGAGAGGCCCCCATTATGGGGGTCGCGATTACAAAACGTGGGGGCAGCCCCCCCCCCCCGCTATCCGAATATCTTGACCATTCGACTGAGTCGCCTGGCACCGCTGGCCAATGCGTCGGGCCGCGCCGCACCACTCCCAGCCGGGCCGACCCCGGGGGTCTCGGGCCGGGTCGGTCCGGGCCCGAAACCTCCATTTCCGGACCTCTCACGATCTTCTGCCCATAACATGAGATACGGGCCTCCGATCGATGAACCATCAGTTGCGATGCGATCCTATAATCGAGACAGTCGTTTCGGTATATCACACTTAGGGTTTCAGTGAACTTTGGGTTCGGCCGGGTTGGTTCGTGCACGAAATCAACCGGGCCCTCGGAGCAGAAATGCTCATAACTTGAGCTCCGGACGTCTGATTGATGTGCCGTCAACTTTGGGGGATTCGTCTTTGTGAGAAGGATCTTTGGGCTTACTCCACCCAATGTTTAGTCATAGGTGGAGTATGGTCGGGTTGGTTTTGACTAAAAAACCAACTGGGCCCCCAGGACGAAAAATCCAATAACTCTCAGACCTGACGTCTGATTGACGCGCCGTCTATTGCGTTGAGTTCCAGTTACAAATACGTATCTTTAGGATACATCATCACCAAACTTTATGTTAGTTGATGCATCAGCCTCTCAGCTCGTGGAGCGGACCCTCCCGAACGAGCTTGCTGTGTGCGGGAACCCTAGAGCTGGCTGCGACTGCAACGACGACGATGATTGTACAGAGATCCTCAGTGGATTCGACGACGATGACTACACCACTCAGTAATCTTACATGGATCAGTGCTACCGATTATGTGTGGGTCCGATCCTGTGTGGGTCAGCGCTTAGCAGTTCTGTGTGAGCCTGCGCCTACAGATCCTATGTGGGTCCGATCCTGTGTGGGTCAGACCCTTCCCGGGTCATTTCGGGGGTTAGTTACCTATCGATCATGTATGGGTTAGACCCTTCATGGGTCATTGCAGGGGTTAGTACCTATCGATCCTTTGTTTGTCTGACTACTTAGATGAATCAGTGGCAATATCTGATCATCTCTATCGTCATTCGAAAAAGTATACCTGTGTGAGCTGAATCTTGTTTTTCTTTCCTTTGTGGATTTTGTTGTGCTATCCTGTGTGGATTAAATTTTGCATTCCTGTGTGGAATTCGTTTTTCTTTCGTGTGTGGGCTGGGTTTTACTTGGTCTCAGAGGTTGAAGCGTACTGGAATTGATGACTTCGGTATATGTATGGGCATATACCTAAGCAGTGTCGGATGATACTTCGTGATTGTATCATTCCTCTGTGGTTTATCCTTTGTGGATTCTGGGAGACCTTCGGGGGTCTCGGGGTCCCTACTGAGTAGCTTATTCTCACTCCTCCACGGGCTATGCCCGCACTACGTTGTGTTGGTTGGAGACGACAGACAGCACTGATTGCAGTTGAGGCTAGTGGAGCAGGTCGGTACCTGGAGGTGGACCACTAGGCGGGACGTACTCAGAGTAGACGGAGGGACCCGAGGAGTTGTGGAGGCTATCTGTACTCACCCTTCTGGTGGGACATCCAGTGGACAGCTCGACACTGCGACTTTACTTTTCAGTTGCTGTTTTCCCTTTCAAGTTGTACTTTTCTTTCAGTTTGGGTTTGTATTCTAGCCCACATACTTTTCCACACTTTCTGCTATACTAAGTTTTATCTTAGTGTTTACTTATACTACTTGCTTGCTATGTGGTGTTTGTTTACTTTAAAAAGTCAATGCCTTCCCTTTTTACCAGGGAATTATGTCTTAGTGCTAGTCTCCAGCCCCTACTTTATGGAAGGCGGGCTTGGGGTAGTCACGACACGGGCCCCGTGGACGGGTCGTGACAAATTGGTATCAGAGGAGGTTTGGTTCTACCGTAGAACTCAGGACTCTGATCTTTTCTCAATGTGGAGTAATAGTGTTAAGCATATTGGGTGTGGTTATTAGTCCATGGAGTGCAGTGTTGGTGCAGCGGCCGATGTATCCATACACCAGGCCCCTGAATTATAATTTCCGACTTAATGCACAAAAACATTGATTGAATGTGTGTTTTAAGTTTTCTTTGTGATTACTAAATATCAGCTCACCAAGTATACTGTATGACCGTGGCGCACCTGTTTTTTCTCATGATGGCCCCACAACGGTAGCCAGCTAGGGTTCCGAGAGTTGTGTGTGATGACAGCCCAGTGAGCGACAAGGCCTCGGTACATGGCCCTTTGACAACTGTGGCACCGATTGTACCTCTACCCGCCGAGCCACCAATGCTACCAGCCCCAGCTGCTGATGATGCACGTCGCCTTAGTGCACTGCATGAGCTTCAGTGCCAGTGACTGCCCAGGTTCCACAGGGAGATGGACCCCCATGCAGCCAACGACTGGTTGGAGGTAGTTGTACGGGTTTTTAGGTTAGTGAGGACACCTAAAGACCTCATGGTGATCCTCACAGTGAGCCTCCTGCACGCGGCTGCAGGAAGATGGTGGAGCATGATGCTCCAGGTGCACGACGAGGCATCTCTTCTCTGGTCAGACTTTGAGAGCCTCTTCCACTCAGAGTTTTTCCTAGCCACCCTCCGTGCGGTACGCATCCAAGAGCTTTTACATCTGCGACAGGGTAGCTTGATGGTCGCCCAGTACTCGACGAGATTTACCGATGTCTTGCGCTACTCGATAGACAAGGTACGAGACCCATTCTTATGGGGCCGGACATTTGAGCAGGGATTGAGGTAGAAGATCAGGCCATCGCTGATCTCCCTCAGCATTCTGACTCAGGTAGGAGTACTGGAGCAAGCCCTTTTGATCGATAGCTTTTGAGCTGAGTCTACACCAGCGGCGAGACCCTCCACAGGGCGGCACGTAGGAGAGTCTTCTACAGTAGGTAGTCGACGGATGACTCATGGGTCCAGGTATACCAGACCCTCAGGCAGATGACCTCAGGACACGGGCTCAGCAGTACGGGGCACTCATCGCAGAGCCAGTCTTTCAAGAGGTAGATAGTGCTACACATGTGGTGGGGAGGGCCACATGGCTTGTGATTGCCCAACCCGCCATGCCAAGTAGCAGCAGATGGTTGAGGGACCACCGAGGCAGAGGCAGAGGGTTGACCATGGTGGTCCACAGGGAGCAGGAAGACGAGGCAGAGGAGCTGGCCGAGCAGTAGGTGGTGGGCGACGCTTTGAGGCTTTACCACCACCACCACCAGGATGTCCACCCCCACCACAGGGAGCTGGCGGGCAGAGACAGGCAACGCTTTAGGCACCAGAGGCCTACAACCATGGTGCACCCAAGATGATTCAAGGTTCTATCTGTGTCAATTCCACCCTTGATGCAGTTCTTATAGACACAGGAGCAAGTCATTCTTTCATAGCTGCTGCCCTTGTTCGGAGCTCGAAGATTTTGACAGAGACGTTGGCTCGATCCTTACGGCTAGAGACTCCTACGGGAGCAGACTCGACGATTACGCACTGGTGCCGATAGAGTGAGCTTACTCTAGGAGGCGAGAGCTTCAGTTAGGATCTTCTCATAGAGGCGTCGAGGCCTTACTATATCATCTTGAGAATGGATTGGTTATCTACGGTTCATGCTCAGATCGACTATATTAGGCGCATGGTGCGATGTTTACGCACCGACGGGAGAAGTTTCACCTTCACTGGCGAGAAGGGAGCCTTTGAAGCATAGGATGGACTCTCGCAGAGGAGAAGACAACCCATCACTCATCAGAGTGGCATAGTAGAAGTGTGGGGATGCCGACTGTGAGATGCGACGTGTACAGATATCCTCAGGACAGGAACCTGATGGTTTCTCCTTTGGAGGAGAGCACGACGTCCTTTTCATACGACGTACCTTGGTACCAGTTGCTTTTCGGGAGGAGGTACTTAGAGATTTTCACACTTCACCTTTGGCAGTACATCCTGGAGTGGTGAAGATGTACCAGGATCTCAGATGACAGCACTGGTGGCCGGGGAATGAAAAAGATTGTGGCAGAGTTCTTTTCACAATGCCTCACCTACCAGCAGTTGAAGGTAGAGCATCAGGTACCATCAGGCTTGGTACAGCCCTTGGAGGTCCTGGAGTGGAAGTGGGATTGGATATCTATAGACTTTGTGACTGGGCTTCCATGCACATCTAAAGGTCATTACTCTATTTGGGTGATTGTCGACCGACTCACCAAGTCGTCACACTTTTTACCCATTAGAGAGCAGGGCTTAGTGGAGAGCTTGGGATGTCTCTATGTTCATGAGATTGTACGGTTTCACGGTGTGCCATCATCTATCATCTCCGATCGAGATGCTTGCTTTACCTCCCGACTTTAGAAGGGGTTAGAGGAGCCATTCTGGACACAACTACATCTGAGCACCACCTTTCACCCTCAGACGGATGGTCAGACGGAGTGGACCATTCAGACTCTTGAGGACATGCTCCACACATGTGTCCTTGACTTCGGTCGTAGCTGGGAGGACCACCTACCCTTGGTGGAGTTCGTGTAAAACAACATCTACCACTCCACCACCGGGATGAGACCATACGAGGTGTTGTACGACCAACCTTGCAGATCACCGCTGTGCTGGATAGACCCAAGGGAGTCAGCACTTGTGGGACTAGAGATGGTCCATGCCATAAAAGAGAAGGTCCAGATCATCCAGAAGCAGATGAGGACAGCTCACAGCTGGCAGAAGTCTTATGCTGACAGGAGGTAAAGGCCACTGGAGTTCGAGGATGGCAACCACGTCTTCTTTCGGGTCTCACCTCGACGTGGATTATGCAGATTTGGCCGAGGCGGAAAGTTATCTCCTCGCTTCATCGGACCGTTCTAGGTCCACAGCAGGATTGGCGAGGTGGCTTATCGCCTGGTTCTACCACCTCAGTTGCACCGGGTGCACGACGTCTTCCATGTATTTCATCTGAGAAGATATGTCCAAGACCTGACGCATATCATTGATCATGGGGATCTGGAAATTGACGATGGGGTGACTTTTACGGAGGTCCCAGCAGAGATAGAGGATCGACAGTAGTGGGTCCTACGTGGACGGTCGATTACTCTTGTGCGCATCAGATGTTAGCATGGAAATCTCCAGGAGAGCACTTGGGAGCGGGAGGCTCAGATGTGTGCTCAATACCCACATTGGTTTCCCTAGTTTTTGATGTATCTTTATGGGGACGTAAAGTCCTAAGTTGGGAGTAATGTAAAGACCCGTAATATTCAAGGGAAATTTTTTCTTAATTTTGGTTGGGATTTTACAAGATCGCAGTTTCTTTCAGCACTTGATTCAGAGTCCTGGAGTGCCCAGAATTTCTATCCGAAGTTTAGCACGAGTACGTTTAGTGATCTAACGAGTGGGAATTCCTAACTTATGAACCGGTGCATGAAATCGAATTCTGAGGGCTCCGATGGAATCACATCGCCGGTATTTTCTTAGGAGCATCTTTTCCAGAGTTGCGTTTTCACGATGGATGCTGATAAAAATTGTGAAGTTAAAATAAAAATTTAACAACAAAATTTTATTTTCTCTAAGTAGTTTTAAGCTTTGGATGAAAGTTGGGTAACTACCCAACTTCCCATGGGAGGTTATGAAGGTGGTGGGGCCCACACGAACCCTACCCCTTCATATTTCTTAACTCCTCTAACTCACCATTAATTTTGATATCTTATGTTAATTATTTTAGTGAGTTAATTTTAATTCATCTTTTGAAATTCAAATGCTTAAGTTGTGTTAATAAAACAAGTAATGGTCTTATTTTATATTGGTTGAGGACTTGTTGCTTGAGAGGTCTGGGAGAAAAGCTAAGGGAAGATTGAATATCTTCATCTTCTATGACTATGAATGCGAAGAAAGAATCGATCTCCGAAGAGGACTGCCAAGCCCTCGGAGACCGACTACGTGATGCCGTATACTGCGATGCCATCCCCGTGACGCGACTTCCTCCTTCCACGACGTTTTCTTCCGCGACGATTCTTCTTTTGCAACGCCTCCTTCCACATAGGTTATTCTCGTTCGAGGAACCTCCCTTCAAGCTATGGTCGAGATAGGGGTTTATGTGATTTTCTTTTCGTGATTTACTCCCGTTAATTATCCACGTATAATTGGACTTCATGCTATCGATTTACAGGAGGAGTCCGGACAGCACAAACATGGCTGACCCCCATCGCTTTTTATTTTCTTGTTGTTGCGGTATAAAGGGAAGTGATGTGGTGCCATCACACCACGTGGGAACGAACGACAAGGATGTGTGATGCCGTCGCACCGAGTTTTTAAAAACTTGAACCATGTCGCGGCACCGTCGCGCCGCGCCGCAGAACCGCAAAAGCACCGTGGCCGGAGCGGGGCCATGGAAGAGGGGTGCAGTGACGTCGCGCCGCACCAGATGAATGAAGGCTGCGGCCGGTACTGGGCCACAGCGGAGCATGGGAACCGGCGGCCGGAAATGGGCCGCCGATGTCGGAGCCGGACCGGCAGTCAGAAACAGGCCAGCGACGTCGGAGCATGGAGGGGACCAGCCATCGCCAGTCCCGTGGTAGCAGAAACCGGCCGGCCGGGGGGGGGGGGGGGGGGGGGGCTGGAAAAGGGAAAAGCCTGGGGTTCAAACCCCCAACCGGCCAACTGAGCGACCACATTAAGGGGGGGCCGCGGTTACAAACCGCAGGGGGGCAGCCCCCCCTGCTATCCGAACGGCTTGGTCGTCCGGCCGAGTCACCTGGCACCGCGTGCCAGCACGCCGGGCCGCCAGGCCGGGCCATGCTGCGCCTAGACCAGCCGACCCGGTTTGGGCCGACCCAGGGGGTCTTGGGCCGGGTCGGTCCGGGCCCGAAACCCCCCATTTCCGGACGTCTCATGTCCTTTTGCCCATAACGTGAGCTATATTTATCGGCTCGACGCACCTTTAGTTGCAATACGATCCTTGGATCAAGATGGTCATTTTGGTATATCGCACTCAGGGTTTTCGAGAACTTTGGGTTCAGCCGGGTTGGTTCGTGCACGAAACCAACCGGGGCCTTGGAGTGGAAACACTCATAACTTGAGCTCAGGATGTCCGATTGACGTGCTGTCGACTTTGGTGGATTCCTCTTAGTGAGACAGATCTTTTTTCTTAATCCCCCCAAGGTTTGGACATAGGTGGAGTAAGGTTGGGTTGGTTTTGACCTAAAAATCAACCTGGCCCCTAGGACGAAAAAGCCAATAACTCTCAGACCGGACGTCCGATTGACGCGCCGTCTGTTGCATTGAGTTTCTATTGACGATACAGAACTTTAGGATACATAAACTCTGGACATTGTGCCACTTGATGTATCAGCCTCTCAGCTCATGGAGAAAACCCTCCCGAATGAGCTTGATGTGTGCGGGAACCCTAGAGCTGGATGCGACTGCAATGATGATGATGACTGTACAGAGATCCTCAATGGATTTGACGACGAAGACTATAGCACTCAGCGATCCTATATGGATCAGTGCTACCGATCCTGTGTGGGTCCGATCCTGTGTGGGTTAGCGCTCAGCAGTTTTATGTGAGCCAGCACCTACAGATCCTGTGTGGGTCTGATCCTGTCTGGGTCATTATGGGGGTTAGTTACTTATCGATCCTATGTAGGTCAAACCCTTCCTGGGTCATGGAGGGGTTAGTAACTATCGATCCTTTGTGGGTCCGATGACCTAGATGAATCAGTGGAAATATCTGATCACTTATATCGTCATTCGAAGAAGTATACCTTTGTGAGCTGAATCCTGTTTTTCTTTCCTTTGTGGATTGTGTTTTGTTATCCTGTGTGGACTACGTTTTGCTTTCCTGTGTGAAATATGTTTTGCTTTCCTATGTGGACTGGGTTGTACTTGGGCACAGAGGTTGGAGCGTACTGGAATTGATGACTTAGGTATATGTATGGGCATATACCTAAGCATTGTCAGATATTACTTCATGATTGTATCATTCCTTTGTTGTTTATCCTTTGTGGATTCTAGGATACCTTTAGGGGTCTCGGGGTCCCTACTGGGTATCTTATACTCACCCTTGCACGGGCTATGCCCGCACTACTTTGTGTTGGTTGCAGACGACGAACAGCGCTGATCGCATTTGAGGCTTGCGAAGCAGGTCGGTACCCAAAGGTGGACCACTGGGTGGGACGTACTCGGAGTAGACGTTGGGACCCAAGGAGCTGTGGAGGCTATCTGTACTCACCCTTTAGGTGGTACTTCTAGTAGAAGGCTCGACGCTATGGATTTAATTTTCAGTTGTTGTTTTCCCTTTCCATTTATAATTTACTTTCAGTTTGGGTTTGTATTCTAGCCCATATACTTTTCCGCACTTTCTGTTGTACTTAGTTTTTATTTAGAGTTTAATTCTACTACTTGCTTGCTTTGTGGTGTTTGCTTACTTTATAAATGAAATGCCTTCCCTTTTTACCTAGAATTACGCCTTGGTTCTAGTCGCCATCACCTGGCTTATGGAAGGCGGGATTGGGGTAGTCACGACCCGGGCCCTGAGGACGGGTCGTGACAATTTTCTCCTTTAGGAAGTAGAAAATACACTTCACTGAATAAAAGATCATTAAATAACCTTTTGTAACCGAAATATTACCATAAAACCCATATAATGAACACATAACATATAAAGGTAATTTTGTACATAAACATACTTAAATGGAATAACCATACGGTCGACTTCCACACTTATCACTAAATGGAATAGCCATACGTCTGACTTCCATACCCAATGCATTGGAGGTTATAACATAACCACCCATTCTGGTATTCACGGCACCACCGGTCATTTTGTTTATCACCTAATCACCCATCAAATGTCCATGTACCAATATAAAATCATAACACATACAACAAATATAACGGAATGAAAACATTTCCACATTTCAATCACAATATATCACATAAATATATTAACATAAAAAATACATTATCAAAACCATTTTCAATACCCATAATACATAAAAGAGTATATGGTATTTCTTTTCTGTTAAAAAATTAAGGCTTTTTGGGGAAGCCAAAGATCTAATAATACTCGCGGTGGCAGAAAAGGTTGTTGTCCCTAGTTACCTTAAAATAAACAATCATTTTTGTCCATTAGTAAAATTATTTGTTGGAAATGATTCCCTTTGAAATGTCAAGGGTGTTTATATAGCGTATAAAATAATGTCGTGTATTAAAACGAAATATGCCTCAATGAAATGAGATTCAGACGAAGTTCCTTACATCATGTCTAACTTGACCCGTTCGTTCTTTAATATCTTGAATAGTAAACTAATTTTAATTTATACTTGCTTAAGAACCTCTTTTAAGTTAATTATTCCTTTTATATCACTTATTACAATGTTATAAACATTATGTAAACATTTAAGATAATAACATTCATTTTTTCGATATTTGGTAATTGAGTGAAAAATGAACACCTTATATTTACAAGTTGTCCATGTGGTCAATATTCCATTATATCCAGAAGGGTATTAATGATTTATATATCATATTTATCATATATATCTAGTATATACATGTTTTTATAATAGTACGTAACATTTGGTGGTATGAAATGAAATGCACTGTTCATGGAGACGGTAAGCCGAACGTACGCATGAATGCTACTTTCATTTCTATTTCTTATTTTAATGGTATTAAAACATAATGATACAAAATTATATTATAAATCCACTATAATATTATATATAATATCATGATATCTATCCTTTATACATCCCACATAAGGCATTAAGGAGTCACATCATTTTAAGGGGGTGGTAGTCCGCACTTCCTCAAATGAGATTATCGTATTTACCCACTATAGAAACCATAAAGGCTTGATATAATTGGGCATTACAGAAGCATAATGAAATCATAAAAATAATATATATAATATATAAATATATTTCATTCATAATTTCCACCATGAGGGGTGGTTAGAGATATTTGAACAATCATTGTTTCATGAGGCGTTAGTTTTCCATCCACAGAAATATTATGTTATTCACCCATTAGATGGAGGTGTGTGTATGTGTAGATAGAATGATTCTAATAAAAACATAATATTATATTTAGGATACTGGTGTTGTTACATAATATTTGAATAAAAAATATTTATGTGTTGGAGAAGTAAAAGAAAAGATAACAATTTAAGAGAAACTGTTACCTTTAATTTTGGTGACTACCTTTTGTTTGAACAAAAGAACTTCTAGAAGTTCCTTCTGCCTAAGTTAAGGCTTCTAAGGGGAGTAGAGGTATTTAGGGAGCTTATTTGGTCAGACTATGGATGATCAAAAATTATTTAGAGGTGTTAGTAATTGGTTATAAGTGGTCTCCTTTTATAAGGGAGAGGAGATGCTCTTTAGGAAAGTGTGAAAACATTACATTATTATATAATTATTTTCAGTTAATAATGGTCAAAAAAAATTATAGTCAATGATAATATGAGTCATGGTCTAAATATAATCAACCAATAGGAATGGAACTGTTTTTGATAATATTATAATTATTATAATCTTATTAGTTTAAATGATTTATTATTGAGGTAAACACATCATCATTATTGTGTCAAAAATAATTTAATTCATTTGATATCTAAAAATTATAAAACAAATTTCATGATGTGGGAAATCTTTTTATATTTCTAATGAATATTTATAGTTGAAAATATGTCTTATACAACCCCTTATAAAAATGAACTACTAAAAGATTTTAGTTAATATCAATTTTGTCTTTACATTAAATTAATTAATCTAATGTGTCGTTATCTTTCATAAGTGGATCCATGGGAATCCAAAATCTACCCAAGGATGACCATGGTAGGACATTACTCATCCAATAAGGTTTGGACAAGTGTTAAGGTAATTTCGAATTAATATAATATTCTTTTAACCTTGAATTACCCTATTTACCTCTAACCGCGGTAAATAAAAGTCAAAAGGTACTATTCACCAAAACTTATTTTAATCTTAATGAACAAAAATTTACTTATTTTTAACAACCATGTATGTCTTATTTTTGAAATTCAATTCACAGATGTGGTAAAAATTCATTTAAATGAAAAGGCCAGTTTTTTTAACACCACTATGTGATTTCATTAATTCTCAAAATTGTTGTTTTTCAAATAATTATGAAAAATTAAGCCTAAGCTATATGTGATATTCCAAATTCTAAAATGATGTATATTTTTCCAAATTCAAAACATATAAGTGGAATTAATTAATTTTAAAAATTAATTCCCATTATCAAAACAAATAGTGTGTTTTTAAGAAACAATAACTATCAAAAGAATGATACTTGTTTATGTCCAATTTCAAAGTGAAATTAATTTCAATGACCAAAATTGGATTAAATTGTAAAAATATATTTTAATTTCACTTAAATCCAATTAAAAAGATAATATAACCATATAAATAATTTCTATCAAACCCTACTTTTCAATTACAATACAATATTTTCACTATTCATTAGAAAATGAACTTTATCGGAAAAATTCCAAAAATCACCACAAAGTAAATTTTGATGTCCCCATTCTAAAGGAGGATTTTATTTGGTCAATTAGAATGTATTAAAGTGAAAAAAACTATATTTTAAAATGGATCTCCCTTGAAAGGCTGTAAATCGACCTTTTAATGTAAATTATGCTTCAAATTAGATTCATTCACATTTTAAGCCTCTAACTTTTATTGGATAAATGTAAATAAATTTAACAAACATGTATAATCATATTGTACTTATTTTTGTTCATTCTCTCCAATACAACATCTAGGAGTTGACTACCATTTAAAATAATATTATATAATTAGTGTGCAACATAAGATTTCAATGAAACCCGTTGTTCTGTATCAGGTACGCTATCAAACATAGAAACTCATTTAAACTAAAATTAATATTTAATTCACAAATATTAATAAATATGAAAATCTTTTATTTTTGATTTACCGTATATGTAACAATTTATCTTATAATATAAGAAAAATATGTTAATTATTTACCATAATATGAACCTTTATCATTTTTATTATTATATTTATATTTTTTTTATCATGTTATAATCAATTCGTTAATCTTTTTTTGTTTACTCTATATGTTTTGATGATATTCAACTCATATGTCTAAAATCACATTGATACATTGAATAAGGTCAAATAGATTATTATTCAATCATATCTATAGTAATAAAAATGAAAGAATTATCATTTTTATATATCAATTATACTTTTAAAACCTTTCATGATAAATGGATAAAAAATGAACCATGATACAATCATAGAGATGGAAGGAAATAGGCACGAATGAGTAACGTTTAAATTTTTCATGGATTATTATTGAAAATTATATATATATAATTGTAGATTTTTTTAATTTTTTTTATATTATAAATATTAAATAATTTTATTAAATACATTTCTATATACCATCCATCAGATACGATAATGAAATATGAATCCCATTACTTCGTGGATATAGTAATCCACATGTTTGGGCTAACGATTTTATCATCTTTAAATTAATGGTAATTTAATAAAATATATTATATATTAAATTTAATTAATGATAAATATTTCATTAATATCGTGTATATATATATATGTATTAAATCCATCATTCTAAATATTTGTGGGAAGTGATGATGGAAAATGAATTACATCGAATTTGAAAGGCCAAATTGTTATGCGCCTAAAAATTCATAAATTTCTCCTCTAATGGATGAGGATATGAATATAGGTCATTAGAACAATATAATAACATCTAAAAATATTGTAGATACTGGTTTTATTATATAATCATGTTAGAATATTATTTGGAGGAGTTGGAAAAAATATTAAATAAAACTCTCAGTAAAAAATGATAACTCTTCTTTTGTAAACATCATTATTTTTTACATAAAAATAAATCTTAGGAGGATTTTACAATAAATCCAAGGAATATAAGAAGTGGTTAAGAAATTATTGAATGTATTTGGTCATGTATTGGCTAATCCTAAAGTATTATTAGTTACAAAGAAAATTGGACATTGATTCCCATTTAAAAGTGAGAAGGAGTGAATTTTTTGATAAAATAAAAAACAATCCATTAAGGGGATAAAAATATAAATAAAAGTGACAAAAAGTGATAAATTATGTATTTTAAGGTTGATAAGGTTTATACACATAGCCACAATTAAAAAATAAACATGTTTTTAACATTTTATTTCCATTATCGTTATGGTTACCAACTATTACGAGTTTAGTTTTTACAACAACAACTAGTTTATACCAAGGTAATCTAACAATTTAGTATATTAAATAATTGATACTTATTGTTGGATAATAATATTTATTGATGGATACAATAGGTGGAATTGATTTTAGTTTATAAAACATAACTAACCAAAAACCCAAACCTATTAAAGTCATCGGACATAGAAGTTGTTCGATGTTCGGAGTATATATATCAAACTCCGAAGTAATGTGATAAATTAGAGTTTTTAATCGGGCTCATTATAAGTCCAATAAAATCCATATTTAAAATATTTATTAAATGAAACATTGTAATATAAAATTTATAGTGTAATATAAAACTTGTTAAAACTAGTAATAAAAAATCACATCGTAAAGTATGAATGACATACAAGCCTCGTAAAGGATATTATACACATTGACATTAAGAGTAATGGATCTCATAAATGACGAATTATGATATCAAAAGCATTCAAACAAACTGTAAGACCAATATTTTATTACCATTAAGTACCTAGATATAATAATCATAATAGATCTTTCTTCCAAGACAATATAATCCCATAATATGATGGTCTGTATCATCATTGTCATCCAATGTCATAGAAGTCATCAATCACCTTGATTGGTATCACATATCTTCCTTTCCCCATAATCGATAGATATAAACATTGACCATAAAAATTGAATAAAAAAAATACTATTCTAATTATTTTACAATTCCATAGGCGTTATCCTAATAACATTAACTCTATGAATGATTGAAAATATTAATAATGAGATGTTCAAGGCAAGAGATCTTTATATGAGTTTAGTTTGAGATGTACAAGATCCTATATCCTCAAATGTACTCTTATTTGTAGGAATCCCTCCAACTGTCTTATTTTAGATGAATCTAGGAGTTGGTTTCAATGTCCAAGTATGATCTTCACAAAATTTTTATACAAAAAATCTAAATCTAATATTGTTTTGATAGTACCCTTATAATGCTACAATAAATTTCATCATGTTTAATTAACTTTAATACTCTGATTATAAACATTTGATAGTTCAATAAACTAAAATATTATCACTCTGATGAACTGATGTATAGTCAGTCTGATGGATATGAACTATGGTTAGTCTAATGGATATGACATTGGTCATTCCAATGGACAGAACATTATTCAATCTAATGGATAGAACACTCGTCATTCTGGTGAACTAGATTTAATTTCCCAACCTAGAGACCACTATCTAGTTCCCCAAACAACTTGGTCACAAGGCCCCAAAAATGCCTCTCTATATTTGACAGGCTTATGACTAGAAATTATGTCCTATGGTGTGCTTGTGATGAGACTATTCTATTAACTCATAGTGTAGCACAATAGTAGTAAAAATAAAATTCAATAGCGGAAGCATTAAATCAACTAGATAGAAGATAAACCTCTAAGAAGTGAATATATATAATAATTCTAAAGGTAATCCCATATACAAAATTATTTTCCATGTCATATATCTAAAATTTTATAAAATATGTATACATAAAACTGCTACAATACATGTACCAAAATACCCAAAATACTAAAACAGAACTACCCCATCTAGAAATATGATCCATGCTCAGTTTTATAATCCCATGCTCCTATGAAATAAATACTCAATCATTATACAATGGGAACATACCCTGGTTCCTATATACATCCACGAAGTTTGTATTGTTATCCAATGATGGCTCGAACAGATTATGAGACGACAATCAGTAGGCCATGACAAATAGTGTTTATAACAATCCAGTATATGAAATAAGAAAAAATTGTGCTCAATATATCATAGGTATAATAGTAATGAATGTAAAATGTGATCCCTTCCATCTAAGAGTGTTGCCATATATGCACTAGTATATATCTTATAAAAAGGTAGTTATAAAAAAGAAATAAAAAAGTGAATTCCCACACTGTCTAATCACTACAACAAGCTATCCATGTCAGGGTTATCTGTAAGAACAGAAAAAATCCTTAACAGCCAAGCCATGTAATCAATGCATAACATATACCACAACCAATCCATATAATCAAGTTTCGAATATCCATTAGGGCCTTTCCAAAAAAAATGTTTCAACCGGAATGGTCATGTCATATAATCAAATGTTTCTATCCCATGAAGGGTCGGATACTTGTTATAGATGTCCAAGGAATCCACATTGAGTCTCAGAAGCATCTGGATGGAAAAATAGTTATAACCTGGTTAGAGTCCTAGGATCTTTTTAATAGAACATGTCTATCTCCAGGCCAATAATGATGGATCTAAAGGGTAGAAAGGCCCTCAATATCTTATAGAATCAGGATCCAATGCAAAAATGTTCCAAGGCATCCACTACTGTAATCATGATCTATCGGGGAAACATCTATGGAATCTAATGGAATTTTAATCCAAGAATCTCATACATGGAATATACTACCATTTAAAATCATCATTTAATTTAATTAATCAATCAATAATCATTCACATTCCATGAGTTCATCCAACTCATATAACAATTTCCATCTAAAATGTTTAAACAAATCACATCATGTCAACACTTATAAAAGGAAGAGAAACTTTCTCATTACTTAATTCAACCCATTTAATTCAATTTAATATGCTACCAAATAATTAGTGAACTAACACTCAACCAATGGGTGGTTAAACATATGTAAAAAAGAGAGGTTCAACCCCATGGGTGTCCTCTGTTGACGCTACAAAAACATCCACCTTTAAATGGTACTCATAGAGAAACCTAACAGGTTCCATTTCTTTCACATTTTACAAATAATTAATTTTCATCGTAATTATGGAAAATTTATCATGTTATACACAAAAAATATTGTTTATAAAATAGAAAACATAATGGGAAAGGTATATAACACCTATCATATGTCCTTATTCATGAAATCATCTAGTAGCATGCTCTGATTCAGTCTAAATCAAGAGAAAAATGAAGAACATATGAAAAACCATGAAATAGGGCATATTAGAATGCACATAAATAAAAATTTCTATAATAAAAAAATTATATGAGTAATAGAGTACTCAATGAATCAGATCCTATAGGACTAACAATGATCAAATTCGAGTTTGGATGACAAAATGGTGGTAGAGAATATGTTTGAGATTTTAAAGGATATCCCAATAATGAAGATATTATCCATTTTATAAAGAATAATTTATATTTAGTTTATTAAATTTTTAATAAAGAAATACATATTTCCCTATGTTATATTGGGGTGAAAGATTTTCATAACACTGCCCCAATTATGTGCCAATAAATATGTTATGAGAGACCTCACATGGTTAGAGGTGCATAGATTAGAATACCATGCAAAAACTATGCAATACAGTCTATCAAAAGTTTGATTATCCCCCACCACCCACCGCATGTATCTCTGCATATTGTTTAATGGTTTCCATAACCTGTTCAACCTCATACTCCCCTCAGTTTATCCCCACATGATTAGAATTAATGGTGTGGCATGTCTCGCACAGTTTCCATTAACCATGCGCCTTCACATAACCATCCATAAATCAGGGAACTAAGGTGAGATCAAGCTCGCAAAACCCCTGATTCTCCCATGAACTCATTAAAAATCCATAATATGTCATAGAAAAGTATTTAAACAGAAAATAATAATATTTTTATCTCATAAGAAAACTCATGATCTTACAATCATCTACCCTTAAAGTAATTTTTCCCCAAATTTACCTTATATGGGAAGCTAAGAATAGATTGAGAATAATCTAGGTCACTGATCATGTATGTTGGACTCCAACTCCCATCCCTCATCCTATATATTCCATGATACTATAGGAGCCATACTAGAGGAAAAAACTAGCCTCAGTGAACTTTCCCACTCCTGTCTATGATAGAAATCAGATGCTCCTTAAAAGACACATCTATTGGAAACTCAACCTCCCCAGACTGAAGAATATGATATGGGTTTGGATGATAGTGTAAAAGTTTAGATACATAGACGATGTCATACAAGGACCAATATCTCTGAGGTTACTACAACCAATAATCTACTATTCCGGCTCTCTCAAGAATCTCAAATGGACCAACAATTTGTAGTGAAATATAACCATATCTTGTATCCTTATATGCCCCAGCCTCACTAAGAAATGTAAAATGAATAAATACCTATCCTAAAACACTAGAGGTCATGAATAGTAAAATGGTTAAGAAAAATGTCTTGACACCATGGTATCATTCTGATTCTAAATCAACTGGACCTTCCCAAATATATCCAACATGAAATGATGTCCCAATAACGTGGTTTCACCAATCTCTATTGAGAACAGGGGAAATAATCATTGAATACCTTAAAAAGCCTAATTGGTGTTATTTTTTATTATCACCTAAGATATATTATTTTTTGAGAACACAAGTAGGGGTCTATAGTAACACCCTGATATTTTTTGAAATATTTTTTTCAATTAATTTAATATTTGTGATGTATTTCATTTCACGCAACACTGAATGTAGCTTTTGTTATATGAATGCAGTAAATTTGGATTGTGTTTCACATAAAATTTAGATTATATTTTGGTACATGATAAACAATGTTAGGCTTGTGTTACATACATTTATTATTCTATTTGAGAGCTTATGTTAGACGTAAGGTTGTGCCTAAAAAAATTACATTAAACTATAAATATTGTTATTAAAATATTATAATAGTTACAACCTAGCCATTGGAATGGACGTTGTGAATAATATTAAATATATTTTTACAATATTATCTACACATTTTTATAATATTATCCTTCCAGTTATTAATTAGTTATACATGAAAGAAAATACATTTTTAGAATGAAGAAATATATTTCCAACGAAAACAATTTTTTATATTAAAAACAATTTTACCTCAACAAATAAAAAAATTAATGAATGGTTTTAATATAATTTATATATATTATAAAGCCAATAAATTTTTTAACACTAATCTAATAATTTTAATTGGCATAATATAAGAATAAATTCGATTTTATGAATAAAAAGACCTATTTTTCAAAAAGGTAATATTATAACATTTTAATTGAGATACCATTTGAAATATAATTTTTTACACTTTTAAAAAATTTTAATTTTTAAAAATAAACTTCATTATATAATGTTTAGTATTAATATAAAGAATTTTTTAATTTTTGGTATTTTTTAAGAAGCTATATTTCTTATGAATAATAAAAAATACTAAATTTTAATTGAAAACATCATTTTCATCAAATTTTATTATATAGATAATTATCTTTTATATTAATTTTAATGTTAATTTTGAAAAAATTTATATCAAATACAAAATTAATTTCATTGTAAACAATTTCACATTAAATTTAGTTATAAAAACAATTCTAGCATCTATTCATTTTCTCTTGAACTGCATGTTGCCGCAACACGTCTATATGGTTAAATTTAAATTAATTTCTACATAATATATTAAAAAATTTTGTAATAATGGACTCATTATTTGGAATAAGAGTATATTATAATTTAATAATAAGGGAAAATTATTTTTTAACCATTAATATTAGTGAATGTAATTTAAATTAATTATAGTGATTAGGGTAAAAACAAGGTTACATAGTAGTAAAACGTTAATTTAAGAGGTCAAATTTCCTAGGGACATATACCAAACAAATTATATGAACATATATATTCCAATTATCCAATTTTATCAAAAATAATAAATTATTGGTGGAACAAGATGTAAGGGAGAACTCTCAATAGTGTTTTCATTTTTAAATTTACCAGAATGCCACTAATCATCTTCTCGAATAAGGGCACTCATCGAGTAACTTATTCAGAAATATCAATAAATTTATCACTCTAAATAACTACCCAATTTTACTCCAAAAATTTCATTCTATCATTCTAGAGTCATAAAAGTTTTTATAAATCCATCTATGCAATCAGTTTGGTACAAACCAGAAGGTGTTTCCCTAAAAAGAGGTAATATCCTTCCATATTCTATTTTGTTTTGTTTATTTATCCACCCCATAAATTAATATTATTTCATAAATATATAATAATATATGTATCCTCAATATACTTTCATTATACACTCACAGACCCTTCCAACAAATGGGATACGTTGTTATTATTTGTGTGTCTAAAGGACTACCTCCTTACAAACTGATGTGACTCGTTATTTCCTTTCCACCTTTAATGGTTGTAAAAATTGATAATAATTATATTTTTATATGATATTAAAGATATATATGTTTATATGTTTTCATAAATTGGTATATAATACATAACTTCATGCTCTCCAATTTTTGGAAATATTTTAACTTCATTTTTTGACTTGTAGACTATAACCTCCTCAATGTGACGTGATTCGTTCCAACTTTACTTGGAATGTATTAACAATTGGTTTAATAACATTATATGAAATATTTTACATAATATTGATACTCTATTTATAATATATACATACACATATATTCTATTTACTTACATTCATTCAATGTGACAAGAAACCAAAAACAATGTTCATGTGTACGTATACCCTATCATTTGTATGAACGATGTATTTCATTTTCATTGTATAACATTGGTAGATTATTATAAATATTTAAATACATAATTTATATTATATTTATATCATGTTCTTATTTATTTAATGAATTAAATAATGATCTATGTAAAATGATCATGATTAATAAGTCAAATAATATACTAAAACTAAAGCAATAATTACTCGAAACTTAAAATTAACATGGAATTGTTAATAAAAGTTTGATATTAATTTATAATAAAATAACATAGAGTATGATATATTATAATATGATACTTTAATATATGTTTAATAAACATGTATTTATTATACAACAGTTTTGTTCATGTATGAATAAATTTAAGAATTAAGGATATAGTTTTCTTGTCCGAAATTTATTTCTATGAGATATATTCTATATTCACCCTTAATTACTCTTTTTTAATCTATATGTTTCACTATGAATTGAAATATAATTAACCTCATTTATTTCATGAGATTAAATGTTAAAATTAATTTTATGGTTTAAAAAATTTCATTATTAAAAAGTTATTCAAGTAGTAAAAGTATTTTCTAGTATCACTTTTATTTTTGAGAGACTTATGTATTCTTCACCATTAATTTATGATGTGTAGTGTATATACTTCTCATGAATATATTTTTTGATTATTAACCTTTAATTAATGTGTATTTAAATATATTTTTTATTATCTCTCTTTCAGGGGGTTTAATATTCAAATGTTACCAAATCGGTACCTTATTTTGTCTCAATTTTCAATCATTTAGAATCATGTCTTGTTATGAAACTATATTATTCTACAAGATGTATATACTTCCATTTGAAAAGTTATATCATGAATATATTTGTTTTTAAGTTATTTTATGATTTATTTAAATTTATTATTTCATCAAGATTATGATTTAATATTACCAAAGTGGTAATAGTTTATTGTTATAATCTCATCATTTATTGGGATTGGTTATGATTATTCATACATTGATGAAATATTATGATCCATATCTCAATAAATCTCATTAATTTTTTTATACTCCTGTTATTCATGACATATTTATATAATTGTACCATTTTATCCACTATTTGGTAATTAAGATGTTTTACAAATTGTTTTTAATAAAATCCATCTTTATTTATCTCTTTGGTAAGAAATATGTTTTCTCAAAAAAAATCATTTTCTATAAAGGTTTTAAAAAATATTTTTAAATTATCTTTCAAACATTTTTTAAAATAATAGAGTTTTAATTATTTTTACATATTATTTTATAAGATATCACTGTTATTTTGAGAAAAAAGAATTTTTTAAATTTTAAATCTCCTTCATTAAGATTACAGTTTATTTTTATAGAAAAGGGTTATAAAAATTTGATAAGAATTATTTATATGTATATATATTTCATTAAAATAAATAGTTTTTATATTTTTTTCAAATAGTTTTTTATTTTTTGAATGCTTAAGAAATGATTTTTGTTTTCAGAATGATTTCAGACATTATTTATAATTTTTCGAAGACATATTCCAAGAAAATGATTTTTACAAGTATGTTTTGTTTTAAAAAAGTATTTTTAAAAGTAGAAACTATATTTCTATCAAGAAAAATTGAAATTTAAATTTTAAACAATTATTTATTTGAAATGAATTTTTGAAAATGTTTTAGAAAAAGTTTATTTTTAATGAATTGAAAAATGTTCTATGTGATATCTCAAAATCATTCTCCATATGATATTACATAAATTGAAATTTATTATTCCTTACTAGGGATATAATACAAGGACACCATTTTTATTATTTCATTGAATGGTTTTTTTATGATGAAAAGTTTTTTATTAAACTTTTTTCTCTACCATGGGGCATGTTCTTTTGATAATGGCTTCTTTTAATGGGTTATTATTTGATGAAATGATTTTTAAACATGTATATTTTCCATGGGTTATGATAGGATGACAATTTTATGATAACCATTTCATTTCATGGGTAAGGATATCATTTTTATGTTCTTATGGAACATGTATGTACTATTATATTTTGATAATGGTGGGACCTCTATCTCTCTCCAATGAATTGGGTAATGATTTATATCTTATGAGATAATCATTTTTAGAACAAGGTGGGACCATGGTTAAGTAATGGAAATGTTCTAATAATATGTAATCGGGATTGAACTGTGACTACTAATGTTACAACATCACGTCCCAACAATGTTTGACCCACAAATACCTCATGCCTGCCTCCAATAGGAAAGGGGTTTGCAACCAGCATCGAGTAGGCATATCCCCTGAATGTGAGGCGTTAGGCTAAATTACACACACACACACACACATATCCATGATGATCCAATGATGAAATATAAAACAACTCAAATAATTAATGATAGTTTTTTTATCCCACAACAGAGTACGAAAGTAATTAAGAACAAAAAGAGGAAAAAGGGTCAAAATAAAAGACCAATAAATAACTATAAAAGTCCAAACTACACCAAGGGGTAGGACTAAATTTAAATAAATATCATGTTATACATCTTGTTCTGACAAGCTCCAACTATCCTCCACCGACTCTATGTACTCCTATGACACTGTCGAATGGGTCATTTTCTATATAAGACACAACATGTGCAGTAAAATCTAACGCAAGGGTGTGTATTAAAATATAGACTAGGATCCCCAAAAACTATAAACATGATGCACCATGTATAGTTATCTCAATATAAGATATTAAAATTAATGTATAATATAATCACTTTGATATACTTTGGAAAGACACCACACCATCAGGCATTCATTACCAACTGCCAAACACAAGATTCTATACTAAGTAATAGTAATTTCATGAGAATATACTCCATGAGACATCTAATTTCTTGAGAAATTTCACAAAGAGGTATATCTCATTGGGAGAACCTGATAAATGTTACAGTTTTGATAAGAACATGATACACAGATATGGGGTCACAGCTAGAACCACTGGGGGACACCAAGAACCTAATCAGATTAACCTGCAATGTAGTTATTCGTATGACAATGATTATGAAATTACTACCAATAATTACTACTATAAGTAGTATTAACACCCTACTCAAGGAGATCATTCTAATTACACAAAAACCTCCCAGAGAATGAATGATGATATAGGATCGCACACTAGTCTGACAGAGGGAAACCACATCACAATCTGAGACTTGGCCACTAGAGGTGATCATAATACTGTTATATGGATGTTATTCAACATTTTAAATTCAAGAAAAAAAGGACCAATGGAAATTAAATCAACCTATACAAGGCCAAACTATGAAAATGAATAGCCGAAAGCATTGTTAAAGTGATACACGGCGTGTACCCGGGGGTACACAGTGTGTTTGCTTATCCCAATGCATGTCCTAGTGGAAGAGCCTCTCACAACATGTAGTATACATATAAAAGGTGTGCATAATTATTAAAAAACTTATAGATATACAATGCATCATTCCCATGCTGAATGTTCGTGTTTATGTACCGAGTTCATGCCTGTGTATCTCCCCATGTACATCAAGTCGTGTTGGTGTATAAGTACATGACATGCCATATGGCCATGTACTTTTACCTCATTCTCATGTACTCACTGAAGTGCATGATGTGTCACATGGAGGGGGTCACATGTCATGTAAAAGGGTTCACACATCATTTGATCCTTAACTCATACTAAAACCCTAACACAACAACCAGGGGACCCACAAGGCATGTAATCCCAAAGAACATGTCTTGTTGCTCTAGATTTTACACATCTATCAAGATCTCCCCTACATCAACATTCTCTTTTCCAGAATCTCCTCCCTCTTTGAAACTTGTGGATCAAGGTTCTTTATGCACTTTCCCATGCCAATCTGTTAGAAATTAGACTCAAATCCACTTGGATCACTGATCTGCATATCATTATTCATTGTATGGTAAAGATTGACAAATAATGTATCCAAAACTACCTAATTCATCATCTCTTATATCTTCACACCACATTCATGTCATCCAAATCTCATATCTACAATATTGGAACATTTTGATATGAAAATTCTGTGAAATGATCAATTGACCAAGATTTGTCAAACCATGTCCCAAATGATGGATGCCCATGATGAACAATGAACTTGTGGATAAAATCATAAGAATAAATAAAGAAGGGATGTCAATCAATTTCATTGCCTATCTCTGTTTTCTAACAGAATAATAACAAAGAGGAAATCAATAACATCAAATTAATGCACCCATACAAGATTAAATGTATCCCATCCCACGAGACAATTGAACCGATGATAAATCTATTAATTGATTGATTCAAATTCTTCATAGAAACCAAGAATGAGAAATAAATCCAGACAAAAAATAACATGCATATATTTTGGTTCTATCATTGAAAATGAATGATTGGGTTTTCATCATTGACAATATCCTCCAACTTCATTGGTGCGACAATCAGTGATCCGGTCTTGATTTTGTGTTGTTCTCCATGAATTCTTTTCATTTATAGCTTCTTGTTCTCTAGGGATTAGCATCCAACCCTAAGAAAATTCCATAGCTTCATATTTAAATTGTTATTAGGTCTTTGTATTGAAAAAAATAAAATAAATTAATTACATAATTTATATTATTTATATACATTCAAGACAATGTTTTCATAGAGGCATGCACTAACAAATGATATGTCACACCTAGGGTAAAATCTACATTTTGAAATAAATAATCCCCTCAATTTTCTGATGTGAGCCTCTATTTGGATGTTATCCCACTTTATTAGTAAAAAATTTGTTTCTGTGCTATTTAATATATTTAATATATTTCAAACATTTATTCTAGGAACACCAGGCCTCAGAATCACATTCCATATCCGGTTCTAGTCTCAAAAATAATCCATAAAATATCCAAAAAATAATATATAGTAAATATTAGACATAACATTCTTCAAAAAATATGGATTTTATCCCTAAAAATATATAACAATGCTCATAAACAGGAGTTCTCTGGGATCACAACAAGGTATCCCAATCATAGTTCCAATTTTGAAGATTATCATTTCACCACTGGACTCACACAAGGGGACCTGAATGCCCATGATGGATCCTAACTTATTTATCCTTGATATATACTATTTTTACTATAAAGGTAGCTCAATCATCAATGTAAAACACACCCCAATCGACAATGTGTTATGGGTCATGTACTTTTCTCCTAAGCAATGACATGTGGAAGACGTTGTGTACCAAGTCAAACTACGGGGGTAGAGATAAGTGGTATACCAACTTTCCAACTCTATTTAGTATTTGGAAGGGACCAATGAATCTTAGAGATAACATGTCGCCATGGAAAAATTTCCTCAATCCATGTTAAGGTGACACTAGTAAGAACACAAGGTCCCATTCTTTGATCTCTATAAGTCACCATCATCGGTCCACATAAGACATTTAATGGCTTTGTGTTGTCTTCATCTTCTCATGGATGATATGAAGATTCTATTTACAATCTCACAACAACATTGGGACCAAAAGGGTTCAATATCCTGGATCTTTCCCAAAAGTAGTGACATGTAGGGTTTATCATACAAATCCCTGAATGGTTCCATACCAATAGTGGAATGGTAGTTTTGTTGTATGAAAACTCTACCAAGGGTTGGTGATCCTCCCTCTTGCATCAAAATTCTAACATGAATGCTCACTGCATGTCCTCCTAGTCATGTATCATCTACTTTGTCTAATCTTCAGTTTGGGTGTGAACATCCATGATCAAGTGTAATTGACTCTTGAATCCTCCTATATTCGCTTTCATAAATAGGATGTGAAGCATCCATCATGTTTCATGAAAACTATTGAGGTTACTCCATAGTGTCAGACAATATCCTGCACATAGAGGTGTCTGAAACTCTCTATAGAACTTTTCTCTCAAATATCTAGGAAGTGGGCCGAAATAGTGAATCTTTCAATGATCAGATAGCTGGAATCGTGTCCCCTGGATGTTTGAGGTAAACATGTCATCATGTAAATATATATCTCATCCCACATCCTCTTTAGCTCATCAAGGGGGTGAGCTAAACCTATTAGAACATGGTGCACAACATTCATTTGCTGACTAATAAGGCATCGAGATACAAACTCTACTACTCCATAAATCATACATTTCCACCACAACCAACTTTAGAGGTTCTGGTATATCTTTTCCACATCTGTATTTATCGCCAAATGGGTTTTATGAATCTCCTGTAAAAAATTATCCTACAATGTTATAGGTAAAATTTTCTATCCTCTGAAAATGATAAAACATTCTCCAACTTCAAAATATCAATCACAAGCATGTCCAGTGGATATCTTCATATGTAAGGTCTCAAAATTAGTATATCAACATTGATCATCTCTAAAACACTGTAAAAGTTTTGTCATAACAACCATTAACTAAATATATGAAGAACAATCCGTTTTCATCATGTATATCTTCTATGAGGCTAACTACTCTGATTTATGGGTCAGTAACTGAGAACAATATCTCATGTTGGGAGAGTCTACCATCATGTTCCTCTTCCTAAGAGTATATACAATCTCAAAACCATATTACTAGAGGGAATCTATCTATCTACTCTATCTCATGTTTAGATTCACCTATGTGAAGACATAATTGAGAATCCTGTTGTTAGAGTATACGATATATCGCTCACACAATAGGTAGGGTAACCACATATTCAAAGCGAAGACTATTATTGCTAACTCAAGATTGTGGGACATTTAGTTATGCTCATGTTGTCTCAAATGGGATGAACTGTAGGTAATAAAATCCTACATCTGTATTTTCACACAACAAAATCTTGTCCATGATCCATAATGGAACACTAAATACATGACACCCACCTATAGATAACTCAAGATGGAATCAATCATCAACCTCTATCTCAGTTCATGAATGACTTTTTGGAATCCTTTTATTTAACAACCAGATATTTTATGATAAGTATTCTTTTTAATTTATTTGATGTCATGTGTTTTATGCTACAACATGATTATCGTTTGCTATATGTAACACCGTATTAGCTTGCATTATACGCAACACTATTCTTAGATTGTGTTACTAATAATTTCATGTTTGTTTGATAGTAGTCATTCTACTCAATATTGAGTATATATATCTATTGAATGTATAAATGAAAAATGGTTGGATTCTGTTATAACAAAACAACAAAGGAATCTTTCACAACACGAAACCTTATCTTGGCTTTCATTACACGCAATCGCAATCTTCCTCGATAGCGTGTGTTGTATGCAATACCGAGTTTCACTAAACAACGATATGCTATTAAAATATTATTAAAACTAACCGTTATGAATAGTAATAACCACTTTTTGAAATTTTTGTAAATTTCATCTTTCAAAATGGACTTCATTTTTGGATTCGGAATATCGAAATTTTCCTACGGTGAAATTTTGGTATTTTTCAGAAAACTTTCAATTTTCGATGAATAGTGAAAACACTAGGTTACTATTTAAAAACCGAATTTTTATTTAAATATATTATAGGTCAAAATTGATACATAATACCTATATAAGTTAAATGCAATTAATTGGAGTCATTTTATAATAATTTTATATGTATAAAAATTTTATTGAACTTTTCACCGTCTTTTACCCACCTCCTAGGAGAATTTCCAAATTTACATAAAACATAATTTTACCACTTCTGTGAGTGGAATTTCAAAAATCCGAGAAACATGGTTGATGTTAGTAAAATGTGGTTCAATGAGATGAAAATAATTTTTGATGAATAGTAACTTTTTACCTTTTTTTACCACGGTTAAAAGTAAATAGTGTAATTAAGGGTAAAAATGATATTATTGTTACACTAATACATGTCCTAATTCTATTGGATAAGTTTATTTTCGACCTAAAAAATCATAGGAATAAAATATGACCATTTAGGCCCACTTGTTTTAGATTAGGACATTTAATATTATTTTATTTAAATAAGGGTTAAAATAGTAAAAATCAAAGTTCAATAAGTAAATCATTTATAATATAGGGTTATACGTAAGATAAATTAGACTATAAATATTCATTAAAATATAAAATGATTTCACACAAAATTGTATTTTATTTATAATTTTTAGACATTATGTAATATAATTTATCTATGACACAAAGATGATGCAGTAACTATCTTATTAATGAAATATTGACATAATTGATGATATAAATACCCAAATAAATGTAATTTTAGACTTTCTATTAATTACACTTTTTTTCTAGGTTAATATGACATGTTATTATTGATTTAATGAACTTTGTTCGAACAAATAATTCTGTTATGATTTTTACAAAAATCAATTACCAAATATTGTCAAAATTGAAATAAAATAGTTTTTAACACAAATATTATATTAATAATTGTTATTTTATTCCCAAAAATCTAAGTATTGGACAAATGACTTAGATAAGGTTATATATATTAATAATAATCAACTTGGGGTTCGTTTGGTATGATATAGTAAGTTTATTAACCTTATAGTGTATGAAAATTAGAAGACATGGTAAAAGTAAAATTATTTAACTTAATGTTAAATCTAAATGATAAGGTTAAAATAGGAACCTAAACATGTCTAAATTATATTGGATGATATTTGTTCGACCCATACCCACCTTAGATTCGAAAGAAATCAATTTTGAGCTATTTAAAACCGAATATGACTTCATAATAGAATAATATTTTTAGTTTTTCATAAGGTGCCCCTCTCCTCCCTTATAGAAGGGCACCACCTTCCTTTCTTCCTCGCACCACATTGAGCCTTCATGCTCAGAACACCCCTGCCAAATTATCTTCTCCACTTCCTTAGAAACATCCTAGAGGTCCTGGTCTTCTTTAAAGACAAATTTTAGTGCTCTCAAAGGAGGTCTCAAATAGGCGCTTCAAAGAAGAGGTAATGTCCATTACCGATTCTTTCAACTTTATTTCCTCTTCCACTTCTTCTTCATTAGTTGTTTCATTATAATGTAATAACATCAGTATCAATAATATACTAATATATTATTATAACTATGAAACAACCCTATTTCACCTTCTATCCATCCTACGGAAAATGAAATCATAGCGCGTGCGTACGTACAGAATACCGTCTCCAAACCGTGGTGTAATCTATTTTCCACCACCACCTTACTTGGATGGGTATAATGGTGTAAATAATAACTATATATGATTATTGTAAAGTTATATTGATTTTGAAATATTATACATACAATTCAATACAATTCCACGATCATGGGAATGATATCATCACTCGTGCGTACGTACCGACTAGCATCTCCACGACGCGATGAGATTTATTCTCCATGTTAACCATTTATGAATGATTATAAAGTATATATAAGTAATAATAATGAAATATATGAAATGAAAAGATACTGTATTTATGTATATATAAATTTATTTCATCTACTTAATTCCTTTCAACTCAAAAAGGAAACGAAAACAGCATTCATGCGTACGTATGGCCTACCGTCTCCATGAACGGTGTATTTATTTCCATTTATCGATCTATTATATATATGTATATTCTGAATATATATTATATATAAATCATGTTTTATATTCTGGAATTAAGTAATCATGATCAAAGTAATCATATGAATAATTACAAGTCAAAACACGGATGACAAATGAAACAATTTTTCCCAAAACGCTCTTTAACATGGAACTTACAAAAGAATGGGTAATATAAAGTCATAAGTGAACCGTATATGATATCATAAAAATAAATATGATTCTGTAATAAGTAAATGACATTATTTAAATCATTATACAGGAGGTTTGGATACGAACAAAGCATATCAGACCTAAGGTAAGGGATAATTTTGCAAATCTCATTTTTATCCGAGATTGCTTATTCGTAAGTATTTAATGGGGTTATTTTTATCATCCATGTCCATGTTTTATAAAGGTGTTTTCATGTATTTTTAATGTCCTTTTTACCCATTTTTTTGGATTTTACTACATGGTATGTATGGAATATTTCTTTTGTTTATGTTACGAGGTACTTTTTTACTTTTCTGGCAAAAGTACGAGAAGATTGTTTTTTTAACTTGTACGGCACGAACAGATTATTATGGTTTTATAAAGCCTTATTTTAATGTAGCTTTATAAAAAATATTTCATTATTATTTTAAACAAAATATTTTTCTTTTAAAATTTCATGACGTTTTGTGAAAAGAAATTTATTTTGAAGAAGAAAGGATATTTTCCTCAAGAATTCATTTCAAGTGTTTTATCAAAACCATTTTCCATTGAAGAAGAAATTATTTCATATGTGTATGGTTCAAATATATAGTCTCTATGATTTACATGGTTTAACTTTTCTTATTATTAAATGATGTTCATTTCTTTTATATGGATTTTCTGATGATCGAATGATGTTTATGAAACCCATTTTATTCTTTGGGTTATGATGAATGATTTATCTTTATGTTGTGGAACAAGTGAGAATGATTTCATTATGAAATGGTTGGGACCTATATCTCCCTCCAATGCATTAGGTAAAGATTTATATCTCATTAGATTAACATGGCTGGAATGGAAAGTTAATCCGGTTCAGTGTTATAGGACTGAGATGAGGAGTGAACTCGATTTAGAAAGGGACTTTGTCCACTAAGATGGTCTTGGCAGCAATGCGTTGGCTACTATGGAAATCATGACATGTGTTGAATGGATTCAACAATTACATGTTTTATTCCAATTATATTTTATCATGTTTGATGTTCCATTATGATATATGCCTTATGTACTTCCACGATTTTTGTCTTTGCTCATGATTTTGATGTTTAAATTTCATGTTCATGTTTTTTCTTTCAAATGATTATGGATTGTTTTATGTTCTCTATAAAAGCCCTTACAAAGCATTTGAGCTCACCCTTTTTATGTTTTCTTTTCCCCCTGGATTAAAAGAAAGATTTTAGGTAAGGAAACAAAAATTAGAAGATTTTTACGGGAGATGTTGATGATCTTTCACCACAATTAGAATATTACGTTATGAGTTTCCAAAGACACTAAACTATTACAGTCCTTGTATTTCTACTTTTGTTATGTATTAATTATTCTGTAAAAGTAATGTAATCTCTATGTACATCAAGCTTTGGGTCTCTACATTTGGTATCAGAGGAAAGGATTGGTCAACCTTTAGAATCTAGGATGCGAAAATGTTAGTGAGATCCCTAGAGAAATTTCTAAAGTATGTCTAGGGATGTCCCTAAGGATAAGTATACGTATAGGATATAGTTTTAGATCTACGGTAACAATCGTAGAATTTAACCTAAGATTTTAGATCTTGAGGGTACTCCCCCTTTACTATGTTGTTTTCCCTAGCATGATTTTTTCCTCTCACACTATTCTTTTTGGGTTTTAGAAAATGGATGGAAACAGGAGGCTTCACGATAATGGAGGATATGATGGACAATGGAATGATATTTTTCATGAGAAACCAAATGAAATTGGATATGGAGGTCCACATATCATTATTATTCCTAATCAGCAATCTCATAATATGATCAATAATATCAACATTGGTATGTTTCCTGACTCAGCTAATAAGAGAAAGATGGAGTTTCATAATGATCATAGAGGAAAGAAAGTTCAATTTCCGTCATTTAAATCATGTGGGATGAGGCATCAAGGAGAATGTTTCAAAGGAACTGGAAGATGCTTTGGGTGTGGAAAAGAAGGACACAAAGCCAGTAAGTGCAAAGGAAAAGGTTCAGTTTACACCTTGGATGAGGATAATGGTATTTCTATGACATCAACAATGGTTAAATGTTTTAAATGTGGAATGAACAGGCATTATGCAAACCAATGCCCTAAGGGAAAGTCTCATGAAGAGAATCTGTATGGTCATATGGGTAGTATTTATGTTGATGATGATGAAGAGACTAAAAATGATATGTGAGATGAAAGAATTGTTAAATCTCGGTCAATGGTTTAAGAAGGTAGTGGAATGATTACAAGTTTATCAAGTGTAATGTTGTATAAGTAATCTCATGATACTATGGAATAAAGTGACATCTACGGATTTTTACACTGTTTTCTTTTATTATGTTTTTAATGTCTATGATGAATGGTACCAGTAACCATGAAAGGATATTCAGATATTTTTGGAAAATAGATGATAGGCGCATAATGAAGGGATAAGGAAAAAATTAAATGTTTGATAGTATTCATGAGTTCATTAATGATATAAGAAGAAGGTTATATCATGTTTTGAGTATATAGAATATTTGGATTTTGGTATGTGGAAAGAGTTAACTTTTGACAACATTCATGTTTTCACTACGGTTTAATGGGTATTCATTTTTCAATAGAATACATGATTAAGGTATTCACATGATTGGAATGTGACCATCTAGATATATAAAGGATAAATGATGGTATTCACATGCTTTGTTGATGACATTTCATGTAATCATTTTCTTTATACTATGAGATTGGACATATGTATTTTGGATAAGCCTAAAGATTAGAATGAATTATGTTGGACATATGTTAGTACTGTTTAAGGCTATAATGTTATTTTTGATATTATTTATAATGTATTATTAAAAAAAGGACAACCTGCAGGATGGGCGACAACTCGTCGCGTCGGACAAGGTTGTGGGAATTGAAACCACAACCGATGTGTGACTGGCCTTTATCACCTACCACTGGCCTACAGGAAGGCCCTGGTTAGTGGAAAGTAGTTTTATTTTATTGAGCGGTATTATAAATAAATTATAACTCCATTTTTGGAACCATATAAGATTTATCTCACCATAAGATGGACTTATAACTTTATCTAACCTTTTGCTTGAAACAGATCGAATGACCTAACATTCTATCACATGATCTGTTAACACTTCACGAATAACAAATTCAACTTCATTTCTTTAAGAGATGAAGTGGAAATTGTTTAAAGCACGAACAAAAGTGAGATTGTACCAAAATCATGTAAGTATATCTTCTAATTAAAAATTTTCAACTTTAGGGAAATGATATTGAAAACCAAAAATGTTGTCCTAGTGATCTTATATCCGATGAATCAGATGGTACCCTAGATCATCACAAATTTATGACTTTGTGATTATTGGTTTTTTCATAGCCATGTTCTCTACCACTCTTCATCAGAACATGACAGTTAGATTTCTCTTTCATATCCATATTTTCACCTATGTTATCCTATATGGAAACCCAGTTATTAGTCAACTTGGGTAACCATTACATTTCATTCTTTAGTTTTTAAATTTATGTTTTTGTATTTCAATTTACGATGTGGGATTCAATTAAAGAAACTTTCAAGTAGAAAATCATGTATAACCCCGATGAATTTGGAGGGCGAAATTCATTTTAAGGGGGGTAGAATGTAACAACCCGATATTTTATGATTAGTATTATTTTTAATTTATTTGATGTCATGTGTTTTATGCTACAACAAGATTTTAATATGCTATACACAACACCGTATTAGCTTGCAGTATACGCAACACTATTCTTAGATTATGTTACAAACAATTTCATGTTCGTTTGATAGTAGTCATTCTACTCAATATTGAGTATATATATATATATATTCAATATATAAATGAAAAATGGTTGGATTATGTTATAGCAAAACAACAAAGGAATCTTGCACAACACGCAACCTTATCTTGGCTTCCATTACACGCAATCGCGACATTCCTCGATAGCGTGTGTTGAACGCAATACCGAGTTTCACTAAACAACGATATGCTATTAAAATAATATTAAAACTAGCCGTTATGAATATTAATAACCACTTTTTGAAATTTTTTAAATTTCATCATTCAAAATGGACTTCATTTATGGATTCGGAATATCGAAATTATCCTAGGGTGAAATATTGGTATTTTTCTGAAAACTTTCAATTTTTGATGAATAGTAAAAACTCTAGGATAGTATTTAAAAACCGACTTTTTATTTAAATAATTATTTATATTATTTAAATTTATTTTATGTCAATGTTGATACATAATACCTATATAAGTTCAATGAAATTCATTGGAGTCATTTTATAATAATTTTATATGTATAAAAATTTTATTGAACTTTTCACAGTATTTTACCCACCTCTTAGGAGAGTTTCCAAATTCACATAAAACATAATTTAACCGCTTTTTTCATTAAAATTTCAAAATTCCGAGAGACATGGTTGATGTCAGTAAGTTAAATATGGTTCAAGGAGATGAAAATAATTTTTGGTGAATAGTAACTTTTACTTTTTTTCCCACGGTAAAAAGTAAATAGGTTAATTAACGGTAGAAATGATATTATTATTACCCTAACACATGTCTTAATTCTATTGTATAAGTTTAATTCGACCAAAACCAACCTTAGGAATAAAATATGACCATTTAGGGCCACTTGGATTAGATTAGGACATTTAATATTAATTTATTTAAATAAGGGTTAAAATAGTTAAAATCAAAGTTCAATAAGTAAATCAATTTTAATATAGGGTTATACATAAGATAAATTCAACTATAAATATTTATTAAAAGGATAAAAATATTTCCTACATAATGGTATTTTATTTATAAATTTTAGACGTTATTTAATTTAATTTATCTATGACACAAGGATGATGCAGTAATTATCTTATTAATGAGATATTGACATAATTGATGTTATAAAAACCCAAATAAATGTAATTTGAGACTTTTTATGAATTAAAATAATTTTCTAGTTTAATATGACAGATTATTATTGATTTAATGAACTTTTTGCGAACTAATAATTCTGTTATTATTTTCAAAAAAATCAATTACCAAATAGTGTCAAAAATTGACATAAAATAGTTTTTAAAATAATTATTATATTATTAATTGTTATTTTATTCCTCAAAATCTAAGGTTCAGCCAAAGGACTTATATAAGGTTATATATATTAATAATAAAGAACTTGTGGTTTGTTTGGCTTGTTATTGTATGTTTATAACCTTATAGTGTAAGAAGACAAGAAGTCGCGGTAAAAGTAAAATTATTTAACTTAAAGTTAAATCTAAATGATAAGGTTAAAATAGGTACCTAAACGTGTCTAAATTATATTGGATGAGATCATTTCGACCCATCCCCACCTTAGCTTTAAAATAAATCAATTTTAAGCTATTTAAAACCTAATATGACTTTATAATAAAATAATATTTTTAGTTTTTCTTAAGGTGCCCCTCTCATCCCTTATAAAAGGGCACCACCTTCCTCTCTTCCTCAAACAACTTTTAGCCTTCAAGATTAGCCAAACCCGGCCAAATTATATTCTACACTTCCCTAGAAACATCCTAGTGGTCCTGGTATTCTTCAAAGACCAATTTTAGTGCCTTAAAAGGAGGTCTCAAAGAGGCGCTTCAAAGAAGATGTAATGTCCTTTACCGATTCTTTCAACTTTATTTTTTTCTTCCACTTATTCATCATTAGTTGAATCATTATGATGTAATAAAATCAGTATCAATAATATAAGGATATGTTATTATAAGTATTAAACAACCCTATTTCATCTTCTATCCATCCTACAGAAAACGAAATCACCGCGCGTGCGTATGTACAAAATACCCTCTCCAGGTCGTGGTGTAATCTATTTTCCACCACCACCTTACTTGGATGGGTATAATGGTGTAAATAACGACTATATATGATTATTTTAAAGTTATATTGATTCTGAAATATTATACATACACTTCAATACAATTCCACGATCATGGGAATGATATCATCGCTCGTGCGTACGTACGGACTACCGTCTCCACGACGCGATGAGATTCATTCTCCATGATAACCATTCAAGAATGATTATAAAGTATATATAAGTAATACTAATGAAATATATGACATTATAAATCTACTGGATTTACGTATATAAAAATTTATGTCATCTACTTAATTCCATTCAACTCAATAAGGAAACGAAAATAGCGTCCATGCGTACGTACGGCCTACCGTCTCCATGAACGGTGTATTTCATTCCATTTATCGATATATTATATATATTTATATTCTGAATATAGATTATATATAAATCAGGTTTTATATTCTGAAATTAAGTAATCATGATCTATTTAATCATGTGAATAATTACAAGTCAAAACATGGACGGCAAATGAAACGATATTAACCAAAACGCTCTTTAACGTGGAATTTACAATAGAACGGGTAATATAAAGTCATAAGTGAACCATATATGATATAATAACAATGAATATGATTCTTTAATAATTCAATGACATTATTTAAATCATTAAACAGTAGGTTCAGATATGTACGAAGCATATCGGACCTAAGGTAAGGGATAATTTTTCAAATCTCATTTTTATCTGAGATTGATTATTCGTAAGTATTTACAGGGGTTATTTCTATTGTCCATGTCCATGTTTTATAAAAATGTTTTCATGTATTTTTAAAGTCCTTTTTACCCAATTTTTGATTTTACTACATGGTATGTAAGGAATCTTTCTTTTGTTTACGTTGTGAGGCACTTTATTACTTTTCCGGCAAAAGTACGAGAAGAATGTTTTTTTAACTTATACAGCACGAACAGATTTTTACGGTTTTATAAAGCCTTATTTTAAATTTAACTTCCTCAAAAAGATTTCATTACTATTAAAAAAAATATATTTCTTTTAAAATTTCATGATGTTTTGTGATAAGAAATTGATTTTGAAGAAGAAAGGATATTTTACTCAAAAATTCCTTTCAAGTGTGTCATCAAAACCAATTTTCATCTAAGATGACATTATTTCATATGTGTATGGTTCAAATATAAAGTATCTATGATTTACATGGTTTTATTTTTCTTATTATGAAGTGATGTCCATTTTTTTATATGGATTATGTGACGATCGAATGATGTTTATGAAACCCATTTTATTCTTTGGGTTATGATGAATGATTTATGTTTATGTTGTGGCACAAGTAAGAATGATTTCATTATTAGATGGGTGAGACCTATATATCCCTCAAATTCATTGGGTAAATATTTATATCTAATGAGATAGACATGGCTGGAATGATAAGTTAATCTGGTTCAGTGTTACAGGACTGAAATGACGAGTGAACTTGATTCAGAAAGGGACTTTGTCCACTAAGATGGTATTGGCAGCAATGCCTTAGCTACTATGGAAATCATGACATGTATTGAATGGTTGCCACAATTACATGTTTTATTCCCATTATATTTTATCATGGTAGATGTTCCATTATGATATATGCCTTAAGTACTTCTACAATTCATGTCTTTGCTCATGATTTTGATGTTTAAATTTCATGATCAAGTTTTTGCTTTCAAATAATTATGGATTGTTTTATGTTCTCTTTGTTTTCCCTTACTAAGCATTTGATCTCACCCTTTTTATGTTTTATTTTCCCCTAGGATTAAAAGAAATATTTTAGGTAAGGAAACAAAAAGTGGAAGAACTTTATGGGAGATGTTGAAGATCATTCACCACGATTAGATGATTACGTTCCGAGTTTCCAAAGACACTAAACTATTACGGTCCTTGTGTGTCTTCTTTTGTTATGTATTAAGTATTCCGCAAAAGTAATGTAATGTCCATGTAGGTCAAGCATCGGGTCTCTAAATTTTATCAACACAAAATGATTCCCCTTTAGAGTCCATGCAATTGAGTGGGATTCAAAAATGGAAAAGTCATGTACAAACCCCTAATAGTACCATGATAACCCAAGGAAACTACACACCTCAATAACAATCATGGGTGGATACTAAGAAATAATTTCCTCCACCTTAATTGGATATACTAATACTCTAACCTCTATGATGACATTCCATATAAAGTGGGATTCTCGAATCCAAAATGGTATGTTCAAGAGATTCTCATTAAAATGGTGCTCTTAGAGTGTATCATGAATCATCATCAATTGTCTTATTTTCTCCTCCTCAGATTTAGAATACAATAGTAATCCAACAATGGAGACTACCATGTACTGGTATAGAAAAGGCTAAACGATTTGGTTTATGAGAACCATGAACACAGTTGTGGAATATTTAATTCTAAAAAGAATCACCAGGTACTCATTGTGATTGCTGTTATGTATAAATTTTGGATTCAGTATGCCCCCATCTCATACATGTTATAGTTGATCTCCTATACTAAGGAAAATCATCATGAACCATCGTACCACTTTTGGCTGATCAAAGCAGTCATCGATCCCTATAAGTGGTTACATAGTCATAAAAAGAACCTTATTAATGCACTGGTAATCCAAAAATAACTTCAATATCCCAACCACCTTCATGGAAAACAAATTTCGGGCTTCCCAAGTGGAGATTCTAGGACTCACAATGCACTTATCCTATAAGTCTCCTAATTAAACTCTTAGCTCTTGAATAACGATGGGGGCCATCTGATATGCTGGTGATAATAAAGATGTCATTTCATGATGGAATTCAATTTTGAATTATGTCACTTGGTGGGGTGGTAATCCAATAACATCCTCATGAATGATATACTAGTACTCCACCACCGTTGTTGGAAACTAATATCCTGAGGAATCTATATCACCAATAGTCATTCCATCCAACTAGAGGGAAATCGATTATACTCTCTAATGCATATGCTCACCCTAATCTACCATGGTCTACTTTTCAACCACATAGGATAAACACATTCCATCTCTATAGACAAACCACATCCTTCTCCTAAAATAGTCAATCTGGGCATGAACATGGTATAGCCATTCCATACCTAACATGATGTTAAAAAGCATAATTACTGAAATGAAGAGATACCAGACAACACTCTAGCCTCCAAGGGGCAGATTGTACTATTTGAAGAAGGTTTCAATCCCTAATTCCCTACCCTTCTGAGTCTTCAACCACCAGGGTCAGGTCAATGGATTTGCCAGAATCTCTATGTCTCAAACCAATGATGTTGAAAGGATTGAATGATTGGAACAAGTGTTTATTAATACTAGGGTTAAATAATAAAAGGCATAAATCGTACCTCGTATCATTCCTAGAGCCTTGGGATCATAGGCCTACATTGCTTGGAGGTGGCCTCATTCCTACACACCAACTCTCTAAGGTTTCGTGGACCACCTCGGGTGGTGGTGGTAATAGGAAAAACCTCTAACCACCTCATGTTTCCCTATCATCTTCCCTTCCACATCCACCACCTTGCAGACCTCCCTACTCCAACCTCTATCTCTCTTATAGAGGTCCATTGACAATCAAAATAACAACTAAACAATTATTTAGAAAATCTTGAGCTTGATGTTTCCAACCATTGAATGTTAAACACCAACCATCCCATGGATGATTCGAGCAACCCTAAGATCACAGTACTAGGGGCCCTGAGTCTTGAGAATCTCTTCCTGAAGTTTTCGACATGCATGGATCCCTGTGGCTAATTAATACAACCTAAAATCGATGTCTTAGCTACTGGGAACCCACAAATAGCTCATAGTACTATTGAATTCTCTTCTATAAATCTATTCAGCAATAAGGTTTATTGAAGAACTCCAACATATGTGGACATTCGATGAGATACCAATGAAGCTATTATGTTCTGCTTCAAGCCCTGCTCAAATGTATTATGTCTAATGAACTAGCCCAAAAAAGATATCCTTGGAGAATTGTGAGAGATCATTACATTTTATTCAGTACTCCATAACAGTCAAAATGACCTACTACATATGAAGAATCATCTATATAAACATTGATCCTAATGTGGCTGGATAAAGCTCCTCTCTGAAGCAACACTCAATGTATATCTAGGAGAGAGTAGTCTAATCATTTGACTATGTCACCAAGATCCACCATCACCTAGAACATCCCTAAATTATACACCCTGTGAGAAAATCCATCTTGTCTGTATGTATCCTCGCTATGTGTAAAATGTTTTTGACTACATCTTGCTAGTCCTCATCCAAATGGGGGTCTTGCTCACCCCAAATCCATGGTCTTAACTGCCTTTAGAACTCGTGTAACACACTCAGCCTTCATGAATCCTCACCAACTAATTCCAACACTAGATATAGTTCAACGAGTTGTTGTATATCCTGTAAACCACTAGGAGGTTCTATCTCTGTTAAAGGCCCCTATAATGATTCCCCATAACTAGGAAAATCAACTTTGTGATCATGTAGTGGAATCATAGAAAGTTGTTTGCGTGGAGGTATCTTGAAATTAAAACTAGACTTACCATAGAAAAAATTTTATATCTTGGTAGTTTAATCCAGAAGTATATGTTAAACAAAGTCATTCCTATATGATGTGTTTACCAAAATTGTTCCATGTATCCAATATTTACATGTACCAAGTCAAAAGATAGGTGATCAGAGTCCTATTGTGTAGATATTTCCCCGATTGCACCAACACTAGATTACATGGCCTAAAAGATGAGCTCAAAACACTAATCAATTTTTCACCAAATCGATCTGACTAACTCTAGTCATAATCACGAACTGAGATTTGATATAACTATGTCATCACCCAACCCACTGAGGTCTGACCTGGGGATACCCCAAGCCTACCTCTAATATGCCAAGGGATAGAGACCAATATCAAATATCCATATCCCATGAATGAGAGGAAATTTATGAATTTTATTTTATGCACAAAAACATATCCAATCTGACACAAGTTGAAATGAAAAACAAATCAAAACAATACATTAATATAACTATGATCCCAAAACAAAGTACCAAAGTAAAAAGTACTAAAAGTAGAAAAATGGTCCAAATACAATCTCAAAAAGACTATAAAATCCCAAACTACTATAAGTGAAAGGACTATGTCAAAAGAAATATCACTGTAAACACCTTGGTCGAACAAGATTTAGTAAGGCTCCACCCCTCCCTTTTATCCTAGGACACCATCAAAAGGTCCATCGTCTCCATAAGACATGTCACATGAGGGAAAACCCTAGGAATGGGTGATTATACAGTACTCAGTAGGAATATTTGATAACAAAGATCATGGATCACCAAGTATAGTTATCTCAACACAAGATATAACAATATATGTAAAATAGAAACACCCAGATATACTCAAGAAAGACATTATACCATCAAGAGGTCATAAAAAACTGTGTGCTATAATATTATTCTTGATGAATTGCTTATTATGGGAGAATACACCCCACGATACATGCTTTCATCTATGACACAAGAAAATGATTGTTAGCTCATTTGTCCCAATTGATAAAATATCATTGGTATAAGAGGACACTGATACATAGATAGGGGTCATTCCTAGAACCGTTGGGGGACACCACGATACAAAATTGATTAAAACTATAACCTAGGGGATCATATGAAAATGACTACACAAGACCAACCAATATATCCTGATAGATGGATTATTGATTCCCTACTCATGTAGGACACACCAATTCCACAAACTCTTCCCCTGGAAAAAATGATGATAGAGTATTGTACTCCACTCTCATGGAGGGACACAAAAACCTTATCTGAGGGTCATCCTCTTGATGTGATCATAATATTGTTACATGGATGTAAATATGAAGTATTCTATTGAGTAAAAAGTACCATGGGAAATATACTCAACCAATACTGGTCCAAACTAATAAAAAAATATCTACACGCACTATTGAAAGTTGTACATTAGGTATGCCAATGGGTAAATTGTGTTTTCATCTCTCCCCGTGTCTTCCAATGTGGAAGAGACTCGCACGACATATTGCATGATATTCACACTCTGTCTTAGAACCTGGTCATGAAAATATTCTATATAATATTAATATATAATACTCAAAAAACCTAAGATGGTAAAAGGTTGGTCATGATAGTGAACCATGAATACCGAGATTATTTGGATAGTGAAATCAATCCACTAATATTTCCTTGGAATTAAACTTTCACTTCTATGAAAATAATT
Source organism: Viscum album (assembly GCA_963277665.1). Lineage (NCBI taxonomy): Eukaryota > Viridiplantae > Streptophyta > Magnoliopsida > Santalales > Viscaceae > Viscum > Viscum album. The sequence continues at coordinate 1,901,971,209 of OY728152.1, read as the reverse complement.
GCTATATGCATATGTCCCTACCACATATTCTATGTGTTATTCATATGTTATACACTAATGGATTATGATATTGATCCTATAATGATTCATATATTATGAACTGATAATATTAATTCTAGGATTCGTGTTTATGATCATCAACATACTGGGTATTATATTCAATTATTTCTATAATCTAATCATACCCTTTTACTATTTTGATGCTTTTATATCTCCCTTGTTTACCCATACTGAGCATCTGAGCTCACCCCTTTATTATGATTCCTTTCCCAAGGTTATGATAAAAGGTTTTATTTTAGATTACTAACATTGAAAATTGTTAAAAGATATGTTGAAGATCATTTAGAAGGATAGAATATTATATTTCTATGTATCCAAAGACACTAAAATATCACGGTCCTGAGGCGCGTACATTTTTAATAAGTTTAATATTCATAAAAAATTATGTAATATACATATATGTTAATCCTCGGTCTCTATTGTTAGAATCAATGTAAATGTTTAGTTAACATTTAGAAACAAATATGAGAAAACATTAGTGATATCCCTTATAATATTCTAAGGATATGATTAGGGATGTATCTATGGATAAGCTGAAGGTGTCATAAATTTATTATAAGGTTTCCTATTTTAGACATCTAATAAGTGATTTATCATGATATTGTTATTTTCCTCTATGATAAGTTCTACTCACACTAGGATTTATAGTTTTATTCAATGGTGGGAACCAGAAGGATCTAGGTTAACTATGAATGTGATAAGGAATTTGATGTTGATAAATCAAATGGGATAATCATTGAATTAAAGGATGTTGAGATCATGAAAATTCTGTTTTCAGGGAACATGATTAATATTGTGTACAATAACTGACTACCAGACCATCCAAAGAAAAATAGTAAAGTGTTCACAGATTTTTCAGTTATTAGAGACCATTGAAGAATGATGATTCAATTTAATCTGTGTTCAGAATGTGGAAATAAGAATCCAATTCATTTTTATTGAGGAACTAGAATTTATTTTGACTTTTGAAACGAATTACACAATTACAGTAATTTCAAAGTAAAAATGAGGAGTTTAGTTGACTCAATATTTGGAAATATTTGCCTATCTTAGACATCATTGACGATTATATGATTTAAGTGTGGAACTAATGGCCATTATGTAAATCATTGTCCCATGTGGAATGCTCATGAAGAGAATCTTAAAGGTGGTATGAGTAATTGTTGTACCACTGATGATGATGATACTATAGGAGAAATATGAAAGAAAAGAGGTATTAATTAATAGGATGAGGTATCATTTTAATGGCTTAAGGATTAAGTGGAATAATCAATGTTTTTGTGAATTTGGATTCAATAACAGTGTTATATAAATGTGAAATATATAAGCATTAATATGTTCTTGTATTTTTTATGAAGATTTACATGAATATGTTGAAAGGTTCTCACAGACTAGAAATTTTTTTAATGTCAAGGATAAATTTTGACTAAGGGTATATAAACCTTAATATGTGTTTGATATTGAGATTACTATGTTTTGATAAAGATATATTGGATATTAATAAATAAATTTGACTGTACTAATTAACACAGAATAATAATGTATTTGGTGAAAATGTAGTTTGTGTATTCCTAGATAGAGTTTACCTCAATTTTTTATTTAATGAATATATCAAATAAACATCAAAATAAGGAAACTTGCATGTTTTTAATAAGGATTTTTTGTTATTAACATGATTAAATAGAATACATGATGAAGGTATTCACATTGTTGATATTTGAAAAACAAGATCTACCTTACGATATATGGGGGATCAACATTAAGATAATTATGATAATTTTTGTGACCTTATTTACCAAATTTTATAATTCCATATTCCATAAGATTTAGAAGGTTAACCATTTATGGAATGGTTTAGGGTAACCATTAGATGAGGTTTTAATGTTTAAATTATTATCTCTCTATATGAAGATTTATGCATATTGGATAACATGCTCTAACTATTTTGTTGTGATGTTGACTAATGACATATTGAATGACGTATCATTATATTTATGGATCTCATGATCTGATATTTCTTTAGGAATGAAACTGTCACCTGCATTTCTTGGAATAAGTGATGATGTGGAAATTGATAAAGGCACATCTCAATGGTCATATTATGTTTATGAAATGGAATGAAATCATGTATGTACATTTTATCCATTAAAAATAATCAAAATTAGGGGGTAAATATTGAAATAAAATCTTTTCCTGTTATAACATAATTTTATGATATCAATAAACATTTTCAATCCATTTTGGGTTATCGGTTTTTGTTCCATAACGTTCTCTTATCCATGTTCTCTGTCATTTTCAATAGAACATTATAGTGATATTTCCATTACATGACAATGTTTTCACTCAAAACCAATGTTCTCAAATAAAGAAACATAGTTATGAGTTACATTGAGTGAGTATTAGGTTTACATATTTCACTTTTGAATGAAATTTTTAGTATTCATTTTCATGATGTGGGTTTTTGAGAATGGAACCGTAATTTATTAAACGTTTGATAACCCAGATGAATTTGGACTGCAAAATTAATTTTAAGGGGGGTATAATGTGACACCAAAATATTTTGTGAAGTATTTTTTTTGAATTAAGGGAATCTTTTTTAAAATTTTTATTTCATGCAACAGTAAATATATATTTTGTTTTAAGAAAGAAATATGTTTGGATTGGGTTTTACACAACACCAAGTTAGTATTACAATACATGAAACACTTAAATTATCACTTGGTACATGTAACATTATGTTTGAATTTTTTTACACATAATGTTCAGTTCCTTCGAAAGCTTTTATTACAAGCACGACTGAGTATTACCGAACTACTGTACATTATTAATATTTTTATTAAAATATTATTATTGTTTCCACCTAACTGTTTAAATAGAAGTTGTAAACAAGATTATATAAATTATAAAAATATGATCTAAACATGTATAAAAAATTAATTGATTGTTTATAAATTATTTAGAAATGAAAGAAATAAATATTTAACAATGATGAAATTCCATTTCTAAGAAAACAATGTTTCTTTTTACAAATGCAATTTTATCTTATTAAATTATGATGGAAAATTTGGATTATTGTTTTTAATAAAATTTATATATTATATATGAAATAATTATTTTTAAACTCATCCAATTGATATTATAGGCATAATATAAGAATAAATCAAACATTATGAATAAAAAAATGCATTTCTCAAAAAGGTAATTTTACCTCTTTTAATGAAGAACACATTTTAAATATATTTATTGAATATATTTTTTTATATTAAAAATTAAACTAAATTATGGAACAAGGAATATAAAATTTTACATTGTGTTAATGTTCTTTATTTTTCAAAAGAGTTTCATTTTTTGATGAATAGTGAAAAATACTAAATTTTAATTAAAAATTGGATTTTGGTCTAATTTAATTATATATTAAAATTTTCTTTTAAATGATTTATAATTAATTTAGATCATTTTTATATCATATAATACAATGTATGTAATTTTATTCAATTTGACATTGATTTTGGATATACAAACAATTCAATATTTTAATCCTTTTGGCTTATAAAATCCGATGTAATGACATGTTCGCAAGATTAATTTTAAAGTTATTTCTTCCACATATGTTATTAGAATATTAAAAAATTGATTCCATATTTGGTATCACTATAATATATAATTTTTAATATGGTTAAATTATTTTATTTTCTAAAAATATTTGTGAAAGTAATTAAAATGAGTTACAACAATTATGGTAAAAACAAGAATACTTAGTAGTTAAACAGTAATTTGAGGTAAATAATAACCAATTCAAAAGCCCAAAATACATTTTATGTACATATTTTTTCCAATTCACTTATTTTATAAAAATTGTAAAATTATGTTTGGGTCATGATTTAATGGATTCCTCTCAATCCTGTTTTCTTTTTTATATTTACAGAAATTCCCCTCCCCCACTAAGAAATGGGCACTCACCCCCCACAATTATTCACAAAACTCAAGACCTTTGGATAAAAAAAGACCCAAATATGTTCAAAAAATTTCGTCCTTCACTATATAGGACATAATTTTGGAATAAAGGCAACCAAAGAATCCCATTGGAGTTAACTAAAACAAGCTACCCAAAGTAGAGGTATTATCCTTCCATAAGCTGCACTATTTTATTTATTCCTCCTGACCAGAAAATATTTTTATTCCATTATTATATAATAACCTTTTTATATTATATATAATTATTTATTTTTATGTGAATTGTTCAACTTAAAATCACACACACTCCCTTCGAATATGATACACAATCATCATTTTTGTGTATAGTGGACTACCTCCTTATGAAAACAGTTCTCTATTTCGTACATTTCTAAATTTAATGGTTGGAAATTATAATTTAAATTATTTATATATTTGATAAATATGATATTTAAGATTTATATTTTATTATTTTAAAATTATATAATAGATACCATTATGATTTCTTTTTTTTTGGAAAAAAAGGTAACTTTTTTTGTCGACATGTGGACTATCACGTCCTCAAAGCGATACAATTCATTCACAATAGACATGGAATGTATTAAAGATTTTTTAGTAAATATATATGATCTGTATGACATAATAATTCAATGGGAATAAAAATATTTCTATATATACATATATTCCATTTACATTCTTTCAAAATCATCAAGAAATGGAAATAATGTTCCTGAGTACATACAGACTACCGTCTCCAACATTGGTGTATTCCATTCCATAATTATATATTTTATTGATTATAATAAATACATATATATTGAAAATATATATGATATTTATAACATTTTTTAAATTCTCTAATGAAGTAAATCATGATCTAGGTAAGTATATCAAGAAAAAAAATACAAAAACATATACAGAAAACAAAGTAGTTATTAGCTAAAAAATAAAATTAACATGGAATTATTAATAAATGGGTAATATAAAGAAACAAATAATTTATTAATATATATATAATTATATTTTTATTTTGTATATGTATAATATACCAATATTTAAAATACATGAGTTGTGAACATGTAAAAATAAATTCAAGATGTAATGTAGAGGTTTTCTCTCTCACTTTTATCCCTATGAGATATATGCTACATTAACCACATATTCTTATTGTGTATTTCATATACTACCTGATGAAATATTATAATATGAATTTACATTATTTAATGATATTAAAAGTATTAATTGATTTCATTCTTTCAATGATCTCGTGATTCAAAAGTTACTCCAGTAGTAAAGGGATTTTCTAGCCTCACTTTTATTTCTGTAAGATTTATATATTCTTCAACACTTGTTTCATTTATGTGGTGTATATAAATACCATGAATGTATTATATTATTATTATACATAAAATTATGTGTATTTAAATATCCATTTGACTATCTCAATTTTATGGGGTTTACATTTCAAAAGTTACAAAATCGGTAAAGTAATTTTGTCTTAATTTTTCTTCATTGAGACATATGCAATGTTTTACACTGATATTATTCTATAGACTGTATATACATCCGTTTTACATGTTTTTTCGTTAATATATTTATTTTCATGATATTTTAATCAGAATGTAATCTTATTATATCATTAGGAATATTATTCAATGTTACCAAAGTTGTAAAAGTTTATTCCAACAATCTTATCATTTTTTAGGGTTAGTTATGATAATACTTCCAATGATGAAATATTATAATCTATATCTCAATAACTATCTTGAAATTTTTATCATATATTTATTCATAATATCTTTATATAATGGTACAATTTTTTCCACTCATTGTTACATAAGATGATTCAGAATGTTTTTTAATAAAATATATCTTTATTTCTTTCTTTGGTCAGAAATATGTTTTCTCAAAAACAAATGTTTTCTAAAAATTGTTTTAAAAAATGTTTTTAAATTATATTTGAAGCCTATTTATCATGTAAATTTTTTCAATAATTTCCATATATTCCATTAATATTTATTAATGTTATTTTCAAATAATTGTTTTTAAAAATGTATTTAGGATTCCAATAAATGTTTAAAGGTTATTTTTGATGAAAAAATATTTAAAATAGTTTCATGGTTATTTTATCAATATTATAATGGTGTTAAATGAAAATTTCTTTCAAAATATTTCCACTATTTCTGTATAAATATTCAATTTTCTTCCAATGACAATGTTTTTAAAAAAAATCAAGTATTCTTTTTATGCTTTCAAATCCAGAAAAAGGTTTTGAAAATTCTTTATGTTTCTAAAATTATTTTTTCTAATATGAAAAGATATTTTACTCAACAAATGTTTTAAATTATATTTCAAGGATTAAATTATAAGAAAATGATTTTTTAAAATGTTTTCTAAAAGGTATTTTCAATGAAATGCAAAATTTTACATGTGATATATCAAAATATTTATCCATATAAGATGATATCATTTGATATAATTTAAAATTTTGATATTATATGATACAAGGGAACCATTCATATTATTTTTTTTAATGGTTTATTTTTAAGATTATTTTTTTTATGAATCTTGTTTCTCTACCATGAGGTATATTCTTTTTATAAATCATTCTGTTAATGGGTTAAGCATTGATGAAATGATTATGAATCATGTATCATTTCCAAATGTTATGATATGATAAAAGGTTTATGAAACCCATATAATTTCATGTATTATGATATGATTTTTTATAATATTTTTTGAACACATAAATATTATTTTACTTATGAGATAATTGGGAACTATATAGCCCTCTAATGCATTGGGTACGGATTTATATATCATGATATAGACATGGATGAATGGGGAGTGAACTGAGTTCAGTGAAGGAATTTGTTTGATATTATTGTTTTGAGAGTAAATCTTGACTACTAATATGCTCATGGGATTGAACCATGACTACTAAGATGGTTTGGGGAGTTAACCTGTTCCATTAAGATGGTGTTAGAATTGATCCTTGACTACTATGGAAATAATTTGTTTATTGTTATGTGTCAAACAAAAATTCAATGTCTTATTCTACTATTATTATCTCTTGGACTATGCTCCAAATTCCCTTTTGATTCATGTATTATGAACATCGGATATTTATTCCATGATTTAAATTTATGATCATCGATATGGAAGGTATGCTATTCAAATGTTATTATTATCTTTTCATATCCTTTTGATCATGTTATGATTACATAACTCCATTGATTATGCTTACTGAGCATAGGATCTCATCCCATTCTTATTTTTCCTTTACCTAGGTAATGAATAAATGATTTAATTAGGATTAATAATTGGGAAGATCTTCAATGGATACGTTGAAGATATTTCACCAGGATATAAGATTATGATACAAAGATTCCATAGACACTGAACAATTATAGCCATTGGGTATGTTGTTTTGTAATGTGCTAAATATTCGTATAAAATGATGTAATATCCAGGTATGTTAATCCTAGGTCACAATATATATGTCTCTCCCATGATACCCAAAAATTTATGAGACATGATCACATCATGTCCTTAAGAACATGGGTAGTTTATTCTGACTGGCCATTAATCTGAGGGTGGTATGCAGTTCTCATAGTCTCCTATATACCCAATTCATTCTGTAAACTCTTCTAGAAATGATATGTAAATTGGGTGTACCTATCAAATACAATGGAATGAGAAACACTATTAATTCATACTATCTAACGAATATATGACCAACCAATCTCATCCACTAATAAGGTCACCCAGATCAGAAGGAAATGAGAACCCTTTGTGAGCCTACCTACAACAACCCAAATGGTATAACATCCTTATGATGACCTTGGCATCCTAGTCACAAAATTAATCACAAAAATATCTCTTTTCCACACTGTAATACATATTTGATGTAAAATTAAAACTAGCCTCAACTAATCTTGCTTCACTTATATACCTGTGGAACAATCGTAACAATACCGGCTATGTCATGTTTCATCCCTGGCCACATAAATTAGTGATGTAAATCATGATACATCTGGATGACACTAAGTGTCACTACCCAAAATAAGGCATGGAACTCCCAGATCGTCTCCTAATGTATTTATGCTAAATCCCAAACCCGAACATGGATGTATAATATTTAATCCTTTCAAAAGTCCTACCTAGAGTTGGGCCCTCACATTCCGAACACATTCCAATGACTAGGACCTCTTAATTTTTTACTGTCCATATCTTTACTCTATCCATGAAGGTAAATGTAACATATTTAGATGAAATAAATGTATTCCCCTTACAAACCTGCCCCACCAAGTGTATCTCATAAAAATAATCCATAAACATCCAATGGAAATTGACCCCTTGAACTACATGTATCTGAGTCCTCCTACATAGTACATCAACAACTATATTACCTATTTTATTCATGTAGGTAATATTGATGTCCATAGTATGTAGTTATTTGACATTCATTCGCTACCTCAAATTCTGATCTTGTTATTCAAATACAAGCTTCAGTCATTTTTTGTCTATGTAGACCACAAAATCTATCCTAGTAAATAACATCTCCAACAACACAAATAATGAAAAAACTATAACTAACATGAGATTTTGGGTTGGGTAGTTTCTATTTTGTGTCATTGACAGATGAGACACAAATGACATGAATCTATCCTATATATCAGAACTTCTCCAAGATCTATACATGATGACTCTCAATACATAGTGATGCTCTTATCCAATTCATTAAGAATCAGGACTAGTGCTAAATTCAGTCTCCCATTCATCACTCTAAACATTTTCTCATAGGTATTAGACCCTACCAACATCACACCCTTAATAGTCAATCCCATAAAAGGTTCTTCTAATAATGAGAAGCGACTTATGAAATGAAAATTATATCCAACTAGGCCAAAGATTTTTTATTTATCAATTATTTTTTCGGCTGCTCACATGAAACTAAAACATTATCCTTCTCTATGTCTACTAATACTTCATTCTATAATATAAATTTACCCGGGAAGTGATTCTTATCCATCTATATGTTTCACATTGTAAACATTTCACATAAATACATATATCATAGGGTATCCAAAATGATATTAATTGGTTTGGAATGATCGTGTTGATATTTAGAATAAATCATGATATTTTACACGAAAACAACCAAAACCAAATCTAGATTAGGATGTAAAATATGATTCACCATAACCATGAAAACTACTAGCTTGATCATGAGGCTAAAAAACGTAACCCAATGCTCATATTGAGCATACCTACTATGTGAAGATATATGAGGTATGTCTGCAGGTCGAAAACATACCTGGTGTTATCCCAATCTCAAATCAATTTTCAAAAAACAAATTATATTCACAAGGATAATCAAAGAGGTCATTTATCCATAATAGAGGATACTAGTACATAACTACCAACTTCTTTAACTTATGGTAATTAACACATATCTTAAAGGAAACATATTCCTTTTTAAATAGAAGAATTGAAAACCCCAAAGGGAAGTATTGGGTTGTATAAACAACTTTTCCTCCAAGTCCTGAAGATGCCTCTTGAGCTCATAAAACTCAACAGTATCTAACTTTTAAGGGTGGATGGAAACTAGTATAGCTCACTAAACATGATTTATAAAGAACTCCAGCTCCCTCTAGAGAGGTAATACAAAGAATTAAACAAGAATAACATCCCAGAAATGATCTACCACTAGAATGAAATCATGTAGATGTGATCCCTTACTATTCAACTACTTGATAGAAATCTAGGATATCTTCCAACCCATCCCCTAATTCTCTAGTCCATCTCTGCCAAATTAGAAATATAATTGGAATTTTTAAATATAAACTAATCCCTATAGTGATGTCAAGGTCACATTATAGCGATAATAATCGTCATTGGATTGATAAGAAACATGTATTTACATTCCAAGCATGACGTAGAGCCCTATCATCTTGGGGGAAAAGTATCCCATATGATATTACACCCACCAATATCAATGGTGGAACACCCTGTACTCACATACACCCTTTGTTTTTATACCCAACGGAGTAACCAGTGTAATTATTGCATCAAAATACTAAACAAAGACCACAGATCACCACCACAGGTACATATTTGAAACAATGTAATGAACCAATATCAAATGAAATTGATACTATAGTAGAGGCTACTAAAATCATACCTCTAACTTTAGAAATCCTGTTACTATGCCCCTCAGGGATAGGATTCATAGAATATATATGGCCAGAATGGTGACCATGTTAACCAACCTCACTACCTAGAGAAAGCACACTATGATTCCTTGGTACAAATAGTGAATGGATTTCTTATCATAAACCATCACCTCATTATGAATGATAGGTACTGATCTAGATGATAGCATGAAGTGATGCTAGGAATCCTTCTCAAGAACCTGTAGTTGGAGTCAATCCATTTCCCCTAATTGTTAGAGAGAAGGTCATGAAAAATTGTTGTATGTGGCTCATTCTTCTAAAAACTTGTAAGTCAACTAGGTCTCGATCTAACTAATACCTCATATCCCACATCTTTTACACTTCTAATAAAAAAATTCCCCACCAACACTCCTAGTATGAATGGTACTCCCCATATGAGAAACCTCAGAACAACGCTTCCTACTAAAAGTCACTAAACCAGTAGTTTGAGAGGTTGAACTGGAATACTCTACGCCCAAACAATCCTATGGTTTCACTATCTAATCAATGATGGATTCACAATATATATTTTACTCATCAAGATGAACACATCGAGATGAGACTAAATGGAACATCTAAGAAATTCCTAGAACTGTCTCTACATCGATAGCTCATCATCAATGTAAATCTATGCAAAGCATTGATTCTTTATAAATAATTTAGAATAATCCATATCAATTTTTCCTCTCTGATCTAGACACATGAACATAATATCCCACTGATCCCATAGAGTGTTAGGGAATATGTAGTCATAAAACCTAGATTGGAAATACTCCATACCATATCTTGCAGTGCATTATCCGGGTTCAATAAATCAAAGCAATGATTTATACTCCCTAATGAATATATGTCATAATATTCACTATAATTTTATGAGGTGTCTCTAGAGTCATGAATATTGAAAAATATGTCCCAAGACACATCTCAGTAGCATGTGGACCACCATCCCCCAAAAATGTTGGTAGATTGTTATACTGTAACACATGTGTTATCTCATCCATATAGGAGTTATGTTGTGGTTCCCCCTAAAAATTATACATATAGCACAAATAACAATCCTGAAACTAGGCCATAGAACCCATATATAGAATAGATACTAGAACCTCATCTAGAACTACATGAGGATATAATAGTATTCCATGGTCGACCACCTCTATAGCATGGTCATTTCCACTATCCCTTCATATAAATAGAGGTCTCTATGGTGGAATGTACCTTTAATTACAAACACACACCTTAGAAAAGATCTATAATAAAAAAACCTCAGATAAAAAAATATGAATGGATGAAACCATTCTATAAACATATCACATGACTTTGTCTTATAATAATACTAGGACTGGGTAAAAATAAATAGTCGCAAGCATCACTATAGAAATTTCCTACTACCCACTATAAAGTTATTTCAATGTACAGTTCTCTATTTCACCAATTAAATTCCAATTTAATTCACAATTGTATTACAAAACTCTCTAAATGGTTGAAGCAAATGGTTCACCAGATCTGATCTATTTGATAACATACACATCACAATCCAAAATGAGGCATTCAATTAATCAATACCATAACACGTTCCAGTCAATATGGCCAGTGGTCTATGAATCAACATGCCATAATTGGGTTTATAGGGTGTACACTATATCCTATGTATGAAAACAACATCTAGGATAACGAATGAAATCTATGTACCAATCATGTATCTCAATTCTCTATAATAACACAATTAGGATAATAAATATATCACACATATCATATATCATAGTGTCTTGTTGTAAAGAAATTCATCCTATATGGAATGTCATAATCCATGGAATGTGATTCCTATCAGGTGCGTAAAATGATGTATGATATGGATACCCTCATTTCATCTAGAAATGATAAAATAGATCCTTAATAATATTAAGAATTACAACACCATTCAAGTGGTTCACCTAATTATGACACCAAATAACTTTAATAGGAAATATCCAGAGAACAACAATTTATATTCATGGTAATTTGGATTTTCCTCTACATGGATTAGATACTCCCAGGAACATCTCATTACAAAATTAAAAAACTTTTCTAATATCATATTTATTGTCTCAAAATAGTAATAAATAATAGAAAAATCATCTTATACCACTTTGTAATGTCCTGACCTAGAAGAAATTATTTTCTACCCTGATCTTGTAGGTCACATGTTCTCAGGAACACCTCCCAATATTGAATAGGCTACTGAATAGCAGGAAGGGCCTATGATATGCGTTTGGGAGACTATTCCCTAATGTTATAGTGTAGCACAATGGTAGTAAACATAGTAGAAAATATTGGAAGAATTGAATCCACCAAATAAAAGATAAACATCTATGACAGTTTATGTATACAATAATAAAAAAGGCAATTGAATATAAAAAATGACATGCCATTTAATTCCACTAAAAATATAGAAAATATGTATACAGATAACCAGTACAATACATGAATAAAAATACCAAAAGTAATTAAAAGAACTATCCCAACTATCGTCACTATTTAAGCTCATTAATGTGCTCTCCTCCTCCTATTAAATGAATAGTCAAGCATTATGAAATTACCAATTTTCTTTGTTCATACCTGAATCCATGAAGTCTATCAAGGTACTCAATTATAGGAAGAATATGTTGCAATATTACACTCATTAGGCCACCATGAACGGTGTCTATAACAATCCAGTCTGAGTGATATAAATATATATAGTTTTCAATATATTATAGTTATAAAAGTAATTAATATAAAGTGAGATCATATCATGACAAGAATGGATCCAAATAAAAAATATTCAAGATTCAATGAAAATGTATTTTTAAAGAAGAAATAAACAAGTGCAATTCGATCGATTCTTATCCCTGCAACATGATACCTATACCAGGGTTATTCATAGGCATAAAAAATCCACAATGGCCACACAGTGTAATCAGGGGCATATAATATAACATAACATGCCATATAATTTAGTATATAAAATCCATTAGGACCACTAAATATAAATAAGTTTCATCCATAATAGTCACATTGTGTAATCAAAAGTTTCATTCCACAAAGGGCATTATGCAATTTATAGAATAACAAGTCATCCACATCTATTCCATAGAAAAATTTAATTGAAATGCAGTATTAACCTGATTGGATTTCTAGGATCATGACAGCATACCATGTCCATTAAGAGTCTACGAAATCTAGATCAAAGGGGTAATAATTCCCTTATCATCCTTTGGAATATAGATCAAAGGAGAAAATAGTTTAAAGGAATTTAATACCAAAATAATGATCCATTAGTGGAATGTCCATGGAATCTAATTTTATATGGATTCAAAGATCTCATACAAGTATTCCACAATCATTTCAAGTCATCATCAAATTTATTTTTTAATTTACAATCATTATAATTCCATGAGTTCATCTAAATCATATAAAAATTTACATTAAATAGTTTAAACAAATCACATTGTTTCAACACTTGGAAATAAATTTACAAATTTCTTTTAAATTAATTCTATTCATTTCATTCAATTTAATAAGTACTTAAATCAATGGAGGGATAACATGCCACTAATACATTGTATAACATAGGGAAAATGTGAGGGAACACCCCATGGGTTTCCTTAGATGTGGATAAATGTCCTCCAATAAACAATTGTAATAAATAGACCCCAAATAGGATCCATTTCATTCAGTTTAAACATTTAATTAATTTTTGAGGAATAATAGAATTTATGTTGTGCATAACAATGGATGAACAATTTATCAAACACAGAATTGTAAGGGAAATGTAATAAACCACATACTATATGTCTGTAGTAGAGCACTCATCCAGTATGAAGCTCTGATTTGATCTAGATCAAGAGAAAATGATGAATGAATGAAAATCTTGGAAAGGGGAAATATTACCCTGCACCTAAATAACTTTTTCAATACTAAGAAAATGAATAATGGAACGTATGGAATTGATTACTCATTGGTGTAGATATAATGAGACTTATGGTTTTTAAATCCTTGTTTGGGTGATGAAATGGTGGAAAATCCCATCTATTGGGTTTGAAAGAAGCTTCTAAATAGAAATAGGATTTCCACTAGTGGAAGAAGAAAATAGATTTTGGTTATTCTGATTTTTTTGAGTGAAATAGTATTTTTCCTAACAAACATTGGGAAGCATGTTTTGGAAACATATTTTCTCAAACCACGAACCAACCATGCACTCTTCATGGTGATAAATGAGACCCCACAGAATTTTTAGGAACAAGGAATAAAAAACCAAGTGAAAACAATTTAGCATTGTCTTTAAAAAGTTATGAATCCTCCCACACGGGCATTTCCCTCGGGTTTAATGGTTTCCTCAAATTTTGTAACCATTCCCACCCTTGTGTTTACACATGCATAGTTAGTAGTAATTGTGCTATTTATCCTGCATGGTTTGTAATAACCATGTGGCATGTCTTAAAATTTCAAAAATTAAGTATTTGATATTCAAAAAAACATAATGAACCCTCTAAGACACTCATTACCTCATTACACATCCATAAAAGGTTATAAATAAAAATTTGAACAAGGAAAAAAGATCCATAACTCTAAGGAAACATCGGGATCCTACACCAGAGACATAGTTTTTCTGATGCATAATATTAAATAATATAAGCTTTATATCCAATTATTTGTAATCTATTTCTACATTTAGTAGAAAATGATATTTTTGAAAAAAAACATTCTAAAAATAATTGGGATATAAAAAGTTAGTAAAATAAGGTTTAATTTTTTTTTGTGATTTCAATAATAATGGAAAGGGAAAGCATAATGTAAAACCATTTGACTCAACAATATCCTCCTTTTTGGAAATCACAGAACACAACACTTAAAATTAAAACTATTAACATTGACTAATATACAATAATTTATATGTTTATGAATATAAAAGAAATTATTCGTAAGACAAATCTCCATTATTCTTATATAAACTCCCACTGCCTTGATAACTTCTTTTCGATTAACATTCTTCATCCGATAATAAATATTATTACATTGGATGATTAAAAAAAGGAATTAATTATCATAATATCCCATCTCAATAAGATATCCCCATTGAATAATTTATCCACATAATACAAATTATTTCCCTCTAATAAATTGTCCCTCATTATCATTTTCATAAAGGAATGGGTAAAGTTACATAATCTCTTGAAATGTTAAAATTTATAATATGGAACAATTTTATTTGAATAACTATTCATCCAGGAAAAGTAAATAAAATTCATCAAATTAAAACTATATAACATTAAAAAATATTTATTTTTAGAATATTTCATTCAAATTATATGTCCTTTAAAAAGAATGATTTAAAAATACATGATGACTTCTGAAATAAAAAATAATAATTCATTGTTATAAAAATATATCCAATGAACATTATCTTTTAATTGTCTTCCTAATTCATCTCAGTAACATCATCAATAGGCTCATGAATGGTTATATTATCTCCCAAGACAAAGAAAATAATATTAATATATTTTAAAGTAACTGTGTATTCTTAAATAATTTTGATCTTTATTTTTTCCTCATTCATATTCTATAAGTCATTTTGATAATATCAGATTCGAGAATTATCATCTTATGACCTTTTAATTTATTATTTTATTTCAAATATTTATTTATTTTTATATTCTAAAGTATCATTTTAATATGTCACAAACATCAACATATCAAAACGATTTGATGATAAATTCTCAGATGACACAAAAATATCTAAAAGATACTTTCTTAACATTCTCAAACAGTTCATTGTGATCTTTTATATCATAATCCATTGGTTTTTTACATTTTACTATTTGATTAAATATCTTTTTTAGTTCATTTAATTAATCTCTTAAAAACATTAACTTGGCCTCATTATGAAAAATTTATTTAATAAATTTTTTTAAATACTTTCATTTCTCATTCAAACTATTTTCGGATTATCATAGATCAGGCTTCGATGCATGGTGGAAAAGTAATTGAATTTATAATTTGTTTCAAGTATTGAAAAATATAATCAATACTCTTATAATATTTAGTAACTAATATATCTAAATAATCCGATGACACCTTTTAAATCAATTAGTGATTTTCTCCAATGTCTTAATTTCTTTTGCATTAATATTTTATTCATCCAATAACGTAACCCCATCATCTTCTATATTTATCTTAGTTATTGTGTGGGATTGTTGTGTTTCAACTTCATTGTTCATTTAACTCTTTTGCACAAAAAAATATAGGATATATTTTTATTGTACTATATCATTAAGGAACTAGATGATGATTATGATTTTGAAGTGCTTTCTTCTTCTTTTTAATCTACATAATATTATTCTTCTTATTATTCTTATTTCTATTATTATTTTTATAAATCTTTCTCTAACTATCTCTCAGTTAAGAAAACACCTTTTCCTGACTTCTAAAAAATGAACTTTTTTCTACACTAACTTTTTACTTGATTCGTGAACCGATTTCTTCATTGAATTTTAAACATTAGTTCAAATTACACTACATGACCCATTCCCCTTTGAAAAATAATTGAAACAATAAATAATTCAAAAATCTATAATTATATTTGTTTCAATGGATCTAGATGAGTTTTTTGAGAATAAAAAATTATTATAGAACTAGGACCAGGTAGAACTACTGATAATAGTGAAAATGATAATGGTGGATTGTTCAATTCACAATATACACCATTAATAAAATATTCCATCACCATTTATTCATTAATTCTTTTCTTCCGACTTTTCATATTCTCTGCCTATTTCATTTCCTCAAATATTTTTAGCTTCAAATCTAAAACCATAGATTTATCACCTATGAAACTTGGATCCCATTGCTTCTTCTGAGCCTTGTGATCCACAACCTTCTTAGTTTCCTCATCATAAATAGATTACTACGTTTTGTGATATTGGAAAAGAGGATCCTACTTTACTTTTATCTTTCACTTATTTATTGATTTTAACTATTTAGGGATTGGTCATTTCCATGTCTGATTTGTCAAAAATAATTTTCACTTTCATATAGACGAATAATTTCATTCTTCAATTATTTCATGTCCAATTAGATAAATCTTTTCTTTAAGCCCATGAGACTAATTTTTTAATTATAATTATTCTATAAAATTAACCATAATCTCATTTATGAAACTAAAAAACGTATGAATTCTTGATTATATGAAATTTTTCATAATCTCATCAGTTGACATTAACCAAAAATTAAATAGATTAGTCTTCCTCCTATTAAAAAGTAAATCAAATATGGATATATTGAGAACATTAAGCATAACCATTTCTCATTTTATAAAAATAAATATCATTTTAACCAAAATGTTAAAACTTTTTCATCTGGAGTCAAATGATATACTTTTCTAATCATTTATGAGGAATAAAATAGAGATGATTCTACAGTGGATTTTTTGGCAGATCCCAGCTTCTCGGGAAACATTTGAGATAGTATGTATACCTCTCCATCTAATGTGACATTAACTAAATCATCCAAATTTTAAATAGCAATTTTAAAACCATCATGAAATATATCGAAAAAATATCATCTAAATTATCTTCCATAATATATTTTATTGGAAAAAATAATTATCTAACAATTTCAATAAAATGTAAATCAAAATCATTTGTTTCAGTACAACTCTAATCTCATAATTAAAACTATATAACTCATTGAAAAAGTGATTAATATTTCTCATACCATGTTTCCTCAACAAATATTTCAATAAAAATCATTGTTTTGCGAAATATTTAGAAGATTCCATCATGTTGAGACTAATCCTGAGACAAACTGATCGGACTATTGCTATATTTTTAGACAGAGAAATAAAATGATAGTCAAGGGTTGAGAGAAATTTATGAAAGTCAATGTGAGATAGGGTTACCCACTACATTATTTATTCGATCATGGGGAGACCCTTTATATTCAAGAGATATAATGGCTTAGATTAAAAATATTATTCTGATCTAACTATAGAGATTCAATCTTGAACGATTTTATAATTATTCTAAATTTTAAATGATTTTTGTATGAAACAAATATTATCATAAAAATATATTATCCATTTTCATGATGATTAATATTTCAAAAAAATTGAATTTTAGTAAAATGTGAAGAAAATGTATAACAACATATAAGAATTGATAATTATAAAAATAAAAGATTATAATAATACCTCTTCGAATAGAAATTACATTCAACATGAATGTTTATCCAGTAGACTATTATTCTTAGTTTTTTAGAAATAATTTAAATACTATAATAACTATAAGAAAAATATTCTATAAAAAATCAATAAACATTTCTTAGTCTAAATAATTTTTTTAAAAAAAATATAAAAATTTTATTAAAAAACTGATTCAGAAAAAATAAAAAATATTTTAAAAAAAATATGTTTAGAAAAACAAAAAATTTATAAAATTAAATTTTCTAAAAACTCACAACATATGTAATCCCCATTTTCAATGGATTTTATTAATGTAAGGTTATTTTTAAACAAAAGATAGATCTGAATAATCACTTATTATTGATCATTCATAAATTTTTCATAATATAATCAAATCTATTGAGACAATGGGGGAATATTCCTACATGTTTTTTTAAAATATTATGTATTGTGAAATGATATCTCTTTAATGACTATGATCGCAAAAGAAATTGTGTCTTATATCTTGGTGTTTTAATCATGAGTTATGTTCATTGTATGAACATAACTTAATGTAATGTGTGTTATCACACAATATTTGAGTTTTACTCAAACTCATTCTATAGTCTAAGAGAATGCATTGCTTCCACAACACTCGAGCACAACAACTTCCAACTACAAAATATTTAGCATTAGTATTGGAATGTGCTACTGAGTGTTGTTTCTTACAAGATAAAGGCCGGAATGATTATCCTAATAAATGGAAAGTACATGATGTACATTTTCTATCCATTCTAAATCCACCGAAATCAAAATCTTATAAAATTAATTCAGAATCATTTCTAGTATAATAAAATAAGCTTAGATCCATATTTCATTTAAAATAATGAACTATTAAATGGATAGATTTGTTATTAGACTCTTTTTGACTAGATAGATATCAAGAACATAAGGATACATAAAAATTAAATATGGATCACTCTTTTTTAAGTTATATATACTATGAATCATCCCTCTAATTATATTTCGATTAACTAGTTTCTCAGCTTCATCAATATCTAAATTATTCAATGTTTTTATGGGAGTGATAATTATTTTAGTGTTTTCATATATTAATTTTTGAAGAAAATATTTATATACTTATGTTGATATATAAAAGATCCTTATGTAATTTCATATAATTTGATAAACATGAAAATATGTATATTCCCCCATCATGCCCATTTAAAACTATGTCGCCATAAGAAATACAAAAGAATCTATTAAATAATTTAACATTTAACCAAATATTATGTCAGTCACATATATTTAAAAAAGGATGTTGTTTTTAGAAATGTATTTTACAAAAATAGTTGGACATTTTGATCCATTAAGAAATTTTTTTAAAAAATAAATATCATTAACCTATCATACCAGGCTCTGGGGTGCATGTATAAGTCCATAATGTACCATATTAAGTTAAAAAACATGTTTTGTAATTTTTTTTATTTTCAAAATCAGGATGGTTGTTCAAAATAAATGTCTTCTTGAGGGGGTGTTGGAATATTTCTACAAAACATGTAAGATATTAAAGAATTCATAACACCAAATTATAATAGTAAAACTACACTTATTTATTGAATAACTTATGTATATGTCACCATATAATTTTTGGGATCCACCTTATTTGTAGTGATATCATATGACCTTTTTTAACATTAGAATTTAATGTTTCTTGTCATTTATTGTCACCAACAACCCTTCATATATGGCATAGGGTTATATAATTCTTATGTTCCTTGATGTTGAAACATTATTCTAGTTGTTGAGTGTTAATAAGAACCAAATTTTCTTCTTCAAAATTAGTGAGATTCTTTATTTCCATTTGGAATTGATTAGCCTAATTATCTTATTTTAAACATTTAAAACATCTTCTTATTCCATTAGAATAGTCTTCAGAGTTCTTCTAATCACACCTTTGGAATATGGGATGTTTTATTTCCATAACATCATGAGATTTTTCTATTGATATTCTTGAAGAAAAAACTATTTTACATTTTTGACTCAAATTCCATGAGACTACTTACATTCACTAATCTAAATTTCATATTTTGTGTCATAATGAAAAATAACATTAGATATTTAAAATTCATTAATATCTAATGATTTTCAATGAAACTAATTTAGCCAAAAAAATAAAAATAGTCAACGTTACTTTCATTGTTGATGAAAAAGATATAATTGTTCCATATATTCCTTATGATGTTTTCCAAATTCAACTCGATATATTCATATTTCATTTTATTTAGTTGTAGAATATCCATATTCCTTTCATGATAGATTTTTTGGAGAAAATATTTATTCAAAATTATTTTCCATAATTCATCCCATTCCATAGAATTAATATCCTATTTGGAGTTTGTGTTCTTGATTAGAGTCCACCACTTATCAGTTTCCCCTCAATATTATAAATGGATAGAAAAACATTCTCTTACCTTGAGAATTATAGGATATAGAACATATTTTCAATGGGGTTACTAATTATTCTAGGATGAGGGGATCATACGATCCACTAAAGGTAGTAGGCATTTGTTGTATAAAACGATTGACTACAATAATCAATTTCTTTAGAAATGGAGGTCATACTGCATAATTTATGTTCTTATTCATAATTTTACCTAGATGATCCCATACATCAGTAAAGATCTCATATTTTTTACCCATATATTAAATCATATCATTAAGATAATAATAAGATTTAACCATTATTCCACATAATCAATATCCTCTTTGAACGTTATATTCATGCTTGGAGTCCACTATCAATTAACTTCCCCATCAATTCTCTAAAAGGATAGAAATAAATTCTTTTACCCTATTCATTATATGATAGATAATAACTTTTGAATGGTAATAATCCATTGTTCCATGAAGATGGGCTAATAAGATCCACTAAAGGTACACGACTGTTATCTCATAAAAGACATGATTATAACTTTATATTTATTAAGATGAGGGGATAATTAAAAAATCAGGTTATTATTCATAATTTAAGATTTTTGGGAATGTAAAACAATGATGTTATTTTCTCCTTATCTTATAAGGCTACTGTTATAATTAGGGAAATCATTACATTTTCTATTTTGGCCCGGGCATCTTTGCATGAGACTGCTTACTAAGTGGCCATGAATTAGTGAGGTCTTATAGAAACAATGTGATTGTTGGGGAGAGTCAGAGCCTGTATTTTTTTGGGGTTTCTATTTTTCTTTTTGATTGGTTATAATACTATATGTGGTGGTTTCTGACTTTTTCCTAAAAATTGATTCAATAATAAAAAATGTATTTGGAGTTATTGCATTTCCTATCCCATTTGAATTCATCACATTCAATTTATTTGGCATATAATTCATCATGATTGTTACATGGAATACATATTGTAATTGAGAAATGGTTATATGGAATTTTAGCCAGTAATTCAGTGATCATATTTGATCAAGAATCTATAAGTATCCTATGTACCTAGGCATTACCTTTCACTCCCTCCCAAATCTCATGAACCAAATTCATACAGATATGCTGAGAATTAATTTATCCCTCAAGGAAGCATGAGGAATAGTACTGTGATAATCCTATTCTTCAACCCCCTAAAGATCTCTTCCCCTTTATAGGTATAGAAAAATATTACCCCTTCATAATTAGAAACATTAATGGGTTTAAAAATCATGTGTATTTTCTCTAAAATGAAGCGATAATATCCAGCTAGACCAAGGAAACTATAGATCTCTATTAATGATATTTCCCTCATCCACCCCTCAATTTCCTTTACCATAGAATGTTCATAAATATCCCATTATTGGTGATAATATATCCAAACAATGATAATTCCTTCATCAAAAACACAAATTTACTAATATTTTCTGATTTTTATTTCATTCCACAACTTCTTTAGAAGTGTATTCAAATTCTCCTCAGGTTACTCCTTGCATTTAGAGTATATCTAAACATCATATATAAATACAACTACAAATATTTTTCAGATATATAAAAATTGTATATTTATTAAGTCCGTATAGATTTCTAGAGTATTAGTTAATATGAAAGGCATAACTATGAATTCGTAGTTCCCATTACATTTTCAAATAGAATTTTTGGTAATATCAACCATCATCACCATTAATTTGTGATATCTAGACAAACGTTCCACCATAGGGAAATATTGGGTCTTATGTAGTTGATCAAACAAGTATTTGATATGTGTTAGTAGACATATGTTCCCTATTTTGATTATGCTGAGTTCATGATAATCATGGCTAAGGAGCAGTATCACATCCTTCTCCATGAAAAAGAAAACTAGCATACCCCACAATGAATTCCATGGACGTCTAAATTCTTATTACAAATTGTTTTATTAATTATTTTAGCTCCTCCAACTCAATGCTAACCATGCTGCATGGAGTCATTGAATGGTTGGATATATAGGTATATGTTCGATTGATAACACAACCTATTAGTCATGAGTAAGACAACAGAACCCTCAAGGGAATACAATAGTTTTATCAACCACAGTGGGAATATCATCAAGGATGATTATTTCCTCTGTTGTTGTCATTTTGGCTAGATATGATTGCTCATAATTAAATAATATCTATTCTTAAATATTATGTTTTTGTAACATATTTATTCTCCTACTTACAATTGTATAGAATATATGGATGACTTGGGATATGAATATAGATCTCCCACACATGAAATTTGATGTTGGATTTATAAAAGGAAAACCAACACATTCCCAAATTGTTTCAAACTACCCTAAATGATGTATTATGAGATTAATAGAAAATAAAGTCCCCAAAAATTATTGGGGATAAATGTATATATATGTGATCTAGTAGGTGAACCTTTTTATTTACTCGTAGATAGCTTAACCCCCCTATTATGAGGTGTTGTTTGAATGTTTCAACCAAAACATACTGGATATGAAATAATTCAAGGCACCAATATAAAATAGTAAAACCTCAATTCCTGAATGAATAACTAGTGCAATTTTCAGCACATAATTATTGGGATCCACCTCAGTTTCAGGGATATAATATTCCATTCCATTTACTTTAGGATTTAGAGGCAATTGTCAATGTTTGTCTCCAACAACCCTTCATTAGAGCACTTGTTTTTATAATACTCAAGCTCCTTGTAGTTGAAGAACTCTACTATAGGCTAAGTGTTAATATGAACCATCTTTTCTGCTTTAAAATTACTGGGTTTATTCATATAAATTTGGAATTGATTATCCCTATGACTCTCTTTTCCACATTTGAAATGTCTTCTTTCTCCCTGGAGATAGTCTCCATGTTGGTTCTTCCAATACATAATGAATTTGGGTTCTTGTGTTTTCATTCCTCCATGATATTTATCTACTAATACTCTTGATGAAAATTTTCTTTTATGTTTTTTGTCTCCAGTCTCATGAAACTATTTAATGTCACTAATCACCATTTCAATTTTTGGGGAATTATGGAAAATCTCTTTAGATATTTCAAATTCCTTAATAACAAATTTTTTTCCTAGATACATATTTAACCGACCAAATAAATAGTCCACCTTATTTTCGTTGTTGATGAAAAAGCTGTAGGTTTACAATATATGACGTGTAGCGTTTCCATCATGCACCTCAATAGACTCTTATTCATTTTTATTTAGTTTTATAAACCCCCTCTTCATTTCAAGATATAGTGTTTTTTGAAAATATTTATGGAAAAATATTTTCATAAATTCTTCTCATTCCATATAATCAATAACCACATTGGAAATTGAGTTCTGTATTAGAGACCCCCAATTATTGGCATCCCCCTCAATTTTATAAATGGATATAAAAACATTTTCTAACTCTAAGAATTATATGATAGATAATATCTTCTAAATTTGGTTAATTCATTATTCTATTATCTAGGGATAATAAGATCCAATAATTGTAATAGGCACGTTCCTTATAAAAGACTCGACAAAAACTTGCTATTTATTAGGAGGAGGAGGTAATTCTACAATATTCAATTTATTATTCATAAATTAACATAGTTGAACCTACAAATCCATTATGTAATCATATCTTCCTATTATATGGTTTGGCATATCATTATAGAAATCATTACATTTCCTATAACGTTGGATGATGGAAGGATTTATTTTGTTTCACACAGATAATAGAAAATAAAAAACAAGATAAGAATACATTAACATACAAATGGGAAACATATAAAAATAAAATGAAATACATATAAATTGTATATATTTCCAAAATTATGCATGTCTTGGTTTTTTTCTCAGCTATCCATGGTATTTTTTCTTTTTATTTTTTAGAACCTAACAGTATTTTCAATTCCATGATAATGGGTTGTAAAGAGTTTGTGGATTTTCATAACGTATCATTAAAATGTATCTAAAAAATTGATCACCAATTAATATATTGCATACACTAGGTAAGGATCGATTCAATGACCAATGTTCCCTTTTCATATAATTACCCCAATGTAAAAAAGATCTAACACCACATCCTCCTATAGTTTCTGGACTTGGAGTTAATATCTTAGATATACTCACTCTATATTACAGCAACATTATTGGATATTTTTTTATACATAGACTTACTGTTAGGGTTATCACTAATGTATTTCATTCCTAACCCACATAAATAGATATACCTATCAATAATTTTCATTATAGAAACCCAATACATTTTAAAATTTTATTGCATTACTTTAAAACATAAATATCAAATATGTAAAACCTATAGATATTGTGGCCTAGTGCTTTTGTAATAAAATGTTCATAATACATTGAAATTAATTTAAAACATTAAATTATTATTTTAATATCCATTATTATCACATGAATACATTTTATATCCCAATACAATATAGGACAAACAAGTGAATACATAAAAGTATGGGATTATATAAAATTCCCAATAAGCGAATAAACATAGAAAGTAAACATAACATGCATGTCAAAGTCATACCATGATAGCATAAATGATAAAGCTCATGAGTAATCACATGTAACAGTATCATTTGGTCATAAAAATATAAAAAATTTCGTAATAACATATAACAGGACATAAATGTGAGTCAAGGCTAACTGGATGGAAAATATCACATGGCTAAAAAAGTCCCATAATGGATTAGGTTTACTCACTAATCCCATACACAATGCGTTATGAGACAAAAATTTTATCCAATTCATTTTATTGTTACTTCAGTTCACCCATCATAACATATATAAGATTATGTGTGCCATAAAATGTGAATCAATCACATGGAATAAACATAAGAATTACCATGGAATGAAAATAGTTTTCAAAAACATGCTTTATATCATTGTTAAAATATATTTCTTAGACAAGTCATTTATGAAATGATAATAAGGAATGCATTACACCATAAAAATCATGGAAAATAATTTATTTCTATCTGTGAGAGACATATACACATAATATAAAATAATCTAATAACATTTGAGGGAGAGTTAAAGTTAGTTAGAGAAAGAATGATCATTTGCTAAAAAAGGGTGGTTTCGAGAAATCCCTTGCCTTAAGTCCAAATAACCATTTATGTTCTTTTTCATAATCAATAATAAAACTTGGTTATTTATTTAAATCCATATAAAATGTTTTTAATTTTTTTATTCTTTTTATTTTATTTATTATCTTATTATATTCAATTACAAAATCATTTAGTTTCATGTTGGACTTTTTTATGATATTCAACTCATATGTCCAAAATCACTTTGGTATGTTGATTAAGGTCGATTTGATTATTATTTCATCACATATAGAAAAATAATAATTAAATTATTATCATTTTTATAAATAAATTTCAATTTTTAAACAAACCCTGGAATATGGTTATCAAAAATGATCTATGTTACAACCGTGGATATAGTGGGGTTTATGTACGCATGAGTAAAATTTATATTTTTCACTGATCATGATGGAAATAGGGTATCTTGTATTTTAACTTTCTAAAATGATCATGTTATCATTAATATAATATTATTTATTTTAAAACATGAAAATATTCTACCCATTTGATTTAGTAATTATAAATAAATCACATCAATTCATAGAGGTGGTAATCTACACGTATGCATGAATAATGTTATCATATTTTAATGAATGAAAAGGTATGTAATATATGATAAATTAATTTTATAGTATTAAAAATATGTATTATATATAATATATATTTATATTAAATATTTGTTTATAAACATTCATTATAGGATATGGTGGAAAACAAATTTCATCAATTTGTGAAGTGGTAGTCCTCCGTACAGATAAATGGTGGTTTTGTTTCACATTTAAAGGTAGTGAATATGGATGTATGTTATTAAAATAACATAATAACAATTAATTATATGGTAGATAATAATATTTTTATACTATAATTGTATAATATTTTTTAATGAAGGAGGAATAAGAAATAAAAAATTTCTCGGTTATGAATGAAACCTCTCCTTCAGGCAACCTCATTATTTTTACAACCAAATCCATCCAAGAAAGGTAATATAATTAAAAAATTCATCTATTAAATTATAATGGATGTAAATATGGTCTTATTTTGGACTTTTCTAATCCAAAATTATTTTTTAGTGTGATGAGAAGATGATAGGAGGTTCATTTTTATAATTGAGAAAAAGTTTCATTTTTTAAATACCCAAAAACATTAAAAAAATTTAAGTCACACTCAATATAACAACCTAAAAAATTATTAATTAATGATGTAGGGGGGGATATAAGGTCGATCCAAACTCCACCATTAAAAATGAATCGTTTCTAATGATTCTATTCCCATTATATTTTTTGTTAGTCACTTTTAACAATTTGTTTTCAACATGGTCACTAATACATATATCTTTAATTTAAACATCAATCCTAAAAATAAAATGATAATTATTGGGTAATTAAGAAAAAATAATTAAAAATGAGAAATATAATTTTTTCAGATAAAAATTATATAGCTTTCAAAAATTAATTTTAACAAAAACAAATGTAACTCAAAAATCCCCATTTTAACCTCCACATGAGTAATTACTTTTTCAATTTTTCAAAAATATATTAAGAAAATATATTTTTACCATATTAAAAAAATTAATTATGATTATTCAAAATGCATATGACATTTTATAAAATTCAATTTAGAAAAGTCTTATATTTTAATAAAATATTTTACCCACAAAATGCGATAAATATAAGATTATAACAGAAATGCATTTTTCATGTATTAGATAATATTATATTAACTATATGAATATAATTCACCATTATATGAATTTAAATTAAGATAAATAGATATATAATATTAATATTTAATTTAAATTATTAATTACTATAATTTATTCTAATTAATTAAATTGATACCCATTTTTCAGCTACATACTGTCTGTAGGAACCTGTGTTTTTATGAATAAAAATAATCATATAAAAAATCATTAAAATTGTTATTCAAATTAAATTAAATAAAATATTACAAATAAAATGGTTTATATATCACTTTAATACCAAAAATTGTATAAGTTTATTCTTAAATTGCATTATTTAATGAAAGGAAATGATAGTATTTTAAAAACCTTAATTTAAACTATTCATTGAAAATAAATCATTTCAAAATAAACAAAAAGTATCACCTTTAGTAAATTTGAATATGATGATTTAAAAAATTAGTCTCATTTTATAAAATACATTTTCATTTATTCCTAATAAATAATTATAATATCCCCTCACAAAACGTATAAAAAATCATTTCTTGGGAAAATATATTTTTAGATTAAATAATGTCATTAAAAATTGAGTTCTTATTTATAAATAATTTAACAATATATTTTTTTATTAGGACAATTATATGTATTTCATAATTTAGTTTAAAATATTCATACCAACTTGTTTACCAGCTAGAGTATAACAATCATATTTAAATATTCATGGTCCATTATGACTCTATTTTGAATATATTATACTCTATTGAACATAGTTTTATCCTAAAAAACATATGGTGTTACATCTAATTTTTTATTTCTCAAAACATAATTGATTATGCCATTAATCTTAAAATTTTTCATATATGGAATCATAAGGATCCAACAAAATTATTGACTTAATGATATTATTATATAATATTTTTAATATAGAAAGGTGATAATCCCAACCACATATAAAATAAATAAAAAAAGATATCAACTTATATTCAATTGTTATAATGGCATTATCATACAAACAATCTCCCTGAGGATGAAATGAAATAAAAATAAAACAGAATGCATAGATTTCCGAAGAAATCACTAAAACATGAAGGTAAAACATTGAACTATATTAGACACTATAGAATGTGCCACTCTATGAACACATTTCTCTTTAAATATTTCTAGGATATCCAGTAAAAAGAGAAAATTATCAAATTAAAATAAAAGATGATGGGTTTATAAGGTGGTTGACTCCATCCCAAATAACATTATGGACTTTAGATTCTATGGGAAGTCGGATGATGAAATACATAGAAATGTTTTCTAATTTCAATTTTGTCATGGGAAATGTTGGTAACAACAACATTGAATTATATCTCTCAGCCTTATGTTACTAGCATACCATGCACTGAGATATATACTTCCCAATATTTATCATTATACTTTTCCACCAGAAATACACGTTCATATCTCTATATTTATTCTAACATCATGGATGAATAAAGAATAATGATATTTGAGTTTATTCCAATATATCCTCTTTCATATCAATTATTATTGAGAAACATACCCTCTTACTAAACATTATCATTCCCAAATAATTGAATTTGGTATCATGAAAATTTATGAATGTCTTTTACACATTTGTATCCTACCTCTACACATATATAATCATCAAAAGGATATGAGGATGTACCTGATTTTCATAAAGATAATATTTCATCCATTTATTTAAGATTTCAAGGTTCATACTTTTAAAATCCATAAATAATGGATCTTTTGTGATCCTCATCATAAATAATGTAGCATGATCCTTTCATCTCGAAGCATTATCCATTGTGTTCTCTTTCTCGTGGTGAGAATGTATTACATAGTTATAATCATTAATCAAATCCAATCATATTAATATGTACATATTTAAATAATTTTTTGTAATGATATACATTATACTTTTATGATTAGTATTTATGTCACAATATTCTCAATAAATATATATCCTTGAAATCATTACGGAAAATATTTCCATCGTTAACTACAGTTCATGATTTGAATAATTTTTCTCATTAACCATAAATTATATTTTTTCATAATCTATCATAATATAATTTTTCATAATAATACATATCATACCATTATTTAATGTATCATTTTAAATTTGAGAATCAACTTCATTTCATGGTAGTGTGAGAATAAGTACACTTATTAACCATTAATTAAATTCGTTAAAATTTTCTTCAAAATAATTAGTCCTAATAAACAAAAATCACTAAGGTGATTTATTGGTGAGTTTATTATATATCCATGATAAATAATTCATAAATAATCAATGATTTATTCCAATCAAAGTCATATATAGATCCCAGTCACTATGGTTAGTCTAGTCAAATTTTTATTAACTTTATTTTCTATGGATACCTCAATATACCCTCACATGAGATTATATGACCCAAAAATTAAAAATTCTATATCCAAAACTGACACTTTTTAAATTTTTCATACATATTTTCCTTCATTTTTTTTTTTTGTGAAATCTTAAAGTGAACTTCATTCACTTATTTTCTTATTGAATAAAAAATAATATTGTATACAAAGACATCCACAAACTGATCATGGTAATTATAAAGAAATAATTCCTTAAATCCATGGTGATATAGGAGTCCTTGGTTATAAAGAATATCATCACTACCAATTCCACTTATCCATAACTCAAATGGGAAACTATATGGGGTAGGTCTTGACATTTTACCCCTAACCGGTAGTTTTCTTATCAATGGAAAGTCCTCAAAAAAATTTGAAATCCACTTAAAAAAATTCATCAATTTGATGTAGATAATAGTTATTTTGAACCATGATCTTATTATTTCCCCGATAGTAAAAAATGGTTCACATTGATCCATCTTTTTCTTCTTAACAAAAAATAACATTTTTTTCACAAGGTTATACACTTTGATGAATGAATCCATTTCAAATAATCTCTTAAAGTTTCATAAACAATTTCTAAAAATCAATTGTGCTCATTCCATATGGATTATTTTAATCAGGTATAGAATGGTTTATGAGTTCTATTGAAATCTCAAATTCATGATTCAAAGGATGGATTGGAAAATATTTCATAAAAACTTCCAAAAACTCTCATATTGTAAAAATAATTTTTAAGTTTTGTATATTTCAAACCATCTGAGATAAATACTCCTAGAATAGTAATAAACACCCACACAATAAATGTAATTTTGATTAGATGTCCATATCTAACATTTCACTGATATACAATCCTATTATGGTTCCTAATATAAAATTTTACTTCCCTTACTTGAAAATATATATTTGATTTATATAGAGAATGTCAATTCATACTCAAAATCACTATAAAAATAAACTAGATGAAGAATAAAATGATCTGAAGGGATAATGTACACCCAAAAATTAATCAGAAAATAATTCTGTAAATTATATGTGATCATCAAATCAATTTGAGTTTTTACTACTATTTCAAGATCTAATAATTGATGTTGTGTGGTGATACCCTTAAAAAAATTAGATATAATATTTTTTATAGAACCATAATCAAATACAAAATTATCAATCCTATATTTCATGATTTGTATACCTTACATCAGTTTATTATTTTACACTATATCAAAAACCATAATCAAATGATATTTCACTTTTTATTTATTCTTAAGATGATGCTGACATTGATTTTGTCATTATCTCTTAGATTCGAGCACTCACTGGTATAATTCCTGCACTTCAACCATTTATAATATTGGAGCTTGGGAGGTGCATTATATGAATCTGTCTCTCTATTTTTATTATTAAATATGCATTTTACATTACATTGAAATTTTATTTCATTATGAAAATTCTTTCCACACATAAATCATTTACTAGTCCCACTATAAAAATTCCCCCAATTTTCCTTTCAATAATTATTACCTAATGGAAGACCTATCTTTTTACTAATATTTTTTTGTTATTACAATTTCCTTTGAATTACCACTTTCATTTCTTATCAAAACCATAAAATTAATGGGTTAATACAATATTAATTTCAACTTTTATATAATATAAAACTATTTCTTCATTTCTCAAAGATATTATTTGGATAACTCACTTTAGATATATGGTTTTAATATAATAATGAATGTCCACTCTTAATTTGAAGATCATTAGAGATATAAGAAGCATACAACTCATGTCTCTTAAAAATTTTCTCTTATATACTAAAGGATTCAATATAAATCTACTCTAACTAATGGAATTACTTCACCATTTTCATATATTGCATATCAGAAATATTCTTATTAAAAAATAACCTCTTAAATCATTTCACTCTACAGAGGCCATTTCTAAAAATTTACTCAACATTTTTATAATAATATTCCATTGATATACTTCTCCTTCTCAATGGTAAAGATGTAAAATTAATTGTTTATGTTCTATGAATTGGATAATGAAAAATATCTTCTCAATGGTATGGATCCATTTATTTATCATTTAGTGGATCAATATACTTTCTAGAAGAAGGTGGGTGATTCCTCACAATGGACTCAATAGTATGTTAGTTATTCCTTTTCTCTTTATGAACATCAATATGATTCATTTATTAAGATTTTTTTGTAATCATGGTAATAAATTTTTTCAATATATCTTCAATAACATTTAGTTTATCATGAGGATAATCATTAAATAGTCCCTCACATTCAGTGTTAACGTGATTCCTTTGAGATCGATCCATTGAATAAAACTAAAAAGTATAGTCTGTGAAACAATTACCATAATGAGAAAACATATAATTCTGAAAATAATTTAGTCGATGGCTAAATCATGAATCATTATTTTCAATCTATTGTACCTTAATATTATCCTTGGTATTCTATGGTCACCACATATTCAAATCCATCATAATGGTTTATAGTGTAAATATGAATGAACCCATGAGTTTCTTGCTTGGTTAATAGTCTTAGGCTCACCAATTTTACACAGGTGACACCCAATTTAATACACAATCATCCTAATTCATATTTTTTACGACTGCATTATCTACTCCACAACCAAATCAACTTTTTATAATCCAGATATGAGTGTATTTTATTGGAAAACAACACAACTTTATTCAATATATATGAGGATATTCTAATATAATTATTGTTATTCTATGGGTTATCATTAAATATTTCTCATCCTAGTTTACATAAAATAACTAAGACTGGATATGATACCAACTCTAGTGACCCAAACCTATCATACATAAATAATAAATAATTTTAGAGAAATATTAATTACAAAAATATATGTTCCACAATAAAACCATAAAGGATTATTGTCTTTGGAAACTTGTAAACAAATATTACTAGTAAATATGATGACTATAGAATCCCCCACATAGTTTTCGATAAAAGAACCTTTCTTTGTCACATCATTATAAAAACCATTTCTTGTATACTAGGGAAAAGGAAACATATTAAATAGATTTATAATATGCTCAAAAAGGTTATACATTGGTGATATCAATC
The DNA here is from genome assembly GCA_963277665.1 of Viscum album. Lineage (NCBI taxonomy): Eukaryota > Viridiplantae > Streptophyta > Magnoliopsida > Santalales > Viscaceae > Viscum > Viscum album. Next base: position 1,901,938,075 of record OY728152.1, on the reverse strand, counting down.
AATGAAAATATGTAATTATATAAAAACTGTAATTTTATTAGAAAATGTGCATGAAATTTGAACTTCATACTGAAACATTCCTATAATAATGTGTCATGGAACATATATCGGAAATTTTTAAGACATGAAATGAAAAGGAATCAATGAATGTGGTCCATGAGGGATTAAAATTGGCATAATATCAGTCATAATAGAGTTTCATAATTTTTTTCATAATCATAATCCTAAAAATATCATATCCATGATACCCACAAAGATATTCATCACATGATTAGTCTAGGTTATCTATATAAGTACCTACATCATGGTTTGGATAACCTCCCATGTACCCTCTTTTGGGCTTGGTATAACCTTCAAAGTACCCAAATTTGGGATTTTCTAAATATCATATGTACTCTTGGAGGTCATAAGACAATAATATATACCCAATTTATTAGAGGGTTAGAATGTACCACCCCATCAAATAAGCATATTATATACATATGAATGCCCAAATATCATTATAAATATTTAAAATTGCATCAATGCTTAACCCATGGATGTCAAAAGTAGTTGCAGCAATATTTCATCATCATAATAAAAAAACATATAGAGAAATAATATGATGGTATGATTGGAACATATCACTTTCAAAGCATGAGAAACTTCAAAATATTTTGTTATATAGTAAAATATCATTAAAATTTTATTCGAATATTTTTTAGAAAAATAATCTTTTCTTTTTTAAATCATATATTTAAAATCAAAATATTTATAAAATATTAAGTGATAAATTTCCATTGAAATAGTAGATAAAAACATGTAAAGGAATATTATAATTAAATAGAAGTCATGATGGTGTAAAAATTTATTCATGTGGGATATATTTAAAAACAATCCTTTCAAATATTGTAATAAAATTCATATTTACCTATTTTGGTAAATTTTAAGTAAAATCATTTTAAAATATTTTAAAAAAAGTATATCATGGGTAAAAATAGATTCAATAATTATTTTTAGAAAATTTAAAAAATTTATGATAACATTTTATGGAAAATATTATAATGTAATAAAATATTCTCGTTAGAAGAGTAGAATAAACAAATTTATCCTTAAAAATTTTATTTTGGACTCATGAGTAATTAAAGAGAATAAAATAAATGGAAAAAAGTCATATATATATAAATAAAATATATTATTAAAATAAATTTGATTTTGGATAGATTTATTAGATAATTTCATCGTCATAATACTTAAGCATAAACAGTCTTGTAAAAAATGAGGATGTAAAATAAAACCCTTACCTCTAGTTCATATTTATTCATAAGTTATCTAACCTCTCATATAATAAATTTAAATTTATTATAATTATATAATAGAAATACAGTCATACCAAAAGCTCTATAAATGGTATAATTATAAAATATAATGACAAAATCATTTAAAATAAATGATTATCATTTTCATTTCGAGTGTTAACTTGTTTGTTATTAAATCAGGATTTCGTTAAATTGTTTTGGAACTTCTAATTTGGTCATAATAATATTATCTCTAATTTAATATCCCATGTAGACTTACCTTTAATCAAGTAGCTAGACCAATCCCCACATGACCTGATGTGCATCTCCCAATATGCCATTGGTTGGAAACTAGCAGCGAGGGTGTAAAGGTAGTCAGTGGGGGAGACTATACCCTCATCTTCACAGTGCAATATAGTAACAATTAGAATAAGTCAAACAATAGATGAATTAGAATAATGAAATAACTAGAGCATCAGAAGAAAACTCAATAGCAACTGAGTATAGGAAATGGGCAATTCCTATTATATAATTCATGTATGCAATATGAAGATAAATAATTCCAAATTAGTAAACAATACAGCATGATTTGCAACTTGGTATAAGAATAAACAAATACACAAAGCACCATGGGAAATATCTACAAGCATCAGCAGCTCCCACTTGGTCTTCTACACATAACTCCTAGTTAAAATAGTAAATAAGACAAGTATAAGTCCATATCCCTGCAATAAGAAGAGTATACTCAGGTACCATTGGCACCCATGTGGGGTGTGAGATGACCACTTAGTAAACAGGCAACCAAGGCATCTGGCTTAATCAAATATGAGCAATATGGGAATAATGAAGTTTTCATGTAAATATATAAGTAGTAATTATGAATAACAAATACCCATGGCATGTAAAATACTAAAAATGATAACAAAATATCCCCTTATGTCTCCCTTCACAAGTATGTCCAATTCATTTAGCTTGAAATCTATAAATAAGGAACAAATAAATAACAATCATGGCCCTGAAATACATCCAAATATTCCATACCATCACAAATATTATGTATATCCACATATCATAATTTACCATAGCCAAGCCATATATTCGAGCATATCACATACACCATTTCCATTCCATATAATGAAATATAAACCATGAATGGATGGATCCATGGAAATGGTCCAAGGTATCAATATAAGAAATCTGGACCATGAAGGGACTGATCTAGGTAACTTGTCCAAGGCATCCACATCTAGTTCCATGGGTTTTCCAGTAGAAACATTGTCTAGGAACTGGTTGGAGTCCTAAGAGCTTGTGTACCCCCATGTCCTACGCGAGTCCAAGAAATACAGACCCACAATGTTTTAAAGAACAATGTATCCCACCAAATCAAGACCCTAGGGGAATAATAAAACTAAGGAATTATCTACTGCCTTCTAGATCCATGGAGAGCAGTCCATGGAATCTTCCAATCCATTTATTCAGTTGAAAACATTAATCAAATCAGATGATATAAATATACCCACTTATATAATTCATTCACTCATTTTTTATATATGTATACCGACTAATATAAACATTTAACAATTCCATTCCATATGACTGTACCCACTCATATCATCTATTTAACTATTTACTATTGCATATAAATCATGGGCTTACCCATCCAATTATCACATTTCAAAAAAGTCTTTTAAATGCATGGATAAATGTATACCCACCCTTATATCCATAACAAATCACATAGTGAGTATGCCCACTCACCTATGTCACCCACAAAATGATTATACCACTCATGTGTTATATTTTATTTTAAACAAGAGATACGGGTATAGCCACCCATATAACACCATTAATAATTAAATAATTGAAAATTAAACCATTGAGTATACCTTCTCATATGACATTTCATATTTAGAAAAATCATATGAATCTACCCACTTTTTTCAATTATTGCTTTATTAACCCTTAAAGAAACTCTAGCCGACCTCTGAGGATTCCAACTTTATGATCCAATTACCAAAAAAACATGCCACCTGGGTTCACCAACTCATATATCCCAATATAGTTCATTAGAACTCTTAAGTCAAGTGTGTTAATAAGAAAAGGAGGCATTACATCTCTTAGCAGAGCATAAAATGTCCCTTTAGTTTAAACAAGTATCCTCTAACTATGAATGCATAGGTGAACCATATAACGCCAAGAAAGAAAACATGAATCCCACTATGCTTGTAGATTAAAGGCCGAGAAACTCTATGATGTTGTTTTATAATACAAACCTGATTTTTCATTTTAATAAATCCTTTAACACAAAAGGAATTTTCATTACAGCCTTGAAATTCAATTATCAAAAGTTGAAAATGTACAACTACTGCACCTTTATAATTAAATGCAATTTTTGTGGGCCATAACTCAAAGGATGGCCCAACCCAGATATCTAATTCAAATCCATTACTCACTCACCTACATTCACTTACACATACATACATACATACATACATACATACATACATACATACATACATACATACATACATACATACATACATACATACATACATACATACATACGTACATACATACATACATACATACACACACAGACAGACAGACAGACACACACACACACACACACACACACACATATATATATTACTATAAAACAATTTGTGTGTTCTCTGTGCCACGAGGGTACCCGCATAGTGAATATATATATATATATATATGTATTTATATAATTTTGTACCTCAGAAAAATCTGTATGCGCCCCTAGTTTTGATCAAAACATCATAAAACAATGTATCTAAGTCTTAATAACACCTCTAAAAACTTAATATAAGATTTGATGATTGAAGTGGGTATAAAACCTTACAAATAATTCATGGTTTTGGACATAAACAACTTGATCTTCATCTCCTTCAATGACAGTTTTTGGAACATGCTAGAAGGGGTCCTTAGAGGCCCTTCACACCACCTTAGATCAAAATAAAACTGAAAAACCATTATCCCCCAACACTAGGGTATTATCCAAGAAAGGTAGGGTGATGAGATGGCTAAAATTTGGAAAATAAAAGGAGTAGAAGGTACAATATATCCACACCTTAAAGATTCATCAAATAATCATGAAGAAAACGTGTGGAAATGACAGACAAAGAGGGATCTGAGAGGAGGGTTCGACGGCATGAGAGGGGGGAACCACCTTATGGAGCACCAAAGGATAGGTGATATTGAGGCTGAAGGAGTGAGTTATTTTTTTATTTTTTTTATTTAATTATATAAAATGAATTAAAATTTAAAAAAATTGTTTTCACTCACAGTTAAGCCGCACAGTTTAGTAAACTGCGTGCCAACTGTGCGACACTACTCTATTTAAGAAAACCCCTTCACAAGGATTTTCTTTCAGGGTTAGACTAATCATGTAGAGGTCTTCTAAAAGCATAAGTCCCCCCCTAAATAATTCACATGGTTTCCTTCAACAGGTTGAATTGTTTGAATGGCCATGAGTAGAACGTTCACCCACTATAGGTCCTTCAAAAACATGTCTTTCCCATTTCAGCGCTCCCAAAACTCTTTGACCTACTTGGTAAAGTTATCAGGAACTTGCTCAAGTCCAAATACATTTCCACTAAACATTTCATCATCAATAATTTAGTTCAAATGTATTGTTTTAAATAAATAATCATCCAGTAATTTCAATAAATTCATGAACTCTTGAAAAAAAACATGGTCCAAAACATGGGTTCTTACAATCTACCCTCCATAAAAGTTATCATCTCCAAGATTCCATCAGGAACTAGAAAAATATCACCTGACACACATAGGTTGTGATGTTTCGCTCCAACTATCATATTTAATTTCCAAATGCCAAACACACCATTAAACATTCACAAGCCTATGATGTTTAATCCTTAAAACCAACGCCAAATCTCAAACTCCCAACAAAACATCAAGGAGGCCTTTAACCGAGCCCACATAACCAAAAAAAATCCCATAATTGTCTCTTTAACCACCTGCCCATTGGTTCTTTTGATCAATGTTATTAGAATTTATCTAGTTGTGTGAGATTTCATAGAATGACGTCGCCAACCCATATCTACAGTCACCCATAACTGGAAACATGCTCTTTAAAAATATTCCATCACCAACCTCATACAACATGAAAAAAGGGAAAAAAACCATGCAATGCTAACCATTCATAGAGATTCTCATCTTAGATGACTGCTGCATCCCAAATAGGATCATAATGACTTTCTCTCCATGTTATTCGTTAGTTAACATAATAACATACACCAATGTCCTTACTCGACATTTTGTGAAATTTTAAAAACAAGCCATCATTATGCTATTTTTATACCATCATGCCTCATCAAGAGTAAAAGTGTAACCCATGTAACTATGTATCTTATATAAAATCCAATATGATATCACAAAACAACCCCACTATTTGTAAACATTAGTTCATCATATAAACTATGCTCTCCTAGTGCATTCAGGACAACGTCATGATCATGTACATGATCCTCTCAATCAGAAGAGTTCACTAAGAGTAACCCAAGAGTATTAGCCAAAAAACATCTATTTGACTTTTTAAAACAATCCATATTCACATACTAATGCATCATTAACCAAACCACGATGCTCATAACACCCTAGGAATTCGTTCTCTATCATGATTTACCAGTGAAAATCTAACTAAACTAAGAAATATTATAAAGGATTGTGTACACCACCAACCTCATTGAATTCAAGATTCTAAGAAAACAATGACATGTACACCAGAACTAATGTGACACTACCCACCATAAGAGTGTCCATGTAATCAAATAAAAATACTAGCTTCCTAAAAGTGCTAGCTTCAAACACCGTAAACGCACAAGTGACGTTCCACTAACCACAATCACAACGTAAGAACCATTGGAATGAAATCTGAAATATAAACCAACTGGCCTGTCAAAACACTCAAATCCTAAAATGTCCTCCAGAGAAGTTTGACTAACTTACCAAAACACCCCAGTCACTTTATCCTAGAGTTTATCTGAGAACATAATCAACCACATAAGTCTCCACAATAATCCCAAACTCAATTGATTCATTACATCATTAAACACTCTAATGTACTGTGAATGTCCACACATACTACCTGGAGTTTACAAAGATAGCTACACACCACCTCATACAACAATTAACTCATATGAATACATACTGAGTCACTCTTAATTAATGAAAAAGAGGTTCAAATGACCTCATAAAGAGATTACAATGACCAATGAAATTCTAAACCAAACCAATCATTCATTAATGCAAGTTCCTACATAATGAGTCATAGTACAATGGCCACCCCTCTGATCAAGGGTTTACATTAAATCCCAAATTCCTAATAGGAACAATGACACTAAATAGAACCAACTCTAGATAGCTCGCAGCAGAAAGAAAAAAATCAAACACTAACGGTGATACCTTGTATGTGGTGTCTCCTTACAATGAATATGATTAGACCCTATATGTATTTCATGAATCATAGATTTTACTAGTGTTAAAAGCATTTTTTCATTTTAGAAAATGCTAAAAGAAATAGACTACAAATAATTCTCCCATTTCCATTCTGAGGAATACCATAGCAAGCATTTTAAACTACCCCACCCGATGTTTTCAAACAAATGAAACCACTTCATGTTCCAATTTAAAGCCATTTCATTAATTCATTTCAATATTAAACATTTTAATGAATTTTAACAAACCCACAAGTTCCATTTCAAAAAAAGACACTATTTTTTAAATAATTCCCCATCAAAAAAATAGGAAAGTTTTAATAGAATCCCTTTAAAAAAATATAACATTGACCAGAATTCCCTCATGAACATTAAATTTAGCATTTAAATCAATTTTTATCCAAAAAAGAGACCTCCATATGTACCATTTATTTAACCTAGGATCTTCAAATAGCCACCCTAAGAAAAATATTGAATACTGAAGAGAATTAAAACAACCTCAATGGTGTATGCCACAATGAAATTCTACATCTGACCTACTTGTGTCCAATTGAGTAGTTTGAAGAATTTACCAAACACAATCAAAATATAGAATGCTCACAAGAATAATGGTCTAGTGATATGAGTGTCCACCTTCCAATCCGTTAAGAACTCATACACTTTTCAAACACAATTTATCTCTGATTTAATCAACCAAATTCATATATGTTCAAAAATTAATAGGCATCACACTGCACCATTTCAAACACATAATAACTTTACATTTAATATGTGTTTCTATATCCCAATTCACGAAGCACCCATAAAATTCTCAAACTGCCAATCTTCTCCCATTAATGACATATAATTTCTATTAACCTTTTAATTTTAGTGTCCATTTTTCAACTATTTGAATACATAGATTACCAATTTCCCAATTTAAAGGCACTTATACACCAAATAACTAGAACTAGCCCCATAATTAATGTAACCATCAACTTTAAGCCCATAAAACCATCTTCACATATCAAACCCATCTATAGATTTTTATCATAAGAGTAACAAAAAAGCATGATATAACAAAGAATCATGGAATAATAGAAAAACATGATAAAAGTAGAGGTAGTATGGCATAAAATTAGTTAAACATGTCATACAAGTATGAATACAAAAGAAAACCAAAGGCAAGACATTACACTCCAGGCACATGACCGGAATTATTAGGCACCCCACTAATGGAACTACAAGGAATGTCATAAGTATGGAATGTGAATTTCTATTTTCCTAATATAATTCAAGTATTGATCCATCCCTTCCATATAAATCTAATAGAAAGTTTTCCAAATATTCCAAATCCATAATCAGTGAATAATACACCAATCTCTCAAGGTGAAATCATATCAACTGTAACATAGAAAAATATAAATAGTAATTCCCAACTATACCCACTTAGTTATTCCCAATATGTGGGGTGGTTAGTCCAACACATAGATATCTACCTTATTCTAACACATTTTCAGTCTCTTGTCTATTATCCCAAACAAAAATGGAAAAACACACTCTCATACCACCTTGTAACATCCCAGCCTGATTTACAACTAAAATTGTAGCTGGACCGCTCACCACATGACCCCAAGTGTGTCTCCCCATAGGCCAACAGCTTCCATCTAGCAGTGTGGGTGTCAAGGTAGTCAGTGGGTAGACTATACCTTATTCATTAGAGTGTTAAGTAGTGATAGTTTGCAAAACTCAAACAATAGTGGGAGCAGTATAAAGAAATAACTAATGTTTTGGAAGACAACTCAATTAGAAATGAACATAGAATATAACCAACTCTAGTTTTACCAAGCAAGTATTCTATATGAAGATACATAATTCAAATGTAGTAAAAAGTATACTATGATTTACATCATAGTAAAAGAATAATTCATGACTCAATTCCACAAGGGCAATCCCCACGAGAATCTCAAGCTCACGCTCGATCCTCTACAGCTAACTCATAGGTAAAGGAGTTAAAAAACAATCATAAGTCCTTAGTCTTCAAATAAGAACTGTCTACTTGGGTACCAATGGTACCCAATAAGGGTGTGAGAAAAAATATCAGAGGACCAAAGTCTAATGTCTCAAAACAAACCCAATATGGGCAATATGAAAATCATGTATAGTGTAGGTATATATGTAAGGTTTAAATATAAATAAAAAATTCCAATGGCTTCTGAACTACAAATAGTGATACCAAAATAGCCCCCCAAGGCTCCGTGAACAAGTTAGTCTAGCTCCTTTAGCATGGAATCTATAATTAATGAACAAATAAAAAACTAACATGGTGTCACCGTACATCCAAGCATGTTATGCCATTACAACCATTCCGTATAATCACATATAAAAATTTACCACCACTAATTCGTATATTCATGTGTATTAGATACCTCACATCCATTCAATATAATGAAATGTAGACCATATAGGGTTATATCCAAGTAACACATCCTTGGTATCCATATATAAATGTTGACCAAAATGGGCCGGATCCAAGGAACTCGTTCAAGGCATCCACCTTGAGTCCCATGGGTGTCCTATTGGAAACTTGGTCTAGGCACTGATTGGATTTCTAAAAGTATGTATACTAGAATGTCCTAAATGAGTCCTTAAAATCCAGTTTCATAGGGTAGAAAGGCTTGAAGCATCCCACAGAATGAAGACCCAAGGGAAATAATCAACCCACGACGTCCACTACCATATTCTAGATTTATGGAGAGCAGTCCATGGAAGCTACCAATACATTAATTTAGTTCAAAACAATTATCAAATCAAACCATATGAGTATACCCACTCGTATAACCCACTCCATCATTTACTATATGAGTATACCCACAAATATAAACATTTAACAATTCCATTACATATGAGTATACCCACTCATATCATCAATTTTACCATTTAAAATTCCTTATAAACTAGGGCTTACCAACACATTTATCACATTTCAACCGAGTCTTTAAATACATTCATAAGGTTATACCCTCCCTTATATCCATAACAATTCCCTTAGCAAGTATACCCACACACCTACGTTACACACAATATGAGTATACCACTCATGTGTTCTATTTTCTTTTCAACAAGCCATACGGGTACACCCACCCATATACCAACATTCATAAGTAAATACATGACAATTCAACCAATTATTATAACCTCTAAAGTGATATTTATTATTTACGAACCTCAAATGTGTCTATTGAATCTTTTATCAACTATTGTTTAATTGACCCTTTAATCTAATCAAGCCATCAAATTTGTGATTCCCACTCAATGAACCAATTGAACTCAAACATACATCATGGGTTCACCCACTCATATATTCCATTCACGTTAATTACAACTGTTATGTCCAGAACGTTAACTAGAAAAATGGTAGTAACCATCTTACCTAAGCACAAAATATCCCTTTAGAATAAACAATATTCCTATAACAAGGAAATCATAGGTGAACTAGGGAACATCAATCAAGAAAACATGACATTCTACCCACTATGTTTTTATCTTGATGGCACGACATCTCGATTGAGGGGTTTTATTACAAAAAAATAATTTTTTAATCTAACAAACCATTTAACAAAGAATGGTAGTTTTTTGTAGAGTTGTAATTCAATTATCAAAAGCAGTAAATGAACATATACAATGATTTTAAAACTAATGTTATGGTTAAGGAACCTTCCTCAAATGATGGACCAACCAAGGCTTCTAACATAATGTTGTTACTTGATCGCTAAGACACACTTCAATATATATATATATATATATATATATATCCTTAAACTGATGTCTATGTTCGCTGCGCCATGAGGGAACCCACATGTATAACATATATATATATATATAAATTCATAATTGGGAAGAATGTTTTCACACCCATATATTTGATTACAATCCTAGGAAAACTTCTCTGGGTCTTAATGAAACATATGAACCCTTAATATAAGGTGTGAAGCAAGGATCCATAACAAAATCTTACGTCAATTTGGCATCATTGGATGAAAAAAATACGAACCACTTCAACATCAGTGGATTTTGTTGAAACACACATGAAGGGGTCCTGAGAGACCCTTCACACTACCTTAGATAAAAAAACCGAAAACCATTTTCCCAAAACCCTTCAGTTTGACCGAGCTTGGTAGGGAGTTGGGATTCCCAAAAACCGACTGAGAAATTAAGGAGAAGGTTCCAGAAATCTATACCTCAAAGATCTGTTGATCAATCATGATGAAAACACATCAAAATGGAGGATATAGAAGGATTCAGGAGGAGGGGTCAAGTGTACGAGAGGGGGAATCTCCTTTGGGGCGTGTCAGAGATTAGGATTGAGAGAGGGTGAGTAAGTAAGTTACTAATTTTCTTTTTAACTTTATTAAATTAAATTAAAATAATTAAAATTTCTAAAATTGGGGGTTATGAATGGTTAACCCTCATAGTTTACAAACTGTGTGCCAATCATGAAGAACTCATATGATTAAGAAATACCCTTGGCACGTCTTCTCCGAAATGGTTTATCTAACTGTGTGTTGTCCATGTGAAAACCTATGCCACCTAGAAATATTATGTATGGTTTTCTGCTGTATGTTGTATGGTTTAATAGAACATTCATAGACCATGAACCCATTGAACGTTCTTAAAACACTACTCTTTCCCTAGTCTAGTTCCCCAATAATTCACTAGCTACTTTGTAAAGTTCTTAGGTCTAAACAAATCTCCATTGGAATAACCATTAAACATTACAACTTATTGGATTCAATTCTGAAAATCTTTTTTAAAAATGACATGTCCAGTAATTTCGAAAAAATAAAATTCCCTTGCAAAAAACAATACAATCCAAAACCTAGGTTAAAGAAACTAGAAAGGTAAATATAATATTATAAATATTAATAAAATAAATATTTACAACTATTCATATAAAGGGGTGTTGATAAATGAATTGAATCACTATGTTGATACGGTAGCATGTCCGTACGTGTAAATAATATTTCTAATTTTTTTTATTGATAAAATGAAAAAAAAGTAAACAATAATTCAGCTTTTAAATAAAAATTTTATATCATAGATATAATATATATGTGTGTCTATGTATTAAATTAATCAATACTACTAACCATGAATTATGGGGATGTTAAATGAATAATATAAATATGTGGTGGTGGTAGTCAACACATACTATGGTTTATAGTTTCCTCTCTAATTAAATATATATTTTGATGGAAATGGTTATTACATCATCATAATAACACCAAAATATATTTATTATTCTTTATTAATCTTATTAATCTTGATATGTTATCATTATTGAAACTATAAGAAGAAATAAAATTGAGTTTTCTCGATTAAGATGTATACCTCTTCTTTGAAAGACCTCATTTGGCTTACATATTATGCCTTGATATATTATTCCTATGAGAAAACCATAATATATAAGATGAATGAAGGTAATATTTTATTATTTTTATTTATGTATTATTAGAACTAGAGTGCTCAATTTTTTAATTAGTTAGGATAATTGATTCTATTTTATAAGTGTGGGGTGGGACACCCATAGTATTTCATAAAAGTTATCAATGATATAAGGTCTATTTCATGTGAAAGCGAGTCAAAAAGTAAAATAATTAATATTTTAGATTACATTTTTAAGAAATAAATTTAAACAATAATAATTATACATTTTTAGATGAAATTCGTAGCCATATATTATGGTTTAACCTCACTAGTAAACCTATTTTACGTTAATTGTGGTGAATTTTTTTACTATTTTTATTATTCTATATTTTAAAAAAATCACTATGAAATTATTTCAATTATAGGTATTCCTAATATTGAATCTATTTTAGAGAATACTATTTTTCTATGTGGTATAATATAATTTTACATATGTGATGAAATATCAATGATAACATGTTTTAGAATAAAGAAATTTTTAGGCATAAAATTAATTTTACATTCAATCCATTCCTAGTAAAATCCATAAAATGTATATTAAAATATTTTATAGAATATAAATTCTATTAATTTTAATAAATCCAATAATAAATGGATATTAATTTAATTTATTAAGAAAGAAACACATTATGCTCTTGGAAATCATTTTATGAAAAATATGTTTTTGATCCCAAAAGAACATATAAAAAATATTTTATAATTATTATTTAGAGGAAATAAATTATATTATTTCAAATTAATAGAGTCTTATGTTACATTAATAGAAAAAGACAATGTATAATGTGACTTTTAGTCAAAAATACATGTAAAATATTACAACAAATCATTATTTTTCAAAATTTACATAATTAATATTTAAAATTTTTAAAAATTAATCATTATATAATATTGAAATAAATATTTCAAAAATTTTATTCATTCAATAACAATAAATCTATAAATTTATAGTAATAAATTATAATTTTAATATATAAAAAAAAATTAAACACAATTGTTTATAAATCAATTATTTGAAACATAAAATGCCTTTACTGAATATTGAGTACTTATTTATTGTGTATTAATGAATAACATTTAATTTTTTAAATAATAGATATATACATTAATATTTTGGTTATTACTATTCATACCTTTTCATTCAATGGCAATGTTATAAAAAATTACTATATCACAGTTAATTTAGACTCAGGGTTGATTGTAAGAAAATATATGGAATACATCAAGATTTTTTAAATGGAAATACTAATAAAATATTTGGGTTTTACATACCAATATGAGAATAATGAAGGTGATGATCTATGTTATTATTGTATCTATATTATATATGTTATTTTATGTTCTTCTGCTATTGTTATTTTATCTAATATAAAATAGTTTTGATCATAAAGATAAAATAATACAATAAAGAATGAGAATTTTATCAGGATAACTAATATATAAAATTTATTATTCCTATGATTAATCTAATAATACATTATCTAAAATGAAATAGAAAGAATTTTTATGGTGGAAAATTATAGTAAGTGAACATAAATAGTTATGGGAATGGAGTTGAAAATTTATTGTGATATTTCATTGACATTTAATGAATTTTAAATTTTAAAGATAAAATGTCTTTTCAAATGATATTTGTATGACCCCCTTTTCTAATTTGAAATTTTATCACCACTGAATTACAAATTAATTTTTTTTTGTGATTTGGAATCACTTTGCAAAATTTATCAATAATTACAACTTGTAATTGATGGAATGATTGAATAATCAGGAAAAGAAATTTGTTTGATGTTTGAGCGTAATATTGTAAACCTATGAAAAATATTGTTCATTATTGCTATGTATTTATGGTTGTAGTAAATAATGAGGTTGGATATTTTAACTGTGGTGAAAGTAATGTAGTCATTTATTGAAATGAGGGATAGGTTTGGGTGCATGGTATACATGATTCATTTGTTTTGGAATGTGAGATTATTGGTAAATAAAAATTTCTAATAACATGGTCACAATAATGTTGTGATTATAATTGAATGGTATGAGATGGGTGGTTAGATATTCTTTTTGTAAAGCCTTGTGTTTTTTCGAACTGATATTTTGAGTAGAAATTTAATTTTTTTTCAATCAAATGATTGTAGGGGTAAACTCCTCTTTTCCCCTAGAAGATGATCTTAGATAAAGTTTTTGATCACTCCCTTAGTCTTATAATTGGGTTTTTACCATAGTATATATGTTTCGTGGAATCCTAATAATTTCTTATTTTAGTATAATAGTTAATATTTAACATTTAATAAATTAATTGTTAATTTATGCATTTCAATTCATTCAGTCATATCTTTTTTATGGATCCCCATATTGACCTTTCATCTCATCTATATAGTCTATAAATGTGAGTTTTTCCAAGGTGAGGCATAAACCTAGTTTGGACAACGAGGTCGGCCCGACTACTTTTTTATTCTTTTTCTTTTTCTTTTTATTTTTTTCATTTTCTCATTTTCATTATTTATTTTACTCCTTGATTCTTCTGCAAGAGGATGTGGATCCTCTTTCATGAGGAAAAGATATTAAATGGGAGGGAGAGATATCGAGATTGAGATTGGAGGAGAGGGGATGGGGAAGGGTACTCCTTTGGAACTTTGGACCTACTAGCTCATTTTGCGGTAACTGTAAACTATGGTAATGGAAAATTCTTCAATGGATTCCACCCAAAGGTAAGAGATTTTTTAATTTCACCATAAATCATTGTATTTTTGTTACTTTTTTATTTAAAATCTTTATTGTGGTTTTTTACTACCCCTAGTTTTCCAATCAATAGATTATTCTATGAAAATGAGGGTTGAGGGGAAATTTGGGAATTTTCTATTCATGAAAAGCCAGGTACATAGTGTATGGATTAGGGAACACATGCCATTTGTTTTTACTATTCATGAAATATGACTTTTCTATATACACACCGTGTATGGGGTATACATGGCATGTACTGGTACTTGGATATGTAGCTAAGTTCCTAGTGAGGAAACCCAATTATGGGGCACTTGTCGTTTAATGTACATGGCGAAACAATGTGTTTGTCACACACCAAGTAAAAGTATGTTGAAATTCAAAGTACATGTCCACTCAATTTGAGGTACATGGGAAGGTACTATTGTGTAGGGTACATTCTATATACAGGTCCAACAAGTCATATACTTGAGTGTTTACACGCCATCTATTATGGTATTGCACACCTTGGTGGGGATTTGGGTGTACAAATCGTGAAACATCGTGTACATTCCATTGGAAAACATTTTATGGTTTTTTATTTTCCATAGATTCATAATTAAACATATTATGAGTCCAGTATAAGTAATTTTTTTCACAAATTGATATTTTGAAAAATGTGGAGTTATTTAAGAACGCCAAATGGTCGTTTTAGTGTAACACACCAATATTTCGTAGTACGTTATTTCATTAATGTAATTCAACAACATGCACTATACACAACACTGAGTTCAAGCGCACCACGACTTACCAAACTAGTTGTTCAAAAGTTGTTATGAATAGTGTTAATATAATTTTGAACTTTATATAATACTTATAATTTTAGAATCCATATTATGAGCTTCTTAGACAATAATGTAAGGACAAATTCATTTTTTCAGTTAAAATAAGTATTTTTAAAAAAATACAATTTTACCACCTTTTAATGGAAAACCCTTTTTAAATACAATATTTGAAACTTTTATATATTCAATTTGACAAAATAAACATTTTCTTTTGAATTGGGACATAAGAATTTAGTTTCAATAAAGTTTTTGTGTTTTTTTGATAACTTTCATATTTGGTTGAATAGTTAAAAATACTATATTTTAATTGAAAACAACTTTTTTAATCAAAACATTTTATACTGTTAAACTATACATGTGAGTGGTTTGAAATTATAACTAGATTATATTTTTACAATTTAATACAATTTTAGTCATTAGAAGTAATTTTCATTGAAATTGGACATAAACAAATGTCAATCTTTTGGTAGTTATTATTTCTTAAAAATACTCTTTTTTGACAATGGGAATTAATATTAAATTAATAAATTCAATTTCAATGTTTTAAAATTGTTAAAATAGAATTCATTTTTGAATTTTCATTATCAAAATTAGATTGGGTGAATTTTTGCAATGTTTCTGAAAACGTTCAAATTTTTATGAATGGTGAAAAACAATGTGTCATTGGTTAAAATGACATTTCATTTAAATAATTATTTATTTTATATAATTTTTTTTCGGTCTAAATAGATACAAAATACATATATATGATCAATTTAAATCATTGGATTCACTTTGTAATAATATTATTAATATATAATTTTATTGACCTTTTCACCGTCTTTTACCCAACTCTTTTGAGAATTTGCATATTTTCATAAAACATAATTTTTCCACTTATGTGAGTGGAATTTCAAAAATCCAAGAGACATGGTTGATATCTGGAAGAAAAATTTGGTTCAATAAGATGAAAATAATTTGATGTGAATAGTAACTTTTTTACTTCTATTTGGCATGGTAAAAAGTAAATAGGGTAATTAAGGGTGAAAATGATATTATTATTACCCTAAAAATGTCCTAATTCTATTTGATAAGTGTAATTTGACCAAAAACAAACTTATGAACAAAATATTATCCTTTTGTTCGACTTGGATTAGATTTTGAAATTTATTATTATTTTATTTTAAGAAGAGATAAAAGAGTTAAAATCAATGTTTATTAATTAAACCATTTTTAATATAGGGTTACACACAATATAAATTATACTATAAATATTCGTTATAAATATAAAAATATTTCCAACATCATGGGATTTTATTTATAATTTTTAGATATTAACTAATTATATTTATTTATGACACAATGATGATTCATTAATTACCTTATTAATGAGAGAATAAAATAAATGGTATTATAAATATTAAAATAAATATAATTTCAATGTTTTTATGACATACAAGAATTTTCAAGGTGATTATGAAATTTTAGGGTTGATTCAATGTATCATTTTCGAGTATGTCAAGTTTTTATGACTATCACAAAAACCAAATAAAAAATAGTGTCAAAATTGACATAAATTAATTTTTAAAACAAATACTATATTATTTGTTGATATAATATTTTGAAAAATATAAGGTTTTGAAAAATTGATTAAATAAAATTATATATGTTATTAATGAAACACATGAAGTTCTATTGGATGTTTATAGTAAGTTTAAAAACCATATAGTGTAAGAATACAAGAAGACGTAGTAAAAGATAGATGATTTAACTAAGAGTTAAATCTAAAGGAAATGGTTAAAATGCTAACCTAAGATTGTATAAAACATATTGGTTGAGCTTATATAGACCTCATAACCACCTTATCCTAGAAATTAATAATTTTTAAGCCATTATAAATCGAAAATGAGTTTATTATAAAATAATATTTCAAGCTTCACCAAAAGTGACCCTCACCTCTATTATAAAAGGGCACTCACCCTTCTCTTTAATTCACAACATTAAAGCAATTTGGCTCAGCCATAGCAATCCCGAATACCCTCTATACTTTCCTCCCTTAATCCTAGAAGCCTTACATTAGTAATAAATCTATCCTAAAGAGCCCTTTTGATCATAGAAAATGGAAGAACCTAAAGAACATATAAATATTTCATCACCTCTTTCATGTTCCTTTCTTCCTCCACTTCAACTTTCTTTTTTGTTTCAATTATAAAATAATAACTCCGGTATATTCTATATAATGTGATGTTATTATAAATATGGTACAATAATATTCATTAACCTATATATCCTTTAAATGACATGTCACCATATGTGAGTATATACGGCTTACCGTCTCCATGTCGTAGTGTAATTGTTATTCAATACATTATTATTTGGATGCGTATAACAATGATGTGTAATTGATTTAAATAATAAATATAACATGATAATGATTATGTATATATGATATTCCATCTAATTATATATTATATTAATATCAAAAGATTGATATTGTCACTCGTTCGCACGTACGGATTACCATCTCCACGAACGTGATGAGATTCATTCCTCATCGTATCCATTCTAGACTAATTTTCATCAGATGATTAAAAATAATGTTTAAAGACTTAATATAATTCTGAGTTTTAATAAGATACATCCTATCCATAACAAACATTACTTATGTTACAATGCATATAAAGGAAAAAAAATCAGTTAACAACCGAAACAACAATAATACTAAGATATTATTAACGATGAAATGTTAAAAGATCATATATGATTTCATATTAATGTATATGATTATTTTATAATTTAATAAAAATTATTTCACCATTATACAGGGGGTTAACCTACCCTCTACAAAGGAAAATTACAAGGTAAGGGTTAATTTCAAAATCTCTTCATTATCTGAGGTTGTTTAAACATAATTATCTACTGTAACCTCTTTATCATCCACATCCAGGATTATTAAATATGTATTTCAAAAAAAATTACTATTTACTATTAAATCGGTAAAATTCATTTATAACCTTATTTGACCATATATTTTTTGAAATGTATCTTTCCGTCATTTTCCAAACAATGTACTTTATCACCTTTTCGAAAAAATTAAGGTAAATTTTATTAACTTATACGGAGGGTGCGACTATTTTCCACCATTATAATATCATCAAAGGTTCCCTTACAAGCTTATAATAATTTTTCTAAAATAGATGTTATCTTTTATAATTATATTAATTTTAAATGATTTCAAATTAGATAGAGATATTACTCTATAAAAGGTTTTGATTTCATCTATATCAACATCCTTGAATGGATTTTAAGCTTATTTGAATTTGATTTATTATGATACAAAACATCCATATTGTATTGATGTTTTTGTGATATGTTTGATTGTGGATGTGTTATTTTCACCCAATTCATGGTGTAATGATAATGTATTAAAATTTCCTATTCTAGTTTCAATACGAATGTTTATGTTATGTTTAAATCATTTCATATGAGGAATGCATTGGACTTAGTATGTGATGGGTGGAGCCTGCTACAGATCCTCGATGCATCAGTAGGTCTCATGAGACAGTCTATTTTTTGGAACAAGGCCTTGACAAAATCTTATCTTTAGTCTTGGAAAAAGGCCTTGACTATGTGGCTATGAAAGTCTGGCGTTAGACATTCTATCCTTATGAAAGTGGCTAATGATATTGCATTTGATTATTTGACTAGTAGAATATCCATGTGAGTAAATACATGGAATTATATTGATCTATATTTTCCATATTAGGATGATGTTTATGTTTAAAAAGGATTTTATTTTAGTTTTATACATTTCTTAAAATGTTAATGCTTGTTTATGAATGTTTTTGTTATATTGATATCTTTACTGAGCATCTGAGCTCACTGCTTTCACTGTTTTATTTTTTTCTAGGATACGAAGAAGTATATTATGACTGACCTTCAGGGATAGTCTATGGGATCTCAGTGTTTTATATGGAAACAATGTTATTGTAGTTTTCCATTTTATGATGTAATTTAAACCTTATGAATGTATCTAGTACATCCAAGGCTACTGAACTAATCAGTCTTCTGAGACTTGATTTTTTGTGATCATGACATTGATATGTAATAATACACCATCTCTGGGATTCTGGGGTCAGGGTGTTATAGTTGGTATCAGAGGAAGTTTATCAATTACCTTAGAAACTATATTTCGACAAACTCTGATTAGAGTCCATTACCCTAAGATAGAATTTTAGGATAAGTATGGAAGAACTTCCTTCCTTCCAAGTTTAATTTTTATAAAATCCATTTTAGGAAAATGGGAAACTAGAGTACACAAAGTGTTACCACTACGTGCTGAAAGATCTCACAAACTGATTAAACACGAGACTGATATTACTTGACCCAGCTATTCTATAAATCTCACAATGTAGAGAACTAACCTGAATACCTAGATCATCGTTGATGAGCTTTTCAAGATGGGAGATCATCCTTTCCATTGTTTGAATAAATTCTTCTGAGTAGATTTTCTTCTGGTTAAAGCCTCGGGCCAGAATTCTATCTTGCTTGTCAAACAAGACTTCTTGCTCCTTTGTAGCATCAACTTGCAGCCTCCGTTCATAAATCCTCTTGAGTTCCTCTTCTGATACTTTGGGTCATAAGTCTTGATCAAGCATTTCTTCCTTGGAGGGCAGGATTAGATGCAGACACTCCCCATCTTCTCCCATCTTCCCTTTGTTCCTTCCATTCTTGGCCGATCTAGTTTCCATGGGTTTTGGAAGATGAGAGTAATCCTTGCGTCCCTTCTCCCTTTTCCCCTGAACCACAATACATTTCCCTATGACTTTAATACTTTTCTTCCCCTTCTTCCTCCGAGGGCTTTGAGGGCCTTTCCCTTGACATCGGTCCATACTATCCACTGAAGGTAGACTATTACTTTCCTCCCATGACGAGTCATCCTCCTCATTCCATGGAGATTATTGGTCTTGTAATCCATCAAAGCGATTCCCAAGCTTTAGCTGTGGGTCAACTGTAAGGGAAATCTGCTTAGTTTGAGATTTCCTTATGCCTGCTTTATTCTCCCGGCCTATTCTCCTCTCCCCTAACCCAGACTTCGGACAAAGGGTGTTAGGGTCAAGTTCCCTAAAAATGTTCTCATCAGTAGACCTCCTTTGGTCCTCATGAGATGTTTCAGCTAACAGAAAAGGCCCCTCCTGCACTGGTTCTGATTCAAGGAGTTGCACATAACCCCATCCCATAAACTACTGCTGAATTTTTTTTAACTCCCAGCCTCTTTTTTGAGATCCACCGGAACTTTGAGCCTCACTCCCAACTAAACTCTTCTCACCAGCCTTGGGATCCACTAAAGGACTGCTAAGGGGACCTTTTCAGCACTACAGATGCCCAGGTCCTGCTTCAACCGGGCGAAGACATCCTCAACCCGTGGTCCTGCCTCCTCTGTCCTCCCCTTATGCACTGGTTCAGAGGGGTTTCCCTGAGATGGAGCCTCCCCACTGTTGTCAACTGTTGCTGGAGAAACCTGGTTACTCCCAGGAATATGTATTAAAGGAACATCCCTGTGAACTGCTTCATTCAAACCTCCACTATCCCGCAGCGGAAGGACACAGGATGCATCCGTATGACCTGTTGTAAGCCTATCCCGAATCGCACGACGACACTCATAGGAGAAGTGGCCGAATTTGAAGCAACCCGAGCAGAAAGCAGGCCATGCCTCAAACACCACTCTCCACTTCCATCTGAACTCCTCCTTAACCGATATCCAAATCCACTCTACTGGTGGTTTAGAGACATCAACCTCCACAAAGGAGCGAGGCATAATCGGATGACAGACCTTAGATGTTCGCTGATCCGAACAGAGAAAGAGACTAACCAGGTTCCCGAGCATAGAAAAAATGGAAGGCTTTTGGAAGGGTAGGGGAAGATCGGGAAAGCTTACCCAAATAGCAGCTGAAGGCGGGACTCGATTCATGCTGAAATCGAAAGACCATCGCATGAGGAAGAAACTGCATCCGTTGAAGACCCGAGGAGCGCTGGACCAGGAGACATCCAAGTCATCCTCCGAGTCGAAACGGATCATCATCTGACGACGATCAAGAAGCCCTACCACCGCCTGGGATTGAAGACCCCATGATTCGAAGACGAAACTATCAAAAGCGTCGACCGAAGGTCGGAGACCCCTGAAGCGAGCGACCAGGGTCGATATGTGAAGGTCAGAGCCTGCATTGAACTCCTAAGAGGAAATCTCATGGTGAGGAGAACCTTCGAGAAGGTCTGGGACCTTAGGTCAAAGCGGGGTCGGAGGGAAGGAAGGGAGGAGCTTCGGGTTGGTGAAAGGGGAAAAGGGACGAGCCGACAAGGAAAGAAGACGCACCCCCCTCCCCCTGGCGAGGAGGAGGGGGCCGGAGCCGCTGGCATCAACGGGCTAGGGCATCGCCGCAGTCGAGGAAGAAAGCTTCGGACTGCTCAATATTAAACCACCAAGAATAGAAGGTACTTGAATCTGGAAACAAGACCATGTATGGAAGAACTTCCTTGAATTTTAGAAATGTAGAGATTTTGTGACTTAAAAAAATACATACCTATCTAGATATGATAAGGAAGAGGCGGCTCTTGAATAGATGTGCCTATGGGTAAAAATCGAAAACACCACTTTGAGCTAGACTCGAACTGGAACAGGTGCACGATAACGGGCCTTGCTGCACTCATGGTTACGACAATCCCGGGCGATATGCTTAGGACAATTTTCATTTTTTACAAACATCTATGAAGGGTTTATGGGTATATACTTCCTCAAAGAAATCATTTTTATGATTATGGATTATATCCATGAACGGTTCAATATATTTTAACTGTTTTTCATGTTTGAAATTATGTATTGTGATTCATAAACTAACATAGTGCATGCCATTGTTTAGAAATGGCACCAAGTATATGGAATGAGACCTCCAGTAATACGAATGATCCATAGCGTAAGAAAGAAAATATATTTCATCGTATTAATCCAATATTTAGAAGAGAAATAGTCTCTCATACGAAAAAATAATACCATTTCTTTACAAGATAAGTAAATAATTCTTTTAGTCATATGTCTTTAAAGGGAAGCAAGAGAAGAAAATGATGTTAGTGAGAAATATGGATAAAGGGAAGAGGGGAAAGAAGGATTTTCCCATATTTTATAGATTTGGAAATAATAACCTTGGTAAATGCTTGAAGGGAATGTGATTTTTTTATAAGTACAGAGAAAAAGGACATCAAGTACATGATTTCAAGGGTAATAGAAATGTTTCAAATGTAAAATTATTCATCTTCATGGCGTTGGGACACTACAAAAATCAATGTCCCTGTCATCAAAGTATACCACAAATGATGCTATTGGATAATAATCAAGTAATGATACTACCTCAGATGAAGAGTAATGACTATTGCTCTTATGTTTTTATTATAGAATTATTTCATTTGAGTGTTGTATCAACCATATACTGGTTATATAAATTATGGAGATAAATATAGATTGTACTGTAGTACTATTTTACTTAGGATTTTAGATTATATGGTTCTATGAAAAGTGACTTAATAGTAATCTACAATTTTTGGAAAATACATGGTTGAAGGAAAGGTAATACTTAATATGTTCTTGATAATGAGGTATTGATTTTGGAATAAGAGATGGTTTATTTGGATAAAATATAGTGGATATTCATGATTTCTTTGGAACTGATTAATAGATAATTATTTCATCATTTTTGGAATATTCAAAATTTTTTGATATGAAGAATATATACAGTATTATATAATGGATACGAAAGCATGAATGTAATCAATATGGTTTTATGGTAATTCAGGTTGTTTCCATGATTTAAAATAACAAATGATGAAGGTGTTCAAATGTTATTACGTGGAAAAAAGGATCTTCATTGTGTTTAACTTCATTATATATTTTGGACTGTGAGTTTGGATAGAAGTATTTTGGATAAATCTAAAGGTTGGAATGGATTGAGTTTCAAATTGGATAATATTTTTATGTTCATTTATGGATAATTATAAAAAGTACAACAAACAAACAGTGTGACAGTCCGTCACATCAGAAAAAACTGTTGGAATCGAAACCCCACACATATGAGATTGGGATTTCTCACCTACCAATGGACTACATGAAGTCCCTGGATTGTATAATCTAGTTTTTTTAGGGGTTTGATAGGTTAATTATAAATTCATTATTTTTTGAACCCTATATGATTAAGATGAATATAATATTTTTTTGATATCTTTTGGAGTGAAAGATGAGTTTTGGTAGGAATTAGTTAAAGGATGTAACTCTAATTGTCATATATATATATATATACACATATATTTCCTCTTATTCTATGACTAAATTAATTCTTACACATTATTTTAGAGACTTCTTCTCAATCTCCTTTCATTAATTCACACTTTAATTTCTAAACGACTTTATTTTATACGTTGTATAAAAATCTTTAACTCTTCATTTCAAGGGAAATATTTTTCTATGAAGTGTTTTACTAAACGTCAAAAAAATGAATGTTTTTTTCTAAGTAGTGACAACAACCATTCCACCTCCACATTGTTTATTTGATCTTTGGCTTCCATAAATAGACAATATGATTTTTTTTTAAAAAGAAAATAAATACCATACACTCATTTTGCATATTTTGGTATTGAAAGTTGTTTTGATAATAGATTTGTTATGTAAATATACATAAATGGCATAATGTGATTGATGACCTCAATAAATCCATATAAATATTTATGTTTTCCCTCCAATTATTTTTCTTTAATTTCCACAAATTATCTTCTAATTGAGATCATAATTTAGTGGTAGCCTTTTTCATTTCCCTTTCCCTCTTATTTATACTAAATTTTATTAACCCAATTTCTGATGTGGGTTCTCCACAAAGGTATTTTTCCATTTTAAACATTTTATTTTTGAATAAAAATATAAAATTGGGGGGGAAAAATTATTGAAGGTGGAGAGAATGTAACACCTCATGATTTCATAGTACGTTATTTTTTCAATGTAATTCAATAAATTTCCTTACACACAACACTATGTTCAAGCGCAGCATGACTTACTAAACTAGTCATTCAAAAGCGGTTATGAATAGTATTAATAGAATTTTTAAATTTATATAATCTTTATAATTTTAGAATCCATATTATGAGTTTCTTAGACATAATGTAACGACAAATTCAATTTTTAATATAAAAGAAGTATTTTTCAAAAAATACAATTTTATCTTCTTTTGATGGAGAACAATTTTTAAATCCAATATTTGAAACATTTATATATTCAATTTGAAAAAAAATAATCATTCTCTTTATAATAAAAAATATAAATTTAGTTTCAATAAATTTTTGGTGTTTTTCTGATAAATTTCATATTTTTGTGAATAGTGAAAAATACTATATTTTAACTAAAAACCATTTTTTAATCAAAATAATTTTTAGTGTTAAACTATACATATGAGTGGTTTGGAAGTATATTTAGGTTATATTTTGACCATTTAATCCAATTTTGGTCATTTGATGTAATTTCACATTGAAATTAGTCATAAACAAGTGTCAATCTTTTGGTTGTTATTACTTCTTAAAAATACGCTTTTTAGTTTTGACAATGAGAATTAATTTGAAGTTAATAAATGCAATATTAATATTTTGAATTTGGTAAAATAGACTTCTTTTTTTAATTCTCAATATCAAAATTATCTTTGGGTGAATTTTTGGTATGTTTCTAAAAACATTCAATTTTTGGTGAATAGTGAAAAACACTATGTCATTGGTTAAAACTGACTTCTCAATTAAATAATTATTTATTTTATTTAAAAAATTATAGTTTAAAATAGATAAATAATACCTATATGTGTTCAATGTAATTCATTGGAGTCATTTTGTAATAATATAATATATATAAAATTTTATTGATCTTTTCACCGTCTTTTACACACCTCCTAGGAGAATTTGCAAATTCGAATAAAATTTAATTTGACCACGTCTATGAGGGAAATTTCAAAAATCTGAGAGACAATGTTGATATCAGTAAGAAAAATTTGGATCAATAAGATTAAAATAATTTTTGGTGAATAGTAACTTTTTCTTTTATTTACCATGATTAAAAGTTAATAGGGTAATTAAGGGTAAAAATGATATTATTATTACCCTAACAATAATTCTAATTCTATTGGATAAGTGAAACTCGACCAAAAACAAACATAGGAATAAAAAATGATCCTTTAGGTCCATTGGGATTAGATGAGGGTATTTATTATTATTTTATTTAAAGAAGAGTTGAAAGAGTTTAAATCAAAGTATAATAACTAAACCATTTTTATATAGTTTTATAGACAATATAAATTCAACTATAAATATTCATTAGAAAGATACAAACATATCCTACATCATGGTATTTGTTTTATAATTTCTAGACATTAAATAATTAAATTTATTAATGACATATTGATGATTTAGTAATTACAATATTAATGAAAGAATCAAATAAATGGTATTATAAATATTAAAAAAAATCAATGTTTTTAGGACATCCACCAATTTTATAGGTGAATATGACTTGTTAGGTTTGATTCAGTGTATCGTTTTTGAAGAAATAAAGTTGCGATGACTTTCACAAAAACCAAATAACAAATAGTGTAAAATTGACATAAATTAATTTTAAAAACAAATACATTATTATTAGATGATATAATATTCCTAAAAATATATATTTCAGTACAAGGGAATAAATGACATTATATATTTTATTAATGAACCACTTGATGTTCTCGTAGAATTTTAGGGTAAGATTATTAACCAAAATGTGTAAGAATACAAGAAGACGCGGTAAAAGTTAAACTATTTTACTAAGAGTTAAATATAAAAGATCGGGTTACAATGATAACCTCAACTT
Organism: Viscum album; assembly: GCA_963277665.1. NCBI lineage: Eukaryota > Viridiplantae > Streptophyta > Magnoliopsida > Santalales > Viscaceae > Viscum > Viscum album. The sequence continues at coordinate 1,901,911,413 of OY728152.1, read as the reverse complement.
GTCTAAAACCTATTGGTAGAAATTATTTCGACCCATAGCCACCTTATCCTTGAAATAAATCATTTTAGAGCCATTATAAACCTAAAATTATTTTATTATAAAATAATATTTCAAGCTTATCTAAAAGTGGCCCTCACCTCTCTTATAAAAGGGAAATGCCCCATCTCTTTAATAAGCACCATAAAAGACATTTGGATCAGACAAAACCAGTACAAATACACTCCCAACTATCCTCCCTTCATCCTATAGGACTTAGTTTACTAAAAAATCCAACCTGTGGAGCCATTTTGATCAAATCAAAAAGAAGAACCCGAAGAAGTTGTAAATATTTCGTCACCTCCTTCAAGATCCTTTCTTCTTCCACATCCTCTTTATTTTTTGTTTCCATTATAAAATAATAACACTAGTATATATTATATATTGTGATGTTTTTATAAATATATTACAAACATATTCATTATTCTATCCATCCTTTGAAGGACATGACACCATACATCCGTACGTAAGGCTTACCGTCTCCACGTCGTGGTGTAATTGTTATTCAATACATTATTATATGGATGGGTATCATAATGATTTTTAATTGATGAAAATAATAAATATAACATTATAATGATTCTTTATATATGATATGAAATCCAATTATATATTATTTTAATATCAAAAGAATGATATTTTTTCTCGTGCATACGTACGGATTGCCGTCTCCACAAACGTGATGAGATTCATTGCCCATCATATCAATTCAATAATAATTTTCATTAGATGATTAAAAATAAAGTTTAAATAATTAATATCATTCTGAATATGTATACGATACATCCTATCTAGAACAAATATTACTTAGGTAACAAATCATATAAAGAAAAATGAATCAGTTGACACCTAAAACGACGATAATACTGTGATATTATTAACAACGAAATGTAAAAAAATCATATATGATATCATATTAATGTATATGATTTTTTTGTAAATTAATAAAAATTATTTCACTGTTATACAAGAGGTTAACCTACCCTCAACCAAGGATAAGTACAAGGTAAGCGTTAATTTCACAATCTCTTCATTATCTGAGGTTCTTTATACATAATTAACTACTAGGACCTCATTATCAACCACATCCGTGCTTCTGAAAAATTTATTTCAAAAAAAATTACTATTTACTAAACAAATGGTTTAAAGTGATTGATACACTTATTTTACTTTATATGTTTTGAAAGAAATCCTTATGTCGTTTTCCAAACAGTGTACTTTATGAGCTTTATGACAAAATTAACGTAAGAATGATTTCTTAACTTATATGGCAGGTGTAGATATTATCTTCCATTATAACATCATCAATGATTCCCTTACAACCTTATAAGAATATTTACGAAATAAATTTTTTCCTTTATAATTATATGAATTTTAAATGATTTATAAATAGAAAGAGATATTACACTAATAAAGGTTTTGATTTCATCTATGTCAACATCCTTTTATGTATTTTAAGCTTATTTGAAGTTGATTTATTGTTATACCAAAATTCCATATTATATTGAAGGTATTGGGATATGTTTTATTGTGGATGTGTTGTTTTACACCATTTATGGATTATGGATAAAGTATTGACATTTCGTATGCTAGTTTTATTATGATTGTTTATGTTATGTCTGAACCTTTTCATATGAGGAATGCATTGGACTTAGTATGTTATGGGTGGAGCCCACTATAGTTCCTCGATGCATCAGTAGGTCTCATGAGAAAAAATAGTGTTTTGGCACAAGGTCTTGACAAAATTTTATTTGTATTCATGGAACTAGGCCTTGACAATGTGGTCAGGAAAGTTTGGAATTATGCAATCCATCATTATTAAAGTGGCTATTGATATTTCATGTGATTACTTGACTACTATAATATACATGTGATTAAGTAAATGGAATTATTGGGATTTATATTTTCTATATTATTATGAAGTTTATGTGGAAAAGGATTTTATTTTAGTTTTATACATTTCCTTAAATATAAATGCTTATTTTTAATGTTTATGCATTATTGTTATCCTTACTAGGCCTCTAAGCTCACCCATTTCTATGTTTTATTTTTCTAGGATGCGAAGAAGTATATTATCACTGACCTGCAGGGATAGTCAATGGGATCTCAGTTTTTTCTATTAAATCAATGTTGTTGTATTTTTCGATTTTATGATGTAATGTAAACCTTGTGAATGTATCTAGTACTTTCAATTCTACTAAATTTATTGATCTTCCGAGACATGATATTTTGTGATCATTCCAATGATATGTCATAATGCACTGACTCAGGGCTTATTGGGTTGGGGCATTACATTTGGGTTATCACCAAAATAGAGAGGTTATTCATTTGGAAATTTAATGTAGATGTCTCCTTAGAGTGATAACCTTTGAAATGAGGTGGTCTATGATCCATCTCCTATCACTTTTTATTTTTAGATTTTCTCTTGATGATGCCTCCCTTGTGAGATGTTCCCTTCTAGACTAGGAGTCTGTGAGACTAGTTTTTTAGGATCCCTTGTCAGATTACTCATCTTATGTATATACTACAGGATCCCACTTATGATGCTTTCATCTTCTTAGTACTACCAAGGATCTCCTATGGGATGAAATTTCTTAAATTCCACCATAGGGTATCCCTTGAAGGATCATTTTTCCTATTTACCATTCAAGGGATTACATGTAGGATGCCTATGACTTTTTACACTGTTGACAGGGTCCCATGTAGGCTGCATTTAATATATACCATTTCAAGGATCCCATGTAGGATTCCTCTATTTTTTACCATTTGAGGATCTCTTGTATGGTTTATCCCTTTCCTTTCTATCAAACTATCTCTAGTTGGATTCCTTTGCTTATGTATGATCATAGAGTATCCCAAGTAGGATGCCTCTTAATGTATGACATAAGGGACCCAGTGGGTTCCCTAACGTTTGAGTAACCCTCACCCAGTACATTGTGTTTGTGTAGATATGGTAGTAGGTATCACCATTGAACTCGTGATGAACATATAATCCCATGGGGTTGTGGAAGTATTGTTAGGTTTAGGAATTTGACCAAACCTGCTCTTTTGTTTATTATTTAACATGTTTATTGATGATACATTCATGTTTTCCAACGGTACAAACTTGTTGGTGGTTGTTGAGATTGGTCTGAGGCTTTTTATTTTATTTTTATACCCATATGTTCTTTCATGGGATCTAGATTTTGATTCATGTTACATCAAATTTATTTTTATACCCAAATGTACTACATTGGGTCTGTCTATTGGCCTATATAATGGATTAATATATTATTAGTATTTCCATAGGAGCATCCAATCATCTAGATGTTGAGCCTAATTTTGTGATATGCAATCATGGTGTCTCTAGTAATGATACTCATGGATTATTCCCATCTCTCAAGTGATGATGGTTAGTTCCCTCTCATCAAGTCTCAATATGATGATGATGATTATCCTCTCCTTGGATCATGGGTTAAATGAAGATGATTACACTCACCTAAAAATGGGGGATTCAATGGATGATTATTCTCTCCTTGAATTTTAGATTATATAGGTTGATTATGCTATACTCATATTATGTCTTCTGGAGGACGATTACAATCTCCTAATTTTTTCCTATAATGAGGATCTCTAGACATGCTTTATGGGATTAGGATTATGAGACATTACTTATTAGGTTAGTTGAGAAAATAATCTCACACCAATGAATTAAATTGGTTATGAATTATTTTTCTTTCTCTTAAGGTGTGGTCATGTCATGCCATTGGGGTTCTCTACTATAAATTGCATATGGGTCAGGCCCTTAGGGTTTATCCAAGTATTAATGTTATGACTTCCAATGGACCACGATATAGGGTTTAGATATTAGATTGGATTTACATTACCTGAACAGCAAGGATTCTATATCAAGGACCATTCATCAGATGTCTAAATTTACTTCCCTGGAATCCATTATTATCATGATTAGAGGGTAGTGCAAGTGAACCAAGGGTTAGGATGAGTATCCCATTGGGATAAAATGGATTTCAGTGACAAATTTCTAATGATAGAAGATATGAATATTTTTTCGATTGGAATTATTAACCTGATGATCATCTTAATGATACACAGATTCAGCGACATGATGTCCAGCTCACTATCCATGTAAAGGATTTCTAGGTGATAATGAATACTAACCAAATGATCGACTGCTACTGGTTTTATGTCATTTCATCCAACATAATCATAAATATACATATTTATATATACATTTATAGGTATGGTACTATACATATATATATGCATATAAATAAATATATCTATGATAGAACATCACCCAGTTGATTGGGATTATGGGGTTATGGTCTCACATTTATTCGATTTACTTTTCATTTTAGTTGTGTTTTAGATAGGATGAGAATATTGATCTTTTATTCACAAATGAAAGAATATTTTATAGGTTCATCATTGGGGTGGCCTACTGAGATTATTTATCACCGCTTGCATGAGCACCTTAGTGTGCATATAGACATTATGTAAGCTTTTCAGGTTGAGCACAGTTTCTTGGTGGATAGGGATGAGGCTCTGAGTTTTATTTTCAAGCAGAGCTACTTGTATGAGTACATATGATCGGTCTAATGGAATTCGATGATTTTTGGAGACCGATTATGTTGTATGGGTAAAATTTAGTAGTAGTTCCATGTACTTTTATTTCAATTTATTTGGTATTATTGAATCTATATGGTCGTCCAATTGTGTGACATGTTTGGGATATTATATAATTTTCATTTATTATTACAACATGTTCTATTTCTATTTTTTTAGTTCTTCTACAAACTATTTATTTACCATTTCATATGATACAAAGATATTTTTTCTATCTTTCTTACTCTTATACGAGGGAATAGTCTCCCCATTGTCACACCCTTGGCTCTCACTAATAGTTAGAAGCCTTTAGCATATATGGAGGTTCACTTGAGGCCTCATGAAGTATCGATTTAGAGCATTAGTTTAGTGGATTCGAGATCTATATGTTACAATGTGTTATATGTGTGTTCTTTTCATCATTGTTAATAATAGGGATATAGTATACATGATTATTAGTAATTTTTTAGAACATGTGATGGATATCAGATTGGTCCATCCAGAAAACGTATTCTGGTATGAAGTCACAGTTTCTGAGGTATGGGATTTTTTTTAATCTGCAATGTTATAGTTGATTATGATTTTTCCTTGATTGATTCACATGTTGTGTTGATGTTATGATTTATTATATATTTTTGGATCTTAGTCATTGGAGAGTGGCTTGAGATGGATTTTGAATCTTGGCTATCAATCTCTAGAGGTGTCTTGGGCATCATTTTTGGCATATAGAATACACATCATATAGGCTCGCTAGTGTGTGAGTATTAATGAAGAAAATCAGTTGACTTTTTAAATTTTCTAAAAAAACAGAAATAGTTTTTTCGATATAGTTTTTTGGTGGAAATTTACTCGATTGAGAAAAATTTCTTATATATTTCATTCGAATGGTAGGTAACAAGGATCTATACTTTTGAATTTGGTGGTGAATCCAATGACATAGCCATCATGAAAGGGAGGTGCATTGACCCTAGTATATTGATATGGAATGTCATTTCATTCTATTGTACCATTTGTGGGGTGTTGTTTCTTAGGTAACAGTTTAATAGTTGTATCACTATACACGATGGTGAAGGATACCGGGTTCATTCTTATGAATTGAACCTCCATTGGGTCTTAACGTCTATTGATTCCCGATGAGTTCCATTTCATTTTCTATACTATGTTAGTATTTTGACCATTATGGAGAAATTCCTTATGAGTATTCTGGCTGGGGATCCTACCTATATAATTTTGTTTTCGGTTATGACCCCCATAGGTTGTTGGTATATTTACATTAAATATATAGGTCTTATCTTTTTCGATAGGTGGATATACCATTTGACCTGTTAATAGAAATGATAAAATGGTCTATGTGGGATACCAAGAGGCCTTTATTTTGACTCAAAAACTCATACATTGGCAGCCATTTCATTCATGGGAATCCTTCATGAGAGTGGTCGGTCCGAGCTTATAAATTAATATTTAGGTTGTGACCTTATTTGTATGCATGTTTGGAGATCGACGAATAGTAGGTGCTCATGTTTTGCGATATAGGAATTTTGATTCCATATGCATTTGAAAATACCCTATGGTGCTATGGTTTTAATACTCCCATCATTGAATATTGTTGCTCAAGGACAAAGCCTATTCAACCATAGTTTCCACTATTATTAATGTTGTTAGTGTGCGGGTAGATTCTCATTACTAGAATGAAGTCGATTAATGAGAGGTCATGGAACAAATCATGGCACATGTGACTTGATTGTTTTTGAAAAGGAGTTCCTAGGGTTCTTCTATCTTAATGAAACTAACATTCCATGTAGCAAGGTCAACTTATCCTTGTAATAGATGACTCAATGATGTTTGTTTCAAGGGATAAAGATACATTATTGTTGACCATGATATCATTTGAATCCTAATTATTGATTTTTCTAGGTGCAAGATGAGTACGAATGTTTCCAAGGCTTGTTGTGGGAATTGTTTCTCAAGAGTTATAGTTAAGTGTAATAATATCCTTTGCGGTATGGATGAAATTGAAAATGATCGAGTACCACAAGATGTTTGACCCATGGCTCGACCTAGAAATGATTTTTTGGATATATAGTGTCAGGTGTTGGTTTAAGGTGAGATAGCATATTTTTTGCGAGCGTTGTATGGAATAGCTATACACACATTTTATGGAATCACATTATACTCAAAATTATAGATTATAATGTTTTATATTGAATAAATCCTGAGTACAGTGAGAGAGCATCATCCCAATAAAGATATTATTTTCTTTTAAATGTGTCTCCCTTGTTACGGAAGGATCCCTCTGAGGTTGTACTTGAGGAGTGGTGTAAGGTATTTCATATTGCAGGGAGTACACCATTATCATTATAAGGTTGGTGCCCCTATTTTAGTTAAAATATGATTTTTCTCATGAGATTTAGAACTAAGAGTTGTTTTTTATGATTATAAGGGTATTCCAATAGGGGGAGAACAAAATTGGTTGTAGTAAAACATATTCCAGGTTGGAAACTATTGTATGTTATATGGGACAGGTCATTATACAACAATGATAGATTATTGTTGAGATTCTCATGTAGATATCATGGTTTCTAGTCATACTACCTTGATATTCAGGGATGAAAAGGTTTATGGTGGGGATATATTAAGGTTGAATGTTTTGTTAGAATTAATTTTTTGGAATAATTTTAAAATATTTCTATTAGATTCTTGTCTGGGATAAAATGGTCATTTCCCCTAAGATGATGATCTTAGATAATTTTTTTGACCACTATGTTGGTCCCAAAACATGGTTATTACCCATATACAATAGTTTGGTGGAACCCAAAGCCATTAAAGTTTAACAAAATAAATAATATATAAAATTTAATAAATTAAATAAAATTTATTCTCAAAGATTCATTCAACCATTTGTATTTAATAGAATATCATAATGATGTTTTTTATCTATTGTTGAGTTTGAATAGCGATTTTGTCCTATGATTGGAATAAATTTAGTTTGTCCACTATGGCCGACCTAGGTCCATTTTTATTTTTATTTTTTTTTCTTCCTTTTTTTCTATTTTTATTTCATTCTTTTCCTCAAAGATAATCATGAACATGGTTTGGTCTCTACCTTCATACATCTAAGATAGATAATAATATAGGGATAGAGATAAGAAGGGGAGATGAATAAGGGTACCTTAACAATGATTGGGACATTCTAGATCATCATAGAGAAATTGTAGACAGCGGAAACAAGCGCATCTTCTATGAATTGCTGCCAAATATAGGTTGTTTTTATATTTAAATTAAATCCATGTAGTTTATCCATTTCTTTTTTAGAATCATTATTATTCATTATTATGAACCCTAGTGGGTCGATTTGTAGAGTTTTCTATGAAAATGGGGGTTTTGTTTGATTTGGGGATCTATCATTCGGGAAAATTCATCTGCATGGCATGTGATTTCGAGAACAAATGTCATGTGTTTATCCTATTTACGGAAGATGGGTTTTTGGTAGTACTCATCATGTATGGGGTATTCCAGTCCTGTACTGATACTCGACTGTGTAGTCTTGTACCCATGTAATATTCATGTGTAAGGGGAACATGCCTTGTAAAGTACACAACCAGACCCCAGGTGGATTACAAATCATATTGAATTATATGACCAAGCCATGTACAAGTCATTTAAATGTTAGATACATAAGAAGGAATCACTATTTAATGTACACATTGAGTATAGTTCCAACATATCATGTACTTGGGAATTTACCCACCATGCTCGGTGGGAGTATACACCTAGGTGGGGCTTTTGGGTCACATCAGGTACTTGGGGAGACACATCATGTGCAGCCGCATTGCATTTCTTTTATTGTTTCCTGTTTATTTTTTCTTGGAGTGGAAATTGGAAATAATATGTCTCCATTCTGAGTATTTTTTATATAGATCTCAACTGTAGAACCCCTAGTTTGAGGTAAGTGGTCTTTTTTAATGCATTTATATGTGTTTAAAGTGCATGAGATGAGTTTGGAAGAGGTTGGGAGAGTTTGGAATGGTTTTGGATGAGTTTAGAGGCCTTTAAATGGGTGCACAGTTTGAGCACGGTTAGTGGAAACCATGTGGGTTCTCCAAGAAATCATGAAGCGGAGACAAAAGGCTTCACATGTCCTGCGAACAGTTTGCAAAACTGTGCGAGGAAACCATGCAGACCCTTTCTTTCGAGGCAGTAGATTGTGTAGGGTTAGCGCACAGTTTACCAAACCATGTGGGATAATCGTGCGACAACTTAAAGATAGGGTTATAAGTTCCAGGCTCACTTGTGATTGCCTCATTACACTCCAAATTTCCTCCCACTCGAGCCTCACTCGGGATTTTTGGTTCTCAGGGGTTAAGGGTGCTCTACCACTCATTTTGGAAGCGATTCAAAGGGTTTTCAAGGTGGATTGAAGGTGGCTTTTTCTGGGTAAGCCTCTCCTCTAGTTTCTCTTGTGTTTTCCTCTATATCTACTCTTCCATCATTCTTGGTTTTCTAGATCTACACTTTTGTTTTTGTAGATATAGGGTGGTGGTTTCCTTGAATGATGATTTAATGTCTTGTGGATGTTAAAGAAAGGGATCTAGAGATGTTTCGTTGGTGCGTTCTCCGGATTTGAGGCACGGTTGCTTGTTGGTCATTTTCCCAGGAAACCTTAATGTAGGTGGCTTATCTCTCGACTCCACTTGGTTAGAGCTAATGGTTTTGGTTACAATTAATTTTGTTCTTCTTATAATTAATTGTGTTTTGATGTGAAAAATTGGTTGGAATTCTATTTGGGGATTTTTGGGAAAAAGGGGTTTTATGGCGAAATGGAATTGTTATGGATTATAAAATGGGTTGTTGTGATTGGTTTGGGAATGTGGTTGATGTAAAATGGTTTTCAATAAAGATGTTTTAATGTAGTAATGTTTGGCATGAAAAATGGTTTTCAATAAATGGGTGATTTATCTAAGGGGATTGATATGCAATGGAATTGGTTAATTGCATGAGGTTCTGACCTTGGTGGGTTATATACATGGTTGTGATTGATTTGAATATTGTGGGGAAGTGGTGAGAAGTACCACTATAAAAGGGGATGGATAGTGGACAGAAGGGAAACCATCAAGGATAACTGGGCATGAAGTGCCGCTTGGTGTGAATGGGTGAACGGGTTGGATGGAAGTTTCACCATTTGGTTGGTTTGGTTGTTGTTGTGCATTGCTTTGCGAGATGAAATTGTTGTGCTAATGTATAAATTCTAGAATGGTTTGTGGCTTGTTGTTTGGAATTTCCTGGGTTTCTTGGGATGGGTGTGACGGCTTGGTATGTTGAAGGATGGATTACGGTAATGGTTACACTTGTGATTACTTCATATAAATTTTTTTATATAAATGTGCTAACAGCTTTATCCTAGTGGCCTGTGTAGGGAAGTCATTTAGGGAAATCCTACTCAGTTTTAGTACTCACCCCCTTCTTTGGCATGTTGGTGTCTTTGCAAATGTTATATATCGTGACGTGGGAATATGTAAGGCATCTCCCTCCTCTAGTGGTGCGTTGTGATGTCTTGGTAGAGCTTGTAGCTTGGAGCTGGGTGTGGTGCAATGAAGGTGTCATGGCTCGTGGTGATTTGGTTTTTTATTTTTTGATTGTAATATGATGTTGGTGGACATTTATAGATTAATTGGTTTGGGGTTGTATTTTGGAACTACTTGTTTTTTTTGGAATACATGTTTGGGTGTTTATTTGACATGCATTATACAGTGGTTGTTAGTGGATAGTATGGTGGGTTTTGTATTAAGGGAAAATCATCCCCCAACTTGATCTTGAAGACATCGACTTTTATTGCCATCCTTTTTGCATCTTGGGAACATCCCTTAAGAACAAGTTGCCCTCATAACCTCCTAATGCCAATGAGGTAGGGGCGGGGTGTTACAAGTGGTATCGGTTTGTTTGGTCCTTTGGAGTTGACTCTCGAATTTGGTGTTGACATTCAATGCGGTATATTCCTTGAGTCAGTATGGTATCAAGGCATAGGAATGTCGGATCTTGGAATGTGTAGTATAAAAAGGACATATCTATCCCTTTTTTGTTGAACATCAATTTAACAGGGAGTTGGGTACATAAGTGTTTTAGAGACACTTATAGGCATTGGATATCTCATTGTCGTGGGTGTTTCCAATGAGATGAGCATGACACGCATAGTAAAAATGACATACCTGTAGGATGCATATTTCATTGGGGTATAATGATTTATGGACTGAATTGAGAAATGATTTTCAGTGAAACTGTAATGTGAATAAATATGGTATTTTGAAAATGGTTCGGTTTTCAAAATGGTGGAACATGGGAAATGTGAACTTGTGGAAAGCCTTGTTGTGCTAGTGCAGTGTAATGTGTTTTGAAATGGGATTTCGTGATGCCTACGAAAGTGAAACTCATGGTTGTTTTTTTGGTTTATAGAAATGTCACTGAGTAGGTGTCGTAAAGACCAACCGGAGGAGGCTACTGAGAATGTGGTAGCACCTGAGACTCAGGTGAACCAGCAGTTAATGCAAAGCATAGTAGAAGCTTTCCAAGTTGTGGAAAGTGGAAACTAAGTCGATTAACCAAGGAATGTGGATCCTATAGTTCAGTTTCAAAAGAAGAATCTTCCCATCATTAGGGGTGATTCAGAGCCAGAGAGGGCAGAAACATGGTTGAATAGAATGAACATGATCATTGAGTTCTTTGGAAGACCGGTATATCTGAAAGTGTAGTTAGAAACTTATTTTTTCCAAGATATTGCCCTTCAATGGTGGGAGTTGGTATTCCATGTAGGGACAGACCAGGGTATGATGTGGGAAGGCTTTGAGAAATTTTTTAATAAACAATTCTACCCACATACATTCAGAATTCAGTGTATGACTGATTTATTCAGTTTGAAGCAAGAGCCTATGTTTGTGACGGAGTATGCAGCTAAGTTCATGAACATAGCGTGGTTTTCACCCAAGGTGGATTGTATCATGTCGTTGAAGTCAACGATTTTTCATGTGGGGTTAAGGCAAGAAATGAGTTCAAATATAGTGGTGTTGTGTATAGATGATTACATAGAGATGGTGAAAAGAGCATTGGTGGCTGATTGGGATCTGTTTGGAGCTCCTGGTGGAAGAAACATGGTGGTACACATGGGGAATAGTGGGAACTCTAACGCTAGGTTTAAGCGGAAGAGTGACACTCCTTCCCATAGTGGTAATATGGAATATAATCCAATGTTAGGATCATTAAATCTTCCTCCAAATCCCCAGTGCAAGACGGGATGTTTTTAGTGTGGTTCTACGAGCCACATTAAGCGGGATTTTATGACACAACCTCGAGCATGTCATAATTGAATGAAGATGGGGGAATCTACAATGTTATTGTCAGAATGCTCCAAGGTCGGGTGCGAGTGACACTCCTCAGGGATCGCAGACGTAGTATGCTTCGACGGGACTGGGGTAGTAGAATACCCCTCGGCAACAGAGTAATTGTGGGTCATAGTGATTCTCAGAATACCAGGATACCTTAGCAGAGCAATAAAGAATAGAGTGTGGCAACCAAGGCATTGTTCGGTGCTGAGCAGGTTATGGTGGATGATCAGTCAGGACCATCCACAGTGTGAGGTTATATTCTTTTAAATTCTACCTTAATGCATGTGTTGTTTGAAACGGGTGATTCACACTCTTTTATTGTTGCACATGTGGTTGATTTTATGGGTTTAAGGGTCAAAATGATGCCCTCTGTTTTGGAACATTAAACTCCCCTGGGTCAAAGAGATTGTTGAGCCTTCTTCTATAGAGCATGTTGTATCAGTTGGCAGTGTTGTCGTTGGAATTAGTAGATGGTGTTGTGTAGAGTGTTCTTCCGGCAGTGGTGGATCAGTTCATGGATATTTTTCCTGAGTAATTCTCATGGTTACCTCTCATAAGAGAAGTGGTGTTTATGATTCATCTCTTTCTGGAGACCAGCCCCATCTCACTTCTGTATTATTGGATAGCACCAGCTGAATTGCGGGGATTGAATGTCCAGTTGGAAGAGTTAGAAAAAAAAGGTTTTATCCGGCCTAGCATGTCTCTATGGGAATTGACGATTTTGTTTGTGGAAAAGGTGGATGGAACTTTGAGGTTATGTCTTGATTATCGTAGACATAACCATGTAATGATAAAGAATAGATATCCACTTGCACAAATTGATGATTTGTTTGACCAGTTGAGGGGAGCCCAGTGGTTCTCCAAGATCTACCTTAGGTTGGTATATCATCATTTGCGAGTGAGGAAGGAGGATATTCCTAAAACATCTTTCAAAAGTTGATATGGCCATTATGAATATTTGGTTATGCCCTTTGGTCTAATGAATGCACCAGCAGTGTTTATGGCCTTGATGAATCGGATATTTTAGAGATATCTGGATTCATATGTGGTGGTGTTTGTGGATGATATTTTTGTGTACTCAAAGACAAGGGTGGAGCAAGAGCAGCACTTGGTGACAGTGCTGGGGATCTTTGGGGATCATCGGTTGTATGCCAAATTGTCAAAGTGTGACTTTTGGATATAGGAAGTTCATTTTCATGGCCGTGTGATTTCTAAAAAAGGTATTTCGGTGGATCCAGAAAAGATAGACTTCGTTATCTCGTGTAAACTGCCAAAGAATGTGTGTGAGATATGGATTTTCCTTGGTCTAGCTGGGTATTATCGGCGTTTTTTTGAGATTTTTCACATTTGGCTTCACCGATGATAGATTTGACAAGATATAATGATCCATTCTAGTGGAATGAATAGTTTCAGTAGTGTTTCAAAGAGCAAAAGGGTCAACTTACATCAGCACAAATATTGGTTTTTCTAGAACCAGGATTATGGTACATGGTGTATTGCGTTGCATCAGGATCAGGGTTGGGGTGTGTTGTCATGCAAGGGAATCTTGTGGCTGCATATAGATCACGAAATTTGAGAGTGCATGAGAAAAGCTACCCAACTCACGATTTTTAATTGGCAGTGGTGGTCAATGATTTGAAAGTATATACAGTTCACAAGAGCTTGAAAGATTTTTCTCACAAAGGGATTTGAACTTGAGGAAAAAAATATTGATGGAATATATCTATATGTATGATTTTAACAAAATGTATACAACAGGTAAGGGAAATTTATTGGTGGTTGCATTAAGTATAACATTATATTCTCAGGTGGTGAAACAGGCATCAGACCTATGGTAGTTGATGTTTCTTATAGCTGATATGCAGTTGGAATGCGAGTACCAGGGTGATAGAGTGGTCTTCTTTATGGTTTTGTTTATTCCTGACTGTGGTGGCCTTGTTAGAGGGGCACAGATATCTGATTCCAAGTATATGACCATGGGTTTGAGACTCAATGGTGGGGAGGCCATTGAGGGTTGGCAACTGAAAGTAGATTCAGTTTTGTGTTTTCAGAATATGATGGTTGTACCAGTTGCGTGTTACGAGGATCTTCTCGGGGCGTAACACCATTCAAGGTGGGATGTTCGTACTGGAATTTAGATAATGTATAATGCATTCAAATCTCAGTTCTGGTGGGCTGGTATGAAAAGAAGAGTTTCTGAGTTTGTTTCCAAATTCTTGATGTGTCAGCAAGTCAAGGCGGAGCATTAGAGGCCAGCAGGAATGTTGCAGTCTTTACCAATACCTGTTTGGAAGTTGGAGTTGATAGTGATGGAATTTTTCACAGGTGTCCCAAGAATGGTCAAAAAGCACGATTCCATCTGGGTGATAAAGGATCAGCTAACGAAGTCTTCCCATTTCATCATGATTTGTGAATCTCATACAGTGGAGGATCTGACCAAAATCTATATCTGGGAGGTGGTAAAGAAGAATGGTGTTTTAGTTTCGATTGAATCTGATAGAGATTAGAGATTTACATCTCATTTATGGAAATACATGCAGAAATCCCTAGAGAAATAGTTGAAAATGAGCATGGCGTATCACCCTCAGATGGATGGCCAATCCTAGAGGATGATACAAACCATGGAGAATATGTTGCAGGCTTCTGTCATGGATTTTGGTGGCTCGTGGTAGGAGCACATGTCATTGGTTGAGTTCTTATACAATTACAGTTATCAGGCATCCATACAGATGGCTCCGTTTGAAGTGTTGTATGGGCGGCCATGTCGTTCTCTACTATGTTGGGTGGAAATGGGTAAGTCCTCGATGGTTGGATCGAGCCTTATCTAGGAGACTACGGAGAAGATCAAGTTGATCAGGAAGAGATTTTAGTTGTCTCAAAGTCATCATAAATTGTAAGTGAATCACCATCGATTGTCGTTTTCATTTGAGGTGAGTGATCATGTTTTCTTGAGGATATCTCCTAGGTTGGGACATCATCGGTTTGGGAAGCAGGGAAAGTTATCTCCAAGGTATATTGGGACTTTGAGATTCTAGAGCGGATTGGTGTGGTGGATTATCGTTTGGATTTTCCACCTAGGTTTAGTTCGGTGCACAATATGTTTCATGTGTCGCAGTTGAAAAAGTATCAGCTGGATGCTGACCATGTGATTCGATGGGATCATGTTGAGTTAGAACTGGATGCATCGTTGTTGCACATGCCAGTGCAGGTTATGGATAGGAAAGAGAATGTCTAGCGTGGTAATAGAATATCTTTTGTTCATTTTTGTGGCAACATGGCCAGATTCAAGAGGAGTCCTGGGAGTGGGAGAAAGAGATGGTCGTGTAGTTGCCTGAGCTTTTTCAGCCAAGGGAGAGTTTACTACTTTCTAAGGCCCAAAAGTCCAATGGTGGGGAGATTGTTGCACCCCCGGTTTGAGGTATGTGGTATTTTTTATGCTTTTTTATGTTTTTAAAGTGCATGGGATGATTTGGAAAGAGGTTGGGAGAGTTTGGAATGGTTTTGGATGACATTGGAGTCTTTATAGGGGTGCATTGTTTGATCATGGTTGGTGAAAACCGTGAGGGTTCTCTAGGAAACCGTGTAGGGGAGACAGTAGGCTTTGCATGGCATGCGCACAGTTTTCCAAATTGTGTGAGGGAACCATGCATACCCTTGATCTCGAGGCAGTAGAGTTTGAATGGTTAGCACACAGTTTTCCAAACCGTGCGGCATAACCATCTGGCCACTCAATGTTAGGGTTATAAGTTCTGGCCTAACTCTAGATTGCCTCATTTCGCTCCAATCATCCTCCCACTGATGCATCACTTGGGATTTCGGGATCTCAGGGGTTATGGGTGCTCTCCCCCTCATTTTTGAAGTGATTAAAAGGGGCTTCAAGGCATATTGAAGGTGGTTTGTCCCGTGTAAGTCTCTCCTCTTGTTCCTCTTGTGTTTTCCTCTAGATATTCTCTTCCGTATTTCTTGGTTTTCTAGATCTACACTTTTTGATTGTAGATCTAGCGTATTTTTCACCTTGAATGATGATAATAAGGCTTGTGGATGTTGTGGAAAGGGATCTAGAGAGGTTTCATTGGTGCGTTCTTAGGAATTGAGGTGTGGTTGCTTGTGGGTCATTTTCTCTAGAACCCTAAAGGTAGGTGGCTTCTCTCTTGACTCCACATGGATAGAGATAATGGTTTTTGATACAATTAAATTTGTTCTTCATGAAATTAATTGTGTTTTCACATGAAAAATTCGATGGAAATACATTTGGGGATTTTTGGGAAAATGGGGTTTTATGGAGAAATTCATTGTTGTGGATTATAAAATGGAGATTTTAAAATGGGTTTTTGAGATTGGTTTGGGAAAATGGTTGCTGGAAAATGGTTTTCAATAAAGATGTTTAATTGAATGTTTTTTTGCGTGAAAAATGGTTTTCAATAAATGGGTGATTTATTTATGTGGGTTGATATCAAATGGAATTGGATGATTGCATGATGTTGTGACCTTGGTGGATTATATGCGTGGTTGTGATTGATTGGAATGTTGTGGGGATATGGCGAGAATTACCACTATAAAAAGAGGATGGATAGTGGATGGAAGGGCCACCATCAAGGATAAGTGGATGGGAAGTTCCACTTGGTGTGAATGGGTGAACGGGAAGGAAAGAAGTTCCACCATTTGGTTGGATTGGTTGTTATTGTGCATTGCTTTGCAAGATGGAATTGTTGTGCAAACATAAAAATGATACAATGGTTTTGTGTCTTGTTGTTTGTCTTTCCCATGGTCACTTGGGTTGGGTGTGATGGCCTGGAAAGAGAAAGGATGGCTTATGGTAATGGTTACACTTGTGATTACATTATATAAATTGTTTTATATAAATGTGCTAACGGCATTATCCTAGTGGTGTGTGTAAGGATGTCATTTGGGGAAATCCTACTATGTGTTAGTACTTACCCCCTACATTGGCATGTTGGTGTCTTTGCAAATGTTGTATATCGTGACATGGGCAAAGGTATGGAATCATTCTCATTTAGTGGTGTGTTGTGATGTCTTGGTAGAGCATGGAGCATAGAGCTGGGTGTGGTGTTGTGGAGGTGTCATGGATCATGGTGCTTTGGTTGTTTAGTTTTTTATTGTACTCTGATGTTGGTGGACATGTCTAGTTGTATTGGTTTGGGGTTGTATTGTGGAACAACTTGATTGTTTTTGGGAATACATGTTTGGGTGTTTATTTGACATGCATCATATAGTGGCTGTTTGTGGATGGTTTAGTGGGTTTTGTATTAAGGGAAAATCATTCCCCAACTTGATCTTGAAGCCCTCAACATTTATTTCCAGCCTTTGGCATGTTGGGAATGTCTCTTAAGGCCAAGTATCCCTCACCGCCTCATCAAGCCAATGAGGTAGGGTCAGGGTGTTACAAGTGGAATCAGTTTGTTTGGTCCTTTGGAGGTGATTCTCGTATTTGGTTTTGACATTCGTTGTGGCACATTCCTTGAGTCAGGATGGTAGAAATTCATAGGAATTTAAGAACTTGGAATGTACAGTATAAAAGGACGTACCTAACCCTTTTATTCTGAACTTCATGTTACCAGGGAGTTGGGTACATAATTGATTTGGAGGAACTTATAGGGATTGGATATCTCATTGTCGTGGGTGTAGCCAATGAGATGATCATGACATGAATGGTAAAAATGAATTACCTCTAGGATTCATATTTCATAGGGGTATAATGATTTATGGGCTGAATTGAGAAATGCTTTTGGATGAAACTTTAATGTGAATAAATTTTGTATTTTGAAAATGGTTCGGTTTTCAAAATGGTGGATCATGGGAAATGTGAACTTTGGGAAACCCATGTTATGCTAGTGTTGTGTAATGTGATATGAAATGTGATTTCATGATGTTTACGGATGTAAGACTCATGGTTGTTTGTCTTCTATTTATAGAAATGGCACTGGTTAGGAATCGTAGAGATCAACTGGAGGAGGCTACTGAGAATGTGGTAGCACCTGATGCTCAGGTGAACCAGCAGTTAGTGAAAAGCATAGTGAAATCTTTCCAAGCGGAGGAATGTGGAAAACAAGAGGATAAACCAAGGCATATGGATCATGCAGTTCAGTTTCAAAAGCAGAATCTACCCATCTTCAGGGGTAATTAAGAGCTAGAGAGGGCAGAAATATGGTTGAATAGAATGAACAAGATTTTTGAGTTCTTGGGAATGCTGGTAAAGCTGAAAGTGAAATTGGAAATGCATATGTTGGATGATCTTTCCCTTCAGTGTTGGGAGATGGTAGTCCAAGCAGGGACGGACCAAGGAATTTTGTGGGAAGGATTTGAGGAATTGTTTAATAAAATATTCTACCCTCATACGTTCATAATTCAGCATATGATTGATTTCTTCAGATTGAAGCAAGATCTTATGTCTGTGATAGAGTATGCAGTTAAGTTCATGACCTTAGTGTGGTTTGCACCTGAGGTAGCGGGTAGCACAGCGTTGAGGGAAGGGTCTTTGAAGTGGGGTTAAGGCAAGAAATCTGCTCAAAGATTGTGGTGTTGTGTATATATGATTACACAGAGATGGTGAATAGAGCCTTGGTGGATGAGTTAGATCTATTAGGTGCTTCGGGTGGAGGAAGTATGGTGTTACCCATGGGTAATAGAGATAACACTAACTCTAGGTTCTAGTGGAAGAGGAACACTTATTACCAGGGTAGTAATATGGCATATAATCTGACGACAGGATTAGTAAATATTTTTACAAAGCCCCAGAGAAATCCAAGATGTTTTCAGTTTGGTTATACAAGCCACATTAAGTAGGAATGTATGGAACAACCTCAAGCATGTCATAATTGTAAGCATATGGGGCATCTACATCGTTATTCTCAATATGTTCCTAGGGCGGGTGTGCATGACACTCCTCCGGGATTGCAGCCATCGTTTGCTTCAACGGGACAGGGGAAAAAGTATAACCCTCTACAGCAGAGTAAAGTGGGTCATGGTGATTCTCGGAATACCACGATGCCTCAGCTGGGAAATAAATAGTAGAGTGTGGAAACCAAGGCGTTGTTCATAGCTGAGCAGGTTGTGTTGGATGATCAGTCGAGTCAATCCATGGTGCGTGGTACTATTATTTTAAATTATACTTTGATTCAAGTGCTGTTTGATACGGGTTCTTCGCACTCTTTTATTGCTACACGTATGGTTGATTTGTTGGGTTTAAGGGTAGAATTGATTCCCTCGGTTTTGAAACATTAAACTCTTCTAGGATGAATAGAGTGTTGAGCCTTCTGGTGTTGATCCTATTGTATCGTTGTAGGTAAGGTTGAGATATTTTGTAATTTATGAATTCTTGAGATGTATAAGAATGAAGTAATCCTGGGAATGGATTGGCTGGTGGCGTTTAAGGCTCACATCGATTGTGATTTGCGAACAATGGATTTTATGATAGACGATTGTGTTAGACATATCTTTAGAGGATAGAAGCATGATAGGTAGGGAGGAATGAGTTTGTTGGAACCAACGGTGGGTATATTATCATTTCAGTTGGCCATATTTTTATTAGAATCGATAGATGGTGTTGAGCAGAGTGTTCTTCTGGCAGTGGTAGACAAGTTCATAGATGTTTTTTCTTGAATAATTCTTCAGATTAACTCTGATTAGAGAAGTGTAGTTTACGATTTTTCTCCTTCTGGGGACCAGTCCAATCTCACTTCCATCTTATCAGATGGCACTAGCTGAATTACAAGAATTGAAATTCCAATTAGAAGAGTTAGAAAACCAAGTGTTTATCCGGCCTAGCATGTCTCCGTGGATAGTGCCGGTGTTTTTTGTGAAAAATTTGGATGAATCTTTGAGTCTATGTGCTGATTATCATAGACTTAACCAAGTTAAGAAAAAGAAAAGATATCCACTACCATGAATTGATGATTTGTTCGACCAGTTGAGGGGTTCCCAGTGGTTCTCCATGATCTTCCTGAGGTTGGGATATCATCAATTCTATGTGAGGAAGGAGGATATTCTTAAAATAGATTTAAAAGTAGATATGGACATTATGAATATGTGGTTATGCCCTTTGGTCTAATGAATGCACCAGCAGATTTTATGGAATTGATGAATCAGATATTTCAGAGATATCTAGAATCATTTTTGGTGGTGTTTTTTTTATGATATTCTAGTGTATTCAAAGACAAGGGTGGATCATGAGCAGTACTTTGTGACAGTTTTGGGGATTTTGAGGGATCATCGGTTGTATGCCAAATTGTCAAAGTGTGACTTTTGGATATAGGATGTTCATTTTATTGTCCATGTGTTTTCTAAAAGAGGTATTTTAGTGGATCCAGACAATATAGAGGCCGTTATCGTGTGTCAACCGCCAAAGAATGTGTTTTAGATATGGATTTTCCTTGGTATATCTAGGTATTATCGGCATTTTGTTCCTAATTTTTCATGGTTGACATCACTAATGATAGCTTTAACAAGAAAGAATATTCCATTTCAGTGGAATGAACAGTGTCAACAGTGTTATTATAAGCTAAAGGGTCATCTTACATTAGCACTGATCTTAGTTTTTTGAGAACCAAGCCGAGGGTATGTGGTGTATTGTGATGCATCCAGATCAGGTTTGGGGTGCATTCTCTACAAGGGAATCATGTGGTTGCATATGGATCACGAAATTTGAGAGTGCATTAGAAAAACTACCCAACTCATGATTTTGAATTAGCAGCGGTGGTCCATGCTGTGAAAGCATGTCGTCGTTATCTCTTCGGTGAGAAATTTATGGTATATACAGATCAGAAGATATTGAAACATATTTTCTCACAAGGGGATTTGAACTTGAGGGAAAGGAGATGGATGGAATATCTCCAAATGTTTGATTTTGACTTCATGTACACACCAATTAAGGGAAATTCGGTGGTAGATGCATTAAGTAGAAAATCATATGCTCAGGTGGTGAAAGTGGCATCGGACCAGTGGCAATTGATGTCAGATATAGATGATATGCAGTTGGAATGCGAGGAACAGGGTGATAGAGCAGTCTTCTTTCAAGTTTTGTTGATTCCTTACTTTGTTGGCCTGGATAGGGAGGCACAGATATCTGATTCTGGGTGTGTGACCATGGATTCAAGACTCAATGGTGGGGAGACCATTGAGGGTTGGAAACTGAATGGAAATTCAGTTTTCTATTTTCTGAATCGGAAATTTGTACCAGTTGCGTGTTAAGAGGTTCATCTCAGGGTGTATCATCATTCTAGGTGGGATTTTCAACCTATAATTAAGAATATTTATAAATATTTTAAAGCACAGTTCTAGTGGGCTGGTTTGTAAAGAAGAGTGGTTGAGTTTGTTTCCAGAAGCTTGACATGTCAGCAAGTCAAGGAAGGGCATAAGAGGCTATCAGTAATGTTGGAGTCTTTACCAATACCTATTTGGAAATGGGAGTAGATACTGATGGATTTTGTCACAGATCTCTTAATAATGGCCAGAAAGACGATGCCATCTGTGTGATAGGGGATCAACTAACGAAGTCGGCCAATTTCATCCCAATTTATGAATCTCATACGGTGGAGGATCTATCCAAATTTTATATCAAGTAGGTGGAAAAGAGGCATGGTGTTCCAGTTTCTATTGTATCCGATAGAGATCTTAGAGTTACATCTTGTTTCGGTAAAATCCTTGCAGCAAGCCCTGGTGACACATTTGAAGCTGAGCACGACGTATCACCCTCAGACGGATGGCCAATCCGGGTGGACGATACAAACCATAAAGGATATGTTGTGGTATTGTGTTATGGATTTTGGTGGCTCATTAGAGGATAACTTGTCTTTTGTTCAGTTCATGTACAATAACAGTTATCAAGAATCCATACAGATGTCTCTGTTTGAAGTAGTGTATGTGTGGCTATGTCGTTCTCCACTATGTTCGGTGGAAACGGTTGAGTCCTCTATGGTTGGACAGAGCCTTCTTACGGAGACTATGGAGAATATCAAGTTGATCATGAAGAGAATAAAGATGAATCAAAGTCATCAGAAGTCATATGCGAATAATCATCGACGGTCGTTGTCATTCGAGGTGAATGATCATGTTTTCTTGAGCATCTCTCCTAGGATGGGGCATCGTCAGTTTTTGAAGTAGGGAATGTTATCTCCAAGGTATATTGGACCTTTTGAGATTCATTATTGGGTTTTTTAGGTGGCTAATCATTTGGCTTTTCCACCTAGGTTCAGTTCGGTGCACAATGTGTTTCATGGGTCACAGTTGAAAAAGTATCAACCAGATCATGACCAAGTGATTTGACGAGATCATGTTGAGCTAGAACTGGATGGTTCGTTTTTGCACGTGTTAGTGTGGGTTATGGATAGGAAAGGGAAAGTCTATCATGGTAAAAGCATCAATTTAGTTCTTGTTTTTTTGCAACATGGCCAGATTCAAAAGGAGACTTGGGAGCGGGAGAAAGCGATGGTTGAGCAGTGGCCCAAGCTCTTTCAGCAAAGGGCTGGTTCACTACTTTCTGAGGAAAGAATGTCCAATGGTGGGGAGAATGTAGCAACCCTGGTTTGAGGTCTGTGGTCTTTTTATGCATTTTTTTAATGTGCATTGGATGATTTGGGAAGATGTTGGGAGAGTTTGGAATGGTTTTGGATGAGTTTGGAGGCTTTTAAAGGGGTGCACAATTTGACCATGGTTAGTGGAATCTGTGTGGGTTCTTTAGTAAACATTGTAAGGGAGACAGTAGGCTTCAGACGGCCTCCAAACTGTTTTCCAAACCGTGAGAGGAAACCTTGCAGACCCTTTCTCTCGAGGCAGTAGAGTGCGCTCGGTTAGCGCACAGTTTCCCAAACCATGCGGGATAACCATGTTGCCACATAAAGATATGGTTATAAGTTCCGGGCTCACTCGGGATTGCCTCATTTCACTCCAATCTTCCTCCCACACTATCCTCACTTGGTATTTTGGGTTCTTAGGTTTTAAGGGTGCTCTCCCAATCGTTTTGGATGCAATTCAAAGTGGTTTCAGGGCAGATTTATGGTGGTTTGTCCCGGGTAAGTCTCTCCTCTTATTCCTCTTGTGTTTTCCTCAAGATCTATTATTCCCTCATTCATGGTTTTTTATATCTACACATTTAGTGTTTATATCTAGGGTTGTGGTTGCCTTGAATAATGAATTTAATGCTTTTGGTTGTTAGGGAAGGGGATCTAGAGAGGTTTCGTTGGTTCATTTGTCGGATTTGAGGTGCAGTTGCTTGTGGGTCATTTTCTCAGGAACCCTAAAGGTAGGTGGAATCTCTCTCGACTCCACTTGGTTAGAGATATTGTTTTTGGTTACAATTAATTTTTTTTTCTTGAAATTAATTTTGTTTTTTTGTGCATAATTGGTTGGAAATCCATTTGGGGATTTTTGGGAAATATGGAGTTTTATTGTGAAATGCCATTGTTGTGAATTTTAAAATGGAAATTTTAAAATGGGTTGTTGAGATTGGTTTGGGATAATGGTTGATGGAAAATTATTTTCAATAAAAATGTTTTATTGAAGGTTTGTTTGGCATGGAAAATGGTTTTCAATAAATGTGTGATTTATTGAAGTGGATTGATATGCAATTGAACTGGTTGATTGCCTAATGTTGTGACCTTGGTGTGTTATATGCTTGGTTGTGATTGATTATAATGTTGTGTGGAAGTGGTGAGAAGTACCACTATAGAAAGTGTATGGATATTGGATAGAAGGTCCACCATCAAGGATAAGTGGACGGGAAGTGCCTCTTGGTGTGAATGGGTGAATGGGTTGGATGGAAGTTCCAGCATTTGGTTGGTTTGGTTGTTGTTGTGCATTTCATTGCAAGATGGAATTGTTGTGATAATGTATAAATGTTTTATTGGTTTGTGGTGGGTTTTTTGGCTTTCCCATGGTTGCTTGGGTTGGGCGTGATGGCTTGGTAAGAGCAATGTTGTCTTATGGTAATGGTTGCACTTGTGATTAAATTATAAAAACTGTATTATATAAATGTGCTAACAACTTTATACAAGTGGCATGTGTAGGGAAGTAATTTGGGGATATTCTACTAAGTTTTAGTACTCACCCCCTACTATGGAATGTTCATGTCTTTGTAGATGTTGTATATCGTGACGTGGGCAATGTTAAGGCATCTCCATCCTTTAGTGGTGCGCTATGATGTCTAGGTAAAGCTTTGAGCTTGGAGCTGGGTGTGGAGCTATGGAGGTGTCATGGCTTGTGGTACATTGGATGATTAGTTTCCACTTGTACTCTGATTCAGTGTACATGTCTAGTTGTATTGGTTTGGGGTTGTATTGTGGAACAAAATGGTTGTTTTTGGGAATACAATTTTGGGTGTTTATTTGACATGCATCATATAGTAGGTGTTAGTGGATAGTTTTCTGGGTTTTGTATTAAGGGAAAATTGTTCCCCAACTTGATCTTGAATCCCACAACATTTATTGCCAGCCTTTGACGTCTTGGGGATGTCACTTAAAGCCATGTATCCCTCACAACCTCCTCAAGCCAATGAGGTTGGGGCGGGGTGTTACAAGTGGTATCAGTTGGTTCGGTCCTTTGGAGATGATTCTTGGATTTGGTGTTGACATCCGTTGCGGTACATCCTTGAGTCAGGATAGTAGCAAGGTGTAGGAATGGTGGATCTTGGAATTTATAGTATAAAAGTATATAGCTAACCCTTTTTTTCTGAACTTCAAGTTACCAGGGAGTTGGGTACATATGTGTTTTGGAGACACTTATAGGAATTGGATATCTCATTATCGTGGGTGTAGCCAATAGGATGAGCATGACATGAATCGTAAAAATGACTTCCCTCTAGTATGCATATTTCATTGGGGGTATAATGGTTTATTGGATGAATTGAGAAATTATTTGGGGTCAAACTGTAATGTGAATAAATATGGTATTTTGAAAATGGTTCCGTTTTCAAAATGGTGGAACATGGGAAATGTGAACTTGTGGAAAGCCTTGTTGTGCTAGTGCTGTGTAATGTGAATTAAAATGGGATTTAGTGATGTCTACGGAAGTGAGACTCATGGTTGTTTGTTTTCGGTTTATAGAATGGGTGGGCGTTATAGAGACCAACCAGAGGAGGCTGCTGAGAATGTGGTAGCACCTGAGCCTCAGGTGAACCACCAGTAAGTGCAAAGCATAGTGAATGATTTCAAAGATATGGAAAGTGGAAACAAATTTGACGAACCAAGGAATGTGGATCATGCGGTTTAGTTTCAAAAGCAGAATCCACCCATCTTCTATGGTTATTCAGAGCCAGAGAGGGCAGATACATGCTTGAATAGATTGAACATGATCTTTGAGTTCTTGGGAACACCGATAGAGCTGAAAGTGAATTTGGAAACATACATGTTAACAGATCATGCCATTCAGTGGTGGGAGTTGGTAGTCCAAGCGGGGAAAGACTAGGGTATGATGTGGGAAGGCTTTGAGGAATTCTTTAACAAACAATTATACCCACATACGTTCAGAATTCATTGTACGATTGATTTATTCAGTTTTAATCAGGGGCTTATGAATGTGGCAGAGTATGTGGCTATGTTCATGAACTTAGTGTAGTTTTCACCCAAGGTGGAGGGTAGCACATAGTTGAAGGAAAGTATCTTTGAAGAGGGGTTAAGGTAAGAAATCTATTCAAAGATAGCAGTGTTGTGTATTAATGATTACACATAGATGGGGAATAGAGCCTCGGTGGATGAGCATGATCTGTTGGGAGCTCCGGGTGGAGGAAGCGTGGAGGTACCCATGGGGAATAGTTGGAACTCTAATGCTGGGTTCAAGCATAAGATGGAAACTTATTCCCATGGCGGGAATATGGCATATAATCTGATGGCAGGATTGGTAAATCTTCATCTAAAGTCATTGTGCTAGCCCGGATGTTTTCAGTGTGGTTCTACGAGCCACATTAAGAAGGATTGTATGACACAACCTCAAGCATGTCATAATTGTAAGCAGATGGGGAATCTATAGATTTATTTTTGGAATGTTCCAACGTCAGGTGCGCGTGACACTCCTCAGGGATCACAAACGTTGTATGGTTTGATGGGATGGGGGCAATAGTATACCTCTCGGTAGCAGAGTAAATTGGGTCATGGTGATTCTCGGAATACCACGATGCCTCAGCTGGGCAATAAAGAGTAGTGTGGCAACCAAGGAATTGTTCGGAGCTGAGCAGGTTGTGGTGGATGATCAGTTGGGACCATCTGTGATGTGAGGTACTATTCTTTTAAATTATACCTTGATGCAAGTGTTGTTTGATACAGGTGCTTCAAACTATTTTATTGCTACACATGTGGTTGCTTTTTTGCGTTTAGGATAGAAATGATGCCTTCAGTTTTGAAACATGAAACTCATCTGGGTCGAAAAGAGTGTTGATCCTTCTTGTGTAGAGCATGTTGTATCATTGTGGGTGAGGTTGAGATCATGTGGAATATCTCAATTCTTGGGATGTATGGGTATGATTTAATCCTAGGAATGGATTGTCTGGTGGATTTTAAGTCTCACATTGATTGTGATGCATGAACAGTGGCTTTTACGACACACGATGGCGTTAGACATCTCTTTAGAGAAGGGAAGCATGAATGGCAGGGTGCAATAGGTTTGTTGGCACCTGGAGTGGGTAAATTATTGTATTAGTTGGCGGCATTGTCATTGGAATCGGTATAAGGTGTTGAGAAGAGTGTTCATCTGGCAGTGGTGGATCAGTTCATGGATGTTTTTCCTGAAGAATTCTCTGGGTTACCTTCCATTAGAGAAGTGAAGTTTACGATTGATCTCCTTCTGTGGACTAGTCCAATCTCACTTCCGTATTATTGGATGGCACCAGCTGAAATGCAGGAATTGAACATCCAGTTGGAAGAGTTAAAAAACAGTGTTTTTATCTGGCCTTACAAGTCTCTGTGGGTAGCGCTGGTGTTGATTGTGAAAAAGTAAGATGAAATTTTGAGGATATGTGGTGATTATCATAGACATAACCATGTTACGATAAAGAATAGAAATCCACTTCCATGAATTGATGATTTTTTTGACCAGTTGAGGGGAGCCCAGTGGTTCTCAAAGATCGAACTGAGGATGAGATATCATCAATTGTGGGTGATGAAGGAGGATATTCCTAAACATCTTTCAAAAGTAAATATGGCCATTATGAATATGTGGTTATGCCCTTTGGTCTAATGATTAAGCTAGTAGTGTTTATGAAATTAATGTATCGAATATTTCGTAGATATTTGGATTCATTTGTCGTGGTTTTTTGGATGATATTCTCTGGTATTCAAAGACAAGGGTGGAGAATGAGAAGAACTTGGTGACAGTGCTGCGGATCGTGAGGGCTCATCGGTTGTATGCCAAATAGTCAAAGTGTGACTTCTGGATACAAGAAGTTCATTTTCCTGGCCATGTGATTTCTTAAAGAGGTATTTTAGTGGATCCAGACAATATTGATGCTGTTATCTCATTGCATTCACTAAAGAGTGTGTTTGAGATACAGAGTTTCATTGGTCTAGCTGGGTATTATCGGCGTTTTGTTCATGATTTTTCATGTTTGGATTCACCGATGACATCTTTGACAAGAAATAATGTTCTATTCCAATGGAATGAATAGTGTTAGCAGTGTCTCAATGATATAAAGGGTTGTCTTACATCAGCACCAATCATGGTTTTCCAGAACCAGGATGAGGGTACGGGGTGTATTTCGATGCATTCAGATCAAGTTTGAGGTGCTTTATCATGCAAGGGAATCATGTGGTTTCATATGGATCACAACAGTTGAGTGTGTATGAGAAGAACTACCCAACTCATGATTTGGAATTTGCAACAGTGGTCCTTGCTTTGAAAGTATGGTGTCATTATTTCTTTAGTGATAAATTTACGGTATATATAGATCATAAGAGCTTGAAACATATTTTCTCACAAAGGGATTTTGAACTTGGCGAAAAATAGATTGGTGGAATATATCCAGATGTTTGATTTTGACTTAATTTACACACCAGGTAACGGAAATTCAATGGTGGATTCATTAAGTAAAAAATCAAATGCTCAGGTAGTGAAACAGTCATCAGACCAGTGGCAGTTGATTTCGGTTAGAGATTATATGCCGTTGGAATGCGAGGGTTAGGGCGATAGAGTGGTCTTCATTATGGCATTGTTGATTTCTGACTTGGTTGGCCTAGTTAGGGAGGCACAGATATCTGATTTCGAGTGTGTGAGCATGGGGTTGGGACTCAATTGTGGGGAGACCATTGAGGGTTGGAAACTGAATAGATATTCAGTTTTGTGTTTTCTAAATCCGATGGTTGTACCAGTTGTGTGTCAGGAGGATCTTCATAGGGCGTACCATCATTCCAGGTGGGATATTCATCCTGGAATTTAGAAAATGTATAATGTGTGGAAATTAAAGTTCTGGTGGGATGGTATGAAAATAAAAGTGTCTTAGTTTGTTTCTAGATGCTTGACTTGTCAGCACATCAAGGCAGAGCATCACAGGCCAACAAGAATGTTGCAGTCATTACCAATACCTGATTGGACGTGGGAGTAGATAGTGATGGATTTTTTCACAGGTCTTCCAAGAATGGTTAGAAAGCATGATGCCATCTGGGTGATAGTGGATCGGCTAAGGAAGTCATCCCATTTCATCCCTATTTGTGAATCTCATATAGTGGAGGACCTATCAAAAATATATATCTGAGAGGTGGTAAGAGTCATGGTGTTCCAATTTCAATTTTATTTGATAGAGACCCGAGATTTACATTTCGTTTCTAGAAATACTTGCAGCCAGACCTAGGGATACATTGACAATGAGCACGGTGTAACACCCTCTGCTGGATGGCCAATCCAAGAGGACGATACAGACCTTGGAGGATTTGTTGCATACTTGTGTCATCGATTTTGTTGGCTCATGGGAGGAGCACTTATCGTTGTTTGAGTTCTCGTACAATAACAGTTATTAGGCATCCAACAGATGGCTCCATTTTAAGTATTGTATGGGCATCCATGTCGTTCTCCACTATGTTGGGTGGAAACAGGTGAGTCCTCGATGGATGGACCGATCCTTTTCCATGTTACTACGGAGAAGATCAAGTTGATCTAGAAGAGAATTGAGATGGCTCAAAGTCGTTAGAAATCATATTTGGGACATCATTGACGACCATTGGAATTCATGGTGAGTGATGATGTTTTCTTGAGGATCTCTCATAGGTTTGGACATCATTGGTTTGGGAAGAAGGGATGTTTATCTTCGACGTATATTGGGCCATTTGAGATTCTTGAGATGGTTGGTGAGGTGTCTTATCATTTTTCTTTTCCACCAAGGTTCACTTTAGTGCACAAAGTGTTGCATGTGTCGTAGTTGAAAAAGTGTCAGTCGGATCATGACCATGTGATTTGATGGTTTCATGTTGAGCTAGAAATGGATGCTTTGTTGGTGCACGTGCCAGTGCGGGTAATCGTTAGGCAAGAGAAAGTCTTGAGTGGTAAAAGAATAGGTTTAGTTAGTGTTCTGTGGAAACATGTCCAGATTCAAGAGGAGACTTGGGAGCGGGAGAAAGAGATGGTCGGGTAGTGGCCTGAGCTCTTTCAGCATAGGGCGTGTTCATTACATTCTGAGGACGAAAAGACCAATGGTCAGGAATATGTAGCACCCCCAGTTTGATGTATGTGGTCTTTTTTAATGCATTTTTATGTGTTTAAAGTGAATGGGATGATTTGGTAAGAGGATGGGAGAGTTTGGATTGGTTTTGGATGAGTTTAGAGGCTTTTAATGGGGTGCACGGTTTGAGCACAGTTTGTGGAAACCGTGCAGGTTCTCCAGGAAACTGTGAAGGGGAGATAGTAGGCTTCGTATGGTCTGTACATGTTTTTCCAAACCGTGTGGGGAAACTATGCAAACCCTTGCTCTCTAGGCAGTAGAGTGCGCACGATTATCTCATGGTTTTCTAAACTGTGCGGGATAACCATGTGGCCACATAAAGATAGAGTTATAAGTTCCGGGATCACATAGGATTGCCTCATTTCACTCCAATCTTCCACCAACTTGATCCTCACTTGTGATATTGGGCTCTCAGGGGCTAAGGATTCTCTCCCACTTGTTTTGTAAGAGATTCAAATGGGTTTCAAGGTGGATTGAAGGTGGTTTCTTCCGGCTTAGTCTCTCCTTTTTTTCCTCTTGTGTTTTCATCTAGATATGACCTTCCCTCTTTCTTGGCTTTCTAGATATACACATGTTGTCTGTAGATCTAGGGTTTTGGTCTCCTTTAATGATGATTTTAAGGCTTGTGGATGTTAGGGAAATGGATCTAGAGAGGTTTCGTTGATGCGTTCACTAGATTTGAGGTGTGATTGCTTGTGGGTCATTTTATCAGGAACCCTAAAGTTAGATGGCTTCTCTAACAACTCCACATGGTTAGATGTAATGGTTTTGATTCCAATTAATTTTTTTCTACTTGAAATTAATTGTGTTTTGATGTGAAAAATTGGTTGGAAATCTATTTGGGGATTTTTGGGGAAAATAGGGTTTTATGGAGAAATTCCAATGTTGTGGATTTTAAAATGGGTTGCTGAGATTGGTTTGGGAAAATGGTTGAAGGAAAATGGTTTTCAATAAAGTTTTTTTATTGAATGGTTGTTTGGCATGAAAAATGGTTTTCAATAAATGGGTGATTTATTAAAGTGGATTGATATGCAATGGAATTTGTTGATTGCATGATGTTGGGACCTTGGTAGGTTATATGCTTGGTTGTGATTGATTGGAATGTTGTGTCTAAGTGGTGATAAGTACCACTATAAAAAGTGTATGAATAGTGGATGGAAGGGCCACCATCAAGGATAAGTGGAAAGGAAGTGCTTCTTGGTATGAATGGGTGAACGGGTTGGACGGAAGTTCCACTTTTTGGTTGGTTTGGTTGTTGTTGGGTATTTATTTGCAAGATGGAATTGTATTTATAATGTATAAATGATGGAATGGTCTGTGGCATTTTGATTGGCTTACCCTTGGTTTCTTGGGATGGGTGTGATGGATTTGTAAGAGCAAGGTTGGCTTATGGAAATTGTTGCACATGAGATTACTTTATTAAAATTGTTTTATATAAATGATCTAACGGCTTTATCCTAGGGGCGTGTGTAGAGAAGTCATTTTTGGAAATCCTACTGAGTTTTAGTACTCACCCACTACATTGGCACATTGGTGCCTTTGAAGATGTTGTATATCGTAAAAAGGGAAAAGGTAAGGCATCTCCCTCTTTTAGTGGTGTGTTGTGATGTCTTGGTAGAGCTTGGAGCTTGGAGTTGGGTGTGGAGCTGTGGAGGTGTCATGGCACGTCGTGCTTTGGTTGTTTAGTTTCTGCTTGTACTCTGATGTTGGTGGATATGTCTAGTTGTATTGGTTTGGGGTTGTATTGGGGAACAACTTGGTTGTTTATTGGAATCCATGTTTGGGTGTTTTTTTGACATGCATCATATAGTGGCTGTTAGTGGATAGTTTGGTGGGTTTTGTATTAAGAGAAAATTGTTCCCCAACATGATCTTGAAGCCCCCATCATTTATTTCTAGCCTTTGGAAACTTGGGAATGATTCTTATGGCCATGTAGCACTCACCTTATCCTCAAGACAATGAGGTAGGGGTGGGGTGTTACATCAATGTTGAAACCTGTGGAATTATTTAAGAAAACTTGATTGGTGTTTTGGGGTTTCAACAAAAACAAATAGGTTCTTCCCATAGTAATTAAATTTTGTTGTCTCCTGATAGTGAGACACTTTAATCTGAGATGGACCATGAGCCATCTTGTGTGGCCATCCTTTTTATCTATTCTCATGAGGATGTATCTCTAGTTAGATGATTCGTTCTATCCCAGGAGGTCATGTGACTAGTTTTAAAGGATCCCTTGTAAGATTACTCAACTTATGAATGACTTATATAATCTTATGTAGGATGCCCCTATCTTCATTCTACTATCAAGGATCACCTATGGTATTCCTTGGATTAAATTATAACATATGAAATCCATTATTAGATCCATTTTCTAGATTATTATCCATTGGATTCCATGTAAGATACCTATACCTTCATACTATGTTGATAGGGCCCCCTATAGGACACATTTTCTTATGTATTGTTCTTGGGATCCCATGTTGGATGCATCTATTTTTTATACTATTAGAGGATCCAATATAGGTTTTCTCCCTTACCTTCCCAGCTAAGAGTCCCTAGTAGGATTCCTTCACTTCTGTTTAGACCCTGATGATCCCAAGTATGTTGCCTCTCAATGTTTGACTTTATAGACCTAACGGGTTCCCTAATGTTTGACTGGCCCTGAGCAATTATATTGGATTTTGGTAAAGATGATAAAAAGTTACACCCTATAACTTGTGCAAAACATGTAAGCCCATGGAAATGTGGAATTAGTGTTGGGTTTAAGAATTTTGACACACTCTTTCATTGGATTATTCATTTACTAGATTATTGTTGATGCAGTGATGTTTACCTAAGGCACTTCTTAGTTGGTGGATGTTTAGAATTACATGAGGCAAATTTATTTCTATTTGGGATTCCCAGATTTACTTTTCTGGGATTTGTATTCTGATCCATTTTACTTTATTTATTTTTATAACCATATGTACTACCACTGATCTGGTTGCTAAGCCTATATATTTGATTATTATATTATTTGGATTTCGATATATGCTTCCTTGGATCTGGTTGTATAGCCTTTCCAATATGATATATGAGGATTTCATAGCTAGTAATGATACTTGTGGATGATTTTACTCTCCCATGTGGTGAGGATGATTCCTCCCATTGAGTTAATAAATGGTGAGGACCGTTATTTCTCTATGGCTCAATGGTTAAATGATGATGATTATGCTATCGTCATCCCAATAGTTTTTTGATGATTACACTCTCCTCAACATGTGTTCTATAAAGGATTGTTACATTCTCCTTAACATGGGGTTTATAGAGAATTATTATGCTCTCCTCAAATTTTCATTCATTGAGAATATCTAGATATTCTTTTAAGGATCGGGATTATTAGCCATTATTTATAATGGTAGTTGAGTATAGCATCGAACATATATGACAAACATTGGGAAAAAAATTCATATGTGGATCTAATGGGGGTGGGCATGGAATCTCACCAATGAGATATCCTACAAATCACCAATGGGTTATACATTTAGGGTCCATCCGAGTCTTAATGTTGTGACCTCCTACGAACCCAGACCTAGGGAACACACATTGGATTGGATTTACAGTGCCTAAGTAGTAAAACATCTAGATCAGTGACTATTCATAGGATGTATAGATGTAACTCCTTGGAATCCATTGATAAAGTTACTATAGGAGAGTGCCGGGGAGCCCAGGGTTTGGAAGAGTGTCCCTTTATAGTGACATAGCTTGCTTAGAGACATTTCCAACATTGGATTAAATTTTTATTTTTCAAATGGGATTATATAACTAGGGATCAATATGATGATATATGGCATCAGTGGCACAACATCCAGCTCATTTCCCATATGCTGGATGTCTTGGTGATATACATTATAGACCAAGGGATTGACTAATAATGGTTTTATGTTATTTAATTCACCTTACTCATATATATATATATATTTACATAAATATGTATAGTAATGTGACTATAAAAATATATGAATATAAATAAGGATATCCATGGATGAAATATTACTAGTTTCCTGGGATTATGGACTCGGGGTTTCATTCGTGACTCACGTTTATTTACTATAATTATTATTTCAATTATTTCTCAGCTAGCGTAATCATATTTGTCTTTCATGATATTATAGAAGCATATTTTATAAGATTATCATTGGGGTGTCCTTCTATGATTATTTATCACCCCTGAATGTGCACCTCCGTTTGATTGTAGACCTAATGTCTAAATCCTTGAATGATCATAGTTTCATGGTTGATAGGGTTGAGGCCCTATGTTTCATGTTCTAGTGGATCTTCCCTTGTAGGTACTTTTTATCGTGCTAATGTAGTTAGATGTGGTTCGGATACTGAGTATGTGGTCTGTATTAGAATTAGTAGTAGATCCATGTATTTTTATTTTAGTTTATTTTATATTCATTTATCAATATGGTGTCTCCATTGGGTGACCCATGTAATATGTGTGACATTGATTTTTGATATTTTATATAATTTTCATTTATTATTTGAAAACGTTATATTTTTTTTCTTTTGTGATCTATTTATTTATTATTTTGTATAATAATTAGCTATTTTAATTGGTTTGTTAATTTGATATAAGGGAATAGTCTCCCCACTTTCACACCCTAGGCCCTCACATCTAGTCAGCAGTGTCTAATATATTGGGAGGTGCATCTGAGGCCTCATAACAAATCATCTCAGTGAACTAGTTTACTGTCATCTAGGTCGGGATGTTACAATTGTAGTATGGGATTCAATGGAATTAAAAAACCTAAACATAAGAATGTTTATAGACTAAAGCAATGAATTGATTGTATTTATATCTATTAAAGTATCATAGGTTAGGCTTAAATAAATTTATGTTGTAATTAATGTTTAAATGCTTTTGATGAATGTGTAATTGATGTCGATAAATGTGGGCAATGGATGAGAATGGTATGGAATTAAATTTTTGAAATACATTGTATAATGAACCTAATATGGGTTGGTATATTATATATCTGATAATTGAAAAATAATGGGCTTATTGATGACTAAATAATTAAACTACAATTACTAGATATGTTTAGTTTGGGATGGGTAACATGGTGTTATAGAACTGACATCCATATTTTAGTCATATAGGTGGTGGTGTAGAATTTATCCTTAGATATGGTGGTATGGTTTATTATGGACCCATATGTTGGACTTGTATGTGATTATTTATTAATTTTTTTCTATTCACCCCTCTTTATTCAACAACTTCATAGTGAAGTAAATGTCTTCGTTCAAGGTGTTTCCACCGAAATCCAGTATAACATGGGAATGAAAGGATAACTACCCCCTCATACCGCATATGTGTTGTGTGGGTTTTAATGGATCTATGTATGTATGATCCTGAAAGTTAAGTGGTATGATGTAATGATGATGAGTTAATGGATATGTGATGGGGGCATTCATGGTAAGAAGAAGGCATGGGGTTGATGTCTTTCATGTTCATGATAACGAATTTATATAAAATTAATGGTATCGAATAGAAGATTTGGTTTTGTGGATGATGATGTAGTTCTGTTCTTGATAATATATTTCTTAATATTTTGTATGGATGTGATGTTATATGTGATATGTGGATATGTGTTATGAAATTGGTTGAGTTGTATAACATACTATGTTTGGGTGTGGGAGTGGAAAACCAGTGGGTAATTTGTCTTGGGATTGCATGAATATATTATTTAGATATTATTTTATTATACATGGATGTGATACATAGTGAGTCAGCTATTGTGAGGAAATGAATGGGAATTAGACATAATTGATGTATATTAGTTCTATTATTTAGTCATTAGATCATTATAATATTTTTCTTACATTTCTAGGATTATTCATATGGTTGGTCCTTTTGAGTATACATCTTACTATCTCCTCTATATATAGAAGTCGATCAAGAGTGTTATGGTGAAAAATATATATTACACTAGACAGAAGCTAGGTGTTATTTATACAATTGATGTCTTAGAGTCTTTGGTGTTTTTATGGAACTTCTTATGTATTATTTCAGTAATATATGGGAATTTTTTATTACGAAATAATAGATTATTTTATATGATGTGGTCTAAGTTAATAGTTCTCATTTTACTTTTTCGCATAAATATTTATATTAATGGTAATACCTCAAATTGTGTGTTTTATAAAATTATTACTATTCTCACATAGTGGTATAAATGATAATGGTTGAGTGATAGGATAGATATTAGTGTTAGGAACACCTTAGGTTTTCCTGGGAATGTAGAGAGACAATGAAAATTAAAATTAGCAGGTAATATACACATGTGATACCATATAGTATATGGGATTTTAATGACCCCCATGATTTGACTAGGGGAACATGAGTTTACTAAAAAAACATTTGAAATGGTTTTCCATGAATGGTACATACCATAGAGAGGCACATCCATAATTCATGATTACTCTTGTGTTTGAGTGGGGTGATTTTTCGAAACTATATAGTCATAATTAGATGAATATTAATGAATTATGTGAAACCAAGATAAGGTATATGACTTGTTCTAGTTATAATGTTATGTACTTTTTATATAAAAAGGTGGAAACTACATAATACAGACACATTATTTTCATAACACATTTTAATCCTATATAGTAACGTTAGGTCATTTAAATGAAGATAATTTGATAATGTGTTGCATTGGCTCCCATGCATTTTATACTTGGGGTAGCTCTATTTAAATTGACATAGGTTCTGGTCCTTTTTAGAAATATATTTTATTCTTGCCTTAAAACACTGATAAATAATGAAATTCACCTATATAAAATGGTAAATGTAATAAATTATACTTTTTAGGTGAATGCATAGGTGTGTTCTTGGATATTTCATATTTGTGAACAAATTAATAGTGTCTTTAAACAATATAACGTAAATTATTTCAATCATATGTTTTATAAATATATTTATGTTATTATTGAGATTCTCTTACAATGTTGTTATTAAAATTTATATTAACATAACATAGAGCATTATTGACCTATTTTATTTGAATTTGAAAAGCGTGATAAAATCATAATAATGTTTTGTTGCAGTGATGTATGAAATATTAATAACCTACTTTGAATTATAATTTATATTGGATGATATATTTTATAATTACAAGTTGAATATATTTAAAAATATGATTTGATTTATTTGAATAAATGATTTTTTTTGAAATTATTATTATAAATATCTTAAGGGTGATAATTTTATTTTTTAGGGTTTTATAAAATGTTTCCATTGGCACATTATTTAAAAGAGAATTTCATATTGTTTGATAAAATTATTTGGAATGATG
This sequence comes from Viscum album, assembly GCA_963277665.1. Classification (NCBI taxonomy): domain Eukaryota; kingdom Viridiplantae; phylum Streptophyta; class Magnoliopsida; order Santalales; family Viscaceae; genus Viscum; species Viscum album. The sequence continues at coordinate 1,901,874,409 of OY728152.1, read as the reverse complement.
ACATAAATATCAGTTATATAAATGATTTTAGTTGCTAATTTTTTTTAATTCATGGATTAGAAATATAATTTTCATGTTTTAAAAATTATGTTTTGTTTTTAATCTGTTCGAAGAATCATTTAGTGATTCCAATTATATAGAGTTTTCAAACCAATGTCACTATTGGATTTATAATCATATTTGAGAATATATTTACTGTGTTTACTAATGATAAAATATTTTGATATTATGTGTTCTTTTTAATTTTAATTCAACCATTGTCAATTTATTTAAAATAGTTAAAAATAGGATTTATTATATCTTTTGAAATAATTTGATGATTAGTTTTCTTTAGTAATATTTCATGTTTATTTAAAAATTTGGAAATTTTAATTTAAAAATATATAAGAACATGTTAGGAATCAAACATTATAATATTTATATGAGTAGTATGATAATGTGAATTCATTAATGAATAATAATGTGAAAATGATAATAATTTCCATTAAAATTATTTCTAAAAGTATTTTAAAATTAAATATTTATTTAATGTCCTGTTTTTTATATTCATAAAATAATTTTTTAAACAACATAAATTAGATTTTGAAATTAAATTATTTTAAATGTTATTCTACATGGTATGATAAATTTACTAAAACTAAATCCATGTTATGAGTATGAAATTATTTAATTAAAGAGTTTGTTAAGTATTATTAAAAATTTTTATTTAGCTTTTATGACATTGAAACTAATTTTAATAAACTGATAAGGAGTATTGTATTTAAAAATAAATTAATGGAACATGATTTAAATTGATAAAGGTTGAACTAAATATTACTAGTGAACACTAAAAATCTTTTGTAAAAGAAGCAAGTTAACTTATCAAACATTAATCATTCCATTCATGAGAGGATATTTTCAGAATGTTATGAAATAAAATATATGAATGTTTTTTATACTATATAATGATTAATTATAAATAATTAAATAAAGACATGTATAAATTATGTGATATGTTAATATCATGAGACAAACAAAATAAACAAGGTAATATTGTAAAATTTTTATGTTTTGATCATTACAAACTTGTGATAATTATAAAAGCACTATACATGAAACATGATTGGATAGAATTCAATGAGATGTAATTAAAATGCAATGTATCAGATGTTGAAACGATTATTTTAATAATATCATTCCTCTTGAATTAATTTATTTTATTGATATTTAAATTAATAACATATCAATCTTATTCTAAGACAAAAAATTTTACTTAATGTGTCAATATTTTGTTATTTGGAACAACATCAAAAAACTAATTTCCTAAATTTTATTCCATGTTTTTAGGATGAAATAAAATGTTTTGAAACAATTCATAGATGAATATGTATCCTTATACATGATTTTAGGCTATGTTTTACCAAAAATCATGATGTATTATATAATAGTTTCATGTAAATATTGTTAAGATTAGTTTTTATCAGTTTTTCTATAATTTGGGAATAGATATAAGACCATTTTTGGTGAACTTATCAAAAAAATATTATATTAACATTTATTTGCTAGATTTTACATAAATTAACCTACTTATTCTTCTTACACATGGATAACATCCTATTATTTTTATGTATCTATGTGATTTGTTTTAAAGAAACTAGATTAAATTTTATGAGAAGTTTTTAGAATCATATATTTATAGAAAAATATAAACAAGTAAAATAATATTCCATAAATTTAAAATAAAATCATGGTTTATTTGTTGATAGATCATTAAGGAATATTTAATTTTACCATTTATAGAGTTATTCATGATGATAAATAATATATATATTTTCATTAGATAGAATGCCTATGTAAATTCTTTAAGATTTCATATTTGATTATTTATTACATATGATTTTTTTTAAATTGAAAGTTGGCTATGATATACTATTTGTTTGATGATTTACTTGATGATTTGATCTATTTTTGTTGAAAATATATTATCAAACATGATAAAATATATACTAAATTATACCTTATTCCCTAATATAATCGATGAATTTATGTTATATTTATTTTATTGAAAATTAGTCTCGAGTGATTATTTCATAAAGGGGTTCCCTATCATAGTGTTTATATTTCCACAATGATTTTATTAATGATATTAAATTACATAAAAGGTTTAATTATTAAAATCTCATTAAAAACAAGATATTTTAATGTATTAAATTGGGTGAGGATATTCTTTCTTTATATACATAATAAATGTTAAATTAATGTAAAAAACTATCTTTTTGATACACCTTGTTGATTGGGTTTTCCATGGATGTTTGTGTGGAATTTTTTATGATATTCATAGATTAAATTTCAAAACTATTTTGCATGGTTGGGTCATATGTTTTTTTCATGAGCCTATGGTTGGTTAATTTGGTGAATTTGAGATCATTAACCCCATGAAAATTTAATTATAATTGATTGGAATTGTGTGAAATCCTTATGTCATGGAAATTAGGTTATGGATTAGGTATTGATTGTAGTTTATTACTTTTCGATAGGATAATATATAGGGATTATTGGGTGGGGATTCAATATTTTTTCCCAATATTAATTGTGATAATCATGGATGAGAATTGGTTGAGTGTTTTCTAATTTAACGGTCTTGATTTTCTCAAACACTTCTTTTTCCTTATATTAGTCCCTTATGGGTGTTTAGAGTATACTCCTTATTATTTTTTTGTCTTCTCAATTAAAAATTAAATTTTTTCTACATTTCTCATAACCATTTTTATCACTCTAAAAATATATAAATGTTATTTGGATTTCCTTATGTAGTGGCCATTTTCATTTTCTATGTGAATACAAATAAAACTACCTTTATATAATTCCTTCTTCATATACGTCTAATCATGATCTTTGTTTTGAGTGTAATCTATTTTTTAAACATTTTAGAGAGATTTCTAAATTATTTTAAGGTCGAATAGATCTCTTGTAATATTAGTGTCATCCAAATTTCTCATAATGTTTCATTCTTAAAGTTTAGTACTCACTTAAGGGTCTATTTTAGGTGAAAATGTAAACAACGCAACCTTGACATAGAGTATTGATAACTCACTGGATAATGGTAAGGTATCATATATGTATACACCATATCATTTATATATTTTAATCTATATTAACTTCACATCAGTTTTAAAAAATTGAAAAATAATTGAAAATTATGGGATTTAAATGAAATTAAAATGAGGATGACTGAAATCATTAACAAAATAAAATAGATTTTTTTCACATTAAGAGATTAAAATGAGTCGTGTGAGGGAAATGAATATACATTATAATAATTTAATTTAAAATGGATCATATCAAGTAAAATTAATGTAAAATATGTGGAATTCACTAATCAATTATTTTAAAACAAATGAATACCCACAATTTATTTATTATTTGTTTTCTCAATCCTAGATATCCCAAGAATACCCCAAGATATTATTGTATTCTCATATATCTTATCAATACATTCACATATTACCCTTAGCCTATTCCCATTTCTCCTTCTACTTATTATTTCTTAGCTATATCAATGATATTTTAATGAGGTAGGGAACTCAATATGTGATCATCTATTTTCTGTAAATTGTTATATTATCATGATTTTTTATCGAGTAATTAGTACGAACTTATATAAAGAGAATAAAAATAACAAGGATATTGTATGAAAGAAGAAGTGGTGATGAAAATGTTTTTTATCTAAAATATATGCATGATTTTTTGTTATTTCGTTATTGTTACATTTTATTGAATAAAATAGTTTTGATGAAAAAGAGAATTTTTATTAGCATGAAGACATGAATTTTTTATAATAATTTATGTATAAATTATATTATTATTGTCAAATTGATGTTATTATTTAATCTAATATAAAAAGGCATGAATTTTGAAAAACAAAAGTGATATTAACAGAACTAAAATAATTAAAAAAATATTTTTGTAACTATATTCTAGTATTAACGTGGTATTTAGGGCTTTAAAAATTTACAAGAACACCCATTTTGTGACATGGTATTTATATGAACCCATTTTACTATGGTAATTTATTTCCTTCAATAATTTGTATTATATTCATATTTCATGTTGAAATAAATTTATATAATCTAAGTATAATTAATCACAAAAATTGATGGGTTTTTATAATTATTAGGACTTGAAATATGTTTTAGGTACACCTATTATATTATATCCTTGGGAACATGATAGTCACATTTATTAATATAGTTATGGATGTGATAAACAAAGTGGTTGTATATTTTTATTATGTTGATAACAATGTGTTTGGTAAAAAAAGTAATGAATAGTATTGGTGTGTGGTTTTTGTGATGTATGGTATGTGGAATTAAATATGATTATTAATTGTTGTGGGATGGTTATGAGGTGATTATAATTTCCTATGGATATTTTTGAAGCCTTGGATTTATATTTAGATATTCTTAGTAGTATCAAATGGAAGGAAATTAATAAACCTAAAACAAAGAATGTTTCTAGACTAAATTAATTATCATAAGTTAATTAAATTTGGTAAATTATAATGGGATATGATAAAATAGATGCATGGTTTAATTAAAATGTAAACTTTTATAATTAAAGGAAAACATTTATAGAAAATTATCGGTGAAGGCTTAGAATGGTTTGACATTAAATATAGAAAATAAATTTGATAATGAACCTAATATTAATTCATAAATGATAAATCTAGTAATGTATATTCAATGTGGATTAATATTTACTAAATATTTAATTCGTGATTAAATAATATTCTTATTTTGGTTGGGTTACATGGTTCCATATAACTAAAATCCCGTATTCGATTGTCACAATGGTGGTGTGTAATGTTTAATTTGTTATAATAGTCATGGTTGGTATGAACCTATAGTTTTTTATTATGGGTGATTATATATTCATATATTTTCCTATGATTTCTTTACACACTACACCAGATTTGAGTATTTAATATCAAAACTAAATATTTTGGTACTAGTTTTTTTCCCTATATCCATTTTTGCGAGAGAAAGTATGGATGATTACACATTCTTTGTCCCCATATTATGTATTATGGGTCATGATGGCTCATGGTAGATATGACCAAACACAATATGGGAGTGACAGTAGTAGTAACCAATGATGTGAAAATGATTAGATGGATGATATATGTTGGGGTCCTACATCTAAAAGGAGTTCATGATGTTGATTTACCTCATGTTCATCACACCCTACTAATTCAAAATTCAGTTTGTGGAATGGAACATGATGTTTCAGGGAAAACAATGTAATTTTTAGATTAATGATTTATTTTTTAATATGAGTTAAGGATGTGATTTTATATGTGATATGTGGATATTTGATATAGAAGGTTATGAGGTATAAGATGATGTACATCAGGGTTTAATTGTAGTAATCTAGTGGGGAATGGTTATTTAGAACTTTTATTATATTCTTATGATATTAAATTGTTATAATATAATTAAATAATTGGTGGGTGAGCCTTTGTGAAGCTAAAGATATGTATTTTTCATAATAAGTTCATATTGGAATTATTTAATTCTTATGAGATCCTTATTATGCTTTTCCCAAAAATATTTGGGGGGTATTTGGAAGGATATAACAGAGTATAAATGTTTTAATCACCCCTATATATATATATTTCCTTTTATATTACGTTTTTGGTGACTAAGATAGATATTTCTATATGATATCAAGTATTTTCCATTAATAGCGATGCCTATGAATTTAGTTCTTTATTTTGGGACTAAATGTATTTCATTTCTAGAACTATGAGATTTTAATATTATGGGACCTCAAAATATGGTGAAAAATTGTTTTTATATTGGTCGTTATCATATTATATATTATCCTTAATTTTTTATATCAATGTTAATTTCTCTGATTGGGTTTTTTATACCATCAATGAAATACACCAATGCTTGGTCTATTCAGGGTGGGCTTCAGGGGTCACATTGTCTCTTCATATTCATTCTAATTGGGGTACCAATGGAGGGGGGGGGGTCAAAATTATCTGAGAATAATTTATTATAGATCATTCTAATATAGGAAATTTGATTTAAAATGATTTCATATAGAAAATGGATAAATGATAAGAGGAAATATATTTTTATATAGCATCTTAATAAGTCTTGTTTTATTAACCAAAAAAAGATCAAACCAAATGTGATAACTTTTAGAGATCATTTTTTATCACCTTATATTAGGTCTTTTTTTGAATAATGATACTTTAACACTATTTCAATTATATAATTATACTTTATCATTTTAGATTACATTATGAGAGGAATAATTCCATGTGATGCTAGATAAAAATTATCAATAATTTAGAATGAATTTTTTTAATTATAATTCATAAGACTTACCTAAGGATAGAGAAGAGGGAGTATTGGTGGGGTTTACTATCATAAAGAGTATCAAGATTTTAATTTAACTTTATTTTTGTAATTTTTATCCCAAATATTTATTTCAATCATGCTCTTGAGTACATGATAATATTTTATTGGGTATTCTATGATTGAAATATGTAGATAATATTTCATTTTAATATTTATAATAATTTTAATATGATTTATTTTTTATTGATAAGTAAAATCATTGTCAATGATATTGAATGAAAATGTATATTATACAGAAGACATGATTTTATATCAAAATTTGGAAATATTAATTTTTGAATAAAGAATAATAAAACACCTCATAGAATGTAGGAATGAAAGTTACCCATAAAATTCTATATAATAAAATATAATTTAAATAATTTTTTATTTTAAAAAAAATATTATATATATATATATATTCATTTGAAATATTTCAAACATTTAATAGTAATTACTATATTGTAAAATAAATAATGAGTAAAATGTTTAATTTATGAGTTGGCGGGGTATCTATGTTGAAAAGATTAAAATAATATCTTCGAAAAATGGATTAATGATACATTTTTCATTATTTATTTATTTTTATTTAAAAATTTTATAAAATAATTATTATAATTCAATGTTTGATATAACATATTATTTAATATACAAAACGTAAACAATTTATTTCAATAAACCTTTATTTTATTAAATTTTAGTTGTTCTATAATTGAATATTATAGGAATCATAAATATTAAAAACAATAAAATGTAATTAAAAATTGTCTAATGAATATAGTATTTATGTAAAAATTTACTAATTCATCCTTAAACACATATATTTTAGAACAATGAAAAAATAAAATAAAAAAATATATATATGAGAAACTTCTACTGCTTAGATAAATATAATGCATCCACTTTTATGTATTAACTATTACTATTATTCTTGGGAGATGATTTGAGGTGGAAATAGAGTCTAAAATCTATGTTTAAACATTAATGATGAGTTTTAATGCATCAATTATATTTTTCCTCAAAAAAATAAAAACATTGTGTGTTATGTGATTCTATATAAATTAAGAAGAAAATTATAATGAGATCCTCATTCAATTGAATATATTGGAATATTTCTATTACAGATTGAATTTAAGAATGATTATGTTAGACCTTTTATTTAAATTAGATAAATGAATGCGATTTTTGGTGATTGTATATGTTTTCCTGAGAAAAAATTTGTCATTAATGTTATATAATTTTATAATATTATCTATATTAAAAAACATTAGGTGACACTTGAGTGATCATTGTGGATATAGTTTCATGTCAAAAATAAAATTTTAAAAAGGTGGTCAATTAAATACTCACATTTTTTTCTTTAATAATATAATCAAATTTAATTCTAAATGATCTTTATATATTCAAATTATTATTATTTCTTATTTATTGTTGTATATTAGATAATTAAATATAAATATAATTAATTAAAACAACCATAATGATATAATTATTAAAACCGGTTTTAGAGGAACATAGAATTTCATGGTTGGCTTAATCAAAATTATACCATTATAAAGAGAATAATACCTCTTATGTTTTTTTAAAATTTAAAATAAATTTTTACTATAAAAAATTGTTAATTTTATGCAAAGAATATGTATTTAAATATTTTAGCATATTTCTAAATAATTATATGAAAAATTAATGTTGGGCATGTGGTGATATAACTGAAACTATTTATAGGAAATTTTTATATTGCATATCCACACAATGGTGATGTTAAGAAATTCATTTTTTAAAAAATATTTTAATTATTTAAGATATAAATATGAAAATTTTTAATAGAGAACTATCCAACATCACATTTTGGAGATCAAAAAATTCAAAATATATAATCATGACATCATGGTAGAACCCATTTTTTGATATACTATTTTAAATTGAATAATTAATTCATTTTTTTAAATATTTAACAATTTAATTAGATTGAAGTGTAGAAGAATAATTCAACACAAAATTATAATTATCACAATTGCATGGTTTCATAGGAGTAATTAATTTTTTTAATTTCTCTATAAAAATAGAAAAAAATTTAGATCAGTTTAGTGCTTCATTTTATTATTTATGAAGTTGATTTTAAATTTTTTCATTGGAGTGGAACTGAAGAATTGGTTTCCTTAATTTTCATAGTGATTTTTTATTAATTTTTGAGTAAATTTATATTTCATTTCACCATTAATACCATCTCTTAATTCCTGATTTCATTTCATTCATCTATAAAGGGAAAATTAATTTATTGGGTAAAAAACTAACAGTAGAAGTATGAGTACTTAGTTTATTAATCAAATTCATTTATAAATAATATTATTCCATTCAAATCATATTTTTATTGAATGTTTTATTTCATTTATTATTTATTATTTATCTAAATGAAATATTGATGAAGTAAATCCATCATGGAAAATTAAATTTAACAGAAAAATATTGTTTGAATTTAATCATTTTATAAAATATAAAAATATAAATTACATTGACATAATTTTATTTTTTGAGTCATGAATTATGTGATATATTAAATAAATAGAGTTTTATATTAATCATATTAATATTAATTATATGTTTAATCATGAAAAAATGAGAATTAAAAGAGTTCATATGTGAATGAGATTTATCTATATTGAAAAAACTGCCTTTCAATTTCATTTTATACATATTTGATTAATATAATTATTTATATAATTATTTAGGGATGATTTTGTAGTTTAATAATTATATTTAATAATTTATGATAGATATTACATATTATGAAGTGAAGAAATCTGTATTTTTGTTTATTTCTCATGGGACCAACCTCTTACGAAGAACATAATATCTAATTATAGTATAGTGTTTCGAATATTTTTTAAAATTAAAATCATTAATACCCATATAGAATCAAAAATACATATAGAGTGTTCTACATCTCAAGAAAATAATATATCATTTTTGGTGATTAAAAATTGTTCTTTTATATGTAACAATAATATTTTTACGAACTACCAAATAAAATTTCATATTTGGTGCCATAACTAGACCCAATACCATAATTTCCCTCTTTCATTCACATGATATATATATAAATAAATATTTTCATTATATACATGATATTCAAATTCATAAAAACTATCACATATCTCTATATATCCTTCAAATATATCATCTTCTATCTTACGGAATTTTAATACAAATTATAAACATTTTCCATAAGTCATGAAATTTACAGAGTGTATTATATAATATTTTTTTTGATCTTCCACTTCCTCAACCTATATATCTCTAATTTTATTTCTATTTTTAAATAATATTTCAAAAACATAATTAATATTTCTTCACTTTCACCTCTAATCCACATATTAAAAAAACCATTGTAATTTTATATTTGTATACTTTGACTTATTTTTTTAGGATATATTTTTATTATTTTTATAATGAAATATATTATTTTGAATATTGAATAATAAAACTATATTTATTACAAAAATAATTAAACAATAGTCTCATCCATGGATACATAAAGTTTGAGGGAAATTTTAAATATTATACAAAATTATTTTATCTATTAACATCTTAGTTTTGGAATATATTAAAAATAAAAACCAAAGAATAAAATTATATTTCTTTACAATTATAAATTAATAAATATTTTAACTCATTTGAAGATTAATATTCATAAGAACGAATGGTTCCCTTTTTATAATTTATTTTTAGACATTTTCACCATTTATCCACCTTATTAGAAGGAAATCTTAGAGAACACCCATTTTCCTTTATTGATGGGTGAATTATTATCCAATTAATAGTGATCTATTCAATTAATTTATAATGAAATAATTTAAGTGTAATATTTCCCTCAAAAATTCCTTTATTTCTATTTTAAATTAGATTACAATAATTCTATCACCTCATCACCCTTATGATCCTCTAAATATTTCTAAACAATAATCTTCGTAATTTACATAGATAAAAACACCTATTCAAATTTCAATAATAAGAATATTTTGATTGATCCTTATTATATACACCATGATATTATTTTGAATAACATTATGGGATAATAATTTTATATCACTTATTTGAATGAAAGATACCATTATATTGTATTATGATATCTGGGTAGTATATATAAGTCATTCATTATTATACTAATATTATTAATAACCATGTCTTTTAAATTCATCGGTTCATCAATTTCAATAACCTTATATAAGGAACCTATAATTATATCATCATACATTCAATTTTTTTCTTTGTAACTTGATGTGTTTTTTCCTAATCAAATTATTTAGCTTTATAGGGGTTCAATTATTTCTATTAAATGGCCTTTAAGAATTTTCATTACATGTTGTTTATGAAAACATGGTTTTCAAAATGAAATTGCTAAGGAATTCAACCATTTACCATTACTATCCAACTGATACTAATTTTTCATAGATAACTTATATAATCATATTGAATAAATTCATTCAATATATGAAAATAATGTATACTTCTATCTAAGATAAACAACAAAGAAAGTAGTATATATTTCAATTTTTTATATATTATAAATTAATTATTTTTCATCTTTTTTATTCATTGATTTCATTTTACTATAAAAATAAGAGAGAAACCACATAATACAAATATGATGAAATAGAAAATATTTAATTGGATGAAAATAGAAATATCATAATATAGGGGACATATTATATTAGGTAGATTATCCCATTTTCACATTATCCTTTTTTAATAATATCCATATGGTTAGTTATATCATGTTGGTCTCTCTTAATGTACTTATTCAAATTTAATTACTATAATAATACATAGAATAAAAAAATACATTTCCCCTCATATAGAGACTACTTCCACTGATCATGTATACATTATTTGAAATATTACTTAAATCCTTATAAATAATATTTTATTAAAATTGGTTTTAAGTGGATAAATTATCGCTCAAGGATCACTTCCCTCAAACTAATATCAGTTTTTACATCATATTTTATGACTTCTATTAGTATAAAATCTCTCCATATAATTAATATATAAAACCATTAATAATAAATTAGTTTTTTTGGTTTATTTGAATTATTATTCTCATTTTACATAAGAGATGAGTTTTTCTAATGTAAATATGAGGAGAAATGATAAAAATAAGACATTGATTATGATTATTGAGTAATGATGGTGTAGTCTATTCCAATAGCACATGGCATATTGAGACTAAAAACCCAAAAATAGGAAATAGGAAAGGGACCACTGTTGGCCTATGGTAAAATTCCATATCATCTATGTAGAATGGGGATGGAAAAAATGGGGCTCGTGGACATTATGGTTTAAATCATGGTTTTAAGTAGTCCAACATGGCCAGTATTACACCATATATGTCGGTAGGGTATTTGGAGTGTTTTCCATGTAAAACCTATAGTATAAAAAATAATCACGAGGAAGCTATGGATTACATTAATGATTATGATAATCAACTCATCGAACAAAATATGACCAAACTATGTAATATAATATTGTGAGTGGAAAACATCAATTATTTTTTCACTATATTATTGATCAGGGTGTGTCGATTTGTGGTTCAACCTATAAAAAATGATAAAGGAAAGGCATATTGCAATTATAATATTAGTGTGACGGGGGAGATGATATGAAAAATAGTAAACAAGGGAGATTAGTGATGTAGTGTTTTGTGTGTTGAGGCCAAAACATGAAAATATTGTGAAATAAATATTAGATAATAACCTCTCATAAGTTGATACATCATATTCGATATATCCTATTATGATAATTCATGAATGGTTATTTAATTTCAAAATAAAATCGAACTTATTTTTAAGTTGTAATTCTAGAAAGATAAAAATTAAGCAAGGCATATTAATTTTGGTGATTTGTATAGTCAATGTTTTCACATTAATAGGGGTAAATATTTATAAATTAACTAGTTATGTCTTGAACAAAATTATGGAGACATTGGGAGTTATTTAACAGTTATGGATGGTTTTTATAACCCATATATATTTGTATAGATGAAATTTAATTATTAAGGAAGTCCTAATATATTTACTAGATAAAAAAGTAGGAGAGACATGATTTATGTAACTTTTGAATATTTTGGATGCCAAAGGAGTGTCAAATAAATCTATATAAAAATATAGATCTTATGCAAGAAGAATCGTGAGCCGATACTATTTGTATCAAGATGAGAAAGTTAAAAGACCCATATCATTAAGAATTCGGTTGAAGTTTCAAGGCCATCATGTAAACATCATTACTTTGTGAAGATCATGAATAAGACATACACATGATGATTTATTGATCCATGAATTAGTGATGAATTATTGAATTTCCAAATTGTGAAGGAGATACCATGGATATGTAAATAATATTTCTTTATTGGATAATATTTGTAGCAAAATTTTTATCTTCCATATGATATGGGTATTGTTGATAACGTATGGGGAATTATTAGTTTCTTATTATTAAATATTAATTGAATAATGATCCAACAATATTTATGAATTTTTTGAATAGAGCCTATGGTGAATACCTTGATAAATGTATAGTGGTATTTATTGAAGTTATTCGGTTATATTCTAAATGGAATGTGGAGTATTTGGATTATAAAATTGATATATTAAAATATATATAGATGGAGAATATTTTTAGTAAATATAGTAAATGTTTGTTATTGTTACAATATATTTCATTCATGGGGTACATTATGTCTTGTGAAGGAATCTTATTTGATCCATCCAAAAACAAATCTCTAGAGGAGTTTCCTCATCTCACAATAGTAATTGAGATTTATAGTTTCCATTTTTTTGTTGGATATTAATGTTTTAGTGTGATATTTGTTTGGGAAATTATAACTCATTAACAAAGTTAACTGAAAAAGGAGTTAAGTTTATCTTGTAAAATGATTATGAAGAATATTTCAATGAATTAATGGAGTGGATGGTTAGTGCATATGTGTTTACTCTTGCCTCAATATGAAAATTACATATTATTTTTATTGATTAATATATGAATGGAATCTGATGTGTTGTCATTAAAAATTAAGAGGTGATCACTTATATATATTAATATTTAAAAACTCATGAACTGAATTATTCTTCTCAACACCTGGAGTTAGCTAGAGTCATTATTCCTATGAATATATGGAGACAATATCTATATGGGTAAAACTGTGATAAAAAAATATACCACTAATGTTAAAAGAATATATTAACTAATAATAACTGATCATGAGAAAATGGATATGGGTGGATCTATTTAAAGATGATGATTTTTCAATTCATGATCACCATAGAAGAGAAAACCATGTCATTGATGCATTGAGAAGGCTACATCTTATTATTGTTTCAATGATTAGTATTGAAGGATATCCATTGATCAAGCGCCTAGTAAGGATATAAATTGGAATCATAATGGAAGAGACATCATAAATCCTTTCCAAATGATTTCTAAACCATCATTGAATGATAAGATCAATAAATTAAAAAGATATTATACATTGATACAATAGAATAAAGGGGCTCTAAAAAATAAGATGTTTCCTAAATAAACTAATGTTGATGAAGCGAATGTGAAATTTGTTACAATGAAATGTATTCCATCTAATCCAGAGATAATGAAGGAGCTAATCGATAAAGCTCAAATATCGACATTTTAAATACATCCTAGAAGAACATAAATGTATCGGGACATTCATGTTAATTATTAGTGGGATAATATGTAATGATATGTTTTTTATTACCCTACAAGCTGCATAGTGTGTTCATAGTTGATAAAAAAATTAAGATCTATTAAATGGGTATTACAACCACTAAAAATACCTATAAATGAATGGTAAAAAGTATCTAAGGAATATTTAAAGGGAATTACTGAGACATCCAAGGGAGACAATTCCATATTTGTAATTATTGACAAATTGAAAAATGATTCCACTTTCATTTTCATAGGATATAATTTGTCCCTTGAGTTACCATCATGCCTAAATATTCATGATGTAGTGATGCTCCGTGGATTATTTTTATCTACTCTTTCAATCTATGATCCAATATTTAAATATATTTTATACTGGTTCCTTAAAAAGATTGTGAATATAAATGTAAACCATATAATAACCTATCATCATTAAACTAATGGGATGTATAAGTAGAAAATTAAAACATTGGCATGGACTCCTAGTGTTATCTTACGAAATTTAAAACAGATTTGGTACCAACATCTTCCACTTTTTGAATTCTCCAATAATAAAAATTTCTATTAATGTAATCAAATATAGCATTTTGATGCTCTATAAAGAAAAATTTATAAAACTCTATCATGATGAGATGAAGTTGGAGAAGGGAAATAGCTAGGTCTAGACATTATGAAGGAGACTATAAAGAGGATCCAAGTGATATAGAATCAATAAATGATACTCATTTTACATATAAGAAATATGATTAAAATTAAAGAAATGAAATAGGATTTCATGTGGTAGATATTTATTCCTCAATATATCTCTATGGAAAGGGTTCATGGGGTTTGTAAAAATGGGAAAATAAATCCAAGATACATTGGACCATTTAATATTTTGCAATTAATATGATTAGTTTTCTATCATGTAAAACAACCTTCAAACAACTAAAATAGCCCCAATGTCATCCATGTGTCCCTTTGAAGAAATTATATGTTACACCAAATGTATATAGTAAACGCCTGTGGAGTAAAATTAGAACATGATGTATCATATCAAAAAGACACAATCTAGATTTCAGGTATAAGGGAAATAGTGTTAAAGAACAACACAAAATGACTTGTGAAATTCCAATGGATAAATAACATGTTTAAATAATATTCATGGGATATTCTAGATGTAATGATTGAAAAATCCCACCATATTTTATTAAAGAGTAAAATTTTTTTGAAAAATTTTCTTAATGGGGGGATTCAACTAACTGAAAATTACATCTATGATTAATAAAAGAATTTTTTCCAAAATAACTATTTTATAATATTAAAAAATAGTGGTAAATATAAAAACAATTACAAAAATAATATTACATGTTATGTAATAGTACCTACTAATACCACTAAGACTACTAAAAGAATATAAAAACAAAAACAAATAGCAATCATCAAATCATGCACACTATAGGATCAAAATCTTCAAAGAATATTATACTATCCTTGTAATATATTAAAAGAACAAGGAGAATTAATAATATAATATTAATAATGTAAATAATCGAAAAAATCCTTTTGTGAATGAAGTTTTAAATATATAATATTTGTGTTGTATGTAGAATGTAAGTAGAAATGTGCTTGTTAGGGTATGACTATTGGTCAAATTGAGAATTATTCCAGAAATTTGAATTCCATTTATCAAAACATGGGAGGATGTTATAATAGATTGGGTTAGACCTAAAAAATCCAAAGGATAGATTCAATAATTGAGGCTCCAAAAAGTATCTTACTAGATAAGATCGGGTTATTAGAGGTCACTACTAAGTTTATGTTATCCTATCCACCCCATTATACTACCACCATCACCCACCTTACACATTGGGAATATGTTGGTGTAATAAGGGGTTATAAATATAATACATTGTATCATAAAATTCTAATTTCATTTTCTTAATTTATATATTTATATATTTATTCCCTTTTTTATTATTGTTTTATTTAATAAAATAAACATGAATATACGATGAATTTTGATAAATATATTTTTGGATACATATAAAACATAAATATATGATTAGAACATATATATTCATTTCAAAAAAACTAATGCATTCTAAATAAAATTTACTTTCATTAAATAGTCTTTTAAAACACTACTTATTTAAAACTATATGATAATAAAGTAATTTGACATGAACTATTTATAAGTGTCAGAGAGTTGATTATGTCGTAAAAGTTTTATTTTTTATATAAATATGGATTTTTTATTTAAGATATAAAATTATACATTTTAAAGAACATTTTTAGATAAATAAAAAATATTTTTCAAATCAGTATGATGAAATTAGGGTATGGTGAAATTTTGGAATTTTCCAAAATACATTACTTTTCAAAGTATAATAAATATATTATTTTGGGTTTTTTTTTTGGTGATTCCATATCAATATAATGTTGATTTATTAATTAATTAATTATAATCTACGAAAAATGAATTATTATTTTTCTAATATTATTTATTTTATTGGATTTAAATAAATTTTCAATCCTATTAGTGACTTTCCAAAATCTATAATGAAAAATTTGATTTTTGAATCTCTAATTTCTATAAAATTTACTTTTCTATATCCATTTTAATATTAAAAAATTGAATTATATTTTAAGGGAACAAATTATTATAAAAATTACACAATTGTCTAAACCATGAGAAAAACCCTTGGGTAAGACGTTGGTTTTTCATTATTAAGAACATATAATTCTAAGACATATATTTATAAATTATTTAAATATTGTACCTCTTATACAATAAATACCAACCCATAACCCCTTTCTAGTCCCCTCCAACTCCCTTAATTATTAAATATAGACCATTTAATTTATCTAATGACTCTTCACGGTGGCTCTACGGTCCTAAGGTTTCCCTCAATAATATTTTGGAAGTTACATCATAGTGTAATGGAGATATCCTCTTATTGTTTTCCATTTAAGTACCTTTTGTGGTATGATTTATAAATATTGAATTACATTTCATTAATAAACTTTTTATTATACCATTGTTGTGAAAATTGGTTTTTACGAATGGGAGACCTTTTTCCTTACCATTATATCCTTTATATAAACTACATTATATACGAATCATGTTGTTTAATTAATTTTGTGATTTTTTTTTCTTTTAAATGAAACATTATTATGTGGTGAATACGCAACCAATTTCAATATTAATCGATACTCACCTAGATGTAACCATTATTCATTACTTTGGGAAATAGAAATATAAAAAATGTATTCAATTCTAATGTTTCCAAAATGATGTAATGATAATTTCTTTAATCATCTATGAAACTGCTGAATTTTACTTGAAACCCATTAATTGATTTCCATGGAAAATTTATAATATTTTTTATTAATATATATGTGAAACACATGAATTTTAAAATTTTAAGGGTTCATACTGATAGAACTCAAATGTATTGGGTAAATAATTAATATCTAGAGATAACATGTAATATGAAACCTTGATGAATAAACATGGTAATTGTGTTTTATGACACATTTGTGAAAAACCATACTGATATGCTTATGAAAGCATTATTTTTTTGTTTATTTATTTACATATTATATATCATGAAATTAGGATATTTATCTCATGTAATAATTTACGTTTTAACTACATTAATCTTTTATTTACCATTTCATTTTATATCCTTGTATTTACGCTAGTCATTTTCAATGGAAGTTAGTCCCTTGGAAGTTACTTATTTTGAGATGGGAATGGACTTAATTACAATGTAGAATATAAAAATGATTAAAAAATGTTTACATTAATATTTTAAATTTGTAATTCATGTATTTTGTTCCATTTTCAATGACATTTAATAATAAACAGACCTTCAAATTTATTAATGAAATAATTTTTCATGTAATTATGATGAAAGACAAGTATATAAAATGTGGGCCTCCATAATTGAGATTCAATATTTATTTTTACTATTTGAATCAATGATTCATTTAGTATATTCTTTATTCTTCCTTCTTATATTTCTAATTCATCATAGAATCTCATCACTCATCTGTTATATATGTTGAAAACCATATTGTTATATATTTTTCCTTTTTTACAAATATTTCACTAATTTTCAATAATTCATAATATATCTAAATGATTTTCTATGTATTATCATATCTTATTAAATATATATATATAAATCCTTCAAATACCATATTTTAAAATAGTTACATAATCTAAATGTAAAACCCTGAGAGTTCATGATTTAATTTATTTAAATTAAATTTATTCTCTTTAATTTCTTGTGATTCATGAAACACTGGGTTTAAATTAAACATGTTACTCTATTAAAATATTATTATTTAACCATTAACGTTATAACCAAACTGTTGAAATGGAGGATAATAATTGGAAT
This sequence comes from Viscum album, assembly GCA_963277665.1. NCBI lineage: Eukaryota > Viridiplantae > Streptophyta > Magnoliopsida > Santalales > Viscaceae > Viscum > Viscum album. The sequence continues at coordinate 1,901,855,916 of OY728152.1, read as the reverse complement.
AATTGAATTTTGAAAAATATATATATTCTATAAATGATTATTTTTTAAATATTTAATAGAAATCAAAAATAGTAATCCTTTTAACATAAAAGAAATATTTTTTTAAGCTATATTTTTTTCCAAGAAAACAGATTCATCCCATCTTAGAAACTTATGATAAAATTAATTTTTTAATACAGTATTATGTTCTTTTGATAAAATTAATATCATTTTTTAAATAATAATATCAATATTTAAATTTATTTATTTGTTGGGTCTTTTATGGATGGTTTTATATTTCAAAGAATAGTGAAAAGTTCTTAAATTTATTGAAATCAGCCTTTTTATTTTAATTTATTTAAAAGATAAATTTTATTTTAAATCTTTTTAATGTAAAAATAGTTAATTTATAGTAAAATTCAACTAATTTATGTCATTAGGTTCAATTTTATATTCATTTTTTAAATAAAAAAAATTCCATACAGGTGACAGATTTCTCTTTAGAAACCCACTTTTTCATCATGTATATGGGTATAATCTTAAAATGGATTCTTCCACTACAATGAATTTAATTTATATAAATTTATTAAATATTCTTAATGTGAGAAATCTATATTATCTAATATGTTAAACATAATTTCTTACCATTATGAATACAAAAATAGTAAAAATTAATTGTCGAAGTTAAGGTAAAAACTAATTTATTAGGGGTTGAACTATGAATATAAGTGTTAAAATTACATATCCACTTATACAATAACCATTTTGTGGACATATATTGACCTTATAACCTATAAGGATCAATAAGTACTATTTTTAATTCTTTTTAATTAGTATAACATGAGTGTAATTTATTCTTTTCAAATATTCATGTGTCCCCTCTCCCAACATATAAAAGGTTACCCACTCTCCTAACCTCTTCACACTGTTAAAGAAATGGTTTTCTATTAACTACCTAATTAACTTCTCTACTTCCCTACCCTCATACTAGAAACATTTTTTGATCGAAAAGTCATTCTAGGATGGATTTCTATGTAAAATTATGGGGGAAATATAATGAAGAGGTAATGATCCTAAACGATCATTTTTATATTATTTATTTTTCCACCTTATTAAAATATTATTCCATTATTATAGTATAATAATAATATTTATATAGCATATATTGAGATGTTATTATGTTAATTTCAAGACCTATAACAATCTCCTCTTTCAGCAAATGGGAAATGATGTTGTTGATCGTGTGTACGACAAACTTCTTCCTCGCGAACTAGCTTAATTTGTATTCCATCGCCACATTTCAAGGAAACATATAATAATAGTTTTAAAATATTATATAATATTTAAAATATTATTATTATTCTGGAATTTTAAAATTAAATATATCATTTTATGTTCCTTTCCATGTGAAATGTGATAATTTCACCTGTGTGTACGACGGATTACTGCCTCACAAAGCGATATGATTCATTTTTCACTAACAATTTACATGGTTTGTAGTAATTATAAAATTCATGAATATAAGAGATAGATAATAGATAATATTTATTCTGTAAAATTTATTTTTCACTCAGTTCATTACTCTTTCACTCATTAAGGTATTGATATCATCTCTTGTGCGTATGCACGGCCTACCATCTCTACGTGGTGATGCAATTCATTTTCTATGTTCAAAATTAATAATTGTTATTAAAACATATCTAATTGGTAAATATTATATTAATAGGATTAATATAATTCTATACTTTTTTAAAATATAATATATTCACAAGAACCAGAACTTTCATGACCCAACGAGCATGGGAAAAGAAGGCGATTAACACCCGAAAAAATAAAAATAATGAAATATTTTTAACAAACGTGTGATAAAAATTACTAATAGGATCATATATGATATTATAAGTATGAATATGGTTCATATATAAATTTATAATATTATTAAAACCATTATTAAAGTAGTTAAATAATGATCATCAAAATAATGTTTGAGGTAACCGACATCGTCTCAATTCTCCTTTTTCGGTATCTTTATGATGACTCTCATGTAATTGACTATGGAGAGTTTGATATCATCTAAAATGAAACATTCATGGATGAGTCCATGGAGGTCCAAGATCATTAGGATTTGGTGTTGTGTGGCTGGATCATTTATTTTATCAGGTGTCGTGGAGGCATGGTGGCCTGGAGGAGAGTACATATGAAAGGGATACAGATATATGATTCCAATAACCAAATTTGTGTTGCGTTTTTCTTGTGCAGTTACATTTATGATGTAGTTCTTGAATCTTATTCGATAATATATGGATTTGGTTCTTTATTATGTAATTTGTGATTAATTCCTAACATGTGAAAAGGGGGGTTACCATATTCCTATTCAAGACACATGAATTGAGATATGATTAAAACCATTCCAGCGAGTCAGTACCACCTACAGTGGATTGTATCATGACATGGAGGAAGGAATTCATTAATTCATTTATTAAGACTATTGGTCCCAGTTTGGGGTAATATTTGGAGGTTTGGTTCAACATATTTTGGATGATATGTTCTTTGATGTTGAGTTTTAACTTCATTTTTTTAACCAAACATTTTTCTTTATCCATGAGAAGTATCTTATGGGGTGGTTGTTTAGGCACCTCTTTCCTATTGATTTGGTTTTATATTCTAGAGGGAGTGACTAGTTTGAGAGGTATCAAATGTAATGGACCAGACCTCCCCAATCCATTACCTTTTTAAAATCTAATTTTTTTGTGATAAAGGAGGTAATGGTAACTCATTTAAAGTGTTTTCAAAAAATCCAATTTTTTCATCCTTAGGATAGGACATCGGTAGGTCAAGGCATCAATAGTTCAGGGTGTTAGTAGGTTAGAGCATCGGTAAGCCATGGAGTCTATATGATAATGTTTCAGTAGGAAAAGTCATTTGTAGTTCAAAGAGTCAGTAGGTCAAGGATTCAGTAGGATAGGGTGTCGGTCGGTTAGTGCATTAGTAGGTTTGGGGATCGGTAGGTCGGGCATCTGTAGGTCAAGTGTTAATATGTTGGGGGTTGGTAGGTCAGACATTCAGGAGTGGCGTTGGCGAGTTGCATTAGTTACCCACTATCGGTGGGTCATTTTGATGAATTGTTTCCATGATTATCGTCGGTGACTCACATAGGTGAGTTAGGTGATAGTGACTCACTATTAGATACCCATGTTGGTGGCTCACCCATTAGTGAGTCAATTCTATTTTTCTAGTTTTTCCCCTTTATGTTTTTTTGAGGATAATTTATTAACCTATCTTGTATGATAATTTATAAAATAATTTCAAAGAATATTAATTATAACAATAATTTCCTAATGCTCATGGTGTTTTCAAATAGTCATACCATTTAATATTCATCATGGTCAGACATTAATGGCCATAAAAACTATTTCCTTCCATTGATATAGGATCTAGCTAATCTAAGATGAAATATTTTATTCTTGCTGTGTTTTCTTTTTATCTGGGTGTTCCTAGTTTCTTTCATCTCATGGATTCATGTGTTATATTGAGGCATACGAATTCAATATCCCTTGGAGTCTCCTAATAATTGTGCAACCCCATATTTTTAGTGTAGGGAGGAGTTGTTAGTAGTCTGTTTTTAAGGTAGGAATTCTATTGTCTCTATTTTTTTGTGTATTTTAAAGGGTGGGGAAACTCATATATCTTTGAGAATATGGTCGAATCCAAATGTTATTTAGGAGTATTGTGATGAGTAATGGTCTAGTTATAATAATAGGTTTGGATACCATAGTAATAAATGAGGGGATCATAATTTGATGATAATGATTGTATTTATTTTATCTTTTATCATTGATCCATCTTTTGAAATGTGTTTTCCCTATGCGTTCTGGAAATCATGGAGTTTGGTGGTATATATTCATGCACCCAACTCGTGAATACTTTTTCCTAACCTTCTTTTGAATGGATGGGTTCTTGAAAACGTGATTAGTCACATATATGTGGTTAATTAAATGGATTCCCTAGGATCAAACATTTTATGTGATAATCTCTATTTTATCAAAGTGGAATTAATGATTGAGGGTTGAAAAATCTGAACACAAATTGTTGTTTGGTGTTTTTTTGTGATGTGTATGGTTCTGTTTGACTGTGAATTTTGTGCTAGTTGTCACATGTAGTGTTTGGTAGTGTTTTTGGGTGCATGGGGTGGTACGAGTGGTGTAATGGAATATTAGGTTAAGAGATTGGTTGATTGTGTTTTAAATGAACTTGTGGAACAGTTGGATTGAATTAATTCTATTTTATGGCTATTTTTCATGGTATAATCATGGAGTGGGTCTAAATCCAAGTGGGGTTTATCTGTTCTTTTGGACGTGGTGTTTTCCTACAACGGTGTAGAAGAAGATGGATTAGGAGTGATAATTTTTATAGAAGTAATATGTTCTCTTATGTGGGATTTTTTCCTAGAGTTTTTTGAGTATTTTGTGAAGTGTGTGTATATTATGATGTCATTATTGGGGTTATATATTTGGTAGTTTCTTAGGTAGGTATTGAATAAATAATTAAATAAATAGTTTTATTCAGAATTATAATTGGTCGAATCAATGGGATTGGTTTATGAATTTGGTTTTGGAATGGATGTGGGGTTATGCATTAGACGAGGCAACAAGGTATTTTTTTGTGGCTGAGTAGATTGTTTTGAGAACCCATTGGTTGGGATGAGTTCTTAATACCTATATATATATACATGTTTTTTCTTATGATTTCTATATGCACCCCATCCATGTTGATAACTATGTTCTGAACACATCTATTGTTATGGGGAAGGGTGTCCATTCCCAAAATCCCAATGAGAGGATGGATGACTTGTCATTAGATCTTCTATGATACCTCTTATATTCATTGGTATCCCAAGACTCTTTGGGAATATTGTTTTTGGATAGGATTCCTAGGTTTCTGCAGGTGAGGTGTTCTTCCCAAGGGCCTTCGGGATGATATATGTTGTACTTTCCTAGGTGTCTTCATGTTGAGGTTGTGGTTTTGTGGCCCTAGTGTGTGCATGTAGTTAACAAATGGAAAGTGGAGTGGGGTACCCTATATTCGATGTGCTTACTACATTACTTTACAGGACTTGAGTTATTTGGGTTACCATGCCTTGGTGAGGTTGGGGTGGATAGTATAGCATGTTAGGTGCTTCTATGTTTCTGTTGGTTTTTCTCATAGGGGAATTAGTATGATTCTCCCACTTGGGTAAGAGAGGCAATGTGTTTTCTTAATGTGTATAAATGTTTTCTCACCCAATGTATATAAAATTGTTTCAGGTTTCTAGGGAGATTATGAGGACCGTGATGAATTCTACAAGCTCAGGCATCAGGATAGTTGTTGTGTCACTATATAACTTTGTTACTTTGGGAATTTACATTGGATATTTTCACTGTACATCTCGCAGTTATACTTTAAACATGATTGTGTGATGGATTTTTGGATACTTATTTTTATATGTATTATAGTTATTATAAAATTTATAGATATTATCGTCTAATATTGGTTACTATAAAAATGTTAATTCCACTAATTTTGTGACATTTGTATACCCCTGGTGTTGGTCTCCACCCTAGGGCCTACTAGATGTGGGGATTGAGGGGGAATTGTCTTTTTTCATATGGAATAATGATGTTCATGAAATATTTTCATCCCATCCCTCATCTTGATGATGGAGGGTCATAAAAAGAGAAATATAAACCTATAACATGTGTGTAGATCCACATAAGAGGAATGATTCCACCAACTACTCGGTGGAAGAATCCTATAAATATTGATATCCATGTGTCTCACTATATAACCATTTATATCATCCATATTTTATGTATAGAAGATACATAAAGGCATGGTGCATAATAAATAGATGAAACTATTGTTCTCAAATGGAAATGTATTATTCTTGACGACCAAGATGAAGTCCATAACACTAATAGAAAATTTAGATACTATAAATAGAGTATATTTTTGGCTCTCTAAATCATAGTGGATTGACAATTGATTTTGATAATTTCAATTATTAATCAATGTTTTCATATCTATTAGTTTTAAATCCTTGATTCATGATCCATTTAAAATTCAAAATCTCATAGACTCTCATCTTAAATACCTCTCTATATCCTCTCTAAAATTACATTATCTTTCTTAAGATATTTGGAATATGTTTTTAATGGGTTTTCATAATGAAAATCTCTATCCATCCCATAATATTAAAAAATATATATATTAAAACCATTAACTATAAAAGGGAATTTTTCTCACAAATAAAAATGTGATTTATTTTCATAAATGGGTGTTTTCGACGGATAATGTAAGGGAGAAGGCTTGGTTTCCATAACATCATACATTTCATTAGTTCTAAAATATACATGAAATAGTAATTCTTATTTCTTCATGAATAATCCTCAAATGAATTTAAATTACATCACAAAACCAGGAATTGGTATGATTCAGTCATAAATAAAACTAAATTTAATGAAATTATTAGATAATATTATTTGAGTTTGTGGTCATGAAAACATTTTAATAGATATAAAGAGGAATAATAATTTTTCCATAATTCATCATAAAAGGACATGAAATATCAAATGAAAACATATACCATAGAAAACAATCTACAATTATAATATAATAAACTCATGAAATATGAGACCAATTAAAGTTTTATGTAATATAAATGTATAATTCCCATGAAACATAACATAATAAAGGGAATTCAAAAAAAAACATAATCATAGAGATACTGTTACTTTGTGATCAATAAAATCACATGTCATGTTATGATAAAAAAATATGTCAATGGTTCATGTTGTGAAAAAAAGAAATTTGCACACTTCATTTTCTAAATAAACAACCTTATTACCCTTATTTTTTTTAAGAAACAAAATTCTCATACTATATATTGTGAAAAAAAAAATTCACACTAAACATCATTATCACATGTGATATCAAAAATTAACCAATCCACGGGACAGTTATCTTTGACCTATATAATCTAAGATCAACATATATTTGTGTGTGTGTGTGTGTGACATTGAAATAAATCATTCATTATATCGTTAATAAAAAATTAAAATAATATGGTTTTATTTCACCACATCATAAATAACACATTGAATCATAATGGTGTTTCAAAAAAATTCTAGAATATATCACCAAAGTTACCCTCAAATATTTAAATAGTTGACACCCAAAATGAAATCACCCAAAAAGTGTATTTTGAAAGAACATTGAGTGTGTGATTCATTAAAAAAATCAATTTAAATAAAGAGGTTATAGATAAAATGTAAATTGTATTAAAATCGTAAAAAAATAAAAAAAACATTTATATTTGACACAAAGGATGATGTTGCATTCACATGGAAAATTATTTTTAGGAAATGTTACATTTCAGATATTAAAATCAAATAATTTAAAAAATACATATTTTGAATTAAATCTCAATAACGATTCCTCAAAAATAAATAATGGTTTCAAAAATCAGATGTGAAAATATTTTTGAATACTTTTATATTTTAAAAGAAGCATCCATAAAGGATCCTTGAAAATGACATAATTGTTTTAAAAATGTGGTGTAAAAACATTGTAAAATATTTTGAATATTCAAAATAAATTTAAATAATACATTCTTGATAAGACATAAATTTATCTAAAAAATTGGAGAGAAATATGAACCATATTATTTTTAAGAGATGGAAAATCGTTTCAATTTTGTTTATATTCATTTGTTAAAATGGATTATTGTAAAAAGAGTAAAAATAGTGTTTTTAAAATAGGAGAGGTGAAATTTAATTATCACATAAGATAAAACATAATTAGAGTCCCAAATATAAATCATAACCTTGATATGAATTGAAAACATAGACGAGGAGGGTAAAACCTTGTTAAAGAGGATAAGAGTTTTTCTCAACTATGATATACATTTTCAAGAGATGAAATTTCACAAGATGAATATTTGAATCAAAAGAGAATATTTTAAGAGAGCTAAATATAAAATACAATGAAATAAAATCTTATGGTTCAAGAAGAAAATCATGGATGAATTTTTTTTAGAAGATGAATTATAAATTAATGAAGGGATTTGATTTAACATAAACCAGTTTAGTATTATTATCTATTTAATTAAAATATATTTATTTATAGAAGATGATATGGCTTATAAAAAATTATGAATTTCATGATTATGGAAAAGGGACATTCATTAGGTAATAATTACACTATATCCAAGATATCATAGTTTATAGTAAGAATTATATCTTATAGAATTAAATATGGGATAAAGAACCCCTTAACTTGAGTTATAGGTAACTATAATAAGCTCTATCCTCTTATATAATCAACATAAATATCTCAATAACTTATTATAGAACCATATAAATATATATATATATATATATCCATTTATAAACTTTATTTATAAAAATTTGAGATAAATATATTACTTAGTTATGGTTTATTTTCCATATCAGATGCTGGAAACTCTGATTGCTTGTTTTATACTAGTTTTGTAATGGAAATATCGATTCATGTTCATGAAAAATACTTTCCCCATTCAATGATTATCCAAGACTAGAATAATGATGTATTAATTATTAATTATATCTTATTTTCTATTGTTTCATGATAAGGGTGTGGTTTTTTATAATGGAAATTGGGAAGACCTAGTTTTGACATGTTTAATGATATAAATGTGATATATTAAAAAATATATTAAATATTGATAAATAATTTATAAAATAATTAAATACAATTAGATATATTATTATTATATTACCTTATCATTATATAATATTCCATAATCATTCATAATATAAATTATTCATACATCGTTAATGGATGTGGTAAAACAGACTCAAATGGGAGTGTGTTATAATTAATTAATGATTAAGGATATGTTTGTGTGTAATATTAATATAAAATTTATTTATGATTAAAATTTCAATAAATATAATTTAACTTCATAAAATTATTTCTTAGAACCATCTATGCAGGGTTTGGTTGTTAAATGAAATTCATTATTTGTAGAGGTGGTAGTCTGCACATACTTAAGATTAATGATTTTAGTTAAAAATAAATGGGATGGAATTATGTTATATGATAAATTATCAATTTATAATCATTTTTGGGACCTATTCAAAAAATTAATTCATGAAATATAACTTTTTTACCAACCATTAATGTAATTAATGAAAAATGGAAATGATTGAAAATAGTTTGCATGATTCACCTTGTTGTTTTTTCATTGAGCATGAAATGGATAGAAAAATGGATGATAAATTAATATAATTAAATAATAGTGTATACATGATACATTAGTTAACATATATGGTTGGATAATATAATTTAAAGATAGAATCACAAATAAGAAAATGAAAAGGATTATTAAATATTAATGTTGGGAACATAGTATTACTCATGGAAATCAACTTGGAAATTGAGGCCTTGGAAAATCTAATTTATACTAGAGGATTAGGAAGAATAGAGATAAATTTAGATGGACAATAAATGATTAATTTTTAGGATTAAAATATAATATATAGGTGTTTCATGATTCGGTGGAAGTGATCCCTTAATATAAGTGAAGCTAAGAGATCTTTTGTGAAAAACCCATTATTTATCAATAATCGTGTGACACTATTCAATGATTAATGGCACCAAAATTGAGAAATAATTGATAAATGGGTTATTTAATGTCAATAAATCTACTACCACTAAATTTTTAGTATTTTTTAAAAATTATTCAATAATTTCAACACAATATTTTTATATTTTACAATTTTTGTTTTTACCTTGCTCACTAGTTTTTGCACAAAAAATATATATTTTATTAAAAATAAAAGGTAACCTATATTAAAAAAAATGATGTATGATGGAACTAAATTTAGTACCCATATAATATAATTAAACATATAAATTATATTAAATTATCTTCTCAATTAATACATTTAATACAATGAAAAAATATTTAGTAGAAATTTTTTTTTTCAGCGTTAAGTGTTCATAATGTTATGTAAAATTAAATACCAATAAAAAATAGATAAAATATCTTCTTAAATTCTAAAATATCAAAAAAATAAAATTTTTATAAATTAAATAGTTTTCTTTTCTTATATTAAAATTAAAAAAATTTTATTAAGCAATTATTTAAAAATGTCATTTTAACCATTATCATGGTAATTTACATTCATCGTAGAAATCATACCATTATGACCAAAATGAAATTGATCTTATTAAATACTGTGACCATGTTAATATAAAATATGAAATCAATTTTATTCTATTTATTTTCTATATCTTTTTTAAAAAATCATATAAGAGAATAATTTTATTTTTTAGAGTAAAATATTAATTATAACTCCCAAATGATAAATATGGGTTTCATATATTCAATAGAGTGTTAATAAATGATTCATTTTAATTGAAAAAATTATATTTAAATAAATGTGTTTCAATTTCTTTTATGATAATCTTGTATTATTTTATTTTCATAAAAGTTTCAGTACTATCGAAATGACTATTTTTTTAATATTCACCTAACAAAATTATTTTACAGAAATTTATAAAATTATCCCTACACTAATTTTGATAAGTGAATTTAAAATATAATGATAATTGTTTAATGATAATATTCTAAAATTTATAAATATCATATACAAATAAATAATCAATCATGGTGTTAGTTTTAAAAAAATTCCTAAATATTAGTGTGTCACATTCAATCCACTTAATTAAATTACATCATCACATTTTTAATCATAACTAACTAAATAATGTTATAAAGTTGATATACATCTCTCATGCTATAATTTATAGGTTGATATCTTTAACCTATTGTATTGTATCATTTTTCCTTATTATATGTCAATACTAATAATGTTTTTATCTCTAATCATTTGAGATAAACGACCCTCATGATTAGCTATCACAACTCTTATAAAAGAATTAGTAATATAAGAGATCATATAGTATTACTTAAACTGATATATGGTAATAATATAGCTTTAAATTTTAAATGTAATTTCTCTATTTAGTTGATTATTATGGATTCTATGTGGGGATTACTAATACAATTCTACATTCAAATCCAATTGATCTGAAATATAGGTAATAATATATTCATAAATCTTATTTTTTATTCCTAAAATTTAGATTTAATAATTGTAAGGCCCCAACCTTAAACATTTCAAAATCTTGAATTAATTTTATAATTCAAATTGTGGATAATTTCAGTTTTATAGCTTTTAAGAATAAGGTCATAACTTATAAAAAAACATCATCAATATTACAAGAAGTCCCTGCTACTCACTATCTATTTTTTTCATAAAATAGAATCTTCTTAATAAGAAACATATTTAGTTCAATGTTTTAAATATCTTTATTTTTCCATGATCCAATGATTGCCACTAGTTATATTTTAGTCCTATGAAAATCATTTCAAAACACGATATGAGCATAAAAACACAATAAGGGATACATGAATAAATAAAACAATTAGTCTTTAAAATCCATATGTAATCCATGAATACTTTATCATAAAGTGATATTATTCACCTTTAAAATGATTATAAAACAATTCACTAAATATAAGCTCATTGCCTACCATTTTTGTAATCAAAAGATTATAGAAAATCCTATATAAATAAACATGTAGAATATAAAGGTATCTTTGGACACAATAATACTTAAATAGAATAAAAATATAGTAGACTTCCATAAATATCACTAAATGGAATAGCCATATGAAAAACTTCCATAACAAAGGCATTAAGGGTTATAATGTAACCACTGGTGCATGGATTATAATAGAATCACCCATTATTTGGTTTATCACATAACCACCCATCTTTGGTTTATCACGTATCCACCCATCAAATATCAATGTACCATTTCATAATCATAACACATAAAATATTGTAAATATCAACATTTCACAATTTATAAGATACCATTTCCCTATATTAAAATACTCAATCAATTTAAAAACCCATTTTCAATACCAAAACATCAGAAAATGGAATATTGGATTTTAGTTCTGCTAAAAACATTAGGGTTTATAAAGGATTCCAAATATCAAATAATGATTATGGTGGTGGATATGTTTCCAATTCCACTTATGCTAAAAATATTCTTTTTGTTGTTTAGTAAAATGATTCGTATAAAAAAGATTCCCTTTGAATGAAATTAAATGTCAAGGGGTTTTATTATACAACGTATATAACACCTGAGATTTTTATGAGAAATATTTTGTTTTTATGTTATATAAATCATCAAAGGAATCATTCACTACACACAACACTAGCATGGGTTGCTTTATACGCAACTGCGGCCTTCCACGATAGTTTGCATTGTACGCAATACCGAGTTTAACTAAACAACAATATACTATTAAAATATTATTAAAACTAGCCGTTATGAATAGTAATACCCACTATTTAAATTTTTTTTAAATTTTATATTTCAAAATGGACTTTATTTTTGGTTTTGGAATATCGAAATTATCCTAAGGTGGAATTTTGGTATTGTTCTGAAAACATTCAATTTTTGATGAATAGTGAAAACACTGGGTTAGTATTTAAAAACTGACTTTTTATAATTATTTATTTTATTTAAATTTATTTTCGGTCAAAATTGATACATAATAATTCATTGGAGTCATTTTATAATAATTTTAGATATATAAATATTTTTTTGATCTTTTCACCATCTTTTACCCACCTCCTAGGAGAATTTGAAAATTCACATAAAACATAATTTTACCGCTTCTATGAGTGGAATTTCGAAAGTTTGAGAGACACAGTTAATATCAAGGACTAAAATGTGGTTCAATGAGATGAAAATAATTTTTGGTGAATAGTAACTTTTTACTTTTTCTTACCACACTTAAAAGTAAATAGGGTAATTAAGGGTAAAAATTATATTATTAATACCCTAACACATGTCCTAATTCTATTAGATAAGTGTAATTTGACCAAAAAGAACCTTAGCAATAACATATGACCATTAGGCCAACATGGATTAGATTAGGACATTTATTATTAATTTATTTAAAGAAGGGTTAAAATAGTTAAAATCAAAGTTTAATAACTAAATCCTTTTTAATATAGGGTTATACATCGATAAATTCGACTATAAATATTCATTATAAATATAAAAGGATTTACTACAAAATGGTATTTTATTAATAATTTTTTTACATTAAATAATTTATTTTTTATGACACAATGATGATGATGTAATAATCTTATTAATGATATATTAACATAATTGATGTTTTAAATACTCTAATAAATGAAATTTGAGATTTTTTATGAATTCCACTAATTTTATAGGTTAATATGAAATGTAAGAATTGATTTAATTAACTTTTTTCGAAATAATCATTCTATTATGATTTTCACAAAAATCAATTACCAAATAGTGTCAAAATTGGCATAAAATAGTTTTTATAACCAATATTATATTATTAATTGTAGTTATATTCATAAAAATTTATGGTTCGTCCAAAAGACTTAGATTAGGTTATATATATTAATAATAAACAACTTGGGGTTAGTTTGGCTTGTTATAGTAAGTTTATTTACCTTATATTGTAAGAAAACAAGAAGATAAGGTAAAAGTAAAATTATTTAACATAAAGTTAAATCTAAATGATAAGGTTAAAATAGAAACCTAAACATGTATAAATTATATTGGATGAGATGATTTCAACCCATCCCCACCTTATCATATAAATAAATAAATTTAGAGCTATTAGAAACCGAATATGAATTTATAATAAAATAATATTTTTTGTTTTTCCTAAGGTGACCCTCTCCCACTTATAAAAGGGAACCTCCTCTCTCTATTCCTCACACCACATTGAGCCATAAAGCTCGTCCAAACCCTACCAATTTCTCTTCACCACTTCCCAAGAAACATCCTAGAGATACTGGACTTCTTCAAAGTCCATTTTTAGTGCCCAAAGAGGAGGTTCAGAATAGGCACTTCAAAGAATAGGTAATGTCTATTACCGATTCGTTCAACTTTATTTCTTCTTCTACATATTCTTCATTAGTTGTTTCATTATGGATTAATAAAATCAGTATCCATAAAATACCAATATGTCATTATATGTTTGAAACAACCATATTTCACCATCTATCCATCCTATGGAAAATGAAATCACCGCGTGTGCGTACGTACGGAATACTGTCTCCACACCGTGGTGTAATCTATTTTCCACCACCACCTTACATGAAGGGGTATAATGTTGAAAGTAATAACAATATATGATTATTTCCAAGTGATATTGATTCTTAAATAGTATACAAACACTTAAATACAATTCCACGATCATGGGAACAATATCATCACTAGTGCGTACGTATGGCCTACCGTCTCCACAATGTGATGCGACTCGTTCTACATGATCTTAATTGCATAATGATTGTATAAATGAATTGAATGAATAAATATGATATATTTTACACTAATTCCATTCTGTAAATGAGGTATCTATAACCTAAAAAGAATAATATGAATTTATTCGGCAAAACACGCATAAGAACAAAATGTAATGAACACCCGAATAACAAGTATCAATGAAATATTACTAATAAGAAGATAATAATATGACTATATATGATATCATAACAAAAATTATGATTCTGGAATTACTCAATGACATTATTTAAATCATTATACAGGAGGTTTGGACACTTACGAAGCAAATCAGGCCTAAGGTAAGGGAAAATATCGCAATCTCAATTTTTATCCGAGATTGTTTATACTTCAGAATTTACTGGGTAATATTTATCATCCACATCCATGTTTCCTCAATATGTAATATTTTTTATATCCTCCTACAATTTTTTATGTCCAATTTTACACTTCGGTGAGTTTTTAGTAAAAGATATAAAATGAATCTTTTGTCTTTTTTCGTACGAGGTACTTTTTACTTTTCCAGCAATAGTACGAGAAGAATGTTTTTTTAACTTATACGGTAGGAATGGATTTTTAGAACATTATTTCCATGAAGATTCCATTACAAGTTCTCAAGTATGTTTTTAATCAACATCATTTAGTTTAAAATTATATGACATGTTAAGAATGGAAAATGTTTTTGTAGTAGAATGGATATTTTCCTCAAGAATGGAGTTCCAGCATTTTATCAAAATTATTTTCCATATAATATAATATAGTGTTCTATTTCTATCCCTATTTTTACATTTATTTTATTATGTTATGATGGAATTATTTTTATGAATTCCTTTTATCTTATATGATTTATGTTATGATGACATGATGTTTAAGATTCCCATTTTTATTACATGGGTTATGCTATGATGTATGATTAATGATCTTGTGGAACACATAAGAATGGTATCATTATGAGATTGTTAGGACCTATATCTCACTCTAATTATTTGGGTAAAGATTTATATCTCATGAAATAGACATGGCTGGAATGGTAGGTTAATCTGGTTTAGTGATACAGGACTGAAACGAGGAGTGAACTCGGTTCAGAAATGGAATTTGTCCCCAAAGATAGTCTTGACAATGAGTCATGACTACTAAGAAATGATTCTCTATGATTATGTGTGTATGACACAACGTTTCATATTTTATTTTATGATTATTGTGATTACATTTCACTAATATGAATTATCCCATGTTATGAAATTATGATCTCTTTTGTAGGTTATGATTTCCAAAATGTTATGTTCTTATGAATATGATGTGACTGATATTTCTTTTGTTTTCCATTACTGAGAATTTGAGCTCACCCATTTGTATGTTTTCTTTCCCCATGCCAGGAACAAGGTTATTAAGTAGGATATGCCAAAAGGGACTCTAGATATGATGAAATAAATGGGAGGCAATGTAGATGCATTATGAACCAGTTATTTATGTTTCCCAGTTTCTAAAGACATTATACTTATACAGTCCCTTTATGGTTTTGTTATATCTTGTAATAACTGTACTTAGATTTTGAAGCAATAATAATATATGTAAAGTATGGGTCTTTATTGTTGGTATCAGAGGAAAAGGGGGTAGGAATGTATCTGATCCTTGGGAACCCTCACATGTGAGCGTTGGATGATGCATGGCACTCTGCCCAAGGGATTCATGAGGAAATGTCTGCCACTGGGGATGGTGGTGTGTCCTGCCCAAGGGGTGTAGCTTCCCATGGAGTGCCCTGATATGTATCAATTATAGTCCACTGGATGTAATTCCAGACCATTATTGTTGGTATCAGAGGAAATTTATAGTCAACATTTGGAAACTAGGATGTGAAAGCCTTAGTAAGAACCCTAAGGATATGTCTAAACATAGAACACAATCATAGTGTTTTAGAAATGGCCATGAACAACCTATGATAAGACCTCAAGTGTAAAATTTTATTCTTGATTATGTGGTTTTCCTATTATTATTAGTGTTGATCACACTATTCTTCTTGGTTTTAGTCAATGGCTAGAACCTGAAGGAACCATGTTAACACGGAATGCGACGTTAAATGCAATTATTGTCCCCATGAGCAAACAAACGTTGTGAGAGATGGAATGAAAAATCTTGTAGCCATACTCACACAACTTTCTCAAGCTATGCCTCATGCAGGACTACCAAACGATCAAAGGAAGGAGAAACATTCTGTTGAATCCTTCATGAGGCAACGTCCACCCTCATTCAGCGGGCCTACTAATCCATTAGTGAATGAAAAATGGATCAGTACCACTGAAAAGATATTTTTAGTTCTTCAACGTTCTGAACATGATAAAGTCATCTTAGTAGTATATTGTTTGGAAGGTGATGCAAATCAATGGTGGAATCTTATCAAGAATACGAGGCCAAGAGGTGAAATTGGGTCCACGGAATGGGATGAGTTCAAGAACTTATTTTTCAATAAGTACTTCCCTCATATTCATCGAACAAATATTGAGAAGGAGATTCTTTAACTAAAGTAAAAGGATGATGAATCTGTTGGTACCTACGAAACAAATTTTACAATACATGCAATGTACACTTGTGGAATTTTTATCCAACCTGAGAGTAAGATTTATCGATTCTTTAGTGGATTAAAACCAAGTCTTCTAAGGGAGTTAGCCATAAGGGACTTCAATAGCTACAAGTAATTCGTTCGATGTACTCTCAAGGTTGAGATGGAGTTTGGAGTAACCCATCAGTCTTATGGGTTTGATAAGAAGAGGAAAATGGAATTCAAAGAAAAATCTGAAGAGCACACTGAAAATAAGATGAGTTTTCCCTTATGCTCAATGTGTTGAAAGAAACATGGAGGGATTTTTCTTAAAGGGACAATTAAATGTTTCAAATTTGGAAAGGAAGGTCATTGGTCATTTGAATGCCACAATGATGGGAAGAAGATGTCTAGTGATGTGAACAAAGAAAAGGCTACACAGAGTGCACCTCTTACACTTCAATGTTACAAGTGGGGAATTGTGTCAATTAATGACCTAATCCAAGAGTTGTTGATGATGATCGATGACAACAAACTCATAAGGATATAGGTGAAGGAATGTCACATGAAATTTCTATCAGTAATGTGGACTATGAGAACAAAGTGGTGAAAGGTACACATACCATCCACTCTAAAGTAGAAAATGTTTTATTTGATTCTGGATCCACCAACTCGTTTATTTCTGAATAATTTTCTAAGGGTATCATTATATTACCTCAACAATTATATGTTGAGGCAGCTGTGACAAACCCTAATGGCACAACAGTCGCATCAAAAGTTTATAATTATTCTCCGATTGACGTTTGTGGGAAAGTGCTTCTTGAAAATCTTATGATCCGTCCTATAGTGGAATTTGATCTGATTATTGGCATGGATTGTGTTTCTTTATATGGAGCTCATATCAATTTTGAAAGAAGGGAAGTCACATTTCATATTTGAGATCAATCTATGATCGTCTATCGACTCAAGGATGAACATAACCTTCCAGTGGTAATTTCTTCCATCTTATGGGTATTGATTCCACTAAATTAAGGTTATTTATCTCAAATGGTTGTAGAGAAACTCATGATTATGAATGCTTCCATCGTATGGGAGTTTGATGATGTCTTTTCAGAGTAATTTTTGGGTCTTCCACCAAATCGTGAAGTTGAGTTTTCAATAGAACTCGTACCGGGTGCTTTGCCTATTTCAAAGACTCCTTATAGAATAGACCCAATTGAGTTGAAGGAATTGAAGAAGAAAATCCAAGAGAATATTGATAAGGGATTCATACGTCCTAGTGAATCACCTTGGGGAGCACCTGTTCTGTTTTTTAAGAAGAAGGATGGATCAATGAGACTCTGCATTGATTATCGAGAACTTAACAAGATTGCTATCAAGAAAAAATAACCTCTCCCATGCATTGATGGCTTATTTGACCAACTACATGGAGGTCAAAACTTTTCCAAGATTGATCTTCATTCAGTGTATCATCAATTAAGGTTAAAAAGGGAGTACATACCATAGATGACTTTCCGTACAAGGTATGGACACTATGAATTTATAGTGATGCCATTTGGTCTTACTAATGCCCCTGATATCTTCAGGGATCTAATGAATAGTGTCTTTAGATACTATTTTGATCAGTTTGTGGTAGACTTTATAGACGATATTATTGTCTATTCATAGAGAAAGTAAGAACATGATGATCAATTGAGAATTGTATTGAAGACCCTGAGAAAGGATAAGATTTTTTCCAAGTATACCATGTCTGAATTTTGGCTTCAAAAAGTCTCATTTTTGTGTCACTTAATCTCAAAATAGGGGATATCTATGGATCCAACAAAAATAGAGGTTACTGAAAGATGGTCGAGACCAACAACAGTAACTATGATCCGATGTTTTCTTTGTTTGGATTGATATTATCAACATTTTGTGAAATATTTTTCATCATTATATAATCCACTCACCAGGTTGACTCGAAAAGGAGTTAAGTTCGTGTGTACGGAGGAATTTGAAGCGAATTTCAAGGAGTTGAAATGAAGGTTATCCAGTGCACCTGTACTCACACATCCTTGTAGTGGAGAAAGGTTTGTGATCTACAATGATGTGTCCAAGAAGGGGTTGGGGTGTGTTCATATGAATAATGATATGGTGATAGCTTATGCCTCAAGACAGTTGAAAATCCATGAGAAAAATCTCCCAACTCACTATTTGGAGTTAGCTGTGGTATTATTTGCACTAAATATTTGGAGGCATTATCTTTATGGTGAAAGGTGTGATATTTATACTGATCATAAATGATTAAAGTATACTTTCACACAAAAGGATCTGAATATGCGACAAAGAAGATGGTTGGAACTGATTAAGGATTACGACTTCTAAACTCATTGCCACCATGAGAAAGCAAACAAGGTGGCAGATGCATTAAGTCGACAAGACCAGGATAGCATATCCATTATGAGGATCACAGAAGATCCAATAATTATGGATTTACATAGGATGAATCTTGGAATTATAATAGAAGTGGATAAATCTTATCTTTCTCAAAGGAATGTTCAACCATCTATACATGTAAAGATTTTAGAGGCACAGAAAGAAGATGTAGAGTTACAAAAGAAGGTGAGAAATGTTCCTGAATTTAACCTTGATTGTGATAGTATAATAAAGTTCAGGAATCGGGATTGTGTTCCTCCCATCCCAGAAATAATGGAGCTGTTGGATAAGCCCCATAGTTCTTCATTCACTATTCATCCTAGAAGCACGATGATGTATAGGGACTTGAAAGAGTACTTCTGGTGGGATGTCATGAAAAGTGATGTAGCTGAATATGTCTCTCGATTCATAGTTTGTCAGCTAGTTAAAGCTGAGAGACCGAAGTCTAAGGGGATGTTACAACCATTACCCATATCTAAATGGAAATGGGAAAACATCACAATGGACTTTGTCACTAGACTTCTTAAAACATCCAAAGGAAATAATTCTATAGGGGTCATAGTTGATCGTCTTATGAAGTCGGCACACTTCATTGCTTTTAGAGAAGATTTCTCTCTGGATCATCTTGCCCGGATATATGTAAAAGAAGTGGTAAGAATGAATGGATTACCAATTTCCATTATATCTTATCATGAGCCGAGGATGACCTTAATGTTCTGGTGAAGTCTTCAGCATACTCTAGATACCGAGTTGAGTTTCAACACTGCTTATCATCTTCAGACAGATGGTCAGTCTGAGAGAACAATTCTAACACTAGAAGATATGTTAAGAGCTTTCTCAATGGATTTCAAAGGTGGTTATGATCAACATCTACCTTTTTTGGAATTTTCATATAATAATAGCATTCACTCCAGTATTTAGATGGATCCTTATGATGCTCTCTATGGAATGAAATGCCGAACTCCAACTTACTGGGATGAAGTCGAGGAAAGAAAGCTATTAGGACATGATATTTTTGATGAGATGGTAGAAATGGTCAGATTTATTCAACAACACATTAGAGGAGCTCAGAGTCGACAAAAACGTTATGTCGATAATCAATGAAAAGACATAGCATAAGTGGGTGATAAAGTGTTCTTGTGAATATCTCCTTATAAGAAAGTAATGAGAATTAGAAAGAAGGGAAAGCTGAGCCCTAGGTATATCGGTCCTTTTGAAATACCGGATCATGTTTGGAAGGTATCTTACTGATTGGCGGTTCCACTGAATCTCTCTCAAGTTTATGATGTGTTCTATGTATCTCTCTTAACAAAGAGAATACCTTATCCTTCACATGTACTCCTCTCCGAAGTTGTACCGCTGGAGCAAGATCTTTCTTATGAAGAATAGCCGAAAGAGATTCTGGATCATAGCAAAAATGTCCTATGAAGCAATACCACTCTCTTGGTGAAAGTTTTATGGAGGAATCACCAATTATAAGAAGCTACATTGGAGCTTGATGATAAGAGGAGGGAGAGGTATCCTCATCTGCTTGTTACAAAGTGATGAATTTCAAGGGAAAAATTCCTTTTAAGGGGGGTAGAATGTAACACCCGAGATTTTTATAAGAATTTTTTTTATGTTATATACATCATAAGAGGAATCATTCACTACACACAACACTATCTTGGCTTGCTTTATACACAACCACGACCTTCCTCGATAGCTTGCGTTGTACGCAATACCGAGTTTCACTAAACAATCATATACTATTAAAATATTATTAAAACCAGCCGATAGGAGTAGTAATACCCATTTTTTTAAATTTTTTTAAATTTTATCTTTCAAAATGGACTTCATTTTTGGTTTTGGAATATTGAAATTAGCCTAGGGTAAAATTTTGCTATTGTTCTGAAAACATTCAATTTTTGATGAATAGTGCAAACACTGGGTTACTATTTAAAAACTGACTTTTTATTATTATTTATTTTATTTAAATTTATTTTAGGTCAAAATTGATACATAATAATCCATTGGAGTCATTTTATAATAATTTTAGATATATACAAATTTAATTGATCTTTTCACCGTCTTTTACCCAGCTCCTAGGAGAATTTGCAAATTCACATAAAACATAATTTTACCTCTTCTGTGAGTGGAATTTTGAAAATCTGAGAGACACTGTTAATATCAAGGACTAAAATGTGGTTCAATGAGAAGAAAATAATTTTTTTTGAATAGTATGTTTTTACTTCTTTACCACGGTTAAAAGTAAATAAGTTAATTAAGGGTACAAATGATATTTTTATAACCCTAACACATGTCCTAATTTTTTTGGATAAGTGTAATTCGACCAAAAATAACCTTACGAATAAAATATGACCATTTAGGACCACTTGGATTAGATTAGTACATTTATTATTAATTTATTTAAAGAAGGGTTAAAATAGTTAAAATCAAAGTTTAATAACTAAATCATATTTAATATAAGGATATACATAAGATAAATTCAACAATAAATATTCATTAGAAATATAAAAACATTTCCTACATAATGGTATTTTATTCATAATTTTTAGACATTAAATAATTTAATTTATTTATGACACAATGATGATGCGGTAATTATCTTATTAATGAAATATTAACATAATTGATGTTATAAATACTCAAATAAATGTAATTTGAGGATTTTTATGAATTAAAATAATTTTCCTGGTTAATATGACCTGTTATTATTGATTAAATTATCTTTTTTATAACTAATAATTCTGTTATGATTTTCACAAAAATCAATTACCAAATAGTGTAAAAATTGACATCAAATAGTTTTTAAAACAAATATTATATTATCAATTGTTATTTTATTCCTAAAAATACAAGTTTCATCCAAATGACTTAAATAAGGTTATATATATTATTAATAAACAAGTTGGGGTTCGTTTGGATTTTTATAGTTTGTTTATTAACCTTATAGAGTAAGAAAACAAGAAGACACGGTATAAGTAAAATAATTTAACATAATGTTAAATCTAAATGATAAGGTTAAAATAGAAACCTAAACTTTTATAAATTCTATTGTATTAGATTATTTTGACCCATCCCCAAATTATCATCGAAATAAATCAATTTGGAGCTATTAATAACCGAATATGACTTTATAATAAAATAATATTTTTAGTTTTTTTAAGATGCCCCTCTCCTCCCTTATAAAAAGGCACCTTCTCCCTCTCTTCCTCACACCACATTGAGCCTTCATTCTCGGCCATCCCCTAATAATTTCTCTTCTACACCTCCCTAGAAATATTTTAGTGGTCCTGGGCTTCTTCAAAGTCCATTTTTAGTGCCCTAAGATGAGGTTTAGAAGAGGCGCTTCAAAGAGTAGGTAATGTCTATTACCGATTCATTGAACTTTATTTCTTCTTCTACTTCTTCTTCTTTAGTAGTTTCATTATGAAGTACTAAAATAAGTATCACTAATATTCTGATATGTTATTATAAGTATGAGACACCAATATTTCACCATCTATCCATCCTACAGAAAACAAAATCAACACGCGTGTGTACGTACGGAATATCATCTCTACATCGTGGGGTAATCTATTTTCCACCACCACCACACATGGATGGGTATAATGGTGTAAATAATAACTATATATGATTATTGTAAAGTGATATTTATTCTGAAATAGTATACATAAGGTTCAATACAATTCCATGATCATGGGAATGATTTCATCGCTCGTGCGTATGTACGACCTACCATCTCCACGATGTGATGTAACCCCTTCTACGTGATCTTAATTGAATAATGATTAAATAAATGAATTTTATGAATAAATATAATATATATTACACTAATAACATTCTGGTAATGAGGTATCTATAACCTAAAATGAAGAATAAGAATTTATTCGACAAAACACACATAATAATAAAAAGTAATAAACACCCGAATAACAAGTAGCAGTGAAATATTACTAATAAGAAGCTAAGAAAATGACCATATATGATATCATAACAATTATTATGATTTTGGAATAAGTCAATGACATTATTTAAATCATTATTCAGCCGGTTTGGACACTTACATAGAAAATTGGATTTAAGGTAAGGGAAAATCTCACAATCCCAATTTTTATCTGAGATTGTTTATACTTCAGAATTTACTGGGGAATATTTATCAACCACATCCATGTTACCTCAATATGAAGTATTATTTATATCCTCATAAAATTGTTTAAATCCAATTTTACCCTTCGGTTAGATTTTTGTAAAATATATGAAAGGAATATTTTGTTGTTTTTCATACGAAGTACTTTTTACATTTCCGGCCAAAGTATGAGAATAAAGTTTTTTAACTTATACGGCATGAATGGATGTTTAGAACAGTATTTCCATGAATCTTACTTTACAAGTTCTCAAGTTTTTTTTAATAAACTCCTTTTAGTTTAAAATTATATGACATGTTAAGAAAGCAAAATGTTTTTGAAGTAGAAATGATATTTTACTCAACAATGGAGTTCAAGAATTTTATCAAAATTATTTCCCATCTAAGATAATACAGGGTTCTGTTTCTATACCTATCTTTACATTGACTTGATTATGTTATTATGGAATTATTTTTATTAAGTCCTTTTATCTTATGTTATTTATTTTATGATGGCATGATGTTTAAGAATCCCATTTTTATTACATGGGTTATGCTATGATGTATGATTTATGATCTTGTAGAACACATAATAATGGTATCATTATGAGATGTGTGGGACCTATATCTCCCTCCAATGCATTGTGTAACGAGGTATCTCTCCTAAGATAGACATGGCTGGAATGGCAGGTTAATCTGGTTCAGGGATACAGGACTGAAATGAGGAGTGAACTCGGTTCAGAAATGGACTTTGTCCGCTAAGATAGTCTTGACAATGAGTATTGACTACTAAGAAATGATTCTCTATTATTATTTTTGTATTCCACAAAGTTTCATGTTTTATGTTATGATTATTGGGATTACATTTCACTACTATAATTCATCGCATGTTATGAATTTATTATCACTTTTTCAGTTTAAGATTTACAAAATTTTATGTTCTTATGAATATGATGTGATTGATATTTCTTTTATTTACACTTACTGAGATTTTGAACTCAAAATTTTTTATGTTTTCTTTCCCTAGGTCAGGAAGATGGTTATTAAGTAGTATATGCCAAACGGGTCTCTAGATATGACGGAATAAATTGGAGGCAATGTAGATGCTTTATGAACTAGTTGTTTATGTTTCCCAGTTTCTAAAGACACTATACCTATTTGGTCCTTTCATGGTTTTGTTATATGTTTTAATAAGTGTGATAAAATTTTCAAACAATAACAATGTATGTAATGTGTGGTTCATTATAACGTATAAATGAAGGAGGTTTATATTATCAAAATACACCTCCATGAAAGATGATTGGGAAGATGCCCCATACAAAGATAATTTTTGTAAATAAAATAGATTTATTATGTGTATTCACTATAAGTACAGATAGAGAAAGTGTAAATAAAATATAGGATTTTAAATGTTATTTCTCACATAATCAAGGAAGAAAGTAATCATGAAGGATAACTTTAACTTAAAGAATGAATATTGGGTAAAGAAGTTCTCTTATGAAAATTCGGCAAACTAACGACATCACATAAAAATTTAGAAAATGAGTTGATGAGAGAGAACATTTTCTATCATCAAATGGAAATAAAATTTAAAACAATAACGATATATAAAAACATATCCCAATATAAGAAAATGTTAATTAAAAGACAAAACATAAAATAATTCATCGACTAAAAGAGGATTTAGAAAGGTTCCCTTACAATGATAATTTTTTTAATCAAATAGATTGATTATGTGAATTCACCATAAATCCACATAATGAATGTATAAATAATATATATTATATCAAAATTCATTTATCAAATTTTCATAGAATGATATAATATAGAATTTGAATATCAACCTGATGAATTGATATTTTGTTAAGAAGTTCCTTTACTTCGTGTCCGACTTCACTCGTTCATCCTTTAATTTCCTGATTAATAAAATAAATTAATTTCTACATTATTCAACAAAAAATCCATGTTCATTATTTTTTTATATCACTTATTAATATGTAATTAAAATTACATAATCATTTATGTTCATATCATACATTTTGTCGATATTCGGTACTTGACTAAAAAAATGGAACTTATAATAATTAAAAATTGTCCATGTGGTCAAAATTCCATTATCTCCAGAATAGTATTAATTATTTAAATATTATATAGATCCATTATATTTTTATTTATAATATTCTATAAAATTTGGAGATAAAATTTATATTTAATGTACATAGGGACATTAAGTCGTACGTACGAATGAATTCTACTTTCATTTAATTGTCTTGTTAATGGAAAAAATAACTAAATGATACATAGGTATATTATAATTACATTACAATATCATATGTTATATATTTTAGTTATATTCATTAAATTAATCCTCTAAATTTTCATGTATTTCATGAAGGAGTCATATTAGTTTGAGGGGGAGGTAGTCTGCAATTCCTCATTTGAAATTATCATATTTACACATCAGGGAAAACATAATGTTATTTGTATAAATAAAAATTATAGTGTCATAAATACAAAATAAATATAAGAAATATCATATAAAAATATAGTTCCATCATAATGTCCCACATAAAATGTGGTAGGGGAAAATCGAATAATCATCATTTCGTGAGGTAGTAGATCGTCGTACACAAAAATACTGTGTTTGTATCCATTCAATGGAGGTGTGTGTAAGTGTAGATTGAATACTTCTCATAATAACATCCTAGTATATTTAGTATAATATTTTTTTAAGTAATCATAGAATAAGGCTATCATAAGGAGTTCATAAGGAAAATAAAATAAAATAACTTGAGAGAAGATGTTACCAAAAACTGGGTAACACCTTTTGGTCCAAGCTAAAATTCATTATTGAATTGCCTTCATCCAAATTTATGTATTATATGAGGAATTTAGGGATATTTTTAGTATATTTTATCAGATTTTAGACATGAAAAGTGGATTTAGAGGTGTCAGTAAGGGGATAGATGTGGTGGCCATTTATAAGAGGGATGTGGTCCTTTATGAACGCATTGAAAATTTATTTTATTATTAAAATAATATCAGTTTAAAAAAGTAAAAAATGAATTTAATTCTATGATAATATTATTATTGTTTAAAATCCTCTAAACCAATATGTTATAGACAAGTTTTGGTCCCAAATTGAACCTTATCTTCTATCTTTAACCCTAAGTTAACTAATTTAAATCATACCATGTCTTTTGGTATATTATTAATATATGGTTACTATTATTACTATAAAATTAAAGTAGAAAATAAAGTGGTTAATTAAGGACATTTAGAACAATATATATGTCTTTTGGCAGAATATAACATTTTTAGGACTATTATTTCATTTAATAAAATAGTATTTGTTTTAACAACTAATTTGTGTCAATTTTTATACTATTCATATCATGACGTTAGAAACATCCATAACATTTTTAATTCGAAAAAAATCATTAATTCAAATATAAAAATTCATAATCATCCTTAATCTCATTTATGGCATTAAAAAGTTTCAAAATAAATTTAATTTAATATTTATAATCTCATTTATTTAAATAAATTTTTAATAAGATAGTTACTACATCATCATTGTGTCATAAATATATTTCTTTATTTGAGGTATAAAAAAATTAAATAAAATAACATGATACAAAAAATATATTTATATTTCTAATTAATATTTATCATCTAAAATATCACTTATATAACACCATATAAAAATTTTCTTAGTAAAAGATAATTGGTTATGTCCTATTTTTCATTGCATTAAAATATTTTATATAACGTGCCATTATCACTCCCATGTGGATCCATGGGGTCCCAAAATTGACCAATAGATGGCCATGGTTAGAAATTTATAATACAATGGGATTTAAACCATTTTTTGGGTATTTTAATATTATTTTAATATTATTTTTTACCCGTATTTTCGAAATTTTTAATTTAGCCATTCTAAATAAAAAAATTACTGATGTAACTATTCATAACATCTAAAAATAAAAGGTACATATTTATGAAATTCAGAACTACTTATTCAAAATATGGAATCCATTTCCAAAAATTCAAAACACACTTGTTTTAGAAATTAATTTAAAATAAATTTTAGTTGTCAAAAGAAAAAAACATGTTTTTAAGAATAAGAACTAACTAAAGATTTTCATGTGTTTATATCCAATTTCAATGTAAAAATTATTACACTAACTAAAATTGGATTTAACGATAAAAATATAATCCAATTAAACATAAAAATCCATTAAAAGTACAATCTAGTAATATAAAAATTATTAGATGAAAATACAGTTTTGATTGAAAATTCATTATTTTTTCAGTATTCATTAAAAATGATGTTTATTAGTAAAATAAAATGAATTTACCAAAAGTAAATTTTGATGTTCATATTCTAAAAAATAAGTGTATTTTTTTAAATTGAGCAAATAATAGGTAAAAAAACTGGATTTAAAAAGGGTTCACCATCAAAAGATAGTAAAACTGTATTTTTAGAGAAATATATCTTTTATCCGAAAAAATGAATTTGTTCTTATGTCATATCTAAAAAACATATAAGTTGAATTTAAAACATAATATATAATATACAACATATATTTTTAATTAATTAAAATTTTATAAGCAGTGATATGATTTTATAAAAATAATTATAGGTTTTCATAAAAACACAACCTTTATATTCAATTGATTTTTATGTTCATTTTTAATAGATTTGGTAACCAGTGAATAATTATTTAAACATGTGTAAACCATATTGAATAATTATGTTGATATTATTCATTCCCACCATTCCAACAACTAGTAATTAACTACCATTTAAAATAATAATAATATTATTGTATTATTCTTCAGCATAACTAAATGTTGTGAGAAATATAAGATTTTATTGAAAACTGTTATTGTGTTTCGAGTACACTATCAAAACAATTGTCCCATTTAACAAAAATTTAATATCATATTCATTAGTATTAATATAGTTCCAAAATTATTTTTCAATAAATTCCTGAGTTGTTACTATAATAATATTATATTTTCATTGATAATATCAAATTATTGATGGTGATTATTTGATACCCTTAAAAAACATCTTAGACATTCTAAGGTGTAAGGAACATGATTCCAATTGGATTTCTAAAAATATATAGTAGAGGGTGAGTGTTTATTTTCCCCATATTTTTCATTATCTACATTCAACAGTAGGTATTGAATAAGGTTTCCATTGTTTGCTTGGTTTAGGAGCTTGTTGATGTTTATTATCCTTATTTTCCATTATGTTAGTGAATTTTTTTTCATAATGCCGAAACACCTGGCATTTATGGCATTGAAAGTTATTTACCTCAATTTCTATTTTGGTCTTATCTACCACACCAAATAAATCATGATTTTTATGGATACTCCTTCCGCACTTAGGACATTATATTTGTCCTCTAATTCATTCCATTGGGTGCTTCTTCCCAAATTTTTAACATGTAGAATATTGATACTACTAGAAATACATTATATACCAATGGTTTGAAACCATTGGTATAGGCAGCCTAACTGTTTCTATAATATATACTAATGATTTGGAAAACCATTGGCTAATTATTCATTGCAGATGGCCTATACAAACGGTTTTTCTATAACTGTTTGTATATGGCTATGTGACCTAAAATATGACAAAAGAATTATTTAAACTGTTGGTATAAATATATACCAATGGTTTATTAACCATTTGTATAAATATATTATATATAGTTAACCAATAGTTTGAAACCATTGGTATATATTTATACCAACAGTTTCTTCAAAATGTTGGTAAAACTATTCTTGAAATATAGTATAACAATGGTTTTGAAGAATTGGTATAGTGCATTACCAACAGTTTATTCAGACTGTTGGTAAAATTATTCTCTAAAAACACTTTAACAAAAATTTTATAACCAATGGTATAGTGTTTTCTATAAAATGACACATCAGTCCATTCCCTCCACAGCATACACCTGGAAAAATAGGTTTTCACCGCATACACCTAAAAACATACCTGCAAACAACACTTAAAATAAAACACTTTTTAATTAAAATAGAACCAAAAAACATAACACATAAAATAGAACAATTTTCACTTAAAATAGAACAACAAAACACATGCAATATCGCATAAAAACAACAGACTCTTCAAACCATGAGACGTACCATGACATAGTTTTCTCCATTTCAATATTCAAATAACAACCACTCTTCCAGCAAACCCATTTCAATTTATATGGTGGAGACATCTCGTAAGGGTGAGAGGAAAATCACATTTATGATATCCCATCAGAGTCAGAGTTACACACACCATTAATAGAATTAAACACATAATTCATAAGGTAATTACACAAGTATACACCTAAAAAAGTATACACATATGCCATTAACACATAATTAACAAGTCAATTAAATACATAATGAATTAAATTCATAATTCAGGGGTTGAGGGGTTATTTAAGGGATTTTCATGGTTGTCCAAGGTGGTAGGGGTGTCCAGATGGGTGTGGGTGTTTGGGGGATGGGGGTGTCCCAAAGGGGGGGGGTGTCCACAGTGGTGGAGGTGGTGAGGGATGTCCATGGGGGTGTCCAGGGGGTGGGGGATGTGAAGGGTTATGGGGGTGGGGGGGGGGGGCTGTCCATGTGGGTGTCCGAGGGGGGAGGTGTCTGAGGGGTGGGTGGTGTCCAGGGGGTTTGTGGGGCTTACCAGGGGGTAGGGGTGTCCAGGGGGTGGGGTGGTATCCATGTGGGGAGGGGGGCTGTCTAGGGGGTGGGGGCAGTCCTAGGGAGTGGGGTGGTGTTCAAAGGGGTGGGAGTTGTCCAGGGGGTGGGGATAGTCTAGGGGTGGAGGGGCGGTCCACGGGGGTGGAGGGGCTGTCCAGGGGTCAGGGTGTCCAGGGGTGGGTGGGGCTGTCCATGGGGTTGGGGGGCTGTCTAGGGAGGTCAGGGTGTCCACAGAAGTGGATGAGGCTGCCCATGGGGGTACGAGGTGTCCAAGGGGGTGGGAAGGTTGTCCACGGGCGTTGGGGGTTGTCCATGGGGAGATGTACAGGGGGTGGGCGGGGTTGTCCAGTGTGTATGGGGTGTCCATGGGGGTGGGAGGGGCTGTCCAAGGGTGGTACGAGGTGTCCAGGGGGTGGAGATGTTGTCTACAGTAGGAGGGGCTGTCCACGGGGGTGGTGGGGCTGTCTATAGGGTCGGGGGTGTCCAGGGGGTGGGTGGGGCTGTTCACAGAGGTGAGGTGGGGGGGGGCTATCTAGGGAGGTCAGGGGTGTCCACGGTGGTGGGTGGGCTTGTCCAAGGGGGTATGGGGTGTCCAAGGGGGTGGGCGGGCTGTCCATGTGGGTAGGGGCGTCCAGGGGGTGGTCGGGCTGTCCACGGGGGTGGGGGGGGGGCTATCCACAGGCAGAGGGGATTTCAAGAGGGTGGGAGAGGTTGTCCAAGGGGTGTGAGGTGCTGCCCATGGGGGTGGGGGCTATCCAAGGGGTTGGGCAGGGCTGTGTAGAGGGTATGAGGTGTCTAGGGGGTGGGAGGGGTTGTTCAAGGGGGGTACGGGGTGTGCAGGGGGTGGGGAGGCTGTCCAGAGGGGGAGGGGATTCCCACATGGGGGTATTTACGGGGGTGGTGGGGTTGTCCAAGGGGGTACGTGGTGTCTAGGGTGGGTGGGTGTGCGTGTGGGGGGGGGGGGCTATCAAGGGCGGCAGGGGGTTGTCCATGGGGGTGTTCATTGGTGGGGTGGTGTTCGGGGGGTGTCCAGGGAGGTGGTCTCTGGGGGTCGTCTAGGGTGGTGGGGCAGTGTCTAGAGGGATGCGGGTCTTTCTAGGTTGTGGGGATGTCCAGGGGCGGGGGTGTCTATGGGTATTTGGGTGTCTATGGGAGTGGGCGGGTAGTCCACTAGGGTGGTCGGGCTTCCTAGGGGGTATGGGTGTATAGGGGGTGGGAGGGATGTCCACGAGAGTGAATAATTTTTTCGAGAGTTATAAAAATTGATTGTTATAAAAATAATAGTAACATGTTTTGAATAAATTGGTGGAAGGTTCATATCATGTTACACAAACCTGTATAACACCATTTTTATATAATAATCACAAGCATAGTTGTATTTATCAAAGAGATACATAACTGTAAGTGTATATCGAACTTGATTTTATCCACACTAAATGATTTTCTTCTTCAAGATTATGTGGTATTGTATTATTTAAAAACAATAACATGGATGTAACAATTCATGTTGAGTAGTGAACCATTTGAATAATTTAGTTCATGTGGATGTTTGATTATTTTTTGTTTTTAGAAAAATGATAATTCTTTGACATGAGTCTTAGCTTGTTTCAATAGAATGGACAAATGAAATAAAAACATATCATTGATTTCCCCTCCCCTTCTCAATGTGTAAGATCCTGACCTTATCATGGATTGTCCAGGGGGTTGGGCGGTCTATCCCGGGGGTGGGCAGGCTGTCCACATGGGTGGGTGGAAAGTCCAAGGAGGGTAGGGGATGTCCACGAGGGGTGTCTGGGATGTCCACTGGGGTGGTCGGGCTGTCAAGGGGGTATGGGTGTCCAGGAGGTGTGCGGGATGTCCATGAGGTGGGAGGGGATGTCCCAGGGTGTATTGGATCTCCATGGGTGGGGGCTATCCAAAGGGGGAGGTGCTATCCAGGGGGTGGGTGGGCTGTCCACGGTGGTGTTCGGGCACTCCAAGGGGTAGGTGATGTTCATGGTGGTGGGTGGGAATTCCACAGGTGTGGGAAGGGCTGTCCAGGGGGTAAGGGGTGTCCATGGGTGGGGGTCTCTATAGGGGGATGGGCTATCTAGGGGGTGGGTGGGTTGTCCACGGTGGTGGTGGGGCTGTCCCGCGGGTATGGGGTGTCCAGGGGTGGGGGCTATCTTGGGGAGGGGAGAATCAATCACAGCAATTCATCAATTCATGTTTTATTGTTTATAGATAAAAAATAAAGACAATGTGACCTACCTAATCACACTTATATTCAGGAACAATAAATCAATAAAAATCAATGTTCAGTAATATCAGTAAAAAATGTAACAGATTAATCTCTCCCTCATCACCATCACTATCATTCCATCATCACCACCCTCACCCTCATCCTCATCATTGTACACATCAACATCCCTGCCCTCCTTCGTGCCCTAACACTCCGCCTCGGCCTTTTCATCTCCCTTATCCTCTGCCTCGTCCTCCTCCCCACCTTCTTACTCTGCCTTGGCTTCCTCCTCGACCTCCTCAACCTCCACCTCAGCCTACTCCTCGCCACCGTCTTGACCTCATCTAGAACTACCAACTCATGTACCATATATAGAATGCATTTGTGACATATATTGATCACAAGCAGTTCTAGCATCTGGTGGAAGCATTGGATGTAAAACATCCTTCCATTTTATAAATGCACTGTTTTCCCTAGAAGACTATTCCTTAGACACTATGGCCCCTTTTTCAGTCTTTTGTTCTTGTGCCTTAACCTACTACAACATGGTGGAAATACAACTCGTACCTATGGAGGCCCAATACCTCATTTGAACTATACTCTTCCAAGGTTGGAAATGTACTCTATCAAGGCTCTCTTCTCCCAACAGCTTATGTATGTTATCATTTGGCCCAAAGTTGTTAGCTTCCTGGGAATCAAGGGCCATTAACGTAGCCTGTTACTAATATAAAAAAATAATTATGTTACAAAATAGATATTAAATTTTTACATATACAAAGTAAAACTTACAATCTGCTGGTGAGTCGGATCATTAACCACACTTCCATCTTTCTTCTTTCTATTTAAGAAAAACAATTTTGCTCGAGGAACATGTCCTTCTATATTCAATTTATGCCCCTATAATGAAATTGAATGTAGGAAAACATAATTAAAAACATGATACCAAAAAAAACATTAACTACATAACTAAAATTATATAACAACTTTATCAATCGAATAAATTATAGAGGAAGTAATAGAAAGTTAAAGTCGTAAAGAATGATTATAAATTTCCATACCTGCTGCCTCTCATGATATAACATTATAGTACGTCCCAATGTGTGGATGTATTTCTTAGCATCAATGTTTTTTTTATTTTTTCTAAATGAATTCTAAATAAAATTATATAATTAGTAATAATAAAAAACATGAAAATTTTCATTTAAATACCTCTAATTTGGTTAATGTCGTAAATTGGATAGTCATTCAATAAGTAATCATTGGTAGGTATTGTTCTAACAGAAAATAATCCATGATAGGGACCACCTAAAACCTTGTGCCCACTCTAGCATGACAAAAAATGTACAATGCATTCTTATAATCTCTCTAAATCTCACCAAAATCCTCAAGATGTGCTGGTTGTGCACCCTCACAATCGAGGAAATTATGCCGCAACTGAAACCAAAATATTACTTCATATAAATACAAAAATTAATATATTTCATTAAATAGAATAGTTTTTTTACCCATATCTCTGCCCAGGATTTTTCATTGACATCATTTGGTAGCTGTCTCCATGATAGTGGGCTGACAGGAATGATGTCGGAGTATTTGGAATGTGTCGCCAAAAAACACCAATATTGCTGCCTTAATTTTTCAATCATCTGACTCTCTTGATTGTGCTCCACCATCAACTGTGTGCAGAAGTTCCACATCGCACACAAGCATTTACACCTCCACCCCAAACGTCTTTTAGTAGGTGTATCTATTATGAATTAAAAAAATATATTTTATCAAAACATGTTATTTTGAAAATAAATAATGGTGTAAAATTTTTTAAGTGTTGTACAAGTATACCTATGGTAGTCTAATCAATGGGTGCCAATGGATCCATAGAAAATGAAAGAAAACACTATACAGATAGAGTGAGACCCAATGTATTCTCTACAGGGACAGACTCTGGTGAAGTAGGAGTCGAAGAAGATTGAATATAAAATCCCAGTTAGAAGGAATCAGAAGTAAAATAAGATGACATAGATGACTAGCTGAATAATGGATGGGTTGTGGGAATAATCATTGGATATGGTACAGAAGGGTGAGAAGGCTAAGATGTAAATAGTGGTGAAAAAATTGGAGGCCTAAATATCCCGTGGTTCCTTAACTAAACACCTATAATAGAATGTGGGATGGATGGTATGTCAGTGGGAGGGGCAGGGTCTAATCAGGTACGCCGACCAGATCATCCTGCTCTTATACCACCACCTCTCGTATGAACACATTGAGTATTGGGACCCCTACTAGGATTATCATTGAGTAAATGTCACATAATATATGGATGCTATAAAAAAAGTATAAAAAAATAATCGCATGACATTATATTACATATATATATATGAAAGAAATAACTCACTGAAGAACTAGTGGTGGAATGCATAACACAGTCATGCGACGATTCTTGTCCATAATCTATTTTCATTACCACTCTTCAATTGGTTTCATTTCCTGAATTTGAAACCAAATCTAAAATTAAATAGAAAAAGATATCTTCTTTGTCACCCAAATAAACAAAATAAATGATAGGGAATAAAAGGATTCATGTATTATTTAACTAACCATTGTTTTTTGTGATCTTTAATAATTATATAATGATGTCAATAAATCTTAAAATATGCAATAAAGAAATCTAAATTTTAGTAGGATGGTTATTTAATAAGTGTCATAAGTCAACTAAAAATAGGTCTTATAGTCATACAAATTTTATAGAAATCATAGTTGATGCATTGAAATATTTACCAAGTTAGAAATGTTGGTTTTTGAGATTTCAATATAGTTCAATTCCAAATTAGAAAATCCAATTCAAATAAAATTTCAACCAATAAACATTGAAAATTTATATAATGGTCATGTAGTATTTAACATATTTGTAATCAATATTAAATAAATTTGATTAGTACTAACCTTAGCAGCTCAATTCGAGGTAAAAAATTTAATTGAGAACATGCAAGGATGATTTTATATATTTCCCACCACAACTTTAGGTTCACAGTCAACTCTGACAATTGAGAAATTTGAGTCATCAAAAGTAATAAATGTATCATTTCCAATGAAGTTGAGATGGTTTCAATTCCATCATCACCATTATAAAAAATATTTCATTGAATTACATCAAAAATGACACCAAATTCTGGTCGACGATGGTATTTGACATAATAAAAATTTTCACCATTGATGTCAATACATATTGTTCATCAGTACCAAGAGTACGAGTCATATCATTTACTTGAAATCCAAAATCATCAATAAATGTGCACTGCCTCGTCATCGAATCAAACCACTTATATTTT
This sequence comes from Viscum album, assembly GCA_963277665.1. NCBI lineage: Eukaryota > Viridiplantae > Streptophyta > Magnoliopsida > Santalales > Viscaceae > Viscum > Viscum album. The sequence goes on along the minus strand of OY728152.1, from coordinate 1,901,820,148 downwards.
ATCAGTGTGACTCATCCATGAGATTAATAATCCAATGTTATTATTTTTACAATGACTCCATAATAACCTACAATTTCAAAACACGATCTACTATCTGATGCACTACCATAACAGTATGTTGTAGCAGTAACCATAACACCAACTTGTTGTGTTCTCGTGTTCATTTCTCGTTCAATGATAATAAATTTTTACACATTTATAACAATTGATGTGCATTCATGAACCACGATATTATGACCAAAATCCAAAGCTCTTAATTCCTCAGAGACAGAGTCAACAAGAAAACTCAATACCTGAAATATTAATCTATATTAATTTTTTTTATTTTAATTGGTAATATTATTACATTCAATTTTAACCAAGAAGAATGCTCTTTGCTATGCAAAGACTCCATCCTACTCGATGATAAAGAATGATGCTTTCTATTTATCATCACCTTATGTTCACTATAGATAATAATAGAAATAGTTTCACAGATATATATAGAGTTATATATATCATATAAATATACAATTTACTTATAATATGTAGTCATCAAACAAGTCACAGTTGAACAAAACTGTGGATGTGGCATCTCCCACTCTTCAAAGTTTAATGTTGTCAGGGTAAATGATCTAGGAATGTCTCTTCTTTGAGGAAGTGAAGGAAAGTTGGGTTCACGTCTGATCTAAGGTCTTCAAACACACTTATAATAGGGGCAGTGTATGTGACCACTATTTGAAGCATTTGGAAATGAAAAATCAAAAAATATCTCCAAATTTTTTTAAAATTGCTTAAGATCCGATCAGTTTCATACATCCAACTTTTATCCATTCTATAAAATAAAATTTTTATATGTCATTTCGTCAAAAGAAATTCAATATGATTGATGTTTATTTGAAAATATATTGAATTAAATGATAATTTTCCACATTATACGAATCCAAAATTGACACACTATAATATATGAGAATGATAATATAAAACAAAAAAAATACTATATTTATAACAAAATATCTTTGAAGAAATATACATGAGTGTTCAAGATCATGTAGAGTTGTAGAGAAGAATTATTCAGAAGCTGAATAAATTTTAGATTGAAGAAATTTTATTTTTTTAGTAGATAGTTTTAGTGACCGTATACATTGCCCAAGGGGGAGGGGGTGTCCAGGGCGGTGCGGGGTGTCCAGGGGGTGGCAGGGCTATCCAGGGGGTTGGAGGTGTCTAGGGGTCGGGGTTGACTTGGGGGGTTGGGGTTTCCATGTAGAAGGGCCATCCATGGGGGTTTTCGGGTTATCCAAGGGGTATGGGTTCCCAGGGGTGGTGGGAGAGCTGTCCTAGGGGTGAGTGGGGTGTCCATTGGGTGGGAGGGGTGTCCATGGGGGGTACATGGTCTCTAGGCGGTGGGAAGGCTATCCATGGCGATGGCGGGGTTGTCTAGGGGGGTAAGGCGTGTCCATGGGTGGGCGGGCTGTCTCGGGGGGTGTTTAGGCTATCCACAGGGGGGTGGTCGGGCTGTCCACGGGGGTGGTGAGGAAATCTAGTGGGTTCGGGGGTGTCAAGGGGGTGGGGGTGGGGCGTCCGGGGAGATGGGGTGATGGGGGGTCTCTAGGGGTCATGGGAGGGTGTCTAGGGGTGTCCATGGGGTGGGGGGGCAATCCATGGGGTACATGTTGGCTAGGGGGGTGGGCATGCTGTCCACAGGGGTAGAGGGGCTATCCAGGGGGGTTGAGGGATGTCCAGGGGGTGGGAGGGGGCCTTCTAAGCGGTGGGGGGGGGGTTGTCTAGGAGGTATGAGGTGTCTATGGGGTGGGAAAGCTATCCAACAGGGCTGGTATGGAGGGGCTATTCAAGTGTGGTATGAGGTGTGCTGTTAGTGGGTGGGTTTTCCACAGGGGGGTGGTTGAGCTGTCCATGATGGGGGTGGGGCTATCTAGTGGGGTCAGGGGTTTCCTGGGTGTGGGGGCATCCGAGTGGATGGGGGATGTCTGGGGGTGGTGGGCGGGTGTCCGGGGGGGGGGGGGGGGTTGTCCATGGGGGTGGGGGTGCTTTACAGGGGGTATGAGCTATCCAAGGGGTGGATGGGTTGTCCACCGGGGTGGCAGTGCTCTCCAAGGGGGTCGGGGGTGTCTAGGGGGTGGGGGAATTCTAGGAGTGGGGAGGTTGTCCCGGGGGTACAAGGTGTCAAGGGGGTGGGTGGGCTATCCAGGAGGTGGCAGGGGTGATGGGGCTGTCCAGGGGGTACGTGGTGTCTAGGGGGTGGGTTGGCTTTCCACGAGGGGTGGTTGGGCTGTCCATGGGGGTGGTGGGGCTGTCCATTGGGGTCGAGGGAGTGCAGGGGGTGGTGGGGGATTTCCAAGGTGGGGGCATCCAGAGGTATAGGGGTGTCCGAGGGGGTGTCTGAGGGGGTGTACTCAAGGGGGGGGGGGGGGGTTATATGGGGGTGTGGGATGTACATGGGGGGTACATGCTGTCTAGGGGGTGGGCGGGCTGTCCACGGGGGTGGTGGGGCCGTCCAGGGGGTCAGGGGTGTTCAGGGGTGTGGGGGATCTTTGTAGGGGTGGGGGGTTTTCCAGGGTGTATGAGGTGTCCAGGGGGTGGGCAGGATATCTAGGGTGATGGAGGGGGTGGGAGGTCATTACAGGGTGATATGGGGTGACCAGGGGGTGGGTGGGATGTCCTCTAGGGGTGTTAGGGCTTTCCATGTGGGTGGCAGGGCTGTCCAGTGGGGTCGGGGTGTCTGGGGGTGGTGGTGGAGATTTCCAGTGGTGGGTGTTTTCGGGGGGATGATGGTGTCCGGGGGTGGTGGGTATGTGTGCAGGGGGGTGGGCGGGCTTTCTGCAGGGGTGGGGGTTGTCCATGGGGGGAGAGGTGTCCATGGGGGGTGGGTGAGCTGTCCACGGGGGTGGTGAGGCTGTCCACAGGGGTAAGGGTGTCAATGGGGTGGGGGGGGGTGGGGATTTCCTGTGGGGTTGTTTAGGGGGTATGAGGTTTATAGTGGGTGGGAAAGCTGTCTGGAGGGTGGCAGGTCTATCTAGGGGGTTTACGGGGTTATTGAGTCAGCTGTCCATGGGGTGGCGGAGCTGTGCAGGGGGGTACAGGGTGTCCAGGGGGTGTGCAGTTTGTTCAAAGCGGGTGGGTAGGCTATCCACCGGGGTGGAAGGGCTGTCCACGAGGATGGATGGGCTATCCCAGTGGGTGGGGGTTCTAGGGGTTGGGGGCTGTCAGGGGTATTGGGGGATGCCCAAGGTGGTGGGGGGATGTCCAAGGGGTCGTGGTGTGCACCCCAAATCTAGGGTTATAAAATCTAATCGTTATCCAATTGCAGTATGCTTTCAATCCTGTTATAATTGAATGAGAAGAATGATGGTGTAAAATATGAGTATCATACATTAAAATTACAACATTCCCAATTGTAATAAACACCAAATATAAAACATTGATCGTATTTTATGATCCATGTTTCGATGGCACACTACTCGTAGGAGTACAGGCCTTGTTATATCATTAGGTGATATGGAGTTGTACGAATGTTAAATTTGTATAAGATCAATATGGATAGTGTATAAGAACCAGAGTGAGATTTATTTTTATAGATGAATTCATTTTGGAAGGGAATGAGTGAGTGTTGTTATTGGACATCATGAAATGTCTTAACTTGTGGAAGAAATTATTCATTGGCTATATTTGATTCCTATTTTTTGTAGCGTATCGGAGTGGAAAATACCTCCCCCTCATCCCAGGACCGCCCATCCCCCCACCCCTGCAGCCCCTTACCCCCTGATCCCCCACCCGAATAGCCCGCTCGCACCACCTAAACACCCACACCACACCTGAACAGCCCACTACCCTTTTCCCAAGTCAACCAAAACCCCCTCCCCCACCTTGATAGTTGACCCCCCATCCCCCTTAGACAACCCACCCCCATGACTACCCACACCGCCTCCCCCACCTGGATAGCCCACCCACAACCACCCATAGAAAACCCACCCCCTCCCTGGACAGGCCACACCCCATCCCCTACAGCCCCCCTAACAGCCCCCACTAGACAGTCCCCCCCCCCCCTCCACCACCTGGATAACCCACCCCCCCCCCCCTCCTTGAACATCCCATACCCCCCTCCACCACTTGGATACCCCCCAGGACAGCCCTCCCCTTCCCTGGACAGCCAACACCCCCTCCACAGTAGCTCCCACCCACCTAGAAAGCCCCCCCCCCAACTTGGACACCCCCCAACACCGGAACATCCCCCCACCCCCCATCTAGACACCCCCAAACATGGACAGACCAGCCCCCCCTCCTTGGACACCCACACCCACTCCCCCACCTGGACAACCCACCCTGACCCCCCTGGACAGCCCACACCCCTCCTGGGGCAGCGCATACCCCCTCCCCCACACCCTTATAGCCCCTACCCTCTGCATCCCCACGCCCCCTATAGCCCCACTCCCCCTGTACAACCCACACCCACCTGGACTGCCCCCCCCCCCATCGGGATAACACCTACCCCTCCTGCACCCCCCCTGGGTATGTTTATTTAAAAACATTTTATTCATTAAGAAATCCAAACTATCTTACATTATACATTTCATTCCAAACAACCCATTCAATTTATCAAAACATGACAAATTCAATTTATCAAAACATGAAAAATTAAATTTAAAAGGATCTATGTGTCGCTTTGAAAATGTCATTGAAAAAAGGAGAAATCATCTACTTTTCTAATTCCAATTTTAAAATTGTGTCAGCCAAAAAGGAGGTGTGGTGGTGTCTAGGAGGTGTGGTGATTTCCAAGGGTCTGTTTAGGGGGGTGGGGGTGTTGTCTAATAGGGTATAGGGTGTTTAGGGGGTCGGTGTATAGGGGTGAAGGGGGTGTCTCAGAGTGGTGGAGGTGGTGGGGGGGGGCCTGTCCTGGGAGGGTTGTCCAAGGTGGGTGGGGTGGGGGTTCTGTCCAATGTGTTGGGGAGGGGCTGTCCAAATGGTTGGATTTTCCAAAGGGGTGGGGCTGTCCATGGCAGGGATGTCCATTGGAGTTGAGGGGTTTCCCTGGAGGGTTGGGGTGGGGGTGTCCAGGGAGTGGGTTGTAGGGGGGTGGGGGCTTTCTACGGGGTGGGAGGTGTCCATGGGGTGGGGGTGGTGGTTTTCACAATTTCAATCCACAAAAAACAAATGATTTACCCCCTTCACTAAATATAAAGCATAAAACCCCACAAAAAACATAAAAAACATAAAAAAATAATTTACCCCACTAAAAAATTACAACTCCTTTACCACCCCCCCCCCCACACTAAACATTCCCCAACAAACAGAACCTTTACCATGTATGACATGTAGAACAAAAAATCATTAAAAAACCATAGGGTTAGGTACTCCAATAGCAATAACTCTTTTTTTTTCAAAATCAAAACACCAAAAATAAAAAAGTGGAATAACAATAAAACTAATGTAACAATTACTAATTTGATGTGTAGATATAATTTTTTGTTTGAATTAATTAGGATCTTAGGCTGGATAGAGTTTCAGGACTGAGAAGACATCAGGAGGATGTTTGGATTAGGTCTGCAATTGGGCAGACTGGGAGCTAGTGAACTGGGTATCTAGGGGAAAACATTCCCAATGGATTTTTAAAACCATTGGGAAAGCTTCTCTTTGCCAATTGTTTTGATAAATCGTTGGTATAAAGTTGAGAAAATAGTTATTTCCCAACGGTTTTAACAAACCATTGGCAGATATTCGGAATATATACACATTGTCAAGGGTTTTAATAAACTATTGGAATATGTTGCCTTCTTTTACACTATAGCAATGAATTCTTCAAAAAATTTCTATATTACCATTGGGAAAACACTAGACTATAATAGTTTGAATCTCATTTTCTCAATCATCATAATCACCCTGTCTTCTATGAAACTACATAATATTATTCTTTAGTGATTTCAGATATTTATAAAGACTCATGTTTTCAATCATAAAACATGATAGTTAAAATATAATAACAAAAAAATTAATTCTATCCTCTCTCCCATTTGGTATCTCATTAGAAAAATCATTGCATTTTCCATCATACCCATTATTAATATGGTTCATCCCAAGTCCAACTATTTCAAAAACCAAAAGGGATATTCAAGAGTGAAAAACAATAAATCATAATATAAATATCATAAATATTCTCAGGAAAATAAAATATCAATATGTGTCACGTTTTGACATAAAACTTTTGGCCTATAATTCTTTTAGTTCATCTTTGATCACACTTAGTACAACATACATTTCTTTATGTTGGGATTCCTCATGAATCTTAACCTAATACCATATAGTGTTTTGGAAATAAATCATTAATAATGGTATGTATATAAAATGTTATGTAACAAAAACATACCCTATTGGAGTTTCTAGACAATCGTCCATCTTAGGCCCAGTCATTGTGCACTAAAGTGAAGATTGGGTTGATAAAAACCCATCCATTTTCAGTATGATAACCCTAGATGCATATATTCCATATCCTCATCAACATTACAATATACATACATCTAGATAATTAAATGGACCCTACAATATCTATATATTAATGATACATTATAATGTTATCCTATAATAGAATAACTCTTTAGATATATCCCTAGGATTTTCACTAATATTCTGTAATTGGTATCCCAAAAATCCTAAACTAATCATAAATATAACTACCCCTACTTTTATTCCATATTATGTTCCCTAAAACCAGACATAGGGATTAGGTCCTAAAAAATAATTTCTCCAAACAAGGGATTTATTATAAATTGAGATATCCTAAGCTAAACTTATATAAATTTAAATAATTTAAATAAAAAATCACACAACAATGATACACTCCAAATCATGTAAGGTTTTGTGTCATTGAGGATTATATACATAAAAAAATTATTTATCGACACTTATGACTTTTTCTCCATAATCGAATTATATTATAATCCATTTTGGACATCTTATTTGTTATACTCGTCTTCATAACATGGGGACTGGAAATATAATAAAGGGGTGAACAAAATTTCTTAGTAAGGGGATAACTATTTAATTTTTCATTAATGATATTACATAATCATATGATAAAACATTAGTAGTGGGAAAATATTTTATTAAAAACATATAGAACAATAATATTTTTCCGTAAGCCATGACAAAGGACATGTAATCTCAAATAAACTAACAAATAACATGAGAATATAGTGTTTAATCATGAGGTAATTAACATGAGTAATATAGAATAATCATAGTTGTAGGTATGGATATTTATTATACACTTAAATTGGATCATAACAAAGAATATTTGAAAAATATAAATGTATCGATTTTATAAAATTTTGATCATATAAAATTTATATGCTTCATTTTGTGAAAATAATACCATGATTAAAGATGTTAAAATATCCCCACACTATATTTTTCAAATAAAAACATTCCCACACTTAACATCATTATCAAATGTGATATATATATTTTACAAATGAATTAGAGAAATATATATGACCGTAACCATCAATCATCATTAAATTTATGTTCTGCTAGAAATCGATAATTAATTATATAATAAGTAACTCGTTGAAAGAAGATGGGTTTTATTCATAACATAATAATGTACCCATGGAAATGAAAATTAATTTCAAATGGCTTCCTGATGGTGTCACCAAAATAGACACCAACCATGTAAATAATTGATAACAAAAATAAAATTATGGGAAAAGGGAATTTTTAATGTCATTTTGAGGGAGATTCATGAAAAATAATTTCTAAATAAATATATATATATAAGGATAAAAAATTAATTGTAGTAAAATTGTATAATATTTTTTAAAAATAATTTTTACCTCTGGCGTAAAATATAATTTACTATCACATTAAGTAGTCAATTTTTAAATGTTAAATGTTGAGAAATTGAAATTTAAGAATTTTAAAAATAATTATTTTGAATAAAATATCAATAATGAATCCTTGAAGAACTGTAAAGGTTTCAAATGGAAAAGTGAAACTATATTAAAACATTTAATTTTAAAAAACCATAAATACACAACCTACGAAAGAGAAATAATGGTTTCAAAAAGTATATGTAGAAACATTTACCTTTAAAATTAAACATCAATAATTTTTCCTTGAAATGACATAAAGGTTATAAAAAAAGTTGGGCAAAATTCCTTTATGGTAAATTTGTTCTATTTTTATTTTGATTGTGTTTTTTTTTGAAAAATTAGATTGACAAAGTCATTTGTGTAGTTGAAACATGTTTTTTGAAAATGATGGTTGACAATGATCCAAGACAAAACTAGGAATTCTATTTAAGAGGTTCAATATGTTATGTGTACACGGTGGTGTTGTTTCCTAATGTTTTCCAAATTTTTGAGGTACAAAATTTTTAGGAAGGGCCATGTTTTTGGAAATATGGATTTATATGGTTACCTGATGAAAATAAATGAATTTTATGAATGTGTTGATTAACATGAATGATTTTTTTTCTTACAATATTTTTTTATTTGTGCTACTTTAGAGTTTCAAGAATGTTGGCATGGTTACAATAGAAAGATGGTATGATACAAAATTATGGGATGTTTTTAGAATATAAAATTTCCTAGATTATTTTACAAAGGTGGAGGAATCCTTAACAAAAACACAATGGATCTAATATGATGAAGGTGGTTCATAAAGGATTTATCTTGTGTGATGGTTTTCATAAGATCAATTGTTTTTTTTTTGAAGAAATGAAGTTTCATAATGGCTATATATGCTTTATAATATTTTTGAGCAACATGAAATTATTGTGCATCATGAAAGTAGTGAGATTCAAAAAAAATTTGGGTTTTGTGAAAGTAGGATATTATTATAAATAATTAGGTAGTTTCTTTTAGGTTGGAAATTTGGTTTTTTTTTGAAAAGTAACTCTCATGCGAACCAGAATGTATTTTCTAGTAAATATTGTGTGAAGTGGTATTCATTATGTAAATGAAATTGTAACTTAATGATTAACCAAATTGTGTGTTCAACATATTTAATCAAGTGACAAAAATAATAATTATCTGAAGGATTAGTGATAACACTTTAGTGGAGAGATACATTAGATTTAAAATAGTGATTGGTTGTAAATAATGAGGGACTGTGATACTACACAGAATTTGTTAAAACCAAATACTTATTGTATTTGGTACATGTAAACATTACCTTTTTATGCTTCTTTTATGTATCAAATTTTAGATTAAATAAGTAATTTTCTTTTCATGGGAAGTTTTTTATTTATGTTCTTACATTTCTCTAAGAATAGAAGATAATACTGTTTTGTTTGATGATGAAACTTGATCTAAAGGGGTATTTTTATTCATATGTCTTAACTTGATTCACCCCTCATGGTATTTTACATTTTTGGACTAAAAAAATAAATTAGGAGTGGATCGTAAAACAATTATATCTATAGTATAGAAATCAATTTTAACATTTTAAAATACCTTTGTTGAAAATCAAAAATATAAAAAGTGTAAAAAGATATAAATTTTAAAATAGGAGAAGTGAAATATAATAGAATCATTATATAAAACATAATTATGTTTCCAAATAAAAATGAGATCATATAATGTAAATGAAAATATGGATAAATATGGGAAACCATCTTCAAATGGGGTGAAATTGTCCAAAATACTGACATTCTTTTTATGGGGAATAAATTCATCAAGGATGATAATTTGAATAAAAAGTTTAATCATCCCAAAAAAGATGTGTAATGTACTATGGAAAATATCATAGGGTTGATGAAAACAATCATTGAAGATATTATTTCAAGAAGAGACATTTTAACTCAAGAAATGGGGTTGAGTAAAAAAAACCCTAACAACTTTTGTATCATTTGAATCAAAATCCATTTAATGGATGAAAATGAAATGAATCATTAAAATACATGAATTTAATGAATATTTACTAAACAATTATTATGATCTAATCAGAAACATCAAAGATATCATGGTGTGTAATATGAATATGTCTCAAGATATTAAATTTGACACAAAGGACCCCTTACCATGTATTCCCATTTACTTGATGATTTTATAACATCATGAATAACAAAAATTACTATCTTAATAGTTTATTATAAGAGCTTATTTATATATATTTACAATAAAAATCATTATTTATAACCATTTATTAAAAATATTCTAATTGGTCATGCTTTATTTTCATCATCAGATGTTTGAAACTCTAATGTCTTATTTTGTAATAGTTTTGTATTTCCTTTTGACAATTCATAGATATTATCAAAAATATAAACCGTAAAAAATCATAAAAGATACATGGATATTATTATTTTAATGATTTATCAACTCTAATTTTTATTTTTATAAATACAATGCTATGGTTTGTGAATAATAAAATTTTGAAGAACGTGATTAAACATGTTTAATGATAGAAAGGTGATATATTAATAATTATGTTAAATATAGATAATGTTATTATAGATTAATTAAAAAAATTTAAATAAATTGTTTTTACATGATATTAACATTCTATAATATTCCTTTATCATTCATGATATAAATATTATAACATCACTCACATTGGTGGTAAAATTGACATAAACGGGAGGGTTTATAATGATTTAATTAGTACGCACATGTTTTAATATAATGTTAATATACCTTTTATAGAATATTAAATATTTAATGAATAAAATTTTCCCCTATTAAATTGATTATTATTACAACCCATTTAGGGGTGTGATGACAATTTACATTCATCATTCGTGGTGGTGGAAGACTGCAAGTACAAATAATTAATGATTCTATTTCTCAATGAATTGTATAAAATGGTAGAATATTATAATTTATCATTAATGAATCGAAATTTTAAAATATTAAACATATTAATTTATGAAATAGATCCTTCTAAACAACTATTAATTTCTTTTGTAAAAAAAATCTACATCACTTTGTCATGAGGGTAGCCCACATATATTCACAATCAATATAGTTCAACGTATCTTAGAGGATGGAAGGTATTGAATAATGGATAAAACAATAATATAATAAAATTATAGTATGCTAATAATACTATTTACAATATATTATTATTTTAATAAAATGTTTTGAATAGAAACATTATGATGAAAAGGATAAATATTATGAAATCCTCGCATGAATAAATAATGACTTTTTATGGAAATATCCTTTAAAAGGGGGGCCTTATGATATCTAGTTGAAATCGAGGGCATATAAACATGATTCCTAACTCTAGTAGGTAAGAATGGTATAGTATTAGGATAAAAATCTATATTATATTTTTAACATGAAGAAGATAAATTAATCCCATTTTATATGTAATGAAGATAGTACTTTTTTGAATTCCAATTTTTATTCAATAATGGCATGACACTATAAAAGATTCATAACTACAAATTTTATAAAAAAATATTTTAGGTTGTGATAAGGTCAATATTTACACTTTTACATATTTTTTAGTATTTTTTAAACATGTTTCAATCTATTTTCCACATGAATATTATATTTTACCATTTTGGTTTTTCCATGGTTACTAGTTTTACCCAAGTAATTTATGTTTTATTAAAAATTTATTGTAACCCCTCTTACAATGTATTATTTTAATAAAACTAAATTTAATACCTATATAATTTAATGAAATTTATGTATATAAAAAATATTCTTTTTAATTAAAACATTCAATATATTGGAAAATGATTTTATAGAAAAAAAAATTTTTTTACCGTTTGGTGTTTATAATCTTATATAACATTAATTAAAAATTAATTAACTAATTAAATATATTTATATATGTGACAATATAATTCATATTAATATTATAAAATAGATCATTTTAATTTATTAGATATAAATTATAAAACATTAATAATTTTTTTTAAAAAATATGTCTTTCACTTTTATCGAGCAATTTAATATTAATTTGAGTAAACATACTTTTATTCATAAAATAAAATTGGTATTATTACATAATATGAACATGTTGATATAAAATATGAAATTTATTTTTTTATATATTGTTTTTATAAGTGTTAAAATATTTAAATATAATTTTATAAATATAGTTTTATATTATAACATTACAAACATTTCAATAATTTAAAACATTTGTTTTATAAATTCAAAAATGTGTTTTTAAATGATTATTTATGTTTAAAAATTTATTTTTTTTATAAAAACTTTTTAATGACTTTAATTTCATTATTTTATTATGGTAATTCCATAAAATTGACAATATTATCAAAATTCATATTTTTTTACTATTCACCTAAAATTAAATTATTATAAATTAAATAAATAAAATCAACATACCCAAATTTTTTATGTGGTATTAAAATTTGAGATTTTTTTATAACTATTATTATAATATTATAAAATTTATCTTCTAAATGAAAATCCAATGTATATATATACACATTTATTTAAAAATACCATTTCAAGACTTTAAAAGTTCATAATCATATTTTGTATGCATATTTTAATTGATTATAGTTTTTTTATACATGAGGTTTTATTATTAATATATTCTCTTAATAATAAATATGTCTCATCTCATTTTAGTTTTGTGTTATGTGTTGAGAAATCTATTGAACCTAGTATTAATTTTGAAAAATATTATGAAAATCATAGTGTATTACAAAATATATCAATGTATAAATGTGAAATTATATTTCTCATTGCGAAGAATATCTATTATAAATTCAAATTTCTAACATAAAATAAAATACTATCTCAATATATATTTACAATTATTCTATTATTTTCAATAACATTATATTATTCTCTTTATATAAATATATTAATTTATATGAAATCAACATTATTTTATACATATAATTTTTATCATAATATTTTTGGACTACAATTAAATATCATTTTTAATATATGATTGGAATGATCCCTTTATGTTTTGAAACATTCCATATCTTGATGAATGTAAACTATTTTTTTTGTCATTATTGAAGGAAAAAAATTCATTTTTTATATTGTTATAAAATCCTCTCTATATATTAAATGAATCCTAAAAATCGTGGTTGGATCAATGTTAAGAATTGGTAAAAAAAATATAGGTAACCTCTTCTTTTCCTTAATTTAATTCTTTAAACACCAAGACATTTATCTTTTGCAATGATATTTTTATTCAATATCTAATATATATAGTAAAACACCATATGTGACTATGTCTTATTATTATTTAATTATATATGGAGAATAAGGATTTATACATAATTATTCAAAACCCTTATCACTATAATGAAAATTTCGTATCCTTATTTGGTAATGACTTAAAACTTGATTTTACTAAGGATCACTAACTACATTCTCATCATAAATATTAATATCTTTCTTTGAAATTTGATATTGGAATATTTTCGAAATATCTTCTGATAATTCTCAATTAAAATCCCATTAAAACTAAAACAAATATTAAAACCATGATTTTAGAAAATATATTTTACCAAATACCCTTAATTCATATTATTTTTTAAAATAAATTGAGAAAATTGGGATGAAAAACCTTAATTTAGTGACATAATGTAAACTGAAATCAATGATGTATGGTGAATAACTATAAATAATGTAAATTAAATTAAGAAATATTCACATGGTAAAGGTGACAAAACACCTTTCTTAGAAGAAAAAACATATATGGTGAAATGATAGAGTAGTTATTGGAGAGATAAGGAATATTGTGAAAATAAAAAGAATCATACATTTCTGAATATTTATATAGGTGGGGGAGAGTGTAAATTTTAGAGGGAGACATAGAGAGAGAGAAGGATATGGAGAGTTGTGAGAGATATTTTCATATTACATAGGTAGTGGAGGATAACAAGATGGGGGTAGGAAGTGTATGTGCTTGAATGTGAGGGATTGTAGAGGTTATACCAAATAGAGAAGCTAAATTATTAAAAAGAAAAAATAAATAAAAAATGTAATTGGAAATGAGAAAAAATATAATAAAAAATAAAAAATGTAAATATTTTTATACTTCATCATTATTTTTATTTATATTTAATTTGTTTAAATAATTTTAGATTAATTACATTGGTTGTGTTAGTACACTCCAAACAATAACTTAATTAAATATCCATCATTAATTTTTATGGATTTACCTAAACAATCATAAATAATAATTTCATAACACTCAATTAATTTAATTTTGACACATCTTTTATATACATAATATTTTTATCATCATTGGGAGCTCTAATGTATCATTAATGTTATCCCATCATTTAAGTTGATGGTTTTTCTAAAACAGTTTTATTTTGTCTATCTAATAATTATAATATGAGGTAATAAATAAATGTGTTCAATTAATCATTATTCCACTCATATATCAATGTGATCATATAAATTTAATTTTTCAATATAATATATAATTACATTGTAAAATTAATCTGATATAATTTAAACCATAATATAAAATTAAATATAGATATATTAGTTTTAGCACATTTAATAAATATTTAATTAATATTTTATTGATAAAATATATATATATATATATGAAAAAAAGAAAAACAATATTTTTTTAATGGTTTGATAAATGTTAAATATACTTACTAATCTTTGATTCACTTTGGATCAATTTATTGTTCAAATTATTTCTTTATCTTGTTAATTTATAGATATTAAAGGAGGTGTTATTATTATCAAATTGAATATGATAAAACCTCAATCATATAATACATAAATGGAATAGTAGAATAATCACCCATGAGGTAGTGAGATCCTGAAATACATTTATTTTATTAAAGATAAAATATCAACCATTTTTTAATGATAAACATAGAAAACATAAATCCCCTTTTAAAATTGTCGTGAAATAAGCACACTATTATTTATATGTATTAATAAATTTAAAACTCTTTTAATCTCAATTGTAGTAAAATACTTGAATCTCTCACTAAAAATAGCATGGATATGTGTAAATAATTTATTTTAATATTAAATAATAACCACACTATTATCAATTATTAAACTATAATAACTTATACCACTCATAAATGATCTTGGAAAACAACATTACTCGTAAAATTTAACATGTAGAAAAAATTAACCATACACTTATTTTGAATGAAAATGAAATATTATTCATTTAAACATCTGGAAAATATAAAAACAAACTCAATTAATGTACATAAAAATTATGAAAATTATATTTTTCAATTCCATAATGATTTGATATTAATATCTTAAATTTCAACTTTTTAAAAAAAATTAAGAATGTTAGTCAAAATTTTCATTTCTGTTTTTCATATATCACTCGACATGCTATTTATATTAACTAATTATTTTTATGATCTGTTTATACAATATAACTCATTTCTAGATAAAACATTAATATGATCTTAATTGTAATTTCACTATATAATTTCTCTAATTCAAACATACTTTTTTATCCTTTCTGTCTCTTTGTTTATCAAAAATAATTAATATCATTAATAATTTTCACATAAAAAATATCCTTTTATAAATAATTTTCTTTTTTATAGAAAATTAAAATTTCATGGGTGATATTACTACCATGATGTAAATCTATCATTACCAAAACATAGGTGTTGAAATCATCTAAATTATAAAAGATACTGATGTTATAAATATATTGAGAAAAAAATAAGCAGTACACAACATATAAAGTTTTGGATTTCCATTATTGTAGAGGACCATCAAATATATGATTAGCCAATTATGTATGTTATATATATCAAAAATTGAAGGTTGTTATCTGAAATTCCAAAAACATTATATATATATATATATATATATATTATTACATGATAATAAATTAAATAAATCATTTGAAAAGTAATTTATTTAACCCGTGATTGTAAAAATTTGAGGCATAACATTAAAAACAATAAAAAATCAATGAAAAGATAATTTTATAATTTTAGTAGCTAGTTTTTTCAATGAAATAAATTTATTCCTAAGAAAAATTTAGGTTAATACTGATGTTAAATTGGAATAACACAATACATATATATTAAAAAATGAATAATTATATACTTTTATGAATATTAGATAATTCATTTGAGTAGAATAAATTTTTTTTTAGAATTCAATAATAAAAGTTTAGAAATATATAAATATATATATCGAGCTCCCCTACTAACACCTCCACCTGAGTTAATGGACCTTGGAATTACAATGTAAATGAATTGATTTATTATTTAACAATTTCATGGAGGATATTGCTTATTATATTAAATGGATAAAAAATAAAGCACTATTGTTCCAAAAAAAGATTTAATATATTTCAAAGAGAACAAAATCCTCATGGAAAACCATAAAAAGGATTCACATTCCCTGATAAACTATATTATACAACATATGGGAGTGTCTTTAAATATCAATAATATCAGAATTAAATATTTCACAAAAAGTCATTTAAGAATTAAATTATATATATGATTTCTATGGATTTATTGGAGATATAACTGAATATAAGGAATTGATCATAGTTTAATAACATGTAAATTTATATATATGATGATGGAAATATATTCCATGAATGAAAAATTTACTTTATAATACTAAATATGAATAAATTCACTACTATATCAGTTATGTGTTTATTCGGTATTTTAACAAAATTAGAGCAAAATAGTAATCCTAAAATCCATGAATGAAATTAAAAAATCACTAATGAATTAGAAATAATATATAATGAAAATTATAGATGTATGATTATAAAAAAAATTAATTCATTCATTTTTCAAAGACAAATTTTTTTTTGAGATAATCACGTCTTCTTGTTTAAAAAAGTGATAGACCATAGTCAGTATATATATGATGTAAAGAGGTACCTATAAAAATACTACATAACTGATGCACTCCTGATTTCAGTTAATTTACCAATTTCTTATTAATTTTAATTATGTAATGTTTTTTGGTAGATTTTAGGCTGTTTTGGAGGATATTTTAACTGTTTTTTGGAGATTTTATGGAGGTTCATAGTTTGAGAACTATTAAGAGAAACCATGAAGCACCTCCTAGGAAAATCTACAGAAAAT
Organism: Viscum album; assembly: GCA_963277665.1. NCBI lineage: Eukaryota > Viridiplantae > Streptophyta > Magnoliopsida > Santalales > Viscaceae > Viscum > Viscum album. The sequence continues at coordinate 1,901,803,140 of OY728152.1, read as the reverse complement.
TTAGATTTCATTGAGAAGCTGAATGATTTCCACACGATTTGACCAAACCATACATCCACCTACTAGAAAAAGTGAAATTATTGATAGAGGGGATTGGCATGGTTGGCGCATAGTTTTTATAACCATGTGATCCAACCGTGCGATGGGTTGTTGAGGGATGTTTCTAACACATGGTTAGTGTAGAGTTTTCTTAACTAGGCGCCTTACCATGTGTCATAAAAAATTAGATCAATATTGTTTGGATCTAATCCAAATAACCTAGTCAATCCCATAAATTTTTCATTTTAAGAAATAAAATGATTTATATTCCTTTCAAAGGTATGATAGACCTTTTGTCTTCTTCTGGGAGAGATCAACTGATGATTCATACTATGTTGAAGGTATGGGTTCCTTATTAAGTGATACTTTTTTCTTGTTTCCCTTATTTTTATTCATTTTCCCTCTCTTGGATTCATGGATATAATATTTTGGTGATAGATAAATGTTGTGTGATGTCAATCATGATGAGAATAGTGGTGTTGATGATAGTGTACAATATCTAAGAATGTTATAAGGTGTTTCCAACTAGATTGTTGAATTATTTTTCTGTTCATCATTTTTCTTTATGTTATGAGGTAGGTGTCTTCACTCTCAAATCATATTAGATAGAAAATTAAATATTTATTTCAAATGTAATGATTTTCTTGGTTTTAATTTTGAAATTTAGGTTTAAGGATTTTTTGAAACCCTATTTAATGATGGATTGTAAAATATTCGATATTGGTTGTTTTGTTGAATGTGATGTGGTTTAATGATTTAAAAATTATAATTTTAAAATGGTTTTTGATTTTCATAAATAAAAAATTGGTTGGAATTGTAACACCCCAAGCTTCCTCGGTATGTTTCCTTTCGAATAATGCAATGACGTGCATTGTACGCAACTTCGAGATTTTAACACACCACAACCAATCAAACTAGCCGTTATGAATAGTAATACCTACTTTTAGAAATTATATATATTTTATATTTCAAAATGGACTTCATTTTTGGATTCGGAATATCGAATTTAGCCTAAGGTGGAATTTTGGTACTTTTCGGATAACTTTCATATTTTGATGAATAGTGAAAATTACTAAATTTTAATTAAAAACAACTTTTTTAATCAAAATAATTAATAGTGATAAATTGTGAATTTGAGTGGTTTTAAAGTATATTTAGAATATATTTTTACCATTTAATATAATGTTGGTCATTGGACATAAGTTTACAATTAAACCGAACATAAACAAGTGTCAATCTTTTGATAGTTATTATCTCTTAAAAACACGCTTTTTGTTTTGACAGCGGGAATTAATTTTAAATTAATTTCTGCCACTTCTGTGTTTTGAATTTAGAAAAATGGATTCCATATTTGGAATCAGGATGTCCAAATTGTGTAAATAGGTAACTTTTATTTTTAGACATTTTGAATAATTACTGCGGTAAATATTTTATTTACCATGGTTAAGGGTAAATCCGGTAAATAAGGGTTAAAAAAAATAATATTATAATAATACTAAATTACCCTAAAATGTGTCTTAACCCTATTGGTTGATACATGGTCGACCATGGGCATCTTTGGGTCAATTTTGGGACCCCATGGATCCACTTGTAAGTGATAATGACACTTTATATTAATTAAGTTAAAATGAATACAAAAATGACACAAGCATATATCTTTTAGAAAAACAATTTTTACATAGGGTTATATATGTTGGATTTTAGATTATAAATATTCATTAGAAAGCTAAAACGATTTCCTACATAATGATATTTTATTTATAATTTTTAGACATTAAATAATTTATTTTATTTATGACACAATGATGATGTAGTAATTACTATAATAGTGAAAAATTAAACTAATTGATATTATAAATACCCAAATAAATATAATATGAAACTTTTAATGAATTAAACTAATTTTCTAGGCTAATATGATATATTAGGATTGATGTAAAGGACTTTGTTAGAAGTAATCAATCTGTTATGAGTTTCACAAAAATCAACTATTGAATAGTGTCAAAATTGACATAAAAGAGTTCTTAAAACAAATATTATATTATTAATTGATATTAAATTCCTAAAAATCTAAGGATCGGCCAAGAGACTTATATTATGATAGGTTAATCATTAATGGACCACTTGGGGGTCGCTTGGATGTATATAGTAAGTTTATTAACCATATTATATAAAAATACAAAGAGACATTGTAAAAGTGAAACTAATTAACTTAGAGTTAATACTTAAAGATAAGGTTAATATAAGTACCCAAACCTGTCTAAATTCTATTGGATGAGTTGTTTTCGACCTATCCCTACCTCAACCTTTGAATAGTCAACTTTTGAGCCATTGTAAACCGAATATGAATTTATTATAAATTAATATTTCTAGATTTTCCAAAGGTGCCCCTCACCCCTCTTATAAAAGGGCACTCCTCCTTCTCATTTCCTCACACCTCTCAAGCCACTTGGCTCGTCCAAACTCTGCCCAAATAATCTCCCCACATCCCCCTCCTCCTCCTTGAAGCTTTCCCTTAGGTAGAAAGCATTTCAACAAGTCCTTTGGTTCCAACCAAAGTGAGTTACCTAAATTAAAGGTAACGATTTCTCTTAAATTATTTTCATTTATTTTGCTTCTTCAACCCCCAAACTCTTTTTATTTCCCTTCTTTTGTAACAACACCAGTATAATCAATATACTAGGATGTTGTTATAAGAAGTATTCAAACTACACATACACACAACTTCATCTAATGGATGATGAACATAATGTTTCTGTGGATGGCAAACTAACGCCTCACGAAACGATGATTGTTCAAAAACATCTTACCGCCTCTCATGGTGGCCATTATGATGGCACTGTAATTAAATATGATATTAATGATATATATTTTATATATAAGCTTCTGTAATTCCATTTTATTTCATACCATTATTCGTTTCATGTCGTATATACATACGATAATTTCATTTGAGGAAGTGCGGACTACCGCCCCCTTAAAATGATATGACTCGTTCATACCACACATGGAACGAATAAAGGATGGTGTTAATGAACTTAAGTAACATATATAAAATATTATATTATACTGGAATAGTAATATACCTATGTATCATTTGGATTCGATTCTTTTAAAATAAAAAATTAAATGGAAGTAGCGTTCGTGCGTACGTACGGACTACCGTCTCCACGAACGCGATGAGATTCATTATCCATCGTATCCATTCAAGTATAATTATCATTTAATGATTTAAAAATTATGTTTAAGGACTTGATATTATTCTGGATATGAATAAGATACAACAAACATGACTTATGTAACAAAACATATAAAAGAAAATGAGTAAGTTAACACCCGAAACGGCGTTAATACTAAGATATTATTAACAAATCAATGTTAAAAGAACATATATGATATCATATTAAAGTAAATGATTCCTGTATTATTCAATAACAATTATTTCACCATTATACAGGAGGTAAACCTACCATCGACCAAGGAAAAAGTACAAAGTAAGGTTTTTCTTATCTCACTTTTAATTCCGTGAGAATTCCATTGATCACCACTTAATTATTGCATGTGGTGTACTTCCCATGATCGTATTCATTGTGTAATATACTTTAATTTATTGGTATTTACATCATCATGGTATGATACTTCTTTCATGGGTGTATGTATCTTAAGTTACCTAATCGATAAGGGAATTTGAGATTTCAATTTCCACTCATTTGGATTTACACATATTTCATTGATTATATTACCCCAAGATTATGTGTGGAATCACTATTCATTTGATTATGTCATAATTTCCACTCCCCTTCCTGTGGATATAAGTTTGATACACATAATCACTCCATTGGTAATTCTCAAGTCATTGATATGAATTTGATAAGAGTAATTTTAACTCATTCTCCATTTGTTGAGTTAAACATCCAATTCGTTGGTATTGTTTTTTTACAAGAATATGTGTGAATGTCCTTTGATTGTTTTACACTGAATATCCAATCATATTTAGTGTATTTATATTTGTCACACATAATTATGTCATTGATTTATCCTTAACCTAAGGATACAACCTTTTTGAGAAATTTCATCTCAATTTACATTCCATTGAGACTTCTTTGATGATATACACCAAATCACTTCTATGTGGTGTATATAATGTACTTTGACATAGTATATCATGAATTCCTTTATTCTCATGATATTACAATGTTTTGATTACCTCAATTATTTGTATTCAAGTGTCTCTCTTTTGGTTAGAAACTCTAACCAAAATACCATTTTAAAATGTTTTAAAGAATTATTCTTCTAAATCATGCTCATTAATGTCCATATTTTAAAAATGGTTTTAAGGATTTATTTATATGGGCATTAAAGTTTTAAAATTAAAACTCCTTTTAAAAGTTTCAAAGTGGTATGGGACACTTTGATTCAAAAATATACTTTTAAATGGCTTTTTGACAAATAGTGTGACTTTTAAATGATTTCAAGAAAAGGGGGATATTTCTCTCAAATAGTTTTGATGATTATTTTCATCTATGTCAACATCCTTCATTATTCTTGATTGAGGTTAATGTGATACAATACAATCTTCCATATTGTATCGAATGAATTATGTTTGACTGTGGATGTGCTATTTTTATACCATTCATGGTTTGTGGTGAAAGTATTGACATTTCGTATGCTAGTTTAATACGAATGTTTACGTTATGTTTAAACCTTTTCATATGGGAATGCATTGGACTTATTAAGTGACGGGTGGAGCCCTCTATAGCTCCTCGATGCATCAGTAGGTCTCATGAGACAAACTAGTGTCTTGGCACAAGGCCTTGGCAAAATCTTATTTGTAGTCTTGGCACGAGGCCTTGGCTATGTGGTTATGATAGTCTGGCATTATGCATTCCATCATTATGAAAGTGGTTATTGATATTGCATGTGATCATTCGACTAGTAGAATATCCATGTGAGTAAGTAAATGGCATTATTTCATTTTACTTTTGCCATACTATGTTGAAGTTCAATTTTAAAAGGCTTTTGTTTTAGTTATAAATTGCCTTAAGTGTTTATGCTTATTTATGAAAGCTTCTGCTATAATGTTATCCTTACTGAGCATCCGAGCTCACCCCTTTCAATGTTTTATTTTTCCCAGGATTATGAAGAAGTAATTTATGAATGACCTGCAGGGATAGTATGAGGGGATATGAAGACAAGATGTTTTTTTTATGATGTAATGTAAACATTTATGCATGTATCTAGTTATTCCAAGGCTACTAAACTAATCGGTCTTTCGAGACTTGATCTTTCTCATGATCATGCCAATGTTATGTAATAATGCACCGACTGTAGGTAATTAGGGTCGGGGCGTTACAGTTGGTATCAGAGGAAGTTTAGTACAAACCTTGGTAGCTAGATTTAGATAAACTCTGATTAGAGCACGTAGACCTAAGATGAACTTTGAGGATTAGTATAAAAGAACTTCCTAGAATTTTGGTATTGTAGAGATTTTGTGAGTTTTCCGAGCAATACATCCCTGTCTGGATACGAGCAGGTAGAGGTGGCTCTGGCACAGATGTACCTAGGGGTAAAACCCGAAAACACCGCTTTGAGCTAGACTCGAACGGGAACTGGTGCACGACAACGGGCCTTGCTGCACTCTTGGTTACGACACTCCCGGGGGATATGCTTAGGATAATTTACATTTTCTTTACAAACCAATTTAAGTAATATATATATAAGATGAGAGTAAATGACCTTGGTTAATCCTAATATGTTTCAAATTGAGAATATGGTGACATTTTAATCTCTAAATGATTTTACGACTACTATTACTCACACAATGCTTTATGGTTTTAGTCAATGGATGGATTCCAAGGAAGTCATAGTGACTTTGAGAATGATGTACAAGATGGGAACGGTGGTGGCAATGAGCAACAAAATGGAATGTTGATAGGCGTAAAAGATATCGTCTTTATGCCAAATCATTTTTCCAAAAATATGATCAACAACATATATATTAACCAACTCCCAGACTCAACAAGGAAGAGAAAGGTGATAAATGATAAGAGCTCCAGCAATGGAGACCATGGAGAAAAGAACCCTCAATTTTCATCATGCAGGAAATGTGGAAAGAGACACCCAGGAAAGTGTCTCAATGGGACAACGAAATGTTTTACGTGCGGGAAGGAAGGACATAAAGTAAAGAATTGCCGAAGAAAAATGAAGAGTACTATGGAAGAAGATAAAAATGGTCCCAAGAGTCCATTTACAGTCATTTGCCGTAAATGTAGGGGACCTGGCCATTACCCGAGTGAATGTCCTATTCTATAGGATATTTTCTTGGTCAAAAAAGAAGCTATGTGGGAATAAATGGTTGGAGAAATGTTTAAAAAGTATTAGCACTCCTTGTTGATGGGTTTACTATGGAATAATTTTCTCTTGTATTTGTAACCCCGCAGTTTTCCATGTGAGAATGATATTTGAGGAAGAATTGTCTCTTCTCTTGTGGATTTGGGTATAAATAACCATTTGGATTTATATGATCATTGGGTTTGAGAGAATTATAAGTTATTCTAATTTGGGATGAAGATTCAAGGTATGATATAACATTTGTGGTTAAATTTATGATATAGTATTTTGAGGAATTTATCTCATTTTGGCAATATTATAAAATATAGTTTTTGAAAAAGGACAACATGTAGACCGTGTGACAACCCGTCGCGTCGGACAAAGCTGTGGGAATCGAACCCACAACCAAAGTGTGATTGGGATTTATCGCCTACCACTGGACTACGTGAAGCCCCTGGTTAGTGTGACTTTTTTTTTGTTAAATGATTTTATTGATCAATAATAAGTTGATTTGGGTTCTTATTTCATATCAAAAGAATACCCTTGGTATAGGAAAATGATTTGGTGATTAAGTGATAAATGTTATTTTGGAAGATGTTCGCTTTGTTGGAAACACTATATGTCCAAGGAAAATAGAATACTATGGGGTTTCATTTGTGGAGTAATGATAGATTTCTATCTACGTTTTTATTGTGGATTTATAGTGATTTGGGTTATTTATGGAAATGATTAACCTATAATAGAGAATATGTGATTAGGTTAATTACTTTTGAGTATGTGACTTTAAGAGTATCTGATGTCATTTGGAGATACAATTTAACATGGGAGACTACAAAATCAAATTCTTCTATGTTTTGGGTTTCAATATTAGTTTGGATTATATTAAAGGATTTTAAGGACAATTGGTTATTGAATGGTATCTATTTAACTTTGGGGTATTGTTGGTTTAATTTTAGAAATTAAGATTAGTGCATATTTATCTCAATGAATATCCTTTTGGGGGATCATTAGATCATTCACTGACCATTTTGGTTTTGATTAATCTTCAAAGACAATGTAAATATATGGTTTATCCTTCATGGATCATGTGATTCTATAGATGTTTATTCTATCTCTTCCAATGTGACCAAGTCTTCTTGAATACTCATCGTTTTAAAAAAAATGAGTTAGTGGTGGAAATTTATTAAAGAATGAAAATATACTTAAAATGTAAGTATATCTCATAATGTTCTTAGTCAATATCATAAATGAATTCCTCTTCCTTATGTAATGTAACTTAAAAAAAATGTTGTCCGTTTACTTTCCTACTAGGAGACTAATGGTCGTTTGTCCCAACACAAGTTTGTGGTTTTCTCATTGTTAACTTTCTCCTGATCATGATTTCTATCCCTCTCCATCAGAACTTGACACGTAGTTTATCATCCATATCCATGTTTTCTTACATGGAATCCTAGTATGGGTTATCTTGGATGACCCTTATACCTCTCTTCCTTTCTTTTAAAGTGACAGTTTTATTGACTCTTTTACCGATGTGGGACTTTCCATTATATTCCCAAGCAAAAATTTAAAAATTGCGAGGACGCAATTTATTGAAGGAGGGGAGAATGTAACACCCCAAGCTTCCTCGGTATGTTTCCTTTCGAATAATGCAATGACGTGCATTGTACGCAACTTCGAGATTTTAACACACCACAACCAATCAAACTAGCCGTTATGAATAGTAATACCTACTTTTAGAAATTATATATATTTTATATTTCAAAATGGACTTCATTTTTGGATTCGGAATATCGAATTTAGCCTAAGGTGGAATTTTGGTACTTTTCGGATAACTTTCATATTTTGATGAATAGTGAAAATTACTAAATTTTAATTAAAAACAACTTTTTTAATCAAAATAATTAATAGTGATAAATTGTGAATTTGAGTGGTTTTAAAGTATATTTAGAATATATTTTTACCATTTAATATAATGTTGGTCATTGGACATAAGTTTACAATTAAACCGAACATAAACAAGTGTCAATCTTTTGATAGTTATTATCTCTTAAAAACACGCTTTTTGTTTTGACAGCGGGAATTAATTTTAAATTAATTTCTGCCACTTCTGTGTTTTGAATTTAGAAAAATGGATTCCATATTTGGAATCAGGATGTCCAAATTGTGTAAATAGGTAACTTTTATTTTTAGACATTTTGAATAATTACTGCGGTAAATATTTTATTTACCATGGTTAAGGGTAAATCCGGTAAATAAGGGTTAAAAAAATAATATTATAATAATACTAAATTACCCTAAAATGTGTCTTAACCCTATTGGTGGATACATGGTCGACCATGGGCATCTTTGGGTCAATTTTGGGACCCCATGGATCCACTTGTAAGTGATAATGACACTTTATATTAATTAAGTTAAAATGAATACAAAAATGACACAAGCATATATCTTTTAGAAAAACAATTGTTACATAAGGTTATATATGTTGGATTTTAGATTATAAATATTCATTAGAAATCTAAAACGATTTCCTACATAAGGATATTTTATTTATAATTTTTAGACATTAAATAATTTATTTTATTTATGACACAATGATGATGCAGTAATTACTATAATAGTGAAAAATTAAAATAATTGATATTATAAATACCCAAATAAATATAATATGAAACTTTTAATGAATTAAACTAATTTTATAGGCTAATATGATATATTAGGATTGATGTAATTGACTTTGTTCGAAGTAATCAATCTGTTATGAGTTTCACAAAAATCAACTATTGAATAGTGTCAAAATTGACATAAAAGAGTTCTTAAAACAAATATTATATTATTAATTGATATTAAATTCCTAAAAATCTAAGGTTCGGCCAAGAGACTTATATTATGATAGGTTAATCATTAATGGACCACTTGGGGGTCGCTTGGATGTATATAGTAAGTTTATTAACCATATTATATAAAAATACAAAGAGACATTGTAAAAGTGAAACTAATTAACTTAGAGTTAATACTTAAAGATAAGGTTAATATAAGTACCCAAACCTGTCTAAATTCTATTGGATGAGTTGTTTTCGACCTATCCCCACCTCAACCTTTTAATAGTCAACTTTGGAGCCATTGTAAACCGAATATGAATTTATTATAAATTAATATTTCTAGATTTTCCAAAGGTGCCCCTCACCCCTCTTATAAAAGGGCACTCCTCCTTCTCATTTCCTCACACATCTCAAGCCACTTGGCTCGTCCAAACTCTGCCCAAATAATCTCCCCACATCCCCCTCCTCCTCCTTGAAGCTTTCCCTTAGGCAGAAAGCATTTCAACAAGTCCTTTGGTTCCAACCAAAGTGAGTTACCTAAATTAAAGGTAACGATTTCTCTTAAATTATTTTCATTTATTTTGCTTCTTAAACCCCCAAACTCTTTTTATTTCCCTTCCTTTGTAACAACACCAGTATAATCAATATACTAGGATGTTGTTATAAGAAGTATTCAAACTACACATACACACAACTTCATCTAATGGATGATGAACATAATGTTTCTGTGGATGGCAAACTAACGCCTCACGAAACGATGATTGTTCAAAAACATCTTACCGCCTCTCATGGTGGCCATTATGATGGCACTGTAATTAAATATGATATTAATGATATATATTTTATATATAAGCTTCTGTAATTCCATTTTATTTCATACCATTATTCGTTTCATGTCGTATATACATACGATAATTTCATTTGAGGAAGTGCGGACTACCGCCCCCTTAAAATGATATGACTCGTTCATACCACACATGGAACGAATAAAGGATGGTGTTAATGAACTTAAGTAACATATATAAAATATTATATTATACTGGAATAGTAATATACCTATGTATCATTTGGATTCGATTCTTTTAAAATAAAAAATTAAATGGAAGTAGCGTTCGTGCGTACGTACGGACTACCGTCTCCACGAACGCGATGAGATTCATTATCCATCGTATCCATTCAAGTATAATTATCATTTAATGATTTAAAAATTATGTTTAAGGACTTGATATTATTCTGGATATGAATAAGATACAACAAACATGACTTATGTAACAAAACATATAAAAGAAAATGAGTAAGTTAACACCCGAAACGGCGTTAATACTAAGATATTATTAACAAATCAATGTTAAAAGATCATATATGATATCATATTAAAGTAAATGATTCTTGTATTATTCAATAACAATTATTTCACCATTATACAGGAGGTAAACCTACCATCGACCAAGGAAAAAGTACAAAGTAAGGTTTTTCTTATCTCACTTTTAATTCCGTGAGAATTCCATTGATCACCACTTAATTATTGCATGTGGTGTACTTCCCATGATCGTATTCATTGTGTAATATACTTTAATTTATGGGTATTTACATCATCATGGTATGATACTTCTTTCATGGGTGTATGTTTCTTAAGTTACCTAATCGATAAGGGAATTTGAGATTTCAATTTCCACTCATTTGGATTTACACATATTTCATTGATTATATTACCCCAAGATTATGTGTGGAATCACTATTCATTTGATTATGTCATAATTTCCACTCCCCTTCCTGTGGATATAAGTTTGATACACATAATCACTCCATTGGTAATTCTCAAGTCATTGATATGAATTTGATAAGAGTAATTTTAACTCATTCTCCATTTGTTGAGTTAAACATCCAATTCGTTGGTATTGTTTTTTTACAAGAATATGTGTGAATGTCCTTTGATTGTTTTACACTGAATATCCAATCATATTTAGTGTATTTATATTTGTCACACATAATTATGTCATTGATTTATCCTTAACCTAAGGATACAACCTTTTTGAGAAATTTCATCTCAATTTACATTCCATTGAGACTTCTTTGATGATATACACCAAATCACTTCTATGTGGTGTATATAATGTACTTTGACATAGTATATCATGAATTCCTTTATTCTCATGATATTACAATGTTTTGATTACCTCAATTATTTGTATTCAAGTGTCTCTCTTTTGGTTAGAAACTCTAACCAAAATACCATTTTAAAATGTTTTAAAGAATTATTCTTCTAAATCATGCTCATTAATGTCCATATTTTAAAAATGGTTTTAAGGATTTATTTATATGGGCATTAAAGTTTTAAAATTAAAACTCCTTTTAAAAGTTTCAAAGTGGTATGGGACACTTTGATTCAAAAATATACTTTTAAATGGCTTTTTGAAAAATAGTGTGACTTTTAAATGATTTCAAGAAAAGGGGGATATTTCTCTCAAATAGTTTTGATGATTATTTTCATCTATGTCAACATCCTTCATTATTATTGATTGAGGTTAATGTGATACAATACAATCTTCCATATTGTATCGAATGAATTATGTTTGACTGTGGATGTGCTATTTTTATACCATTCATGGTTTGTGGTGAAAGTATTGACATTTCGTATGCTAGTTTAATACGAATGTTTACGTTATGTTTAAACCTTTTCATATGGGAATGCATTGGACTTATTAAGTGACGGGTGGAGCCCGCTATAGCTCCTCGATGCATCGGTAGGTCTCATGAGACAAACTAGTGTCTTGGCACAAGGCCTTGGCAAAATCTTATTTGTAGTCTTGGCACGAGGCCTTGGCTATGTGGTTATGATAGTCTGGCATTATGCATTCCATCATTATGAAAGTGGTTATTGATATTGCATGTGATCATTCGACTAGTAGAATATCCATGTGAGTAAGTAAATGGCATTATTTCATTTTACTTTTGCCATACTATGTTGAAGTTCAATTTTAAAAGGCTTTTGTTTTAGTTATAAATTGCCTTAAGTGTTTATGCTTATTTATGAAAGCTTCTGCTATAATGTTATCCTTACTGAGCATCCGAGCTCACCCCTTTCAATGTTTTATTTTTCCCAGGATTATGAAGAAGTAATTTATGAATGACCTGCAGGGATAGTATGAGGGGATATGAAGACAAGATGTTTTTTTTATGATGTAATGTAAACATTTATGCATGTATCTAGTTATTCCAAGGCTACTAAACTAATCGGTCTTTCGAGACTTGATCTTTCTCATGATCATGCCAATGTTATGTAATAATGCACCGACTGTAGGTAATTAGGGTCGGGGCGTTACAGTTGGTATCAGAGGAAGTTTAGTACAAACCTTGGTAGCTAGATTTAGATAAACTCTGATTAGAGCACGTAGACCTAAGATGAACTTTGAGGATTAGTATAAAAGAACTTCCTAGAATTTTGGTATTGTAGAGATTTTGTGAGTTTTCCGAGCAATACATCCCTGTCTGGATACGAGCAGGTAGAGGTGGCTCTGGCACAGATGTACCTAGGGGTAAAACCCGAAAACACCGCTTTGAGCTAGACTCGAACGGGAACTGGTGCACGACAACGGGCCTTGCTGCACTCTTGGTTACGACACTCCCGGGGGATATGCTTAGGATAATTTACATTTTCTTTACAAACCAATTTAAGTAATATATATATAAGATGAGAGTAAATGACCTTGGTTAATCCTAATATGTTTCAAATTGAGAATATGGTGACATTTTAATCTCTAAATGATTTTACGACTACTATTACTCACACAATGCTTTATGGTTTTAGTCAATGGCTGGATTCCAAGGAAGTCATAGTGACTTTGAGAATGATGTACAAGATGGGAACGGTGGTGGCAATGAGCAACAAAATGGAATGTTGATAGGCGTAAAAGATATCGTCTTTATGCCAAATCAGTTTTCCAAAAATATGATCAACAACATATATATTAACCAACTCCCAGACCTAACAAGGAAGAGAAAGGTGATAAATGATAAGAGCTCCAGCAATGGAGACCATGGAGAAAAGAACCCTCAATTTTCATCATGCAGGAAATGTGGAAAGAGACACCCAGGAAAGTGTCTCAATGGGACAACGAAATGTTTTACGTGCGGGAAGGAAGGACATAAAGTAAAGAATTGCCGAAGAAAAATGAAGAGTACTATGGAAGAAGATAAAAATGGTCCCAAGAGTCCATTTACAGTCATTTGCCGTAAATGTAGGGGACCTGGCCATTACCCGAGTGAATGTCCTATTCTATAGGATATTTTCTTGGTCAAAAAAGAAGCTATGTGGGAATAAATGGTTGGAGAAATGTTTAAAAAGTATTAGCACTTCTTGTTTATGGGTTTACTATGGAATAATTTTCTCTTGTATTTGTAACCCCGCAGTTTGCCATGTGAGAATGATATTTGAGGAAGAATTGTCTCTTCTCTTGTGGATTTGGGTATAAATAACCATTTGGATTTATATGATCATTGGGTTTGAGAGAATTATAAGTTATTCTAATTTGGGATGAATATTCAAGGTATGATATAACATTTGTGGTTAAATTTATGATATAGTATTTTGAGGAATTTATCTCATTTTAGCAATATTATAAAATATAGTTTTTGAAAAAGGACAACATGTAGACCGTGTGACAACCCGTCGCGTCGGACAAAGCTGTGGGAATCGAACCCACAACCAAAGTGTGATTGGGATTTATCGCCTACCACTGGACTACGTGAAGTCCCTGGTTAGTGTGACTTTTTTTTTTGTTAAATGATTTTATTGATCAATAATAAGTTGATTTGGGTTCTTATTTCATATCAAAAGAATACCCTTGGTATAGGAAAATGATTTGGTGATTAAGTGATAAATGTTATTTTGGAAGATGTTCGCTTTGTTGGAAACACTATATGTCCAAGGAAAATAGAATACTATGGGGTTTCATTTGTGGAGTAATGATAGATTTCTATCTACGTTTTTATTGTGGATTTATAGTGATTTGGGTTATTTATGGAAATGATTAACCTATAATAGAGAATATGTGATTAGGTTAATTACTTTTGAGTATGTGACTTTAAGAGTATCTGATGTCATTTGGAGATACAATTTAACATGGGAGACTACAAAATCAAATTCTTCTATGTTTTGGGTTTCAATATTAGTTTGGATTATATTAAAGGATTTTAAGGACAATTGGTTATTGAATGGTATCTATTTAACTTTGGGTATTGTTGGTTTAATTTTAGAAATTAAGATTAGTGCATATTTATCTCAATGAATATCCTTTTGGGGGATCATTAGATCATTCACTGACCATTTTGGTTTTGATTAATCTTCAAAGACAATGTAAATATATGGTTTATCCTTCATGGATCATGTGATTCTATAGAAGTTTATTCTATCTCTTCCAATGTGACCAAGTCTTCTTGAATACTCATCGTTTTAAAAAAAATGAGTTAGTGGTGGAAATTTATTAAAGAATGAAAATATACTTAAAATGTAAGTATATCTCATAATTTTCTTAGTCAATATCATAAATGAATTCCTCTTCCTTATGTAATGTAACTTAAAAAAAATGTTGTCCGTTTACTTTCCTACTAGGAGACTAATGGTCGTTTGTCCCAACACAAGTTTGTGGTTTTCTCATTGTTAACTTTCTCCTGATCATGATTTCTATCCCTCTCCATCAGAACTTGACACGTAGTTTATCATCCATATCCATGTTTTCTTACATGGAATCCTAGTATGGGTTATCTTGGATGACCCTTATACCTCTCTTCCTTTCTTTTAAAGTGACAGTTTTATTGACTCTTTTACCGATGTGGGACTTTCCATTATATTCCCAAGCAAAAATTTAAAAATTTCGAGGACGCAATTTATTGAAGGAGGGGAGAATGTAACACCCCAAGCTTCCTCGGTATGTTTCCTTTCGAATAATGCAATGACGTGCATTGTACGCAACTTCGAGATTTTAACACACCACAACCAATCAAACTAGCCGTTATGAATAGTAATACCTACTTTTAGAAATTATATATATTTTATATTTCAAAATGGACTTCATTTTTGGATTCGGAATATCGAATTTAGCCTAAGGTGGAATTTTGGTACTTTTCGGATAACTTTCATATTTTGATGAATAGTGAAAATTACTAAATTTTAATTAAAAACAACTTTTTTAATCAAAATAATTAATAGTGATAAATTGTGAATTTGAGTGGTTTTAAATTATATTTAGAATATATTTTTACCATTTAATATAATGTTGGTCATTGGACATAAGTTTACAATTAAACCGAACATAAACAAGTGTCAATCTTTTGATAGTTATTATCTCTTAAAAACACGCTTTTTGTTTTGACAGCGGGAATTAATTTTAAATTAATTTCTGCCACTTCTGTGTTTTGAATTTAGAAAAATGGATTCCATATTTGGAATCAGGATGTCCAAATTGTGTAAATAGGTAACTTTTATTTTTAGACATTTTGAATAATTACTGCGGTAAATATTTTATTTACCATGGTTAAGGGTAAATCCGGTAAATAAGGGTTAAAAAAATAATATTATAATAATACTAAATTACCCTAAAATGTGTCTTAACCCTATTGGTGGATACATGGTCGACCATGGGCATCTTTGGGTCAATTTGGGGACCCCATGGATCCACTTGTAAGTGATAATGACACTTTATATTAATTAAGTTAAAATGAATACAAAAATGACACAAGCATATATCTTTTAGAAAAACAATTGTTACATAGGGTTATATATGTTGGATTTTAGATTATAAATATTCATTAGAAATCTAAAACGATTTCATACATAAGGATATTTTATTTATAATTTTTAGACATTAAATAATTTATTTTATTTATGACACAATGATGATGCAGTAATTACTATAATAGTGAAAAATTAAAATAATTGATATTATAAATACCCAAATAAATATAATATGAAACTTTTAATGAATTAAACTAATTTTATAGGCTAATATGATATATTAGGATTGATGTAATTGACTTTGTTCGAAGTAATCAATCTGTTATGAGTTTCACAAAAATCAACTATTGAATAGTGTCAAAATTGACATAAAAGAGTTCTTAAAACAAATATTATATTATTAATTGATATTAAATTCCTAAAAATCTAAGGTTCGGCCAAGAGACTTATATTATGATAGGTTAATCATTAATGGACCACTTGGGGGTCGCTTGGATGTATATAGTAAGTTTATTAACCATATTATATAAAAATACAAAGAGACATTGTAAAAGTGAAACTAATTAACTTAGAGTTAATACTTAAAGATAAGGTTAATATAAGTACCCAAACCTGTCTAAATTCTATTGGATGAGTTGTTTTCGACCTATCCCCACCTCAACCTTTTAATAGTCAACTTTGGAGCCATTGTAAACCGAATATGAATTTATTATAAATTAATATTTCTAGATTTTCCAAAGGTGCCCCTCACCCCTCTTATAAAAGGGCACTCCTCCTTCTCATTTCCTCACACCTCTCAAGCCACTTGGCTCGTCCAAACTCTGCCCAAATAATCTCCCCACATCCCCCTCCTCCTCCTTGAAGCTTTCCCTTAGGCAGAAAGCATTTCAACAAGTCCTTTGGTTCCAACCAAAGTGAGTTACCTAAATTAAAGGTAACGATTTCTCTTAAATTATTTTCATTTATTTTGCTTCTTCAACCCCCAAACTCTTTTTATTTCCCTTCCATTGTAACAACACCAGTATAATCAATATACTAGGATGTTGTTATAAGATGTATTCAAACTACACATACACACAACTTCATCTAATGGATGATGAACATAATGTTTCTGTGGATGGCAAACTAACGCCTCACGAAACGATGATTGTTCAAAAACATCTTACCGCCTCTCATGGTGGCCATTATGATGGCACTGTAATTAAATATGATATTAATGATATATATTTTATATATAAGCTTCTGTAATTCCATTTTATTTCATACCATTATTCGTTTCATGTCGTATATACATACGATAATTTCATTTGAGGAAGTGCGGACTACCGCCCCCTTAAAATGATATGACTCGTTCATACCACACATGGAACGAATAAAGGATGGTGTTAATGAACTTAAGTAACATATATAAAATATTATATTATACTGGAATAGTAATATACCTATGTATCATTTGGATTCGATTCTTTTAAAATAAAAAATTAAATGGAAGTAGCGTTCGTGCGTACGTACGGACTACCGTCTCCACGAACGCGATGAGATTCATTATCCATCGTATCCATTCAAGTATAATTATCATTTAATGATTTAAAAATTATGTTTAAGGACTTGATATTATTCTGGATATGAATAAGATACAACAAACATGACTTATGTAACAAAACATATAAAAGAAAATGAGTAAGTTAACACCCGAAACGGCGTTAATACTAAGATATTATTAACAAATCAATGTTAAAAGATCATATATGATATCATATTAAAGTAAATGATTCTTGTATTATTCAATAACAATTATTTCACCATTATACAGGAGGTAAACCTACCATCGACCAAGGAAAAAGTACAAAGTAAGGTTTTTCTTATCTCACTTTTAATTCCGTGAGAATTCCATTGATCACCACTTAATTATTGCATGTGGTGTACTTCCCATGATCGTATTCATTGTGTAATATACTTTAATTTATGGGTATTTACATCATCATGGTATGATACTTCTTTCATGGGTGTATGTTTCTTAAGTTACCTAATCGATAAGGGAATTTGAGATTTCAATTTCCACTCATTTGGATTTACACATATTTCATTGATTATATTACCCCAAGATTATGTGTGGAATCACTATTCATTTGATTATGTCATAATTTCCACTCCCCTTCCTGTGGATATAAGTTTGATACACATAATCACTCCATTGGTAATTCTCAAGTCATTGATATGAATTTGATAAGAGTAATTTTAACTCATTCTCCATTTGTTGAGTTAAACATCCAATTCGTTGGTATTGTTTTTTTACAAGAATATGTGTGAATGTCCTTTGATTGTTTTACACTGAATATCCAATCATATTTAGTGTATTTATATTTGTCACACATAATTATGTCATTGATTTATCCTTAACCTAAGGATACAACCTTTTTGAGAAATTTCATCTCAATTTACATTCCATTGAGACTTCTTTGATGATATACACCAAATCACTTCTATGTGGTGTATATAATGTACTTTGACATAGTATATCATGAATTCCTTTATTCTCATGATATTACAATGTTTTGATTACCTCAATTATTTGTATTCAAGTGTCTCTCTTTTGGTTAGAAACTCTAACCAAAATACCATTTTAAAATGTTTTAAAGAATTATTCTTCTAAATCATGCTCATTAATGTCCATATTTTAAAAATGGTTTTAAGGATTTATTTATATGGGCATTAAAGTTTTAAAATTAAAACTCCTTTTAAAAGTTTCAAAGTGGTATGGGACACTTTGATTCAAAAATATACTTTTAAATGGCTTTTTGACAAATAGTGTGACTTTTAAATGATTTCAAGAAAAGGGGGATATTTCTCTCAAATAGTTTTGATGATTATTTTCATCTATGTCAACATCCTTCATTATTCTTGATTGAGGTTAATGTGATACAATACAATCTTCCATATTGTATCGAATGAATTATGTTTGACTGTGGATGTGCTATTTTTATACCATTCATGGTTTGTGGTGAAAGTATTGACATTTCGTATGCTAGTTTAATGCGAATGTTTACGTTATGTTTAAACCTTTTCATATGGGAATGCATTGGACTTATTAAGTGACGGGTGGAGCCCGCTATAGCTCCTCGATGCATCGGTAGGTCTCATGAGACAAACTAGTGTCTTGGCACAAGGCCTTGGCAAAATCTTATTTGTAGTCTTGGCACGAGGCCTTGGCTATGTGGTTATGATAGTCTGGCATTATGCATTCCATCATTATGAAAGTGGTTATTGATATTGCATGTGATCATTCGACTAGTAGAATATCCATGTGAGTAAGTAAATGGCATTATTTCATTTTACTTTTGCCATACTATGTTGAAGTTCAATTTTAAAAGGCTTTTGTTTTAGTTATAAATTGCCTTAAGTGTTTATGCTTATTTATGAAAGCTTCTGCTATAATGTTATCCTTACTGAGCATCCGAGCTCACCCCTTTCAATGTTTTATTTTTCCCAGGATTATGAAGAAGTAATTTATGAATGACCTGCAGGGATAGTATGAGGGGATATGAAGACAAGATGTTTTTTTTTATGATGTAATGTAAACATTTATGCATGTATCTAGTTATTCCAAGGCTACTAAACTAATCGGTCTTTCGAGACTTGATCTTTCTCATGATCATGCCAATGTTATGTAATAATGCACCGACTCTAGGTAATTAGGGTCGGGGCGTTACAGGAATGTTTTTTAAAAACATATTTTCTTCTAAATTTCGTGAAAAATTAGTTTGTCTTGGTTGTTAACATAAATGTATGGTGTGTGTTTTTTTTATTTGCGACAGGTAAGGGTATGAATCCCCCCCATCAAAAGTGGGACTGATAAGGGAATGAAATATCCCTTGTCAAAATGGTTCACCATGAGATTGCTTTGTGGAAGGATTAATCACCACTCCCAAGTATAGGGAGGTCCATGGTTTCTATCATTTTCAATGTGGGAATTTGGATGAGTTTTTAAAATAGTTCTGAGAAATGTTTTTAAAAATTTTATTTGTTTCATTCCCTGGAACTAATTTTTATAGAAAAAAATGATTACATTATTTTAAATTTTTTTATACAAATTTTTTTATATAAATTTGCTAACATTCTCTATCCTAGTGCATTAGTTAGTAAGTCATTATTGAAATCCTACCATGTTTTATACTCACCATCTCCTTGGGAACTATGTTGTGTTTGTATATAATGTATATAAAGACATATTTAAAGGAAAAGTCTCTCATTTATTTTTTGATGCATCATGATACCTTTTCCTATGTATTTGAATTGGATATTAGATCAATTTTAGTGTTTCTGTTTTGGTGTCTTTAGAGTATATACAGTTTTTTATTTTGGTTTCTTATTATAATATGATATTTTTTTAGTTTATTTTTTATTGCACTCACCTATGGTTCATAGTGGTGGTTTTTCTGTCAGTGGCATTTACATTGGACATCATTTTCATTATTCTCATTCGTCATATATTGGTCATTTTATTATGGTTTTCAATACTCAAATTTACTTTCTTATTAAGACGATGAAAGCATACAACCAAAAAACAAATACCAAGATGCCTTATGAGGTCTAAAATATTGCAAGATGAGTGAATCCCCTCTAATCAAATTGACCCCTTCATTCTTCAAAGTGGATATATCATGCAAACTGACCAGATCAGGTCCAGGAACCTCTATATATGTATGGTGATCCGCCACATGGATTCCCTCACACTCAGAATGTCTGATTATAGTTCTGTTAAAGTGTATACCTTTTCACATTCTGATTAGGTTGATAATAGACAATGGAGGATAGAAGATATCGTTCTGAGAATCATGGAAATTTTTTGAGTATATTTCATCTTCAACTAAATCTATCCTCTTCTGGTGACAAATTATAATACATGTGAGCATATCCTTGGCTTCGACCTTAAGAGAAGATCCATGGCCTAATCAGGTTGACAGGGCAAAGAGGATAGAGCCCTATGAGTCCCGAAGAGCCCCACTCCCAAACATGACTACTATAGAGCAGGACTCGTTAATATTATGTTTATGGACCCTTGGATGAGAATTCCAACAAACCGAGATAACTCTATCATTACTATCCCTCTGTTGGATTCCATGAGGGATGGAATCCATCAAACTGAATGAGGGTGCATCTCTCCAGTTACCGAGGAGACAAGCCAGAGCAGTAAGGATATGTTTTTGACCAGATAAAGATACAATTTCCCATAGAGAGAATCCCCTCATGTTTGAGCTTATTCATATCCTTCCATATGAACCAACATCCAATATGAATAATCAAAGATCATGCCAACCTCTCTGGCCCTCTTTCTCACGACCCATGGAACCAACTATCCATGAACAGGAGGTCCTCCTATCTAGGATCACACATCCTTGTAAAATCACCCTAAAAAATCCAAACATCATTCACCAAGTCACCAGAGTATAAGAGGTGGTCAGCCAAATTCACTTTGTAGAACGAAAAATAGGAGCACCGATAGACAAACGAGATAACATGATGTTTAATATTTTTATCCATAGTAATGGTGTGGTGCATAATCCTACATAAAATAAAATGTTTCTTAAAGGGAACCAAATTGGTCCAATGAATATAATGCATGCTATTCTGATCCTCCTAACTTCCCTGTGTGCAATGCAAATCCTTGTGAGAGAAGACCCCAGAGGTGCAAGGAGTGAAAACGAACCGATTAGGATAATACGATACGAGGATAAGGTTGAAGAGGGCCTACTGCTCCTCGTTCAACAACATATTACTTATACTCACATACATACTGGCTTAACTGAAAGAGATAGTGGGATCCAGGCACTATATGAATCATAGAACATTACCAACCCATTTTTTGTTGCAAAATAAAATATCATCCATCCCTAAAACCCATTTCATTAACAAATATGCTTAGAGGAAAGGTGTGGAAAATTAGGCTAGATCGAAGATCTCATTCCATATATTAATGAATGAATGAAAAATAGATGATGCATTATTCTCCATCATAGCATACTCTTACACAAAACTTCCCAAAACACAAATTTGGCATGCTACTGGGGGTGTCTTCCAGACTACGCACATTAATGCCACCTCCATTAGAAGTCCTAGCCTGTCTTCTCCAAAAGGCCCATTGTTTTTTCCTTTCTATAAGACGATCCCAAATAAAAAAAACCATAAGATTGTAAATGATGTTGATAAAATCCTTTAAAGGCATATCCCTAGAAATATTATGGATTGGATTAGCCAACAACACACTATTAATGGGATTAATACATCCACCAAAGGAAAAGAACATGTTTTTCCAATTATGGATGTTTTCCACGATATTTTTGGTAAATAAATTGAAGTACCAAATTAGAATTCTTCCATGGGATATAAGATCCCTAAGATATTTCATGGGAATGAATCGTATTTTCATGGAATTATTTATCTAAATTTAAGAAATCCTATATAGAGAGCATTTTTTGGATATGAAAACGAAACTTTACTATTTATTGGTAAGTTGGCCACTTCAGTGGAAGTACTCCTCCAAAATATTGTTCAATCCACAAATAGATTTTTTTATAGGATTAATAAATACAAGAAGTATAATTTGGAAATATAAGGTAGAAAATAGTTGTAACCCCCATAATCCATTGATAGTCCAAAATATCTCCCTTGGTCATGCTCTTAAAGATGAGTCGACTCAAGACCTCCTGGGTAAGGATAAAAATACTATGAGATAATGGGTCACCTTGGATGCCTCAAATTGACTTGAAGAAACCATTGGGCTTCCCAAGGAACGAGATAGCCATCCATGAAGAGCTGAAACATCTAAAAATAAGATCAATATTTTATTTTGAAACCCCCATATTATCCAACATCGTGTGGATGAAGCCCCACACACCATGATCATAATCATTATTTATATCTGACATGAGAGATACAAATGAGCTGCATGATTTAAAGTTAATATCCCTTATCAGTTTTTGAGCAAGGGAAATGGGACCTTGGATAGACTGACCCCTCACAAATCTATGCATCATCATGGAAGTCCACTGAGAAAGAGGAATAGAGAGTCTAGAATTAGTGACAATTTCCATGAAATTATATGTGTAGTTGCATATACTCACAGGTCTATATTTCATGATTCAATAGGGGATCATGTTATCTGGAATAATAACCATAGTGGTGGCACAAGAAACACACAGTAGACTACCTCCCCTCAGAAAATCATGGATGGTTGAAATGATATCTGCCTTCATCACCTCCCAAGAGCCTCTTTAGAAAGATCTCGGGAAACCATCTGATCTTGGGGCATAATCTATGAGAAAGTTCATTATGGATGTGTAAATCTACTATTCATATGTTATAAAACATAGCTTCTCATTTTTCTGATCACAGACACATGTAGGAATGACCTCAAAAATACCATTATATCTTCTTGTGTTACCATTAGGCATACTATCATTGGGACCATACAACTTGTCCTGGAAATATGAGTGGTCCATACCTCCCACAACCTCCATGTCATCCATGTAAGATCCATCTTCTAAATTAATATTAGGCATGATTGGTCTTATTCTCTCTTTGATACAATCATGAAAAAACGCAGTGTTTCTATCACCCCTTCAGAGCCATTTAATTATTTATGTTTTCATGGACTAATGTTCATTATAATGACAAATTTATACAAGATATTACTTCATGTTAGATAAAACCTCATTGGATATTTCATCTGATACTTATTCTAAACTCAAATTGAGACATTAATCCTACCACATGGCTCCATCAATCTCATTATTGACCTGATGGATATATTTCTCCCACTATTGTAGACAAATCATGAGGAACCTTAGTTTATCATGAATGGAAATATGCAAGCATCTCTGACTTTAATTGTTCAAAATACCATAATCCAGCTTCCGACAACCCACCTTACTAACCCACTATTTGAAAAAATGAAACATCTCATGATGATCCTGCATAGAAGAAATAGATACCAATAAAGGGGAGTGGTCAAAAATTTCCCAGACCATGTGGGACACCATAGTGGAAGAGAACATAAATATGGAAACCAGGTTTTTCAAACTTCTATCTAGACACCTCTACAAGAGGTGATAACCACTTTGGTTGTTGCACTCGATAAAATAGTCACCTAAGTTGCCCAGGTCGATAGGGCATTTCCTATAAATGAGCTGTGAAAAAAATCTATTGGCTATCATCTGAAAAATACTACATCCTTTTCTTTCCTCTAGGATTGAGATAATATTAATTTCCATCTTTCAAACCATGGTATGTTTCTTATAAGAAATCATTTAAATCACTTTGTAACTTATCCCTTTGAAGAGGATCGAATCTCCCATAAACAATGGTCATGAAGAAGCTGATGTGGCCTATACTCACCATGGTAGTAATAAATTAGACCCCTTCTTAAACCATCTTGACAGATGTGTTCATATTCCAAATTATCCAAATGTGACTGCTTGTTGGATCAACATGAATGGAGTCAAGAATCACAAACATACATGTAAAATCATGGATTCTGGACGGTTTATCCATGTGTTCAATAAAGTAAAAAACTATAGCCTTATATTATCTTATTGAGGATGTAATGAAATCAGCCCTAACCTAGGCACCGAGGAAACATACGTTTCAGATGGTGATTGTAGTAATCGGAAGGATAGGGCTCTGGCATTGTCCCAAGAACTGGTCCCCATCATGAAATGGGATGATGAGATCTCCATGAGAATCCTTTATTTTGAGCGAGTAAAAAAATCCTCATGGTTGATCAAATACATAAAATCTAAGGATGAAAGTACTATAGAGAAATTTTTGGAAAAACATCAAAACACAAGGCTAGGAAAGGGTGTCTTCTCTAAAGAAAATTGGATAACTGATTCGGTTGCCAACGACATCCCCTAACAAATTCCATGGGAGAATTCCTTAGTTAAATCACTACAGATAAGATGATCCACTACTGAGGTATGCCATGATACATCATGGAAAACTACAGGAGAAAAGGTGTTTGGGGATGGCAGATCCAGGAGACCTGATGTATAGGGCCAAAACCCATGCATACCCTCCTCCAAGTACAAACTCTACAGAAGAATGGAAATGAGGTATGGGAAAAATAGATCACAACATATTGAATGGAAAGACCACCTTTATGAACACATGACACTATATCATTGCATGACACCACATCACCCTCAATAAAATGTTTTGAAGATAGCTATGGATACAGGGTGGAGAGAAAGGATCCTGCACTAGGGCACCAACTGAATCCAAGGATTCCCTCTAAAAACCATAGAATAGGATTGTATAGGATGAGAAAAGATATTTTTTCTGAACGATGACTGCATAAGAGAATGTATCCCCTCTCTTTATCAATGTCTTCGATAGACCTGTTGGGGATTACCACACAACAGAAAATGGAATCAAAACTGAGAAATCATAGGGTAGAGGTTCTACTTATTTCAAAAGATGACATCCTAAACACAGTGTGTGGTCTATCTTAGTGGTGGAGATATGTATGAAGTTACACACTAATATGAGACACTGATATGTCCTCCCATCTCAATGTTCTGTCATTAGAGACCAAAAATACCCTATGTGAATATGCAAGCACCCAGATGTACCCCCTGTTCTGGAAGGGGAGAGAGACAGGGAGATAGATCCAAATAGTAGCCATGTGATTTTTGATTCCCCATTGAATATAGCGAGACTATCAAGACAAACTAAATATTTTTCAATCAAAAACACAAGGATCCATACACCACACATAATAGAAATTATCACTCAAGGACATAACATGGTATAAGATCTTCCTGTGGATACACATGATCTATACAATGAAAAGGAGGCCCCATGAGAGAATGAAGAATTTGAAGGCCGCTAAGGAGGGAATCGCTAAGCTAAAACAATCAATGAGCATCCACTATTATCATCCCTCCACCTCAACCATGGAAGATACTTGGAGATTCAGGGAGAGACCACTGATATTGTGTGAGACATTTGGTTCTGGGACATAGACATCAGGGAAGAAAGAGCGTTGAACATCATTAAATGGTCCTCAAAGAACCTATGTGAATGATACATTATAGGGGAAAAATGAATGGAAAATTCCAACATGTGGATCTGGATCGAAGGACACCATGGCGAGGAAAGTTTTCAGCAGGCAGGCTGATGGGTTTCAAATGAATCCAAATTTTTAAAAAGGCGATAGTGTGTATTGTGCATTCTCCAGAGATTAAGTAGATTACATTTTATCGGGATTGGTATTTGGTAATGGTTTTATTTGTTTTTTGTTGTATTTTTTAAGGTGAAATCATCTACCATCTACTTATGAAGACCATAGAATTTACATCTAGCCTTTAGAGTCTTGGGGATGTCACCTAAGGCCTTGTAACACCAACTTAATCATCCCAATCCAATGGTTGAGGGGTGGGATGTTACAAATGGCATCATTCCTAGATGTTCCTAAATATGATTTGGGATAAATGGTATCTGTTTGTTTGGTCCCAATGTTGAAAACAATTTTTATTTATTCCTTGAGCTAGATGGGTATCAAGGAGATAGGATTGTCAAAATTTTAAATGTAGAGTATAAGATGGTGTATCTTACCAATTTATGTAGAACATAATGTTTTGAGGGAGTTTGGATACATCAGTGATTTGAGACAATTTTAGGAGTTTTAAACTCATCGTCATTGATTTAGATAATGAGAAGAAAATCAAATGCAGAGATAGAAATGAATTCGCAATTAGAATGCATATTTAATTTTGAGTAATTATTTTTTATTTTATGAAAAAGGGTTGATTTTTGGAAGTATTCGAAAATGGTATGATTTTTAAAATCATGATGTATTTTTCCACAGTGGTTTCTAAGTGAAAAAATTTTAAATTTTGGAAATCCTAGTTGTGATATGTGTGATATATTTGTAGGATCAAAATAATGATGTAGATGATCAATATACAAGAGGGGGGTGAATTGTAAACTCTAAAAATTACCTTAGACAAGGAAGAATCTATGTTTAACAAAGTTAAACTAATCAAATTCACAACACCTCTAATCACCAGCTGGAGAATTGGAATCAATATTTACAATATGAGATTCTACCTTAAAGCGTATAGAATCTAAACTACTTAGAGTACAAGTGTAAAGAAATATAAGATGGTTATACTTCCCTTACAATACAAAAGTGCAGTGGAAAAACAAGTAGTAAAACTAAATGTAACAAGATATAAGTCTCTTAACCCAAAGAGAAGGGTATCCAACAACCATGGATAAAGGTCCCTTGATTTATACTTTAAAACAAGTCTGTCTTACCCACACCAGTATAAGACCTCAATACGAAGATCAGAATCTCTATCTTGCTATCCCCACAAGCCCTCAACTTCAAGGTAGTTGGAAACTCTGTCTTCCTCAGCTAGGAAGCCCATGAACTTCAAGGCAGTCGGCACATCCGTCTTCCTATCCCCGGAAGTCCTCGAATGTAATCACCAACATTCAGAGTTTCACGAAGCAATTTGAACGAGCGGTTAAGTACGCACAAGGCATGAAATGATTCTCACTCTAGAAATAACCTTAATAGTGTGTGGGCTCTACATCGATCAACTTCTTCATTATTTTGAGATCATTCAAATGAGAATCTATTTATAGGAAAACTTTTAACAATCAGCTCCCTCCTTCAACAGTCATATTTTAAATGAAATTCGGAGGGAGCTGTACACGTGTAACTCAACCAATGGTTAATTAGAACAAGAATGAAGGACATCGTTTAATAAAGAATCATGTATAACTGAATGCTTGACATCATTTTGATATGAAACATATATAATTAAAAGCAATATAAAATTTCAGAGTGTAAGAAAATTAAAATTTCGGAGTCTAAAAAAATGAAATACGGAGTCTATGTCAAGAAATGTTCAGATTCTCTATTATTGGAATTCGGAGTCTAGTTTCACCAGAGATCAGAATCTAAAATTGCATAGTCCATAGTCGAACTAGTATATGTTCGGAGTCGAACTTCATAAGAGTTCATAGTCGAACTTCATAAGAGTTCAGATTCGCACTACTTAAGAATTCAGAGTCGAACTACTTAAGAGTTTGGAATCGATCTTCATAAGAGTTCGGAGTCGAAATACTTAAGAGTTCGGAGTCAAACTCATGAATGTTTGGAGTCCAGAATTTGGATTAGAACATCATTACAGTTCACATCCATAATTCAGATCCTAAAAACAGAATGCTCTAAATCTTTACATTATATGACTCTTGGGATTTTGGGTATGAATCTGTTTTTTGTACTAAATAAAAATATTGCTATTTATAAGAAAATCTAGGTTAGGGAAAATTTCTTTAATTAAGACAATTTTCCTTATGGAGATAAAATTTATATTTTCTTCAGTATAAGGTGTTTGTGATTTTCAAAACAAGAAGGAATGGAAAAGTCATAAGGAAAACCTTATTGACTCAACAATCTCCCCCTTTTTGGAAAGCACAAACAACCTTACAAAAAACAATATAAGGACTCTGAAAAAATTTAATTAGAAATTGAAACTAAAACTTATCTCTCTTTGTTCATGGATGAAAATGAATACAAATAACTCCCCCTTAGGGATTGAAACTTTAAGGATTATATTCTGAGTTTCCTGAGTGGAGTTTTCATTATTGTAAAAATGAAAAGCATCATAGTGGGAAAATCCTCCTTTCCTTAAGGATATTTCTCTTTGAAAATTTTCCTTTCTCCTCCTTAGGATTAGTTCTTTTTCCTTCTCCCACTTTGTGATTTTCAAAATGAATAAAGGGAATTGAAAAAAAGTATGGTACCTGAAACATTAGAATATGACAAGATACAACCAACCAAATAATCATTTCATTAGAGTTGGAATATTTTTAAAATGAAATACAATTACAACAAAAAGGTCGGAGTGGGTTCATTTGTCTTCATTTTCCTTCAAGATGAGCTTCTTTAACAAGGTCTTGAGTTTCTTCAAGTATCTTTAGTCTTCCTCGCATTGCCTCTCCAAGGCTTTTACCTTTTCTTCATGACCTTTTAAAGCTTTTGCCTGAGCCTCCAAGGCTTCTTTCTGTAACATTGTTATTTCATCTTGCTTTTCCAACTTCTGCTGAAACTCAATCCAGAAATATCTTTTAGTTTTCCAATTCTGAGACACTGAGTTAAGTTTCCCATTCAGGTCCCTGGACTGATGATTTTGAGAATTTTTCTCTTGGGTTAGCTTTTCAAAAATCTCATTATCCATTTTATCCTACATTAAAAAAGAATTTGGAACTTCAATCTGAAAATTCTAAAACTGAACTAAATCTAAATCAACTCTCATAGACCACTTTGTTACCTTACAGTAGGAATTCATATTCACATCATAATCGATAAGATAACTTTTTTGTTCATCTTCCTTCTTCACAAACATATCCATGACAATGGATAATGAATCCAATTTCTAATTCATACTTAATTACAGCATCTGAAATCTGTAATCTATAGTTGGAGAAATTGGAATGGTGTACACCAACTTCTTCAGAGATTAAACTACAAAATCATGCCCATTAGATGACGATTTAGAATCATAAACATCTCTTTGAGATTGATCTTCTTAAACATTTACTAGATTTCTTCTAGAGGTACCACCATCCTCTTTCTTCCTGATAACATCTTTTATGGGAGTCTCCACGAGAACTTGCATTCCCTTATCAGCTCTCGGAATGGATTTCTCATCAGGAGATACTTTCTCAGATTCAGAAACTCTAATAATCTAATCTTCATCTGGTTTCTATTTTTCCTGTCCTTCCTCATGAAAAATCCTCTCATAAGATTCTTCCTCATCATTAAAGTCATTTTCTTCTTCACCTTCTTGATGTTTCTTGTCGTCATACTTAATATCTTCATCATCTACCTTTCCTAGAGTTACTAACTTTGTAGATTCAGTCTTATCTATGTAGTCATGTACTTGCTTGATCAGGGTATCCAAATCTTCATTTTCTTCTTCTTCTTCTTCTTCAACTTATTCCTCTACTTCCTCTTCAGCAACTTCTTGTTCAGCTTCTTCAACAACTTCCTTACCCTTTAATTGTTTCGGTGTGGCATAATTCTTAGCTGGATTTTCTGGTAAATATGGTTTAGCACCAAAAGTTTCCATAATAAGATGCATTCCGGAAGCTATCTCTGTAGCTTTTAGCAAAGATTGCACTACTTCAGCTTCAGACATCTTCTTTTTCATCTTCTTTTCTTTTGCTTGTTTCTCTAGCTCTTCTGCAGCTCTTTCCTTTAAAGCCTTAGCCTCTACAAGGTCCAATATGAATTATGGATCCCCTTATTTCCTCTTCTCTTTGTCTTCCCTCCACTTCGCTGCTACATCATCTGTATATGTTTTTTTCTTCTTCGTCTTGGGGGGGAGCATACTGAGTTTCCTTAGCCTGGGGATTTTCTTTATCATCAACCACTTCGTTGACCTTCTTCTTCTTCCTTGTTTTTTTGGATAGTTCTGGATTCTATGTTTCTTTCTGATCTGCTTCAATCCCTTCCACAGATAGAGGGTAAAATTCTACAGATTCTATGAAAAACCCCATTTTCATCCTCTTTAGAGTATCATCACTAACCATCATAAGCTTGCAATTTCGAGAATTCGATTTACATGCAACCTTGAAGGATTCTAAGCACCAAACTATCATCCTCGATAGTAAATCATGGTATATAATTATCTGAGCTCTCAAATTCCCTTCCTTGAAATTCTTGATCGTAATCAAGACATGCCTCATCAAATATATCACTCATAGATTTACAAAGAAATCTAAGACATAGATATCACTCTTCATCATATTGACTTTGTCACCTCTTCTTAGAACCATAAATCCTTGCACCCAAAGCTGAAGATTCTTGTTATTCGGAGTGAGATGAGAAATATTAGTGGTCATATATTCCTTAAGTCCAAGGAATTTTAAGGCCTTCACCTTGTTGAAACTTCCCTGCTCATCTGGAATCTTGTGTGAGAAAAACTCAGCTTCCCCCTCGCAGGACATACCAACCAAGCTCGCAGCCTTGGTGTAGGAAAGCTTATAAGTCTTTCCATAATATTTAAAAGAAATCCATTCTCTGCCATCTTTCAACTCGAAGGAAACAGAATCATAGGACTATATCAACAAATCAGTATACATCGGATCTTGCTTTTCTGACTTGAATAGGAAAATATCATTCCAACCATTCAACTTTATATTCTTGGTTACAAAAGTATCAAGCATATAGAAATATGGATGAACTAACCTTTCCCTGAAGACTAACCACCTAGAGATTGGTTTCGTACATGACATATCATGAGATGTGTCTTCAACAGACATTCAGAGTAAAGAATTCTGAAATATTCGGAATAGCTTTGCAATGTTCGGAACCGGTCTTAAGAAGTGTAGTAGGGATTCAATACACAAAATCATTAAAACCCGATGTGGGATGAGTATTGGGGTCCCCATTATATAGGTGATGGATGTGACCTTTGGTATTCGAAAAGCTAGCTAATGGTTGAAATCCTTTTGGATCTGATCTGACAGTTGAAAACATTCTTATAAGGAAAACATGACTCCAATCTTTTTTAGGTTTAAAGGAAAACATCTGGATTTGAGGAATACTAGAATCCAAATTTTAAAAATAATACCAGCAAGGAAAAATATGATTACGATTCTATAAATAAGGAAATCATAGATTTCGGATTTGCTAGAAACATTGTTCGTAATTGGTAATATTCCATTTGAATAAATAAATAAAAAACTCATTATGAAAGTTCCAGTACGAAATTATTGTTACGAAAACGCTAGTACGAAAATTTCGTTTGAAAATTCAAGTACGAAAATCTTTATTCTGGAAGTTTTCATTCTGAGAATTTCAATCCTGAAAGTTTCAGTTCTGGAAATTCCCATTGCAGAAATTTCAGTTTCAAAAACTTCCATTCCGGAAACATCAGTTCTGAAAAGTTTGAAAAACTTAACTACGAAATATTTAGTAACACTAAGTAAATTTTTTTGTTAAACTAACAATCAAATGTACTCCCCCTATGAAATGGAGTTTATTACTATTATGAGAATTTTTCAATAGGATGTTAATGAAGAATGATTACCTTACAGTTATAATTCCTAACTTTTGTTTAATGTATTCAAATCTATCAGAGGGTAATGATTTTGTGAAAATATCATCAAGTTGATCTTGCGTTCTGATAAAATGAAGAATGATATCTCATTTAAGTGTGTGATCCTTAAGAAAGTGATGACTAATATCTATGTGTTTTGCACAAGAGTGATGTGTAGGGTTCTTACATACGACAATGACACCTGTGTTATCACACAAAATTTGAGTCTAAGTATAACTCAGGCCATAATCTGTGAGTGTGTGTTGCATCCACAACACTTGAGCACAACAACTTCCAGCTGCTATATATTCAGCTTCAGTAGAGGAAAGTGCTACAGAATTTTGATTCTTGTATGACCAAGAAACTAATGAATCTCCTAATAAATGACATGTTTCATATGTACTCTTTCTATCCATTCTACATCCACAAAAATCAGAATCCAAAAATCTTTTTATAACAAAATCATTTCAAGAAATATAAAATACTCCTAGATCCACGGTTCCCTTTAGGTAGTGAAAATTCATTTTACTGCCTTTAAGTGAGATTCTTTAGGGTTAGATTGATATCTTGCACATAAGCATACTGAAAACATTATGTCTGGTTGACTAGCTGTTAAGTAAAGTAAACTACATATCATTCCTCTAAAATATGTTTGATCTACTGGTTTCCCAACTTCATCAAGATCTAAGGAGTTTGAGGTACTGAAGGGAGTACATAAACTCTTAGTGTTGTCATAACCATATTTCATGAGATGATCTTTAATATACTTATGTTGAGATATATAGGTTCCATCTGGTTTTTGAGAAATTTGAAAACCAAGGAAAAATGTTAACTCATCCATCATGTTCATTTCAAACTCAAATTTCATTAGACTTGCAAAAGAATCAATTAAAGATTGCTGAGTTGAACCAAATATGATGTCATCAACATAAATTTGAACAATCAAAACATTTTTCTTATCTTTCTTTATGAAAAGGGTTGGATCGACATTTCCCTTAACATAGTTATTTTGAAGCAAAAATCTTGTGAGTCTATTATACTAGGCTCATGGGGCTTGTTTAAGACTATACAAAGCTTTTGTAAGTCTAAAAACATGATCATTATATTTTTTATCTTCAAATCCAGGAGGTTGTACAACAAAAACTTCCTCTTGAACATAACCGTTATGAAATGCACATTTCACATCCATTTGAAAAAGTTTAAAATTGAAGAATTCTACAAAGGCAATTATAATACGAATAGATTCAAGTCTAGCCACCGGAGCATAGGTTTCTTCATAGTCAATTACCTCTTGGTGATTAAAGCCTTTAGCAACTAGTATAGATTTATTTCTTACAATAACTCCATTTTCATCACACTTGTTTCTAAATAACCATTTTACTCCAATAATTGAAGTTTCCTTAGGTCTTTCAACCAGACTCTAGACTTTATTCCTTTTAAATTCATTTAGTTCATCTTGCATGGCTTTGATCCAATCATCATCACCTAAAGCTTCATCAGTGATTTTTGGTTCTAATTGGGAAAGAAATGCTAGATGTTATACTTCATTTCTCAAGGAACTTCTAGTTCTTATAGGGATGATTCTTAAGAAACACCTAATTTGGGTTTTGTAAAGCCTGTTCATCAATAGAGGGTAGAATGTCTTCTAGGGTAAATGTTTTAGAAGTATCGTCTTGAACATTTTCCTTACCAGTAGGATCTTATATCAAAGGATGGAAATCTGTTTTTGAAAACACATCCAAGGATGTAGGTTGGGATGTTTTTAAAATAAAAGGATCAGATTCATCAAACTTTACATGCACTATTTCTTCAACAGTACAGGTATTCTTATTGAAAAATCTATAAGCCTTAGAAGTTGTGGAGTAGCCTAGGAAAATTCCTTCATCAGATTTTGGTGCAAATTTATGTAGATTATATTTAGTATTCAGAATAAATACTTTTCAACCAAAAACCTTGAAGTAGGAATGTCTTGGTTTTCATCCATTCCATAACTCATAAGGAGTTTTATTAATAAAAGGTCTAATCAAAACATGATTTATAGTATAAAAATTAGTAGATACTGCTTCAACCCATAAATGTCTAGATATAGAATATTTACATAACATGGTTCTAGTTATCTCTTAAAAAAATCCTATTTCTTCTTTCAACCACACCATTTTGTTGAGAAGTTCTAGGTGCTGAGAAGTTGTGAGTAATACCTTTTCTACTACAAAAGGATTCAAAATCAGAATTTTGAAATTCTTCTCCATGATCAATTTGAATAGTTTTCAGTGGAAGATTTTTCTCATTTTTAACATGGGCTCTAAAACTTTTGAAATAAGAAAAATCTTCAGACTTCTTTTCTAGAAAAAAGATCCAAGTAAATATAGTGTAATCATCAACTAGAAAAAACATGTATTATTTGCCTCCAATGCTTCCGGTTTGTGTTGGACCAGAAAGATCAATGTGCATCAATTGTTGAGACTTCACCAATTGATTTAAAACATTATTTATGTTTCTTTCCATATTTACAAGGTTTAAAAACTTTAGAAGAATCAAATCAATTCTCTGGTAAATCCTTAACTAGTTTCTTCTTAGAGAGTTTACATAAGTTTCTAAGGTTACAGTGACCTAATCCTCTATTCCATAACCATGAATGATCTTCCATTGCACTAAGGCAAGGTAAGTCTTGGATTCTATGGACTTCTAAGTTCAAAGTTTAAACATTCTCTTGCCTATTGGCTGAGAGAATAAATTCTTCCATGGAATTGTGAACTAAGCACTTATCTTTCCAAAAATTCACAAGGTATCCTTCATCACATAACTAACTTATGATAATGAGGTTGTTCTTAAGACCCTTGACAAATAAAACATTTGAAATCAAAGATTTACCAAGAAGAAAAATATTACCAATACCAAAAATTTCTCCAAGAGCATTATCTCCGAAAGTTACCTTTCCTCCTTTTGTTTTGATAATATTTTAAAAATAGCTTTTGTTACCATTCATGTGTCGGGAACATCCACTATCCATGTACCTTGTATTGTCGTTGGTACTTCCTTTATTTTCCTGAAATCAAGTAAATAATTAGACTTTTGGAATGCATACTTGTTTGGATCTGAGATTTTCAGATAACAAAATTTTGGGCACCCACATCTTCATTGAAAAATATGCCTTATGAAAACATAAAGATTGGGTTTTATTTAAAGAACATTTATTTTCCTAGTGACCACCACATTGACATTTGGTACAAAATGGGGCACTTTGTTGAACAAAGTAGTTGTTACTAAAAATTGGTTTTATAACGACCCAAACTTTACATACATTGTTATTACTTAAAAATTTAAGCACACTTCTTACTACATATAACAAAACCATGAAAGGACTGTATAGGTATAGTGTCTTTAGAAACTGGGAAACATAAACAACTAGTTCATAAAGAATCTACTTTACCTCCCATTTATTTCATCATATCTAGAGTCCCTTTTTGGCATATTCTACTTAATAACCTTCTTCCTGACCTGAGGAAATAAAACATACAAAAGGGTGAGCTCAAATGCTCAGTAAAGGTAAACAAAAGAAATATCAATCATATCATATACATAAGAACATAACTTTTGGAAATCTTATCCTGCAAAAGAGATCATAATATCAAAACATGGGATAAATCATAGAAGTGAAATATAATCAGAATAATCATAACATAAAACTTGAAACTTTGTGGAATACACACATAATCATAGAGAATCATTTCTTATTAGTAAAGACTCATTGCCAAGACTATCTTAGTGGACAAAGTCCATTTCTGAACCGAGTTACCCTCGTTTCAGTCATGCTTCACTGAACCGGTATAACCTACCGTTCCAGCCATGTCTATCTCATGAGATATAAAATCTTTACCCAATGCATTGGAGGGAGATATAGGTCCCACCCATCTCATAATGATACCATTCTTATGTGTGCCACAAAATCATAAATCATACATCATTGCAAAACCCATGTAATCAAAATTGGAATCTTAAACATCATGACATCATAAAACAATTCATATAAGATAAAGGAATTCATAAAAATAATTCCATCACAACATAATCAAATCAATGTAATAATAGGGATAGAAATAGAACCCTTTATTATCTTAGATGGAAAATAATTTTGATAAAACAATTGAACTCCATTCTTGAGGAAAATATCCTTTCTGCTTCAAAAACACTTTTCCTTTCTTAACATGTCGTACAATTATAAACTAAACGAAGTTGATTAAAAATAAACTTGAAAACTTGTAAAGGAAGATTCTTGGAAATAATGTTTTAAAAATCCATTCATGCCGTATAAGTTAAAAAAAACATTCTTCGTACTTTTGTCGGAAAAGTCAAAAAGTACCTCGTACGAAAAACGACAAAAGATTCCTTTCATATCATTTACTAAAAAACTCACTGAAGGGTAAAATAGGATTTAAAAAATTGTAGGTGGATGGAAATAATATTATATATTGTGGAAACATGGATTTGGATGATAAAATACACCCCAGTAAATACCAAAGTATAAATAATCTCGGATAAAAATGAGATTGTGATATCTCCCTTACCTTAGGTCCGATATGCTTTGTACGTGTCTGAACCTCCTGTATAATGATTTAAATAATGTTATTGACTTATTCCAGAATCATAATTATTTTTATGATATCATATATGGTCATATTCCTAGCTTCTTAGTAGTAATATTTCATTGCTACTTGTTATTCGGGTGTTTATAACATTTTGTTCTTTTGTGTGTTTTGTGAAATAAATTCTTATTCTTCTCTTTAGGTTATAGATTCCTCATTTCCAGAATGGTATTAGTGTAATATATGTCATATTCATTCATTAAATTCATTTATATAATCATTATGAAATGAAGATCATTTAGAACGAGTCGCATCACATCGTGGAGACGGTATTCCGTACGTACGCACGAGTGATGATATCGTTCCTATGATCGTGGAATTTTATTGGAGTGTATGTACTATTTCAGAATCAATATCACATTATAATAGTCATATATAGTCATTATTTACACCATTATACCCATCCATGTATGGTGGTGGTGGAAAATAGATTACACCACGGAGTGGAGACGGTATTTTATACGTACGCACGCGTGGTTATTTCATTTTCCATATAATGGATAGATTGATAAATAGGGTTTTTTCATACTTATAATAACATATAATTATATGAGTTATACTGATGTTATTACTTCATATTGAAAGAACTAAAGATGAAGAAGTTGAAGAAGAAAGAAATTGGAAAGGATCGGTAATGGATATTACCTCTTCTTTGAAGTGCTTCTTTGAGACCTCCTTTTAGGGAACTAAAATTTGTCTTTTAAGAAGACCAGGACCTCTAGGATGTCTCTAGGGAATTGGAGAGGAGAAAATGGCAGGGTTTTTCCAAGCATGAAGGCTCAAAGTGGTGTGAGGAAGAGAGGGAGGAGATTCCCTTTTATAAGGGAGGAGAGGGGCACCTTTGGAATAACTAAAAATTTTATTTTATTATAAAGTCATGTTCGGTTTTAAATAGATCCAAATTGATTTATTTCGAGGATAAGGTGGGGATGGGTCGAAATACTCTCATCCATTGGAATTTAGACAAGTTTAGGTTCCTATTTTAACCTTATCATTTAGATTTAACATTAATTTAAATAATTGTACTTTTACAGTGTCTTCTTGTGTTCTTATACTATAAGGTTAATAAACATACTATAACAAGCCAAACGAACCCCAAGTTGTTTAATATTAATATATATAACCCTATCTAAGTCATTTTTCCGAACCTTAGATTTTTAGGAATACAATAACAATTAATAATATAATATTTGTTTTAAAAACTATTTTATGTCAATTTTGACACTATTTAGTAATTGACTTTTTTGAAATTCATAACAGAATGATAAGTTTGCAAAAAGTTATTAAATCAATACTATCATGTCATATTAACCTATAAAATTATTTTAATTCATAAAAAGTTTCAAATTACAATTATTTTGGTGTTTATAACATCAATTTTGTCAATATTTCATTAATAAGATAATTACTGCATCATCTTTGTATCATAAATTAAATTATTTAATGTCTAAAAATTACAAATAAAATATAATTATGTAGGAAATATTTTTAGCTTTCTAATTAATATTTATAGTCTAATTTATCTTATGTATAACCCCATATTAAAAATTATTTAGTTATTAAACTTTTATTTTAACTATTTTAACCCTTCTTTAAATAAATTAATAATAAATGTCATAATCTAATCCAAGTGGGCCTAAATGGTCATATTTTATTCCTAAGTTTGTTTTTGGTCGAACTACACTTGTCCAATATAATTAGGACATGTGTTAGGATAATAATAATATCATTCTTACCCTTAATTACCCAATTTACTTTTAACCGTTGTAAAAAAAGTTAAAAGTTACTATTCACCAAAACATTATTTTCATCTCATTGAACCGCATTTTACTTACTGACATCAACCATGTCTCTCGGATTTTTGAAATTCCACTCACAGAAGCGGTAAAATTAATTTTTATGAAAAATTTTGTTTTTTAACATCCACTTAGTAGTTTCACTATTCATCAAAAATTGAAAGTTTTCAGAAAAATACCAAAATTTCACCCTAGGCTAACTTCGATATTCCGAGTTCAAAAATGAAGTCTATTTTGAAAAATAAAATTTATAAAATTTCAAAAATTGGTTATTACAATTAAAAATGGCTAGTTTTAATAATATTTTAATATCATATAGTTGTTTAGTGAAACTCGGTATTGCATATGACACAAACTATCGAGGAAGGCCGCGATTTCGTGTCAAGCAAGCCAAGGAAGTGTTGTGTAGAAAAAGATTCCTTTGATGATTTATATAACATAAAAGACTCGTGTGTTACATTCTACCCCCCTTAAAATGAATTTCGCCCTCGAAATTCGTCACTTTGTAAAAAACAGATGAGGATACCTCTCCCTCATCATATCCTCAAGCTCCCATGTAGCTTCATCTAATTCGTGGTTCCTCCATAAAACTTTCACAAATCGAGTGGTCTTGTTTCGTAGGACTTTTTCACTATGATCCAGAATCTCTATCGGTTGTTCTTCATAAGAAAGATCTTACTCCAGCGGTACAACTTCTGAGCTAAGTACATGTGAAGGATCAGGTATGTACTTTCTCAGGAGAGATACATGGAACACATCGTGAACTTGAGAGAGATTCGGTGGAAGCGCCAATCGGTAAGCTACCTTACCAACACGATCCAGTATTTCGAAAGGACCGATATATCTAGGGCTCAAATTCCCCTTCTTTCCAAATCTCATAACCCTCTTCCAGGGAGATATTCTTAAGAACACTTTATCACCCACTTCAATCTCTAGGTCTTTTCTTCAGTTGTCGGCATAATTTTTCTGTCGACTCTGAGCTACTCTTATGTGTTGTTGGATAGATCTGACATTTTCATCCATTTCATCAATGAGATCAGGTCCTAATAGCTTTCTTTCCCCAACTTCATCCCAGCAAGTTGGGGTCCTGCATTTCATTCCATAGAGAGCTTCATAAGGAGCCGTCTGAATACTGGAGTGAAAGATATTATTATATGAAAATTCCACCAAAGGTAGGTGTTGATCCCAACCACCTTTGAAATCCATAGAGCAAGCTCTCAACATATCGTCTAGAGATTGAATTATTCTCCCAGACTGACCGTCTGTCTGAGGATGATAAGCAGTGCTGAAACTCAACTCTGTATCCAGAGTATGCTGAAGACTTCGCCAGAACTTCGAGGTAAACCTCGGATCCTGATCAGATATAATAGAAAGTGGTACTCCATGCAATATTACCACTTCTTTTACATATATCCTGGCAAGCTGATCCAGAGAGAAATCCTCTCTAATAGCAATGAAGTGTGCAAACTTTGTAAGATGATCAACTATGACCCAGATATAATTATTGCCTTTGGATGTTTTAGGAAGTCCTGTGACAAAGTCCATAGTGATGTTTTCCAATATCCATTCGGGTATGGGTAATGGTTGTAACATCCCCTTAGACTTCTATCTCTCAGCTTCAACTTGCTGAAAAACCATGCATCGAGAGACATATTCAGCAACATCTCATTTCATGCCATCCCACCAGATGTACTCTTTCAGCTCCCAATACATCTTCGTGCTTCCAGGATGAAAAGAGAATGAAGAACTATGAGCCTCATCCAGCAGCTCCTTCTTTAATTCGGGGATGAGAGGAACACAAACTCGATTCCTAAACTTTATTATCCCATCACAATCAAGGTTGAATTCAGGAACATTTCTCACCATCTTTTATAACTCGACATCTTCTTTCTGTTCCTCTTTAATCTTCACATGTATAGATGGTTGAACATTCATTTCAGAAAGATAAGATTTTTCCCCTTCCATTATAATTCCAAGATCCATTCTTTGTAAATCCATAAATATTGGATCTTTTTTGATCCTCATAATGGATAAACTGTCATTGTCTTGTCGACTTAATGCATCTTCCACCTTGTTTGCTTTCCCAGGGTTGTAATGGATTGAGCAGTCATAATCCTTAATCAGCTCCAGCCAACTTCTTTGGCGCATATTCAGCTCCTTTTGTGTGAAAATATACTTTAAACTTTTATGATCAGTATAAATATCACACCTTTAACCTTAATGGTAATGCCTCCAATTCTTTAATGCAAAGATTACCGCAGCTAACTCCAAATCAGGAGTTGGGTAATTTTGACCATGTATTTTCAACTGTCGTGAGGCATAAGCTATCACCATATCATTTTGCATAAGAACACACCCCGATCCCTTCTTGGATGCATCACTGTAAATCACAAACCTTTCTCCACTACAAGGCAGTGAGAGCACAGGTGCACTGGATAACCTTATTTTCAACTCCTTGAAATTCTCTTCACATTCTTCTGTCCAAACAAACTTAACTCCTTTCCGAGTCAACTTAGTTTGTGGATTATATAATCGTAAAAATTTTTCCCAAAACGTCGATAATATCCAGTCAAACCAAGAAAACTTCGGATCTCCGTTACTGTTGTTGGTCTCGACCATCTTTCTATAACCTCTATTTTTGCTGGATCCACAGATATCCCCTCTTTTTAGATTATGTGACCCAAAAATGCATCTTTTTGTAGCCAAAATTCACACTTGGTAAATTTGGCATAAAGCATCTCCTTTCTCAGGGTCGTAAATATAAGTCTCAAGTGATCTTCTTGTTCTTCCTTTCTCTTTGAATAGAAAAGAATATCGTCAATAAAGACTACCACAAACTGATCAAGATCGTCTATAAAGACTCTATTCATCAGATCCATGATGATAGCAGGGGCATTAGTAAGACTAAATGGCATCACTATAAATTCATAGTGTCCATACATTGTACGAAATGCCGTCTTTGGTATGTCCTCCCTTTTGACCCTTAATTGATGATACCCTAAACGAAGATCAATCTTGGAAAAGTATTGAGCTCCGCATAGTTGGTTAAATAGGTCATCAATGCGCAGGAGAGGATATTTGTTCTTGATAGTGATCTTGTTAAGTTCTCGATAATCAATGCAGAGTCTCTTTGATCCATCGTTCTTCTTAAGAAATAGAAAAGGTGCTCCCCCAAGGTGACGCACTAGGGCGTCTGAACCCCTTATCAAGATTCTCTTGGAGTTTCTTCTTCAATTCCTGCAACTCAATTGGGACCATTCTATAAGGTGTCTTTGAAATAGGCAAAGCACCCGGTACAAGTTCTATTGAGAACTCAACTTCACGATTCGGTGGAAGACCCAGTAATTCCTCCGAAAACACATCATCAAACTTCCATACAATTGGCATATTCTTAATTGTGAGTTTCTCACCAACCATTTGAGACAAATAACCTTCATTTAGTGGAATCAAGACCCATAAGATGGAATGAATTTCCACTAGAAGATTATGTTCATCCTTGTATCAGTAGACGATCATAGATTGATCTGGAATATGAAATGTGACTACCCTTATATGGCAATTGATATGAGCTCCATGTAGAGAAATCCAATCCATGCCAAGAATCACA
The DNA here is from genome assembly GCA_963277665.1 of Viscum album. Taxonomy (NCBI): domain Eukaryota; kingdom Viridiplantae; phylum Streptophyta; class Magnoliopsida; order Santalales; family Viscaceae; genus Viscum; species Viscum album. Next base: position 1,901,761,052 of record OY728152.1, on the reverse strand, counting down.
TCAAATTCCACTATAAGAAGGATCAAAAGATTTGAAGGAATCACTTTCCCACAAACTTCAATCGGAGAAGAATTATAAACATTTGATGTGACTGTTGTGCCATTTGAGGTTGTCACAGCTAACTCAACATCTAACTGTTGAGGTAATAAGGTGATATACTCAGAAAATTCTTCAGAAATAAAGGAGTGGGTGGATCCAGAATCAAATAAAACGTTTGCTACTTTAGAGTGGATGGTAAGTGTACCTTTCACCACATTGTTATCGTACTCCACATCGCTGATAGAAATTGCATGTGACATTCCTTTTTCTTTTGCCTTAACAGTTTGTTGACGTCAACCATCATCATCAACCCTTGGATTTGGGCAATGATTGGCATAATTCCCCATCTCCTTGCACTTGAAACATTGAAGTGTAGTAGGTTCATTCTGTGTATCCCTTCCTTTTTTTGCATCATTAGACATCTTCTTCCCATCATCATGGCATTCAAAATGCCCGATGACCTTCCTTTCCACATTTGAAACATTTACTTGTCCCTTTAAGAAAACTCCCTCCATGTTTCTTTACACGCTTTGTGCATAAGGGAAAGATCATCTTCTTTTCAGTGTGTTCTTTAGATTTTCCTTTGAATTCCATTTTCCTCTTCTTATTAAACCCATATGACTGATGGGTTACTACAATCTCCATCTCAACTTTGAGAGCACATCGAACGATTTCCTCATAGCTATTGAAGTCCCTTATGGCTAAGGCCTTAGAAGACTTGGTTTTAAACCACTAAAGAATCTATCGAACTTACTATTAGGTTGGATAATAATACCAGAAGCGTACCTTGCAAGTCTTGTGAAATTTGTTTCATAGGTACCAACAGGTTCATCATCTGTTTGATTCAGTTCAAGAAACTCTTTCTCCATCTTTGTTCGGAGAATACGAGGGATGTAATTTTTGAAAAATAAGTTCTTGAACTCGTCCCATTCCATGGACTCAATTTCATCCCTTTTCCTTGTATTCTTAATAATATTCCACCATTGATCAGAATCACCCTCCAAACGATTCAATGCTAGGATGACTTTATCATGCTTAGAACATTGAAGAACTGAAAATATATTTTCAGTAGTACTAATCCATTGTTCAGCAACCAATGGATCAGTAGACCCACAGAAAGAAGGTGGATGGTTCCTCATGAAGGATTCAACAGAATGTTTCTCCTTTGCTCGTTTGGATGTTCTGCATGATTCATAGCTTGAGAATGTTGTGTGAGCATGGCTAAAGATTTTTCATTCTAGTTCCCATAACGTTTGGTTTCACAGGGGTACAATCATTGGTTTGCCCATCGCATTCTGCATTAACACGGTCCTTCGAGTTCCAGCCACTGACTAAAACCAAGAAGAATAGTGTGAGCAATACTAATTATAATAGGAAAACCACATAATCAAGAATAAAATTTCACACATAAGGTCTTATCCTAGGTTATTCATGGCCATTTCTAAAACACTAAGATTGTGTTCTATGCTTAGACTTATCCTTAGGGTTCTTACTAAGGATTTCACATCCTCGTTTCCAAAGGTTGACTATACCTTTCCTCTGACACCAACTATAATGACCCAAACTTTACATACATTGTTATTACTTCAAAATTGAAGCACACTTATTACAACATATAACAAAACCATGAAAGGACCGTATAGGTATAGTGTCTTTAGAAACTGGGAAACATAAACAACTGGTTCATAAAGCATCTACTTTGCCTCCCATTTATTTCATCATATCTAGAGTCCCTTTTTGGCATATTCTACTTAATAACCTTCTTCCTGACATAGGGAAATAAAACATACAAATGGGTGAGCTCAAATGCTCAATAAGGGTAAACAAAAGAAATATCAATCATATCATATACATAAGAAGATAACTTTTGGAAATATTATCCTGCAAAAGAGATCATAATATCATAACATGGGATAAATCATAGAAGTGAAATGATATCCCAATAATCATAACTTAAAACTTGAAACTTTGTGTCATAAACACATAATCATAGAGAATCATTTCTGATTAGTCAAGACTCATTTCCAAGACTATCTTAGTGGACAAAGTCCATTTCTGAACCGAGTTACCCTCGTTTCAGTCCTGCTTCACTGAACCGGTATAACCTACCGTTCCAGCCATGTATATCTCATGAGATATAAAATATTTACCCAATGCATTGGCAGGAGATATAGGTCCCACCCATCCTATAATGATACCATTCTTATGTGTTCCAAAAAATCATAAATCATAAATCATTGCATAACCCATGTAATCAAAATGGGAATCTTAAACATCATGACATCATAAAACAATTCATATAAGATAAAGGAATTCATAAAAATAATTCCATCACAACATAATCAAATAAATTTAATAATAAGGATAGAAACAGAACCCTTTATTATCATAGATGGAAAATAATTTTGATAAAACAATTGAACTCCATTCTTGAGGAAAATAACCTTTCTGCATCAAAAAAACTTTTCCTTTCTTGACATGTCGTACAATTATAAACTAAAAGAAGTTGATTAAAAATAAACTTGAAAACTTGTAAAGGAATCTTCTGGGAAATAATGTTTTAAAAATTCATTCATGCCGTATTAGTTAAAAAACATTCTTCGTACTTCTGTCGGAAAAGTCAAAAAGTACCTCGTACGAAAAACAACAAAAGATTCCTTTCATATATTTTACTAAAAAACTCACCGAAGGGTAAAATAGGATTGAAAAAATTGTATGTGGATGAAAATAATATAATATATTGAGGAAACATGGATGTGGATGATAAAATACACCCCAGTAAATACCAAAGTATAAACAACCTCAGATAAAAATGAGATTGTGATATCTCCCTTACCTTAGGTCTGATATGCTTTGTACGTGTCCAAACCTCCTGTATAATGATTTAAATAATTTTATTGACTTATTACAGAATCATATATATTTTTATGATATCATATATGGTCATATTCTTAGCTTCTTAGTAGTAATATTTCATTGTTACTTGTTATTCGGGTGTTTATAACTTTTTGTTCTTATGCGTGTTTTGTCGAATAAATTCTTATTCTTCTCTTTAGGTTATAGATACCTCATTTCCATAATGGTATTAGTGTAATATATATCATATTCATTCATTCAATTGATTTATATAATCATTATGAAATGGAGATCATGTAGAACGAGTCGCATCACATCGTGGAGACGGTATTCCGTACGTACGCACGAGTGATGATATCGTTCCTATGATCGTGGAATTTTATTGGAGTGTATGTACTATTTCAGAATCAATATAACTTTATAATAGTCATATATAGTCATTATTTACACCATTATACCCATCCAAGTAAGGTGGTGTTGGAAAATAGATTACACCACGGCGTGGAGATGGTATTCCGTACGTATGTGTTTGCGGTGATTTCATTTTCCGTAGGATGGATAGATGGTTAAATAGGGTTGTTTCATACTTATAATAACATATCATTATATGAGTGATAATGATTTTATTTCTTCATAATGAAACAACTAAAGAAGAAGAAGTTGAAGAAGAAATAAATTGGAAAGGATTGGTAATGGATATTACCTATTCTTTGAAGTGCTTCTTTGAGACCTCCTTTTAGGGCACTAAAATTGTTCTATTAAGAAGACCAGGACCTCTAGGATGTCTCTAGCGAAGTGGAGAGGAGAAAATGGCAGGGGTTGGCTGAGCATGAAGGCTCAGTGTGGTGTGAGGAAGAGAGGGAGGAGGTGCCCTTTTATAAGGGAGGAGAGGGGCACCTTTGGAATAACTATAAAAATTATTTTATTATACAGTCAAGTTCGGTTTTAAATAGCTCCAAATTGATTTATTTTGATAATAAGGTTGGGATGGGTCTAAATCCTCTCATACAATAGATTTTAGACAAGTTTAGGTTCCTATTTTAACATTATCATTTAGATTTAACATTAATTTAAATAATTGTACTTTTACCGTGTCTTCTTGTGTTCTTATACTATAAGGTTAATAAACTTACTATAACAAGCCAAACGAACCCCAAGTTGTTTATTATCAATATATATAAACCTATCTAAGTCATTTTTTCGAAACTTATATTTTTAGGAATAAAATATCAATTAATAATATAATATTTGTTTTAAAAACGTTTTTATGTCAATTTTGACACTATTTAGTAATTGATTTTTGTAAAAATCATAACAGAATGATAAGTTAGAAAAAAGTTAATTAAATCAATACTAACATGTCAGATTAACCTAGAAAATTATTGTAATTCATAAAAACTGTCAAATTACATTTATTTTGGTGTTTATAACATCAATTATGTCAATATTTCATTAATAAGATAATTACTGCATCATCGTTGTGTCATAAATTAGATATTTTAATGTCTAAAAATTACAAATAAAATACAATTATGTAGGAAATATTTTTATCTTTCTAATTAATATTTATAGTCGAATTTATCTTATGTATAACCCCATAATAAAAATGATTTAGTTATTAAACTTTTATTTTAACTATTTTAACCCTTCTTTAAATAAATTAATAATAAATGTCCTAATCTAATCCAAGTGGGCCTAAATGGTCATATTTTATTCCTAAGTTTGTATTTGGTCGAATTACACTTGTCCAATAGAATTAGGACATGTTTTAGGGTAATAATAATATCATTTTTACCCTTAATTACCCTATTTTCTTTTAACCGTGGAAAAAAAAGTAAATAGTTACTATTCACCAAAAAATTATTTTCTTCTCATTGAACCACATTTTACTTATTGACAATAACCATGTATCTCAAATTTTTGAAATTCCACTCACAGAAGCGGTAATATTATGTTTTTTGAAATTTTTTTTTAACAGCGACTTAGTAGTTTCACTATTCATCGAAAATTGAAAGTTTTCAGAAAAATACCAAAATTTCACCAAAGGCTAATTTCGATATTCCGAGTTCAAAAATGAAGTCCATTTTGAAAAATAAAATTTATAAAATTTTAAAAGTTGGTAATTACTATTCATAATGGCTAGTTTTAATAATATTTTAATAGCATATCGTTGTTTAGTGAAACTCGGTATTGCGTACGACGCATGCTATCGAGGAAGGTTGTGATTTTGTTTAAAGCAAGCCAAGAAAGTGTTGTGTAGAAAATGATTCCTTTGATGATTTATATAACATAAAAGTCTCGGGTGTTACAGGTTTTTCATGGGTATAACCAAATCCGGATTTTTTCATAAAGGTTGTATTTGAGAATACATTTTATCAAAATTTTCATTATCATGGATAAAGTTTGATAAACACTTTTTTAAGGAAAAAAAAATACAAACTTGAGTTTAATAAACCAGTTTTTATCTCCAAAATCATTACATTTAAAAGGGGATCTATGCTCAAATACACTTTTCATAGAAATAACTTTTTCAAACTTTTTTAATGTTTGTTTCTCTCAGAACTTACATCCTCAAGATTTTTTGAAATATTTATAAAATCAGCATTTTTTATATCAAGATCATTAGAGAGATATGATATTTCTATCGTAAGAATAGAATTCCTAGAGTTTTCCTTATCATGTTTTTATTGAGTTTAGAATTCTCAATCTCAAGAAGTTCAGTAAACCTAGAAACTTCTTCATAGGTAGGTAAAGTATTTTCCTCATCTGAATTGGATTGTTCATCCGAAGAGTTATATTATTCTCTATCAGTAGAATTTAAAGAATCATTGGTCAATGATTCAGAATTTCATACCATAGCCATAAAGAAATGATTGTTAATGGGTAATCTTTCTATTAGACCAAGATTTTTCTATCCTGAAGATTCATAATCAGAAAATTCATCTGAAGAGTCACCACCACTAGCACTCCCGGTGTCGTTATCTTTTATAACTTTCTTAGCTTTTGTTTTGTAATACTTCTTCCTGTTCCTTTCAGAATGCCTCTCTTTCCATTCTTTCTTTTTGAGAAAGGGGAAATCTAGTCTAATGTGTCCATCTCTCTTGCATTCATAACATGGAAATTCATCATATTACTTATCTTTCCTTTCCTTTTTCTTATACTTAGATTGGAAACCTCTCTGGACATCTATCTTGTTCATCCTTCGAGCAAGATTTGCTAACTCGTTTTCAGAGACTTCACTCTCACTAGATTCGGATTGGATAATTACTTTCTTAGACTTGGATTTTGTTACTCTCTCAGGAGTCATATCTTTCATATGATTTTATGTTGTTGTGAAAGCAACAATACAATTCCCATTCTTCTTATTGATATTGTCAGCATCTCTCTTCATTATTGTTTCATGTTGAAGAAGAGTTCTGAATTGCTCATCAAGAGAAATTTGAGTGACCTTCATGTTCTCATCTATAGCTGTTCTCTTTGATTCCCACTTGTTAGGCATAATATCAATTATCTTATCTACAGGAGATTCATCATCTAACCCTTTTTTTCCCATAGACTGTAATTTGTTCACTATGGTCATAAATCATTGTTGAACATTGTAAATTGGTTCTCCATAAGGAAAATTGAATCCATGATACTCAGCTCTAAGCATAGCTCTCCTAGTTTCAATAACTTTAGAAGTTCCAAAGTTTGTAAATTCAAACTTTTTCCAGATACATTTAGCTTCTTCACAAAAAGAAATCTGGCTATATATATTTCTAGTCATTGAACATAGTAGAGTATTGTGTATCTTATAATTGAGTTGATACTCTTTCTTTTCCTGGTTTGTGAAAGTTAAAACCTCCTAATCAAGAATTTTATAATCACCAGAAAGAATAACAAAATTATCCACTCCAGTATTGATAACAAAAGTCTTCATTCGATCTCTCCAGTACTCATAGTCATTACCCTCAATGATTGGTGGTCATTTAGGATTTATATTGTCAATAGAACCGACATTTATTCCTTCCATTCTTAAAATAACCTTTGGCACACAAACTTGTTAGTAGAAAAAGTTCATAACCACAATGTTCAGAATAATAATTCAGAATGACAATGTTCAGAATGACAATGTTTGGAATGAAAAAGTTCAGAATGACAAAGAGATTCTAAGCAGGGATGAAGAACAATGAAAAATGAGCCAGAAAACTTATACGTGAGTATAATTATTTCAGAGTCCTCCTTTGATAACAATTGTAGGATCAAAATAATAATGTAGATGCTCAATATACAAGATGGGGAGTGAATTGTACAATCTAAAAATTTCCTTAGACAAGGAACAATCTATGTTTAACAATGATAAACTAAGAAAATTCACAACACCACTAATCACCAGTTGGAGAATTGGAATCAATATTTACAATATGAGATTCTACCATAAATCATATAGAATATAAACTAATTAGAGTACAAGTGTAAGGAAATATAAGAAGGTTATACTTCCCTCACAATACAGAAGTGTAGGGGAAAAACAATTAGTAAAACTACAAGTAACAAGATATAAGTCTTTTAACCCAAAGAGAAGGGTGTCCAACAACCTTGGATAATGGTCCCTTGATTTATACATTCAGGTAAGTCTCTCTTACCCACACCAGGGTAAGCCCTCGATACGAAGATCAGAATCTCTTTCTTGCTATCCCCGCAAGCCCTCAACTTCAAGGTAGTTGGAACCTCTGTCTTTCTCAGCATGGAAGCCCTTGAACTTCAAGGTAGTCGCAACCTCTGTCTTCCTATCCTCGGAAGTCCTCGAATGTAATCACCAACATTCGGAGTCGCACAAAGCAATCTGAACGAGCGGTTCAGTATACACAAAGAATGAAAATCATCTCTCTCTAGAAATCACCTTAACAGCGTGTGGGTTCTAGATCGATCAACTTCTTCATTCTTTTGAGCTCTTTCATATGAGCTCATATTTATAGGAAAACTTCTAACAGTCGGCTCCCTCCACCAACGGTCATATTTTCCATGAAATTCAGAGGGACCTGTACAAGTGTAACTCAACCAAGGGTTAATTACAACCAGAATGAACGAAATCATTTAATAACGAATCATGTATAAATGAATGCACGACATCGTTTTGAAATGGAACATATGTATGTAAAAGACATATAAAATTTCAGAGTGTAATAAAATTAAAAGTTCGAAGTCTAATCAAAATGAAATATGGAATTTATGTTAAGAAATGTTCAGATTCTGTTTTATAGGAATTCGGAGTCTGGTTTCACCAAAGATCATAATTTGATCTTGCAGAGTCTGAAGTCAAACTAGTAAAAGTTTGGAGTTGAACATCACAAGAGTTCGTAGTCGAACTTCATAAGAGTTCGGAGTCGCACTACTTAAGAGTTCGAAGTCGAACTAATTAAGAGTTCGGAATCAAACTTCATAAGAGTTCGGAGTCGAACTACTTAAGAGTTCGGAGTCAAACTCATGAATGTTTAGAGTCCATAATTCGGATTGGAAATTAATTACAGTTCACATCCATAATTCGGATCCTAAAAACAGAATGCTCGAAATCATTACATTGTATGACTCTTGGGATTTTGGGTATGAATCTGGTTTCTGTAATAAAGAAAAATATTTCTATGTATAAGAAAATCTAGGTTAGGGTAAATTTCCTTAAAGAAGAAAATTTTCCTTATGGAGATAAAATTTTTATTTTCTTAGGTATAAGGTGTTTGTTATTTTCAAAACAAGAAGGAATGGAAAAGTCATAAGTAAAACCTTATTGACTCAATAATATTAAATGATTATATTCCTTCAGTTTCTAGAGAGTGAGGCTAAATAATGTTTTTTCTGGTTAGAGAAAATTGAACTATTTATGAATATAAGAAACCAATTGTAAGGAGCTATTGAGGATGTGGATACACCTAAACCACAAGTAAACCAAAAATTATTTTGGAGTTTTTACATGCTTTTTAAGTTATTGATAGGTAGAATAGAAGGGATGAACCATGGGATGTTGATCATTCTACTTATTTCCTGAAGTAAAATCTATCCATATTTTATAGTGATTTGGAACTGAAAAATACATAGGTGTTTCAGAATAGGATGAATAAAATCATCAATTTCATAGGAACACCGATTGATATGAAAGTAAAGTTGGAAACCTATATGATGGATGATATAATAAACCAGTCGATAGATTTAGCAGATCAAGATAATTAGGCCGTGTAATTTCATGGATTACTTTTAATAATTGTTCAAAAAACATTTATGTCCTCATATGTTTTGGATTTATACAATGTTATAATTTTTCATCCTGAAGTATGAAAATATTTCAGTGATATAGTATACTAGTAAATTTATGAATTTAGTTCACTTTGCACCCAATGTAACTGCAAGTGTATCCTTAAAGGTACATATCTTTTAATCAAGTTAAGGATTGAGATTCCATTGATTATTATTACGATTTTATAATAGATTACACAGATATGGTCAATAGAGAAATCTTGGACAAAAGATACATCTCATGAACTATTGGTGGAGGATGCATGGTGATTCGTTTTTGAAATGGTTATAATTATAATGATGTGAATAAGAGGAAGAGGGACACTAATTTCCATGGAATATGATGGATCAGAATTAGATGGTTTGATCAATAATTCTTCTTCATAGACCCATGAGTAAGAAGGGATGTTTTTTGGTGTTCTTTATCACGTGAATTGACAATTTATAGCCCCACCTAGTGTCTGTCACAATTACATCCTAATGGGAAATATTTAGTGGTATTGTTGTAGTGCTCCATGTTTGAGTGCATGAGACACATCTCATAATTCTCAAACATCAGATTATTCTATGGGATAAGTACAACAGAAATATTTTCATTATTGAAACAGAATAATTTATGGTTATTATTGGAATTCCATGACTCCTCATCCTTGGTAATCTCAAAAGGGGATCGAAGAGAAAATTAAAACAAGTAAGAAATTTTATGGAGATGAGTTAGTGATGGAGAATGATTAATCAAGATTATAAATGGTGTGATGTATGGTTATTTTTAATTATACCCTTATATATATTTTTTTGTTAAGTATGCACCACATTCATTTATTACATCTTTTATTGTTAATCTTATGGGTTCTCATGTTGAGATGATGACTTCTATTTTTAAACATTAAACTCTTATTATCCAAAGAGAATGTTGAGCCTTTATAGGAAAAGAATATTCTATAACTATTGATGCAAATAAACTGATTTGGTATTTTTTGTTCATGAGATGGATATCTATGACATAATACTGGGTATGTATTGGTTGAAAATGTTTAAATCCCACATAAATGTTGATACCCAAAAGGTATGTTTTACAACGAGTGATGGTGTCTAGCATATCATTAGAAGATATTATAATTCAATGGATGTTGCAACAATATTGCATGCACTAGATGTTCTAAATATCTCAAAACCATTCGTATCTTTGACCATGGTATTTGTGGATGAGATTAGGGATATTAGTTTCCCATTAATTATTGATCTATTTCAAGATTTGTTATTCAATAATTTCATGGGTGTTCCACCACAAATATAAGTGGAATTTATTAATGTTTTGTTACCAGGTACCAACCATATCTCACTTCCATCGAGACATATAGAACCAATATAAATAAGGGGATTGAAAGTCCAGTTCTAAGAGATAGAAAGAAAAGTGTTCATTTGGCTTAGTAATCCATCGTGGTCTGTACCTGTTTTGTTCATGAAAAATTAGGATGAAATTATTTTTATTTTTGTAGATTATCTTAATCTTAACCATGTTATGATAAGTAATTAGTATGCAATTCCACTCATTGATTATTTTTTTATCAATTTAGGGGATCCCATTGGATCTATATAACTTAATTTCATTGTGTATATCACTAATTTTGGGTTTGAAAGGGGGATATACCAATACCAGCTTTCAAAAATAGATATTCTATTATTATTTGTGGGTATGCCTTTATATATTACAAATTCACCAATGGAATTTATAGAATTGATGAATAAAATATTTCAAATGTATCTAGATTATTTTGGGGTGGTGTTTGTGGATGACATAATGGAGTATTCATGGACAAGGAATGTACATGAGGAACACTTGGAAATAGGATTGTGTATCTTACAAGATCACCATATGTATTCCAAACATTCAAATTATTATATTTTTATACAAGAGGTAAATTTCATTCGCAAATTTATCTTTGAAAGGAGATTTTCTAGGGATTCAGAAAATATAGACGTATTTATATCTTGTAAATTTGCAATGAATATCTTTGAGATATAATGTATCATTATCCTATCTAGTTATTATTGACATTATGTTTATGACTTCTCCCAAATAGTATAACCATTTTCATCTTTGAAATGAAAGGGAATTCCATTCAAATTGGACATAGAATGTCAGAAGCCTTTCCAATAGCTTAAATTGAACCTTTCATCATCCTCGATATTGATATTTAAAAAATCAAGATAGTTTTATGAATTGTATTTTTTTATTCGGGGTCTAGTTTGGGATGTGTTGTCATGTTGGGATATCGTGTTGTTTCTTATAACACAAAAATATTAAAAATTCATGAGAAGAACAATATATAAAATTATTTGTCATTAGTTATTGTATACAATGATTTGAAAACATGGTTTCATTTCCTCTTTGGTTAAAAATTTATAGTGTTTATTGAACATAAGAGTTTGATTCACATTTTCACACAAATTAATTTAAATCTGAGACAAAGAAGAATGGAAAGAGTATCTATTAATGTTTAAATTTCAGTTTTTTTTTACACTGATAAAGGAAATTTAGTGGTGGATACATTAAGAAGGATTCATATAGTTAGTTGGAAATGGAGGCCTTCGATTAGTGGTAATTTATGTCGATAATAGTCGGCATGCACCTGGATTGTGAAGACTAAGGTAGTGTTGTGGTTTTCATCACAGTATCTTTTATTCCAAAGTTTGTTCAAAAGGTTAAAGAATAATTTAAATAGGACGTTGAATGTGATTATATCAGGTTAAAACCCTATAGTGTGGAGGATGTCTAGGGATGGATGATGGATGAGCATTTTGTTTTTTTTTTCATGATCAGATGGTCATACTTATGTATTTTGAGGAAGAACATCATCATGATTACTACCTTTTGAGATAGTATCTTCATCCTAGAATACACAATTTTAATAAGGAATTAAAAGAACAATTTTGGATTGTTGTGATGAAAATAAAATTGGGTTATTTGTTATGAGATTCTATTCTTTTCTGAACGTTAAGGCATTACACTAGTGGCCCATAGTTATATTGTAATATTTTATTTTTACTCTTTGGAAATGGGAGTAGATGGATATGGACTTTGTGATAGGTCTCCCAAGGAAGGATCAAAAACATGATTCGATATGGGTGATAGTGGATTAGCTCACAATGTCGGCCCATTTTATCCATATTCATGAATCTCATATGGTATATGACTTATCAAAAATTCATATCAGAGAAGTTGTAATGTGGAATGGCATACTTCTTTTGATAGTATCAGACCAAGATCTAAGGATTACATCTCATTTTTTGAAATACGTATAGAAATCCCATGGGACTCGGTTAAACTTGATCAGGTCATATCTTCTTTAGATAGATGGACAATCAAAAATGATAATTGAAACATTTAAATATATGATTTGGACATGTGTAATGAATTTTATAGTCACATGAGAGGAACACATATGATTTTTAAAGTTTTTGTATATAAATAAGTTTTAGGAATCAATGCATTGGGATCATTTTGATGAATTGTTTGTGATTCTTTTTCATTATCCACTTCGTTGGGTGGTAATTGGTTAGACATCATTGGTCTGACCAAGACTTGTGTATGACACACTAGAGAAGATTAATTTATCATGAAGAGAATGGATATGGATCTGAGTCATTAGAAATTCTATAAAGATAATCATTGAGGGTATTTTTCATTATAAGAAAGTGATCATGTGTTCTTCTAAATCTCTCCATGGCTTGGGAATTGTCATCTGGGAAATCAAGTCATGTTATCTCCTCATACATAGGCCCTTTTTAGATACAATAATGTTTTGGTGAGGTGGAATATCAGTGGAATTTTTCACCAATTTGATGATCAGTGGATAATATATTTCATGTTTCTCAATTAAAGAAGTATCATCCTGATCCCATCCCAATTATTCAATGTGATCACATTGAAATTTAATGGTATTCATTGTTGGTTCATCTACTAGTGTATATTGTGGATAGGAAATAGAATGTATATGGTGTGAAAATAAATGTTCTAGTGTGGGTTTTCTACAATCATGGTCACATTTATAAATAAATGTTGGATCATAAAAAGGAAATGGTCGATAAATAGTCCAAAATCTTTCAGGACAATAATGTTTATTAACATTATATGGATTAAAATACCAATGGTGGGGAGAATTCCGCACCCCCAATTTTTGGTAATAAATCCTTTATTTATGAATTTAATGTATATAAAATTAGTTTATTTAGTTTTTTAAGGATTGAAGGATTTTTGGAATGTTTTTTGGTATTTTTTGGAGGCTCACGATTAGATGATGATTAGTATAAAACATGAATCACCTTCCAAGAAGCTGTGAAACTGATTCATAGGGCACTCGGTATGAAAAAAGTGGGTGCACAGTTTGGCCAAACCATGAGGCCACCTAAATAAAACCATACAATTATGGATAGAAGCTATTATCAAGTCCATTGCATCGTTTTCTAACCATAAAGCCAACCATGTGGTGGGTATTTGAAGGAAATTTCAAACACATAGTTTGCGCATTGAATTCCTAACTGGGCAATATAACTGCGTGCTGTTAAAAATTAGATTTGGACTTTGTGGATCTAATATGAATCACCTCTTTAATACCTTTATTAATATTATTATGCCATAAAATTATTTCATTTCTACCAATGGTCTAGAAATACCTTTTCTCTTGATCTAGGAGTGATCTGTTAATTATTCTTAGTGCATTGAAGGCCTCAAATTCATAGTAATTGATCATTATATGTAGTTTTCCCTAGTTGTATTCTTATTAACTCTATCAGTTTTGTGTATTTAATCTATTGGGGATATATTCATGTTTCCATATTCCATTAATGATGAAAAATATTTGTAGTTGATTTTAGGGAACATGATCTAAGAATTTTTTAAGTAGTTTCAAACTGTTTTGATAAATAATTTGTGTTGTTCTTCATTTTCACAGATGTTGTGAGGTAGGTTGATTCACTCTAGAATACTCATAGTGTAGCAACTTAGGTTTCTGGCCCTGTCAGAATTTAAAACATTTCTACGAAGAATTCCAGAGCTAGGTGCGAAGACGATGAGCGATTCCGAGGCCCGATGTGCCCGGAATTAATATTATAAAAATATTAAGTATTTTTATACTATGCACGTGGTAGGGTTGTGATATCTCCTAAACGGTAGCTCAGATCAAGAATATGAGGGCATGGTTGCGTCCGGAACGTGCTGTTTACCCTACGTGAGGTATAAACTTTACGGGCGTGGGCCTGCGGTGAGAAACACCACCAGGGGCGTTTCGTAAATAAATGGAGAAGTTGGTTTGCGAGCGTCGGCTTGAATAACTTCTGAAAGGAGCCTCGAATCGCAAATCTGAGTACTCTGTTGCGTCCAGAATGGAGCGTTTACCCTATGGGTGAGCTTACCTTTGTCTGCATCGGGAGCCGGAATGGGGGCAAGTTGGTGGGGAGTTTAATGAGTTGTTTTATAAAAAAACATAAATCATTTCTCTCCCACCCCCCTTATCTCCTACGCAGTGGAACGACACCCACTCCCCCATCCATTTCTTCAGCGATTTGTGCTCTGATCATCTGTTTTCTGTGCCGTTCTTCAGCAGTATAGCTCCGGGGCATCGCTGACGTCGATCTGCACCCGAAGCTTCGGCATTACGCCCGCGAGGTAGGTGGTTTGCGTTTTAATCCCCCGATCCCATTTTTGCTGTGAATTTATTTGTTTTTTGGTCGTTGCAGGGAAGATCTCGTCCAAAGGGTCGCACCGGTGCTTTCATATCACAAAACGGACCACTGGGGTGCCCCCGACTGTCAGCGAAAGGTCCACTGGCGCGACAGATATGCGGCGGCACGCCGGTGGGGGGCCGATGCCCATGGCGGGTCGGCGGCAGCGGCCGGTCCGGCAACTTTGTTCATACGGAGATCTTTAAACGCCTGTATCTTACAATCCACGAGTCGGATTCGGGTTCTGTTTGTGGCGACGTGACCCTGACGATGAGGCGAACCCTCTAGTCTGTCTTTGAGGGTTTAAGGGTTCGGGATTGTGGCCCAGGAGCTAGAAATGTCATATAAAATAATATTATTTTATTATTTTATGACTTCGGGCCGATGTAACTTCTACCCAAAGCGTCTGAATGACGTGCCATCAGTGGTGTAGAGACCCTGATGGTATGACGGATTTTGAGATGGTTTCCGGGTGTTGGGACTGAGAACAGGGTGCGGGCCCCATGAGGCTGGGGTTTGGTGTTTGCGAAGAAACACAGCTTTCGCACCAAAAGTCTTATTTTGATAGATGATCAGTCGATCCTGTGTGTTTTTTCGAAAGGATCGCAACGGTGCGATCCTTTCATTGAGTTTCGGAATCGAGGCATTGGTCCCACCCGAGTTGGCTTCAGTGAATAGTAACTTTTTCACCAGGTGTCCGTTTCGGACGAATGAGTAGTCGATTCTGCTTGTTTTTCCATGGGGATCACCATGGTATGATCCACTCGATGGGTTTCGGGATTGTTGTGTGGGCCCCACATGTGCTAGCTATGGTGAATAGTGCATTTTTCATCGGTTCTCCATTTCGGGTGAGTAAACAGCCTATCCTACATGTTTTTCCTCGTAGATCATGATGGTGGCCTCGGTTTTGGCCGTGGAAGTACATAGTGCGGTGTTGTTGTGGGTTGCTCAGGTTAGCATGTTTTGGACCAGCAGTGGTTGAGGGCACTCCCTTGGTTCGTTTCCACAAGGGATTGTATGGAATCAAAACATTCATATAGGTTTCTGATCCTCTCGATGGGATGTTTAAACTTTTAGAGTTGTTGCATCCCTCCGGTGGGCCTAGAGCAGGATCCTTTAGCATCTTTTCCCTAGATTGGGTTCTTGGTATCGTTGTGACTGCTTATTCATGGGCGGCGATCCCCTATCTAGCTGGTTAACCCCGTAGGGTTTGTGGCATCATCAGGAATATGATCCCCTACATAGTGGGGCGTGCTCAGTAGGGTTGTGGCAACGTCGGGTATACGATCCCCTACACAGCATGAGGTGTATAGTAGGGTTGCAGTATTGTTGGTTGTGTGATCCCCTACTTAGCATGTGGTATTTGTAGGGTTGCGGCATCTTCAATTCGATCCCATACATCATGAGTTATACTAGGTAGGGTTTCGGTATCATCATGACCAACTTTATATGGGCGATGATCCTCTATCTGACTGATGTGCTTCTGTCGTGTGCTAGATCAAGTTGTCGTATCCCCCAGCGGATCCTGGATGTGATCCCTTGTCTGTGAGAACTTCGTATGCCAGATCGGGTCGTGGTATTCCCCAGCGGACCCTAGGAGTGATCCCCTATCTGTGAACTTTTTATACCTGAGTGGGTTCTGGTATCCTCTAGTGGACCCTAGGAGCGATCCCCTATCCAAGGAGTTTGGTGTTTATGTTGTTCCGGTGAGTTATCCTCAATGATGATATCCGATGAGCGTGATCTCTCAGGTGATCGTCTGAGAAGTTTGTGAGAAACCCGATAGAGTGTATCTCTCGAATGATTGTCATCTGGGATGACAGTGTTCATGGTGTGTGTATTCTCCTGGTTGTGGACATTTGCTGGTGACGAGGTCGGTACCTCTTGTGGCTTTTTGGCATGAGCTGAGTATATCTGGATTGTTCATGGTGTATGTATGGGAATACACCTGAGCTGAGCTAACTAGTTGTGTCTGGCCGAGGATGGTCACGAGATGGAGTTTCTCCCACGTCTGGGTTCCCTCTGGCTGGGATGAGCGGATTGTTTCCTTTGAGTTTCTCCCTTTGGTTTTGGGTTATTGGGGTGCCTACTGAGTATGTTTATACTCACCCCTACACGGGGTTTGCCCACACATATTTATGTCTTGTGCAGACCACAGGCCTTTCGACGGAGTCCCAGGAGGACCCGAAGCAGGTGGAGCTTAGTGAGTGTGTTGACCGGGGTGTTTACTGGAGCTGTGACGAGCGTGCTTTCGGGCAGGTGTTTGTGGCAGTGTTACCCTTCTTCAGAGAAGGTTGGACGCGCTTTGTAGTTTTCTTTTGGTGGGCCCTGTTTTTCCCTTTTGTACATCTCCTGTACTCTGGTTGTGGGATAGATTGCATGCATGAATTTATTTTTCAGTTTCTATATCTTTGCATTGTTGCATGGAGGTGTTGTGGGTGTCTGTGTACAGGTACCTTAGGCCAATGCCTCCCATGTGTGTGATAGCCTACTCGGCGATGGTCTCCTGCCCTTGGCCTATTGGATGTAGGCTTTGAGATTCGTGGATCGAGCCCAATTGGGTTGGGTCATGACAGAGTGGTATTAGATGTGGCTCCACCTCTGGGATCTCAGAGCATATCTGGTCTAACTGTGAGTTGGGTTTGTGTTTCATTGCGACAGTGTTAGGATGTTTTGAGTTCATCTTTCAGGCCAGGGACTCCAGTGCTAGTGCGGTGGCCGATGTATCCATACACCAGGACTCTGATAACCTGCCTTTCGACTCGGGATATTCGTCCACAGGCCAGAGGGACATAATGGTACATGCATTATATAGGGCTAGGTTTTGGGGTTTTTCCTTGTCCTTCTCGAGTAATCTCTCCAGATATACTATTTGACTATGGTGCGTCTTGAATGTTTTTCATGATGCCTCCACCACGACAGCCACTGAGGGTTCTGCAGGAGGATTGTGGTGACGATCTTCCCCCTGCAGAGGCTGTGGACTACGACATAGGTTCCGAGGATGCTCTTCCAGGTGGTCTACCAGTTGAGCCACCACCTGTCGAGCATCTTGTTGTGCCGGCAGTGCTGGACGAGGCTGCGCATAGGCTGAGTGCACTGCATGAGTTCTAGAGGCAGTGACCTCTGAGGTTCTGGGGTGATCCAGACCCCCAGGCAGCTGATGACTGGCTTGAGGCAGTCACCTGAGTTTTCCACCTGGTGAGGACACATCCAGATCAGATGGTGGTCCTAGCGGCGAGCCTTCTGCATGGTTCGTCTGGGCGATGGTGGAGCCTGGTGACGTAGTCCCATGACGAGGAGACACTCACGTGGGTAGAGTTTGAGTATCTCTTCAAGGAGGAGTCCTATCCTGTGACGCTGAGGTCAGTGCGGATTCATGAGCTTCTGCAACATCGACAAGAGGGCAAGGCCATGTCGGAGTACTCAACGAGGTTTACATACCTGTCGCGCTACTCCCTGTATATGGTTAGAGACCCATTCTTTAGGGCTTGAACCTCCGAGAAGGGCTTACGCATGGACATCCGGGCATGTGTGATTTCTTTGTGTCTACCCACCTATGATGGAGTGTTGGAGCGAGCTTTGGTGGTGGAGAGATTTCCGGCTGAGTAGATCCCCCTGATAGAGCTGGGCACGTGAGGGCTGAGACGTCGACATCTGGTAGCCGATGTCAGACTCATGGGTCTGGATGTGGAAGATCTTTCAGGAGCTGAACCCAGGATGGAGGATCTAAGGCTCAGGGCTCATAGGGCTCGCATGCCAGTTTTGGTCATCCGCAGGAGAGGCGGTGTTATGCTTTCGACAATCGGGGACATCTTGATAGAATTTTTCTGACCCGACGTGCTGCTGAGAGGGAACCGATCGATGGACCACCTTGGTAGAGGCAGCTTCACGAGCAAGGAGGTCCGCATGGTGGCGGACGTGGCGGCAAAGTGGGTGCAGCAGGAGGAGGTGGTAGGCGGTACCAGATGCCACCACCCCCCACCCCTAGGAGGTACATGCCATGCTCTAGGAGCTGGTGGCCGAGGGCAAGGATAGCTGCATTCCCTGGAGATTGTTGACCCAGAGGCTCCAAAGATGGATAGAGGTACGCCTTGTGTCCTTTCTACTTTCTGCGATAGTTTGATAGACACTATTTAGTGTTACCCTTCCTTTCAGTTGCATGCTCGAGTTTTGTGTAGGGTGATGGTAAGACCCTGTGTGGGTGTTGTTTGGAGTGCTTCAAATGTGTGAGAAAGAGGGATCCTTCCACCACCGAGACGCGTTTTTGTGATGCGATTAAAACCGTGCAGGCGAGTCAGTGCCGCTGAAAGCGGACAGTGTTGAGTTGTGGTGGATAAGTCAATCTAACTTATGTGTTTGGGCAGGGGTGTTTGTTGTTGAACTCGCTGGTGTGTGAGAACCAGTTGAGAGTCCATCCACTTTCTTTGTGCTTAAGGATTTTGGGGATGAAAAGATATAAGGGGGGAGGATGTAGTAACTCAGGTTTTCGGCCCTGTCAGACATTGGAATATTTCTACGAAAAATTCCAGAGCTAGTCATGAAGATGACGTGCGATTCCGTGGGTCGGTGTGACCGGAATTAATTTTATAAAAATATTAATTATTTTTATACTATGCACATGGCGGGGGTGTGATATCTCCAAAATGGTTTCTCAGATTAGATGTCTGAGGGCCCGATTGCGTCCGGAACATTCCATTTACCCTAAGAAAGGTATAAACATTGCGGGCGCGGGCTTGTGGTGAGAAACGCCACTAGGGGAATTTTCATAAATAAATGGAGAAGTTAGTTTGCGAGCGTCGGCTCGAATAACATCTGAATGGAGACCCAAATCGCAAATATGAGTCTATTGTTGCATCCAGAATGGTGTGTTTACCAAGGGGTGACCTTACCTTTGTCTGCATCGGGAGTCGGAATGGGGGCGAGTTAGCGGGGAGTTTAATGAGTTCTTTTCTAAAAAAACATAAATAATTTCTCCCCACCCCCTTATCTCCTATGCAGCGGAACGACACCCCCTCCCCCATCTGTTTCTTCGCCGATTCGAGCTCCGATCGTCCATTTTCTGCACCGTTCGTCAGCAGATCTAGCTTCAGGGCGTCGCTGGTGTCAATCTACACCCGATGCTTCGGCATTTCGCCCGCGAGGTAGGCAGTTTTCGTTTTAATCCCCTGATCCCATTTTTGCTGCGAATTTCTTCGTTCTGAGGGTGTTTCAGGGAAGATTTAGTCTCGGGGGGTCACACCGGTGCATTCAGATCACAAAATTGAACAATGGGGTGCCCCATGAGGTCCGAGGAAGGTCCACCTACGCGGCACCAGCACGGCGGGCCACGGTGGGGCCGCAGCGGAGGGCCGCTGGCCAGGGCAGGCCGGCGGCAGCGGCGGGTCCGGCTGCTTGAGACATACAAGGGTCTTTAAACCCCCCGTATCTTGCAATCTGAGAGTCATATTTGGGTGCCGTTTGCGGCGACGCGACCCTGACGATGAGGCAAACCCTCTGGTGTGGGTTCAAGGCTTTAAGGGTTTGGGATCGTGGCCCGGGAGCTAGAAACGTCGTATAAAAATATAATTTTATTATTTTACGATTTTGGGCCGATGTAAATTCTACTCGTAGCGTCCAAATGATGTGTCATCAGTGGCGTTGAGACACTGATATTACGACAGACTTTTTGAGATGGTTTCCGGGTGTTGGGACTGATAACGGCATGTGGACCCACGAGGCTGGGTTTTGGCATTTCCGAAGAAATGCATCTTTCGCACTAGGAGTCCGATTTAGACAGATGATCAGTCTGTCCTATGCGTTTTTCCGAGAGGATCGCAATGGTTCGATCCTTTTGTTGAGTTTTGGAATCGAGGTGTGGGTCGCACTTGAGTTGGCTGCGGTGAATAGTACCTTTTTCACCAGGTGTCCATTTCGAACGAATGAGTAATCGATTCCGCTTGTTTTTCCAAGAGTATCGACGTGGTATGATCCGCTAAATGGGATTCGGGATTGTTGTTTGGGACCCACATAGGCTAGCTACAACGAATAGTTCCTTTTTCACTGGTGATATGTTTCGAGCGAGTAAGCAGCCTATCCTGCATGTTTTTCCGCGTAGATCGCGATGGTTGCCTCAGAGTTGGCCTTGGAGGTGCACAGTGTGGCGTTGTTGCGGTTCGCTTGAGTTAGCGACATTTTAGACCAAAAGTGGTTTAGGGTACTCCCTTGGATCGTTTTCGTGAGGGGTTTTATGGAATCACAACCTTCTATAGGTTTGTGATCCTCTCGATAGGATTTTTAAACTATTAGAGTTGTGGCATCCCTCTAGAGGCCCTGGAGCGGGATCCTATAGCATCTTTTCCCTAGATCAGTTTCTTGGAATCACTGTGACCACTTATTCACGGGCAATGATCCCCTATCTAGAAGGTTAACCCCGTAGGGTTTGTGGCATCATGGGAATATGATCCCCTATGCAGTGGTCCATGCTTAGTAGGGTTGTGGCATCATCGGGTATATGATCCACTACTCAGCATGAGGTGTTTAGTAGGGTTGCAGAATCGTTGGTTATGCGATCCCCTACTAGCGCGTGGTATTGGTAGGGTTGCGGCATTGACGATTTGATCCCCTAAATCACGAGTTATACCAGGTAGGCTTCCCGTATCATCGTGACCACCTTTATATGGGAGATGATCCTCTATCTGAGTGATGGGCTTCTATCGAGTGCCAGATCGGGTTGTGGTATCCCCTAGTGGATCTTGGGTGTGATCCCCTATCTGTGAGAACTTCGTATGATAGATCTGTCACGACCCATCCTCGGGTCCCGTGTCGTGACTACCCCAAGCCCACCTTCCATAGGCCAGGGGCTGGTGACTAGCACCAAGGCGTAAATCCCAACAAAAAAAGAAGGCATTGCCTTTGAAAAGTAAACAAGAACCACAGAGTAAGCAAGCGGAAAGGTAAACACTATGTAAAAACTGTACAAGCTGTGCTGGAAGTAAAAGGGTCCGGAAATACAAGCCCAACTGTAAAGTACAACTGAAAGGAAAAATAGCCACTGAAAAGGAAAAACTGCAGCGCCGAGCCGTCCTCTGGAAGTACCACCTGAAGGGTGGGTACAGATAGCCTCCACTGCTCCTCGGGTCCACCTAACCGCTCCGAGTACGTCCGCCCAGTGGTCCACCTCTAGGTACTGTCCTGCTCCGCACGCCTCCACCACGGTCAGCGCTGTCCGTCGTCTGCAACCAACACAACGTAGTGCAGGCATAGCCCGTGCAGGGGTGAGTATAAGCTACTCAGTAGGGACCCCGAGACCCCCGAAGGTCTCCCGAAATACATAAAGGATAATCCACAAAGGAAAGGTACAATCATGAAGTAACATCTGACACGGCTTAGGTATATGCCAATACATATACCTAAGTCATCAATTCCTCGTTCGGCTCCAACGTCTGAGCCCAAGCACAACCCAGTCCACACAGGAAAGCAAAACGTATACCCACACAGGATAGCACAACACAGTCCACAAAGGAGAGTAAACAGTAAATCCACATAGGATAGCTCAACACAATCCACAAAGGAGAGTAAATAGTAAATCCACATAGGATAGCTCAACATAATCCACAAAGGAGAGTAAACAGAAGATTCAGCTCACACAGGTGTACTTCTTCGGATGACGATAAAGATGACCACTGATCCATCTAAGTCATCGGACCCACGAAGGATCGATAGGTACTAACCCCCGCAGTGACCCACAAAAGATCGGACCCACACAGGATCGGGCCCACACAGGACCGGGCCCATGCAGGACCTGTTGGCGCTGGCTCACACAGAACCGCTGAGCGCTGACCCACACAGGATCGGACCCACACAGGATCGGGCCTACACAGGACCGGGCCCACGCAGGACCTGTAGCACTGATCCACGTAGGATCGCTGAGTGCAGTAGTCATCACAGTCCGCTGAGGATCTCTGCCCAATCGTTGCCGCAGTCCACTGAGGATCTCTGCACGGTCATCGTCGGAGTCCACGGAGGATCTCTGCACAGTCGTCGCTGTCGAAGTAGCAGTCGCAGCCAGCACTAGGGTTCCCGCACACAGCAAGCTCGTTCGGGAGGGTCCGATCCATGAGCCGAGAGGCTGATACATCAGTTGACACAAATACGAAGTTGATGTATCCAAAAGTTCAGTATCGTCAACAGGAACTCAACGTCGCAGACGGCGCGTCAGTCGGACGCCCGACCTGAGAGTTATTGGCTTTTTCGTCCCAGGGGCCCGGTTGGTTTTTAACGCAAAACCAACTGGACCGTACTCCACCTATGTCCAAACCTCGGGCGGAGTGTGCCAAAAGATCCTTCTCACAAAGAGGAATTCAACAAAGCTGACGGCACGTCAATAGGACGTCCGTAGCTCAAGATATGAGCGTTTCCGCTCCGTAGGCCCGGTTGATTTCGTGTACGAACCAACCCGGCCGAACTCAAAGTATTCCGAAACCTTGAGTGCGATATACCGAAACGACCATCTCAATCGAAGGATCGCGTTACCGCTAACGGAGGGTCGTTTGGAGGCCCATAGCTCAAGAAACGGCCAATTGAACGAAGACCGTCCAAAGACGGGGGGTACGGGCCCGGGCCGACCCGGCCCGACCCCCCCAGGAGTCGGCCGAATCGGGCCGACCCGACCCGGTCCGACTCGGTCTGGTCTGGCCAGGTCACTGCCCGGCCGGTCGGACCGGCCTGACCCGGTTCGGCCGAGCGGCCGAACGGCCGAGGCGCGCAGGACGCTGCCCCCGCGGCCTGGTTGTGTCGTAGCACCCCGCGTGGGGCCGCGCTGAGTCATGGACGAGGCTTGAGCCACGTCCGAAAGCCCCAGACCCGCACGGCCGCGCGTACCGCCGCCGCAGCGGCTTCAGCCACGTCGGCATGTCCGGCGGCGCGCCGGGGCGCCGCCGCTCCCGGCTGCCGGAGTCGCCGCGCCGGCGACCCGTGCCGCCGGCGAGTTCCGCGGGCCACCGGGATCGCTCCGGTGGTCCGATTCTCTTCCCGTCTGCACAATTTCTCCTCCTGGGACTCGTTCTTCACTGCGGGATCGTCAAACATCCGTTGCGGCATGTTCTGTCATCGCCCGTCAAATCAGCACAAAATGAAGAATGGCGGAGGGTCGTCGGGCCGTGTTTGTTTGGCCCGCACCCTCCGCGTTAGAGATAAACAACGGGAGAATTTTGTTTAACACATGAACTGACAATTTTAATAAAATAAAATTGTTCGTTTGAAACCAGTTCTTTAACTTTTTAAAGAAACACTTACAGGAATAATTAAAAAGGGGGTAAATCCCAAAATAAATCCCTATCTCGCTGATCGTCGCGCGCGGGCGTTCATCGCGGAAAAGCTCGTCGCGGAAGAGAGGGATCATCGCGTCGTCGCAGGGAGGCGTTCCATCGTCACAGAATCCGGCATTGAGTCGGCGAGCCCAACAGACCAAGAACAACGGATTTAAATTATAAATAATTAAATCTGTGTTTTGTTTAAAACCAAAAGAGAAGAACCTTGAGAGGAAATCTGAAATCACTCACCTCAAACGGTTGGTGATCAGAGATCGGAGCGGGGAAGAACGTCTCGGACAGAAGCGTTGTCTATTTCTGGGTTCGGCGTTCTTCACGTTCTTCGCGTTCTTCGCAAGGGAGAAGAAGATACAAGGGTCCTCTCAAATCTTCTCAATGCGCAAGTAACCAGTGGTCGAGCGTTGGCCTTATTTTATTATTATGCCAACGAATTTGAAAACTGGTTAAGAAACGACTAATAATTTCGTTGAATTAATTCAACAAAAGAAAAAGCCCATTTAATTCATGAAATAAACCGCCCAATTAATTGGTCTGATAAGATTTTAAGAAACACATCAGTTGACACCCATTAAGACGGGTTTTCGCGGGTGCGTTTCTTAGCGGAAAGAAACGGCGGGGCTCGTGCGGGCCCCAACTCACAAATATCCTACCACGGGGGTAGGATATTTCGAGATATCATCCTATCCGGTTCAACTCAGTTCAAGCCACCTTTAAGTGGCTTCAAGTGTCTTAAGTGAAATAATATAAAGTTGTCACAAATTTATTTTATTTCTTAACATTAAGCCCGAAAATTAAAAACCACACCCAAGAAAACGCAACTCCGGAAGAGGCGTTTCTAAGCAAATACCGGCGCTGCGATTTCATCGGTGCCCTCAAAATTAGATTCTAGGCACCAGTTCAAAAGTTAGAAAAACCCACTCGTCCGTTCACTGAACGTACCCGAGCCAATCTTCGGAAAATGATTCCGGGCACACCGGGCCTCAGAATCAGGTGCCGTCAGAAACTACGCTCTTGTAAAATTCCAAAGAAAATTAAGAAAAAAAATTTCCTTGAAATTTACGGGTCTTTACATTACTCCCACCTCAGGTCCTTACGTCCCCGTAAAGATACATAAAAAACTAGGGAAACAAATGTGGGTACTGAGCATGCATCTGAGCCTCCCGCTCCCAAGTGCTCTCCTGGTGGTTCCCGTGCTGCCATCTGATGCACACAAGAGGAATCGATCGCCCACGTAGGACACGCTCCTGTCGATCCTCTATATCCACTGGGACCTCCGCAAAAGTCACCACATCATCCATATCTAGCTCCCCATAGTCAATGATGTGCGTCGGGTCATGCACGTATCTCCTAAACTGGGATACGTGGAAGACGTCGTGCACCCGGTGCAACTGAGGTGGCAGAGCCAGGCGATAAGCCACCTCGCCAATCCTGCTGAGGACCTAGAAAGGCCCGATGAAGCGTGGAGACAACTTGACGCCTCGACCAAATCTCCGCAAACCACGTCGAGTTGAGACACGCAAGAAGACGTGGTCGGCATCCTCGAACTCTAGTGGCCTCCGCCTCCTGTCAGCATAAGACTTCTGCCGGCTCTGTGCTGTCCTCATCCACTCCGAGATGACTTGGACCTTCTCTGTCGTAGCCCAGACCATCTCTGGTCCCACAAGTGCTAACTCCCCAGGGTCTGTCCAGCACAAAGGAGACCTGCAAGGCCTGCCGTACAACGCCTCGTAGGGTGCCATCCCGATGGTGGAGTGGTAGCTGTTGTTGTACGCGAACTCCACCAAGGGTAGCTGGTCCTCCCAGCTGCGACTAAAGTCGAGGACACATGTGCGGAGCATGTCCTCGAGAGTCTGAATGGTCCTCTCCGTCTGATCATCAGTCTGAGGGTGAAAGGCGGTGCTCAGACGTAGCCGCGTCCCGAACGCCTCCTGTAACACCTTCCAAAGCCGGCAAGTAAAACGAGCGTCCTGATTGGAGACGATAGTCGATGGAACCCCGTGAAGTCGTACAATCTCATGAACGTAGAGACGCCCCATGCTCTCCACTGAACCCTGCTAGCTCTGATACCAATTTGTCACGAACCGTCCTCAGGGCCCGTGTTGTGACTACCCCAAGCCCGCCTTCCATAGGCCATGGGCTGGCGACTAGCACCAAGGCGTAAATCCCAACAAAAAAGGGAAGGCATTGCCTTTGAAAAGTAAACAAGCACCACAGAGTAAGCAAGCGGAAAGTTAAACACTAAGTAAAAACTGTTCAAGCTGTGCTGGATGTAAAAGGGGCCGGAAATACAAGCCCAACTATAAAGTAAATCTGAAAGGAAAAACAGCCACTGAAAAGGAAAAACTGCAGCGCCGAGCCATCCTCTGGAAGTCCCACCTGAAGGGTGGGTACAGATAGCCTCCACTGCTCCTCGGGTCCACCTGACCGCTCCGAGTACATCCACCCTGTAGTCCACCTCCAGGTACTATCCTGCTCCGTACGCCTCCACCACGGTCAGTGCTGTCCATCGTCAGCAACCAACACAACGTAGTGCGAGCATAGCCCGTGCAGGGGTGAGTATACGCTACTCAGTAGGGACCCCGAAACCCCCGAAGGTCTCCCGAAATCCACAAAGGATAATCCAAAAAGGAAAGGTACAATCACGAAGTAACATCTGACACGGCTTAGGTATATTCCCATACATATACCTAAGTCATCAATTCCCCATTCGGCTCCAACGTCCGAGCCCAAGCACAACCCAGTCCACACAGGAAAGCAAAATGTATACCCACACAGGATAGCACAACACAGTCCACAAAGGAGAGTAAACAGTAAATCCACACAGGATAGCTCAACACAATCCACAAAGGAGAGTAAATAGTAAATCCACATAGGATAGCTCAACACAATCCACAAAGGTGAGTAAACAGAAGATTCAGCTCACACAGGTATACTTCTTCGGATGACGATAAAGATGATCACTGATCCATCTAAGTCGTCGGACCCACGAAGGATCGATAGGTACTAACCCCCGCAGTGACCCACACAAGATCAGACCCACACAGGATCGGACCCACACAGGACCGGGCCCACGCAGGACCTGTAGGCGCTGGCTCACACAGAACCACTGAGCGCTGACCCACACAGGATCGGGCCCACACAGGACCGGGCCCACGCAGGACCTATAGCACTGATCCACGTAGGATCGCTGAGTGCAGTAGTCGTCACAGTCCACTGAGGATCTCTGCACAATCGTCGACGCAGTCCACTGAGGATCTCTGCACGGTCGTCGTTGGAGTCCACGGAGGATCTCTACACAGTCATCGCTGTCGAAGTAGCAGTCGCATCCAGCACTAGGGTTCCCGCACACAGCAAGCACGTTCAGGAGGGTCCGCTCCACGAGCTGAGAGGATGATACATCAACTGACACAAAGTCCGAAGTTGATGTATCCAAAAGTTCCGTATCGTCAACAGGAACTCAACGTCACAGACGACGCGTCAATCGGACGCCTGGTCTGAGAGTTATTGGCTTTTTCGTCCCAGGGGCCCGGTTGGTTTTTAAAGAAAAACCAACCCGACCGTACTCCACCTGCGTCCAAACCTCGGGCGGAGTGTTCCAAAAGATCCCTCTCACAAAGATAAATTCAACAAATCTGATGGCACGACAATCGGATGTCCGTAGTTCAAGATATGAGTGTTTCCGCTCCGAAGGCCCGGTTGGTTTCGTGTACGTACCAACCCGGCCGAACTCAATGTATTCCGAAACCTTGAGTGCGATATACCGAAACGACCACCTCGATCCAAGGATCGTGTTGCCGCTAACAGCGGGTCGTTTGGAGGCTCGTAGCTCATGATACAGCCATTTGAACAAAGACCATCCGAAGACGGGGAGTACGGGCCCGGGCCGACCCGGGCCGACCCCCCCCCCCCCCCCCCGGGAGTCTGCTGAACTGGGTCGCCCCGACCCGGTCCGGTCCGGCCAGGGCACGGCCCGGCCGGTCGGACCGGCCTGGCCCGTTTCGGCCGAGCGGCCGAACGGTCGAGGCGCGCGGGGCGCCGCCCCCGCGGCCTAGTGGTGTCGCGACCCCCCGCGTGGGGCTGCGCTGAGTCATGGACGCGGCTTCAGCCGCGTTCGAGGGCACAAGACCAGTGCAGCCGTGGGTCCGCGGGTGCCGCCGCCGCCGTGGCTTCAGCCGCGACGGCCTGTCCGGCGGCGCGCCAGGGCGCCGGCGAGTTCCACGGGCCACCGGGATCACTCCGGTGGTCCGATTCTCTTCCCGTCTGTGCCATTGTTCCTCCTGGGACTCGTTCTTCACTGCGGGATCGTCAAACATCCGTTGCGGCACGTTCCGTCATCGCCCGTCAAATCCGCACAAAATGAAGAACGGAGGAGGGTCATCGGGCCGTGTTCGTTTGGCCCGCACCCTCCGCGTTAGAGATAAACAACAGGAGAATTTTGTTCAACACATGAACCGAAAATATTAGTAAAATAAATTGTTCGTTTGAAACCGGTTCTTTAACTTTTTAATGAAACACTTACGGGAATAATTAAAAAGGTGGTAAATCCCAAAATAAATCCCTATCTCGCTGATCGTCGCGCACGGGCGTTCTTCGCGGAAAAGCTCGTCGCGGAAGAGAGGGATTATCGCGTCATCGCGGGGAGGCGTCACATCGTTGCGGAATCCGGCATTGAGTCGGTGAGCTCAACGGACCAAGAACAACATATTTAAATTATAAATAATTAAATCTGTGTTTCATTTAAAACCAAAAGAAAAGAACCTTGAGAGGAAATCTGAAATCACTCACCTCAAACGGTTGGTGATCGAAGATCGGAGCGGGGAGGAACGTCTCAGACGAAAGCGTCGTTGATTTCCGGGTTCGGCGTTCTTCGCGTTCTTCGCGTTCTTCTCAAGGGAGAAGAAAATACAAGGGTCCTCTAAAATCTTCTCAATGCGTTAGTAACTAGAGGTCGATCGTTGGCCTTATTTTATTTTTATGCCAAAAAATTTTAAAACAGGTTAAGAAACGACTAATCAATTCATTGAATTAATTCAACGAAAGAAACAGCCCATTTAATTCACGAAATAAACTGCCCAATTAATTGGTCTGTTGAGATTTTAAGAAACGCGTCAGTTGACTCTCATTAAGACGGGTTTTCGCGGGTGCGTTTATCAGCGGAAAGAAACGGTGGGGCTCGTGTGGGCCCCACCTCACAAATATCCTACCAAGGGGGTAGGATACTTCTGGATAGCATTCTATCAGATTCAACTCAGTTCAAGCCACCTTTAAGTGGCTTCAAGTGGCTTCCATGTGGCTTAAGTGAAATAAAATAAAGTTGTCGCAAAATTATTTTATTTCTTAACTTTAAGCCCGAAAATTAAAAACCACACCCGAGCAAACGCAACTCCGGAAGAGGCGTTTCTAAGCGAATACCGGTGCTGCGATTTCATCGGTGCCCTCAGAATTCGATTCCGGGCACCGGTTCAAAAGTTAGAAAAACCTGCTCGTCCGTTCACTGAACACACCCGAGCCAATATTCGGAAAATGATTTCGGGCACACTGGGCCTCCGAATCAGGTGCCGTCAGAAACTACGCTCTTTTAAAATTCCAAAGAAAATTAAGAAAAAAAATTCCCTTGAAATTTATGGGTCTTTACAAGATCGGGTCATGGTATCCCCCAGTAGACCTTGGTAGTGACCCCCTAACTGTGATCTTCATTTACCGGAGTGGGTTCTGGTATCCCCTAGCGGGCCCTAGGTGGGATCCCCTATCCGAGGAGTTTGGTGGTTATGTTGTTTCGGTGAGTTATCCTCAGTGATGCTATCCGATGACCATGATATCTCGGGTGAGCGTCTGAGAGGTTTGTGAGAAACCTGATGGAGTGTATCTCTCGGATGAGTGTCATCTGGGATGATAGTGTTCGTGGAGTGTGTATTCTCTTAGTTGGGGACAGTTGCTGGTGACGAGGTTGGTACCTCTATTGGCTTTGTGGTGTGAGCTGAGTATATCAAGATTGTTCAAGGTGTATGTATGGGCATACACCTGAGCTGAGCTAACTATTTGTGTTTATCCAAGAATGGTTATGAGATGAAGTTTCTCTCTCGTCTGGGTTCCCTCTGGCTGGGTCTAGCGGACTGTTTCCTTTTAGATGCTCCCTTTGGTATTGGGTTTTTGGGGTTCCTACTGAGTATTTTTATACTCACCCCTACATGGGCTTTGCATGAAAATGTTTGTGTCTTGTGAAGACCACATGCCTTTCTACGGAGTCCTAGAAGGACCTGGAGCAGGCGGAGATTACTGAGCGTGTTGACCGGAGTGTTTAACGGAGCTGTGGCGAGGGAGATTTCTGGCGGGTGTTTGTGGCGGCATTCCCCTTCTTCAGAGCAGGTTGGACGCGCTTTGTAGTTTTCATTTGGTGGGCCCTGTTTTTCCCTTTTGTACTTCTACTGTACTCTGGTTGTGGGATAGATTGTATGTGTGCATTTAATTTTCAGTTTCTTTATCTCTACACTGTTGCATGGAGGTGTTGTGGGTGCGTGTGTACACGTACCATAGGCTAATGCCTCCAATGTGTGTGACAGCCTACTAGGCACTGGTCGCCTGCCCCTGGCCTATTGGAGGCGGTCTTGGGGAGTCGTGGCTCGAGCCCTGTTCGGTCAGGTCATGGCACATAGTTGGAAAATGAATTATTTATTTCAAAATGAATTATTTTATTTTTTTAAATTATGAAATTGATGTGAATTTTTTGTTGGAAACCCTCTTTAGTGATGGTTTTTAAAATTGTAGAAATTGGTTAATTTTTTGAATTTGAATTAGATAAATGATTTTAAAATGATGATTTTAAAATGGTTGATTGCTTTTTATGCATAGAAAATTAATTGGAATGTGTTTTCATTAAAAGTTTTTTTCTTGAAATGTTTGGATCAATTGGTTTGGCTTGGTTTATTAAAAATATGGCTTGTGTGTGTTCATGTTCATTTGTGAGGGATATGGTTATGATGGTTCCCCTATCATAGGTGGGAAGGATAACTTTATGAAATTTCCCCTATCAAGATGGTTCACCAATTGATGCCTTTATGAAATGACGAATCACATGTCATGTGTATTGGGAACTAAATGGTTTCATGGATGTGTGTAATGGAATATGTTATGCTAAATATATTTGAGAAATGGTTTTTAAAAAAATTGGATTCATTTGGACAAACTAATTCATTTTTTATATTAACTATTGAACTTATATATATATATATATATATATTATTTTATATAAATTTTCTAACATGTTCTCTACAAGTTGCATTAATAGGTATGTCATTGGGGAAATCCTGCTGAGTTTTATAATCACCCCTATTTGGGAACATTGGTAAATTTGAATATATTGTATATCGTGAAATAGGTAAAGGAAATATATCATAATTATTTAGTGATTTATCATAATACCATGGTCTGGTCATGTGGATTTGAGTTTTGAGTAGGTTTAGAGTTTTTGTTTTAGTGTATTTATTGTATTTGGAGTTTGATGGGTTGGTTTACTCTTTTATTATGATATTGTTGTTGGATTTAGTTCTTTAGTTGTACTCAGATATGGTTCATTGTTGTAATTTGGTTAGTTTCCATTAGTTTATAGATTGTTTTTATTATTCATTTTTCTAATGCAACATATTGTGGTTATTTTGATATGGTGTTCTTTATTTTTTGTTTAATTTATAAAAGGTAATATTGCCCTAACAGATTATGAAAGCCTTAGAATTTATTCTCTACCTTTTGTGTCTTGGGGATGTCACCTAACGCCTAGTAAAACCCACTACCTCGTCCCAAGACAATGTGTGATGGGGGAGTTGTTACACTAACTATCCAAATCAGTCCTTCCTCTTATCTCATACTAATTCAAAATGTCACAAATTAATTTTTTTGGGGAGAATTGAAATATCATTGGTAATGTCTACTCAATATTCACCAACCAATACTAGGAATTATTGTGTGTTGATTTATTCATAAGATGTTTCCTAATATTTTTATCTTTAATGAACTTATCAAAATACCATTTGAACTATCATCATAAATGTTTCCCATCAACATAAATGGAATTTTAAATCATAATCAGATGGAGAAATGTTTTTGGCACCATAAAACATCCTATGGAATGAGTTATCACAACAAAAAGATGATATAAAAAATAAATCAGTTGAACCATATAAAACATTAAAACAACTAGGACTACCAAATACAACCAATTAGATGGTA
Organism: Viscum album; assembly: GCA_963277665.1. Taxonomy (NCBI): domain Eukaryota; kingdom Viridiplantae; phylum Streptophyta; class Magnoliopsida; order Santalales; family Viscaceae; genus Viscum; species Viscum album. The sequence goes on along the minus strand of OY728152.1, from coordinate 1,901,728,635 downwards.
AAAAACAATAGATATATAAAGAAAATAATTCGATGTTAGTAAATCACATTGTGGTCCTTGAAAACGCTCCATGTCCAATGTCACCATCCCTCCACCAACCAAGTATGAACTAACAAAGAGAGACTACAAAAACATGAGTACCTACAATGGAATGATTGTAAGATACATGCACCAAGTGGTATATGTAGAGTTAGAGAAAAAAGTAAGATCCCACCAAGAAGTCTACCCAGTTTATCTACCAAGTACTGTAGATATGAATGTTTGAAAATAGGAATAATAAAATAAGGTATTTCCATGACAGAAAATTGTAATAGTGAAATTTTATAATATATATGTAAAAAAACTTTCCATTATAACAAAAATAGAGTCTATAACAACATATTTTCCATTATAAAATTCATTTACGAAGCCTCAAGATTAAATCATTTCACAATCCCATTATTTATAAAATAATCACCTATTAAATTTAATAAGACAATTTATAATAATTCATTGAAAATAGTTATATAATCGATAGTTAAAAATGAAAATTAATCTAGGATTTAGTACCATGTTTCATAGATAAATACAAAATAACAATGGAAAATACATGTATAAATAAATTATCTCATAGTGAAAAAATCATGTGCAGTGAGGAGGGCCAATCATGGAAACTCTAGTACCATGTAATGATTGAATGATCAGAGTCATATATCAAGTATCAATTTCCATTTTTGAGGTCACACATCATGGGAAAATCTTCATATGTTAGCAAGTCCACCGAAGACATATAAAAAACCATGAACAACTCTATAATTTTTTAAATCTATTAAGTACCCAAGCTTTCTGACCTAGTGAACACCCTCCTCCAAAGAGCACATCCCTAGCCTGAATAAGCGTTCCCTTGTGAAATTCTATTCAGGGTTTGTTTCCAAAATATCATAACCTAAATTTAAGGCATACAAACTCGATACTATTTTTTCCATGACTAGTAAAAGAATTGGGTGAGATACCACGAAAATTGTATCATAGCATGAATCCACAATGGAATCATTATACACAAATGTAATTTTGTGACATAGAAATTTCACATCCCAACCTCATTCACAAGCTCCATAGAAGTGTAAATTATTTGGTTCAATGTCATTCATAAAATGATTTGATCACTATTCATCAAGGAAGAGTATACATATGGGGTTAATCCAAATTACTCAACAACAAGATTTACTCCATAAAGTTCCAAACTGGCAATTAATGAAAACCAAATCGACAAACCAAAACATTTTCAATTTAATAATACATCTATTTTATCCAACCATTAGAAAGGACTATGCATACCCATTTCCATTAAAACTCACCTTAATGTGCCCACTAGGCCTTTGACTGAAGAATTTACAAAATATATCAACCCTTTTAATGTTATTAAATTCATTTCTTCCAACATTTTCAAAACAAACCATCACATGTCATCCTGTATGTCGTAAAAATTTAATTTTATGAAAAATATATATTTTATTCCATTTGGAAATTTTTTTAAAGAATCATTTCATTTATATTAAAGGAATTCATTGAATTTTATCAATCAAAAGAACCATAATTAATTTAAATCTAATTTATTCTAAAAAAATTATTCATTCATAAAACGAATTAATCCATTCCAACCACCATTTGAACAAAAGGGTCATTTTATACTTAATGAAATATAAAAATTCTTCTAAAATTTCAAATAGAATAAACTTGAATTCATGATATCGATGAATCAAATGAAGGAGATATAATATTGAAAACCCTACTTAGAAAATCCAAAATCATAACCTAATGAAATTGATATGTGTCCCCTCTCATGATGATCACATGATCAATGAAGACAGATATCATGTAAAAAGAGAAGTGATCCTAGAATCATTAATACAAAATGAGCATTTTAAATAACCAAAAAATCCTTAAGGCTTGAATATCCTCTAGGAAGAATGAATAATGATAATATGAGTGATCAAAATCAATGTGGAGAAAGAAAAACCATAAGATGATCACATATTCGATTGGAACTTTATTCACCGCTGATATTAGGTTGGGGGAGACAAGTTTTTCAGAGCAGGATCTCTAGAAATGTTTTAGTATATAAAAGGTCAAGCAAGAAGATATGATAAATAAAAGGGATTTTGAAGTTTAATTACCATAACACCCCTAACATAATTCAGATATTGTGACACCATTTCTTGGCTAGAATTGTTCCCATAATTTAGCCATTGAATATTGTAGAAATGAAGTATCCAATATACAACCCATTAGTGAGATGGTTAAGACTCATCATCCATCCAGTGGCTAAAACTAATTGTTTTATCCACTACACAACCCAATGGCTATCTGATGGAAGACTTTCATCTTTATAAGTATCATGTTAATGACCCAAATTTATATAAGGGTTTGATTCATACTCTAGCACCTTGACCAACTAATGTAATATTAAAAGAGTGGTCTACTGGTTAAAGCGGTAGCTAGATGTTTTCATTCTGCACACCATGTTCACAAAAAATATTCAAGTCCAAAAGGTAGAATCAATTATAAATAAATAACTTCTACGACAATCTTGTGATGTGTATGATTCAAAAAAATAGATTAGGAAACATAATAGATTAGACCCACCAGGCATAACTCTAAATTAATGACCAACAATAATTATATATATTTTATAGAGAATAACATCTTAAATAATTTCACTTCCCTTATAAACATAATAATGTTTCTGAGAAGAGAGAAAATTCCATTGAAACCATAGTCCTAGAATAGGTCTCACCACCATTTTAATATTCACCAAAATGGTTGAACATTAGTAATGCATATGATGAGACCCATCCCATTAATCAAAATAAGAGACCTTGATCACTATTTATTGGGAACCAACAAGAGAAATAATTGAAACCTTATGAAAGGAAAAGATCGTAAAAGTATTTCTACTATATTTGGGTGCTTGATAGTAACTAATTATTTACAACATAGATCCACGCCAATTCATGAGATCTCTAGAAAAAACATTGGAACCTATGAGAATCATGGTCTATAAAGAGACTATATAGTCATTGTTACCCAAATACATCCTAAAGGTCTATCAAAACCACACAGAATTATCTGAAAACAACTCGATCACTGCACAAATGGAATATAAAAATATATGAAAATCCATTTTAAAACTAGATAAATTGTCAACATCTACTGAAAGATCCACCACTATATAAAAATTTAGCACTCCAAACCCTTTATATGGAGCCATGTTGTGTTTAAAATTATACTATACCATTTCTCCCTTAATATATGATGATCCTAGACTATGATGAGAGATATAAACCCATAATGAAGAAACCCAACCAAAATCACAGGGGAACATCCATATAAGAAACTAAAGAGATATCAAGGTACCAAGGTCACATAAAGGAAAAAAACACACAAACAACACAATCCACAATCCATGAGAGAGAAACAACCAAGATCCAAAAAAAGCCAAAAGTGATCCATAGAACATGAATTCCACCAAAACCCTAATTACACCTAAAACTTTCCATTTTGATAAGAAAACTTACAAAACCCATTTTGATGAACCATGTGATCACACAGATCACAAACTCTCTGAGATTTCAAACAAGACCTTTCAAAATGAACTTGTGCTCCATAATAGAAGCACATGAGATGCCACTTCTTTCCCCAAGATAATTTTCTTGGCACAAATAAATCACATGATCCACTTAGTAGAGCATCTTAACATAATCCAACATGTAATGAGGAATTCCCTAATTCCTTTAACTATTCTACCTTTGCTTAAACTGAAAAGACTCTACCAACTTTTTTTATATAAAAGGTCATACAGATTATTGGTATGATAGCTCCCATATCGAGGTGGAGACCAACTTTAAAATATAGAGTCGTAAAGACGCAATCACCAAAATTATTTGGTGAGAAAAATAACAAGATTGAGAAATTTTTAGAATACTTATCAACCATAACATCACCATAACTAAGACCCATGTGCTCAGAAATATTATCCTTCATTACTTATTTGGGACATTACTATTCAATAAATATTGATGTGAATAAATCTTATGAAATTGACTCATGCGGGTAGGGAGGAACCTTGAATTCCCATCACTCATAGACAGGTCATCCAAATAGGTAATTTATAGTCATGAAAATGATATTAATAGGATTCTAGATAGAATCAATGACCTATTAACCATTTTAAGGCTCCTCATTAATTTTAGAGAACCCTGCCCACCACTATAAGAATGTGGATAATGATCCTAGAAAATATGGATTTGATGAAAAGGATGGAAAGGAACCAACTCCACTATTTTATTCATAGTTGAGGTAGAGTATTCAACTATAAACATCACATATATAAGATTTAAAGAGTCACTTCAATGACCAAATTAATGAAAGGACATTCTATATTTAATTGAAACCATTCTAGGAGATAGTGTTTGACATCAAGAAACAAATACTCATCGACTTATGAATAAGTAAAACTCTAAGTAAAAACACCCAAAATTCAAAATATTTCAATAAAATACCTTGATATTATTCAAAAAATCATAATTATTCTAAAAAATCCCAATATTTAGCCATTCGTAAAAAATTACAACATAATTTTATAATGTAAACACGTGATGTAAATTCATCACATTTTTAAATTCTTTTACCATCTCTTGGTTCTTCTCCAGTGGTTGGAAAAAATGAATCCTAACATGAATTTAAATACCAATTAAATTTAATATCAATTATATATGAAAAATTTCACTTAAAACAATCCTTTAACTCATCAAATAAGAGTATCTGAAAATTAGTTATGTAATAAAAATAATTCATAACACACAACTTTTGGAAACTAAAAAATTTGTTTAGAGAACATAAATGAAACATATTTTAAATTAAAAAAATAGATTTCCAAAAGATTTTAAAGCATTACCAATGTTATTAAACATTATGAAAAAAATAGAATTAAAAAAAACCTGTTATTTTGCATTCAAAAATAAGAATCCTCTAAACTAACCTCACATAAATGGAATAATTTTTGAAGAAAATTGACAAGGCGCCAAATTTAGAGTTAATAATAATGTGTAAATGGATTATTCACAGGGGTTAATAACCCGAACACTACCCTCAAAATAGTTTATTGATTATATTTCAGATCAACTATATTCATTCCTCAATGTTTACTGGATCATCAAGGCACTATTCTACTTTTCTAATCTTTTTGATCCATCCAAAAACACATAACTGACTTTGAAAATCAGGTATTGTATCATTAGGAATATAATTCATATCAATATATGAAATTAATGACCTTAAAAATACTAAAGTCTCAACTTTCACAAGTAATTCACTTATCTTCATAATGTGGGGTGATTAGGTACTTGTTCATAAACAACCTCACGTGTTCTGACATTTTCATAATACATTCTCTACAATGAATCACAACAAATAAACCTCATATAGGATTCTAAAGAAATAATAATTTTTGAACAATGATCCCCTTTGATACAAATTATAATAGACTAACCTTAAATTCCATCAATACCAGCATCCAAATTGATCGCCACTGCATTGAAAGAAATACCTTTATCTTATGGGTTTATGAAAATATCATTGGAATGAAGAATTATTATTTTTTAAGGATTTCTACCAATAAGATGTTACATTGAAATAATTGTATAAAGGAAACATATACAAATCAAAACAACCAAGTCACCAAGATAAAACCAATAGAAATTATCTATATAACCAAGGGGCATAAAAAGAAAATAAAACATTGATTACCCATATCATGTGGATATTTGATGACCATATTTGTTTCATGTTAGCTACTATCTAGAAACCAAGTACAAGACCATAATGGTTGATGAAAAGACATAATAAAAAAGGTATGGATATCCTAAAAGCTTAATACACCAAGTGATATATATAGGGTGTGAGAAAGAATATCCCTGTATTATCCCTCCAATTAGTCTATGTATTTTCTCAACCAATGAATATAGTTATGATAGTTAGAAAACATGATTAAGAATAATTTTTATTTCTATTAAGAATAAAAATGAAAAAAAATCAATATTTTAAAAAAGGAAAACAAAGAGTGACAAAGTCTAAATTTAAGTTAAATGGATTCCACCTCAATATATTTTATATTCAAAAATCCATTTGGGATTTATCAAGATTAACACATGATGAAATATCTCTTATATTAAAAGAAAACACTTTTAATGAAATAATCACCTTTATAATAATGTTTTGTAAATACTTAAACATTCCATGGTTAATGATACAATGTAAGAAATGAGTTATCACCATGAATCCCAAAGAAATAAAATACCCCAAAGAAAAATACATGGATAATGAAATTATCCCATAGAAAAAAAATCTATTACCAAAGGAAAGGCCAAACCTTGAAACTCTTCTACTGAGTGATGACTGAATGATCAGACTGATATAAAAAGTTTCAATTGTTAATTGTTGAGGTTATATTGAATTGGAATGTCTTATATATGTTTGTGAATCCACCAACTACATGACCAAACCCATAAATTAAATCACAAAAATATATAATCTATCATGTAAAAAAGCTTACCTAATTATCATACACTCACCTCCTTTGGGAATATAACTATTCTAAATCAATATTCTTTAGGGGGAATCTATTTTGGGTATGAATGAGAAAAGTAATTGTATAGAACTAATTCCTCTCATCTATCTACCCAGTTTTCCATTGACTAGTCAATGTGGAGAGTGATATATGATCCAATAAGGATCACAAAATGTAATCATTATGAAATCAGTATACCCTATCAATTTTCCACCATATAAATCTTTAACATCTCACCATCACCCCCAAGCACTCTCAAAGAGTACAACCCCCATTTGCAAAACTCATTGTTATGTTCATTGACCAACATTAATCAAATAAAAAAATAAATGATTGGTTAATAATTAATAGAAAAACATGATTTGTTACTTTATAAGGATAAAAATTTTCAATTAAGTAAAACCATATTGATACAAAAACCATTATGAATTTAACAAAACACCACTTAAAACCATCTATTCCAAATGTGCATACGTACCCTTTTAATTTTAAAACATCATTAAATATCACAATAGAATTTTGACTTAAGAACCTGAAAAATCCAACCAATGCCTTTAATATTGTGAGATATCTATTCAAACAACCATTATCTATCAAACCATCACATGTTATCCTTTAAATAATACAAAATACATTTCATGGAAATATAATATTTTTATAACATTCGGAACAATATTAATGATTAAACATATTTTTTATTAAAATAATTCTTCTTATTTCATCAATACAAACCACCATTTTATAAAACAAATAATTTCATTTGAAAATCGTTGATTAATTTTTTATAGTAAAATAGACATCCAAAATACCAATTTTTTAAAAAATGGGCCTCTTATGCATTATAATAATCAATTCATTATTAAAAATTTTAAACTAAATAAAAATGAATTACAAAAACATATGAATAACATGAATAAAAAATATTATAGAAACATATACCTGGAATATATTGACTAAAATAGAAATGAAACTATGTTGTGTAACCTCTGATGGATATCACCAAATTAAGAAGAGAGATCAAAAGGGAATTGAGAAGTGATAACAGAATCATAAATCCAAAGCGATCAATCTAAGTCCCAAAAAAATTATATGGATTACATATTCTCTAGGAAGAAAAAATAATAAAAATAAGAGAGATTAAAGACAAAGAAGATAGAGATATTCTAATGATGAGAACCACTTTGATGGGAACATTGATCTTTTTATAGATGGGGTAGAGAGTGACATGATATCCATGTGGTCTCTTATGGTTCATTAGGGTCAAGAAAGGGTCTGGGGAGAAGAGGGGATAAATGAAAAGTGGTTTGAGGAGAAATTACTATACTAACTCTACCATTGGTCACATCCAATGACACCACCGACTTACAGGTGGGTTCCCATTAGTGATCCAATGAAACATAATGAGTCATATTTTGATAAAATTGATACATATATGTCAAATTATCAATGATATAATTCACTAAAAAAATATATCAAGGTAAAAATATGTCAATTATAGACTACCATGATCATTTTAGAACTTTGCTTCAATGGCAAAACAAATATGTCTATGAAATTCACTAGTATCATAATTCATTATTTATATTTTGGTTAAACAATTTAAATACAATTGGGAGTTTCTTTATCTTATATCTTTGAGAATTAAGGAAAACATTAATAATTCTATAAAAAAATCATCATTATAATATTTTTCATTATTCAATAAATTAATATTTTCATTATTTTTGATTTTTTTACTTCTCTAAAATGGAATATAGATTGAATTAAAATCCAGAAAAATATTTGGAAATATATTATAGTTTATGGAAATTATGAAAAATTAATTTATCATAAACAATTAAAATAATTTTTTTTCTATGTAAATTTATTTCTTTATTGATGTTTTATACTAACAAAATAAATATGAGATTGTTAGACAACATTTCACACATATCTTAATTTAAATGAACAAATAAATGTATTTTTGGAATTTCATAAGTTTATTAGCTAGTTTTGAAGAAAAAAATATAGGATATATTAATGTCTAAGGGTATGTATAATATATATTTATATTATTCATTTAATATTAAACGGATATTTTAAAAGAGTGAAATGAATTATGTATCATCCTAACATAGATTCCACTAATTTGGTTCTTTGAGCTTGTTCATAACAATGTCTCAAGCACTCCCCCCTATACTCCATAGGCACCCCACTAGAAGTGGGGGACTAGGGTGTGATATTGAGGAGACTATTACAACATATGAGAGTAAGAAAAAAATGGAAATAGCTAAGTAACATCCATAATAGTAAATAAATAGAATGGGTAAGTGATAAAACAACTGAAACAGAAAATTATGTAATTATAAATGAAATGATATAAAATCCCAAAAAACCCATGTAATATATTCTTCTACGGTCACCCACTGGGATGACCATAAATACAATATTATATAAAAGAATCTAAAATAAATGTACATGGATCTACTATGTACTAGATAAAGACCACAGACCCTATCTTAATTAACTGTCAAACTACACCAACCCGAACATAATAATACACAAGAGCGGATCTATTTATCATGAAACACCGGGCCTTAACCATGTCTACCATGCATCTAAGATTACCCTAAAAAGTAAACATAAGGTCTAAATGCACTCTTAGGTTCACATACATGGATATGAAATAATATCAATAGGCCACCCCAATGATGAACATATAAATATGCTTCCTGGAGTACATGATCATTAAATATGCTCAATCTATCAAGATTCTACTAAATGTTAAATAAAAAATTGCATCAAGGGTACCGCAGTCCAACCATGGGTCTGTAATCCTAGTCAATTTGGAAAGTGTCATCATGTATATTTATATTTATATGCATATATATGTAATGTACAACACTTATATATATATATATATATGAATATACATGAGTAAGGTGGAGAAATAAGTTAAAATTATAAAAAATCGATCCATGGGTTTGTAATGTCGATCACATGGACATACTTTGAAATGGAATTGATATGGATGTTCTACCACCCAAGTAGAATATCATATAGTTGATATCTAGCTCTGTAATCAAAATCAAAGAATACAAACATTGTTCAATGCCAAAAAATTCTATGATCAAGCCACACCAACATAGGGATATACATTTTCAAACGCTAGGTTCACTGATACTCACCTCCAATCATTATAATAAAGGATTCCATTGATGTACAAAGAGACAAATTGTAAATGTTCATGGAGCTATTTGACATGCTACTCATGCCATCGAAATCTTGACCAATGTCTGAGAGCTAGGTCCCAGTTTATAGATGATCATGATATTAGAACTCGGATAAACCCTGAGGGTAAAAACCATTGGTGATCTGTAAAGAGATCTCACCAATGAGATGTCACTCCCACCCCATGAGATTAATATGCGGGACTTCATACCCAATATCAATCATAGGATCAAGAGTCCATGCTCAACAACACTGAATAAGAAAAATGACTCAGAATCCTGATCCAATTGAGTATATCTAGAGATCCTCATTATATTCCAAATTGAGGATAGTATTTTTATACACTATAATCCATTGGTCGAGGAGGGTGTAATTATCATCCATAGTCCCAATGTCAAGGATAGGGTAATCATCCAATGAAAACCTTAGGTTGAGTACAGCATAATAAAACTCATTAACCCATGACTCGAGGAGAGAATAAGCATCCTCATCACTCAGGATAGATTAATCATATCTGGGTATCATTACTATGGATTCCATGGCTATATATCATATGAATGGTCTGAAAATATAGATACTGGGATGAACCTATAGAAATACCTATAATATAATAATTAAATATATAGCACAACAACCAAATCCCTTGTGCTACCTCTGGTTATAAATATAAACATTTGAATAACATGGGTCAGAAGCCAGATACCATGTTTTATGTCTAGGAATCCAAAAGAGAAAGAAATAAGTCTCACATACGGCTCATCATCCCCCAACTAGGTAACAATACTGGAAAATTTTTTGGCATCCATTACAAACATATAATGTATAAACAAAAGATTGAGGATGGTTGAACGTCTAAACTCAAAACTGAAACCTCATACCCATAGGACAATAGGTTCTTCATTGTAACATAGGTGACACACTTTACCGTCTCTACCTAGACACAAAAAAAATATCTTAGGGAGGGTCAAACATCAGACACCCATGGGGTCCCTCTAGACAAAACACTGAAGAGCCATCCATCTTGGGATCCTTGAGTATTATACACTTAAGAGAATGTATCCTACTCAAGATCTATAACTGTGAGGGAAAAAAGAGAGGAATCTTATATGGTATCCTTAACTATATATGAATATAGGTATCCTACCTTGGATACTCAAAAGGGATCATAGAGGAAGGCATCATACATGGGACCCTCGAAGTGATGTAAGAATGGAGAGGCATCCTACATGGGATTTAACCACAAAAAATTATATCAATGAAATTAATTTCTTATAATTATTTAATTAGTATAAATCACATTAACGTCACTTAAAAAAATAATACAAACATTATAAATGAAAAATTATTGAATTACGAGGCCTTTTTAGAAATTAAAGAACCTAAACCAATGGAATAGTAACATGAAATTTGGAATAGTAATATGGACCTTAAAATAGTAACATGACAAATATAATAGTATCTTCACAAATGAAAGTATAAATAAAATTTCAGAAACATATAAATGAATATATTATATGATTATATAATAGTATAAGTAAATAATTTTTTTGAAAATGATAAAATAATTATTTATATTTTTATGAAACATAAATGTTTATATACAGTTATATAATTAATATAATGATTTAAAAGATTTTTTTTTCATAAAATATATTCATGAATTAATATTTTTTTATTATGATTATATTGTAATTTTATGATACCTTAATTAATTTATCAAAGTGTTATAAAATCAGTTAATGTTTTTAAATCAGTATTTTTTAACAAATGATGAATTTAATTAAAATTTATATATCTCATATTCAGAAATTTTTTCACAAAATAGATTTTATTTTTATAATTCTACAGAATAAAAAATTAGTAGGGTAATTTTTTTGGATTTTTCTAAAATAGTTGATTTTTTGTGAATAGTGAATCACGAAAATATATGATTTATTATGTTATTGAATATGTTTCGATGATGTAAGCACCTTTGGTTAGAAATCACATTCACTTGTTACTTTATTTAGTAACAAACCACATTATTCTTGTTCTTTAGACAAATTAATAATAACATGCAGAACGTTATGAAAAAACACCTCTCTCATCCACTATAAATACTACCCTTCACCACATATTCTCTTCACACATCAAACCATTAAAACATCCCCAATATCATCCCAATAATAATACCAAATCTTTAACCCACTCGTATTATCTTTTTTTTCTAAACAAATTTCCAAACTAGTTTCCTTATGAAGGTCCTCCTGGAGAAGAATTTATTAGGTAAAAACCACATGGCTTTGCTTTTAAGTTATTTTCAATTTCTTTTCTTTTCTAATTCCCTCCAATCCTCCCTATCCCAAATAGGCAGGATAAATACAACATATATTAAATACTATAATTTTATTAAGTTATTTGTAAAATCGACAGTCATTTCTCTTCCCCTCTCTTTTAGTTCTATAAATGAAAACAACACATGTGGTGTGTTTACTCATCACATTCAAGGACGATGGGCATTTAATTTCCCTGACCACTTTCATGCATAGTTGTAAAACCATTGTATGGTTAACCATTATCATAATATATGTATTATATCCTATTAAATGTTTTATAACTAGTGTCTATACATAATATTATTTATTACAAATAACTAGTTCGAGATCATCGAAAAAACAGCAAATTAATCCAAATGATTATCATTAACATTTTATCAAATAAATCATCATCACATATAGAAAAAATTTATAGATATGATCATGTAATATCCTATAAATTCATTAAAAAATATAACTTAAATTTTCCATTTCTTTTTCCATTTTACATGAAATTTCACTCATTTATTCTAGTGAACAAATCATGAAAAACAATGAAACAAACACTCCCGAATGATGAAAACGTAACTTATAACTCATAAAAAATGAAATAAATGAACATAAAAAAATAATAAATCCTATAAATGTAAAAAATGTTCGGAGTGGAATAATTAATTAACATTACTTTATTATCTAGTATATTAGTATTATGTGTATAACACTTCCAGACATAAGGAAAGGGATTCTTTTTGAACCTAAATTTTTTCCTTTAGGTTACACACACACACACAAACGAAACACTCCCTCTTCGCACAAATGTAATTAATACTTTTTATATAATTATTATAAAATATGTTTATATGTTCCAAACCCATTCATCCAAAATTCTTCTCGATAAGCATGCCCGATTAAATGGATCTTTCAGATTTTTAACCATTTTGATGTTAATTACCTTAATGGTTTTAAGAAACCAATATTTCTCTAGAATAACTCCATTTATAATGATAAAACTACCTTCGATCATTTCTGGTAGTATAAAAACAATTATTCCTCTTACATTTTATTGAATCATTAAAATCAGGACAACTTCAATGTGGCATGGAGGAATGGCAACATCAATCTCTAGCTAGGTTTCCTATGAATATCATAATTGGATGCAAAAAAACATCCCCTTATAATAGAGACACTCTAATTCATAGGTTTGGGATAGGATGCATTGAATCCAATAGGATTATTAGATCCCCAAGATCCTAAAAGACATAGCAGTAAGTATTTAAACTCCATTGAAAATAGATCAACACACCTTGAATGGAGATTTGGGTGTGTTTTAATGACTTCTTAATGACATAAATATATATTTTATAACACCCCATCATAAATATCTCATTTCCAATGATCGAGAGTTTGACTTAATACATGAATTCAAGCATCTTCAACCCTACTATGAATATTGAAAAATGGTTTTCCACTCAATACAAAAGTGCAATATCATAAACAAGAAGCAGAAGAGGAATTATCCATTATTGGATTAGAATGTTGTAAAAAAATGTAAATAGAGAAATTCATTAGAGCTCAATATATTTTCAATGACATATACTTCAAACTCAGTGGACAAAATTTGAATGAAATGGGCAGATATTGTTGGGGAAGTGCCTCTACCTGAGGACTCATCTGATGATCCTAGGGACCTCCTCAAGAAAACTAAGACTAATTCACCAACCAATAATAATGAATAATTCCTATGTGAACTATCCTCTAATTTTTATGATTTATCAAGATCAATTCAATTTTCATTTTTTATAATATACTAGATTTCTTCTGATTTATATATGCCATTGCTCGATGATCAACATGGTCATATTGAAATCTAGAAGGTAATTTTGAATCTACTAATATTGTACCAGAAAACGTATTTTTCAATCCCCATGGGTGTAGAGGGATCACAAATGATTTTTGGTGATGTAAAAAATCAAAAGAAAAGGAACCCTTATCACAAAAGGTAAGTCCTATTACTATACTAAAATGCACCAAACATGTCATCTTCTCTAGCACATTATGAGCCGACTTGAAAATATGAGTTTAAATGTTCTAAAAATAAAATAATTGTGGTTTATTTCTGAAATAAAGATTAAAATGTGTATTTTTTTGCAACTTTTATGGAATTTACAACCATGGCATAGTATGTTCCCTCAGGATGTCTATTGATAAATACAAGCCCATGGTAATTGTAATTTCTGAGCCCAAAAATATCCTTCTTGATCAAGACATTCCTACTAATAGAAAAGTTTAAAATTTACATGGAAATTCAGTCCAAGAGTAGAAATGATATATTTTCTATTTTGGTAAATAATGATATAGTAATCCCTCAGATTATTATGGATGATGATCAGGCCATTACCTATAATTTTTCATATTCTGGTAATAGAATTTTTTGCAATGTAGTCTATGAATTCAATTCATATGTGAATAGGAGATCTCTTTGGAATTATTTGATACATCTGGCATGTTGAATTAGTGAATATGGGATTATTTTTGGTGATTTTAGTTCAATTCTATAAATGGATGAAAAACATGGGCTAGTATATTACTTTATATCTTTTAATGAAATCTGAGAATGTATTAATGAATCAAGTCTTACCAAAATCAATCTAATTAGGGTGATATTCAGTTTTTATCAAAAACACATTAATGATGTTAATGATATTAGAATTGACAGAGCCTTCACCAATGATTCATCGCTTTCTAAATGGATTTATCTATCGTGTGTCACCCTTGATCAACATATTTCTAATAATCATCCTATTCAGGTGAATATTCATTGAAAAAATAATGAATCCGGATTACCATAATATTCAACAGTGCATGGATAGATAAAAGAGAATACATTAAGGTAGTTATTGAAATGTGTAAATCTTTTGATGGATAAAACAACCAGATGACCTATATCTTCATACATATAAGACTCAAAGATAGATTCAAGGATTAGAGAAATATATGATTTATCCTCATGGATGATGAAATCAAATACCCTGAATTCCCACGACACACCCTTCAATAAACTTTTATAAAAAATAGTTTCCTAGATAATCTCACTCAATAATATGATTTGGTGGCTAATGTTCAAGAACTCGTCAGTCTTAAATTCAAAATTCAATGAAATATTTTCAAAGACATATAGATCAATTAATGGGATAGAGACACGATGTTTTTTAATTCCCTCTAACAAACTAGAAGAGATGATCACACTCATTCTCTTTTTAGAGACAGAGACTATATTATTATAGAATGGAAATCACTCTCATAGAAAATTTTATTCTTTATCATGATCCTTTCCAATTATCCAACCAAAAAATGAATCCCTTGATAAAGGTGTCATCCATTAACTCATCACTGAAGATGACAACATACATCTCACAACCACTTCATTTTAATTTTAAATCAATGATATTGTTTTTTGTATCAACAAAGGAAGCTCCCTATGTCTGGATGAATTTCCCAATTACTTTTTACAATTTTATTAGGATGTCATTCAGTAGTATATTTACAATATGGTGAAGCACTTATTCAAGGGGGAATTTCTTCCTCCTAGTATCAATGCTCAATTCAGAACCATAAAACCTAATGTGGATAATTATAGTGACATTAGTCAATTCTGTCCAGTTTCAAAGGAAAAATTTATATCGAATGTGATCACAAAAAATATAGCTAATAAGATTGTTAATGTTTTTGAAAAAATTGTTTCATGAAATCCATATGGATTAATTAAGGGAAGAAACATACAAGACTATTAACACATTGCCTTGTAATGTGTAATCCTTGTTAGGTAGACAACTGGTGGAGGGGAAGGTTCCCTCAAGACTGACATTAAAAATTCCTTCGACACAATTGATTGGAATGTTATTGGTAATGTTTTATACTAATTTGGTTATGAACTACAATTCATTATTTTGATCAAAGATATTCTTCACTCTGATCATTTATCTATCCTCATTAATGGATCACCAGAATTTTACTTCACATGATCTAGGAGACTTACGAATAGTGACTTTCTCTACGATTATTTTTTCCATTTCTGAAGTGAATTTGAGTAGACTTTTATTTAAATAAGTGAAAGTGGAGATTTAAAGACTATCAACGCTCCCTAAGGTACTTCCACACCCTCTCATATTTTTTTTCTGGTGACATTATTGGATTTATTCATATAGAAAGTAGAAATATCAAAAGTATTAAGAATTCTTTATTACACTATGAAACTATTTTGAGGCAAGAGGCTAGCTGGGGTAAATCCTACATCTACATTGGTATTAATTTCAACCCTCCCAAAATGGGGAGTCTCCATACTAAATTAGGTACAATGGTGGGTTCTCTTAATTTCAACTACATATGTGTGCCACTCATTTGGGGTATACCCAAAGCATTTAACATCACTGATATCTAAAGTCTGACTAGAAGAAATTTATCCCCATAGAAGAGAAGATCTCTGTTAATGGTAGGGAGAATCTTTATTGTCCAATATAATTTTATTTATAAGCTTGTTTACTCATTCATGGGGTATTTATGGCTAATTTAATTGATCAAAATAATCAATGCTTCGTTGAGGGACGTCATACTGAGTGGCATTATCTCGAAGATGAAATTTGTCACTGTCAGTTTGTGGCAATAGTGTAAACCTTACAACCTTAGGGGGATAAGTATCAAAACTCAGGAATTATTTTAACAAAGCTATCCAAGCCCAATTCATCTGTAAACATGTGATGTGAAATCATAAATCTCTAGAACATATTATAATAAGAGTAGTGAATCACATAAAGTCTAGAAAACATCAATATATAGAATCCCCAATATGGAATGGATTGAAATATTTGTTTTCAAAAGTGATTTGATGCTCTCAATAGATGGTCCATGATAATTCTTATCTCAAATTTTGGTGAGATAACTCGATGGATAATCTGCTGTTAAACATGAGAAACATTGAAGTTCATCACACTGATCCCAATATCTAAATTGCAGTTCGGATTATAAATATGGGAACTCATTCAGATGATCTAAAATTTAATATATCTAAACTTGTTTTCATGCCTACAGATGATTTTGTGGTTTGGGAACTGGCCCCAAATGATATGCTCAACTCAAAATCATTTTTCATTCATGAGATTCGGGGATCCCATAGCAGAATTGGGGTCTTGCACAATCGATGCATGCATCCTTCTTAATTCCTGATCCTTGGGGGAATTGATTCACAAAACATTCTAGATGATGATGGTCTTCATCACCATGGAATCACTTATTGTTCAAGATTTTCTTTGTCTCACTGACATAGGAATAATTTCAACCACGTCATCCATTCCTGTAATACTACTACATCATTATGGAATTCCCTATTTAAGATGTTCGAATTGAATCCAAGACACATGCAATGAAATTTTAGTTTTTTACAAGATATGTGCAATGTTAAAATTTCAAAGCAGCATACATAATACTTTATAGGTGGCTATACAGAAATTCTATATGTGATCTAAAGAGGGTGGAATAATTCTTTCCACAACAAGGATTTTTTTCCACTATAACCTGCTTTCACGGACATTTCGAAATCAATTATTTTTCCAAACCACTCACAAAGAGGTCATTGAAAGAACTCAGTCCACGATTTCATAGTGATGTGACATATCAACATCCCAGATAAATTTCCCCCACATCATGGTATGCTTGATGTATTTTCATCTCCTCCGATTTCTGGGTGGTTAAATTACTAAAATGATAGTGAATCAAAAGGAAACCTCATTCCTACTGGCTTTGGGGTTGTCACTCGAGACCACAACAGTGATATTATAGGTTTTTCTTATGGGCCTTTCATACATCACATGGATCTAGAGGCTGAAAATGTTTCGCTCATAAATGTTTTTAAAATGGAAGGAGAAGAAAAGTTGGAATTATTTTTTTAATGTGACTCTCCTACCATTTTGCAAGTTTTGAGGCTTGGAAGCATCCATCTATTAGGGAAGATCTCAACAAGATAGATTGATTTCATGGCTATGATCTCTATAATGAAATATATTACCACCCATGTTTTTTTGAATCTAATGATCATATTGATTCTATTTCCATAAAAGGAGTTGTCGAATATGTCTCCATTCATGTTGATTCACCCCCTCTATATCGTTTACCCATTTAGAAAAAAGAAATATGTAAAATTGATTCTGTCTACTTGTTGTAACCTTCTATTAATTTAATAATAAGATATATGGTGTTCACGTTTCTAAAAAAATGAATAATTTTTAACCATTTTATGGTGGTTTCAAAAGTATGAAGAGGTAATGAAGAGACAATAGATTTTACTTGAATACCTGATAGCACTATTGGAGGTTCTTTTTTTTAATTTGACCATTTGAAAATTATTTTTGTCCTTCATAATGGTTGATCTGTAGGAATAAATCTAATTTTACAGTCAAAATAACTAACATTTCTACCATAAAAAGCATAAATTCCTTCTTCTCCGCCACACTCTATAGACATAATTTTAGACCATTGGTGCTCTATCCAGATAACATACCATTCACTAAAAAGTCACTAATTATCCAATAAAATTCAAACTTCACTATAAAATTATGATCTTAAATTATATCAAATGTAGTCACTTTCTTGTCCATTAATGGAATTATATCATCAATTAATGTGTTCAAATAAACATCTATATTCTTATTCAGATGTCTTCTCATTAATAGCATCAAATATATATATATATATATATATATATATATGTTTCATTCATCAACGCCAATGGAGGTATGTTGTAAGGAGTAATGAAAATAGGTCAACAATAATATTGATTTTCATAATCACCAAATGTACAAAAACCATCAGTGGAAAGGCTTATCCATATGTTAAATGGTAATGAAAGAAGTGAGTTATGTGTCCAATCAATGTGTCTCCATGAATCATTATCACATGGTTGATTTATGGTATTATTGATGGAAATATTTGAATTATTTCATGTCATTAATCTAGCTATGTTTTGAGGCATAAATAGATGTTGTAAATGATGTTTAATTGAAAAACACATCAACTGTTTCAAAGGAACTATGGACATTCCTTATTTTGCCTCTAAATACATTGGTTTTCCACATGTTTGACAATTAAAAAAGGATTCATTATAATAGGAATATAAAAATTATATCATTTTATCATGAATGGATTCTCTGATAACTAAGACCCTAATTATGGACCAACCACTTACATTCATATAATCTTGTAAGTAATGTTTTCCATTAGGCAAAAATGATTTTATCGATGAAAAACATTGATCAAAAAAACTATTTGACAATCTAAAATTTGATATAATAGTCAAAAATTTTGTAATAGATTCATTTTTTCTTATTTGGAATCCTAAATATATGGCTTATTTGGCAGATTTCAACAACGTGTATAACTGAGAAGCTTCTATTTATGTATATTTAATATCATTTTTATTTTTTATTTTTGGAATAGATGGGCCAGAATCCCAAAAGATCAAAATAATGAAATGTTGGATAAAAAAAATGCTTTTTATGATAAATAAATTTCACCATGTTGATACCAAAAAATACATTCTTTTTGAAAACCAAAATGCAATAGATGATGTAAAACATTGTTAAACATTTCAAATCACCTATGATTGATTTTTTTACACTGACATTTAATTGTTAATTTGGAAAAATAATTGGAATTTTATGATACAAATGATATAAAGGTTTCAACAACATCAATATAGGTAGGATTCATACTAGATATGTTTGGAAATTTTGAAATTATTTATTCATTCATGATCGCATAATTGATACTAATTTTCACTACTTAATTATATATTTATCTAAAAAACCATATAATTAAGAATAATTATTATTGATCACTTTGACTCATTGAAAATTATTTTAATATTTTCAAAGCTAGAAAATATTTTTTGGAATATGAACAAATTGAGGTGTTGGGTTAGGACTGGATTACATGGACTATAGAGGATCAGAGAATATAGAATAAAAATATACAATATATTATGTTTATATTACCTTATGTATGACATATCATTTATAATAATTAGGTTTTGGGTTACATGAAACTTGTGGGTAATTCCTTTAATGTTTTTATTAAAATTTCCTATTAAAATTTAATTAATATTTTTAACTATGTTTCATATGAAAATCAAATAATACAATTATGTATGAGGTATGGGGTTTATCCTAGGTGAAACATAACAACTATGAGTGTTGGTTGTTTAGTTACTTCTCACACAAGATGTTGGGTTTACCTTAGGTGTGACATAACATTTTTGAGCAACATGTGTGTAGTTACATCACACATGATGGTAATTAATGTAATATTTTTATTATAATTTTAATTAAAATTTATATTATCTATAAAATTGTGTGTCTTATGAAAAATTTGATACCACTATAGGTTTTGGAATATGTGGTTTTCCCTGGGCACAACATATCATTTGTGGGCATCAAGTGTTTAGATGCATGGAATAAAAGTGTGATTCATTTTATATTTTTATTATAACTACTTATTAAAATCTAAATTATCTTTCAAAATGGGTATCATATAAAAAATTCGAGATAATTATTCAGTCTCAGATATATGGTTTACCCTAGGTGTCACATAACATTTGTCTGCGTCAGGGGTTTTTTCACCTCGCATGTGATGGTAATTCATTTAATATTTTTAATATAATTTATTTTTAAAATATAAATTATCTTTAAAACTATGTGTCTTATAAATAATTTAAGACCACTATCCGGTCCATATTTTAGTGCTTACCATAGGCACGACCTAATATTTTTGACCGTCGGTTGTTTTGTTACATCGCATGCGAGGGTATCATTTTTAATCTTTCCTTCATATGATATATATATATATATATATTACAATTTTTATACAAATTATTATGAAATTATAATAAAAATAATTTATATCGAACTTTAATATTAAATATTTATAAAAAATATTGATTGATTAATTATTAATTATTATAAATTATGTAATTATTGTAAATAATTATTTAAATTATTAATAAAATTATAATAATTAATTTATATATAAATATATATTAATTAATATAAACATATCGAATATATTCTAACTCATAATTAAATTAATATATAAATATCAACCCTATATAGACGCACACACACACAAATGTATATATATATATAATTTATAAATAATTTTACTTATAGTCTACTTTTATTATAAATAAATTTTATTATATTGAATTAAAATTTTTTATAGATAATATATAAATAATTTAGAGTTTAGTTTTTTGAATTAATAATAATTTTTAATTGATATTTATTTTGAATTAATAATTTAAACCATAGACGCATTATAATAGTTGTGAAAGTTATAACACCCCGACCTCAGAAGCCCCGAGCGAGTGAATTATTTTATAACATTGGAATGATTATATGGAATACAATTTCAAAGAATGGATCAGTTTAGCAGGTTTTAAAAACATATTACTTAAATAAATATTTAATTATAATTCAAAAGGATAAAATAAAATATAGATATTTCTTTCAGAACATCATTATTCCCCTAGATTAATGCTACAAATCAATCCAAAATCACTTCATGAAATCATGGGTAAATAAAACATAAGAAATGAGTAAATTATAATTCTTATTAAGGGTAATCATAATGGAGAACTTATCATTAATAAGCATAAACGATTATGTCAAGGTGATTAACTGAAACACAAGTATTTTATACATAGTCTTGAGCATAATGTTGTAATAATAAACTATACCACATAAAATAATCACAATATAATGATACAAAAACATGGATATTCAACAATTCGAATAACCACATTGAATATCAGTGACTAATATCATAATGAGGGAATGCATAATGTTGGACATCATTACCATACTATCATGGCCTTATTCCATGACTAGACATATATTAGTAAGACCTTAGTTACAACACAGACTGGTTTGTCTTATGAGAACTATTGATGATTAGAGGGGCATTTATCAACTAGTCATTAACCTAAAAGGGATTTCATTTACTAGTCCCCAACCCATAAGGAATTCATTAAATATATCCCAAACCATTAGTTACTATGTCCAATGCCTTCCACAAATGAAAAGGGTGAAATATAACAAACAACTACATTTTTATTAAAACTATCATATGAATTGTTACAAAATTAACCATAAACCATGAAGGATATAAAAATTGTACATGCACATTCAAACATATCATAAACCCTTCAATACAATATTTTAGATTGTATCATAAAAAATCTACCTCAATTATTCATAAATCACAGAAAGGATGTTATCATAGAAGAAACAAATCTAAAATAATCATTTTAAATTTCATTAGGGAAATACCACTTTTTACAATTAAAACATTTAAAAGTCATATAGTTTTAAAAGAAAATATTTAATTTCAAAATAATCTAGTAATCCTCCAAGAGAATCATTAAAATGATATGGTTTCATGATGGTCAAAAATTCTGCACACACCTCATAAGCTAAAACAACATTTCTTTTGTCAAAAAATTCATAAAATACCTCATTTGGAAATAGAAAAAAATTTCTTTAAAAATATTTTTTAAAAACTAATTCATGGGTAAAAATGATTTTAATAAATTATAATGTAATATTAATAATATTTTTAAATTCATTTTTAAATAATATTTTCATGGAAGAAAAATATACCCATATAGATACTTACAAATAAATGACCATGGATGATAATGAGATTGTAAAATTAACCAATACAACTTTTCAATCATTGAGGTGAGAATTAATAATTAGGGAGATTTTGTTTAACAACAGTATATAAACACTAATAAAAGTGGGAATATAACATAATAATTGATAGCGGATTCCAACAAAAATCATGTCATAATATAATAAACAAAGTATACATATAATCCAATAAATGAAAATTGAGTTAAGAAATCCATTAACACTTGTTATATTTCAAATATAATGCCCCAAAATAGTAATAACAAAAGAAACATTTAATAACATGAATTTAATGAGATTGATTATATATCCAGGATAAGTTCATACACCACACATAAGGATTAAGAGCTGAAAAAGGAATATATCTCAAAGAGGTAAAAAGTGAGATGGGAAAACCTTACCTAACACTTCCTTTTGATCATAATCATAATAAATTCATGTATAAGGGTTTTTAGAAATTTTATTAACTTGTAAAACAGTAATTTATGTCTTGTATGATTTATTTATTACTTTATATTTCTCTTTTATTAACACATTAAATGTTAAAGAAACATTTCAGGTAATAAGTTCTTTATTTATCATATGTTGTTTTTGACTTTTTATTATTAATCCTATTACATAGATCATGATTTAATTACATCTATAATTTCAAGAATGATTAATAAATCAGATATATTTCTTATATAAACTTATATAAAAAATAAATATATAAAATGGAATAAAATATTCATGTAGAAGGTATGTCATACGTATGCATTAATATTGCTTCAATTTTGTTTTAGTATTGAATGTATAATGGTAAAGGATATAAATGTTTATATATATATTATTATAGTATAATTATTATGTCAAATATTTTATATTTATTCACTATATAAATTTTCATAATCCTTCTTTAATGGTTAATGTGGATGATAGATCTCATCACACCGAGGATACGGTAAGCCGTACTTATGCACGAGCAATGGTATCATTTCCTTTATGTTAAACTGTTATAGAATTGAATGTTAAGTTAATTATAATGAATATTTTCACATTTGTTTTATTATTAAAATCTTTTATATCCATCATTATACCCAACCAAATAAATTAGTGATGAAAAACAAATTATACCATGACGTGGAGACGGTAAGTTGAACGTATAGACACATGGTGATATTATTTTTTAGAGTGGATAAAAATGGGAATATGGTTATACCATTATCATAATATCATCTCATAAGATATATTATATTGTTTATATTATCTTATAATGGAATGAATTAATGAAGAGGAAGTATAAGAAGAAAATAACTATAAAATATCTGATAAAACAATTACCACTTATTTGAGTATCTCCTTTGGATTTTCAAAAATGGACTTCTTATGTTCAATTTAGGGCCGAATTATGACCAATATGATGAAGTGAGTGAATTTTTAAGAATAAAATAGAAGGTTTTGTATAATAAAAATGGTTTTAGAGATTTGAATAAAAGATAAGGAGAGATTCAATTTTTTAAGTTAGGTGAGGGGAACATTAGGAAACTCTTAAAATATTAAATTAATATAAATTATATTTAAATAAAAATGGATCCAAAGTGAATTAATTATAAAATAAGATTAGTATGGGTCTACATCCTCTCAAAAAATTAATGTTACTCATTTTTAGATCCCAAAATTTATGTTTTCATTAATTTTTAACCCTTAGTTAAACCCTTGTCCTCTAACCATAACAAGTTGGCTTTTTAATCATTATGGATGATTTAGTTACAATAAAATGACAAAAACCATCAAATTGATCATTTAAAAAATAGATAAAATTATAGTAGTTATTTGACCAAAAAATATGAATTTTATATCATTTAATAAAATATTATTTATTTGAAAATCTCATTTATGAAAATTTGACACAATTTATTACTTGAATTCTTAAAAAAATCATAACAACTTGATTATATCAAAAATAATTAATTAACTCACCTCTATCATTTAAAATTATTAGAAAAAAATCATTTATGGTATAAAATATTTCATGTTATATTTATTTTAAAATTATCAATTTCATTTATTTTATTTTTCCTTTAACAAATCAATTACTTCATCATCATTGCGACACCATTTTATTTTATTTTTTATTTTATAAAATTGTAAATAAATTACAATGAAATATATATAAACATTTTATATTTCTAAATATTATTTATAGTTGATGATATAATTTATATCACCTCATATTAATACTATTTTACTTGATAATAACAAAAGTATAAAAAAATTGGAATTTCTTGGAATATAATATCATAAATATATTAAAGTCATCGAAGTGTCTTCAGGTGGTCCTAGAATCAAAAAAATGATGCTTTTAGACGAAAAAAACTCATAAAATTAAATTAAGGCAAGTTTTAGGCTAAATTAATAACATTATAATATTATTTTTACCTTTAATAACCCGATTTACCATAAATGTTGGTAAATAAAAATTTTCGAAGTAACTATTCACCAAATAAATAATAAAAAATTGAACCTATTAGACTCCACATATTATATTTTATAATAACTTTGTATTTCTATTTTTCAATATTAAATTCACAGAAGCCATAAAATTATGTTTAATGTTAGTTCCACATATGTTGCTAGAAGGCGTGTAAAAGATACATTTAAAAGATGAATATTTTTATATATATAATTTCAATAAAAAATGACTTAGATTAACAACATTGTATAAATTTTTTTTATTTTTCTATTGTCACTTTAAAACAAATTTAAAATATAATGTAACATTAATAATTATCTATATGGAAATGTAGTTTTTAATTAAAATGTTGTATTTTTACTAGTTAAATAAAATGAATCATCTTAGAAAAATACCAAAAAATCATTATAAGGTAATTTTAAAATTAAAATTTAAAAAATGATATTTCTTTTTTCATATATAAATTATGAAAGTGTAAAAAAAAATATTAAAAATAGTATCTCCATTAAAAGGCATTACAACACTCTTTAGGGAAATATAGCCTTTTGAGGTATAAAATTGGATTTTTCTTTTTTTATGAATATAAAATCATTTGGATCAATTTATAAAAAATTTATTATGATTTTAATTTTTTAAATTTAGATAATAATATTCATTTTGGCCTATTTAATGGTTATGTTATAGTGATCATATTGAAATAATAATATTTAATTTAATATCATTATTTGATTAATCATAGTGTTGTGTATGATGTAAGTTATTGAAATTATTTAAGAAGATACATACGGTAAAATATTGCAGTTTTATATTATCCCCACCTTCAATAAATTTATTCCATGCAATTTTGGGAATTAAATATTGCATTTTTATATTATCCCCACCTTCAATAATTCTAACCCTGAGGTTTGGTTGGAGAGTGATGGAAAACATGGTCCAGATAATGTTAATAATCACAAAATCTAGAAGTCATTATTGATCTACAGGACCATTTAATTCAGAAAAAATAAAGTACTATGAAAATATTTTTGGTTTTTTAACCTCTTACATAGAGTTTAAGAATTCATTTACTTCACAAACTAATAAAACAATGACGTATAAATACTTACTTAATAAGTAGATTTTCCTCCTTTAATTAATTTCCACCACAAACTCATCTTTTTATCTGAATGATGAGTGTTCAAGATAAACATTTCACAATTACTGTAATATATTCAACTTTAATATAATCACATAATCAACATAATATTATCTTTATATTTCTACTACCATTATTCATTAACAAGTAAATGTTAGCAAAAGAGAAGATAATTCCAAAATAGAATCTCTAAAATTATGTAGTAAAACCCCAATGTTCAACATAGATCGTTTAGTAAATAACTATTATCCATTGAAAATATTATATACTATGATTGAAATCCACAAATCAAATGTATTTAATCACATAGTCATAAAATTTATCACTCTTAATGAATCATACAAAATTTTATTTTTTAATTTCATAATCTCACTGTTTCTTTAACCATGTCCATAAATCAACCGAATCACCACAAGTCCATAATAAAATTAGACATGACTAAAAAATATAATTCAACCATTATTCATTAAAACATTTTATTTAGATTAATCAAGTAGGATTCTAAAAATAGATAATGTGTTCTCAGATAAAATTAATTAATTAACCCCATATAATTTTCCAATCTCAATGTTATCTATTTGATAAATTATTCCCCTTAAATAAAAATAACAATTATCTATATGATGAAAAAAGTCATTCTAACTATGATATCACATAGGATAGTGGTAGCTGTTGAACCCTTTTCACCATTTAGTGGTGGGTTTAGGGCCTATAGACTTTCTCAACATAACAGGTAGTCACAATTCATGCGGGTGATATTTTTTCTAAAACTATATTAATATTACATCCATAATAAATATGATGAACATTCATGAACTATTGTTAGTAAGTCAAAAAAAATTTAACTAAAATTTATAATACAACATCAATACATAAACACATAATCCATTTATTCCCACTTAGGTTCTTTCATGGCGTAGAGGTTATCCTATTGAATAGGCCATTGACTCAGGTAATTCCCAGTTCCCTTAAACATTCAACAAATAACTACCAATGGATTCTTAGAATTAATTTTAGTTGCATCAATAATACTCTTATTTGGGGGGGGGGGGTTATTTACATTATATCATTCTTTCCCACACATATATAATTTCTTTGTTCTGTTAGGAAACATTCTAGGGTGTCACCATGCACATCTATTGTATAAAATAAATGGAGCTTTCTTTTCTCAATGATCTCCACCATTGGAGATCTTATCTTGATCCACCTTTCTAATCTATGGTGAATTCGGGTGTTGGTTAATATATATATTATTAATCATATTTTTGGAAAACTAATTAGCAATGAACATGATATCTTTCCTTCTAATCAAAATTCCATTTGGGTGATCACTGCCAGCACCTTTTCCACACTGCCCATCATGATAAGTGTTTGTATGACTCCTTTGGGTTCCATCCATTGACTAAAACCAAAAATCATAGTGTGAGTCAAAATAATTGCATAATCATTTATTCAATACCATGACACCATATTTTCAATCTAAAACACCTTAGGTTTAACCAAGCTTATTCTTTCTCATCCTATATTAAAATCCATCATATCCAATTATTAATAAAATATAAATAATCCTAAAAATATCCCTGGTTGTATTAAACTAGGTGCATAGTAAGGCCTGTTTTCATGTACTAGGTTACGCTGAGCTAGGCCCGACACACCTTGTCGGAGTTGTTACTCTTAGGTACATATATGCAAGAACCATGTCCACCTTAAATATACACACATGGATGTATTTCTAGGAAGAGACAGATAATCAATACCATAAATTAATTCTAATATGTTCTTCTATACTTATCATCAAAGCATATAGTAGGTTTATGTTTCCTAATCTATGATTTCTATATCTAATTTCCATATATAATTCTAAACATTATTTTATATCAATTATAATGATCCGAACCTAAAATCTTAGATCCAGTGCATTATTTTATTACATGGGCATGATTACAAGGAAAAAAATCCTAAAAGAATGTTTAGTTTTTCAATTTTGAAAAATAGATTACATAAATAAACCATTAATTAAAAATAAAAAAATAATATTAATCATAAATAAGTTTTTTAGAACACCATTATTCTTATAGCTTCACACTGCATATAAGTCATAAAACACTTCATGGAATCCTAGGAAAATGAAAAATAAAAAAGGGGTGAGATCTAATTCTCAGAATGGGAAAACATATAGTGAAATATATCATGGATAAAAATAAAAATTGTGGAATTGTGATTAACTGAAGCACAAGCCATTTAAACATACTCTCGAGCATAATGTGGCACGAATAAATTATACCACATAAATTAATCACATGAGAATGAATCAAAACCATATATATAAAACTATCTAATAACCACATGAAATATCAATATATAATCTCATTTTTATGGAATTTATAATGTTGGATATCATAACCATACCATCATTCCCTCATGAAAAGACCGTACATTATCAGGTAAGACATTAGTCAAAACCCAAAAATGTTTGTCTCATGAGAACTAGTGATGAATCGAGAGGATTTCATTAACCATTCCCAAACCCATAGGGCTTTCGTTACTCAATACCCATCCCATAAGCATTTAATTAAATGGTCCCCAACCCATTACATACTATGTCTAGTGCATTTCTCGTATGGAAAGGGTCAAAAATTACCAATATAAACATTCATCTTAACACTAGCATATGAAATGTTAATACATTAACCATAATCCCAGATTGGAATCAAAATAGAACATCTATAGTCACACATATAATAAAACCATCAATATAGTATGTTATTTTGTATCATAAAAAATTAACCTCAATTCAGAATAAAAACCAATGAAGGATGTTGACATAGATGAAAATAATCTAATAAACTCATTATGAATTTTTGAGATAAATAAATGTTTTTAATTAAAAATCATTTTAAATACATGGAATTTTAAATGAAATCATTAATTTTAGAAATAAATATTTAATATTTTATTTGAATAATTAAAATTTTAGGGTTTCTTGACAATCTAAGAAGTCACTCATTCCACATAATTTAAAAAACATTCCTTTCATTGAAAGAAACCCATAAAGTACCTCATTGGGAAATTGAGAAAAATATTATTTCAAAACAATTTATAAAACGTAAATCTTGGAAAAAATGAAACTAAACAATTATAAATGAATAATAAGAATATTTTGATATTCATTTTTATGAAACAATGACATGGATGATAAATATGTCTCAGTAGATACTTATATATAAGAAACCTTGGATAATAATGAGAATGTGAAATTAACATTTACAAAGTTTGTATAATTGAGGTGAGAATTCATCAATGGGGAGATTATATGTAACAATAATATACCCACACTAAGATAAGTGGGAATATAACTTAAATAAATAGACAATCATTTCCACACATAATATTTTCATAATATAATCAATGTAGTAGGTGTATAATCCAATGAATAGAAATTGATTTAAGAAACCCCTTAACACTTGAAATCATTCAAATCATATGCCCCATAATAGAAATAGTAATCAAAAGAAACATTAATACCATTAATTTAATTATATTAATGATATATAAAAGGGTAGTTCATTCACCACACACAATGTTTATGTGGTGAAAAAGGCATATATTTTAAAGAGTGAAAAAGTGAGATAAGAAACCCTTACCGCACACTTAATTTTTGTCGTACACATTTTCAATTCCTTTATATTGATTCTAAATATATTATTAACTTGTAATAGAATCATAATAATAGTAATTATATCATATAGGATTAATTCATGACTTTATATTATGAATTTATTAATAATTTCCATGTCAAAGAAATATTTTGGTTAAAAACCACTTTGTTTATCTTGTGTTTTTTACATATTATTCATTATCCTAGTACTTATATCATGTTTTAATTACTTACAAAATTTAAATAATTATTGATATATCATTTATATAAAATACATAAACATATGTAAAAGTTATATACCTGAAATGGAATACATAGTTCATGAATACGGTAGGTCATATGTACGCATTAATGTTGTTTCCATTTTCTTATCATATTGAATTGAAGAAGGTAAATGACATAAATGTGTATATATATTATTATAGTAGAATTATTATTTTATATTATTTATATATATTAAATATATACATTATTATAATCTTTCATGAATGGTAATCCAAAAAGATGAATATAATCATGTTGTGTAGACTGTAATCCATAAACACGCCCGAGTGATGATATCATTTCATTAATATTAAAGTGTTTAGTGATTGAATAGTTTGATAATTATACAAAATCTATATCATTAAATTTTTCTTATTTATATCCTTTATATCCACTATTATACCCATACAAATAATGTAGTGATGAACAATAAATTACCCCATAGTGTGGAGAGGATAAGTCATACTTAACAAGGCATGGTGATATTGATTTTCCTTGGATTGGTAAAAGAAAGAATATGGTTATTTCATTATCATAATAAATTTTAAGAATATATATTATACTGGTTATATAATTTTATAATGGGAAAAATATGTGAATATGAAGTAGAAAAGGAAAATAAATTTGAGCAACTTGGTAAAACAATTACATCTTCTTTGAGTATCTCTATTTGATTTGCACAAAAGGACTTCATAGGTTGGCTTTCTGACCAATTCATGGCCTATAAGACTAATTGAAGGAATATTGGAGAAGGAATGGTCGTGGTATGGAAAATAAAAAGGATTTTATAGTTGTTAATAAAAGAGAATGAGATGTTTCTTTTTATAAGAGAGGTGAGTGGTACTTTATGAAACATCCCAAATATTAAATAAATATCAATTAATATTAAATTAAAATGGAAGTAATGTGATTTATTTTAAATATAAGATGATTATGGTTATAAATAATCTTATGAGTTTAATTTTAGACATTTGTATGTCACCAAATTAACAATATCTACTGGATTTAACCCTTAGTTGATCCCTTTAATTCTTACCACATAAACTTGGCTTTTTGCTCATTTAGGATAATATAGTAATTATAATAGAAAAAAATCCCAAGTGAATAATTTTTGAAATATTTAACATTATAAAAATTATATGGATGAAATATATATTTATATGAATATTATATCATTTCAAAAAATATTATTTAGTTTAAAATTTAATTTTGGTCGATTTTGACAATATTATTTACATGTATTTTTAAAAAATCATAAAAAATCGATTCCTTAGAAAAAACTACTTTAACTCAACAATAAAATTTCAATGTCTTTCAAATAAATTCATGGATCACATCAAATATGTAAAATTATATTTATCTTAATATTATCAATATAATTTATTTTATTATTCCGTTAATAAATAAATTACTCAATTGTCATTGTGTAACCATTTAATTTAATTATTTACATTAAATTTTTTAAAAAAAGTTACCATGATGTAGATAAATTTTTTATATTAATAAATTCTATTGTTTATGTCAATAATATAACTTATATAACCACATATTAAAAATATTTTACTTGTTATCAACAAAAGTATAACAAAATTGGATTTTGATTAAATAGAATATCATAAATATATTAAAGTCATCCATGTGACTCTAAGTTGTCCATAAATCCAACCAATTATGATTTTGGTAAAAAAATATATTTAATTTAGGACAAGTGGTAGTGTTATTTAATATTATTAGAGTATTTTTTACATTTAATAACTAGATTTACCCATAACCGTGGTAAATAAAAATTTATCAAAGTTACTTTTAACCAAATAAAAAAATTATATTGATAATATTATACTCTAAATAACATAGTTATTACAACTATGTATGTTTATTTTTAAAATTCAATTCACAGAAGCTGTAAAATTGTGTTTAATGAAAATCATGTAGTTGTTGCTAAAAGGTGGGTAAAAGAGACCTTCTAAAGATCAATATGTTTTTATAACTAATTTCAATATAAAAATTATTATAATATCATAAATTGGATCAATAATTTATTATTGATTTATTTTAACATTGAAACAATTTTAAAATATAATTTATCATTTATAATTATTAATATGAAAATTAATTTATTTAACTAAAATGTTGTATTTTTTACTGTTCATCCAAAAAATGAAACTTCTCATAGAAATACCAAAAAATCCTACTAAGTAAATTTTTATGTTATAAATTCAATTTTTTTTTTAATTTTTTCATAAAAAAATTCTACAAGTGTCAAAAATTATATTTAAAATAACTTCTCTATTAAATGGCTGTAAATATATCTTTAGAAAAAAAGTATTTTGATGCGTTAAATTGGAATTATTTTTATTCTTTGCCTATAAAATAATTTCGATTAATTTAAAATCAATTTATTAAATATATATTTTTTATAATTTGATTAATATTACACATTCATTTTGATGTAATGTTTATGGTCATAACAACCATTTAAAAATAATGATATTTATTTCTATATCAAGGTTATTTTAATCCTTGTGTTGTGTACAATGTAAGCTATTGAATTTCTTTAAGAAGATACATACTGCAAAATCATTTGTTATTACACAAGTCGAGTGTTATTTCAATATTTATATTTATTTTTATTACAAATTATTTTTATTAATACAATATTTATTTGAATTATTATGAATTTATTATAGTTGTTATATTTTTTATAAATTTTTTAAATTTTTTATTATTTTATAATTATAAATATATATTTACAATTTATTGTTAATAAAGAATTATTATTTATTTAATATTAATAATTATTTAATTATTTTAGCCAACTATTCAAATTACTATTACAATTCAAATAATTAATAAATTTTTAAAATTTCTTATAATTATTTGTTTTTTCAATATTTTTTAAAACTTATTATAAAAAATTATAAAAATTATTATTAACTAATATTGCAATAAAAATTACATTTTTTAAAATTTTATTTTTTCATTAAATCAATTTTATTCAGTTTCTAATAAAATAAATATTATGAATAATTTATTGCGAAAATGATTTCATTAAATTAATTTAATCATCAGTGATAAAATTAACTAATTTTTATATATTTCATATGTTATATATATATATAAATATATATATATATATAATACAAAAATTAAATAAAATATATTTAGAAAAAATTTATTAGTACAATTTTTTTAATTTAGCATTTCCAATCTATAAACATATATACACATGCATGTACACCCAAACAAAGGGGGAAGAAGGACCCAAAAAATAATTATTGCAAAAAAAAAACAATGACCAATAAAAAACAAGTAAATTTATAATAATCTTCTACCAAACCTAAATACAAAAAAATATACATTGTCTTTAACCCAATAATTATATTTCAAAAATCATAATATTTTAGTTAATAATATAAAATAATAAAATAGAAGTAACCCTATTCACAAAAAATAATAATATATTAACTTTAAAGATGAAACAGTTATCAAAATTCCTTAAATCAAATTAAATCTACTCATGTAGAACTAGGGAACTCAAATAATAAGTATGAAAATTAGATTAACCCTACATATCACAAAAATTATAAAAAATGAGAAAACATATAAACATAGGATTTTTCAAACTAGTATTTTCGACATTTACGAAGAATACCAAAAAATAAGGGTGGATTGAAGCATAGTCCACACCTAGAAAATCTAACCTCAAATCAGTCCAAAATCAGATGAAACATGTATTTTTGGAGCAGCATGAAGTGGGGAGGTGGAGGGGTTTCCATCGCCGCAGTTTTAGAAAATGAAGATGAATGGATATTGAGAAAGAAATAGGGTTTCACACTGTTAACTTTATAGAATTTTTGCGATGCATTAATTGCATTGGAAATAATTATATTGCAAAAAAGTTATGTCTTTAAAACTATTGGTAAAGAGCACTGATATATGTTTCAAATAATATTGAATTGATGGAAATTTTCGAAAGACTACTAATTCTATCTCAAATTCACATTGTGGATATATTTTGCATGGGATGGATATAAATCCCTTAAAAACAACTTCTGACAGATGTAATATTCCATCGAAAATAACTACTATTTTCAAAAAAATATTAAATCCCTCACGAATAGTCTATGCACATTGTCTATTTTTATGGGACATTTTTATGTTGCAAAATCCCCATCACAAATGCCCAAAATTTTAGTAGTGCCTATTTTGGATGTTTTACTTATTACTATGGTAGATGAAAAAATAGTGAGTAAAAGATAAAATTCAACATAAAGGTGTTTTTAATCAAATGTTAAACCTCAACGGTCCTCTTGAGAAAATAGATTATAAAAAAATAAAAACATAGAAAACATGTTAAATGAAACTATGATGAAGTTAATGATCTATAAAAATTGATCTTTTTATTTGTAAATTTTTTCTAGGTTAATTTTTACATCATGAGATTATTATGAATTAATATTGTTTCATATTAATGTTTAATATAAAATGAGAAATTAGGATATTAAAGATTGTATTAAATAAATATGTAATATGATTAAATCCCCTATAAATAAATTATTTATATTAAGGTAATTTCATAAAAGGTAATTTATATCTATAATGATATAGATAATGATAATGTATGGAGGATTTAATTTTAATGAGTGATAAAGTAATATCTAAAAAACATCTAAAGGACTAAATGAATGTTTTACATAGTAACCCCATTTCTATTAAAAAATGTAGACTTAGACATAAATTTGATTCATCCAAAAAAACCACATAGAAGTATAAATAAACATAGTTGTAAGAGAAAGGAATGTAGAGAAATGATTAAAATTATCAAATAATATCATTGGGAATATCACAAAAAATATGACCTATAAAGATAATGTATTGAATATATCTTGGAATAATTTTTTGTTAATGATGTGAAATTTTTTTAGCAACTTAGGAATCATTGTGGGATATTGTAAATAAGTAGGAAGTTATCTATGAGGTGAATCAGTAAGATGTATACAAAGAAATGTAATAATTGTTATTTTTTTTTTGTAATTTTAACAATATCAATTAAAAATTTAATTATAGGTTTTATGGAGTTGGAATGAGTTATGATGATAAATTAAAGAATCGTAGAGATGAAACCATGAATGATATTCAAATATAAATATTCCATAGTAAGAGGATGTTGTTTAAGTGAACGATAGAAAAATGATGTTTTAAACAAATTTCGGAAAGAGGAAACACAATTCGTTCAACAAAAACAATAAAGATGTGATTAAAAAATTCCATACATAAATTAAATATTTATTAAATATTATTTAGGATAATCATACATTAAAATTTATTCATCTAGTTTATATAAAAATTATACTCATACCATATAAATAAATATAAATCATTAATCTTTCTTTAAAAACCTCAACATAATTTAATTGCAATCCTTCATAATCTCTATAATATGGTGACCTGGGGGTATGAATTAATGATATAGTTCTCTAAAACTCCAATTATGGGGATAAATAATATGAATGAAAAGGAGAAATAAATTCTTATGAATACATGAGGGAGAATAATTATTATTATCAAATCATAATAATTTGAACATAATTATAAGGATCATAAATACATAATAATGAAACATGCTAAAAATAAGTTATGATTACTACTAATTCAACATATCATAATGGACCATGTAAATTGTATCATATCCATTCATTAAATAGTGAGGAAATCTAATAGAAATGTGAAAAATCATAATTACATCACAGGATATAAATAGTTAACCAATACATTGAATGGTTGTATAATTTCTAATCCCAGTAATGACATAATAACAAATAAAAATCCAGGGTGAATCATATAAAAAATAAATAAAATGATATATAATAATTAATAATAAAATATAGATACCCCATATTGAAAAAAATATGATGCAAATAAATCGCATATAAAATTTTCTAGATATTTCAATATCTCCAACCCGAATCCATCCCATGAAACCTATGTGTGATATCTATATTCATTTTTCATCTTGTAACACCGATGGAAATGTAAAACAAAAAAGACTAAATGGAGCTACCCATGTTTATACGGTACACCACAATATTAGGGGCCCTAATTAATTAAAATATAACAATTGCAGTTGATTTTTCTTATGTTGTATTAATATGGGTGAACTCCTATAATATAACCAAGGGTTTGTATGAGAAATATGTACACTGAAATAAAATGTGTTGGCATATGAGTATATTCATTAGTCTAGTAAGAGACCCCATTAGGTAATAAATAGGGGTGCCCTAGGAAGGAAAGAATGGTATTACTAGAGACCCTTTATGCCATATTATTAGGTACGTGGAATGATGAATCTTGGTCTAAACAAATAGAATCAAATCCAATAATCAACCAAAATTGTAGTGGGACTGCGTGGGTTTTTAGTGTTAGAACCACTAGGAGGTTTTTGTGCTTTAAATGGGGGGAGAGTGTAACACAACTAAAAAAATTGAACATTAACTACTAAATGGTTATAATCATAACATTAAGGTGATACTTTCTTTTTTGAAGCCTACATAATTATAACATCACGGTTAAGTGAGTTTAACCAAGCGTAATTTTAGGATAGGTTGTCTCTTTGGATGTTTCCCAGAGTCAGTGTGAGTGAGGAAAAAGAACACAGAAAGAACATGTGTTTTTTGTAGGGATATTCACTATTCTGATAAGTGACCTATCTAGATAATTGAATGTGGTGTGCTATGACTGAATAAAAGATATTATGTGAGACCCATTAAGAGATATGTCTAGATTCATGTTTGAAATTCTACGTCATGGGTTCTCTCAAATGATGTGTAATATTTAGTTTATAGTTACATGAGAGTGGAAGGGTAAGGTCATTATCTATAGTGGAATTAAAAAAACATATTAAAGGTATTTTTAAAACAAAATAAAAGAATCTTAGTACAAAAATTGATGGGTGTTTTTCAAGGTTTATTTCAAAAATAATTTTTTTGGAAGAAAATTGTTAATTGTATCTGTTTTTTTTATTTTTTTTAAAATAAAATGTGAATATCTGATAGAAAATATTTTTAGAAGGAATTATTGATCTAACTATAACTATTCACTTACACATTAATCATTATCAATAAAATTAAAATCTAGTTAATTATGATCCACTAATTTTTGTACCCCCAAACCCTATGAGAATTGGCTTAACCAAATAGATGAAGTGAATAGGACCCTAGGATTTCATTTGAACATGATATAATTACACGAAGAATTGTTTGTATTTATAATATAGATTATGGTCATTGGTAAATTAGGGAACTTAACCGTTCTATAAATTACAATTATTTGGGTTATAAAATTGTATAGAGACTTTACAAATTGATCTCGTGTGATTTTGTTTCATGGATTAAGATTGTGCTCTCGGAATTCATATATTACTTTACATCACAGGGTTTTTTTAAATGCTCAGTTTATTGCATGGTTTAATTTATGTTAAAAAACAATTTCATAGATTATATTATTTGAATTATTATATCCCATTAATTCAAAAAAAAGTGATAAAGGTTAGAATTTGATCGATTACTATGGAAAACATCCCTTTCAAGGGCGGTGTGGTCATCATAAATATGTTTTTATATGCAAAGTTTAGAAATGTTATAATACAATCAGGTTTCTAAAATTTATATAAACCCCAAATATGTAAATTGTAAAATAATAAAATTGACAAAAAAATTAAATGAAATAAAAAATAATAATTTTATTTCAAAAATACAAAAATTATAATGTGGAGAAGAAGATGTAGAAGGATTTGATGAGGAATCCTATATTGAAATGATCTATATCTTTCTATCTCTTGAAATTCTTGTAGAAATGGATTGAAACTCCAATTTTTATTACCAGAATATATTAATCCATTTATAAAAACAACTTATTGTTAAAAATTTACATTTATAAAGGGGATGAGAAGCTAGGGATTTGAGAGATTAGAAGTATAGATGTGGAAATTCAGCCATATATAATAATCTATATAAAAAATAATTATTGATCACTAAAACATGAGAATAATCCATCCATTCAGAATAATGATTATTGAATAATTTCATCTTCTATATACAATTTCAATTTTATACCAATCCATTTATAGATATAGAAGATTTCACTAAAATGGTTATGTTGTGTCCAATCTAACTAGTCTGGTCCAACATTGATATCATACACCATTTACCAAAATCAAATGAAATATCCGGATTAGATTGTCTAAATTAAAGATGTATCCCCTTGATTGAGTACTTCTATTATGATATTTCATGTTCAAATATGTCACCAAAAAAATATTTATAGTCAGAATAATATAATTCTATTTAAAGTGTCAAATATAGAATTTTTTAAAAAAATGAATGTCATATTCTTGATTATTCCATAAATAATCATATTTAATATAATGTAAAAAATGCATAAATTATTATGAATAAAATATTCAAAAACATTTTTTAGATTAACACCTCTAAAATTATCCATCAGAACACCTTGGGAATGTCACATGCCAAGTATTCCATAGAATCATAGTATTACATGCAATTCGAAATTTACAAATCTGTATTGGAAATATAGGTGAAATAAGAATCTCATCAACAAGTAAATATCAATAAATTTTATTTTCATCATCATAAAAATATAATCAAAACATAATTCAATGATATTAGTTTCACTAATAAAATAAATTTTATTGGTCTACTATGTGATTAATTCCCCATTTGTGTCTTTTACCACCATTTGAAGCTCATATCATCACACATTATACAGAATATTTAGGTCAATTAAAACACAAACACTTACATGGTAAAATTCCACTAAAAATATTCTATAATATTTTGAAATCAAATTTCAAGATCCCCTAACATAATAATTATTGAAATTCAAAAATTATACTCCCAACCATTATATCCCCATATGCTTTAAATTTCAACACCCCTTATTTATTAAAACAAATATGTTTTTATTTAATTTTTTTGAGGTAATACAACTATTGGATATCATGTACAAACACATAGGTCATATTGTTATAGTAATGATATTTATTGGAAGCGAAATCAAACTATTGATCATCCTTTTATTTATGGTGAAATATATCACCAAACATTGTTAAACCATAAATTGAGTAAGAAAAATATCAAAAGTCTTGTATGTAAATAATGTATGTGCAGAAAATAATAACACAATTTACCATGAACAAATATCAAAATGAATACTATAATAATACAAAATGTTTTATAAGGAAACATAAATCTTGTCATTAATTAATTCTAGTTTCATTATATTAATACTTCAAAAATTTTATCATTATCATTATTCTCATGCTACTAATAAATTTTGAAAATTTAAAAATTAATTTTTCAAATGTTTTGCATGTACAAGATCAAGTTACTTGTTGTTTTTTTAATAACATAAATCACAAACAAAATAATTAAATGAAAAAACTAAGGATTCTTGACAAAAATATTATCCCCTCCCTCACACATAAAATATTAAAGTTTCTTATATATTTACTTATGGGTTGATATATTCAATTGAAATATTGAATTTTAAAAAGGGAAAAAAATATAAAAGATAAAGTTATCGGGATCGCAGGATGTTCTCAAGTGATGATGTGGTCATATAGTGTAATGAAATCAACTGCATATGTGGGAAGTCCCTCAATGATTTTATTTGACTATGTCCCATTGAAATTATATATCCTTCTTGTAGTCTTTATTGGGATATCCACTACACCATTTATAAAAAATTTAGATTCAACATAAGGACCTAAACATATAAAATAAAACATACCATGGATCATTATCAATTGTGAACTAAAACGAAGAATCATATCATCCTCATGAAACAACATTTTGAAGATCATATTGTCATCAGTTACTTTTTTCCCTCTTTATATAGCCATAAAATATCATATTATTTTAATCGGATCTCATGGAGCTCTTGTAGCTGTAGCATTCTTTGTTTTCCTACATGTTATAAATACATGTTGCACTTTATTATCTCCCAAAATGAATATTGGTATACTTCCACAGTGACATGATAGGATTTTTCAAATACAATCTAAAATAGAGACATACCAATGGGAATCTTGTATTCCATCCTGTAAGAAAAAAGTGCATCATCAATGTTCTTTATCCATTTCTTTCTATTCATATGAATAGTTTTCTACAAAACAATTTCAACTCCAAATTTGATACATCATCATGAACTATTATTTGGGGGTGGTATGTGGAAGATATTTTTGTGTGTCACCTCATATGTTCGATAGAGGTAATCAAAATTATGATTGAATTTTTTTCCATTGGTCAATTATGATAGCCTCTGGCATTCCAAATCGTAAAAAAATATGTACCCAAAACTAAATCACTATAACATGAAAATCATCAGTCCTGGTGGGCATGGACTCTATCTGTTTTATATCATAATCAAATTAAACAAGGATAAATAATAATGAATGTAATCTAGAAAATGGACCCATAAAAACCATGCCCCAAACATCAAAAATACCACCGAACAATATGGATTGTACAGGCATATATAGTCTCCTATAAATATTTCTAATGTATTGGAAATGTTAGAATAACATACAAAAAACATGATCATCATGAGATATGCCAATATGATATAATCCATAGATTAATATTTTTTTAGCTTTTCATTGGGTTATAATGTGTCCAACGCATGAATGTGTATAATAAATATTTATAACAGACGCAAATATGTGATCAAAAACATTCCAACTAATAATTTGGTCACTATACATACAACAAGGGTCAGCGTAGTCCCAAAAATAACACCTGGACTCACTTTCCTATTTTTATACATAATTATTTGTAATATTTTTAGGTATTTCATATAAAAAATTATATTTAACTAAATCATAATACAACAGATGTGTACTTGTGAGCATATAAAGATGATTATTGGGAACTGTATCATCATCGGGTAACTAGTACATGGTGTTATCCTCTAGTGTGTGAGTGATAACACTCATGTGGTCTATAACCTAGTTCTCTAAACACATCAAATCTTTTACATCAATAGTAATATCTGAATGAATGATCGTACAATAGATAAGTCATGGATTTGAATATATCTTTTTTAATTGATACGTGAGATCTTCATGATTAGAAAAAGAACCACTTGAGAATCTAGTAAATAATAATGCAATTTATCTAAATAAAATATGATTGCATGAAACACATTTTCTATAGTTTTTTTGTTTGATTAGTCTGAATCCAATGTACTTGAATCATAAGAAACCATATGTGAACATCCCTCAAGCCTATTTAATAATATTTCAACAACTATGATGTTATAGGTGACTCACATAAACTCAAATGGCATCCTTTGTTAAAACAATTTACAAAAAAAGAAGGTGAATATTGTCTTCTTCTTGTCCTCTAATATTATGGGAACCTAAAACTATCCATATAAAATATTTATGAAATAATATAGTGTCCTACATGTATGTATATTAAGCACTTGGTAAATGAATAGAATCTGTAAATTGTCCTTATGAGGGTATTGAAACTGTTTCATATAATCAAGGCATAATCGCCAAATATTTTTTTTCTCTCATAAGAACATACACATCATTTTCAATATCTATAATTGTGAACTAGGATTTATTTTGTAAAACCTCGGCATGGATGACCCAATAAGAGTTTTAAATGGTGTAAATTATTCCCACATCAATCAATTTTTTAACATCTTTCATTACAAGTTATAATAATGTGACTTTGTGTCTCTATTGTGGAAATCTAATAGGTTTATCCCCATATTCAAAAAATATCCAATGCATGAAAATGGATGTACTAATACATTGAATGGATAGTAAGGTCAACCAAATTTCCCTAATATAATTCCATAAAATGATTTAAATTTCTATTTCTTGTTGAAGTAATAGTTTATTAGAAATTATTGCAGACAAATTTTCATCATGAATTTTGTATGATTGCTTCAAATTCCTAAGAAATGGTTTGAGATCCCCTTTAGGTGGGTTTAGTATTGATTAAAATGATATTGTAATATGAATATGTTCACAATAAATGTTGAGGTATAAATATAAGTCATACAAATTATTGAATAATGAAACAAATCCAACAACAAAATCAACATCCTTATTATAATCTAAAATTATATGCTTGGAATAAACAAAACACAATATAATCAGAAATGGTTGTGGTCTAATAATGAAGAATAGTTGTGGAAGTATTTTTCACCATAAAACATGAACCAATTATCAATATCTCTATAATAATGTAATTTTACCAATTTGAATAATATTGAAAATCATTATTTGGAGAATCATTACAAGATATGTTAGATTGGAACATGAATAGAGAATAATGGTTATCTGAGGGGTACTTCATGGATTTATAAATGGTAAATATTTTTATATCATCTCCAAAATAAATATAATGTATACCCTCAGGGAAATTTATTATTTTCTTGGTAGTTTTCCAGAAGGTACATCCCATGAGTTATGTGAACATGATAACTTATAGTATTATCCTCCATATTCTACATATATAAATCGATAGGAAAGATAATGTCCCTTACCTGAACAAGTACATATTTCAGGATTCATATAAGATATGTTGTAGAATTATTTTGTTACCAACCCACCAATCTTGGTAGATTCACCCAACATTATATAATGTAGAGAAAAAATGAGGCATTACATTTATTGAAGCAACCAGATCAAATAAACCATATAAAAAGTGAAACATCCCTATAGTTAATAGAATGGTTAATTTACAATGGTACTTTCACTTTTTTTGTATCTCCATTTTTGGTGTTATAATTTTAGATACATTACTCCCTAGTTTGATCAACTCAATTTCTTTTTTCCCTCTTTTAATTTTATATAGTTCTTTCTTAAATATACCATCCCTCGGAATTTTCATAATTATTTCAAGGTGAGGGATGTTGATCTTAATAAGCTTGAATATATTTGAAGCATATTTTTAATTTCCTTTTAATATAAATTCATGGTTTATATATCTCTATTAGGAAATGAAATAGGTTTAATAGTAACATCATCAATGTTTTTCCTTCATTTGACTTTCTCCATTTGTTTCTCATTAGTTGTTCTTGAATTAGGATTCTCTAGGGTTGGTATGAATCATGGTGGAATGATAGGATTATATACCACAATTTTTTTCCCACTCTCAATGTGATGGAACTGACATTCACATTAGTATTTGCAAGTTGTTGGGGTGAATAATTTTAGAATTATTTATTACATGTTCTTTGAGTCTGGAAGAAATATGGATCATTTAAATCATCAACTCCTTTAACATT
Organism: Viscum album; assembly: GCA_963277665.1. Lineage (NCBI taxonomy): Eukaryota > Viridiplantae > Streptophyta > Magnoliopsida > Santalales > Viscaceae > Viscum > Viscum album. Next base: position 1,901,684,953 of record OY728152.1, on the reverse strand, counting down.
GAACCTAATCCCTCTGACTCATTCTTTTGATTAAATTTTTTGTTCAAAATTTCATCATTTGTATAATCTTCCATTGGTTTATAATTCCCATTATTTTGTTTAATTATTGATTGTTGGGCATCACATAACCTTTGGGGGTGTTTAAAACCTTGTTGGTATGGAGGAGGCTATTGAATTTTGGTTAAAAATGGGGATTATGTTGTTGTTTATAGTCATACCTCATCTCTGAGAGATTTTTCCACCTTTTTTGTATGTTGGTGCAAAGGAAACATAATTATTCATCATATTTGGACGTTTTTTAGTGGTATGTTGTCTCATAGAATGAGGATATGTAATCATCTATCTCTTTAAATTGGGGGAATTAGTTGGAATGTTGGTATGTATATGTGAAAATTCTACAAGGCCATGTGGGGCAGTGGTTGGGATGTCTTTTTAGCTAAAATATATGTCTCACTATAGTGGTTAATTCATCAAACATATTTTCAATTAAATTATTTTCATGGTAAGAAACACTTTCCTAATGTACTCCTCTGATATATTGTTTACCTCAATATATAAATTATTGGGAGTTTTGTTATATCTTGTCTATTAACACTGATGCATCTTCATGTATTTTTTGAACATGCCTCTCTCACTATGAAATCTTCCATGATCCTCTATATATGTTTTATGCCTTTGAATAAGTATTGGATATAGAGTTTCTGACTGATTTGGTGATGCAGGAAACATGGACCCTGCTTCTTAAATCACTTCCATCACATATACATTGATCCTCATATGCCTTCGTGATCATTGATTTCTCCATTCAAATATATGTAGTCCTCCATAATGGAAGAAATATCATTAAGAAAAGACATTTCAAATCATTCCAACATTTTACATCTTTAGGATTTAAATAATACATCCAATATTTTTCAATTTAATCAACTGAGGATTGGAATTATATTAGTTTAATTTTCTCTTGAGAAACATTTCATCATATAAGTGTTGACAAAAACACATTAAATTCTAACACATGATTGTTGGCATCCTCTCGAGAGAAACTATGAAATTTTAGAAGAAGATGTATTAATCCATATTTTAATTCCAATTCATATTCCATGTTTGGGTATCCAATACATATTTTTTTGGAATTAATGTATGGAATAAGAAAATCTGAAATGGTTCCACCTAGTTCATTATTATTATTGGAATCCCTTGGTTGATGTTTTAGGATTGATTTAGATGTTATTTGAATTTCAATGTTCCCATAATTTGGGAATTCTCTAATTTGGAGAATATTGAAAGTCCCCATAGAATGAAATTATCATATTTGATCCCTAAGGATACATTCAATCTTAGGTAAAATATGTAATTGATCGTCAGGGTTAGTTTATATTATAAATTAACGAAAAATAAATTAATAATATTGGATCGTGGTAAAAAGTTAATATGTTCGAATTGATATTATAAAAAATTAGATAAAAAGAAAAATTAAAGAGTCAGTAAAAATGAAAAATAAATAGAGAATAAAATAATTGGAATTAAATCAAACAAATACATCTAATTAGCTAAAGAAAATAATTTTCTCCGAAAAAATGACACCAATAAGAAATGTGCAGTCATGGGACTTCTCATGTGAGGTGTATTTTTTAGGTCTTAGTTGAAATAGAGTGGCTAACCATGATATATATATGAAGAGAACATATTTACAACATATTATTTATGGTATTTCGAAAAAAAATAAAAGCAACTCAGTAATATAATTTTTGGGGGTTTTGTTCAAGTTCTATTTCACAATAAGATATATCATGGAAAATGATTATATTTTTTCCACTTTAAGAAATTTCATTGATAAATAAAATGAGAGGATTATTTTAGAAAATATCTTTCAAATGCATAATCAATATATATATTCCTATTCACATATTTATTAATATCTATCATTGATATTAAAATAAACATAATTATTAATAAGTAATTTTTTAACCCCTAAAGACTATGATAATTAACTAAACCACATAGATGAAATGAATGGAACCCTAGGAAATCATTGGAACAAGAACTCATATCACCCAACGTTATTTTCATTATAAGGATATATTATGACCAGTGGAACATTTTGAAATATATCCATTCTCTAAATGAAGATGAATTGTGTTTTGGAATTTTATTTAAATCCTATAAATTAATCCAGAGTTGTTTTTTACTAATAATGATCTCACTCCCATAATTAACCCAAAATTGGACCTCATGTATTTTGTGTTAATTTATCAGTATCATGCTATGTTTATTTTTAGTTTAAAAATAAATTTATTGATTATATTATTCTATTTAATTTATATAAATAATTTAAATCTAATAAGTGATGAATGTGAGTATCAGATCAATTACAATGAAAAATTACTCCTATGTGGGTGGTGTAAACAATTTAGTAACATTTTTTAGGATCGTAATAATGATGTAGATACTCAATATACAAGAGGGGGGGGTGAATTTTACACTTTAAAAATTTCCTTAAACAAAGGAAAGAGCTATGTTTAACAAAGATAAACTAATCAAATTTACAACACTTCTAACACTAATAAAAAAACGCGGAATATGGAATGAAATTATAAACTTTAAGTTTTATGTACTTTCTTAAACTAGAAAGAGATTCCAAAAGTGAGTTCTGGAAATATGGATTCGGAAATTGAAACTTAATTAACGATTACAATATGAGATTATACCATAAAGCGTATAGAATCTAAATTTTTTAGAGTACACAGAAGGAAGTATAAGAAAGTTATACTTTCCTTACAATAAAAAATGCAGCGGAAACAAACAAGTAGTAAAACTACAAGTAACAAGATAAAAGTTTTTTAACCCAAAGAGAAGGGTATCCAACAACCTTGTATAAAGGTTCCTTGATTTATACTTTCAAGCAAGTCTGTCTTACCCATCACGGTAAGCCCTTGATACAAATATCAGAATCTTTGTCTTTCTATCCCCGCAAGCCTTCAACTCTAAGGTAGTTGGAACCTCTGCCTTCCTCAGCAAGGAAGCCCTTGAAATTTAAGGTAGTCGGCGCATCTGTCTTCCTATCCCTGGAAGTCCTAGAATGTAAAAACCAACATATGTAGTTACATGAAGCAAATCTGCAAAAGGAAAAGATTGAACAAGCAGTTCAAACATTATGCACGAAGTTGAGAGTTAATAAGAGCCTCTCTCTCTAGAAATCACTTCAACAACATGTGTGAACAATGTCAAAGAAGTCATTATGTGATCATTCAAATGATCTCCTATTTATATGCATGGTCGGACTCCTTTACAACGATCATATTTTCCGGAAAAATAGGAGGGACCGGTACACGTGTAACTTAACCAATAGTTAGTTTAAAATAGAATTGACGACATCGTTTTAAAATAAAACAAGTGTAACAGAATGTACGACATCGTTTTAAGTCTAACTCAAAAGTTCAGAGTGAAGGTTCGAAGTGGAAACAAAATGAAAGTTCGGAGTCTAACAAAAAAAATTAGGAGTCCATATAAATTCAAGAGTATAAAGCAAAGATGATCATATTCTGTTTAGTAGGTGAATTCAGAATAATAATTTGTAATGAGAATTTATAATTAGAATTAATAATGGGAATTCGTAATCATAATCCTTCATTAGAATTCGTAATCAAAATTCTTCATTATAATTTGATGTTGATCTTCATGAGAGTTCGTATCCAGAATTCAGAGTAGAACTTTATTAGAGTTCATATCCAGAATTTAGAGTAGAACTTTATTAGAGTTCGTATCCAGAATTCAGTGTAGAACTTTATTAGAGTTTGTATCCAGAATTCGGAGTAGAACTTTATCAGATTTCTTATCCAGAATTCAGAGTAGAACATTATTAGTGTTTGTATCCAGAATTCGGAGTAGTACGTTATCAGAGTTCGTATCTAGAATTCGGAGTAGACCTTTATTAGAGTTCATATCCAGAATTCGGTGTAGAACATTATCTAAGATCGTATCCGAAATTTGGAATCTAATACAGAATGCTACATATCAAATTTTAAAATGATTCCGAGAACATTGAAATTAATCCAATTCATATACTTAAGAAATATATAGATATAGATAATGAAAATATGATAAGAATAATTTTCCTTATAAAAGAAATTTTCCTTATAAAAGAGATTTTCCTTAAAGATAGGGTGTTTGTGATTTTCAAAACAAGAAGGAATGTAAATGTCATAAAAAACCTTATTGACTCAACAGTCTCCCCCTTTTTGGAAAGTGCAAACATCCTTACTAAAAAGAAAGACTAAGTATAAAGAGAGAAAAAAAAAGAAAACATTAAAGCTTATCTCCCTTTGCTTATGGAATTTGATGAATACAACTAACTCCCCCTTAGGCTTTGAAACTCTAAGGAACGTATTCTAGATTTCCTTAATGATATTTCATTAAGAAAAAGAATATATTCTTTAATGAAAAACTCCCCCTTAGAAAAACTCTATTAGAGTTCTTTTTCTTTCTCACCCTTTGTCAAGGTTCTTTTTCCTTCTCCCCCTTTGTGATTTTCAAAAAGAATTCAGGGGAATAGAAAAAATGTAACAATGTACCTGAAAAATTAGTAATAAAAAAAAGAGACATGCAAGATTTTTTTTTATTAAGTTTGAAAGATACAACAAAAATTTCGGATTTGTCTACATTGGATATTTTTCCATTGACATGAGACCCTTAAGAATAGTCTTTATTTTATTCATGTCTTTATGATCTTCTTTGGCTTGCTTCTCTAAGACAACTATTTTTGAACATTGAGCTTCAATATTTTCTTCATGGGCTTGAATAATTTCTTCCTGAGCATTGAAAACTTGTTCATGCTTTGAAAACTTCTATTCAATCTCAATCCGATGATCCCTTTCATTCCTCCAGCTTTGAGCAATAGAATTCAGCTTCCCATTCAGATCTCTGTCTTCTTGAATCTGGGAATTCTTCTCAGCTATCAATGTCTTGTCAAACGAGGAATTAGGATCATTTACCTTCCTGACTTCTATCTCAAATTAATCTTAAAATTATCTTGGAACTCATCCAAGAGCCTCATCTCATCTAATGTTTTCTGCGACCAACTAGTCATTTTCTTATAGGACCTTTTGTGGGCTTTATAGCCGACAATAAAGGATTTTAATTGAGCCTCTATCTCTACATATTTATCCATAACCATGGATACAGAGTCTGTTTTCTAATTTAATGAATGTTGGAGCATCTGGTATCTTGAATAAATGCTTGAAAAGGTCGGAATGAAACCCACCATCTTTTTTAACGACTGAACAATGAAGTCATGTCCCAATGAGGATGACTCCGAATCTGAGACGTTGCATGGAGAATTTTCTTCTTCAATTTTCTCAACCATTATCTTCTAAGAACCACAAACTTCTCTTCTCTCTGAGCTTGGGGTATCAACAACAAGTTGCTTTCCCTTGTCCACTTTTGGAATGGATTCCTGTTTCGGAGTTTTCTGTTTACTATTAGACACTTGAACAACAATGTCTTCATCAACAACGTCTTTTTGAGCACCATCCTCTACATTCTTCATTTGTGAAATATCATGTAAAAGATATTCTTCTTCTGCATAATAAGCTACTTCTTGTTCTCCTTTCTCCTTATCCTTATCTGGAGTGACTAACATAGAGGACTCATCTTCTAAAGTTCGGAGCGACAAATGTTCCAAGGTGTCTCCTTATAATCTTCTACATGCTTTATTAGATCTTCGGTCTCACTATTTTGCTTGTTTATCTAGTTCATCCACTATCCTTTCCTTCAAGGCCTTCGCCTCCGTAGGATCCAAGACAAAATGAGGCTCCCCTTGAACTCTGTTCTCTTTGATTTCCCTCCACTTAGAAACTACCTCATCAGGGTAAGCTTTCTTCTTGTTGAGTTTTGGAGGTGTGGAATGAACTTCCTTAGATTTATGATTCTTTTCTTCAATTGAAACTTCTTTCCACTTTCTCTTCTTCACTGGTTTAGCATATTTAGGTTCAGTAACTTTCGGAACTATTTCTTCTTGAACTGGCATATCAAAGAACTCACTAGTCTTCTTGTTGAAACCAACGTTCATCCTTTTAAGGGTATCACCACTCACTATCAAAACTTTGCAGACTCTTGGCATAGAATTACAAGCCTCCTTGAAAGTCTCAAGGCACCGAACTATTAACTTTGAGATTATTGATGGATACATTATGATCTGAGATCTATGATTTCCTTTCTTAGCATTCTCAATGGTAATAAGAATGTGCCTCATCAGATTAAACTTCATTAGATTTATCAGAAAATCTAGGATAAATTTCTCACTCTTCTTCAAACTGTCTTGGTCACCCTTTCTCGGTATGATAAAGCCTTGTACACATAATTCTAGAATCCAAAAATTTGTAGACAGACTAGCAATCTTCGAAGCCTTGTCATCTGACAGTATGATAGTCTTCAATGCCTTTTCCTTGTTGAATCTTCCTTTAGAGTCTGGAAAAACATGAGAGATGAACTCGGCTTCTCCTTCATAGGTCAGCCCTACCATGCTGGCTGCCTTGGTATAAGAGAGCTTATAAATCATTCCATAAGACTTTAATGAAAATTTCTCCCTATTATCTTCCTTATAGAAGGAAACCGTTTCATAGAACTCAAAAAGTAACTCAGAAAATGCTTCATCTTGGTTCCCGGGCATAGAAACAGCAACATCATCCAAACTATTAAGCTTTATGTTCTTCAATATAATAGAATCTTTCTTATTAAAGAAATCAGGATGAACCAACCTTTCTCTATATACTAACCATTTGGAAATCGGCTTAGAATTTGACATGTCTTGAGAAGCTTCTTCTAGAGAAATTCGGATCTGAAGACTTCTGAGAAGTTCAGAATGGAAATTTCTGAGGATCAGAATGGCCTTAAAACAGAGAGGCAGTGCTTCAGGATGTTAGAGCTTGAAAAAAGATTTGGGATGATAATTTAGGGACCCCTTTAAATAGGTAATGAAATAACAGTTCATCTTCCTCAGTTGATCGAACGTTTGTAAAAAGTGAGATCAGATCAGATGGTTGAAAACTAATTCTCAAGAAAACATGGATCCGATATTTTTGAGGATTTTATTAATACAATGATTTAAGAATAGTATATTCTAAAAACAAAAAACAAGAAAATATAAACAAGTAATGTATGATTATGAAAACATGAGTAAGGAAATCATACCATTCGGATTAGCTTAGAGGAATTATTCGTAATGGGTAATACTCTTCTTGGAAAGAAATGAATATCTCAAAACATATTACAAAAAACTCAGTATAGAAAACGCATTCCGGAAATCTCCATTCCGGAAGGGTTTTTATAATGGAAAACAAAAATATTCCAAAAATTTTCAATACGAAAATCATCATTCCAAAAAATTCCAGTTCTGGAAATTTTTGTTTCGAATAGTTTGAAAAAAAAATTGCTTCAACAAACAAATGTACTCCCCCTATGAAAAAGAGTTTATTATTGTTAGGAGAATTGTTCAACAAGAAGTTAATGAATAATGATTATCATATGGTTATCATTACTAACTTTTGTTTAATGTATTCAAATCTATTAGAAGGAAAATATTTTTTGAAAATATCACCACGTTGATCTTGCGTTCCGATAAACTGAAGAACGTTATCTCCTTTTTTTCTTGAGATCAAGAAAAGAATTAGACTTTCGGAATCCAAACTTGATTGGATCCGAGATTTCCAGATAACAAAATTTTATGAACCCACATCTTCTTAGAGAAATAAGCTTTGTGAAATCCTAGAGATTGGGTTTTGTTTATGGAAAAATTCATTGCCTAGTGACCACCACATTGACACTTCGTACAAAATGGGGCACATTGAGGAAGAAAATAATTGATACTACAAATTGGTTTTGCATGGGTATAAGAAAATCCGTACTTTTTTCTTAAAGGTCGTATTTGGGAATAAATTTTATCAAAGTTTTCCTTACCATGGGTAAAGATTGATAAACACCTCTTTAAGGAAAAAATTTCGGACTTGAGTTTTATAACCATGTTTTTATCTTCAAAATCATTAGATTTAGAACTAGAGTTAGGCTCGAAAAAACTTTTCATAGAAATTACTTTTTCTAACTCTTTTGAATGTTTTTTCTTCTCAGAACTTACATCCTCAAGATTTTTTGAAATACTTTCAAAATCATCATTTTTCTTATCAAGATCTTTTGAAAGATCTTATATTTTCTCCATAAGAATAGAATTTCTAGAATTTTTCTTATCAACTTTTTTATTGAGTTTTTAATTCTCAATTCCAAGAAGTTCAGCAATACTAGAAACTTATAATAAGTAAGTAAAGTATTTTCTTCATCAGAAGAGGATTATTCATCAAAAGAGTTATAATATTCACTATCATTAGAATTTAAATATATATTGGACAATAATTCAGCATTTTTTACTTTATCCATAAAATAATGATTATCAATAGGTATACTGGCTATAATACCAATATTCTTCTATCTTAATGATTCATAATCAGAAGATTCATCTTTAGAATCACCACCACTAGCACTCCAGGTATCATTTGACTCCAAAACATTCTTATCTTTGGCTTTGTAATACTTCTTTCTATTCCTGTCAGAATGTATTTATTTCCTCTCTTTCTTCTTGAGCATAGGGAAATCTGGTCTAATATGTCCGACTCTCTTGAATTCATAACAAGTGACTTCTCCATCTTTCCTATCTTTCCTTTCCTTTTTCTTATACTTAGATTGGAATGTTTTTTGGTCAAGTATCTTGTTCATCCTTCGAGCAAGATTTTCTATCTCATTTTCAGAGACATCACTCTCACTAGATTCAGATTGAAAAATAACTTTCTTAGACTTGGATCTGGTCACTCTCTCAGGAGTCTTAACTTTTATCTGATTTGAAATTTTTCTAAAAGCAACAATACCATTCCCATTCATTTTCTTAATGTTATTAGCATCTCTCTTCATTCATGTTTCATGTTGGAGAAGAGTTCCAAATATCTCATCAAGAGAAATTTGAGTGACCTTCCTATTCTCATCTATAGCTGATCTTTTTTATTCCCACTCATTGGGCATAATATCAATTATCTTATCTACAAGCGCTTCATCATCTAACCCTTTGTCTCCCATAGACTGTAAGCTGTTGACTACTGTCATAAATCTCTATTCAATGTTACAAATTGGTTCACCATAAGGAAAATTGAATCCATGGTATTCAGCTCTAAGCATAGCTCTTCTAGTTCCAATCACATTTGAAGTTCCAAAGTCTGTATCTTCTAACTTCTTCCAGATTCAATTAGCTGTCTCACAAGAAGAAATTTGGATATATATATTTCGAGTCATTGAACAAATTAAGGTGTTGCATACCTTATAATTTAGTTGATACTCTTGCTTTTCCAGGTTAATGAAAGTTCTAATTTTTTATCAGGAATTTTATAATCACTAGTAAGCATAACAAAGTTGTCCACTTCAGTATTGATAACAAAAGTCTTCATTCGATCTCTCCAGTATTCATAGTCATTACCATCAATGATCGGTGGTCTTATAGGATTTAGATTATCAATGGAACCAACATTCATTCCTACCATAATTAAAACATCTTGGACAACCAAACTTGTTAATAGAAAAAAATTGTAACCACCAAGTTCAGAATGATAAATTTCGTAATGAAAAATATCGGAATGACAAAGTTTGGAATAAAAAGGTTCGGAATGACAAATAATTTTCTAAGCAAGTATGAAGAATAATGTAATATGAGCAATAAAAACTTATACATGAGTATAAGTTTTTAAGATACCTGCTCTGATACCAATTTTAGGATCGTAATAATGATGTAGATGCTCAATATACAAGAGGGGGGGGTGAATTGTACATTTTAAAAATTTCCTTAAACAAAGGAAAGAGCTATGTTTAACAAAGTTAAACTAAGAAAATTTACAACACTTCTAACACCAATAAAAAAATTGTAATAAGGAAAGAAATTATAAACTTCATGTTTTTTGAACTTGCTTAAAACTATAAAGAGAATCCAAAAGTGAGTTCAGGAAATATGGTTCCGGTAATTGAAACTTAATTAACAATTACAATATGAGATTCTACCTTAAAGCATATATAATCTAAATTTATCTGAGTAAAATTAAGGAAGTATAATAAATTTATGATTTCCTTACAATATAAAATACAGCAGAAACAAACAAGTAGTAAAAATACAAGTAACCAGATATAAGTCTTTTAACCCAAAGAGAAGGGCATCCAACAACCTTGGATAAAGGTTCCTTGATTTATACTATCAAGCAAGTCTGTCTTGCCTACGAGTGTAATCTCTTGATATGAATATCGGAATCTTTGTCTTGCTATCCCTGCAAGTCTTCAACTCTAATGTAGTTGGAACCTCTATCTTCCTCAGCAAGGAAGCCCTTGAACTTTAAGGTAGTCGGCACCTCTGTATTCCTATCCCTAGAAGTCCTCGAATGTAATCAACATCATTCGGAGTTGTAGGATGAAAATATTTACAAGGTAAAGATTGAACAAGCAGTTCAAACTTTCTACACGAAGGTGAGAGTTAAAAAGATCCTCTCTCTCTAGAAATCTCTTCAAAAAAATGTGTGAACAATGTCGAAGAAGTCATTATGAGCTCTTTCAAATGAGCTCCTATTTATAGGTAAGGTCAGCCTCCTTCCCAATGGTCATATTTTCTGGAAAAATCGGAAGGAACTGTACACGTGTAACTTAACCAACGATTAGTTTAAAACAGAATAGACGACATCGTTTTAAAATAAAAAAAGTGTAACAGAATGTTCGACATCATTTTAAGGCTAACTCAAAAGTTTGGAGTGAAGGTTCAGAGTGTAAACAAAATGAAAGTTCGGAGTCTAACAAAAAAATCTAAGTCGAGATTAATTTGAGAGTATAAAGAAAAGATGATCAGATTCTATTTAGTAGGTGAATACGGAATAATAATTCGTAATGAGAATTTATAATCAGAATTCGTAATGGGAATTCGTAGTCAGAATCCTTCATTAGAATTCATAATCAAAATTCGTTATTATAATTCAATGTCGAACTTCATGAGAGTTCGTATCCAGAATTCAGAGTAGAACTTTATCAGAGTTCATATCCAGAATTTGGAGTAAAAATTTATCAAAGTTCGTATCCTAAATTCGGAGTAATATTTTTTAGAGTTCATATCCAGAATTCAGAATAGAACTTTATCAGAGTTCGTATCCATAATTCAGAGTAGAACTTTATTAGAGTTTGTATCCCGAATTTGGAGTAGAACTCTATCAGAGTTCGTATCCAGAATTTGGAGTAGAACTTTATTAGAGTTCATATCCAGAATTCAGAGTAGAACTTTATCAGAGTTTGTATCAAGAATTCAGAATCTAAAACAGAATGCTTCATATCAAAGTTTAAATTGATTCTGAGAACATAGAAAGGAATCTGATTCTTATACTTAAGAAATATATAGATCTAGATAATGAAAATATGATAAGAATAATTTTACTTATAAAAGAGATTTTCCTTATAAAAGTGATTTTCCTTAAAGATAAGGTGTTTGTGATTTTCAAAACAAGAAGGAATGGAAAAGTCATAAGTAAAACCTTATTGACTCAACAGTTTTAATGGTAAAAGGATTATAAATGAAAAAAACAATCATGTTTCTACTAATTATTTTAATCGAAAATAATTGAGTAAAATAAGAATAAAATTGATCAAAATATTTGAAATTGAAAATAATATAGGAAGTTTATTTTTAAAACACAATGTTTACAATGCAATGAAGAAGAATAATAAGTCATTGATAATTGTATGTTAACATCAAGAGATATCCCTCCTAAAACGCTTGTGTAAATAGAGTTAAAACACATCCACTCTTCTCTAAATCTCCAAATTGATGGCCTCCCACCCCAAATGGAGAAAATACACATTTATATAAGGACAAGGAGGATAAGGTTTCAAGAGGATAATGTTTGAATAGGTAAATTCATCCAAATATTTTAATATATTTTTCACGCACCTGTTAATCTCCAAAAAAATCGCTAGTTATCCTTCATGGAATATTATTTCTGGGGAATGGGTCCTCTATGTTCTATCCAAATAATTTCCCAATCCATGCTCGAATGTATATGATATGTCATAATTGGTGAGGCGGTTTGCAATCTGATTAGTCTAATCTATATTTGAATACATCGACCATTTACTCAAATCAAATAAATGATCAATCATAGATGATATAAATTATTATTATTTTTTATTTTGTGTGAAATTATAATTTAAATTTTTAACATCTCAATAATTGAAAAAACAGATGTGTCCATAATACTATCGTGGACTTTAAAGGGTCAAAATTGTAATTTTTATCAAAATTTTAAACAAATTATTTAATATAAAATATTCCATAAATAATCAAATTTAACACAATTTGAGGAAATTATGTTATTTATTATAAAAAAATATTCAATAAAAATAAGTTTTATTAATTTCTTATGGAGGTGTGGTTACGAAATAAGCTTATCTATATATCAGAGGGTGCATGCATATAGTGAGGGTTAGAAAAAAAACATGTTGGGAGAGTACACCCTTAGTATACACAAAAGAAATAATAATAAATAAATACAATCCATAACATGGAAAATAACCGAATACAAGAATTAGATTTATAGTATAAATATTATTTTAATATATCACATAACCAAGTAAAAACAAAAAAAACATGAAATTTATATAATCACACATCAATTTAAGTTAATATAATTGACGGGTTATATAATAAAATAAATAAAATATATGTAAAAAAATTAGATATAAAAATATCATCAATATTGTCTTGGACCTATCTCTAGAACCCTATCTAACTCATATAATCCACATATCATTATTGTGGTATATTAATTGGCAAGTGTGAAAAATATTAATCTATACACACACTAAGGCTCAAATATTGGATGTTAGTGAAAAACTCCATAGGTTACCACTATGGATTCCCCTATTAAAATATAGTATATTTTTGCAAGAATATATTAAATAGAATAAATTTTGTGGACATCACAACTCTATTCTAATAATACCATTTGGTACTCAAAATACACTCTAGTGGTTGATGCATACCTACTTTAATGAGTGTAGGTATAGACTCAAATCATATCACCATAAGGAATAGTTGGTTGAAATATATCCACCTATATAACAACACCATGTTAACGCAATAATCTTGTATTTCATGACGTATTAGAAAATTTCATGTAATGGAAATAGATATAAATCTTCAACACCTAGAAAGTTAAAACAATTCATGGTTTGAATCACATTTAACATAAACCTCATGATTGGTCATGGTTTGGATTACCCCCATCATGTATGCATTGCCATAGTGTGTCTTCAATTACATCCAATATATATTAAATAAAATTATTTGTTGGAATTACACCAAACCTATATAAAAAATTAGTTCCATGGATAGAACTATATTCAACCCATGTACTAAGGAAAAACATTGTTGGCATTACTCCCTATCAAATTACAAAACAAGTCTAATGATACCATTACACCCCATCAGTATACTAAAAGAAAAAATGTTTGGAATTAAACTCAATCCATGTACCATATAGTAAATAATTAATAGAATTATACATAATTCATATATCAAGTAGTAAAGAATTTTTGGAATTAACCCATTGTTAATATCATAAAAGAATTAGAGTTTCCATTTAACACATCATAAATTCTAAATAAACAAATCTCACTTATTAATCAGAACCCATCTATCTATAAAAAATGGTTTCCTATAATATATACATATCAATAACTATGGTTGGTATTACACCCAACCCTAGTCATAATTTATAGATATGGATTTAACCACACCCCACCATAGAACTAGTGATAACATGGTTGGAAAAAAATATAGTATAAAAAACATAAACCAACATAAAAAATGATGATCAAATAGAAAAAAAAAATATGGGTGACACCACACCCAAATAATAATTATCTAATATATTAATTCACTCTTTGAATCTCTTTTCCTAAAAAACCCACCATTAATGAACTTATTTCAAACCCCAAAATTTTTATAAATAAATCTGAATGTAGATCTATCAATTCTAATTAAATAATTAAACACCGTAAGTTTGTAAGAATATATCATTATTATTATACCACCATTTTTATATTAAATAAATCCATATCTATCTAACATATAACTACTCATTGTGACGCTAATATATATGTATTTTTATTAACTCATCCATCATATTAATTGTAAGGAAGAATAGTTCTTTATTGTTAAATCAATCATCTACCCTTAGTGGAATTCCCTATATAGTTTAATATTATCCCATGAGATTTTTTTGGAATCCCCAATATAATTTCATTGTTTACCCCCTCTTTTACAACTCAATTCCCAACAAATTTATCAAGAAACCATTTTCATGGGTCTCCCAGATATTCTCACTATCATTTTAGTAAATGGGGCACTAGAGAAACTTGTTATCTAATGGAATATATATGTGATCACTAACATGTCCCTATTAGGACCATCTTTGTTTATCGTAACCAATAAATACACTTCATCTTTCACTTGTGTCCCATCCACACACTTGTTCCATGCGTTATAAGAATAATTCAAAAACAACCCATAAACTCCCCATAACCAATAACTCCTGGTGAGCATCACAGAAATAAAACCTCAAATGTTATTAAAGCTATATTTTAAATATGGATACCCCAATAAGGATTCAAAATCACTCTGACTAGTCCTCCAATATATGATATATTTCTATCAGTGGCTCTGTAATATATGTATAATTGTTAAGGACTCACTATGGGAAAAAAATTACAAGATCTATGAAGAATAATGAAATACACATATACTTCCATCTCAACTCAATCACCCCTATATACCCTGAAATTAAATTTATACTATACTGGAAAAAATTAAAAATTAAAAATTAGGGGCCTCCTATATCAAACACTGAGTTATCCACTTAAGTGATGATTAACCATTATTGCTAAAGCATCTCACTTGGTGGGGTATAAATGAAAAAGTGATGATATAATTGTGTTGTATTATCATCAACAAACACTTTCAAACAACAGATAAAAAATAAATAATTATATCTCTAATTTATTCACTAATTTAATTTATTTGTTATAATTTCAAAGGAAAAAAACCAATTTGTAGCTTACCTAACAAGAAACCCTGAAAACCCTAGTTCTTTCATCTTAACTTCACATTATGTAGTTTCCAAATAAAATTCCCAGTGATATTTAAGTGATTTCACTATTATATAATTAAATCACATATAAATTTCCAAATGTAACAATTTTAAAATTAATTTTTTTTCCTATAGTAGGGAATTGAGAGGAAATGGAAGGGGGGCCAATGTTAATTTCCAAATAAACAATATGTAATCACTGATGATAATTGGTCATAAAGGTGGAGTAAAAAGTGAGTCTATAATAGTTACACCCACTCTCATGGTAACTAGATAATCCAAATATCATAGTTTCAATTAAATAATATATCCCACAATTGACCATATTACCACTACTTTATCTCTACATTATGCTACCCCATCAGAATTCATATGGCCTACCATCATATTTAATATGGATTTTATTACGGAATAACCCTAATATTTCATTTAACTACCACATTCCTTTCCACACTATGTTTTTCCACCAAAATATTTATATAATAAATATTATTTTAATCATTTTAAACTAATATATAAATTTTAAATTTTGATATTAATTAAAAAATACAGAAAAACCTATTCCACACCCTTTGGATGTCATCTTTTCTTATAATCTATAATCACATACCAAAACAGACCATTAAAAAACTCCATACTATAACACATCTCATTCTGGAGAAGGGTCTTCAAATATTTATGCTGAACCACCTTGGATAATGAAATTTGATGAATTTTAATCTCATTCTCTCACTAGATATTTCTTATTGTCAATGAACTCAACCCATAAAAATTACCCAAAATTTGAATATAAAATACATATATGTTTTAAACATGTTAATACTCAAATTAATCCAATTTCTTTATCATGATTGGAGTCATTGTTGTCAAAATTGTGATGACATGAGAACCACTTCCCCAATTCACTTACTACCTCTAAAAAAATTTGAATTTCAAATTGTGGTACCAACTAAATTCACTAACTATAATAGGATTTCCCACTCCTAGAGGAATACGTGATATCAAAAACACAAACATTGTATAAATTCCACATCATTGATTCTCATGATAATTCCCACAAAAAGTTATAGTCTTACACATAATTCTATGATCATAACATAAATCCCTATATCATTGAAATATTACTCATATTTACCCAATTTTATAGACATTTAACAAACTGTATTAAATAATTGTTTTGTTTTTTGAACTTCCCATTTGTTTGATAACAAAAATAACATACATCAACTACTATACAACATTCTATCTTTAGTTATATTTTATTATTTTTTAATAAAGGATTAATTTTTAATTTTTAATTGGAAATCCGTGATTTTTTAGGTGTCCAAGCCTAGTTTGAAAAAATTTAATAGTCAAATCTTTTATTCCTTCATTATCTGGATACTTCAAGGATAATTTCTTCCAAAAAAATGTGAAACCTCAACCACAATATTTTTGTTTGATCGATATATGTAGATGTATATGTATATTAAATTGAACAATACAAGAGGGGGTGAATTTTAGGTTTAAAATCTTTGTGATTCAACACTTAATTAGTTTAAAAGATCTTAAAATAATATAATTCACAAAAAAAACCATAATTGTATTGAATATAAAGGCATGGTATGATGTAATACTATAAGAAATGGAAAGTAATTGTATTCAAGATGGATACAATAATCAAAATAATACAATAGTGAAGGATTCTACAAAATAGCGTATAGAATCAATTGATACAATATGTAACAACATGATTTTAATTGTAACAATTACAAATTAATATGAAATGATGAAAGGAAACAAAACATTTTTCTTTCTAAAACAAGAAGCAGTGGAAATGTAAATTTATTACAATTCATTTATCACAAAGAGTATGGTTATCCTTTCACCTAGGATAAGAGATATATCTTACCACCACCATGGAAATCCCTCGATACGATGATTATTACGTCTTTATTTCTATCCACGCAAGACATTAATAAGATGATCGATATGTTTGTCTTGCTTTCCTCACAATCCTTCAATACGATGATTGGTTTGTCTATCTTGCTATCCACAGAAGCCCTAGATATGATGATTAGTATGTCTATCTTGCTATCCCCATAATCCCTCGATATGAGGATCGGTAGCACCGTCTGCCTATCCCTGGTAGCCCTTGATCATTATCACCTGATCGGTCACACAAAGAAAAACAAAGCACTTATTGAAATACAAAATTTCAAAATGATCTGTTCCTATTTTTTAGTTTCAAGGCTTTCACACGAAGCAAGAGAGAAGTCACAGTGACTCTCTCTAGAACATGATATCACAGAATGATCAATCTCAGATATGCGTGTTGATCAGTTTCAAACGACCTCTTATTTATAGGCCTCAGGTTCCAATGGTCACATTTTCTCCAACAGTTATATTTCTCTACAAAACTCAGAGGGACTTGGACACCTAACATTATAACGGTCATATTGAAACAATAAACATGACATC
Source organism: Viscum album (assembly GCA_963277665.1). Taxonomy (NCBI): domain Eukaryota; kingdom Viridiplantae; phylum Streptophyta; class Magnoliopsida; order Santalales; family Viscaceae; genus Viscum; species Viscum album. The sequence goes on along the minus strand of OY728152.1, from coordinate 1,901,667,293 downwards.
GTTTTGATTAGTTTATTACTGATTCCATGACATCGTTTTGGTTAAAACAAAAGATATATGAAGTTGATAAACATGGGTACAATTGACATGTTTTGATAAAGGATAAAAACAAGAAGGTGATAAAAATATGAATACTATAAGTATTACATAGTGTAATGTATTGATATGATATTAAGTGAGTAGTATTCACAATATTTAGTGAGATTGATAGAGTTTATAAGATTCAAAGTAGTCCGTATGATTGACACAATCAGTACGATTGATAGAGTCAGTATGATTGATAGAGTCAGTATGATTAACAGAGTCAGTACAATAAGCATAGTTAGTATGATAAGCATAGTTAGTACGATAAGCATGTATGAATACATTTGTGATTTCCAAAACAAGTCATAAAAGTAAAAAAGAGAACTTTTGACTCATCAATCCCCCCCTTATTGGAAAGCAGAAAACATGAAGTAAGAAAAAAACTAAATATTTATCTCCCCCCGAGTTATTAATAAACTCTTCTAAATATGAAATTTAATAAAAATAACTCCCCCTTAGGTGTGTACTTTCCTAAGGATTGTATTCGTAGATTTTCCTTGATTTTAGAAGTATTTGATTAAAGCATTATCTATTTAGAAAACATTCTCCTCCTTTATAAAACATTCCCCCCTTTGTGATTTACAAAAAGAATTGGGTAATCATGAATTTCCTAAAAGAGTTACATATAAGAAATGAAAGGTAAAGGGAAAGATAACATAAATCTAATTATGATTACAAAAGTCTGTAGATATATAGAAACAAATAAAGATACAACACTCATTTTTTTATCTTTATTTTTCTGTCTGGATCAACTCATGAAGAATGACTTTCATATTTTTTATTTTCGATTTGTTTCAGATATAGAATCACCTTGGGATCTGAAATGCTCTTATTGATTGTAAAAGAGCTGATCCTTATTCTTGATAGTCTCTTTCTAGACCCTGATAAAATCTTCAAGAGTGTCAATTTTGTCTTGTAAATTCTTCTTGTCTTTAGACAAAAGAGAATTTTTCTTCTTTAAGAAGACTATTTCATCTTTGAATGATGAAACCTATGAAAACTCAATCATAAAAGCATTAACTCTCTCCTATAGCTCTTTTATTGAAGGGATATCAGCTCCAAGAGTATTTGACAAAATATTCATCCTTTCAACAGTTTTTTTTGTCAATCATATTAAAAGAAATTGTAAGATCATTTGTAAGCCTCCTAGTGTCTTCAATAGAAACATCATGATCATTAAATGAACTCTACAATTTGAATGACCACATTGTCATTTTATTGTAAGCCCTCTTATGAGCAGCCTAACTATAAGGCCCTAGCCTTAAAACTTACTTAATATTGAATTAAATGAATAATTCACATTGATGATCTTTTTAGGTTTAGAATTTTAGAGAATTAGGACATAACTATTACATCTCAAAATATTACAAAGTAGACACTTCTACTATGTTTCCATAATAAAAAAAAATCTTAAAAAGAAACATGTCTAGTTCCATGTTTTATATAGCGTGGCATTCCCTTGATCCCATCCTTGACCTTATTCCACTTTAAGTCCTGTGAAAAACATTTCGAAAAACTTGGGGTGAGCATAAAAAGCTCAGTAAGGGATACACAAAGAATGAAAACTGGTACTTTTTCAAACATCAAGTAAAACATATATACTCTATCAAAGTAATACCTTCATCTTCATGAAGTAGTATAAACTCTTCCCTGAATAAAGTATCATTACTTACCTTTTTGTAACCAAAGGGTTACCATAAAACCCATATAAAGAACACATAGCATATACAAAGGTAACTTGGGACATAAACATTCTTAAGTGGAATAACCATACGGTCGATTTCCACACATATCACTTAATGGAATAGACATACGGCCAATTTCCATACATACTTAATGGAATAACCATACGGCCGACTTCCATACCCAATGCATTGTTGGTTATAATGTAACCACCCGTCCTGGTATTCACGGCACCACCCGTCATATGGTTTATCACGTAACCACCCGTCAAATGTCCAAGTACCAATATAAAATCATAAAACCTAAAACCAATATAAAGGAATGATAACATTTCCACATTTCAAAACCAATATATCATAATATAATCCTTTATCAAAACCATTTTCAAAATACATAAAATAGTATATGGAATTTATTTTATTTTAAAAACATTACGGCTTGTTGAGGAAGCCAAAGACCAAATAATACTCTTGGCGGCGGAAAAGGTCGTTGTCACCGCATACGTTAAAAAAAACATTCCTTTTTGTCATTTAGTAAAACGCATCGTAGAAAAAGATTCCTTTTGTATAAAATTATAAGTCAAAGGGTTTTATACACCGTATAAAAGAATGTTGTGTATATAATAAAATATGCCTCAATGAAAGTAGATTGAGACGAAGTCCCTTACCTTGGGTCCGACATGACTCGATCGTTCTTTAATCTCCTAAATAATAAACTTGAGTTAATTTCTACTTGTTTAAGAACCTTTTTCAAGTTCATTATTCCTTTTATGTCACTTATTGCCATGTCATGTACACTATGTAATTATTTAAGTTAATAACGGTCGTTTTAACGATCATTGGTACTTGAGTCAAAAAGAAACCCTTTATAATTACATGTTTTTTATTTATCAATTATATCCATAATTATAATCATGATGTATATATCATATATATCCATTATATACATGCATTTATAATATCACATAATCATTTAGAGGTAAGAAATGAAATGCACCGTTCATGGAGACGGTAAGTCGTACGTACGCATGAACGCTACTTTCATTTCTATTTCGTATTTTGTAGAATGGAATCATAATGATATAAATGTATATTATAATTCAATTATAAAATCATATATAATACCATAGTTCCATCCTTTATACGTCCCACATATGGTATTAACGAATCAAATCACTTTCAGGGAGCGGTAGTCCGCACTTCCTAAAATGAAGATATCGTGTTTACCCATAATGGATACAATAATGGTATGCCATAAATGAAGAATACAGAAGCTCAAGGAAAGAATAAACATATTATATATCATATATAAAAATAGTGACATCATAATTACCACATTTGAAGGTGTTAAATGAGTATTGAACAATCATCGTTTCGGGAGGCAGAATTTCACCATCCACGGAAACCGTATGTTCATTAACCATTTGATGTAGTAGTGTGAGAGTGTAGCTCGAATAAATATTATAACAACATCCTAGTTTATTGAAGATACTGGTTTTGTTACAAAATAAGTAAATAAAATGAGTTTAGGGGATTGGAGAAGCAAAATAAAACAAATGAACATGAGAGAATGAATTACCTTTAAAAGTGTAACCCTTTTGATTTGAGCCTAAAGGCTTCCTTTGAAAGGATTATGCCCAAAGGGAATACTCTAGGATGAGGATAGGGATGTGGAGAGAGTAAATGGGCATGGTTTGGCCGATCCAAAGGCTTGAGGAGTGTGTGAATGAGGTAGAGGTGGGGGCCTTTTATAAGAGGAGAGGAGGGGCACTTTTGGAAACCATGAAACTATTATTTTATTTGAAAATGTGTTTCGGTTTTAAAAGGTCCCACATCAATATAATTCGTGGATAAGGTGATAAGGGTTCGAAATCCACCCATCCAATAAGTTTTGGACATGTGTAGTTCACAGATTTTACATTATCTTTCTATTTTATTTAAATCGTCAAATAATGATGTCATCGCTACATCATTATTATGAAATAAATAATTTAATTTATTTAATGTGTAAAAATTATAAAACAAATACTATGATGTATGAAATATTTTTAGCTTTCCAATGATTATTTATAGTCAAAACTATGATTAGTATAACCCCTTCTAAAAATTGTTTTAGTAAAACAATTTATGTTAGTGTCATTTTCACCTTTATTTAAAAAAAATGCATTAAAGTCATTATCTCACCAAAGTGGCTCCATGGGGTCCCCTAAATCGACCCATGGGTTGTCTTGGTCGGCCATGACTCACCCAATAGGTGTAGGACAGGTTTCATGGTGTTTTCACATTTTTATAATATCATTTTTACCTTAAATTACACTAATTACCTCTTATCGCGATTAATGAAAAAAAGTAACTATTCACCAAAAAATTATTTTCTTCCCATTGAACCAAATTTTACATATTAATAACAACCATGTATGTCAGATTTTCAAAATTCAATACACATTAGTGGTAAACTTTCATTTAACTGAAAAATCAGTTTTCTTGATTACCACTTAGTGGTTTCACTATTCATCAAAAATTGGAGTTTTTCAGAAAATTACCAAAAATTTACTCTAAGCTATATTTGATGTTCCGAATTCAAAAATGATGTTTATATTACCTAATTCAATGAATATAAGTAGAATTAATTAATTTAATAATTAACTCCTGCTGTCAAAACAAATAGCGTGTTTTTATGAAACAATATATATCAAAAGATTGATATTTATTTATGTCGAATTTCAAAGTGAAATTAATTCCAAAGTCCATCATTGGATTTAATGGTAAAAAATATTTTCTAATTTCACTTTAAAACCAATTCAAAAGATAATCTAATAATATTAAAAATTAGATTAGAAAGTGGTTTTGAATTAAAATACAACAATTTTCACTATTTGTTTAAAAAAATGAACTTTATCGGAACGATACCAAAAATTTACACAAAGTAAATTTTGATGTCCCGATTCTAAATAAGAGTTATATTTGGTCCAAAATAATGTATAAGAGTGATCAAAACTATATTTAATGACGTTTCACCATCAAAAGGTGATAAGTGAACCTTTAGTGAAAATCAGAGTATAAATGCCTAAAATTTAATTCTTTTCGTATTTTAAGCATTTATCCTTTATTGGATAAATGTAAAAACATTTAAAAACATATAATCATATTTTAGTTATTTCTATCCATTCCCGCCAGTACAACGGCTATGTGTAAACTAACATTTAAAAATAATATTATTTTATTACTAGTGTAAAACGTAAGTTTTCAACGAAACTCATCGTTGCGTATCGAGTATGCTATAGAATGTAGAAACCCCTTTTAATTGAAATAAATATTTAATTCGTAAATATTAATTAATATGAAAATTATTTATTCCTTATTTACCTGGGATGTTACATCCATCCCCACTTTTGGAAATTGCGTCCTGGCAATTTTATTCACTTATCAAAATAAGTGTTTGTATTTATCCCTCATAGCATTTTCAGATTCCCACGTTACCTCTTCAATCACATGGTTTTTCCCCAAAATCATTACCTGATGAATCAACTTATTCCGTAACACCTGCTCCCTGTGGTCAAGAATCTAGACTGGTCATTCTTCATAAGATAGGTTCTCTTCCAGCTGAACTACATCTAGACTCAAAACATGAGATGGATCTGGCATGTACTTTCTCAACATCGAAACGTGAAAAACATTGTGTACCTGTGATAAACTCGGAGGTAAAGACACTCGGTAATCAACTGATCCAACTCTCTCCGGAATTTCATATGGTCCAATAAACCTTGGACTCAGCTTTCCTTTCTTACCAAATCGCACCACTCTTTTCCATGGTGAGACTTTGAGAAAAACATGATCACCTACCTCGAAAGATAGATCCTTCCTCCGTTTATCTGCATAACTCTTCTGTGTGCTATGAGCTGTTCTCATGTGCTTCTGAATCAGCTGAACATTTTCTGCCATCTATTCTACCAATTCTGGTCCCATCAAGTTCCTTTAACCAACTTCATCCCAGAAGGCTGGAGTTCGACACCACTTCCCATATAATGCCTGAAATGGTGTCATCTGTATACTGGAATGAAAACTGTTATTATATGAAAATTCAACCAAAGAAAGATGTTGGTCCCAACTTCCCTGATAATCCATCAAACAAGCTCGTAGCATATCTTCCAAGGTCTGAATTGTTCATTCTCACTGCCCATCGGATTGAGGATGAAAAGCTGTACTATAATTTAATTCAGTACTCAATAACTTCTGAAGGCATTTCCTAAAGTTAGAAGTAAACCTGGGATCACGATCCAATACAATGGAGAGAGGAATTCCCTGTAACCTGACTGTCTCATTAAGATACAAACGGGAAAGTTGATCAAGATAGAAAGTATCTCGTATAGCAAGGAAATGAGCAGATTTGGTCAAGCGATCAACAATAACCCAGATTGCATTATTACCTCGAGATGTCTTCGGTAATCCCACAAAAAAGTCCATGGATATATTCTCCCATTTCCACTCTGGCACTGGTAAAAGCTGAAGCATCCCTTTCGTTAACTGCCGCTCTACTTTATCCTGTCGACATGTCAAACACTTCACAGTAAAATCAGAAATATCTCTCTTCATTCCATCCCACCTGTAATACTCCTGCAGATCTCTATACATCTTAGTACTGCCCGGATGAACTGAAAACGGAGAACTATGATCTTCAAATAACAAATCTCTCTTCAACTATGAATCAAAAGTCACACACAATCTCTTCCCAAATATCAAAACACAATCATTATCAATGTTGAATTCAAGCAACATACCTTTCTGAACCAGCTCTACCTTTTTCTGCAACTCACTGTCTGGCTTCTGTGCTTTCATGATTCTTCCTCATAGAGAAGATCTCACTGATACCTGAAACAAAACAGAAGGAATTCCTGCACCAACAACATATATTCCAAAGTTCATCAAATCCCTAACCAAAGGATCACGTTCCAAACGCAACATTGCTAATGAATCATTACTTTTTCGACTCAGAGCATCAACCACTTTATTTGATTTTCCCGGATGGTAATGAATTGTACAATCATAATCATTGATTAATCCAGCCATCTCCTATGTCTCATGTTTAACTCTTTCTGAGTGAATATATAATTTAAACCTTTGTGATCGGTATATATTTCACACTTTAATCCATACAAATGATACCTCCAAATTTTTAAAGCAAAAACAACAGCAGATAATTCCAAATCATATGTAGGGTAACATACCTCTTGAGTTTTCAACTGTCATGAAGCATAAGAAATTACTTGATCATTCTGCATTAGGATATAACCAAGTCCTTTCAATGAAGCATCACTGTATATAACAAACTCACCATTCCTGGAAGGTAGTGCCAAAACTGGAGCATTCACCAATCTTCTTTTCAATTCCTGAAAACAATCATCACATTCTTTTGTCCAGATAAACATAACACCCTTCTGAGTTAGCTTAGTCATTGGACTAGATAATCATGAAAAATTTCTAACAAACCTTCGGTAATAGCCTACCAACCCAAGGAAACTACGAATCTCGGTTACATTTGTGGGTCTTGGCTTTTCTTCCACAACTTTTGTTTTTGCAGGATCAACAGTTATTCCATCTTTAGAAACAACATGACCAAGGAAAGAATTTTGTTGCAACCAAAACTCACACTTGCTGAATTTTCCATACACTTTCTTTTCTTTTAAGGTTTGCAATATAACCCTTAAATTCCTTTCATTCTCCTCTTTACTTTTATAAAACACCAAAATATCATCAATGAAAACCACCACTTATCACCTGATTCAACTGAGCCATCACTGCAGTAAACTGCTCAATTTTGATTCTGACCATCTCAGTATGCTGATTCGGAAGGTCATTTCCCTCAGTATGACTTCCCAAAGAAACACCTCTGCTTCCTCTGTGGAAAACCATTCTGAACAAACCTGTCTTAGATGAAGCAACATGGTAATATTCAAATGCTATATCATTTAAAATAAATATTTTTGGATAATAAATTAATAGAATTCTAACTCCTAAAGTTATCTAAACTGTCCTTTGATACAAACATTAAGGCCCCAGCCTTAAACCTTACTTAATATTGAATTAAATGAATAATTCACATTGAGGATCTTTTCAGGTTTAGAGTTTTAGAGAATTAGTACATGACTATTACATCTCAAAAGATTACAAAGTAGACACTTCTACTAAGTTTCCATAATAAAAAAAACTCTTAAAAAGAAACATGTCTAGTTCCATGTTTTATATAGCGTGACATTACCTTGATGCCATACTTGACCTTATTCCACTTTATGTCCTGTGAAAAACATTTCAAAAAACTTGGGGTGAGCATAAAAAGCTCAGTAAGGGATACACAAAGAATGAAAACTGTTATTTTTTCAAACATCATGTAAAACATGTATACTCTATCAAAGTAATACCTTCACCTTCATGAAGTAGTAAATACTCTTCACTGAATAAAGTATCATTACTTACCTTTTTGTAACCAAAGGGTTACCATAAAACCCATATAAAGAACACATATCATATAACAAGGTAACTTGGGACATAAACATACTTAAGTGGAATAACCACACGGTCGACTTCCACACATATCACTTAATGGAATAGCCATACGGCCAATTTCCATACATACTTAATGGAATAGCCATACGGTCGACTTCCATACCCAATTCATTGGAGGTTATAACATATCCACCCGTCCTGGTATTCACGGCACCACCTGTCATATGGTTTATCACGTAACCACCCGTCAAATGTCCAAGTACCAATATAAAATCATAAAACATAAAAAGAATATAAAGGAATGATAAAATTTCCACATTTCAATCACAATATATCATAATAGAATCCTTTATCAAAACCATTTTCAAAATACATAAAAGAGTATATGGTATTTGTTTTATTTTAAAAACATTACGGCTTGTTGAGGAATCCAAAGACCAAATAATACTCACGGCGGCGGAAAAGGGCGTTGTCACTGCGTACGTTAAAAAAAACATTCCATTTTTTCATTTAGTAAAATGCTTCATAGAAAAATATTCCTTTTTCATAAAAGTATAAGTCAAAGGGTTTTATACACCATTTAAAAGAAAGTTGTGTATAAAATAAAATATGCCTCAATGAATGGAGATTTAGACGAAGTCCCTTGCCTTGGGTCCGACTTGACTCGATCATTCTTTAATCTCCTGAATAATAAATATGAGTTAATTTCTATTTGTTTAAGAACCTTTTTCAAGATCATTTTTTCTTTTTATATCACTTATTGCCATGTCATGAACACTATGTAATTATTTAAGTTAATAACGGTCGTTTTAACGATCATTGGTACTTGAGTCAAAAATAAACCCTTTATAATTACATGTTGATTATGTATCCATTATATCCAGAATTATAATCATGATGTATATATCATATATATCTATTATATACATGCATTTATAATATCACATAATCATTTAGAGGTAAGAAATGAATTGTACCGTTCATGGAGACGGTAAGCCGTACGTACGCATGAATGCTACTTTCATTTCTATTTCATATTTTATAGAATGGAATCATAATGATATAAAGGTATATTATAATTCCAGTATAATATCATATATAATACCATAGTTTCATCCTTTATACGTCCCACATATGGTATTAACGAATCAAATCACTTTCAGGGGGCGGTAGTCCGCACTTCCTAAAATGAAGATATCATGTTTACCCATAATGGAAACAATAATGGTATGCAATAAATGAAAAATACAGAAGATTAAGGAAAGAATAAACATACTATATATCATATATAAAAATAGTGACATCATAATGGCCACCTTTGAAGGTGTTAAATGAGTATTGAACAATCATCGTTTCGGGAGGCAGAATTTCACCATCCACGGAAACTGTATGTTCTTTAACCATTTGACGTAGTTGTATGAGAGTGTAGCTTGAATAAATCTTATAACAACATCCTAGTATATTTAAGATACTTTTGTTGTTACAAAAGAAGTAAATAAAAAGATTTTGGGTGTTGGAGAAGCAAAATAAAACAAATTAACATGAGGGAATGAATTACCTTTAAAAGTGTAACCCTTTTGATTTGAGCCTAAAGGATTCCTTTGAAAGGATTATGCCCAAAGGGAATCCTCTAGGATGAGGATAGGGATGTGTAGAGAGTAAATGGGCAGGGTTTGACCAAGCCAAAGGCTTGAGGAGTGTGTGAAATGAGGTAGAGGTGGGGGCCTTTTATAAGAGGAGAGGAGGGGCACTTTTGGAAACCATGAAACTATTATTTTATTTGAAAATGTGTTTCGGTTTTAAAAGGTCACACATTGATATAATTCGTGGATAAGGTGATAAGGGTTCTAAATCCACCCATCCGATAAGTTTTGGACATGTGTAGTTCATAGATTTTACATTATCATTCTATTTTATTTAAATCGTCAAATAATGATGTCATCGCTGCATCATTATTATGTCATAAATATTTTAATTTATTTAAGGTCTAAAAATTATCAAAAAAATACTATGATGTAGGAAATCTTTTTAGATTTCCAATGAATATTTATAGACAAAAATATGATTAGTAAAACCACTTAGAAAAATTGTTTTAGTAAAACAATTTATGATTGTGTCATTTTCACCTTTATTTAAAAAAAGGCATTAAAGTCATTATCTCACCCAAGTGGCTCCATGGGCTCCCCTAAATCGACCCATGGGTTTTCTCGGTTGGCCATGACTCACCCAATAGGTTTAGGATAGGTGTCATGGTGTTTTCACATTTTTATAATTTCATTTTTACCTTAAATTACACTAATTACCTCTGATCGCGATTAATGAAAAAAAGTTACTATTCACCAAAAAATTATTTTCATCCCATTGAACCACATTTTACATACTAATGACAACCATGTATGTAGTATTTTCAAAATTAAATACACATTAGTTGTAAACTTTCATTTAACTGAATAATCAGTTGGCTTGATTACCACTTAGTGGTTTCACTATTCATCAAAAATTGGAGTTTTTCAGAAAATTACCAAAAATTCACTCTAAGATATATTCGATATTCCGAATTAAAAAATGATGTTTATATTACCTAATTCAAAGAATATAAGTATAATTTATTAATTTAATAATTAACTCCCGTTGTCAAAACAAATACCGTGTTTTTAAGAAACAATATATATCAAAAGATTGATATTTGTTTCTGTCGAATTTCAAAGTGAAATTAATTCCAAAGACCACCATTGGATTTAATGGTAAAAAATATTTTCTAATTTCACTTTAAAACCAATTCAAAAGAGAATCTAATCATATTAAAAATTAGATTACAAAGAGGTTTTGAATTAAAATACAACAATTTTCACTATTCATTTAAAAAAATGAACTTTATCGGAACGATACCAAAAATTTACACAAAAAAAATTTTGATGTCCCGATTCTAAAGAAGAGTTATATTTGGTCCAAAATAATGTATAAGAGTGATAAGAACTATATTTAATGACGGTTCACCATCAAAAGGTGATAAGTGAACCTTTAGTGAAAATTAGAGTATATATGCCTAAAATTGAATTCTTTTCTTATTTTAAGACATTATCCTTTATTGGATAAATTTAAAAACATTTAAAAACATATAATCATATTTTAGTTATTTCTATCCATTCCCGCTAGTACAACGGCTACATGTAAACTAACATTTAAAAATAATATTATTTTATTACTAGTGTGCAACGTAAGTTTTCAAAGAAACTCATCGTTGCGTATTGAGTACGCTATCGAATGTAGAAACCCCTTTTAATTGAAATTAATATTTAATTCGTAAATATTAATTAATATGAAAATTGTTTATTCTTTATTTACCTGGGATGTTACACTAACTTTCAGTCAATACTTTAAAATCGGCTTCAATTGACAACACTCTCTTTCTCAGTTCTCTTACAATACCAAACTTCTTCCTCTGATTATCAGGGATGAAATCAATTTTCCCTTCAAGTCTATGAAAATAAGGAATTGTCTTCTCAATCCTTCTCAAAACATTATCAATGTAATCACTCCTCTTGAGAGGTATTATGTGTTATGAATCAGTATCCTCATCATATGAATCCAGTTCATTTGATCAGCTTGAGTCCTCAACTGGCTATTTTCCTTTTTATTTTTCTTTCTCCATCCTTTCTTCTTCCACATTGTCACTGGTAACAATAAAGTTTTTAGTATGATATGATTGAGCACCTTTCTTTGCTTGAGAAGTAATTTTATCTGGAGTTTCAAAATATTGAGGTCGAGCTTGATCGACATGAGGAGTTTGTTGAATACCTTCACGTTTCTTTTGAAACAATTCTTCCCTAATTTTCCATGATCTCTGTAGGAATTAAAAAATGAAATCTCATTCCTCTTCTTCAACTTCCTGTATTTCTTCCAAAATTTGATTCCCTTTCTCTAGATCTGGAAGACTCTGTATGATACGTTCTAGATATACTTCTTCCGTTAGTTGAGAACTAACCTCCTCAACCATTTTCATGACTTTAGAAAGATCAAAGTCTTAAGATTTTCTTTTCAAAAGAGTATTCTTTTTTTCAGCTTGAAGGGTATCCTCTACCCTTATCCTCTCAGAGAATGCTTCGGCTAGATCTAGACCGATCTTCAGATCACCTTCTTTTATATGTTCTCTATCATTCCTCCACTTGGATACAACCTCCTTGATGTACATAGGTTTATTTTTTGGATATGAACTAGTTTGCAGATCTGTCTTTTGAGGGGAAACAATAGTTTGACTTTCTATGACTGGCATAGGTACCAATTGATATGGTGTTGATTGATCTAGTTCTGATTCAGCTTCTAAATATTTAACCAAAAGCATCTAATTATGATCAAAACAAACATTAAACTTTTTCAACATACTCTTACATAACCTGGATGGTTTCCGGACTTTCAATTTCCCTTACAAAGGAATATTATAAAACATCATGCATTAAAGAATGAACTTTGTAAGGATGGATGGATACATGATCAAATGGGACTTTATCGCTCCTAACATGACATTTTATATTGTTTCAAAGTTTTATCCCATGAGATTTAAATTTTTCATGTTGACAAGATAGTCTAGTATAATGTTATCAGAAACATTGAGAGTTTCTCTATCCCCTTTCTTTTGGATAAGAAAACCTTGCATCCAAAGTGCCACGAATCTGTTATCTAGAGATATATGAGCCACATTCCTCTTCTCTTCATTTATAAGAAACAATGAATTTTCAGCACTTTCTTTATTAAACATACCAGCCTCCTCTGGTAGTTTATGAGATGGACAAAAAGAATCACCTTCTATTGAGACATTTAGAATGTGGGATTCTTGCTTCACAAGCCTAGATATTTTTCAATCATACATAGCAAAGTTGATTGACTTATTTTTGTCAAAAGAAATTGTTTTGTAGAATTGGGTAACTTCATCAATAAGAACCGGATCTTGAGATATAAGTTTTTTAACACAAAGATTTACCCATACATGATAAAAAAATAATTCTCCTGATTGTATAATCATACAAGTCAAAGAAGTCCCTAGAAACTAACCATTCTCTGAAGAATTATGTTTCTAAAAAATTCATTGAAGACATTTCAGTGGGAGTATTGGCAGAGGACTGAGACATATAGAACCAACCAATGGATGATCATATGGATTTTAAAACCAAAGGGGAAAATCATCACCATGAGATCTGAAAAAATTGTGTTGGATTTGGGAGGGGGTCTATTTATTTGAGAAAAAAATGACAGTTGATCTTCTATGGTTGAGATTAGAAAATATGTAAATCAACGGTCAGGATTTAAAGATTCGTTAAAAAAAAGATAAAAATAATACAATGTAAGGAAAGAATGTACATGCCTGAGATTGTAAGGAAATTGTTGGTTTAATAGTATTAACATAGTGAAGGAAAATACAAGAATACAGGAGATAGAATACAATTGGTTTTCAAGCCGATGGAAAAAAATTCATTACCATTGGTTTTGAAGATGTGGAAAACAAAGTAATTACCATAGGCTGTCAAGTCGATGAAAAAAAGTCATTACCATATCTTGTCAATCAGATGGAAAAGATATTCATTACCAGAGGTTTTAAAGCTTCTGGAAAACAAATTCATTACCACTTGTTGTCAAGCCAATGGAAAACAATGTTGTTACCATAGGTTGACGTGCCGAGGTAAAACAAAGATGTTACCATATGTTGACGTGCCAATGGAAAATAATGTTGCTACCATTGGTTGACGTGTCGATGGAAAACAATGATGTTACCAAAGGTTGATGTGCTGATAGAAAACAAACATGTTACTATAGGGTGACGTGTCAAGGAAAAACAAACATGTTACCATAGGGTGACGTGCTGATGAAAGAAAAAAAACAGTATGATAACCCGAAAGACAAGGCAACAAACAAAATATAAAAAATATAACTAAACATTCAATACAATAATCAAAAAGAAAGAAAAAAATCATTAAATAAAATGTTATACCCCTTCTTAAGAGGAGTTTTTTAATGTAAGGAGAAGTGTAAAACATGAAGTAGATATGAATGATTACTTTAATGTAATCATTCCTAGCTTCGATTTTATAAACTCAAATCTATCAAAGGTAGTTTTTTTGTAAAAATTTTAGCATGTCGTTATTGCGTTCTGATGAATTATAATATAATATCTCCCTTTAGTGTGTGATCTATATGAAAATGATGCATAATAACTATGTGTTTTTTAGGATAGTGATGTGATGGGTTTTTACTAAGAGATATGGCAATAGTATTGTCACATAAAATTTGAGTTTTGGAAAAACTAAATCCATAGTCAATGGGTGTGTGTTGCATCCACCACACTTGAGCACAACAATTTCTAGCTACTACATATCCAGCTTCCACAGTGGAATGTACTACTGAGTTTTGTTTTTTGCAAGGCCAAGAAACCAAGGAATCACCTAATAAATGACATATTCCAAATTTACTCTTTCTATCCATTCTAGAACTACCAATGTCAGCATCTGAAAAACCTTTTTAAAAAATATCATTTCCAGAAGAATAAGAAAGGCCTAAATCCAGTATTCCTTTTAAATACTGAAATATTCTCTTTATGGATTTTAAATGTGAAACTTTTGGATTAGATTGGTATCTTGCACATAAGAATACAGAAAACATTAAGTCTGGTCGAATAGCTGTTAAGTATAACAAACTTTCTATCATACCTCTAAAAATTGTTTGATCTACTGGTTTCCCAGTTTCATCAAGATCAAGTGTATTTGAGGTACCGATTGGAGTGCGAATAATTTTAGTATTGTCTTATCCATAATTTTTGAGTAAATTTTTAATATACTTATGTTGATATATATATATATATAAATGTTCCTTATGGTTTTTGAGAAATTTGAAAACCTAAAAAAGAATGTTAACTCACCCATCTTACTCATTTCAAACTTAGATTTCATTAAATTTGAAAACGAATCAGTTAATGACTGCTGAGTTGATCCATATATGATGTCATCAACATAGATTTGAACAATCAAAACATTTTTATTTTCCATATTTATAAAAAGCATTGGATCCACAGTACATTTTGCAGTATTGTTTTGTAAATGAAATCTTGTAAGTCTATTATTCACTCAACATGGTTCAATTCATTTCTTGAAGAATACTATTTCTTCTCTCAACAACACCATTTTGTTGAGGTGTTCTTGGAGCTGAGAAATGTTGAGCAATAACATTATAACTAAATTTTTTTTCAATATCTGAGTTTTGAAATTCACCACCATGTTCAATATGGATAGTTATCAATCGTAGGTTTTTCTCATTTTTAAATTGGGCTCTAAAAATTTTGAAATACAAAAAGGCTTTAGATTTGTTTATTAGAAAATAGACCCATGTAAATCTAGTAATGTTATCAACAAAAACAAATACTTAATATTTTCCTCTAATGCTTCAAGTTTGTGAAGGACCAAAAAGATCCAAGTGCAGTAGTTGTAATGCATTATAAGATAAAACATTATTAATTTGTTTGATGCTAGATTTATGTTGCTTGAAAAATTGACAAGGAACACAGACCATTGAAGAATCGTATCTAAGATTCGGTAGACCCTTTATAATTCTTTTCCTTGAATGTTTACAATGGTTTCATAGGTTTCAGTGTCCTAGTCATCTATGCATAAGCCAAGATTGTTCTTCTATTGCACTTAATCAAGGTAAATTTTGGCTCCTAAGGTCCTTTATGTTGAGAGTGTATACATTATCTTGCCTATGGGCAGATATAGTGAATTCATTCGTGGAATTGTGAACTAAGAATTTATCATTTCTAAAATTCACAAGGTATCCTTCATCAAATAATTGACTTATGCAGATGAGATTTCTCTTAAGACCTTTAACAAACATAACATTTGAAATAAGAACTCTTCCATGAAAAATAATATTACCTATACCAAAATTTTTTCCTTGAGAATTATCTCCGAAGGTAACCATTCTAGGTTTTTTTTATACAATATTTTCAAAGAAATATTTGTTTTTCGTCAATTTTTGTGAACAACCACTATACATGTACTAAATATTCTTATCTGTAGACTTCTTTTTTTCCAAAAAAGAAACAATTAGTTTTTCAAAATACAATATTGTTTGGATCTAGAAGGGTTAGATAAAAGAATTTTAAGAATCCACATTTGTTTTGAAAAATGGGCATTATGAAATCCTAAAGACTGAGTTCTATTAAGATAACAATCTCTTTTATAGTGTCCACCACATTGAAAATTAGCACAAATTGGGGTAATTTGAGGAACAAAATAGTTATTACTAAAAATTGGTTTAGAATGAGTATAACCAAAACCTGAAAAATATCTAAAAGGTCGAATTTAAGAACACATTTTGTCAAAGTTTTCCTTTCCATGAGTAAAGTTTGACAGACATTTTTTCATGGAAAAAATTTCTGACTTTAGTTTTAAATCTAATTCTTTATCCTCCGAAACATTTGATTTTAAACTAGAGTTTGGTTGGAAAACATTTTTCATAGAAATTACATTTTCTATATCCCTAGAATGCTTCTCCTTTTCAGAGTTGACTTTCTCGAGGGTTTTTAAAATACATTCAAAATCAAAAGTTTTTGTGTCAAGATCATTAGAATGATCAGATACTTCTTTAGTTAAAATTGAAATTCTAGAATTTTTTTATCAAGTTTCTTCTTGAGTTTAGAATTTTTATTCTCTTGTAATTTAGAAAACCTATAGAATTCTTCAGAAGAAGGTAATGTATAATCTTCTAATGAAGAATCATCATTTGAAGAATCATATTATTTATTATTAGTATAATTTGCATTCAAGGAAACATTTGTAATAGCTTCATCATTGTGTACCATATCCATGAGACAATGATTTTCAATTGGTAATCTGGTTATAAGTCCAATATTCCTTTGTCCTGAGTATTCGTATTTTGAAGAATCGTCTAACAAATTTCTACAACTTGCACTCCAAGTATCATTTTCCTTGATTAATTTCGTTGTCTTTGTCTTGAAATACTTTTTCTTATTTCTTTCAGAATGTTTCTCATTATTGTATTTTATCTTCAGTAAAAGACAATCAGGTCTTATATTTCCTACATTCTTACGTTCAAATCATGTTACCTCTGAATATTTCTTATCCTTCTTATCATTCTTTTTGAATATGTAATGGTAGTATTTCTCTCCCAAAATCATGTTCATCATTAAAGCATGATTGGGTAACTGATTATATGAATGATCATAATCACTTGATTCTGATATAACAACTTTCTTATCTTTGGATATTGTTATCCTTTTAGGTGTTTTAGATTTTGATGTAGTAGTAAAAGTTACTCTTCCATTTCCATTATTCTTCTTAAATAAATCAGCATCTCTCTTCATTATTGTCTCATGTTGTAGAAGAGTTCCATAGAGTTCATCATGAGTAATCTGGGAAACATTTTTGTTTTCATAAATAGCTGTCCTTCTTGAATCCCATTAGTTTGGAATTATATCAATAATTTGGTCTACCAGAGCTTCATCATCCAGACCTTTTTCTCCCATAGATAGTAAAATTTTTACGATTTTCATATATCTTTGTTGCACATTACATACTGGTTCTCCATAAGGAAAAATAAATCCATGATACTCTGCTTGAAGCATTGATCTTCTTGTTTCTATAACCTTGGATGTACCAAAATGTGTGAATTCAACTTTCATCCAAATACATTTGGTTTCTTCACATGAAGATATCTGACTGTATATATTCCTTGTCATAGAACATAGAAAAGTTGTTCATACCTTATAATTTAGTTGATATTCATTCTTTTCTTGATTGGTGAATGTAATGACTTCTTTTTTTTTGAATTTTGTAACCTCTAGTAAGCATAATAAAATTGTATACAGTAGTATTGATAACAAAGGTAATCATTCGATATCTCCAGTACTCATAATCATTCCCATCAATGATTGGTGGTCTAGTTGGATTTAGATTATCAATTGACCCAATATTCATTCCTACCATCTAATGAAAAAAAATCTTTTCCACTCCACATGTTAGTGAAGTAAGTAGTTGAAACAGAAATATGAACGAAAAAATATAGTAAGCAAAACAAATCATTGGAAACCCCCTATGATACCAATTTTTTGATCGATATATGTATATGTATATGAATATTAGATGGAACAATACAATAGGGGTGAATTTTAGGTTTAAAAGCTTAGTGTTTAAACACTTAATTAGTTTAAAATATCTTAAACTAATACAATTCACAACAAAAAAACAACCTCAATTGTATTGAATATAAAGGTACGGTATGATTTAATACAATAAGAAATGTAAAGTAATTGTATTAAATATGTATACAATAATCAGACTAATACAATAGTGAAATATTCTACCTTAAAGCGTATAGAATCAATCGATACAATATGTAACAGTATGATTGTAATTGAAACAATTACAAATGAATATGAAATGAAGAAAGGAAACAAAACAATGTCCTTTCTAAAACAAACATCAGCGGAAATGTAAATTTTTACAATTCTTTTTTCCCAAATAGTAGGGTTATCTTTTCTCCTAGGATAAGAGGTCTTTCTTACCACAACCTTGGTAATTCCTCAATACGATGATCGGTACGTCTGTCTTAATATCCCCGCATGCCCTCAATACGATGATCAGTTTGTCTGTCTTTCTATCCTCACATGCCCTTGATATAATGATCAGAACGTCTGTCTTGCTATCCCCGAAAGCCCTAAATACGATGATTGGTATGTCTGTCTTGCTATCCCCGAAATCCCTCGATAGGATGATCGGTTTCACCATCAGCCTATCCCCGGTAGCCCTCGATCGTTATCACCAGATCGGTCACACAAAGCAAAAAAATCACTTATTGAAATACAAAAACTAAGAACAAGCTGTTCACATTTTGTAGTTTCAAGGCTTTCTCATGAAGCAAGATAGAAGTTACATCATCTCTCTCTAGAACATGATAGCACATAATGATTAGTCTCAGATATGTGTGTTGATCAACTTCAAATGACCTCCTATTTATATGTCTCAGGTTCCAATGGTCACATTTTCTCCAACGGTCATATTTCTCTAGAAAACTCGGAGGGATATGGACACTTGGAATTATAACGGTCATATTGAAACAAAAGACATTACAACATTTTGATTAGTTTATAACTGATTCCATGACATTGTTTTGGTTAAAAAAAAGATATATAAATATGTTAAACGTGGGTACGATTTACTTGTGATGATAAAGGATAAAAACAATCTTGTGATTAAAATTTGAATACTATATGTATTAATTATTGTAATGTATTGATATGATACAAGGTGAGTATGATTCACAATAGTCAGTACGATTGAAAGAGTCTTTACGATTGATAGTAGTCAGTATGATTGACATATTCAGTATGATTGACAGAGTCAGTACAAATGACAGAGTCAGTACAATTGATAGAGTCATTACGATTGACAGAGTTAGTATGATTGACAGTGTTAGTACGTTTGACAGAGTCAGTACGATAATAATATTTTGTACGATAAGCATAGTCAATATGATAAGAATGTATGAATACATTTGTGATTTCCAAAACATGACATAAAAGTCAAAAGAGAACTTTTGACTCAACAATTTTTTGGTTTTCCATACACATATCTATTGACATCGTAAAACATTTTCCCATAAAAAAGTTTTAGATTCAAAATAATACATTAGTTGGGTCATAATCCTTCGATTCACCATATCCTAACTCTATAGGAATTATGTTTCCCTTACTCTATCTTTAATTTTACAATGATAATTATCATACATGGATGTATATGCTTAATGTGCACCCATAATAATCCGATCACTATTATCAAAGGATTCTATAATGCCCTATATTTCCACTATTTAATTCTAATAGTGAACTATCATTGTAACACATGAAGTTAAAAGATATTTTTTTATAATGACCTCACATTTTATCACACAACTCAAATGTTGAAGCTCATTATAGAATACAATCAAATATATATCTAGATTTGAAATCCTTTCATGTATATTTATCAATAGTTAAGGAACTCCTCAAGTCATCCTTGATCATTATAATCTTCTGAGCATTTTAACATTACTCTTAATCCATCGATTCTCTCATAGTACATCACAATCAACAAAAGTGGATATAACTCCTCTCTCATTAATATTTAATTCTCAGTTAAACCGATCTATATACCAAAAAAGGTGTCTCAATCATTTCTTTTTTTGAATCACACCAGATCAAACATATTTTTTGATAAATCACAATGATTCATTAGAATCTCATGGCCTATTTCTATGAAATCAAATAATATTACGGATTTTCAAACTCCAACACCATTTACAGAAACCTCACAAAGTCTTGTAGTCTATAATGTTCTTGAGGAAAATAATAATTATCCCAGATTTTCTAAACTCACATATTAGGAAGAAAAATCATATAATCACTATACCTCATTGAATATAATAATGACCTAACTCTTGGAGGCATTTGAAATATATTACTCAATATTTTAAACTATAGAATTTTCTAAAAAAACACACCAATCAACATGTCTCACCTACCATTTGATAATGGTCATTACTAACTAAATGTTATGTTTATTATTCAATGGATGATATTAGACTATACACATCAAAAAAGTTATTCATGAAATATGAATGAACACTAAATTGTTCTATATAAAGAGAGGGATCACAAAATCACACATGCTATAATAATCAATCACTACCAATAATTTTTGAATCTTACGGACCAAAATGGAATATAACCTAGTGTAACCCTATCATACATATCACATCATAACATCATGAGTCAAAATTTAAATTTTCTAATCTCTAACACAAAAACTTTACTCAAACAACGTAATTTTTTTTTATTTTCAAAAGATCAATTTTTTGGTATTAATGGTAATAAAAAATGAGATTTTATTTCAATAAGGTACACCTACAATTAATATAAAACCATAATTTATTAGACTTTTTTATTTGGTGAATACTATCCATGATAGAAATTTTTCTATAATTTGGGACATTGTGAATGATATCATCTGATTGTAAATCAATTTTAACCCAAGTCATGATTTAATACTCCATATTGATATTTCTATAAATAAATTAAAGATGTGAAATTTGATCCTGAGAACCAATCCAATATATTATTTATATATTTTTAGAAAATTTGAGAGTTCTACTGATCATTATATATTAATCCTCCTATAAAAAATATTTAACTGAATGTTTATTTTCCCTTAAAACATATATATAATGTACATTGATATATACAAATAGAATAATCTATCTAATCCTATCTTTAGATTGTTAACCCCATCTAAATTCTTGCCGAGAGATGATGTTGATGATCTTATATGTGGTATATTTAACCTCTTTTACATCGGTTGTT
Organism: Viscum album; assembly: GCA_963277665.1. Taxonomy (NCBI): domain Eukaryota; kingdom Viridiplantae; phylum Streptophyta; class Magnoliopsida; order Santalales; family Viscaceae; genus Viscum; species Viscum album. Next base: position 1,901,645,627 of record OY728152.1, on the reverse strand, counting down.
ATTATTGAATAGTTTTTTTCCATTGTTGAAATTATGATTGGTTTCAATAGTGTCAAATGGAACCCTCAAAGGATATTCATCCACCTGGATACTGGATTCTTCTTTGATGGACTTGGTTCATGAAGGAATGTTTTCGTCAACTCCTTCTTTTATACAAAAGCATCCATTAATAATTGGTGGATATTCCCTAGCATGGAAATCTCTAGATGTCCTTTATCCAAGGATATATAACCTAAACCTTAAACACATATCAAAAGGTCCATTATTATCTAGATATTCTTTGGATTGGTATGTTTCCTGGAAACAATCATCCAAAAAGGGAGGGGCCTCATTTTCCATAGATTTTTTTAATTGGTCTCATTTTTGATCTCTTCCATCTATATAGACCTTATCACCAAGGGTTTATGAAGTAATAATAATCTTTGTGGCCTATTTATTTCTTACCATTAACTTTATAATAATCCCTCATGATATTGGTTCATTTATTAATTTGTTCACACTAAATTGGTATTGATTGTAGTCTAGATAATACATATCTTATCCATGTTGTATATGCGAGGAGGCATCTTCTCATTCTCTATCGTGGACTACTGGATATTTATCCTCCTTCATCTAATCTATAATGGGGTTTACTTCTTGTTTATATTTTAGATTCACATTTTTCTTTTCATTATATTCCAACATCCCTTCATCCAATGTAAACACATACAAAACAGAATTTTTTTTCCAATGTTCCAAATATAAATTATTGATATTCTTATATTGATCCAGATAGAAAATTTTTCTTTCTAACACATCTGTATTGATCATAATTAGACTATTAAATTTTCATTCTTGTTCCATATTGAAAACATATAATCCTTAAACATAGTAACAAGGGATGTGGTGAGATGAAACTATGAAGGAGAATAAGAAAATATCAATTCAACCTAAAAGAATATATATTCTTGTTTAAACATTATTTAATTGAAAAATATTTTATCATGAATTAAGTGTTAAATTTCCTCATCTACACTTTCTTCCTTCAATATCTCCACAGAAAATATATTAACATTTGAGAATATATCTTTCCTAGGTAAACATCTTGAATTTACTATTTAATATGTTTTTAAGAATTCAGCTAAATACAACAACTAGTGTAAGGTGGGTTAAACCCCCTTACTAGTCCAAAAAATAAGACACCCATTTAGGTATAGTTGAATTCATATATGCATCATTAATAGTAGAAATAAAGAAAAAAATTACCAATGTTTTATATAGAACATAAAAATAATAGCTCACATTATAGTAAATTTTTCGGGATGAACCATATAGCATTAATGATGGATATAACCCTATTGGTTTCATAGCTTACAATACTCAATTATATCTTCATATAAAACCAGATTATTTAATCTATATACATCTTTAATAATGAACCATATGAAATACAATATTGGAAGAGATAAATATAATATAGCACATAGTCTATCTTGAATAGTATACTTCCCTTTGAATGATTACTGGTCATCCAATAAGAATTTCCCAATCACGTATCCAACTAAAATATGAACATTCACATTTTAGAAAATAAGAAATGTAGAAATAACTCAAAACCATTGTGAAAAGACCACCAAATTTCCCACGAATCATAAAAAACCAATGCATAAAAGATAAATAATGATTCTGATACTCACTGAATGTATAAAACTAAATGACCATCAATTCATAAACAATGAATCATATTAGTGAGACAAAGTGGGCGTCATGAATCCCTAACACCACCTTGTACCTCACACCCCAATCCACGATCATGTGATGATAAAATCATCAGTTGGAATCCCATGAAGTTCAATCATAAAAATAGAAAGAGATAAATGGAATCTAATATAGATACAATATTTGAAGAGGTTCTCCAAATTGTTAGAAAAATTTCCATCAATTATGGTACCCATGGGGCCAAATAAATTTTAAATAAAAAACGTGAATATAACCATCTAGATTAAAGGGTGTGTATTTAATACCACTATTAGATATATATAGTGGAGTTGGTCCCCTCCCCTTTTCTAGGGGATTGGATTTCGACATGACAATAAAGAAGGGAAATCTTGAGAGGAACCATTAATTTGATCTACCATTCACTACATCTACATAAGTTACAAATATCTTAATAAATAAAAACAGGATTTCATAAGGATGGAAGAAAATCAAAACAAATTCAGTAGAAGAGAGTGGAAATTGTTTACTTTTAACTCTAGATACACCCAGTCAACCACTATCCACACAATATATGAATTTTTAAACCATCTAAGTAATGAATTTCATGCGGAATGATATCTAGAAATATCTAATAAATCACCAATACAAGCCTAATACATGATCACAAATCACTACTATTTCATATATAATACTCCATTAATCTACTCGTGATTTTGATTTATAATAAATCTATATACCTAGAGAAACCCCTTCCTCTTCATGGATACTGTCATATATCCACTCATCACTAAAAGGAAATTTCATTAAGAACAGATACTCTTCTAAAGTACTTTACTCACTAATATCCTAAGATATATCACATTGACACTAGGCCCTCCCTCTTAGTATGATGGATATAAAAACATATCGGTCCCAACTCTTGAACGATATGCTCCTCTTCCGACAATTAAAACTGAAGATATTTCATGTTAACACATATATCCTATTTTTAATCAAACATTTTTCGTATCCCCATATATATACCAATATAATTAACCTAGGGTTATAATCTTTATTGGCTACACATATACATAACTTCCACATTGAGTATTAATTAAAAATACATGTTCATATCAGTAACACATGACTACGTAATGTCACATAAAGTAAAATACAAACTATCTAGTTCAGTCATATGGATATTCACCAACAGATTCATTGATAAAAGATGAAATAATTTATATATTATGTATTAAATAACTAATGAATTTTTTTGAAAATCACTTTATAATCACGTATGGAAATATATATATTATAAGATACTTATATGATAAATTTTATTCACAAATTCATGCATCATTCAACCTATGTTCAATGATAATAATATAAACCATAAATATAGAACCCCTAGAATCATAAATTTAAAAATCAATAAACCTATAATAGTAAAAAGCATAAACCACAATTCAACACTCTATTGAAACATTGATTTCAACTACGGAATGTATTGTGAAGACACATGCAATGAGTATATCTCTGATAATAAAAAAAATCTCTCAAATTACCATGTTGCAAGTAAAAAGAAAATGTTCCTTAATATTTTGTACTCTTTTTTATAATACTTATCATAGAACCTTCATTTATATTCTGATATAGAATTATACATATCATAAGCATGACTCCTTGAATGCTAGATAAAAGAACCTTCTATTTTCATAGGTACTTATATCCTTTTGTTATTTATTAAAATTCATTTAAATTATATAAACTAAACTTGTACCTGATTAAAATTGTGTTTCAGTGGTTCATACGGGCTCAAAGGAGTCGAACTAGCTGGGGATAGTAGTGACATGCAATAAAGGGAATACTATAGTGACTTTAAGTTGCTGATGGAGTCCACCATCTACCTATTGGATAGGGATGTAATCATGTAAGAATATTGGAATCCCACCAGCTAACTAGTAAGACCCACTAGATAGTCGATGGTATTCATGTATTATAGGATTCATACAAGAATCTCCCCATCTATCTGGATAGGTTTCTATGGGAGGGTTTATTCTGGTTGGCACCACTGACTAGCTGGTAGACGCAATTGGATATTTAGTGGTTCTAATTGGGGATGATAATTTTAGGGGCAAGATCATCTTTAATCCACATAAAACTCTCTAATAATTCTATATTTACAATACTTATACCCAAATTTTAAACAGTCATTTATAATGGATTTAAAAGGCTTCCCTGACTTCTCAAATTTCATCTCATAGATTCATTATTGGCTATTCAATCCACAAATATAGATTTGTAACGTTTAACTTGGAATTGATTAATTCCTAACAATCACTCAATGAATTTTTTTTCTTACATCCCATATGGGGTGGATCTATCAATGTCTTTATGGATTTTGGGCATTTTTCAATGATATTAATTCTCGATCATTAGATTCTTCTTCTCTACTCATGAGTGGGTCATCAAAAGATTAACCCTTGGGTCTTCTTTGATTTTTAGTATGTGTGGAATCTTTATTTCTTTTTAAAACAATCCATGCAATCTATTTTAATGGGAATCCACTAAAATTTCTTGAATACACAAACATGAATCATCCACATGTCATGTAGGGTCCATTGGCATATGATACCCTAGAATTTAGGCCATCGGAGAGTTGGGATTAATCTTGAAATTTGTTTGGAACCTAGAATAACTATACATCGTTCCGCATAAATGATTTCGGAGAGTGGATAAAGGAATGACATAACCTGTAAATATTAATAGGAAATAATTGACAATAAATATTAATTGTTCATAATTTGAATTTGAATTGGAATTGTGAAAATTAATATGTCCGTTATTAATTTATTATGTCAATTGAAATTGGTATACAAGAATATTACCTTTAAATTGGTAATTTCCATAATGGAATATTATAATGTAATTGTAATTTTAAATTTAATGTGAATTTGACATGGAAATAACTAAAAAGGAATATAGTTAACATGTTTGGTATTTTGGTATGTATTTTCTCTAACTTATACATGATAAATGGATTTTCTAATGGTCCATAGCATGATAATTCACCATGAACCCATTCCTAATAGTATATATAAATGTCCTTGTTAGAAATATTCAAAAATGATACATTAATGCATGAAATATTTATTTATACCATCTCATGGGAATTTCTCTTCATTCTTAAATTAAATTAATGTGTTATTAATCCATGGCATGTGAATCATCTTAGACTTAGTGGTGTGTATATAATAAAGAATATAACATTATAACGATGCATGTATGGATAACAGTAGCTGTTGAACAAGATCTTGAGGGTTGATAAGTTTATTTTTATGGTTTATATACAGTTTATAATTAATTACATTTTTAAAATACTATTTCACGTAACAATTCTCAAAATGAAATACTTAACAAACAGTTTGTTGTGTCCTGCTATGTTTTACTCAGACCATATTCAGTCCACCAGTTGGTACCTAAGTATACTTCATGGATTCCGGTGTTGATAAGAGAAATAGACCATGTTCATGATTTTTATATTATGGTTACTAAGATTTAATATTAGAGTTTGGACTGCAAATTGTATTCAGGACTGGATAGGCGAGTAATTTTTTTTTCTCAATCATTCATTTGAATTCGTGTATGAATTTTAGTATGGCGTTTAGTGTAATATAGCATGGTTTGATTATATTGTATTGGTTTTAATTTTCCTATTTATATAATTGTTTAGATTTATTTTAATTTTTTTTTATCTTCTATCCACATTTATTTTTATTCATTACAAGAGGTAATAGTTTCTCCATAATACTTAGCAGACCACCAAAGGTTGTAAACAACCTCTAGCATATATAGAGGCATGATGGAGGACTCTTGGTAACTCTTCTAGGTAATCAGAGGGAGAACTAAGTCTAGGGTGTTTTAAATTTGTTTCAAATGATCCCTTTTCTTTTTCTATAATATTAGGGAGATGTTGAAATGAAAAAAATATGTGTTGGGTCATAGTAATAGGCTCGTACATGGGTGTAACTAACCTTTGTTTGGGGGAAACTGCATGTTTCCCATGATGGGATTGTTTTTATTAAAGATTCACTTTTTAAAAATATTATGTTATTCCATATTGGGTGATTCACATACTATGTGATGTTATTAGTCTATAAGACTATACTCCTCGGGTGATTTGGAATAAATTTCTTATGCAAACATCACTATAGTCATGTTTGGGAAAAAAAACCTTGTATTTCTAATGATAGGGATATATTTATTATGTGTGTGTATATATATATTCCCATAAAAATTGTGCATACATTTAATAATGTGTATAATTAAAAATTAATGAAAATTTAATTTATTAGAACATATGTAATTCATATGATAAACTATGAAATGAAGTGACCCTAAATCCATGGTTATATGTTATCTCCATTTTCTTCCAAGTTTGATCTTATGAATCATCTGATATGAGGATTATGTTGATCCTTTCAAATAAATTCAAAAAATCATCCTCTCCTTCAATTTTAGTAGTTTGGTAATGAGAACACACTAAAAAAAGTAGAATATGGAGTGTTAATGAAAATATTCCACAAGCTTAATAGTACCAACACCACGAAAACCCACTCTAGAAAAGATATCCATCCAGATGAATGGATGGACATGTTTCATATTTAGAAGAAATAGGAGGGACATTCATGAACTCTTCCAACTTGTTTCCATAGAGCAACAAATAGGGGTGCTACGGGCACATTTTGGCCAATTTTTGAAGCAAGAGAGTTTGATAGGTGGGGTATGAAGTGAACCAGAAAATTTCAGGAAAGACCCATCTGGTAGGATTTTTGGATTTGTGGCTCAGTGTTTACCTTTTTCCTATTCGAGATTTGAATGAAGGTGTAAGGCTAGAGTCCTTTGTCGTTGCATCCATGATGTTTTAAAGGAAGATGGTTGGGTTGGCCACCCCAGTTTTGGAAAAGATTTATAGGAGATTAATTCATGTTTTTATGTGTAAGTCTCCTCTAAGAATAGTGGGACCATTACATGTTCTATGGGGATGGATCACCACCCATTTTAGAAAATATGTAGTATAATGTGGTGTAATGGTTCGTGGATGTTCTTTTTGGCCATTTTTTAGTCCTTTTCTATAATTTATCCCTTATCCCTCAACTCTTCTGTCATCAAGATAAGGCTGATAATGTTCAAGAAATTTCACTTCATTCCTTATAGAAATCCTCCAATAGGGTAGATTTATTGATGATGGAACAACCAGTCTGGAATTCACGACATACATGTTGTCATTTAGAGATGGTACACTGGCCATGAAGACTGACGAAGAAATTATATGTGAGGCCTATGCTAAATTCAGATTCCCACATCAATTCAAATGTCTGTAGAAAATTACCATATCCCCTCCGGTGCATGTCAAGATTGAGCAGCATCCAATGATTGCTCGTCAACTATGGTTGCTGACATTTATGGAAAAGACTGGGCAGTATTTGATCAGCCAGCTATTGGATATTCAAGTCAATTAACTACATGGTATGCTGAGAGTTGGGTAGCATCATACCCAGAAGGGTTATTGAATCATTAGATCCCTCAGTTTGGGAAAAAGAAGAGAACCATTAGGAAAGAATCTTTTCATTTTGAGGGTTATTCTTCCTCACCCAGAGCTAATTCACTAGGTTCCTCACCCGGAGTTGATTCATAGGATTCCCAGGATGGGGATGATGAAGCTTGAAATGCATTAAAGTGGAATAGTGCTAGATATAATCCACCTGCCAGAGTCAAGAGACATACTCCATCAACTCATGGTGAGTTATATCATTGAGGGAATTTAGTCTCCATTATTCTATAGAGCAACAAATTTAATTTTATTTTCCTTTATATGTGATTTCAGAAGCTAGGAAGAAGTTTAAGTCCCAGATTATAGGACCCTCCTCATGGCCTTTTGGTATACATTCTGAATATCTATGACCAGAGTCTATCCAGACATGGCAGAGTTTATATTGGGATGTAGAAACCGCCTAGATGGACATATGCAACGGGCTGCATATCCCAGGAGTAGGGAATCATTGGGCCTTTTCAAACAACCATTATGAGGAAAACCCCAATGAAGTGAGGGATCCCATAAAAGAGTTGGAAAAGATCATATATTGGATTGATAAATTAGTTACTGTTTCCAAGTAGATGAAGCATGGCACCACTGATGGGATTGGTCCTTCATTAGGTGAAGAGTGGCGTGATTATGTGGCTCCTGAAGATGTAAGTTTCTTTTTTTTCTCATATTTCAATTTTCATTGCAATTTGAATTTTATCCAAAGTTTTGTTATTCAAGGAAATATTCTTCTTCATCATGCAGCATGAAAAGGAAAGAACCATTGAAATCCCTTCATCGCAGTATAGCCCTGCTGGCACCGCTCTTGGAACCACTGAATCTCTTAATGAGTCGGGTGAAGTATCTCCAGGCTAGCAGGCCATGGACGAAGAGTTAGAAGGGGAATTATTGTCTCCGATACCGATTTTTGGAGGTGATGATGCCAGTCCACCCAAAATGGACAAGAAAAAAATCACCAAAAAATAAGACAATAGCCAAACATTTTATCAATAGTGGTAAGTCTTTCTGGTAGTCATTAATAATAACTTATGAAAAAGTGATCAAACTTCATGGGATTGAAGGGATTATTTAGTTTCCCCTTTAAGAGAAAGGACTGAACATCCTCAATGTACAACGGAGGGTGCTGTAGAATAGTTTTAAGCTCCTACTTAATTGGTTGTTCCTGACGAAATACTGAGTGTAGATGAACAGGCGTCTATTCCCAGCACCGCTCCTGAATCTAATGGAAGGATAGAAAATACTTCTGGTAAATTAACAGTACTTCATAGAACCATAAATGATAAAACAACCAACTTACATTATATGATGTTTGTCATGACCCGACCTCGGGGCCCGTGCCGTGACTACCCCAAGCCCGCCTTCCATAGGCCAGGGGCTGGCGACTAGCACCAAGGCGTAAAATCCCGGTAAACAGGGAAGGAATTGCCTTTAGAAGTAACAACCACCACAGAGTCAGCAAGCGGAAAGTAACTACAAGTGCAGAAAAGTAAAGGGGGGCCGGAATACAAGCCCAACTGAAAGTACAACTGAAAAGTAAAGAACAACAACTAATGAAAAGACGGCGGCCTCGTGTCGTCCACTGGCAATCCCACCTGAAGGGAGGGTACAGATAGCCTCCAGGCTCCTCTGGTCCCACGTCCGCTCCGAGCACGTCCCGCCCAGTGGTCCACCTCCAGGTATCGTCCTGCTCCACGCCCCAACCGTGATCAGCGCTGTCAGTCGTCTGCAACCAACACAACAAGGTGCGGGCATAGCCCGTGCAGGGGTGAGTATAAGCTACTCAGTAAGGACCCCGAGACCCCCGAAGGTCTCCCGAAATCCACAAAGGATATAGCACAAAAGAAAGATGCAATCACGAAGTAACATCTGACTCGACTTAGGTATATGCCCATACATATACCTAAGTCCCCAATTCCAGCTCTTCTCACGAGCTCAAGAACAACTCAATCCACGCAGAAAAGCAAGACTCAAATCCACAAGGAGAGTAAACAGTAAATCCACATAGGATAGTTCAACACAATCCACAAAGGAGAGTAACATAAGATTCAGCTCAACCATGTATACTTCTTCAGATGACGTCAAAGATGATCACTGATCCATCTAAGTCGTCGGACCCACGAAGGATCGATAGGTACTAACCCCCGCAAAGGACCCACACAGGATCGGGCTCACACAGAACCTGTAGGCAGTGGCTCACACAGAACCGGTAGTAAGGACCCACATAGGATCGGGCTCGCACAGAACCTGTAGCACTGATCCACGTAGGATCGCTGAGTGCAGTAGTCGACGCAGTCCACTGAGGATCTCTACACAGTCGTCGCCACAGTCCACAGAGGATCTCTGCTCTGCCGTCATCGCAGTCCACGGAGAATCTCTGCTCTGCCGTCGTTGCAGTCCACGGAGGATCTCTGCTCTGTCGTCGAAGTCACAGCCAGCGCTAGGGTTCCCGCACACAGCGAGCTCGTTTAGGAGGGTCCGCTCCACGAGCCGAGAGGCTGATACATCAACTGACACGTAGTCCGAAGTTGATGTATCCAAAAGTTCCGTATCGACAACAGGATCTCAACGCAACAGACGGCGCGTCAATCGGACGCCCGGTCTGAGAGTTATTGGCATTTTCGTCCCAGGGGCCCGGTTGGTTTTTAGGGAAAAACCAAACCGACCGTACTCCGCCTGTGTCCGATCCTCGGGCGGAGTATGCCAAAAGTTCCGTCTCACTTAGAGGAAACTACCACAGCTGACGGTACGTCGATCGGACGTCCGTAGCTCAAGTTATGAGCGTTTCCGCTCCGAGGGCCCGGTTGGTTTCGTGTACGAACCAACCCGGCCGAACCCAAAGTCTTCCGAAACCTTGAGTGTAATATACCGAAACGACCGTATCGATCCAAGGATCGCGTAGCCACTGACGGTTTGTCAATCGGAGGTCCTAGGCCCATGATATGGGCAAAAGACCGAAGAAGGCCCGAAAACGGGGGTTCTGGGCCCGGGGCGACCCGGCCCGAGCCCCCCCGGGGTCGGCCGAACCGGGTCGGCCCGACCCGGCCCGACCCGGCTAGGCTGGGTCCGGTTCGGCCTGGGCCCGTCCCGGCCGACCGGACCGGCCGAAGTAACCGCCGCGGGTTTGACCCGCGGCTTAGGTGGAACGCGGCCCCGCGGGGGGCCGCCTGTCACGCGGACGCGGCCGGGCCGCCGCGTCCCTCCCCGGTTCCACGCGGCCGCGGAACCGGCCGCCGCTGCCGCGGCTTCAGCCACGGCGGATTTCCTCCACGGCGACGCGCCGGGCGCCGCCGCCTCGGGCCGCCGGAGTTGCTCCGGTGGCCCGTTTTGCCTCCCGTCTGCGCCGTTGCTCCTCCCGGGGGCCGATCTTCACTGCGGGATCAACAGATCGCCCCTGCCGCGCGGTTCGTCGTCGTCCGCCAAATCCGCACAACAAAAAGATCGGCGGAGGGTTGCCGGGTCTTGTTCGTTAGACCCGCACCCTCCGCGTTAGTCATAAACTCAACGGGAGGAAAAGAAAATAATCAACAATAATTTGAAATAAATTAAAATTGTTCGGAGATCAGGTTCTTTACTTTAAAAGAATAAACACGGGAAAGAATCATCGAGAAAAATAAACCCCTACCTTGTCGTCGTCGTCGGACGAGAGGTCGTCGCGGAATCGCTCGTCGCGGAAGGAGGGGATCGTCGCATCGTCGCGGAAGAGACGTTCGTCGCACCGCGGGAAAAACGTCGTGTCGACGATCTCCGGATCTAGAGAAAACGGATTTAATTAATTAAATCCTTTGTTATTGAAATTAAAAAAAAGGAGAAATAAACGATCCGATTCTCACCTTAGTTGTCAAACGAGGATCGGCCGCGGAAGAAGAGGCGTCGCCGAAGAACGTCGCGGGTAGAGCTCGTCGACGTCGCAGATCACGGTGTGCGTTGTCGAATTCCGGTCGTCGGCGTTCTTCGCGTTCTTCGCGTTCTTCGCGTTCTTCGCGTTCTTCACGGAGAGGGTGGAGGCTCAGAGGAATTGCATAACAAAAGAAATCCTCCAAAATAGACAAGTTTGTCTATTTTATTATTTTGCTAACAAACGCAAAACGCGTAAGTAACGACCCATTAAATTCGTTGAATTAATTCAACGAATGAAACAGCCCATTTAATTCACGAAATAAACCGCCCAATTAAATGGTCTGTTAAGAATTAAAGAAAACGCGCCGGTTGACTTTTCAGTTACTTTGACGGGTTTGCGCGGGTGCGTTACATAGCGAAAGAAACGGCGGGGCTCGTGCGGGCCCCACCGCACAAATATCCTACCAAGAGGGTAGGATATTTCCGGATAGCACCCTATCCGCTTTAACTCAGCTCAAGTGGATTTCAAGTGACTTCCAAGCAGCTTAAGTGAAATAAAATAAAGTTGTCGCACAAATTTTATTTTATTTCTGACTTAAAGCCCCAAAATTTAAAAACCACGTCTGAGCAAACGCAACTCCAGAAGAGGCGTTTCTAAGCAAATACCGGCGCTGCGATTTCATCGGTGCCCTCAGAATTCGATTCCGGGCACCGGTTCAAAAGATAGAAAAACCCGCTCGTCCGTTCACTGAACGTACCCGAGCCAAACTTCGGAAATTGATTCTGGGCACACCGGGCCTCGGAATCAGGTGTCGTCTGAAGCTGCGCTATTGTAAAATTCCAAAGAAAATTAAGAAAAAAATTCCCTTGAAATTTGCGGGTCTTTACATTACTCCCACCTTAGGGCTTTACGTCCCCATAAAGATACATCAAAAACTAGGGGAACAAAAGGGGGTACTGAGCACGCATCTGAGCCTCCCGCTCCCAAGTGCTCTCCTGGAGGTTCCCGTGCTGCCATCTGACGTGCACAAGAGGAATCGACCGCCCACGTAGGACCCGCTCCTGTCGATCCTCGATCTCCACTGGGACCTCCGCAAAAGTCTCCCCATCGTCCACGTCCAGCTCCCCAAAGTCGATGATGTGCGTCGGGTCGTGCACGTATCTCCTCAGCTGAGACACGTGGAAGACGTCGTGCACCCGGTGCAACTGAGGTGGTAGAGCCAGGCGATAAGCCACCTCTCCTATCCTGCTGAGGACCTGGAAAGGCCCGATGAAGCGTGGAGACAACTTGCCGCCTCGGCCAAATCTCCGTAAACCACGTCGAGGTGAGACACTCAAAAAGACGTGGTCGCCGTCCTCGAACTCTAGTGGCCTCCGCCTCCTGTCAGCATATGACTTATTCCGGCTCTGAGCTGTCCTCATCCTCTCTTGGATGATCTGGACCTTCTCTGTCGTGGCTCGGACCATCTCTGGTCCCACGAGTGCTGACTCCCCAGGGTCTGTCCAGCACAACGGTGATCTGCAGGGTCTGCCGTACAACGCCTCGTATGGTGCCATCCCGATGGTGGAGTGGTAGCTGTTGTTGTATGCGAACTCCACCAAGGGTAGGTGGTCCTCCCAGCTGCGACCAAAGTCGAGAACACATGCACGGAGCATGTCCTCGAGTGTCTGTATGGTCCTCTCAGTCTGACCATCCGTCTGAGGGTGGAAGGCTGTGCTCAGATGGAGCCGCGTCCCGAACGCCTCCTGCAACCCCTTCCAAAGCCGGGAAGTGAAACGAGCATCTCGATCGGAGACGATAGACGATGGCACACCGTGAAGCCGTACGATCTCCTGGACGTAAAGACGTCCCAAGCTCTCCACTGAGCCCTGCTCTCTGATGGGTAAGAAGTGTGCCGACTTGGTGAGTCGGTTGACAATCACCCAAATGGAGTCGTGACCTCTGGAAGTGCGTGGAAGTCCAGTCACGAAGTCCATAGATATGACGTCCCACTTCCACTCCGGGACCTCCAAGGGTTGTACCAAGCCTTCTGGTACCTGATGCTCTGCCTTCACCTGCTGGCAGGTGAGGCATCGTGAAACAAACTCTGCCACATCTTTCTTCATGCCCGGCCACCAGTGTTGTCGTCTGAGATCCTGGTACATCTTCTCCACTCCGGGATGCACCGCCAAGGGAGAAGTGTGAAACTCTCTCAGCACCTCCTCTCGTAAAGCGACTGGTACGAAGGTACGTCGTCTGAAAAGGATGTCGTGCTCTGCTCCAAGGGAGAAGCCTTCAGGCGCCTGACCTGAGGATATCAGTGCACGCCGGGTCTCATAGTCAGCGTCCCCACGCTGAGCCTCTCTGACCCGCTGTAGAAGTGGAGGAGAGACTGTGAGAGACTGAAGAAAGGCTGCTCCGTCTCTATCCACGAAGGATATCTGTAAGGAGGCTAGCTGCTCCGTCGCCTCCTCAAGTAGCTGAATGCCCGTCCTCCTGCTGAGGGCATCGGCTACCACGTTCCCCTTCCCAGGAGTATAGACTATCTCAAAGTCGTAGTCCTGGAGGAACTCAAGCCATCTCCGCTGTCTCAGGTTCAGGTCCTTCTAAGAGAAGATATACCTGAGACTCTGGTGGTCAGAAAAGACTGTGAAGCGCTCGCCCATCAGATAGTGCCGCCAAGTCTTCAGAGCGAAGACCACTGCTGCTAACTCCAGGTCATGAGTGGCGTAGTTCTGCTCATGCGGCCTCAACTGACGTGATCCGTAGGCGATCACGGCCCGCTCCTGCATCAGGACGCACCCGAGTCCAGTCCCTGATGCATCGCAGTAAACTACGTATCCAACTCCCTCCTCAGGAAACCTCAAGATAGGTGCGCTGTTCAATCTCTGTCTCAGCTCCTGGAAGCTCTGCTGACATCTGTCTGACCACACAAAGGGTTTCCCCTTCTTTGTCAAGGCTGAGAGTGGTGCCGCAACTCTGGAGAAGTCTGGCACGAATCTCCGATAGTATCCGGCTAGGCCCAAGAAGCTCCGCACCTCCGTCACGCTCCTGGGTGGCTCCCAAGCTAGCACTGCCTCGATCTTCGCGGGATCCACTGCAACTCCCGCCTCAGAGATGATGTGCCCCAAGAAATGGACCTCACGTAACCAGAACTGGCATTTTGAGAGCTTGCCATAAAGCTGGTGCTCTCGGAGGGTGTCTAGCACAACTCGCAGGTGGTAGGCATGCTCCTCCTCAGTCGTCGAGTACACCAAAATGTCGTCAATGAAGACCATGACAAATCGGTCGAGGTATGGATGGAAGATCCTGTTCATGAGGCTCATGAACACTGCTGGAGCATTGGTTACGCCGAACGGCATAACCAAGAACTCATAATGGCCAGACCGACACCTGAAGGCCGTCTTCTGCACGTCCTCGTCTCGAACTCTGAGCTGATGATAGCCTGACCGGAGGTCTATCTTCGAGAACCACGTCGCTCCCTTGAGATGATCGAAGAGGTCATCAATCCGTGGCAGCGGATACTTGTTCCTCACTATCACCTGGTTCAGGCGACGATAGTCGACACACAGTCGCAAGCTCCCGTCCGCCTTCTTGGCGAACAAAATCGGGGAAGCCCAGGGTGAAACACTAGGTCGGATAAACCCCTTTCTCTGCAAGTCCTCCAACTGTACCCGCAGCTCTCGAAGCTCGGCGGGGGCCATCCGATATGCTGGAGTAGATATCGGGGTTGTCCCAGGGTACAAGTCGATGTAAAAGTCTACCTCTCTACGAGGAGGTAGCCCTGGAACGTCGTCGGGAAAGACGTCCACGTACTAGTCCACCACTGCAGGAAAAACTGGACTCCGCACGTCCACTGCTCCTAGGATGAGGCTAGCCAACTGATGAGAGATGGGCTGCACTCTCATCCGCGGAAGTCCATCCTGTGCTGCAAAGGTTCCCTTCTCGCCGGTGAAGGTAAACCTGCTCCCGTCGGTGCGAACCCATCGCACCTTGTGCCTAAAACAGTCGATCTGGGCATGAACCGTGGATAGCCAATCCATGCCCAAGATGACGTCGTAAGGCCTCGATGCCGCTACAAGGAGATCTCAGCCGAAGCTCTCGCCTCCTAGAGTAAGCTCACACTGCCGGCACCAGTGCGTAATCGTCGAGTCTGCTCCCGTAGGAGTCTCTAGCCATATGGATCGAGCCAACGGCTCAGTCGGAATCTCCGAGCTCCAAACAAGGGCAGAGGCTATGAAAGAGTGACTCGCTCCTGTGACTATAAGTACTGCAGCAAGGGTGGAATAGACACAGATCGTACCTCGAATCATCTCTGGCATGTCGTTGTCGTAGGCCTCCACTGCCTGGAGCTGGGCCTGTCCCTGCCCGCCAGCTCCCTGTGGTCGAGGTGGCCCTACTGGTGGTGGTGGGGGTAGATACTGGAAGCGTCGCCCACCACCCGATGCTCGGCCAGCTCCTCTGCCTCGTCCGCATCCTCCCTGCGGACCGCCACGGTCGACCCTCTACCTCTGCCTGGGTGGCCCTCCACCGTCTGCTGCTCCTCTGGTCGGCGAGTCGGGCAGTCACGAGCCATGTGACCCTGACCGCCGCAGGAGTAGCACAGCCTGCCTCTCGGAAGGTTGGCACTCCGCTGTGTGCCCCGCACTGCTGAGCCGGTGTCCTGAGGCCATCTGCGTGGGGGTCTGGTCTGCCTGGACCCGAGAGTCATCCGTCGGCTACCTGCTGCCGAAGACTCAGCTACCTGCCGCCCTGCGCTAGGTCTCGCCGCTGAAGAAGGCTCTGCCAGGAAGCTCTCGATCAGGAGGGCTCGCTCCAGCACTCCCGCCTGGGTCGGAATGCTGAGGGAGATCAGCGACGCCTGAATCTCCTGTCGCAAGCCCTGCTCGAAGGTCCGGGCCCAGAAGAAGGGGTCCCGTACCATGTCGGTCGAGTAGCGAGATAGGTCAGTGAACCTTTCCGCGTACTGAGCGACCGTCATGCTGCCCTGGCGCAGCTGGAGAAGCTCCTGGATGCGCACCGCTCGGAGGGTGGCCGGGACGAACTCAGAGCGGAAGAGGCTCTCGAAGTCCGTCCAAAGCAAGGATGCCTCATCGTGAACCTGGAGCATCAAGCTCCACCATCGTCCTGCTGCCGCCTGCAGGTGGCTCGCCGCGAGAATCACCATGAGATCCGCTGGTGTCCTCACTAGACTAAAGATCCGTACCACCGCCTCTAGCCAGTCCTCGGCGGCCTGGGGGTCCGCCTCACCGCGAAACCTGGGCGGTCGCTGGCTCTGAAACTCATGCAGTGCCCTGAGGCGACGTGCATCGTCAGCGTCTGGTACTGGTAGCATCGGTGGCTCGGCGGGTAAAGCTACCGCCGGTGCCACTGCTGGCAAAGGGCCCTGCACCGAGGCCTCGTCGCTCGGTGGGATGCCGTCGCGCCCTACACTCGGAACCCTAGCTGGCTGTCGTCGCGGGGCCATCCTAAAAAGGAGAACAAGAGCACCACAGTCAGAACAGTATACCTGGTGAGCTGGCACAAGTAATCACAAGGAAAACTTGAGACTTTCATAAAGCAGATCAGTATACCCGGTGAGCTGGCACAAGTAATCACAAAGAAAACTTGAAACACACATGCAATCAATGTTTTCATGCATTAAGTCAGAAATCAGGAGTCAGGGTCCTGGTGTACGGATACGTCGGCCGCCGCACCAACACTGGGCTCCCTGAACTGATAACCACACTCAATACACTAAACACTATTGCTTCATATAGAAAGAAAGGACGATCAGAGTCTGCGGTAGAACCGACCACCTCTGATACCAATTTGTCACGACCCGACCTCGGGGCCCGTGCCGTGACTACCCCAAGCCCGCCTTCCATAGGCCAGGGGCTGGCGACTAGCACCAAGGCGTAAAATCCCGGTAACCAGGGAAGGCATTGCCTTTAGAAGTAACAACCACCACAGAGTCAGCAAGCGGAAAGTAACTACAAGTGCAGAAAAGTAAAGGGGGGCCGGAATACAAGCCCAACTGAAAGTACAACTGAAAAGTAAAGAACAGCAACTGAAGAAAAGACGGCGGCCTCGTGTCGTCCACTGGAAATCCCACCTGAAGGGTGGGTACAGATAGCCTCCAGGCTCCTCGGGTCCCACGTCCGCTCCGAGCACGTCCCGCCCAGTGGTCCACCTCCAGGTACCGTCCTGCTCCATGCCCCAACCGTGATCAGCGCTGTCCGTCGTCTGCAACCAACACAACAAGGTGCGGGCATAGCTCGTGCAGGGGTGAGTATAAGCTACTCAGTAAGGACCCCGAGACCCCCGAAGGTCTCCCGAAATCCACAAAGGATATAGCACTAAAGAAAGATGCAATCACGAAGTAACATCTGACTCGACTTAGGTATATGCCCATACATATACCTAAGTCCCCAATTCCAGCTCTGCTCACGAGCTCAAGAACAACTCAATCCACGCAGGAAATCAAGACTCAAATCCACAAGGAGAGTAAACAGTAAATCCACATAGGATAGTTCAACACAATCCACAAAGGAGAGTAACATAAGATTCAGCTCAACCAGGTATACTTCTTCAGATGACGTCAAAGATGATCACTGATCCATCTAAGTCGTCGGACCCACGAAGGATCGATAGGTACTAACCCCCGCAAAGGACCCACACAGGATCGGGCTCACACAGAACCTGTAGGCAGTGGCTCACACAGAACCGGTAGTAAGGACCCACATAGGATCGGGCTCGCACAGAACCTGTAGCACTGATCCACGTAGGATCGCTGAGTGCAGTAGTCGACGCAGTCCACTGAGGATCTCTGCAAAGTCGTCGCCACAGTCCACGGAGGATCTCTGCTCTGCCGTCGTCGCAGTCCACGGAGGATCTCTGCTCTGTCGTCGAAGTCACAGCCAGCGCTAGGGTTCCCGCACACAGCGAGCTCGTTTAGGAGGGTCCGCTCCACGAGCTGAGAGGCTGATACATCAACTGACACGTAGTCCGAAGTTGATGTATCCAAAAGTTCCGTATCGACAACAGGATCTCAACGCAACAGACGGCGCGTCAATCGGACGCCCGGTCTGAGAGTTATTGGCATTTTCGTCCCAGGGGCCCGGTTGGTTTTTAGGGAAAAACCAACTCGACCGTACTCCGCCTGTGTCCGATCCTCGGGCGGAGTATGCCAAAAGTTCCGTCTCACTTAGAGGAAACTACCACAGCTGACGGTACGTCGATCGGACGTCCGTAGCTCAAGTTATGAGCGTTTCCGCTCCGAGGGCCCGGTTGGTTTCGTGTACGAACCAACCCGGCCGAATCCAAAGTCTTCCGAAACCTTGAGTGTAATATACCGAAACGACCGTATCGATCCAAGGATCGCGTAGCCACTGACGGTTCGTCAATCGGAGGTCCCAGGCCCACGATATGGGCAAACGACCGAAGAAGGCCCGAAAACGGGGGTTCTGGGCCCGGGGCGACCCGGCCCGAGCCCCCCCTGGCCCGACCCGGCCCGACCCGGCTAGGCCGGGTCCGGTCCGGCCTGGGCACGGCCCGGCCGACTGGACCGGCCGGCTCGGCTTCGGCCGAGCGGCCGAAGTAACCGCCGCGGGTTTGACCCGCGGCTTAGGTGGAACGCGGCCCCGCGGGGGGGCCGCCTGTCACGCGGACGCGGCCGGGCCGCCGCGTCCCTCCCCGGTTCCGCGCGGCCGCGGAACTGGCCGCCACCGCCTTGGCTTCAGCCGCGGCGGATTTCCTCCACGGCGGCGCGCCGGGCGCCGCCGCCTCCGGCCGCCGGAGTTGCTCCGGTGGCCCGTTTTGCCTCCCGTCTGCGCCGTTGCTCCTCCCGGGGGCCGATCTTCACTGCGGGATCAACAGATCACCCCTGCCGCACGGTTCGTCGTCGTCCGCCAAATCCGCACAACAAAAAGATCAGCGGAGGGTTGCCGGGTCTTGTTCTTTAGACCCGCACCCTCCGCGTTAGTCATAAACTCAACGGGAGGAAAAGAAAATAATCAACAACAATTTTAAATAAATTAAAA
The DNA here is from genome assembly GCA_963277665.1 of Viscum album. Taxonomy (NCBI): domain Eukaryota; kingdom Viridiplantae; phylum Streptophyta; class Magnoliopsida; order Santalales; family Viscaceae; genus Viscum; species Viscum album. The sequence goes on along the minus strand of OY728152.1, from coordinate 1,901,626,507 downwards.
TTGTTCGGAGATCAGGTTCTTTACTTTAAAAGAATAAACACGGGAAAGAATCATCGAGAAAAATAAACCCCTACCTTGTCGTCGTCGTCGGACGAGAGGTCGTCGCGGAATCGCTCGTCGCGGAAGGAGGGGATCGTCGCGTCGTCGCGGAAGAGACGTTCGTCGCACCGCGGGAAAAACGTCGCGCCGACGATCTCCGTATCTAGAGAAAACGGATTTAATTAATTAAATCCTTTGTTATTGAAATTAAAAAAAAGGAGAAATAAACGATCCGATTCTCACCTTAGTTGCCGAACGAGGATCGGCCGCGGAAGAAGAGGCGTCGCCGAAGAACGTCGCGGGTAGAGCTCGTCGACGTCGCAGATCACGGTGTGTGTCGTCGAATTCCGGTCGTCGGCGTTCTTCGCGTTCTTCGCGTTCTTCGCGTTCTTCGCGTTCTTCGCGGAGAGGGTGGAGGCTGAGAGGAATTGCACAACAAAAGCAATCCTCCAAAATAGACAAGTTTGTCTATTTTATTATTTTGCTAACAAACGCAAAACGCGTAAGTAACGACCCATTAAATTCGTTGAATTAATTCAACGAATGAAACAGCCAATTTAATTCACGAAATAAACCGCCCAATTAAATGGTCTGTTAAGAATTAAAGAAAACGCGCCGGTTGACTTTTCAGTTACTTTGACGGGTTTTCGCGAGTGCGTTACTTAGCGAAAGAAACGGCGGGGCTCGTGCGGGCCCCACCGCACAAATATCCTACCAAGAGGGTAGGATATTTCCGGATAGCACCCTATCCACTTTAACTCAGCTCAAGTGGCTTTCAAGTGACTTCCAAGCAGCTTAAGTGAAATAAAATAAAGTTGTCGCACAAATTTTATTTTATTTCTGACTTAAAGCCCCAAAATTTAAAAACCACGTCTGAGCAAACGCAACTCCAGAAGAGGCGTTTCTAAGCAAATACCGGCGCTGCGATTTCATCGGTGCCCTCAGAATTCGATTCCGGGCACCGGTTCAAAAGATAGAAAAACCCGCTCGTCCGTTCACTGAACGTACCCGAGCCAAACTTCGGAAATTGATTCTGGGCACACCGGGCCTCGGAATCAGGTGCCGTCTGAAGCTGCGCTCTTGTAAAATTCCAAAGAAAATTAAGAAAAAAATTTCCTTGAAATTTTCGGGTCTTTACAATGTTTTAGGTTCAACACATGCACCCGAACATTTGTCAATTGCCGAATCTGACCCCACAACTATCTTTAATGAAACTATTCAGGGTCATAGATTTCCAGATAAAAGTCATGAAGAATACATGTCGAGTGATCACCCTAGTGAGACTATCATGGGATCTGGGACATCATTGGATAAAATTAGGACTCTTGGCATGTCCATTGATGAAATTTTAGACCATGTTAAAATACGATGTGATTTAAAAGATATTGGTCATATAGTTTTAGATTCAACTGGACATGATTTTCATCACGTGTCCTGTTCATATTCTAATTATTACACTTCTAACCATGTTTGGTTAAATAAATTTATAGTTCTATATGAAGAATCTATTGAACCAACAATGCATGAAAGGGGTGTAGACATTAATGTCAACCCTATTATTGCAGAAACACTGGCTCAGGTGGAACTTAACGTGGAAGACCCTCCTAAAACCCATCCTAAAAATCCTGTTGATGTAAGGAATGATTTGGAGGAGTCTTCACATGTTTCTAATATTCTGTTAGTTAAAATATGATGATATTTGTAGCTTACTTAACATGCAAGACAATCAATCATCTTTTACTATCCTTTGAAACTATCCATACTTTTAATTGACCAATAATGCTGTCAACTTCAATGGCCAGAGCTGGAGGAGAAGCCTCAGCTTCAGCCCAAAAAGTAGTAGAATGTGAAGAAATCAGGGTTAGGGAAGGAGCAGAACAAGTCACTTCCTTAATTACATTAATTCTTGACTATGTTCCTCCATGTGATAGCGATGTTGAATCATACCCAGAGGTGCAAAAGGACTCCAATTCTCATGTCGCAGGGCATGGTATAATATATAGAACATAATATCCAAGGTGCGTCTTGAAGAGATGCCTTCAAAAATTTGAAGACTCTCATCCTTGTTCATCATGATGGGACATGGAGGTTTTGGATATCAAGAAATCCATGTCGCACTGAAACAAGTCATTCAAATGAGGGAGCAAGATCAAAGGTGTCGTAAAGACCTGATCAGAGCTAGATTGCTGATCAATACAAGTAAATTTTAGGATGCAGTGTCCCGAGCTGAGGCTGATCATGCTGCAAAGCTGACGTAACTGAAGAAAAACATCATGGAGAGGATCATCCAATAGTTTCACATTTATAAATTGCTTGATGTTATTACTGGGGAGCTTGACCATTTTCATAATTCATTGGAATAAGTCTAATAGGATGGTACAAAATACATCAAAGATACCAAATAATAACATCATCAAGATAAAGAGAGTGAAGCTGTTTGGGTAAATAAACTTCAACTGGCTGCTGATGAAGTGTTGGATTCTGTGAAACAGATACAAAATCATGTTGAATGTATTCTGTAATTTCTAAAAATAAGATAAGAGACTCCAATCTATGGTTATTCTTCCAATCTTGTTCATCAAATGAAAAATATTTCATCTTCAAACATCTGTATATTCATAGTTTGATTTTTACTAGGGTTATATAAACAAACCCCACAACGTTTCATCCTTTAATTTCTCAATATTTCCTATATCATACAAAATGTACATTTAGCGAGCTAGGACTCAACTTTTGTTCTGTGTAGCCTTTATAGGTTTCCAATTTAATGAGTTATGTGTCTTTTTTTTATTTGTAGTTTAAAGTCATGCATGTTGGACTATAAAAAGGATAATATTTAAGGTCGAAAAGATTTGACTGAATGGATGATATTTACTCAATTATTAAAAATATGTTTGGAAACGTATTACCATATTCAAGTATGGAGGGGGATAATTGTAAACTATGAATTGAGAGATTTTTAATATGAGGAATGACATGGGAAAAGAGCTAAAATTAATTAAAGGAAGTATTTTCTAAGAATGAAGTTACCACTAGTTGATAAACCTGTTATGGGGATTGTATTATGCAGGGCCAACTAGGGCATAAGCTGCATAGTCAAATAGTAGCATCTTTTGGCTGACAGGTCCATTATATGGACAACTTATGTAATACCACCTAAGGGTATGTGCTGTATAGTCAAGAAAAAGAACTCTCAGAAATTTGACTTTCTATTGCTAAAAGTCGAATAATGTTTAATGGGGATTTAAATTTTCCAAAGCATATATCCTGCTTTATGGGGAAAGGTACTTGAATATGGAGCTTATATTTCCAATCAAGAATTTTCAATGAATTAGAGGAACATGACTACTACAAAGTACTGACCCAAACATAGGAAAATAGGTTTTGTGGTTTTGAATAATACGACTAAAACCAGATATAGAAACATTACACAACATAATATTTTTATATCACAGAAAAGAGAATGGAACAAATATGTTAAGGATGGAAATTTATTTAGATTATTACATATCACCGTTAAGACCAATATGTAAAAAATAAGAATCTCCTAATAATGATGTTACCACTACTTGAAAAACCCGTTATGGGGAATAAATTCTATAGGGGAAACTGGGGAATAAACTGCATAGTCAAATAGTAGCATCTTTTGGGCTAACCAGTCCATTATGTAGAAAATTTATGCAAGGCAACCTAAGGGCACATGCTACATAGTAAGGAAAATGATTTCTCAGGTATCAAACATTTTTCCACCAGAAGTCAAGAAAAGGGTTATATAATTCATGAATATTATTTGTATAATGATGTGGCTGGGTCCATAATTGAGATTCTGGATGTCACTACATATCTCATATGGATGATAATCAAGCCCCACGTAGTTCTTGAAATACATTTTAACTTCATGCATGACGATAGTATGGAAGATCATAGTTCAGGGTCATAGAGCTCAAACCATAATGAGGGAGAAACATTGTGCATTTTTTATAAACCTAATGCTAATAAAAGACCAAGATGTTCCATATCACATCATGTGTACCTAGGGGTATTTTTCATCCATGGGACTGAAAGTGGAGTTTTGGGTTAGGCCTAAAGTCTCAGGGATGGACTTGAGGAATGCATGAACATTCCTACGTATCCCATAAAGATGGGAATCAAACCATACATAGTTCTTGAAATACCCTTTGTATAGATTTTGTTTGTACATGTTAGGGGTAAAGAGGTCTTTATTTCAATTATGGTTGGACCCAATATTATAGACTTGGGTGTCACTACGTATCTCATTAGGATGAGAATCCAGCCACACTTATTTCCTGAAATACCACATGGTTGGAGACCAAGTTGATGATGATTCCTCTCGTGTGTGGGTATTAGGGATTGTTTTAGTTTAATTTTATACAGGACAAAAGTACAAATAGTTTATGGTCATATTCATGGAAAAGTGATATGCAGTTTAATGTATTGTAGCAAGGACAATTGGGAACTATATAGTTTAACGTCATATAGTTAGGACAATGGGACATACATAGTTTAACGTCATGTAGGAAGAAAGTGAGTCGATATGAATAAGATAGTTTACGGGGACTTCAGGGATCAACATCGTATGGGATGAAGGTGAATAAATGTGAAAAAGTGGTTTCGGGCATGTACTTTAGGAGGTTCCCTACGTACCTGGCCTAGGAGGCAGGATCAAAGTCTGTGTAGTTCGATGGTGAGGGATTTGGTGATCGGGGTGTACATGAGTACAGCGACCATGATGGATGGTGTGGGGCTTATGCATGATTAGCATCCTGGGGCACGCATGTCAGTAGAGTTTAAAAGATAATTGTTCATGTGGTGATCGCAATTTTATGTTATATATCACATACTTGGTGAGCTTCACAGTTTAATGTCTTACAACTCAGACGATGCATAGTTTAATGTCATGTTGGACGATATAGGAGGCTATGCAGTTTAATGTCCTGTAGTAAGGACATTATTTGTATTTGGGTTACACCAAATTCTTCTCCAAGAATCTTGCATTGGTTGGAGTTTTAATTAGTTCTCTATCCATTAAGATTAAAGAATAATCTTCATTGGAGTAAACCATATGTATTGAGTACGGTTATTCCCACATTGGATTAAGCTTTGGAGGTTTCTTTCATGGTATCATTGGGGTTCTAAGGACCAATACGAATTCTCCTTGAATGAATGAATGAAGAAGAACATTTTTATTGAATGCTCGTGCGATTTGATTCTGATAGACTTCTAAATGGTGCAGTGTGCAATGTCCATTTTCATCTCGTTCTTCCAATTCATCCAATCATTTTTTAGATTGTTCATCTATAGATACCTGATCACAAATTGAAACTCTAAGAGAAGGTAATGGGGATTTAGTTGGAAAGATTGCATCTGTTCCATATACCAATGAATATGGAGTTGATCATGTTGTAGTGTAGGTGGTAGTCTGATAAGCCCATAGAGCATGAAAAATTATATCAGGCCATGACATCTTATCTTTCTCCACCATCTTTTCTAGTATGTTTGAAATAGTTTTAATGAAAGCTTCGACTTGACCATTTTTTACTACATGATACCACGATGAATGGTTGGATCTAGTATTGTATTCTTGATACAATTTTCTTACCTCAGAAGAGTAAAAGTTGTTGACATTATCCCTTAATATGGTATGAGGAACACCAAATCTAGTAATGATGTTAGACTTGAAAAAACTTAAAATGATTTTATCATAAACTTCATTGAGATGTATTGTATATGCCCATTTGGAAAAGAAGTCGGTAGCAACAAGAATATAATTAAACTTCTTAGTTGTAGCTGAAAGATATGGTCCTACAATATCCATACCCCATATATCAAATGGCCTGGAGTATTTATCCATATGAAGCAACTCCTGGGGTTTATGAAAGAAGTTGGCACGTACTTGGAAATAATGACATATGTTTTTGAAATCAAAACAATCTTGTGTCATTGAAGGCTAGAGGTATCCAAGCCTTTGAATTTGACTTTTCAGTCTATGTCCAAATGGGTGGGCACCACAATGTTCTGCATGTACTTCATTCATGACAGCCATTGTCTCTTCAACATCAATAAACTAATAGATTATTCCATCAAAACCTCACTTGTAGTGAATTTTATGGTGATTTCGGCTATCATACAGAGTGAAATTTATGACAAGTTGTCGAACTAGTTTTCTCCAAGATCTATCAGGTTGGAGTGTTCCATTTTGATGTTATTCCCTGATAGGTTTCATATATCCTTTAGTATGACCATATGGTTCATAAACAGGACTAATTTCATTGATTTATGTTGTTCTGATTTGATCATAAGGTGAAACTATACGACGGTGGGAAATACTGATGATTGTTTCGTCCCGATTTGGATCTGCCAGGGTTGTGGCTACATTAGCCTATTCATTATCTTGGTCATTTTGTGACTGTGGGACATAAGAAAATTTCGATTCCAAGGGAAATTCCACCATTAACTGTCTGACATAATCTCACAAAGGGATTAACTCTTTTTTTCCGATTGCATAATGTAACACAGCAAGATTTTATGAAAAATATTCTTTTTAATTTCATTAATGTCTTGTGTTGTATGCTAGACCAAAATAATCTTGCACAACACGCATCCCTGACTTGGCTTGCATTACACACAAGCGCGACCTTCCACGATAGCGTGTGTTGTACGCAATACCGATTTTCGCTAAACAGCGATATGCTATTAAAATATTATTAAAACTAGCTATTATGAATAGTAATACCCACTTTTTGAAATTTTGTAAATTTGAATTTTCAAAATGGACTTCATTTTTGGATTTGGAATATCGAAATTATCCAAGGGTGATATTTTGGAATTTTTCTAAAAACATTCAATTTTTGATGAATAGTGAAAACACTCTGTGACTATTTAAAAACCGACTTTTTATTTAAATAATTATTTATTTTATTTAAATTTATTTGAGGTAAAAATTGATACATAATACCTATATAAGTTCAATGTAATTCACTGGAGTCATTTTAAAATAATTTTAGATATATAAATATTTTATTGAAATTTTGACCGTCTTTTACCCACCTCCTAGGAGAATTTCCAATTTCCTATAAAACCTAATTTTACCTCTTTTGTGAGTGTAATTTAAAAAATCCAAGAGACACTGTTGATTTCATTATGTAAAATTTGGTTCAATGAGATGAAAATAATTTTTGATGAATAGTAACTTTTTACTTTTTTTTCCACGGTTAAAAGTAAATAGGGTAATTAAGGGTAAAAATGATATTATTATTTCCCTAAAAATGTCCTAATTCTATTGGATAAATTTAATTTGACCACAAAAAACCTTAGGAATAAAATATGACCATTTAGACCCACATGGATTAGATTAGGACATTTAATATTAATTTATTTAAAGAAGGGTTAAAATAGTTAAAATCAAAGTTTAATAAGTAAATCATTTTCAATATATGTTTATACATAAGATAAATTCCACTATAAATATTCATTAGAAATCGAAAAGTTTTCCTACATAATGGTGTTTTATTTATAATTTTTAGACATTAAATAATTTAATTTATTTATGACACAAACATGATGCAATAATTATTTTATTAATGAAATATTGACATAATTGATGTTACAAATACCCAAATAAATGTAATTTGATACTTTTTATGAATTCCAATAATTTTATAGGTTAATATGACATGTTATTATTGATTTAATTAACTTGGTTCGAACTAATAATTCTGTTATAAATTTCACAAATATCAATTACCAAATAGTGTCAAAATTGACAAAAAATAGTTTTTTAAACAAATATTATATTATTAAATTATATTATATTCCCAAATATCTATGGTTCGGCCAAATGAATTATATAAGGTTATATATATTAATTATAAACAACTTGGGGTTCGTTTGGCTTGATATAGTATGTTTATTAATCATATAGTGTAAGAAAACAAGAAGACAAGGTAAGAGTAAAATTATTTAACATAAAGTTAAATCTAAATGATAAGGTTAAAATAGAAACCTAAACTTTTCTAAATTCTATTTGATGAGAGGATATAGACCCATACCCACATTAGATTTTAAATAAATCAATTTGGAGCTATTTAAAACTGAATACAACTTTATAATAAAATAATATTTTTAGTTTTTCCTAAGGTTCCCCTCTCCTCCCATATAAAATGGCACCTCCTCCCTCTCCTCCTCACACCATTTTGAGTCTTCAAGCTCAGAAAAATCATGAAAATTTATCTTCTCCACTTCCCTACAAACATCCTAGAGGTACTGGTATTTTTTAAAGAGCAAATTTAGTTCCCTAATAGGAGTTCTCAAAGAGGTTCTTTAAAGAAGAGGTAAGGTCCGTTACCGATTCTTTCAACTTTATTTCTTCTTCCACTTCTTCTTCATTAGTTGTTTCATTATGAAGTAATAACATCAGTATCACTAATATAATTATATGTTATTATAAGAATGAAACAACCCCATTTCATCTTCTATCAATCCTACGGAAAAGAAAATCACCGCGCCTGCGTACGTAAAGAATACTGTCTCCACACCATGGTGTAATCTGTTTTTCCAACACCACCTTACTTGGATGGGTATAATGGTGTAAAGAATAACTATACATAGTTATTATAACATCATAATGATTCTTATATATTGTATAATCTAATAAAATTCAATTCAATAATTATGGAAATGATATCATCGCTCATGCATACGTACAAACTACCGTCTCCACGACGTGATGAGATTCATTCTCCATGTTAACCATTAAAGAATGATTATAAAAATATATAATGAATAATAATGAAATATATGAAATAATAATGATACTGGATTTATGTATATATATATATATGTAATTTACTTAATTTCATTCAATTCAAAAAGGAAACGAAAACAACGTTAATGCGTACGTACGACCTACCGTCTCCAGGAACGGTGTATTTCATTCCATTTATCGATCGATTATATATGTATATTCTGAATATATATTATATATATACCATTTTATATATTCTGTAATTATTTAATCATGATCTATGTAATCATATGAATAATTACAAGTCAAAACCCCGACCACAAATGAAACGATGTTACCCAAAATGCTCTTTAACATGGAATTTACAAAAGAACGGGTAATATAAAGTCATAAGTGAATCATATATTATATCATAACAATGAATATGATTCTTTAATAAGTCAATGACATAATTTAAATCATTATATAGGAGGTTCGTATACGTACGAAGCATATCAGACTTAAGGTAAGGAATAATTTTGTAAATATCATTTTTTTTCGATATTGCTTATTCGTATGTATTTACTGGGGTTATTTCTATCATCCATGTCCATGTTTTATAAAAGTTTTTTCATGTATGTTTAACATACTTTTTAACCATTTTTTAATTTTACCACATGTTATGAAAGTAATCTTATTTTTTTACCATACAGGTAACTTTTGACTTTTCCGACAAAAGTAAGAGAAAAATGTTATTTTTAACTTATACAGTGTGAATGGATTTTTACGGTTTCATAATGACTCATTTTCATAGAGCTTTTTCTACAAGTTTGAATGATTATTTTCAACAAAACCCTTATCATTTAAAAGTGGAAGACATTTTTTTTTGAAAAGATAATTTTTTTGGAGAGGAAAAGATATTTTCCTCAAGAATCCATTTTAAGAGTTTTATCAAAACCATTTTCCATCTAAGATGACAGTATTTCATATGTGTATATTTCAAGTAACATGTCTCTATGATTTACATGGTTTCACTTTTATTGTAATGAAATGATATCCATTTCTCTTATATGGATTATGTGATGAAGGGATAATGTTTATGAAACCCATATAATTTATTGGGTTATTATGAATGATGTATGATTATTTTGTGGAACAAGTAAGAATGATTTCATTATGAGATGGGTGGGACCTATATCTCCCTCCGATTCATTGGGTAAATATTTATATCTCATGAGATAGAAATGGCTGGAACGGTGAGTTAATCCAGTTCAGTGTTACAGGACTGAAACGAGGAGTGAACTCGATTCAGAAAGGGACTTTGTCCACTAAGATGGTCTTGGCAGTAATGCCTTGGCTACTATGTAAATCATAACATGTGCTTAATTTTTTCAATAATTACATGTTTTATACCCATGATATTTTATCATTTTTGATGTTCCCTTATGATATATTCCTTGCGTACTTCCAAGATTAATGTATTTGCTAAAGATTTTTATGTCTAGATTTTATGTTCATGTTTTTGCATTCAAATGTTTATGGATTGTTTTATGTTCTCTATGTTTACCTATACTGGGAGTTTGAGCTCACCCCTTTTATGTTTTCTTTTCCCTAGGATATAAGGAATGGTTTTAGGTAATAAAGAAAGGGGAAGATCTTTATGGGAGATGTTGATGATTTTTTTACACGATCGGAAGATTACGTTCTGAGTTTTCAAAGACACTAAACTGTTACGATCCTTGTGTGTCTATTTTTGTTATGTATTAAGTATTCCAAAAAAGTAATATAATTTCCATGTACGTCATGTTTTGGGTCACTACAGTTGGTATCAGAGGAGAGGATTAGTCAACCATTGGAAACTAGGATTCGAGAACTTTAGTGAGATCCCCAGAGATATTTCTAAGGTATGTCTAGGGATGTCCCCAAGGTTAAGTATAAGTATAGGTTATAGTACTAGAATTATGGTAACCTAAGATGTTAGATATTGGAGGTACTCCCCCTTTATTATTTTGTTTTACCTAGCATGATTTTTTCCTCTCACACTATTATTTTTGGGTTTTAGACGATCGCTGGAACCCGAAGGAACAATGTTGAACAATGTAATGGACAATGCAGTGATTGTCCTCCTGAACAAACAAATGTTATGGGAGATGGAGTGAAGAATATTATTTCTATACTTACACAAGATATGAATCATTCTGGACTTACAAATGAGTAGAGAAGGGAGCAATATTCTATTGAGTCCTTCATGAGGCAATGTCCACCTTCTTTCAGTGGGTCTTCTGATCCACTTGTTGCTGAAAAATGGATCAGTACCATTGAAAAGATATTTTCAGTTCTTAAATGTTATGAACATGATAAAGTCATCCTAGTAGTGTATCGTTTGGAAGGTGAAGCTGATCAATGGTAGAATTTATCTCGAATATGAGGCCAAGAGATGAAGTTGAGTCCATTGAATGGGATGAGTTCAAGAACTTATTTTTCAATAAGTACTTCCCTTGTATTATTCGAACAAAGATGCATAAGGAGTTTCATGAACTAAAGAAAAAGGATGATGAATCTGTTGGTATATACTAAGAGAATTTTACAAGGCTTCCAAGGTATGCATCTGGCTTTATCATCCAACCTGAAAGAAAAGTTGATCAATTCTTCAGTGGCTTAAAATCAAATCTGCAAAGGGAATTAGCTATAAGAGACATCTGTAGCTATGATGAAATTGTGCGCTGTGCTATTAAGGTAGAAATGGAAGTTGGAGTTACATATCAATCTCATGGTTTTGACAAGAAATGAAAGATGGAGTTCAAGGAGAAACTCAGAATAATGGTGAAAAGAATATGAATGTTTCCTTATGGTCAAAGTGTAGAAAGAAGCATGGTGGAGATTGTATTAAAGGGACTAGAAAATGTTTTAAGTGTGGAAAAGAAGGTCATCGAGAAGCTGAGTGTCAAAGTAATTGAAAAAGGGTTGCTAATGGTTTGAATAAAGAAATTACTGTACAGAATTCACCAACAACACTTCAATGCTTCATGTGCAATGAAATGGGGCATTATGCTAATCAATGTCCTAATCCAAGGGATAATGTTGATCGATGTGAGAAACCACTTAAGGAAAAGGACAAAGGGATGTCACATGCGATCACTATTGGCAATGTTGAATATGACAACGATGTGGTAAAATGATTAAGTGTTTATGTAATGGGATTCCAAAATAATGTTGTACATAGTATCGTGGAATATTGGAATATTTATGTATTGTTCTATTGTGGTTTTCAATAATTTTATGGTACCGATTACCATGGAAAGTGATTGAGATATTTTTGGTAAGTAGATGATATGCGCATAATGATGGGATAAGAAGATAATGAGTTGTTTGACTGTATTCATGAGCTCATGATTGATATATGGACTAAGTGATATCATTGTTTGAGTATAATGAATTTTGAGGATTTCGGTATGTGGAAAGTGTTAACTTTTAACGGCATTTATGTTTTCACTAAGGTTTAATGGCTATTCATTCTTTAGAAGAATACATGATTAAGGTATTCACATGTTTGTAATTTGACCAAAAAGATATATCTTTTGATATATGGGGGATAAATGATGGCATTCACTTGATTGTTATGTAACATTTCAAGTAATTATTTTCTTTATACTATGATCTTGGACAGAAGAATTTTCGATATGCCTAAAGATTGGAATGGATTATGTTTGACATAAGTTAGTATTGTTTAAGGATAGAACTTTATTTGATATTATTGATGGGATGTTATAGTAATATAGTTTTAGAAAAAGGACAACCTACAGGATGGGTGACAACCCATCGCGTCGGACAAGGCTATGGGAATCGAACCCACAACCGAAGTGTGACTGGCCTTTATCGCCTACCACTGGCCTACATGAAGTCCCTGGTTAGTAGAAACTCGTTTTATTTTATTACGTGGTATAATATATGAAGTTAAGTTCATTTTTGGAATCATATATGAATAACCTCACCGTAGATGGAATTAATTATATTTGAAAACATTTGCTATCCTTTTGTTTGAAACTGATGGAATGAACCATCATTCTATCACATGATCTGTTAAAACTTCACGAATAACAAATTCAACTTCATTTCTTTATGAGATAAATTGTAAATTGTTCAAACCATGATAAACAGTGAGATTTTACCAAAATAAAGTAAGTATTTATTCTAATTCAAATTCATCAACATTAGGAAAATGATCTTGAAAACCAAAAAAAATTTCCTAGTGCCCTTATATCAGATGAATCATATGGTACCCTAGATCATCACAAATTTATGGCTTTGTGCTTGTTGGGTTTTTCATAGCCATGTTCTCTACCACTCTCCATCAAAACATGACAGTTAGATTTCTCATCCATATCCATATTTTCACCTATGTTCTCTTATGTGGAAACTTAGTGATTATTTAATTTGGGTAACCATTACGTTTCATACTTTAGTTTTTAAATCCAAGTTTTCGTATTCCATTTTACGATATAGGTTTCTATTAAATAAACTTTCGAGTAGTAATCCATTTATAACCCCGACGAATGTCAAGGGCGAAATTCATTTTAAGGGGGATAGAATGTAACACCACAAGATTTTATGAAAAATATTCTTTTTAAATTCATTAATGTCTTCTGTTGTATGCTACACCAAAAGAATCTTGCATAACACGCATCCCTGACTTGGCTTGCATTACATGCAAGCGCGACCTTCCACAATAGCGTGTGTTGTACGCAATACTGAGTTTTGCTAAACAACGATATACTATTAAAATATTATTAAAACTAGCCGTTATCAATAGTAATACCCACTTTGTGAAATTGTGTAAATTTTATTTTTCAAAATGAACTTCATTTTTGGATTCGGAATATCGAAATTAGGCTAGGGTGAAATGTTGGTATTTTTCTGAAAACATTCAATTTTTGATGAATAGTGAAAACACTCGGTTACTATTTAGAAACCGAATTTTTATTTAAATAATTATTTATTTTATTTAAATTTATTTTAGGTCAAAATTAATAAATAATACCTATATAATTTCAATGTAATTCAATGGAGTCATTTTAAAATAAATTTAGATATATAAAAATTTTATTGAACTTTTGATAGTCTTTTACCCACCTCCAAGGAGAATTTCCAAATTCACATAAAACCTAATTTTACATCTTTTGTGAGTGGAATTTTAAGAATCCGAGAGACACGATTGATTTAAGTAAGTAAAATGTGGTTCAATGAGATAAAAATAATTTTTTGTGAATAGTAACTTTTTACTTTTTTTACCACGGTTAAAAATAATATACTGTAATTAAGGGTAAAAAAGATATTATTATTACCCTTAAACATGTCATAATTCTATTGTATTTTTTTAATTCGACCAAAAACAACCTTAGTAATAAAATATGACCATTTAGGCCCACTTGGATTACATTAGGACGTTTAATGTAAATTAATTAAAGAAGGGTTAAAATAGTTAAAATCAAAGTTTAATAAGTAAATCATTTTTAATATAGGGTTATACATGAGATAAATTTGACTATAAATATAAATTGGAAATTGAAAAATATTTCCTACATAATGGTATTTTATTTATAATTTTTAGACATTAAATAATTTAATTTATATATGACACAAAGATGATGCAGTAATTATTTTATTAATGAAATATTGACATTATTTATGTTAAAAATACCCAAACAAATGTAATTTGATACTTTTTATGAATTAAACTATTTTTATAGGTTAAAATTCCATATTATTATCGATTTAATTAACATGGTTCTAACTAATCATTCTGTTATAAATTTCACAAAAATCAATTACCAAATAGTGTCAAAATTGATATAAAATAGTATTTTAAACAAATATTATATTATTAATTTATATTTTATTCCTAAAAATCTAAGTATTGGCCAAATGACATAGATAAGGTTATATATATTAATGATAAACAACTTGGGTTTCTTTTGTCTTGATATAGTAAGTTTATTAATCTTATAGTGTAAGAAAACAAGAAGACAAGGTAAGAGTAAAATTATTTAACTTAATGTTAAATCTAAATGATAAGGTTAAAATAGAAACCTAAACTTGTCTAAATTCTTTTATATGTTGAGACTTAGATCCATACCCACATTATATTTGAAATAAATCAATTTGGAGCTATTTAAAACCGAATATGACTCTATAATAAAATATTATTTTTAGTTTTTCCTAAGGTGCCCCTTACTTCCCTTATAAAAGGGCACCTCCTCCCTCTCTTCCTCACACCATTTTGAGACTTCATGCTTGGAAAAAATCTGAAAAACTCACTTCTACACTTCCCTAGAAACATACTATAGGTAATTTTATTCTTTAAAGACCAATTTTAGTGCCCTAATAGGAGTTCTCAAAGAGGTACTTCAAAGAAGAGGTAATGTCTATTACCGATTCTTTCAACTTTATTTCTTCTTCCACTTCTTCTTCTTTAGTTGTTTCATGATGAAGTAATAACATCAGCATCACACATATAATGACATGGTATTATAAGTATTAAACAACCCCATTTCACCTTCTATCTATCCTACAAGAAAATGAAATCACCGCACATGCGTACGTACAGAATACCGTCTCCACGCCGTGGTGTAATCTGTTTTTCCGACACCACCTTATTTTGATGGGTATAATGGTGTAAAGAATAACTATACATAGTTATTATAACATCATACTGATTCTTATATATTTTATCATCCACTAAAATTATATTCAATAATTATGGAAATGATATCATCACTCGTGCGTACGTACGGACAACCGTCTCCACGGCGCGATGAAATTAATTATCCATGTTAACCATTGAATAATGATTATAATGAATATATAATGAATAATAATTAAATATATGAGATAATAAGGATAATTTATATATATATATATATGTCATTTACTTAATTTTATTCAATTCAAAAAGGAAACGAAAACAGCGTTCATGCATACGTACGGCCTACCGTCTCTATGAACGGTGTATTTCATTCCATTTATCAATCTATTATATATGTATATTCTGAATATATATTATATATAAACCATGTTTTATATTCTAGAATTATGTCATCATGATCTAAGTATTCATTTTAATAATTACAGGTCAAAAAACGGACGAGAAATGAAACGATTTTACCCAAAATGCTCTTTAACATGGAATTTACAAAAGAATGGGCAATATAAAGTCATAAGTGAACCATGTAAGATATCATAAAAATTAATATGATTCTGTAATAAGTCAATGACATTATTTAAATAATTATACAGGAAGTTCGAATATGTACGAAGCATATCATACCTAAGGTAAGGGATAATTTTGTAAACCTCATTTTTATCCGAGATTGCTTATTCGTAAGTATTTACTGGGGTTATTGCTATCATCCATGTCCATGTTTAATAAAAGTGTTTTCATGTATGTTTAAAGTAATTTTTACACATTTTTTAATTTTACCACTTTTTATGAAAGGAATCTTATTTTTTTACCATACGAGGTATTTTTTTGACTTTTCCGACAAAATTACGAGAAAAATACTATTTTTAACTTATACGGTGTGAATGGATTTTTATGGTTTCATAAATCCTCATTTTCATAAAGCTTCCTCTATTACTTTTCATGATTATTTTCACCAAAAACCTTTTCTTTTAAAAGTGAATGACATTTTTTTTGAAAATAAAATGATTTTGAAGAAGAAAGGATATTTTCCTCAAGAATTCATTTCAAGTGTTTTATCAAAACCATTTTCCATTTAAGATGACATTATTTCATATGAGCATGTATCTAGTAAAATGTCTCTATGATTTACATGATTTCACTTTTATTATTATGAAATAATATCCATTTCTCTTATATGGATTATGTGATGATGGGATGATGTTTATGAAACCTATATTATTTATTGGGTTATTATGAATGATGTATTTTTATTTTGTGGTAAAAGTAAGAATGATTTCATTATGAGATAGGTGGGACCTATATCTCACTCCAATGCATTGGGTAAAGATATATATCTCATGATATAGACTTGGCTGGAATGGTGAGTTAATTTGGTTCAGTGTTACAGGACTGAAACGAGGAGTAAACTCGATTTAAAAAGGGACTTTGTCCACTAAGATGGTCTTGGCAGCAATGCCTTGGCTACTATGGAAATCGTAACATGTGCTTAATTTTTTCCATAATTACATGTTTTATTCCAATGAAATTTTATCATGATTGATGTTCCCTTATGATATATTCCTTACATACTTCCAAGATTCATGTCTTTGCTAAAGATTTTGATGTCTAGATTTTATGTTCATGTTTTTGCAATTAAATATTTATGGATTGTTTTATGTTCTCTATGTTTACCCTTACTGGGAATTTGAGCTCACCCATTTTATGTTTTCTTTTCCCCAGGATATAATGAAAGGTTGTAGGTAAGAAAAAAATGGGATGATTTATATGGGAGATGTTGAAGATCTTTCACCACGATTAGAAGATTAAGTTCCGAGTTTCCAAAGACACTAAACTATTACGATCCTTGTGTGTCTTTTTTTGTTATGTATTATTTATTCCGCAAAAGTAATGTAATGTCCACGTACGTAAATATTTGGGCCTCTACACATATTCCCCATTGAATAGTTTGATTACCAATTCTGAATCACCCTTTACCTTTAAGTGATTCACCTGTGCCTAAAGAGCCAATTCCAAGCCTACGATAAGAGCTTGATATTCTCATTATTTGTTTGTATCACCATCCTACAATAAGAAGGAATAGGGTAGCACTGCATTTTTTGTGGAAATAAGCACGATTCCTAACCCAACATTGTTGAATTTTGAATCTTCCATTTTTTCCCTATTGGACTTCTAGAGGGACCATCAAAGTACATTTCCAATTTTTGAGGATTATCATGAATAAAGAATACTTCCACATATAGAATTTCAATATTTAAAGATGTATCTTCTATAGATGGGTGTTCAGCAAAGAAATTGTCTAGAACTTGGCCCTTTATTACATTTTGAGACACATACTGGATATCAAACTCCTGAAAAATAAATGCCCACCTTTCTAGATGTCCATTAATCATTAGATGACTAAGGATAAATTTTAGTCGGTTATTGTGAGATACAAGTTGAACCTCATGATATTGTAGATAGTGTCTCAATTTTTAATCTACAAAGCTTAATGTTAGGCAAAAATTTTCATTAATTAATTATCGAGTTTCCGCCTAATGAATAGTCTGACTATGATATTATGTGTTGCCTTAATTTCTAGCAACATTCTTTTGGGATAGGATGAAACCCAATGATCTCTCTAAATCTATCGAAATAGAATAAGTGGTCTTACATAAATAGGGGGCATTAATACCGGTGGAATCAATAGATATTTCTTGAGAATATCAAATGCTTCTTGACAATCTTCTATTCACTCGTAGGTGACTCCCTTCTATATTAATTTGTTAAAGGTTAAACACTTGCCTACCTAATTGGCAATGAAATACCGAATACAAGCCAAGGGTCCTTAAATTTCTCTTAATTCCTTCAAATTTATAGTAGGTGACATGTCTTGGATTGATTTTTTCTTCTAATGATCAAATTTGATACCACGCTAGCATACATCAAAGCCGTGAAATTTTCCTCAGTTTTCCATGAAAGCACATTACAAGCGGGTCATCTTCAAATTATGTTGTCGAAGTTTATTGAATATGATTTTCTGATCGAAAAAGTGATCAGAAAGTTGTCTGGATTTAACCACCAAATCCTCCATATAACATTCAATAAATTTCCCTAAAAGAGGTTTGAAGATAAGGTGCATGGCACATTGATACAATCCACCTGTATTCTCTAGGGAAAAGGGCATTAACTGATAGAAAAACAATCCATGAATAGCTTTTAGGGCTGTAGACTCCATTCTTCTGGGGCCATTCATATTTAATTTTACTGATAGTAACCATCCATGAAGGAAAGAGCTTCATAGCTAGATATTGCATCAATTAAGAGTTCTGTGATCGGAACTGAAAAATAATACTTGGTACAATGATGATTATGATCCCCGAAGTCAATGAAAACTATAATTTTTCCATTCTACTTTTTTCACAGGGACAATATTGTCCAACAATTTGATATACTGTACTTATCTGATGAATTTAGCTTTGATAAGATTATCATCTTCAGCTTCAATTTTGGAGGCATAAGTTTGGTGTGTTCTTCTTGATGCTTTCTTGAATCCTCGATGTTCTTCTGGAAAACCCAAATGATGAGTTCCAACATCAGGATCAAGACACATCATTTCTATATAATTCCAAGAAAATCCATCTCAATTTTTATTTAAAAATGAAGTATATATTTCTTTCTCTTCAAGATTCATGGCCACACTAATTAATGTGAGGTGTGGATCTTCTTTTGTACCCAAATTTATTTCTCTAAGTTCATCCACAGTGGTAGAGATACCAACATCAAATGCTAGAGGAGAAACCCTTAGATCTTACTCATCTTCTTCAATATGTGTTTATTCTTCATTTTGTACTTGCATGGTAGATGACGAAGCATAATTTCCATGATCAGGGAAGAAGTTAAAACATGAACATCTTGAAGAAGAGGCTTCCATTTCTGACTCTATTGATGATGAAGGGTCTTCTTGGGGTAATAAAGAGGAGATGCTGGATTGAGAATCGACATCATTTTTTCATTTTAAATTGATATACCATTTTCACACCTGGTTGATGAAGTATAGAATTTCTTGATTTCAGTGGATGAAATGTATACATATCCATTTAAGGATTCATCACTGCTTGGCATATTAAAAATTTCTCCCATGCTGTCTGGCTTGGATGTCATAATTTAGATTATGTAAGTTTCCATGAAAGTATTTGTATTTAGGTCTATCCTAACAATTTGACTGATAGGCAACACAGAATCTGTACTCACATATATGAATGGGATTACAGAAATCTTTTCCAAACCATTTGGAGAATTAATTTTTGTAACCTCCTTTGCCATGAATTTTTTTTCTTTGCTTCATTATGATAGAATTTGTCCTCAATGTATTTAGATCCACATGTTTTGAATGGGGATTTATCACCATAAAATGTCCCAATTTGACAATTGAATCAATATTTGAGACATTTACGGTACGAAGAAGGCACAACCGCGTTTTGATGTAGCCAAAGTCTTCCAAGAAAAATGTTGAAGGCTGTGTCCTGATGAACAACCATGAAATATGAATTAGACAAGAGGTCACCAAACTGAATTATGAGTGTAATTTCACCCAGAGGATCTTATTCATTCTTATCATATCTTTGCAACATCAAAATAGAAGGAGATAAATCAGAGTTGGTGTGGCCTAATCGACAAATTGTACAAATAGGAATGACATTGACTCCTGAACAATTATTAATGAATGATTGATGGATGTCTATATCATTGAATTTTCTAGATAGATACATAGTTTTGATATGTCCATGTACAACATCATCTTCATATTCATATGTAAAAGATATCACTGCATGGCATTTTGAAGAATCATTCTCTATATGGTAAACTTAAGCCATAGCAATTTCAGTTTCGAATTCTTCAAGACTTGAAAAAGCCATAATAAGCACCTCCCAAGGATCCTTTGATTGATCTATGGATGCTAGAATTGATAACATGGCCACTACTTGGGCCAAATGTTTCAAGACTTCATACATTTGGTCCAAAGGACTGCTTTTCCCATCATAAAAATGTTGTTTTTCAGGTGCCTTAGAAGTTGATGATTTGGTTGTAGAGTCATCTAATATTGGGGTATGATTTGGAAACACTCCTAGCTTCGGTATATTAGAACAACAAGATCTATATATTTGCTGAGCGGAAGAAGGTGTGAACTCTAACTGGTTTTCCAAAATAACTGCGTTATGACCAAATCTTCCATGTGTGGAGGAACGTTTTTTTCCTGTTGATCCAACTGAAGGTCTTTTCCATGATTTTTTTCCACATATAAAATTCTAGAAGGGATAGAATTGAAATAGTAGCTTCTAAAAAATACACGTCTTCTTTTGTATCCTGTACTTCTATCTCTTCCTTTAACTCATCATTTAGATACAGGGAATACAGGCTCATCATGATCAAAACTGTCATTGGCATAGGGATCTGTTAAATGAATCATGTTAACAAAACCAGAGATCAATTCTTCATCTGATAAAGATTCTTCCTGATGAACCAATTCAGTGTTTTCCATTTGGTTTGGTGGTAACTATGCTTTTGAAGCAGATGGCATAAAATCTACCAGAGTCAAAGAAAACATAGTTTTTGACACAAACTCACCTTCTTCTAACTACTCTTCTTTCTTAAAATTATGTGGCTTCTTTGAGGATTTTTCTTCTGATGATGGGGGTTTTGTAGTGGTCAAAATATCAGAAGGCACAATTGGTTGATTCAATTGTGTTCGTAAAATGACATGAGTTCGTTTGATCATTTTCCTGATCATCCAATCATTTTATTTCTGTGCATTTTTACTTTTGACTTTGTTCCACTTTCCTTGTTTCTCTAGATCAGTATTAGTAACACATGATACACGGGCTGAAGAACCATTCATTTTTACTTGTTCAGAGTCCACAATCTATTTGAGGAGTTCTTTGAAGACAAAACACTTGTTAATGGGATTCCCCAACATCTAATGAAACGAGCAATAGTTTTGGAGGTCTTCATCTCCTTCCTTGTACAACCTTTTGGGCCTTGGAAACTGAACTAGATTGTTTTGTGGAGTTGAGATGAAGTAACCAAGAACTTGTTTATTGAAGAAAGAATAAAATTTGTTCTTTAAATCCTAAAACTGTTTTCGCCTTTGATACCTTTGATCATCTTTACAAGGAGTCCTTTTTGTTGATGCTCAGGAGGTGGAGCTCTTCGATATGATGATGGTTTTGAAGTGGAATCAGGTATAGGTACTTGTTTAAGTGTTATTGTAGCAGTCTCTGCTATCCCTATACTCCTTCCTAGAACTGATGTAGTTACATGATTTGTAGCCCAATTCTTTATAAGGGAGTCTTCTATCTACTGAGTGATTGAAGTAAGGTCTTGAAACCCTCCTGCATATTTCACAGGTATCAACGGTGAGCGTAATACATCAAACAAGTTTTCCACACCAATTGGAATCAAGTCTTCATGAGGGGGTGTTAAATTTAAGGAATATGTTAATCCCTTCAAGTGAGTAATGAAATATTAAACTCATTAATTTTCCATTTTTACAATTTGTAAGTTAAAAAACTATCGTCTTTGGTAATGGTGAGCTAAATTGAATAAGGAACCTTTTATAGAGATCTTCCCACCCAGTAATTGATCGAGATTGCAAATCTGTATACCAAACAAAAGTTGGTCCTTGTAATGAATGAACAAAACACCTAATCATAATTACTTCTTGATGTTGAGGAGTAAACATCAAATGATCAGAATGAGAAACAAAATGTGTTAAGTGTTGTTCTGGATCTCCCGAACCATTAAGAATTGGGAATGTGGTATTTCCAAAATTTTATGGGGGAGGAATTGCATCCACCCATTCCGGGTAAGCTCTCTTTTCCGGCTAAACTTATGCATGTTTTCCTTCCATAGATTCAAACTAATATGTTAAAGACTCAATGGTATTCATTAGTTTCTTAGAAACATCTGGTTGGGCATAGACCTTAGTAGGTTCATTAACTAGAGTTTGGATGAGTGTGATGACCGGTACATCCACTGATGGTAGTATTGGTGATTGCTATCGCATATGACCCATAGGATTGGACCTATGAGGGTCTACTTGTAAAGGGGAAATTCTTGATCCATCCCAGTAGCTGTAATAAATTCCATTTATTGATTATGTACAACATGATTCGGAGGAAGACTACCTTGAAGTAATTCTGCATTAACCTTCTTAACTCTTTCATTTATTCTTCTTGTTGTGAAACCCTTTCCTCTAATGAGAGTGATTATCCATTTCCAGTGGTTGGGTATGATGTAACCTATCTTTTACCATTTTCCTTGGCATGTGCCTTTCAGGAGTATTGAAGGTCATTACCCAAAGGAATGTCCTTCCTCAGGGAAACCCTCCAGCTTCTGGTACACACACCTTCTTCATTTGTTTTTTTATGTAGAGCCTCATGAACATGAACTTCTTCATCTGATCCATCTGAGTGAGCCTCATGTTTTGGGGGATTAGTGACAATGGAATTGATGACATTTATCGATGCATAGAGCCATGCAGCCCTTCTGTCATATCCTCTACGATATTGTCTTCTTCCATGTCTTTTTGAGACATTTCCTTTTTTTTGGTTGATCCCTTAAGAACTTATTAATAAACCATAATTTGGAGAGAATTTCCTGATAATTCGTCTCCGTGTTCCTCTTGTGTCTTCTTCCCTAATCGAGAGAAGACTAACTTTCACTTAGGGAGAGAATGAGAATTTGAAAAAGTCCCCAGTCTGGTGGACTGGGGATATTAATTTTTTTCCAGCTCAACTCCACGAATCCTATCTATTTATCCTGATGGTTGGATCAAAAGAGTCCCTATCCTGGAAAGATAAGGTGGATCTTGAGCTACTACATCTAAAACATTCTTAAAATCCCTCCTTATTTTGTGAATTTTAGTCTCAAAATTGTTCGGATGCATCATCCTACATCCACTAAAATCACATGGCTCAGAAGACCGTTGGATTATTTATGACACCTCTGTCACCTAATGATGCGCATGATCTAAACAAGAATCTTTTTCGATATTCTCATTCTCTTGATGAATGAGTAGTTCAACAACATGTTCTTTATATGCCTGACTTTAAGAAGAACTAGTTGAGGTATGTTATTAAGCAAACCTTTGATTACACACAAAACCAGTTTGATGTGGCCAACCATGGGCAATAACATTGCATGAGACCACTTTTGGCAGGCTTTGTTGACTAGAGAGGATAGTGAAATGAAATTCTCCATGAACACCCCATCCCCAAATATGAATCCCATATAGTGTATTGGAAATTAATTGGTGCAACCTTTTTAATGAGCCAAGGTATATACACTGAAGGGTTCCCTGCTACATTTCAACCTTTGGATGTTGGGAAACTAAGAGAGATGCCAAGTCAATTTTTCATTGTAACCCTTCTATTACCTTAACATGGTTTTGATATTCATCATAAGATAATATTTTCCCTTTTAAGTGACAAAGAGTATTCCACATGTTGAGACAGATATCATGAATACAATCTTCTGTCAATGTTTCTGGAATATCGTTCTGAGAGTTAGCCAAAGGCCGAAACATGATTTGTATCTCAAAATTTTCCAGATGTGTTCTCATATTTAGAACTTCCTATTTTTCATTTGATGAATATTATTCTACCTAATTAGACCAAAGCTGGAACATTATTATTGCTTCATCAGATTCTACAAAATTGGCAGAGAGTTCATTTTTCAAATTATATGATTAATGACCCAGTGGTGGTTCGGTGAATGACCTACACCCAAAGCTATCTTCTGATTGTGAAAGTATTTCACCTGTTAGTGGTAAGGCATCATATATGACTAGATTCAAATTTTCAAGTTCCATAAGATAATAGGGCTTTCTCATTATGACATTATCCATTGAAGAAATTTTCAGGAAATGTGAATTACTACTGCGGAGAAGACTTTTGTAGCTAAATTTATCATCATGGGATGGACCGCCATGGTGGGTTACAACAAAAGATGAAACCATTTTCTCCTTGGCCTTATGTCCATGTAGAGGGTTATCATTGCTCTCATCTAAAGATGATACTTCGAGATTGACTGAATTTTCATGAAGCGAGCCTTTATGAGGATGTGTCTGATGAAGACCTTCGGAATTTTTGTTGTTACTTCAAGAATTGGTAAATGGGATATTAAAATCTTAATATACAATAGATAATCATCTAAGGGCGTCTAGAACTCCTGCATTGAGCAAGGCCGTATTTTAGATTGGCTCTTAATTTTTCAACTGTGTTAGATGGTTATTTTTATTGGACACCTTCTTACTCCCTTTGGAAACCACATGTTGATGAATGTGGTTATTATGGGTAGGTTTTTTTGCCTGCTCAGGATAAATGGTCAGGATAGGTTGATTATCTCCATTTAAATCGGGTGTATGTTCCCGACTTAATTATCCATATGACATGGGGGAGTATTCCCCATGACCCTCCTGGATAGGAACAGAGGTGTGTATCTACTCCAGGGAGACATGTTGATGAGTCACTCCACTGATAGGGAGATATTTGTGTTTCCTTCTCTATGATGTTGCTAAAGTTGTTAAAATATTCTGATAGGTATCCAGAATAAGGGTAGAAATTTTCTTCTACTCTTTCACCACTTCTGAAATATGCTTAGTGACATCAACTGCCGAAACAGGAATATAAATCCAATCCATGCTTGTAGTAGGAGTGTATTCCTACTCCCGTCATCATATTCCTGTTAGTAAATTCTAACAGTACTAATGTGTGGGGGAAAAAACTTGTGTCTGCCTCCTGTTTGTCATTGGAGCTTTCCGACTGACATCTCTGGGTCATACCAAACAAGACTATTGGGTATATTGAAGAATTTCAGGTGGATGTGTTTTCTGATTGTTCTCCATAAAATATGATTGATGAACTTCCTTCAATATTGGTATAGGAGACTGCTGACAGAATTGATGAGTGTAAGCAGGTGTATGTGAATGTTCACAGGTGGTCACTACAGTTGATTGGTGAGCTTCTTTGGTTGTATTCAGACGATCCTGCTAACTGGATGATGAGTTATTAACATGTGTATGTGCCTGCCTATTGTACTCTGTCGGATTTTCTTGGATGGATTGATGTGTTGCTTCCAGATGAGTCTGTTGGGCTGTGAAATCAGGACGGATTGGTGTATATTCCCACTCATTGTTTACCATCATGTTATATTGATGGACTTCTTCGTATGGGGAAGAGGTAAGACCCTTCTCTCTATTAGGAAAATTTTTCCTCTAACGGTTCGTCTTGCATGCTCATGTCTGAGTTACCAGATCCGAACACCTAGAGGTGATACCCTAATCATGTCAAGGGTGTACTACTGCACGAATTTGGTGGTGATTATTGGTGGGATTCCTCAGGATCGACTCATTTCTTGTTGATCTTAGGCTTTGAGTGACATCTTCATTCACCTCCTTGTAATATGTGAGGGATTCATTGTTGCGTTCTGGGGATAATGACCTGAAACGGTTGGAGATGGTGGTTGGAACCACTTGCTTCCTGACCACTGGTTGTCGCTATCCGGACAACAAGGGTGAGTTTTTTACTTGGAGGGCTTGTCAAGCGACCTCCAATGTAAAGATTTTATCTTTTTGATGGTATTCCCTCACATATACATTCGAGACCCAGCATTGAAGATGCTGATTAGGTGATGTATTCCTCAGAGCAGACTAGGTTCCAGTAGGAGTAGCGGCTAAGGAATTCACATGTGTGAATTTTAAAGAAGCCATTCTGTGTTGTAGAGAGATCTTTGAAAAGAGTGCATGCGTGATATAGCAGACATAATCAAAATCGGTTTGGCCAGACTATATATTTTGGATGAGAACATATGTTATTGATTGCTTTGTTGGTATTCATATTGAGTTTATTAGGGGCCTAAAAAATAAGTAAAACATCATTTAACATGGTTATGGATTCACGTCTGGTTCACCCTTTTTTGTTTCTTATAGAAATGGGGATGACATGCTTTGTTTAAGGTTCAAACTTTCCAATCGTTTTCTAATGGGTTTATTCGTAGAATCTGAAACACCCAATGATTCTATATCCATTTGGCCCTAATTTCCAAATGTAGGTGCACATTAGTTATAGACCGATGAGGCATAAGAATTTGAATTGGTCGAGAGGATGGGTGGTCAGGATCATCTCAACTTTTGGGGGGAATTATTTCCTACTCTTGGAATCTCTTATAGATTTTTGTTATGTTCATGAATCCTTATTTATTCACAAAGCATGAAAATGAGTTTTCCATTAGATTTGGAAATAAATGATTGATATGTATGGGATTTAGAGAATATTTTATATGTATTTGAGGTTCTTCATTGATATAGAATCATCTATATATATTGGAGAGTCTCAGTCAATGGTATCCTTCAATATAATATAAAGAAATCTTCTGGTCATTATGATGATCATACTGGTTTTAAAGCCACTCAGTGGGGCACATGAAGTTGATTGTCATTCAAAAAGATGTGGATTATTTCAAAGTTAGGATTATACCCACAGATGGGTTACCTGCGTATCCTTTTTAAAAAAGAATTAGAACCCACATAGTTTGATAAGAAGGATATAGTTTAAATTCATATGGGATAGAAAATAATTAATTAAAGATGGGATTGAACCTTATAAAGTCTTCCTACGTACTCTAATTTTAAGGAAGAGATCAAAGTCCACATAGTTCGGGTAAAGAAATATGTGGTTTATGCATGGTTAATGGCCCAAAAAGATATGTTGTGATTACTTTTACACTGTAAGCTCATGTGAGTCATGCTATGTGTGAGAAATAGGAGATATCAGTAATCTTGACAATGGTTCCATGAAAGATGAAGTCATAAAAACATGATGTGGGGCTTACGAATGTATGACTACCCAAATAGGAGAAGACTATGACTTACATCATAAAAGTGGCCTATGAACATGGTCGATAAAGATATTTTTACTTTATGGAGATTTTGAGTTTTAACATGGGGCTTAATCTGGAGAAGCAGGACCAAATCAAAATAATTTATGATTGTGGATTACTCCTGAGAAAGAGGCCCAATGTTTATGGAAACCATGATTGGGGATTACTCTTGAGAAGGAGGCCCAAAATCAAAATATCTTCTCATCTTAGTGGATGAAGTTATATATGAAACCTCTATTCATGGTGACATAAAGCTTGTAAGTCACTTGATTTTGGGAGAGGTTCTCATAGAATTCATTTAGATAAGGAATCCTACAAAGTAACCATGCCATAAAATGTCTTTGAAAAGGTGTTTGAGGTATAATATCTTGAAGAGGAGAGGTGAACATGAGAGAGGCACATAAATAAAGTTGGCACACATGTATGGTCGCAAAAATAATTTGGCACGCAAGTTTTGGCCGCGCATGTGTACTTGCACGGCAAGGGTTTACCAAGTATATGAAGAATATATAGTGTAATACTTGGGCGAGACATAACTCAAGCCTTTCGTATTATCCTAATATGTTTCTAAAAGGTAGGTGCACATGTTTCATTGAAAGGGTTGTGCGGCGAGAAAGTGTTTCCACTTTTAAGGGGGTCTAGACACTTATGCGCGCATGTTTTGATGAATTCTAAACACTTAGGCCTTATCTTACTCATTCAAGTCTTCCATTCATGGATAAATGTTACCTTGGAAGCTTTCATAAGAGTCGAGATGATGACTTGGGTGACCATAGCTTGAATCTAAGTTTGGAAAAATTCTCCTTGAAATGGGGGTCCTACATGGGCTATTGATTGGCCACCAGGAACCTTGGGAGAAAAAAAAGGAATGCAAGTGACTTGCGCGGAATGCAAGAAACTTGCGCGACTCCCTCCAAATCGGTTCCTATTCCATGCCTTTGTCAATTTCTTGATGGTCTTAAAAGGGTGACCCCTTTGTGCTTATAGTATTCCTCTTTTCCGTTCGTTGGACTCTATGATGGAAAGGAGCGTCAACAAAAATTATTAATAAAGATCTAATCCCTGATGTGAACCTGAAAGAGGACTCAATTGTATGGAAGGAACATAAAATATAATGAATAAAGAGTTATTCTTATGGTGGTATGAAATTACACTTTGAGAACACTACCAAAGTTACTAGTGGGTAGACCATTCATGGAAGCGATAAAACATCTCAGGAATAAAGCTATGTGAATTTTTATCAGTGTGGTCGTGCTAGCCTCAAGTCCTGGAAGTGTTCTTTTTCTATTTTGAAGTGATGAACATTTGGTAAGATATTCGATGTGTTTAATTTTAATAGGAGAAATTATTAATTTACTTGTGGTAGAGAATCATGGAAGATAGTAGAGTTTTGGTGTGACTCATCTACCCCTAATAAGATAGGTATTTGTAGTTCTTCAAATCACTCAAGACATATTAAGGGGTTTTTTTACCCCAATGTGTGAGTGGAATCATCATAAATAAAAAAACATCTTAGTGGTGTCATGTCGGAGCCTAGGTAAGATGTGATGGTTATTTCCACACTATTTAGACTGCTCTTACTAGTCAGGATATAGAACCTTTCACTGTCATAAGTATGATTCTTGTGGAATCTACCAATGATTATGGTTTGTTTCATACAGAATCATCACTTTCATTTATAACTTCTGAATTTTTGAATTACATGAGATTTTATATTGATTGAATGGATGGATTTTTTATCATTAACACATCTTTATGGGTTTGATAAAAAGTTAGAAGACATTGTTAGATGATTCCACTTAATATTGGATGTTATTAGTTTCTCTAGGATCTATTTGGGCTTGATATTTCTAGATTTTAAATGATTCTATGTCTATACAATCTATTTTTATACTAAGATCGTACCAACAATTATAATAGTATGGTATAATTTAAATCTCTAGAAAGAGAGAGATACATCAATAATGGTGGATGATATATTTTGGTTGTTCATCCTTGAATTTTTCAATGAAGATTGGACTGTCTAATTGCCTAGTTGGAAAGATTTATTCAAGATGATTGTGATTTATAGTGGGATACCATTCCTCTAGTGGTGGACCACATTCAGGATGTGTTACTTGAAGAGTATTCCAACATGCCACTTGAGAAAAATATTGAGATAACTAATGATTTGGTTCCAAGAACTATAATGGAATCTATTCCACAATATGTTATGGAACTGTTTGATCATTTAGGAGTTATATGTGTAATAATAGGATCTTGACTCTAATGGATATAAACCGTTAATTACTTAAATGGAGGGTTACCTCGTGTTATTCCAATAGAAGTTATATGTAACTTTGTGTCTATGTGTGGGTTGTAATATGCTGACCAAGATGAAAATCATTAATCAGTACCCCCTTCCATACATTGATGATCTCTTTTATCAGCCGAGAGGTTTCCAGATATTATTTAAGATTGACAAGAGGTATGGGTAACATTAGTAGAGGGTGATACTGTATAATATATGCTAGATTGTATTTAAGAGTAGGTATAAATTATATGATTTTATGGTAATTTTTTTGGTTTTATGAACATTCTTATGGTATTAATGGCATTGACAAATCTAATATTATATCTATATATGTATTAGTTAGTTATTGTTTTCATCAAATACATCTTAGTGTAATCTCATTCTAAATATGACCTTGTCAAAAATCATGAAATCATCCTTACTATATTGAGGGAGAATTTTTTATATACCAATCGAAATAAATTTCACATATAGGTTGATCAAGTGATCTTATGAGGCCATGATATCTCAAATGAGGTAGTTTTAATGGATTTTAAAAATGTGATAGTCATGGTACCAAGGGAGTTACCAATAAATATCCTCAATATTCATATATATCTTGGTTTTTAAGACCATTCTAATTGATTAACATTCTATTAATCTCCTATAGAAGCACCTATGTTTTGAATGAACATCAATGGAGTGTAGTTTGTTTAGTTATATACTTGTGATAGTATTTTTTAGGAATTTAAGAGTATGATATCCTCAATACTAATCCTAGCCTTTCTAGAGATGGGTAAAAGGTATACTATGTATTGAGATGCATCTGGATTTAGGATTGGTGTAGTTATAATGAAAGATGATCGACGGGATGATTATGGATACTAGAAGATGAGTCCACACGAGAGGAATTATCCATCTCACAACCTTGATTTAGCTATAGTGGTATACGCTCTGAGATGTAATCATCATTATATGTAAGGTGGGAGATACATGGTTCTCATGAATGATGAGATCTTAAAGTACATAATTTCACAATAGGTCTTGAACCTTCAATAGAGGATGTGGTTTGAGTATCTATAGTCTTTTGGCATCAAATTGAAATACACACCTAGCAAGGTAAATGCCATTTTCGACACCTCAGGTAGGAAGATGTAAAATCACGCCATACAGAAATCAAGTAGTGGGAGGAAGTTGATGTATATTTTTATGTGTGTAAATAGAGATGTTAAATAGTATCAAGGGTTAAAAACTCTATAACATTCCATGATTTATATTTTATTCCTTTTAAATAACAAATTATGTAATAAATATCATTCCTTACACATAACATGATGTCTATATGAAGAGTGATATAAGAAAACCATTATAACCAAGATGAAAAATTGGAATGGATGAATATTATAAAAATCACAATGAAAAATATTGGAGAAAGTTTTTATTAGCATTAATTTATTTATTAATTCATAATAAATAAGTACCTAAATTTTATTAGTGTCATCTTACACTTCAATAATATGCATTCACCAAAAATGGGTTTTATCACATTTTTCAACATGATAATTATAGATAATATCTAAAATATTAAGAAATTAAATTTCATTAAATGAAATAATTTTTAAAATTATAATGTAAATATTATCTTATGGTTAATTTTAAGGATTTTTTAAAAATATTTATTTATCAGTGAATAGTTAAAAAATTGTAAAAAATATGTCATTTCATTTAATGAATATATAACCTTAAATTTTTAATTTGATTTTAAATAAATCTAAATATAATTTAATTAAAAATAATAATTTTAATTATATATGAATAATAGTTATAATTTATTTTGGAGTATGTATATTTTGGGGATTAAATGACAATTTTCTAAAAAAAATGTTTTTAAGTGAGAAATATATTTTTATATTATTAAATTAATTAATTAACTATATATTAATATTATAATCAAATATATATTTTATATTTTCAATATAATATATTAATTTTAATTTTACTATTTTTAATGGAATGAAATGATTGTAAATTATGTTTTATGCTTTGAAATTCATTTTTCGAATGCATATATATTTTATGGTTTGTGCAATTAATTAAAATTAAATTATTCCACTTATAGAAATTAAATATTTTAATTTGTTTAAATAATATTAATAATTATAATTAATTTTATTCAATATGGTCAAAATAAATTTTAGTCATTGTTAATAGTAAAAATAGTAAAAATATGTAGTCATAGTTATGGTTTAAAAAGTGTTAATTTGTGGGTTAAACCATGAGATAATGGTCGGATTCACAACCATGCCTATAGAATTATTATATTTCAAATATATTTAAATTATATCTTATCCAATATTTTAATAATTTTCTATTTAGTTCCTCTTTACCATGAAATCAACCTTGAATCAGTGTTATATTTTACGAATTTTCATTCGTGTCCATCCCCTCACTTATAAATGGGACCTATTATACTCCCTTATTCACAAACTTTTATCCTTCTAGATTAGAAAAATTATACTCCAAACCCTTCCTATAATCATTAAATTCATCCTATTTCTTTTTCACTCCAAATACCAATATTTCAAGGCTTAACGAGTAAAACAATGGAGGTATCCCAATGAAGAGGTATAAATCATAACCTTGCTCTTTGAATTTTATATATTTTATATAAAAACCATAATTCTGTTATATCTATAAAAAATTAATAAATATAGTATCATAAATATATTTATATGTTATTATTTCCATTTCATGACCATTTAATATATCTTCTCAATCGAAATGTGGAATAATGTATTGCACGTGCGTACTGTGGACTGCCGCGTCCATGTAGTGATACGACTCATTTTCCACCTCCATGATACATAGAATGTTATTATGAAAGATTTAATGTTTATATATAGTATTCATGTTATAATAATAATTATATAATTGTTAATTAATATATACTGTTCTTTTATTATGTCCATAGAAAATAGATATGTCAGATGTGCATACATACAGACTAACATCACCACGTAATGATGAAATTCATTTCTCCCAAACTCTTTATATGAATGGTCATAAATATGTAAATAATTAATATATATTATTTTCATATCATTATTATCATTTTTTATATTTATTAACCACGAACAATTTTCCAATACTATAACCCACAATCCAAAAACATACTGAAAAAATGAAGCAATTAATAGGGTAAATTATGATTATAATGAGTGATTGATACTGAATTATTGATAAGGTTTTATAATAAAATAAATTATGTTATAAGAGTTATGATTATGGATCTATTATTTAATTATATTAAATTAAAATTTATTATAGTGGAGGTGAGAGTGATTATTAATAATGACAGACTAGGGGTGTAGGTTTTATGTTGTAATCTCATTTTTATTGGGATTATTTATGCTTAAATATTTCATTGATGAAACTGAATGCTATATCTCCATCAATTTGTATTTATTTTCATATAATAAATTTTTTTTATATTTTTTATGTTTGGAATTCATTTTCATCGAATCACATACTCAAGAGACTAAAATAATCATATATGGAAACAGACCCATGATTTTCTCCCCGATAGGTAACCACAAGTTCAATGTCCATATTTTTCAATAAAAAAATTCATGAATATTTTTACTATTATCCAAAGAATATTTAAATAAATTTTTTAATATATTTTAAAATCCTCTCCATGGTTTAAAAAAATATTCTAAGCATTTACCAATGCTGGTACATTTCATTTTTTACAGAAAATGTGAATGGAATAAATGTTTTAACATACATCGCATGATTTAATTACCCCAACATCTTAAATAGTCTTTTATTAGAATCCATCCTAATTTTTTATCTATTTTTATTTTACTATAATATTTTTCCATGATTTTTTGAAAATAAATTTATTCTAAACAAGTAATTTCTATAAAAAGGTAATTTTCATATAGCATATTTCTAGATATCTTTTAAAATTATATTTATCTATAACAACATCCTTTTATACATTAAATGAATTAAAATGTGT
Organism: Viscum album; assembly: GCA_963277665.1. Lineage (NCBI taxonomy): Eukaryota > Viridiplantae > Streptophyta > Magnoliopsida > Santalales > Viscaceae > Viscum > Viscum album. The sequence goes on along the minus strand of OY728152.1, from coordinate 1,901,592,813 downwards.
ATAATCCAATGTTACCATATTAATTTTTGATCTATAAAGTTTTTTATTATGATGATTTAATTTTTATTATCTGTTTATCTATTCAACATGTTATGAATTGATCATATGATGGATGATTTTGTTTCTTGTGGAACACATATGTACGATTTTTATTATGTGATTGGTGGATCCACAATCATACAACCTTCCAATGCATTGGGTAATTTTGGGAATCTCAAGAAATAATTTGTACTAGAATTGGTAGTGAACCTAGTTTCGTAACTCATTTTATCTAGTAAGATCATCCTAGGAGTAAACATTGACAAATGAAATGATGGAATGAAGAATGAACTCGATCAACTATGATTGTATCTGCAATGGTCCCTAACTAAGTAAACGATTTTATATTATTTTTTGAGTTAAAATAACTTATTAATTATTCTTATGATATGTTTACAGGGTTCATGGTTGATTATTTGTGATTCTAAACACTTATTTCTAATGTATTTTGAGTGATAAAACATATTTTCATGGTTCATGATTATAATATATAAACTTATGGGTATAATATTTAAATTCTTATATCATGATCTAATGACCATATACTTATAATAAGCTCACATATTTTCATTTACTGATACCTCTTGTGTTCACCCTTACTTAAAATCTTATCTCACCCTCTCTTATGTTTTCCTTAACTAGTTCATTGAGAATGTTTTTATGTAAATTATCGCTAATAAGGGTTCAAGATATGAATAAAAAATAGTGAAATGATGTAGTTATTTTAGGTACCAATTGATTATGTATAAATGGTTCTAAAGACAATAATACTCTATGGTCCCCATGAATGTATTATTGTGAAATGAATTGAATATAAATCTGAAATGATGGACCTGTTTTTTATGATTATGGTTCACAATATTTTTTATCAGAGGAACATTTTAGTACATCTTGGAATCATGGATGATGAAACATTAGTGAGAACCCTTAGGATAATCCAAAGAATATGAACATATCCCTTGTTATGGTAATGAATCAATTATGGTATCCCTATGAAAATTTATCCCTATCTAGATATTAAAAGTGGATGTGGTTTTGTAATAGAAGCATATCAGGATAAAACCCCCCAAAAGAGTCAGTTATTTTTATCTTAATCAACGCTCTAGTGCACTATGAATGGGTCCTTACAGTGATCCGATTTTGGAACTCTTCAAGGATATGAATATGTTAATTCACATTTATATTATGATACATAATAAATAATGTTTACAAATAATGACCACGGAAAACCTACTTTTATCATAAGGTGTTATAAATTAAAAATAAGGTTTCATGATTTTGATGTTCTATAAATGATTTTCATTATTAGATGATTTTTGAGTTTGATTATTGATTATCATTTTATCATTTATGGTTTTGGTTAAGGGGTTGAACTTTGAGGAATTGAGTTAACATTCAATGTGTTGGAAAATTCAATGATTATTGCTTGGACAAATGTAGTGTTATGAAGGAAACAATGAAAATTATTGTTGATAAAATTATACAAATTTTGTAGTACATGAATCATGTTGATCTTCCAAATGATAAAATAAAGGAACAACATATTCATGAGACCTTCATGAGGAAAAATAAAACTTATTTTAGTTGGTGTACTAATCTTTTAATTTCTGAGGATTGGATAGCTACCACTAAATGGATATTTTACAATCTCCAGAGCTCAGAAAATGAAAATTGTATCTTATATTTTTATTATTTGGATGGTGAAGATGATCAGTGGGGGATACTTATAATGAATAAAATTCAATGATAAAATATTTACTCTATTTAGTGGGATTATTTTAGGAGTTTATTATTCCTTTTGTAAATTCCACGTATTCTTTTAACAAAATTCCACATATTCTTTTAACAAAGATGGAGATGGAATTACTTTAGATTTAGTAGTAGTATGATGAATTGGTTTGTACAAATGAGGAAATTTTTTCAATGGTTTTGTGGTATTAATCAGTTATTATTATTGAACTTGAAATTATGTTGATTATTTATTCAATGGAATAAAATCAATATTAAAAATGTATTTAACCATAAGAGACATTAGTATCTATGTTAAAATACATCAATGTTCTGTCAAGGAGGAAATAGAGAATGGATTCTTACATCATTCATATAGATTAGATAAGAATATAGACATGTAATTAAAAGGATATTATAATAACAAGATAATTCGTGGTTATAAGATGAGTTTTTCATTATTCTATAAGGGTGGAATGAATCGCAAAGTAAATATTTTTAAAGGGATTGATAAATGTTTTAAATGTATAATATAATGAAATTAAGAAATCAAATGACAATGTAATGGGACGAAGTTATCTAATGATCAAAATAGATATAAATTTCCATAGAGAAAATCACCCACACTCCAATGATATTATTAAATTTATTGTGGAAATAATTTTATCCATTATTGGAATCTGAGGGTTAATTAAGATGATTGTTGTCTATAACCTATTAAGTTTAGAGGGAATGGTAAATCTCATGTGATCATTATTTCTAATGTAGGGTTCAATGACGAGGTGATGAATTATACACATACAATCTATTATAGTACAACTAATGTATTTTATGATTATGGATCTAACAACTATTTTAAATTTGAAAATTTTTACAAGGGTATCACGTTAACAACTCAACATCTAGAAGTTAAAATAATTGAAAAAACCTTTAATGGTGTGATGATCACATCTCAAGTTTACAGATCACACACAAATGATGTTTGTAGGAATTTGTTTCTTAAAATTATTCTTATTCTTCATTTATTTGAATTTTATTTGAATTTCGGCATGGATCAACTTTATTTATATAAATCCAAAATATATTATCATAGAGAGAAAGTCACATATGATATTCTGAACAAGCTAATGATTCTATATTGGTGTAAGGATAAATGTGAAAATCCTATCAAAATTATATTCTTTCATATGCATTTAGTCTTATTCAAATTTGGTACTTATCATAGAAGGTTATGTAGAAACCAAAAATTGATGATATGCCTATTGTAAAGGAAATTATTTATGACATTACTGAAGTGTTTATTAGTCATAGACTAAATCATCAAGTTGAGTTTTCTATAGAACTCGTACTCGGTACTACAAAAATTTCTACGAATCAATATAGGATGGACCAGATTAAGGGGAGAGAATTAAAAGAAAAACTCTAGGAGATTCATAATATGGGATTCATTTATAAAATTGTGTCACTATTGGCCACACATATACGTTTTTATATTAATACATATAGATCAATGCGATTCTGTATTGATTGTATGGAACCTAACGAGATCCCTATCAAGATTCTGTATCCTCTACCCTTATTAGTGATTTGTTAGAACAATTATGAAGAGTTAAATATTATTCCAGAAATGATCTTTGATCTGGATTCAATCAGTTTATGGTCATAAGTAAATACATACCGAAGACACCATTAATTTTGAGGCATGGAAACTATAAATTTGAAGTGATTCCATTTTGACATACTAATTATTCAACAATCTAAATGAATTTAATGAATAGAGTCTTTATTGATTACATTAATCAGTTTATATTAGACTTTATAGATGATATTATTATATATTATAGGATAATGGAATGTAGTGTATATCACTTGAGATTTTTCCTAAAGAACCTAAGGATGGTTAATTTTTTGGAAATGTTTTCCAAGTGTGAATTTGGATATAAAAATGTACATTTTCGCTCTTGTAATCCCATTAAAGGGTATATTAGCTGATATGTCAAAGAAGGAAGTTGTAGAACCTTTCCACAGAACAACCATTACCACTAATATCCATTGTTTTATAGGATTGTCTACATATTATCAAATATTTTTAAAGGATTTGTCATTAATATTGTATCCACAACCCATGTTAACTATAAAGTGAGTTATGTTTTATTTTACTAATGAGTGTGAAGAAAATTTCAATGAACTAAAGTAAATGTTAGTCAATAAACATGTAATCACACATCCCTAAAGTGGAGAAGGGATTTTTAATTATATTGATACATCAATGAATGGGTTTGAATGTGTTTTCATGAAGGGTGATATGGTGAAAGATTATGTCTCATTAACATTAATGGTTCATAAATATAATCAACTAACTTGCAATTTGGAGTTATTAGTGGTAATATTTTATGTAATGATATGAAGAAATTTTATTTATGAGAAAAGGTGTTCTATATATAATGATCCAAATTTTATGTATATTTCTATCCAAAATTATTTTAATTTTTACTAGAGATGATGTTCTGAATTGATTAAATATTATAAATACTCAATAAAGTATCACATTGGGAAAGTGAATGAGGTCGGTGATACTTTGAGCTTAATGGATCATATTTACTCATCAATGATGATGATCACGAAAGATCAAATACTAATGGATTTTAAACATAGAGACTATTAAATATAAAAGTAATGAGATAAATCTTATATTTATTAAATTGGTGTTATCCATCTATCCATGTAATGATTAAAGCAACTATTAATGAATATATGTGGATGAAAAAATAGTGATAAATGTTTTTGAGTTTAACCATTATTTTGAAAGAATTATAATGCTCAAGAACTATGTTTATGTCCAACCAATACAAGACCAAAATAAGGAACTATTTTTATAATCTTTTAGATCATCATCGACTATTCATCATGGAATTGAAAATATATATTGAGAGATTAAAAGATTAATTCTTTTAGGAAAAAAAAGAATATATATATTTTGGATTATGTATCTTGGTGCTTGGTATATCAGCAATTTTAAGATTATAGATATAATTATTTTGGAATTTTATAACCATTATCTATTCCAAAATGGATATAAGAAAACATCACAAAGGATTTCATTGTCAAGATTCCTAAAAAATATAAAGATCATAATTATATTTTGGTTATATTTTATCACCTTACAAAGTCAACTCACTTCATTACTATCAGGGAATATTTCTCTCTCGATCAAAAAAAACACACACACACACACACATATATATATATATGTTATGGAAGTATTAATGTTACATGGGGTAAAATATTCTATTTTAATAGATTTAGGTCTAAGGATTACTTCAAACTCATGGAGAATAATTTAGTAAAATCTCAATATTGAGTTTCTTTCTATATAGTTTATCGAGATCAGACAGTCGATCAATATAACAGGATCATTCAAACCCTGGAAAATATATTGATATATATTCCTCTATGTTTAATGTTTTATTTGTATCATCACATTCCTCTAGTTGTGTTTTGTTTAGAATAACAGTTTTCACGTATGTCTTCAGATAACACCTTATGAAGCTATCTATGGAATGATAAACTCGAATGTATTGGGAAAAAGATCGGGAAATAAAGCTATTAGGACCCAAGATAATGAAGTATAATATTGATATTTCTAAAACATCTTATTAGAACATAAAATCATATCTATGTCGATAAAAGGGTTATATTGACAATAATTAGTGAGATATGAATATTTATATTGGTGATAATGTATTATAATGAATTCATCCACTGAATAGTGTTGTGATTTTTTAAAATAAAGGAAATAAAATCCCAAGATATATTGGTCCCTTTAAGAATCTATATCATGAAGGGACTATATGTTATCACCTGACAATCCCTCCAAACATCTCTTAATATCAGGATGTGGTCTATATATATCTCTTAAGAAATTAAATACCTCATCTATCACATGTATTTACATTATTGGTTATACCATTAGAGCATGATCATTATTATGAATAATAATAGGTATAAATATTATATCATAGATATAATGTTATATGGAAGAATACTACTTACATGGTTAATTTGTTTAGCAGAATCAATAATTTATGAGATCTACATTACAACCTGAGGATGTGATGAAGTACATATATCTTCATTTTCTATACAAATGTTATGGAATTTTGAGAGAAATTAATTTTAATGGGTGGAATAATTTAACAGCACAACATTTTATATTTATTAAAAATTTAATTAAACAAGAATTATTTTATATCCATTCTTACATGAAACCCCAAGTGTATATGAACCATGAAATAATGAACAATTATAACATAATAGTTAATTGAGATTGAAGAAAAACTAAAAAAAATTATGGAAAATATGTATAAATGATTTTTTTAAAATTATTGATTAATTAATAATAAATATCTAATCAATTTTCACTATTGTCATTTTATGCATAAAAAATGTATTATTAAAATATAGTTTTTATCACATTTCATTATGAGAACATTATAATAAATTTCAACCATTTTTAGAAAATTATTTTACTAAATTAATATCATTTTTAAAATTATCATTTCAACATTATCTTATGGTGAATTATATTTATTTTCATAAAAATATTTATTTTTCATTGAATTTTGAGGTATTCTGATTTTTTAAGACAAAAATGTCACTTAATTTCAGGTAAATTCCCCATTAAGTTTTGTATTTAGTTAAAATTAATATATGTATCCTTTAATAATAAATAGTCTATTTAATTAAATATTAATCATTATTATTCTTTATTTGTTTATAAATTATTTTTTTTGATAAAAACACATTTTTCTAAAGAAACTGTTTTTGTGCATGTCATCCATTTATATATTAATAAATTAATTTAATATAATTATGTTAATTATTTTAATGGAATTTTAACATTTTATAATAAATATAATATTCTAAAAATAATTTTTTATTTTATATATGGAATTTAATGGAGGTAAATTATGTTTTATGCTTAAAAATTAATTTTTAAAATGGGTATTTGTTGTGATTTACGTGGTTAATTAAAATTAAATTCTTCGACTTATAAAAATTGGAATTGATAAAATGAATAACATTTTTGGAAAAATTGTAATCAATATAATTTAATATTTTCAACTTAATTTTTTTCATATTGAATAATAAAAAAATATTAAATTAACATATTTAAGGTTAAAACAGGTTTAGAGAGGGGTTTAAACCATGAGATAAAGGTAGTATTTCAACAAATACCATTAAATTATTATTGGATTAAAATATTACAATGTTATATAATCGTAAATTCAAATAATTTGTTATTTGGTAAAGATTTCCCATTAATATAACCTTAAATCATTTAAATCATTTTTGAAAATCCATTCATTTCCTACAACTAACTTATAAAATGGCACATATTCTCTTATATTATTCAAAAAGGGGTTTAGATCCTAATCAAGCCCTTTCAATTTTATTTTACATTCTACTTATTATAAGAATGTTGTATCCATTGTAAATGATCAATATAGTATATTAAATAAAGTAATATTTTTTATTATGATTTCACAACCATTTCCACATCTTCTCAATCCAATTAGAGATTAAGGAATCGATCTTGCATATGTGTTTACTATCACCTCCATATATCAATGAAAATCATTTTCCACCACTAACATTAATAGATTGATATAATGATATATTTAATTTTAATATAATATATATATATATTAATTGTGATTATATAACAATTAATTAATATTTTTTTACTATCATTAAATCCATCAACAAATTGAAATGTCACTCATGAGTACGTACTGACTACCATTTTTACGTAGTTATGTAACTAATTTTTCAATTCTACTTTATATGAGAAGTTATAAATATTTATATAAGGAATATATATTTTATGTATATCATTACTGACAATAAAATTAAAAATAACCATTGTTCTAGGATCATAATATTTCGACCAAAATATACATGAAAAATGAAGTAGTTAACACATGAAATGAGGACGATAATTAATGATTGTCAATCAACCGGTGATAAGATGTTATAAGTAAATTGTGTATCGAATTATATGTATTATTATTCCTTTTTAAAATAAATATAAAACATTTAAATTTATTTTTCAGTATTTTAGATAGCTTATGATGAAATGAGGACTTGAGGTAAGGGTTTTATATTACATTCTCATTTTTTCAGGATTATTTATGCTTAAATTTTTAGATGATGAAATTATAAGATCTATCTCTCCAAAACAATATTTATTTACTTAAAATAATTTTATTTTTGGATATTTCATTTATTTAATTTATTTTCCCTTTTTCTTGTATTTAATATATCAAAATAAAGGTTTTAAGAAAAATCGACCATGTTTTCCTTCTGCTGACAACCATTCCTTCAATGTCCTTTATTTTCTTTAAAATGACTTCATGAAACATTTTACTATTATACCAATGTTATTTTAATTAAAATATTAAAATATTTTAGTTTTCATAACAATTCTTAAAAGTAACAACTTTATCAATCTCAAATTTTTTAACTTTTCACTTTTTCTAAAAAATTTGATAAGAATTTCTTTAAATATACACCGCATGAACGACTCCTAATTCCAACCAAAATAATATTTTCATTAATGTTTACTTTATTATTTTCCATTTTATTTTCAAATAAAATATTTCACGTAATATTTTGGATGTTAAATTATTGTTTTTAGTAAGAAAATATATTTTACTTAAGAAATGCTACAGATTTATTTTAAGTATATTTTTATCTATATAAAAATTCTTTGTAAATTCTTATAATTTACTATGGGTATGATCAATGGATACCAAAATTGTTCATTCTCTATAATGTTTATGATTATGTTGATAAATTTTTTATAAAACCCTCATTACCTCCCAGAAATATGATTTCATAATATTTTTAATGATTTATGATTTTATAGAACATGTTTGAATAGGATTCATTTTTTGATTGGTTTGACCGAAATTACATATCCCTCTAGTTAATTGGAAATGAATGGTATCTCTAGAGCTAAAGAGTGTAATTTTGAGTAAACATAGTACAATAAAGGAATTTATCTAATTATATAGTCTTTTCAGTGAAATTTGACTTACTAAATGATGGAATATGAAGTGAATCCAATCCACTAAGATAGCCATGGATTTTATCCTTGACAAAGGAAAAGATTTTTTATGATTATTCTCATGTCAAAAAATTTATTTCTTAGGCATGTAATTTGTTTTCATGGATCATTATTGATTATTTATTATTCCTCACTCTTTTGTATTATTTCCTTCAATTAATAAAACATAATTCCTTGAGTCATTATTATTATATATGTATTGATGTGTAATATTTTAGAATTTTTCTCTCCGGTTCTCATACACTTATTCCTATATTGGGATAACTTCTATTCATTTATCGATATCTCTTATGATTACACATATTAAGAATATGAGCTCACTGTTTTTTATGTTTCCCTTATATAGGTTGTGGAGAATGTTTTTATGTACGTTATGTCTAATGAGGGTGATAGTTTTGAAGAACTAAAAGGTAAATGATTTAGATATTTTATGAAAAACTTTTTTATATATCCAAGTTTCCAATGAAACTAAATGGAAATTATCATCAATAATTTATTCTTGTGAATTTTTGGTAATAATAATTTAAAATTATAGATTATTTATGTATGAAAAGTATAGATCACTATATTCTATGATAACAACCACTCTTATTACCTCACTTATATATTAGATGGAGAGGAGGAAGATATATGATCCTGAGGGATTATCCCTATGGGAAAACATATATTATGGGGAGTCACTATTAGGTTTGTTCCTAGTTAATGAAGAGTTTATTCATGTACATGGATATATATTGGTTCTTATGATCATGCATGATGATTTTCTGTGGGAATTACATTCCTTGAAGTGGAAGAAACATCTTGGGATAATGAAGGTATATCATGGACTCTATCAGATATACTAGTGGCCAAGGATGATGAAAGGGATATCAGGATTTGTGGAATAAAGTTAAATATGTCACTAGGTGATGGCTAAGTATCAGTGACCTGTTAGGTTATTTTATTCTCTCTCAATATTAAATAAGTGTCATATGATATAACCAAAGACTCTATAAAAGGTTTACCCAAGACAATTTGAAATAATGATTCAATGTAGGTGATCATAAATTGATTGAATGAAGGTTTCCCATTTATTTCCTACTAAGGATAACTTCACCGTTGATGAAATGTGAATCCTTTGTTAATGAGAGATAGTTCTGTTTCATGGTTTTCTATGGACAATTGTTTTGGTCCCAGATCCATGTTTTACTTCATAATTTGGAAAGGGTATTTAAGAATTAAGGGGTTCATAGTTTCTTCTATTCATAAACTATCATCCTAAAATATAATTCTAATCTAAAAATTTGATTCAGATTCTTGATAATAATTTTTGATTCTATGTTTTGAACAGTTGTGATTTTTAGGAGAAATATCTTGATCTGATGAAGTTTACCAAAAAAAATAGCTTTTAGGAATTAATCTAAATGGATACTTTAGTTGCTTTATGTGGAATAAAAAATTGTTCACCTTATTCATAACTATAGTTAGTCAAGTAAATTTGTAACATGTTGAGTTTTTTTGAGATATATTTTTGCAAATTAATTCAATATTTTTTATATTTTTCCTTCTACACAATAATGAATATAGATTATGTTATATTAAAAGCACTATATTTTTCTTGTGTTTCACATAATACAAGTAAATATTTCACAACATGAAACACTTAGATTATCTTTTGGAACACAGAACACTATTTTTTCTTTTATTACAGTCATGATTGTTTCCCTTTGATAGTATATTCTACACATATGGCCAGAGTTAACTAAACTACAATATAAACATAAAAATATAATTAATGTATTATTATTTAAACTAATTTAACATTGTAATGGATGTTCTGAATAATATTAAATAAATATTGAATATATTATTTACACATTTATAAAAAATTAATCATTTGGTTATTAATTATTATATTTGAATGTAAGAACTATTTAATAATAATGTAATTATATTTCTATTAAAACTATTTTTCTATGTACAAAAATACTATTATCTCAATAAATTAAAAAAACCACTTATAATTAATTTATAAATAAAATTTATATATTATATATTCAATAATTTTTTACACGCATCCAATATATTTGATATGTATGTGATAGGGAAAAATCCAATTTTATTAATAAAAGTTGTATTTTTTCTAAAAGGTATTTTTACCGCCTTTTAATTGAGAACACAATTTAAATAATATTTTTGATAATTTTATAATTTTTTTATTGAAAAAAAATTAATTTTTAATGAATAATATAAAAATTTACTTTGGGTAATTTTTTTGGAATTTTTTTGATAATTTTAAATGTTTATGAATAGTGAAAACATAGAATTTTAATTCAAAACTGCTTTTCATATAATTTATTTATATAGTAAAATTATGTTTTAATTTTGATTTAATGTATTATTATATCATTTTATACATCAATGAATACAATTTATGTAATTTGAATAAATTTTACATTGAAACTAGATATAAAAACATTTCATTCTTTTGAAAAAACTTTATATTAAAAACTTGTGTTGTTGTCCCATCTGTGGGATTAACTTTAAATTAATATCCATGACTTATGAGTTTGGAATCTATAAAAATGGATTAAATATTTTTAATAATAATAATTCATATGTTCTAATATGGACAACATAGTTTTTGAACAAAAATATACGAGAAATTTATTTAGATTAATTTTGATGATTAATAGAAAAATTAGCTCGACAAAAGATTAAAAAATACAATTAAGGCTCCAAATGAAGTAGAAACATGTATAAAAGACATTTTATAATCATATTCGGATACTATAATACATTTTATTGTATTTAGACCATAATTGGAGCATCTTAGAATGGAAAAAATGTGGGTCGAATTCCCTATTCAAACTTTTAAAAAAACATCACTCCTCTTCAACTATAAAAGGCACTCACCCCTCGTAATTATTCAAACATATAAATACCCTTTTCCTATAAAAAATCTTCCCAAGCCTCTTCCAAATATCACTAAAATTATTTTACATTAACACCTTTGGTAATAAATCCAATAATGAAATCCCTTTGGTGTAAACCAAGAGGAGTTACTCAAAGAAGTCGTAAAAATATTTTACAAGTTGGTTTGTTTTATTTTCATTCTCCACCACATAAATATTTATCATTTTATTATTATATAATAACCGATGTACCCTAAATATTATTAGGTACTTTTATTCTATGGGTTTGATATAAACATACACACACTTCCATCTAATGGGTATCGAACATACCATCCCTGTGTATAGGGGACTATTGCCTGAGGAAATGATGTTGTTTAATTTTCCTTTACAACCTACCATGCATTAAAATTAGGATGGAAACTATGTTTTTATAATATATATATTATATTTATGATATATTTAATATTATATAATTATTACATATAAAATAACTTTATGATTTCTATTTTTTGTAAATACGATTACATCGTTTGTGGATGCATGGATTGTCACTTCATTCAATGCGATGCGCTTCATTCACATGTTACATGGAATGTATTAAGGATGGGTTTAGTGAAATTATATGATATATATATATATATGAGATAATAATTATAATTTAATGATTATATATATATATATATTTATATATGTAATTTACATTCTATCTTTCAAAATGACATGAAAACGGAAATATCGTTCATTCGTACCCACGACCTAGCATCTCCATAGTGTATTCCATTTCATTTATATATATTTTATATATTTTTATGAATATTTTTATACTGAATATATTATATATATATATATATATATCATGTTTTACATTTTTCAAATAATTAAATCATGATAAATGATTTAGGGTCAAGAATAACATGTCAAAACACATACAAAAAGAAAATGTGTTATTACCCAAAACATTACTTAAAAATGGAATTGTTAAAAAAATGGGTAAAAAAAATTAATAAGGCAATAATATATGGTATTATATATTATAATATGCTTTTGTGTTATATTTATTATAAACAAATATATATTATACATGAGTTTTGAACGTGTACAATAAAAGTCAATACATAAGGATAAGTTTTCTCATTGAACATTTTATATCCATAAGATACCTGCAATATTCACCACTCATTACTTTTTTGTTGTCTATACACTACCCATTAATGTATATTATAAAACTTATTCTATCATTTATTGTTATTTACATATCAGTTTTAAGATATCTCTCTCATGGTTTTTAAGGTTCAAAAGTTACAAAATCCTTAAACTAAATTTGTCTCATTTTCCATTCTTTGAGACACATGTTGTGTCATGAAACTATATTTTTCTATGATCTATATATAATTATATTTTAAATCTCATTTCATTTATCTCCTTATTTTCTAGATATTATTTTCTTCATGTAATGTTATTCTCTCATAGGGATTTAAATTTAATGTTACCAAAGTGATAAAAGTTTACTCCCACAATCTCATCATTTATCAAGATTATTAATGATTATATATCAATTGAGGAAATATTATAATTTTAATCATAATAAATCTCATTAATTTTCTTCTAATTGATTAATTCATGTGATATCCATGTAATTTTGTTGTTTCCCCTACTTTTCACTTAGAAAAATTAAGAATATGCTCTTATGAAAATTCAACATTATTTCTCCTTTCAGTTATAAATATGTGTTCTTTGAAAACAAATGTTTCTAAAATTGTTTAAAAAATTGTTTTACTTTTGTCCTATTATGTTTAAAAGAAATTTTTTCCATGTTTTTCCTATTAAAAAATATTTTTAAAAGGAATCTTCTTTTCATTTTCAAATCAAGGTACTTTTATGAAATTTTTATACTGGAAATAAATGTTATACTTATACAGACTTAGAATTCATAATGATTATAATTTCCTTCAATATTAGTTAAAAATTTTTAAATTAAAATTATAATAAATTTTTTTCTAATATTCTAGAAATTTGTTTATTTTAAAGTGGTCTTCAATTCAAAAGGTATTCAAAATATTTACAATCTTATTTCATAAGTTTTCAAAACAATTTTCAAAGAATATGGTTTTCTAAATGTTTTCAAGACTTATTTATAAGCCTTCAAAGTAATTATTAAAATGAAAAGGTTTTAAATTTATTTTTTAATCTCTTGTTATATACTTCCAAGTATTTTTTTTATTTCATCAGGGTTATTTTTAATGAAATTGGTTTTGAAATGGTTTTGGGTTTCCACAAGATATTTTTCCAAATAATAAATGTAATTTTCTTAAATAAATGTCTAAAATATATATAAAACATAAAATGTATGTCATAAAAATGTTTTTTATGATAATTATTTTGAATATGTTGTTTTTTTTAAAATATATTTTGAAAATAAGTGTGTTTTCCAAAACAAATTCCCTACATGATCTTTCAAAATCATTCTCTATATAAAATGAAATACTTTGATATAGTTGATGCTTTATTGGATACATTATACAAGAATAGAATTCATATTACTCATTTATCGATTTATGTTTTGATTGAATGATGTTTATGATAGTATTTTCTCTTTCATGAGTTTTATTCTTTTAATTCCTTCTTTTTTTAAGTGGTTATACATTAAATAAATGATTATGAAACCTATCTATTTTCCATATATTATGATGTGATGAATTTATAATGATACACATTTCATTCCATTGTTTATGATATCATGTTTACAGAACCCATATCATTTTATAGGTCATGGTATTAGGAATGTATTTATATTGTGGTAGATGCATGTATGCTTCATTATGTAGATGTTGGAACCATTACCACCCTCAAATGCATTGGGTAACAATAAATGTTTTATGAGCTAAAAGGGTACATGATAGGGAATCCAAATACCAAAAAAAGAGGGTACATGGGATGTAATACCAATACATTTATAAGAGGGTGCATTGGAGGGAATCCCAAGACCAAAACAAGAGGGCACACGAGAGGGAATCCCAAGACACAAAACAAGAGGTCTTCCCTAGCCCGAAATAAGAGGGTATACGAAAGGGAATTCCATGCCCAAAAAAACATTGTTAATAAGAGGGAATCCAAATCTTGAAGGTGGTATGCAGGTGATTAGCCCAATCCAATAATTTTATTAAGGTCTTGGTAGGTAACCTGGACATATTATTCTTTATACTTATGTGTATGCCACAATTACATGTATTGTTCCTTTGTTATTATCTCATGAATTATGCTCTTGATTACCTTATGATTTATGTCTTATAAACTGCTAATCATTATTCCATGACTCTTGATTATGATATTTATTAAGAAGGGTATGATCTTATAATGTTAAAATCATGTTTTCATACCCCTATTCTCATGTTATGCTTACCTATCTCCCTTGTTTACCCTTATTGAGCATATAATCTCACCCCTTTCTTATGTTTCCTTTCCCCGGGTCATGAAGAAAGGTTATAAGTTGGATTACTAAATGAGATGATATTAAAGGAAGATGTTAAAGTTATTTAACCATGTTATAAGATTATGTTTCTATATTTTCAAATAAAAAAACAATTAATTTCCTAATTAATGTATATTTTCAATGTGCTAAATATTCATCTAAAATGATGTAATATCAATGTATGTTAATGCTAGGTCGATAGAGTTTTGGTAGAAGGAAACGATTAATCAAGCTTTGAAATCCACTATCAAGAAACATTATTGATATCCCTAGTGATATTTATAAAGAAATGTGTAGGGATTTGTCTGATGATAAGTCTAAGGATGAGTTAATGTTTAGAAAAATGACCTATAAATTTTGATAAAGGATAGAGTGAGTAGTTTCCTTAGAATACATCTTTCGGTATATAATTAAAATTTATGTGGCTCTATAATAGTTATAAATAGTTGTAACAAGACCCAAAACACCATATTGAGATAGAATCATCAAGGAATAGGTGAACTACAACAGGCCTTGCTGCCGACCTGGTTTTATACTCTTAAGGGATATTCTTTGGGAATTCATGAACACTTTATGAACCATCATGAAATATTTACATAGATGATGACTACAAAGGGTCTAATATAATACTGATGTATTATAGATTAAAAAATATTGGGTCTTGATTTATACATCCTATAAATGTTATTTTTCTTGATTATGTGGTTCCCCACAATGATAATTGTATCTTACTCAATGATTATTTGTTTTAGTCAATGGATCAAACCTAATGGATCAATGTTATTGAACAATTACAGAGATAGTGATATAAATTTCCTCCTAAACAAATGATTGTTTTGTTAGTTGGAATAAATAACCATTTTTATCTGATAAAAAAATTTGATGAATATATTATTCACAATGAACATCAAAATGGGAAGATGTTCTCTAATGATGTGAATAAGGAAAAATCCACACAGAATAAACCTCACAAAATTCAATGTTTCAATTGAATGGAGTTTATCCATTATACTAAATATTTCCCCAATATAAAGACTAAGGTTGATGATAAGACACAAAAATTTTTAATACAAAGAACCTAGGGAATGTTTATGCTATCTATTGTCCCATAGTTTTTTTGGGCCACTATCTCTGACTATAATGGTTTTAATTATCACAAATCAAGTTAGATATTAACATATATAT
Source organism: Viscum album (assembly GCA_963277665.1). Lineage (NCBI taxonomy): Eukaryota > Viridiplantae > Streptophyta > Magnoliopsida > Santalales > Viscaceae > Viscum > Viscum album. The sequence continues at coordinate 1,901,576,363 of OY728152.1, read as the reverse complement.
TACCTCATGTTAGATCCTAAATTATGTCAATAAATTATCTTGAATATCATATCATGTCAATCATATTAATATTTATGTGTGTTGGAGTATAAACAAGCTTATAACTGATTGCCTCTGACTGTTTATAGGTATTTACACTTACGAAATTAGCATAACTATAAGATAGATAGAACAATTGAAATTATCTATGTATGAATCATTGAAACTAATAGATAGATGACTCACAGACTGAAATTTGACACATATAAAGATAGTTCAAATAGGCATATATTCTCAGTATGTGATGATGAAAACATTTAAATCACTCACTGTTGGAATGAGTCCCCCAAAAATTAAATATCACACTGATGCAGATAAATCACTATTCTATAGGACTCACAGATGCAGATAACTCACTATTGCATTTGTCTCACCAATTCAGATGACTCACCATTGCATATGAATCACCGAAATAGATGACCTACAATTAGTCAAAGTGAAATTCCATTTCATGGCCATACTAATGTGAGGACACACCATCATTTGAAATGAGTCACCGATACATCAACTGTCTCGCTAACAGAAGGAAGGATTCACAATTGATATGAGTCACTAATAGATCAAATAACTAAATGATAGAAATATGGAGTCACTGTTGAAACATTTCACCAATTTAATGTGTCAAAGACATATTCCATGCCATATATACTGAAATATTGATGGGTTGAGTCATCGATATAAGTAAACACCAACAGACGAGTCACTGATAGAATGATTAAATATGTATTTATTAATATTATTTCTAATGGACATAATTGTGTAATTTAATGATACTGATGTATTTTATAATACATTGTAGTAATTTCACCAGACAATATATGGTATGATAAACCAATGCATGTGGAATGAACATTCACAATGTCGGCACTCAAAAATAAGAAAAAAATTTAAAGATCAAAGACACATAGATGAAATGAAGTGCTGTATATCCGTGTGCGAGTGATATATACTGAAGAACATATAAAACCACTGTAAACTCATAAAGAAAAGTAATAACAATCGAGGGAATCTCAACTAAGCTAAACATCAAATTGAATATCTACTTCAGCCAATCAACGGAGGAGAGGAACATGCCTACAGAACCATACATGAACCTATAAGCAAAAATAAGACAATCTATTTATGTTTAATCTTCTATAATAGTACTTAGATTTCATCTTAGCAACATCTAATGACTTTAGATCTGAATCTCAAGACACCCATATCCTTCCAAATCCTTTACAATATTTTTTTCTCTATTTTGTGTAGTTTTACATAATTTGGAGTAGTGTGTGTATCTGTATGTTACAAACACACTATCTCTTATATCAAACTGAATGATGCAAGATATCCTTCCACTAATATCTTCTTAAACCAATTAAACCCATGGATTTATGTGAAAGGGTTTCTTATATGACTTGGTTTTTGTGTACACGGGACAAACATTGGTTGAGGTCTTCTCACCTGGACAACCTGTGTGATGCTGTGAACCCTGATCCAGTGAGTGGATCAAACTTTTTATTTATTAACACTGCTTGGTGGCATGTGATAAGCAAGTGGAGAGGATTATGTCTCTGAATGATAATAAAGTTGTTGTTTTTTCTCTTATGTTTTTATCTTTTAGTTGTAATTTATTTTAATCCATATTTCATAAAACTAAATTGAACTCTTATAGTTAGACTAAGCAAGTGTTTATAATAGTATTGACTAATTATATTATCTTCAAAAGATGTATTAATTAACAAATTGATAAAACTGAGAAATAATAAGTATTTTGAGAAATTAATCCAATAATCAAGCTCATATAAATTCACTATGGGATAACTAGGTAATTAAATTTTTATTATTTGGGAACATCAAATTACACTTTTTAATATAAATTCTTATAGTTAATTATTCAACCACCCCTGTTTCCACTACTCCGACTAACCCTATCATAATGGATGATGTGAACCATGATAATTATTGAATACATATCCTACCCTCCTTAGTTTTGAATTTCATGTTTTATTTTGATTGAATAAAACCTATGAAAATATTACAGTTCATCCAAGGTGATATTTCATGTGACTGTATCCCTCTAAGAGGATTTTGGAACAATAAAATCTGATTTAATATCCTATCAGTGCAAAGATGAACCCACAATTCCAATAAAAAATGTTTCTGGTATATGATAAGTTCTTATATTGTGTGAATAATATTTTTTATGGTTTATAAGCTTAACCATTTATGGAATGATTTATGTTAAAATTCAGATATGGTTTTAAAGACTAATACATTATCTCACTATATGAAGGTTTATGCATATTGTATAACACGTTATAACAATTTTATTATGATAATCGAATGAATTATCATTCTATATATGGATCCCATGACATTTTAGTACTTAAGGAATGAAAAAATAATATTTATCCCTTGGAGTAATAGATGAAGATGAAATCAAGCAAGGAAAAATCGAAGAGTGATATTGTTCATATGAAAAGGAATTAAATCAAGTAGGTATCTTTCCTTTTGTTCTTAGTTAGTAAAATAAATACGTAACTATATGAAAATAATATTGAAAAATATTTATCTTATTACCTTCATTTTTTAGTCCATGGTCATATAAATCATCATAGTGTTATGGTTTTCTGGACCTTAACATTCTATTGATCATTCACTTGATATTGATAAATGATCTTTATCAATAGATATAATTTATTACACTTTTCCACAATTTACTATATTTACCCCCAACCTATATTCTCCAACGTGGAAACGTAGTTGTGAGTTACTTTGGGTAACTTTTATGGTTCCAACATTCCAAATTTAAATGATGATATAATATTCAATTTTATGATGTGGGTTTCATAGATAGAAATATTCAAGTAATTATCCTTTTTATAAAATGAATTAGTTTCAAGGGAAAATAAATTTATGGGTGGCAGAATGAAACACCCATAGATTTTGTAAAATATTTTTATTAATTAGTTTAATCTTTTTTATATTTTTTATTTCAAAAAACACTAAATATAGCATCTGTTAGATGAAATCACTATATATTCTTTCTGTTTCACGTAACTCCATGAAAATATTTCACTACAAAAAACTGTTATTTTAGTTCTTTGCAAATAAAACACTATTTTTTTCTGTTATTACACTCAATACTGAGTCCCTTTGACAGTTATAATTACACGTAAGAATAAGGTATACCAAACTATAATATAAAATTAATAATATTATTAAAATATGTTTATCATTACCCCATATCAATTTAATGGAAGTTATGAAAATAAATAAATATATTTTGAAAATTTTATTTTCACATTTTTATAAAATGAATCCTTTGGTTATGATTTACTATAAGCTAATGTAAGAACCATTTTAAAATAATAAAATTACATTTCTAAGAATTTATTTTTCTATGTACCAATATAATTTTACCACTATAAATTAAAAAAACCACTTTTGATTAATTTTTTAAACAAAATTTATATATAATATATTCAATCAAATTTTTTAGTCATCCAATAGATTTTATAGGTATGAGATTAGAATAAATACAAAATTATGATTAAATGATGTACTTTTTTCTAATTGGTCATTTTTCCGCCTTTTAATGTTGAACCCATATTAATCATGATTTTTGAAATTTTATGAAGTTTTTTTCAAAAAATAAACATCATTTTTTATAGTGTGATATCATAAATATTTTGAGAATTTTTTCGTACTTTTTTGAGAAGTTTCATTGTTTAGGAATAGTAAAAACACTAAATTTTAATTCAACACTAATATTTAAACTAATCTAATTATATAGTTAATTTTTTTTAATTTAGTTTTAAATTATAATTATATAAATTTTAAATCAAGAAATCAAATTTAGGTCATTTTAGTAAATTTATCACTGATATTTGATATAAAAAAAATTAAAATTTTGATTATTTTTACATTAAAAACTTGTTTTATCATCCCGTTCGCAGGATTAAATTTAAATCAATTTCGTTCAATTATATATTTGATTTTTTAAAAAAAATATTAATTTTAAATTATTTTTTACCATAAATATTAGTGAAATTCATCATGATTAATAAGATTATTTAAGAAAAAATAAATCTTAATAAAGGGAAAAACCTTATATATAGCCCCAAAATGAACTATATACTTGTTAAAAATCAACTGGATGTTCATATTTATACCCTATATTCCATTTTATCATTTTTAACCCTTATTGGATCCACATTAGAGGGTGAAACCTTTGTGGAATTCCTTTTTCATAAATTTAAATGAATGTCACTCCTCCTCCACTATAAAAAGGAACTCACCCATCCCAATTATTCCCACCTATTAAGCCCATTGGCCTAGAAACAATCATCCAAAATATCCCCAAATATATCCATAAATTAATACCATAATAATACATTTGGTAATAAATCGGATCAATTATTCCCTTTAATGAAAACTAAGATGAGTTACCCAAAGAAGAGGTAATATCCTTCCACAAGCTCTTGTTTTATTTTCATTCTCCACCACATAATTTTTTTTTATTTCATAGTTATATAATAAAATAAGTATCCTAAATATTTTGAGATGTATTCATCCAATTGTTTATACCTACACATACACACACATCCATCTAATGGGTAATGTACTTACCTTTTGTGTGTACTACGGACTACCGCCTCCTTAAACAGTGTTATTCATTTTTTCTTTTACCACCACTCATCTGTGGGAGTAATAAAAGACACTATATTTTTATATGATATATATTCTATTTATTATTTATATATTATTATGTAATTATTATATGAAACATACCTCCATGATTTCGGTTTTTTTTAAATACAATAACTTTATTTGTGGACGTATGGAATGCCGCCTCCTCAAAGAGATTTGATTAATTCACATTTTACATGGAATGTATTACATAGGGGTTTAGTAAAATAATATGATATATATGGAATAATATTTATAATATTATATATATACATTCATATATTTCATTTACTATCATTCATTCAATATGATAATAATATAGAAACATTGGTAATGCGTATGTATGGTCTAAGATCTCCATGAATAGTATATTACATTTCATATATATATATATATATATATATATTATTGTCATAAATATTTATATACTGAATATATAATAATCATAAATCATGTTTTACGTTCTATAAATATTTAAATAATTATTTATGTAGGAGGATCAATAATAACAAGTCAAAACACATACGATAAACATAACAGTTATTACCCAAAATCCTTCTCTGACATTGAGTTGTAAATAAATAGGAAATATAAATTCATAAGAAAATAGTATATTGTATGATGTATAGTAATATGTTTCTTTTTTACATGTATAATAAAACTATATTTATTATATATGATTTTTGAATGTGTACATAGAATGTCAAGACTAAAGGTAAGGGTTTTCTCATCTCACTTTTTATATCCAAGCGATACATTCCATGTTCACCCTCATTATTTCTCTATATTGTATATAATTCCAATCAATTTAATATATTATAATTATAAATAAATTAATGTTTAATTACATTTCAATGTTACAATCTATCCTTCACGAGGTTTATGGTTGAAAAGTTACAAAATCAATAAAGTAATTTTGTCTCAATTTTCCACCATTGAGACAAATGCCATGTTATGCACCTATGATTTTATAAGTGTATATATATCCCTATAACCTATTTTATCATTAATATAATTATTATATGATATTATAAGCATTATAAATTTGTTATTCTCTAATGGTATTATGATTTAATGTTGCCAAAGCGGTCAAGGTTTATTGCTACAATCTCGTCTTTTATCGAGATTATTTATGATTATGCTTACATTGATGAAATATTATAATTCATATCTTATAAAAACTAATGAATTTATTTATAATATATTTATTAATGTAATATCAAATTAATAATACTATTTTCCACTTATTTGGCACTTAATATAAATACGAAAAAGTTTTATGAAAATCTGACTTTATTTCCGCTTTCAGACAGAAATTTGTGTTCTTTCACAACTATGTTTTAGAAAAATGTTTAAGAATGTTTTAATATTATTATATGATGTTTAAAGTAATTTTTTTCCATTTCTTTTTACCTATTTGTAAAATTATTTTAAAAGGAATCTTCTTTTTAATTTACAAACAAGGCACTTTTTCTAAACATTTTATACTGAAAAGGTAATTTGTGCATGAATGGACTTACCCACCATCGTGAATGTCATAACCATAATTTTTTCTTTATATTTTAAATTTTTATTAATTTAAGAAATTTTTCCACTAATATTCTACAAATTTGTCTATTTTATTGTTTTTTAATGAAAAAAAATTTAAAAATTATTTCATGCTTCCTTTATAATTTTTTAATCTTTTTTCAATGAATTGGGATCTCAAAATGTTTTCAATAATTAATTATATGTTTCTAAATAAGTTTTAAAGAATTATGTTTTCAATTTTTTTTAAATATTCCTTTCTATATTTTAAATGGAAAAGGATTTCAAAATTTCATCATGGTTCTTTTCAATGAAAATGATTTTGAAAAGGATTCATGTTCGAGAAATTATTTTTTTCAAATAAGAAAGAATTAATTTTATAATGAAATTTTTCAAATGATTTTTATGATTACACTATATGTCATGAATTATTTTAATAATAGTATTTATAATATGTTCTATATTTTAAAATGATTATTTCAAAGCACGTTTATTTTTGAAAAAATAATCTTTATGTCATCTTTCAAAATACTTCTCCATGTAACATGTAATCCGTTGATATAGTCTATGATTTATGGGGGACATATTCCAAGAATACTATTCAAATTCTTTCCTGAATGGTTTAAGTTTTTATTGCATCTTGTTTATGACCCCATTTCACTTTTACAAGTTATATTCATTTGAAACCCTCTTCTATTTATGGGTTTTTTTGATGAAATGATTATGAATCTTTTATAATTTTTATTAGTTATAATGTGATGAAGTGTTAATGATACCCCTTTCATTTGATGGGTTATGATGTGATGTTTATGAAAAAAATATCTTCTTATGGGTCATGATATGATAAAGGGTCAGTTATCTTGTTGCTTATACATGTATTATTTCATTATGTGACAGTTGGGACATATATATCCTTCCAATGTATTGGGTAATGATAAATGTTTTATGAGATCAATGTTTACATGGGAGGGAATCCCAAGCTCAATTCAAATGGGAATATATAATGGAATTCCAATACTGGTATATTATGTTACATGGGAGGGAATCCCATGATCAAAATAAGAGGGTACATAGGAGGAAATCCCAATCCTAAAAACAAGAGGGCATCCCAAGCCTGAAAGAAGAGGGTACACGGTAGGGCACCCCATGCTTGAAAAAGGAGTTTACACAGGAGGGAATCCTAATCCTAAAAATAAAGGTTTCATGATAGGGATTCCCAATCTAAAAGTAGGTACATTGGTGATTATCCAAATCCTAACATGTTATGAAGGTCGTGGTAGGTATCCTTGACATAGGATTTTCTATCCATATGTATATGCCATAAATCAATGTCTTATATATTTTGTTATACTATAATAGATTAGTCTCTTGATTCCCTTATGAATCATGATTTATAAATTGCCAATTTTTATTCCATGACTCTTGATTATGATTATTGATTTTAAGGGTATGATCTTCTAATGTTTAAATCATATTATCATACCCTTATGATCATGTTATACCTATATATCTCAATTTGATACCCTTACTGATCATCTGAGCTCACCCTTTTCTTATGTTTTCTTTCCCTAGGTTATTGAGAATTTTGTAAAAGCATGAGTTATAAATGGGAAGTCCTTTATGGTATTTCTGAATATCATTCACGAATTTAGAAGATTATATTTCCATGAATCCAAATATACAACAATATTTTGTTCCTTGGGCATGCATTTTTATAATATTTTGAATATCAATCTTAAATGATGTGATATCCATGTATCTTATGCTTGGGTCACTATATAATTCTTGATGTAATGAGACTAATTTAGGAGATATTTAAATATGTATTTTTGTTCAAGAAGTCATTGGAAATTGTACGGAGTAGGTATAACTATTATACTGACCATTAGAGAAAACCTCTATAATTACATGTTTATCACTGGAATTCTTTTAAGTGTATCCTAGGTTGAGTCTATGTCATATCCTGTTTTATGGGAATTTGGAACTAAGGATTTTCATTCCATTTGATATAGTTGATAGGATTAGTCTATTGGTGTACCAATTGAATCTTCCACAATTCTATAGTTACATGAATGACATGTTTTATATGTAAAATATTAAAATATATCACTATAAGCCATCTCATGTGATTAATATTTATGAGGTAGATCTTTATTTCGATTAATCATTTTTGGACAATCTAATCAATTTAATAATCTGTACTGAGAAAAATATTCAAGTAATGTTTATTCCCGTTGAATGAGTGTAATGGAAACATGGGAATGTTTAAGAGGAGTATTGAGATACTTAGTCATAAATATGGGAATATTTTCCTATGTCATTCATCAATATCTATTATTTATTCAAGGTAGAATATCTTGAGGAATATTTTTTAAATAGTAGGAAGGTTGTAGGAACCCACTCTTTTACCAAGTTCTTCTATCATTAATTTCATTGATAAGCCTACTGATAATTTTGTAAACAATCCCAGTACCTTGTTAATATGTTGATTTAGAGGATATTAGTGGCTTAGGGAGGGGAATATGTATGGGATAGAAGTTTAGTGAAGAAAAAGGAATGCATAATTGCCCCCAGCTAGTAGGTTGATAGGGTCGTATTCATGTAAGGCTATAAGAATATAATCAGCCTGCTAGTGAGACCCACTGGATAGTTGATGGAGTTATAGAAAATAGGTTGTCATGTAAGAATCCCACCATCCATAAATGGGGTTTTCAATGGTACAACAATTTTGGTTGGAACCATAGGTTAGTTAGTGGAAGCCTTAGGCAAGCTGGTGGTGCTATTTTATGTTGGGAATGTCATGTATTGGATCATTGATTCTCCCCTACAAACCACCATCTATCTCATTATATCCCCTCCATTTACGTAAATATCAAATTTTTGTTTTAAGAGGGTTCTAAATGTATTACTTGAATTCTCTGATGCCATCTCTTGGTTCCATGATCTATTTTTTGATCTAAACATCTAAAATTGGTTAGCCTTTCTTAGAATTGATGAAAATGGTTCGTGAAAGGCTTGAGGTTCACAGTGGATGAAGGATTTCTACGTAGTAGAGGATAGTTTGAATATTTTATAAATCATGATTTAGTGGATTATGGAGATATCTTTTACAATATATTAATTTTCAATCCCATCGATAACCTGGGTTATTTAAGAACATTAGAAAACCTATTTTTCTCGTGGAATTCATAAATGTCTGAAAGTGGTTGGCGCTAAATGTTTTTGCGATGATTTTTAACTTGTAAAGGAAGTCTATTATAAAGTGAAGTAAGTTGGTTATGTGGATGAAGTTTTCTTGATATGCCGAGGAGGAATCATTGGTACTCAAGAGGAATAATTCTGCAAGTGCTACATGGAGGGGGGGCTCCAGTACGTGGAAGAAATGGAAGTCCATGAACAACGAACAATTCACAAACCGAGAGTGATTCGTAGAGGAGGTTTGTGAAATTGGTATGCGACAGTGGTATGCACTCGCGACAGCAATGGAACTATCTGGATGAAGGGAATTTCATGATAGTAGTCGTGGTATGAAAAGAATGTATCCTGCATACCAAACTTGGTACTCAGTATGAGGAAGAGGCAGGTGGTCTGTGATTTCCACAAGGAAGCTTGTGAGAGCTTCGAATCCGTTCTCCAATGTATTTTTTGGTACCCAACAGTACCTAGGAAGGTGGAGTTCATATATGGGTTAAAAAATAACTTTAATGGAGCATCTACCTATAGTTTAGGATGCATGAATTCATAAAAATGAAGGGACCTACATTTCCAGAAATAGTGTTTGACCTACATGTCGATAAAATGTGATTAGAATCCTTTATAAGAGAAGTGATCGAAGAAAGAGGAAGATGATGACCCTTTCCACTAGCAGTGATCCAGGGAAAGAGGCATATGGAGTGAACCTTAGGAATGAAATGATCATATCCTAAACCTTGTAAGGGTAGTGAGCCCAGTCATATATGATCTTTCCCAAACATTGTACTCATTATTGGCAGTGAGCCTTAGTGAATTTGGTACATTAGACCATTATCGTAGAATGATTCTTGGACATAGCCAAGTGAGGGTGAACCAAGTAAAAATAATTTTCTCATATGCTTGATTTCATGCCCATTCGTATATTTTTATGGGAGGAACATAGAATTGAGCTTTGTCTAACAAAGAAACAAGATCTGAACATGAGAGTGTTTTAATATTTCATACACTAATTCACCCCTAGGCTATCTGACCTACTGGACCTAACAATTGGTATCAGAGTGAAGGATTATTTTATCATATTTGATATCCTTTCCTCTATTTAGTCAATTATTAAAGGTAAAGATTCAGTATTATATTATCTTAGTCTTCCAGGGAAAATGTTAGAACATCATAGAAGAAGTAGAAGTTGGGTTATATCCCTCAGTGTGGAATTGTCTATAGAGATTGTGTGATTTAGATAAAAGAATCAGGTAGTGAACAAAATGATGATTTGGAAAAATCATATAGTGAAAATAATTACTCATTTGATTATGATGAAGGAATGAGTGATGGACATTATATTCCAAGTGATGTGGTAACTAATGAAAATGAAGAAACTCTTAGAAGGAAAAAAGTGGAGGTTGTTCACAAAATAAAGGATTTGGATCATGAATTGGCTGGAGAGATTAAATATAAAGATATCTCGATCCAAGCTTTGAAAATTGAGGTTTACAAGATAAGAGGATATAATCCAAGGATTATTGATGTGACCACTTATCTGAGGGAGAATAATGATTCTCAAGTTGAATAACTACTAAAATATATCAAAAAATAGAGAAAAACACAAATCTAATGATAAGGAAAAGAATCATATTTCTGATGAGATTCAAAATATGAAATCCAGAAATGATGGTCTTGGTACCCAGCTATCTAAACTAGATCAGAAGAATCAATGGCTAAAACAAGAGAATGAATCCTTCTCTAAATATATTTCTCAAGAAAAATTGAATATAAATGAGCAAAGTAATATGGTAAACAATCTCAAATGATAACTGGAAAGATAATATCTCTATGAGAAAGAATATCATAATAGATTTCAATACATAAATTGAATCAAGGGATAAAAAGATTTAGTAATTGGAGGAAGGGATAAAATAAGTCAAGAAAAAAGGGGAAATAAAATGACCAAGGAAATCCAATGTTAATGGGTGCACTGCACATACTATTCAATTGTCCTTCCTCGAATGATGATGAAATGAAATCCAAATATGCTACATCAGATGAGAAGAATTAAAGGATAATGTTTCCCCAAAGGCCATCCATTTTGGTAAAATTTTGAATTAGATATGATGATCCCACTCTTATTCAAGATTGGGAGAGAGTACTGTAACCCGCCAGATATAAGAAAAACCTTATAGGTGTCGAAGATAGACTTAGAAAGGCTTTTACAAGAATTAATGACTATATGTTCTATATCTGTGGGATTCATGGTCATACATAAATCTTTATTTAGAGGCTCATGAATAAATTTCATGCTGTGAAGATAGATTTTTACTAAATCTATGAATAAGAATATGTTTTATGAGAAATTAGAAAGATAAGTCTCTTAGATGAATGCATTCATAAGATTCTATTACTATGGAAGAATGGGACACACAATGAGTATGTGTTAGGAAGCTCAAGGGCTCCATGTCAAAAGAAGAACTCAAGCTGCATCAACATCTTGTCTGAGAAATAATGAAATGAGGTATTCCTATGGTGGAAAATGTTCCATAAGATCTTATTATGGGTATTTTTAAAGACATTGTAGCATAAATAAAGTAAGAAAGGAAAAGGAACATGAAAGGAGATTCTAAACACTAGTGTTATATAATGAGAAATCCTACAATAGAAGACAAAGTGGTGAATTCAAAAAAAGGTTTACTACCTCAGGGGAATCACAAAGAAATAATAAAAAGTTTTATCAATAATTTTCACTATCACACTAACAAATAATCTCCTAGATAGATTTTGAACAAAACTGAAATATTAATAGGAGATCTACTTGAGATTTGAGTAAGATGAATTCACGTTCAATGGAGGACTCACCACCATTGAAAAATAGTGTGGTGGATTAGGTATTAAATAAAATAAAGTTGAACAAAAAATGTATTGAAAAATTATCTTCTCGGGTGCAATGGAGACATGTGGAGGAAAGAGGGATATACCTAAAATGGTGGAAGAAGCATGGAGATATGACAATCAGAGAGATACCTACTATGAAAAGGAATCAATGGAAGTGGCTTATTGGTGGATCATCAAATACAGAAATGTGTACCAGTGGGATTAATCCCCAAATTGTGAGAAAGTCCAAGCCTATAGAATCTACATATAAGAAAACGGCTCATCATGTGGATAATGGATGCCTAGTCAAATGTCCAGCGTAGTTGAAGTTTTCTAGGCAGCTAGAATAAGCAAGGAATTAGTTTGATTCTCTGTATGAAAAATAAAATGGTTGACCCATCAGATCAACCATGATTCTCATGTAGAGGATTCCAGAAGTACCTCACTCCCTATGAATATAAATACTATTAAATGATGTTAATGTGTTTCAGGTTCAAAGGGCGATATGGTGCTTGAGAAATTGGCAAAAAATTAAAAAGAGTAGGGATGTGATGTGATATATAATGTCTACTAATTCAAATCAGTTACCAGAGCTGGAGAAAGAGAAGAATTATGGTTGTGTGTCTAAATAATAGACCTTATAACTGGAAGAGCTAAAAATCACATGGGGATATTTCTACTAACTAAACAGATTCAACACAATGTTTCTATTATCCAAATAATTATCAGAAGGATTTTTTCCATGGAAAGAAGAGATGACATTAAGAAAGGGTCAATGTTGAAACTGAAGAGATGTCCAATATATACATGGATTATTTAGGGGTTCTGCGTTGCAATGAATATATATCACTTGGTATAATTCCCCAGTTCATGGGTTATCCGTCCACCAATATAAGACGGATTGCCCTGATGCAGCAACAATCAAGCACTTCATGATTATGTTTTTTTACTAACAATGTTGTATCAGCTGACTGTATTCAGGATTCCATGGATCTGAGAATAAATATCAATAATGTTTCAAAAAGATGGTTATCGAATGTGATGAATTGATAAGAGAATCAGAAGGAGAAGATGTTAAAAATTTTATTCATAAAAAGACTGAAATAATTAGAACAAATCAATGCCTTCCCAGTGACCAGCAAGAACATGTGAAATTTATAGGTCAAACATAATAGGTGATTAGTCAGTACTAGTGTAGAAAATAATGATGATTTCTCTACCACAAGATCCATACATATCACAAGTAGAGCCTAAAATATTTTTTGATGTTGCTAAATATGAGAATTGGGTTCAGAAATTGAAGGAAGAGATTGACAAAATTTAGAAGAATCATATATGGGAAATTGTTTTGAGATTAGCAGACAAGAATCATATCATCAAAAAATGGGTCTTTTCAAAAAAAAAGAATGAATATAGAGTTTTCACTCAAAAAAAAGCATGACTAGTTTGAAAAGGGTATGATGTGATAGAGGGTATAGATGTTTATGAGACATTTACACCCATTTCAAGGCTGGATACAATTATATTATTCTTGGCCATAGTTGTGAAATGAGAGTTTCAGGTTTTTCAAATGGATGTCAGGTTTTAATTTTTGAATGGAGTTCTGGGAGAAGAAGTCTACATTGAGAAAACAAATGGTTTTCTCATCCATGAAGATGACAATAGGGTTTTTTGACAAGATAAGGCTTTATATGGTTATAATAATTCTCCCAGATCATGGTATTCAATGTCTGATCAGTTTTTAAATAATATTAGTTTTCAACACGGTAGATTTGAATACAATTTCTATTACAGCAATGGAAATATTCAAAGGATGATGGTTCTGGATTATGTTGATGACATAATATTTGGTGGATTTGATAAATCACAATGCATAAAATTTTCTAATTTCATGAAATGTGAGTTCGAAAGGACAATGATTGGAGAGCTGACATTTTTCAATGATATACAAGTGATGCAAAAAATTAATGGAACATTTATTTTCTAATATAAATATGCCATGGAGGTTTTGAGAATGTTTCGAATGGATTATTCCAATGTGAAGAAAACTCTGGTGTACACCCAGTTGATACTATAATGAGATGATAATGGAAAAATATTTAATATCATAGAATATAATGCAACTAATCAATCTTACACGTAGCTATTGTGGATAAAGTAGCAACATGACGATAAGGGAATTAAAGTCATGTCTCGGATCAGAACTCATTATGATAATTCAAGTGCAAGAAATCATAGCAAAAATCCAGTCCATCACTCAAATACCAAGCACAATAAAATAAAATATCATTTTATCAAGGAAAAGGTAGATCAAGGGCTTGTGAAGTAAGAGTATGTTTCTACAGAATAACAATTTGACAATATTCATAATAATTCCTTACCCAAAGAATATTTTGAAAGGCATCTACTCGCTCTGGGAGTCCAGTCAAATCCCTACACTTGAAAAAGTGTGGATGTGGTTCCCCCCTTTCTCCGAGGTATGTTGAGTCGTTCCCTAGTGTGGTGATATGTGTTCCTTACCCTATTGAAGACAACCTTGAAGTTCCCTTCGCATTCATTGACAATGGTGGAAAATGTGTGACTTCCATGGGAAAATGATTTGGGGATTAGATGTTAAATGGAGCTTTAAGATAGGGGAGCATTAAATTTGAGGATGGGAGTTGAAGATGAGTTGAAGCTACTGGATGATATAAGAGATATGGGGAGATTTAAATATGATGATGCTATAATTGATCGATCAAATAATAGATAGCACTACAGCTATAGGAATAGTTATTTCATTGGGGGAACATTAATCAAAAGATGCATGAATTAATAGATAAAAGAATTTATATCATGACATCTAAGGATCATGATAAAAGTGGATGAATAGTGTTGTAATGGTGTTAGAAGGATTCTAGTGATAAAAAATTTGTATTTTTTTGGAATAAACAATTTTTGGAAGAAAATGAAGTGATTCATTGATGAATTTCTCATTTAATCTTGTTTCTCACACTAGGCATTGCTCATGTGGGCTTAGAGTAGGTGTTGAGTAAATATTTGATTATTTTCTTAATCATGTGGAGAAAACATTGGTTTAATTTAGGCAGATCATTAAAAATATATCAAAATGAAAATAATTGTTTTGAGAAGAGTTTTCAACAAAGACAAAGCGGGAGATATTTGGGAAAAAATCACTCACGATGACCCCTTGGAATATTTTGAGATCGATTTTGTTTTCTGGACAATGCCAGGTTACTCAAAATGAGTATGGTAGGTGTTTGATGAAGATAGGTTTTTAAGGTGGCACATATTTCCAGTGTTTTCCAAATTTTTGGGGCCTAAAAATCAGGAATTTGTTTGAATAATGGTCAATTAAATCAGAAAAGGATGAGGGATGAAGAGCCCAGGACTTGGATTTTGTACCTTGTCTAGGACAGGTACCCAGCTGCATACCAGGTAGTGGGAATGGTATGTGGATGCAGTTCATGAAACAATAAAATGGTTTGTGGTGGAAGGTGGTGTGGCATGAGGATGGGCTAAAGTCTACATATTTGATCAACAAAGAGAAAAGGCAGTACACAGAGCATATAGGAAAATGGTTCGCAGAAGTCTTTAGGTTCACAGTGGCTAATGGATTGTTATACGGTGGAGGCTGGTTCGATGAATTAGTAAATCTGGATTCCATGGATTAAGAGGATATCATTGCAAATATAAGAATTGTAAATCACATCGATTACCTAAGAGATTTAACTTCATTAGAAAGAATATTTTTCTATGGGAATTCAATAATGTAAGAAAGAGGTTCTTACTGAATCTTTTTGTTGGGATTTTTAACCCATAAAGAAAGTTTGGTAGGTAGAGAAGGATGTATAGTATGCAGAAGGATTTTTCATGGTATGCGAAGGAGGAATATTCAGTACGTGAGAGGAATAATTATGCAAGCGTTATGCGGAGGAGGATCTCCGGTACACGAAAAAAAATAATGATCACAAACAATGAATAGATCATTGACAGATAATGATTCGTATAGGTGGTTCGCAGAATTAGTACATGGCAGCAGTATGCGAACACGATGTTGGAGGTAGTCCACAGACAAAAGGGCAGTACGTGACAATGGAAGTGGTATGTGAAGAAGGTTTCCCATGTTCCAAACCCGGTACTCAGTACGTATGAGAGGAAGGTGGATTGTGATTTGTAGAAGGAATCTTGAAAGGCTTCAATTCAGAATGATAATGTCTTTTATGGTACCTAACAGTACCCGGGAAGGTGCACTTCATCAGTGGGTGAAAAAGGAACTTCAAAAGAACATCTACCTATAGTTGATGATGTATGAATTCATGTAAATAAAGGGACCAACATGTACATAAACTATGTTTGACATACAAGTAGATAAATTGTGAGTGAATTCATTTCCAAGAGCAGTGAGCGATGGAACAGGATGATGGTGACACTTTCCACTGGTAGTGATCCAAAGGAAGAGGCATAGGGAAGGACCCATGAGAATTCGGTGAGCATACCCTAACCTTGTAAAGGTAGTGAGCCTGGTAATAGAAGATCTATCCCTAACATGGTACTCATTATTGGTAGTGCGCCTTAGTGAATTTGATACTTCAAAACATTGTCTTTTTATACTTCTTAGAAATATCCTAGTGAGGGTGAACCATGTAAAAATCGTTGTGTCTTGTGCATGATTTTCAATCTGTTCATATGTTTTTATGACAGGAAGAGAGAATTGAGTTTTGTCTTACAACAAAACATGATCTGAATTGGAGAGAGTTTTAATCTATCATTCCCTGATTTATCCCGCAACCCTCTCAAGGTATCTGACCTAGTGGACCTAACAGTGATCATAACCTTCTCCCTTGGGTAAACATCAGTTTTTAGTATGTGAAACATGTGTGATCATGCCCATATGTTGTGTTCATGACCACTTCTAATTTGAATCTACTAAAATTTCTTGATTCATATTTCATAGACCATCCATTGTTCCCTTCATGTGTTCTGGCATATGAGAATCTAGAATTTTGGCCCCTCGAGAGGTATTCCAGAACAATAACATTTTTTGGAACATAGAAACTATGAACTGAGAGCCTTATAACTATTTTGGGATATTTTTTGAGGATAGACTGATCATGTGGATTAGAATTCATCATACTTGACATGTGATATTGTAATTGGGAATTATTTTTATATGAATCTTAATTGATACAGTTGATATGTGTGATATTAACATGGAATTTTATTAAAACATGGTATAATCGAATATTGACATGAAACTGGCAATTGGATTAATTGAATATTGGCATGTAATGGTAATGAAATTATAATTGGTATTAGGCGTTGAAATAAAAAAAATGGAATATAGTTAACATGTCTGGAATGTTTAGTATTTTAGAATGCATTGGATCATGATTTTAATTGATACATCGATTGTGTAATGGGACCTGGAAAGGAAAATCACTTTGTCTCCACTACGAAAAAATCATATAAGTGGACCTATTATTGGAATTCACAATGGGTTAACTAATGTATGAAATGATTATTTCTCCCCTATCCTAGGAATCATCCTTGGATCTATTATGAACTGAATGTGTGATTGGTCCTTCCTGGGGTATCCTCCTGGACTTGATTTTGTGTATGGACTGAAACATCCAACACCATGCCAAAAAATGGATAAATGACCATGGGATACAACATGAAGATCAAGGTTCAGAGGGTTTATTTATATTTTATTCATTTAGTTTCTAATAAATTCAAATGTTAACATTTTGTATCATGTGATATTACTCAGAATGAAATTTTTAAGAAACCATTAGTGGTGGCGTAACGAGTATTAATCACATCCTATTTAGGACACTATTTTTTACCAGAACAACTTCGCAGATGTGACTCCAGATAATATGAAGGTCCCCTCTACATGATTGGTCAATTTTACTTACTCACAGTAGAGTGTAAAGTTGGGGTTGAGTATGAGATTTAGGATAGGGTTTTGGAGACAATATTTTTTAGTAATTCTTTTTGTTGAATGTGTGTATCATATTTAGAACAACAATTTTTTTAAAGTTCATGTGTTTTGTTATATTTGATTAATTTGTCTTTCTTAACTATCTTCTAAATTTTATTTGTAATGATTAATTTATCTCTTTTTTTCTATGAATTTTATTCAGTAGAAGATGGTATAATCTTCATACTATATTTAATAGACCATCACTGCTAGTTTGAAGCCTCTACAAAATGTGAAGGTGTTCTTAAAGTGGTATAAAGACACTTCTAGGTAAATTAAGGGAAAATTAGACTGGGGATGTTACATCAAAGGTTTTCAATTAATGGAAAGGGTTCGAAAACACCTCATGAGAAGAAAATTGACAATGTTTCCATGAAACAAAATTCAATAAATAATTTAAATTACAATAATAGTATTAACATTAAAGTATAACAAATTAATTTATAATATAAAACTAATTATAACAACTCACATAATCATACTATTAAAAATAATTCAAATGTAAGGCATATAGTAACAAATCAATGTAATATTTCTTACTAATATAATCATATATATATCATAAATAACTATAAATAACAAAAAAAATAATTATTTGGACACAATTTTGTCTCATATAAAACCTATCTCTATAACCCAACTAGGCTCTTATATGGTACACTTTTATACTATGGATGATTCCCTGAACAGCAAACAAAATATCAATCTACACATCCACTAGGGTAAAAATAAAATCATTGAGTATTGAATATAAAATTAACACACCAATTGTGACCCTAAAAAATATGTTAATATGTGTATTCATGTATTGAATGAAATAAATTCCATAAACATCGCATCTCTACACACATAATAGCATTTCACACTCAAAATAAACTCACATACTTGATGCATACATGATTTTTTTAGTGTTTCTATTGAGTATAAAAATTTCATCAAAATGAGCTGTGGGTTATCATTTCATGTTCCAAGATCATATCACCATGTTAATCAACGAATCATGTGTTTCTCTAACAAAAGGAAGATACATGAATATATGAAGAATTTAAAGGTGTGGAATATTCAAAAAAACCCTTACCAATAATTTCATTAATACGGACAAGAAAAATCTTATCTCCATGAATAAAACTATATAAGTGATAATGAACAAAAAATAGACACATGAAATATTTATTAGGTCACCAAAACTGGAATTTTTTTCAATTGGAATACCCTGAATGGTTTGACGATGTACCTAAATCTACTAAATTCATTAATCGATCATTAATAATTTAGAGTGGTCTCATAAACCCTCTTGGTTAACATCCCAAGTGATACATTTAGAATTTACTATTATCCTCATATAGAAATAATAAACTAATATTATAATAAAAACATTGATCATCTATAAACCAAAAATGATAATTACACAAAGGTATAAATAACAATCATCTACTCCTTAATCCACTTGACTTACCTATATGAATTTACTAGATTTATTCCCTATAATCACAAACCATTCATATTTTTTACCAATACTCTATGTTCTATAATTCCACACCATTAATATATCTTTTAAATTATAGGTTTTTCATATTATTGTGAATAAATATATATTATATAATATTTAAAAAATTAATTTTGTTACCCTTCATTCAGACCCCAATATTATATTAGGTGTCTTAAAAAATTATCCTAATATAGCCTTAAAATATTATGTCAATGATTTCTCATTTGAGTCACATGTTATTTTATTTAATATATTAAATTAAGAAACATGAAAGGTTATTCGAATTGAATACATTACTATATAGTAACCATCATCATAGTGAAATGATATTTTATTCCAAAAATCAAAATATGATCCAATTCAGATTCTGATTTTCATAGTAGGGTCTCTTTTTCAAAATATTCCTTGAAGTTAACCATTACCATGAACCATTCTCTTTACAATGAAATATTAACATTTAAAGGTAATTATTATTTTTACATCCATTCAGTAAAGACATAATTTCTTCACTTTATAATCTGATCCACTATATTTGGATGCGACCCTCTACCAATAGAATATACTTTACAAAGAAATTAATTTTACATAAACATGAATCAATGTGTCCTTAATTTATCGAATAATAATTTTTCAATTTTAAATATTGTTGCATTAAAATATTATAGGGTCCTCTTTGAATAGTAAAATATTCATTCATGAAATAACCCATTTTTATATTGTATGCTCTTTGTCATCTAGGATAGAACATATTGGAACTTCCCCAAAAAATCTTATAAATTATTGACTCAACTCTACAATGATTCCACAAGAATTTTTTAAGATTTCAATGTTTTTATTTTTTCAAACCAATAATGAAGATAATATGTATGTTATTTCAAACAATATCACCCAATGGGTTTTTTAAAATCAATTATTCAACTAAATACAGCTTTCTCACAAACCAACTCTAAACAGTAAAAAGATCCCATAGTGTTCTCAATGATTCATTAATCCTTTATATTAAGATTATATGATTCATTGTAAATTTGAGGACTAGTAGTTACATGAAATGTCTACTAGAAATCACATATTTTATTACATGGTCATTGTAAATACCACTTTTTGACACCCAGCTTTAGAAAATATCTACTATACAACACTAATTGATTAAAATACACTACCAACACCACTTTGTTACCACCACCTCTATAAAATTTACATGAAACCTATTTGAATCCACTTATTTCTTATAGATTCCTTACTATATTGGAAAATCATTGCTTGATCAGACATCCATGTCCTCTTCTACATTCTCTTTTTAATATTTTACACTTTTTCAATAGAAAAATAAAATAAAATATCACTTATCTTGGGATACATCTATTCCATAAAACAATATTGAGAATCTCTCCCCATTCCTCAATGAAACCAAACAGAACATCCATAATCATTCATAGAAGTTAAAAAGTAACTCTCCGAATAAATCTATGAGTAATAACATAAATTTTCATAAACAACATAAAGATGAACCACAGGTTGATTTGATGAATATAATAGGGAATGTTGAATAAAAATCACAAGAGGGGAGTGTGGATCACTTCTCATAATCATTATGTGAACAATGATGGTTGTACTCTATGATACAATTGGTGTCCATCAAACAGTTTATTAATGAGTTACTTATTTCATAATGTTTTTAATGTAGTATCTTGTAGAAAAATACTGCAAAATTACCAAACCATTCAAAAAATATATTTTATTACGTGATACATAATCTTGATATTATTTTTTCCTAGAGTGATGGATTTGTTTTTTTCTAAATTTAATATTACTAAATTTATCACCAACATTCCTTTTATAATTTTGCATAAATCCACATTTTGGTAGAGTGGGTACCATAGAATAAAGACAACTTGAAAACACATCAACAAAAAAATATCTGAGGGAAACGAGATACCATTACATATTATTATTTCATTGTGGATACATGAAAAAATCTTAAGTTCAATAACACATTCTTCATATACTAGTCTTAAAAATAAAACATGGAGAAATATTCATATAAACAAATTTCCATATTATAATGAATCACATAATTCTGACATCATATCATACATTGAATCGACCAAATAAACATTTTTATATCCAAAGAAACTCCAATTGTAATGTTGTATTTTAAGATAAAACAAATAAATATGTCCAAGATATACCATTTTATTCTTAGGACTATTTTTATATTGATTTATATAGAACTATTTTTTCCCAACCGCTTAACAAGTAAAAAATAAAGTCTAGTCTTATAATTTTTATATAAAGTGGCATTTTAATGATCATACTTTATTCTATCAAATCAACCCTCATAGTATATTTATCCATTGAGAACTTCATAAAGGTTGAAACATGTGTTTTTATTGCCTTCTAATTGACAATAAATATATTCATCACTACTCCAAATTTTTTGGATTGAAAACTAAAATATAAATTCCATTTTTATATGAATTATAATAAAAGTAAAAAAAAATTAACTCACCTATCATTGATATTTTAAAATACAAAAACCTGAATTATGTAAACGACATACTATGTAATTTACTCAATCCTCCAAAAATTATTTATTATATATAAATATGAACCATAAAACAATGATCATTCTACAATTTAACTAAATTATCATAACCAACTCCTCCATTCTAGAAACCATTTTTTATCATATGTTGATCAACCCAAATATAAAATTATCCTGGTGATTACATTATCTCATGAAGCACTTTTTTCAACTGAAAAAAATTATTCTTATTTTCATGAATAAGAAATAAATCCATTTATTCAATTGAAATCCCCATAATATTAAATTAATCATGTAATTATTATATAAAATTCATCTAAACACCATTTTCATTATAATGACCTTAAATTTAATATTCATTTTTAACATGAAACAATATAAAATTTATCATATATATCAATTAATCCAATTTAAGAATTACTATCATACTCAAGAAGTTCACTATTCAAAATCACATTGTCTTTTTTATTGTTTTTTTATAGAAAACACATTTGGCTATGATAATATTTTTTCCATACAATATCTATACAATTTACAATATCTATTAATTCATAATATACATTATATTTTAATTCATTATCTTATCCTAGATATTATATTTTAATGAATAACTAAATTTTTTTTGGATCTTCTCAGGATAGGGGTGATGTTTCTTAAAGATAATTCCTCCTTCATGTTTTCAATCAATCAATCAAGCCATCAGTAATTATTAATTCATATATTTCATCAACAGTTTCTATATTTCATATAGATACTAATCATTTTTCATAAAAATCATATTTTATTTCATTATTAGAGCTATCTCTAGACCATTATTCTCCCCCATAGCCACTCAACTCAAGATCCCATTATTTTATATTTTCTTATTTATTTTCTAAAAAATATTCTACTTTTTTATTATAGTACATATTTGTTTTTAATAATTTTTTGAAGGAATTTTCTTAAAATTTTACATTCCATTATATAATATAAATATGTGTTAATGAATTATTTATTATTATAATAAGAAAAAATCTTATGGTTCTCTTATATGATGAGAATAAAGAACTCAGTTATAAAATTTTTAATATGTTATTTTCAAACAATATCATATATAGAGTCTTTTATTCCCCTAGATATAACATGGATTTATTATTAAATTTTTATATCATTAATAACACTTTTAATCAAAAAAATCATTATATATTTACCAATTAACATAATTTAATCCATGTGGTTTATAATATTTTTCCTTCCCACAATAAAACCATTTTTTTGAGGTTCCATTATTACTGATACTTTGTTCCTTATCACATGGCCGTTTATTTAATCCTCTAATTGGATTTTGGTAAATTATATCTCATTATCATTATGGAAATTTAGATATTTTGATCCAACCATATTCTCAATAATCTAAGACAATGTGTAATGCAATAAAACACCACATAATTGTGAGTTATTTCCATTGTACATGTCATCCAACTATAATAGTTAAATAATAGAAAAACATACCTATTGAAATCAATGAATCTAAGTAAATCTTCTTATAAAAATTAACTTGAACCAAATCTAACAACCACATTGACATATTACAATTTTTATTATATGACATCCTATTAGTCTTCCAATTTTGAAAAATCTCACACATATGAGTTTGATAATAGGTAATATTAGATATAATAACTGCTTGATCCTACTCTAACCGTTCATCCAAGGAAATTTTGATATATTGTATAGAAACATTATGAAAGAACCTATTTTCATTTTCCATTATATAATTTCATGATATTATCAACTTATTTTTCTTCTTAGTCAACCCCCACCATGATATTTGTAACACCCCAGGTAAATAAAGAAAATGAAAATTTTAAATTTATCCCTATTTGTGGAAAAAATGTCAATATTAATTTAAATGGAATGCTATTCTTGATGGCTTACCCAACACGCAACAACGAGTTCCTTTCAAATCTTACGTTGCACTCTAATAATAAAATAATATTATTTTAAATGTTAGTTAATGCATAGCCGTTGTATTGACAGGAATGAATAGAAATAACTAAAATATGATTATATATGTATGTTAAATGCTTTTACTTTTATACAATAAATTTTAGAGGCTTAAAATACAAATGAATCCAATCTTAAGCATTGAATACACTAGTGTTTTTAGAAGATTATTTTAGTACCTTTTGATGGAAAATAATATTTAAATCAAACTTTTGACAATTTTATAAGCTCTATTTTTCAAAATATATATATTATTTATGATTGGGACATATAAATTTACCTTGGGTTAATTTTTGGTATTTTTCTGACAATGTTCATTTTTCAATGAATAGTGAAAAATACTGCATTTTACATCAAAACTGCTTTTTCATATAATTTAATTATATGGTTATATTATCTTTTTAATTTTTTTTAAAGTGTAATTAGAATATATTGTTACCATTTAATCCAATTATGTTCATTTTTAATAATTTCACTTTGTAATTGGGCATAAACAAGTGCCAAACGTTTCATAAATATTGTTTCTAAAAACCCCGCTATTTGTTTTGACAACGGGATGTTTTTTTAAATTAATTATTGAAATTTATTTTTTTGGAATTTGGTAAAATGGATTACATATTTGGAATCTTAAGGTCCAAATTATGTAATTAATAATCTTTTGTTTTTGGACATTATGAATAGTAACGACGGTAATTATCATTAATTATCTTGATTAATGAGTGATCAGGTAGTTAAAGATAATAATATAATATCATAATAATAATAAATGACCACAACATGTGTCCTAAGGCTACTGGTTTCCTCATAAAAGACCATGGGATGCCTTGTGCCAAACTTTGGGTCCCCATGGAATCACTTTTATGAGAAAGTGACTTTTTATCTTTTTATTTTTAAAGAATGTTAAATGTAACAAAGAATGTATCACCTAAGTAAAATATTTTTACTTTTATCTACATAAATGATATTTTAGACTATAAATATTAATTAGAAAGATAAAAAGATTTCCTATATCATGATATTTTTTTATAATTTTTAGACATTAAATTTATTAAATTATATATGACATCATGATGATATAGCGATTACCTTATTAATAAAGGATTTAAATAAAATTGAAAGATAATGTAAATTCTAAGACCTACACATGTCCAAAACCTATTGGATGGGTGTATTTAGAACTCTTATCACCTTATCATTGAAACAAATCAATGTGGGACCATTAAAATCTGAAACGCATTTGAAAATAATGTTACATTTTATACCTTTCCAAGAGTGCCCCTCCACTCCTCTTATAAAAGGCCCCCACCTCTACCTCCTTACCCACACTTCCAAAGCCATTGGCTCTACCAAAACATGCCCATTTTGTCTCTCCACATCCCTCTATAACTCCTTGAAGCCTAAATTTGTGCAGAAGTCTTCCCAAGGAAGCCTTTGAGCTCAAACCAAAGGGAGTTACCCGCTTTTAAGGTAATGTCATCACTTGTGTCCTTTTGTTTTATTTTGCTTCTCCAACCCCCTAAAATCCTTTTATTAATTTATTTTGTAACAAATACAGTATCTAAAATATAATATGATGTTTTTATATAATGGAATCGAGCTACACTTACACACACCTACATCTAATGGTTAAAGAACATACTGTTTCCATGGATGGCGAATTTCTGCCTCCCGAAACGATGATTGTTCAACATTTTTCTAACACCTTCAAAGGTGGAAACTAAGATGACACTATATTTATATATGATATATTATATGTTAATGTTTTACTTATGCTTCTATATTTTTCATTTATGGTGTACCTTTATGGTTTCCATTATGGGTAAACGCGATATCTTCATTTAAGGAAGTGCGGACTACCGCCCCTTCAAAGTGATTTGATTCGTTAATACCATATGTGATATGTATAAAGGATATATTTAATGATAATATATATGATACCATACTGGAATTAAAATACTATTATGTATAATTATGTTTTAATTCAATTAAATATGAAATAGAAATGGAAGTAGCGTTCATGTGTACGTACGACTTACCGTCTCCATGAACGGTACATTTCATTTCTTATCTCAAAATGTTATGTAATATTATAAGTACATATATATAATGGATATATATGTAATATATTACATCTAAATTATGGATATCATTCTGGAATTATAACATATATATATCTCTCTCATTTTGTTTTAATTCCATTAATATGACAAAAAATGAAAGTAGCGTTCATGCGTACGTACGACCTATCGTCTCCATGAACGGTGCTTTTCATTTTTTAACTCCAAATGATATGGAATAGTATAAAATGAATATTTACTGGATGTATATTATATTTTAATCATTAATACTGTTCTGGAAATTATTTACTTATAACTACATGAGCAATCATTTTTCAAACAAGTTCATTTTTGACTCATGTACCAAACATCGGCAAAAACGACTGATATGAACTACCATTATTAAACAATTATTATAACGTTATAATATGTGATAGGAACTTAATGATAATCTCTAAAGGAGGTACTTAGGAAATTATTAATTGACCAATGTTTAATATTTAGGAATATAAAGAAACGAACAAGACAAGTTGGACATGAGGTAAGGGATCCTACTCCACTCTTTGTTTTTAAATAAACTCTTTTATGTCATTCCTTTTAAAGTTAATATTTCCTGTTATTGGGATGTTATTTTATATTACTCTTAATGTAATTTTTTTGTTCATATGATGGGAGACCCTATTCTCTCTCATCAATCCATTTTTGGAAGTTTTGAGTGGCACTGTTAGGCTGCCGAATTTTCGTAAGAGATCTATCCTCTCTCTTTCTTTTTAAGTACTCTCTTTTATGTAACTTCTTTTAAGATATTCATTGTTATGTTGGGGGATGTTATTTTATATTCCACTTTTTTAAAACATTATTTTAATATGATGAGAGACCCTATTTTATCCCATCAATCCATTTTTGGATGTTTTAAGTGGTGTCGTTAGGCTGCCGAGTTTTCGTAATGGATTTTTCATCTCACTTTTATTCCCGTGAGATTTATGATACATTTTCCACAATTTCCTTTGAGTGGTGTATGTACTTCCCATTATTTTACTCATTGTGTAATATAATTTCTTTTAGAAGTATTTACGTCAAAGTTGTATTGTCCTTCTTTCACGAGGTGTATGTTTCGAAAGATACCCATGTCGGTAAGGGAACCTTTCACCCTCCTGTTTTTAAAATACATCTTTTGTTGGGTCTTTTAATTTACATATTGTTATGTTGGGATATGTTCTCATATATCCTTATTGATGTAAATTTTATTTCCCAGTGATGAGATACCCTTTTTTTATCTCTTATCAACTCATTTTGATGTGACGTCGTTAGGCTGTCAAGGGAACTTCTTAACCCAATTTTGATTTTGTTGGGTTCAACATGTAGTTATTGAATATTTCATCCTTTGATGATGTTTGAATGTACTTTGATTATTTTAAACATTATATCAACTTATATTTGGTGTATTCTTTTGTCACACATAATTATTTAATTGATTTATCCTTAAACCAAGGATACCGTCTTTGTAAGGGACTTCGTCTCAATCTCCATTCATTGAGGCATATTTTGTTTTATACACAACCTTATTTTATATGGTGTATAAACCCCTTTGACTTTTACATTTATCCAAAATGAATCTTTTTATACGAATCGTTTTACAAAACGACAAAAGGGAATGTTTTTGTCATACGTATGCGGCGACAACGACTTCTCCGCTGTCGTGACCATTATATGAGTTTCAGCTTCCTCTACAAGCCATACATTATTTTTAAAAGAAAAATAAATACCATGTTTTAATTTTATTTTATTTTGGTATTGAAAATGGTTTTTATAATGTTTTTAATATCAAGGTGTTTTATTGATATCTTGTGATTGAAATATGGAAATGTTATATTTCCTTTATGCATGTATTATGTGGTACGACTATGTAATGGTTCTTTGGAATTGTTATGATGGTGGGTGGTTTCATGATAAACAAAGGGCGGGTGAGCCCGATATAGCTCTCCAATGCATTGGGTAATGTGAAGGAGTGAAACGTTATGGTTTCTCTGAAGAGATTTAGGGAATATACTGTGGTGGGTATTCCAAATGTAACCAAGAGGGTTACTCCCTACGTAATAATGTTATGAATTCCTCAAGTTACCTTTTATGTCTTATTATTCTATGATTTATTCATGATTTGATGAGGTATGTTAAAGTGCCTATGTTTTATGGCTAAAGTATGATTTCATTATTATGTATATATGATCTCATGTTTCCTTTCCATATTTTTATAACCCTTACTGAGCTTTTTATGCTCATACCATGTTTTTGAACTGTTTTTCAGAGGCCATGGGAAAGGTACATGATGTCATGATAGTGTCAAGGATGTGTCAAGAAAGAATCCATGTTTTATTTTAAATATGTTTCCGTTGATGGGAAGAATGAATACTGTCTTTTATGTAACCACTTTGTTTAAATGTGGAATGTAATGCATGTTTCATGATCTATTTCTCTAAAACTCTAAACCTGAAAAGATCCTCAATGTGTAATCTTATAATAACTCATGATTAAGTAAGGATTAAGGCTGGGGCCTTATAGTTGGTATCAAAGGTCCGTTTAGATAACTTCAGAGGTTAGGGTGTTCTTTAAGAATAAGTGACATTACCATAATGGTTAGGATTTCATACAGAGTTTTGTTTTAGATAAAGTGAATGAGTAAGTATATCTTAGTGTTTATCTTCCTCATTAGTACATGATGGTTTTTTTCATATACTCCCACTGACCTTTTTGGTTTTAGTAAATGGCTGGATCTGGCAGGCACCAAAGTGACTGTGGATGTGAAGGAAACTGTGATAGTTTTTTTTGTGCAAGAAACTGAATGATATGGGAGCTGCAATGAGAACTCTTGTGATTATCCTCAACCAACTATCTGGAGTCATGATTGACCACCTAAAACTTGGTGATTTCTCTAAGGAGTCATATATGTGAGAAACAAATCCCTACAGAAGTACAGGTAATAATATTAAAGGTAAGTGAGTTCAAAATCCTATGTGTCAAATATGTGGAAAGAAACACCTAGGAAAATGTTTCAAAGGGACAGAAATATGCTATAGATATGGAAATTATGGTCATAAAGCAAGAACCTACCATTGAAAAAGGAAGCATCCAATTGACTCGAGGAAAGGGAAAGAAGTTCTTTCTGAGGGATCAATTGAATGTTTTAAATGTGGTGTGCATGGTCATTATGAAAACACATGTCCTATGAAGATGTTTCGTGAATGGGATCACCAAGAGCGTACAAATGTTCGTTTACCAATACCTAATGTCATTCTGATTGAGGATAAAGAAACTGAAAATGACCAATAAAAGGTATGTATTATTTCATAACTATTGTTTTCCTATTTTGGAATCTTAGGATATGATTCATGATTTTGTTTGTAGGAAAGAAGTATATTAGAATAAGTTGTAAAGGAATGGTTAATGGATCATGAATAATGTTGAATGAGTAAGATGTTAACATATAAGGGATTCAAATGTTATGGTGAAATTCTTAAGAGTATTAAGTCTCTTTTGATGATGGGGTTACATTAGAAGACTTTTTATAGTATGTGTAACCCTGATATTTAATATATGAAAATTTTATTCAAGGAATAGTTATCTGTTCTTTTGTGGACATAGTTATAAAGAACGATTTGGGTTTATATGATCCTTACTTTTGAGGTAATTGTGGGTTATTATATGATATGCTGGAAAATGAAAGGCATGAGATAAACTTGAGGTTAAAATATGTTATGATAATTTTTGAATATTTTATATCATTTTGGGAATTTTTTTGAGAATTATATAGTTTTGGAAAAAGGACAACATGCAGACCGTGTGACAACCCGTTGTGTCGGATAAAGCTACAGGAATCGAACCCACAACCAAAGTGCGACTGGTATTTATCGCCTACCACTGGACTACGTGAAGTCCCTGGTTAGTTTGACTGATTCTTTTTTAGTTAGATGATTTTATGAATTAAGAGTAAGATGATTTTGGGTTATATATGGAAATTTAGTAACCTATCATGGAGGATATGTGATTAGTTTAATTACTTTTCAATACGAGACTTTAGGAGCAACTGATGTTGATTAGAGATAAATGTTACGATTTAACTTGGAAGACTATGTGACTAAATCCTTAAAATATTTGGGTTTCAATCGTAGTTTGGTTTACATTGAATAATTTTATGGACAAATTGTTTATCGAATGGTCCTCGTTGAACTTTGGGTTTTGTTGGACAAATTTTGGAGATTAAGAATAGATTTTCTTTTTATAAGGGTTATCCTTTTCTGGATTATCTTTTCTTGTACTAACCTTTTTGGTTTTGGTTAAATTCTAAATACATGGGAAGTATATAGTTCTCTTTTGTGGATTTGGTGACTCTGTAGAAGTTGATTATAGTACTATTAATGTGAACAAGTCTTCCTAAATACTCGTCTTTTGGGGAAATTATGAGTTTGTGTAATAAATCTAATAAAATTTGAATGTCAACATGAAAAGTAATTATGTTTCCGTATGAATAAATTCCTCAATAAAAATTATCTTAAAACAAAAATTTTGTCTATTCAATTTTCCTACTTGGGAATCAAATACCGTTTAACCCATCACAAGTTTGTGATTTTCTTGTGGTTAACTTTCTTTTAAACATGTTTTCTATCACTCTCCATCAGAACATGACCCTATGTTTTCTCCTCCATGTCCATGTTTTTATACATGGAATCCTAGTATGGGTTAACTCGGGTGACCTCTGTACTTTTCTCCCTTTATTTTAAAGTGATTGTTTTACCGACTCTTGTTCCGATATGGGACTTTCAAGGATGTTTCCAAGCCCAATTTTAAAATTTTGAGGACGCAATTCCCAAAAGGGGGAAGGATGTAACACCCCAGGTAAATAACGAATATGAAATTTTTATATTTATCTCTATTTGTGGGAAAAAATGTCAATATTAATTTAAATGGAATGCTATGCTCGATGGCTTACCCAATATGCAACAACGAGTTCCATTGAAATCTTACATTGCACTTTAATAAAAAAATAATATTATTTTAAATTTCAGTTAATGCCTAGATGTTGTATTGACCGGAATGAATAGAAATAACTAAAATATGATTATATATGTTTGTTAAATGTTTTTACTTTTATCCAATAAATTTTAGAGGATTAAAATACAAATGAATCCAATCTTAAGCATTGAATACACTAGAATTTTTAAAAGATTTTTTTACTACCTTTTGATGGAAAACCATTTTTATATCAAAAATTTGACAATTATATAAGCTCTATTTCTCCAAATAAACATATTATATATGATTGGGACATATAAATTTACCTTGGGTTAATTTTTGGTATTTTTCTGAAAATGTTCATTTTTCAATGAATAGTGAAAAATACTGCATTTTACATCAAAACTTCTTTTTCATATAATTTAATTATATGGTTATATTATTATTTTTTAATTTGTTTTAAAGTGTAATTGGAATATATTTTTACCATTTAATCCAATTATGGTCATTGGGATTAATTTCACTTTGGAACTGGGCATAAACAAGTGCCAAACGTTTCATAAATATTGTTTCTAAAAAACCCGCTATTTGTTTTGACAACGGGATGTTTTTTTTAAATTAATTGTTGCAATTTATGTGTTTGGAATTTGGTAAAATGGATTACATATTTGGAATTAGAAGGTCCAAATTATGTAATTAAGACTCTTTTTTTGGAAATTATGAATAGTAACGACAGTAATAATCTTTAATTATCTTGATTAATGAGTAATCAGGTAGTCAAAGATAATAAGATAATATCATAATAATACAAAATGACCACAAAATTTTTCCTAAGGCTACTGGTTGTCTCATGGCCGACCATTTGATGCCTTGTGCCAAACATGGGGGCCCCATGGACTCACTTTTGTGAGAAAGTGACGTTTTATCTTTTCATTTTTAAGGAATGTCAAATGTAACAAAGAATGTATCACCTATGTAAAATATTTTTAATTTTGTATACATAAATTATATTTTGGACTATAATTATTCATTATAAATCTGAAAATATTTCCTACATCATGATATTTTATTTATAATTTTTAGACATTAAATTTATTAAATTATATATGACATCATGATGATGCAGCGATTACCTCATTAATAAAAGATTTAAATAAAATGGAATGATAATGTAAAATATAAGACCTACACATGTCCAACACCTATTTTATGGGTTTCTTTCAAACCCTTATCACCTTATCCTCGAAACACATCAATTTGGGACCATTAAAATCCGAAACTCATTTGAAAATAAAGTTACATTTTATACCTTTCCAAGAGTGACCCTCCTATCCTCTTATAAAAGGCCCCCACCTCTACCTCCTTACCCACACTTCCAAAGCCTTTGGCTCGGCCCACCCCTGACCATTTTGTCTCTACACATGCCTCTCTAACTCCTTGAAGCCTCACTTTAGGCAGAAGTCTTCCCAAGGAAGCCTTTGAGCTCAAACCAAAGGGAGTTACCCGATTTTAAGGTAATGTCTTCACTTGTGTCCTTTTGTTTTATTTTTCTTCTCCAACACCCTAAAATCATTTTATTCATTTATTTTGTAACAAATCCAGTATCTTAAATAAAATAGGATGTTTTTATAAGACTAATTTGAGCTACACTTACACACACCTAAATATAATGGTTAAAGAACATACTGTTTCCGGGGATGGAGAATTTCTGCCTCCAGAAACGATGATTGTTCAACATTCTTCTAACACCTTCAAAGGTGGCCATTAAGATGACAATATATTTATATATGATATCTAATATGTTTATTTTTTACTTAAGCTTCTGTATTTTTCATTTATGGTGTACCTTTATGGTTTCCATTATGGGAAAACGCGATATCTTCATTTAAGGACGTGCGGACTACCGCCCCCTCAAAGTGATTTGATTCATTAATAACATTTGTGGTACGTATAAAGGATATATTTAATTATATTATATATGATACCAAACTGGAATTAAAATAATATTATGTATCATTATGTTTTAATTCCATTAAATATGAAATAGAAATTGAAGTAGTATTTATGCGTACGTACGACTTACCGTCTCCATGAACGGTACATTTCATTTATTATCTCAAAATGTTATGTAATATTATAAGTACATATATATAATGGATATATATGAAATATATTACATCTATAATATAGAAATCATTATGTAATTATAACATATATTTATCTCTCTCATTTTTTTATTCCATTAATATGACAAAAAATGAAAGTAGCGTTCATGCGTACGTACGACCAAACGTCTCCATGAACGATGCTTTTGGTTTTTTAACTCCAAATGATATGGAATAGTATAAAATGAATATTTACTGGATATATATGATATTTTAATCATTAATACTATTAGGAAAATTATTTACTTATAACTACATGGGCAATCTTTTTTCAAACAAGTTCATTTTTGTCTCTGGTACCAAACATCGGCAAAAACGTCTGATATGAACTAACATTATTAAACAATTATTATAAAATTATAATATGTGATATGAACTGAATAATAATCTCTAATGTAGGTACTTAGGAAATTATTAATTGACCAATATTTATTATTCAGGAATATAAAGAAACGAACAAGACAAGTTGGACTTGAGGTAAGGGATTCTACTCCTCTCTTTCTTTTTAAGTACACTCTTTTATGTCATTCTTTTTAAAGATAATATTTCTTTTTATTGGGATGTTATTTTATATTAATAGTACAGTAATATTTATGTTCATATTATGAGAGACCCTATTCTCTCTCATCAATCCATTTTTTGAAGTTTTGAGTGGCGTCGTTAGGCTTCCGAATTTTCGTAAGAGATCTATCCTCTCTCTTTCTTTTTAAGTACTCTATTTTATGTCACTTTAATAAGATCTTCTTTGTTATGTTGGGGGATGTTATTTTATATTCCAATTTTTTTAAAATTTATGTTAATATGATGAGAGACCCTATTTGATCCCATCAATCCATTTTTGGAAGTTTTAAGTGGCGCCGTTAGGCTGCCGAGTATTCGTAAGGGATTTTTCATCTCACTTTTCTTCCCGTGAGATTTATGCTACATTTTCCACAATTTCCTTTGAGTGGTGTATGTACTTCCCATTATTTTACTCATTGTTTAATATAATTTCTTTTATGAGTATTTACTTAAATGTTGTACTGTCCTTCTTTCACGAGGTGTATGTTTCGAAAGATACCCATGTCGGTAAGGGAACCTTTCACCCTCCTCTTTTTAAAAGACTTCGTTTGTTGGGTCTTTTAATTTACATATTGATACTTTGGGATATGTTCTCGTATATCCTTATTGATGTAAATTTTATTTCCAAGTGATGAGATGCCCTTTTTTTATCTCTCATCAACTCATATTGATGTGACGTCGTTAGGCTATCAAGGGAACTTCTTAACCCAATTTGGATTTCGTTGGGTTCAACATGTAGTTATTAAATATGTCATCCTTTGAATATGTGTGAATGTCCTTTGATTATTTTACAGTTAAAATCCACTTATATTTGGTGTATTAGTTTGTCACACATAATTATGTAATTGATTTATCCTTAAACCAAGGATATCGTCTTTGTAAGGGACTTCGTCTCAATCTACATTCATTGAGGCATATTTTGTTTTATACTCAGCCTTCTTTTATATGGTGTATAAACCCCTTTGATTTTTACTTTTATCCAAAAGGAATCTTTTTATACGAAGCGTTTTACAAAACGACAAAAAGGAATGTTTTTGTTATACGTATGCGGTGACAACGAATTCTCCGCCGCCGTGACCATTATTTGAGTTTCAGATTCCTCCACAAGCCATACCTTATTTTTAAAAGAAAAATAAATACCATGTTTTAATTTTCTTTTATTTTGGTATTGAAAATTGTTTTAATGATGTTATTTAATATCTATGTGTTTTATTGATATCTTGTGATTGAAATGTGGAATTGTTATGTTTCCTTTATGCATGTATTATGTGGTACGATTATGTTATGGTTCATGGGCATTGTTATGAAGGCGGGTGGTTCTGTGATAAACTAAGTGCGGGTGGGCCTGATATAGCTCTCCAATGCATTGGGTAACACGAAGGAGTGAAACGTTAAGTTTTCTCCGAAGAGATTTAGGGAATATATTGTGGTGGGTATTCCAAACATAACCAAGAGGGTTACTCCCTACGTAAGAATGTTATGAATGCCTCAAGTTACCTTTTAGGTCTTATGATTTCTATGATTTATTCATGATTTGATGAGTTATGTTAAAGTGCCTATGTTTTATGTGTAATGTATGATATCATTCTTATATATATGTGAACTCATGTTTCCTTTCTATATTTTTATAATCCTTACTGAGCTTTTTATGCTCATCCCATGTTTTTGAAATGTTTTTCACAGGTCAAGGGAAAGGTACATGATGTGATGATAGTGTCAAGGATGTGTCAAGAAAGAATCCATGTTTTATTTTAAATTTTTTTTCGTTGATGGGAAGAATGAATACTGTATTTTATGTAACCACTTTGTTTAAATGCAGAATGTAATGCAAGTTTCATGATCTAATTCTCTAAAATTCTAAACCTGAAAAGATCCTCAAGGTTTAATCTTGTAATAACTCAAGATTAAGTATTGTTTAAGGATGGGGCCTTATAATATTCATAATTAAATTGAATACTAATTCATGAAATCTTACCTTTTACACTTGATCATAATAAATATTCCTCATTTCATATAAAATAATAGTGCTATAGTGATTTACCAAATGTAAACACATTTCCATTATTTTCCTCAATTACTGAAACCTTAAGAATAAATTATGTTCACTGTTTTATCTAAAAATACTTCATAATTTTTGATATCATAAATAATTTCTCTTAATCTATTCATATAATAAAAAATAATCTTCATCCAAAAACATAATTAATTGACAAGTTAATTTTTTTGATTCATCATGTCATCATATTTATTCTAAAATACTAACAATTAACCTTATACTACCATGAAGAAAATAATATAAATTTTTAAAAAGAATTGGAATATAAAATGTGATAATATAAATGAAATCAAATTTTAAATGATTTTATTGGATAATGATCCAGAAAATGAATCAATTCTATTATTGATTTCATTCATATCACAGTGATGTCTTTTGGATAAAGATATACTTATCGTTTTGACTAATATTACATGTATGGAAGCTATATATATATTTATGATTAATTATCATAAATAATGAAGTATTTAAATCATTTATAATTTAAAATTCAAACAATAAAATATAAAAATAACATTGTGATTGAAAACCATTGATATGAATTCCAAATAGAAATTATATTATCAACCATAAACCTACATCTATAATACAACTTATTAGTCACATGAAAGGAAGATACTCTATGGGGCGTCAATCTGGTTATAATATTTTCAAAACATTCTTCCTTATAGTCTTGATTTATGGTTAAGAATATATTTCTTGAAAGTATTTTTATCAATTAATTTTTATTTCTTCAATATGTAAATGAGAATTGGGATTAGTATGTGATGTTGTTCGATGAAATTTGAGAGATCAAGGAATAAAGAGTTTTAAATTATTTTATACATGTACAGTATCTATGAGATATATTTTTTATTATCTTCTATTGAACTTACTGATATAATATTTTCATATATTCGTAATGAATATGATGACTGGGATATTTAACCTGACAATGGAAAAGGTATTTTTTTGGTTGTTATTTTGGATGTAGAACTAACATAAAATTATTATTTTTATATAGTTTGTTAAGATTAATTAAAAGTGGTTTTGGATGATGAGAGAACAATATACTAAATGTTATTCATGATGTTTAGAACCAAGTTGTGTTGATGAGGAAATAAGTTGGTTAATGTTAGTGAGTAACCATACATGCTTTATCAAAAATAAAATATGTTGTATATTTTTATTAACACACTTAAATAGTGATTAGAGAATGCTGAGTTTTATGATAGAATTGATAAGGAAAATATAGATACATTGAAATACTAAATGAGAGTATTTATATGTTGTAAAATATATTGGGATTATTCTGAAGAGTTATAAGTTTGTTTGATATATTTATAAATCATTTATGAGGGTTTTTTGATTAATTGGAGTCATTAGAGATTTAATAAGAATGTTTGAATTGGTTTTATGTTGACATGAAAATATTTTTGAATTCTGAGTTTGTGGTGAAATTTTGGCAATAATTATCAAAATATCCCACATAAAAATACATAGGAAAATTAATTAGTCTCAATGGGAAATTTAATGTTCTATAGAGGAAATTAAAATAATATTGGGAGTTACATTGTGATATGTATCATATATTATAGATTCCCATAGTGTTCTTATATAGATATCCCATCTTACTAGATAAATTTTCATTAAATTAAAATAATGATATATGCCAAAATCATATAATTTAAATGCCTTTGGAAACATCAAAACACAAAATATGGGCTCTTAAGAGATCTACCTCATCTCCCAATATGTTTTTAATAATAACAACCCTTCTCAAACATATTAATCATAATATCTTTCTCCATAACCCGTAGAATGAAAAAAAAATTAAGGTTTAGATTTGATGATCAATAAGGGTAAATAACGGAGATGCCAATTATGACATAACCATAAAATGAGAGTAGGGGTGTGAGAACATGAGCATAACATTTGAAAACTATACCCTATAAATAATATATCATAATATTGAATCATGGAATAAATAATTCAATTTAATAAGATATAAATCAAAAGTGAAGAAACGAATGTGATCAATGAAAGAATAACATTGTAATAAGAAATAATTTTACGGGATACATATAAGCATATAAAATAATTTCGATAGTAAGGATGGCTTAGAAAGGATAATAACATATATGATTATATTCGTTCCAAAAACCATCATAGTAGTCTTGGATCGCTCCTGATATTATCTTTATGGAAGGATTGCCTTACTTAATTGGGATCACTCCCTATTTCAATCATTTTTATCAAATATGATACCCATCATTACCTAGTTCATTATAGGGATATATATTTATTGGAACACATATCACATAATGATAATAATACATATTTGTTCCATATAATCATAAATCATTAATCATATCACAACCTATTAAAAAATTAGTCTTATAGACATTTCATATTTTCATCACCGCATAACTGTTGAAAATGTAATGAGTGTAATTACATAATTAATACATGGAAAAGAAAATGGTTTCATAGAGTAATACTTAACACATCAAAATTATAATGCATCAAAGGAATAAAATTTGATGGTATAATTGGATCATAACCTAAATATATCATAACTAACATCAAAATATTTCATCATATATGAAAATATCATTAAAATGTATATTGAATATTTCATTAATAAATTTTCCATTCTATTTTGAAATCACTTTTTTAAAATCAAAAAATTTACCAAAAATTATGGAAAACACAATATCTGGTAATAACAGTGGATAATTTTAAATTATCAATTATTTATTGGATTTTTCATGACAACGGTAAATTATATTCCTTCCTTATAAGTTAAAAGAATACATTACTTTCACATTATTACTAAAAATTAAATAAATACCTCATTCTAAAAATGAAATGAATATTCATTTTGAAGAATTATAAAAAAAATAATTCATGGGAAAAAATGAATTAAATAATAATGGTTAATACAAAAAAAATCTTTATTTTTTAGACATTTATATGGATGAAAATTATTTTCAACAAATGAGAGAAACAAAGTCATTATTCAATAAAAGAATAGTTTTTGTCTCTTAAGTTCAAAAATTGATTAAATTTAAAGGAAGACATGTAATTTTGAAAATAAACATATGATATTAAAACTCATGAGTTTATTTATAGATATATCTTGACATTTCATAATCATATTCTTAATAAAAAACAATCTTGACAATCATTGAAATTGTAACATAAAATAATTACATCAAGTTCCACTTATTTTGAAAATGATCTATATTCCTATATAATAAATTTAAACATAATATAAATATGTTAAATAATAAATTTTACAAATACAATATAAAATATTATCTTTGGATAACATTTTGACACTCATTTCTCAATAACTCAATATTAAAATCATCATTTCTGGGTGTTAAATTTTCTATTTGTCTCATAAGAATTTCATCTTGGCGGTTATGGTGCTTGTATATCAACTATAGTTCCATAGATTAAAATAATTTAATAATGATATAAATATAATAAATATTAATTTCATATACATTTAGAGTCAGTAATGAAATTTATAGATAGAAAAATGAATTACAACATTCAAGGAGATGGTAGACCATACCCACGCATGGAAATTGTTTTCATTTTTTTATGGATGTAACAAAATAATGTTAAATAATAAATGATTCTATAGAATAAATATTATACTAAATAAATAATATATATTCATAAAATCCATATTAATTTTTGGCTATGTAAATTTAAAATTTAAAATTATTCACATCACATTGGAGAGTTGGTAGTACACATTAACACATAATTGAGGTTTTTGTTTTCCAACAGATTCAAAGGTAAGAGGTAGATTTGATATTATCATTATATATAAATACTTATGTCATAAATGTTATATATAATCTTTATATACATCATAATACCCAATCATAAATCATGGAAGTTTATAGTTAGTTGTATCGCTATGTGGAGACTGTAATCCATGTATATGCATGAGAAATAATTTTATTTCCCATTTGATTGAAAATAGGGTGCATAATGGTGGTTTAAAAATCATAATAAAATTTATTTATCATGAATATACTAAAGATATTATTTTATAATAAATTCCATATATTTAGGGGAAGAAGAACATGATGTAAAAAATAACGTTATAAGTTATGGTGATCACCCATTCCTTGAAAGAACTCATTTAGATCTCCACTTAAGGATTCTTAGGTTGGCCTTTCGGGAAGACTAAGACCTATATAATCTTAATAATATTTTTATTTGATAATATTATATAGATTAATTTATATAAAAGTATCAATGTGTTTTAAATAAGATAAAGGTGGTGTGACATTTTATATGTGATGGGAAGGTCACTCATGGAATTTTTTAAAAAATTAAAATATAAAACAATCATTCTCTAGAAAAATGGTTACAATTAAAATAGAATATATTATAATGTATATTTCAATTTAAATCCCATAAAATAATAATATTTTATAGGTATATGATGTTTCTTACACTCTATCTTTGGGTTTAACCCCTTAGTTAAACACTCTTAACATTAACCGCGTTAAAATAATTTCCTCTCTTAAAGGGTTATAATTTTACTTATAAATTAAAAAATGTGTAATAAATGGAAGGGGACTACATTGTAGACCATATCTTATCCAGTTAATCATATTGTGTGATTTTAATTATTTTTAAACTATTTAATAAAATAACATTTTCATAAAATATCATTTATGTTCTTTTTGATATTATTCATTTAATTTAACCCTATAGACCTCAATACAAAGATGGTGTTCGAATATAATCTATAAATACAAAATTAATATTTTATATTCATCTATAATATTCATTGAATTATATAACTTAATCAAATAATTTTACTTTTAATATTTCTAAAATTAATTATTTTTTTCTTTATTGATGAAATATATTATCAACATTGCATAGGAAATTAAGGTAATTATATAATTAATAAATATTTTATAAATAAATTACCTTCATCAAAATAATTCCATTATCCTAAAAATAAAAAATAATTTTCATTCACAACCTACTTTTATTCCTATGTAAACACAGAAGATATATTTAAAAGTATGAGGGTTACAATATATATTTCTCATTGCAATAAATATTATATTTATAATTTTTTGGAGAAAGGGTCCCAATAAAAATTTAATTTTTGATACTATAGTGATAAAGATAAAAGTAATATCACCCAATAATAACAAATATGAGTAATTATGACCTTAGAATTTAGTATTGACTTAGGATAACCCTATTTAGACTATTGATGTGAAACTTTTATGACTATTTTAATTAATATTTCCCAAAAATAATAGGTTCTTATTTACCAATTTTAGACCCCATTATTCAAAATATGTTATTTATTTTTTACTATTAAACTTCAAAAAGTATAAGGAATCCATTTTAAACTATGTGGGAAATTTTTTATGTAATCCATTTTTTTGAAAAATAATATTTAAAGCCTAAAAACGAATGTACTCCTATTTCATTCAAATAAAAACATTGAATGAATTTTTAACATTTTTATTGAATATATTTTAAATTAATTTAATTAAAAGAAAATTTTTCCAATAGTGATTAATTTAATTTATTAGTATAAAAATACATTGTGTGCAAAAAAATGATTACCAGAAAAAAAAATATCTTTATATTCAAATGGTTATTTTCATTTATAATAAATTGATTACCAATGAATTCATTTTATACATGTGTAAATCATATGTATTTCATTATTTTTTATTAATCTTAATATCTATAAATACTATATATAGGTGATAACT
The DNA here is from genome assembly GCA_963277665.1 of Viscum album. Taxonomy (NCBI): domain Eukaryota; kingdom Viridiplantae; phylum Streptophyta; class Magnoliopsida; order Santalales; family Viscaceae; genus Viscum; species Viscum album. Next base: position 1,901,534,458 of record OY728152.1, on the reverse strand, counting down.
ATGACATTGAATAATAATAATTTTGTAATTTATCATGGTTTTTTAAAACATTGTATGGTTTGTAATGAAAGCTATAAAAGAAATAATATTTAATTATAGGGAACTTTACCATAAAATATCAGGGTGATACATTATACCCCCTCAAAAAGAATTTCCTTCTCAAAATTCCTCCACTTAGATACAATTAAATGCGTACATCTATTTTTTATTACATCCACTTATTCCTAAGTAGCTATTTAAGATTTTTTATTCCTCTAGTGAACATTAACAAGGTGATTAGTCTTATTCTTTTGAATTTTTTCCCTATGATCTGTAATTTCTATCAGAAATTCATCATTGTAATTTTCATTCTCTAGTGGAACAACCTTTTATTTTAGTACATGGTAAAGATTTGGGTTGATCTTCCATAGGATAGATACATGTAACAGATTGTGAAGTCGAAAGAGGTTCAGTGGAAGCACCAAGTGATAAGATACCATCCACAATCATTCATGAATCTTAAAGTGTCTAATATAAATAGGGATCATATTTCCAATATTTCTGAATCAAATAACCTTCTTCTCTGAAAATTCAAATAAATTCCTTATCACTGTCTTTAAATTCCATATTTCATCATTGATTATCATAATTTCTTTTCTATCAACTCTAAGGTGCATAAATGTGTTGTTGAATGGCTAGGACATATTCTATTGTTTCCTCATCTATCTTAGGAACCAATATCATTAATTATCTAACACCATCCCTGCATTTTATAGTTCTACACATACTTCCATAGATGGAATCATAAAAATCAATCCAGATTATTACGTAAAAGCTATTATTATATGAAAACATGACTATTGGATGTTATTGATTCCAACAGCCTTTAAAATCCATAGAATGTGATCTCATCATATCCTATATGGTTGTAATACTTTACTTATGTTGTAAATCTATTGGTGGATGATATGTTGTTTTGAAAATGATAATAAAATTATATCCTACTAAAAACTTCTCCATATCTTTATGGCAAACTTTTATTCCCAAAAAATTACAATATATTGTATTACTTCACATAACCCTCTGAATTTAGTAACATATATTATCAAAATCTAATGAATAGATAAATATTCACTAATATAAATGAATTGTGCTATCATTGTTAAGAGATAGACTATAAACTAAAAAGAATTATTTCAATTTGATGTTTTTAGTGGTATGATGATAAAATTAATTGTATTGTTTTCACATTTGAATTCTTGTGTGGGTGAGGATTGTTACATCCCCTTATACATCTATCTCATAGACGTAAATTTCTAACATACCAAGGACCGATGTACATACTCTGTAATATCTCTGTTCATTTTGTCCCGTTTGAAATACACTCTCAAATCTCTATAAATATTCAAATATCTATGATGAATAGGAAATGATATCTAATAAGACTCACCCTATATATCAATCTACAAATATTTTATAGATGGAATATATACATGGTTCATAAATATTCTAATTTTTTCATAGTCATGGTTAAACTGAAGAACATTTTTAACCTTCTTTTATAGTTCCACATATTCTTTCAACACCCCTTTATTTCTAACAAGGATATATAGTTGAGAACTCCTTTTTCCATGAAAATATTTCTCTTATTACATAGATATTTGTAGCTCAATCCTTTATATACCATTAAATGTTGGATATTTTTTATCCTCGTCATAGAAAAGCTAGTATGATTGTTTGGACTCAATGCATCATTTACCTTGTTCACATTCTCAAGGTTGTAATGTATTCATCAATAATCATTTCAAATCATCTCAAACCATATTATTTAGTGAATATTCTAATATTTTTGAGTGAATATATACTTTTACTTTTTATGATCAATATATATATATATATATATATATATCACACCTTTCTCTATAATGACAATTTATTCATATCTTTAAGGAAAAAATTAATGCTGCTAACTCCTAATCATGAGTTGGGTAATTTTTATGGTAAATTTTATATTTTTATGAGGAATTAGCTATAAAGGTAAAATTATTCATGGGTACACATCCCATTCCCTTTTTTTAATGAATCAATATAAATTAGAAAACATTAATCACATTAGGGTAGTATATGTGCGTATTCACTGACTAACATTCTCTTTTGATCCTTGAAATTTTCCTCAAATTCTTCTATACAAATTAACCCAAATTGCATTCAATTTAATTTTATGGGTGGATTAGAACGACATGTTATATTCTCTATAATGTTCCAATAATGTCCATCTTAACCATGAAAACATAATATCTCAGTCACAGTGGTCGGTTTTAGCAAATATTCAGTAACATTTAGCTTTGACAGATCCACTGATATACCCTCATTTGATATTATTAGACCCGAAATACAATTTTTTATATAAAAATTTTATACTTAGTAAATTTTTCATACAGATTATCCATATTTATGATCATTAATACAATCCTTAAGTGATTTCCATTCTATTAATTTCTCTTTAAATATATAATTATATTGTTTATAATTACTAACACTAAATCATAAGGGTGATTTATAAATAATCAATTCATTAAATCCATAAATAAAACTCTAGGATTTGTAAAACCAAATGAAATCACAATATATTCATAGTGTTTATACAATTTATAGAAAATTTTCTTTGGTATAACATCCTTCATGACCATCTATTGATGATATCTATAATAAATATTAATCGTGGAAAAGTACTAGGATCTATGTAGTTGATCAAAAAATTCATCAAGAAATGGGAAGTGATATTTATCCATGATTTTTATATTTTTATGTTAAAAATAATTGATATAGAGTCACATTTATCCATATTTCTTCATAGTAAAAAGTAAAGGTGCACCCCAAGGTGATGCACATGTCAAAATAAATCCCTTTTCATGATTATCATGGAGCTACTTCATCAATTCATATAAGTCAGTCAAGACTATTCTATAGGGAGTATATAAAATATTTGTATCTCTAGGTATAAATCATATTGAGAAGTAAACATCATGATTTGGTGGTATAATAGGAAGATTATATAGAAATACTTTAACAGACGCCCCCAAAATATTAATATAATTGAATTTGAGATCCTCCCCAACCATCTTAGATGAGCACACATTTTGAATAATAATCAAGACCCATAAAATGGGTGAAATTTCGATTAAAGTTCATATTTATTATTTCACAAATAACCTATCATAGATTGGGTTAGAATATCAAAATTGACCTCTTTTAATCCAAAATTTATTTAGTATTTATTAAAATAAATCCAATAAATGTTCAAAATAATCATCAAATTCAATTAGTGGGAGAATAATGAGATTTGAAGGAAGAAAACTCTCATAAACATTATTCAAAGATGAATAATAGACTTGGGATGTGTTCATTATACAGTTATATGTTTTAACTACAAATTCAACATATAATCACTAGGGTTATGAATTGGAATTCCATAATAAATTTCTTGATATAGGTGTATTTATATAAATATAATCAAATAAAATACTTAAATATTTTAGAATACCCATAACAACCTCAAATTTATTATTATGTCTTCAACCCTATAGTAAATATAATATAGTTATCATGACCATCGAACATATTATATCAAAGTGATCAATAATGAAAAATATTTAGTAGAATGTTTAAATATTTCAACCTTATTTTTAATATATGACAAACTAGGTTGATCTTAGTTCATTATAAGTCATAATCTATTCAAATAATTCATAAGGGTTCATAAATAAAATATTATGTAACCAAATATTATCCCCCAAGAGTGTGAAACTAGGTACGTAGTGAGGGAATACTTTCTATGCACTATAATAATGGATGAGATATACTCTACTAACTATTTTTTGGGGGTTATTACCCCTAGATGCATCTATTTCAGTGACAAACTAATTAGTAGTATCTAGAGATAGATGTTTTTATAGTAAAACCAGACTACTTTAATTAAATATAGATGTTCTCAATTACTTAAAATTATCATATAGGTTATCACCGATGTTTTCTCATCCTAGTTTCCAATGATTATTAAAACAATTATATGGTAACAAATATAATGACCAAACTGTTTATATATAAATATCAGATTTTAATATATGAAAATTTAATGAAATACCATAACTATCCATTCCATAATCATATAGGTATATTTCCATTGGAATCATAAATACATAAACAACTAGTTCATAATATAAGTACAACATCTTCCACTATGTTCTTAAAAACTATAACCCTTATTAGTCAAATCAAACATAATACTATTATTCATAACATGGGGAATGGAAATATAAAAAAGGGTGATCTCTAATACTCTGTAATGGTAAAATAATGAGATATCAATGATCACATAAACATAAAATGATTATAAGAGTATGATAACAAGATAATGATATTTGAAAACCATATTGTACATATTATTGATCATAATCTTGAATTTGGGTCATAATATTGAATCATGGATAAAATCTTGTTTTCTTATAAGAAATTAATCATAAAAGAATCAATGAACATAATAAATGAGAGAATTTTCTTGGTATAATATATGAGTTTGTTGCATACAAATTAGAGTAGAAAATATTTCCCATAGTAGTAAAGGCTTAGAGATGAGACCATCATAATTGATTGGGTTCACTCTCTAAACAACCATTTTACTTAATGATTACTCACAATAATATCATTATGGACATAGCAACTTACTAAAATAGTTTCACTAACAATTTTATTATTATATTTCTCATGAGATATACATATTTACCTAATTCATTAAAGGGATTTATAATCCTGGTCCCTCCCATCACAAAATAAAAAACATATATATGTGTGACAAAAGATTATAAATCATTCATCATATCATAACACATAAAAATGAAATGAGTGTTATAAATGTTTCGTAATTCTATAATAGTATAACTCATGAAAAAAGATATGGGTTTTAAGACATAATTAACTTATAGAAAAGAAAATATCTTCATTGAATCATCCTTAAATCATCATTAACATTATAAATACAAAGAATGAATTTGGATGGTATCATTGGATGATTGAATAACCTGTTTTGATAATCCAAATTCACATTTATTTTATATGATAATCATGTTTCATTAATATTATTAGTTTCCATAAATTAATAACTATGACTTTTTAAAATCTCACTATTCTCTCATTTAAGCTTATAGTGCAAAATTTTTCAATGTAAAAAGTTACTACTAGAGGTCAATGATAGAGGTTACAAATAAAAGGTTACCAATAGAGGACACAGATAGATGTTACTGATACATTGTTACAGATAAAAGTTTACAGAGAAAAGTCAATGATCCAATCACTCAAATGATATATTTGTAAAGGTACCGATGAAGGCTACCATAGAAGGATGCCGATAAAGGATACTTTTAAAAGCTACCACTGAAGGCTACATATAGAGGCTACCATTGAAAAGTCTAACGTTACTATCCTATCGATACCCATCTTATATCCATACTTTTTTAATTTCATAAGAAACCTCTAATGGCCATATTTGGTAAATTTAATGCTTATGACATTAATTAATGGTGATTGTAGACATATCAAGAGACCATATCTATAAATAGTATGAGGTATGTGGAAGAAAACATGTTGTTTTCATATTCTAATATTTCGACCTCAAATATAAAATATAAGACCAAGGATGAAAAAAGGATGCTAGAGGGAGTCCTTGAATAATGGATCTGATGAACAAAGGAGACACACCTGCTTTTACATTATGAATCAAAAGTCCTCAGGAAGATCATTTTTTGGAGAAAAAATTCTAGGCTATATTCAGTGCATCATCGAATAAATCTAAAACCAAGAATCAGAACACTTAGTACCTGGATGCTATAACCTGGAGTTGCAAAACTCTGTTTTGGAAACCAGTTATAGAGGAAGACTCAAAATGTAATTTCTTCCCCCCAAGGAGTCATGAGCTGAACTAAAAACACATAGAGCCTTCAAAACTGAATCTTTATAACATTAGATCTATTATGTTTATTATAATACATTATTGTGAATTGTGTGTTTTTCTATTACAAACAATATCTCGTGTTCTTGAACTAGAGGATACATGAAATCCTCACATAAAAAGTAAATTACACTTTAATTCCCACGTGTAACAATGGAAGTGGTTGTGTGTGGTCAGGTTTTTTTTGTTTTTTCAAAGACGAACTGTTGTAGATGGTGTAAGCCTTGGACAATTTGTGAAAACTGTTGTAATTCCCGATACAGGTTATGTATCAAGATTATTGTTAATATAAAATGCTTGGTGGTAGGTGATCACTAGGTGGAGAGTATTAAGTCTCGGCATGAGACTGAACATTTTTGTTAATTCTTCTATGTACAATATTTTGTAATACATTGTATTCTTATTTTTTGCTGCTCATAAATTCAAAAATAGGAAATTGTTTCACATTAACTCTAATTGTTATTTCAGGTTAGTGTGCGTATGTGTTTTGTTGAGTAAACCGATTACAAAAGAGGAATAAGTGTTTTACACTGATTCAACTGAGGACTAATCACCATTTGAGATTTTATTTGACCAACCAAATATTTATATCTCTACTTCCATAATTAATTGGGAAATTTCCAATATTGGGGATCTTTATCATAAAATTTTTAACAGAGATTTTATGTAGGAACTTAATTCACCCCCCTCTTGAGTTTCCCCTCTAACCAATATTTGGTATCATAGAAATTTCTATTGCTACCATCCGAACTATTGTGCAAGATTTCAAATTCGTTTCAATTGTTATATTAGTAATATCTTAAAGATCTTAAAATATTTATCAAATCTAAATTTCCAGTTCTTTAAATTCTAATTAACTATGGATCACCAATTTGAGGGTGCAGCTTCCAATATGCCACCTTTCGTTAATGGTTATAACTTTTCTCAGTGGAAATTAAAACTGAAAATGTATCATGATAGCATGTATCCTGAAATCTGGGACACAACTAAAGAACATCATGCATTTCTTACTAGTGCTAGGTAAATAAGGTCAATGTTGACTGAAGCTACATATATCAATAACTGTATAGAAATGAATGCATTGTAATGTTTTCTAGGTGTTGATGAATACAATAGAATTTTTTTTCTGTATTGTTGCATCTGAAATACGGGATACGAGGGTTGTTTCCCATGAGGGAACAACCATTATTAAACAAGTGAGATTAAAAACTTATACAATTAAATATGATAATTTTTAAATTAATCCTAATGAAATTATATATGAAATGTATCTCAGGTTCAATGAAATTGTAAATACCATGAGTCTGCTTCAGAAACTAGAGGACAATAGGGATTACATTATCGTTTTGCTTCGATACCTACCTGATAGATGGAGAGGAACTTCTGTTTCTATCTGAAAATCATGTCACATAATAAAGATTCCAATGATGGAACTAAGTGGAAAACTTTTGATGAATAAAGAAGAGATTAAGGTAAATCAAGAAGCAGATGAAGAACTAAGAATGAAATATATAGCAGTCAAGACTGCTACCTCAAGGATATAAGATTAGGAAAAATGATTAAGTTCCTGTACATAGTTTCACCAGTGAAGATTCATATTTTGATAATGATGATGAGATTTCACATCTTGCTAGGATATTCCAAAATTTCTACCAAAAGAATATGTTCTTTACAAATGCAAACTATAAAGGAAGGTATAATTGTAAACGATAGTGGAAAATGGATAGAAAAAGGAATGACAATACAAATGAGATAGTCTTTTATGACTTTAAATGAAAAGGCCAGGGGAATGCAGATTTCCCCAAGCTGAAATTTAAGAATAAATATGAAGACACGGATAAGGGATATAAAAATACTATGAAAACTACCTAGAGTGCTTTAGAATACAACTTCAGTGGATCTAACACATATGATATTGAAAAGAACAAACATGAAAACAAGTATTTCATGACATAAACGTATGAGGTAACACTTAATTCTTCTATAAATAGTTCTTACTATTCTGAGAATAAATGAAATTAAAATAATGATGAATATATAAATAATGATAAACTATTTGAGTACTATGTAATGATTGACGATTCCATTAATTAACTCAAGGATAAATATTAGATATTTAAAAGATAACATGAATTAAATGTCAATTATAATTCATATTTGAATATTGAGAAAGAATACTTTTCTCAGCTGTCAAAAAGAAAATATTGAATAGAAATTATCCAATGAGAAATTACAAAGAGATATTGAGATGTTTACTTCAGGCAGAGATACCTTGACTCGTTTGGTATGGAAAAAAATTGCTCTAAAATACACACCGGGTCTAATATTTCAACCAGGACCATGAATAATTTTTAAGACCAAATTTGTTCCAAAATCTATATAGTTCACTGCTAGTTCATGTCGTGGACCATATTTTGAAAAAATCTTTTCTAAGGGACCAAAAAAATTGTTCATCTCTTGATACATATCTATTGATTATAGGAAACCTGTGAGACAAATATGGGCTCTCAATGTTTTACTTTTTATCCTATCTGGACCCAATAAAATATGGTTACCAATGTTACCCTATACTTAATTTGTTTCGTAGGAAAATTATTTAAATACATCATGTAAGACCCTATGGTACTTTGATAGTGGATGCCCAAGACATATGATAGGATACAATTCATTCATCAAGAGCCTAATTAATGTTGATGGTGACATGTTACATTTTGTGGTAATTCTAAATGAATATAATTAACATAGGCCAACTTGGTAACACTAATACTATATTAATTTCCAAATTGCTTTCTGTTGATCGGTTAAAATAAGATATACTATGTATCTCTCAGTTGTGTGATGTTGGACTCAATGTTATTTTTTAAAATGATGCATGCAATGTTTTTTATTCTAGAAATTATTTAATATTCACTACTCTTAGAAAGACAAATATAGGCTGTGGATTTAAACTATTTAGCTATGAAAAATATTTCAGGTTCAAATTCTTTTCATAAGGAATCTTGGTTATTGAATAGAAGATTAATAAAATGTAATTTCCACTCACATAAGAAATTAACTAGGATTATTTTGGTCAGAGAAATACCTAAATTGTAATTCCCACTTAACAATGATTGTAATCCTTGTAAAAAAGTTAAACATCACAATGATTCATTAAAACCAAAAAAAGAACATTCCACTTCTCAAAATCTTGGATTGGTTCACATGAATTTTTCTGGACTATCTTGAGTTTGATGTTTGAAGGGAAATAACTATATTTATGTTATTGTAAATGATTTTTCTAGATACACATGGTTATACATTCTATCTTACAAAAGTGAATCATGTTCTTACTTCATTAAATATTCCATGTCTATAGAAAATCTTAGTGGTCTAAGAAATAAGGCCTTGAGAAGTGATTGGGGTCTTGAGTTTGAAAATCAAGAGTTTGAGTTTTTTGATCAAATAATTTCTATAATCACAATCTTCTACTAATTGTACATCACAACATAATGGGGTTATAGAAAGAAGAAATAGAACACTTCAAGAGATTTCCTAGACTATGCTAAATGATTATAACATGTTTATCTATTTTTGGGATAAATATATAAATACAGCTTGTTACATCATGGATAATGTCTTAATCATTAATGTTCTTAAAAAAACCCCTTATGCGCTATTGAATTATAAAAATCCTATGGATAATTACTTAAGAGTTTTTGGATGAACATTATTTATCCTTACCAATATGGATAATCGTGAAAAATTTCATCTAAGAGTACTGATGGAATTTTTCTATGTTACTCGATATCTAGAAAATATTATAGAGTAATAAATAAGATAACCAAATGTGTGGAGGAATCAATTCAAGTCTAATTTGATGAGGCTGATCCACATGAACCCAAATACTCTACTGAACATCTTGAGAAAGATATGTCAATTCTGGACTTTAATGTTAATGAATGTGAACACTTAGTGAAAGAAAATAGTTCTTTAAGTTTTCCAGAATATGAGCATGTAGATTCAGAACCTATAGAAAACCATGTGGAGTATTGATCAACTCTTTCTAGCGGTATTAAAACTCTCAGTAATCATCTTTTATATGTTGTAGAAGGTTATGTAAATAGAGGTACAAAATCTATAGCTTCTTTGAGAAACGAGGTTGAACATCAAGAGTTTGTTTCACACCTTTAACCCAAAAATATTAATGATTCTATCAATGATGAATTTTGGGTTATTCATATACTAGAATAATTAAATTAGTTTGAAAGAAACATTGTTTAGGAATTAGTGGATATATCAAATGACACTTTGACCATACTCACTAAATGGGTGTTTAGATATAAATTTGTTAAATATGGAAACATTGTTAGAAACAAGGCTAGACTAGTTTCACAAGGTTATAGTCAAGAAGGAATAAACTATGATAATCATTTTCACATGTAGATAGATTTGATTACATTAAGATACTACTTACTTATAAAGCTCATCTAGATTTCAAAAATTATCTAATGGATGTTAAAAGTGTATTTCTCAATGGGTACATTGTTGAAGATGTATTTGAGGAAAAACCCTTGGTTTTAAAAATCCCCACTTTTCAAATCATGCCTTTAAACATTATGATTCTTTTTATGGTCTAAAACAAGATCTTATAGCTTGGTATGATAGACATAGTTCATTTCTTATTTCTAATGGTTTTACTAAAGGAATAACTGATCCTACTCTTTTTATTAAAAGGATTTATGATGATGTTTTAATAGTTAAAATTTTCGTACATGACATTAGTTTTAGATCCTCTAATAATTATTTATGTACTGATTTTTTTAATAACGCAAGAAGAATTTGAATTGAGTTTAATAAGGGAACTTAATTTTTTTCCTTTGATTTCATGTTTTTAAATATAAAAATGGTATTATTTTAAATCAAAGTAAATTTACTAAGGATATTTTGAAACGTTTTGGTTTTTATTAGAATAATGGTATTGATATACCTATGAGTACCACTTGTAAGATGGATGCAGATTACACTACTAAACTACTAGATTAGACCAATTACAGAGGGATGATTAGGATTCTGCTCTAGATTACTACTAGACGACCTAATATGATGTTCAGTGTATGCTTGTGTTCCCATTTACAATCCAATCCCAAAGAATCTCATTTAACTACTGTAAAAATTATTTTTAAACATCTCAAGTATACTAAAAACTTCGGACTATTTTATATAAGAGGAAAATCATTTGATTTAATAAGTTATTTAGATGCTGACTTTTTTGGTTTTAAGATATATATAAAAAGCACTTCCAGAACATGTAATGTTTTGGGAAAGTCACTACTATCATGGTATAGTAAAAAATAGAATTATGTTGCTTTATCCACTAATTTAGATGAATATATAGTTGTTAGTAGTTTTTGTGCTCAAATTATGTGGATGAAACACACCTTACTATACTATAGATATCAATTAAAAAATGTCTCTATATACTGTGATAATTCAAGTAATATTAACATATCTAAAAATAATGTACCACATGTTAGGACAATGCATATTGATGTGAGACATCACTTCTTGAGAGATCATTATCAAATAGGTGATATCACTCTTGAATTCATTAAAAGTGAACATCAATATGCTGATATATTCACAAAGTCTTTGAATTCTTAGTGGTTAAATTACATCAAACATGAGTTAGGTATGATAAAATGTTATGTTACAGCCTCATCGATAGACCTCACCGATAATAACTCACTGGTAGACCTCACCAATATGTCATCGCCTTTTGACCTCATCATTGGTCCTCACCATTGGACCTCACTGATGGACCTCACCATTGGCACCTTACAGATGGTCGACCTTACTTAGGTCCAGTACATTGTGTTTTTTTGCAGGAATCTATAATGTTTATATTTTTTTCTTTTACTCACTTTTTTCCATCCATCCCTAAATGATAAAAATAATGTAAAAACCTCATTTTGACCAACATCAATCATCTCCCAAACCACTCTCTCCCTAATTTGGAACTTGAACCTTCTTCTAAAACCCTCTAACCGCACCAGACTATAATGGAAAGACTGAAGGGGCTGATTGTTTGTGATGAAGGAGATGAATCGAACACTAATAGACCATGAGCTAGGTATACAATTGGATGCAAAGATATGGTGAAGCTGATCGATACACATTTTTCCTAGAGGGAAATCATAGTAGAAACAGAATTATGTTCATAATGGTTCTATCAAGAAGGCCTCTGTTGATGAAGGCACTCAAAGCTCAGGATTGTGTTGAATATTTTGAAAATAATAATGGACCATAATACCTGAAGCTAGTGAAAGAATTTTATGACTCTCTCGTGTTCGAGCAGTCTGAGGATGAGAACTGAAAGTCTTCAATTGTAAATGGAATAAGTGTGATCTTCAACTTTTTTTAATGGGATGAATTCTTAAGAGTCCCACATGAAGGAGTTTTTGATGACTACTCTAGAGTGGTGCCTCCCACAAGTGAGTATTATTTCTATGAAGAGTCATTATATGAGGTGATGGGGAATGGAATCCCTAGAAAGGTGATTACTGATGAAATGGAATGAAAGAAAAGTTGATTTATAAATTTTTTCAACATGTTTTTAGTCCCTAGAGAGGGGACTTTTCCACCTTGAGTTATCAAGACATATTTATATTGTATATATTTAACAATGGAAAAAAGATAATTATTTGTAACTTTTTGATGATATATTTAGAGGATATTACTACTACAAGTTCAAATTAAAATGCTCTCTTTCATTCCAAGTTGATATCTGTGATGCTCAGAGCGAATGGTGTTGCAGGAAATAAGGAGGAAACAGTAGTTTTATCATACAATTTCTGCATTACAAAAATGATTTTCAAATTTTTTAAGATAAGATTGAACACTGTGAAATGCAATGGGAGAATGATGAGGCAATGCTGTATGAGGAATTCAATCATGTTAAGAATCCTACTATGCCAAATAATAAGATATATATTGTAACACCCCAAGCTTCCATGGTACACATCTCTTTGAATAATACAGTAGCGTGTGTTGTACGCAACTTAGAGTTCTAACACACACCACAACCAATAAAAGTAGCTGTAATGAATAGTAATACCTAATTTTTGAAATTTTTAAATATTATCTTCCCAAATGGACTTCGTTTTTGGATTCAAAATATTGAAATTAGCCTATGTTGAATTTTTGGTATTTTTCTAAGAACATCAATTTTTTTGAATGGTGGAAAATACTTAAAAACAACTTTTTTAATCAAAATAATTTATAGTGATAAATTATACTATTTATTGGTTTTAATGTATAATTATAATATATATTTACAATTTTATCGAATTTTGGTCATTATAATTAATTTCACTTTGAAATTGGACATAAACAATTATCAATATTTTGATATATAGTGTTTCTTAAAAACACGCTATTTGTTGTGAAAGTGGGAATTAATTATAAAATTAATTAATTCAACTAATATGTTTGGAAATTTGTAAAATAGACATCATTTTTGAATTCTGAATATCAATTATATCTTACGGTGAATTTTTGGCCTTGTTCTAAAAAACTTCAATTTTTGATAAATAGTGAAACCACTAAGTGGAAGTTAAAAAATTGATTTTTTATTTAAATGAAACATTACCACTTCTGTGATTTGATTTTCAATAATCTAACATAAATGGTTGTCATTAAGATGTAAAATGTTGATCAATGGGATTAAAATAATTTTTTTGGTTTAATTAATCGCGATTAAAGGTAATTAATGAAATTTAAGGTAAAAATGATATTATAAAAATACAAAAATAAATTTACACTTGTCTTACCCCTATTGGATGAGTCATGGATGACCAAGACAATCCATGGGACAATTAATAGACCCCATGGAGCCACTTTGGTAGGAAAATAACATTAAAAACATTTTATTTAATGTTAAAATAAAAATGTCACAAACATGAGTATGTTTACTAAAAAAAATTAAATGGGGTTATAGAAGTCATATTTTTGACTATAAATATTAATTAGAAAGATAAAAAGATTTAATATATCATGATATTTTTTTATACTTTTTAGACATTAAATAAATTAAATTATTTATGACACCATGATGATGCAGCGATTACGTCATTAATTAATGATTTAAATAAAATGAAAAGATAATGTAAATTCTAAGACTTACCATTGTCAAAAACATATTGAATGAGTAGATTTAGAACTCTTATAAACTTATCCTTGAAATATATAATTTTGGGACCTTCAAAATCTGAAAAATCATTTCATAATAAAGTAACATTTCAATCTTTCCAAGAGTGCCCCTTCTCTCCTCTTATAAAAGGCCCCCACCACTACCACCTTACTCACACCTTCAATGCCTTTTGGCTTGGCCAACCTATGCCAAAATACTCTCTCAACTTTCCTCTCTTACTCTTATAAGCCTCACTTTGGGCAGAAGTCTTCCCAAGGAAGCCTTTGGCTCAAATCAAAAAGAGGTACCCAATTTTATGGTAATGTCTTCTCTAATGTTGTTTTGTTTTATTTTGCTCCTCCAACCCCTTAAACTCTTTTTATTACATTATTTTTTTATAACACCAGTATATAAAATATAGAAGGATGTGTTTATGATAATTATTTGGTTTACACTTTCACACACCTTCGTCTTATGGTTAACGAACATACTGTTTCTGTGGGTGGAAAAATACTGCCTCACGAAACGATGATTGATCAATATTCCTTTAACACCTCTAATGGTGGACATTTTTATGACACTATTTTAATATATGATATATATATATATTATTTTTATGTTCTAATTATGCTTATATATTTTTCATTTATGGAATACATTATGATTTCCATTATGGGTAAACGTGATAATTTCATTTTAGGAAGTGCGGACTACCGCCCCCACAAAGTGATTTGAATCGTTAATGCCACATGTAGGATGTATAAAGGATGGATTAAATGGTATTATACATTATATTATACTGGATTTATATTATACCTTTATATAATAATAACTTCATACCATTAAATATGAAATAGAAATTAAAGTAGCGTTCATGCGTTCGTACGGGTTACCGTCTCCATGAACGATGAATTTCATTTCTTACCTCTAAATGTTATGTAATATTATAATTTAGTGTATATATTGGATATATATGAAGTATATGATATATACATCATGAAGATAATTTTGGATATAATTTATATTTTACCACATGACCAAAGTGAAATTAAAAGAAGTTTATTTTTGACTCAAGTACCTAAGATCGACAAAACGACCGTTATAAACTTAAATAATTACATAATGATCATGACATGGTAATAAGTGATATAAAAGGAATAATGAACATTAAAAAGGATCTTAAGATGGCAGATATTAACTCTAGTATATTATTCAAGAGGTTAAAGAACGGTCGAGTCAAGTCGGACACGAGGTAAGGTAACTTCTTAACCCAATTTCCATTCATTGGGTTAATCTCCTACTGTAAAATTATGTCATGATATTATTATGTTCCATATTGTATTTATTCTTTATTTTTGTCTAAAAATAGTGAATACACATAATAGATCTATTTTATTTAAAAATAATAATATTTGTAAGGGACTTCGTCTGAATCTCCATTCATTGAGGCATATTTTGTTATATACACCAATTTCTTTTATACGGTATATAAACCCCTTTGACTTTTACGTTTATTCAAGAATAATCTTTTTATGCAAATCATTTTACTAAATGTCAAAATGGAATGTTTTCTTGTCATACGTATGCGGTGACAATGACTTCTCCACCGCCATAACCATTATTTGAGTTTCGGATTCCACTACAAGCCATAATTTCTTTAAAAATGAAAAATAAATAAAAGTGTTAATTTTCATTTATTTTGGTATTGAAAATGGTTTTGAAAGTGTTTTTATTATATCAATGTGTTGTATTGATATCTTATGATTGAAATGTGGAAATGTTATGTTTCTTTTATTCATGTTTTATGTGATACGATTATGTTATGTTTGATGATACGTTTAAACATATTCATATGAGGAATGCATTAGACATAATAAGTGACGGGTGGAGCCTGATATGGCTCCTCGATGCATCAATAGGTCTTATTAGACAAACTAGTGTCTTGGCACGAGGCCTTAACAAAATCATATTTGTAGTCTTGGAACGAGGCCTTGGATATGTGGTTATGATAGTCTAGCATTATGCCTTGCATCATTATGAAAGTGGTTATTGATATTACATGTGATTATTCGACATTTAGAATATCCATGTGAATACGTAAATGGAATCATCTCATTTTACTTTTTCCATATTATGATGATGTTCAAGTTTAAAAGGATTTTGTTTTAGTCATTCATTGCCTTAAATGTTTATGTTTATTTATGAAAGCTTCCATTATATTGTTATCCTTACTGAGCATCCGAGCTCACCACTTCCAATGTTTTAATTCTTCCAAGATGTGAAGAAGTGTATTATGAATGATCTGTCGGGATAGTATGAGGGGATATGAAGACAAGATGTTCTTGTAGTTTTGTTTTACTTTATGATGTAATGTAAGACTTATGAATGTATATAGTGTTTCCAAGGCATCTAAACTAATCGGTCTTTTGAGACTTGACCTTTTGTGATCATGCCAATGTTACGCAATAATGCACCGACTCTGGGTAACTGGGGTCGGGGTGTTATAGTTGGTATTAGAGTCAGTTTAGTACTAACCTTGAAAGCTAGATTTAGATAAACTCTGATTAGAGCACATAGCCCAAAGATAGACTTTGAGTATTAGTATAGAAGAACTTCGTATAATTTTTGTATTATAGATATTTTGTGAGTTTTCTGAGAAATATACCCCTGTTTGGATACGAGCAGGTAGAGGCGGCTCTGGCACAGATGTACCTAGGGGTAAAACACGAAAACACTGCTTTGAGCTAGACTCGAATGGGAACCGGTGCACGACAACGGGCCTTGCTGCACTCTTGGTTACGACACTCTCGGGGGATATGCTTAGGATAATTCTCATTTTCTTTAGAAACCACTATGAAGGGTTATGATTATACTTCCTCAAATAAATTTTTTTTATGATTATGGACTATATCCATAAATAGATCAATTTATGGTAAGTGTTTTAGAAGTATGGAATTATGTATTTTGAATCATAAACCAATCTAGTTTATCCCGTTGTTTATAAATGGAGCCTTGTGGAAGGAATGGAAACCGTATCAATGCACGCACTCCGTGTAGGGATTTCCCTCCTGCTGAAGATAATTATTGTGGATTTGAAGATACAACTGGTGCTGATCAACTTATTACCATACTGGGACAACTCACTCAGGTTATGAATAATAACCTTACTAGTATGGAGGACCCTGATCCGCAACATGGAGGATCAATGTAAGACCGCTTCATGAGGCAACAACCACCAACATTTAATGGGGTTACAAATCCATTATTAGCTGAGCAATGGATAAAATCCTTAGAAAAAATATTCCATGCCTTGGGGAGTAGCGAAAGTGAGAAGGTTGTCATGGCAGTCTACCGCCTCATTTGAGATGTCGATCAATTGTGGTCGCTAATTCAAAACACAAAGGAAGATGATGAAGTATCAAATATGTAATGGAGAGAGTTCAAAGATCTTTTCTTAGAAAAATAAATTCCGCATGACCATCCAACTGATATGGAAATGCAATTTCTGAGTCTGAGGCAGAAGGAGTATGAGAATGTCACAAAGTATGAGGCTAACTTTATAAGGTTATCAAGGCATGTTGCAGATTACATACATAACCCAAGAAGTAAGATTGATCGTTTATTTGATGGGTTAAAACCATTTCTCTGTCGAGAATTAGTCTCACAAACCTTCTCGTCAAACGAAGCTATTGAATCGTGTGCTACCAAGATAGAAAAGGAATTCTCTAAGTCTTATGACTTTAAAGAAAAGAAATAAAAGAAAAGATCTTCTGATCAATCTGGAAATGGAAATAAGGGGAAGAAGGGAAGAGTTGAATATCAGTCCTGTAGTAATGGTGGAAAGAAACACCCTGGTATTTGCTTGAAGGGAATGGGAGTTTGTTACAAGTGTGGTGAAAAAGCCCCCAAGCTCATGATTGCAAGGGAAAGAAAGTTGCTGTCAATGTGGAATGCTATAATTTTAGGGATATGGGACATTATGCAAATGAATGTCCTAAGCGTCAAAGGAACATACCTCAGAAGAGGCCACGGGATCAAGGCCAAGATTATGTTATCAATACTACTGAGGTTGAAGCTCTAAAAGACGTTGTAGTAGGTAATTTAATGGTTTCATCAAGTTTATGAAATGCATTATTTGATTCTACATCCTTGAATTGTTTCATATCTTACCAGTTTTCTAATAAAATTAGATAATTCTAATTTGATTTAACAAGAGAATTTTCAGTCAGATCTCCTAAGGGATGTATTATTGCAATAATGTTTTGTGAATTAGTCCCCATTAGAGCACATAACTGTTCATTATCCGCTGATCTCATTGTAATACCAATGATTGTGTTTGATATAATCCTCTGTATGGATTGTCTTTTGGACTACGATGCAAATATTTATTGTAAGAAGAAGGAGGTTACGATTTTTTATGATGATGATAAGGAACACCATATTTTTAGAGCAGAATTGTCACCACCTAATTCTTATTTAGATTCACCCCCAGTAGCTCAACTAAATTCAATTATTGGGGAGGAATAGAGTGAAATGACTAAGGGTGAGGAAGGTAATGTTCAAATATAGGATGTACCTATTGTAAAGGAATATGAAGATGTGTTTCCAGAAGATTTACCTAGATATCCCCCAGAATGAGAAGCTGAGTTTTCCATTGATTTAATTGCCAGATCAAGGCCTATATCGAAGACCCCTTATAGGATGGCCACCGTGGAATTAGTTGAACTAAAGAAACAACTATAGGAATTGGGTAATAAGGGATTTATTCACCCTAGTTTTTCTCTATGGGGAGCCCCTGTCCTTTTTGTTAAGAAGAATGATGGATCTATGACATTGTGTGTTGACTATAGGGAGATCAATGCTATAACAATAAAAAACAAGTATCCCCTACCTCGCATTGAAGATTTATTTGACCAATTTCATGGATCTCAATACTTTTCAAAGATTGACCTTCGATCGGGATACCATCAGTTGTGTGTGAAGAAGGATGATATTCTGAAGACAGCATTTCGAACAAGGTACGGGCATTACGAGTTTACAGTAATGCCTTTTGGATTGACTAATGCACCCTCTATATTCATGTATCTAATGAATAGATTTTTCAAGGTATATCATGATGATTTTGTGGTGGATTTATTGATGATATCTTGGTGTACTCCAAAACCTACGAAGGTCATGAAAATCACTTGAGCATTATATTGAAGACTCTTAAAAGGCATGAATTATATGGGATGTTTAGAAAGTGTTATTTCTCGCTTCAAGAGATGTGTTTTCTTGTCCATATTGTCTCTATGGATGGAATTTCCGTTGATCCTTCGATGACCAAGGCAATCCAAGAATGGCCAGCACTGACGAGTATAATTGAGGTACGCATCTTTATTGGTTTGGCAGGTTATTATCGACGTTTTGTCTAGAATTTTGCCCGATTGGCTAACCCATTAACGAAGCTCCCACGTAAAGGGTTTAAATTTGTCTGGACAAAAGAGTGTGAAGAATGTTTTAATGAACTGAAGAGAAGATTAGTCAACACTCTTATATTGACTCTACCATCATGGAATGATGGGTTCTTTATTTATAGTGATGCATCAATGAAAGGACTCGGTTGTGTCCTTATGCATAATGATAGGGTTATTGTCTATGCATCACGACAACTAAAAATTCATGAGTAGAACTATCCTACTCATGATCTCGAGTTAGCTGCTGTAATATTTGCCTTGAAGATATGGAGACATTATCTCTATGGTGAAAAATGTGAGATATATACCGATCACAAGAGTTTGAAATATATTTTCTCAAAAAAAGAACTCAACATGAGGAAAAGGAGATGACTTGAACCACTCAAGGATTATGATTACACGATACACTACCACCCAGGGAAGGAAAATATGGTTGAAGATGCTTTGAGTAGAAAATATCATGGAATTTTGAACATGATGAGAGTGGAAAGTGATCCTATTTTCATGGATTTAGTAAAGATGGATATGGGAATCACCATGGAGGGTGAAACATAAAAAAATTCAAATTGTAGACAAAACATCTTTACTAGAATGGATAAAGTGTTCGCAGGACAATGATGAAGAGTTGAAAAAGAAGATTAAAGCTGTGAATTATGGGTGATTGAGTGAATTTGTGTATGAAGATGGAATTTTGAAATTTGGGAGGAGACTATGTGTTCCCAGTATACCTGATTTAAAGAGGGAATTGTTGGGTGATTCTCATAGATCTAATTTCTCTATACACCCTAGGAGCACCAAAATGTATAGAGATTTAAAGGGAAATTTTTGGTATAGAAACATGAAGAGGGAGATTGCTGATTTTGTGTCAAGATGTTTGGTTTGTCAACAAGTGAAAGCTGGAAGGAAACAGCCTGGTGGAGTATTGCAACCTCTTCCCATACCTGACTGGAAGTGGGATAATATTACGATGGATTTTTTCATGGGACTACCAAAGACTCCTAGAAGAAATGACGCAATATGGGTCATTGTAGATCGTCTCACGAAGTCATCACATTTTCTTGCTATAAGGGAAGATCCACCACTTGAATGTCTAGAAATACTGTATATTAATGAAGTTGTGAGACTTCATGGAGTACCCCTGTCGATTTTCTCAGATCGTGGTCATTTTTTTAGATCAATATTCTGGAAAAGTCTTCAGAAGGCCTTGGATACTGAACATCGTTTGAGCACTTATTACCACCCTCAAACAGATGGACAATCAGAAAGAACTATTAAAAACTTAGAAGACATGTTGAGATGATGCTCACTTGACTTTCAAGGAACATGGGATCAATATTTACCTCTGGTAGAATTTTCCTATAACAATAGCTTCCATTCAAGTATTCATATGGTACCATATGAAGCGTTATATGGAAAGAGATGTCGCACAACAACCTATTATGATAACATTAGTGAAAGAAAACTTTTAGGCCCAGAACTGGTGGAGGAAACGATGGAAAAGGTGAAAGTAATCCAAAACCACATCAAAACAGCTAAAAGTAGGCAGAAGAGCCATGTCGACAACCGAAGGAAGGATTAGGAATTTCAGGTAGGACATCATGTTTTCTTGAAGGTAACTCTCTAGAAGGGAGTTATACGTTTAGGTAAGAATGGTAAATTGAGTCCTACATACATCGGACCCTTCTAAATTCTAGAACGAATTGGGGCTATAACTTACCGTTTGGCAATGCCGCCAAGTCTCTCCAAAGATCGTGATTTATTCCACGTATCACTGTTGAGAAAATACATGCCTGACCCAACTCATGTACTAACCTATGAGGAATTAGAACTGGAACCCAATCCGTCTTATTGCGAAGAGCCCGTCTGGATTTTTGATACAAGAGAACAAGTGCTGAGAAACCGGACAACTCGTCTGGTAAAAGTTCTATGGAGAAACCAGAAGATGGAGGAGGCAACATGGGAATCCGAGGAAAATATGATGAAGAATCACCCAAGTCTTTTTATACAGTGATATTATATGAAATTTTGAGAATGAAATTATTAGAAGGAGGGGAGAATGTAACACCCTAAGCTTCCAAGGGACACATTTCTTTGAATAATACAGTAGCGTATGTTGTGCGCTACTTTGAGTTCTAACACACACCACAACCAATCAAAGTAGCTGTTATGAATAGTAATACCTAATTTTTGAAATTTAATAAATTTAATCTAGTCAAATGGACTTCGTTTTTGGATTCGGAATATCAAAATTATCCTATGTTGAATTTTTGGTATTTTTCTGAGAAATTCCATTTTTTTGAATAGTGAAAAATACTTAAAAACAACTTTTTTAATAAAAATAATTTATAGTGATAAATTATACTATTGAGTGGTTTTAATGTATAATTAGAATATATTTCTACCATTTTATCTAATGGTGGTCATTAGAATTAATTTCACGTTGAAATTGGACATAAACAATTATCAATCTTTTGATATATATTGTTTCTTAAAAACATGCAATTTGTTGTGACAGCGGGAATTAATTATAAAATTAATTAATGCAACTTATATGTTTTTAATTTTTTAAAATAGACATCGTTTTTGAATTCATAATATCAATTATAGCTTAGGTTGAAATTTTGGCATTGTTCTGAAAAACTTCAATTCTTGTTGAATAGTGAAACCATTAAGTGGTAGTTAAAAAACTGATTTTTCATTTAAATGAAACATTAACACTTCTGTGATTTCATTTTCAAAAATCAGACATACATGGTTGTCATTAGGAAGTAAAATGTGGTTCAATGTGATTAAAATATTTTTTTGGTTTAATTAATCGTGATTAAAGGTAATTAATGAAATTTATGGTAAAAATGATATTATAAAAATATGAAAATACCTTTACACTTGTCCTACCCCGATTGGATGAGTCATGGCCGACCAAGACAATCCATGGGTCAACTTGAGGACCCCATGGAGCCACTTTGGTAGGAAAATGTCAACAAAAGCATTTTATTTAATGTTAAAATAAAAATGTCACAAACACGTGTTTTTTTACTAATACAATTCTTAAATGGGGTTATAAAAGTCATATTTTTTACTATAAATATTCATTAGAAATCTAAAAATATTTCCAACATCATGATATTATTTTTATAATTTTTAAACATTTAATAAATTAAATTTTTTATGACACCATTATGATGCAGCGATTACCTCATTAATTAACGATTTACATAAAATGAAAAGATATTGTAAAATCTAAGACATACACTTGTCAAAAACATATTGGATGATAATATTTTGAACCTTTATCGCACTTATCCTCGAAATATATAAGTGTGGAACATTTATAATCCTAAAAATCATTTCATAATAAAGTAACATTTCAATCTTTCCAAGAGTGCCCCTTCTATCCTCTTATAAAAGGCCCCTACCACTACCACCTTACTCACACCTTCAAAGCCTTTTGGCTCCGCCAACCACTACCAAAATACTCTCTAAACTTCCCTCTCTTACTCTTAGAAATCTCACTTTGGGAAGAAGTCTTCCCATGGAAGCCTTTGGCTCAAATCAAAAAGAGTTACCTGATTTTAAGGTAATGTCTTCTCTAATGTTGTTTTGTTTTATTTTGCTTCTCCAACCCCATAAACTCTTTTTATTCCATTATTTTGTAACAAAACCAGTATCTAAAATATACTAGTATTTTTTTATGATAATAATTTTGTTAACACTTACACACACCTTCGTCTAATGGTTACAGAACATACTGTTTCTGTGGGTGGCAAAATACTGCCTCACGAAATGAGGATTGTTCAATATTCATTTAGCACCCCTAATGATGGCCATTATCATTACACTATTTTCATATATGATATATATATTATGTTTATGTTTTTCTTATTCTTCTGTATTTCTCATTTATGGCATAATTTATGATTCCCATTATGGGTAAACGCGAGAATTTCATTTAAGTGCGGACTACCGCCCCCTCAAAGTGATTTGAATCGTTAATGCCACATGTGGGGTGTATAAAAGATGGAGTAAATGGTATTATTTGTTATATTATACTGGAATTATATTATACCATTATATAATTATAACTTCAATCCATTAAATATGAAATAGAAATTAAAGTAGCGTTCATGTGTACGTACGGCTTACCGTCTCCATGAACGATGCATTTCATTTCTTACCTCTAAATGTTATGAAATATTATAAATGAATGTATATACTGGATATATATGATTTATATGATATGTAAATCATGAATATAATTATGGATATAATTGATATTTTACCACATGAAGAAAGTGTAATTATAAGATGTTTATTTTTGACTCAAGTACCGAAGATCGACAAAATGACCGTTATAAACTTAAATAATTACATAACGATCATGACATGGTAATAAGTGCTATAAAAGGAATAATGAACTTGAAAAAGGTTCTTAAGAAGTTAGAGATTAACTCTAGTTTATTATTCAGGAGGATAAAGAATGGTCGAGTCACGTCGGAAATGAGGTAAGGGATCTTCTTAACCCAATTTCCATTCTTTGGGTTAATCTCCTACTTTAAAATTATTTCATGATATTATTATGACCCATCTTGTGTTTATACTTTCTTTTTGTCAAAATATAGTGAATACACATACTAGATCTATTTTATTTAAAAAAATGATATTTGGAAGGGACTTCGTCTTAATATCCATTCATCGATGCATATTTTGTTTTATACACAAATTTAATTTATACGGTGTATAATCCCCTTTGACTTTTACATTTATTCAAAAAGAATATTTTTATACAAAGCATTTTACTAAACGAAAAAAGGAATGTTTTCTTGTCGTATGTATGCGGCGACAACGACTTCTCCGCCGCCATGACCATTATTTGAGTTTCGGCTTCCTCTACAAGCCATAATTTTATTTTTAAATGAAAAATAAAAACAAGTTTTAATTTTCATTTATTTTGGTATTGAAAATGCTTTTGAAAGTGTTTTTATTATATCAATGTTTTGTATTGATATCTTGTGATTTAAATGTTGAAATATTATGTTTCCTTTATGAATGTTTTATGTGATATGATTATGTTATTTTTTATGATACGTTTAAACCTATTCATATGAGGAATGCATTGGACTTAATAAGTGACAGGTGGAGCCCACTTTAGCTCCTCGATGCATCGGTAGGTCTCAGGAGACAAACTAGTGTCTTGGCATGAGGCCTTGACAAAATATTATTTGTAGTCTTGGCATGAGGCCTTGGCTACGTGGTTATGATAGTCTGACATTATGCATTCCATCATCATGAAAGTGGTTATTGATATTGCATGTGAATATTCGACCAGTAGAATATCTATGTGAATAAGTAAATGGAATCATCTCATTTTACGTTTTCCATATTATGTTGAATTTCAAGTTTAAAATGCTTTTGTTTTAGTCATTAATTGCCTTAAATGTTTATGTTTATTTATGAAAGCTTCTACTATATTGTTATCCTTACTGAGCATCTATGCTCACCCCTTCCAATGTTTTAATTTTTCCAGGATGTAAAGAACTGTATTATGAATGATCTGTAGGGATAGTATGAGGGGATATAAAGACAAGATGTTGTTGTAGTTTGGTTTTACTTTATGATGTAATGTAAGAATTATGAATGTATCTAGTGTTTCCAAGGTTACTAAACTAATCAGCCATTCGAGACCTGATCTTTTGTGATCATGCCAATGTTACGCAATAATGCACCGACTCTGGGTAACTGGGGTTGGGGTGTTACAGATATAGGCTTAAAGCAAGATGAATTGGATCCAGTATACTCAGATGTTGAAGAGGAGGCTACTGTTAAGAAAGTAAGAGAGAATTATACAATATATGAATGTAGTGATCCTAACCTTCCATCAATTCATCACTCCAATATTGTATCTTTTGTTGATCCTAGCCCGCCAATGAGATTTCCCTGAAGAGATGCTTTCCTAAGGGATAATGATTATGAGGGAACCAATGATGAAGAAGACGAAATGAATGACTAAAAATACATTACTATTGGAGAGACCACAAAAGATGTGGATGAAGTTAGAAGTGATCTTGGGGAATTTGAGACAACTATTGATGAAAATGAAGAGGAATTCTTCAGTCTCAATCTTAAGAAGGATATACAGAAGTCGTAGAGATTGAAGAGGAAGAAAATTTTGAATCTATTGGAGCTAAAATTTCTATGGTTGTGGTTGAAGATTCTATAGAATAGGTAGTTGTGGACTCTCTTGTTGTTGTAGTTGATCAAGGAGGAATAGAATAGGTAAATGTAGTTAAACAAAATAATTCTCCATGTAATGGGGAAGAACCTATTGCCACGTGTTTAGTTTTTATTTCTCATGTAATATAGGATTGATGAGAAGATCATGGATTCATGTTCTTTGGCATAGACAATGGAGACTCTAAAGATGACAACCCTATCAAAATCCCACCAATTCCATCAGTTTTATTGAACACTATTGTGAAGCCAGCGGTTCTTCTACCCCAAGATTATGTGAAGATTGATGGTTTAGAATCATTAAAATAATTTTCAAAGTGGAAAATTGATGAGAGATCTATTGGAATAGAATGATCAATGGCTCATAATCAAGAACTTTTGACACATGAATTTGAAAGGTTAATTTATAGCTCTCACTCAAATTTTCTACATGAAGTGAAGGAATGTCAGAATCAAGTCTGACCATTGGAAGAATCTATATAATCTATAAAATAATAAATTATGAGTTTAGACTCATATACAGATTCAAGGGTTCAAGTGGACAAAGATATTAAGTATGTTGATAGTGTTTTTCTGCATATGGTCACTTTATTTGAGGAATTTAAGAAGTTTATGGAGGCACATGTGAGTGGTCAGGATGCTGATGTAAAAAGATTGATCATTGGTCTGACCAAGTCGTTTTGGAGAATGCAGCTTTTACAATGGATCATTTGTGTGCATCTGCTTCCTTTTCAGCCTCTCTTCATTTTGATCTAGAAGATTTCGGGTCAGTTGTTAGAGAACAAGTGGAGAAGTTCTCTGGTGCATGTACCAAAGACCCCTATTTTATGACTTAGAACATTTCCACTACCAGATACATTCATAATATTGTGGGAGATTACTTAAGGGAGGATAATCCACATCAGAGGGACATCAAAGAGAAATTTTATTTTTATTATAAAACGGTGTGCACTAAGAATCAGATGGATAATCACCTCAAGCTACTAAGGGGAAAATTGAGTATCCAACCTGTCACTCAAGATTTTAAAGATCATGTTAGTTGTCAGAGAGAATTGACTCCTACCTTTGTGAAATTCATGGAGAATAAGGATTATTTTATATGAGCTATGGAAATAGGAGGAAGCATCATTATGTATTTCAAGAATATTTATTTAACCTTCTTCCTAGTGGACTATACTCCCATTATTGTTTCTTCAGAATTACAGTCTTCCACAGCTACCTCATGCTCAACCAGTGTTTCCCCATTAATGAATCTTACATAGGCCATAAAATGCTTAAATCCTATGAATCCTTCAAGATATATTCATTATCGGTCTATTGATGCCTCTTTAGTAGCTCATCCTACCTTGCTCACTGACATACCTTTGGCTATACCTCCATCTTTTGAAGCATTCTCCTCATCTTCCAAAGACTGATTTCCATTGGAAATTACTTATGTGGATTGAATGTGAGATGTCTTACTAGATTGGGATATTTTTAATCATTTTATATATTTTAAACTTGAGTCATTAATTCAAAAATCATTGTTTTTTCTATATCTTTATGTTCACTCTTTTTTCTAATCACCAAGGGGGAGAAGCATAAGCCTATATTCTATGATATATATATTTTCAGCAATAAACATGGTTCAATTTTACTCTATTTTATGTCTTGATACATAATATATGTATACTTATACCTCTGAAGATATTATAAAATACGTATAACCCTGATTGAATAATACATCAATGACCAATTTCATTAACATAATTTTGGATTATCAAAAAGTGGAAGATTACAGGACTCACATGTTTTGATATTATTAAATCATGTTTCTTTTATATGATAATCATGTTTTATTAGTATTCTTTATTTTTGATTAATTAATAAATATTTATTTTTTTAGACTCAATGTTCTTTGGTTTACGTCTATAATAAAAAATTTCTCTAAGTAAAATGATTGTGATAGAGGTCACTGATAGAGGTTATCGATTGGAGGTTACTGATAGAGGTCACTCATAGAGGTTGACAATAGATGGATACAAATAGAAGGTTACCAATAGAAGGCTACAAGTCTACTGCACATAGGCTACTTTTGTAAAGGTACTGATGAAGGCCACCACTTAAGGATACTGCAAAAGGCTACTGCTAAAGGATTCTACTGAAGGCTACCACTAAAGGTTACTACTGAATGCTGCCTATGGAGGCTACCATTGAATATGCTACCATTACCTACCTACTGATACCCACTCTTCTACTCCATATGTTTTCAATTTTTTAAGATTATTCTAATGGTCATATTTGGAATATTTACTACTTTTGACAATAATAAATGTTGATTGTAGACAAATCGAGGGACCATATATACAAATAGTATAAGGTACATGGAAGACCGCACATGATTTTCTTTATTCTTATTATTGTACATCAAATATAATGTAGAATACCATGGTTGAAAAAAATGATGCTAGGGATAGATTATTTACATGAAGAATATGAAGAACAGAGTCAACACACCATCTTTTACACAGTGAATGCAATAGCCTCAAGAAGATCATTTTGGGAGAATAAATTCAAGAATGATTTCGGTGTATCATTGAATATCTCTCAAATTATGAACCAAAACACTCAGTACCTAGCTGCTATAACTTGGAGTTGTGACACCGTATTTTGGAAAAAACATCCAGTGGAAGACAATAACAACGATTTATTCACTCTAAAGAGTCAAGAGCTGAACTACAAACACATAGATCATTCTAAATAAAATCATTGTAACATTATCTCAATTGTGTTTATTATGTTACTTTTCTGAGTACTGTGGTTTTTTTATTACATAAGCTATAACCTATTCTTAAACGGGAGGATACTGAAAATACTTACATAAAACATTACATACACTTTGTTCCCTATGTGTAACTATGGTAGATGTTTTATGTGGTATGGATTGTTTTTCCCCACAATGAACTGTGGTATAGGGTGTGAGCCCTAGTCAATTTGTGTAAAATATTCCTAACCCCAATACAGATTGATTATAATGGTCATTTTTAATAAAACCTGCTTGGTGTAAGGTGATTACCTGGTGGAGAGGATTAGGTCTTGACCTGATACTAAACCTCTTGAATAATTCATTTGTGTATTATATTTTTTAATCCTATGTTTAAATATTTTTCACTACTCATAACTTCAAAAACTGAAAACTATTTTACATTAACTATGATAGTTTGTTCTGGTTAGTGTGTGTATTTATTTAGTTCACTAAACCTATTTCAAAAGTTAAATATGTTATTTACACTAATTCAACGAATGAATAATCACCCTTTGAGAAACAATTTGACCATCCAAAAATTAATATCTCTACTTCCTTAATTAACTATTTTGTTTCAATTTAGGGGATCTTTATCATAAAATTGATAATAGAAATTTTATGTAGAAACTCAATTCACCCCGACCCCCTTCTTGAGTAACCACTCTGACCATCATTGGAGTATTTCCCTATTAACAATAAGTGCCAAAAAATTATTTCATCTTAGATTAAAATACCATTAAAAGATATCATGACTACTTATTGTAGAAATTATCATTTTCATTTTTATATAACATATAAAAATTGTAAAAAATTTCCAAATAGAAATGATTTTTTTATAGGAACCTTGGAAAAATTTAAAATAATATTAAATTAATTGAGTGTTCATTATTATGGTAGATTTTTTTCATGCCATATATGTTAAATGAAAACATACCATTCACACTTTCTTAAAAAGGTCAAAATGTACCTCATTCTGAAAATGACCAGAAGATTCATATTAAATTATTTTTTGAAAGATAATAATGACTAATAATGAAATTAAAATAATATTAAAATTCCAAAAACAATCATTATTATATTTTTTGAAAAACATGGAAATGTAAGAAAGATGATTTTGAGGGATGAGAGAAATAAAGTCAGATTTTAATATTAGATTCCTTCGGCATCCAGATTTTATTATGAGATGAAATTTAATGGAAAACAGGTAATCTCTAAAAATAACTCCAGGTGAGGAAAATTTTTCTGTTTATTTAGAGTTATATCATTAAATTTTATCATAAAAAAATTAATCATAACCAATCCTGGTAAATAATGAGATAGTAATATAAAAAACATTCATCAGGATCCACTTTATTTGAAAGTGATCAATCATCCAGTATAAACAAATTTATATTTAATATAAATATATTATATAATCTTGTAAAAACATTTAATAAAACAATATACTCTTTATAACATTTAAATACACATTTATCAATAATTACACATTAAAATAGTCATTTCCACGTGTTAATTATTAAATTTTATTTTATAAGAATTCTGGTTTATAAGTTCCAGTCATTGTACATTGATAATGATTTCATCGTATAAAAGATATTAATCATGATATAAATATCATATATATTATATATTTATCTGTGTGTGTGTGTGTGTGTGTGTGTAATGATCCATAAATATTAGATATATTAAAATGAATTACACCATTCATATAGATGGTGGGCCATACGTTGGCACAAAGATTATTTTCACATTTTGAAGTACGAAATTGTAGAACGATAAATAATAATTCACTATTAGAAATAATTATTATATTATATAAACCCTATATAATTATCAAAATCATCCTTATCCTCATCCATGTAAATCATAAATGAAAAACGTATGACATTGCTTCATGGAGGTCGTAGTCCCCATGTACAAAAGAGCGAGGTTAACGTTTACGAGTGGATTGAAAAGTATGATGATAGATTTTTTATTATAATAAAATAAGTAAAATTATATCATAAATATCAAATATAAACATTAAAAACTTCATTATACCCATCTATAATATATGGTGTTGAAAAATGAGTTGTATCACTATATGGACACGGTAAGTCATACGTACGCATGAGTGATACATTCATATCACAATTAATGGAAAAAAGGGCAGATAATGGTGGATTTATAATCATAATAATTTTTTTATTATATTTAATATATTATTTTAGGTAAAATTGAATTGATTTATAGGATGTATAATAAGAATAAAAAATAAAGGGATGGTTTAAGGTTATTGCCTCTTCTTTGAAAGATCTCCATTCGATCTCCTCTAAGGATTATAGGGTTGCAATTTTGTGATGACCAAATTCTATAGAATGAGACAAATAATAGTGATAAGTTAAATTGATTACACTTGTTTAATATATAAGGATAAATGTGGTGTAAAAAAGAAAAATTTGGGGTGTTTTTTTATAAGTTAGGGGAGGGGTACTCTTGGA
Source organism: Viscum album (assembly GCA_963277665.1). NCBI lineage: Eukaryota > Viridiplantae > Streptophyta > Magnoliopsida > Santalales > Viscaceae > Viscum > Viscum album. Next base: position 1,901,503,359 of record OY728152.1, on the reverse strand, counting down.
AATTCATAAAAGAATAAAATATAATAAATTCATACTCAAGAGAAATAATATAATATAGTCAGATATTCAAATATAATGTAGTATTAGGTTTAAAAAATATCAACCAATATAACTTTGATGGGTTTATGTTGTGTTTTAAACATTATCTTTTGTGTTAACCCCATAGTTAACATATTTTAACCTTAACCATGGAAAAGTCTTTTTCACTCATAAATGTTAATAACATTTCATAGAAGGTGAATATTAACCAATAATTGTCCATGATAGTACATTTTAGACCAAATATTCACCACGTATTACAATTTAAATATTATTATTTTTTTCATATATTTAATGAAAATATTATTTTCATAAAATATCATTAACATCATTTTTTAACAATATTCATTTAATTTAACCCAAAAGGCACCAAAATGAAAATGTAGTTCGAATATAGTCCTTTAATAAAATATTCATATGTGAAATGCATCTATAAAACTCGTGTAACACTAAAATATACACAAATTATATAAATTTTAATATATTTAAAATCATTATTTTATTTTATATTAACTCATGAAATATTATGTCAGTATTATATAGGTATTTATGGAAAGTGTATATTTATTATAAATTAGAAATTAATTAACATCATGATAATAATTTTATTATTTTCAATATAAATATATAAATTCATTCCCAACTTTTTTTCCCATATGAACACAAATTAAACATTTAAAAGTAATAAAGTTACATTTTGTATTTTTCATTTCATTTAATATTATATAAGACATTTTAATGGATACGATTCCACTAAACAATTAAATATAAAATAATATGGGTATAATTGAATATTAAACTTCATCCAACAATAATTATGATGATAAATGGTGAACTTAACATTTTGTTTTACCATATGATAACCTGATTTTCCTTTTACTGAGGTGATAAATCTTATCATGTTTACTATTCATAATGCCTAAAAAAATGTAACAACTTAAAAAAAATTAGACCTATTAATTCAAAATATATAATACATTTTTCAAAATTCAATTTATTTATGTGGTTTAAATTCATTTTCAAATAAGTTCACAAAACACAATGAAACCCATTTAATAGAAAAATAACATTTAAATCATAAAATTGGATTTATTCCTATATCATGATTAAGAAAAAAATCAGATGAAAATTAAAACATTTAATTAAATATATAATATTTAAATTTCATTAAAATAATTCCCCAATACTGATTAATTTAATTTATTTATATAAAACCCATTAAGAACATAAAAATAATATTTTTTTCATTAAATATCACTTTTTATAAAACCATTATATTTTAATTTATAATAAATACTCAACTAGTTAATTAAATTTATAAAAATATAAAACATTAATTTCTTATAATTTATATACTCATATATAAATTCTTATATCCTATGGATAGGTCATAACAATCACATTAAATTATAATATTTTAATTCATATTGTAGTTTGTTTAAAATTAGTGTTTGGTGTAAATAAGGATATAAAAGAAATAAAATTTAATTATACATAACTACATCAAAATAGAGTAGGTGGTTACATATTACATATGGTATGTAATATTTTTATGATTATATTTAATATACCCTATTGTATAATGAAGACATTTTTTAGGGATAATTCTAAAATATGGGAAATGCTTGATATTACAGGGATATATAAGATATTTATGTTCATATAGAAGATATGTCTAGAAGTTCATACTGAAATAAAATAAAGATAAAATAACAGTATTATAAGTATGATATTTTATGTATATATAATATATCACATATGGAATAGTATATAATATCAATAATTTAATAACCTTTATTTTGAGGGACAGAGAAGGTGAGCAGAACAGGTGACCGCTTGTTCAGTGAGGTGGTACAGAGTGAGCAAACCTCCTTTCCAGTTGGAGGGCCTGGTTCACCCACAGTAAGACGTCGGTCAAGGAAGGATTACTCCTGTCTCCCGCGGCCGATGCAGACTCGTTCAGCATCTAGGAAGAAAGGCAAGGTCGCTGTGTCTTTTGCGAACAACATTGTGGCTGAAAGGATTTCACCAGACCCGGTTCTAGAACTTCTCAGGAATCGGGTGCAAAGTCCTCAGTATTGGAGGACACCAGGTTGGGAAACAGCCTCGGCCACTGGTGAAGATGAGTCTGGCAGGGGATGCGGAGAGGAGTACGCATTTGATGATTTTTACTAATGTTTTTAGTGTGTTGATTGCTGTTTCTGGGTTTTTGTTGTGGTTGTACACTTGGGCACCGGAACCCATTAAACCGGCTTTTGAAAATCAAAAAAAAAAGGATTTCCTCCTCCTAATAACCTTTATTTTGTTTTATTTAACATTGTTTAGTATTTGTTAACAACTAAAATTATTTGTAAAAGAATATATTTGTTCTTCCAAATAGGACCCAGTACATCAGAATGAGTTTTTGTATGAAATCTAAAAATTAATGAATATTTGAATCCAAAAACAAAGTATGAGATATGTTTTTTTTCTATGAGAATGTTGTTTTTCGGACACATGTTTCTGTAAAAAGTTATACCAGACACAAAAGGTGTAAGGAATATATAAGTTTAAAACTATATAAATTTGATGATATGATACACCAATAGACTAAGATCTATTATCATGAAGTTTAATATTCATCGGAATCAGTGAGGGTTAGAAATCTAGCAGTTGTGGAGTGACGAAGTCAGATGACTCTTTCATGGGAAGTAATTATACAATAACAAAAGTTGTTTGTAACAATTGTGATGCAATACATATGATGAAATGTGGTATAATAAGTGCTTCTGATTTTATTTTGTTTTGGTTGGAATGAAAGAATTCGTTATAGATAAGGGAAGTTGTAATAATTTCATATATAAATCACACGTTGTTATTCTGGCCATAGAGTTCTCATAAATCATGAAACATTCTCATGATAAAAGATATTAAACAAATGTATGAATTGTAGAGATCGTACCGAGTATAGTGATCAAGAAAACATTTTCCTTTAATTTATAAGATCTTATCATATAATTTTTTAATGTATAAATGAGTTATATATTATAAAGTTTAAATAATTTGAAACAATCTAATTGGAGACACCATTGAATAATTTATATCATAAATGAAAATCAATCATAATAGGGAATTTTATAATAATGAAGTTACATTATACTGAGTCAACAGAGTAATGTTTAATTAGATTGTCTTTTTATAAAGAAGATTGGTCATAATAAGAAGAGGAATAAATTAAGATAGTAATGAGTATTGGAAGAAAATCATATCATAATGATTGGAAGCAGAAAGTCATATCAAAATGAGAATTCAAAGAATTTATGATCGTAATGAGATGAGTAAGTTCTATCATACTGAAGAAATGTTCAGATGATTGAGAAGGGTGATTACTAATAAGATTCTAGATTATTCAAATCATGTGAATCAATCAATGTTGGAGTTTAAATTTGAGTTTTTTCAGAGATTTGAAATTTGAGGAAGGAGGAAAAGTATTTTAGTTTCCCCCATTTAAAATTTTGAGTCGCATATTAATATAAGCACAATAAATTCATACTTTTCAACTTTTCACCATAGAAAAAAGTAAGAGCACTGAAGGATTTTTGTCAATGTTTTATTTCTAGATAGAGATCTCATTAGAAAATCAAATAGCTGAAAGTTTTCTTACCTGACTTAGAATGATCAGACCGAGGAAGATAAGACTGTGTAGTTGTGTATAGTTTTATATGTGTTGTTTAACAAAAGGGTTCTTGGTAATGAGTCTATCGTATTGATATTATCATACTGATGAAATTAGACACATGGTCATCAAACTGAGATTCCAGATGGAGTTTTGAGGAGAAAAGTTTTTTGGGATTTTTTCTTTAGTGGATAAATCTATTTATATGGAAACATTTTAAGATGTTGTTATTCAATATAATAATTCAAATCATGATATAGAATTAGTCCAATGGGATTTCTCAAAAGTTGTATTCACTTCATCCTAATACCAAATTTCCATTGTCCCATGGGAGTGGCTATGGAAAAGATGTAGGTTCCCACACTTTGGATGAAACTTGTAAATCTTGTGTTCCATACATTCTTTAATACTTTTAAACAAATAAGTATTTAAAAAAATATGATAAGGATATATAATTTAACATTTTTTAGGGTTATGTTTTTAAATGTAATTAAATTTGTAAATTTGAACAACTGATTCCAACCAACCCCTCTTAGTTGTTATCAAATTCATTGAAACATCAATTGGTATCAGAGTCAAGGTTCCCATGTTGAATAATTATCAATGATAATCTCAATTATATCAACATATAATAATTCCTATATTTGATTGAAATAATTATTATAGATTAGAAAATAATAATATTCCTTATCTCGTATCTCTTGTACTAGATGTTTTTGACACTACTATAATTAGATTTTTACCTTTTCATATTTATGCACCTATGATGTTTGTTGGTAATAGAAATATAGATGATGATTTAAATTCTAGAAATATTATCTTTATTTCCTTATAAGAAAAATTTTATTTTAATGTGATGGGTCTCAAAACATAAAATTGTATGTGGGAAAAACTAGAAATATTATTCGAAGGGAATACTAATGTGAAGGAAGGGAGGCTAAAAATATAGAACATTAAGTATGAATATATAATAATATAAGATTAATAATCCATTGATGAATATATAAAAAGAATAAATGAATTTTTGTATGACATTATAGGGTTTAGAGATGTCCTAATATATTCAAAAAAATTTATGAAACTCATGAAAATATTTTCAACCAGGTTTGACTATAAAATTTTCCCTTTAAAAGATAAGGATTATTTATCTCTTGATTAATTTAATGATATCATTATTTATTATGAAATGTTAATATTTTAAATGTTCAAAAAGTATATGAAAGATGAAATGGTTTTTGAATATATGATACATATTAAAAATGAAGATATCAAAGATTCTGATCCTTGGGATTATAAAGATAATTTTTATGATGAGTTGAATTGAAAAAATCAAGTCTCTTATATCAATAAACTATTTAATTGGAAGAGTAATGTATATATGAGAACATTCTATCAAATGTTTTTAGTTAGATGGAATCAGTAACATTGTTATGAATTTTCCCTAAAAGAAATTTGCAGAATATAGAGGTGCTTATGATGAAAAACCTTGATGAACGAAGTGGAATAAAATTTATAAAGAAGAAAAGAAATCCAAAAAATGTAAGAAGTACATTGGAGACAGAAGGAGTATATTGATTAAGAAAGATGAACTGGACTCGAAATTTTTTTCTTCAAAAGATGAATTTTCAGAACAAATTCAGAACCTTCATTAAAAGTATTGAGAAGAAAAATATTCCCAATAAGGTGAAGAAGGTGGTGAAGAATCATATAGAGAGTATCATCTCAAAATATAACTTGTTCCAACTCTTGAGAAAAACCAAACTCTGATGAAATAAATTATATTATTGAATATATAATTTGAAAATGTTGGTGAAGGTAGAAAATATTTCATCAAGTAGGTGGACGAATACATCTATGATATCCCAAGTAATAAATTAATAATTTATAGACATGGAAAGATACTTGAATATCAATGTATGAAATTGGAAGATAAGGAAGAATAAATCAATAATTTTCAATCTAAAATTCTTGATCCTGAATGTACCCAGATAAATATGAATGAAAACATCCAAAAATATTAAGAATTAAAATCTGATACTTTTAAAGTTGATGAGAATAATCAGATCGAGAATCAGTTAAATTCATATCCCTCCCAAAATAGTGATTTATTTTATTTTTATAATATTTTAGGTGATAAGAAAAGTATAATGAATGTTCAGGTAGATAAAGGATGGTAAAAACCTATAACATCTACAAATGATAAAAATTCATACTCAAGGAAAGATGTTCCATTCCTAGAGTATGATAGAGTGGGAAGATGTTATAAAACTCAAAAATGTTTATATAGAGAAAGATAATAATACAATAGAAAATAAATATTTGGTTGTTTTTTTTGGAGTTGTGGAATCTATGGGAATTGGGATTATAATTTTTTCAACACATTTCATTTTCTATAAGAATGTTTAAATAGATTTTAATAATTAGTGAAAGTAGTATGAGTACCTTTCCTAACGCCAAGAATGTTATCAAACAAAAATCTCATTTTTTTTTAAAATTTCCCAAAAAAAATTAATTTTAATGTTTAAAAGAATTTTTTGGAATATTTTATCTGGAAATTCCTCGTGCCAAAAAATGTATGAAACTTATTTTGGAACACATTTCTTATGATATAAAATAATAGAAAGATGGAAAAAATAAATTTGTAGAAAAATATTTTGTTGTTTAGACTAGCTTGAAATAAAGTAAAAAAACCATGTATAATAGATAGTGGTTTTTCTTCTAACATGATAGGTGGTTTAAAAATAATGAAGCATGTTGAAATAATGAGTTAGGATCTTTACCTTTTGCATGGATAGTTACTTAAAAATTAAATGAATCATAATCACTATGGTTGAGGCTAAAAATTTGAAATATATGGTTGTTTTATTTTTTTATGGGTTACAGTTTAATATACAAAATCTATGTCAACATTATGATGATTGATAATAAGTTATCATATGAAAATATTCTTCTAATATCAAAATTGTGAAATATGTAAATGTTATTACAAATAGATAATGACCTAATAGAATCTCTTCCAAATAGAAGAATTCAAAAACTCATGTTACTTAAGTTGGGAATATGAAAACAAGTTGTGACACTGAAGACATGGAAACCTTGGAAAAAAAATAAGAATAATATTTGTAATGTTTAGGTTGAATAAAATTACTCAAAATCAGAAATAAGAGAGGAATATTTTTGTGTTACTTGTCAGAAAAGGAAGATGATGAATAAAATTAATAAGAAAGTTGAGATTAAATCGACTTGGACTCTTGAGATTATTCATTGTGATTTATGTGAACTAATGTAATATGAAAAAAATAGATTTGTACTTTATCAAATTAATTTATGAATTTAGTATGATTTAAAACATTATGTTTATGAGACACAAGTCATAGGATATAAAAAGTTTCAACTATTTCAGAAAAAAACATGAGAAATAAATTCGGATATATATAAATAAGTGGAGAACAGATAATAGTAAAAAATTATAAATAAATACCTCTGTAACTTTTATAGAAAATCATTGTATCAAACATTTATATATAGCTCCCTACACTCTATAATAAAATAGGGAAGTGAGAAACAAGAATTAAAGTTTAGTGGAACTGGGAATTAGAATGTTAGTAGAATGTAAACATTCAAATTTATACTAGAGAGAAGTGATTAATAGTATTGTAGATATTAAGAATAGATGTCTGTTGTGACTGTAATAAAAAAGTAATTCTTATGAAATGTAGTATAACAAAAAACCTTAATTGATGTACTTTAATTTTTTTCTATGTCCATATTTACATTGAAAAAAATATATAGATTTGGTAATGATTGATGTAAAAGTAGAGGAATGAACATTTATAGGTTACACACACAATGGAAGAAGTTAAAAATGATGGAAAAACATTAATAAAAGTTGGTAGACTTATATTATGTGAATTCTATAGATGATCCATACTATTTAGCAAAAGATTTAGGGGTTCTTTAAGAATAAAAAATGAATGTTTCCAATAAAAATGAAAGTGTGTGGATTAATGTGCACAAATATTCAGATGAACCATTTGATGAGTAAAGTAAAGTTGGGATATGAACATTAAAATTTATTACCATAAAAATTTATATTGTGATTTAAAATATTATTGGGAATTATAAGGCTCGAGTTCAGACTAGATGAAATATGAGATTATAATATCAAACATCAATTATTTCAAAAAACATAAACTCGAATAAATTTGAGAATCTATTCAACACAAATAATGGATGGATTACATGAATTAAGATTTAGGACATATAGATAAAAATAAAACATCAGAACCTTTACCATGTCTGCAAGGTACAAATATTATCAGAACCAATTGTGTGTATAATAACAAGTTGAATGAACATGGAGTAGGTTCAAGAAACAAGGAAAGGATTTTTTGTAAAGGATATGCGTACATAGAAGGTGTGGATTTTGATGAAACTTTATCCCTCGATTGAATGATTAGAAACTATTATAATGTTTCTATTATTATCTTATCACAAAGGAACTACAAAGTATAACATATATATGTAAAGTCAAAATTTCTCAATGGAGAAATTTAATAAGATGTTTACATTAAACAACCTTATGGGTTTTTACTTGATGCCGATGAAACAAATTGTGTAGATTGATGAAATACATCCATGGGATGAAACAATCTCCCTATACATGGTATTCTAATTATTGAACATGTTTCAGAATGTTGAATCTTTCTAAGGGAAAAGTTGATAGAAAACTATATATGAAAGATGTTAACCCTAGACCTCTAATTTTAATTGTTTATATAGATAATATAAATTTTTTTGGGATAAAGAAGATATTTTTAAAACATTTACTTGTCAAAATAATATAAATATTGATATTTCTATGTTAGGATGACTAATATTTTTTAATGGTTTACAAGTTCAATTATAATAAAAATACATATTCCTATCTAAAGAAATGTTTGATGGGGTATTATTAAACAAAATTGGCATGGTATAATTGAAATAAGTTTCTTCTCCTATCTCATTGAGGATTATATTGAGTGATTATTATTAAAATAAAAGTGATAATTAGTATGAATTTTAGAAGAAATAAATAAGGCTACTTTGCCTTATATCCCCAAGGCCTGATACAATTTATGTTAGGATTTTGTATGCTAGATATCAAAGTAATCAAAAAAATCACATATATTGGTAGTAAAGATAATTTTTAGATATGTGAAAGGAATAATATTAAATTTTTTTTCAAACAAATGATTTCTGATATGATGTTTCATGGTAATATTGATGTTGATTGTGTTGGATATTATAATTTTTGTAAATCAACCTCACGAGGAAAATTTTTATGCAGTGAATTTTGAGTAAGTTAGAATATAAAAAAACAAATTTCATAAACATTGAGAAAATTTGAATCATAATATATCTCATATACACATGATTATACTCATATATTTTGGACAAAATTTAAACATAATGATTTTGTTTCCGACGCTTTAACCGGGGCGCGCGCGCATCCGTCCGTCGGGACGACGCGCGGCTTTGTTGCCCCGCATTCCCGCTTTCCAAAGGCGGGCGACATTCACTCCTTATTCAGGGACGTCTGCTCCTTGATCGAAACGGGATAATGGGATGTCGGTTCTTCCTCCTGTGGATTCCTCCTCAGAACTCGTCACCTAGTCCAGGTCTCCCTTATAGACTTAATACGTAGTTCGTGAAACTCTTCCCAGTGCCATGTTTCCATGGACGCCGGTTAATTACACTGCTTCTGTCGGGACATTACAAAGGGTCCAATCAGGGAAGCAACCTTCGGTCAGGGGAGTAGTCACGTTGAGGCATCAGTAGCGTGTCTGGATGCTGGGGTACCTGGCATGTCTGTCTGTTGTCCTTGATCACAAGGCTTCTTGAGGGCGTGGAAGCCCGAGGCATCCCACATCAGGCGCGGGGAATTACATGTCGTAGACACATATCTAAGGTTTTCCTCAGCTTCCCATGCTCAACACAGGGTATGCCGCGAGTTTAACGTCCAGCGGAGACGGATGAGAGTGAAATGGGACCATCGCAGGGGGCGACAGTGAAGTCGGGCTTGAGCCTTGAAGAGGCTTCCTACGTATCCCCGTGGAAGGGAATCAAAGTCCGCGTAGTTCAGGATGGTGCCGGTAAACTGACGTGGAGCTGGACCTTGGTCCGAGGGGAGTTGGGCTTGAACCTCTAGGAGGATTCCTACGTACCATGCCTTGACATGGATCAAATACCTCGTAGTTCAGAAGGGTTTCGCCGGTAGACCGACGTGAAAGCAGACCTTGGTCCGCTATTGGTGGGCTTGAACCTCGTGGAGGCTTCCTACGTACTATGCCTTGACATGGATCAAAGACCTCGTAGTTCAGATGGTCACAACGGCTTACCGCTGGACTGGAACGGGACCCGACGTGGATGAGCGACGGGTGGGCTTGAACCTCATAGAGGCTTCCTACGTACCATGCCTTGACATGGATCAAAGACCTCGTAGTTCGGCAGGTGAATGCATTTTAATGTCATGCGGGGGACGGTAGTGAACCCAGACGTGAATGAACGACGGGCAGTGGGCTTGAACCTCATGGAGGCTTCCTATGTACCATGCCTTGACACGGATCAAAGTCCTCGTAGTTCGGAAGGGTGTTGTCGGCGAACCGACGTGAAAGTAGACCTTGGTCCACTATTGGTGGGCTTGAACCTCATGGAGGCTTCCTACGTACCATGCCTTGACACGGATCAAAGTCCTCGTAGTTCGGAAGGGTGTTTTGTCAGGGTCGGTGCTCACTCTAAGCCCACGTGAATCATGCTCGGTGTGAGAAACAAGAGGTTGCATGGACCTGACGATCACGTCGCGAAGGGTGCGTCCGTGAGAAGCGAAGAGGGGCTTACGCGTTGGGCGGCCCATGGTGTTGGGACTTACTCCAGGATGGAGGCCCAGAGGGGGGTGCCTCGTTCCCTATCACGTCCTCCACTGACCTTGGTAGTGGGGAAGTACAGAGATGCACGGGTGCAATCATCCGTACCAAAGGTTAGGGGGCTTACGCTCTGAGGCAGCCCTTCCCCTGCGAACATACACCACTCCAACAAGGAGGATCTCATTCTATGTGTGGAAGAGTTCCATTCCCGTGGAGACGAGTGGTGTAAAGAATGCTCGAGCTGGGGGGACCCTTCGTGAGGGAGAAGAGGTTGGGTCACAGTTTAACGTCATGTGTTGAGGACGTGGTGCTTGGCAGTTTAACGTCCTGCAGCTCGGACGAGGTGGGATCACTCCACACCCCTAGGACTTACATAACCGGTACCCTCTGGTCCTTGGGGAAGGGAAGGTGCCGGTAAGGCCATGGTCATGGGGGGTAGTGGGACGAACCATCGAGGGGTCCACGTTAGCGTGGCTATGCGAAGAAGCAATAGCCGTTAGTGTGCCTATGCGAAGAAGCATTAGGCGAAGCAACGCTACGGGAGGTGTTGTCCATGGGACTTTGAAATCACATCGCGCAAACCTGGAGGGTCGCACGGAAAGAGGAATCGATAAGCAAAGGAGTGTGCTTTGCGAAGCGGGGTGCCTTGGCCTTAGCGTGGGGCATAGGTGGAAGTGGGAGGTGCTTCGCGAAGTGGAACAGTGTTCGCGGAGCACTGCCTCGCGAAGAAGGTGTGGTTCGCGAAGCAGGGTCCTGCCAAGCAATGTGCTTCACGAGGTGGAGCGATCCTTCCTTAGCATAGGGATTACTTGCATGGGTTGGGTGTTTCGTGAAGCACAAGTGCTCCATGGCTGCCCGGGTTCCCTGGGGAATCCCCTTCCTTCGCGAATGCCCTTGAGCTTCGCGAAGGGCATCCCTCTCGGAAGAGGGGCTCAAAACGAAACAGGGCAGAGTCGTCTCACGGAGTAGGAATACCTCGCGGAGCTCATGATTCCCGGGGCAAAGCGTGCTTTGCGATTCGGGAGAGGAGAAGCCAAAAGGTCGGATTTTCCATCCTCCTAGGACTCAGGGGGAGTCCGGTATTTATAGGGAAGGGGCGCCGCGAAGCAGGGCTCGCGCGCCGCCTGCGGGGCTTTGCGGCGGCTCGCGAACGTTAAACGGATTCGCGGAGGATTACCGCCTCCGGAGCTTCGCAGCTGCTCGTGAACGTCAAACGGGTTCGCGGAGGATTACCGCCTCCGGGGCTTCACGGCGTCGCCATGGCTGGGGCGCTTTGCGGCACGGCTTCGCGGCTGTTCTTCGTGGCTGGGCTTCGCGAGGCAGTGCACCGGCTGTCCTTTAGGGCCACATTTTTGGAGCCAACAAATGCCCCCCCTCAGACTTGGAGCCGCAGAGGGAGAAGGGTCGAAGACTGGGGGACAATCGCCAAAACTGTCAGTGGTTCGCAATGCAGCATCGCGCAGGGGCCCACGCTGCTCACCGGGGCCGCGGATCTGGACGCGCCGCGATGCTTCGCGTGGGTGAGGCGCGTCGCGATGCTTCGGCGTTGTCGCCTATAAATAGGGGTCCGCCCTCTTTTTTCTTTTCGTGCCTTGTCTTTTTGTGCTCTCAATTTCGCGAAGCTCCGCGTACTCCGCGACAGCCCTCCGCGAATCGAGCTTCGCGGCGAACCGCCGGTCTCCGACTCTGCGTCCGTGCCAAGCGAACCTTTGCTTGTCTGCCTTGGCCGGACTTCGCGGTTTGAAATTGCGACCGACCTCCGCGATTCGGCTTCGCGATCGGTCTTCGCGATCGAGCTTCGTGATCCGTCCGAAAGAATCCTTTTCTGAGGGACAGAGTTAAAATGGCCCATCAAGTAGCTGTCTTGGGGGTCCTTGCAGATGCTGCTCTTCGAGATGAGACGGCCAACCGTCCAGGCTTGGGGGAAATGGTTCGGAGCCACTCGGACCACACTTCCTTGACAGACCTGCTTTCGGAAGGTCAGAAAGATTACTCACAGTGCAAGAAACTGCCGTTGTACGGCTTTGGGCTGAGGGATGACGTCTTCATCCCTGAGGCAAGAAGGGATGAACCAGCTTGCTGGTTCAGGAGCACACCATGCCAGCATCAATGGTTCAGGGCGGCCGATGGTCATGCGCAGGAGGATTTCACACCCGTCACCATTGATTGCCTCTACAATCATGTGAACGACATTGACGGGAGGCCACTGCAACTGGAGACGTCGCCTCCTCTCTACCGCACCATGCTGTAGGTGGCTCTGCAGGATCCAAAGAAGGGATGGTCCGATGAGTGGGACCTGCGCCAGGGCGGGAACTTTACCAACGACTGGGCATGGGCCTACTGGGTAGGCGCGTCATGCGAGGAGTTCGAGGCCGAGCTGAGGAGAGTGGGATTGTATGAGGCGGCATGGGCCTCCCAGTTCCACATTTACCAACCAAAGCAGCTGATGCCGGAACTGTTGAGTAGGTGGTCGTCCAGAACCAACACTTTTCACCTGCATCACGGGGAGGTGGGCATCAGCCTGTGGGATGTCTACCAGGTTTCTGGGGTCCCGATCTTGGGGGCCATGTATGACGAGTTCCTCCCTGTTTCCAGCGCGTGGGGAGATCCGGAACAAATTCCGCGACTGGCGTCAGCGCTGATGGCGCTTGTCCCCGGAGAGGACAAAGAGGCAGTGAGGGATGTCCACTTCAGAAGATGGTTCAAACGCTTCCTGAATTTCCCAGAAGATCGAGAGTTCCCCCCAAGGCCTCGAACATGTCCAAGGGTAGACCAACGGGGCAAGGGACACTCGTACTGGCGGGTCTTGGAGGACAGCCAATGGAAGACTTGGGGTTTCAGTGTTATCACTGAACAACAGCCAATAGTCAGGCTGGCGGCGTTCATCGTGGCTCTCATCTGTGGGTGGATCCTACTGGTGAGAGATACAAGCAAGGGGGTACGACCCAGCTCATTCATCATTGCATCGATGTTGGCCATGGGGCACCGGATCAACCTAGGGATCTCGATGCTCGCTAAACTATACAGAATGCTGCGGCGTATTAGCGAAGGAAAGAAGCCGCCAAGAATATGTGGGCCCTTCCACCTTCTGTATGGGTGGATCGCGGCGCATATCAGGGGGATTTACGAGTACCCAAACCCCATTTCGCCGTCGGGATCAGACTTTCACCCCTCCATTCTGAACGCAGTTGGGAGCTTCCCATTCAAACTGGCCGTTCCGATGGTGCTGAATAGGGTGTGGAGGGCGGACGAGTTCAACTTTCATCCCTTCCCACTGCCGACGGGGAGGCTTACTGATGATGGACGGGGAACAAAAGAACATCGGGCTTACCTCCTGGCCTTCCGAGGTGGAGTTTTGGTGGTTCGGATTGATCGTGAGCCAATTTTTGAACCGTACACCCCGCATCATTTTGCGAGGCAGTTCCGGTGCCTCCAACGGCTGACCCCGCAGGTATACTGGGAGGTGCGTCACGAGGAGCACCCATGTGTGATGAGGCAGTTGTGGCTCATGTTCACAGGTGAGGATGGAAAGATGCAGATCGCATTGCCTCCTTCCACCGCCGCCTTTGGCTTAGTGAAGGAGTACGCCATCAGCTGGGAGGCCGCTTATTCCGGGGAGATGCTGAAGCAGCCAACGATCCGGGTTGGTGACGGTGGGCCTCCTTTATCTCGAGGTCGGGGTCGGAGGGCATCGAGGGCCGCTCGCGGTAGCGGGGCTGCCATGGCGGTGAGACCCGCACCGGCCGAGGGTATGGCAGCAGCGGCGGATCCGGTGATTCCGGGAGAGCAGGGTCATCCGGAGGGGCGGCCACCGAGGGGATTCCGTAGGATATCCACTCAGGCTCCGGGGAAGCGGCTGCGTCACATTGACATGGCAGAAGATGTCGTCTTTCCGGAAGCTTGGGACATTTGGGATGTCAACCGGCAATTCCTCAGCCCACCTGAGATGTGGGCCCAACTGAATCGCCTCGGGATGGAACTGCCGAGCATAGGCCCAGTTCGGGCTGGATTCGTGGTGTCTCCGGCGGAGGTGGAACAATACCTGGACGAGCTGGAGGATTACGTCCACTCCAGCGGTGTTCCTCGCCCAATGACGGATTGGGTGAGGGTACTGTTGAATCATACGGTGCCCCCGCAGCTATCGGCTGCCGATATGAGGGAGCGCTTCCCCTTGCCGGAGGAATCAGGGGACTCTTCTCGGGGGGATGAGGCTGGAGGAGGGAGCCCGTTGGAGGAGGACGAGGTCGGAGACCGAAGCTCAGAATCTGACGACTCCGCGGAGGCTCTCGAGGTAGCATCCCGAACTTCTCTCCTTACGACCTGTTTTTGGGTCCCTGCAGACTTCTCACCAATGTTTGAGCCATGCAGGAGGAACTTGTTCATAGGCCTCGTTCTCGCTCCTTGGCGGGTGACGATGCGGGACCTTCATCACCCGCACCTATGGCTGCGTCCAGCTCTGCGTCTGGTGGGACCAGGGGGTCTGAGGCGGCTCCTCCGGAATCTCCAGACCTTCCAACAGTATACGGGGGGCCTCGTCTCGGAGTCCCAGTAGTACCGGTCCAGGAGTAGCGCTTGGAGGTCGATCTTCGTAAGTCTCCTCCACCGGTCTCCTCGTTGTCATATGTAGGCCATGCCAACTAACGTTTAGGTTTCTCTGTCATACAGTTCTTCGACTGGCGTGGGCTGCTGCAGCGAGGCTGGTCGGGATGTCTGGCAGTGTCCCTCCTAGGGGTATGCCGGTGATGGTGGCGATAGTCCCTTCACCTCAAGCTGCGGCGCACACCATCACTGGCGGGACCACCAGCAGGGCCATACCTGAAGCCATCGAGGTGGACTCTGAGGAAGAGGATCACCCGGTCGGTCCCAGTCCTGTCGTGCCAGCACCGGCGTCAGGTTCCGTACCAGACTCAACACCAGATGCAGATCCCGCTGAGGAATTCTTGCAGGCATATCCTGCGTACGAGCCTGCTGACCGCGCGGATTGGGACGAAACGGCCTCTGATGAGGAAGACAGCAGCATAGTCCGCCGCCGGTCAGGGAAGCTGATCACACGCTTTATCAGGGACACTCCCCAAGCGCAATGGATGGCCGAAATGGATGGACTCCGCTCACGGTTGAGCGAACTGTGTGTCGGGGGAGTGGATGCCCAACGCCTTCACGTGCTCATCCGAGACCTGATGGCTGAGAAGATTCGGGAGCATGATCGCGGGCTGAGCGTTGGATGGAAGCGGAGGAAAGCGACCAGCATCAGGAATCTCCAGGAGGCTGAAGGCGAGGTCCAACAGATGCAGATCCGGGCCAACGAGCTTTCAGCCACTCTCAATGCGCAGTCTGAGCTGGTCTCACGATTGAAGGCCCAGCTGGCAGAGGCTGAGGGGCATATGGGGCAGACCTCTAGAAGGATGGTTGTCGTCCAGGCCGAGGTAGAAAGGGCCAGGGCCAGAGTTGACGAATTATTCCCCGCCGCTGCTGAAGAGGAGCGGGAGTTGAATCAACGACAACAGGCTTTGGACGCCGCAAGTCAGCGGGTGGCGGAGCTGCAACTCTCTTTTGACGGGGTCAACCCGTCCATGGGGGAAGTCAACCCCCGAGTATTGTAGCGAACCCGAAAGAAACTTTTATTAACACTTTTGTGCTTCAACTCTTTCTTTCTCCTTTGTTTTGAGTTCCGTGGCACGGACGATTTTCATTGTTGAATTGCCTTGTTACCGGGACGTTTGGCGACAATTCCCCCAAACCAGTCCAGATTCCCGAAATATGGGGAAGGCTTGATCGGAGGAGAAACTTCCAGGATAGCCGAATTACCGTTTCTCCAACGTGCTCTTATGCACAAACGGGGCAACACCAGGGGCGCTGAAATCGGTTCAAACAGATGAAAATGGGAAGTGTGAATCACGATACCCAAATTCGGAACACTGTGGGAATGGCGTGAAAATAAAGGACAATTGCTAAACATGGCGGACAAATGGTATCCTTACTGCGTTAGCCTGAAATGGGGACAAAAAATGAGCATCGACCGCTGACCATATTCGCAACGCGGGATTTTATCAATTTGTTGTCGATCAATCTTTCAGGACGTTGGCCCAGGACAGTTGGTGGACCATAGGTCAGACGTCCATACTGTTAGGGGGTCCTTCCAGACATGAAAGAGGACGAGGGTCCGAATAAGGGGCACGCAAAGTGTGGAATATGAAGTGATGGTTTGTTCAAACAGAATCCAACACTTAGGTAGTTACACCACCGTGGTGGGAGTATGCCAGATGGGCGCATCGGTCTGATCATGGATCATTCTTTCTTCCAGATAGGGCCTCTCTGGCGAGGAGATCTGTCACTTCCCAATGGGATCTTGGGGCATCCTGAGCTTGTTCAGGGTAGAATCGCAATTACATAGTTCTCCCCGAGGGGCAAGGCCAGAGGGCTGGAAATGGGGAGGAACAAGATTTTGTGGTTCCAGGGGATGAACCCTAGGTGAAATACCTGGGTGTCTCTACGTATCCCATGATGATGGGAATAAAGCCGTACGTAGTTCTGGAAATGCAGTTTAACGTCATGTGGGATGGGGAGCGGCCTGACCGTGTTGGTACACATCCTGCCAAAACTACTAAGCCCACGTGAGTCGTGCTCGGTGTGGGAAACAAGCAGTAGTGGTGGGAATTTCCCGACACAAAAGGGGTAGGTTAGGGCAAAGGGATGCTCGGTGGATACCGGCCCAATGACACTAACACGATCATTTAGCGCACCTAGATGCGCGAAGAGAAAGTGCCAAGTATGATGGAATTCCACTTGAACATGAGGGAGTGGAAATGTGTGAATCATGACACTCGAGATTCGGATCACGATGATGGCGGCGTGACGATGGAGGATTACTGCTGACCATGTTCGCAACACAGCATCCTATCGCGTTAGCCTAGAATGGGGACAGACAAATGAGGGTCAACCGTTGACCATGTTCGAAACACGAGACCATGTCACAAATGTTGTCAGATATCCGTAGGGACGTTGGCCCGAAACAATTGCAGGGCCCTTAGGTCCAGCATTCATGGAGAGCCCTTAAGCTTAGTATCCACGTCGTCCAAGGGTCCTTTTGGACGTGGAAGAGTATGAGGATCCAAATAGCGAGCTCACGAAGCTTGGTCATGAGATGAGGGGAATGTCCCTGTGCAAATCCCATGCTTCGGGCTCTTTTTCAGAACACACCTGAATACGGCAACGAAACGTATTAGAGAGAGGGAGCAGATTCCTTTCCCTTGGGGAAATCTTAGTTTATGGTCATAGAATTCGGACAATGGATGGGAAAAAAGGGATCAGGGGATGCATGACATAAAAACCTGATGTGAATGAGGACATAGTTCTGCATACCATGCGTTCTCCGAGGAGATTCTTGAGTCGAGGGACCGAACACAAGGGTTAGGCTGGGCCCGCCGGGAAGTACCCGGGCGCTCCTACGTATCTCATAAGGATGAGAATCAATCCATACATAGTTCTGGAAGGTGGCACGATAAGGTACCAGTTCCAGGGGAAAAAGGGAAGTGTGGGCATAGCCCTTGCACTAAGAGAAGCGGAATTTGATGTATCTTGTTTGTTCTTTTAAGGTGAATGTTTTTTTTGTGAAGCGACCGGCCTAGAATAGTAGGTCGTGATGTCACCAGAAGAATCAAGCCGTGATGGGCATTGACAAATGGCATGGCACGTGACCAATACCCAACGTGATGCCCTCTACAACGAGGTCACCACAATGCGGCGCCGTTTTTCGTCGTGCGGCCAGGACGATAATGTCACAGTTTAGGGTCGTATGATAGGACCAAGCATGCATTTTATCGTTATGCAGCGCAGACGTAGCAGATATGATGCTAGGCGGGAAATGTACGCAGTGTTATAAAACACAATTGACAGAGATATGATCCCACATCAAATTGTACGCCATCCAGAGAGGGAAACCGTAGGCCGAGGGGCCTACACGGAGGTGACACAGGGAGAGAGACTGGCTTCCTGAAGGGGTTGTACCCGGAGACAGGGCATCTGGGCGGTCTTACGTGTCCCATGAGGATGGGAATCAAGTTGAACGTAGTCCCTAATGGAACATAGTTTTTGGTCTTAGAGCTCGTACCATGGGAGCCCCAAAGGGCGCCAGATTGCAGCTTTGTCCCCTAGCATGCAAAGGTGCACTGAGGGATAGTGGAAAAAGTGTCGAGATTCCACCTGGACATGATGGGGTGGAAAATGATGTGAATCATGCAACCAACATTCAAGGACTGAAGGATCTGGCGTGACGATAGCGGATTACTGCTGACCATGTTCGCAACACAGCATCCTGTCGCGTTAGCCTGAAATGAGGACTAACAAAACAGGCATCGACCACTGACCATATTCGCAACGCGGGATTTTATCGATTTGTTGTCTGAAACCCTAGAGGGCATTGGCCCGTATCGGTAGGAGAGCCCTTGGGCGTAGTATCCAGGCCGTTCTTGGGGGTCCCTCCAGGTGTGAAAGACGATGGAAGTCCGAATAGAGGGGAACACGAAGCTTGACAAGTGGAAGGAACTTGACCAAGTTGAATCTGACACTCTTGGTCCTAGACTAGAGTGCTCTTAATACATGGGTGAACCACTGCAGGGAGCCAAGGGACTCAACCTTGAGGGTGATCGAGAGATGGCAGATTCCCAGGGAAAGGGGGCATGGTGCCCAAAACCTTGTATCATACCTACACACCCCCCGCTGGAGAGGGATGGACCAAGTGGCCTAGGTGACCGGGAGATCAGGAGATCACCAGGAGGTGGGGCTGGACCCGAATCTTAGACATTCAGGTGGTCCTACGTATCCCATTAGGATGGGAATCAAGCCATACGTAGTTCTGAAAGGTGCCTTTTAACGTCATGTGGGACAGCAGGATAGGAGGACCGAACCTCATAATGGGGGCGTGCGTGGTGCAACTATTGCAAACCCGACGTGAATGGGGACATAGTCCTACATCACGCCACGCAGCCCTGTGATCAGGGTCCTGAAGGCAGGATTAGAGAGGTAAATTTGCTGAACTCAAGCTGGGTCCGAAGACAAGGGGTCTTGAACGTAGTTCCAGATGAGAGTCTTAGTTTATGGTCTTAGAGCTCGGACCGTGGGTGGTGACAGCTCCCGAGTAAGCACAGATGTCAACCCAATCCCTAAGCCCACGTGAGATAAACTCGGTGTGGGAAACAAGGGGGGGTATCCTCATCGAAATACTTGGGGCGTCCATCAAAGGGGAGTCAGCAGAGAATTTCGAATGACACCTTTGATGTAGCTTGTTCCTCGAACGCGCGGACGTGCACGGGGGAAAAGTACCAGGAGTCCTGAGACTCTACTTGGACATGATGAAGTGATGAACGGTGTGAATCGTGTACCCGGCACTTGGGCTTAATAGGTTGGCATGACGACAGAGGAAAACTGTTATCCATGATGGAAACACAGCGTCTGTATCGTGTTTGCCTGAGGTGGGAACAACAAACGAGCATCGACCGCTGACCATATTCGCAACGCGGGATTTTATCGATTTGTTGTCTGAAACCCTCGGGGGCGTTGGCCCGTATCGGCAGGAGAGCCCTTCGGCATTGTATCCAGGCCATTCTTGGGGGTCCCCTGGGTGTGAAAGATGATGAAAGCCCTGATGCGGGGGGACGCAAAGCCTGGAAAGCGGGTGCGGACATGTCCGAGTAAAGCTTGGCATTCCAGGTAATAAACTAGAGTACTCTTAAGCACATTGGTGAACCGCCGAAGGAAAAGGATCGACGAAACAGCTCAGAAGGGGGGGGAGCATGGCGTAGTCATTACGAGATTGTCGTGAATGAGGACATGATCCCACACCACACCATATGGTCCCCTCATGGGGGAAGGATAGGCCAAGGGGCCAAGATGGGATGGGGATTCCCGAGAGATGGGGCTGGACCCGAATCCTAGACGTTCAGGTGATCCTACGTATCCCATTAGGATGAGAATCAAGCCACACATAGTTCTTGAAACGCAGTTTAACGTCATACCAGACGAGGAGGGGAGTAATATACCCCTAAACCAGGGAGGTGTATGGCATGGAAAAGAAGCCTTCGTGAATGAGGACGTAGTCCTATGTCACACCATACGATCCTATAAGATAGGTCCTAGGCCGCGGCCCAGAAAGGCCAAGGGGCTTGGGGCTGAGCCTCGGTCAGGAAGGCCTGACTGGTTTGTAGATTAACGTCTTACATGAGGACGGGGGTCGGGGACCCGAGGAGGCCAAGGGGCCTGAGGCTGGGCCTCGTAAAGGGAGTTGCACGGCATGGTACATGATCCCGACGTGAATGAGGACGTAGTCCCACACCACACCGTACACTCCGGGTAAGAAGGGACCTAGGCGATGACCTGGAAAGGCCAAGGGGCCTAAGGTCGAGCATCAGTCAGGAAGACCTGACTGGTTTGTAGTTTAACGTCTTACATGAGGACGGGGGTCGGGGACCCGAGGAGGACAAGGGGCCTGAGGCTGGGCCTCGTAAAGGGAGTTGCACGGCATGGTACATGATCCTGACGTGAATGAGGACGTAGTCCCACACCACACCGTACACCCTTATGAGGAATCCTGGGCCGTGGCCCGGATCGCTAGCACCACCTGGGGGATGTTTGTCACCATGGGATGGGGCGGAGGGGATCACTGTTCTTGATGCCTGGGGCATCTCGGGGTGGACCGAAGATCCAGGACACTGTTGACCATGTTCGAAACACAGCGTTCCTATGGTGACCCGCCTGGGGGCAACAAATGAGCGTCGACCACTAACCAAATTCGCAACGCAGGACTTGTATCGACTTGTTACTTAAGAAAAACCCTCGGAGGCGTTGGCCCGTATCGGTAGGAGAGCCCTTGGGCATTGTATCCAGGCCGTTATCGAGGGTCCCTTCGGGTGTGAAAAGGTGACAGAATCCTGGTCAGGGAGTGGGTGAAGCTCAGTTGTGTTCATCCACGAAAGGGGCAAACACCTCCAGGGGGGAATGTGCAGCTGGGTCGAGGCTTGCTCGACGTGGGTCGGGGCAAAAGTGTGCACCCTGCCATGTCTTGACCCGAGGGGAAGATTTTGGCTTTTGGGCCGGGCCAATGGACGAAATGTCCGGGCATTCCTACGTATCTCATAAGGATGAGAATCAAGCCATACGTAGTTCTTGAAGTCCATGCAGTTTAGCGTCATGCGGTGAGGACGTGGGAGGGTAGAAGAACGGGAGTGGGCGCATGGTGCGACCTTTACAATCTTTGCGCGAGTGGGGTTGCATGAGCGGTGCCAAGGAAGCCTACTCCCTGATACACAAAGATCCTCCGAGAGGACTATTCCCAGGGGGAATAGCGGAAGAGAAAAGCTTGGGGCTGGGCTCAAGACGAGGCGTCCGAGCGTTCCTACGTATCCCATGAAGATGGGAATCAAGCCATACGTAGTTCTTGACATGAAGTTTAATGTCATGCGGGACGATAGGCATCTCATTCGGGGATGTGCACGGTATGGTACATGATCCCAACGTGAGGACGTAGTCCTACACCGTACCGTACGATCCCGTAAGAGGGTAAGTCGGAGAGAAACGAGGGGGCCTGGGGCCAGACCGCGGTGGAGACGGGGCCTAAGGTCAGGCCTCGGTCAGGAAGACCTGACTGGCTTGCAGTTTAACGTCTTGCAGTGAGGACAGAGAGGCAGTTTAAGGTCATGCGGGACCAGGTCGTAGTTTAGGGTTGTGCAGGACCCTCTCGCAGTTTAGGGTCGTGCAGGACCACTTTTTCCCTAGGCAAAATATCGCTTGAGGAATCTGGCATTGGTGGGGGGAGTTACATGCTCTCCATCTGTGGTCACCAAGGAGTATGCTCCGTTGGGGTAAACCTTATGGATGATATAAGGCCCTTCCCATTTGGGTTCTAACTTGGGTGGTTTCCTACCGGGGATCATTGGCGCTCGAAGGGCCAGTACCAGGTCACCCTGTAGAAAAGAGCGGAGACGAACCTTCTTGTCAAAAGCTCTCGCTATCTTGTCCTGATGCCTTTCCAGATTGTGCAGGGCACGAAGCCGGTTCTCGTCTAGTGCCTCTAATTCAGCTAGACGGATCTCGGGTACCACATCTGATGTCTGGTGATCATAAACTGCAGTGCGTAGCGACGACAGCTGGATCTCAATGGGTAGGACGGCCTTAGCTCCATACACCAAGGAATATGGGGTCACCTGGGTAGAGTTGCGAGTCGTCGTCCGGTAAGCCCAGAGGGCGTTGGGGAGCTTGTCCGGCCAACTTTTCTTGTTCTGACCTACCATCTTCTGCAGAATGTTAGAGAGGGTCTTCTTGAACGCCTCGATCTGTCCATTCGCCTGTGTGTGGTAGCGGGAGGTATGGTTTGACCGGATGTCGTACTTAGCGTAAAATTTCTTCAATTCAGATTCTCGGAAGTTGGTGCTGTTGTCAGTGAGGACGGCGTGAGGGACTCCAAAACGGTGGATAATGTTGGAGCTCACAAAGTCAACGATGGAACGGGCCTTGACCTCTTTGAGCGGAACTGCTTCTGCCCACTTGGAGAAGAAATTTGTAGCAGTCAGGATGAACCTACACTGGTGGGCTGTTTCCGGTGGATACGGTCCCACTACATCAAGTCCCCATACCGCAAATGTCCAAGAGTACTTGGTGGGGTGGAGGGGTTCTGGCGGCCGATGCAAGAAGTTGGCGTGTACTTGGCACGCATGGCATCTCTTGCCATATCCAATGCAATCGTGGATCATGGAGGGCCAGAAGTACCCTAACCTCCGGATTTGATGGGACAGCATCGGCCCAGCTTGATGGGCGCCACAGGAACCGGCATGAACCTCTTGCATAACTTGAGGTAT
Organism: Viscum album; assembly: GCA_963277665.1. Classification (NCBI taxonomy): domain Eukaryota; kingdom Viridiplantae; phylum Streptophyta; class Magnoliopsida; order Santalales; family Viscaceae; genus Viscum; species Viscum album. Next base: position 1,901,479,915 of record OY728152.1, on the reverse strand, counting down.
CTCTACTCCTTGGATGCAACGGAGGAGGACACCATCGAAACTCCGCTTATAGAGGATTTTCTCAAGACCGGGGCCGCTTTGGAGGGTGAATTGAAGCACGCGGCATCGGATTCGCTCGCGCTCGGCCCGGTCATCCGGGAGCTGACCATTTTGGAGATACTCGACAAAAGGTGCTCTCCAGTCGGGGGTGGTTTCAACCACTGCGCCTGACGAGCCCGGAACTCCCGATATGGAGGGTCCGGTGGTGAGATGACTTACCCGCAGGCCATCACGGTCCTCTTGGGTGACGGGAGCAATGACTCTCCGGTGGGCCACGTGTATGACCAAACCATCTTGCTCGGGGTCTGCGAGTGACGCGGCTAAGCTAGCCAGGGCGTCCGCTTGGCCTTCTGTGACCATGGGTCATGGGTAACCTCTGGCCGAGAAGAGAATTGGGCCATTAGGAGGAGGGTGTATTCCAGCAACGGTGCAAGCTCTGGCTTCCTGACGACGTAGTCGCCATTAACCTGTTTGATTACCAGCTCGGAATCTCCCTTCACATGTAGATGGGGAACACGGATCTCAAGGGCCAACTCGAGGCCGGTAATGAGAGCTTGGTACTCTGCCTCATTGTTCGTACAACCTTCTGACAACAGGAACGAGTATGGAAGGACGGCTTGCGCCGGGGTAATGAAAACAATGCCCAGACCCACTCTGTTGAGCTTGGGGTCATTGAGCCTTCTACCGGTGGGACTCCGGGAGGCGCCATTGAAATGCATTTTCCAACACGGGACAACATGATCGACTGAGAGGATCGTCTCGTCAGGGAAGTCCAGGTCTGGGGATTGATCCACGGGGGTTGGATGGGCATCTAAAAAGTCTGCCAACGCCTGTCTCTTAACGGCCTTCTGAGGCACGAACCTGATATCAAACTGCTGGAGAATCACCGCCCACTGTGCTAGTCGGCCAGTCAACAACAGGCGGTTCTGGATGTTCTTCAGCGGATCTACCTGAGAGATCAATTGTACCTCATGGTGTTGCAGGTAGTGCCGCAACTTCTGCACAGCGAAGACGAGCGCAAGGCAGCTCTTTTCGATAGGGGAGTATTTGACCTCCGTATCGAGAAGCATGCGGCTGAGATAGTAGAGACTGTTCTCAGTGCACTTTTTATTCTTCTGGGCGAGCAGCGCACCGAGGGATCTCTCCAGGGCGGTCACGTAAAGGACCAGCGGCTTTCCGGAAACGGGTGGCATCAAGACCAGAGGTTGGAGCAGATACTGCTTGATGTCCTCGAAGGCGGCCCGACACTCCTCATCCCATTCGCAGGAAGCGTCTTTCTTCATGAGCCGGGAAAAGGGCTTACACTTGCCAGCCAAATTCGCAATGAATCGGCTTATATAGGCTAAGTGGCCTTGCAGGCCTCGAAGCTCCCGAATGTTGCTCGGGGAAGGCATTTGGCTGATGGCCTTGATCTTCTCCGAGTCGATCTAGATACCTCGGTATCTGACAACGAAGCCTAGAAACTTCCCGGAGGTGACTCCGAAGGCACACTTCAGCGGGTTCATCTTCAGGTGACGGGAACGGAGGAAACCGAACACTTTCTCAAGGTCTTTGAGATGGTCCTGGCGCTGACGTGATTTGACTACAAGGTGATCAACGTAGCATTCCACCAATGCCCCGAGGATCGGTTTGAATATGCGATGCATGGCCCTCTGATAAGTGGCACCTGCATTTTTCAAACCGAATGGCATTAACCGGTAGAAAAAGGTACCCTGGGGAGCCCTGAAGGCAGTGGCCTCCTCGTCTTCGGGGGCCATCCGGATCTGGTTATACCCGAAATATCCATCCATGAAAGAGAGGGCTTGGAACCCGGTCGTGGCGTCAATCAACAGCTCCGTCACTGGGAGTGGGAAGTCATCCATTGGGCAGTGGCGATTGAGACCGCGGAAGTCGATGCAGACTCTGATCTGCCCATTCTTCCTCCTGACCGGCACAATGTTGGCGAGCCATTTGGGGTACTGGACCTCCTTAATGAAGTTGGCTTTGACAAGCTTGTCAACTTCAGCCTCAACCATAGCACCATGAGACGGGTGCATTTTCCTGGGAGGCTGCTTGAACCCACGGTGTTTTGCCGGGAGACCTAGACGGTGGACGGCCACTTGGGGATCTAGCCCTGGCATCTCATCGTAACTCCAGGCAAACACATCGCGATGCCGTTTGAGGAAGTCTACATACTGCTGCCGCTCCTCGAGGGACATGGCCGCAATGATCAATGTGGGTCTTGGATCTGCCTCGCTGCCAAGGTTCACCTGTACCAGTACATCAACCGTGGTAGATACGCCTTCTTCAAAGGCTGGGGGAGCATCCTCCAAGTCTTCCTCCCCAGCCATTGGGAAACTTCCTGCGACGGAAGATGCTTATCGGCTCTCAAAACCCGAGGGGCAGCTGGTGCCGGCTTGGGCAGCAGCGGTCATCAAAGCAGGAGACTCACTTGTCGTTGAGACCATAGCAATGAATGCATTTGATACTATCCCATCCGGCCTTCGGCCTAAGGGGCCACGCTTGATGATATCAAAGCAGTGGTGACGTGTCGGCCTGAGTCGGTTGATTCCAGCCCGGCGGAAGAGACGCGTATGGCGCACTGTCGTTGTCATCAACTTGACGTCCCGGTACTGTACAGGGGTAGGAGGTTCTGGGATCACCTGAGCCTGGTTGATGTAGGAGTACGAGGTGATTTTCCGCCGTCGCTTGGACACGGGAACATGCCTTCCTTGCGTACCCGAAACAACGAAATATTGCCCCATGTCGGGGGTCGTGGCCTCCTACCGGTGGATCGGGAGGATGTAGGCGTCATCCATGCTTTCCCAGGGATCACTCGTGATCGGGGCGGGCTCATCCTTTCTTACCAGGATTTGCTTGTCCTTACTTTTGTAATAACCCGCATCCAGATAACGGGCTTCACAAGAAGCGAAAGAGGACGCGTCTCCTTGGAGCACGCCTACTCGACCATTGAGCGAGTACTTGAGGCACTGGTGATACGACGAGGGGACCGCCTCATGCAGATAGAGCCATGGCCTACCCATCAATGCGTTGTAGGCAGTGTCTTGAGAAACAACCATGAACTCGGTGCTGGCAATTAAGTCACCGAACCGAGTCTTCAGGCGAATCTTGCCGACCGGGGTTTGCTCTGTCCTGTCGTACCCCTGGATCCTGAGATCAGAGGGAGTTAAATCTCCTTCGGACATACCCAGTTTTCACAGTGTCCGGGTCGGAATTAGATTGATTCCAGAACCCGTGTCAACAAGGCATCGGCGGACTTCCACACCGTTGAAGTGGCCAGTGATATACAGCGGGCGAATGTGCCCCCGTATGGGAGGGTCTTAATCTTCACCGGAGAACGAGATAACTTCCTGACATTCGGCGTTTTCAATCGTCTCAGTATGGAAGGCTTCCGCAGCTGCTACCTCCGTCTCGAATTGGAGGGGACTCATCAGGGCCTCTGCAAGTGCCTCGCGCATCTCAGATGACAGGCGCATGGCATCAAGGATGGAAAGCCTCGCCGGGATGCCAGCCAGGTGCTTCAGAACATCGTACTTTCTTGCCAAACGCGAACCTCGGCTTACAGGAGGTCTTTCGGCATTTGGATGCACAGCAGGTCCTGCCGGTTGAACTGGCGAGTAACTAGTACTGGGTACATCTTGCTGCCTACCAGTAGAAGCCTGAAGAGTAGTCGCCGGGCTAGGATCGGACAGCAGAGGCTGGCCTGTAACCGGCCAAGACTGACCATGATACGGACGAGGCAGCTCCCCCCGATCCAGTAGCACGAACGGCGGTGGAGGTAGAGCCGAGGGTGTTGGATGGGTTTGTGCGTGCTGAGATCTGCACTGAGCCTGCTGCCTGGTCTCGGCAGCGTGCACGGCTTGGCCACAAGTGCCTGCTGGCATGCCTCGATGACCGGCGCGATTGCGATTCCGCTGACGTTGACGTCGGCTGGGAACGTTGGGGAGGTCTGCCTGGGGTTCCCCCTCGTCGAGGGCCATATAGGGCTTTACCAGCTCCACGGTGTTAACCGAAGCGTACCCTTGACTGTCGCTCGAAGAGTCATCCACCACTGGGCAGATTCTGGGAGGAATCCCCATTTCGGGAGGCATAAAGTCGCCGAGAGTGCGGGACGGCGACGGCACTGGCAGTGCACGTTGCTTCTTCTTGCGTCGCCGCTGCTTGCCCTTTTGGGCAGAAGTCGACCGTGAAGACGACGCGAAGGCACCAGCTACTTCTTCTGAAGGTTCTGACTGCTTCAGGCGTGCCCGAATGATACCCTGGGCACGAACGACAGTTTTTCGAGCCATCCAGTCATCATATTTCTGGGATCCGCGGCTAGGGACCTGCTGCCACTCACCTTCACTGTCGCTGCCGACTTCTGATCCTGCAAAGACGCCTGCCACTTGCGCTGGCGCTGGGCCCAACTTGACTATGTTGTTGTTGACCTGGTCCTGAAGCCAGTCTTTAAACACATAGCATCGCTTGAGGGTGTGTCCCAGGATCCGATGATAAGGGCAGTAGTTGGGGTGATCGGTGAGATGCGCCTCTGTCGGCCTTCTGCACTCAGGCAGACGCACAATCCCTTGCTCTAGAGCACTTCAGAAGTAGACAGGGACCTGATTTTCATTGAACGAATAGGTATGGTACTTTCTTTCTGGGTAAGGGTCCCTGGGGGCCTGGTCCTGTCGAGGGACCGGAGGGGCCTGCTGAGGAGGCGGCGCCTGGTTGTCTCGCCTAGGTGGCGGTGGCGCGTTGCGCGGGGGAACCTGTCGGTTCTGAGGCGGTCGCTGCTGGGCTGGAGCCTGTGCTTGAGGTTGAGGACCTCTGCGGGGTTGCGGGGGTGGTGCCGCCGGTAGCAATTCCAGCTGCCTCGGGGCTTCTATTTGAGCCACCGCGGCGGGTTCAGCCCTGGCGGCCCTCCTGGCTGGGATCATAGGGGGCAGCAAACGTGCCTGACTAGCCTGTTGCAGGGCCTCCTCGAGGCGCTGGGCCATATCCGAGAAATCTCTGAACCCTCCAGGGTAGTTCTTGGTAATTAGGAAGGGTACCAGCTCTGTCTTGACGTTTCCCACACACATCGTCAGTAATTGCTCCTGAGTCAGTGGCATATCGAGGGAATATGTATGTCCTTTCCACCGGGCGATGAAGTCTGCAACCCGCTCATCAGGCCTCTGTTTGCACTTGAAGAGCTCCGCAATGCTGGTCTTTCGCATGGTGGAGCTGAACTGGTATTAGAACTGCCGGCGAAGATCCTCCCAACCGGTCACTGATCTGATAGGGAGCTGGTTGTACCAGACGAATGCCGGACCTTCCAATGTCTGTACAAAACATCGGAGCTTAGCGGCTTCTTGCTGAGCTGGGGTCCCCAGCATGGGGCCACACCTGGAAGAGAAATGAGCCAAGTGCTGGGGTGGGTCCCCTGTCCCGTTAAAAGGTGAGAAAGTGGGGTTCCCAAAACCCGGAGGCGCGTGCATATCATCCACCCACGCGGGATAAGGCTTGCCATCCGGTGGGACCGCAACCTGCCATGTTTCCAACGCCTCGAGGCGGGCTGTGAGTGCCGCAATAAGGTCCTCCGGGTGGGGGTCCCTCTCTTGACGGAGATCCCTAACCACAAGCGCATTTCCGGGTTCTTCAACACGGTAGATGGCTTCGGCTGCTCACGGGTCGACTGGGTGGACGACCTGCTGGGTGACTCGGGGAACCCGAGTTGGATTCTTCAGATTGCCCCGTCGCTCAGGGGGGTTTGGCGAGACGTATCGCGCCCTCTTTCCGTATGTTCCGGCTTCCGCCCTGTCCGTGGCAGTAGCATGATCAGGGTTGCCCAGAGGCATCTCACCGGGGGGAAACTGTTCCTGCCCCTGCTGCCCCCGCCTGGGATTACCATAATCGGGTCGCCGCTCTGCGGCGCGCTCAGCCAATAGTTCGTCAACCAGCCTCTTCTACTCAGCAAGCTGCTGGCGTAACGCGGCCTTCTCAGGATCCTCGTCCGTTTTCTGCACAGAGGCGGATGGGTCGGAGTGCTTGACGGTTCCGACGTGCCCTTTACCTTTGCCGGTGTTTCGACTGAGTACCAGCGACTCAGTGGGTGCGGGCAGGCCTAGCAGGTTCCTCTGCTGACGGGTGACTCTCCCTGATGGGTCGAGTAGTGGCGGTGAACCCTCTGGGGGGAAGTCTCCATCAAGGAGTTCCAGTTCGTCTTCCCTGTCCACAATTTCGGCCATGTGGACCGTGATTCCTCTCGAGGGCATGTCCTCGATGTCGCATAGCGAATCGAGTTGTCGTCGAATAGGATCGAATAGGAGGGCAGCATAGTGTCCCTAACCACGGACTTGCACATGGGGGTGGCTTCCCTGACGATCTTGCGGAGTGCCTTGAAACTCTGAATGCATTTTCGTTGGAGGGCACTCTGGTGACCGGGCGACTCGGGGTGCTGAGCCACAAGGAGCGCCGCTGCATCAATCAGGAGGCACTGTTTGCCAATATCCTCGAAGTGCTCTCGACTCCTGGGGTATACCACCTGTTCACAGCGGAGGCGGAAGTGCATCGACCACAGGGTTCGACAAAAGTATCCCACTTCTTCATGGGTAAGCGACTCGGGTATGCGGAAATTCAGCGCCGCCGTGGGCCAGAACTTCTCTGGGAAGTAGTCCGCTGCAAGAATACTCCAGAAGCTCCTGGGTTCGTCCTCAGGGTTCATCCCTACATTACCCCACTCATCAACCGGGGGCGGCTGAGGGACCGGTAGCGGTACCGAGGCGGACCTCTGGGATAGCAAACTCGGCGGTGGAGAATACGGCGAGCGAGCAGACTGGCCACCGAATTATGGGCCTCCCTCTGAAGAGCGAGGTGACCTGACCACAATGTCATGATAGGACGGGCTAACAGCCACTGCTTCGAGTACGGGAATCGCCGTTACCGGTGTCTGGTCATGACGCGGCTCTACCACCGTTGACCCCCAAAACAGCTCCTCGTGATCCCGAGTAGAGGTAGAGGGCGCTTCGGGTGACGATGGCGGTGACTGCGCGGTCGAAACCTGCGAAGTTCTCAGAATCTCTTCCTCCTGGATGTACCTGCAGAGAGAGACGGGAATCCGGTGGACCTCAAATTCTGGGAGAACGAGGCTGACGCGTCTGGTTCCTGCCCCAGTCCTTGATGCAGAGGATCTAGGAGAAGGTTCCATCGCTAAATCGCATTCCGCTTCCGAATCGGAGAAGCGGGCAGGTTTGATCTCCACCTGGGCCTTCCTAAGATTCTTCTTGTGGTGGTGACGACCCGCTCTTCTGCCCCTGGGTGGCTCTTCGGAACAGGGTTGACCCCTATCAGGCAGCCTCGGGGCGGCGCTGGCGCCGTGGCGGAGAGGGCCCCCACTCGAGACAGCCGGTGTGCGAGGGGCACCAGGGAAAATGTCGAAGGGTACATGGGGAGGACCTCCATAAACAATACCCATGTGGGCGGGGCCTCTGTTGGAACTGGCAGGAGCATGGGGAAGACCTCCATGGTCGATGCGAGTGGAGCGAGGCCGACCATCACTCCTCGGGTTGCTGGGGCGAGGAGGACCTTCGCCGATTGCAGAGAGGACGTAGGGAGGACCCCCACGTTGAAGAAGGACCGGATGGACGGTGTCTTCAGAAGGATGGACTCCATACCCTGTACAGCGGGCGCGGGAAATGTTTCTGCGTTGAGCATCACTGCCACGGGGCAGGTCTTCCTGCAAGATGGGGGCAGCACGAGGCATGCCTCCATGATGAACCTCGGAGCGGGGAAGGCCAACGCTCTATGGAGTAGTGGTACGGGGAGGACCTCCGTACAGGGTGGCATCACCGCGGGTTAGCTCGCGGCGATCACTACTTGGGCCTGCAACCTGAAGAGTCAACCCAGCCTGCCCGTGGGGCGGTTGGGGTCTCGATCCTGGTTGGGTTATGGGGTTCCCCTGCTCAATGTACGCGGGGGCTTCATAATGTATGTCGGCGGTGGCTCGGTCCACTGTAGCTGCCGACGTGGACGCGCCTAGGTGAGCATCCTCAGCCCGGGCTCGACGCTGGCGTCCGGTCAGGCGGGCCGGTGGGGGCGGTGCAGGGACGTAGTCCGCCTGCTCTTCCTGCAGGGCCGGACGGCGGTGCTGACGCGGCCAGACGGGAGCTCTCGCCTGGGGGCGCCGAGTTGGGGCCCTAAGCGGATTGAGCCGGACAGCGCCTGCCTCTTCAGCATAAGACGAGGAGTCGTCAAGGCGTTCCGGGGATTGGCTCCCGAAACGGTTGAATGTCGGGGTGGGGAGCAGGGGCTCCCTGCGCGGCCTGTTAGGGCGGCATTGACGGCGGGGCCTGGAGGCCTCCAGGTCCAAGCGGGCCATATCCCTGGTCGGGATGACCCCCTCCTCCTCGTACCTGCGCACAAGGTTGTTGATCACCCTTCGTTGGATGACCTCTGATGGGGAAGGGGGACGTGGACGTCCCGTATTCCGTGATGTGGCAGCCGTCGTGGTGTTGCCCCTGCCCCTGCGGGGGCGAGGAGCGGATGGTGACCGCATCTCTGAAATAGCAACCTGGTTCCTGGAAAACAAAGGGATCAACTCATCAGTGCTGAGAGGAAAAGGATTGACATCCAGTGCCCCAGCGTTATTCCATCCTCCATGTTTGTGAGAAGGATCCACGCCAACACACTGCAGAGCGGAGTGCCCCATGTTCTACTACCCCGACTGCCGGTGAGTTTCACGACAGGCCCGGCATTTGCTTGGATGGACCAGGCAACGGATATCTGGATCTGGTGACACGTCAATCTACTGGTGTCTCGAAATCTACTAATCTCCATGCTGAGGAGAAGAATTTCACGTCGGGTTCACCATTTCTATTTCCGACGCTTTCGCCGGCGCGCGCGCGCATCCGTCCGTCGGGACGACGCGCGGCTTTGTTGCCCCGCATTCCCGCTTTCCAAAGGCGGGCGGCATTCGCTCCTTATTCAGGGACGTCTGCTCCTTGATCGATACGGGATGATGGGATGTCGGTTCTTCCTCCTGTGGATTCCTCCTCAGAACTCGTCACCTAGTCCGGGTCTCCCTTATAGACTTAATACGTAGTTCGTGAAACTCTTCCCAGTGCCATGTTTCCATGGACGCCGGTTAATTACACTGCTTCTGTCGGGACATTCCAAAGGGTCCAGTCAGGGCAGAAACCTTCGGTCAGGGGAGTATTCATGATGAGGCATCAGTAGCGTGTGTGGATGCTGGGGTACCTGGCATGTCTGTATGTTATCCTTGATCACAAGGCTTCTCGAGGGCGTGTAAGCCCGAGGCATCCCACATCGGGCGCGGGGAATTACATGTCGTAGACACATATCTAAGGTTTTCCTCAGCTTCTCGTGCTCAACATAGGGTATGCCGCGAGTTTAACGTCCAGCGGAGACAGATGAGAGTGAAATGGGACCATCGCAGGGGGCGACAGTGAAGTCGGGCTTGAGCCTTGAAGAGGCTTCCTACGTATCCCCGTGGCAGGGAATCAAAGTCCGCGTAGTTCGGGATGGTGCCGGTAAACCGACGTGGAGCTGGACCTTGGTCCGAGGGGAGTTGGGCTTGAACCTCTGGGAGGATTCCTACGTATCATGCCTTGACATGGATCAAAGACCTCGTAGTTCAGAAGGGTTTCGCCGGTAGACCGACATGAAAGCAGACCTTGTTCCGCTATTGGGGGGCTTGAACCTCGTGGAGGCTTCCTACGTACCATGCCTTGACATGGATCAAAGACCTCGTAGTTCAGATGGTCACAACGGCTTACCGCTGGACTGGAACGGGACCCGACGTGGATGAGCGACGGGTGGGCTTGAACCTCATAGAGTCTTCCTACGTACAATGCCTTGACATGGATCAAAGACCTCGTAGTTCGGCAGGTGAATGCATTTTAACGTCATGCGGGGGACGGTAGTGAACCCAGACGTGAATGAACGACGGGTGGTTGGCTTGAACCTCATGGAGGCTTCCTACGTACCATGCCTTGACATGGATCAAAGTCCTCGTAGTTCGGAAGGCTGTTGTCGGCGAACCGACGTGAAAGTAGACCTTGGTCCACTATTGGTGGGCTTGAACCTCGTGGAGGCTTCCTACATACCATGCCTTGACACTGATCAAAGTCCTCGTTGTTCAGAAGGGTGTTTTGTCAGGGTCGGTGCTCACTCTAAGCCCACGTGAGTCATGCTCGGTGTGAGAAACAAGAGGTTGCATGGACCTGACGATCACGTCGCGAAGGGTGCGTCCGTGAGAAGCGAAGAGGGGCTTACGCGTTGGGCGGCCCATGGTGTTGGGACTTACTCCAGGATGGAGGCCCAGAGGGTGGTGCCTCGTTCCCTATCACGTCCTCCACTGACCTTGGTAGTGGGGAAGTACAGAGATGCACGGGTGCAATCATCCGTACCAAAGGTTTGGGGGCTTACACTCTGAGGCAGCCCTTCCCCTGCGATCATACACCACTCCAACAAGGAGGATCTCATTCCATGTGTGGAAGAGTTCCATTCCCGTGGAGACGAGTGGTGTAAAGAATGTTAGAGCTGGGGGGACCCTTCGTGAGGGAGAAGAGGTTGGGACACAGTTTAACGTCATGTGTTGAGGATGTGGTGCTTGGCAGTTTAACGTCCTGCAGCTCAGACGAGGTGGGTTCACTCCACACCCCTAGGACATACATAACTGGTACCCTCTGGTCCTTGGGGAAGGGAAGGTGCCGGTAAGGCCATGGTCATGGGGGTAGTGGGACGAACCATCGAGGGGTCCACGTTAGCGTGGCTATGCGAAGAAGCAATAGCCGTTAGCGTGCCTATGCGAAGAAGCATTAGGCGAAGCAATGCTATGGGAGGTGTTGTCCATGGGACTTTGAAATCACATCGTGCAAACCTGGAGGGTCGCACGGAAAGAGGAATCGCTAAGCAAAGGAGTGTGCTTTGTGAAGCGGGGTGCCTTGGCCTTAGCGTGGGGCATAGGTGGAAGTGGGAGGTGCTTCGCGAAGTGGAACAGTGTTCGTGGAGCATTGCCTCGCGAAGAAGGTGTGGTTCGCGAAGCAGGGTCCTGCCAAGCAATGTGCTTCACGAGGTGGAGTGATCCTGCCTTAGCATAGGGATTACTCGCATGGGTTGGGTGTTTCGCGAAGCACAAGTGCTCCGCGGCTGCCCGGGTTCCCTTGGGAATCCCCTTCCTTCGCGAATGCCCTTGAGCTTCACGAAGGGCATCCCTCTCGGAAGAGGGGCTCAAAACGAAACAGGGCAGAGTCGTCTCGCGAAGTAGGAATACATCGCGGAGCTCATGATTCCCGAGGCAAAGCGTGCTTCGCGATTCGGGAGAGGAGAAGCCGAAAGGTCGGATTGTCTGTCCTCCTGGGACTCAGGGGGAGTCTGGTATTTATAGGGAAGGGGCGCCGCGAAGCAGGGCTCGCGCGCCGCCTTCGGGGCTTTGCGGCGGCTCGCGAACGTCAAACGGATTCGTGTAGGATTACCGCCTCCGGAGCTTCGCGGCGGATCGCGATCGTCAAACGGGTTCGCGGAGGATTACCGCCTCTGGGGCTTCGCGGCGTCGCCATGGCTGGGGCGCTTTGCGGCGCGGCTTCGCGGCTGGGCTTCGCGAGGCAGCGCACCGGCTGTCCTTTCGGGCCACATTTTTGGTGCCAACAGATTTAAAAGAAAAATATAATAAACCATTAAAGATAATTATTGATAATCAGAGTGTAATTGATATTTCTAATTTTTTTTTCAAACATTCCATATAAAAAATTTGAAGTAAAGATTCACTTCATAAAAGTTCAATTTTTTATACAAGTTTTTTCTAGAGTTTATCTTAAAAAAGTATTAAATTGCTAATATCTTCCCAATGAAAATTTTTAAAGAATTTTTTGCTTAGTTGAGGTTGCAATTTTATGTTCAACCTCATCTGATGACTTAATAATTATTATAAGGAGCTCCCCCACCATGCTTTGGATTATGTTGACAACGGTTGAGAGAAACTAACAACTTAATGATTTATAACAAGTTCTTAGTTATCATTATTTTGTGAATCAAAATATGTGATTATCAGATAATTATGGAGATAATAATCAATGTGGAGAGAAAAAATAAAGCTGATAAGGGATAAAAGTGAGGGGAGATTATCATTACTTAGATGAAAAATATTCTTATCACTGAGGGATGAATTTACATTAAAACATTAATTTTTATAGTTTTATTGTTTTCGGTTACTCTTTTTAAGATAAAGGATACCATCTGGTAAAATTCCAATAAAAAACATGAGTTTTTTACAAAATATGATTTGTGATAATGTTTTGAGAGTTTAAAAAGTTGTTAAAACATGTTCTCAAAAAATCCAATGAGAAATATTGAAGAACCATTATGATAAATATGTTAACAAATTTGTTGATAAATATGATCATGATGTCATGGTTTATAATATTAAAAACAATCAAATTCATTATGAATTTACTTTTATATTTTTAGAATTAAAATTTATAATAATATTCATTGGACATCTGGTATATTATATTCATCACTCATTAAATAAATTGATTCATCATAATTTTATTCATTTATAAACACTTATTAAACTCAAATACCATATTAATTGTTATATAATGTGATGATACATTATAAATACATAGAAAATCTTAGTATCATGGGGATGTACTGGTTACATATAACCTAGTACTCCAGTGAAAATAGTTATTTTTCAAAGGCTATATACCAAAATATTAAGTATATTGATTCCCAAAAATAACAAAACTCTACTTTGATATCAACCGAGACACAACAGACCCACACTTCAAGATTTGGGTCTAAGTATACCAAATTTTATTATATCACTTCGAATATAACCAACTCCCATGATCAAACTTTTGTTGTCTTTGTAAACTAGGTACCTATCCATCTAACCTCATAGAACAACACACATTTCTTCAATAATGATTATAAACACATATAAATATCATATTACTATCCATTTATAAAAATTCATTGAGAAAAAAGGAAATAAAAGAAATAGGTGATCTCAAACATTTGATAGGGGTTAACATAAGCAATGACCATCAATGATAATAAGTGAGCATAAGATAAACATGTGGGTACGATAACATTATTAAGGTACTAAAGCACATCATATATAAATTGGACTCAAAAAATATGGATCATATGCAATGAATCATAATATAAGTAATTTTTATTAAATGAGTAGATATTAAAGGATCATATAAAAATAAGAAAATGGAAATAACATAAAACATGACGTAATAAGTAAAATTCAAGGATTAATACCATGACCATAATGGAATCACATAACCAGATAATTCCAACATCATATTAAAATGGAACCACCTAACCAGATAATTCTAAAATCATATCATAACATAATCACATTATTATATAATTATAGCACCAAATCTAAATTAAATAACAATATCAGATAATTCTAATATCAAATCTCAATGGAATCACCAAAATAGATAATTCTAAAATCATATCTCTTGAGACATAAACATTACCAAATGAATTGTAGGGAATTATAAATTTGGTACCACTCATCTAATTCATAACATATACATTAATATGTTCACTAAATAATTTAATCAATCATAGGGAACAAACATAATAAAACATATGAAGTGAAATGGTCATATAATCATGTCTTTAAGAATAACCAAATGATATATCGTAAAGATTCCCATGAAATAATGGATGAAAGTGTTTTTGGAAGTTTATAAATGAAATATTAACAATAGGTCATGAAAATTATTTTCAATTAAATTTAATACATTAAAAATAGTGGATATGTATGTTTGGAAATAAGCCTCTAAAGTAGGGTTTTAAAAAAAGTGTAATGATTGTTTAAAGAATTTAAGAGCATAATATTGACATAAACCTAGTAATGAACCCAAATTGTTTTTTAGGAAATAATGAGAGTTATTAGAAACAATATAATGTTAGAAATTAGGTTAAGTGTCACATGAAAATATAAGAATTAGGCCAGTTCCCTTTAATTGTGTTTATTTTAAAGAACGAATTTAGATGGGAACATGGGGAACATGTATTATACCAAAAAAATTAAAGGTAAATTATGATAGGTATATATGTAAGAAAAATATATAAAAAATATAATAAATATATTTGAATAAAAGAATGTATAAGGTCTAATATGAAAGATAATGTGTAACCCAAAAATAATGAGGGTGGTTTGAATGATCCCATACCTTGGACCCCGACTCACTTCATATGTTCTATAACACCCATTATAATAAAAATAAATGAATTATTAAAATTACGAAAAAAATATTTTACATTTGATTATAATTATTTTATTTAAATTTTTTTATCTAATATCATTCATTTAATAATTTAATATAATTGACATCGATTTTTTTGAGGCCACTCAATTTATAGTCTCTAAAACTAGTGTGGTATAAGAGTTATTGTCAATGTTCATGTTATAAAGGTTCCCTGAACTCTATAAGTGTAAATTTATATGTTTCATAACCCTATTTAAATTAATTATTTCAATATATTATGAAATAATTACCATATAAATAATATTCCATAATAAGCTTGTTTTTTATGGTAAAAATGTATATAGTTGTCCTATTTTAATTTAGATGATATGATTGATAAATTACCACTAAAAAATCCTTAAAATTAAATTATATTCATATTAATATTATATTATGTCATGATATCAATTTTTAATAATATCCATGTATGAAAAATGTTTTGGAAAACATTTTTCACTAGGTAGCGTAAAACCACTACAATGAGATATGTTTTTTAAAATAGTGTACAAGTGGGGAAAAAGTGAATCATAGAGTTTGAAAAGAATTATATTATAATAACATTATTATTTAAGTTTAATTTTAAATATCATTTTTTAAATGAAATTTGTTATAGAAGAATTGAAATTAAAAGACCCTATTTTTTGAAAAACCCACAATCTATTGTAATAATGGCTTATGAAATGGATTTAAAGAGGGTAAATTGGAGTTATATCATAAATAAGATTTCAAAATAATGATAATAATTTGATATTGAAATAATTTATGTATATGATATTTAATATTCGTGGAGTTTATAACAAAATAATACCATATAATAAATCAAAAGAGAGAATTAAGGAAACTCTTATTTTGACATACTAATGGGATTTGAATAGGGTTAAATGAGATATAATTAGTAGAATATAATTAAATATGGATAAAATTTATAATAAAAAATCTATATATATTTATGGAGTAATATTAAATTGCTGTCAAAATTAGATCATGATAAATTATCTTCAAATAAAGGGGATTGTCAAAGAATAGAAACCCATACCTTACCCTTGAGTCGCCAAGTTTCAATTTATCTTACCACCTTCAACAGAGGGTTTTTTTCCTGAAACAATACATAAGGATGTGGTTAGTTATATGGGGAGATATTATGTTAGAGTTTGAGTGAGACAAATCTTATAATTATTGAAGATTCTGTGTGGTGAAGGGTGGTATTTATAAGTGGATGAGGCATGTGTTTTGGGATAAAATATTACAATAAAAATATTATTTCACCACATGGTGACACAAAAACTAAATTGATATTAAGGGGATTGTGATTCTACACAAATCGATGCATTAAAATTTTCATATAAATTCTATGAACATCAAAATTTCATACTTACATACTATTAAAAAATACCGTACTTTTATGGTATTTAGCTATTTCACATTTTGTATTTTATTTTTTATTTAAAACATAACAAAATAACCCAACAATTTCTTAAGGCAATAAGTCAAAAAAAAATTTCATTTTTATCAAATATTGAATATTTTATTGGTGTTGATAGTTTTTCTTTGTAATTTTAAATTCTTCATCCCTGATCATTTGTATGATATTTTCACATGTAAAACATTAACATGTGATATCCTATATCTAATTATGTAAAATTTAACTATTAAACACACAATTAGAAAAATAGATTTAGAATAACATAAATTATATACTATAATGAAAATTATATGTCAATGATCATTTTAATTTTCTAAAAAAAACATTGTAAAATATTTATTAAAATTTTGTGATAGTAATATAATATATATAATTGGATCCACATTATCAAATAAAAATAATAAATATTTCTTAATTTTATATTATTATAAAAATTTCAAAAAGATCTTTTTGACTAAAAAAATATTCACATAGAATTTGATAAAACCCATGAAGAAATTTAATGAACTGTAATGTACATCCAAATCCATGATAAATATTATTTTTCTATAAAAATGATATTTAAGCATTCATCATATAGGATTCAACTAAAATGTTATATTTAATTACATTCAATATTTTAAAACATTATGACCTTGAAAACATGTATCATAACAACACCTCAATCCATTTTTTTATATTTTAGGAATCCTCATTATGGAAAAGTGGTAACCATACTAAAACCTTCAAAAACCACTCTCACAAACCAACTTCAACATAAACATACATCATAATAACTTTAAAAATAATGATTAATATAGTTAAAAACACTATATATATATAATAATTAATATGAAAAAATAAATTTTATAAAACGATATTAATAAATAAAATTATATTATACTATAATTAATATTTTGAAGAAAGCAATACAAAGGGTAAAAACATAAGTGATTAATATGTTTATATATTATTGTTTATAATATTAAAAAGATATAAATTCATTTGTAATTTACATTTATATTTTATGAAATTTAAATTTAAAAAATATTCCAAGGAAATATGAGATGTTATAGACCCCCAATAGAAGTAGAACATATGAAAAGTACTTAATATGATTTTTTTCTATGGAAAAAATACTTGTAGAGATGCTTGTGATGTTCTCCAAGTTATATCAAAATGTGAAGAAATTCCCCAATGAAACATTAGATAAAGCACATTTAAAGTAGATAGGGATGGACCCCTCAATAATATCCCAAAAAACCATATCCCCTAATGTTTGAATATTTTTTATATTTAAATGCTAGATTTGGCATCGTAAGAACAACTATTTGTACCTTTATTACAAATATATTTGATGATTTGAATATTAATAACATCTTATTATATTTTGTTTATTGTTCTCTATGAATTTAATGTAATAATTTCATATGATATACATCACATTGATATGTTCCAAGTAGTTCCCCCCTATGATGTGAACCCTGAAGTGATATGATGAAATTTTTAAATATAGATATATTGTTTGACAATGTACTATGATACGACACTTAGAATGTAGACTATCAGGAGGTACAACATGTACGTTATTGAGGCTTCTTCTCATGAAGTTAATATTTGGTAATCTCTATGTTGATAGATTATGTGAACATACCCACCAGTAAGAATTCGACATGTTTTAGTGTCCCTATAAATTCATATCTTCAAGTGTGAGTAATGGTATTTAGACATTAATATTATCATTAATGAAATTCATCACTCACACACATAGATTTACTAATGAAAAATGTCTTACCATATTTTGATGGGATGTTGGGTATGCTGGGTATGTGAGGATTGACATGTTATTAATAGATAAGTTGAGGATGGATTTTTCCCTTCCATCCTTATGGAAAATTATTTCTCGACCCTTTTATTAGAATAAATCCTTAATAATAAATTCCATGTAGACGGTGAAATGATGTATTTATTATATATCTTCAAAAAAAGTCACATCGAGCACATAGGTTTGATGAAACAATTGCACAACCTGCTTGATGAGATATCGAGACCAAAGGATTTTTTTATATAGTGAACATTCGTGTGTGGTTTTCATTATTGTGACATTAATATTTTATTCATTACTTCCATTACCTATTACATGATATTAGTCTTGTATATTAGGTGATCCCACAAAATTCTAACAAAAAATAAATCTAGGGGTAAAAAACTAAGGGTTTTCATTGATCTAGATTAAATTCTATTTAAATGTAACTAAAATAATAAATATTACCCTCATGGATGATGAATAGTTTTTTTCACTTATAATCAATCAAAAATATTTTTTGATGAATAAAATATTTAATATATTTATTCATGTTTTTAATTAATGTTAGAGGAGTTTGAACAGACCAAGATCAGGTAAGGTAACAGATATTAATTAACAAGATGATTAAATGATATTTGTTATTGTGTAAGTTTTCACACACACTATAAAGTAATATTATTATTATTATAATTATTGTTGTTGTGATGATTAATAAATTTTATTGTATTATTTATTGGATAACATGTAGTTAAATAATAATTTAATCTAAACCCTATCTCTATAAATAAATATTTAATTTATTATGTTCGGTTAATAAGGATACTGAGAATTGTTGTGCACAAAAAAATAACGCTTGAATTCATTATTCTCTCTCCCTCTCAAAAAGGAAAAAATAATGAGATATTTATTCATGATTGACTAGTGATTGATCAACAAAAATGATATAAGTCAATTGATTAATAGTAATAGCACCCTGAAATCTATCGATATTTCCCATAGAACCCTTGTGCATGTTAAAATCACCATAAGAGAGATTCTACCCTTGAATCCTCATAACATAATAGAGGCAATATGAAATGGTTTTTTTAGAAGATCAACATCCTTACTAATGAATGTTTCATAAAATGAGGTATTTTCTTTCCCTAGATCTAAATAAATGAATTATAAATTTATTAATAAAGATCCCCTATAGGGGTTTCTAGGAAATTTAAATTAAAAGAAATTTTAATTTAATACCTACCAGAGGTGTTTCAGTTGTGCCCAGAACATTCATGTGGTATCTGAGTCGCCATGTTATAAAATTATAATTATTTATTAGATTTTGAATCATAATTCATAATTTTTGTTAGATATTTCATTTTATATAATTCATTATTTAATTTGATTTGAATTAACCTTCATAGACATATTAATCATCTTCGTTTAGTGTTTCATTTTCAAATAGATCTAAGAACAAATAAAGAATAACTTGAGATTTTATTTGGAAGTTCCAATATTTTTTACTTATAATACTGGGTTACATGACGTGTAGTCAGAGTACATGTCGTAAAACCATGTTAATTTTATGTAGACATTTAGTGGGATACATAAAATTAAAAATACTAACTACAAGTGGTGAATTTATTACACAGCACATGTTGGTCGAGATCATATGGCACACAAGTTGTCAGATTACACGATTTGTAGCTAGTATACACATTGTGTAGCCATCAAGGGTTAGTAGTGAAATTCACACAATCATTGTGGTCATTATACATGGCCAAGATGTGAGATACTCACAACCTAGAACAATAATAATATACATGACATGTATGTGGTTCACATACCATGTAGATAATCATTTCCTACATATGAAATACATGATTAACCATTCATCAAGTTATGATAACAAAATACATATGAAATACATGGAATGCAGCTAGTCTGTACATGTCATGTAGTCATCTCTGATGAACATTCCTAGTTCATGATCATTTTGAGCAAACACATTTCAAGAGTGATACAAAGAGTATAGATAGCTTGTACTCTCATTATAGTCTGGACGAGATACACATTGAAGCCCCAATCATGTAACCAGGGTACACAAAAACCAAGATACATAGAGTTTAAGGCATAAGTACACACCATGTAGTCTACCAATAAAATTAAAAAAAAGTAAATTAAATCAAATTTAGAATTTCAATATTAAAACCTTATTTATTTGATTGAAAATTTATTGGTTTAAAATTTTTATAAAATTTTATATAAATTATGGGTAGTCAATTAATTTATTGTAAGAAATATGTATTTATTCATTCTACTGGTTAATTTTATTAAATTCCATAAATATGGTTGTATCTAAATGAATTTGTATTTTCATTGAGATGAAATTGAATTAATTATTTAAATCATTTTTCATTTATCTTAATAATAATTAATTAATAACAATGAATGTTAATTGGTTATCTTTTCATATATGTTTCATGTATGATCATTCATGAGTTTGACCAAGATCTGTGTATGTGTTGCATGTTTTAGTATAATTCATTGAAAGTGTTTCAAAATACATATTAGTTAAGTAAATATGATATCTTATGTGTCATCCCACCCTGTGTTATTATTTTGTACTCTTCTGTCCATTATTATTTATGTAATCCTCGTTAACCAATACTTTGGTTCCCCTCACCTGCGTGTAAGTTATAAACACATGTAATTAATAGAGTCTCTCAAGGAACATGAAGGCTATTCGAGATGGAACCATAGTGGTGCCATCTTTGGAGATACACAGGAGGATTGGTGGAATGCAACAACTCAATCCAAGACCAACATAAGGAGTTATTCCCTATGTTTATAGCTTGATTTATTATTCGATCAATAAATCAACCATAAGATAATATCATGATTTATTTATTTATTTATTTATTTATATCTATGATTTATATATTTGATAGATTTAAGACCATGATCACAAAAATAAATTAATTAATGAGAAATCATGGAATTTAAATAAATGGATTATTTGTAAATGTCATATTCAAAATATTTAATTAATTATGTAAAAAACACATAATATTAATAAGTTATATAATAGATAATACAAGATAAAATTTATTCATAATTAAACAAAATCCCTCAACTAAATATTAATCTATAATTGACTTTCTATTACATGATTAGGAATGATACTTAATAAACTATGTGTTTGAACAAAACTTGTTGGGAAAATTACATTTATAATGGGTGTTCTTATAATTTTTTTGGGTTGAATTAACAAGTTTACATCTAGATTAGTATCCATTGAATTATTTGGTTTAATTTAAGGACAAGTGTTGAGGATATCTAATTTAGAATTTTTTGATTGGAAAATCCACTAAAACGGACCACAGAACTGGAATCTCAAAACTAACAAATGTGTTCAAACCTAAATACCATAAATAGATAAAAACCCTTATTGAGGGTACGGTAAGTGGATTATGGATTCTACCAACTATAATTTCTTAGAAATTAGACATTTTGATTTTAATAATGGGTGGTATTGGGACTTGATAATATACTATGACATTTAATAAAATTAATTATTATTATTTATCAGATTACTTATAATCATGAAAAGTAAAAATAATATATACTTTTATAACTATAAAAAAATGGAATGATTTTCATCCTCAATATCCCTAGGATATACATTGGAAGAAGACCATCTTCTCATAGACAATAATTATTAGGAGTGGTTCAGGCTACTTCAAGTTGTGTTGTGATATGAACAGAAATCGTACATGTTTGAATCCTTAATATATGATCCTCCTACAAATGAGGTGAGTGATAAACTATAAGGACACGACCTTATTACATAGATAATCTTAAATTTAGTCAAGAAAACACTTCCTTTTACAATGAGGATCTTTTCATGTTTATAGCTTTAGAGAATTAAGAAAAAACATTCATAACATTACACATTGTTACATAATGGATACCATAAAATCAATTTCCATTTTTCTCAGAATATAAAAAATTAAAATTTAAAACAAGACTACTTGACAATTCTAAAACATTTAACATGACTTCCTTCCTTGTATTACTCATCCATTAACATATGAAAAATCATTTAAAAACTCGGGATGAGCGCAAAAGCTCAGTAAGGTATGAAAAAGAAGTAAAAATAACATTAGTCCATGAATACTCATAACGTATGAAAACACATTCAAAAGACATGCATTCCACCCATAAATACATAATTCATGTAACATGATATTTACACAAGATCCAAAAAAACATAAATATAATCATAGAGGTATCTTGGGGCATTACTTACATAATCTTGTAACCATCTTGACTACCTTAAAATTTGTAACCCTCATGGCTACCATAATTTGTGTAACCATCGCAGTTACACTTGCAGTAACCATACGGCCGACCTCCAACTTACTCATTCCCAATGAATTTGAGGGAAATATAGGTTCCACCCTTATTCATAAACAATTCCCAATAACCAAAACATAATCATACAACATAAATTATAGCATAAAAACATTTCTTTTGAATCATGTAAAACATAATTTTAGATGAGTATTTTAGAAGAAAAGTCCCTTATAAACATCATATAATTGAATTGATACTTAATAGAGTGGATGGAATATGTATATAATCTGTAAATATACATTATTAAACATTTTATAATCATATGTCATCACACAAACAATTTAAATACCACATAAATAATGAAGAAGAATGTTAACCCAAACAATGCAAATTGGGTTAAGAATTCCCTTTCCTTAAGGTTGTCTTACTTCAAACATGTTAAAAACTCATGTATAATTTTTAGATAAGTGTTATTAGTATTTTACAGAAACATTTTCATGTTTATAACATCTTATATGGTCATTTCATAACCTCATTTCTCCCCTTAACTGTTAGTATTTTGTTCTGTGCAATATTTTGGGTGAGTTCTTTTGTGATTTTCACGATCAGTTCATGATGAATCGTTCTTGTTGATTGGAAGTGAAACTCCAGAATAGGAATGGAGTAGTATATAAATAATTCTAGTACCATAATTTAAACCATTTATCACTTTTATTATTTATATGATAATGACTTATATGTTATCACATTAATGATGTTCGTTTAGATCATTTTAGTTGTTCTTTGATAACAACAACATCATTTTGTCTTTTAAATTAGAACCATGAGTACAAAAGAATTCCATAACCATATATGAGTCATAAAACATATATTATAATCTTTTTCAACAATATAAAATGATTCATCACCATAATTTATAGAATTAATGAAAATTGAAAATACATCGTCCACGATGTCGGTAATTCGACAAAAATGGACAATGTTTTTTGATACATTAAATAAGTGGTAGAGGAGAAGAATACTGATGAGAAATTTTCCATAATCATGAGAACATATTTAATATACATGATTCTGGAGATTTCATGCCTCCTGGATAAGAGGGAGTGAGTAAATAAGAGAAATGAATCATGAAATAAAAGAAAATCATGAGAAATTTCTCCTGAAAATTCGACAGCCTAACGACATCTCTTAAAATTTCATAAATACAATATTGATGAGAGGAATGGAATATCTCCTCATTCATACAAAATATGGACCGAATGGTGGAATATTTAATGAAATATCCCAACAAAATACAATGGGAGTGGAAGATAATAACATAAAATGAAAGAAAAGAGTGAAAATAAAAGAGGATGTTTACCTCTTGATCTCTTCTCCTTGAGATCCTCCTTAAGAGATTTAATTTTTGTCTTTTGGTGAGACCAGCAGCTCTAGAACGTGGGTAAGAAGATTGGGGATGGAATTTGGCCTAAATTGGAAGATTATCAAGGCTTGAGAGGTGTGGGAGGAAGAGGTGAGTGAGGGTGTTATTTATAGTGGAGGAGGGGATGTATTTTAGATTATTTTAATCATTATTATAATAATTTTATCAAGACATTGAATAATCCCAAATAAAGTGGCCCTAAATAGTGATAATATCTTGTGAGTTCTAAGAAAGTGGCCTTGCATCACTTATGATGTCATAAATAGTGCATTTTTTACTGATAATTTGGTTATACGGTATTTTATCATATTTCACTATTCACCGAAAATTCAAGAGTTTCAGAAAAATACCAAAAATTTAACCCTACCATTTTTCGACGGGTAGAAGTCAAAAAAGAAATCCATTTTTCAAAAATAATTTTATAACTATTATTAATTTAATTTCTAAATAAGGTCACAATTAATTCGAAAAATAACAATATTGAAGTGCAATTAGTTTTATGTGACATTAGAAAATTAATTAAGATCCCATTATCTAATTGCCTTGGGAAAATAATATAATATTATTATTTACTATTCATGAGGTCATATTACTATTCATATTACTATTCATAATGGTATGTTACTATTCACCACAAAATAAGTTTGTTTTTCAGACTCTAAATAACATACTGAACACAATTGTAGATGACAGTTTCTTGAAATTCAGAATGTAAAAGTAGAAAAGTTATGTTTTAAAGTATAATTAAAAATATCTTTTTTAAACAAGGTTTCATGCATTTCTATTTATATTAGAAAAACATGGGTTGTTACATAAACAGTTCATTTTCTATGAAAATCAATTTAATGATGCAATTTACATTCAATGTTTTAAATTATCATCTATATCTAGTAAACTCATTATGCCTCATGAAAACATGGACACTTATAGCATACTTGAGTATCTCTGTGTCCTATATCTAGAAAGATATTGATACGAATGGTTTGAGATCTTAAAGGATATTTTTAGATAATTATTAGAGAGGGTTCCCTAATTAGACCTCGTTTAGTCATGCTCATTAGATAAATTTAGCATCTAGATTCTCTAGGGTTTAATATCCCTAAAGAATTGGGAACTGATCTCATTCTAGCTGCACTCCCTATAAGGTTCTCCATAGTTGTTAAAAATTTTAATATGAAAAAACATTGAGAAGTATCTTCTAGATCTTCTCAAACTTCTCCACCATGTATATATGAATAAGAAGTGTGAAAATCTATTTGTCCTTATATTGGAAAAATTAAAAGTCTGTGACAAGATATCTAAGGATTTGTATTATTCATAATGATCTTCAATGAAGAGGAAAATAAAGATACGCAAAAGAGGAGTGTATGTTGTTTGGTTCACATATGGTAAGAAGGCCCAGTAGAAGAAAAACTACACCCAGCCTATTAAGAAATATGGATCTTCATGTGCATTTTTTATTGAGTGAATTTTATTTATTTCTAAAAATTGATCATTTGATACAGCTTGTGGTTATCACATATGTTTTCAAATAACAGAAACTAGTATATCTAGAATGATTAAAAATGGAGAGGTAGATCTATGAGCATCCAAAAAGGGATAAAATCATAATGTAGCTATCGGTGAAAACCACCTTATGTTTCCAACTAGAATGATATTGGTTTTACATTATTTTGGTTATGTTACATCTATTACCAAAAACATTATTTATATATTCATACTAGATATGGATGTTTTTTATTTTCAAATTTCCGAATAAATGATATTAATTTCATAAATATATAATTTTTTATGGTAATGAACATTTATATAATGGTCTTTATATGCTAGATTACAAAATCTATTTAATAGAAATCAATAATGAAATTAATCTACATGAATTACACCACACCCATCATTAGAATCACCGGATAAGTCATTTAGATGAAAAATATTTGATAAAAAAGAAACCAAATGGAAATTTAGATTAGTCTTCACTAAAAACAGTTGGCATATATCACACATGATTACAATAACAAATGAATAAATCCAAATTTAGTGGGAAATGTGATAAGGGAAAGGGGGTTATTGAATGAGCTCATACCTATGTGTGTGGACCATTTCTTATTGAATAAAGTGGTGAATACTCATACTTCATAAATATTTATGGTAATTTTAGAATATATGAATATGTATACATTATGATGTATAATTTGAATTATTTTTATAAATTAAAATAATAGAATAATTATGTTGAGAAACATATTGGTAAGAAGATTAAAAATCTCTATTTAGACTATGGTAGTGAATATATTAATCAATACTATACTCAATAGTTATAGAATTTTTGGATTCTATCTCAGCTCACTATTACTTATACATATTATTTAAATGGTGTAAGGTAATGGAAGAACTAAAACATGTATTACATGGTGAGATCAATTATGTGTCATTCATGTCATCCATTATCCTTTTGGGGAAAGTAATTATAAACATCAACACACATACAAACCCATGTACAAACGTAATCAACAAATGATATTCTATAAAAACCATGAAGTGAAATAAAAACCATATCATTGAATTTACATGTTTGAGGTACCAATCATTTATTAAGGCCTCATCATGTAACAAACCTGCACCCTAAGACGTAAAGTGGACCTTTACAAGATTACTTGTGGAAACAAATGAATATTACCCATATAACCAAAAAACAAGTAATAGTGGATAGACACACCATATTCCTTGAGAGGAATCCCATATATAAAAGTGATCATGGGAGAGAGAGAGAGATTAAATTTGAATAATTTTAGTCTCAATGTACAATAGAGTTTGTGGATGAAAAAATTACATAGTGCTTCATGGATGAAGAAGCTATTCTAGATACACAAGTACTATATTGGTGTAAACAATAGGTAAAAGAATTTTAAAAATATGTTTTTCAACTCACAAAGTATGGTGACTCAATATAAGTTGATAATGATGATCCTATAATATAAAAAAAATATATAGTGGCACAAATGATTCCAAGTGGAAATAAGCCATGAATTATAAAATGGATTTCATACACCAAAAACATGTTTGGATTTTTATAGATCCTCTGGTTGATGTAAATTCTATTGGATGTAAATTGGTATTGAAAAATAAATTAAACATGAATGGGTTGGTCAATACCTATAAATTATGATTGTTTGCAAATGCTTTTAAATATTGTCAAGGAATTGACAATAAAAAAACATTTTCACTAGATCTATGCTAAAATTCATCAAAATTCTATTTCCCATTATGGATTTTTCTAATAATGAAATTTGAAAATGGATTTCAAAATAGCCTTCCATTATAGGAACCTTCAATAATATGTCTATGTTATACAACCTGAAGATGTTTTGACTCCAAATGATTCCATCATGGTATGAAAGTTGTAACGACCCATTTATGCATTAAATAAAGAATCTAACTCATGGAACATTTGTTTTTATGACTTTATAAGGGAACATGTTTTTAGGACATCATTTTATTAAATACTAGTATTATAGTCTGTTAAATCATGGTTGAATAAATGCATCTCCATGAAGGACTTAGGTGAGTTAACATACAATCTTGGGATAATGATCCATCATGATAGATACATGATACTTCTCAACCTAATACAAGACACATATATTGAAAATACTAATGATATTTATTATGATACAATCTTAGATGATATTATTTCTAGTGTCAAATGGTATTAATCTTTCTATAAATTTGTTTCCTTAGACACATGAGGAATGAAATTGAATTGAAAGGATTCCATATGCATCAACAATTGGTCTGGTAATATATCATAAGATATATAATAGTTTACATGTCACGTTTAAATTAATTATGGTACCAATATATCTATTTGACAAAGATGACTACCACTGGTTTGTAGTCAAGACTATCCTTATTTACCCGAGGAATACTAATTATGTTTTACTGGTATATAGAGTAGATGGAGATTTATTCATTAGAGGATATTCATTTTGTTGTTTCCAAAAAGATCAAGATGATATGAAATTTAAAATGAGATACATATTAAATTTGAATGGCAGTGTTGCGAGTTAGAAGTACTCAAAGCATGATGTGGTTGTAGATACTACTGTATTTTTTGAGTATATTACAGCTTTTGAGTCAGCTAAATAATTAATTTGGATACATAACTTCATTTGTTTCCTTTCTTTGGTATATATCGTTAATGATCATAGAATAATACTACTGCAGTGTCTCTCGCAGTGGAGCCAAGGTCAGATCATTGGATGAAGCCCATACATCGAAATTATCATATATTGAGATATTTTTCATAGAGTTATGTGGTTGTAATGAGTATATATTCTATGTATGATAACATGGATGAACCATAGAATAAATTCTTGTATTAGTAGAATCCTGATTATCAGGTGAGGTTCAGTAGACAGAAATTCATAGGTAGTTGTCTTTAGTCCATGTGAGAGTTTATTGGAGTTGATTTTATAGGACTAAATATTTTTACATTAATTAAATGTATATTAAATTATTTTAATATTAATAACATATTATTATATATTTTTCATTATTCCGCATTACTTAATTTTAGTAATGTCTATTAGATATACATCGCATTGGTTAGGTCATAACAGCTTCCCACTATGATGAGAATCTTGACGTGCTATGATGACATTCTTAAATATATTTTTTAGTTGGATAACATACTATAATAGGACACATATTATATTGAATTTTTTGTGTGAGTTCTCATTAGTGGATAAGTCTTCTACACATTAATTTCTCACATGGTAATCTTGTAGAAGGGAGATTATTAGAACAAAACTGCCCGAAGGAAATCAATATGTTATGGTACCATCATATATTCTGATCTTTGAGAATTTTTATTAGTCCTTAGACTTTAAGATTATCATTAATTCCTCTAATGATTCAAACACTAAAATTTACTGATAAAAAAATCATTCAATATATTGGTGGGAAATAGGGTGTGTTGGGCATGTCATGATTGAAATGTTATTAATGGATTAGTCAAGAAATGATTTTTACATTCTATATTTTTAGAATTTTATTTCTCAAACCATTTATTAAATTAAAAATGTTGCATTAAATTATATGTTCATGATGAAATGACATGTTTATTTCTAATATTCAATAAAATAAATATCAATCACCTTAGTTGATGACATATATGTGAAAACTAATTGATGAGATATTAATATGAAAGGATTATATTATGTAGTAAGTGTTATTATGTGGTTGTACTCATTGGGACATTATGTTATTTCACATTGTTTCCTTGACCCGTTTCCAGAGAGTAATCTTGGAATTTTGGGGGAGCAACTTAATGCCAATGAAAATGAATCTTAGAGGGTCACACACTAATAGTTTATCTTGATCATGATTAAATTCTATTTGTATTTTATTAAGGTAATAAATATTATTCTCAATACCATGAAATAATATTTATTCAAGTATTATAAATAACAAATATTTTTTGATGAATAAAATAATAGATCTAATTATTTTGGTGTTAAATTATTATTTGTGGAGTATGAATAGATCAAGGCTATGTCTGATAACAAATATTAATTTACAATCTAGTTAAATGATATTTTTTATTATAAAAGTAAGTGAGAATGCTGTAAAATAATAATATTAATCTTATTATTATTATTATTATTGAAATGAGTTTTAATAAATATTTTTATATTATTTATGGGGTGAAATACAATAAAATAATATTTTTATCTAAAATAAAGTTCTATAAATAAATTGTCATGTCTATTATGGAGGGTTAATCGAGATATAGAAAATTTTTATGTATAATAAATTATACCTCAAATTACCTTTTCTACCTCCCTCTAAAAAATTAAAAATGTAAGAGATATTACTTTAAGATTTAAGGATTGGAAATCAACATGAAAGATGCAGTCCAATTGAATCAAAAAGATGGAACCCAGCAATCAATTGGTGTTACTCAGAGATCAAAGGAGCACATGTGGATCGCTGCTATAGAGATTGTACAGTTGGATTCTTTTAGAACAATAAAGGTTATCATAGAAGGATTTTTCATTATATTAACATCATCAATGAAGAAAGAATCCTATGATGAGGAAATTAATTTCCTCAGATATAAGTAAACTAATTCTAAATTTATCATGAATGATCTTATATTATGGTTTTGGGAAAATCTAAATTAAAATAATTTTTTATTTAACACCCACCAAAGGAACTTTCACAAAGCCTAGAATATTCAATATATTGTTTATTAATATCCACAATAATGAAAATATTTTTAAATTTTATAATTATCTAATGTGATTGGTAAAGATTAGAAGATTATTATTTTAACAATCAAAAACCATGTTTATTATATGATTAATGTGTGTTTCTTCTTGGAATAAAATATTTATGGTAAATTTAATTTCTTACAATACAGAATAAATAGAAACACTAAATTAACAGTGAATACTTTACGATTTTGAGATATGGTAATTTCATGTTTAATTATTAATATATGTAACCAAAGAAAATGGTGCAAGTGATTATGTAGAAGATATATTTGATAATCTTTAATAACTATATTCTTAACAAATAACTTTTTCATATTTTTTTAAAGTGAAATTAATTTCACCTGTAATATGAATTTATCATGAGTGTATCCAAGAATTTTCTAATTTTGAAATGAATCTAGTAAATGGTACTCATTAAAAAGAAGGGGGGAAACAAGCATAGTATGAACCACGATCACCTGAAAAACATTTCAATTAACCATTACTATTTTTTAGACTTTATCAAAATTCCATTTATTTATGTAATCATTCCCAAGGGTCCAGACCACTATGTGGTATACTTTTATCCATTTTCAATATAAAGTGAACTTATTAAGTATAATATTCCAAATGAAGTAAATTTATTAGATTCAATGATCATTGACATGCAATTTGATATCATTTGATGTTATTATATAGAGATATTATGATGTAACTTACATTGATATCCAAAATATGAATTAAATAATTATTATTCAATGAATATTTTAGAAAATAAATATTATGAAGGGCCTCAACATATAAAATATGATTGATATATTGTTATGATCAATATAATTAAATCTTTATATTTCTCTATTTTATTAAAAAACACACAAGGTTATCCATGATAATTTACTAAAAATTACTAACTAAAAATCTAAATGAGACTCTTAATGGATAAATAATATCAATCTCATTAACCCACACTTCAATTAACTATAGGGTCACACTAATATTTCTTATTCTATTGCATATTGTATCTATTAATTTATATTTTTTATATTTTAGTACTTTTTATTTAATAATATTTTTATAAATATATCATTTTTATGAAATTAAGAGTGTATATAATCTTAATTTTTAGCATTTATACCTCAAATTCTTCAAATGAATGACTAAATAATATATTTTAGTTATGGAACCTGGTAGCTTTTCTAATGTTGTATTTTTGTTGTGGAAACCCGTATCCTTTCTACAATTATATTTCACACATAGGTAGTGAACTAACTCATTGAGTGTGAATATATATATCAATTAGAGATTTCTTAATAGATATATCAAATAATTTTAGGGAATTAGGGAATATATTTGTCCTAAACCTCTTGTTTACACTACCATTATTCTTTATGATTATATCTCTGATTTTTCTTGTTGCATGATTTATTTCATTACCAATGATAAGAAAACTTATTTCTCTTTGATTTAAAACATCTATTATTTTATAAATAATATTATATTAAAATAACTACTATCACTTAGTGTTGAATTTGTTATTTGGTGAGTAAATTAATATAAAAGGTAATTAAATTCTTAAATATATATGGCTATTTTTTCATATGTTATTTATAATTATTTAAAAAATATAAAATATTAATTAAACATTGATTTTCTTGGTTAACGTGTGTATGAAATTGAGGGTTTTAAAAATATTTATAGGTTTTTACCTTGATATTTTTTTGGAAAACTCAATTCGCTCATTTGAGTTACATCATTTTACAACATTAGTTATCATAGTTCGTTACCTATTAAATGATTAGTTACATTTTGAACATGATAAATCCTTAAATTTTTATGACATTTATTAGGAATATTGAAAACTCTATACATGAATTTCACACAATCAATGAACCTCCTTACTTTAATGAAACCAATTGTGTTAAATGAAAAATTAAACTGAATATCCATTTATAATTTATTAGAATTGATATTTTGGACAACATTAAAAATGAGTATAAAAACCCAAATGATACTATAAAGTGTTGTAGTGATTTAATTAAGGATTTTTATTTTCATAATCATATAGTTATTAATCCCAAAATTAGTTGTTTAAGTGAAGATGAATTCAATGGGGTGTATGCTTATGCTATTTCCTATAAGATGTTGGATAAATTAGTTCTTTTCCATGCAGGGATTGATTATGCGAATAAATGAATTTTAATACATACATTACTAGGAATATGAGACATTTATTATGAGATTTTATATTTCAATATGTAAAAATGTATTATAATTTTAATAAGGTTTTTAATAATATGATTTCCCTTAAAAAATTATGACTCAAAAGTTTAAAATTTTGAAGATTTTGATGTTTCCATTTGAAATATAGATAGGTTCCCACATTTCTATAATGTTCTATCAACATTGAATCATTGAAGTAAAATCAATTGATTAAAAATTATATGATTTCTAAATATGAAGTAATATGAAATTATGAAATTGATGATGAACCTGAATAGAAAGCAATTACATTAAAATAATATAATGTTCCCAATAATATTTGTATCCATCAATGGCATTTAAATCAATGTGAATGATTTTATCAAATTCTTTTATACTTAAAATTTTACCCTTTCAAAGTCCCCTCTCACCATTAAACCTCATATTACTTTTTAAGATAAAAATATAACATCTAATGTTTTACCTAAGATATAATACCATTAGCCATGTATAAAGTAACGTAAAAGGAGTACATAATATTTTTACAAGGTTCTCCCTTAGAGTGGTTGATGATGTCCTTGTTGTTTTCATGTTAGGTATGACTCATTGATTTCAACTAAATTAAAAATTTGTACAATAGTGTAGGTACCGTCCAACACCAAAGGGAAGGTATCATCTATTACCCCACATGATCTCTCCCAAGAATCCTAATATAATATATCAATTGTAATTTTTTACTAGATCCCAAGAATTTACAATATTTCCTTCCACTACATAACATGATCAAGAAAATTCTATAGGATTTCACTACATAGAGTGATCTAATCTTGATTTTTAACCATATTATTTGATAGTAATATGATATTCTGTTAATCTATATAGAAATAAATATCTATAAATAACCATGAAACCTAATCTTACAAAAAATTTGGATCACTTGTCCTTTTTAACTCTCAATCCTTTTGTGATCTTCAAAACAATAGAAACTCAATAAAAAAGTCTAGATAAAATAGATGAAAAATAATAATTATTATCTTTATCTCCGTTGATTATTATTATTATTATTATTTTTTCCTTATCTATATTATATGATTGATATGTATCATGGGGGATTAATTTGTTCCTACTTCTCCTCCTTCCCTGCATTTAATTCAATGCATTGTATCATCGTTGTCAAAATTTCACGGATTCCCTTCTTCCATTGATACACAGAGGGATTTGTTTCTTCTAAAAATTGTATTGAGTTCTTCTCTTCCACTTATCTCTCTATCTCTCTCAATTACTCTATATCTTTTATTCTATTAGAACAATGATATATTATTCATATTTTAATATGAAAAAATACATGATTATTAACACCATGATCCATCGCATTAACTTCTCAAAAAACCTCATGGATATAAACCCCATAATCTTTGAATATTATTAATATTTTTTATATCTTGTCTCCCCTAATATTAAATTAATACCCTTCCTCTTAGGAAAATATGTTAATAAAATTTTTATGCAATTATCCAGTTTTAATTCTTATTAAATCATAATCAATTATTTATTAATATATTTATATAAAAAGAATAAGTTTCTCATTATTTATAAAAAATCCACAACAAATCATTCGTTAAATCTGAATTATAATATGCAGCAACACTATTATGATGTGGCTTCTCAAATCACGACATGATAGTATCTAAAAATATAGAATATTAATCAACTTGTTTATAATCCCCGATAGGTTTCTTCATGATATTATATTTTTCTCCATGGGGTAATGATAAATTTCTTTTTACTTAGTTTGAATCAGAATTCTACATTAAATAATGTTTATGTACATTTTATGAAAGACCTGTTTCAATTTCACTTGGTTTAACAACCAAAAATAAATTTTATAAAATATCAACTTTAAATTTATTTAACTAAAAATAACATATGCACTATGAAATAAATAATTATCAGAGAGTTAGTCTAAAACTCGCATAGTTTTTTTCCATTGAACATTTTTCTTTAACAATTATCCTCTATGTTATATTTTATAATCCATACACATTATGTAAGGATTTTACCATAGACGCATGATTTTGAAAAAACATAAGTACTCATCCATATATCTTAAATGTTGATTATGTTTCTTGACATAACCACATATACACACAAGATATATAAAAATATATTATACATGTCTCTAAAAATTTTATGTAGTGACATAAGTTTTTCCCCTTGGAAATGCTTCTATATGATCTCTCAAAAAAATATACAACACAAAAAAAATTGCATATTCATTTCGATTGAAAATTCGCAGTGCACATCCTAGAGAAACATCTTACACATATTCTAGAGAGAATATCATTTATAAAATGATTATCTATTCTTGGGAAATTCTAAACTAACTTTAGGTAATATCATATGTATATCAGGATATCCCAATACACTGCTTATTTTTTTTCGAGATAAACCATATATATTATGTATGGTCTATGACTTTGATAAATTATTACCTCAAACACAGGATATTAGAAAATTAAATTTATCTCAGAACATCCCCAGTCCATTACAAAAAATATAAAACTATTTTTAATGACTCTAAATAATATTATAATGCTTTCAAAAAATTCCCACCGTAGTTCCAACACATTCAGGAATTGAACACACAAATTTGAGAATTTAAATTAAATCTCCCAACTACCTCAAATCATTTTGCATTCAAAATATTATCTTATTCATCCCATCATACAATAGATATATTATATAAACAAAAACATCCATTATTAATAATAATCCATTTATTGATTTACCATATTTTATCCATCCTTACTCTTTCAACCTTCAACTCTATTCTATTAACAATTACAACCAACTTATCTTAAATCTTTTAGTATCTATCTTATCCTTATTCACTCAAGCTTCAAAAAATGTTGTGTTTTAGATAGTTCTTACATAATAAACTATAAATTGTATATTATTATTTACATACCATCTCAATAATCATCACATGTACATGCTTCTTTCTTGAATTTGTTAACAGTGGAATTACAAGTATCACCACAACCCATTCCTACAGTTAAGTGTAATATCTCATAATCCATATCTACTGTATTAATGAATCACCATGGTACAGTGGAATAGAGTATCTCAATACTCAAGTTTATTATTTTGTATCTTACTCCATCACCTAACATTATCACGCATTCAAATTCATTCACAAAAACAAATAGTCAAAAAATACAATCTCAACATCATAAATATATATAGGTTATACAGACCCCCTTAAGATTTTTTTTCAATACCTAATTGGAATTTAAACTCAATGCTATTATTCCCCATTATTGATAATGAATGGAAATTTGTAAATGTATGATAAAATACATCACATCTATTTAACTTCATTTTCCACCCTTAAAATTTTAAACAACTCTCTTCTATTCTCCCAATTTCATGAGAGACAAAGTTGTTTTTCATGAGAGAAGGGTGAGATCAAATTTAACATATCAATGACCCATAAATTAATAAAATATTTGTTTACATTAGATAACTCAGTATGTAGTATAAGAGTGATTAAACTAGACATAAATGTCGTATATAAACTATGTAGAATATGATAACAACTTCTTTTTTTTATTTATGGGATCATAATAGATATTTAAATGTAAATTTCATCACCTATAATCAACTCTACAAGAATAAAAAATCATCCATCTAAAATAATATAACTTCCCCCTTTTATTTATTTTTCACTTTCACACACAACCCCATAAAATCAGTTTTGATTAAACAAATAATAGGATAGGAAAATGATTATCATACCTCAACTTCACCATTGTATGATAATTTCCTAAAATTATATATTCACATAAATTAATCTAATCTTGGAGTTAACCCATATTATTTTTCCCCATAAGGGGATTCACTACCCCATTCTACATCATGAGTTTTCTTCTTTAGAATGAACTCCAAACATACTCATTGATAAATCACTTTCAAATTTTGTGAGGAAGTAGTAGTTAAATAACTCCATGCTGATTGATTATTCATGATTTACAGTTACCTAAATAGTATTATTCTCCCTTTTTATATGTAAACATCAATTCTGGGCAAAATCAATCACAAAAAACAAATATATGAATAAGTTGGGTTCCTCCAATGGATTTTTTTAGTGTAACAAGTATGATATTTTTTTCCCAAACTAGAAACACTTATCTTTGTAGCTCTAAATTCAAGTGAACCCATTATTCTAATTCCCATTCCAACTTTCTAGGATTTAATATTTATTGGTAAAATCGATTTATTATTTACTTCATGTTTATTCTAATGGGTAATTTTCTTTTTTACTTCGTCTAGAAATAAATACTATTTTTTTCATAGCGATAACATTATAGGAAATTCCAACTGGGTATGAAAAATTTTAAATCATTCCATAGAAACATGTTCCACCATATTTTTGTGCGTGGACTCCTTAAATAAAATATTCTTATCACATAGAGTTACTTTTTATTTATATTAGTTCTTTAATATTTCATTTTGTCCTAGTAGCCACATTATACTTAATACTTATATTCTAATACAATTATCATATCCCACATAAAGTTTCAGTAAAATTTATGTTTCCCTTATTCGGTAGTTTCTCAAACTCTTCATCTTGGATATTTTATACTAAACCAATCATTTATTGATCACGTGGATTGATTAATTATTTGATTCCATCTTGATTCCTTTGATAGTAATCATTATCACCTATTTTATTGTCCTATGATATTGTATTTTTACCATATTAAAAGAGTATTCTCTTCATTTGTAAGATAAACACCACTAAATTATTCAAAGGAGTGTCTTACTTCCCTGTCTTTATTTTAATGTTCCCTAAAGAAGACTCACATTTATTTACCATTTCCTTATTATCATTTATTGAATTTTATTTTAATCGTAATATGATTTGGGCATGGATAGTTTATACCGACACTATTCTTCCCTAAAACTACCCCTATTGCGGCTGTTACAAAAATTATCAATGCCATAAAACATGTTCTAAAAGGATACATTCCATTTATTTTATAATTTATTCTTCTATATAGAAGACCTAATTATCATTCTATATCTTCACCACCTTATTCCAATACTTATTTTATTTCAATAAATTCAAATATTATACCAATATTCACTGGACGTATTCCCAAACGTGCAACAACACCAACAATGGACAATAAATCTTGGACTTTTTTCCATTAGCATTGGTCTATTTATTTTTTCTCCTTGTGGTTTTTAGACAATAAAACCCTCCTTTTAAGATTAATTAAGGGATCCAATGATTCTATTCTTATTTATTTATACTCTTTATATGGTGGTTTATTTTTTTTCATTTTTCTATTCCCATATTTTTATAGAATCTGATTTTGAACCTAGAATAGTACATGAAACTGCATTTGTACATAAACAAATATCTATAATATGTGTTATTTTTCTCCATGTTCATATAGTTATGTAGTTTTAGATGATCCCAATATATTACTTCCACTAAAATCTGCATTTTTATAATAAAAGTAATTCTTAAAAACACTATTATGTAAAATTTTATTCTCTATAGTTTATAAATATTCTACTCTGGTGTTTGCCAAATTTCTCAACATAACCTCCCTCAATAAATTTCAGATTAAGAATGTTCTTTTTGTAATTACTCATTTTATTTACTTATTGTAAATAGTTTTCATGGGATATTACACTTCTAGATTCTAACTCTAATTATGTATTCTTGACATTCATGGTCACTTTATTAAATTCTACCAATGCATAAATATTTTCTTAACTAAATTTTTAGCATTAAATAGATCATAAATGATGAATTAAAATGAATCACCATCCGTTGAATTTTTTTTATAGATCAATAAGGATTTATCCATGATATTGAATTTTTTTGATGGTATATTTTTTTATAAATACTTTTCTAACTATTTTTTATAGCTTTCATATAAAAAAACAAGGGTTTCTCATCATATAATATCTATCTATATTAAAATATATTTGAGGAAAACATTGTAGTAATATTCATATGTATTCAGTAAGAAAATGAATCTATTCAACTGATTAAATAGAATAATTCTACTCATTTTCAACACTAATTAATCTTAATTCATCACAAGGCTTATAGGTAATAGATTTATAAAAAATATTTAAACATTACATTCCGTATTGTAGTGGTGGACCCTCTCTATATTTTGATTTTTTTCTAGTTTCATAGACACTATTTTCATCAAAATTTTTGGGGTCACTTCCAAAACCTCAACATTTTTACAAATAAGAATAGAAACTTAATTTTCCATCAGCGACAATATTAAATTTTCTTCAGATTTTCTTTTCATAGGTATTTGATAAAAAATAAATATAAAGGAGATCTAAATAGATGTAACTATGTTTTATCTAATACCAATTAAAATGCACAATGATCTATGATATCACCTTTGGGTTGAATTCAGGTGAACAATTTTATTGAATTATTTTACAGTTAAGATTGTGCCTGATTTAAATTAACACTTTATATTCAATCCTCATTTACATATTAGAATATAAGTGTATCTTATTATCTTATACCCAACACCCAATACCACATGATATTAAAAAATAATAGTTAATAGTAACACACATTATTTTTACAATGTTCCCCCTAGTGCAGGTATCATCATCATTGATGTGTTTGGGTTAATTCTAATACATATAATTCTACTAATGTTGAGATTTGTAAAATAGGGTAGTTATGATCATGTATCCAAGTGTACGTATCATTCATTACGCCATATTCTATCTCCCAAAAATATTATTAAAATATTATGATTGTGTTTTTAAACTGGCCCTCTCTAGTTTAAAATATTTATTTAAACTACTAAACATGGTCACCACACTTCTACAGGATGGAATTAAATCGTGTGGTTTTATGTTGTTATTTAACAAGATTATTAGACAACATAAATATAGATTTTAATATACATGAAAATTGGTATCTATAAATAAATAAGGAACCCAATCTTAAATAGATTATAGATCATTGGCCTTCCTCAAACCATGAGCTTCTTGTGATCTTCAAAACCCAATATCAATTTAATCTCAAAGTCCAGATATAGAAGTTGAATACCAATTGAAAATTTCAATATCTCCCTCAATTTTCATTAATCATAATATTTCAATCACTATCTTCTTCAATGTATTCTACAATACTATAGGATCATAGGTCATGACTTGGTTTCTATTTCTCCTCATTATCCTCCTCTTATTCATCTTCACCACACTAGATAACCTTCTTCAAAATATCATCAACATCCTTTAATACATAAATTGATCCTCTTAGTTTAGAATACATTATTTAGTTCCCTCTTATCTACCTATATATATCTCTCTTCCTATGTCTCTTCTATTCCAAAAGCAAAATAATGTATATTTTATATATTAATATAGAAAACCCCTTGATGATTATCATTGTGATATTTTTTATTAAATTAACAAAAAAAATCATATGGTTATGAACACCATGATCTATGAATATTCACCCTTTTCTTAACAGCCTATATCCTCTAATAATCTATGGATACCCTTTCTCATTAAAACTAGATAACAATATACCTATGAATTTCTCCACTTTTTATTTTCAATAACTCTCAATCAATTATATCTTAATATAATTTTTTTGAATGCCTCAAAATAATTATTTCTCATAAAATCCATAGAATCCAAAAAACAATCAAAATTCATATATTAATGATAATATATAGTCCTACTATTGTGTCATGGCTTCTCATATCATGGCGTGACACCATATAAAATTCCAAAATAAGCATTAAATTTTATTTTATTCTCTTAAGATTGCTCTACAATGTTACCTTCTTATCCATGAGGCAAAAAAACATTCATTATACCCGTCTTGAATGAAAATTCACCATATAATAATTGTGATGTAAAATTATTGAATGAATTGTTTCATTAATATATAACATTCAAAAATAACTTTTATATAATATAAACTTAAAATTTATCTAACTAAAAAAAATTATACGCATTGAAAAACATACACAAAATAGTGTGATTATAATTCTTCTATAGGATTTTTTCATTTTTATATTTTTCCTCAAAAAGTGATCCTCACATTATATTTTATAATCCTTATACAGTAGGTAAGGATTCCACCATATACACATGCTTTTGTACAAACTGACATACTCATCCAAACATTTCATGTATTGCGCAAGATTTTTTAATTAAATGTATCTTCTCATAAGCTTTATAAAAATATCTTTCACATGTCTCTAAGATTTTTATGTATTCGTATATGGTTTTTACCATTGAAATATTTTTTTCCTAATAATCCAATAAAAATCAACACGACATAAAAAATGTTACATATTCCTTTCCCTTGAAAATTCTCATCACACAACACAAAGAAACATATTATGCGTATTATTGGGATAATAATATATATAAAAGGAAGATCCATAATCTTCTAATTTTCTACTAATGATAATTAATATCTTATATATATGATTGTCTCAAAAGACTTTCCAATTTTATGTTATTTGAATAATGAATATAATCTATGTTCCATTCCTTTGTCAAATTATATAATCAAAATAATATTACTATAACTTATTCAAATTTATCTTGGGATATCTCTAATCCATTCCAAAACATATCAAAATACTTTCAGTGAATCTAGAAAATATCATAATGTTTCCAATCCTTTTCAGCATAGTTCGAAGTTTTTCAATTAAATCTTACAACATTCCTAATACCTTATGCTATCAAAATCATCTCTTTTTCAGTCCATCATCCAATGAATATTTTAATTAAATTGCTGCATTCATTTTGTATGATAATATAAAAATGGATTCTCAATATTTCATCCAGACTTACTCTTCAAGCATGCATCATTATTCTATTAACAACTACAACCATCTTCTCACAACCCCTTGAACAAACTAATTTCATTCCTTTACACAATCTTCATAATCTTGTTTGGTTGAATATAATTCTTCCCTCATACATTATCACATGTATTTAATTATTTAAAAATATTCCCATTAATCATCCCATGCATATTTTGTTATCTTGAATATTTTTATAGTGGAATTTCAAGTAGCATAGCCTCTGAACATTTCCCACTATAATGTGTTATATATTAGAATCATTTTTCATCATATTAATGTATCCTCATTATGTAATGGAATGATTGATCTCAATCACCCCCTTCGTTAATTAGGATCTTCCTTTTTCACTCAACTTTAGAACGCATTGAATATTAGTTATATAAAAAAATTGAAAACAAATACAACCTCAACATTATCAGTCCATTTGGATTCTTCAATCCTTGATTTGGATTTATTTTCAATTATTAATTCAATACTATATTCAATTTTACACTTCTCCACTAATTAACAATAAATTAAAAGGTATAAGAGTAGAGAAAAATCATACAAATATCTTTAACATCTATATTTTATTTTTTATCTTTATGTTTTCATCATATCTCATTTCTTTTCCATGTTGTAGTGTGATAAAATATAATTATTTTTAGACAAGTGTTTCATCATTTTTTATTTAGTAATGATCCATTAATATGTCAAATCTATATCTATGAATGATTAAATGGTGTATAAAACAAGTTCAATTATCCTAGACATAACAATTGTCTATAAATTGTCTAACATGTGATACCAACACTAATTTCTCTATCAAGGTAATGATATAATAGATTTTATAATATAGTTAATAACCTGAGTTCAACTCAAAAAACACATGAAAAACATGTGCAAGAATGTCACTTCCCCCTTTTTATTTTTCTGGTTTACATACCCCCATTAAAATCAGATTTTATTTAACATAAAAGAGTATGGTAAATTTATTTTTATATCTAAAATTCTGTTTTTGAAAGGAAATTACATAATGTAAAATTCAAAAAAATATTAATTTCATTTGGTAACATACTCATATTTTCTACTCTTCCTTAAGGGATTGAGTCCATCAATCTACATCATGGTTGGTTCTCTTTAAAAATGATCTCCAAGAATATTCTATGAGATATCAAATTGAAAATTTAAGAGGAGGTAGTACATGAAGAACTATATGATGACAAATTATTCATTATATATAGTTACACACACATTCCATTTCTCCATTTTTAGGTAAAACTACTAATTCCTCTTATAAAGAAGCATAAAAAACAAATATTAGAATAATGTCGGTTCTAACATTTTTTTAACAAGGGAGATGATGATAATATTTTCTTCTCAACCCATAAATTATTCTCTTTATATCTCTATATTGTTATAAAACATTCATGTAAATTTTCACAACCCGTCCCAATGGGCCCTATTCCCTGATTCCCTAAAACCACCTCCAATAGGCTAGGGGTGGTGACTAGTATTGTGTAGAAATATCACAAACATTAGATTCCTTATCCTATGTACCAATACACACGCACACATCTCCAAGCCCATTAAATTATAAAATATAAATATAACGGAAAAACCATACATGTATTCATTTACATCCCACAACTCGTGTATGATAGAATGTAATGGAATATAAACCGAGCCAAATTGAATCCCACCATAATGATTCTGAACACAAGTCCAACCTAAAAGTATATATAGGAACTAATTTAATGATACTAAAGGAACACACCACAGTCAATTTGGTATCACTAAGAACCTTATAGTCTTATTTTGTCTAGGAATCTATCAAAAGGTTCATCATCTATACCAGACATAAAACATTCAGTAAAATCCCATGTGGGGGTGATTATAACAACACCGAATAAGACACCCCCAAAACCACAAAGCATACAACAAAATAATTACAATCAGATATATGAAGATATATATCTATAACTTATTTAACAAAAATATCCAAATATAGTAAAGAAATAGACACATTATAGAGGTATGACACAACTGTAATGTCATCAAAGGTTACTATCTGAATGGTTCCACATAACACTCTTCTCGAAGAACACACATGTGAGTCTGATAACAGTGATGACATCTGTTTGAGGGGTAATTCTCATCAAGTTTCATCATAGGAAGTACACACTAAAATTCTATGGAGATATGATACACAGATAATGATCACACCAAATTACATGGGTATGTCAATCACTCAATATAAATTAACCCTCTATGCATAAGATCAGTGCCTGCGTCGTAATGATCATGAAGATTCCATGAACTCCACCTAGGGAATGAAGATGAATAGAGGATCTCACTCAAAGCCTCACATAAGGAATCAAAAAAATCTATCCAAGAATTTATACTAAAGATATGTTTTTCAAAGTAGTGGGAGGTGATTATATACATACACTCAAGGAATGTATATGGGGAACACACCCTAATGAAAAATGTCCAAGATACATCGGGCATGGGCTCTAAGACATGTTTCTAGGAGGACACATCCTGATGTAGGGCTACACACCATGTCTCTTAGACCCCATTCCCTACCCATGTAAATGGCCCATGTCTCATGTTTGTGTCCATGTAATTTTATATTTCATGTTGGTTGCTCGTTTACTCTGCATGTGTACCAGTACACGAGTACGCCCATGTACATAAGGTTAATCCATATCCTTGTGGGTGTGCATGGAATGCTCATGCTAGTTTACACTATCCTAGGTCTGTATACCCTCTAAAGTGTGTGCTAATTCATTGGGGAGAGTTCAAACACCCTTTGAACGGGTCACACACAGAGTGATAATTTTATTCATTCCCAAAACTCTAGCTGCTACTGTGAGCTTCCCAAAAGGTGTGTGGCTCGGGATTACATGTCGTGTTTTGTAAAAATATAAAAAATATCATATTTAAATTCTACATTTATTTTCATGCTTTTAAACATCATTATGGACATTCCCCTCAATAGAAAATCAAATAACCATGATGGCCGAGCCTTTCTATTGATGAACAATACATTTCATCCATCAAAATCCATTTGGAAAATGCTATCAAATTTCATTCTTTCTGCCACACCAAAGAACCTGAAATCAGGTATCCAAAACTATTCAATCTATGACCACATTCATTTTTACCCCACTGTACGGTCATGCCAATCGCAGATCTATAATATTGAATCACTAAACCCATAAATTGGTGTGCAATGATCGATTCCTCTATGGATTTTGAACCATATGCCAATTGAGGTATGCCCATGATGAACAATGAAAATTGGAATAAATTCACAACAATTCCTCTATGGATTTTGAACCATATGCCAATTGAGGTATGCCCATGATGAACAATGAAAATTGGAATAAATGCACAAAAACAGACAAGAGGAATGAACCTCCTGCAATATTCATGTTGGCTTCAATCCATAACCATCATAATGATAAAATAATAATCGAATAATCACAAAGATATTCAGCCCAAATAATTCTGCAAATAACCAATCCCATAAATGGTCGATCCACAGATCAATCGGTTGCTTGATTGATAAGTATTCATCATAGAAATTCTGAATGGGGAAAGAACCCACAAAATACAAATGTCCTACCTTGATTTGGATTAATCACTTATGATGAATGGATATGTTCTTTTATCAAAGGAGAGATCGTTTGAATTTTTCTTGCAGCAGTCATGGATATCTGATCTGGTCTTCCTTCGCCAATGGAATCTCATTTGAAAAATCACCAATAGTCCTCCTGATCTCCATTGTTTGGTGATTAACCTATGAATTTACCATAAACAATTAGTTAATTAAGTGGTAATGTCATTG
This sequence comes from Viscum album, assembly GCA_963277665.1. Classification (NCBI taxonomy): domain Eukaryota; kingdom Viridiplantae; phylum Streptophyta; class Magnoliopsida; order Santalales; family Viscaceae; genus Viscum; species Viscum album. The sequence continues at coordinate 1,901,435,460 of OY728152.1, read as the reverse complement.
CATCATTGAAATAAAATAAAATAATTTTTTTATTTTTTTTATTCATTTTGAAGACCACGATGAATTTTCCACATATGCAATGTGCTGAAAAAGTTTATGTCATGCTAATAGTAAAACCATCATTTGGAAGTCAACAGTTCACTCAAATTTATGATCTAGACCCCATTATAATTTATTTCACTTTTTAATGGAAACTTTGTGTGTGTTCTATTTAATATACATAATATATTTTATACTTTTATTCTGGGAACAATGGGACTTTGAATCGCATATTGTTTAGCACCCGATCTTGAAAATAATCCAATAATATCCAAAAAATAATAAATGGAAAATCTGTGTCATAAAATTCTCTTTACCATGGTGGTTTACATACAAAAAATCCCATAAAAAAGATACACAAAGATATGAGGGTACTAAAAATGAATTTGGAACTCCCACACCCATGTGCTCTCTTGAGGTTTCTCGTGCTACCACCAAACACACACTAAATGAATTGATTTCCCATAAAGGATCCTCTTACTCCAATCCTCAATATTTATCTATTACATAGCTATGGTAACTCCATCCTTGATGTCCAGCATGCCTCAACCAATTACATGTTATGGGTCATGCATGTTCCTCCTCAACTGCTACACATAGAAGAGGTGGTGTACTTGATCTGACTATGAAGGTATAGTTAAGCGATACAACACCCCACCAACTCTATGATATATTTGGAAAGGTCCAATTAATCTATGAGAAAACTTGTCACCTAATGAAAATCTTCATAGTCCACATCGAGCTGAAACCCATAAGAATGCATGGTCTCCCTCCTTTAACTCCAAATTCTTCCATCATCTATCCAAATAAGATTTCTGATGGATCTGTGTTGTCTTTATCGACTTTTGAATGATCTGCACCTTCTCAATTGTTTCTTACACAAAATCATGACACATAAGTGATGACTCTTCGAGGTCAATCCAAAAAATTGGGGACCTGGAATGTTTCATATACAAATACTAGAATTGTTCCATAATGATGGTGGAGTGGTAGATATTATTGTATGAAAACTCCATCAACGGTAGGCATTCCTCCAAACAATTGCCAAATTCCAACATGCAAGCTCATTGAATGTCCTCAAGAACCAGAATGGTTCTCTCAGTCTAACCATCCTTTTTTGGGTGAAACACACTGGTTTAGAAAAACTGATTCCCAATCCATTCTATAACTGATATGTGAAGCGGCAATAATAATAAGAAACAATAATTGATGGAATATCATGGATTTGGACTATCACTTGAACATAGAGCCATCCAATGATTTTTACTGATCCCTACACCCAAATATCTAATAAGTTTGTCAACTTGTTGTGTTGATATATGATCACCTATATGGAATCATATCCCCAAGTAATACATGGTAAGCCCATCTTGAGGTCTATGAAAATCTCTTCACACCACCATTCTGGCACCTCAAAGGGGTTATCTAAACCAACTAGAACATGGTGATCAGTATTCAATAACTTACATGTAAGGCATCGAGAGACGAACTACGAAACTCACTTCCATTTCCCTAGACACCAAAACTGATATTATGGGTCTTGGTACAACTATTCCACAACTAGATATACCACCAGAGGATATGTATGAAACACTATCATAACCTCTTCTTGAAAGGTCACTGTTACCATCATGCATCCTTTAAAAATAACGACATGCTCCCCACCTTTAGAAAATCCATTTGAAGCATGCTCAGAGAATATCTGAGTACATAGGGTCTCACAATCAATATCCCGAAGTGGTGCCTTCTTGACTCATTACAATAGAAGAGGGGTAATAACCATTGACTACAGCAAAGGTGTTTAATATCCACTGAAAAATGATAACTTCAATGAGACAACTTCTCTAACACATTGTTCAGTTACTAGGTACAAGATCTATTGATGAGAGCTTCTGCTACCATGACCCCCTTCCCAAGACAATGGACTATTTCGAAGACATAATACAAAAGCGACTATAGTCATATATCTATCTCATGTTATGATATTTCTAAGATAAGATATACTTGAGACTATTTTTATCATAATAGATGATAATTTGATCACCCAATAGTTTCTGCCACCACATCTTCAGGGTGATTACTACTACATATAACTCAAGATAGTGGATTTCATAGTTCATATCATGTTTCTACATGTAACATGAACCATCGGCAATAACTACATGCCACTACATCAAAATATTATGAACAATTATTCTTGATACATAAAAAACTACGTACTCAACACCCTCCTATAGTAATCTCAATATGGTATCACTTTTAATTTAATACCTCAATTACTAAATAACCTTTCATCACCTTTATACCCACAGGAAAGGATGCCCTTTTAGGTCATAGCATTTATGAGTGATGATACCATATATAAATCAGTTACTATTATCCAGTAATAACCTGTTAACCCATGGAATCCCTACACCTCCTTCATTCTCTTGGGTGGATCTAAAGTAAACACTTTCTCATCCTTTGCTGGGTCCACTGCCACACCATCCAGTAAGATAACATGTACTAGAAAGTGGACTTCTTGAATCCATAACTAATACATTGAGGTATTTCTATAGATTATGTTCTATATATGTATGTATGTAACAATATTTAAGTGTCCTTCGTGATCCTCCTCAGATGATGAGTATACATAGATATAATCGATGAGGACCACTATTAACTGGTCTAAGAAAATATAAATGATATGGTAATGAGTCTGATGAAAAATACTCCATAATTTTTCCACACCAAAGGGAATATCAAATTCACATAGTGACCATAATGACTTCTAAATAGAATCTTCATTATATCCTAATCCTATAATCACGAATGGTGATAACCTGACCTATGTCCATCCTTCAAGAACAATTGTACCCCTCTCAAAAGATCAAATAGTACATTTGTAACAGCCTGAGAATTTATGAAAAATATTCATTTTAATTTTTTTAATGTCTTGTGTTGTACGCTACACCAAAAGGAGCTTGCACAACACACATCTTTAACTTGCCTTGCATTACACGCAATCGCGACCTTCCTCGATAGAGTGTGTAATACGCAATACCGAGTTTCACTAAACAACGATATGCTATTAAAATATTATTAAAACTAGCTGTTATGAATAGTAATAACCACTTTTTGATATTCTGTAAATCTTATTTTTCAAAATGGACTTCATTTTTGGATTCGGAGTGTCGAATTTAGCCTAAGGTGAAATTTTGGTACTTTTCAGATAACGTTTATTTTCTGATGAATAGTGAAAATTTCTAAATTTTAATTAAAAACAACTTTTTTAATCGAAATAATTAACAGTGATAAATTATTAATTTGAGTGGTTTTAAAGTATATTTAGAATATATTTTTACAATTCAATACAATGTTGGTCATTGGATGTAATTTCACATTTACACCAGACATAAACAAGTGTTAATCTTTTGATAGTTATTATCTCTTAAAAACACCCTATTTGTTGTGACAGCGGAAATTAATTATAAAATTAATTAATGCAACTTATATGTTGGGAATTTTGTAAAATAGAAATCATTTTTGAATTCGGAATATCAATTATATCTTAGGGTGAAATTTTGGCATTTTTCTGAAAAACTTCAATTTTTGATGAATAGTGAAACCACTAAGTGGTAGGTTAAAAACTGAATTTTGCATAAAATTTAATTTTAGCGCTTCTGTGAATGGAATTTAGAAAATCTGACATACACGGTTGATATCAGTATGTATAATGTGGTTCAATGAGATAAAAAAATTTTTTGGTGAATAGTAACTTTTTACTTTTTTTTACCGCGGTTAATAGTAAATAGGGTAACTAAGGGTAAATATGATATTACTATTACCCTAACACATGTCCTAATTCTATTGGATAAGTGTAATTCGACCAAAAAGAACCTTATGAATAAAATATGACCATTTAGGCCTACTTGAGTAAGATTAGGACATTTATTATTAATTTATTTAAAGAAGGGTTAAAATATTTAAAATCAAAGTTTAATATGTAAATAATTTTTAATATGAGGTTATACGTAATATAAAATCGACTCTAAATATTCATTAGAAAGATAAAAATATTTCCTACATAATGGTATTTTATTTATAATTTTTAGTCATTAAATAATTTAATTTATTTATGACACCATGATAATGCAGTAATTATCTTATTAATGAAATATTGACATAATTGATGTTATAAACACCAAAATAAATGTAATTTGAGACTTTTTATCAATCCCACTAATTTAATAGGTTACTATGATATATTAGTGTTGATTTAATCAACTTGGATCGAACATACAATTCTGTTATGACTTTCACAAAAATCATATATCAAATAGTGTCAAAACTGACACAAAATAGTTTTTAAATAAAATATTATATTATTAATTGTTATTTTATTCCTAAAAATCTATTATTCGGCCAAATGACTTAGATAAGGATATATATATTAATAATAAACAATTTGGGGTTCGTTTGGCATGTTATAGTAAGTGTATAAACCATATAGTGTAAGAAAACAAAAAGACACGGTAAAAGTTAAATTATTTAACTTAGAGTTAAATCTTATTGATAAGGTTAAAATAATAACCTAAACTTGTCTAAATCCTATTGGTTGATAGGGTTTAGACCCATCCCCACTTTATCTTTGAAATAATACCCTTTGGAACCATTATAAACCGATTTTGACTTTAATATAAAATAATATTTTGAGATATTCCTAAGGTGCCCCTCTCCTCCCTTATAAAAGGTCACCTCCTCCCCCTCCTCCTCACACCAATTTGAGCACTCAAGCTCGGCCAACCCCGGCCATTTTCTCTTATCCACTTCCCTAGTATCATCATAGAGGTCCTGGTATTCTTCAAAGACCATCCTTAGTTCATTAAGTGGAGGCTAAGAAAAGGCGCGTCAAAAAGAGGTAATATCCATTACCGATCTTTTTCAATTTCTTTCTTCTTCAACTTCTTCTTCTTTAGTTGATTCCAGATAAAGTAATAACATCAGTATTTCTTATACACTGATATGTTATTATAAATATGAAACAACTCTAATTAACCTTCTATCCATCCTACGGAAAAAGGAAATCACCGCGCGTGCGTACGTACGGAATACCGTCTCCACACCGTGGTGTAATCTATTTTCTGCCACCACCTTAATTGGATGGGTATAAAGGTGTAATGAGTAACTATATATGATTATTATAAAGTGATATTGATACTGAAATATTATACAAACACTTCAACACAATTCCACGACCAGGGGAACGATATCATCGCTCGTGCGTACGTACGGACTACCGTCTCCACGATGCGATGAGATTCATTCTCAATGATTAACCATTCATGAATGATTATAAAGTATATATAATAAGTACTAATGAAATATATGACATAATAATGATACTGGATTTATTTATATTTATATGTATGTCATCTACTTAATTCCATTCAATTCAATAAGGAAACGAAAACAGCGTTCATGCGTACGTACGGACTACCATCTCCATGAACAGTGTATCTCATTCCATTTATCAATATATTATATATATGTATATTCTGAATATATGTTATATATAAATCATGTTTTACATTCTGTATATAAGTAATCATTATCCAAGTAATCATATTAATAATTACATGTTAAAAACACGAACGACAAATGAGACGATTTTACCCAAAACGCTACTTTAACATGAATTTACAAAAGAACGGGTAATATAAAGTCATAAGTGGACCATATATGATATAATAACAATGAATATTATTCTGGAATAAGTCAATAACATGATTTAAATCATTATACAGGAGGTTCGGACACGTACAAAGCAAGTCGGACCTAAGGTAAGGGAAATATCACAATCTCATTTTTATCCGAGATTGTTTATACTTTGGTATTTACTGGGGTTTATTTTATCATACACATCCATGTTCCCTCAATATGTAATATTGTTTCCATCCACTTAAAATAGTTTAAATCCAATTTGACCCTTCGGTGAGTTTTTAGTAATGAATATGAAAGGAATCTTTTGTCATTTTTTTTCGTACGAGGTACATTTTGACTTTTCCGACAAAAGTATGAAAGAATATTTTTTTTAACTTATACGGCATGAATGTATTTTTAAAACATTATTTCCAAGAAGCTTCATATACAAGTTTTCAAGTTTATTTTTAATCAACTTCTTTTATTTTAATGTTGTATGACATGTTATGAAAGGAAAAATGTTTTTGAAGAAGAAAGGATATTTCCCTCAAGAATGGAGTTCAAGTGCTTTATCAAAATTATTTTCCATATAAGATAATAAAGGTTTCTGTTTTTATCCCTATTATTACATTGATTTGATCATGTTGTGATGGAATTATTTTTATGAATTCCTTTATCTTATATGAATTGATTTATGATGTCATGATGTTTCAAGAATCCCATTTTTGTTACATGTGTTATGCGATGATGTATGTTTTATGATTATGTGGCACACATAAGAAAGGATTCATTATAAGATGGGTGGGACCTATATCTCCCTCCAATGCATTGGGTAAAGATTGTATATCTCATGAGATAGACAAGGCTGGAACGGTAGGTTATACCGGTTCAGTGAAACAGGACTGAAATGAGGGTGACTCAGTTCAGAAAGGGACTTTGTCCACTAAGATAGTCTTGGCAATGAGTCTTGACTAACAAGAAATGATTCTCTATGATTATGTGTGAATGCCACAAAGTTTCATGTTTTCTGTTATGATTATTGGGATTTCATTTCACTAATATAATTTATCCCATGTTATGAAATTATGCCCTCTTTTGCAGGTTAAGATTTCCAAGAGTTATGTTTTTATGAATATGATGTGATTGATTTTTCTTTTATTTACCCTTACTGAGCATTTGACCTCACCCTTTAATGTTTTCTTTTCCCCAGGATATAAAGAAAGGTTTTAGGTAAAAAAAGGGAAGATCATTATGGGAGATATTGAAGATCTTTCACCACGATTAAAAGATTACGTTCCGAGTTTCCAAAGACACTAAACTATTATGGTTCTTCTGTTGTGTTTTTGTTATGTACTAAGTATTCCGCAAAAGTAATGTAATGTCAATGTATGTCAGTCTTCGGGTCTCTACAGTTGGTATCAGAGGAAAGGTTTAGTCATCCTTTGGAAACTAGGATGCGAAAACGTTAGTGAGATCCCTAGAGATATTTCTGAGGAATGTCTAGGGATGTCCCTATGGTTAAGTATACGTATAGGTTATAGTACTAGAATTATGCTAACGATCATAGAATTAAACCTAAGATTTTAGATATTAACGGTACTTCCTCTTTATTATTCTGTTTTCCCTAGCATGATTTTTTCCTCTCACACTATTCTTTTTGGGTTTTAGAAAATGGCTGGAAACAAGATGATTCACAATAATGGAGGATATGATGGACAATGGAATGATATTATTCATAATGAAATGGGATTTGGAAGTCCAAACATCATTATTATACCGAATCAGCAATCTCATAATATGATCAATAAAGTAAAATTTCGTATGTTTCCTGACTCGACTAATAAGAGAAAGATGGAGTTTCATGATGATCATAGAGGAAAGAAAGTTCAATTTCCCCTATGTAAATCATGTGAGAAGAGGCATCAAGGAGAATGTTTCAAAGGAACAGGAAGATGCTTTGGGTGTGGAAAAGAAGGACACAAAGCAAGTAAGTGCAAAGGAAAAGGTTTAGTTAACACCATGGATGAGGATAATGGTATTGCTACGACATCAACAATGGTTAAATGTTTTAAATGTGGAATGTACGGGCATTATTCAAACCAATGCCCTAAGGGAAAGTCTCATAAAGAGAATCAGTATGGTCATATGGGATGTATTTATTTTGATGATGATGAAGAGACTACAAATGATATGTGAGATGAAATAATTGTGGAAGCTTGGTCAATGGTTTAAGAAGGTAGTGGAATGATTACATGTTTATCAAGTGTAATGTTGTATAAGTAATCTCATGGTACTATGGAATAAAGAGACATCTAAGGATTGTTACACTATTGTCTTTCATGAGTTTTTAAAGTGTATGATTAATGGTACTAGTAACCATGAAATTTTATTCAGATATTTTTTTTGGAAAGTAGATGATATGCGCATAATGAAGGAATAATAAGATAATGAGGTGTCTGATTGTATTCATGAGCTCATGACTGATATAAGGAGAAGGTTATATCATGGTTTGAGTATATAGAATTTTTGGATTTTGGTATGTGGAAAGAGTTAACTTTTAGCTGCATTCATGTTTTCATAAAGGTTCAATGGGTATTCAAGAGAATACATGATTAAGGCCATTGAATGTTTGGAATGTGACCAACAAGACATATCATATGTCATATGGGGATCAACGACAGTATTAAATCTCTGGTAATCGTTTTCACTAGATTATGAGAGTGGACTGCAGTATTATGGATAAGCCTAAAGATTAGAATGGATTATGTTGGACATAAGTTAGTATTGTTTAAGGATAGAAGTTTTTTCGATATTATTGATGGGATGTTATAGTAATATAGTTTTAGAAAAAGGACGACCTGCAGGACGGGTGACAGCCCATCGCGTCGGACAAGGCTGTGGAAATCGAACCCACAACCGAAGTGCGACTGGCCTTTATCGCCTACCACTGGCTTACAGGAAGTCCCTGTTTAGTAGAAACTAGTTTTATTTTATTAAGCAGTACGATATATGAAGTATAAGTCCATTTTAGGAACCATATATGATTAATCTCACTATAGATCGACTTATGTATATAATTTTTGCTAACCTTTTGTTTGAGACAGATGGAATGACCCGTCATTCTATCACATGATCTGGTAACACTTCACGAATAACAAATTCATCTTCATTTATTTAAGAGATGAAGTGGAAATTGTTCAAGTCACGAACAACAGTGAGATTGTACCAAAATAAAGTAAGTATTTATTCTAATTCAAATTTTTCAACTTTAGGGAAATGATCTTGAAAACCAAAAATGTTGTCCTAGTGCTCTTATATCTAATGAATCAGATGGTACCTTAGATCATCACAAATTTATGGCTTTGTGATTGCTGGCTTTTCCATAGCCATGTTCTCTACCACTCTCCATCAGAACATGATGGTTAGATTTCTCTTCCATATCCATATTTTCACCCATGTGGAAACCCATTGATTTGTTTATTTGGGTAATCGTTACATTTCATACTTTAGTTTTTAAAGCCAAGTTTTGGTATTATTTTTTTACGATGTGGGTTTCTATTAAAGAAACTTTCGAATAGTAAACCATTTATAACCCCGACGAATTTCGAGGGCGAAATTCATTTTAAGGGGGGTAGAATGTAACAGACCGAGATTTTATGAAAAATATTCTTTTTAATTTTTTTAATGTCTTGTGTTGTACGCTACACCAAAAGGATCTTGCACAACACACATCCTTGACTTGCCTTGCATTACACGCAATCGCGACCTTCCTCGATAGCGTGTGTAATACGCAATACCGAGTTTCACTAAACAACGATATGCTATTAAAATATTATTAAAACTAGCTGTTATGAATAGTAATAACCACTTTTTGAAATTCTGTAAATCTTATTTTTCAAAATGGACTTCATTTTTGGATTCGGAGTATCGAATTTTGCCTAAGGTGAAATTTTGGTACTTTTCAGATAACTTTTATTTTCTGATGAATAGTGAAAATTTCTAAATTTTAATTAAAAACAACTTTTTTAATCGAAATAATTAACAGTGATAAATTATTAATTTAAGTGGTTTTAAAGTATATTTAGAATATATTTTTACAATTCAATACAATGTTGGTCATTGGATGTAATTTCACATTTACACCAGACATAAACAAGTGTTAATCTTTTGATAGTTATTATCTCTTAAAAACACCCTATTTGTTGTGATAGCGGAAATTAATTATAAAATTAATTAATGCAACTTATATGTTGGGAATTTTTTAAAATAGAAATCATTTTTGAATTCGGAATATCAATTATAGCTTAGGGTGAAATTTTGGCATTTTTCTGAAAAACATCAATTTTTGATGAATAGTGAAACCACTAAGTGGTAGGTTAAAAACTGAATTTTGCATAAAATTTAATTTTACCGCTTCTGTGAATGGAATTTAGAAAATCTGACAGACACGGTTGATATTAGTAAGTAAAATGTGGTTCAATGAGATAAAAATAATTTTTTGGTGAATAGTAACTTTTTAATTTTTTTTACCGTGGTTAATAGTAAATAGGGTAACTAAGGGTAAATATGATATTACTATTACCCTAAAACATGTCCTAATTCTATTGGATAAGTGTAATTCGACCAAAAACTACCTTATGAATAAAATATGACCGTTTAGGCCCACTTGAGTTAGATTAGGACATTTATTATTAATTTATTTAAAGAAGGGTTAAAATATTTAAAATGAAAGTTTAGTAAGTAAATGATTTTTTATATGAAATTATACGTAATATAAATTCGACTCTAAATATTCATTAGAAAGATAAAAATATTTCCTACATAATGGTATTTTATTTATAATTTTTAGTCATTAAATAATTTAATTTATTTATGACACCATGATAATGCAGTAATTATCTTATTAATGAAATATTGACATAATTGATGTTATAAACACCAAAATAAATGTAATTTGAGTCTTTTTATGAATCCCACTAATTTAATAGGTTACTATGATATATTAGTGTTTATTTAATCAACTTGGTTCGAACATATAATTCTGTTATGACTTTCACAAAAATCATATATCAAATAGTGTCAAAATTGACACAAAATAGTTTTTAAATCAAATATTATATTATTAATTGTTATTTTATTCCTAAAAATCTATGATTCGGCCAAATGACTTAGATAAGGATATATATATTAATAATAAACAATTTGGGGTTCGTTTGGCATGTTATAGTAAGTGTATTAACCATATAGTGTAAGAAAACAAAAAGACACGGTAAAAGTTAAATTATTTAACTTAGAGTTAAATTTAATTGATAAGGTTACAATAATAACCTCAACTTGTCTAAATCCTATTGGTTGATAGGATTTTGACCCATCCCTGCTTTATCTTTGAAATAAGACCCTTTGGAACCATTATAAACCGATTTTGACTTTAATATAAAATAATATTTTGAGATATTCCTAAGGTGCCCCTCTCCTCCCTTATAAAAGGTCACCTCCTCTCCCTCCTCCTCACACCAATTTGAGCACTCAAGCTCGGCCAACCCCTGCCATTTTCTCTTCTCCACTTCCCTAGTATCATCCTAGAGGTCCTGGTATTCTTCAAAGACCATCCTTAGTTCTTTAAGTGGAGGCTAAGAAAAGGTGCGTCAAAAAGAGGTAATATCCATTACCGATCTTTTTCAATTTCTTTCTTCTTCAACTTCTTCTTATTTAGTTTTTTCATGATAAAGTAATAACATCATTATTTATTATATACTGATATGTTATTATAAATATGAAACAACTCTAATTAACCTTTTATCCATCCTACGGAAAAAGGAAATCCCCTCGCGTGCGTACGTACGGAATACCGTCTCCACGCCGTGGTGTAATCTATTTTCTGCCACCACCTTAATTGGATGGGTATAAAGGTGTAATGAGTAACTATATATCATTATTATAAAGTGATATTGATACTGAAATAGTATACAAACACTTCAACACAATTCCACGACCATGGGAATGATATCATCGCTCGTGCGTACGTACGGACTACCGTCTCCACGATGCGATGAGATTCATTCTCAATGATTAACCATTCATGAATGATTATAAAGTATATATAATAAGTACTAATGAAATATATGACATAATAATGATAATGGATTTATTTATATTTATATGTATGTCATCTTATTAATTCCATTCAATTCAATAAGGAAACGAAAACAGCGTTCATGCGTACGTACGGACTACCATCTCCTTGAACGGTGTATCTCATTCCATTTATCAATATATTATATATATGTATATTCTGAATATATATTATATATAAATCATGTTTTACATTCTGGATATAAGTAATCATGATCCATGTAATCATATTATTAATTACAAGTTAAAAACACGAACGACAAATGAGACGATTTTACCCAAAACTCTACTTTAACATGAATTTACAAAAGAACGGGTAATATAAAGTCATAAGTGGACCATATATGATATAATAAAAATGAATATGATTCTGGAATAAGTCAATAACAAGATTTAAATCATTATACAGGAGGTTCGGACACGTACAAAGCAAGTCGGACCTAAGGTAAGGGAAATATCACAATCTCATTTTTATCAGAGATTGTTTATACTTTGGTATTTACTGGGGTTTATTTTATCATACACATCCATGTTCCCTCAATATGTAATATTGTTTCCATCAACTTAAAATATTTTAAATCCAATTTGACCCTTTGGTGAGTTTTTAGTAAAGAATATGAAATAAATCTTTTGTCATTTTTTTCGTACGAGGTAATTTTTGACTTTTCCGACAAAAGTACGAAAGAATGTTTTTTTAACTTATACGACATGAATGGATTTTTAAAACATTATTTCCAAGAAGCTTCCTTTACAAGTTTTCAAGTTTATTTTTAATCAACTTCTTTTATTTTAAAGTTGTATGACATGTTATGAAAGGAAAAATGTTTTTGAAGAAGAAAGGATATTTTCCTCAAGAATGGAGTTCAAGTGTTTTATCAAAATTATTTTCCATCTAAGATAATAAAGGGTTCTATTTTTATCCCTATTATTACATTGATTTGATCATGTTGTGATGGAATTATTTTTATGAATTCCTTTATCTTATATGAATTGATTTATGATGTCATGATGTTTCAAGAATCCCATTTTTGTTACATTTGTTATGCGATGATGTATGTTTTATGATTATGTGGCACACATAAGAAAGGATTCATTATAAGATGGGTGGGACCTATATCTCCCTCCAATGCATTGGGTAAAGATTTTATATCTACTGAGATATACATGGCTGGAACGGTAGGTTATACCGGTTCAGTGAAACAGGACTGAAACGAGGGTGACTCGGTTCAGAAAGGGATTTTTCCACTAAGATAGTCTTGGAAATGAGTCTTGACTAACAAGAAATGATTCTCTAGGATTATGTGTGAATGCCACAAAGTTTCATGTTTTAAGTTATGATTATTGGGATTTCATTTCACTACTATGATTTATCCCATGTTATGAAATTATGCCCTCTTTTGCAGGTTAAGATTTCCAAAAGTTATGTTCTTATGAATATGATGTGATTGATTTTTCTTTTATTTACCCTTACTGAGCATTTGAGCTCACCCTTTTATGTTTTCTTTTCACCAGGATATAAAGAAAGGTTTTAGGTAAAAAAGGGAAGATCTTTATGGGAGATATTGAAGATCTTTTACCAGGATTAGAAGATTACGTTCCGAGTTTCCAAAGACACTAAAATATTACGGTCCTTGTGTGTGTGTTTTTGTTATGTACTAAGTATTCCGCAAAATTAATGTAATGTCAATGTATGTCAGGATTCGGGTCTCTACAACATTGTTCATAAATAGTGGAGATCTTTTCTTCACGATCACCTAGTTCAGGCGTTAATGGTGCCCACATAACCGCATGTTCCAATATAACTTCTTAGATAACAACACTGGGGATGCTCAGGGTAAAACACTAGATTTAAAAAATTCCATCCTCTGTAAGACCTCCAACTTCACCCTAAGATCACAAATATTGGTCAGAACCATATGATATACTGACACATATATCAATGAAAATCTGGGGCGTACATCAATATAGTTATCTATCTCACGATGGGGTGGTAAGTTTGAAACAATATCAACGAAGATGTTCTCATACTCTACCACCACTATATGGAAATGGAAACTCATAATATCTACTATACCAAGGGCCACGCTAGAAAATTGATGGGTAATCAGCTTCACCCTTATATTCATGAGTCCAATATATACTGCATGTGTTTCCTTTTCACTGTCAAAAGAGAACCTGGTTCTATTAGTATAGAAACACCGTATACTCCATCTTAAATTGTCAATCTGGGCATGTACTGTTAATAACTATTCCATACCAAATATTATGTCATATGGCCTCATCACTTCAATAAAGAGATCTGAACATAAAATATCTTCTCCAAGGGATTTGTGACATTGTCAACTTAAATTTGTAATCATTAAGTCATATATGGTTGGAGTCTCGAATCACAAGGGTCAATCCATGGGATCAAACAGAATCTATAACAGTCGATCAAGAAATTTTTCATGATATAAATGAATAGAACATATTCCTATTACCACTGAATCTAAGGTATAAATGAAACATATTGTACATATAATCATTCTTGGATCCTATGGGTCTTATTATTTGACCACCTATAGCTATCTCAACCCATGTCCCCCATCTCCCTGAGCATGGAACATACTACATTTGGATGGTGGTGCTAACAAGTAAAAACATCAACCACAAAATTACAATATTCTAGATCCTATACAATGCCTTTTAGCTTTCAAACCATCCTACTTAGGCCACTACCTCTGCCTTGATAGACCATCCAAAATATTTCTATCATCAATATGATTTGTCAGAAATTCTAATGCAAGATGTACCCTTCCATCACATGTGTATAACTACATATCCTTGGGATGATTGGACCCATCATGAGATCCCTTAACCACAAAACCTCTATCTAGATACCTACATATGAAAATTCCCATATTACTAGGTCCATGTAACTGATGTTGGATCCCCATTACTGATGTCTCTTCTCTTGTATGTCCAATACCAACAACCACTGGTTATGCCTACTTAGCCAAGAAACTCTCAACAACCAAAGCTCTTTCTAGCACCCCATCGAAGGTAGGAAACCATATTGGGATAACAGTGGCTAGAACATCTCTAAGAATCTCTCACTCGATGGTCCAAGACCCAAGGAACTGGTCATGAACCATATCCATCAAGTTCTGATAACAATTAGTAATTCTCAATGAGTACACATCTACAACCATGATTACATTCTGGTGCTACAGAGGCTCCTAGATATGTAAATCCATTAATGTAGCTGGTGATAAATCTTCTTTGAAAAGACACTCAAAATCGGAAAATGCTAGAGTTGTCTCATCATAATACTATGTCACCAAACCCCAACATTGTTTTGTTTAGCAATGAAGAAGGATCACCACTACGAAACACATCTGAACTACTGGTGTCCTGACCAGATAGAAAGCTCATGTTACCATCTCAAGCCAGTCATAAAACTCATTGTTAGTTGAGAATTACTTAGAACCTGAGTAGTATATATCACAAAAACTCATGATATGCGCTCAGCCTGCATACATCATCTGCTAGTACTCCGGGTACCATGTACCACTGTACCAGTGGTGGTATATCTAGTGCAACACCAAGAGGAATCATCTCTAAAAATAGTATCTACATCGATGCCTCATCACTGAGGTGATCTTCTTTTTGATCATGATGTTGAATCCTAGATGGAATGCCTCACAAAGGCATCCTAAAATAAAAATGATATACCCTGATGAATGAGTATATCTGGATAGATGAATCATAGGGGGAATATAAACCTCCAATTCCTTCCTATATGATATATGTACCATTTTTTCCCTACATCCAGTCTCCTCATGTACCATGTAGAAAGTTATGTGATCAGATTCCTCATGTCTGGATTCTTCGGTCGTCGAACAAACACTAGAGTCCCGAAACATGAAGCTGAACTCAAAACCCTTAACACTATTTTCCAAAATCAATATCATAGACTCCAGTCCTAGGGTTGAACTGACTACTCTAATATCACTATGTCATGAAGAATCCTATTGGGGTATGGTTCATGAATCTAAGAGCCTGGCTCCAATAGTCTAGGTGTTGGTGACTAGCGCTATATAGGAATATCCCAAACATGGGAGGAATTAGCCTAAGTACTGACACACACACACACACATAGACATCTCCAAGACCATAAAATTATGAAATGTAAAAACAACTAAAAAAAAATGCATTCATAGATCTAAATCCCATAACAATGGTAAGATAATATGTAAATGAAAGTAAACATATCCAAATATAGTCCCACCACAATGAGTTTGTAAACTAGTCTAACCTAAAAGTATAGATATGAAATGTTTTCATGATACCATAGAAACACACCCCAGTCTTTCCGGTCACACTGAGCACTATCTCATCTTGGCCTATCTAGGTCTCTATCAAAAGGTCTGTCTTCTACACAAGAAAAGACACTTGTTGGAAATTTCCATGCAGGGGCGAGTATAACAGTACCCGGTAGGACACCCTCGAACCAAAAGGCATAAAAAATAAGTATAGTAATCTATATATAGGTATATATCTACAATACCAATAAAAATAATATCTACATATACTCAATAAATAAACATAGTCTAGAGGTATGTCACAACCATAAAGCAATCCTAGGATTCCAACTCGAAGGTACCACATAGCGTTCATTCGGAATAACACACTCTTGAGTATGATAACACTAATAATGTCTACATGAGAAGTAATTTTCCCAAGGACTAATCATAGGAATTATACTATGAAATTATTAGGAGATACGATATACAGATGAAGATCAAAACCAAGGCCAAGGGTATACCAAAAACTCAATCTAGATTAACCCACTTAGTAGAGGATTTACGCCCGTGTAGTGCTGTGTATGTAGATACCATAAACTCCACCTAGAACATGAATATTAATATAATATCTCATGATGGGCCTCATAGAAGGATTCCAACAACTCTATTTAAAAATTCTTATGGAAGGGATCGTTGTCCTAGGAGTATGAGGTGATTCTATAATATCCTCTAGGGAATGGATATGTGGATCAAACCTGAACAAAACATGTCCAAGATACATATGAAAAGGGATCTAAGCCAAGTTTTCATGAGTAAACAATGTGTATTTGGGTGATAAATCTTTTCCATTAAACCCTGGGTCGTGCCTCTATAAACGGCACATGTCCCACATAATAGTGAATGACATGTCAGCTACCCACGTAATATACCTGTATACCAGTACATGGGTAGGTCCATGTATACCTAGTTAATCCATTTCGTTCTAGGATTACACATTGTTCTCATGCCTGTGTACTCTATACCATGTTCGTATACCCTCCAAGGTACATGTCAGGAAGACATGGAGAGGTCACACACTGTATGAAGGGGTCACACATTGTGAGAAACTTATCTTGTTCCCAAACCCCTAGATGTTTCTAAGAGGGGGATACACAACATGTGGATCCAATACACATGTTGTGTAGTTTAAATATTCTTATAATTTCATTTCTTGATTTTTTGTTCATTTTCATGTATCTGGTCATCGATTTGGACATGTGCCACATTAGAAAATCAAAGATCTGGGTCCGCTGAGCCTTACTGTCGGCAGACTACATGTTCTGGCCATAAAAATCAATTTGGAAAACACCATCGAATGTTCTTATTCGTTGATAAATCAAGAACACAAGATCAAGTATCCAAAACCATCTAATCTTCCGTCACTTCAATCATCTCCCCACCATTGTGTCACACTGATTCTTGATCTATGACACTGAATAATTACTCTATGAAATAGGTGTAGAATGATAGATTACATAATGGATGTTAAAACACTAGGAAAATGAATAATTCATGCAATTCTTGAAGAAAATGTGTAGAAATACATAACCACATACATGAGGAATGGAAATTGTCCATTGATAATGTCGTCATCAATCAGTGTTCATTAGAATGACAAGTGATGATTCAAATAATCGCGAACAAATTCTCCATAGATAAACCTTAAAATATCTCATTCCATGGATGACCGATATGCAGATTAGTATGTAGGTTGATTTATCCATGTTCTCTATAGAAATTATGAATTGGGAAAGTTAAAAAATCAAACAAATGTATTACCTTGATTTTAGTCAATCATTGAGGATGAATAGCACTTCCCACTAATTGGTGGTGAGATCCTCTGAATTTGTCTCACACCGGTCATTGATCTCTTATCCAAATGTTGTCTTCCAAGGGAACCTCTTCTGATTGATAACCTATCGTTCTATATATCTCTAGGTTTTAGTGGATAAAACTAGGAATTCCCCATTAAAATTTAATTAAATAACAGGTTAGGATGATGCATCAGCAAAATCAAATCAATGAATTTATTTAATTATATTATTCATTTTTATTCATGTGATGACTATTCAACAAATTCCCTACAACAAAAAAGCTTATGTTGTGTCTGTGGTAAAAACCACATTCTAAAGTCAATGGATCCCTGAAAATTATAATTTTGGGCCTCTCATTTAGATGTTATTAATCTTTTTCCTGAAAAATTCACTTATAAAATGTTTAATATATTTAATTTATTTCAAAAATTTATTACAAGAAAATCAGGCCTCAAAATCACATTTCCTTTCAATTACTAGTCTCAATAATATTTTATATAGTGTTAAAAAATAATACATGGAAAATATGAGTCAATACATTAATTCATATTTTTTCTTTATAGGCATTAGCATTCATAGGATGCACATATTTTTAATTTTCATTAGCACTATTCTAATCTGTAATTGTATTTTTGAATTAAACTATCAATTCACACAATATTTTTTATTCTATAACTAACATATTATCTAATTCTAAACAATATGGTAAAATAATTAATCATTCTTCTAGAACAAGCTCAATTTTATTTTTATGTATGTACTCATTATCTATAATAGTATCCATGGAAATTTGAGTCACTCGTTCTTTATCTTTATTTTTTACATAATTCCTTATATCCAATTACCCATGTTATACACTTGTTAGAATTAAACCTTGATAGTATGCATCTTAAAAATTGAATATCAAAATTATTTAGGTTCCCATTCAATTGAAGTCTCTCAAAGTCCACATTTTGGATGTCTTCCACCAAACCAATCATTTTATTCATCTCTTTGATCAATTCATTCTTTGGTTCCATCTTGTTTACATTGAACATAATAACTAGGGATTATATAAAAAGTTCCATGATATTGAATTTTCTACCATATTAGAATATTATTCTCTTAGTTTTTGGGACATCCTTTACTTCATTCTTGTTTGGAGTGTTTTTCTCAACCTTCAATTTTTTGTTTCCCAAGGTAGACTTGCCTACATTTCTCTTTTTCTTCTTTACCTTTTGTGGTATTTTCTATTAATTATATGATAAATTGCACATGGTTGGATTATAATAGAACTATTATTCTTTTTTACCACAATTATTTAAATTATCACATATATTCTCCAAGTATTAAAATATGTTCTTGGTAGATATATTCACCTAAATATGGGAACTTTTCTTCTATAAAATAGGTCTCCTCATTATTTTATATTAACTCTAACTTTTCCCAAGCCTTTATTTATTTATATAAATTGATATTATATGCCAAAATTAAATGGACTTGTGCTTAAAATTATAATATCTTAAAAAATGACCAACAAATCATGATATTTTTCCTTTAGTAGCAATGTGACTAGTTTTTTCAACCTGTTAATTTTTTTGAACAACGTAACTCTTCATTTGAATTTTTTTTGGGGAACAGGTGCTTCTATGTTTTTTGTATCCACCCATGATGTGTTGGTGTATTATTTATCATTTTCATTTGCCTATATTTGTTCAATATTTTATTTTGATCGAACAACAGTTGATGAAATATCATATGTACTGTCCAAAACAATCTTGGGCCATCTATCAATCAGACACACAATCCATCCCAATATAAGGCCTAGAAGGTTTTCTCAATACATTAATGTTCGGAAAATGTTCCTGGGAATCATGAATGTACTATGTGAGTAATGTTTCTAATATATATAAGGTAAACTAGCAGTGTTAAAATTTATCAAACATCTGTAAGGACCAATTTTAAGTTGGATATCCATTCTAGAATGAAAATAAATAAAAACAAAATAATCCACCTGATATAATAGAAAATAATTTTCTTTATCTCACTCTTAAAACACACCATAGAAACAACCCCTTCTATTCGACTTAAACAACTTCACATTAAATAACATTACCCATAGTCATGACTAAAATATGGAAAGGCCTATTTGGATATTACTAATAAACATCAGAAAATAAATACCATCATACCTGAATCAAGATACCTGTATCACCCCTTGTCACACTCCAAACCTAAAACCACAAAAATCCATGAATGAATATAAGAAAATATTGATCCTACATGGGACATGTATTCTATAATATTTGAGTGGTATAAGTAGTGTGGCAGTTATAAATCATAGAAGGGTTTCACCAATGGGTCCATACAATCTATTTTATAAAAAAATAGTGAAATTATAATCTAAAATACATTAATTTTAAAAACAATTTGTACAGAATTTGAAATAAAATCATTGATATTTTACATTAAAACAATTTTTTTATAAAATAACCAATCTAAAATCACATATTATTGTAAAAAAATTGAAAAAAATGGATAGATTAATTATTAATAAAATAATTAAAGAAACTCATTACACCTGAATAAATCACAAAATGCATAATGATCACTAGGTATCAAATAATTAAATGAAATATAACAAAACCCAACTGATGTAGTTATAAGAAAATCATAAAAATACAAAAAAAAGGTATTGTAATTATTGAATTATAGAGTAAAATAAGTGTAAGGGTAAAATCATTCTATAGATAATTTAAAATATGACCCATGGTAGAAACACCCTAAGGTCAATAAATCTTGGTATCCTAGGACTTCTACCTCATTAATCAAGTTTGTGCCATCTATTAATGAAAAGTGTATTACGTCAATGTTTAGTGAGAGAATTACATCTACTTCACAATCATAGCATGTTGTAAGTGAACACATCCCATACAAGTTCACCTACCCATGTACCTATAAGATTCCCATGTGAATCATATAGTACTACATTCATCACTAAACATGATACTTCCTTGAAACAATTCATAAGAAGTTACAAATTCTAGATCAATTATATACAAACAATATTCAAGTAATAAAGGGTTATTTAAAATACAACAACAATAATAATAAAAATAACAATAACCACAATAATAATAAAAATATAACGGTATTCATATCATTATTTAAAAACTGACAAACATCTATTAAACTATATTTTAAAAATCATTATTAAATTACCCTTTAAAAACTTATTTGAAAACCGAAATTAAATATTAAATTTAAATGGTTAATTCTTATAAGTATCATTACACACCCTCACACATCTCTTAATTTAAATATTCACATTTTATCATATGAATATTTTAATATATATATATATATATATATTTATATAACACAATATATGTTTATCAAAACTTAACATCAAAATGTTATTTGGAATATATATAACTTTTCAAAACCAATAATCCATTTTTTAAAAATATAAAATTTCCCAAAATACCAAAAAACGAATTTTAAAGTCTCATAAAATACTAATAAACTCACCAAATATAAATAAATTCATCATGAATCATAAAATAAATCTAAGAAAGCATAAAATTCCAATGAAAAATAATTCCCCAACCATTACCCTTTGACAATATGTTTGAAGACTATAAATACATATTTTAAAAACATATATTTTTTAGAAATCATAAAAATAGTAAAAGGATTATATATAATTCATAATTTTTATGGGAAATTAATTATAGTGCTCAAGAATAATTTTTATAAAAATGGAAGAGAAAAAAACAAAATCATCTATATTGACTCAAGCGTATATGATGTGAAACCTCCACAAATGGAGAGAATAAGGCCCCAAATTAAATCACACATCCTAAAAACTGAAGTTGAACTGATTTAAAACATAAAACCCACCTAAGTATAGGCCTTGGTTTCATTTGTTGAAAGAGGGAAGATAAAAAAATAAAAAAGAAGTGGAGGGTGGTGAAAGAGGAGGGGAGACTCGTACGTAGAAACATTACACATGAAATATAAGGGAGAGGTGGCTGTAATGAGGGAATCAGTCAGGGGGGAGTAGAAACAGGGATCTCCTAGCATTATTTTATTCAAGATATGGTTTATATAAGAGGGGTTATTATTTTTTTCTTAATTACATGGGTGGGTATTTTAATAATTTTACCATTTAAAATAATGGGTACATTGCACGGTTACCACAAGGTTTACAATACTGTGAACCAACATTTATCCCTTCACAAGGAACAATAGGGAACTCACATGACTAGATCACATAGTTGGGAAAACAATGAATCAAACATTTTAAAATAATATTAAAATCATTACCCTTCCCATAGGGTTGTCAGACAATTTGGCCAAATATGTGACATAACTATGCGACATGAAAAAAATTTAAAAATTTAAAATAATTTACAATAAAATCCCCTAACCTCATGATTATTATTTAAAAATTAATATATAGATAAAAAAATATAAGGGCCATGGTGTGATAATTCTCCCCACCATAACCCTTTTTCCCCCTCGAAAGGTATCAATGTCTTAGTATAAAACACTAGGCTAAAATGCAATGGGATAACAAGATGTCAGCCCTGATTAAAATTGATTCTCAAAAAAAGAAAAGTATCCCAACCCAAAACCCCATGTATAAATGATATAAGAAGGAATCCAAGATGAACAACTCTAGAGGGAGGAATCTAAAAATAAAATCACAATAATTCACCATATGATTCTTCTAATTTCTAGGGTGGGATAAACAATAGCACCACCAAAAGACAACACCTTCCATCCCCAACATATGAAACATAACACTAACTATTAAACCCAACACATTATTCATAATTCCATCATAATGGAATAATTATCTTAGAAATAGTACAAGGTATAAAAATACCAAATAATAAACCTGAATCAAAATCATGAATGTCATAAAGTGATAAAAATGATAAAGAGGATATAATTATCATAATAGGATCACCAAAATCTAATAATTCATGAATCCATCACCAAAGTCCCATGATATATCAAATAAAAGAACGGCTAAATGACCTAAAACATTTCACCAGAATCAATGCACCAGATAAGATACTACATTAGATGAAGAAAATTTTGAAAAACCGACTAGGAAAAAGGACTGGGAAAAATTTGAACTTTTCCCAAGTGGGAACATACCTCAACATAATCAATATCGAACCCAGTCTCATGTACAAGGTGGACAACTTAGGACTTGCTCTTAGAACACTGACTCTTGGTGAACCCAACTGATCAGAAGACGTAAAACTCATCCCAGTCACATCTAACACTCAATTCAGGATCCCTATCAAATTAAAAATTTAAAAACATTGAGGAATACATATCATCAAAAAAATTATCACTAAAACAGTTAGAACTCCCCAAGGAATAATCAAAGGGATACCAAATGAAACAAAAATTATGAATTTCATGAAATCCATTTTCCACCTCAGATCCAAAATTGAAAAACCTAAAAACAATAACCATAAAAAAATATAAAAACAAAATCAACCCATAAATAAAAAATGATAAATCCCAAATATGAACATTTCATTTTTTATTGAGACATTTCTTGGGGATGCTTAAAACAACATGCAACATGACCCCATTCATTCATGTTTAATAAATTTAAACAATCTATCCCTACATAAATTATAAAACAGAGCCTATAAATCAAATCTCACATTATAGAACAATTATTATTTGAAATCATTTTATCTCCCTATAAAAACAAAATCAAAATTTTTTCGAAATGATTTTTATTTTAATTAAAATTACTCAAGAAATAAAATAAAAACACCCTCATAAAAAGCTACTCTATTTTAAATTTATTAAATTCAACTTTAAAATATTGTAATATCCATTTCATTTAATTTGAAAAAATATATTAAATAATTCATTTATTGAGAAAACCACATTAAGAAATTAAAAATATACATTACTAAATTAAAAACCAACATTAATATCTTATAAAAAAGCTCTCTCTTTTTTTAAGAACTATTTTAAAATACATGATTTCATTTTAGATTTTTTATATTTACCTGAATACACTATTAAACTACAAAAATCAATTTATAAAACCATAAAAAGCCTAATCAATAAACATTACACCACATAAGGTAAACCTAAATAGGATGAGTGAACATGCTTGAACTGGCCGCATGGCTTGGTGGAAAATGAGCTATCCACACAACTACCACTGAGAGTAACATAGAACCATGTATGTATTCCCTACATGGGTTACCAGGCTGTGTGTTATCAGTCCATACCATAGGCTCAACTCTTATTTATCCAAAATACAATAAATACATTATATAATCTATAGAACATGAGTAAAACTCTGAATAACAACAACTCGAATAAAAAAAATTAGAATGAGTCAAAAATAAAGATCAAAATCCAAATTGAAATCCTAAAATCCCATGGTAACTCGAGTTTCTTCATGAGTCGTGTTGATTAGAAACCAACCCATGACCTAACACCCATCCCTTGATGATCCAATCACCCTCTACCAGACATAATAAATATAAATTCTAGTCTAAGAACCTGGTCCCTCTTAATAACCAAGGATCTGATACCCTTTATCATAAACAAGTCTGAGTTTTCCATCCACCAGATGACCGAGACGAACCATGATAGGGGATGAAGGGCATTATTGAACCTCACAGGCTAGGAAATGTTCCTGAGGATTGATAAAATACTTTGAGAAATATTTATATAATAAAATTGAGAAAAAAATAGTAAAACAATTATAGAAAATATTGAATGACCCATTCATAAGTCTGAGGTTTATGCCAGAAAAAAATCAGTAAAAACAACTAACAATATTATATAAAATCAAATAAATTCCATTAAATCACTGAGGATAGAAACACCTGAGACTTCTATGTAACCAAATAGGGTCATGCCCCAAATTATTGAATAGTGTATCACACCACGGGACATAGGGAGCACTGTGTCTACTTAACTAGTATAGCTAGTGGCAAGGGAACCTATCTCATCCAAGTTCACCTATACAATTACATAGAGGATTCCCATGATAATTGTTTAATAAAATTTTGACCACTAAACATATCATTTCGTTGTAATGATTCCTATGTTCGTCTAAATTCTATATCAAACAATTGGTTGTATTTTTTTAATCAAAAAGGGAGTTTTCAAAGACAACAACAACACTGATGAAAATAACAACAACAATAAAACATCACTCATAAATTTCATTATAAAATACCAATATACCTCAAAATTTTATTTTAAAAATAAATTATAAATCCCCATCCAAAAATATAATTGAAAGCCAAAATTAAACATTAAAATTAAATTTGGAAAGCTTACCATTATCAGTATACACATGAATATATATATATTTCTATATATAAATATATATATGTACGTATATTAATGAAAATATTGAAATATTATCACATGAATATGTAAATATTATATATATATATATATATATTAAAATAAAAAAGTCGGATATATGTGATCACTCAGAGGGGGACAGGGTGAATACGTGATCCTTTTTTCTTTTATTTTTTCTTTATTCTAAAATGCACTTTAAATCCTGTTAATTAGTTATAAAATTATTGGAAAAAATCTCACAAGCATAACCACATGAACATAAGAATATAAAAGTTTCACTACTCAAAATTACTACCTAGTCATTGGCTTGGTTTGGAAAAAATAAAATACCACACAATCCACTAGAAAACAATCTTTTTAATAAAGGTACAACAATCAGTGAATATCATTAAATGTTAAATGTACTAGAATAAAACCACAATTCTTGTTATTCATAAAAAAAATATAGAACCATGATTTTTGTAAAAACATTAGAAACCTACACCAACATGCTCAAAATGTAGTCATTATACTACTTTCACTTTCCCACTTTATTTCTTCCTATAAAACACTTCTTCTTCTTTTTATTTCATAACCAGAAGAAGGTAAGAACTTTCTCCTTGGAATTTGTTAAGAAAAATATATTCATTAATAGTTCATTCTTTTTCCATATAAGATTTCTTCATCTATAAAGTTCATTTGGTGACAAATTTCTCACAAAAAATTTGTCTAATTTTAACTTTTATAAAAGTTTCTCTAGTTCTATCATTATTTGTCCATTAATTTTTATTATAACTCTTCTAATCCAAACCAACATCTTATTGGTATTCTTTTCATGTAAGAGATTACTTGTTTTGTATCATCATTTTCACGCTTCGTCTCACAAAATTTCGTTCGATATTGCAGTCTGGAACCAATTCAGTACCACTTTCCCTTTTTCAGCTCTAAACAGTACATAGTATACATTGTATATGCATCCTATTTATGGATTCATTTAAGAGAACATATTTAGAAAATATATTTTGATTTCATTCTCAATGAAATGTTGAAATTCAATACTACCACTCAACAAATCCATTGAAACCTTCCCAAAAATTCTAGAATATTCTTGAATTCATATGAGAAACATCAACAACATCACCTTTGTTTTAGTTTCCTTAAAACATAAAAAGTATCATGATTTTATTCAATGAAATTTAGAATAATAAAATACTATATTATCATTTTAACATTTTTTATCTTTAAAAAATCATCATAAAAAACATTTTATGAAATATAAGAATATATGGTAAGTATGTCTTAGAAAATACATACACATGAATAATATCGGATAATAATGAGATTGAGAAAATAACCGTTACCAATTTGGTAACTTACGAAACATACACCCCATGAAAAAGGTATCATACAATGAATATGTAAATACACATAAATTAAAGTGTATTACACAGTGAATGCAATTATGGGTAGTACATAGACCACACAAATTGTAATAGTGGAAATATGTCATGAATCTCATTGTAATAAGGTGTGATATGAAAACCCCTTACCATGCACATTCTTTCAGTCGATGGTATGTTTAACCTTCCCTTCCTCGGGTTCTTCCCATTAATTTGATCAAAAGGACTCCATAGGTGGGGTTTTTGATCAAACTAAGGCCTCTAAGTTTAAGGGGGGATAGTGTAAAGGGTATCTGGGCAGGTTTTGGCTGAGGAAAAAGGCTTAGAAATTGTGAATTAGAGAGAACGGGGAATGCCCTTTATAAGAGGGGTGAGGGGGACCATAGGAAAAACATAAAATATTATTTTATAATAAATTCATATTCAGTTTATATTGGATCCAAAGATTATTAATTAATGTCTAAGGTGGGGATAGGTCGAAAACAACTCAACCAATAGGTTTTAGATAAATTTAGGTTACCATTTTAACCTTATAATTTAGATTTAACTCTAAGTTAAATAATTTAACTTTTACTATTTCTTCTTGTATTCTTACACTATATGGTTAGTAATCATAATTTATACTTCCAATAGAACTCCAATTGGTTTATTAATGGAAAAAATATTATTATATAAGTCTTTTTACCGAACCATATATTTTTAGGACTGTTACATTAATTAATAATATAATATTTGTTTTAAAAACTATTTTATGTCAATTTTGAAACTATTTAGTATTTGTTTTTTGTTAAAATAATAACAACTTTATTACTTAAAAAATACATTTAATAAATCTTAACTTTTCATATACACCATGAAAATTCATGTATGTCATAAAAACTTTGATATTATATTTATTTTAATATTTATAATACCATTTATTTGATTCTTTCATGAATAAGGTAATTACTCTGTCATCATTGTGTCATAAATAAATTTATTTATATAATTTCTAAAAATTATAAATAAAATACCATGATGTAGGAAATATTTTTATCCTTCTAATGAGTATTTATCATCTAATTTATCTTATGTAAAACCCTATATTAAAAATGTTTAGGTTATTAAACATTGATTATAACTCTTTTAACTCCACATTGAATTAAATAATAATAAATGTCCTAATCTAATCCAAGTGGACCTAAATTATAATATTTTATTCCTATGGTAGTTTTTGGTTAAGATATACTTGTCCAATAGAATTAGGACATGTGTGACGGTAATATTAATATCATTTTTACCCATAATTACCCTATTTAATTTTAACTGTGGTAAATAGAAGTAAAATGTTACTATTCAAAAAAATTATTTTAATCTCATTGAACCACATTTTACTTCTTTTATAATAACCATGTCTCTTGGATTTTTGAAAATTAACTCACAGAAGTAGTAAAATTATGTTTTATGTGAATTTGCAAAAGCTCCTAGGAGGTGAGTAAAAGACGGTGAAAAGTTCAATAAAAATTTTATATATCTAAAATTATTATAAACCAACTCCATTGAATTACATTGTACTTATATAGGTATTATGTATCTATTTTTATATTAAATAATTTATATAAAATAAATATTTATTTAATTAAAAATTTAGTTTTAAACTATAACTCAGTGTTTTCACTATTCATCAAAAATTAAAAGTTTTCAGAAAAATACCAAAAATTTACCATACGATAATTTTGATATTATTAATTCAATAATGAAGTCTATTTTGTCAAATTAAATACATAAAAGTTCCATTTATTAATTTAAAATTAATTCTCACTGTTAAAACAAAAAGCGTGTTTTAAAGAAACAATAACTATCAAAAGACTAACACTTGTTTATGTTCGGTTTAAATGTCAAATTATTTACAATGACCAAAATTGGATTAAATTGTAAAAATATATTCTAAATATAATTTAAGACCAATAAAATTCATAATTTATCACTACTACTTATTTCGATTAAAAAAGTTGTTTTTAATTAAAATATAGTAATTTTCACTATTCATAAAAATATGAATGTTATCAAAAAAGTACCAAAAATTCACCATAAGATAATTTTGATATTAAGAATCAAAAAATGAAGTCCATTTTGAATGATAGAATGTAGAAAATTTCAAAAAGTGTTTATTACAATTTATTACGGCTACTTTGATTTGTTGTGGTGTGTTAGAACTCGATGTTGCGTACAATACAGGCTATTGTATTATTCAAAGAGAAGCATACCATGGAAGAATGGGGTGTTACATTCTCCTCTCCTTCAATATATTATTTCATCACAATTTTAAATTTTTCTACGAAAATAAATGGTTGATAATAGAAAATATCTTTATTGGAGAACCCACATTAGAAAAATGGATTTATAAGGCCTCTATTTAAAATAAAGAGTGGTAAGTATGAAGGTTACTGAAAATAACACATAATATGGTTCGATGTAGGAAAATATGGATATAAAATAGAAATATAACCATCAATATCTAAGGGAGATTGGTAGAGAACATGGGTATGAAAAGGCTAACAATGCCAAAGCCATAAATTTTTTATGATCTAAGGTACAATCTGGGAGAACATTTTTGTTCTAAGTTCCTTCTCTCTTAATGTTGAGGAATTTATTTATTAGATTGGATAAGATCATGAAGATATATTCTTACTTTATAATAAGTGTTTTATCCATTAATAAATTTCTACCACAAACTCATCTTTCACACCAAAACATAATACAACTCAAAAATACTCTATTTATCATAATCATATAGGGTTTAAAATATAATTAAATTATAATTCACATATCAGACCCTTTAGAAAAAGAAACTACATTATACCATCTAGGAAATTCACGTAGTCCAGTGGTAGGTGATAAATTCCCATTGCACTATGGTTGTGAGTTCTATTCCCGCAGCTTTTTCCAATGTGACGAGTCGTCACACTGTATGCATGTTGTCCTTTTATAAAAATCCATAAATAACCTTTCAAACTTAATCCATTACAACCTTTAGACTTATCCAAAATACTCTTGTAAACTCTTAGACCAAAATTTATATTAATGGTAAACAAAATGTAGATCATTTTTACCTCGTAATAGCATGTGAATAACATCATCATGTATTCTTTTAAAACACTAAAACAACTTGAATTACCATAAAAACTTATTGATTACATTCTTGCTCCCTTATTCCTTATATAATACTGGATATATTTCTTATATCCAAAAACTTTGAAAATTCCAACAATCATGAAATAAAAACACCATTATTCAGTGCCAAGATAGTCAAGAATATCCAATATAATTTATCCAAATCAACCATCTCTTATTCCAAAATTACTACGTCAGCATCAAGACCATATTAAGGATTACCTTTCCTTCAACCATGTATTTTAAAAAAAATGTATAACATGATGTTGGGTCACTTTTCATAGTACTATATAATCTTAAATCCTCAATGACAAAGTACTGCAGTACAATCCTTATTTGTCTCCATAATTCATATAACAAATACATCGTTGATACAACGCACAAATGAAATAATTCTTTATTAACAACATAAGAACACTAGTAATTACTCTTCATCTGTGGTAGTATCATAAATTTATAATTATCCAATAACATCATTTGGGGCATACTCTGATGATTTGGACATTGATTCGTGTAGTTTCCCTACTCCTTGCAGATGAAGCATTGTACATTGGAAACATTTTTCTTACCCTCGAAATCACGAATGTGGTGAACTTTTTCTACATACTTAAAATATACTCCCATTCCCTTAAATCATTTTCCAATGTGATTCATTCCACAGTTATCACATATGGGTAAATCCTTCTTTACCTTCTTCCCATTATCTATCTTTCTCTCAACCATCCTTTTCTTCTCCAGCATCCCTTCAAATCCATAGGTCTCCAAAAACTCTTTACATATCTTATCAACACATGATATTATTTCATCATATGATGATAATACATGGGAGACTATTTCCCTTGTAAATGTTGGCTTAATACCGTGAAAGATAGGATCCTTCTTACTCTTGGATAATACATATTTCCCATATATTATGCTCCATTTCTAAACAATGGCATACACTAGGTCAGTTTATGAATTGCAATTCGTAATTCCAAAAATGTAAAATACCTAATGTAAATTGAACAGTTTATGGATATAATCCATAATCACAAAAATATTTTCTTTGAGGATGTATATACTTTTACATCCATAATAATGATATGTAATGAAAATGAGAATTATCCAAAACATATCCACTGGGAGTGTTATAACCAAGACTGCACCAAGGCCCATTGTCGTGCACCAGTTCCCGTTTGAGACTATCTCAAAGCGATATTTTTGGGTTTTACCCCTAGGTACATCTGTGCCAGAGCCGCCTCTACCTTCTCGTATCCCGATGGGGTTGTATTTCTTGAAAAAATCACAAAATCTTTATAATAACAAAATTCTAGGAAGTTCTTATATACTCATCCTCAATGTCTATCTTGGGGCGATATGCTCTAATCAGAGATTATCTAAATCTAGTTTACAAAGTTATTTCTAAGCTTCTGTTGATACCAACTGTAACACCCCAACCCCAGTTACCTAGAGTCGGTGAATTATATTAATACATTGGCATGATTACAAAGTGTCAAGTCCTGAAGGACCAATCAGTTTAGCAGTCTTGGAAAATAGATTAAATATATTAACATTACCTTACAATTTCAAACATAAAACACATCATTAATAGTTCATTGAGAATTCCATTATTCCTATTAGCTTAACCCTACATATCAATCATAATACACTTATTGGAATCCTGGGAAAATGAAACATATGAAAGGGGTGAGCTCAAATGCTCAGTAAGGGTAAGTAATACAGTGTCAAATGACATAAATATTAACCATGGTGAATAATTTAAACCACATTCCTTTACCAATAATAAACATGACTACTTTTATGGTATGAATATGAGCTTGAGTAAATAATACCATTATAAAACATAATCATGCGTGTTCTACTAGTCGAATGACCACATGAACCATCAATATTATTTCTATAATCAGGGAATGTATAATGCCAGACATTCTGAAACATTTTGTTATGGCCACGGTCAAAAATTATAAAATGATTAAGGCCTCGGCCAAAACTATATATCAAGTTTGGAATGGGCCTCGGCCAATTCCATGTCTAGTTGTATCAAGAGACCACCAATGCATCGATGAGCTATAGAGGGCTCCACCTGTCACATACTATTTCCAATACATTCCACATATGAAAAGGTTGAAGCATAACATAAACATTTGTATAAGAACTAGGATACGAAATGACAATACTTTAACGATAAACCATGAATGGTATAAAAATTACACATCCAAAGTCAAAGATATCACAAAACCTTCAATAAAATATGGAAGGATTTTATCATAGTAAATCAACTTCAAACAAGATAAAAATCCATCAAAAGATGTTTACTTAGATGAAAATTATTTGTAAAATTATTTGAGAGAAATATACAATTTCATGAAAACATTTAAAAGTCACAAAATTTATAAAGGAAGACATTTAGAGGCGTTTTTGAATCAAAGTTTCCCATACCACTTTGAATATTTTGAAAATAATTATCATTTCAAAACATTCATGCCCATATAAATAAATCCTTAAAATATTTTTTAAAATATAGACATTAATTAAAACGGTTTCGGAAGATAAATCTTTAAAACACTTAAAATGATTTTCTAGTTAAATATACCCTTCCATAAAAAATTAAAATATTCATTTTTGGAAACATATTTATTAAAATATGGGTATCTATGATAAGTATGTCCTACAAAATACTTACACATGAATAATCTTGAATAATAATGAGATTGATGAAATAACCCTTATCAATTTGGTAAGTTACGAAACATACACCCCATGAAACAGGTATCATACAATGAATATGTAAATACACATAAATTAAAGTGTATTACACAAATAATACAATTAGGGGTAGTACATACATCAAGAAAATTATAATAGTGGCAATATGGAATGAATATCACAGGAATAAGGAGTGAGATGAAAACCCCTTACCTTGCACTTTCCTTTAGATGATGGAACGTTTAACCTCCTCTTCTTGGGGTTCTTCCCTTTGATTTGATCAAAATGGATCTATAGTATGTCTTTCTGATTATACTAAGGCCTCTAGGATTAAGGGGGATAGTTAAGAGTGTATTTGGGTAGGGGTTGGCTGAGCCAAATGTCTTAGAAGGTGTGAATTATAGAGAATAGGGAGTGCCCTTTTATAAGAGGAGTGAGGGGAACCTTAGGAAAAACTTAAAATATTGTTTTCTAATAAATTAATATTTGGTTTATAATGGCTCCAATGTTTATTATTTAAATTCTATGGTGTGGATAGGATGAGAAAAACTCAAACAATAGGTTTTAGATAAGTTTAGGTTACCATTTTATCCTTATCATATAGATTTAACTCTATGATAAATAATTTAACTTTTACTATGTATTCTTGTATTTTTACACTATATGGTTAATAAACATACTATATACTTTCAATCGAACCCCAATTGGTACATTAATGTAATATATATTATTATATAATTCTTTTGGCCGAACCATTGTTTTTTAGGACCATTATAACAATTAATAATATAATATTTGTTTTAAAAAATATTTTTTGTCATTTTTTGTCACGACCCGTCCTCGGGGCCCGTGCTGTGACTACCCCAAGCCCGCCTTCCATAGTCCAGGGGCTGGTGACTAGCACCAAAGGCGTAAATCCCAATAATTTGGAAGGCATTTCCTTTATAAAAGTAAACAAAACACCTTAGAGTACAAGCGGATGTAAAACAGTAAGTACAAAGAGAAGTGCTGAAATGTAAATGGGCCATAATACAAACCCAAAAGAAAGTAAAACTACAACTAAAAAAGTACAACAGAAAAAGACAACAGCTGGAAGGTGGGAAGTGGCTCCTGGGTCGTCCTCCTCGGATCCTAACTGAAGGTTAGGTACAGATGGCGCAGCTTATGAATCTTCCACCACGGATCCTACCTGAAGGGTAGGTACAGATAGCCTCCACAACGCTCTCACCCGCCAACCTCCTCTGAGTGTCGTCTCACCGTGAAGTCCACCTCCGGATACTGACTCGTCGTGTAGTCCACCTCCGGGTACCATCCAGTCCTCGAACACTCGCCCTCCGTCAGCACTGCATGTCGTCTGTAACCAACACAACGAGGTGCGGGCATAGCCCGTGTAGTGGTGAGTATAACGATACTCAGTAGGGACCCCGAGACCCTCAAGGTCTCACTAAACCAACAAGGATAACCACAAAGAAGATCTCAACAGATAACCTCTACTTAGGTATATTCCCATACATATATCTAAGTTATCAAGTGACCCATCTCATTCATGAGGTAAACACAATGATCAAAGATTCAGCTTAAACCAGGATTTTCATTATCAAAATTGTAACTGCTGAAGAGCTCCGTCTCTAGAGTGTACGGTGGTCCTGTCATGACTCCAAGGTACTGCTCACTAACCTATGACTGCTGAGGAACTCCTCCTGTCGAGTACTGTGGGCCTGCTGCTACAACCAAGTGCTTCCCACCATGGATCTGCCGCTACAACCAAGTGCTCCCCCTTATAGCCTCCAGAGGTACTCGTTCTACTGAGTACCGCGGGTCTACCGCTACAACCAAGCGCTCCTCAGCCGTGGGTCTACTGTTACAACCAAGCGCTCCCCCTCATAGCCTCCAGAGGTACTCCTTCTGTTGAGTACCATGGGTCTGCCGCTACAACTAAGCGCTCATCCACCGTGGGTCTACTGCTACAACCAAGCACTCCCCCTCATAGCCTCCAGTGGAACTCCTTCTGTTGAGTACCGCGGGTCTGTCGCTACAACCAAGCGCTCATCCACCGTGGGACTGCTGCTACAACCAAGCGCTGCCCTTCATAGCCTCCAGAGGTACTCCTTCTATTGAGTACCGCGGGTCTACCGCTACAACAAAGCACTCATCCGCCGTGGGTCTACTGCTACAACCAAGCGCTCCCCCTCATAGCCTCCAGAGGTACTCCTAATGTTGAGTACCATGGGTCTTCCGCTACAACCAAGAGCTCATCCGTCGTGGGTCTGCTGCTACAACCAAGCGCTCCCCACT
Source organism: Viscum album (assembly GCA_963277665.1). Lineage (NCBI taxonomy): Eukaryota > Viridiplantae > Streptophyta > Magnoliopsida > Santalales > Viscaceae > Viscum > Viscum album. Next base: position 1,901,400,579 of record OY728152.1, on the reverse strand, counting down.
GGGCTATCCGAAACACACCGAGTTAATCGGTCAAGTAGTCGTCAGGTCCCAGCCAGCTATACAATCTTCGTACTCCGCACGCTCATCTCAAGGAGGGTCCACACCACGAGCTACTGGTCGATACTCCATGAATCAAAAAGTCCTAAAAAGAAGTATCTCAAAGAACCGCCTCATCATAGGGGTCTCAACGCAACAAACGGCGCGTCAATCGGACGCCCGATCTGTGAGTTATTAACCTTTTCATCCCAGGGGCCCGGTTGGTTTCGTGAGCGAACCAATCCTGACCGTATCTCAACTGTACCCCGAACTCTCATATGGTATACTCATAGGGACCGTTTCTCCACGTGATCATACACGCTGCGGACGGTTTTTCAAACGGACGTCCAGTCTGAAAGATATCCGCTTTTCCGTTCTAGGGGCCCGGTTGGATGATGGGTGCAATCCAACCCGGCCACTATCCAACTTCATCCAAAACTCATGCGAAGTATGCCAAATGATCCGTCTCATCAAAAGGGAATCAACGAGATAGACAACGTGTCAATCGGACGCCCGGTCTGTGAGTTATTGGCTTTTTCGTTCTAGGGGCCCGATTGGCTTCGTGAGCGAACCAACCCAACCGTACTCCAACTGCGTCCAATCCTCAGGAGGAGTAAGCCAAAAGATCTGTCTCACTTAGAGGAATCCATCAAAGTCGACAGAATGTCAATCGGATGTCCGGAGCTCAAGATATGAGTGTTTCCGCTCCGAGGGCCCGGTTGGTTTCGTGTACGAACTGAACCGGCCGAACCCAAAGTATTCCAAAACCTTAAGTGCGATATACCGAAACGACCACCTCGATCCAAGGATCGCGTTTTGGGTGACGACATGTCATTTGGAGGCCCATAGCTCATGGTATGAGTAAAAGACCGAAAAGGTCCGGAAAAGGGGGGTCCGGGCCAGGCCCGACCCCCCCTGGGTCGGCCCGAACCTGGTCGACCAGACCCGGGTCCAACCCGGCTGGACCCTGTCCGGCCCGGCTCAGCTTGGTCGATTGGCCGAGCAACGCACGGGGCTCGCTACCCCCCGCGTGACAACACCGCGGCCCCTGCGGGGGCCGCCCTTGATCAGCGGACGTGGCTTTGCTGCCTCCCATGTGCGCCGGACCCGTGCGGTTGTGGGTCCGCTGGCGCCATTGCCGCCGCGGCTTCAGTCACGGAGGCTCTGTCCGGCGGCGCGCCGGGGTGCCGCAGCCTCTGGCTGCCGGCGCCGCCGGTGGGTTCTACGGGCCACCAGAGTTACTCTGGTGGTCCGATTCCACATCCTTCTACGCCGCTGCTCCTCCTGGGTACCATTCTTCACTGCGGAATCATCAAATCGCCTCAACGTCATGTTTTGTCATCGCACGCCAAATCCGCACATCAATGAAAAACTTTGGAGGGTTGTCAGGCCGTGTTTGTTTGGCCCGCACCCTCCGCGTTAAGTGATAACAATCGAAAATATAATATTCAACCCATGAAAAACAAACAAGGCACAAATTTAATAAAATTAAAATTGAACTTTGGTCCGGGTTCTTTGTTTTCGATGAACACACATGGGAATAAGTATTTCATTCAAATAAAACCCCTACCTCATAGCTGTCATCGGACGAGAGTTCTTCGCAGAATCGACTGTCGCGGAACAAGAGGATCGTCACGTCGCGGAATGGCGTCGCGTCGTCGCGGATGGGCGTCTCGTCGACGATCTTGTCATTGTCGATCGAAGGTTGTCGCAGGGTTGGATCGTTGCGGAAGAAGCATCGTGGAGGGAGAATCGTCGGCGTCGCAGTACACGGTATCGCATCGTCGATCTCTGCGGGTTCGGCGTTCTTCATCGGAGGTCGGCGTTCTTCGCGTTCTTTGCGTAGGATGATAAAGGATTTACATTCTGTCAAATCCTCTCAACGAACAACACTCAAAACGAAAAAGTTTTGGTCTTATTTTATTACATTCCAACAAATGTAAAATAATCTAAGTAATGACCCATAAATTCAAAGAATTAATTTCAATGAATAAACCGCCCAATTAATAGGATCGTTTAACTTTTTAAGAAAAGGCCCCAGTTGACTTTATTTAAAAAGGGTTTTTGTGGGTGCGTTACTTAGGGGAAAAGAAACGGCGGGGCTCGTGCGGGCCCCACCCCACAAATATCCTACCAAGTGGGTAGGATATTTTGGATTGCACCATATTCGATTCAACTGAGCTTAAGCAGCTTAAAGTGGTCTTTAAGCGGCTTTAAGTGAAATAAAAATAAAATTGTCGTACAACTTTATTTTATTTCAAAAATTAAAACACAAAAATTAACAAACACAACCGAGAAAATGCAACTCCGGAGGAGGAGTTTCTATGGAAGTACCGGTGATACGATTCCCTCGATGCCCTCAAAATTCGATTCCGAGAACCGGTTCAAAAGTTAGAAAAACCTGCTCGTCCGTTCACTGAACGTACCCGAGCCAAACTTCGGAAAACGATTCCGGGCACACTCGCCATCGGAATCAGGTGCCGTCAGAAACTGTGTCCTTGTAAAATTCCAAAGAAAATAAAGAAAAAATTTCCTTGAAATTTAAGGGTCTTTACATTACTCCCACCATAGGAATTTACGTCCCCGTAAAGCTTCACCACAAACTTAGGGATACAAAGCCGGTACTGAGCACGCATCTGAGCCTCCCGCTCCCAAGTGCTCTCTTGGAGGCTCCCGAGCTGCCATCTAATGCGCACCAGTGGAATCAATCATCCACGTAGAACCCGCTCCTGTCGATCTTTGATCACCACTGGGACCTCCGCAAAGGTCGCCCCATCATCAAAGACCAGCTCCTCATGGTCAAATATTTGTGTCGGGTCATGCACATATCTCCTCAGTTGAGATACATGGAAGACGTCGTGCACCCGGTGCAACTGAGGTGGTAGATCCAGGCGATAAGCCACCTTGCCAAATTTCTGTAATCCCCGTCGAGGTTAGACCCTCAAGAAGACATGGTCTCCATCCTCTAACTCTTGTGGCCTCCGCCTCCTATCAGTAAAAGACTTCTGTCAGCTTTGAGCTATCCTCATCCACTCCTGGATGACCTGGACCTTCTCTGTTGTGGCCTGGACCATCTCTAGTCCCACAAGAGCTGCTAAGATTTCTTCTTTGCCTATAAGAGAAATCTGGTCTCATCCCCTGGATGAACCACTTCCTTTGCCTAATACAGTCAATCCTGACATGGATAGTACTAATCCATACCAAGGATGACGTCGTAATGCCTCGACTCTACTACCAAGAGATCCAACCGTTACTCTCGACTCCTAGGGTTGAGTCACATTGTCTGCATCAGTGTGTGGTATCTGGGTCTCCTCCAGTAGATTTCTCACAAATGAGGGTCAAGTCAATAGTCTAAACCAGAAATTCATAGTAACAACACAAAAGAGGACAAGAATAAAAACATTACAAAGGTATGCATATTTTATTATTGCAGCTCATAATACAAAGACACTACACAATATCAACAAGGAACTAGAGGTACAAAAGAAGTATACACTAGTTTTGCTCCTGTCTATCTACTCCCGGAGCTCCATGATCATAGGCCTCAGCTGCCTAAAGCTATGCTCTCCCATGTCCTCCTATCCCCTGCGGTTGGGGTGGACCTCCTGGTGGTGGTGGTGGCAACACCCTGAAGCGTCGTCCACCTCCAACTGCACGGCCAGCTCCCCTGCCATGGCCGCTTGCTCCATGCGGCCCACCCTGATCGAACCTCTGTCTCTGCCTAGGGGGTCCTTCGTTCATCTGCTGGTCATCCGTATGGCGGGTCGGACAGTCACGAGCCATGTGACAAATCCCTCCACAGGAGTAACCCTGCCCGCTCATGGTAAGTCATTGTCCACCCTGGGTGCCTCTCACAAACGATCCTGAGACATGCTGTCAACCACCTGTAGGTCTACTCCTCTTGGACCCCTACGTCATCTGTCTGCTGACCGCAACAGAAGACTCTACTGCATGTCGGCTAGTGGTGTGTCCTGCTACTGAAGTCTGCTCAGCAAGGAAACTCTCCACTAGGAGGGCTCACTCCAACACCCCTGCCTATGTCGGAATGCTGTGAGAAACAACTGAAGCTCTGATCTCTCTCCTGAGCCCCTGCTCAAAGGTTCGAGCCCTGAAGAAAGGGTCTCGTACCATGTCCATGGAATAGCGCGAGAGATCGGTAATCCTTGTCGCGTACTGGGCTACTAACATGTTGCCCTCCGCAGCTGTAGAAGCTCTTGAATGCGCACCGCACAGAGGGTTGCTAGGACGAACTCCAAGAGGAAGAACCTCTCAAAGTCCTTCTAGAGGAGATATGCCTCATCGTGCACCTGGAGCATCAAGCTCCACCATCGGCCCGCTGCTGCGTGCAGTAGGCTCACTGCGAGGATCACCATGAGGTCTGCTGGTGTCCTCACTAGCCTGAAAACTCATACAACTACCTCTAGCCAGTCCTTGGCTGCCTGGGGGTCTGTCTTCCCATGGAACGTAGGCGGTCGCTGGCACTAAAACTCGTGCAGAGCTCGGAGGCGATGTGCATCGTCAGCGGCTGGGGCTGGAAGCATCGGTGGCTCGGCGGGTAGAGGTATCGCCGGTGCCTCAGCTGTCAAAGGGCCCTATACCGAGGCCTTCTCGCTCGGTGGGTTGTCGTCACGCACAATGCTCGGATCCCTAGCTGGCTGCCATCGTGGGGCCATCCGAAAAAGGAAACAGATGCTCAACGGTCAAAACAGTATACCTGGTGAGCTGACACAAAGTAATCACAATGAAAACTTGAAACACACACGCAATCAATGTTTTCGTGCATCAAGTCGGAAATTAGAAGTCAGGGTCCGGGTGTACGGATACGTCGGCCGCCGCACCAACACTGGGCTCCCTGGACTGATAACCACACTCAATACGCTTAGGACTATTTCTTCACATAGAAGAAAGATCCGATTATGCGGTAGAACCGAACTCCTCTAATACCAATTTGTCACGACCCGTCCTCGGGGCCCGTGCCGTGACTACCCCAAGCCCGCCTTCCAAAGGCCAGGGGCTGGTGACTAGCACCAAATTTATAAATCCTAATAACTGGGAAGGCATTGCCTTTATAAAATTAAACAAAACATCTCAGAGTACAAGTGGAAGTAAAACACTAAGTACAAAGAGAAGTGCTCAAAGGTAAATGTGCCAGAATACAAACCCAAAAGAAAGTACAACTACAAATGAACCAATACAACAGAAAAAGAGAAAAACTGGAAATATGGAAGCGGCTCCTGGGACGTCCTCCTCGGATCCTACCTGAAGGGTAGGTACAGATGGTGCAGCTCCTAAATTGTCCACCATGGATCCTACCAGAAGGGTAGGTAAAGATAGCTTCCACAACGCTCTCGCCAGCCAACATCCTCCGAGTGTCGTCTGGCCGTGAAGTCCACCTCCGGATACTGACTCATCATGTATTACACCTCCGGGTACCATCCAGCCCTCGAACACTCACCCTCCGTCAAAACTGCCTGTCGTCTGCAACCAACACAATGAGGTGGGGTCATAGCCCGTGCAGGGGTGAGTATAACGATACTCAGTAGGGACCCTGAGACCCTCAAGGTCTCACTAAACCAACAAGGATAACCACAAAGAAGATCTCAAAAGATAACCTCTACTTAGGTATGTGCTCATACATACACCAAAGTTATCAAGTTACCCATCTCATTCATGAGGTTAACACAAAGATCAAAGATTCAGCTCAAACCAGGATTATCATTATCGAAACTGTAACTGCTAAAGAGCTCCGTCTCTGGTGTGTACAGTGGTCCTATCACGACTCTGAGGTACTGCTCACTAACCTAAGACTACTGAGGTACTCCTCCTTTCGAGTACTGTGGCCCTACTGCAACAACCAAGCGCTTCGCACCATGGGTCTGCCACTACAACCAAGCGCTCCCCCTTATAGCCTCTAGAGGTACTCTTTCTATTGAGTACTGCGGGTCTCCCGCTACAACCAAGCGCTCCTCTGTCATGGGTCTGCTGGTACAACCAACCCCTCCCTCTCATAGCCTCCAGCGGTACTCCTTCTGTTGAGTACCACGGGTCTGCTGCTACAACCAAGCTCTCATCCGATGTGGGTCTGCTGCTACAACCAAGCGCTCCCCCTCATAGCCTCCAGAGGTACTCCTTCTGTTGAGTACCGTGGGTCTGCCGCTACAACCAAGGTCTCATCCGCCGTGGGTCTGCTGCTACAACCAAGAGCTCCCCCTCATAGCCTCCAGAGGTACTCCTTCTTTTGAGTACCGCGGGTCTGCCGCTACAACCATGCGCTCATCCGCCATGGGTCTGCTGCTCCAACCAAGCGCACCCCATCATAGCCTCCAGAGATACATCTCTTGTTGAGTACGGTGGGTCTGCCGCTACAACCAAGAGCTCATCCACCGTGGGTCTACTACTACAACCAAGCGCTACCCACTGGGCTATCCGAGACACACCGAGTCGATCAGTCAAGCAGTCGTCAGGTCCCAGCCGGCTATATGATCTCCGTACTCCGCACACTCGTCTCAAGGAGGGTACACTCCACGAGCTACTAGTCTATACTCCAAGTATTACAAAGACCCATGAAGAAGTATCTCAAAGAACCGCCTCGTCATAGGGGTCTCAATGCAATAGAGGGCGCGTCAATCAGATGCTCGGTCTGTGAGTTATTAGCCTTTTCATCCTAGGGGCCCTGTTGGTTTCGTGAGCGAACCAATCCCGGGCGTATCTCAAATCTACCCCGAAATCTAATAGGGTATTCTACTAGGGACTGTTTCTCAACGTGATCATCAACTCTGTAGACGGTTCGTCAAATGGATGTCCTGTCTGAAAGATATCAGCTTTTTCGTTCCAGGTGCTCGGTTGGATTTCAGGTGCAATCCAACCCAGTCACTATCCAACTGCATCCAAAACTCAAGAGAATTATGCCAAAAGTTCCATCTCATCAAAAGGGAAACAATGAGATAGACGGCGCGTCAATCGGACGCACGGTCTGGGAATTATTGGTTTTTTCGTTCCAGGAGCCCGGTTGGTTTCGTGAGCGAACCCACCCGACCGTACTCCACCTGTGTCCAAACCTCAGGCGGAGTAAGCCAAAAGATCTGTCTCACTTAGAGGAATCCATCAAAGTTGAAGGCAGATTAATCGGGCAGCCGGAGCTCAAGATATGAGCGTTTCCGCTCCGAGGGCCCGGTTGGTTTCGTGTACGAACCAAACCGTCCGAACCCAAAGTATTCTGAAACCTTGAGTGCGATATACCGAAATGACCGCCTCAATCCAAGGACAGTGTTGCCACTGACGGCGTGTTTTTTGGAGGCCCGTAGCTCATGTTATGAGCAAAAGACCGAAAAGGTCCGGAAACGGTGGGTTTGGGCCCAGACCGACCCGGCCCGACCCCCCCTGGGTCGGCCCTAACCGGGTCGACCCGACCTGGGTCCGACCCGGCTGGACCCGGTCTGGCCCGGCCGTGGTGAGCTGCCCCCGCGTGACAACACAGCGGCTCCTGCGGGGGCCGCCCTTGATTAGCGGACGCGGCTTTGCCGCGTCCCATGTGCGCCAGACCCGCACAGCCGCGGGACCGTTGGCGCCGCCGCCGCCTCGCCGGCGACCCGCACTGCCGTTGGGTTCCGCGGGCCACCGGAGTTGCTCCGGTGGTCCAATTCCACTTCCGTCTGCGCCGCTGCTCCTCCCGGGTCCCGTTCTACACTGCGGAATCATCAAATCGCCTATGCGGCACATTTTTTCGTCGCCTGCCAAATCCTCACATCAACGAAGAACTGCAGAGGGTTGTTGGGTTGTGTTTGTTTGGCCCGCACCCTCCACATTAAGTGATAACAATCAGGAATAAAATATTCAACCCATGAAAAACAAACAAGGAACAATTTTAAAAAAATTAAAATTGAACTTTGGTCCGGGTTCATTATTTTAGATGAACAACCATGTGAATAAATATTTCATTCAAATAAAACCCCTACCTCGTAGCTGTCGTCAGACAAGAGTTCTTCGCAGAATCGACCGTCACGGAACAAGAGGATTGTCGCGTCGCGGAAGGGCGTTGCGTCGTTGCGGAAGGGCGTCGCGTCGACTATCTTATCGTTGCCGAACGAAGGTTTTCGTGGGGTAGGATCGTCACGGAAGAAGCGTCGCAGAGGGAGAATCGTCGGCGTCGCGGTACACGGCGTCGCGTTGTCGATCTCCGTGGGTTCGGCGTTCTTTGTCAGAGGTCGGCGTTCTTCGCGTTCTTCGCGTTCTTCGCGTTCTTCGCGTAGGAGGATAAAGGATCTAAGTTCTATCAGATCCTCTCAAAGAAGAACAATCAAAAAGAAAAATTGTTGGTCTTATTTTATTACATGCCAACAAACGTAAAACAAACTAAGTAATAACCCATTAATTCATAGAATTAATTTCAACGAATAAACTGCCCAATTAATAGGAGCATTTAATTGTTTAAGAAAACGCCCAAGTTGACTTTATTTAGAAAGGGTTTTCGTGGGTGCGTTACATAGGGGAAAAGAAACGGTGGGGCTCATGCAGGCCCCACCCCACAAATATCCTACCAAGTGGGTAGGATATTTTGGATTGCACCATATCTGTTTCAACTGATCTTAATCAGCTAAAAGTGGTCTTTAAGCGGCATTAAGTGAAATAAAAATAAAATTGTCATACAACTTTATTTTATTTCATAACTTAAAACCCAAAAATTAAAAACCACAACCGAGCAAATGCAACTCTGGAAGAGGCGTTTCTAAGAAAGTACTGGTGCTGTGATTCCATCAGTGCCCTCAGAATTCGATTCTGAGCACCGGTTCAAAAGATAGAAAAACTCGCTCGTCTGTTCACTGAACGTACCCAACCCAAACATTGGAAAAATATTCCGGGCACACCAGGCCACAGAATCAGGCGTCGTCAGAAACTGCGTCCTTGTAAAATTCAAAAGAAAATTAAGAAAAAAATTTCCTTAAAATTAACGGGTCTTTATAATTTTGATACTATTTGGTATTTATTTTTTGATAAAATAATAACAACATTATTACTTCAAGAAAAATACATTGAATCTATCCTAACATGTCATATTCATCTATAAAATTCTTTTATGTCATAAAAACATTGAAATTTTATTAATTTTAATATTTATAATACCATTTATTTGATTCTTTCATGAATAAGGTAATTACTACATCATCATTGTGTCATAAATAAATTTATTTATATAATGTCTATGAATTATAAATAAAATACCATGATGAATGAAATATTTTTAGCTTTATAATGAATATATATAATCGAATTTATCTTATGAAAAACCTTATATTAAAAATGTTTTAGTTATTAAACATTGATTTTAACTCATTTAACTCCTCTTTGAATTAAATAATAATAAATGTCCTAATCTAATAAAAGTGGACCTAAATGATAATATTTTATTCATAAGGTTGTTTTTGGTCGAGATAAAATTTTCCAATATAATTAGGACATGATAGATGTTAATATTAATATCATTTTTACCCTAAATTACCCTATTTACTTTTAACCGTTGTAAATAAAAGTAAAAAGTTACTCATCACCAAAAATTATTTTCATCTCATTGAAGCACATTTTACTTCTTGATATTAACTGTGTCTCTTGGATTTTCAAAATTCATCTCACAAAAGCAATAAAATTATGTTTTATGAGAATTTGAAAAAACACCAAGGAGGTGGTTAAAAGACGGTGAATTGTTCAATAAAATTTTTATATATCTAAAATTTTTATAAACAGACTCAAATTAATTAAATTTAACTTATATATGTATTATGTAACTATTTTGACATTAAATAGTTCAAATAATATAACTAATTATTTAAATAAAAATTCAGTTTTAAACTATAACTCAGTGTTTTTCACTATTCATCAAAAATTAAAAGTTCTCAGAAAAATACCAAAATTTACCCTAAGATAATTTTGATATTCATAATTCTATAATGAAGTCTATTCTACCAAATTCAAAACATAGAATTTTCATTTATTAATTTAAAATTAATTCCCGCTGTTAAAACAAAAAACTGTGTTTCTAAGAAACAATAACTAACAAAAGATTGGCACTTGTTTATGTCTGGTTTAAATTTGTAATTATTTCCAGTGACTAACATTGGATTAAATTGTAAAAATATATTCTAAATATAATTTAAAACAACTCAAATTCATAGTTTATCACTATTAATTATTTCGATTGAAAAATTTGTTTTTAATTAAAATTTAGTAATTTTCTCTATTCATCATAATATGAAAGTTATCAAAAAAGTACCAAAAATTCATCCAAAGATAATTTTTAATTTAAGAATACAAAAATAATGTCCATTTTGATAGATAAAATGTATAAAATTCAAAAAATTTGGTGTTACTATTCATAACAGCTAGTTTGATTGGATGTGGTGTGTGTTATAACTCGGAGTTCCGTACAACACACGCTACTGTATTATTCAAAGACCGGTGTACCATGGAAGCTTTGGGTGTTACATTCTCCCCTCCTTCAATAAATCTCATCCTCACAATTTGAAATTGTTCTTCAAAAATAAAAGGTTGAAAATAGAAAATATCTTTGTGAGAAAACCCACATCAGAAAAATGTATTAATTTGGCCTTTATTTAAAATAAAGAGTGGTAAGTACAAAGGTAACCGAAAATAACACATAATAGGGTTCCATGAAAGTAAATATGGTTATGGAAGAGAAATATAACCATCAATATCTGATGGAGAGTGGTAGAGAACATGGGTATGAAAATGCCAACAATCCTAAAGCTATAAATATTTGATGATCTATGGTACCATCTAGGACAACATTTTTGTTCCATGTTCCTTCTCTTAATGTTAAGGAATTTATTTATGAGATTGGCTAAGATCATAAGAAGATATACTTAATTTACAATAAGTGTTTTATCTATTAATAAATTTCTACCAAAAACTCATCTTTCACACCAAAAAAATACAACTCAAAAATACTCTTTTTATCATAATCATATAGGGTTCAACATATAATGAATTTATAATTCACATATCAGACCCTTTAAAAAAAGAAACTAAATTACACTATCTAGGAAGTTAAAGTAGACCAGTGGTAGGAAATAAATCCCAATTTCACTATGGTTGTGTGTTTGATTCCAGTATCTTTTTCCAAAGCGAAGGGTCGTCACACGGTATGTGTGTTGTACTTTACTAAAAATACAAAAATTACCTTTCAAACATAATCCCTTTCATCCTTTCGACCTATCCAAAATACTTCTGTAAACTCTCAGTCCAGAATTTATATGAAAGGTAAGCATAATGTAGATCCTTTTTACCCCGTAATAGCATGTGAATACCTTCATCATGTATTCTTTTAAAACACTAAAACATCTTGAATAACCATAAAACCTTATTGATTACATTCATGCTCCCTAATTCCTTATAGAATACTAGATATATTCCTTATATCCAAAAACATTGAAAATTCCAACAATGATGTAATAAAGAATCCATTAATCAGTGCCAAGGTAGTCATGAATATCCAATATAATTTATCTAAATCAACCATCTCTTATTCCAAAATTACTACCTCGGTATAAAGACCATATTAATTATTAACTTTCCTTAAACAATGTATTTTAAAAAAAATTATAACATGCTATTGAGTCACTTTTCATATTACCGTTTAATCTCAAATCTTCAATGAAATAGTACTGTAGTACAATCCTTATTTAACTCCATAATTCATATAATCAGTAAATAGTTGATACAATGCTCAAATGAAATAAATCTTTAATAAAAACATAAGAACACTAGTAATCCCTCTTCATCTGTTGTAGTATCATAATATTATTATTATCCAATAGCATCATTTGGGGCATACTCTGATGATTTGGACATTAATTCACGTAGTGTCCCTACTCCTTGCAGATGAAGCATTGTACATTAGAAACTTTTTTCTTACCCTCGCAATCATGAATGTGGTGTCCTTTTTCTCAATACTTATAACATAATCCCATTCCCTTCAAGAATTTTCCAATGTGATTCTTTCCACAGATATCACATATGGGAAAATCTTTCTTTACCTTCTTCCCTTTATCTGTCTTTCTCTCTACATTCCTTTTCTTCTCTGGCTTCCCTTAAAATCCATAGGACTCCGAGAACACTTTACTTATCTTATCAACCCATTATATTATTTCTTCATGTGATGATAATACATGGGAGACTATTTACAATCTAAATGTTGGCATAGTACCGTGAAAGATGTGATTCTTTCCACTCTTGGATCATATGTATTGCTTGAGTTCTCATTTCATCTACTGGGCGCCATTTCTAAATAATGGTATACACTAGGTCAGTTTATGAATCGCAATTCATAATTCCAAACATGTAAAATACCTAACGTCAATTGAATAATTTATAGATATAATCCATAATCACAAAAAAAATATTTTCTTTAAGGATGTATAGACTTGTACATCATTAATAATGATTTGTAATGAAAATGAGAATTATCCTTAGCATATCCCCCGAGAGTATCATAACCAAGGGTGCAACATGGACTGTTGTCATGCACCGGTACTCATTTGAGTCTAGATCAATGTGGTGGTTTCAGGTTTTACCCCTAGGTATATCTGTGCCAGAGCCGTCTCTACCTGCTCGTATCCAGACAGGGATATATTTCTTGGAAAACTCACAAAATCTCTACAATACCAAAATTCAAGGAAGTTTTTCTATACTAATCCTCAAAGTCTATCTTGGGGCGATATTCTCTAATCAGAGTTTATCTAAATCTATTTTCCACAGTTATTGCTAAACATACTTTCATACCAACTGTAACACCCCGACCCCAGTTACCTAGAGTCGGTGTATTATTTTAACACATTGGCGTGATTACAAGGAATCAAGTCCTGATTGACCGATTGGATTAGCAGTCTTGGAATATAGATTAAGTACATTAACATTACATTATAATTTCAAACATAAAACATAGCATAAATAGTTCTTTGAGAATGAAATTATCCCCTTTAGCATAACCCTGCATGTCAATCATAAAACACATCTTAGAGTCTTGGGAAAATGAAACATAAGAAAGGGGTGAGCTCAAATGCTCAATAAGGGTAAGTAATATAGTTGAAAATTACATAAATATTAAGCATGGTGAATAATTGAAACCACATGCCTTTACCGATAATAATGATGAATGATTTTATGGAAAGAATATGAACCTAAGTAAATAATTCCATAATAAAACATAATCATGGGTGTTCTACTAGTCGAATGACCACATGAACCATCAATATTATTTCCATAGTGAGGAAATGTATAATACTGGAAATTCTAAAACATTTTGTCAAGGCCTCAGCCAAAATTTCTAAAATTATTAAGGCCTCGGACAAAACCATATATCAAATTGGGAAAGGTCCTCAACCAATTCCACGTCTAGTTGTCTCATGAGACCACCGATGCATCAAAGAGCTACAGCGGGCTCCACCCTTCACATACTATGTCCAATACATTCCTCATATGGAAATGTTGAAACATAACATAAACATTCGTTTAAGAACTAGGATATGAAATGTCAATACATTAACAATAAACCATGAGTGGTATAAAAATAAGACATCAACAGTCAAACATATCACAAAACCTTCAATACAATATATAATGTATTTATCATAATAAATCAACTTCAAACAAGATAACAATCCATCCAAGGATGTTGACATAGATGAAAATGATTTGTAAAACTCTTTTAGAGAAATATCCATTTTCATGAAAACATTTAAAAGTCACACAATTTTGGAAAGAAGACATTTAAAGTCATTTTTAAATCAAAGTGTCTGATACCACTTTGAAACTTTTGAAAAGAATTATCATTTCAAAACATTCATGCCCATATAAATAAATACATAAAATCATTTTGAAAATATGGACATTAATTAAAAGGGTTTAGAAACATAAATCCTTAAAACATTTAAAAGGATAATCTAGTTAAATAGACCCTCCCATTAAACCTTAAAATATGATTTTCAAAAAAAATTATGTAATATGGGTATCTAGGATAAGTATGTCTAATAAAATACTTACACATGAACAATCTCGGATAATAATTAGATTGAGGAAATAACCCTTACCAATTTGGTAACTTACGAAACATACACCCTATGAAAGAGCTATCATACAATGAATATGTAAATACACATAAATTAAATTTTATTACACCAAGAATATAGTTATGGGAAGTACATACACCACACAAATGGTATTAGTGGAAATATGGAATGAATCTCACGGGAATTATGAGTGAGAGGAAAACCCCTTACCTTGCACTTTCCTTCAGTCGATGGTACATTTACCCTCAACTTCTTCAGGTTCTTCCCTTTGATTTGATCAAAAGGGCTCCTTAGTATGGATTTATGATCAAAATAAGGCATCTAGGTTTAAGGTAGGATAGTTTAAAGGGTATTTGGGCAATGTTTGGCCGGGAAAAATAGCTTAGAAGGTGTGAATTAGAGAGAAGGGGGAGTGCTCTTTTATAAGAGGGGTGAGGGGGGGGGAACTTAGGAAAAACAGAAAATATTATTTTTTTTTTAATAAATTCATATTCGGTTTATAATGGATCCAAAGTTGATTATTTAAATTGCAAGGTGGGGATAGGTTAAAAACAACTCTACCAATAGGTTTTAGACAAGTTTAGGTTACCATTTTAAAGTTATCATTTAGATTTATCTCTAAGTTAAATAATTAAACTTTTACCCCGTCTTCTTGTATTATTACACTATATGGTTTATAAACATACTATATATGGAACATAGAACACAAATTGGTTCATTAATGTCATATATATTATTATATAAGTATTTTTTCCGAACATTAGATTTTTAGGACCATTTTATCATTTAATAATATAATTTTTGGTTTAAAACCTATTTTATGTCAATTATGACACTATTTGGTATTTCTTTTGTTAAAATAATAACATCAAGATTAATTCAAACATAATACATTGAATCAATCCTAACATGTCATATTATCCTAGAAAATTCGTGTACGTCATAAAAACATTGAAATTATATTAATTTTAGTACTAATAATACAATTTATTTGATTCTTTCCAGAATAATGTAATTATTACATTATCATTGTGTCATAAGTAAATTTATTTATATAATTTCTAAAAATAATAAATAAAATACCATGATGTAGGAAATCATTTTAGATTTCGAACTAACATTTATAATCCAATTTATCTTATGCAAAAACCTATATTAAAAATGTTTTGTTTATTAAACTTTGATTTTACCTCTTTTAACTCTTCTTCAAATTAATTAAATAATAAATGTCCTAGTCTAATCCAAGTGGACCAAAATGATAATATTTTATTCCTAAGGTTGTTTTTGGTTTATATAAACTTGTCCAATAGAATTATGACATGTGTGATGGTAATATTAATATCATTTTTACCCTAAATTAACCAATTTACTTTTAACATTGGTTAATAAAAGTAAAAAGTTACTATTCAGAAAAAAAATATTTTCATCTCATTGAACCACATTTTACTACTTGATATTATCCTATTCTCTCGGATTTTGGAAATTCAGCTCACAAAAGATGTAAAATTATGTTTTATGTGATTTTGCAAAAGCTCCTAGGAGGTGTGCAAAAGACGGTTAAAAGTTCAATAAAATTTTTATATATCTAAAATTATTATAAACTGACTCCAATGAAATACATTGAAATTATATAGGTATTAGGTATCTATTTTGACATTAATTAATTTAAATAAAATAAATAATTATTTAAATAAAAATTCAGTTATAAACTATAAATCGGTGTTTTTCACAATTCTTCAAAAATTAAAAGTTTTCAGAAAAAACCAAAAATTTTCCCTAAGCTAATTTTTATATTAATAATTCCATAATGAAGTCTATTTTACCAAATAAAAAACATTATAGTTGAATTTATTAATTTAAAATTAATTCCTGCTGTTAAAACAAAAAGCGTGTTTTTAAGAAACAATAATTATCAAACAATTGACAATTGTTTATGACAGGTTTAAATGTTAAATTATGTCCAACTCCCAATATTGGATTAAATTGTAAAAATATATTCAAAATATAATTTAAAACCACTAAAATTCATAATTTATCACTATTAATTATTTTGATTAAAAAAGATGTCTCTAATTATAATTTATTAATTTTCACTATTCATCAAAATATGAAAGTTATCAAAAAAATACCAAAAATCAAATTAAGCTAATTTTGATATTACAAATCCAAAAATGAAGTCAATTTTGAATGATAAAATGTATAAAATTTAAAAAAGTTGGTATTACTATTCGTAACGACTAGTTTGATTTGTTGAGGTGTGTGTTAGAACTCGAAGTTGCGTACAACACACGCTACTGTATTATTCAAAGAGAAGTGTACCGTGGAATCTTGGGGTCATACAGATTAATTCTCCACCTAATTAAGTATTTTAGAAAATATTTCAATGTGATTTTATTATTGTTAAATTAATAAAAGATAACCATTTCCATCAAACCTTATTTTTGAGAAACAAGCCAACCAATTTTCTTCAATAGAAACTTCCACCATCCATAAAAACTTATTCAGCCAACATGGTCCCAATAATCATCCTGTTTAGATTTTATTATCAACACAGAAACATAAATCACTTTACTTTTTACCTTAGGTAATTTTTTACATATTAAAAATTCTTAAGAATATGTGACTAAAATAGATGTAGGAAACAAGAATCACTGAAAAAACCATGTTATCCACAAATTATTACATATGAATCTTCATGATCATAATTAGAACATCATAACTTCTTCACATTTTTCTATAAGATCAATTTTTTTAATCCACTTTAAAATGTCGATAAAATAGTTCATACATTCTTTAAATAAGTGATTTCCCATTTTAAAAAATCACCTTAAATATATGCTCTCCTTAAAAGGATTAAGAACATACTAATGCATAGAATTATGTCACATTATTTTTCTCCTTCAAGAGAACACTATCCAATGAAAAGATGAAATAGGGGATATAATTACATTCCTTATACTTATATAGAGGTATGTTTTATACCCATATTCTCCCTCAGCATATAAAATATTTCTTTCAGTAATGGAATAGGGAATATATAAACAATTTGTTCCATTGTAGGAAAATATTTACTCTTTAGTTGATTCTTCTCACAATGATATTTGATAAAGTGATAATGGATATCAATATTCATTGAACATAAACATTTTACTATATTTTTTGTGAGATTTATAAAACATTTATTATAAAAACCTAGGAGTTCAAGTCACTTCATATAAACTATAAAATCTTC
Organism: Viscum album; assembly: GCA_963277665.1. Taxonomy (NCBI): domain Eukaryota; kingdom Viridiplantae; phylum Streptophyta; class Magnoliopsida; order Santalales; family Viscaceae; genus Viscum; species Viscum album. The sequence goes on along the minus strand of OY728152.1, from coordinate 1,901,383,233 downwards.
TATCCAAATTTTCAACCAAATAAGTTGTGTTGTAGCTTTAGTGGTGTCCACATACCAAGCTTCAGATATACTTAGAGTTAGCAAAAAACAATTGAATTCCAAATCACAAAACATTACCCCAAAAACTAAAATTATTCTAGATGAGGATCATAATTCATAAATACTGCCTCCCTAATCAACATACTAGACAACTCAATCTTAACTGAGTTATTATATTTAATAACTAAATTAGTTGTGCTCTTGATATATTAAATAATTTTTTTCATACAATGATTTGAGACTATTTTTAATCACTTTGAAAAATTATAAATAATATAACAACCTATGATTTTCATACAAAAATATAATATCTTTTATTATGAATATTCAATTCATTAGATAAACACAGGAATGAGGGATATAATAGTTTAGTGATTTTTCAGGCTAGATTCACAATCTACTTATTTGGTTAAATTTCATCAATATCCCCATAATGATATCATCCATTATTACACTTCATAAATATACCCTAATTAAACCATTGTTTATAACCTGGGTAAAGGAAAGAAAAAAATGTGATTATAGATACTCAGTAAGGGTAAGCATAAGAGATATAATTCTATGATCATATGATAGAATAATATAATGATAATATATTATGTCATGAACATAACTTATTAGGTTCATATACAACCTATCATAGATACTAAATATGATTCATATCATAAAACACTGATATTTCATAAAATATGGTTAGTAATAGTGAGATATCATCAAAAATCAATCATGAACATTATGATCATGTCATAAAATTGTTGAACCATTATAAATATTGAAAACCATTTCATATATAAAGGTTAAAAAAGACAATGAAAATTGTGTTTTAAGACTCCCCACCTATTTCCCATTGTAGATCTAGATGCTCCTATTTCCATTAGTGTATCAGGATGAACATGTTTCCCATAGAGAACCATGACTCACCTGTTTCCCATAGTGGATCAAACCCAGGGAATTGTTTTCCATTATTATCTTAATAGAGAAAATTATTTACTAAATTAATTAGAGGGAGATATAGGTCCCAACCCAATCATAATTAAACCATACTTATGGGTGCCCCAATATCATAAAACATTCATCATATCATAAAATCATGACACAAGTAAATAAATTTAGTTTCATTAAAATTTCATCAACATAAACACTAAACATATAGAGAAACAATAAGGTTTTTATCATTTAATATTATCTCAAGTAAACAAAATGTATCATCAAAGGATGTTATATTAGATAGAAAAATGTGTTGAATAATTACTTGGAACATATCTTTATAAATATATCCTTTACACTGTAAAAAACATTTTTTAAAACATAAAATATTTTCAAAATGATTTTCATCATAAATTACCTTGGAAACTAATAAATGAATCAGTAAATATCATTTAAAACATTTATTGAGGAAAATTTAATTCTCAATTTAAAAACACAATTTAAAATAAAAACATTTACAACCATTTTATTTTGAATTAATTGTGGAAACTTAGGAATATTGCATCAAAGAAATTAATGATGATGATGGTTTGAAAAAATGTTAATATGTTACACATTTAAATAAATATTCCTTTTATATTTTTTGAAAAATAAAAATGAGCATTGGTTAGAAGTCAACATGAAGATTATTTTAAAAAAAACATTTTTAAAAATTAATACATGTCTCAAAATTTATTTAATAAATAATTTTAATAATTTTAATATATTTCATGGAAATTGTTTTAGAAAATATGGTTTTAGAAAAAATATTGTATTCGATCGAAGTGAGAAATTTAAACGATTTTCCTTAAAAATATTCTTTTAAAATATTGAGTACATAATGATGGGAATAATAATTGAAGACATCTATTCTAATTAAATGAATATAGGATAAGAAAATTTATTAATATATATATATATATAATTATAATATTTCATCATTGGAATTATAAAAATAAACAATCCCAATAATGATGAGGTTGTAACATAAAATATTTACCACTTTGGTAACATTTAATTGTAATCATCATTAAGTACTAGAAGTAAATAAAACATAAATTGTCATTATACTAAATGAGTTTATGATATTTCATGTTTATTGGTATGTATATACAACTCATTAAATAAGATAGGTTCATAACATAGCATATGTCATAAGGAATGAAAATTGAGACAAAAATACCTTACAGATTTGGTAACTTTGGAATCGTAAACCCAATGAAAGAAAGATACTCAAATGGATATGTAAATACACAAACATTTAAGGGATTTTATAATATAATAAATCCATGGTCAGTATATAAACCACATAAATGAAAAACATTATTAATATGACATGTGTTTCTAAAAAAATAAATGTGAGACGAAAATATCGTAACATAAGTCTCAAATTCCATCCTACATATTTGAAAATTTTGTATAATAAATTTATGTTTATTTATTAATCTAATATGGAACCATAATTATATATATCTTACTATATATGATTTTCTTGAGACATTTTATTTTCCAATTAACAGTAATTCCATGTCAAAATCATGTTTCGGGTAATTGTTATTTTGATTTTCGTGTTTTTTTATTTTTTATATTTGGTCCTATTAATTTTTTAACAGTTAAAAAATATAAATAAGGTTAAAAATTATATAAATATATTTTCTATTTTCTATATATTAATTTAGATATATTTCTAAAATCTAGAGATATAGATTTAAATACACCATTCATGGAGATGATATGTCGTAAGTCCGCATGAATGTTGTTTTAAATTTATCAAAGGGTGAATATAATGTTATGTAAATAATAAATTACCATTGTATAATCATTACAACATCATATATATATATATATATATTATTTATTAAATTTATCCTCAATTCCTTCCATGTTTAGTGTAAGCGAAAACGAATGACATCACTTCTTGTGGTGGTAGCCCACCGTAAACACGAGTGACGTTATTGTATCCCCAACATAAATGAATGTAATAATGTATATTTGATATAGAAATTATAAAATTATTGAAATTTAATTATTATCATATAAATTTTTTAATCAATAATTGTATACATCCTTGAAATATGGTAATGGAATACAAACTACATTGTTTCGTGTGGCGGTAGTTCACCTTACACACGATTGGCAATTTAATTTTCCCTTTGAGGGAAATGGATATGTATATAGGTTATTAAATTTAATTAATAAAATATAATTATATATATGATAATTTTGGTAATAAATTTTCTATTTTAATATATTATTTAAGGTGGATAAATAAGAAAGGAAAAATGACAATCTTAGTGAAGACAATAAACATCGCTTAGGGGAACCTACTTTGGATCTGTTATTAAGAACCCAAGTGTTGGTCTTTCTGGAGGAATAGATGATCTAGAACATGGATAAGTGTTTTTGGGAGGTATTTATTTAAGGTTTTTTTAACAGCATTTCTTTATATATGTGAATGAGTTAAGGGTGGTGGTGGTATTTTATAAGTTGGGGAAAATAACCAACCTGGAAAATACATGGAAATTACCCAAAAGAATCCAAAATAATAAGGTGGTTCCAACAAAAAAATTTACCCAATGACTTAATATTCTTAATTGGTAGGTATAATATTTAAATATAAACCTAAAATAGAAATTTTAATGTCATTTTTACCATTATCTTGTTTGTTTAATCCCTAATAAACACATTTTTACCTCAACCATGATAATTAATTTTTTTATTATGTTCACTGTTAATTAAGGTAAAAAATTAAGATATAATTATAATTTAAAATAAATTATTATTATTCCAAAAAATTAATCATTTTTTAAAATTATATTAAAAAATTGGTAAATTTTAATTTAAAATTAATCTCACAGACCTAATAGGAAAGTAATTTTCTAAAGAGAAAATATTCAAAAGTGTAAATAGTTTTTATATGAAAATTATTATGAAAAAGATTATAATAACCTATATTCGGTTAATAAATATATAATATTACAAATTTTTCATTTAAAACTATATTAAAACAATATTGTTGTTTTTAAAATCATTAAAAGAAATGATAACTCTTAATAAATTCCAGTATTCTTCACTATTCACCAAAAAAAAATATCTTTTCATATAATTCTAAAACATTACTCCTTAGATAATTTTAAAATTATGATTTAGAAAAATAATTTTATTTTTTCAATTTCTATTTCTAAAATTGTCAAAATTTTATTTCAAAATAAATGCGCAAAAGGTGAAAAACTGGTTTCTAGAGAAATACATTTTTAGGAGAAAAATTAGATTAATTATTATCATTTGACTAGAAAACACATAATATGAATGTTTAAATTTCTATTAAATATATAATATACAAGTTTCATTAATTCAATTCATAAAAAGTGATTTGTTTAATTAATCGATCTAATGAAGTTTTGTGAGAGAAAAAAGTTTTACAAAAAAGATTACCTTTATTTTAAAATGACTTTTATTTTTAGTTTCAATAAATTGGTATCAAAAGAATTAATTTTATATGAATGGTAAAGAAAATATTTTATTACATTTGGTTAATCTTATTTATACACTCCATTCCCATAGTTATGTGATAACTTTCATATTAAATAATAATATTACAAAAGTATGTCACAATTCGTTTATACTGGGTGTTTCATGTAACACACGCTAAACTCAATGTTATGTGTAGTGTAAGAAAAACAATGTTTTTTTTGTAATGAAAACTAAAATAGTGTTGCATGCAATGAAAAATTTCAAAAATATTAAATTTATCTTGTAACATCCTGTGAATTGAAATGGGGGAACTTTTTTAAAGGAATTTATTTTTTTCCATTTGTGGAGGGGTAATGTTAAATTTTAAGAATCATTGTGAGTGTGATATGGTTTGATCACATGATAATAATTTTTTTGGATGTGGGTTATTTTTTAGTGGAAGTATGGGAGGTTCGGGTGAACACCATATGAAGAACATGCAGGGTTGGATTCAATAAAAAGTTTCTGATAGTCATTCATATCTTGAATACCAATTACACTATGAATGGGTCTCATAGGGTTTGTCTAGAGGATTCAGGATGTGAACCCCCAAGGGATTACCATGAGTAATTCATTATTTGTAACTGGTTCACATCATGAAACTTCTTTACATCTTGAATCATATAGGATAGATTTTTAATAAAATTTCCAACTGGGGATCGACCCCTTATTTCTTTTATGAAACATGATGGCATGTGAGAGATCTTAACTAGAGGTAAATCCTTTCCCTCTATAATTCTCTGATCAAGATGATCTTGGGTTAGTTTTGAAGACTTTATATAGTATTATCGTCCTATGAATCTCTTCTCTGTTATTCTTTTTCCTCCATTTTATCTTAGGAGTTTCAATTTGGGGTTCTTAATCAGTTCCACTAGAGCATAGTGGAATTTACTATTTTATTTTTGTTTTGTCCACTAATTAAAAAGAATCCACCCTAAATGTCTTTCTTCACTTTTCCTCATGTTGTTTTATTCATGTAAGTTTATGTTGTAAATTTCAATGTTGTAGATCATTAATTAAAATTGTAGAGTGGGTTTATTGACACTATTGGTTAGGGATTTTCCTAGGAATGTTGTTACAGTACCTATTAGACCATAAGAATGTGGTTTATTGGATTTCCATTGTGTGATGGGCATCTATTGAGATGTCGTTTTTATGTGTTTTTGGAATTATTTTTATATTAAAAAATTTAATGATGTAACTGATGTTTTTATTCTATAATTGACCTTTCCAATGTTTGAAAAGATCTTGGAAGTCGAAGTGTCTTGGCTTGGACATCGATTAACATAAATAGAGATTCATAGAGATATTTTTAATTGTAAAAAGATTTCAAAAGTTATGTTTCCTATATTATATCCCTTTTAAAGTCTCAATGTTTATAACATGCACATTGTGCTACATATCGTAATTTTAAAAATATTCCCATAAAAAGTGAAATTAAGTATGTAGAAAATAATTATTTAAAATATGTAGCCATTATGCATCTAATTTTTTCTAGTATAGGTTGCTCATCCAGACTCAATCCACCCCTTTGGTGTTTTGATATTATGCCGGTTTCTACTATGCATGTTTAGGAAATAAACCCACCCTTCAAGGGTGTTACTTAAATTTTTATAATTATAAGGATTCATTGATATTTATCACCTTGTAGGTGTGATGATTAAACTCTTTCTAAGGGATAATTAACTTGAATTAAATAAATTGAAATTATAACCTCATCAATATTTAACAATAAAACCACATATGAGGTGTGCTACATTATTTAATAAAATAGGTAAATTGAATGGTATATTAAAAATGATAAATTGTAATGGCCATATTTTTGTATAATTAATTGGTGAGATAGTTTAATTAAGTACATTTCCCACTTATCACTATATATGTGAATTATGATAAGGCATGACCTTGGACATTAAATTACTTATTATTTTATAATTGAAATGGTAAATAACAAGAATATGGAAATTTCCATCTTTATTCAATAACATTAAATGGTTAAATGAAATTTTTTATGACTTGTGTGATACTCATGTTCCTTTTTATGGAATTCCTTGGACAATCTGATATACTATTCGTGATTATTTGTACCATGAGAAATACTCAGGTTCTTAATGAAGAACACCTTGGACGAGCTCAATGTTTACTTTCATTATATTATTCCATGAGCGATACTTGAGTTTCCTCATTTTAGAGCACATTGGATGGACGCAAATGCTAGATGAATTTTTTCATGTTCTGAGAAATACAAGTGTTTCATTTTTATGGAATGCTATGGATGGGATCATACTGAAGTTTGATGTCACCTGAGATAATTGTGTTTCCTCTTTATGGAAAACTAATTACATTCTCATAATTTAATGTTATTATATGAATCATTGGATATACATCAGTCCCTCATTATGGGACATCATAGATGGGTTCATAATATTTAGAAATTATATCAAGAAAGTCTATTTCTTTTGACATTTGTTATATCTTTACGATAGTTAATATGATAGGAATCCTTTGTTATGTACCTTGGGTCCTTGAACAACTAACGGACTTAGATTTAATTTATGATACTGAATATAATATCTAGAAGGTTTTAGAGTCACTTTTTCATGGATTCCTTGGCATAGATCTACGAGTCATGGGATTATAATACAATAATCACTTTACTATTATGTAAATTCCTCGAGTTCACACTGGTGCATGTATATCATTGTAGACGACTACCGATGTATGAATATATATACATGTGGGAATGTTCAGATATATTATAGATTATTCTAATGTTGGTATAGTCAGCCAGATATTCTTGACAAACCAAAACCCAACTTGTTTACATTTAATTATTGTCTACAACTTTATTGATATATCAAAACACGTGTGTATTTTATATTCATGGAATGGATAGTTTTAGACACTATTAGAGGTGTCATAGTGGTTATATTTTTTCCCTATAAGAAATATCTATATACATTATAATAAACATGAATTTATTTTTTAAAATTATAATAAACTACTTATCACATCATGATTATTCTTCTACATGACATAACATGTGATAATGTCATTAGAATAGAAGTTGAATTAAATGGTCATAGTAGTTCCCCACAATGATAAGAATGAAGAAGTTCTACAACACAATTCATGAATATATTTTCAATTGTTGTATGATATCATTTTAGGGACACAAATGATATAGGCTATCAGATGTGGAGACTCATAGGATATTGAGGCACTTTGTCATGGTGTCCTACCATGGTAATATCCAGTATGATATTTTATGAATGAGACATTGCTGTAGGAAATCCACATTTGTAAGTTTCATTGGATGTTCATATTTTAATTTGTGTGTATGGGTCATTAGAATTTATGATTATTATTAATAAATATTTTGATCCCCGTACAATGATGCATTGATGAAAACTATGATGATAGATATTCATGTAGTGGTAAGATATGTTGGGTGTGTAACGAGAGATATTTCATTAATGAATAATCTGATAAAGGATTTAATCTTCTGTTCATTAACAAAAGTCAATATCGTAGGCCCTTTCATATAAATTATTTTTCATGAATAAATCCAATACCACAGTGTTCTGTAGGAATTTTATATTTTCAAAAAGTAATATAAAGATTTATGGAGCACATAGGTTGATGGAATTTGAATGCAACCTGCTCTATTAAAGATATTGTGATAAAGGGATTTTATTACATGGTATGAGTTCATATATGGTGACACGTCATTAAGACATTAACTTCTTTCTCTATGGGTTCCTTAGCATGTTTTTAAACTCTATCCTTGTACATTAGTATGCTTCATCTAATGCCACCAAGAAAAAGTCCTAGAGTGTCACACAATATGAGTATCCAGAATCTTAGTTAAATAATATATATATTTTTATTATTTATATGGAATAAATATTATTGCCAGTTTTTGTTTAATAATTATACTTGAATGTATGATCGCATTTATTTGGTCACTAGTAATTCAAGAGAATATATTCTGAGAAGTATATTAAATAAATATTTATTTTTTATTTGGAAAATATATTATATTTTTTATTTATTATAGAATAATGCAGTGATATTTATTTAATAAATAAATAGACATTATTCAAGGCCTAATAAATATTATATAGAAATGAATAATTGAGTTTTATGTTCTGATGATAAATAAAAAATATTGAATATTATTTAATTAAAAAATTTTCAATTATAAATTGAACATTTGTCACATGTCGGGAAATAATATTATTATTATTTTTTAACATGGGGTTATCTAGGATTATATAAATAATAAAGGCACCTGTTAAATTATTTTATTTTAATCTTAGCAATATAATTACCCTATTATGTTATTTTTTAAAGGCACCTAATATAGTTTGGCCCAATGGATTTGGAGAGAACCTTTGAAGCCTAGCATAATATATTCTCTAAGAAAACTTTCAAGAATGAAAGAAATACTCCTCCATCAGATCAAGGAAAATGCTTTGGAAGCAATTTTTGAGACGATCAAAGGCAGACCAAGAATGAACAAGGATCTTCAATGTTAGCACCCGGAGACTCCTTCGATGTCATTTGGAGGTTGGTAGAACACGTGTGGATCACTCTAAGAAGAAATATACACTTGGTTTCTACAAAGTAATGATGGTGCACCATAGATCATTCTTTGGATTCATCAATGAAGAATGAACTCCATAGAGTTAATTTTGTAACTAATTACATTAATTATAAATAATATGTATGGATCTTCTATCTCTTTGGATTCGGCATGATTAACCTTGTTTGATATCGTTGATCTATTATATATATCGTGATGTTTACCACTGTAGATATCATATTGATCATCAATCAGGACAAAAAGAAATTTTTGGTGTTGCCCCTCCCACAAATTCACTATTACCAAAACCTACTAGTTCTATTCGAGAAGACACATAATTGTTTATAATTACATAAAAATATTATATGACTTCTGAATTTATAATTTAGTTTTTCAATTCAAGTTTATTTATTCTTTGAAATCAGAATTGTGAGATTTGTTTCATCCACATTATATTCTTATAGATATAATCGAGGCATTTAATTTTATGATTAAAATAAAATCATACAACTCATATAGATGTTCCAAGGTTTTGGGCTAGTCAAAACTTGACTACACACCCTGTAACCAGTGTTACATGCAATGTAACGAAATTCAACACATTAAATTTTATTTTAAGATAAATTTAATATTATGAATTTATTGTGGCATTAATTACACTATTAATACACCATGTGTTGACTAGGATTAAATGGAACACAATCAGTCATATTAAACACAGTGTGGCCCATTATCACGGTGTGTAGTCCCTTGTGGTTAGATATGGGTAATTTATTCCATAGACATCCTATCTGACCAGAGACCAGTAACACAAATTCAACATGTAATGGGGCCCATTGGACACGTTGTGTACTCCAAAATATCTGAGGAATGCCACACAAGTCGTGTCCCTATGCATGTACCACATTTCGATGGTGAAATATGTACATTCCATGTAGGTCATATCTATATGGCATAAACATGTATCTATGATATAGATTTAAAATGTATTTACTATCTTATGTTTACCATGAGACATGAAATTGCGTGTGGTTATAAACATAAGACACACCATTTTCTAGGTTATAATATACATAAATATTTAAATTTTTAATTAATATCTGCAAAATGCTTAGATCTACACATCTTGTATGAGTTTTATTACAAGATATTAAACTACGTGCATTGAAGCATAACATGTGACTGGAAAAATAATGTAGATAGTGTAATTATTCATGAAGTACAAAATGGTATAGTACATGATAAGTCATGTATGCCATATATCACAAGATTAAAATAGTATACGAGTATAATACATATTTGGTAGATTTAAATGGGTATTCACAGTATTTCCTCCAAGGTACATTTATATACATAATTAACATTAAATGATTTTATTTAATTTGTATAAAATTATAATGGATGAGAATATCAAGAAAATTCAAATAAGGATTAATATAAAAGTATTAATTTTTAAATGATAATTATTAATCGATTTGAGAACAATTTATCTCATATACAATTGATTAAAAAACTAATTATATGATTTATTCAATTCATAATTATTTTCACGCATGTTTATGATCTTGGGTTATAATAGACCGTTAGTATGTGATTGGATTATTTTAAATTATTATTATATTAAATTATTGGCATTTGTGCCTTCTCTCCTTTCATTTTGTAGGGCCTACATTCCCATGGTTTCTTTTATGTATACACCATTTGTCAACTTCTAGATAAACTAACCATTACTACAATCCCATGATCATACCATTTATTTTAATTTTTCATGTTTCATGGTTATTTCATTATGTAAGGCATGTTGCAATCACATAGTTAATGAATTAATAATCGTGTATGACAAAACTAAAATAAACCAGCATATGCATAAATATTATCTAATATATTTTTAATCAGTTATGTAATCCATCATAATATATAAAAGAATATTATAAAGATAATAATTTCAAATTTATGCATAAAAGTATAAAATTATTCAATAAAATATGATGTTGGTATATCCTTCTATTAAATTGGTTAGAATCGAACTGTATCTGAAAGTGCTTGACCAACCAATTTGCGGGTGCTTTCAATTATCAAGGAATTCAAATTTGAGTTTTTTGGTTCACTTGAATTACCTGACATCAAGGCTTAACTACTAAAGAAAGAATCTATGTAACTAAGAGGCACTGATTGGGGAAATCAAAATAAAGTATTTCAGGATTGGAGTGTCCACTCAACAGATCTGGGAAATGTGAGTTAATGCAGTTGGAATTTAGAATGTCTACATAAAACCATTCAAGTTTATTGTCCAACCAAAATTGGGGTAACGAAAAGGATAATATGAATCATTTTCACTATAATGTCCAAGAAATGTAATATTCTAATGCCAATGGTGTAGATATATTGTTTCGATAAAATAGTTATAGAATAATAAATATAATATTTATTTATTTATCAATATTTTATCAGATAATGATGTAAAATTATTCTCAGCGTATTTTGTAGACACAAAAATATAATAAAATAAAACATATCATTGCAACCCATTCTACTTAAGGAAAACATTTTCACTGACACTAATTTTGAGGAGTGGAAACGGTGTATATGGGTCATCTTTCACTAGGAAAGATAATTTTACGTTCTGGAAGAACCTTTACTAGTTGCGCCTGTAAATGAGGCAAGTGATGAAGATCAATATATTTATGAGAAACATTTGAATGGTGGTACATATGTTCAGTTCTTCATGATATCATCCATATCCAATGATCTTTTGGAGCAACATGAGTATTTGGATGCCTATTAGATGTTGTCTCACCTTCAGGATCTCTATTAAGAGATTGAGAGACAAGAGAGGGATGATATATCTATTTCATTGTTCAAAATTATTCTTAGATGGTCATGGCTATCTAGGAATCATGTAGTCCAACTCATTGGCTATAATAAATATCTAGACATCATAGGGATTAACTCCCTAGATGAGTTGCGATCATATCTAATACTTTCATCACTACCCAAGGCAATCTCCCAGTTTATTGTTAATTAAACTATGAGAAATAGTGAAGAGATTATTCTAAAACATTATACTATAATTCACCATGTGAATAAGGACATGGGTTGTGACAAACCAACAATCCTTAAGGTGAATAAGAGAAGGAAAAACAAGGAAAAGGGTCAAAATACCTATAAATAGTCAAAAGATCTAAATAATTGTGCTTCCAAGAAGTTAAAGATCCAAATGCAAGGAACTGAAAAGGATGTGGAATGTTTTTCAAGGGAAAAATCAGACCATTGGAAGAGGAATTGAACCCACAAGAGGACGAAGCTAAAGGTGACTTCATTATCAATTCCAATATTTTCATTTCTAGACATTGTGTATATGTATATCTTGTGGTGCTCACATCTATATCAAATTACAAGAAATGTGTAGATTTTGAAATATTCCCAAAGTAGAGGTATATATGAGATCTTCTAATGGCGTGATGGTGGATTCTCAAGCCATTGGTGACTACATACATTCATTACCAATGAGAGTGATTTTTGTTTTTAATGATAGTTACTATGAACCTATAATTACCAATAACATAATTTCTATGTCACGTTTTCATATATATGAGTTCATTTTAAAATATGGAAAAAAGATGTTTCTTCTATAATGAAAACATATTTTATGGTATAACGCAATTAAATAAGGGTATCTATGTATTAAATTATGAATACCATGTTTTGGAAATCGATAAAGAATAATGTTAACACGAATCATATACCACCCAGCTATGAAATAATCATCTTTGTCATGTATAGAAGAAGAATTTGACAAATATCTATCAAGATTGTTCTTTAGACTCTTCTGAGCAAAAATAACTTGATAGATTTCATTATTCTTTACAACAAAAAATGACCAAACTACAATTTGGTGGACAATGAGAAAGGGCCATAGATCTTCTAGGATTTATACACACTGATGTGTGTGGACCATTTCCTTTATAATCTAGAGGTGGATATTTTTTCATCATAATGTTTACTAATGACATAATTAGATATGGATATATTTAATTGATGAGGTATAATTCCATGTCTGTTGAAAAATTCAGGAATGTAGTAGAGAATCATCTTTGTAATAAGATAAAGAGTCATTGATCATATCATGGTTGTGAATATATTAACTAAGAGTTCATCGACTCTCTACCAGATTTTGGGATTCTATATCAACTTAATACACCTTATACAACAAAGAGGAATGGTGTTAGTAAAAGGAGGAGCCACACCTTGATAGACATGGTAAGGTTGATGATGAGTCATGGAGATCTTCTGTTATACTTTTGGGGATATGAATTTCAAAATGTGACAAACACATTAAAATGAGTACCAACTAATGCTGAAAATGGAATTCCCATCGATCTATGGAGATAAAAGATACCCATTTGTTATCGCATACATGTGTATGGGGTTGCAAGGTGATTCTTATGGATTTTTTTGAAAATAAACTAGCACCATGGGGAATGATGTGTATCATTATAGGGTATCCTCAAGAAAAAAGGGATAATACCTATAAAAACCCTTCAAAAATAAAGTGAGTACCTCCAGACAAGACAAATTTATTTAGAGGGACAACATCCACAAAAAGGAAAGGAGAGAAAGATTGACTTTGAAAAAGTTGATGCTCAAGATACATAAGATTCGGTAAAAGAATAGATTCCTCAAGCCATCATGGATGAAATAGTTCCTAAAATAAAAGTACTACATATGATCATAAGAGAGGAATGATAACTAGAGAGATATGGTTTTCTAGTCACCAAGGATGGTGACTCATTATTGGATGATGATAGAGAAACATTATCCTGACAGGAGGTAGTAGAGACCTTATAAGTTACAAGATGGATAAAATCTATGAATTATTAGATGGATTCCGAGTATCAGAAAAATGTTTGGGTACTAGTTGATGTGCCACTTGATTTAAATCATGTTGGGTGTAAACGGGTATTCAAGAGGAAGCTGGACATGGAAGGTAAAGTAAGTACCTATAAAACAAGGCTAGTGGTTAAAGGGTTTACACAATATCAATGAATTGACTATGATGAAACCTTTTCACAATTTTTGCTATTTAAATCAATTAGAATCATTTTTTCCTTAGAAGACAACCATTAATATGATATTTGGTAGATGTATATCAAAACTACATTCCATAACAGGATCCTTTAGGAAGATGTATATATGATGCAACCCCAAGGTTTTGTGACACTAGGTGATAACAAAAATATTTTCATGTTGCTGAGATCCATTTATGTATTGAAGCAATAATCTAGGAAAAAGAACATTTGATTCAAGGAATCCAAAAAATAATTTGGTTAAATTATGATTGGATGTGATCTATTTGTTTAAAATAGGTTTAGTGAAAATGAAATTGTTATCATAGAAGTATATCATGACGAAATATTACTTATTGGAAATTATATACCCGTATTACAGTTGATTAATGACTAGTTGAACATGTGGTTCTCTATGAAAGACATAGGTGAAGAAGCCTACATTATTTGGATAAATATCATTCGTGATAGATCCAAGGGGCTTCTTCGACTATGTCGATGTACATATATTAAGTAGATAGTAATGATATTTACTATAGAACAATCTATGAGAGGATTTGTTATGGTGTCACATGGTTTACATCTTTCAAGGAAAATGGGTCCTAAAACACAATAAGTGAAAGAGAGAATGAGTAATATCCAATATGATTTAGTGATAGGATAAATCATGTATGTCAGGTTATGTACTAGTCTTGATGTTTCCTATGTATTGAGAATGGTTAGTAAATATCAAGAATATCTAGGAGAACAACATTGGACTATAGTTAAGTCTATGATGAAGTATCTGAGATGAACTAAATATGTTCCTAGTGTATTGAGGAGATAAGGAACTAGTCATTAGGGGTTATACTTTCAAACATATCAGAATGATCTACAGTTTCAATTATGATATGTTTTCTATCCCAATGGAGAATCTATGAGATGGAAGAGTATAAAGTAGGTAGTTGTTTCTGATTCAACAGTGGTGTCCAAGTATACAGAGGCTTCTAATATAGACAAGGAATCCCTTTGGATTTGGAACATTCTCCGAGATCATAATTTGGTACCATGCTGTAAATACCATATCACATTGTATTTTGATCATACTATAGTGGTGGATATTGAAAAAGAGCCATGGTCTCATCAAACTACAAAACACAAACTCTAGAACTATCTCATCATAAGGTAATTGAATCAAAGTGGTGTTGTTATAGTTAGAATAGTACCCACAAACGAGAAGGTGGTGGACCCCTTGACTAAATCCCATCTCAGAAGAAGCATGAATATCATGTGAGATCTCATAAACACAATTTTATTAGTTGTTGGATCAAGTGTAATTTAGATTATATTAGATTTGGTTCCCTAGAACCAACTTCCATGTACTTTATGATAAACAACTAGTAATTTTTTGTAATATTAATAAACTAATTATCATATAATAATGTTTCTTTTGTGTGACATAGCATGTGATAATGTCATAAGAATAACTGTTGCACTAAAAATTCATAGTAGTTCTCTACTTGATTGAGAACCTAGAAGTGCAACAACACTATTTTGGAATATACGTTATATAGCTAGATAATATTATATAAGGTACAATAATGACATAGGATATTAGTGGTGGAGACTCACAGGACTATGAGCCACATTCTCACATTGATCTCCCCTGTATATATCCAGTAGGATATTATGAGAATGAGATCCGCAAATTAAAAATCCTCATTTAAATGTGTCAATGGATGTTATTATATGTGGATGTGTGTAGTGGTACATAGACATTGATATTATTAATAATTATTATTATGAGTCTCATACTTGGTCGTATTGATGAGAAATGTGAGAATAGATATTTGTGGTGAGTTAGGATACTTTGGGTGGGTTCTAAGTAATATTTCAATAAATGAATAATGTGAGTAAGTATTTATCCCATCTATTTATTAATAGATTTCACTATTTTAGTCCCTTTTATGGAAATGATATAAACTAAATAAATCCATGTTTATTGTGTATTATAGATATGTTATATTTACAAAAAGTCAAATAATTATATATCAATCACATATGTTTATGGAACTAGCATGAAACCTTCTCCATTAGTTATATAGTGATAAAGGGATTATATTACATGGAAAGTGTTCATATATTGTGACATTTCATTATATAAATTACTACATTATTTATGGGTAACTTAGAGTTTTTCTATATGCTATCCTTGGACATTAGGCTGCATTTCCTAATTCCTCTCAGAATGAGGCCTAGAGGGTCACACACTAAGTGTATCCAGAATCTTAGTTAAATGATAATCTATTATTATTAAAAATTCTTAATAAATATTATTCTTGGTCATGGTTTATTACTTTTTAAAGAAGGATTGATAGTATTTATCCTCTGACTAGTAATTTGAGAGAATATATTGTTGGTGTAATATTTTAAAAATATATATTTTTTATTTAGTAAATTTGATATTTATTTATTTATTGAATAATAGCCTAGTGATATTTATTTAATAAACAAATAGACATTATTTAAGGCTTGATAAATGTTGTTGAGGAATACCGTAATGAGTTTTATGATCCAGTCAGAAATAATGAATAATGAATATTATTTAATTAAATAATATTTAATTATAATTCACATGTTAAACACAAGGCACGAAATAATAAAATTATTATTATTTGACAAGGTATATTTATAGGGTTAAATAAATAATAAATGCACTTGTGTAATTGTTTTATTTTAACCCTAGAAATATAAATACCCAATTATGTTATTTCCTAAAGAAAACCAATTCAGTTTTTTCCAATGGATTTAGAGAAATCATCTCAAGAAAAGATAGATTTATTATCCGAGATCAACCTCATGAACGGAGAGCAATCCTCATCCATCAGATCAAGGAGAATGCATTGGAAGTGGTACTCAAAGCGATCAATGTCAAATTATGCAAGTGAAGTAATCTTCCAAGATAAAACCCGGAGACTCCCTCAGTAATGTCTATAGATTCATGGAATATGTGTGGATCACCGCTATAGGAAATCTACACTAGGTTTATACAATGCTATCATGGTGAAGATTATATCAATATTTGGATTCATCGATGAAGAAATAATTATTTAGAGGAAATTATATATCTAATTATATTAATTATAAATAATATGTGTTGATCTCCTATCTAAATATTTTTTGTGTGATTTCACTTATATAATATCATTGATCCATTATATACGTCATGACATTTACCATTGTAGATATCAGATTAGTCATTTATTATAGTAAAAAGAAAAGTTTGGCACTAACCCTCATGTGCTTCTGCCGCACTCGAAACATACACTACTGAGTATATCTCACACCCTATTTGGATCTCCATTTCATCAGGGTGCCCCAAAAAATCTCATGGTTGTTGGATCATGTTCTAGTTTTGGATTTATTGTTGTTATCCATGTTCATGGGTGCATAGGTACATAAGAATGAAATGGTGCTCATGATTTTCATAGAGATAGCTTGTAACACCATGCCCGTACCTCATTTTCATGAGGAGGCGGTGAGGGTTACTTGGCCTTAAGCGATTTTCCCAAGACGCCAAAGGATGGTAATAAATGCCGAGTGTTTTGTGAAATGATTGTGGAACGATTTTACCTTGAGGGAAAACCCACCAACCAAACGATCCACTACCAACAAACTGCATGATGCATGTCAAAGAAACACCCAAATTATAAATTACGAAAAGGGAACTACACTGTTCCACAATAAAATCCACAACCCAATAAATCCAACACAATATCAATGTACTATAAGGAAGACTAAACAAAAGAACCAAAATAAACCAAGACACACTCCACGACTCTAAACTAAGCTCCATGCTCAAATCACCCCCACATCTCCCAAGCATCACCACGAACCACTGGCAATGAGATGTCGTACATTTACCTGGGAATCATAATATGACATCTGCAAAAGCACCAAAGTTCCAAAGTAGGTGGTGATTACTAATACTCAGTAGGTTTTCCCAAAATAACTTTCCAACACATTCCACTCAAATAAAACAATTTGCACATTTACATAAAACAGTTTATATAAAATAATCACAAACTACAAATTTTTTATAAGCCAAACATGCGGTACTCCAAACATTCCACGCAAGGAATCCAAATCAACCATGACACATAAGGAATCCAATTCAACCATTTCACATTTTTACAACAAAATCCATTTGTGAAAACCAACCCACAATAAAGAAACCATAAATGTGGGACTTTCTCCCATCCCTTTCGCCCCATTTTCAACTTGCAGTACTTCCCAACCACTACCCATAACAAAACTGTGGGAATTTCAGCCATTATCCATCAAATTTTATAGTGAGGCATCCCGACCACTTCCAAAAAACCAACACGTTCTATAATTCCCAAACAAAAAAACTATACAAAGCTCCAAGGCCACACAATAATCACACAACCATTTCCAACACATGCCAATCCACTTTAATTAGTCACCCATTTATTGAAACCAAAATTAAAACATTTTTAATGTCCAAACCCTAATTCAATAAAACAACATCTTTATTGAAAACCGACTTCATCAACCATTTTCAAAAATCAACCCAAGAAAACGATTTTAAAATCCCTATTTTAAAATCCACAACAAGGGAATTTCACCACAACACCCACATTTTGCCAAAAATTCCCCAAAACATCACCAATGAAATTTCTAACCAATTTCGCCCCTCAAAGCACAATTAATTTCAAGCCAAAAAAATTAATTTTAACCAAAACCATTGGTTCTAACCAAGTGGAGTCAAGAGAGAATCCACCTACCTTTATGGTTCTTGCTAAAGTGACCCACAAGAAACCACACCCCAATCTGGGAAAATGCTTCACAAAAAACGCTCTAGATCCCATTCCCTTACATCCAAAATCCTTAAAATCAACACCCAAGGAAACCACAACCCTATATCTACATGAAATAGATGCTGATATAGGTAACCAAGAAAGAGAGAAGAGAAGATCTATAGGAATTCAAAGAGAAACAATGAGAAGAGACTTTCTTGGGAGAAACCACCTTCCAAACACTAAGAATCCCCTTTAAATTGCTTCCAAAACGAGTGGGAGAGAACCTTAGACCTCTGAGAACCAAAAATCCTGAGTGAGGTTTGTGTGTGAGAAAATTTGGAGTGAAAAGATTCAACCATGTTGGATCTCAAATTTAAAAACCCTACTTTTAAGTGGTCACATGAATAGTCAACATGGTTTGGAAAACCGTGCGCTAGCCGTGTGCACACCACTGCCTCAAGAGAAGGGGTCTGCATAGATTCCTTGCATGGTTTTTCAAACTTTGTGTAGACCATGAAAAGCCTAATGTCTCCCCCAGAATGGTTTCATGGAGAATCTGCACAGTTTCCCCAATAACCGTGCTCAAACCGTGCGCCCATATAAATGCCTCCAAACTTTTTCAAAAACATTTTAAAATCTATCAACCTCTTCACAACTCATCCCAAGAACTTTAAACACATAAAAATTTATAAACGAAGGATACATACCTCAAATCGGGGTGTTACATTCTCTCCACTATTAAACTATCTGACCTCGAAAATTAGAGAACCATTTCATTGTCGAAAGAGATCGTGCCATTTTTTGGTCATCTCTTTCTCCTGCTCCCATGTATCCTCTTGGATCTTTCCATGATGCCACAAAACCTGAACTAGACAGATGATTTTACCCTGCAAGACTTTATCTTTCCTTTCAAAAACCCGAACAAGCACGTGCACCAACAAAGAATTGGGCTCTAGCTCAATATGATCCCATCGAATAACATGGCCTAGATCTGACAGATACTTTTTCCACAATGACACATGAAAAACATTATGCACCGCACTGAACCTAGGTGGAAAATCCAAATGATAATCCACCTCACCAACCAGCTCAAGAATCTCAAAAAGACCAATATACCTCGAAGATAACTTTCCCTACTTCCCAAACCGACGATGTCCAAACCTAGGAGAGATCCTCAAGAAAACATGATCACTCACCTCGAAAGACAATGGTCATCAATGATTATCCACATACAATTTCAAACAACATTGAATCTTCTCCATTCTCTTCCTGATTAACTTGATCTTTTCCGTAGTCTCCTAGACAATGCTCGGTACAACCATCGAGGACTCACCCATTTCCACCCCGTATTGTGGACAACGACATGACCGCCCATACAAAGATTCACATGGATCCATATGTATCAATTCCTGATAATTGTAATTGTATGAAAAATCATCCAATGACAAGTGCTCCTCTCATGAGCCACCAAAATCCATGACACAATCCCACAACATATCCTCCAAAGAATTTATCATCCTCTCGGATTGAACATCCGTTTAAAGGTGATACATCATACTCATGGTCAAATTAGTTCTAGGGGTTTGCTGTAAGGATTTATAAAAATCAGATGTAAAACATGGATATCTATCAGATATGATCGAAACTAGAATAGTGTGCCTCTTTACCACCTCTCGAATATTGATTTTCGATAGATCCTCCACCGTATGAGATTCACAAATTGGAATAAAATGGGACAACATCATTTGTCGATCCACTATCACCCAAATGGAATCGTGATTTCTGACAATTATTTTGAGACCTGGGACAAAATCCATCACTATTTCTCCCACTACCTAATAGGGATTGGTAAAGACTCCAACATTCCCATTGGCCCCTAATGCTCTGCCTTGACCTGCTAGTAGGTCAAGAATCTCGAAAGAAACTCATCCACTCTTCTTTTCATACCAGGCTACAAGAGCTGTTCTTTCAACACATTATACATTTTCTGAATTTTAGGATGATCAACTTACCTGGAATGATGATATTCCTAGAGAAGATACCCCTAACAAGCAACGGGTACAACCATCCGATTCTAGAAACACAAAACTAAATCTCCATTTAGTTTCCAAACCTCAATGGTCTCCCCACCATTGAGTTTCAACCTCTTGGTCACACACTTACAATCAGATAACTGGGCCTCTTTAACTAGACCGACCAAGATAGGAATCAACAAAACTGGAATGAAGACCGCTCTATTACCCTAGTCCTCACATTCCAAATGCATGTCAGCTATAACCGACATCATCCACCACTAGTCTTATACTTGTTTCACCACCTAAGCATATAATTTCTTACTTAATGCATTTTCCACTAAATTTACCTTACCTGGTGTGTATTTCAAGTCAAAATAAATTATCTAGAGATATTCCATCCATCTCCTTTGCCCCAAGTTCAAATCCCTTTGTGAGAAAATGGGTTTCATGCTCTAATGATTTATATATACCATGAATTTTTCACTGAAGAGATAATGATGTCACACGTTCAAATTATGGACCAGTACTTCCAATTACAAATCATGAGTTGGGTAGTTATTCTCATGCACCCTCAACTGTCGTGATCCATACGCAACACCATGATTCCTTTGCATGAGAATGCACCCCAACCCTGATCTTGATTCATCAAATACACCGCATACCGTTTTCCTAGTTCTGGAAAAACCAATATTGGTGCTGATGTAAGGCGACCCTTTATCTATTTGAAACACTGCTAACACTATTCATTCCACTGGAATGGAACATTCATTATTGTCAAAGATGTTATTGGTGAAGCCAAACCTGAAAAATCATGAACCAGACACCGATAATACCCAGCTAGACCGAGGAATATCAGCACCTCAAACACATTCTTTGATGGTTGCCATGATATAACAACCATTATATTTTCTGGATCAACTAAAATACCCCTTTCTAAAATCACATGGCTAGGAAAATAGACATCCCATCTCCAAAAGTCACACTTTGAAATTTTGGCATACAACCGAAGATCCCTCTAGATCCCCAACACTATCGCCATGTGCTTCTCATGATCCTACATTGTCTTTGAATACCCCATAATATCATCTAAAAACACCACCACAAATGAATCCAGATATCTCGAAAATATCTGATTCATCAATACCAAGAACACCGCTGGCGCATTCGTTAGACCAAAGGGCATAAATACATATTCATAATGTCCATATCTACTTCTATGATCTGTTTTAGGAATATCATCTTTCCCCAACTGCATTTGATGATATCCTAAACTCATGTTGATCTTAGAGAACCACTGGGCTCCCCTCAACAGGTCTAACAAATCATTATTTCGTGGAAGTGTATATCTATTCTTTATCATAACTTGGTTGAGTCTATGACAATCAACACATAGCCTCAAAGGTCCTACCGCATTTTCCACAAAAAACACCAGCGCTGCCCACAAAGGCATGCTAGGATAGATAAACCCTTTTTTTCTAACTCTTCTAATTGGAATTTTAATTCCCTCCATTTAGTAGGTTCTATTCATTAAGACAGAAGTTAGATATAACTGGTCCCAGGAAAGAGATAAAATGTAAACTCCACATCTCTTATGAGAGTTAACCCTATGAATTCCTCGGAAAAAACATCCATAAACTAATCCACAACTGGTGGAAGAACACTCTTTTCAACACCCCCTACCGTTTCCAATGAAAACACCACCAACTGATACAATATTGTGCCCACTGCTTGTGCCAACAAACCTGTTGCACCCTACCTTTCATGCCTCCCTCCTCTAAAGAGATGTCTAATGCCATCGTGTGTCATAAAAGCCACTGTTCACGCATTACAGTCAAAGTGGGCCTTAGATGCCACCAACCAATCCATTCCCCGGATTACATCATACCCATCCTTCACAAGCACTGAGAAAGTCCAATTATCTCACCCTTTCCCACAATTATTCAACATGCTCTACAGAAGAATTCTCGACACTCTCTTCGACCCAGAAGAGTTTGACATTTCAAAACTGAAGGAATTATTTCTACCCTTAATACCAGTAACTCAACCACACATGCAGCAATAAAAGAGTGTGAAGCAACTGTATAAAACAGCACATGCATCATGGTAGAATTTATATGAATGGTACCCTGCACCGTGGATGGTCCTGACTGATCACCATGACTGACTTTGCATTGCAGACAAGGGGTATGCTACTATCCCCGTCCCGTCAAAACATACGACGTCTCTGACCCCTGAGGGGTGTCACGTGCCTCTGAACACAGAGAATTCCTACAATAGCACTGAATATGACACATATGTTTGCAACTATGACTTGTTCAAGGATGTGTCATACAGTCCCATTTGCTGTGTGTTGTAGAGCCACATTGAAAACATCCTGGTTTTCTCTGGGGATTCGGAAGAAGATTTTCTGATCCTACCATCAGATTATGTAACATACTCCCACCCATGGAATAAGTGCCCCTCCTCTGTTTGAACCCAACATTAGAGTTCCCACTATTCCGCATGGGTACCACCATGCTTCCTCCACCCAGAGCTCCCAATAGATCCTACTCAGCCACCGAGGCTCAATTCACCATCTCTATGTAATCACAGATACAAAACACTGCAAATTTTGAACAGATATCTTACCTTAACCCCACTTCTAAGATCCTTTCCTTCAATGATGTGCAACCTTCCACCTCCGGTGCAAACCACACTACGATCAAATACTTATCTACATACTCAGTCATAGACATATTCTCTTGATTTGGACTGAATAAATTAGTTCTGTGCTAAATTCTGAATGCATATGTGTAGAATTGTTTATTAAACAATTCCTCAATGCCTTCCCTCATCATAAACTAGTCCATTCCCACTTGGACTACCAACTCCCACCACTGATGAGAAAGATCCTCTAGCTTATACGTTGCTATCTTTACTTTCAACTCTACCGGTGTCCCCATGAATTCGAAAATTCAATTCATTCTGGATAGCCACGCCTCTACCATTTCCAAGTCTGAATCACCCCTAATGATGGGTGGATCCTGCTTTTTATACTGAGCCACATAATAAACATGCTTTGTATCTTCTTCTCTATTCACACTTCCCATGGCTTGAAAATCTTGCATTATGCTCTAGACTAAGTGCTAGATCACATGGGGGTCAGGTGAAACCTCGTTCTCATCGGCCACTTCCAATTGGTCTCTAGGACGTCTACCCAGTGCCATTTCATTATACAGAAAATGAACAACCATGAGACTCACTTCTGTAGATATCAATAATTCCCATTTCAAATCACATTACAAAAAACAATCACAATGAGGCTTTCCACCTTTCCACATTTTCCATGTTTCACAATTTTTGAAAACCAAACCATTTTCAAAATACCAAATTTATTCACATTACAATTTCACACATTTAAAACCCCATTTCTCAATTCATCCCATAAATCATTATGTGCATATAAATTTAAATCCTAGAGGGAAGTCATTTCAACGATATATTCCATGCACATCTCATTGGCTACACCCACGACAGTGAGATTTCCAATGCCCATAAGTGTCTCCAAAACACTTATATACCCAACTCCCTGGTCACTTGAATTTCTAAATAAAAGTGTTAGCTATGTCCTTTTATGATATATATTCCATGTTTTGACATTCGTACACATTATTACCATCCCGAATCAAGGAATATAACACAACTAATATCAAATCCAAATCTGAGAATCAATTCCAAATGACCGAACAAGCAGATACCACTTGTAACACCCCACCCCTACCTCATTTTCTTGAGAGGGTGGTGAGGGTTACTTGGCCTTAACCAACATTCCCAAGGTGCCAATGGCCGGAAATAAATGTCGATGCCTTTGAGAAATGTTCGGTGAGTGATTTTCACTTCAGACAAAACCAACCAACCAAACGAACAACTATCAACAAACTACATGATGCATGTCAGAAAAACAACCAACTCATACATTACCAAAAGGGAACTACAGTATTCTACAATACAACCCACCACCAACTACAACCAACACAATATCTGAGTACTATGAGGAAGACTAAAAAAAGACCCAAAATAAGACATGATACCCTCCACGACTCCACACCAAACTCCATACTCAATGAACAACCACATCTCCCAAGCATCACCATGAACCAGTAGCAATAAGATGCCTTACCTTTACCTTTTTCTTGGAATATGAAATCTAAAAATCACCAATGTTCGAATAAGGGGGTGAGTACTAATACTCATTAGGTTTTCTTCAAATCAATTCCCCACACATGCCACTAAGATGAAACTGTTAGCACATTTATATAAAGAGGTTTATGTAAAATAATCACAAGTTGCCTTTTCTTATAAGCTAATCATTCCACACAAGGAAGACAAATCAACCATGCCATGCAAGGAATCCAATTCAACCATTTTAAATTTTCACAACAAATTCCATCTATCCCAAGAAACCCACAACAAAGAAACAAAAATGGTGGGGCTTCTTCCCATCCCTTTCACCCCATTTTCAACTAGCGGTGCTTCCCAGCCCCTACCCATACCAAAACGGTGGGACTTCCACCCATTATCTATCTCCTTTTATAGTGATACTTCCTGACAACTTCCACACAACCAACACAAGCCATAATTCTCATACAACCCACAAGCAGAAAGCACCATGGCTGCACAATAAGCACACAACCATTTCCAACACGTGCCAATCCACTTCAATAAATCACCCATTTATTGAAACCACCATTAAAACACATTTCATGTTAAAACCCAGATTCAATAAAACAACCTCTTTGTTGAAAACTAATTTCATCTACCATTATCACAAATCAACCCAAACAACTAATTTTAAAATCTCTATTTTCAAATCCACAAGAAGATCATTTCACCACAACACACACTTTTTCCCATTAATACCCCAAAACATCACCAAAGAGATTTATAACCAATTTAACACATCAAAACAAAATTAATTTAAATACAAACAAATTAATTTTAACCAAAACCATTAGTTCTAAACAAGTGGAGTTTAGGGAGAAGCCACCTACCTTTAGGGTTCTGGTGAAATCTACCCACAAGAAACCACATCACAATCTAGGAAAATGATTCACAGAAACCACTCTAGATCCCTTTCCCTAACATCCACAATCCTAAAAAACACCACCCAAGGCATCCACAACCCTAGATCTACATGAAGCAGATGTAGATCTAGAAACCCAAGAATGACCGAAGAGTAGATCTAGAGGAAGACAAAGAGAACCCAAGAGAAGAGACTTACCTTAGAGAAACCACCTTCCAATCACCATGAAACCCCATTGAATCGCTTCTAAAATGAGTGTGAGAGCACCTTCAACCTATGAGAACCCAAAATACTGAGTGAGGTTCGAGTGGGAGAAAATTTGGAGTGAAAAATTGAAACCCTGGGGGAACAAAAATTTAAAAACCCAACTTTAAAGTGGCCTCCAGGTTAGTCCACATGGTTAGAAAAATTGTGTGCTGGTCATGCACACACAACTGTCTCAAGAGAAGGGGTCTACATGGTTGCCTCGAACGGTTTTTCAAACTGTGTGCAGGCCATGTGAAGTCTACTATCTCCCCCTGCACTATTTCTTGGAGAATCTACATGGTTTCCCCCTAACTATGCTCAAATCGTGAGCCATTATAAAATCCTTCAAACTTATTCAAAACTATTTTAAACTCTCGCAACATGTTCCCAACTCATCCCAAGCACATTAGAAACATACAATTTTATAATCAAACCCTACATACCTCAAACTAGGGGTGCTACATATCCTTTGAGGATTTTGTATTTCCTTTAATCATTTATGTGTTACCTTATGTATGTTTACAACCTTATATTATATATCATCATCTGAACTTGATTTCATTATTATATATTTAGTGTTGGCCAATTTATCAGTTTATTATTATTCTCCATCATGTATTTTATTTATAATGATTATGATATTTATTGATTTATTCATTATTATAATACTATAAATCACTGATCATAAGGGTACTCTCTTCCCAATGTACTATAATTAGACCATCACTGCTTGTCGAAAGCCTATTGTTTATGGATACGTGTGCTTTAATCAATGCAAATAAATGGCTCCAGGTATTGTTTCAGTGGTTCTTGGATTGAGACATTACAAACTAGTGTCTGAGGTGTTTATTTCCCTTTTCCATCTTATTTTGGGATATTATATAGGATACTAGAAATCTGATTCCATTTGGTAAATCTTCATTTCTATGATTGACCAAACAATGGGTGTGGAAAAGTCTATGTGTCTAGAGATAGGGATGTTGTTCATATTGTTCATTATTACAATTGATTATTATTTAACCATGGTTGATTGGTGTACATTCTTTTTCATTCCAATTTATGAAATTATGGTATTTTACCATTTCTATTGTGTGTATGGGATGTATTGATACATGCATCATTATAGTCACATAGAGATTCACACGCCTGGCATATTCCATACCATGTAGGTTTCATTCCTTGATTTCCTAATAACATCTCAGATGTTCCTTTTGTGTTTGAGTAGCATTATTATCTATATACCATGTTTAGGGGATTATTTTTCAAACAATTATTATATACCATACTTCTGTTGTTTCCTTCTAATTTAGTGGATCACCATGATTATTTAATTATTTTACTATTTTTTCACATTTATATATTTCCACATTAGGGTTTTGTTATGTGGATTGTTATATAAATTCTCATCATCATTATAAATGGTGTTTTTAACCATACCATTATTGTGAAATTATATTGAACCAACTGATTTTAACATGTTTGATCCATGAACCAATTGTTTGCATCGGCTAAAACATTTATGGTTGTGATTGTATTGGGGATCGATATAAACTTATATGGTGTATGGTCCCTTATTAATTGGAAAGGGTAACATATATAATCCAACCATTACATAAAAAATCCTTATATTGGGAAATAAAAGCCAAAAAAATTGATGCATTTATTTGAATACCAATTATAATTTATAGGGGAATGTACCTTTATAACATGGAAATTGTAATTCATATAACTGAATCATGGTTCTTAATAAGTGTATGAAAAAATTTAACTTTTTTGAAAATGGTTTCCTTTTTAAATTCTTGTATCTCTATCAGTTGGGCATGAAGACCCATATGGATAAATTTATAAATGCACAACTGGACCCATGTAGGTTAGTTAGGGAATGTTTCTTATCTGATTGACATGACTCGACCCATGTAGGTCAATCATATAGTTTTTCCCATATTTTATAAACATAATAAGGGTATAACTAAATCTTGGAATAATTGGTAGGACCCTTATAGGTAACCTTTAGAATGAAATTCTCTAATACTAAACCCCATAGAGATATATTAATGATACATATGGATAGTTAATTAAAGTTTCAGCAACAACATTTGTAGGTTTCATATATTTGTATGGTGTCATCTTACTAAAACAATCCCAATTAAATAATAAAAACATATTATCTACTTTTGAGCTATACTTATATGAGTCATTAGATTACTATATTTCAAATTACATCCTATAGGGTGTTTTCCTCTATTGATTGGATTTGAAATTCTGTTTAACTAGGACAATTGTGAATGATTATGGATAAATAAATGATGATTAAAATTATTATTATAAGGTAAGAATCCTAAATATGATAGCATTTTAGTTAAATATTATTTCATAAAATGATGTTTGATATAACATGCCTGTATTTCCTTGTGGTGGTAGGTGGATAAAGTACAAAACAATTTGTCCTAATGAATTGTACTTTATTGTCATAAATTTAAATTAGCTAAATGGTTTAAAAACAACCTTAAAATGTTTCTTATAGATCAAACCTCATATAAGGGATAATCAATATGTTTCTTTGATAATTGATTTAGAATAAGAATGTGATAATTGCCCAAGAATTCTTAATCTATCACTCAAAACTAAATGAGAGGCATTAGAGATGAGTGATCTTTTTGGTGTGACTCTATTTTTAAGATCTGATACCTTATGTTAAAAATGAAGGGGATCATCCGGTTATGGTATCTACAGTAAGACTTAATTCATTGCTAAATGTTGTGATGAGTTTTCAGATAATAGGTTCCATTCAGGTGCCATTTGATCCATATAGGATTCATAGATCTAAAATGACACCTGAGATAGATGGGTGTTCATGTGATGAATTAAACATTGTTAGGGGTGTGAGAATCATGAAATTATTAGTTTTTGTGGGTTAGAGAAGACTTGGGAAATTTTATACACTTTTAGACTATGTAATATATTCTCCCATTCAAATAAACATAGTGTTTCCAGGCATACAAATTAATGGATAAATGTTCTAGTTTCAGTGTTGTGAAATCTCGTGGGGGGGGGGGGTAGAACATATCAATATACCTGGTAATCATCAAGTTAAAAAATGGTGTAATAAACTATATTTGTTTAGTATGAATATTATATGTATTTAGTTTTTTCATTTTATCACATGTTATCATTGAGGTAGAGTTACCTAATTATTAAATGCAATCCAACTCGTCCTAATGTTCAGGATTCTATTATAAAAGGATCGTGTGTCATAACACCATTGAGAAACCTAGTTTGGCTTTTACACCGGATGATATGCCACATGTGGATATAACTAGAGTGTTTTTCCATTTTTATTTCTAGATTAAATTTGATCTATCATGTTTTCAAGTGGTTGTTTTCAACACCTTTTGAACTAGACCTTGGTAACTGTTTTCCACGTTTAAGACACGTGGTTATAAGTCAATGGAATGTGTTCCCTTTAATGAGTTTCCATTCTCAGAAAATGATTAGTAAGATACTATTGTGGTAGGGAGAATAATGTCCAATGGGTTTTAGCATATACTTCCATGTTGAGGGAACATAATTGTACAAGACCCATTAGAATTGGTCAGAACTACTTTTTAATTACTATGGGGATGGTAAGTTCCAAAATATGTTAGTGATTGTGAGAAAACACATTGAGGATATGGTTAAGAGTGTGCATAACCTTTTAAAACACCATTAGTCAGTGTTGGGATTTATTAGTTGTTCTTGAGTGAGCACATGATTCCTCTGGTGTTAAAGGAATAATTTTCGGTTGATAAAGACACTTGGAAAATTATAACTAGACACATTTAAAGGAAGTTAGCTAGAGGTAGTTTGAGTATTATTCCCTATTAATAGTTGGATATGATTGGTTAGAAACCATGATGGAGACATTTTCATTGATATGATAGGATCATCTTTTATCTTATATGAAATCATGGATAGCCTCTTAGTGTACTCTTATATTAACAATGATCATACCCCCTATATTGAAATCATTTAGTGTACACTAATATAGCATTAGATATGAGTCAAGATAATAAAAGATGTTATGCCACGTTTTAAATCAATAAAAAGAATATTATGGAGTTTCACTCTTAGGGAATATTTATTCATAGAGACTTATTTTTCTTGAGTGATACTAGTATACTTGTAAAGGAAGGACATGGATGGACACATGGAGACTGGCCTACCCCATAACTTGATCACCTGAAAAGATACTGTCATTGGGAACATTTAATGTTCTTGATATGTGGACATCTCAGATTTATATCAATGTATCACATGTAACTGATGGAGTATAGACTACCTTGGATGAGCTCCTTGAACTGCAATAGAATAATTAGAGGTTACCATAGACTTATAGTTGGGATCATTTGATTTTAATTAGTGTTTTCCAATTCAAAGGTGCTGGATTAGGTATACAACCACATTCATGGTATGTAATAACAAAATAAATGATTGTTTGGCCTATTTACATCATCAAAATCCAATTATAGTATTTTGTGATCATTCTCAAAGAAATATTGAGTGCCTTGAGAAAAAGGCATTGTGTTTTAGTTATGATGCATCATCTTCTAAAGATGAGAATTTTTAGAATAGCCAGGCAGCAGAGGCAAAACTTTTCCCCCTATATTCACTAAATTTCAATAGAGTGGAACGACATATGGAATATAATAGGGATGAAAGGAGGGTAGTTCAAGTTTGGAAATTTGTTTTCTTGGAAAAACTAGTGCAATGAGAATAATTTCATTTGATTTTAAATTCACTATTTGACCAATTGAAAATCCTTCTAGGAGTGCCATCTAATGGAAATATTATGAATATATAGGAAATTATGATTGTGAATGTACTATATCATAGAATTGATCATTCTTGTTGGAACCTATGGGGGAATGCACCATGGATTGGTTGATTAATGAAACAATGATGTGATCATGTCCTAGGATAGATGGTATTGAGTAATAACTTAATTAATGTTATATTTTGAAAATGGGAATTGGGTCAAGTTTTAATGTAACTTCCCGGATCCTAAAATCACACCACAGGTGCCCCAAACCTAGTTGGTCACATGTCCTCAAGCGTATTTCCCCAAACGCCAGAGGCTGCTGACTAGTAGTGAGGGCCCAGGTCTGATTCTGGGGAAACTATGCCCTCATCTATCAAAGTGTAGCGCATAGGAAAAGATAAATAACATACAATTGTGGAAGCAGTAAACCATATACAACAGATTGGAAAATTTAAGTAAAAGAGAACCAGAAATTCTTTATATAAAGATGAAGCATTTCACTAATTCTAAGAAAGCATCCATAATAGCATACACTGCAATAGAATACAATACAACTTAAAGTACAAGGTACATCCAACAAAACAAAGAAATGAAAAAATAGAAATCTGCAGCATCTCAAGAGAAAGCTCGGTCACATGCTTTCCTACTCCTCTACTACAATCATGTACCAGTATAGGGACCCTTTCCCCAGTCGACACCTACAATAGTATAGTCTGTTTGGGCTGAAGATACGACCCAAAAAGGGTGTGAGAAATAAATCCCAGTGGGAACCCACCAAAGGCCCATTCCCAACTATCAGTGAAAATGTGCAACAACAGTGTTCAATAATAAAATACAGTAAACTAGTAAGTACTCAAAGTAACTATCACTACCTATTTTCATTTCCATTTTAATATTCTTTAACAATTAAATATAACTTAATTCTAAGCTAATCAAAACCATGCCCTTAGGCTAAATATCACAACACCCTCAAGATAATAAAACCACTCCCTCAAGCTAACATAACCACGCCCTCAAGCTAATATAACCACACCCTCAGGCTAAATATAGTCATTCCCTCAGGCTATATATCACACTACCCTCAGGTTAAAGGAACCGGTTCCTGCCCAAATCATAAACAACCATTATATAGACATTCTCTCAAGAAAAATTAATGCACAAAATATTCATGGAATACCCTCAGGAATCCTAGCAGAATAGAGAAATAGAGGAACGCACCCCCAGGGTGGTCCATGATCCAAGAAGTGATTCAAAACAGCAGTTTAAATATATCATTATATTATCTTCAAAATTATAGATATCTATTCAGGAAAGGCTTCATCCATACGACACCCCAACCATGGGCTCCTATCACAAAGATACACAATTTCAACACAACGGTTAAAAGGAACATTAGATCACCTACCCCGATCGTCTCTGATCGGTATAGATAAACAATGCCTCTCGAATTTTCCAAGAACGACATAGATCTGCGATAAGATAATTCTCATTAAAATGTAAATAACATCCTATAGAGGAAGAATTGGTAAGAACATCACAAGGAGAGGGGATGGATTACCCATACGGTCCCAACGTGGTCGACGGAGGTGGAAACGGATTCCCGGTGCACGATCTGGTTGTCCTCTAATGTTGTTTTGTCCTCTGAGCTCAAAAAACAATCCCAAAGCCTCCTCTACCGAATAGGGAGACTACTGCACATTTTATGTGAAAAAAAACTACACGACATGTACTCTCAATTACACTACGTGTACTTTTCATTTTTTATACTCTTCCTCTGGCAGATTCTTTCCACCGTGGAAATATCCATCCATAAACATTAGTACATAGCGTGTATTCATGATTACACGGTGTGTACTATGGCTCCACTTGTAGATACCTCTACCGCCTTACTGTTCACCTTTCGATTGATTACACGGCATGTAAATATAAGGTACATGGTGTGTAGTCATTTTTTGCACTCTTCACTACCGATATGCCTACATTCCCAATGTACAAATCCCACACAACCAAAGTACACGGTGTGTGGAAATGTACACGGCGTGTACCCACAAAATTTGGGATTTTTCCCCATTTTCCTTATTTTCTCCAAAACAATTAACTAAAAGGAAAAATTAAGAGACTCATACCTCAAATGAAGAACAAGTTTCTTTCAAACTTCCCCCCTTAAAGAAATACATCCCTGAATTTCCCTTCCAACAATGGTGAATATAAAACACAGAACAGTTCTAGCCACTGAGCATGTACGTTGGT
Source organism: Viscum album (assembly GCA_963277665.1). Taxonomy (NCBI): domain Eukaryota; kingdom Viridiplantae; phylum Streptophyta; class Magnoliopsida; order Santalales; family Viscaceae; genus Viscum; species Viscum album. The sequence goes on along the minus strand of OY728152.1, from coordinate 1,901,349,888 downwards.
CTCTCAATTCTAGGTTTCATCTTACACTCGGACATGCTGCCATAGCACCCAAATGAGAGGAACTGCCCGGCCTCATAGAACCTTCATGCACCTATCAACAATACAAATCAGATTCTCCTCAATGGATGAATCATCCTGAAGCTCAACCTCCTCGTGCTAAAAAACATGAGTTGAGTATGAATGATAGTAGCACAGCTGAGATACATGGAAGAATTTGATCAAGGACGGGTACCTCTGTGGTAACTGCAACAGGTAGGCAATAGACTCGACTCTCTCCAGAATCTAAAGATGTCCCACATACTATAGTAAATTTTTACCCAATCTCCTGATCCGCAGGTGTCCCAACCTCAATAAATCTTGTAAGAAAACCTGATCCCCGACCACAAACTCCATGTGTCTTCTGCTATGATCATCATAAGATTTCTGACGAGACTCTACGGTAGCCATCCACTTTTGAATCAACTGGACCTTCTCTGAAGTCTCCTGTATGATACATGGCTCCAGTAAAGCTACCTCACTTGCCTCCAACCAACATAAGGGTGATCGGCATGGCCTACCATATAAAGCCTCATAAGGTTCCATATCAATAGTTTCATGAAAACTGTTATTATAGGGAAACTCGAACCGGGTTATATGCTTCTACCAAGTTCCCAAAAAGTCTAGGATGCATGCATGCAACATTTCCTCAAGCACTTGTATCATATGATCTGACTGGCCATCGGTATGAGTGTTGAAAGTTGTTCTTAGAATCACCTAGGTACCCAGTGCCCTCTGAAAACTCTGCTAGAAATGAGACGTAAAGTTGGATTTCCTATCAAATACAATAGAATGAGGGACCCCATGATGATGTACCACCTATCAGAGGTACAACTTTTCAAGCTCATCAACCCTGGAGGTCTCCTTGATCAGAAAAAAGTGAGCTACCAATTGTAAGTTTTCTACAACAGCCCACATGGCATCACTGCCTCAAGGTGACCTTGGAAGCCCAGTCACAAAGTCCATTGCGACATCATACCATTTCCACTTCAGAATGGGTAATTGCTGTAATAGTCTAGCTGGCCTCAAATCCTCCACCTTCACCTGTTGATAGGTGAAACATATTGTAACAAAACCAGCTACCTCTCTCTTCATACCCAGCCACCAATACTGATCTCTCAAGTCACGGTACATTGTGGTAACTCTAGGATGCACTGCCCAAGCTGAATCATGAAACTCCCACATTTTCTCCTCACGTATATCCCCTGGAACCCACAATCGTCTATGGAAATGTATTACCTCATCATAGCCTATCGTCCAACCAGGTGGAGGGTCCTCACTTGGACCGACTCCCATAAAACTAGGCCTTTTGAATCTGATAGATGTCTCATCCTCACTCTATCGGGGAGGGTAGAAGTCATAGATAAGGAAGAAATATAGGTTTTCCCTTGACTGTCATAAACCTCCAAATGCATCTCTGATAACAAATCTATAAGCATCCACTCACCACTGGCCTCCTGCACTGCCTTTGTCTGAGTCTTCCTACTTAGTGCATCAGCTGCTACATATTCATTACTAGGTGTATAGGTAAGCTCAAAGTCGAAGGAATGAAGGTATTCCACCCACCTACTCTATTTCAGATTCAGGTCACACTGGGTAAAGATATATTTGAGACTTCTCTAGTCGGTGAAAACCAGAGAATGCTCTCCTGAGAGATAATGTCTACAACAGTGCAATGCGTGAACAACTGTAGCCAACATGAGGTCATGCGTCTGGTAATTCCTCTCATGTGGAATCAACTGTTGAGACGTATACACAATGACTCGATATCCCTACATCAACACTGCTCCTAGCCCAATTCCTGATGCATCACAGTAAATGGTATAGATATTCCCTTCCTCACAAAGTATTAGGATTAGTGTTGATGTCAACTTTCCCTTCAACTCTTAAAAGGCTATCTCGCAAGCTTCTAACCAAACGAACTTCACTCTCTTCATAGTCAAACATGTAAAAGGCACTGCTAAGTGGGAGAAGTCCTTTATAAAAAACTTGTAATGACCATCCATCCCCAAGAATCTATGTATTTCAATCATGTTCTTAGGATGCTCCTAGGAAACTATTTCTCTCACCTTTTTTGATTCTACTGCAACTCCTACTCTGAGAAAATATGTCCCAGGAAGTGAATATGGTCCATCAAAAAGTGTAACTTTGAGAGCATATCATATAGCTGATGCTCTCTCAGTATACTCAGTACGATCTCAAGATGGGTGGAATGGTTGTTCCATGTGTGAGAGTACACCAAGATATCATCCATGAAGACTACCTTGAAAGAATCCAGATAAGGATGGAACACACGATTCATTAGATCCTTGAAAACTGCTGGTGCATTCGTGAGTCTGAAGGGAATGACCAAGTACTCATACAGACCATATCTACTCTGAAAGGCTGTAAGCGGTATGTCAGATAGTGTAATGGGTAACTGATGATATCCAGACCACAAATCAATCTTTGAGAACAATCTTGATCCATGAACATGATCAAAAAGACCATCAATCTGTGGAAAAGAATATCGGTCTTTGACCGTTAACTGGTTCATCTTCTGATGATCCACACATATTCTGGGGTTAACGTCCACCTTCTTAGAAAACAGGATAGGTGAACCGCAAGGAGAAGTACTGGGTCAGATGAAACCCTTTTCTTGCAACTCATCCAACTGCCTATTGAGCTTCTGTAACCTAGGTGTGTCCATCCTATAAGGTGGAATTGACACTAGTGCCACTCCTGGCACTAGATAAATCGAGAAATCCACCTCACACTACGGAGGTAGACCAAAAAAGTCATCCAGGAAGACATCCCTAAAATGATCAACCACTAATGGAAAATCCTTCTAAAAAGATCCCTGATCATCCAGGTATATGCTCGCAATATGGGCTGTCACTCCTCCTCGCCCACGATGCTCAAGTCCAGCTCAGCTCTCCTAGACATCACATTTACCCTTTTATAGAAACTATCCCCCTTTGGTGACATGCAAATCACCCTTTGATGATAGAAATATTCAAAGGCTCGAAAGGGAACCAACCGATCTATCCCTAGAATGAAATCATAAGCTATCATCTCTACAACACAGTGGTCCCATAGAAAGTGACACCCACCAACCTCTAGGGGAACTCTTTGCACTGACACAAACTAGTTGTTCTAGTCCCCAACGGAGTATCTAGAATCATGATATTAGTAGGAGAACAATCAAAGAGCCCAAGGCTCTCCACAAAGGACACAGATATAAAAATATGTGTAGCACCAGAATCGCAAAGTGAAGAAGATAAAACATAAGAAACAAGGATAGTAACTATGACAATAGAAGGACTGGTATCCTGCTCATGTTGCATCTGTTGCACTGCATATGCCTGCCCAGTGTTGTGACCCTGCGACACAGCCTGGCTACCCTGAGTTGACCCACCCTACTGCCTCTTTGATCCTGGTGTCTTGCTACCACAGCCACGACCACAATCCCTACCTGCATGCCCTGACGTACCCCAATTACATGACTGATAAGAAGTTACTGGTCTTGCTCCTGCATGCGGAGTCTGCAATGAACCCCTCCCACAAGATATAGGTAGAAATGCCTTGAAAAATCACTATAGATGACCCATCTTTCGGCAAGATCGACACTCCACTGGGTCCCGCGGACACTGAGTCCTCTTGTGCCCCTTTTTACCACATCGGTAGCAAATTATTGGGCTAACTAAATAATTCCTCGGACTATTACTACCTCTGTGAGAGAAATATGTCTTCATATTCCTCTTACTAATTGAAATAGTACTAGAAACTGGTGTCGAACCGCCCTAGCCCACACCACTATCTTCCCACAAGTTCCATTTGGAAATTAGTGCCTGGTTCACGATAGCATGTATGGTAGGAAACATGAAAATGTTTACGAGTTCTCAGATGTCACACCGAAGACTATTCTTAATGCGTCTAGCCCTCAACACCTCATCACCCACCAGAACAGTTGCAAAATGATAAATATCAGTGAATTGAGCAAAATAATCCATCACTGACATGGTGCCCTACTTCAGATTCAGGAAATCTCGAGCTTGATCTTCCCGTCGCATATCTGAGAAGAAGAAGTTATAGACGTGTTCCTGAAAATCATCCCACACCATGTCTTGGTGATGCCCAGACTGGGTAGTAACATCCCACCACCTCTTTGCGGAATCATGCAGCATGTATGTAATGAGCTTGATCCTCCTCCTAGGATGCATCTCTAGATGCTCGAATATCGTCTTCATTGAATCCATCCAAGACTTCATAGCCTATGGTCCGCCATCCCGTCAAAATGTAGGTGGATGCTACTACTAGAAAATATATGCCAACTCTGCCATAGATGTGGTGGCATGTGGTGCTCCCTGGAAGGTCTGCATGAACGGAATGAAGCCTTCATGGAACAATTCCTCCATGCCTATATCTGGTATAATAGCAGGCAACACATCTGGCACTTCTGGATGATCCACTTTATCCCATGGCCCACTATCGTAGGATTATAATTGTCGCCTCTGTCCTGGCGAATAACTGGTGGTCATATCAATGGCATGACTCTACAATGTCAAACACACACCTTAGATTAAGGACATCAATGACTGAAAACAAGGAGTGTAAAAAAGAGAACATGAGAAGAAAATCATTCATGTTTTACAAAACATGACATCAAATCAATTAGAATTACTACAGGGTGTGTTGTTACAGGTCTTCCACATGGGCATGTAATCCAACTAAAACTAGTCCTGTAACACCCTGAATACACAGTGTGTGTTTCAAACGACACGATGTGTACTTGAATCCTTCTTCTCTACCTGAGTCCTTATACACATATTAGGCCATGAGGCTCTCCAAAAACATGACTACACGTAGTGTTCATTGGTAGACATGGTGTGTACGCTACAAGATTTCACCAGCTTTTGTTGTTCTTCACACAGCCTGTGTACCCAGGTCACACAACACGACATGTTCCAACAAGACACAACATGTTTAAAGATGCCCTAGACTAACCTGTATTACTCACTACACGGCCGGCTACACAGCTAACACTACACGGAGTGTTCCAGGGGGACACAACACGTACTAGGAAAGATAACACTGGCCTGTGTTGTCCGTGACACTACCGGGTACCTGGGTCAGACTACACGGCCTATTCAAGAGAGACATGGCATGTATGTGATATTTTTTCATCTTCATGTGTTGTTATTTACACAGCAGACACTGATTCAACACTACATTGCGTGTACAATCAGTACACGGTGTGTTTCCCCACACCAATACCAACTATGTGTCCTCGCCCACAAGACCAATGGCACAAAAAGAGACTACACAGTGTGTACTGATGGTACACGACATGAACTTAAAAAGATCCCATTTTGTCCCAAACAGAAGAACACACAGCATGTGTCTATTCAACTACACAACATGTATCCTAGGTTTTCTGGATAGTAATCCACAGAAACTTTTAGAGGACCTAGAAAAACACTGAAGCCAACACATAAGTGCCAAATTCCGATTTGTGAGGGCCCATACTCCCTGTGAATCAAATCTTGGTATCTCATACATGTTATAACAAGGAATACACATTAATGATCCACCAAATTCTGGTCATTGAGGGCCCATACTTCTCAAGAACCAATGTTTTTCATTCATTATATAAAAACATCACATCAGAATACCCTAACAGAAGTAGGTATTTATCAAAGAATCTAGTACAACATCATGCTCTTCTCGCACATCAACTATCACAACAACATGCAATTTCTAATTCACCAACATGGCATGAAAGGAGTGCATGACATTTTATTTATTGCAGGTTTCTAAATGATGAATGAGATGGAATACCCTCGTCTAATTGGGTTGTATCTAAATAGAACCTAGTGTAAAAATAAACAGCACAGCCACAAGTGTGTCACCCAATGGTGAAAATAATGTTAACTGTAAAATGTGAAAAATCAGAATAATTGAAACATGAGGTAAATTGGATTTTCCCTACGCATGGGTTAGCTACTCTCAGACACAGATTATTACCAACTACCCTTTCCATCCTATCCCTGTCTAATTCTCCAAAGAGTAAGTCAAAGAAAAGAACTCCTCTAATAACAATTTGTATCATCCTGGATCCGGAAGCCACACCACGGGTGCCCCGAACCCTGTTGGTCGCATGACCTCAAGAGCATTTCCCTAAATGCTAGAGGCTTCCAACTAGCAGTGAGGTCCCAGGTCTGACAGTGGTGAAACTATTCCCTCATCTTTTAAAGTGCAGCATAGCAGAAAAGATAAATAACATACAATAACGGAAGCAATAAACCATATACAACTGAATAGACAACTGAAGTAAAAGAGAACCTGCAGTGATATATATAATGATGCATCATGTAAATAATTCTAGAAAAGCAGCCAGAAAAGGATACACTTCAATACAATACAATACAACTCAATGTACAAGTTACAACCAAACTAAACAATGCAGAGAAAAAATATAATGCCACAACATCGCAAGCCAAAGCTCAATCCCATGCTCTCCTACTCCTCTGCCACAATCATATACCTGTATAGGGACCCTTTCCCCTGTCGATACCTGTAGGAATATAGTCTGTTTGGGTAAATGATATGACCCAAACACGGTGTGAGAAATAAATCCTAGTGGGCACGCACCAAAGGCATGTGCCCAACTGTTGGTGAAAATGTTCAACAACAATGTGAAATAATAAAATACAGTAAACTAGTATGTACACAAACTAACTACCACTACTAGTTTTCATTGTCATTTTAATATTCTTAACAAATTCTATATAACTTAATTCTGAGCTAATCAGAAGCATGCCATCTTGCTAAAAAGAACCCTACCCTCAGGCTAGTTGTAACAATTCCCTCAGGCTAAAATAGTCATCCCTCAGGCTAAATATCCCCACACCCACAAGCTAACATAACCACACCCTCAGGCTATCATAACCACGCCCCCATGATAATATCACTATGCCCTCAGGCTAAATATAGTCATGCCCTCAGGCTAGATTTCACACTGCCCTCAGGCTAATAGAACCGGGTTGTTCCCAAAGCACAACTATTATATAAACTTTATATCAAGAAAAAGAAATGCACAAAATAATCATGGATTGCGCTCAGGTATCCTGGCCAAATGGTTAAACAGAGGAATGCATCCCCGGGGTGGTCCTGGATCCAAGTAGTGATCCCAAAGAGCAGTTTAATCTTATAATTAGATTATCTACAAATTTCTAGATATCTTTTTAGAAAATTCCACATCCATATGACACCCTAATAATGGGTGCGTAGCACAAAGGTACACAATTTCAACAAAACAATTGAAAGGAACATCAGACCACCTACCTCGATCATCTCTGATTGGTATACATGAATGATGCCTCCGGAATTGTCCAATAATGATGTAGATCTAGGAATAGATAATTCTAGTTTAAATGTAAATAAATTCCCTTAGAGGAAGAATTATTAATAACATCTCAAAAAGAGGGGAGGGCATACCTGTACAATCCCATCATGATCGATGGAGGCAGAAACGGATTCCCAGTGCGCGATCGAGTGATCCTCTAAGGTTTGGACATCCTCCGAGCTCTGAAAACAAACCCAAAGCCTCATCTACCAAATGTGGATGCTACTATCCATTTTAAGTGAAAAAAACAAACTACACAGTGCGACCTCTCAATTACACGGTATGTAATTGTAATTTTTTAAACTATTCCTCTGGCGGCTTCTTTCCACGGTGACACTATTCATCCGTCGACATTAGTACATTACGTGTATTACTAATTACATGGCATGTACTATTGCTCCACTGGGAGCTGCCTCCACTGCCTTACTGTTCACCTATCGACTGATTACACAGCGTGTAAATATGAGGTACACAGTGTGTAGTCATTTTTTACACTCTTTACTTCCAAAAGGCCTCCATGCTCTGTGTACTCATCCCACGTGGCCAAAGATCACGATGTGTGGAAAAGTACATAGTTTGTACCCACAAAATTTTTATTTACCCCATTTTCCTTATTTTCTCAAAAAACATAATGAAAAGGAAAAATATTAGACTCGCACCTCAAAAGAAGAACCAGGTTCTTACATTTAATGTATTATGTTACATATTCTTAATAATGATGCATAAAGGTTCATTGAGAGTTTAAAATGCTATGGGACAATATCAAAAATAGTTTAACGACCTTGGTAGGTCAGATGATATTATATTGATTTCCAAAATTATTATTATTGATGATATGTTCTAAGTCGGGGATGTTGTAACATCCCTTGATTCGAACTGATGAACAATTTCCATAGGAATTTAAAATTTTCCCTTGGTGGATGGTTCATTTTGAATTTTGTGAACAAGAGTGTTGTTATGAGGGTTTGGAAATCTATAAACGATGTTTTTGGAAATGTTCTATGTTTTTATAGAAGTACCATGGTATTGAGTGAACATCTGAGGAATAATATAAATTTTAGGATTTGCGAAATGGCTACTGATATCCATTCATATAGTGAATTTTAATCACATTGGGAATGGGTTTCATATGGGGTGGACAAAGGATTCAGGATGTGATATACAAGGTGATTAACTCATGTAATTCATGACATATAACTAATTCAAATCATGAAATTGGTTCACATTATGAATCATGTTGGTTGGATTTTTAAAAATTGGTCAGTAGGGGTTCATCCCTTTATTTAAATCATAATGCTAGAGGGAATAAAAGATCTATCAACTAGAAGAAACACCTCTCCCTCTATTCTTCCCTGACCAAGATAATCTTTTTTGTGTTCTAATGCTATAGATGGGAATTTTCTTTCTCCACCTCTCTTTTTTGTTATTATTCTTTTTCTATGTTTGATGTTCGGAGAATATATTTGGTGTTCTTTATCAGTTACCCAGAGCATGGTGGAGTCGATCGTTATGGAAGGGGTTTTTACTATTCCTAGGAAGAGGCTCACAAAGAGGTTATCTACACTTTATTGTATGCTATTTTTTAATGTCTGTAACCATGAAGAATTTATAATGTTTTAAATCATTAAATAAAATTTCAAAGTTGTTCTTTTGACACTGTTGCTTACGTTTTTTCTTGGGAATGGAGTATGAGTTACCTAGATGACCTTCTGCAAGTGGTCACATGGATTTCCATCGAGATATGGGAATATAGTGAGATATCTCATATTATTTCCTTTTAGATTGATTTTATTATTAAATTTTTAAATAAGATAACTGATGTTGTTGGTTGATGATTAACCATTCTAGTATTAGATAAGAGGATATAAGTCGAAGTGGCTTGGATCAAACATCGGTGATCTTGGATGGTGCTGTATAAGCATATTTTGATTTGGTTAGAAATCTCAAAAGGTTGTTTGTCTATATGATTTCCCTTTAACGTGTCATATTTTGTAACATGCATCATTGTTCCATACACCGTACTTTCTATGTGTTTCTCATAAAGATGGAAAAATATATAGAACCTAATTTCATAAATTACATTTTCATTGAGTATCTATTTTTCGCCATTGGAGGGTTCTCATCCCGACTCAAACCACACATTGGTTGTGTTGATTTTATTCACATGTAGTCTCTATCTGTTTTGGAAATTAAACCACCCTTATAGGGTGATACATAAATGTTCATAATTACAATGCATTCTTACCCATGACCAGCTATTTATGTGTGATTAATAAACCCTCTATTATGGGATAATTCACTACAATTAATTGAATTGAAATAATAAGTTTGCCCTAATTTAAAAATAAAACTACACATGTAGTGCACTATCTTCTTCAACTAAATATGTCAAATTAATTGGATATTCAAAATGATAAATGGGCATGGTCCTCTTTATGTATACTTGACTTGTGAGATGGAATGATTATGCACATGTACCTCTTATCTCTTCATATGTGAATTATAATATGGCATGATTTTGGAAGTATCCTTATTTATTCTCATATAACTGAAATAATGAATGAAATTCTTAAGGACATGGCCATTTTTATTAATTCTATTTTAATTTTTAATTCAATTATGTAACACCTTGCATGATACTTGGGTCCTTTTTATGGAATTCATTGGATAGGTTCATATACTATTATAGACTACATCCATTTTTGGGATGAAATACCTTATGGTGCAGTATCAGTGTTTTGGGAGTGATTACGTTTGTTGAAAAATAAATATGACTACAAATAATATTGGATGGGGTTGCTGAAGTAGATTCATTCAAGTAAAAATCGTTTCCTAGTGTTTTTCGAATATTTGTTCCACAAAATTTGGAGTTTTTTATAGAAATGGTAGGGTTTCCACAAAGGTGTTCACAGACCGGAGTTCACGTACCATGAAGCATGGATTTTTTGGATCCCATAGTTTCACAACTATTTTATAATGACTATAAAGGTGGTATACCAAATGGAAAAGGAAAATCAACAAAGGAAGAGTTTCCTCATAGCAGCACTATACAGACCATGAAGTGTACTACATGAACCATGTAGAGAGATTCATTAATGGGAGGCTTGTCATTCGTGGGAGGATCATTGTTCATATGAGGCTCATTATTTTTGTAAGGGATGATCATCTTTTGGGGAAAGGGGGTGGTTATTTAAGGATCTGTAAAGGGTTTTTAGTTGTGGATGACATCATCCACCGAAATGGATAAAGGAGCTATGTGGACCACATAGCACAGTTCGTGGTGAAGGATGTAACACATTATTGTTTTGGGTATTTTTGATTAGATGAATTTGAAGGATTTATTTTCTTATATATATGATTCTAATATTCGAATTAGACAAGGTTAATTTCAGTTAAGATATTATTGCTGGATGAAATTCAGGGATGTCTAAAGTATTGTCGAAGGTATGATTCCACAATGGAGAAATGATAATGGGGGAGAATTCCATGAAGGATATTTATTATGAGTAATGTTCATGAATGAGGTTTCTGGGACTTTATATATCAAAAAATAAATTATGTGTAGAGGTAGAGGAGGTCTGGGAAGTACTAGGGGTTCATGAAGCATTAGTTGGCTATGAAGAAGAGGTCATTCGTGAAGTTGTCACACAATGTGGAGGAATGATGTTCATAGAGGGTGGAGGATAGTTTATGGTGGGTGAAAGGAAGTTCATAAAGGGATGAACATATTTTGAGAAAGTAATTTTCCAAAACTAACAGTTTGAAAAACGGTAGATTTCATCTATAATGTGAAAACATTACTTCAATTGATAATATACCTACATATGAGGATAAATTAATTATTATTTGTGATGGGACCTATTTGTCTATAAACTATGTTTGGAATCTTTTCAGAGAAGTGAAAAAATGAAGAGGATGATGGTGATCCTTTTCACCCATAGTGAGCTATCTAAAGAGATTTACTGAGTGACCCTTAGGAAATCAGTAAGCTAACTAAAAAAATTTTAAATGTAGTGATCCAGGGATGTGATCTAGCCTGAATCTTGTATTTTGGAATTGATCTATAAGGATTTGGTACATTGATATATTTCCAATGTATGATCCTTGGAAATATACTAATGAGTATGAACCAAGTAAATTTACAATATCTCATGCATGATTTCATTCAGGTTCACACATCGCTATGATAAATAGATAGAAGATTGCTTTTTTAAATGAAAAAAAAGATCTGAAGGGGCATTCATTTTAATTTATCATACCCTGATTCACCACCTATTATGGTATTAATCCTAGATGGGATAATGATTAGTATCAGATTTAAAGGTTCAGAATTAGTTGTTCCCTATCAGTTGATGAAATAAAAGTGGTTAATTATCAATGGATTCTAATATTTGAAGTAAATAATTTTTAGCTATAGAATAATCAAATGAAACACTTATTTTTATCATTGGTAATGGAAGTATTTATATCTTCAATGCATGATATTTCTGCCAATATAAATAGTAATTTTTTAAAAAATATTAATATAGATAATTGTATATTGATGATAAAGGAATAAATTATTTAAGGGGATCCCTATCTAATGAAATATATACAATGTGGTGTCACGTAATTAATCACCTGGTATATAGGAAACATTGGTAAATATTTATGAGGGTTACTCAAAAGAAAGAGAAGAAAAACTGATGGTTCTATGGAATAAGTTTAGGGATTCAATAATTTACCCTAATGAATCTATTGATGTGTTATTTGATGGGATGAATATTGTTGTGGAAGCCATGTTTGGTCTCAGAGAAATTATTGAATATATAAAGATTGTTAAGAACATCTTGAGAAAACTACCCCTTGATTTAATTCAAATTTGTATTTATTGTAGGATAATGATCCAATGGAGTTGATTTTGGATAGCTTTTATAGTAGTCCTAATTCATATGAGATGATAAATTATGATAAAGATTCAATGGAAAAGGGGAAGCCCAAAGAAGTAGAACTCAAGGCCACAAATAATATCACAATTTAATAATGTAAGGAGGAAGACAATATTAATGATTTCATGACATTTCTATCCTGAAATATGCTAAGAGGAAGAGGAATGATAAAAGGGAACCTTCCACATGAATGATTTTGATCTGGGAATATTGTAAATATGATAGAAAAATTTCTTAAGTTTCCAGATTATGAGGATGACAATGATGAAATTCATAGGAATAAGTATTCCTCAAATGTGAATGGTAGGAGGAGTACTAAGATTAATTAAATAAAAAATTAAAGTATTCTTTTATAATAGATGATAGTTTAGATGAATCTGAGGAATAATAATTGGAAGACTATAAGGATCACGAATTGGATTCTATAGTGGTAGTTTTCAAAAATTCCAAAACAAGGGAAGATAGTTTCAATGATGAAGGATAATTCGAAGGTAAAGTTATCTTATAGATTGAATTCAATGATTCATGTGATGAGATAGATGTTTAGAGAGCCAAAAAAATCAACTGGGTGGTTAATTATGAAAAACATTATATGAAATAGTATGAATAATAAAATATTGAAAGAGGTGATGAAAATGGAAGGATTAAATATTCAATTCCAGAGAACTCAGAAAAGGATGTCCAGTACAAACTCAAAAATCAAAGAACCAAAAAGTTTGATTGATAGTTTGACTAATCATGAAAAAGGTCAAAAAAAATAAAATGAAATTTTCCAGAATGTTATGGAATGTGAAATATTAGAAGAAAGATCTCGATTTTAGGGAATAAGGATAAAATGGAAATAGAAAAAGTATATGTGGAATTTAGAGTTCTAGTGAAACAAACAAAGGAGTTTCAGGAAAGTAAAATGATTCATGAAAACAATATAACTAGTATGGGGCTTGATCACAAATATAATGTAGTAATGGTTAATGTTTGACACCAATAACCCACTTTGAGAATGATGTTTTATCTGGGTATCAATGAAAACCCAAATATTTTTAGAACCCAATGGAAAACTACTACTGTAGTAATGACACACAGGAATATACCTCACATTAGATGTTACTATTGTGGAAATATGAGACACTATAAATATGTCTATTCCAGATCCTATAGGTATTGAAGTGAATAAGACCAATAGATACAACAATACATAGATCAATTCTCTTAAACATCATTCGATGGTCAGTATTTCAGGTGTGGAGGAATCAAACACATGGAAAGTTATTCCTCATCATCAATGTAGAAAAATGTGCTAAATTAGATTAAATGTGGTCATAACCAACAACTCAATTTATCATCAAAATAGATGAAAACAAATAATCAATTTTCCGAATTATAAGAAGAATGGAGTCTATCATGCTCTGATCATTATTAAGAATATCTGTCAAAGGCATGGTTCCAAAAGAAAATAGATATACAAGAAGTGATTGTATATAGTTCCTTCAAAGCATTAAATCACACTGGAATATGGATCATTGTTAGTTGATTAACCTCCCATATGATATGAAATAAGGATCAAGTGATAGTAATCAGATACAATAAATAATGTATTGTATGATTTGGTAATGAAAAAGGCCTATAAATTACTGGTTCCAGAAAATACATCATTCTGGGAAAAGAAATGAAATCTGTACATGTCTTAGTTGTTGAAGGTCTTTGTCACAACCTATTAAGTCTGATTCAAATATAATACTCAAGACATTATGTAATAATTTCAAAGAAATTATGTATCATTAAAGAAAACTATGGTGAATTTGTCTTGAAGGGAAATTAGAAGAAGGGGAATATCTACCTTATAAGTGGAGATGAAGATATGAATTTTTTTATCCAGGGAAGAAGAAAACAAGTTATAGTATAAACACATTGGTCATTTGATCCAAATTTCTATGGAACATCTAGTGAAACGTGATTCTTATCAACACAACTATAGGTTATAATGTGATCCTACCCTTATGTTAAATGATTGTCATCAATGGAAGATCATTCAAAAGACCTATAATTAATAAGATAAAAGGTCATCAATAGTGCTTGAGTTAGTGAATATTTATGTGTGTGGACCTATTTCACCAAGTGATGTTGAGGGGAGGATATATTATGTTCTATTCATTGATTTTTTAGCAGAATGTCATGAGTTTCAATCATAACTCAAATGTTTGAGGTGTCCGATTGCATAACAACTTATCAAATGGAATTAGAAAAGATTGTAGGGAAAAAAATCCAAAATATCTAAATAGATAATGGAACAGAGTTCAAATATATCCAAGTGGGGGATTATCTTGAGAACATGGGATAAAGAACCATGTTTTAGTAATAAGAACTCCACAGAAAAAAAGAGTAGTTGAGAGATGAGATAGAATTATCAACAACATGTCTAGAACAATCCTCATTGAGAAGGACCTTACATAGATGTTTTGAAAATAAGCAATGATGAAATAATTATACAAATAAAATAGATCATTATCATCTCAAAAATAATATAATTCTCCATATGAGTTATGTTATGAAATGTATACTATATTGAATTATATTGAAGTCTTCAGAAGAATGTTTTTCATTCATAATAAAGAGAACAACTAAATGTATGAATCCAATGGAAAAGAATGGATATTTCTTGGAAAATAAATGAAAATAAAATCATATTAATGCTTCAATATGAGGATGTGAAAGGTAGTTGAAAGCAATGATGTAATTAAAGTTAAGAATGAGGAGAATCTTCATAATATACACGATCTATCTCAAGATGATAGTGATGAAGAGATATGTAAACGGGGGGGGGGATGTTATACTTCTAGTGGATGATTTAAAATTGTATTGAGATAATGAAAATGATTATCAAAAACCAATATCTTTACAAAGATATATGAGATGTTCTTAAATTGATAGAAATAACATAATCAGTGATTAGATAATTCCAGTGTAGAAAATGAGGATGGAGACTCTTTAACAATCATCATTTCTACCACAGGTATAGCCTAAATGTTTTGAAGAAGAAAATGAATATGACAACTAGTTTCAGGAAATGAATGATGAGATTGTCAAAATTGAGAAAAATCAAAATTGTGAGATTTTTTTGAGACCAAAAGATAATAATTCCATCAATACTAAATGGGTCTTTCACAAAAAGTTGAATGAAGATGGTGTAATGATTCAAAAAGAGCACAACTAGTGTGAAAAGAGTAATTCTAGATAGAGGGTATTGATGTTGATGAAACATTTTCACACATTTTTAGGAATGAGGCAATTAGACTATTCATTACTATAATAGTGGAATGAATGTTCAATGCTTTTCATATGGATGTCAAGTCAGTATTTCTAAATGGGGTTAAGGATGAAAAATTTTATATTGAGATGCAAGATGGTTTTATCATTCATGATGATAATTGCATATTATTTCACTAATGAAGGCACTATATTGGGTTGAAGCAAACACCAAGTGAATCGTATTTAGGACATGATTGATTTGTGAAGAATCTAAGTTTTCAACATGGTGTTGTTGATTGTAATCAATATGTCAACAATAATAATCATTAAATGAATGATGTTGTTAGTATATGTCAATGAAATAATTCTTGGTGGATCAGATGATGCGCAGTGCTATCCATTTAAAGAATTTATGAAAAGTGAATTTGAAATGTCGGTGATTGGTGAATAGATTTTTTCCTTGCTTTATAGGTGGGTCAAGGAAAGAATGACACATTCAATTCTCAATAAAAATATTCCATGGAGGATTTGAGAAGATTTGAATTGGATAATTCCAAATATATAATGACTCTGATGGATACACAGATGAATCTATCATGGGATGATGAAGAAAATATATTAAATGTCATAGAATACATGAAAGTCATTGGTAGTCTATAGTAATTGATAGGAACAATACTTGATATTTTTTTCCACATGATAAGAAACACAATATCGAAGAAATCCAATAGAGATCAAATTACATTATGGGAAAATAATACATCGATATATTAAGTGAATGGTGGATTTTGGTTTTCAATAAAATGATAAATATTAGTAAGAGTTATTGGGATACATAAATGCACATTCATCCGGATCAGTAGATGATAGAAAATCAATGTCATGTGGTTCCTTCAATCTTATAGAATTGTGTATTTCATGTAGTAAAAATAAAAAATATTACATTTCATCAATAACGAAATAATCTAAATAATTGCAGCCACTCAATAATTCACATTGTTATTGTGAATAATGTAACAACTTCATGATATTGGTGTTTAAGTAAAAACTCTAATTAGAATCCATTACGATAATTCATCTTTTATACATCTTAGAAAAAATACTATACATTACTCAAGGTCAAAATAAATTGAAATATAATATCATTTTATTAAGGAGATGGTGGATCAATGGCTTCTAATGTTGGTGTATGTGCCTACAAAACTACAGGTTCTAAAAAATTGGAAAAAAGCCTTACCTAAAAAAATATTTGAATGACATCGACTTTATCGTAGAATTTTGTTGACTCCTCACACTTGAAAATGTGTTGATGTGGTCCACCACTACCTTAGATATGATGTGTTTTTCCCCGGTATGATAAGTTTTTTCATTACCCTATTGCAGACCACAACGATATGACCTTCGAGATCACTAACAAAGGGGGAGAAAATGTGGCTATAAAAGAGGAAAATGTATTAGTCAAGATAGGGGAAGAATCCGATAGGGGGAGCTATAAATTATATGGAGTTTTGAATATGAAGATTCTAAAGTTGATTAATCAATGGTTATATATCATTCCATATGTGGTTTATGATGAATGATAATGAGTGGTATTACAATGAAGTGATTCATTGATAAACTTTGTATTATACTCTTATGGCTCAAATGGAAAATGGATCATTTGATATTGGATTGTATGTTGAGTAAATCCTTGAAAACTATATGATTCACAATATGTCAATTTTGGTATAATTTGAATGATGATTTAACATGGTATCAAAATGTGAAGAGTTTTCAATAAGCCTAAAGGGGGAGATTGTTGTGAAAAAAATCCCTCAAGGTGAAGCCTTGGTGTTTTGGGGTGATTTTTTTTAGATAATCCCAGATGACCACGAATTAGTATTAATGGTGTTTTTGATGTAGATATGTTTAAGGTGGCATACGTTCCCAGTGTTTTCTAAATTATAGTGCCTTAAAATTAAAAGTTTTTTTATAGAAAATTATGGCTATCTGTAAAAAAAAGTTAATGGGCCATATTTCATGTCCCACAATGCATGGAGTTTTTGGACTACAGAGTAGCGCAAAAAAACTATATACATAGTAAAGGAGGTATGAAAAATGGTTAATTAAAATAGATATATGACATTTTTCACAAAGCTGTATTATGCCGACCATGATGTATTCAATGTGAAATGTATAGATAAATCATTTCGTGGGAGGCTCTATATTCTCAAGAGTCACATTGTTCATGAGAGGATCAAAATTTATAAAAAGGAGGATATTATTTAAGGATCCACAAAGGGTTTTGGTTTGCGGATGACATCAGACACCTCAAAGGATAATGGAGCTATGTAGACTGCATAGCACAATTCACACTGAAGGATGTACGACATTAAAGTTTTGGTTATTTGTGATTATAGAGTTTTTCTGAATTAAATTTCCTATATAAAGGATCCAAATCACATCATTGTTCATAGAAAATATCATTATATATATCATCACTACAAGAAATTTAGGGATTTTCAATGTATCTTTCATGGGAGGATTTCATGAAGAAGCATAGTTCAAGGGGGAGAATTCTGAGAATGAGAAATTTTTCAAGGATATATTACAAAAGTAGTTTTTGGGGATCTATATATTGGAGAGGAAAAGGTATCGTGAAGTTGAGGCCATCCAAAATGCACCAGGTGTTCGTGAAGCATCATCTTGTTTTGAAGCAGAGGTCATCTATGAAGCATCCATGCCATAAATGGGAAGTCAGTTCACAAAGGATGAAATATAGTTCATGATGGGTGAGAGGAAGTTCGTAAAGGCACTAAAATAGTTTTAAAAGATAATTCCTCAAATTTAAAGTATGCAGAAAAGATTAGTTCACCGACCATGTGAAGACAGGACTTCAACAGAGCAGCTCCATCCAATTTAGGATTCATTCATTATTATTAATAAAGGTACTTACATGTCCATAAACTGTGTGTGGATCCTCTCTATAGTAGTGAGAAAAGGAAGAGGATGAAGTTGAAACCCTTCCACTAATAATGATATATCGAATGAGATTTAGGAAGTGACCCTTGGGAATCTAGTGAGATGGCCCTAAACATTGTAAAGGAAGTGAGTATGGATATAGATGTGATCTTGGCCATCCATTGTATTTTGGTAGTGAGACTTAGTGGATTTTCTACATTATCAAATTTTCATTGTATAACCCTTTGATGTATCACAATTTGGGTGAGAGAAGTAAAATATTTGTGTATTGTTAATGATTTCATTTTTTTTCATATATTTCTACAAGAAACAGATAGAAGACTGTTTTATTTAACGATGAAACAAGATCTGAAGGGGTGGTAATTTTAATCAATCACACCATGATTCGTCCAAATCTATGGGTATTTGACCAAGATGGGCTAACATATAAAATAAGGGATACTCAGTGGCCTTATGCGGAACTCCATGGTTCTGATCAGAGGTCACTTTCATTATATTATTCCTTGGGCGATACTTGGGTTTCCTTGTTATGGAATTCCTTTGAAGGGCTCGTGATCTAGATGAATATCCTTATGCTTCGAGTGATACTTGAATTTTAATTTTATGAAATTTCAGGGATAGGATCATATAGAATTTGGATGTTATATGCGATACCTAGTTTTCCACTTTATGGAAATCCAAGGGTGAGCTCATAAATTAACAGAATTATGGGACACCTTGTGTGACACTTGGGTCCCTCCTTGCGGGATGCCTTGGATGGGCTCATAAGATGTATGAATTATATAATGAATGTTTATTGAATATGACCAAAGGTATGTCATTATGATAGTTATTATGCTAGAAAAAATTTTCATTGTCCTTGGTTACTATACCATCTATTGATCTTACCTCAGATTTACATAACCACCCCAAATTACTTCGCGGTTTTAGGTACTCCCTTTCATGTATTTCATAGATTATGGTCATGGGTCCTAAGACTATACTACTACTTTTAAAATATATGGATGCATTGATTTAATATTAGTGCATGTATATTTGTGAAAATTATTGTATGATTTATGCATATATATATGTGTGGGGGGGAGGTTAAGAGATATTTTGGATTGGGCTGAAGCAGATATTTCTGGCCAGGTGTTCTTTTCAAACCTCACCCGACTTATTTACATTTGATTATTGTTTATAGCTTTATTGATATAGCATCACAATAAAGTATATTATATTCATATACTAGATATATTTAGACACTATTGGTAGAGGACTACTGAGTTTATATCATACCCCTTTTGGACTGCAATTGCACTGCAGTACCCTAACTAGTCTCATGGTTTTGGGGTCATGTTTTGGTTTCACATTGCTTGTTGTTATTCATGTTCCATGATTATTATGATAACATGACCGAGCTAGTTCTTATAATTCTCATGGAGATATCCATTGATGATTTTTTATCTATTTTGAATCATTTATCTATAACCCACTATAAATTTACTTCCTTAGATTATGAAACATCATTTGATCATGCATTCATGTTTATAGATATGGTGTTGAGTAGTTTTTTAGTTTACTATTAGTCTTCTAATTGTTTTTTATTTATAATGATTATTCTATTAATTTGGGTATTCATTATTATACCATGTGATACATGGATCATAAGGGTATAATTTTCTAACCACATCATCATGGGACTCTTTCTCCTCGTTGGAATCCACTAGCATACGGGGAGATGTGATTGAGGCTATGTGATTTAAAGAATCTAGGAACTATTTTAGTGGATCTAATGTTAGCACATTACATATTTTAATATAATATTACCCAAAATAACTTGGTATTACATTCTACCCCCATAAATAAATTTCATCATTATAATTTTAACTTGTTCCCAGTAAAAAAGTGTTTAACATTTGACAATACCTTTGAGGGAAAACCACATTGTAAAAAGGATTAATAAAACTAACTCATGAAAAGAGAAAATGATATGTATTAAGGGTATATGGAATAAAAAATATTATGGTTCCAAATAGGATAACATAGGTGTGAAGTGAAAATAAGGATATAATAGATGAAATTAACACCCAAATATAGATGGATAGTGATAAACAACATAGCTAGCAGAAGGTTAATGAGAAAAATCCATAAATTTTTGATAGATTAAAATACTATTAATTCATCAAAAATTAATATAAAAGTATGATATTTTATTTTAATATCCTTTTACTAAATTTGAGTAATTTTCCTGAGAAGGTCTAATTACATGATTCAATTACCTTTTATAAGCACAAAATCAACCTTTGGTAATGCCTTTATAAATTTCCACTTCATCTCTTAATCTATGAAATGATGATTAATTTCTTATATGGATTAAACACTAGTAGATCATATGATCTATAAAAAATTATATTCTATTCCTTCCTTCAATAGTTATTATCAAAAATAATATTTTTAGAAAAACATATCCAATAACATCTAATGTTCAACTTAATTAATATTATGAATAATTATCCTTATGGATCCCCATGTTTGGTCTGAATTGAAATCCAAATATTTAGAAGTATGGTCCATAAATTTTTCAAATTAATTTTTCATTAATCCCCTAAATATAGGTAGTACCTTCTAATGTCACATACCAAATATTTGAATACAATAATCATAAATTCTTCTATAAAATGGTAATATGTTTAATTACTATAAAATATCAATGAAAACATATCTACTTTCAAAAAATAAATCTTTACTCATTACATAAATACAATCATAAATTATTTGATATATATTATAAATCCAAAAATATTGTAAACTCGATCAATGATAACTTAAAACGATTGTCATAAAATCATTATTCAGTTCAAAGGTAATCAATTCTATCCAATTTAATTTTTCCCTATCAATCAAATCTTTATCCAAACTAAAGACTATTTTCTCAACATAATTAAAATATTAATGGTCATCATAAAATAAAAAAAATATCACGTTTACATTAAATCAACTTTATTGGACATCAATACCATATAAAACATTATGGAAACTCAATAATGAAAAACAACATCGGAACAATCCATTGTTGTTTCATGATTTCTAATAACCAAAATACCACTGAAAGAATTATAATTCCTTAAATCCAAATACACAACCACATCATTCATTCCACTTTATTTATACACCATTAAATAATATTATTTTTCTTATTCCAAACTACTTATTTTTTTTCATATTTCATTTCTAGTCTCTTCATCGTTAACAATATAAACATTGTTGATACATTATTTTTTATTCTCTTTATGTTCATTACCTTTAATAAATTAATTTTCATAATTCTGATACATTCAACAGTAAAAACATTCGACCATTGATTATATCATATGGAGAAAATTATTTTATTATTTTTTATTAACCAGACTCTTTATATTTTATTTGAAATAACTTTATTTGTGCACCAGTTTTCCACACTCAAAAAACCTTCTTGTTACTTTGAGACAATCCCTTTAGATCTTATTTTCCTATTCATGAAATATAAGAAAGTGAATCATCCTTCATCCATGGTCTCAACCACCCAAACTATCATATGACACTATCCTTATCGTCTTTGGTGAGTTTAAGGGTAGGTTAAGGTGATATTGTTTAATCATGTATCATGATATATGATTATACATAATCCAAATATCCTTCAATCTAATAATAATCCCATTTGGAATCACATAAAAAAAATTCTATAACATTCAATGATAACCTAGTTTTTTATAGTCCCCTCCATGTACTAAAACCAAAAAATTATAGTGTGACTTACAATATTTAATGTGAAAAACCACATAATTATAAAAAAATGCTTATTAGATATCTAAATCATGATACCTTACTTTTAATCAATCACACATTAGGTATATACTAGGTCATTCATGGTTATTATTAAGATCCTTCATGGTTGTTCATAATGATTTTTTGAATTTACAAGGAATATCCCATGGTAATGTTAAATAGGTGTGTAAAATGAACCATTGTCATGAACTAGGTGATGAGTGAATCCATTTCAATTTTCATTTTTTTGGATTTTTTACCCCTAGGTAACTCTGTGTGAGTTGCACATCCACTTTTATTATCCATTCAAGGATTTAATTTCATGGAAAACACTACCTCTATCCCTTAACAATTTTTTGGAAACATTCCTATACATTAAATCATCTTTAGAGGTATCCCTAAACATTTCCTTATAAATATCCCTTGGTATATCAATAATGATTTCTCATCCTTGTTTTCAGAGGTCAACTTAACCAATCATATGATACCAACTATAATGAACCATGCTTCACATATATATATATCACATCTTTTTAAATGAATATTGTATACATTTCAGAAAAACTTTCTTGAGGACCATAATAGATTACTGTCTTTTGAGACTATATTTGAAATATTATTATTTGGTGAAAGATCTAAAAAATCTACCATAAACACCATAACCTTTTAGTAACCATCATAAACATACACTATATAAAACTTTTATTCAAAACCTAGGTTATGGAAACATAAGAAATGGTGAGCTCAAATGCCTAGTAAGGCTAAATATGAGAGATATAAATCTATGATCACATGAAATAAAAATATAAGAGTAAGGGTATGAAATCATGAACATAACATAGAAGGTTTATACCCACATTATCATATATAATAAACATGATTCATGGAATAAAACTTTATAATTTCAGAAAAATGGGCCATACGAGTGTGAAGTCATCAAAAATCAATCATGAACCATATGCTCAGGTCATAAAATTGTGGAAACATCAAAAATATTGAAAACCATTTCATATGTCAAGGTTAACTATAATTACCATCAACATAGTGGATCTAGCCTCATCACATATTTACCATGGTGGATCAGGATGGACCTATTTCCAATAATGGATCAGGACGCACCTATTCCCCATAGTGGTTCAGGACTCACCTATTTCCCATAGTGGATCAATCCCATTGGTTAGTTTCCCATTTTTATCTCAAGAGATATAATGATTTACCTAATGCATTAGATAAAGATATTGGTTCCACCCATCTCATAATGAAAACCATAATTAAGTGTGCCACAATATCATAAAACATTCATCATATCATCACATCATAATATAGGTTAATAAAATGACTTTAAAAACATTTCATCAATATAAACATTAACCATACATATAAATAATAATGATTGTATCTTTTAATATTATCCCTAGTAAAGTATAAGTAAAATAAATAGAATTCATCTTAAATAGAAAATTAATTTGAAATATCAAATAGAAAATTTCATGAGGAATATATCATTTCCACTAAGAAATAAACATTTTAAAACATGAAATAATTTCAAAATAATTTTCATTGAATATAACCGTTCAAACTTATAATGTATACTTTAAATTTTATTTAAACCATTTTTTGAATAATTTCTACATGTAAAAACAATTTTTAAAACACAAACCATTTTGAATATTCTTTTCTTTTAAAATTACCTGGAATACTTATGAAGGAATTTACTACGAAAATAATGTTCAGTATGGTGAAAAATTTTATTCATGCTAACCACAATAAAAGAAATATATGTTTCACATTTTCTATAAAAGTAAAACATGAATTGTTTGGAAAATGAAATGACTATTACTTTCATATTATTTTGTAAAAATTCAAACAAGGCAAAAACATTAATTTGTAAATCATTCAAATATTGTTAAAATTATTTTTAGAAACCTTTATATAAAATAGGTTTTTAGAAGAAATATTTTTTTTCAACAGAAGAGATAAATAAAGATGATTTTTCTTTAAAAAAATTCTTTTCAACTATTGCATACATAAAAGGAGTAAAATTAAGTGAAAAATTTATTCTCATGACATTCCAATATGGTAATAAAATTCTTTTCTTATTGAGTTATAGATCATAATATTTCATTATTTTAAGGGTAAACATATACAATCCCAATAACGATGAGATTATAAAATTTAATCATTACCACTTTGGTAACATTGAATTATATACCCCATGCAGGAATAAAATAAAATGAAATTTAAAATATCATGATAATAAATAAAGTCTTGAAATTTCATGTCAAAGGGTATGTAGATACACCTCATAAAATAATATAGGTATGTAACAAAATGTATGTTTCAAGGAAATAAAATTGAGACAAAAAACCATAACCCCTTTGGTAACTTTTGAACCATAAACGAGATAAAAGATATATACACAAATGAATATGTAAATAACAAAAAATTTAATTATTATAAAAAAAATGCATTCATGGGCTGTATATACACCACATAAAATAAACACATGGTGAATATGATATGTGTCTCATAGAAAAACAATAGTAACACTGAAATCCATTATAATAAATCTTAACGTAATTAGTACATGTTAAAACCCTAAATATAATAAATATAATTTTATTATAAATATAGTGTATAAATAAAATTATATATATCATACCATTAATTATTTTATTATGACATTATATTACATGTTTACCAATAATTCATTGTTAAAATCACATTTTACTTAATAACTTCTATGTATTACATGCATGTTTTGATTTTTTATTTTAGATAATGTAATTATGCCCATGGATAAATCATATAAAAATTATAAAAATTATATAAATATAATATATATATTCATTATATATTTATATAGGGAAATACATAAAATATAGAGATCGAAAAAGAAATACACCATTCGTGGAGACGGTAGGACGTACGTATGCATGGACGCTATTTCTATTTCTTAGATGGTTTAAAATAAAGAATGGTAAATTATATATTACCATTATAAAATCAATTTAATCTTATATATATCATCTATATTTGTTAAATTTATCCTTCCTTCCATGTAAAGCGTATGTGAAAATGAATCATATTACTTCATAATGTTGTAGTCCATCATATAAATGAGCAAAACTGTTGTATCCCCCACAGAATCAAAATAAAGAAGGTATATTGAATAAAATAATTCCATAAGTATATTATTCTCATAAATATCATATAAATATTTTAAATCCTTCAATTTATATATCTTTTAGAATTTGTGATGAAAAATAAAATACATCAGTTAGTGAGGCGGTAGTCCACCATACACATGATCGATAATTTTTTTTTCAATTTGATGGATGTGGAGTAACATATAAGTTATTAAATTCACATAATAACATATCAGTATATAGAATATTATGGTGTTATTATATTTTATTTGTTAAAACATAATAAAATTTGAAAAAATAAAAAATAAAAGAAGGCGCTTAGGTAAGACAATTACCATCTCTTAAAAGAACATCATTTGGATCTCTTATTAAGGACCCTAGTGTTGGTTTTTTGGGAGGAATAAACTGTTAAATAGGTATAAGGATGATGGGGAGGTATTTTTCAGGGTTTTTCTGATCAATATGTCTTTATAGGTGTTCATAAGTGAAGGGTAGTCGTGTCCGTTTATAAGTGGGGGAAAGAAACCCACGTGTAAACTGCATGGAAATTTCCCAAAAGAATCCAAAATAATGATGTCATTCCAAATATAAAAGATTATAAATGAATATTAATTCTAAACTTTTAAGTATAAGTTTGAAATAATGCTGTAAAATTGAAAATTTAAAAATGTTTTAGTCATTTTATCCCTTAGAATCTTAGTTTATTACCCTGATAAACACATTTTTAACTTAACCATGGTAATTGATTTTTTACTAGTTTCAGTATTCAATGAGGAAAAAAATTAATATGAAATTGTAATATAATATTAATTTTATTTATTAAAAACATGAATCCATTTCAAAAAAATTTATTTATACATGTGGAAGATTTAAATTTAAATTTAATCTCATATATGCGATGAGAAAGTACTCTTCAAAATAGAAAATGTTCAACATTTTAATTTGTTTTTATAAAAAAAAATAATATGAAAGCAAATATAATGAAATAAATTTTATTAATATTTATAATTGAATTATTTTTTATTTGAAAATCATATTAATATAATTTTTATTTTTTTAACATCTTAAAAACAAATGACAATTCTAAATAAAAACAAGTATTTTTAATTATTCACTGAAAAATTTATCTTCTGAGAAAATTTTCAAAAATTTAACCTAATATATTTTTTCCAAGATGATTTAAAAAATTAATTTTATTTTTTCATATAAATTTCCTAAAATTTGTCAAAATTTACTTTATGATAAATTTACAAAATGGTACAAAGAAGCTTTCTAGAAAAATACATTTTTAAAGAGAAAAAATGTATTAATTCTTATTTCTTGTCTATAAGACAAATAAGATGAATGTTAAAATTTTATTGAATATGTAATATATACATTTCATTAAAAACCTTAATGAATATTTATTTGGATAATTTATTTATTTAAAGACATTTTGGTGTATAATAATATTTTTTCAGTACTAGATTTCCGTTATTTTCAATTGATTTTTATTTTTATTTATAGTTATATAAAATACTGATATAAGAGCCATGAACTGGTTCCCCAAGCTTGTTGGTCACATGGCCTCAACTACACATCCCCATATTCTAGAGGCTTCTGACTAAAAGTGAGGGTCTTGTATTTATCATGGAATGACTATACCCTCTTTTATCAGAGTAATACACTAGCGGAAATAAATAAAAAATAACCAAATAATGATATAAAATGACCTGAACAAATCCAATATCAAAAAAAATTTCAAAACTAAAAATTCAATATCATAAAAAAATAGTAGATATATCATGCTAAATTATGTTACATGGGTAAAAATAAATCACTAAAATAAAGACATTGTTATCTTCTAAGTGGGTTCTAAACCACATCTAGTTCCATCATCCATACACCATCAAAAATCATCCATCTAGCATTGGGATTTTTCCCTTATCCATTCTGGTAATCATTAAATCTATTCAGGTACCGATTAGGAAGCCCGATTATGGTGTTAGTACAACGTAGTAGGCCACCACCCACAATGCCTAAAAAAATATCCAGTCAAATAAAAGTGTAAGGAGTTTTATAAAGAATAAATCGAAATACATAAATAAATATTTATCACACTATAAACTCTTCCTTACTTAACCACATAAAACCCAAGGTTCTCATGGAAACCAATACCTCAATACCTACTTTGTTCTATACCGGAGTCTAAACTATCCCCAAAGGATATCATATAATTGAATGCCCATGTTACTATTTATTAACAAAATTAATATTTGAAGTTCCATATCACCATTCATCATCACAATTCATATTTGAATTTCCATGTTACATTTCATTATCAAAATTTAAATTTGAGTGTACATGTTACCATTCATCATCACATTTCATATTTGAATGTCCATGTTACAATTCATAATCAGAATTCACATTTCAAGGTCCATGTTACAATTCATCATTTCTATTCACATAAGAATTCGCATGTTACAATTCATCATTTCATTCACATTATTGGATTTGTATATATTAGAGCATGTCCCACACTTGATTATCATATTAAATAATATTCTAATTAATCAATTAAATTTAATAATTTATCTCTCATATCATTCCATTAATTGATTCAACTATTAATTAATCACATCAATTAAAATAATTAATTCAATAATTAATTATTCATTTCACTATACCAACATAAAATAATTCATTCAAAAATTAATTATACTAAGCCACAACTCAACCATATATAATTAATTTAACAATTTATTGTTCAAATCACAATCATAATATCTCATAATTTATTAAAAAATTAATTATTCAACATCATAATCTCAATATGTCAAACTTAAATGAACAGTTAAATATTAAACATCAAAATATCAATATATCATAATTATTTCATCAATTAATTATTTATACTCACAATATTAATACCTAATAATTAAATCAGAAATTAATTATTCATACTCACAAAATCAATATCAAAATTTTGAACATTTTTCTCAATTAATTAAATCACAGAATTAATTAATTTAATCAAAAACTCAATTTCTAAAAATATAGAATGAATAATGTATTTGGGATTTGAATTATATACCACCCACCCCAATTCCTTAATTAGCGACCCCTCTTTTCAAATCTTCAATTTAAAGTGGATCAATTCAGAAGGAAACAAATAACACAGTAATGATTTAAAACCTAAATCCTTGGTAAAATGAAATAGGATCTCTTAAATATCATTCTATATCCAACAAGACCAGATCTAGATTCATAATCTATTTCTAGAACCAAAAAAAGGAGGATAACAACCACCCAAATAATTGGAGAATAATAAGAGTGGGATGGGAATTCAGTCAAGAAGAACCCACATACCCGAAGAGGTATAAACCTTCCGCAATGGATTCAAATCGCTAGGAATGGAGATCATAGAACCAAGGAATCAATTAAAAAGTAACTAGAACTAAGGAAAAATGATTATGGGTTGCGATATGCTATTTGTGGGGTATTAGATTGAGTTTTGGGATATATTTTAATAAAATATAGGGGATTAAACTTGTGTACACACAGTTTGCTGATTGGGGCACACAGTTTCTCCAAACTATGTGCCTAACAATGTGCATCTTCAGGGGGGTGCAATGTTTTTCTTTTTAGGGAGCACGTTTTAAAAAATTGTGCATCTTCCATGTAAAATTATTCTATCTATGGTTGCATCATTTGTTGGGAAAGGGTGCACGGTTAAGGAAACCTTGCACCAACTGTACACTACCCTCTTTCTTATATGTTTCTCAAATTTTCACCCAAACACACCCCATGGTAAATAAAAATAAAAACTAATAAACTTAAGGTAAAATAGATCCTGTATAAATTCTCGAGACATCTCCAAGAATGGTTGGGGTTTTAAAATCTCTCATACTTATAATAGATCTTCCCCGAGTTGTACACCCATACAACTCTAATATTCCATGTCAAAATGATTCAGACACTAATCTCTCATATCTGATTCTCTCACCCATGTTTCCTCCTAAATAAGGCTAGGTTTCAACAATACATGAATGTTCCATGTGGACTTTACCAACAATACTTTCTCACTGAGATCCAACACACATATTATATGCTCCCCCAATGATGCATATATCCCAAACTCAACATAATCCTCATTGATCGCATGAGAAGGGTCATGGTGATGCCTTTAATGTTTTGGAAGATCAAATATTTCATTCATATAATTTTATGTCTATTTTAGAGCTAACTGGTATGCCACCGGCCAAATTCTCTCCACAACCAAAAATGGTCAAATGAACCTGGGCTCCAGCTTGCCCTGTCTTCATATCCCGTGGTGACCCAATCTAGACAACACTTGAAGGAATACACAATCACCCTATGTAAAATCTTTGTTAAATAGATGTATATCATCATATTTATTCTATCTACATTGATCCATAATCATACAACTCTGAATGGGCTGAACCTACTCTGATGCCACCCGCAGAAGACTCGGTCCCAACAACTCTAACTCTATAACCTTCATCGAGTATAAAGGTTTTATGAATCACCTACCAATAAGATACTCATATGGTTTTATGTATATCATATC
Source organism: Viscum album (assembly GCA_963277665.1). Lineage (NCBI taxonomy): Eukaryota > Viridiplantae > Streptophyta > Magnoliopsida > Santalales > Viscaceae > Viscum > Viscum album. The sequence continues at coordinate 1,901,319,822 of OY728152.1, read as the reverse complement.
CTAATAAATTTTATGATAGGTGAAATTTACAAAATCTAGGTGCTTCTCCAAATATCCACAAAATTCTAGGACATTTCCTCATAACATATCCTCAAGAACAAGAATAGTACACTCCGACTTCTCATCTATCTATGGGTGGAATTACATAATCATTAAGACCTATGTAATAAGATCCATCTAAAATACCTATTACAAGAATGATGTAATACATGTATCATGGTCTGAAACAATTGTCTATGGCACCCATGAAGATGGAATATCTATCAAACATAGAAGTCCCACAACTACCCCACTAAGAATGTCTCTGATATTGGTAAGAAATTTGCTTCTATCATTAGTTTGAATACAATAACCAAAATAGCATCATTATTATGAGGCATCCTCTAGAGACCCCCCACAAAATCAATGGTCACATCATCCCACTTCCATTAAAGAATGTGAAATAGCTATAGTAAATCTCCAGGTTGTTGATGCCCATCCTTCACCTGCAGACAGGTGTACCATCAGGTCAGAAACCCTCCTATATCCTTTTTCAAACCCAAATACCTAAAATGTTAATGTAGGTCTTGGAACATGTTGTTTACACCATGATTTATCTCCAACATCGAGGCATGAGAGTCATGCATCATCTCCTCCTGCATGCTCATATGCACAACAACTCAATTCCTAACATAAATGATACCATCCTCATATATTTTATATTATAAAGGTGAGTCCCCCCTATCAAGGATTTATCTAAATGAAAAAAAATCTATATCCACATAATGTATATCTCTAATCTATCTCAAAAGTGAATACTATGCTGAAACTGATACAAGATTCATATTCTCCTCACACTATTGAACTACACCATGCATCTCAGTGAGTAAATTCAACATCTTCTACTCAACAATACACTCTTGAAAAGCCGATTTTAATTTTTTCTTTCTCGATGAATCAAAAACGTTTTTTCCATTGCAAGATATTTATACTAGATCAAAATCAAAGGATTCATATACTATACCCACCTCCACTGTCAGAGATTCAAATATCACTATCAAAAAATATACTTCATGCTCTTCTGATTCGTGTTCATAATAAACTATTCAACCAATAAATAATCCCACCAACACTATGAATAATAAACCACTACATCTATCCCAAGGTAATGTGTAGGTTAATTTTATTCATGTGGCCTCAACTTCCAAGACCCATACAATGCAAATAAATTTTCATGTATCAAAACTTCTCTATGTTCAATTCTAGTAGTGCCAGAATACAAAATATACTCCTCAACCAGCTCAGGTAAGATCATGATCGGTTCTGATGTCAAACGATTATTCATCTCCTATAACACATTATCACATGATTCCTACAATTTAATCATCATCCACTTCTTCTTCATGCTATAATGTTACACTATCAAAATGGAAAATTCTTGGATGAACCTCCGATATTATCCAAGTAACACGAGAAAGCTATAGATATCAAAAATAGTCTTGGGATACTAAAAATTCATAACTTCTAGAAAATTCTCTAGGTCCACTGATACCCATTCCTCTAAGATTTTTTACCCAATAAGTTTACCTAATCAATCCAAAACTGACACTTACATAACATTGATTATAGACAATTTTCGCTCTATGTACTTAGTATGTTGTCATGCTGTTGGGGATATTCGTTATTAGTTTTGAAGTAAACCATGATTTAATACAAAAACACTACCACAAATGGATCAATGTATGGATTCATGACTCTATTAATCAATCCTATAAACACTACTCATGTATTCATCAACCCAAATAGCATTATGAAAGCCTCATATTGGCCACACCGACTTCAGACGACATTCCACTATATATAAGATGCTCAAAAAATTAATTAATGATACCTTAACTTCATGTTGATATTTGAGAAAAAAAAATAGCATCTAAACTAATTGAATATAGCGCCAATACATGGAAGAGGATACTATTTCTTCACAATCACCTAGTTCAACCTATAGTAATCGATACACAATCGCAATGTAATGTCATACATCTTAGCAAACATGACTTGGGAGCCATAAGGTGAATTACTCATCTAGATAAACCCATTATCCTCCAACTCCTCTGGTTGAGTATTGACCTCTTGATGCTATTTGGGTTATCTTATGTATATTCTAATAGAAACTAGATCAACCCATGACATGTGCTCAATACGAATTTACACATATATCTCAGGTTGAATCCCTGAAAATTATTTAGGAAACCCATTCTAAAACTTGTCCACTACTGGAGGAAATATATTTTTCTTTACATCTCCATCATACAAAAATAAACTAGAAACATGTTCTATAATCCCTACCAGTTACTAAGTAATTGAAATTTTCCAACTTACCTGGATATCTCACTCTCCTAGGTAAATATACATTTCACCCTTAGGATAAGTAGAGGTAACTATCCTATAGTAACTGTAACATCCTAGACCAAAATTCCGCCAAACAGTTCCCTGAACCTAGTTGGATAGATGGCCTCATTCTAATCTACCCAAATTTTATAGGCTTATTACTAGATGTGAGGGCCTAGGAATGTCAGTGGGGAGACAATAACCGCATTACCAGAGTATATCACTACATAAGTCAAATACAATCATTAGATAAAGCTAATTAAAAGGAATTAAATTAAATGTTAGAAAAATAGGAATACATATTTAATCTACAAATGTCACATATAGAATGATGCAAATGTTAGATGTATCTAGAAAGAATATAAAATTGTACAAGAAAATACAATAGAATTCAAGTCACAAAAGGAAATAAATGAATAAAATGTACCATTAGCATCCCAAGACACATCTTGGTCCCAGTCAAACTATCAATAACTCGTACTCGGTATATTTTACCTACCAACACCGGTGACCAAATAATTAAAATTGGTCCTAAAGGAGGCCCAAATAGGGTATGAGATAAATATCCTAGAAGGTAACCACCCATAATTCTATAAAGATCTATGCATCAATATTATATCTGATAACAAGTGTATGTATAGAAGTAATTTATGTGTGAATTCCTATGGTATATGTCTACTACCAAAAGATAAACTAAATGGCCTCTCAAGGCTCTCTAAAACAAGTGTCGCCTCCTAACATGGAAAATATAAAAATTTTAAATAACTAACTGAAACTCCCCATACATTCATCCATATAAAGAACCCAAGTCTTAGTTTTATACATAAGTTTCTCACTACCCACAACCATACTGTATATATAATCTATAACAGAATCCCATGACCTAGCTGTATAGTTTACTGTAGACCACGAAGGGCTAGATCATAGGTATCAAGTACCATGTCATCCTTTATTAATACTACGAGCATCATGGTGGATACTCGGTCTAGGAACATGTTAGAGTCCAAGAATATTGTGTAACGACATGTCTTACATGAGTCTATGCAAGAAAATCCACAGGGAAGCATGGGCCAAGTGATCCCAAGGAATCAAGACCCCATGGGGCATAATCAACCCAAAGCATCCACCACTGCATTCTATATCCATGGTGAGCCACCCATAGTATCTATCAAACCTTTCATTCATTTCATAAAATTTAAACCTTTCATGATACGAGTCTACCTACTCATATATTCCATTAAACCCCATGAGTATACACACTCATTCAGTCCACATCCATTTGATCAACAACATGTGTACACACACCCATTTATCAAATAAACCAAATAAAACATCACATTGGTATATACCTATACATGAATCACAAAAGGAATTTATGAAATCTATAATCAACCAATGATTATACTCACTCGTTTAACAAATCCATTTTATCTATTTTATCAATCTAATAATAGAATTCAATGAAAACACAATATAAGGAGGTACTACATCTCTTAAGTAATCTATTATAACTCATTTATGAATAAATGGGATTTTTCTAACTAAGAAATAACAAGAATTCATCCATTGGGTGGTTTGACAAGGGATTAACAAGTTGATTACATATAGTGCACTCTATGGGTGGTCATAGTGGGGGAAACAACCACCAACAAACCATAATGGAACATAAAGAAATCCCTAATTGATCCAATAAAATATTCAATAAGTAACCGTCATAGAAGCATGGTCTCACTGGAAATTACAATAGGAGGCAAAAAAGATGACAGCTCTAAAAATCCACAAATACCGATTGAAAAGTATAGAACACATACGTTATCTTGTTAGTAGAGTATTCATCCAGTAGCTATTCCCAATTTTTCCTCGTTTAGTAGAAATAAGATAAATGGAAGAATAATGAGAAATTAGGGCATATAAGCCTAAATCCAAATAGGGCATTCATTTTTTTGAAGAATAAAAAATGGATAAAAATGAATCAAGTAATTACTTATATAGTTCCATCAAGTATGAAGACAAAATAATTAGAGTCTGAATGACTACTAGATTTGAAAATCCATAATAGAGGGTTTAAGGCATCAAAAGATTGAAAAATATATTGTGTGTGAAAAAATAGAGGCTACCGCCTCTTTTTTTTAACATAACCTCATTTGGAAATTACATGGTTTATAAATACTTTACAGAGTGTGTAATTCCCTATCTTCTCCTTCTGAAAAGGAAAAACTACACGTCAAAAAAGGTCATATCTGAACTATTACACACAGTGAAATGGGACTACATGGATTGTATCCCTCTTTTATTTCATGTAATCATCATGCACCCATCCTCCATCCTTCTAGCCTCTTCTTCCCCAAGAACAAACTGAAATACCCATGGCCCGACATTGGGTCTAAGACCAAAAGGAAAGTAAAATAGAATTTAACCCTAAAATAAATGATATGTACCTTAGGATGTACCCACGATCTTACGATCTCCCCTTTAGAGTAATTATTCACTGAATTACTCTCTAATGGGTGGTCAAGATTCATATGAAAAAAATACCAGCAACTGATCACATACAATGGCCTCTTGCAATCAAGTCTCATCTTATAAATGGTTGTGATACCATTGCACCCATACTAGATGAACAGATCAGCCTTGGAGAAGCTTCATTCTCTAATCAACGATGCGAATCAGATGCTCCTAAAAGGATGCCTCAACCTGAAGCTCAACCTCCTTAGGCTAAAAGACGTGAGATGTGTCCAAATGATAGCGGCACAATTGAGATATGTGGAAGAGATTGTGCATGGCTCAGTACCTCCGAGGTAACATTAACCGATCAAAAAATGACCTGAATCACACTAAATTCTTGTTCAACCTGAAATATTTTTGTGAAGCCATACCCTTTATCATGAAACTTATGTGTCCAAGCCTTGGTGAAACACATAAGAAAACATGATACCAGATCTAAAACACTAGATTTTGTCAATGGCGATCGACATATGATTTATGATGAGATTGAGTGTAGTAAAAGTCTACTTCTTAATCAACTAGAACATCTCTGAGGTCCCCTGCATGGGTTGTGGTCCTAGTAAAGCTGCCTCTCCTACCTCTAACTATCATAAGGGTGATTGGTATGCCATATTGTACAAATCATCAAAAGGTTCTATATGTATCATCGACTAATAATTGTTATTTTTTGTGAAAACATTAGAGTTATATGCTTCTCTCAAGACTCCCCAAAATATAGGATGCATGCTCCCAACATGACCGCTTGCACCATTATCGTATTCTCTAACTGACCATTAGTCTAACAGAGATATGTTCTGCTCAGAAGAGCCTATATACCCAGCACACTCTAAAAACTATTCTAATAATGAGATATAATGCAAGAATCTTTATCAAAAATGATAGTTCTTGGGAACCATTGAAGTCATACTATATAATAGATATACAAACTTACGAGATCATAAAAAATGAAGGAATATTGAAAAATAATAAATGAGAGACCTTCCTCATCCTGTCAACCGGAAACCACAAAACATCATTACCTCGAGGAGACCTCAGTAACCAAGTCACAAAATCCATCACGAAATCATACCGTTCCATTCTGGAAAAGGTAATTGTTATAAAATCCCACCTGGTCCCTGATGTTCCACCTTCACCTACTGACAGGTGGAAGACCTCATTACAAAACAACATATCTCTCACTTAATTTCTAACCACCAATACTGATGACATATGTCATCATATATATTGTTGACTATGGGGTGCACATCCTAGGATGAATCAAGAAACTCTTACATAAACTTCTCATGTATATAAAATGGAACCCAAACATGTCCACAGATATGCAAGATCTCATCCTCACCAACCGTCCAACCAGGAGGAGGGTCCTCACCTGAAACACTCTCCTGTACAACTAGGCCCTCAGAATCTAATAGCTACCACATTTAAACACTATACAGTATAGTAGAGTACACAACTAATGATTATTGAAATGTCTTCCCCTCTCAATCATTCACATACAAGTGCATCTCATAGAACAAAACTATATGCTGGCACATTCCACTGTCCTACTAAACTACAGGTATATGAGTCCTCTTACTCAGTGCATCGGCCACTGCATTGCCTTTACATGGCCTTCAGGAATGCTCAAAGTCAAAATGTTGTAGGTACTCCACCAAACTTCATTTCCTCATATTTATATCACACTGTGTAAAAATAAAAATAATGCATTTTTGGTTAATGTACACCAAAAATCGCTCTCTATGTAAATTGTTTTTCAAAAAATGCAATGTGTGAACAACTGTAGCAAGACCATGATTGTGCATTACGTAATCCCTCTTGTGTGGCCTCATCTACCGAGACCCATATTCCACGAATCTATCCCCCTACACGAGGACTCCTTCGAGCACGATTGTTGATGCGACTGTTGGTACCAAAATTTGGGATGAAGAAGAGGCCCAAAGAAGGCACCATTGACCACCTCACGAAGCCCCTTCGTGGAGTTCCCCAGCATCGCGGCCTCCACGATGCAAGGAGGCGGGAGGATCCACGAACGCATTCGACGTTCACAATCCATCATTTAAGCAAGGAGGAGGGAGGCTCCATGAATGCATTTTATGTTCGCGACCCCGCTGCGAAGCAAGAAGGCAGGATGCTCCGCGACCACATTTGACGTTCACGACCCACTGTGAAGAAACCAAGTTCCTCTTCGTGCCATGTTAGCTCCGCTTCACGGTTCCTCTTTCCTATAAATACCTGGCTCCCCCTGAGTAACTCAGATGGAAAATCCAAAATTTTGGCTACCCACCTCTTGAATCGTGAAGCCGTTTTCTACTCGATGAACCATGAGCTGTGTGAGGTTCTTCTACATCGTGAAGTGACTCCACATTTAATCGTTTTGAACACCCTTCTGATAGGGATTCCATTCAAAAACCCGAAGGGCTTTCACGAAGGAAGGGGATCCCCAAGGGGTCCTGGGCTATCGTGGAGCATTTATGCTTCATGAAACGCCCTTTATATACCCATGATCTACATGCTAAGGCTGGGTCACTATACATCGCAAAGCATATCGCTTCCTGACACCCCGCTTCACGAGGCACCTTTGCTCCGTGAGGCGGTTCATTGTGAATGCCCCTAAACTTCGCAAAGCACCTCATTTGTGCACCTCCACCCCATGATAAGGCTAATTCACCCCACTTCATGAAGCACACCCCTTCGCAAGTTCCCTCTTCAATGCGGAGCAACAGAGCTTCAAAAGGCATTTGCCTATGAACCCCTCTGCGTGGAAAATCCTTTTCCCGTGCTACCCTCCAGGTTTGCATGATGTAACTTCAAAGTCTCCTGGACAACACAACCCATTGTGTTTCATCACCTCATGCTTCATCGCATAGGCATGATAATGGTTATTACTTCTCTGCATAGCCACGCTAACGTGGACCCCTTAGTGGTTTTCTCTATGACAGCTCCTTTCCACTGCCTTGTCGATGCCTTTCATCCCATAAGGAGTAAAGTGTACCAGTTATGTAAGTCCTAGCGGTGTGAAGCCAACCCACCTCATCTGAGGTATAGGACGTTAAACTGCCAAACACCATCGTCCTCATCAAATTACATTAAATTGTTACCTATCCCCATGCCTCACACACAGATGCCCCTACCTTGGACATTCTCCACACCCCCTGGTCTCCATAGGGGATGAAATCCTTTTTCTGGGAGTGGCATTTGTCTGTGGGGGAAGGGCAGCCACCTTGGTGTAAGCTCCTAGATTTTCTTACTGGAGGAACCATCCTTCCTCCACCTTTCATCTTTAGTCCTATGGGAAAGTGGAGGGAGTGATAGGAAATGGGGATCTTCCTTTCTTCAGTCCCAAATCCCTCTCCTAATGCGCTCTGTCACCCTTGGACCTCCATCATGGAGTAAGTCCCGACACCTTGGGTTGATCAACGCATAAGCCCCTCTTCACATCACACGGAAGCACCTTTCACGACGTGGTCGTCAGGCCTTTGCTGCCTCTTGTTTCTCATATCGAGCATGACTCATGTGGGCTTAGAGTATGCATCGACCATGACACCCCCATCCCGCCTAAAATTAAACTATATAACTGAACTATGTGGTCTTTGATCAATGTCAAGGCATGGTATGTAGTAAGCCTCCCTGAGATTCAAGCCCCTCTACCTGGGGCAGCCTAGAGTGTAAGCCCCACACCATCCCGAACTACAAAGACATTGATCCAGGTAAAGGCATGGTACGTAGAAAGCCTCTATGAGGATCAAGCCCCTCCACCTTGGGCCACCTTAGAGTGTAAGCCCCAAATGCCCCAGTCCAGCATGACGTTAAACTGTATACCTAAACTACGTGGTCTTTGATCTATGTCAAGGTATGGTACATAAGAAGTATCCACGAGGTTCAAGAACCTCCACCTTGTGCAGCCTAGAGTGTAATCCCCACACCATCTCAATCAATGATTACATTTATCCATGTCATGGCATGGTACATAGGAAGCCTCCACTAGGTTGAAGCCCCTCCACCTTAGTCCACCTCATAGTGTAAGCCCCAAATTCACTCTTCCCACTTGTCATTAAACTGTATACCCAATCTATGAGTTCTTTGATCCATGACATGGCCTGATTCGTAGGAATACTCCACGAGGATGAAGCCCCTCCACCTTGGGAAGCCGAGAGTGTAAGCCCCACATATCCCAAATTATGGGGACATTGATCCATGTCAAGGCTTGGTACATAGAAAGCCTCCACAAGGTTCAAGCACCTCCAACTTGGGCCACCTCAGAGTGTAATCCCCAAATGCCCTCGTCTCGCATGACATTAAAATGTATACCTTAACTACGTGGTCTTTGATCCATATCACTGAATGGTTAGTAGGAAGCCACTACGAGGTTCAAGCCCCTCCACCATGGGCAGCCTAGAGTGTAAGACCCACACCATCCCAAACATCATGGACTTTGATCCATGTCAAGGTATGGTATGTAGGAAGCCTCCATGAGGTTCAAGCACCTCCACCTTGGGACGCCTTAGAGTGTAAGCCCCGAATGCCCCCGTCCCACATAACATTAAACTGTATCCTGAACTACATGGTATTTGATCCATGTCAAGGCATTGTAAGTAGGAAGCCTCCACAAGGTTCAATCCCACCACCTGGTTGGTCCAAATACCTTTACATCGTTTCACCAAACTCATTGGGCCACTGTAGAGTGTAGCCCCCAAATGCCCCTGTCCCGCAGGACGTTAATTTGTATACCTGAACTACGTAGTCTTTGATCCATGTCAAGGCATGGTACGTCGGAAGCCTCTACGAGGTTCATGCCCACCTAGACCCCTGGTCCCTTCATGTCGGTTCACTGTCACCATCCCGAACAACGTGGACTTTGATCCATGTCATGGAATTGTACATAGGAAGAGTCCTTGAGGTTCGAGCCTAACAAACATTGAACCCCAGGTCCACCTCCAGTAGTAACCATTGTGGTCCACCTTCAGCGGTAAGCCGTTGTCACTCCATCTTGCTGTATGCCATTGCGATTCTATTTCAATTTTAAGACATTATGATTCCATCCAGTGGTAAGCCTTTGAAACCCCCAATCGGCGGCAATCCATCGTCAAGTGAACTACACAGACATTGATTCCCTGCCACGATGATACATAAAAAGTCTCTTCAAGGCACAAGCCCCAATACTTCATTCGTCCTGATTCTTACTTGGGCCGCTACATCTCGGTGAGATCATGCCACCTCATTCCCATCCACAACATTCGGGAGGCCGCCCACGTGTTGGCCCCAATGTTGGTGTTCCCTTTAGGGAGTTCTTCAATCTGATCCACTCTAGTCAGTATTCTGATCAGTATGATCCATCTCCGTTGGACGTTTAACTTGTAGCATACCCAATGTTAAACATAGGAAGCTAAAAAAACATAGATACATTCCCATGGCATATGATTCCCTATGATTGATGAGGGATTCCTCGGGCTTCTATGCCCTGGATAAGCCCTATAATAAAAGATATAATATAGACACACTAATCTTCTAGAGTCCAGACTTTCCAGCGATGCCCCAATGTGAATACTCCCATAACCGAAGGTTTCTACCCTGGTTGGACCCCTTGGAATGTCCTGACAGAAGTAGCGTAATTAACTGGTATCCATGAAGATATAAAACCGGGATGAGTTTCACAAACAACGTGTTAAATCTATAAGGGAGGCCTAGACTAGGTGAAAAGTTCTGAGGGGGAATCCATTGAAGAAAGAACTGACATCCCATCATCTAGTTTCGATCAAGGTGATGACATCCATGAATAAGGAACATATGCCTCCCACATTTGGAAAGCGGGAATGTAGGGTAACAAAGTTGCGCCTATCGTAATCAAGCATAGGGATGCGCGTGCCCCAGCAAAAGCATTGAAAATAGAAATTGTGACCCCGATGTGAAGTTATTCTCCTCAATATGGAGATTAGTAGCGCTCGGGGCATCCATAGATTGACGTGTCATAGGATCCAGCTATCCAGCGCTGTGTCCCTACATGAAAATAGCGGGGCTAGCGTGAAATTCACCTGATGTTGGGGCATTAGGTTGTTGGAGATCCCGTTCTATGACGTTGTCAGTGTGGATCCATCTTACCAGTCACGGATGATGGAACGATGTTGGGGCAATGGTTGACGATTTTTTTTCCTCACAGTGTTAAATAGTTCACCTCCCTACTTCTCGGAACAAAGTTGTTGCATCCGGAGTCCAATCACCTGTCCTCCAATGCAGGGGCATGGGAAATATCAAAGAGGCTACCCCACGCAGTTCCACTTCTTCCATAATGGATTTTACCACCATGACTGATGGGGCTCACATCCCCTCTCCCCATCAAAAATTATCCAGCAAAGGGTAATTAATGACCATGTACACAGGTATGAGGAGGAGGGAATTATCCCCACCAAGGATATGGCCTTATTTGATCTCGAGGCAGTTGTGCCTTGTTGTTCACGCCACCCCCGAGGGCCACGCAGGGAGCCGCTGCTCCCCAACCCAAAATAAAATCGTTTCAGGAGCCTATCCCCGGAGCTCTTTGATGACTTTATGACCTACGCTGATGAGGTGGCCAATATCCGGCCCAACCTGGTCAAAGTCTCAATATAGGGTCTCCCAGCAAGGGACCCCACCCGGCCGCGTCAGCACCGCCACTCGGCATCGCCAGAGGAGCAGGTAGGCTATGCAGCTACACCACCAGCACCGGCTCGTCCGACCCGATGCCATCATCAGGCATGAGCTGAGGAGGACGTCCACCAGGTGGCATCAATGTCGACGACTACTATGGCCAGAGCCACCGCCGATGCATATCATCAACTCCCGGAATACACCGAGAAGGGGCGCTTATACACCCAACTGAGATCGAGGCCCCAAAAACCCCATGGGCAGGCAGGGTTGACTCTCCTAGTCGCAGGCATGAGCAGTGGTCGCCATGAACCAAGCCGCAGCGATTCCACCCCGTATGGAGGTCCTCCCCGTACCACTGCCATAGAGAGCGTGGGTCTTCCCTCCTCCGAGGCTTGACATGGAGGTATACCCCATTTCACCCCCAATCCAAATTAAGGTCCTCCCCGCGGCAGTGATGTTCGGCATTGAAGCCCCTCCTCTTCCCATCACACCGGGTATGGATTCCTTCCACCTACCCTTGACCAACAATGTGGGGACATTGCCCGTCTGGTCCCTCTCCAACGTGGGGATCCTCTCTATGTTCTCTCTGCAACCAGTGATGGTTCTCCTCGCCCCGTCCGCTAGAGGGGGGAAGGCCATCCTCATTCCACCCTCACCAAGCATGGAGGTCCTCCCCATGCTCCCACCAGTTCTAGCAGATGTTTTTCCCACTCTAGTTCTGTTCATGGAGGACCTCACCATGTCCCCTTCAACATTTTCCCCGGTTCCCCTCACAGCTCGGCTCTCTCAAGTGGAAATCCTCTCCGCCCCAACACAAGTGTGGCCGAAGGACCCCATGTCGGGAATGTAGAGACCCACACATGATGTACATAGACATTACATTACTTTTGTAGAATACTTTAAACATGAAAAAATAGATACCCAAATACCGTGTTAGTTTAGTGTCTTAGGAAACTTGTAACATAATATTCTAATCGTGGTGAAAGATCATCAACATCTGCAATAAAGATCTTCCCCTTTGGGTTTCTTACCTAAAACCATTATTTATATCATGGGGAAAAGAAATCATAAAAAGGGAGTGCTCAAATGATCAATAAGGGAAAACATGGAGAACATAAAATAATCCCTAAAAATTTGAACATAAGAATATGAACATAAAACATCAAAATCATGAGTAATTACATAAATATTTGCAGTACATAATTCATTGATCATAATGGAACATTAAACATGATAAAATAACATTGGAATAAAACATGTAATTGTGGCAAGCATTAAGCAAATGTTAGGATTTCCATATTAGCCAGGGAATTGTTTCCAAGACCATCATATTGGACAAAGTTCATTACTGAACCGGGTTTACTTGTTGTTCCAACACTATATTACTGAGCCAGATTCACTTGTCATTCTAGAAATTTCTATCTCATGAGATATAACTCTTTAACCCATGAATTGGAGTGAGATATAGGTCCCACCCATCTCATAATGAAATCATTCTTACTTGTTCCACAAAATAATCATAAATCATTCATCATAACCCAAAGAATAAAATGGGTTTCAAAAACATCATCCCATCATAACTTAATCCATATAAAACAAATGGAAATAATTTCATCATAAAAAGAATAGAACCAAATAAATAATAGAGACATTATACTTGAAATAGAATCATAATAAATAATGTCACCTGAAATGGAAAATAGTATTGACAAAACACTTGAAATGACTTATTAAGGAAAATATCCTATCTTCTTTAAAATCATTTTATTTTCTCAAAATGTCGTGCAATTTTAAATGAAATGAATTTTTTTGAAAATAATCATGAAATTTTGTAATGGATGCTTCATGGAAATAAGGCATTAAGAAACTGTAAAAATCCATTCATTCCATATAAGTTAAAAAATCATTCTTCTCGTACATTTGCCGGAAAAGTCAAAAAGTTTTTCATATGGTAAAAAAAAATATTCCTACCATAACACAATGTAAAAGTCAAATTGGGGAAAAATGAGTTTAAACATACATGGAAGATTATTAAACACTTTATGAAAAACATTTTTATGGACATGGATGAAAAATATAACCCCGCTAAATACTTACGTATAAGAAATATCATGTAAATATGAGATTGCAAAATTATCCCTTACCTTTTAGGATTGGTGGAATCATACATTTCATAAAACAAAGAAAATTACATAAATATTTAAATATAATATCCTTCATAATAAAAATCATAAACCATTCATAGGAAGCATAAACACCATACAAAGTAAATATATGGTGATTAAGGCATATGCCTCACAGAAATAAAAGTTAGATGAAATAATCCCTTACCTTTTGTCCAATTTCATTCATATGTGTCCGAGACTCCTATATAGTGGATTTAAACATATTATTTACTTTAAAAATAACCATAATAATATTTATGATATCATATATGATTCACTTATGACATTACATTACACTTTGTTTTGTTAATTCTATGTTAAGGCAACGTTTTGGGTAAAATCGTTTCATTTATTGTACGTGTTTCGACTTGTTGTTCTTTATATTATTACTTTTATCCTGATTTACCTAATTTAAGAATGTAAAAAATTATTTATATATAATATATATTCAACATATAAATATATATGATAGATCGATAAATGGAATGAAATACACTGTTCATGGAGATGGTATGTCGTACATAAGCATGAACGCTGTTTTCATTTCCTTATTAAATTGAATGGAATTAATTAAAGAAAAAATATATTTACATAAATCCAATATCATTATTATGTAATATATTTCATTATTATTTGTTATATTTACTTTATAACAATATTTTAATGGTTAATCATGGAAAATGAATCTCATCACATTCGTGGATACGATAGTGCATCCGTACGCACGAGCGCAATATGATTCATTTGATATTAAAATCATATAATAGGATGGTATATCATATATAAATATGCATAATAAGATTTTATTTATTATTTATATCATTTATAGTCATTATTATATCCATTAAAAGGATGAAATGTTTGATTAACAAACTTTTCCACAACGTGGAGACAGTAATCTGTGCGTACGCACGTGTGGCGACTTTTTCATTCATAGGATGGATAAAATAACTAATATCGTGGTAAATTTTTTATAATAACATCATAGTATATACAAGATAATGGTGTTATTATTTCAGAATGTAATCAACAAAGAAGGATGAAGTGGAGGAAGAAAGGAACTTGAAATAGGAGGTGAGATATTTACCTCTTCTTTGGATTCTTCCGTTTGATTTGATCAAAAGGGCTCCTAAACATGGCTTTTTGTATAAAGGAAGCCCTCTAGGATGAAGGGAGGATAGTTTATAGGGTATTTGGGAAGGTTTTGGCCGATACAAATGGCTTTGGAGGTGTGACTTAGAGAGAAGGTGGAGTGCCCTTTTGTATGAGGGGTGAGGGGAACCTTATGAAAAACTTAAAATATTATTTTATAATAAATTTATATTCTGGTTATAATGGCTCCAAAGTGACTTATTTTGAGTCTAAGGTGTGGATGGGTCTAAATCCTCTCACCCAAAAGGTTTTAGACATGTTTAGGTTACCATTTTAACCTTATCATTTAGATTTAACTCTAAGTTAAATAATTTAACTTTTACTGTGTCTTCTTGTATTCTTACAAAAGTTTGTTAATAAACCTAGAATAAACTACCAATAATACCCCAATTGGTTCATTAATGTCATATATATTATTATATAAGTATTTTTCCCATTCATTATATTTTTAAGACCATTATATTAATTAATAATATGATATTTAAAAAAAACTCTTTTTTGACAATTTTGACGCTATTTGGTATTTTATTGTTTTTGAAATTCATAACAGAATTATTACTGCAACAAAAATTCATCTAAAAAACCCTAATATGATATATTAACCTAAAAATTATGTTAATTAATAAAAGTCTCAAATTAAATTTATTGGGGTATTTATAATATCAATTATGTTAATATTTCATTAATAAGGTAATTGGTGCATCATTATGGTGTTAAAAATAAATTATATAATTAAATTTCTAAAAAATAAAAAATATTATGTAGGAAATAGTTTTATCTTTCTAATGAATATTTATAGTCGAATTTATCTTATGTATAGACCTATATTAATAAATTTTTAGTTATTAAACTTTGATTTTAACTATTTTAACTCTTCTCTAAATAAAATAATAATAAATGTCATAATCTAATCCAAGTGAGCATAAAGGGTAATATTGTATTCCTAAGGTTGTTTTTGGTCAAATTAAATTTATCCAATAGAATTAATACATGTTTGAGGGTAATAATTATATCAATTTTACCCTTAATTACCCTATTTACTTTTAATCGTGGTAAATAAAAGTTAGAAGTTACTATTCACCAAAAATTATTTTCATCTCATTGAACCAAATTTTACTTACTGATATCAACTGTGTCTCTCAGATGTTTGAAATTCAACTCACAAAAGCAGTAAAATTATGTTTTATGTAAATTTGCATTTCTCCTAGGAGGTGGGTAAAAGATGGTAAAAAGTTCAATAAATTTTTAGATATCTAAAATTATTATAAAAAGACTCCAATGAATTAAATTGAACTTATATAGGTATTATGTATCAATTTTGACATAAAATAAATTTAAATAAAATAAATTATTATTTAAATAAAAAGTCAGTTTTATCCAATAAGTCAGTGTTTTCTCTATTCATAAAAAATTGAACGTTTTCAGAAAAATAAAAGAATATCACCATAAAATAATTTTGATATTCTGAATCCAATAATGAAGTCCATTTTGAAAGATAAAATTTATATAATTTCAAAAATTGGGAATTAGTATTCATAAAGGCTAGTTTATATAATATTTTAATAACATATTGTTCTTTAGTGAAACTCGGTATTGCGTACAATGCATGCTATTGAGGAAGGTTACATTTGCATGTAAGGTAATCCAAGAATAGTGTTGCATATACTAAAAGCTAATATAGTGTTGCGTATAGAGAAAGATAATCTTAGTTTATTGTACAACACAAGTCATCAAAGAAATTAAAAATAATATTTCTCATAAAATATCGGGTTGTTACATTCTACCCCCTTAAAATGAACTTCTCCTAGAAATTCTCGGGGTTATTAATGGATTACTATGTGAAAGTTTCATTCATATAAATCCACATCATAAAAAGGAATACTAAAATATAATTTTAAAATAGAAACATAACGGTTACCTAAATTAACTCATCACTGGGTTTCTACATAGAATAACATAGGTGAAAATATGGATATTGAAGAGAAATCTGACCATCAACTTCTGATGGATAGTGGAATCGAACATGGCTATGAAAAATCAAACAATACCAAAGCCATAAATTTGTGATGATATAAGGTACCATTTAAGACCCCATTTATGGTTTTCAAGATCATTTCCCTAAAGTTGAAAAAAATTGAAATTAGAAAAATACTTTTTTAATTTTGGTTCAATCTCACCATTGCAGTTCCTTGAAAAATTTCCACTTCATATCTTAAAGAAATAAAGATGAATTTTTCATTCATGAAGTGTTATCAGATCATGCGATAGAATGATAGGTCATTCCATCTATCTCAAACATAATGTTAGAAAAAGTTATTAAATATATATAAGTCCATCTATGGTGAGATGAATCATATAGGGATCCTAAAATGGACTTATACTTCATCTATAATACCGCTTAATAAAATAAAACAAAATAATAAAAACCAGGGACTTCTTATTGGAAAATGGTAGGCAATAAAGACCTGTCACAAATCGGTTGTGGGTTCTTTTCCCGCAACCCTGTCTGATGTGACGAGTTGTCGCATGTCCTACAGGTTGTCCTTTTTTATAAAACTATACTATTATAACATTCCAGCAATAATATCGAAAAACTTCCAGCCTTAAACAACATTATCGAATGTATAAATTAATACATTCCAACCTTTAGGCTTATAAAAAATACTTCTATACAATTTTATAGTATAATGAAAATGACTATGAGACGGGTCATTTAACATGCATTGAATACAATCATTTATCCCCTATATATCCTAAGATATATCTTGTTGGTCACATACTAAATATGTGAATTTCTTAATCATGTATCCTCTTGAAACATGAATTATCAAATAATCATTGTGAAAACATGATGGTTCTCTAAAGTTAACTCTTTCCACATACCAAAAGCCCAAAAGTTCTATATACTCAAACCATGATATAAAATTGTCTTTATTTTAGTCATGAGCTCATTAATACCATCAATCATCTCATTATCTCCTTATCCAATCATTATGCACATATCATCTACATTCCAAAAATATCTAAATAAAATTTCATGGTTACCAGTACGATTCAACATATACTTTCAAATACTTTAGAAAAAACAATAGTGTAATAATCCTTAGATGTTCCTTTATTCCATAGTACCATTAAATTACCCAGACAACATAACTCTTGAAAAACATACAATCATTCCCCAACCTTCTTAAACCATTGACCGAGCTTCATCATTTTATTCCTCAACACTTATTTCACTCATATATAATTTGTAGTCTCTTCATCATCAACAACATAAATACTACTCATACGAACATGCTGATTCTCTTCAAGATATTTTCCCTTACAGAATTGGTTTTCATAATGCATGTATATTCCACATTTAAAACATTTAATCGTTGTTGATGTCTTATTAATACCATTATCCTTGTCCAAGGTATTAATTGAATCTTTTCCTTTGCACATACTGGATTTGTGTCCTTCTTTTCCACACCAAAAGAATCTTCCAATTCCTTTGAAACATTCCCCCATGATGTTTCTTCCCACATGATTTACATGAGGGAAATTGAACATTCTTTCCTCTATGATCATCATAAAACTCCATATTTCTCTTATTAGCTGTGTCCGGAAACTTACCAAAGTTGAGATTATTAATCATATTATGAGATTTATAATTAGGCATAATAATGATATGTGGACTTCCAGATCCAATTTCATTAGGCTGCTCAGGAAGAATATCATTCCACTATCCATCATCTTCTCTATTTTCATGAATCTTTATGTTTCTAGTCATTTTTCTCAAATCCAAAAAGAATAATGTGAGAGGAAAAAATCATGGTAGGAAATCAACATAATATAGGGAGATTAACTTCAATATATAACATCTTATGTTTAATTCTAGGATTTTTACCTTAATTCTAGGACTATAACCTATATGTATTCTTAACCTTAGAGACATTCCTAGACATACCTTAGAAATCACTCTAGGGATTTCACTAAAGTTTTACATCCTAGTTTTAAAAGGATAAATAATCCTTCGCTTGGATACCAACTATAATGACTGACACTTGATGTGTATGACATTACATGACTTTTTCAGAATACTTAATAAATGAAAAAACAAATTCCCAAATACCACATTAGTTTAGTGTCTTTGGAAACTCAAATCAAAATCTTCTAATCATAGTGAAAGATCTTCAATATCTCTCATAAATATATTTCCCTTTGGATTTATTACCTAAAACCTTTCATTATATCCTGGGGAAAATAAAACATAAAAAGGGTGAGATCAAATGCTCAATTAGGGTAATCATGCAGAACAAAAAACAATCCCTAAACATTTAAACGTAAAAAATGAACATAAAACATTAAAATCAAGAGTAATGACATAAATCATGGTAGTACATAATGAATAGATCATAAAGGAACTTTAAACATGATAAAATATCTAGGGAATAAACCATGTAATAGTGGAAATTATTAAGAACATGTTATAAATTCCATATTAGCCAAGGCATTGCTACCAAGACTATCATAGTGGAAGAAGTCCATTACTGAACCGGGTTTAATTGCCATTCAAGACCTATTTTATTGAACCAGATTCACTTGCCATTCAAGTCATGTCTATATCATGAGTTATAAATCATTACCCAATGCATTGGAGGGATATATAGGTCCCACCCATCTCATAATGAAATCATTATTACTTGTTCCACAAAATAAACATAAATCATTCATTATAACCCAAAGAATAAAATGGGTTTCATAAACATCATCCCATCATAATGTAATCCATATAAAAAATGAAAATTATTTCATCATAAGAAGAATCAAACCATTTAAATAATAGATACATTATACTTGAAACAGAATCATACTAAATAATGTAATCTCAGATGGAAAATAGTTTTGACAAAACACTTGAAATAAATTCTTGAGGAAAATATCATTTTTTCTTCAAAATCATTTTATTTTCTCAAAATGTCATGCGATTTTAAATGAAATTTTTTTTGAAAATAATCCGGAAATTTTATTAAGGAAGATTCAGTGAAATAAGGTATTATGAAACTGTAAAAATCCATTTGTTCCGTAGAAGTTAAAAAAATTATTCTCGTACATTTGTCGGAAAAGTCAAAAAGTTCTTCGTATGGTAATCAAAAGAAAGATTACTTCTATAAAAAAAGTAAAAGTCAAATAGGTTTAAACATGACTTTAAACATACATGTAATATTATTAAAGGCGTTATGAAAAACATTTTCATGGACATGGATGAAAAATATAACCCTAGTAAATACTTACAAATAAGCAATCTCACGTAAAAATGAGATTGCAAAATTATCCCTTACCTTTTATGATCAGTGAGATCCAATGTGTCCTAAAATAAAAAAAAATTCATGAAAAAATAAATATCATATCTTTCATAATAAAAATCATAAAAAATTCAAAGGAATCATAAACACCATACAAAGGAAATAAATGGTGATTATGGCATATGCCTCATAGAAATAAAAGTGAGACGAAATAATCCCTTACCTTATGTCCAATTTACTCTGTATGTGTCCAAGACTCCAGTATAGTGGGTTTAAACATATTATTAACTTGTTACATAACCATAATAATATTTATGATATCATATATGATTCACTTATGACTTTATATTACCCCTTCTTTTATAAATTCCATGTTAAGGCAGCGTTTTGGGTAAAATCGTTTCATTTATCGTACGTATTTTGACATATTGTTCTTGGTATTTTTAATTATATCCTGATTTACTGAATTATATAATTTAAAAAATTATTTATATATAATATATATTCAGCATATAAATGTATATGATTGATCGATAAATGGAATGAAATACACCGTTCATGGAGAAGGTATGTTGTACGTATGCATGAACGCTGTTTTCATTTCCTTATTGAATTGAATAGAATTAAGTAAATGAAACATATATGTACATAAATACAGTGTCATTATTATGTATATTTCATGATTATTTATTATATATACTTTATAACAATACTTCAATGGTTAATCATGGAAAATGAATCTCATCGTGTTCGTGTAGACGATAGTTCGTTCGTACGCACAAGCGACAATATCATTCTTTTGATTTCAAAATTGTATAATTGGATGGTATATCATATATAAATAATCATAATAATGTTATATTTATTATTTATATCATTTATACTCATTATTATACAAATCCAAATGATGAAATGTTTGAATAACAAACTACACCACGACGTGGAGACGGTAATCCGTACATACGCACGTGTGGTGACTTTTTCATTAATAGGATGGATAATAAAACTATTATGGCTGGAAAGTTTATATAATAACATCACATTATATAGAATATACTAGAGTTATTATTTTATAATTGAAACAACAAGGAAGTAGTATGTGGAAGAAGAAAGGAACTTGAAATTGGTGGGGAGATATTTACCGCTTCTTTGGGTTCTTCCTTTTGATTTGATAAAACGGGCTCCTTTGGTTGGATTTATGACAGTAATAAGGTCTCTAAGATTAAGGGAGAATAGTTGAGAGGGTATTTGGGCCATTTTTGTCTGAGCAAAATGGCTTTGGAGGTGTGAATTAGGGAGAAGGGGGAGTGCCCTTTTATAAAAGGGGTGAGGGGCACATTAGGCAAAAACTTAAAATATTATTTTAAAATAAATTCATGTTCGCTTTTATAGTGGCTAAAAAGTGACTTATTTAGAGGATAGGGTGGGTATGGGTCAAAATACCCTCAACCAATAGGGTTTAGACATGTTTATGTAACCATTTTAACCTTATCATTTAGAATTAACTCTAAGTTAAATAATTTAACTTTTACCGTGTCTTCGTGTATTCTTACACTGTATGGTTAATTAACAAACTATAAACTACCAATAGAACCCCAATTGTTTTATTAATTTCATATATATAATTATTTAAGTTTTTTGGACGATCGTTATATTTTTTGGACCATTATATCAATTAATAATATCATATTTATTTTAAAAACACTTTTATGTCAATTTTGACATTATTTGGTATTTTGGTTTTTTTCCTAAATTCATAACAGCGTTATTACTTCGAAAATATTCATCTAACCAACCATAATATGTTATATTAACCGAAAAAATTATTTTAATTAATAAAAATTCTCAAATTACATTTATTTTCGTATTTATAATATGAATTATGTTAATATTTCATTAATAAGGTAATTAATGCATCATCATTGTGTCATAAATAAATTAAATAATATAATATATAAAAAATAGAAAAAAATATGATTATGTAAGAAATATTTTTAGATTTCTAATTAATATTTATAGTTGAAGTTTTCTTATGTATAACCCAATATTAAAAATGTTTTAGTTATTAAACATTGATTTTAACTATTTTAACTCTTCTCTAAATAAAATAATAATAAATGTTCTAATATAATCCCTGTGGACCTAAAGGGTAATATTTTATTTATATGGTTTTTTGGTCTAATTACCTTTATCTAGTAGAATTAGGACATGTTTTAGGGTAATAATAATATCATTTTTACCCTTAATTACCCCATTTACTTTTAAACATGTTAAATAAAAGTTAAAAGTTCTATTCACCAAAAATTATTTTCATCTCATTGAGCCACATTTTACTTAATGATATCAACCGTGTCTCTAGGATTTTTTAAATTAAACTCACAGAAGTAGTAAAATTATGTTTTATGTAAATTTGTAAATGCTCTTAGGAGGTGGGTAAAAGATGGTAAATAGTTCAATAAAATTTTTATATATCTAAAATCATTACAAAATGACTCTTATGAATTAATTTGAAATTATATAGGTATTATGTATCTATTTTAACCTAAAATAAATTGAAATTAAATAAATGATTATTTAAATTAAAATTCGATTTTAACCAATAACTCAGTGTTTTCACTATTCCTTAAAAATTGAATGTTTTCAGAAAAATACCAAAAATTCAACTTAGGATAATTTGGATATTCCGAATCTAAAAATTATGTACATTTTGAAAGATAAAATTTATTAAATTTAAAAAAGTGGGTATTACTATTCATAACAGCTAGTTTATATAATATTTTAATATCATATTGTTATTTTCTGAAAATCGGTATTGCATACAAGGCAAGCTATCGAGAAAGGATAATCTTGCGTGTAATTAAATCCAAGAATATTGTTGTGTATACTAAAAGCTAATACTTTGTTGTGTATAGCGCAACATAATCTTGGTGTAGCATACAACATAAGACATCCACGATATTAAAAATAATATTTCTCATAAAATCTCGGGGTGTTACAAGGAATCAGCCCTATCCAAAGGAGCCACCCAGGGGCAGGAAGGTGAGTCGTCGCTGCCACAAAAAGAATCCTGGGAAGACCCTAATGGAGATCAAACCGGTCTACTTATCAGTCTATAAAGCGGAGTGCAACTTATCTCGGGAACCCTCCCCTTGCTCATCTGAGCCAAGGACTGGGGTAGGGATGAGGCGTATCCACCGGGTACTCCCGGAATGTGAAGTCCACAGGATTCTCGCTTCCCTCCACAGCTTTACCTAGGAGGATGAAAACTTGGTGACCCAATAGGTTACGGTCGCGCAATCACCACCATCATCACTGGAAGCGCTTTATACCTCCAAAAGAGATCACAGAGAGATATTCTAGGGACCGATGGTAAGCAAGCAACATCGTGACATATCACGAGTAGCCCTGACCCCTGAGCCAAGAACAGCGGTCGTCAGCCCCTCCTACCATGATGTAGCGGCCAAGTCACTCCACTCATCAGAGGACAGCCTGAGAATCGGTGGCATGTCGGCCCATTTTCTGTATTATCCACCAGCCATCTTCTTGTCCCAACGGTCTACCTCAGTACTGCTAACAGTTCCTCAAACACCCCAAGTTGGCAAGTGGGGAAATCAAGGGCTAGACCTTGAATTTGAGTCAAGGTGATTTTGGAGCATTCTCACAGTGGACCACTTCCCCGAAGAGTTCTGGCCTGTGGCAACACAAGATTTCTGCATACCTGAGTTCTTACCCCATAAAAAGTTGAGTACTTCTACTACACCCTCTAGGCAATGCATTTCAGTATCCATCATCAGTGTTCAGTTTATCCAAGGAGACAAGTGCATTTCAAAGACGTCAGCGAGCAATGTTTCCTAGTCGATCTATCCGCACTTCTTGTGGCCCCGCACCCCGAGTCACTAGGTCGTCGTGGGGCTCTCTAGTAGCGACGCGTTCAGAGTATCAAGGTACTCCACAGAATCATCAGAGAGGCTACCCCCCATGTGAAAATTCATGGGCTGGGGGAAGTATGTCGTGCTCCTCTTTTGTATTATCTAGAGGCATCCCAACTCGCTATTTGATATTGAGGACATGCCCCCAGGAAGGGTCACGATCAACATGGCTGACGTAGTGGACAAAGAGGATGAGCAGGAGTTTCAATGATGGCGACTTACCCCCTATGGGTGTACCACCACTGTTGGACCCATCGAGGAGGATTACCCATCAGCAGAGGAACCACTTAGGTCTCCCTATTCCCACAGAGTCATTGGTACTCAGCTAGAACGTCAGTAAGGGAAAGGAGCACATCAGAGGTGTCAAGCAATCCGACCCATCTTCCTCGGTGAAGAAGACTGAGGAGGACCCCTAGAAGGACACCATGCATCAACCACTGGCTAAGCAAAAGTGGTTGGTTGATGAACTCCTAGCTGAACGTGCTGTAGAGCAACGACCCGACTACGGAGATCCTAGGCTGTGGCAGCAGGGGAAGGAACAACTCCCCCCCAAAAGAAATTCCTCTAGAAAACACTGATCATTCCACTCCTGTAGATAGGTCTGAAGCCAAAACTCAAGGAAAGAGGGTGCGATATGTTTCACAAAACCCTCCCAAATGGCATAGAAATCATGGGAATCCGACCTGGGTTCCCCCAACTACCCTCTAGGCCAGTCCACCTGCCGCTCCATGAGCCGTTGAGCCTGTCTACCATGTTGATGTGCCCGACAATGTACTCATGGTTAGGGACCCCTATCGAGACAAGTACCCCCACCCTGATGATCCTATCACATTGCTCAGATCATTTCTTGAGGCATTGAAAACGCGACAGGTGGTAATCTCACCAGATGGTAGGCCATACCCAGCATTGGTATATGATATACTGGTGCCTCTAGGTTTTTAAAATCCCACCTTCTCTCCCATTAATGGGACATGGGACCCACCATAGAATCTAGCCAACTTCAACTCAAGGTGTGGTCCATTGTTGGGAACTCTAGCGCAGTAGGAGGCTGCCTGGCTCCGCTGTTTTGTTCAGACACTGGAGGGGCCGACATTTGTCTGGTACAGTCAGCTCCCCATCAGATCCATGACTAGTTGAGAGAACCATCACAGGAAGTTCCTCTATCAGTTCAGCTCTAACACCTAGAAAACGAGCATCGGTGACCTCTTAAAGTGCATTAAAATTCCTGATTAGCGAGTCACAGACGTTATCGCCCGGTGGAAGGGGCTCACATACTCCCTTGACATGCCACTGACTCAAGAGAAATTACTGATGATGTGTGTGGGGAATGTCAAGAAGGAATTGGTTCCTTCCCTAGTCACTCAAAACTATCATGGAGGGTTCTGAGAATTCTCTAACAAGTCCCAACACCTTGAGGAAGCCCTGCAACAGGTCAAACATGCACGTCTGTTACCCCCTGCAATCCCAGCAAGGAGAGCCGCCAGAGCCGAGCCCATAGTGGTGGCCTAAATAGAAGCTCCCAGGAAATTATAATTGTTACCAGTAGCATTAGCCCCATAACCTTGCAAAGGACCTCCACCATACCCACAGATTCCGGCTCAGCTGCATCCTCAGAATCGGTAGGCGCCTCCGTGTAATGTGCCGCCATAGCTCAGGCATGACAATTGGGGTTCACCTCCTCGATAGGCACATCCGCCCAACTCCCCCCTTTAGGTCTAGGATGCAAGTTCACCCTATCTGGAAAGAAGATAACAGACTTACTCTTTCATTGAGAATCAGGTCCCTGATTACTTCCGTAGTGCCTTAGAGTAGGGGGTTGTACGCTTGCCTAAGTGCAGGAGGCCTAAATAAGCAAATATCACTGATCTCCCCAACTACTGCTCCTATCATTGGATTCTGGGGAACACCATCAAGATGTTATATGTGTTTAAATACTGGCTCTAAGAACAGGTTGACAATAGCATAGTTAGGTTGGGCCCGGCCCTGGCATAAGTGGTGGGTGACTTTATAGGATTAGGCAACATTAGTGACAACGAAGGTGAGTGGCAGTAGGTTCCCAACTCTGGGTCCCAGAATTATGATGACTGGATGGATAATAATATGGTTTCTCACACCCATCACATTATTCAGCTGCCCCTACATTAGTCGGAGCCTTCAGAAGCTACGACCAACCTTTCTACATCATCATCTCAGCTGGCCTCTTCCTGGAATACCAAGCATCGGCGGCGCAAGAAGAAAAAACATGCCTCGCCAATGCCATAGTCATCCCACACTCTCAGGGACTTCATGCCCCCTAATATGGGGATTCCTCCAAGAATCTTCCCAGTGGTGGATGATTCATCAAGTGACAGTCAAGGGTACGCCTCTATTAACACCATTGAGTTTGTAAACCCTTATATGACTCCCGACGAGGGGGAGCGCCAGGTGAACTCCACAATGTCCCCAGCCGACACCAACGTCGAAAAAGATGCGACTATATGGATCATCTAGGAGCATCATTTAGAACCCCTAGAGAGTCCATGCATTCCACTGAGACCAAACAGTAGGCCCAGCACTGAGCTCAGCATGCACAGCCTCATCATATGATGTCATCAGGACCGAATCCATCGCCGTTTGTGCTACTGTACAAGGCAAAGCCACTTCAGCCATGTCTCAACCAGATTCTCCCCATTACTGGATGATCTCAACCATCCAGACCTCATCCAGTATCTACTCTTCAATCTTTGACTAGTGAGTAGCAGGATATGCCTAGTGCTAGTCAGTCGCCGGTCCAGTCAGCAGGGCCCGCCATGCCTCCGATCGCAGAGCGACCTCTTGTAAGTATAAGTTCATGCTTGGTGAAAAAGTGTGATGTCCTCAAGCACCTTTCCGGCATCCCAGTGAGTTTTTCCATCCTCAAATCCCTCCACCTATTTTCATATATGCGTGAGGCCCTCGATGAGGATTTAAAGATCCCCCTCCATTTTGAGATGGAGGTTGCATCTACAAGAAGCATTCCATGATGAAGCAGTTGAGAATGACAAAAGTCGGGCCATCATTTTGTTCTTAGGAGAAGATGAGGGCTCTCCCATATAGGGGCACATATGCCTGTTTTCCATCACCAACCAATTTAATTGTGTGGAGGTTTTCCGCTATCTTGTTAACACCTGCTCTGGGATCAACATTATCCTGACGCAGACACTGCGAAATCTGGGGTTATCCGAGGATGACTTGACTCCCTCCGATTTAAGGATCTAGGGATATGACAGGACAGAACAGACCCCAGTCATCAAGATCAGTTTGAAGACCCAGTTCGGTGGCCTAGTTGTCAGTACTAAATTTATGGTTGTCTCTTAGGACACCACATAAAATGCATTGATGGGAAGACCATGGATCCATCTACAAAAGGTGGTTCCCTCATCGTATCACCAATGCCTCAATTACTCCCTTAATGGTCGAGTAGGCATACTCCAAGGTGATTCATCTCCTTTCACCTCTTGTGAAGCCGATTATCTTTATGGTGACTATTAAAAGTGAAAGGATAAGCGAATCATGGAAAGTGAGGTTGAGCCTTCCACGACCACAAGTGACCCCTGGCAGGTGTAGATGATGCCTAAATCTTCCCAATCCATTTGTTGGAGGTCATGACCCCCAACATGGGGCAAGGATTTGTTGTCTCTAGTACAAGAGGATGCCATATTCCCATGTCCATGCAATGATAGAAAATCAACTCGTACTTCTACACAACCAGGATCAGGTGATCCCAAAACCACCTACCCCTGTACAGTATCGGGACATCCGCCCCATGGTAAAGGCAGTACGTCATATGTGTCTGTTCTACTAGGATCGAATTAACTGGTTCAAGATGACACGCCACTACTGCTTTGATATTATGAAGCGTGGCCCCACGGCCCGAAGTCTAGATGGGATGGTATCGACTGCCTTTTTAGCTATAGTCTGAGCGGCGTGTGAATCTCTTGATATGTTGTCCACTACTATCCAAGCTGGTACCAGACTTTTTTCAGGTGCTTCTGACCCATGGGAAGATGCACCCACTAGGAATCCCTCCTCCATAAGTAAAGAATAGGATCTATAGGAAGCTCCCCCAACCTTTGAAGAAGGAATCTCAGCCACAGTAGATGAACTGGTACATGTGAACCTCGGTAGTGAGGCAGAACCGAGACCCACATTGATCAGTGCCACCATGTACCTCGAGGAGCAGCAGTGGTACGTGGACATTCTTAAATAGCACTGTGATGTTTCATCCTGGAGTTACGATGAGATGCTAGGACTAGAACCCCAAGTAGCTATCCACCACCTCTGTGTGCCAACAAACCATCATGGGTTCAAGGAGCCTCCTAGAAAGATGCACCCTTCTCACGGTGCCATGGTCAAGGCCAAAGTTGACATGCTTATCAAATAAAACTTTTTCAAGGAGGTCATTTGCCCCAACTTGTTAGCCTACATCATGTCAATCAAAAAGAAGAACGAACAGATCAGAGTCTACATCGGCTTATGGGATTTCAATCGCCATTGTTCGAAGGATGGTTTTACCCTTCCAGTGAGAGAATTGGTGATCAATGCTACAGACAGGTTCCAAGACCTCTCCTTCATGGATGGTTACTCTGGATATAATCTAATCTGGAAGGCCCCCATGGATGAAGATTCCACCGCTTTTAGGGTGCCCAAAGCTACCTTCTATTACCAGGTTATTCCCTTTGGCCTAAAGAATGCATGTTTCACCTATAATTGGGCCATGTACTGCATTTTCAAGCTAATCCTCGGTAAGTTGGTGGAATGCTATGTGGACGATATGTTGGTCAAGTCTCCCCAGTTCCTTGACCATCTCAAGGATCTTGAGAAATTGTTTAGATTCCTCTGTTCCCACCACTTGAAGATGAACCCATTGAAGTGTTCCTTCTAGGTCACCTCCGGGAAGTTTCATGGTTTTTTTGTTAGGTACCAAGGCATCGAGATCAACCTAGAGAAGATCAAGTCCATCAGCTAGATGCCTACCCCAAGAAATATTATGGAGCTTCAAGGTTTCGAGGGCCACTTAGCATTCATATATTGATTTGTTGTGAATCATTTCAGTAAGTGTAATCCCTTTTCTCGGCTAATGAAGAAAGGCTCTACCGATGAGTGGGATGAAGAGTGCCAAACCGACTTCGAGGAAATCTAGAATTATCTACTCCAGCCTCCAGTCTTGATGTCACCCTTCTTCAGAAAGTCATTGATCATGTACATGACTTCCCTATAATGATCTCTCGGTGCCCTTCTCACCCAGATGAATAACGAGGGGATAGAAAACAGTCTCTACTACCTCATCCGCATGCTACTCAATACAGAGACCAGACACTCCACTATAAAGATAAGCTTCCTTGCACCCATTTTCACAGTACAGAAGTTGTGACACTACCTACAACACCATGAGGTACATCTAGTGTCTTGGGTAGACCAATTGAAGTACATTCTGAACCACCCCATGTTATGTGGTCGTCTAGCATGATGGGTGGTAATCCTCCAGTAGTTCGACATCAGGTTCATCCCTATAGCGACCTGAAATTTTGAATAAATTTTGTTTCCTAACATTTTGTGTTATTTTATTTTATACTCAACTAAACTATTTCATTTAATAAAATCAGTATAATTAAAATGAGATCATTGGGTTTTGACTATTATATGACTATTGGTCAATATAATTATTGGAAACAAAATATTGCGATTATTGTCTATAAATACAAGTGATATTTATTAATTAATATAGAAAGAAGATTTGATGGCCCCATCCAGTAGTCTTGGGCTGATCGAAGTTCATCTGACGGAACTTGGGAAGGAGGTAGCACCTTTGGGCTTTTTTTTGGATCAAACCCAAGCCGAAATTCATCGTGTGAAGATGGAACAGAATCAACTTCGTGGGATGTTCAAGATGATAGAAATTACTACTCAGGCAATCTTGGTCGAGCTACCCCAAGATTCTATCACCCTATCCCACCTTACTTTTAGGTCCTATACCGGTGTTATAAGGGGCTATGTAACGAGACCATAACAGCCTTGGGTAATCCATTTATTTAAATAAAAAATATGATTTCTTCTTATGGTGAAGTATGTAAATTTTCAAATTTCAGGATAAATATATTATGCATATTATTGTTGAATTTTAGAAAAAAGATATTTTAAAATATTTTTGTAAACCTTAAATAATTAATAATTTGTAATGACTTTCAAAAAAGGTCTTCTACAGTTATGTTTAGAAAGAAATTTAGAGTCTAATAAGATCAACATAATTTTTGATGAATAGAAAATTACAAATAGTTATTTTACGCTTATAATTTGTAATGTGACCAAATGGATTATGTAACATCACTTAAGAAAGTATTAATATAATTTTGGCACCTTGATTAAGTAATGTGATTCAATAAAATAGGTAAATAACATTTTCAGAAATTATTTGTTAAGTATTAGCATTTCAGGTGAATAGAGTTTTTTATTTAAAAATTAAATTAAAAATATTTAGAATATTATTTTCATAAAATGGAGTTCATTTTTGAAATCAGAGCATCAATATTTGGTTAAGGAGAATTATTGAGATTTTTTTCAAATAGTTGAATGTTTGGTGAATAGTGTTTTTATTTAAAAAATTAAATTAGAAATATCCAGAAAATTATTTTCATAAAATTGAGTTCATTTTTGAAATCAGAGCATCGATATTTGGTTCATGTTATTTTTTGGGATTTGTTTGAGAAAATTGAATTTTCGGTGAATATTGAAAATACAATTTTTTTTGTTTCAAGTGTTTAATGACTTCATTAAGGATGTAATAATTATGCAATAATTCTGGTTGACTTATGAATCGTAAGATAAGGTATGAGGATTCCCATGTGGCCAATACCATGGGCAAATACCATTGGTAATCCCAAGGTTTTTCCAATACCAATAATGAGGTGTACCATGACAATTAATGATTTGTCCCATCACTTATCCTATAAATACCAAGCCATTCCCTCATTAATTTCATTTCCAAATCCTCCCCAACGAAGTTATTGTTTCTTTACCTCCATTGGAGTCCTCCCAAGGTTCCCTCAAGCCTCCCAAGGTCCCGACATTCAAGATTTCGAAGTTACTTTTCAAGGTAAGGGATCCTTTCACCCTCCTTTTTTATGTCATGACTTCCTTTATGTTGTGTATTATAATTTACATCCCTTTATGTTGAGGGTATGTTATTATATGTTCTAATTTTTTTCCATTTCATGTCTAATTGTTTAGAGTCCTTTTCCCCTCTCATCAATTTTTTTCTGAATTTTTAAGTGACGTCGTTAGGCTGCCGAATTTTTCATAAAAGAAATCAGATCTTCTCTTTACTTTCATGTTTCCGTTTTCAAGTGGTATGTCATTAAAATATCCATACCGTGATCTTATTCAGTAACCATACTGTATTATGATTTATTTATGTGTGGGTGACCTTTTTCCCCTCTCTTTTCAATGTTTTCTAAAATCATGTTATATAGCTGTTATGCTGCAAAAATTTCATCTCAAAATTTCTATCTCTTTCTCTCATGAAATTTTATTGTTTATTAATGTGAATACCCATGGCTGTTCGTAAATATATAAAGAAGATATATTTAATTCTTTAATTGACATATATATAACCCTCACTCCCTTTCCATGGGATATAATGGACATAATGATCTTATTTTTAAGATCTTTTTAAACATCACGATTTTGACATGAAACCAATTTCATTGATTCTATTTGGGGTCTTTATGAAATTTTTTATTATGATCTATGTGGCCCACATGGATTTAATGACATATTAAGGGTTCACCCTCATAGCTCTCTAAATCATTGGGTAAAGAGTTAACCTCTGGGTATGATATGTTTTTACGATACCTTGGTGAATAACCATGGTCATTTTAAGGACACTTTGGGTATGGACCATTGTAATATGTTCATAAATGTCTAAATGAAATGTTTTAGCCACATATTAAAGATTATGTTCCAATATTTTATTATTATGATATGCCTATTCTTCCATTTCTCATATCTTTATGTTTTTATTCATGTTCATATTGATATCGCAAGTACATTGACTCCCTTGTTTACCCTTACTAGGCCTTCTACTCACCCTTTACTTTGATGTCTATCTCTAGGATATAAGATGTAGTAAATGTACACAGGATGAACCTATTATGAAGCCTTAAAATTGGTTTAGAAAACTTTTTTATGTTTTTTTCATGTATTATATCCCTTATTTCCAAGGCACTAGACTTTAAAGATCCTCTGTATGTAAAATGTAATGAAACATTTTCTATTAAAAATGTGGGATGGCATAGTTGGTATCAAAGGATAGTTTAGTTATATATGGAAATTAGGATATAAAAACTTTAGGAATAACCCTATAGAAATGTTTATATATTAGAAATATTCCGGGTATTTTTGTGAGTATTGAGTAAATGGTTTATCAAGCAAATAAATCCTTCTTTGGTTACGATCATGTAGAGGTGGCTCTGGCATAGATGCACATAGAGGTAAAACCCAAAAACACCTCTTTGAGTTGGACTCGGACGGGAACAGGTACATGAAAACGGGCTTTGCTGCACTCTTTGTTATGACACTCCTATTGGATATGTTTGGTTAATCACAAGCTTTTTATGAATCATTGTGAAGTAATTATAGAAAAATGAAATTGTTTAAGCTTGAAGTTTTACGATATAATATCCTTTTTTTGTTAAAATATTCCTAAATGAAAGATGTTTCTCAAGAAGGATTTATTATTTTAGAAAATGTCCCCATCATCTAAGAATATGTTGACGTATTTCTTGAGGAGTTACCCACACCTGACCAAGAAAGAGAGGTAGAGTTCTCCATTTAACTCGTACCTGGATCTCATCCAATGTCAAAGACCCCTATAGGATAGAAAATGTGGAGCTAAAATAATTATATAAACAACTCCAAGATCTTTTGGAGAATGGGTTTATCTGACCAAGTGTGTCTCCTTGGGGAGCATGACTTCACTTTATGAAGAAAAAGGATAGATCGATGCATCTATGCATTGATTATAGAGAACTGAATGGGATCATAGTGAAGAAAAAAATACTATCTTCCATGAATTGATGACTTATTTAACCAACTTCATGGGGCTCAATTATTCTATATGATTGATCTTCATTCTGGTTATCATCAATTGGGGGTGAAGAATGATGATATTCCAAAAACTACCTTCCAATCAAGATATGGGCATTATGATATTATTTTTATGCCCTTCGGATTGACTAATGTACCTTCTATTTTTATACATCAAGAATAATTTGATTTTGGAAACTAATGTTTTATCAAATGGATATCTTTTGTATAGGAAAATGATTTGGTGATTATATGATACAGGTTATTTTGGATGATTTGTTCTCTTTTAGAGTGCTATATAACTAACGGAAATAAAATACTATAGGATTTATATTGAGGACGAATGGATGAATATTTTTGTAAGAATTTATCTATTTATTGTGGACATGTGGTGATTTGGATTATTATTAGAAATTGATAAACCTAGAATAGAGAATATGTGAATAGGTTAATTACACTTTAGTATGGGACTTTAATATTATTTGATGTTATTTGGAGATAAATGAAAATATTTATTTGGGAAGACTATGTGATGAAATCCTTTTGAGTTTTGGGTTCCAATTTTAGTTTGGTTTATTCTAAAGAATTTTAAGGGTGATTGTGTATTTAATGGTCTTTCTAGAACTTTAAGTACTTTTTATTGAATTTTAGAGATTGATAGTCATATTTCTTCTTATAAAGTAGTATCCTTTTTGGGGATTATATGATCTCATACTAACCATTTTAGTTTTATTTGATGACTAAATACAAGGGAAAAATATAGTTATTATTATTTGTATTATGTGATTCTATAGAAGATGATTCTTTTTCTTTTGATGAGACCAAGTCTTTTGTAAAGATCATTGTTTGGAGAAAATATTATTCTTGGTGGAAACTTATTATGGGATGAAACTCTACTTGAAGGTAAGTAAATTTCCTTATGTTTTTTTCTATGTAGTAAATGAATTCCTTAAAATTATGAACTGGAACGTAAAACAGAAACGTTGTTGGTTTACGTTTCCTACTGGGTAAACAAAGACCATTTAACACATCATAATTTTTCGATATTCTTGTG
Organism: Viscum album; assembly: GCA_963277665.1. NCBI lineage: Eukaryota > Viridiplantae > Streptophyta > Magnoliopsida > Santalales > Viscaceae > Viscum > Viscum album. Next base: position 1,901,285,639 of record OY728152.1, on the reverse strand, counting down.
GTTAATTGTCTTCTAATAATGTTTTCTATCACTCTCCATCAGAACATAACCCTTTGTTTTCTCTTCCATACCCATTTTTTGCTACAAGGAATCTTAGTATGGGTTAACTCGTGTGACCTTTTTACTTCCCTTTCATCATTTTAATGTAATAGTTTTACTGACTCATTTCTGATGCGGGACATTCAACAAAATTTCGAAGTCCAATTTTAAAATTGGGAGGATTCAATTTCTTAAGGGGGGAAAAATGTAATGACCCTAAATTTTGAATAAATTTTGTTACCTAACTTTGTGTGTTTTTTTATTTTATACTCAACAAAACTATTTCATTTAATAAAATGTGTAAAATTAAAATGAGACTGTTGGGTTTTTGCTATTAGATGACTGTTGGTCAATATAGCCATTGAAAACTAAATGTTGTGATTATTGTCTATAAATACATGTGATCTTGATTAATTAATATAGAAATAAGATTTGATGGCCCCATGTAGTAGTCTAGGGCCGATCAAAGCCCATCTGACAGAACATGGGAAGGAGGAAGCACCTTTGGGCTTTACTCTGGACCAAAACTAAGCTAAACTTCATCATGTGAAGTTGGAACAGAATCATCTTCGTGAGAAGTTAAAGCTGATAGAAATCACTACTTGGGCATTTTTGGCCGAGCCGCCCCAAGATTCTATTTCCCGAGCACACCTTACACTTAGGTCCTATGCTGGTGTTATAAGGGGCTATTTAACAAGACCATAACTGCCTTGTGTAATCCTTTCTTTTAAATAAAAATTTTGATTTCTTCTTAGGGTGAAGTTTGTGAATTTTGAAATGTCTAGATAAATATAGTATGCATATTATTGATATATTTTAGAAAAATTATATTTTAAAATATTTATATAAATCTTAACTAATTAATAATGTGGAATTATTTTGAAAAAAACGTCTTCTACAGTCATGTTTAGTAAGAAATTTAAAGTCCAATAAGATCAACTTAATTTTCGATGAATTGTACATTATGAATACTGATTGTACACTTATGATTATAAATGTGACAAAATGTATTAAGTAACTTCACATAAGAAATTATTAATATAATTTAGGCACCTTGATTAAGTAATGTAATTCAATAAAATAAGTAAATAATTTTTTTAGAAATTATTTCATAAGTATTAGTTTTTTTGAGTGAATAGTGTTTTTTATTTAGAAATTAAAATAAAAATATTTAGAAAATTATGTTCATAAAAAGGAGTTCATTTTTGAAATCAGAGCATTGATATTTGGTTAAGGTGAATTATTGGGATTTTTCTGAAACTGTTGAAATTTGGATGAATAGTTTTTTATTTAAAAATTCAAATAAAAATTATTTAGAAAATTATTTTCAAAAAATGGAGATCATTTTTAAAATAATATCATCGATATTTGGATAAGTATAATTTTTGGGATTTTTCTAAGAAAGTTGAATTTTCAGTGAATAGTGAAAATAAAGTTTTTGAGTTTCGAGTGTTTAATGACATCATTAGAGATGTAATAATTATGAAATAATTCTGGAAAAATTATGAATATTAATATAATGTATGCTGTTTCCCAAGTGGCCAATACCATGGGAAAATACCAAGGGAAAGCCCATGGTTTTTCCAACACAACTGATGAGGTGTCCCATGACAATTAATGCTTTGTCCCCTCACTTCTCCAATAAATACCAAGCTATTACCTCATTAATTTCATTTACAAATCCTCCTCAACGAAGTTATGGTCTCTTTACCTCCCAATGAGTCCTCCCATGGTTCCCTCAAGCCTCCCAAGTTCCCGACCGTCATACTTTCGAAGTTACTCTTCAAGGTAAGGAATCCTTTCACCCTCCTTTTTTAAGTCATGATTTCCTTTATGTTGTATCATATAATTTCCATCTGATTGTGTTGAGGGTATGTTCTTATATGTTCCCATTTATGTCCATTTCATGTTTAATTGTTGAGAGACCTTGTCTTCTCTCATCAATTTGTTTTCAAAATTTTCAAGTGACGTTGTTAGGTTGCCGAATGTTTCGTAAAACAAATTGCATTGTCTCTTTTCATTCATGTTTCCTTTTTCATGTGTTATATCATTAAAATATACATAACATGATCTTATTCAGTATACATAATGTATTATGAGTTATTTATGAGTGGTTGACCCATGCCCTCTCTCTTTTCAAAGTTTTCTAAAACCATGTTATATAGCCGTTATGTTGTAGAAATTCCGTCTCAAAATTTATATCTCTTTCTCCCATGAAATTATATTATTTATTTATGTGAATACCTAGAATTATTTCATTTCCATGGGTGTCATAAATAGATAAAGATGATATATTTGATTCTGTAATTAACATACATATATCCCTCACTCCACTTCCGTGGGTTATAAAAGACATAATGATCTTATTTTTAAGCACATTTTAAACGTCACGATTTTGACATGAAACCAATTTCATTGATTCCATTTGGGTTATTTATGAAATTTTTTATTATGAATTATGTGGATCACATGAATATAAATACATATTAAAGGGTTCACCCTGATTTCTCTCCAATGCATTGGGTAATTAATTACTCTCTAGAGATAACATGTTTTACAATACCTTGGTGAATAACCTTAGTAATTTTTATGAATCCTTAGGGATGGACCTTGGTGATATGTTCATTAATGTCTAAATGATATTTTGTAGACACATATTCAAGATTATTTTCCATGTTCTTTTTATTATGATATGCATATTCTACCATTTCTCATGTCATTATGTTTTTATTCAAGTTCTTATTTATATCACAAGTACATTGACTCCCGTGTTTAAACTTAATAGGCCTTCTTCTCACCCTTTCCTTTGATTTATGTCTCCAGGATATGAGATGCAGTAAATGTACATATGATGAACCTATGTTGAATCCTTACAAGTAGTTTAGAAGAATGTTTTATGTTGTTTTCATTTATTATGTTCCTGATTTCCAAGACACTATAATTTAAAGATCCTCTGTATATAAAATGTAATGAAAAGTTTTGAATTATAAAGGCGGGATGCCATAGTCCCCCAGAAGGCTATCAAGGGACAGGTGTTGGTTGAAATTCCAGCTGCTCATCCAACCTCCACGGACCAGTCCTTGGACATGGATTTTCTTAATGAGTCAATCCTCTCGGTAGTTCATGTCATACCGTGTTGGTAGATACACTTCAACGGTGCCTCCTGGAGCCCTACCGGTAGGAGGCTCAGTGATCCTAAACTCAACATAGTGGGCATGGGTATCATCTTCATTTTCCCAGTGCAAGCCATTCTTCCATACTCATTCCAGTTTTTAGAAGGATGCACCAAAAACGAGGCAGAGTATCAGGCTCTCATCAATGGCCTCAAGCTGGGCCTCGAGATCGATGTGCCCCATTTTCATGTGAAAGGGGATTCCAAACTAGTCGTCAAGTAGATAAACGGTGACTATGTTGTCCGAAATCCAGAGCTCGTACCATTTTTGGAGTGCACCCTACATCTAATGGCTTAGTTCCCTTCTCTACCAGTGGTTACCCATGTCCCTCGGTCACAGAACGATCAAGCAGATGCTTTGGCCAGCTTAGCTGCATCACTTACAGAGCCCGAGCAGGATGATCTGATTATACACATGGCCCACCAGAGATTCATTACCCCCATCACCCCAGAGGATGAAGATGGCCTGCGAGTAATCCATCTTACTATCGGAGCCTCCACGATAGGAACCCCAGGTTCTTTAGATGGAGTGGTTGAAGCGACTCCTAACTGGAGAGCCCCTTTTTTCGAGTATCTCTGAGATGGTTTTCTCCCAGCTGATCAGGATCAGCATGAGGGAATCCAACATCGCGCACTATAGTTTACCCTTCAGAGTGGTCCTAGTCTTGATCAGATCCTCTACAAATGTGGGTTCGATGGTGTTCTCTTCTGTTGCATCGAAGGAGTCGAGATTCCACAGGTCATGCCAGAAGTTCATGCAGGTTCTTGTGGTGCCCATTAGGCTAGGCCGAAGCTATCCCATCATATCTGAATACTGGGGTTCTTTTGGCCCTCTATGATCCATTATTGTATTGAGTTTTCCATGATATGTCATGTGTGCCACATTCAAGCTAACTTCTTGCATCGGCTGCCAGAACCTCTCCACTCCACCAAGTACTCTTCGCCATTTGCGGTGTGGGGACTCAATGTTGTGGGACCATACCCACCGGTGACAGCTCGCCAGTTCAGGTTCATCCTGATCGCCACAGATTTCTTTTCCAAGTGGGCAGAGGCAGTTCTACTCTGGTAGGTCAAGGCCCGTTCCATCGTCGACTTCGTGATCTCGAACACCGTCGTCCAGTTTCCAGTCCCTCATGCTTTCCTCACTGATAACGACACCAACTTCCAGGCAGCCCAGCTGAGGAAATTGTATGCCAAGAACAAAATCTATTCAAACCATACCTCTCGCTATCACGGGTAGGCAAATGGTTAGATTTAGGTGTTCAAAAAAACCTCTCTAACATTATGCAGAAAATGGTTGGCCATAACAAGAAGAGTTGGCCGAACAAGCTCCCCAATACCCTCTGGGAAAATCGGACGATGACTCGTAATTCCACCAAGGTGACTCTATATTCCTTGGTGTATGGGGCTGAGGCCATCCTACCTAACAAGATCCAGCTACATTAATTACTTACCAAGGTCTATGACCAGAATGCACCAGATAAGGTGGCTCAAATCTGTCTATCTGAATTGGAAGCACTTGATGAGAATAGGCTCTATGCCCTGCAAAATCTGTAAAGGCATCATCATAAAGTGGCTAGAGCCATTAATAAGATGCTTCACCTCCACTCTTTTCTATAAGGCGACCTTATATTGGCCCTCTGATCACTAATGATCCCTGGCAGGAAATAACCATTGTTGGATCCCAAATGGGAAGGACCTTACATAGTCCATAGTGTTTACCCAAATGGAGCATACTTCCTGGTAACCATGGATGGGGAGCATATAACTCCTCCCACCAATGCCATGTTTCTCAAGCAATACTTTGCCTGAACCTGCTAGTCCTACAAAACCTTAAACTGGATGGTCCCACATGACCTTAAACTATCCTGTCCTACATGACTTTAAACTACGTGTTGTCCTGCATGACATTAAACTCTATTTTGAGAACTACGTATGACTTGATTCCCATCCTTATGGAATACATAAGAACGCCCAAACATTTTGTCTGTTGGCCCAACCCAAATACCATAATCTTCCCCTTGGGTCAAGACATATAGTGGGGTGCATACATTTTCCACAATTTACATCGGTCTTGCCTCAATCTAGCCATACGTTCCTCTCCCTGGAGACGTTCACCTCTTTCATAAATGAGTACATCCATTTATCACCCACTCATTTGATTGGGACACCATCATTTTCCCATTCTAGAAGGCCCCCTTAATGGTCATTATAGGGACGCTGTGTTTCAAACTTGGACAACAATTGTCCTAGATCGTTAGGACCACCCCAAGATGTCCCAAACATCGAGTGTAGTGGTTCATTCTACCCCGTTTTATCTCCAAGAGACGAAATCCCTTCATGTGACGCCAAATATTAGGCCCCATTTGACAGAGATATCCAAGACCGGCTCCTTGTTTCCCACACCATGCAATGTTCACGTGGGCTTAGGAGCTGTGATGATGCAATAACCATATAAGAGGGAATATGGACTTCAATTTGTGGTTTTGTCTCAGGACCCGTGACATTTTCAGGCCCCCGACCTAGGTTTTTTCTTATGGCATATAGCGACCCAAGCCTTTAACATAAAACATTTCATGATTTTAATCATAATAAATCATCAGAGTAAAAACCAAGGATTGTTAAATCTAGTGTCTTGGAAGACAAGGTACATATAACAAAAACCATGGGACAAAAAAACATCTTTTTTTAATCTAGAGAAAGAGCTTATAACTTCTTTTGAGATCTTACATTGGCATAGGGTATCCTTGGGAACACATGAACAAAGGGATGAGCTAAAAATCTCAATAAAGGAATCAACATAAGGATACATCTCAAGCACATGAGTTAAGAGGTATGACAAAATGATATCCAAAGCATGAAACGTATAAAATTATTTAATATAAGCATGGTATCATATAATAATTGAATCATATAAATGTGTCAGAATCATATTTCATATCATTAGTACGGGTCAAGGAAAACCTCTAATCCTGTTTCCCAATTCAGTACGGGTCAAGGCTAACCGCCAATCCCGTTTCATATCGCATCTCATGAGTCTTATCCTTACCCAATGCATTGGAGTTCTATCTGGGTGCACCCATCTCAACATATTCATGAATATTCTTGGCACATAAATAATATTACTACATAAATAATCAAACATAATCAACCATTCATAAACATAAGGGTGCCCATGGAAATAATTGGGTACCACAATCATGACATAAAACATATCCAACGGGCGTATCACGAAAGTGTCCATGAAAGGAAAGGATTAGAACATACATGGACATTAATAGGGTAAAATAAGAATATAACATGGTAAGTGGTGTCAAATATTAATGACCACATATTAAAAATGTATTTTAGAAACATTATCATTAAAACATTTTTGTGTGGTTTTAAGGAAAAATTTGGAGCTTTTCAAAAAGAAAAGAGGAAATTATTTTATATAAAACCAGAATTGAACCAAGAATGTTTTCATAATATAAATACATATTTTATAAATAATTTTTTTTTTTAAAACATAGGATAGAGTTCACTTGAAATTTGGGTAAAAAATTTGGGAAGTCCCCTTAAAACAAGTTTGCTTATCAAAAAGTTCTACGGAGAGAATCATTCCAAAATAATGTATATACCCGAAAGAATATGATGAAAGGGTCTTGATATAAGAATACCAAAAAAATAAAAATAATTCATAAGAATCACATAAATAGATAAGATAACACCATTTTGAAAGAAAGGTAAGGGAACCTGAATGAACAAAGAAGGTTCAAGTAGAATTCGTTATGATTTTATTGGCGTGGTGTCAGGTGTGACCAAGAGGGATTGATGAGAGAGAGAAATGCAGTTTATCATCACTTATAAATCCATAAAAAAGTATTATGGAGGTTCTTAAACATACCCCATCATTTTCTAGTACAAATAAAATGTCATAGTATAGAGGACAATCATGACTAAGAGAGAAAAAGAGAGGATCCCTTACCTTAAATCTGGTGGTGTTCTCCACTTGTTATTATTGACCTGAATAAAAAAATTGGGATTATTAATTCATAATTACAGAACCTATTCTATATTTAATTTATTTATTATAACTCTTTTTAGTTCAATGAATGCGTTTTTCATTAGTTATAAGGTTCAATTTCATTGTTCGAGCTCATCTGTTTACTAGGATTTAAAGATCGGTTCACTTATATTCAAGTTTAGATTATATGCTAGATGAAAGTGGTTATCCATAATTGAAGATATATTCATTAGTTCATATCCAGGATATTACATTGTTTTAATTTTAATTAGGTTACTTATAGTGATGTCGAATTATTATATATATATATATATAACCTTTGTGATAACCGTTTTTGTTAATCGGTGGTTTCGATTACAAAGAATGTGTTTTTCATTATAACATAATTCTATTTGTACCAAAAGATTACAGAAAAAAGGATATATTACATATATAATATTCTGGTTCAACCACAACACAAATGGTTTCATGACTAGAAGTAATTATAATAATATAAATTGATAAACGGTTGTCCTTGAATGTTGTAAATTAACACATCTCAAACGGAGCTTTCATTTCTTTCAAATAAAAGGTGGGAAAATGAGAGAATATAATGAAATATAACACTAGAATGAATAAATTCTAGTAAATTTATGTTACTGGATTTATCATACTATTATGGTGAAGGAAGGTGAGGAATGAAATAAGAAGAAAAGAACTTATAAGAAATGAAGAAATTTGGAAGATGAATTTATCTCTTGAGACTTCCTCCTTTGAGAACCTGTTAAGGGGAGATTTTTTGGTATTTTGAGGAGGATGAGAGATTTTGGATGTGGGTGAGGACCTTGGGGAGATATTTGGGTAAAATAATTGCAACTCATAAGGCTTGAGAGGAGTTTAGAGAAGAGGGAGTGAAGAAGGGTTTTTATAGTGGAGGAGAGGAGGGATTTCATGATATTATAATCAATAATTTATTATTTCTTCTCAGTACAAGGAATAGTAAGTATTACATGCCAGGAATAGTGATTTTATCATCTGATCCCGAACCAAGTGGGCTTACATCAGCAGAATATCATTGATGACTCAATTAATCCAATAATTAGCATTTATTGTGAATTATCGGATTCTACTATTCATCAAAAATTCAAGTATTTCAAAAAAATCCCAACAATTCACCCTAACCATTTTTTTGAGGTGTAGAATCCATAAATGAAGTACATTTTTCAAAAATAATACTATAATTATGATTATTATAATATTTAAATAAAATAATAACTTATTATCAAAACCAGTTTTAAAACATTCATTAAATTATTCTAAAATATATGTATATTGTACTTCCAACATAAATATTTTTTTATACCATCATAGTTGAGGTTACTATACATTAGGGTATATCAATATTCATAATGGAATGTTACTATTCATTAGGGTAGGTTACTTTTCACCCAAAAATATTTTTGTTTTATTAGACTCCAAAAAACATCTTAAACAAAACCGTGTATGCTGGATTTTCGAAATTCAAAACACAGAAGTGACAAACTTATGTTTAAAGGCCACTTATCAGTTAGGATTTCATTATGTTGTGTTTTCATGTGATTTAAGACATAAATATACGAAGGTAATTTCCATTGAAAAACATTGGGTCGTTACATTCTTACGCCCTTATAAAATTTCACCATCGAAATTTTGTTTTACATTCTAGGCCAAAAACAAGTGTGGGTACTTTTCCTACATTGCCTCCTCCAATTCCGATGTTGCTTCCTCAAACATATTGTTCCTCTACAAAAATTTGACAAGACGGGTTGTCTTGCTTCGTAGAACCTTGTCTCTCCGATCCAGAATCTTTACTTGCTGCTCTTTATAGGAGAGGTCATCTTCCAGCTGCACCACCTCTGAGTTTAGTACATGTGAATGATTAGGTATGTACTTCCTCAATAGTGATATTTGGAAAACATCATGATCTCGAGAAATGTTTTGTGGAAGTGCAAGCCTATAGGCCACGACGCCTATGCGGTCAAGGATCTCAAAGGTCCAATATACCTTGGGCTTAGCTTCCCTTTCTTCTTGAATCTCATAAATCTCTTCCATAGAGATATTCGAAGGAAGACTTTATCTCCAACACCGAACTCCAAGTCCCTTCAATGGATGTCATCATAGCTCTTTTGAAGACTTTTAGCAGGTTTTATGTGATTCTGGATGACTTGAACCTTCTCTATCATCTATTGAACAAGATCATGTCCAAGTAGCTTTCTTTCTCCAACTTCATCCCAACAGGTTGGAGTTCTACATCTATTTCCATACAGAACATCATATGGAGACATCTGAATAATAGAGTGGAAGCTATTGTTGTATGAGAACTCAACCAATGGGAAATAATGATCCCATCCACCTTTGAATTCAAGAGAGCATTCTCTATGCATATCTTTAAGCATCTGAATAGTTCCTTCAGAATGGACATCAGTTTGGGGGTGATAAGCTATACTGAAATTTAATTTAGTACTCAAAGAATGTTGAAGGCTTCTCCAGAATTTAGATGTGAACCTTGGATCACAGTTAGAGACAATTGAGAGTGGAACACTGTGCAGTCTCACAACTTCTTTCACACATAACATTTCAAGTTGTTCAAGTGATTGATCTTCCTGAATAGCGAGGAAATCCGATGTCATGGTGAGTCAGTCGACCACAACCCATATCGCATTATTTCCTTTCGACGTCTTCAGGAGACCCATGACAATTTCCATAGTAACATTTTCCCATTTCCACATGGGTATAGGCTGGGCTGCATCATACCTTTGGAATTTTGTCGCTCAGCTTCAACTTGCTGACAGACCATGCACCTTGATATATATTCTGCAATCTCCCTCTTCATGTTATCACACTAGAAGTGTTCTCGGAGATCATGGTACATTTTGGTACTCCCATGATGGATAGAGAAGGTCGAGATATGTGCATATTTCAATAGCTCCTTCATTATCTATGGATCAGATGGTATATATAATCATGTCCCAAATCTTACAACTCCTTTCTCATCAATTTTGAAATCGGAGGATTTCCCATTTTTAACAGCTTCCACCCTTTTTCTGAATTTCTACATCATTTTTTTGAGAAAAAATTATTTTCTCAACCATGGATGGTTGAGCAATCATTTGAGAAAGGATTGATGATGTTCCTCCCTTAATGATTCCCATTTCGATCCTTTTTGAATCTAAGAATATCAGATCCTTTTCATTTCTCATTATTGATAAAGATGTAGGATCCTTTCTACTTAGAGCATCTGCCACCTTGTTTGCCTTACCGTGATGGTAGTAGATTGATCAGTCATAATCCATGATGAGATCTATCCATAATTGTTGGTGCATATTAAACTATTTATATTGGAATATATATTTGAGACTCTTGTGGTTAGTATATATCTCACATTTTTCCCCATAGAGATAACGCCGCCTGATTTTCAATGCAAAGATCGCAGCTGCCAACTCCATATCATGTGTGGGATAGTTTTGATCATGGATTTTTAGATACCTTGAGGCATAGGCTATAAATTTATCATTTTTCATTAGCACACAACCTATGCCTTTCTTGGAAGCATTACTATACTCGACAAAGAGTTCTCCACTTGAAGGGAGTGTGAGTATCGGTGCAGTGATAAGATCTTTTTCAACTCCTTGAAACAGTCTTCACATTCCTATGTCAAGATGAAATTTACTCCCTTCCATGTCAGCTTGGTCATTGGGTTTGACAATCATGAAATGTTCTTCATGAATCGTCAATAATAACCAGCTAGACCTAAAAATCTACGGATCTCTATTATAGAAGTTGGCCTCGGCCACTCTTTAATTGCCTTTGTCTTGGAAGGGTCCATAGATATCCCTTTCCTGGTGATAACATGCCCCAAGAATGATACTTCCTCCATCTAGAACTCACATTTACTATACTTGGCATACAACTTCTCCCTTCGCAAAGTGTTTATCACAGTTTCCAAATGCTCCTCATGTTCCTCCTTGATCATGGGGTATATCAGAATATCATCCATAAAGACCACCACAAATTTTTCAAGGTAATCTCTAAAGACTCTATTCATTAAATCCCTAACAATTGGGGAGCATTAGTGAGTCCGAAGGGCATAACTATGAACTCATAGTGTTCATAACTCGTTCTAAAAGTTGTCTTGGGAATATCTTCCTTCCTCACCTTTAGTTAGTAATATCTCGAACAAAGATCCACCTTAGAGAAATAACTGGCCCCACAAAGCTGATCAAACAAGTCATCTATCTGTGGAAGGGGATACTTGTTATTTATAGTAATTTTATTGAGCTCTTGGTATTCAATGAAGAGGCACATTGATCCATCATTCTTCTTGGAAAATAGGACTAGAGCACCCCACGGTGATGCACTCGGGCATATAAAACCCTTCTCCATATTCTCCTATAATTGCTTCTTCAGCTCTTCCAGCTCTACAGTGGCCATTCTGTAAGATGTCTTTGATATTGAAAGAGATCCAGGGAAAAGTTCAATTGAGAACTCAATCTATCGGTAAGGAGGAATACCATGAAACTCTTCAAGGAATACATCACTATAATCCCTCACGATGGGAATGTCTTCAAGCATGATTTTCTCCTTTGTCTCAATCATTTGAGCTAGATATGCATGCTCATAAGGAAGAAATATCCACACTTGATACAATGCTTCTAAATGAGACTCTTCTTCCACCTTGTACTTGTAAAGAATCGAAGGATGATTCGTGATGTGAAGAGTAAACTCCCTTTCCCGAAAATTGATGTTGGCCTTGTACAAAAATAGACACTCCATGACCATGATAGCATCAAACTCCACTAAAGGAAGTATGAAAAGATTTTTTGGGAGGTTTGGTCCTCAAACAGAAAACAGGGAGGAGTTATAAACCATGGATTGAATAATTGCCCCATTCATTGTTCTCACAGATAACTTTTCCTCCAAATTTTGAGGTGGTGTTTAAATATTTCTAATAAACTTGCATGATATGAAAGAATTCATAGAACAAGAATCAAATAGTATGTTTTCTATTCATGAATGAATAACAAGCGTACCTGTCACCACATCATTTCTCAGCTCCACCTCAGTAGTAGTGATAGCATAAACCCTTCCTTGTTTCCTTGGAGGTTGTTGCTGATTGGCTCTGACAACCCTCACCATAGGGAAATTGTTTGCATAATGCACAAGCACGTTGCAGTTAAAACCCTGCACTGCAGGCTGAGTGTTGATCTGAACCTTTCATTCTTCTTAAACATATGTGGGATTTTTCATATCCCTTCGGTAGTTGTTGGCTAGATGGCCAAACATTCCACATTTGAACCAATTCCTCGTTCCCTTGAGACAGTCACCAAAATGCTTCATCCCACAATTCTTTTAATGGGGAAAGTGGGTCTTCTTTCCATCATGGGATTTGTTTGATGAACCACCCATGTTTTTCTCCATTTTCTTCTTCTTTTAACTAGGTCCATGAGACCACTGAGAGTCTCCAATCTATATTTCAACCTTGAGGCCACAACAAAAAATCTCCTCATAGCTATCGAATTAATGAATCGCCAACACTTTTTGTAGAATCAGCTTTAGTCCACTAAAGAAGCGATCCACCTTGCTTTAGGTGTTCATGACAAAGCCAGAGGCACACCTTTCAATCCCTATAAATTTTTCTTCACACACCATGATGGAATCATCTTCTTTCTGATTGAGTCCAAGGAACTCGATTTCCATCATGAGACAGAGGGTTCGAGGAAAATATTTGTTCAAAAACATCCTCTAAAATTTCTCCCAATCAATGGAATCATATTCCTCTTGGGACTTTGTATTCTTGATCAGTTTCCACTATTGATCAACTTCTCCATTGAAATGATAGACTGCCTGTACAACATTCTCTTATTTCGATCACTGGAGGACATAGAAAATATTTTCAATGGAGTTAATCCACTGTTTTGTGAGGAGGGGATCAGAAGACCCACTAAACATGGGAAGCCTTTGCCACATGAAGGATTCTATGGAAACATGCTCATTGCATAGAGGAGGGGGATGTTCCACCTAATTCATGTTACTATTAATAACTCGATCCAGCTGATCAAGTACTGCGATGATGTTTTGAGCACCCGCTTCCATCACATCAGGCATATCATTAGGGAAATTATTATGTTGCCTAAAACATTGGTTGTTGGAACGTGTTATTCTATTTCCCACCATTAAATAAGAATTAGAACTTAATAATTAGAGGTCTTGAATACTTAGCTACTGAGCATAAAAAAGTAAACATTGAACATTAAAGGATAAACTTATAAAGAAGAATTACATCCTAACTTGTGATTCCTTAGGTTTTTATCCAGGTTATCCTCGATCTATTTCTTAACTTATATTCTTATGGGCTTTTTTGTCCCTTAATAATGGTCTATACTAAGCCCGCGAATCTACCAGAGCATATGCCCCAAGAGTGTCGTAACAAAGAGTGCATCAAGTCCCGTTATCAAGCACCTGTTACCATTAAAGACTAGCTCAAAGCAGTGTTTTTGGGGTTTACCCCTATATACACTTGTGCTGGAGCTGCCTCTACCTGCTCATATCCAGACAGGGTTGTATTTTCTTAATAAACAACTTACTCTATTATCATTAAAATTTAGGACTGTTTTCTTATAATTAGTCTCATAATTAAGGTTCTCACTAAGGTGATCTATTCCTAATCTTCATAAACAACTAGACCATCCTATGATACCAACTATAGTGACCCAAGCCTTTTACATAATTTTTTTTTGATTTTAAGAATAATTAATCATCAGAGTAAATCCAAGGACCATTAAGTCTAGTGTTTTGTAATAATAGGTACATATAACATAAAACATGGGACAAAAACAATTCTTTATTTAATCTCCATAAATTTCTTCTAACATCCTTTGAGCTCTTACATCTGCATATGGTACCCTTGGGAACACATAAACAAACGGATGAGCTACAAATCCCTGTAAAGGAATGAACATAAGGATACATCACAAGCACATGAGTTAGGAGGCATGACATAATGATATCTGAAGCTTGAAACGTATAAAATCATTTAATATAAGCATGAGATCATATAAACATGGAATCATATAAATGTGGAAAAATAATAATATCTTTAGTACGGTTCAAGGATAACTGTCAATCCCGTTTCCCATTTCAGTATGGTTTAAGGCTAACCACCAATCCCGTTTCACATCTCATCTCATAAGACTAATCCTTACCCAATGCATTAGAGTTACATCTGGGCACACCCATCTCAACATATTCATGAATATTATTTCCACATAAATAATCTTACCACATAAATAATCATACATAATCAACCATACATAAACATAAGGGTACCCATGGAAAGAATTGGGTACCAAAATCATGACATAAAACATATCCAATGGGCGTATCACGAACGTGTCCATGAAAGGAAATAATTAGAACATACATGGAAATTAATATGGTAAAATAGGCATATAACATGGTAAGTGGTGTCAAATATAAGTGACAACATATTAAAAATGTATTTTAGAAACATTATCATTAATACATTTTTGTGCGGTTTTAAGGAAAACATTCTAGAGCATTTCAAAAAGAAAAGAGGACATTCGTTTATATAAAACCATAATTTAACCAAGAAGGTTTTCATAATCAAAATACCGATTTTATAAATACAAAGGTGTTTTAAAACATAGGATATAGTTCCCCTGAAATTTCGGTAAAAAATTTGGGAAGTCCCCTTAAAACAGGTTTCCTCATCAGAACGTTCTAAGGAGGGAATATTTCCAAAATCATGTATATCCCTGAAAGAATGTAATGAAAGGGTCTTGATATATGAATCAAGTACAACTAACCATAATTCATAAGAATCATTTAAATAGATAATATGTCACTATTTTTAAAGAAAGATAGGGCAACATGAAAGAACAAAGAAGGTTCGGGCAAAATTCATCACGATTTTATCGGCATGGTGTCGGGTGTGACCAAGAGGGATTAATGAGAGAGAAATAGGGTTTTTCATCACTTATAAATCCAGAATAAAGTATGGGGAGGTTCTTAAACATATCCCATCATTTTCTAGTACACATAAAAAGGCATAGTATAGAGGGAAATATTGATTAAGAGTGAAAAGGAGAGGATCCCTTACCTTAAATCCGGTGCTGTTATCCACTTTTTATTAATGACCTGAATAAACAAATTAGGATTATTAATTCAAAAGTACATAAACTCTTCCATATTTAATTTATTTACTATAACCCTTTTTAGTTCATTCAAATCCTTTTTTATTAGTAATAAGTTTCAATTTCACTGTTCGAGCTCATTTGTTTACTTGGCTTTAAAGATCGGTTCACTTATATTCATGTTTGGATTATATTCTAGATGAAAGTGGTTTTCCATAATTGAAGTTATATTCCCTAGTTAATATCTAGGATATTACATGGTTTTAATTTTAATTAGGTTACTTATAGTGATTTTTAATTATTATTATATATATATATATAACCTTAGTGATAATTGTTTTTGTTAATCTGTGGATTTGATTACAAAGAATGTGTTTTTCATTATAACATAATTCCATTTGTACCAAAAGATTAAAGAACCAAAAATATGATATATTTCCTATTTAACAATCTAGTTCAACCATCACACAAATGGATTCATGACCAGAATTAATGATAATAATAGAAATTGATACACTCTTGTCCTTGAATATGCTAAATTAGCACATCTTGAACAGTGCTTTCATTTCATTCAAATAAAATGGGGGGGGGGAGGAGAGAAGATAATGAAATATACCACTCTCATGAAGAAACTCCAGTACATTTATGTTACTGGATTTATCATACTATTATGGTGAAGGGTGGTGAGGAAATAAATAAGAAGAAAAGAACATAAAATAAAAGAAGAAATTTGGAAGAGGAATTTACCTCTTGAGACTTCCTACTTTGAGAACCTCTTAAGGGGTGGGGTTTTGGTATTTTGAAATGGATGAGAGATTTTGGACGTGTGGGAGGACCTTGGGGAGTGATTTGGGCAGAATAATGGAAAGGTACAAGGCTTGAGAGGAGTGGAGAGAAGATGGAGTGAGGGGGGGGGGGGTTTATAGTGGAGGAGAGGAGGGATTTCGTGATATTATAATCATTAATTTTTTATTTCTTCCCAAGACAAGGAATGGTAAGTATTCCATGACTAGGAATAGTGATTTTAGCATGTGATACCGAAGAAAATGGTCATACATCAGCAGAACATCGTCGACGACTCAATTAATCTAATATTTAGCATAAATTTTGAATTATCAAATTCTACTATTCATAGAAAATTCAAGTGTTTCAGAAAAATCCCAAAAATTCTCCCTAACCATTTTTTGATGTTTAGAATCCAAAAATGACGTCCATTCTTCAAAAATAATTTTCTAATTATGATTATTTTAATATTTAATTAAAATAATAATTTATTATCAAAACTAGTTTGAAAACATTCATTAACTTGTTCTAAAATATAGGTATATCATACTTCCAACATAAATATTTTTTTATACCACCATTTGTGAGGTTAATTTTCATAAGGGTATATCACTATTCATAAGGGTATATTAGTATTCATTAGGGTAGTTTACTATTCACTAAAAATTAGTTTTGTTTTATTAGACTACAAAAAACATCTTGAACACAACTGTGTATGCTGGATTTTCGAAATTCCAAACACAGAAGTGACAAACATATGTTTAAAGGTTACTTATGACATAGTAGTTTATTATTTTGTGTTTTCATGTGATTTTATGACATAAATATAAGAATGGAATTTCCATTGAAAAACATTTGGTCGTTACATGGGATTATATGGTGTGGTGTGGGGTTATGTCTTCCTTCACATCGGGTTGCTCGTCGTACAAATCCCCGGATTAGACACCTTCCTTGGCCCTCATCCTCACTAAAAGATGATAAACTACAGACTAGTTAGGCCTTCCTGACCGAGACCCAGCCTCAGGATCCTTGGCCTTCTCGGGCCCCGGGCCCTCATCCTCCCTGCAAGACGTTAAACTACAAACATGTCAGGCCTTCCTGACCGAGGCCCAGCCTCAGGCCCCTTGGCCTTCTCAGGCCCCTGGCCCTCGTCCTTACTGAAAGATGTTAAACTAATGACTGGTTAGGTCTTCCTAACCGAGGCCCAGCCTTAGACCCCTTGTCTTTCTCTGGCTCCCAACCCTCGTCCTTGTTGCAAGACGTTAAACAGTAAACTAGTCTGGCCTTCCTGATGGAGGCCCATCGTCAGGACCCTTGGCCATCTTGGACCCTATCCCATGTTCTTCCCAGAGTGTATGGTGTGTTGTGGGATTATGTACTCATTCATGATTGGTTAGTCGTCATGCCGTACACCCCCCTTGTTAGGGTATCTTACCCCCGGGGGGCCTCAAGAACTACGTGTGTCTTGATTACCATCCTTATGGGATACGTAGTACCACCCAAATGTTTAGACTTCGGGTCCAGCCCCATCTCCCAGAAATCTCCATTTCAACTTGGCCCCTTGGCATACCCTTCCCCGGAGAGGGGAGTATATGGTGTGGCATGGGATTATGTCCTCGTTCGTTTCAGGCCTATAATGACCACGCCATGTACCTCTCCCTTCTGTGAGTTCTCTATCCCCTTACTCTATACTCATCCCTTAAAATCGGTCACTCTCAAGTTGAGAACCCTCTTCGACCCTCTTCGATGGTTCATTAGTGTGCCTAAGGGTACTCTGGTTTTGTAGCTGGAATGTCGGACTTTTCCCGGACATGCTTCTACCCACTTTCCAGGCTATGTGTTCCCCTTCATTAGGGATTTCATCACCTTTCACACCCGAATGGACCCCCAAGTGGCATGGATTCAAGACCTAATGGATATCCTACCATTATGGGTTGATGCCCCCGAGGTTCGTGGACAAAAAGCCTATAAAAATCCCCTATTTTGAATATGGTCAGCGTTCGATGCTCATTTGTAGTCTCACTTCAGGCTAACACGATATGGATACTATGTTTCAAACATGGTCATCAGTTATCCTCCATCGCCACGCCAACCCCTTCAATCCCAAAATGTCAGTTACATGATTCACATCCTTCTCCACCTCACAATGTCAAAGTAGGACTTCAAAACTCTTGGTACTATTCCTCAGTGCGCATCCTCACTTTAGAAGGAAAAAAGCTATGACAGGGAGATCATTTGAGGATTCACTGATTTTCCACCATTCATACAAATCATGTATCACGAATACTATATCCACCCTTTTTTCCTACACCAAGTTCAACTCAAGTAGGCTTAGGTATTGGTTTAAGGTACGCCTTTACTTGGGATAGTCATTATTCTCTATGGTCCGAGTTCTAATACCCTAAACTAAGATCCTTTCGTATTTCCCCTTTTCCAGAACTACATGTGGCTTGATTACCATCCTTATGGGATACGTAGGACCACCCGAACATCTTGTTTTTGGGTCCAACTCAGTTAGGAGATATTTTATACTTCCCCTTTCCCTCTTACCACTATTTGGGTCCCATGGCCCGAGGATCCCCTCTAGAAATTACGTACACTATGAAATGGGATTATTTCCTCATTCAGGTCGGGTATGTTTTATTGCACCATACAAATTCCCCACCTAGAATCATCTCTACTATGCATGCACTACATGATGTTAAAATTCATTCATGGTCCTATCACATTACCTGAAACTATGACATTATCATCCTAGTCGATCGACGAAAAACAACACTACATCAGGATGTCCTCACTCAAGGGGACCCCATGTTTGGTATTAGGCTCACACCAAGCCATTTTTCAATGCCTGCTACAGCTTTATTCCTGTGGTGATACCAGGTCCTGCTACCCTGGGCTTGTCGCTTCACAAAAAAACCACTCACCTTAATTGACGAAAAATATTTATCAAATACCGCTTCTTCTGGTTCGAGGGCCATGCCCGCCAACCCCTTTTATCCATAGCATTGGTACCTTAATGTGCCACTTCAAGAACTACGTGCATCTTGATCCCCATCCTCATGGGGTACGTAGGAACGCCAATGCACTTTTCCTTGGGCCCATCTTAACTCTTGTTTTTGTTCCCTTGACCTGAAATCTTACCAAGGAACACGCGGTGGTCAGAACCCCAGGTCCCCATCTGTGTCAGGTTTTATAATTAACTAACCATGAGAATCACATGTTTCCTCCCATCCATGGTTCAAATTCTACAACCATAAAATATGATTTTTCTATGGGAGGGGAATTTAATCCCTCTATCTAATACGTCTCATTGTCGTATTCGGAAGTGTTTTGACAAAGAGCTCGAAGCGTGGAATTTTCATGGGGATATTACCCTTATCCCATATACAAGCTTTTTGAGCTCTCTATTTGGATAATCAACCTATTCCACACCCCAAAGGACCCCCAGATGGAATGGATGCTAGGCCTAAGGGCTCTCTTACCATTTCGGGCCAACATCCCTAAGGATCTCAGTCGACATTTTCTACAGGTCCCGTGTTTCGAACATAGTCAATGGTTGTCCCTCATTTGTCTGTCACCATTCTAGGATAACGTGATGTGGATGCTGCGTTTTCACCACATTCAATAGTTATCCTTCATTTTCATTCCACCATTATTGTGATCTAGATTTTGAGCATCATGATTCAAACATTTCCACTTCCTCATGTTCAAGTGGAATTTCGACATACTTGGCTTCGCCTCTTCACGCATCTTGGTGAGATACATGGACTGGTTATCATCATTGGGCCGACATTCACTAAGTGTCCCTCCACCCTAATATTCCCCTTCTTGTGTCAGGAAAGTCACCCATTACTTCTTGTTTCCCACATCGAGTATGACTCACATGGGATCAATAGTTTTGGTGGGAAGTGTACCGGCATATCCAGGCATTCCATCATCCCGCATAACGTTAAACTGTGTCTCTAGAACTACGTATGGCTTTATTCCCATCCTCATGGGATATATATAGACACCCAAGTATTTTTCCCAGGGTCTAGCCCCAGGATCATAAAGTCTTGTTCCTCCCCATCTCTGACCCCTGGCCAAACCTCTTGTGAGGAACTGCGTAACTGAATCTTTTCCCCAAACAAGTTTGGGATACACCAAGATGACATGGGGAAGTGGTGAATCCCTAACCAGTGAGGCCCTGTCTGAAAGAACGAATGATCTATGATCAAACTGATTCACCCATCTAGTGTACTCCCCCAATGGTGGCTTAATTTTGTGAGTGATGGATTTTGATCAATGAAAACATCACTCCACATTCCATTCTTTTCATGCCCCTTATTCAGACCCTCATCCTCTTTCACATCTAGAGGAACCCCCTAACAGTATGGATGCTTGGCCTATGACCCTCCAACTGTCATGGGCCAACATTTTGGAAGACTAACAGATGACATTTGCGACATGTCCTGTGTTTCGAACATTGTCAACTTTCAACCCTCATTTGTTTTTATCCATTATTGGGCAATACATTAAGAATACTGTTTTTCGAATACAGTAAATAGTTATTCTTTATTTTCACGCCACCCCCACAATGTTTTGAATCTGGGGTATCATTATTCACACTTCCCATTACCATCTGTTTGTATCTAATTCAGCGCCCCTAGCATTACCTCGTTCATGCATAAGGGCACGCTAAGAAAATGGTAATTCAGCAGTTCTGAGAGATTCATTCTCCAGTCAACTCTCTCCCATTTCCTCCTGGAAATCTAGATCTGTTGTTCAAACCCCGGATTCCCAAAGCATGTTTTGCACTCCTATGTTTGGATGAGGTGATAAGGTGGCCACCCCTTGTTTCTCACATCAGGCCAGACCTATGTGATCTTAGGGATTGATCACTGGATGCTCCGTGGACATCTCAAGGATGAAATAAACCAATGAAAATAGTGGAACTCATGCATTCTACAAAATAAAACAATTCAATAATGAATGTTTGTTTAAGGGTTTTTAATCATTACAGTACCTGGGGTCGACTTCCCCCATGGACGTATTGACCTCGCCAAAGGAGCGTAGTAGCTCTGCCACCCTCTGGCTGGTGGTGTCCAGGAGTTGTTGCAGCTTGTTCAGCTCCTAATCCTCCTCAACAGCAAGAGGGCACAATTCATTGGCCATAATATGGGCCCGCTCCACGTCTTCCTGGATAGTGTTCATATCCCCCTAAGCTCACTCTAGGCCCTCTTCAGCTTCTGCCAGATTTTCCTTCAATTGTAATATTAGCTCAGATTGCACATTGTGGGAGGTCGAGTGCTAGTCTGCCCAATTCTGTAGCCGTTGGACCTCATATTTAGCCTTCTAGAGCCTCTTGATGTTTATCACCTTCCTCCACTACCATCCCACACCGAGGCCATGGTCATACTCCCGAATATTCTTTGCCATAAGATATCGGACGAGCATGTGAGGATGTCGGGAAACCACTCCCCCAACACACAGTTTGTGCAGTCACGAGTGAAGTCTGTCCATCTCATCCAACCGTAGTGATTGGGGGCGTTATTGATGAAGCTCTTGATCAGATTCCATGATCGAAAATATACTATTTAATTTTCCTCCTCATCAGACATTGTCCCATCCTAGTTGGAGCATTTGGCAGGCTTGTATGTAGGGAATTCCCCCAGGAACTCCTCGGATGGGTCCACATATGTTGTTGGATTAGGCATGGTAGGGCCTACATCGTCTGGTTGATCCTGATCATTGGATCCCAACTCGATAATCTCGGGCACAGTCCCACTAGCATCCCTTCCAGTGATTGAGAGTATTGCAGTTCAGTCAGGCTGGATGTCCACCTCCATGACCATTGGCATGCCTTGGGGAAAGGAGCTACCATAAATCCCGACAAACATCGCTGCAGTGGCCCAAGACTACTGAAGGATTGTACACGCCATAAAAGCGGGACATGAATGTCAGCTAACTTGGTCAGGGGATGGCAATAGTGAATTCAGTAGAAGGGACTTACAGTGGTCAAATCCCTGGTCTCGCTCTTGGGATGATGTCGTTGTAACCCCGAGAAGCAGTCCCCTATATATGGTTGGTAGATCTGGAGACTCTGGGGAAGTCACCTCATGTTCCCTCACCTCTCCATACATGGAAGTTCATGCATCCATGGGCGTTGACCCCGACGGTCTGATGTTAGCACCCACTGAGGGGTGGGAGCGAGGTCTATGCACATGGTCCTCCTGCAGAGTGAAGACACAGATGAGGAATCCAGAGTGACCAAATGTTAGAATATAAATAAGGAACATGGGACTTTACCTTGAGGACCTCCACAAAGACTTCAAGATCCAAGGACTGATCATCGACCTCACCCTCCTCCGGCGGACTCTCTCTACCAGCCTCATCTCCCCAGGAGGACTCATCTGATTCGTCCAACAGAGGGAACTGCTGACTCATGTCATTAGCTGACAGCTGCGGAGGGACCGTACGACCCAACCGCACCTTGACTCGGTCTGTTATTGGGAGCAGGGCACCCCCACAGTGGATGAAGTCTTCCAGCTCGACTATGTATTACTCTACTTCTACCTGGGATATGGAAAAATCGGCTCTAATTTGGCCGATCCCCAGCAAGTTTATACCGAGGTGGTTAAGGTTCTGCCATAACTCGGATGGGATGAGGAATTGATGGTTGACTTCCTAGATGTCCCATGCCATCGTAATGACAACATTATTTGGCATGTCAACATGGTGCAACCGTTTCCCTGAGGCCTAAGTAGAGATCATGTGGAATCATCTCAGTTGTCACCCCTTTGGATTACTCTACTCTCCTTGTACAACTGGATCTACTGTCGCTGCCTGATCCACTACCACGGCTCCCCCCTCAACTGGTGCAGGCATCGCTGCTACAGAAGCCCCGCCAGTGCGGGACTCCCTTGCCACCTTTCGGCCTCAGCCCTGAGGTCAAGGAAGCTCACCCTCACCGACCAGGATGGTTGGCCGCTTCAGCATATCCCCTAGATAGGCCGATCCCTGCTCTGTGCATATTCTTTTACCATCCCAAGGACGACGGTCAGCAGAGGTAGTACATTCTGCATCTTCTCATCTTCCCATGCGAACATGATCCACATCTTCCTCACCACACACGGGTGATCCTCATAATGAATCTCCATGTAGACATGTTGCGTCATTCACTGAAGGCACTGGAATTTCCTCGACAACTGGTGTGAGGTGTATGGCTCATAGAGATGCTTGCGGTCCACCTTGGCCACGTAGACTTCACCTCAAAAGGTCAGGAGGTAGTCTTGATGCTCTTTCATTCCCTAGTCATCATCTGTGAAGGCCCCCGCCGATAATGGGAATGGGTGGAAGTTTAATTCCTCCACCCTCCACACCGCGTTCAGAACTGATGGTTTGGTCAGCTTGGTGGGAAAACTCCCTACGACATTGATGATCAAGGGACGGATGTTCAACCTTGGTGGGGAGATGGGGTTGGATACTAATATATCCCCCTGATTTGTGCTGCCATCCACCTGTACAAGACATGGAATGGCCCGTATACACTCTGTGGCCTTTTCCCCTTACTGATGTGCCACAACATTTTGTACAACTTTGGAAGCATCGGGATCCTCAGGTTGACCCGCCCTCCAATCTCCAATGTGGACGCCATGTTGAAAGTGCTTGGCTGTAATCCCATGTTTGTATCCCTCACCAGCAGGATCCAACCACAGATGAGAGCTGTGATGAATGCCGCCAGCCTGACTATTGGTCGTTGTTCAGTACTGATGCTAAACCCCCAAGTCTTCCACTGGCTATTCTCCAACAGCCGCCGATATGAGTTTTCCTTACTCTGGGCATCCTTTGGGAAAGTTCAAGGCCTCGCTGGGAACTGTCTATTTTCTGGGAAGATCAGAAACTTATTGAACTTGTTCATGAGGTGGACATCCCTCACCACCTCTTTATCCTCCCTGGGGATTAGCTCCATCAATGCCATCTCCATACGCGACATCTTCATCGTATCCTCCCACACACCCATATCCAAGAAGAATTCGTCATAAATCGCCCCTAGTATCGGGACCCTTGAGATCTGATACACATCCCATAAGCTGATTCCCACCTCCCCATGATGCAGGTGGAAGGTATTGGTCCTTGATGACCATTAGCTCAACAGATCCAGAATTAGCTGCTTTGGTGGGAAGATGTGAAACTGGGAATCCCAAGCTTCCTCATATAGGCCCACTCTTCTTAGGTCTGCTTTGAACTCCTCACATGAGGTGCCTACCCAGTAGGCCCAGCCCTAATCATCCTTGATGTTTCCACCTATGTGCAGGTCCCATTCCACAGACCACCCCTTATTTGGTTTCCCTAGCCCCTCCTTAAGGATATTTCGTTACAGAGGAGGGGATGTCTCCAGATGCAATGCCTTCCTATAAACATTGTTCAAATTATTGTATAGGCAGTTGGCGATGACATTCATGAAGTTCTCTCGAGAATGTCCATCAGGTGACCTGAACCATCGGCGCTGGAACGATGTGCTCTTGAACTAGTAAGCTGGCTCATCCCAACCTGTTTCAGGGATGAAGACGTTATCCATCATCCTAAAGCAATACAAGGGCATCTTCCTACACATCAGGTAGTTCTTCTGGATCTCCAACAGTAGCTCCACCAATGAACTATGGTTTGAGTGGCTACAGACTAGCTCTCCTAGCCCCAGAAGATTCTCCATTTCATACCTCTGAGTGGCATCTTCCAGGACCCCCTGGGCAGCTTCTTGGTGGGCCATTTGGTTCTGGAACTCAGATGTTTGGTTGGTTGGTTCACAAAGCTCGTTCACAGAGCTCGTTTGCAGAGCCTGTTCGTGAAGACTGTTCGCAGAGCACTACCTAGGCATTCAAAGCAGGATCGAAGAGTGCAAACACAAAGCGCAAATGCCGAGTCAATGACACGTTGTGCACCACGAAGCCTCAATTTGAAAAGAACACTCACAGAGTACGTAGAGATTCATGAATCGAGAGTGCAAGAAGACAAGATTGCAGAGAATGGAAAGGAAAAAAGAGATGACATGCCCCCCTATTTATAGGCAACAGCCTTCAGAGCTTCACTGTGCATCCAGTCCACATGGAGCATCGCAGCGCGCTAGGCCCGTATGTCCCCTATCCTCCACGCGAACCCTCATTGCTAGTCAGCACTGTGAACGACCGATGATTTTGGTGATTTACCTCAGACTTCGACCCTTGATCTCTCCGTGGATCCAAGTCTAAGGGGGGGGGGAATTTTTGGTGCCAATATTCAGGACAAGGACTAGTCCCAAAGAAGGCCCCATTGACCACCTTGTGAAATCCCTTCACAGAGTTCCCCAGAACCACGGTGGCCATCCAGATACCAGGCCTTGACATGGACCCATATGCTTAGAAAAACCCTATATCCCAAGGATACCTTGACAAGGACCCCTATTTCCCATGGATCCCTTCATAGAGTTCCCCACCTCGCGAAATCCCTATATTCCATGCCTTGACATGGACCCCTATATACCATGCCCTTGACATGGACCACAAAGCAAGGACCCCTTGACATGGACCACTATGTCCCAAGAATCCCTTTACAGAGTTCCCCACCTCGCGAAATCCCTATATACCATGCCTTGACATGGACCCCTATTCTTGGATAATCCTTTTCCCGTGCGACCATCCAGATTTTCATGATGTGACTTCAAATTCCCCTGGACAAAACTGCCCGTTGCATTGCTTCGATCATGATTCTTCACATAGGCACACTAGTAGCTATTGTTTCTTCACATAACCATGCTAACCTGGACCCCTTAGTGGTTCGCTCCACGACACCCCCTTTCCATAGCCTTGTCAAAGCCTTCCCTCCCACAAGGAGCAGAGGGTTATAGTTATGTAAGTCCTAGAGGTGCGGAGCCAACCCACCTCATCCGAGCTATAGGATGTTAGACTGCCAAGAACCATCATCCGTAGCACATGATGTTAAACTGTGACCTCTCCCCATGCCTCGCACGTGGGGTTCCCCCACCTTGGACGTTCTCCATGCCCCCTGGTCTCCATAAGGAATGATATCCTACTTTTGAGAGTGGTGTTTGTCCATGGGGGAATGGAAGCCACCTTGGTGTAATCCCCTAGATTTTCTTGCCGGAGGAAGCATCCCAACTCCACCTTTTATTTTCGGTCCTTAGGGCTTGTGGAGGGCCTGATATGGAACAAGACTACTCCTTTCATTATTCCCAAATCCCTCTCCCACTGCGCTTTTCCGCCCTTGGGCCTCCATCTTGGAGTAAGTCCCAACACATGGGGCCTCTGAATGTGTAAGCCCCTCTTCAATTCCCACAGGCAAACCTTCTATGACGTGGTTGTCATGCCTTTTCTACCTCTTCTTTCTCCCACCAAGCATGACCCACGTGGGCATATAGTAAGCATTGACCATGACACCCCCATCCCGCATGATGCTAAACTATATACCTAAACTATGTTCTCTTTGATCCATGTCAAGGCGTGGTACGTAGGAAGCCTCCATGAGGTTCAATCCCCTCCACCATGGTTAGCCTAGAGTGTAAGCCCCACACCATCCCAAACTATGGGGACATTGATGCAGGTCAAGGTATGGTATATAGGAAGCGACCACGAGGTTCAAGCCCCTCCACCTTAGGCGACCTCACAGTGTAAGCCCCAAATGCCCCCATCCCGCATGACATTAAACTATATACCTGAACTACGTGGTCTTTGGTCGATGTCAATGCATGGTATATAAGAAGCCTCAATGAGGTTCAAGCCCCTCCACCTTGTCCAGCATTGAGTGTAAGCCCCACACCATCCCGAACTATGAGGACTTTGATCCATGTCAAGGAATGGTACATAGGAAACTCCACGAGGATCAAGCCCCTCCACCTTGGGCCGCCTCAGAGTGTAAGCCCCAAATTCCGTCTTACCAGATGATGTTAAACTGTATACCTGAACTACATGGTCATTGATCCATTTCAAGGCATGGTACCAAGGAATCCTCCATGTGTTTCAAGCCCCTCTACCTTGGGCAGCCAAGAGTGTAAGCCTCACACCATCCCGAACAACGGGGACTTTGATTCATGTCAAGTCATGGTATGTAGGAAGCCTCCACAAGGTTCAAGACCCTCCACTTTGGGCCACCCCAGAGTGTTTGCCCCAAATTGCCTTGTTTCACATGACGTTAAACAATATACCTAATCTACGTGGTCTTTGATTCATGTCAAGGCATGGTACGTAGGAAGCCTTCATGAGGTTCAATCCCCTCCACCTTGGGCAGCCTAGAGTGTAATCCCCACACCATCCCGACCTACAGGGACTTTGATCCATGTCATGGAATGGTACGTAGGAAGCCTCCACAATGTTCAAGCCCCACCACCATGGGCTGCCTTAGAGTGTAATTCTAAAATTCCCCCGCCCCACGTAACGTTAAACTGTATAACTTAACTACGTGGTCTTTGATCCATGTCAAGGCATTGTATGTAGGAATCCTCCACGAGGTTCAAGCCCACCACCAGGTTGTTCCGACCCCCTTCACGTCGGTTTACCAAACTCATTGGGCCACCATAGAGTGTATTCCCCAAATTCCCCATCCCGCCAGAGGTTTAACTATATACCTGAACTATGTTTTCATTTATCCATTTCAAGGCATGATATTCAGGAAGCCTCTACGAGGTTCAAGCCCACCTGCACCCCTGGTTCCATTACAACGGTTCACCGACACTATCCTGAACTATGGGGACTTTGATCCATGTCAAGGAATGGTACGTAGGAAGTATCCCTGAGGTTCGCTCCTAACAACCATTAGACCCCAGGTCCACCTCCATCGGTAAGCCGTTGTGGTGCACCTTTAGCAGTAAGCCATTGTCACTCCATCCAGTAGTAAGCCTTTGAGATCCTATTCCAGTGGTAATCCATTATGATTCCATTTGGGTGTAAGACGTTGAAACCCCCAATTAGAAGTAGGCCATTGATAGAGAAACTACACAGAATTTGATTCCCTGCCACGGGGATACGTAGGATGTCTCTTCGAAGCTCAATCCCAAAGCCATCATCCATCCTGATTCTTACCCGGGACACCACATCCCGGTGATATCATGACACCTCATTCTCCTCCACAACATTCGGGAGGCTAGCCACGTGCTGGGCCCAATGTCAGTGTTCCCTCCAGGGGGTTCTTCAATATGATCCACTCTAGTAAGTGTCTTGATCAGTTTGATCCATCTCCACTAGACGTTGAACTTGCAGCATACCCTATGTTAAAAATAGGAAGCTGAGAAAAACCGTAGATACATGCCCATGGAATATGATTCCCTCTGCTTGATGTGGGATGCCTCAGGATTTTGTGACCTCAAGAAGCCCTATAATAAGGGACAAAATATAGACACACCAATCCACCAGCGTCCAAACACGCCAATGATGCCCCAACATGACTACTCCCCTAACCGAATGTTGTTTCCCTGAATAGACACTTGGAATGTCCGGAAAGAAGCTGCGTAATTAACTAGTGTCCCTAAAGATATGAAACTCGGAATAGTTTCATTAACAACTTATTAAATCTATGAAGGAGACCCGGATTAGGTGATGAGATCTGGGGAGGAATCCATAGAAGGAAGAAAGGACATCCCATCATCCCTTTTCGATCAAGGAGCAGATGTACCTGAATAAGTAACGGATTCCACCCACATTTGGAAAGCGGGAATGCAGGGTAACAAAGCTGCACCTATCGTACTCAAGCAGATGGATGTACGTGCCCTAATGAAAGCATAAAAAATAACTTTAAAATACATAGTGTAGCTTCTACCCATTTCAGGCAGTATTAGGACCGGTATTGATTTCAACCATACTTTCAACTCCCAAATGGTTGTCTCACAATTATCTAACCAAATGAACTACACACCCATCTTTGTCAAGCCCTTCAATGAGACGGATAAGCATGATAAGACCTATACAAAACACATATAGTAACCATACATCCCCAATAAAAACTGTATGCAAAAATTTATCTGGAGTTGTTTCCAAGAAACTATAGTTGTCACCATCTCAGGGTCCACTGATGCATCTTTCTCTGAGATTATGGGACCCAGGAAGTAAACATTATTCATCCAAAATGGTAAAATTTCAAGATTAGCATATAAATGATGCTTCTTCAGTGTATTCAAAATGTTCAAAAGATGGTTTGAAAGGTAATGTGAATTTTGAGAATAAACCAAGATAGCATCCATGAAAACCACCACCAAATAATACAAATAAATCAGGAACACTTGTTTTATAAAATCCATGAAAACTACTTGCGTGTTAATTATACAAAATGACTTATCAAGATACTCATATAGACCATACCTGCTACGAATGTATGTACGATGTATGTTTGTAGGACTAACATGTACCTAGTGATACCTAGAACTCATTTCCATTTTTGAGAACATGTGGTCTCCTCAAAGTTTATTATACTAGGAATCTATCCAAGTCATGGGATATCAGTTTTAACCCTCGACTGGTTTAGTATCCAATAATCCAAACACAGCCGAAGGGTACCATCTGTCTTTTTCAAAAAAGAACCATCTAACCCCATGGAGAAGTATTGGGTCTGTTATAACCCTTCACTTCAAAATCATATAACTGCCTCTTGAGATCCTATAACTCCATCATAACCATATTTTAAGGAGGAATGGATATTAGTGAAAATCCAAGAACTATGTCGATGAAGAACTCCACCACTCCCTTAGGAGTTAACTAGAAAAGTCATATGGAAAGACATCCATAAATTAGTAAACAAGTAGAGTAATTTCCCTCTGACTCACTCCCCGATCAGCTAAAAATAAACTACTGATCTGAGATGTCATCCTACCCAACCAACTATGCTTGGGTCCGTCTCTACATGTCGGGACATCCCATTTTTGATTGTGAGTACACATTGCACCCTCTAGTGATGTAAAATTCACCCTCTGGTGATAGTAGTCAATGTAAGCTCAATAAGTTACCAGCCAATCAATCCTGAGAATGATGTCAATTCCTGTCATATCAGGGACATAAAGTTCCCAGACAAAGTGACACCTGCAGACCTCAAGGGGACACTCTCTACACTGGCACACATCATCCTTCCTGATTAACAATAGTGTGTATATCATCCTAACTCTCCCATAAGATAACACAGAAATTTCATGGTTTTTCAATACAGGTGCAGATATGAGGCACTGTGACGCAGCTTTATCAAAGATAGTCGATTAAATAGTAGAGGCAACTAAGATTTTACCTCTCATCACCGACGGTATGACACCCATCTCCTCGAGGGTTGTTTTCACAAAAACAATTGTCATGTTCCATGACCCTTAGACAGAACCTCACATCCAAGAGTAGGCCCACTTGGATGTTTAGGTGTAACTGGTGTATGGATACCTCTTCCAGGACTACCGCTACCTCAGTATGATTGGACAACCCTACTCCAGATCCCTACCTGATGTAGAGCTATGTAACCTGCCCTTGTACCTAGTTTTGGGGATGAACCCTTACACCTCATAGCTGTAGTGAAGGTCCTAAAAAACCACAGCACATGCTCTATCCTACCTCACACTTGGAAATCTCCTGGGTTGTGGTCGCATTGGTTCTTCATGTAGGGTCGCCTATCACACTAATGGAAAAATACATAGCTTCGAGTAATCACTTGAAGGCTTTAACTCATCTCATGGGAAGACTAAAAATATCTCTCCCTTCCTAAAGATATACATCAACTGGGTTGAGAAACAACACTAACCTACTCGACACCCGTATCTTCTCTCAGTTTATGCTTTGTAATCAGCACTTGATTATAAAATACTAGAGATAGAAGTCAATATGAACACATTTACAAGAGATTTGATAGAATTTATAAGACCTTACATGAGGCAACTTGATCTAGATAGCTCATCAGCATGAGACATCAGGATAAAACACTGCAAATCTATAAAGTATGTCGAGTACTCTATAATTAACATCATGCGCTACTCCATACACATGAACTATCTTGCATGCACTTCTCATAGATTCATGGGGTAAAAGTTATCAGACATGGCGGTCTTTAATTCAGCACAACCCATATCTTGTATCCCATCAATAGGGTTTACAATATACCACATGTGCTTGATTCTCCACATAGCATGTAAGTATCAAGATTTACCCTCCTCTAAGTAGGCATATCCAGATGCTGAAAGATCGCTAACACAATCTCAAGCCACTGCTCTGCAACCCATGGACAACCATCCCTTGAAAATGTTGGAGGATGATGATGCAAGAACACCCATATTAGCTTATCAAAATCCATGAAAGTCTAGGGTTCTCCTTTAAAATTCTTCATATAGTGAAAGAACCCCTCACAGAACATTGCCTTAGATACTATGTTCAGATTTACCTCTGGAGTTGCAGATAGAATTAAAGGAGGATCAATCGGTATCACATGTCCCACCTGCTATGAAATATTGTCATTTCCACTATCCCAGTATACCATTAGATGTATTCATAGTGGCATGCCTCTGCAATTCTATACATACACTATAGAAAACAAAAATATCAGGGATTGTTTCTAAAAGGCGTAGGATAGGTCAAAACCATTGTAAAAACAAGTCAACACACAACCTACTTCAAAATGTAAGATTATATAATGAATAGAAATAAAACCATTGGAAACTCCTCCACTTTCCCATTAAAAATACGTATCTGGATCAAGTCTATTCTCATAATTTCATGTTTCAATCCCATTTTCACATATCAGTTGTTCAAAAAAATCATCCAAAGATTTGAAAATCCCAAATCCTTGATGACCTATAACACCTCATGATACCAAAACATGGTTCCCATTCAATGCACACATTTTATATTCAATTTATCATTTTCATTTCATTAGTGCATCATTTCCAAATACATAGGGACCCATAATAATTATGAATTGATTGTTGATATCATTCCTCTATCCATTTCAAAAGGATAATCACAACATCATACACCGCAATCACACCATCTATCACAACAACCTTTAATAAGTAATGAATACTAAATGGATTAGTGTAATGCTTGGCACGTGATTTCTATTAGGATCATATATGATGCATGAGATAGAATAACCTCATATCATCATATTTAAACATAAATATAACCCACACCCATATATATAGTAACAACATAACTCATACACGTCCCCCAACGGTGAAATAAAATCAAATATAATAGTCAAGATCTAGAAAATCACAATTCTATTTGAGGAATTTTGGATTTTCCCTTTATGAGTGGTAGCTACTCTTGGAAATATCTTATTAAAAAAATTAAATTTCCTTCCAGTCAATGTATATTCTCTACAAAAAATATGAAAAACTAGAAATGACAGCTTTGATACCACTTTCTAACATCACAAACCCAGAAACCACCCAACAATGCCCCAAACCCGGTTGACTACAAGGCCTCGAGCACATATCCCTAAATTCCAGAGGCTACCAACTAGGGGCAAGGGCCTAGATGAGTTAGGGGGGAGACTATTCCACCATTATCAGTGTATATCATAGTGGAATTCAAATACAGACAATTATAGAAGCGAATAATTAATCAATAAACTGAAAGAATGAGAAAACAAGAATACATATGTAATCCAAAAAACATCACATATGCAATGATGTAGATGATACATGTATCTAGAATGTTGCTAGAATAGTTCATCTAAATAAAATACTATAAAATTCTAAAAAGAAAATGGAAAAATACCTAAAATTCCATGTAGCATTTCAAGCCTCAGCATGGTCTTATTCTCACATTCTCTAAAGAAACTATCAACAACCGATACTGGGGTGTTTTACCCTACCATCACTTGAAAACATATAATCTATTTAGGTCCCCAAGGAAGCTCAAATTGGTTGTGATAAAAACATCCCAGTAGGAAACGACCCAGAAATCTATACACTTCGAAGAAGAAATATGAAATATTCAAACAATTGTATTTAATGTAGTAATGTAAGTGTGAATTCCAATGGAATATGTCTTCTATAAAAATTAATACTAAACAACTTCTCAAGGATCCCTATAGAAACTTTCATCTCTTAATAAGGAAATATATATATATATATATATATATATATATATATATTTGAAAATTACACAAGTAACATGGTCGCTCCATACATCCCACCATATACAGAACATACAACCATTACATATAAAGAATTGTCTATAAACACTTGGCCACACCATATAATTAAACCATAATAGAAACCCATGACTTAGACGTATATTGAAGTGTAGACCTTGAAGGGTCGTATCTTAGCTGTTTGGTATGAAGGAATCATCATCGAGTCGAAAGAACATCTTAGTGGAAGCTTGGTCTAGCCACTGGTTTGAGTCCTTTGATCCTGTGTACCCACATGTCCTACACGAGTCCATGCATTGTGGATCCACATGGTAGAAAGGCCTGAGGCATCCGATGGAATCTAGACCCATGTGGCAGAATCAACCCATGGAATCCATTACCACATTATTTATCCATAGAGAGTCATCCATGGCATCTATCAATCCATTCATTCACTCCATTCAATTTAAACATTTTAACATATGAGTCTACCAACTCATATAAGCAATTACATCCCATTATTATACCCACTCATGCATTCCACTTCCATTTAATTAACCACATGGGTATACCCACCCAATTATCATATAATCGTAATAACACATCCCATGGGTATATCCACCCATTAATCACAGAAGTCGTTTAATAAATATAGAAACAACCAATGAGTATTTCCACTCATTTACAAAATCAATTTAATCTAATTAATAAATATAAGATTGGCATGACATGATAACACAAGGAAATGAGGTATGACATCTCCTATGTAATCTATTTAATCGCATTTATGTATAAATGGGCTTCCTCTAACTAGGACAACATATTAACACCCATCTAGGGTGGTTTAAAAACGCATAAACAAGTTAATTACATTCATCGCACCCATTGGGGGCAATATATGGGAAAATCTACCAACACACCATAATGTAACATAATGGAATCACTCACAAGTCCAATAACGTCTATTGTAAATAACCTGCTAAAAACATGCCCATTACAGAAAGTACAATGGATGATAAAAAATCTGATAGCTCCAAAAATAACCACAAGGCTAAATAAACTATATACCACCCAATTAGCTCAGTAGTAGATTTTTCATCAAGTATCATGTACTGATTTGTATTGGTTTAAAAATCATGAAGAATGAATGAAGAACAATAAATTATGGCATATGAGCATAAAACCAAATAGCGCAGTAATTATTTTGATGAATCAAGCATGACTAAAAAATCATGTACTTATCGATGTTGTTTAAAAGAGATAGATGATGAAATAATAAGATACCACATTACTTCTAGATCCGAGAATCTTTATTAAGGGGTTTTAGGATTCAAAAGAGAGGAAAATATGTTGTGCTTGAAAAATTAGAGGCTATTGCGTCTGTTTAAAAACCATCGGGTAATTATGTGGAGTTTAACTACCTTACACGATATATAATTCCTTGTATTATCATTATAAAAAAGAAAATATACACATTTTGAAAGGTCATGGCCAAACAATTACACATCATGAAATGGGATTACATGACATGAATCCCTCTTTCATGTCGTGCAATTGTCATGCATCCATCCTTTGGCACTCTAGACTTTTTTCCTTAAGAACAACCCAACCAAACCATGGCCTAACTTAGGGTATACTCCCATAATGAATTTATACAAGCATTAATCTGAAAACAAATCTCGACCCCATGAAAATCTCAGGATATTATAGTAACAATAAATAAGTCATTGATATGAAGTTAACGAGTCCATACCCATAATTATGTTGAATCCTAGTAGGTCAAGTTTGTAAATATACTAGAAAAAATGATACTCCCCAAACTCAAGAGAAAATAACTTTCATAGGAAAATTTTTATCGACCTTATTTCTAGAGGTTTTCCTATTATCGATACCCATATCATGAACTCCACCACAAATCTCAAACCATTCATATGTTTTTAGGAAATAAAATAAGGAGCTGAACAGGTATCGAATAAAGAACTATTTATAATATAATCTACAAGAATATTACATCTAGGTATCATTGTTTTATCCTTTCTATACACAAATATAGGCTAAATTTCATGTAAATGTCTATCCTTTCTTCCTCGTGATGCATTATGAACACCTTGAGAGGTACCACTATGCTGATACGAGAGCACATTCCTAGAAGTAACTCTTCCACTACCTCCACCAATTCATCGAATATAATTCTAGACGATAGACTAATACATTGTATAATATCCACTTCCCAAACCCTAGTTATTTCTATCTCTTCCATCACTACCAATATGTCATGGGATCTGATTGAATTTATAAAGATGTCCTATCATTTCACATGATCAACACTCTAATGATTGCTAGGGGAACGATATCCATAATTTTACTAACCTACCACATTACTGACAGATAACTTGTTTAAGATCTTGAGAAAATGATCTCTATATCCGTTCACTATAATTCCCACTACCCTGGATAACACTATCATATGGTCGCTTCCTTCTCTCAGAAGTCAAACCTACTAACTATAAAACTGGAACCACTAATCCTACAATGGAATCCTCCTTTAGGTTCCCCTCACCAATGACAGTCTGATCCACCACCCCCAAAAACTTCGTTAACCAAAAAATATTACCTTGGTACATAATATCACATTAATCTTCATCCTGGAAATGTCTCTCCATATCGTTCCCTTCCACAACCAATAATGAAGAAAAGATCTACAAGTCTATAAATCATTTAGCATAGTCAATCAGAAAAATTATTTCTTTAGTAATCCTAATGAACTAAACTAATATCTCCATCCTTAATGTCTCTATATATAAGTTCTCCATTAACTTCTCTAAGAATTCCATCCATAACATACCATCATCTTGTCCATTCTATGTCTGAATGTCCCACTAGAACATTACGGATCCTCATACCATATAATCATCCAACTTGATCCTCTTCTCATAAATTGTATCCAAAAGGTCATGGATAATAGGGATGGCTTCAATCCATAACTCATCATCCTTAGGTCCACCCTCTCATATAAAATTCAAACGGTGTTATATCTGGAACTCCTTTTTTAGTTCAGGCAAGGACATCACTACCCACTATAGGTATAATTTTTTAAAATGCATGAAGTGAGAAAATTCCTCATGGAATTTCTCTTATTCTTCCTCACCTAGTACTGTCTGTACCTCTGGTTCCACTACTGGTAGAGCATCCCCATCGATAACCTGCGGTCATCCTATCAACATGTGTCGTCATTTATTCATATCTCTATAATTCCAAACACATGTATTAGGACACATTACACAGGTTAACACATTTACACAAAATATATTATGTCATAATGAAGTCATTTTCCCAAACCTCGCCACATTGCCAAAACCATGGATCTATCACTACCCTTAACCATCCTACACCCAGGTCTTGGTTATCATGGGTAAACGCATTATCATTATACAGTTTCTCATTTAGAAACCCATTTATTATTATCTTAAAACATTTTAAAATATTTCTCAATTTCACATTTGGAACAATTTTCAATTCAATTTCACAAGGATGGAAAAATAACTCATGATAAAAAAACATACCCCTAAACCATTTTCCCATATGTGCCTATACAGTTGCTTGTCAAAAAATAATCATTATTGGCTAGAATGATGCATACATACTCAACTATCATCCCAAACTGGTCCATGAGTAAAATCACCTAAAATATCAACATAAATAATCACATCACACAATTAGTGCATCACCCAAGGTGAAATAATATTCATCTATAACAGAAAACCTCAATAACAAAAATACCACCCTAGGGTGATTAGGTTGCCCCCTATATATGGGGTAGCTACTCCCATGCATGATCTCATAACCAAGGCCTTTCTCTTTCTATTATCCTTTATACAATTACCAAATAGTTATAAAAAAAGAAACAAAAATAAAAATGGGATTTGATACCACTTTGTAATTTTCCAACCTAGGTGCTACACACCAGTGCCCCGAGCCGGTCGATCACATGACCTCAAGAGTGCCTTCCCATACACAAGAGGCTTCCAACTATTATTGATGCTCTAATATCGATCATTGGGAGACCATACCATCTTTTATCAAATTAATAGACCAACATAAATAAAAAAATAACCAACACACAATATTACATATTCTGAACAAATCCATTATCACAAGATGACCAAAACTGGAAATACAATATGAAAACTAAATAGTAGATATGCCATGATAATGTATGTTCTATGTGTCATAATGTAACAAAAATTTGAATATGTTAAATCCCACCAAGTTGGACCTGAACCACATCTAGTTCCATCATCCATGCTCTATCCCAAATAAACCATCTAAAACATGGACTTTTCCCATATCATATCTTCCAACCATGAAATCTATTCGTGTCCTAATTAGGAAGCCCATATAGGGTGTGAGTACTACTCAATAGGCCATCCCCAATGGTGCCTAAAATAATAGACATTCAATTAAATCTGTATATAATAGTATACATAATAAATCAAAATTCATAAATAAATAGTTATCAGATCATGAACTATTCCTTATTTAACCACATAAACCCTTGAGATCCCATGGACACCCAAACCAGAACACCAACATAAGTCCGTACCAATGTCTGAACTATCTCTATGAGATATCTTATAACTGAATTTCCTTGTTACTATTCATTATCACAATTCATATTTTAATGCACGTGTTACTATTCATCATCAAAATTCATTTTTGAATATCCATGTAACAATTCATCATCACAATTCACATTTGAATGTCCATGTTACCATTTATCATCAAAATAATCACATTAATTAATTCTACAATTACTAAATCATATTAAAGAGTTTCTTTCTCATAAAATTCTAATAAGTAATTTAATAATTGATTAATCACATCAATTACATTAATTAATTTAATATTTATTTATTTATTTTACAATCTCAATATCCAATAATTAATTCAACAATAACGAATTCTAATTCTCAACTTCAATATCCATATTTAATTCAAAAAATAATTTTTCAACATTACAACTTCAATATATCATAATTAATTCAACAATTAATTATTCAACATCACATTCACAAAATTTTATAATTAATTCAACAATTAATTATTTTAATTCACAATCACAATATATTATAATGAATCTGATAATTAATTATTCCAATTCAAAATATTAATATTTCATAAATAATTAAACAATTAATTTTTCATAATCACAATCTACGTATCTCATAATTAATTCAACAATTAATTATTCATTATAAAAATCTCAATATCTCATGATTAAGAACTAAAATTCTAATATTATAATTGTAAATATATAATTAAATACACCTAATTGCAATCAAGACTTTGGGATTTTAATTATATACCACAAACCTCAATTTATTAGTGAGTGATCTCCCAATGGTATTCCTCAATTTGATGCATATTGGTCACGAATGTGACAAAGAACACAGTCAAGATTCAAAACCTAGATCCATAGTCAAATGAAGAATGATATCATAAATATAGATCTAGATCCAATAATCCTAGATCAAGATTCAACAATCTAGATTTTTATCCACCTAAAAAGGACCATAACCCACCAAAATAATGGGAGAATAATGAGAGAGGTATTGTAAGTCATCTAGGAAGAAACCACATGCCTGAAGAGGATAATATCATTTAGTGGGGCTTCGAATCTCCATGAACAGATGTTAGAGAGCCTTAGAATTCCTCTGAGAGTTATGTTAATTGATAGTAGTTGATTATGGTTTGAGCTAGGGTGCTTGGGGGTATTAGACGTGGGTTTGGGAAATATTTTTCTAAAATTCAATTGATTAAAATTCTGAACTCGCAGTGTGCTACTCGGGGACCATAGTTTCTCCTAACCATGTGCCTCTTTAGGGGGTGCACAATTTCTCCTTTTTGGGTGCATTTTTTGAAAAACTATTCACCAACCATGAAAACCCTCTCTATATAGGGATGCACTGTTTATTGTGCAAGGGAACAAGGTTAGGGAAATAATGCGCTAACCATTCATTGCCCTATTTCTTCAAATTTTTTAAAATTTTCACCGAACCATACCCTAATATAAAAACCAAATGAAAATTAATCAACACAAGGTAATAGAGTACCAATAAAGGAGCTTGAGACATCTATAGAAAAGGTTGGGTTTTAAAAATTAATTGTTCACCAAAAAATCATATTATATACATGTATAAAGAATATATTTTCTTAATTTATTTAATCATATTCAGTGTCTCAAGTCTAATGTCTAGGTGATAATTATCATATTCAATAATAAATTAAAAAAATTTCATGTTTATTTTAATCTATTTTTAATATAACACGATTTGAACTTGGTGTTTTGTGTAACATAAGAAAATCCCAGTGTTTCATATCATGCATTATAAAATCAGTGTTGTGTGTAATTCCAAATATCAAAAAGGTAATATTTATTTGAAAAATAATATTACAAAAAATCATGGTGTGTTACATATAAATTAATAATATAAAAAATATATAAAATTGAAGCCATTAGATATAAAAATGTTAGGCTAATTTCCTAAACTCCTTGGGATAAACTTCTTTCCCTTTTCCATCTTTTGAAAACATGGTTCCCACAAAAATTAAGGTATATTATAGTTTTTAATCATCAATATCGGTATTATTTAGAATATCCTCAGCAAAATTCTCTTAAGAATGGAAAATATACATCTTATTCTGATAACTTTTATAGCTAATATTGTTTTTCATTTCTCCAAACATGGATATTTCAAATAACATAATATCCATAAGAAACATTTTAAACATTTCTCTGTCTTTCTATGAAAATATAATATCATGTATATAAACAATCACAATGTGGGAAACCTTGAGATTTTATTTAATATAGTGGTCACTGTCAACTCTTATTTTCTTGATGTTTAACTTCATTAAGTAATTATCCAATTAAGAATACCATGTTCATATAGAGATCTTCAACCCATGAAAATCATTCTTTAACTTACACACGAAACATTAATCTTTTAAAATAATGGATCTACATGTTTGTACAATATAAACTTCAACAAAGATATATTCATTATGATAAATGATATTACATCCAACTGAAAAAAAATTTATCCTCGTTGTGTAGAAATATAAATAATCATGTTGATAGTTTCAAATCATGCATTGGTGAAAAAGTATCATTAAAATAAATGTGTTAAATTTGTGAGTAACCTTTAAAAACAAGTTGTTCTTTGATTATAATCCCTTTACCATCAGCATTTAACTTGTTCCAAAACACCCACTTTGTAGTAATATAATTTCTAATTTTGGGATAGGGTACAAGTTACCAAGTTTTATTGTATACAATATGATACAAAACTTCATTCATATAATCAATCAACTCCTGATAGTTACAATATTAATTAACATATAATGTCTTAACCTAAGAATATAAATAAGTACGTAAAACTAAATTTGAAGCCCTTCTTGTCTGACCCTATTTTTTATATCCAAATATATTATGAACTTCCACCTATTTTCTCATTATAGAATGACATGTATGATGTTTTTCTTCGTAACATGAGATATGAGATTATAAAGCCTCATCAAGTTTAACATCATCATTGTTACTATCATTAATAACTTTTTTCATGTATCCCAACTATAACCACCTCATATTACATATCATCCACATCTATGTATATTTTTAAAACCATATTATCATATATTTAAGATCACTTAAATCTTTTGAATTAGATATATTTCATATCACTCTGTTAAAATATATGTATCCTATACCATTATGAGTGTAGCCATGATATATTTAGTTTACACCTCTCTGATCGAACATCACAAAATTTACACACATAACTTTTATAATGAAATGACTAGAAAACACACTTAGTTGCCTCAAACATAGAGTGTCATTTTAACACATTTCCTAATAAGTCATATTAGAG
This sequence comes from Viscum album, assembly GCA_963277665.1. Classification (NCBI taxonomy): domain Eukaryota; kingdom Viridiplantae; phylum Streptophyta; class Magnoliopsida; order Santalales; family Viscaceae; genus Viscum; species Viscum album. The sequence goes on along the minus strand of OY728152.1, from coordinate 1,901,244,470 downwards.
GTCGGTATATAGAAACATCGATTCTTAATACATTCTACTACATTGATAGCCTACATAAAAAAATAATGCCTAGTATTATGTTTGATCAACATTGTTCATTATTTCTCCCCAAAACTTTAGTTTCTTCTTTTAGAAACACCATTGTTATGGTGTGTATGATGCACTAAATGTTGAAATAATGATTTCCCTATACCCAACTATAAAATTATTTTGATTATTATATCATGTGTAGAATTTAGTTATACATGAGGTTTATATACCATTATAGTGTTGATATTTAGGTGTCTACGATTTAATGGTTATGTCCATTGATTAGAAGTCATATCAAAAGGATACAGTAGATCCAGAGCAATAATTAGAACCTTTAGACAACATGAAATTAATTATTAACATATGTATTATGGTCTAGATACATATTACTAACTGGGAATAGGATATTCTTGACTATCAGGTGCCGGGGGCTCATAAGAATTGATATGTCTTTTCATGAAGTTTACATTAAGTTTTCTCTAGTAGTGAAATCACAAGGATATAACTACCAATAGAAACAGAACATGATTTCAGTGTCATTGGTTGATCTTATCTATGAACATGTGTAATGGTATCTAGGCATGAGATCATTTTCAATGTGTTCCATTTGATCATGTCCATTTATTCAAGGAAAAAACATGATAATGAAATAATGGAAGGGTAGTTTTTGATGGGTGGATCATTGGTGGTATGATATTGTTGACTGGACAAGAAAGGATTTGTCGCTTCTGGGTTTAGCATGTAATATATCATTTTCTATGTTGATTGGGATGGTAGTACCTTTATAAAACCATTTCAATGACAGTCGAGGGTAAATCATTCCAGTTAGATAAAAAAATATAAAAGCAATAAAAGGGTGATGCCATGGGAATGCAACCTTCATTATTAGATATTAAAAACAATGATATTATGTTTCAATGTCCTTGTTCATAGGTCTGTTTTCACTCTTGTGATAAACCATATCTCTTTAAGGGACATGATGGGTTTCAAAATCCCACTCCTGGTCTATAAATATTATTCACTAGTATCGAGATAAGGACCTAGAGGGTTACACACAATAGCACACTCAATAATCGTCCACATAAAATTGAATAGGTATATTAAACATGATGGGACCCAGCACTGCGGTTTGGGATATTTCCAAGGAGATACTATCACCAAATAATCATATTATTTAGGTCAAAATAATTGGCATTGAATTTATTTATTAAATTTATTTACATGTTCTGATGTAAATACATAAAAATATTAATTGAATGAATATTAGTTAAAAATATTAAATATTCATTTAATATTTGTGGGAATTATGACTTGAGTTAATTACTAAATTGTTGTCATATATTTTATTTATTATATTTAGAGAAATTAATAATAATATTTATGACTTAGTACATCAGCAATTATATGTCATTTAAGGTGTGTTAATTAATCGATACCCGAGAGTAATTTCCATGTAAATTTATTACACACTATAAATAGAGGAGGATAGGCATTCACATTGAACTATTCATGGGATTTCTCTCTCCCATAGTATAGAGGGACATGCTCTAGATTCAAGAGTTTGGATCAAGTTCCCTCTCATGCGTTGAAAGAAAGGTGATGTGGTGATCGCTGGAGTGTTGAAGGCGTAATCAGATGACTGCCCTATCACCCAAAATTTAATGATCAATGCTCACATAGATTTTTATGTATGTGTGGATGATCTATGGAAATTTGACTCCCGATTCTTGAAGAAGTGATCACAGCCAATGAGCAGATGTCGAAAATGACTTCAGATCTAAACCAAGTATTTTGTGGTTTTATTTTTGTTCATAATTTCATTCATTCCTGATACATGGGCTGATACCGGGAATCTTTTGAATGATGATGATGAGCTCATGTATATCATCCGTGGAATATATTAAAATATAGATTTCAGGGATTCTACTGCATGCTCAGTACCTTCTTTTGGTATCAGAGTGATGGATGATGAATTTAAGGCCCTGAAAAATTTAAATTTTCATTAATTTTAAAAAAGGTTATCATTTTAGTCCCAGTACCAAAAATGGTTTGCAAATCCGATATCAGATAGCCAAGATATGACCATCCGACATTTCTTTTTAGATTGTAATAAATTTTTAAAGTATTAATTTTAATAAATGTTTTTTTGTATATGTTCTTCTACCCAAATCCTCTTAAAATGAATGATAGTTTGAACACATATCATCGGAATAATATTTTATCATGACTTGCTACATTAATAATATAATTAATTAATTTTAAATTAATCTTAGTAGATAGGTTTAGAAAAGAATTTTTTTAATTTTTTAAAATGGATGACTGTGTCAGCAACCATCCAAAACATCAATAATTGGGAGAAGAATATAATTTGGTTGGCATGACCTTTACAAAAAAATAAAAAGGATAGATGACCCCGAAGGTGAGTCTTCTCTCTTATAGACTGTGTGGTCTCATGCCCTTGAGGGAAACAAAATCGAATCATACTCTATGGTGAATCATCCCTCATTGGATTGTATGGATGAAACACCCCCCTCAGGAACCACCCACCTCTATCAATGGCCCCCACTTGGCGACAGAACCCACCACACCCAAGCCCACCTCCCATCCTTTTTGAAGCCCGCTGCTCCACAGAACCATTGAACCTCATCTGCATGGCACCGCTAACATGGTTTTGTGGTCAGGATAACCTAGGGATTGAAGAACTATGGATCTCATTCCTTGATAATGGATCGACTGATGTAGATTACCACCAGGGATATACATAACTACCATAGGCCTCATCTTCCAGCTAGCTCCTCCTCACCAGAACCACAACTCTCATAACTCAGTGTCATTAAAAACTAGGGAACACTACCAATTATGATCCTAACTCCTCTATATAGACCACTACACACCACCCCCTTGACCGGTAGTGCTCCTCCTGAGAGGATGGCCCTCCATTAGTGGATGTTTTCTATAACACAAATCTGACTCACCACCTCCATTTCTCCATATTCATGATTTAGTGCATTCCTTGGACTTTTAGGAGACCATGGTTAGATTGAGAATCCTTATTTGGCCACCTCTACCTCGTAGAGAGACCCACTGGTCATCAGCCAATCCTCATAACAGATAGGTAACCTTTGTTTAGCCTGCCTTCTTACCAAATTAGGACAATATGGGTTTTCCCAGCTAGGAATGGTCTTGGGATGACCTGACAAGCCCAAAATACTCCTACAATGGGTCAATGTTTTCCACAATAGGCCTACATAGGTTTTGAACAACCCGTACAGACCCTTCGTTGGGTTTTAGGGCCTGATTCTTTAATAAGATTTAATTATATAATATTTTTAATTAAAATAAGAGTGAATTTTAATTCAATAATATTCCATGGAAATTATTTAATGAATGTATAATTTTTAATGATAAAATTATTTTAAATAAAATTTTTTATGAATATTGACTAATCATGAGACCTTGGACTGAAAAATGCATCTTTAGTGCATGTTTTATTTATTTATTTATTTATTTATTTATTTAATGGTTGGAAATAATTAATTTTATTTCGTGGAAATATTCCAATCATCTATGTAATTGTATGTACAAGGGCCTACGTTTCCATTTTTAGAGTTGTATTTTATACTTCCCAATTCCCTATTCATGTGAGCGAGTACTATTGTATAATGCTCTGACGAGTTTCGATGCACTTCGCACCAAGTTATGGTGACACACCCGATATGAGGTTAATGAATTAGATTGGTAGCTATTGCAATTCACGATTCTAGTGATGGGACTCCATGCATTGACCCTAGAGTCTAGATTGATCCATTATTTTCTCAATGGATCAACCATTAAAATTATCTCATTATATTGTTGTCATTTTATTTTGTACTGTTCATAATTTTGTGAGAATGTGTAGTTTACGCACGATCATAGAGAATAATAAATATTAAGGAAAAATTAAAATGATCATGTGATGTGACGAATTTTTCTATTTATGTCATAGTAAATTGTGAGTGAGATCACATAGTACATTCTTATAAAATCAAAAATTATTTCTTTCATTACATTAAAACTCAAATACAATCAAATTTCTATTTAGTCATTACCACCTTCCATTATTCAAATTTTCACAAAACTTGGTGTTTGGTGGGGCTCAACATGATATAGCTGAGGCTTCCTCTTACTATTGGGGAGTTGTTATGAGAGTGTCGGGTTGACATAACAATAGGGGTAGTGGGGATTATTCATAGGTAACTTTCTATCCTTTCCACTAGAATTCTCAAGTGATAGGGTAATTTGATTCTAGTATATATAGTTCCTATGAATTTATTAGTTAGATCGAGACATTTGATGATTTAATTAATGAATAAAATTGTGTAAAAGGACAATAAAGTTAAAAAGTTCTAAACTACAATAAATATTAGTTTATTGAAAATGGAAAAGTTATACCACATAAATACTATGGCAAGAGTTTTCAAGAGTACTACAGGTGTTTGTTCATAATACTATAATACCATAAAATCAAGGTTCTAGTGATTCCAATACCTATTAATCTACTACAAGAAGTGAGGGAAATAAATATTATTATAGGCGAATCATGTGTTAATAATGTTATAATTATGAAATTATGCTATCAATAACGTCTCAAGTTAGTTATGGTCACTATCAAGACAACATTGATATAACATAATGTCTCGTCACTATGAAATTTGTAAGGAGAAAGGTAAGAGAAAATATGAACAAGGTGATGATTACACTGGTATTTGTAAATTGAATGATGGATCATGATCTTAAATGGATCTATTTCTCATATCAGTTTCTCCCATGTACTCATGTCTCATTTTAAATTAAAATAACAGACATTATTGAGTAAAACCACATTTTCATTTAGGTAAATGTTTTCTAACAAAATAAGAATACAAAATAACGTTTCATCTTTAATTCATGTGCAGAACAAACTAAAAGTCAAGGAGGATAGACCAACAAAAAGTATTTCTAAAAGCACATTTGTATTTTCATTAAATAAAATATGTATTTACCGGAGGATATATTCATCACATAACATGAAATTAATACAGTTGAAATTTATTCATAATAAAAAAATTTAATGCAGCAAGTTACCACTTCTACATCAGGAATATTCACCATATAAAAGTAATGTTTCAAACATACTTCATGGGGATTAAATACTGTATGTTGTTCACATATGTGTGTTTAAATATAGTAAGAAAGTATAGAAACATTATTAGTTGTAAGGGGTATTCTCCAAGTGGATGAGAACGGATTATTCCTAAGTCAAAATGAGAAACACATAATTTATATATTTCCATGAGAATGAATCTTGTAAAATAATTATTGAGTATAACCAAAAACAGTTAACTCATGTTCCCTTTGGACACTATGAGACATTATCCTTTATTCATGATATAATATTTTAAAGTTTTTAATACTGAAACTATAGTTTATTGATACAAGAATGATAGAAAATACCCGATGAATATAAATGTTATTATTTTATACCCAAATATGGAAAGACAAATCTTTTCTGAGTAAAACCAAAAGTGGATTTCATGATTATACCTAGTTTGGAATTTACGCTCGGTGAAGAAAAACACCTTTAAGAATTTAGAAGACTTTCATATGGAAGAATAAACCTTTATAAATAAATGTTTACTATAAATATTTTATAATTAGTCCAATTTGATAGTGTGAACTATTCCAAGGGTGGTATAGTAATATATACTTCATAAGATTCCTTTAAGTAATTATGAAATAGTAAAGTGAAATATGATAATTTTCATGGATAGAAGATATGAGTTACATCATTTTTGTATGTCAAAGAATATCTTGACCAAGAAATCATAGATTAATGTAATGTTTCATGGAGAAATTACAAAAATCACATCACCTTATCTACATCACGACATTATCGTTAATGAGTACGATTGATTATATTGTCTTACATGTTAGCATTGATCAAAAAAATGTAGCATGGGGAGATCATATATACCCATTTTATGCATTAGAGTTATGATGTAAGTAGTACCAATGTTGCAACATGCAAAAACATCCCTTATATATAAATATGTGCTTCACAAATAACAGTTATATCCATTAACCATTTGCTAATTATAATGAATAATGGACATCATATGGGTAAAATTATAATTAAAATCCATTATGTCATAAGGAAATGTGTTTGGATGCAAATTGTTTATTAGTACATAAAAAATGCATCTGGAACAAACACATTATGCAGATATTGTACTTATCCTAATAGTTTTATATGATATTACATAAATACCTGATATATAAAAGTAGTAGTCAATGGATAGACTACATTTGTAAAAGAGTTCACATCTCATTAGATATAGTGGGATCCAGATTAACTTTGGATTATTCAATGCTAAAGATGATCAAATATTTCACATATGAATGAGTTCCAAAAGTCATGTGAATGAAGGAAGTTCCAGTGGAACATATTGTATAGGAAGGAAAAAACATTAGTAATGGTTTTGTATTCACCATGGATAGTGATAAATTTTTATTTGTGAATAATATTTTCTTCATGTTAATAGTATGTGGTAATTATATAAAATTTATTAGATCAATTAAAATTAAATAATGAATACCATGTATTTAAATGAAAAAGGACCTATAAATTTGAATATTATGGGGGGTATTCAAGTGAAAAGATCCATGGATAGAACAAGAGTAGTACTGGTAAGGATCAATTGGTTACACCAAGTTGTAATGCCTATATCAATTAGAATATTACTTATCATAGAAACATTCTGTGATAATATTATATGGAGAATTAGATGTTTTGGCCATCGAACTTGGAAGGTGTGTATATGATGAAACCAAAAAGGGATGGCCACGACTTAGAATTATAATAAAGGTTGTATGTTGCTGAATTCTATATTAGGATTCTAGTAAGCAACATTATCATGTAGTAATATTTTGGAATTAATGTTTTCCATGTGTCTACCAGAGGTAAGATGGTGTCCAATTATTTTCCAAGTTAAAATATGTTTTGAAACATATGGTAAACATATACCAAACTGACAGTTATTTAAGACGAGGATGAAATATATTCTATAGTGATTTAATTAAATTAGAAAACTATTTTCTAAGGAATTGGACCTATAGTGGTAGACCTAAATGGTTTCTTGGATTTAGTCAATTCTACATATAGTGACTTGTTATTGAGAATACATGTTCTGAAAATTATAGAGAATAATTTTTATCAATATCAAATTGTATAATCTCCCCAAGGTAACAATTCTGCGACATGGGGGGAGATAAACCTAGAGAGTTGAAATACATTCTATTAAGCAATGGAATTCTCAGGTATTCCATGATATGTTCAATATTTGATATTCCCATGATATAATATATATTAGGAAGAAAAAAGTTATATCTATGACAACTAAAATGGATGTAGTTAGAAATATCTAATTGTTCATTTGAAAGAACAAAATTTATCTACCAGGTATGTGGGGATTAAAAGATACTAGTTTTAATTCATTACAAACTAGTCTCCCTTAGATCAATGTGAACCAATATCATAGATTGAATAAGGTCTTGAGTGGGATAATATCATATGAGAAAGTTGTATACATACCTACAAATATAAATTATGTCGTATTGTATGAGGAATCTAAGAAGTTTTTAAATGCAACGATTAGTTAAAATTCAAAAAGTCACACCGAGTAATTATGCTATTATAATAGTGTAATTTCTGATATTCTTACTACAAAAAATGTTATGTTTTGACAGTAAAAAAAGGGATATACTCAGTGTTACAATCTATAGAGAAGTTTTATTCAAAGAGATGAGAATACATATAGTTGAATTTCTACATAGAAGAATCATAGCAGACCTCCCTACTAAAGTAATGACTCCATAGAAACATGATTTTTATCATGTGAGAGATAAGAAGTTTTGTTATCATGTTGTTTTCAGTGCATGTGGGAGTGTTGAAATAGTGGGTCCCATAGACCCAAATATATGGTGCTTTTGATTACCATATCATATATAAAAGTTAGTTATACAAGATGTTTACTTACCATTATAGTGTAGACATTTTTGAATCCACTATTTAAATGATATTTCCAAAGATTAGATGTCATATCAAAAGGTTATAGTAAATCCATGCCTGTAACGAAAACCTTGAGATATTATGACATTAATGTTAAAATTATATCCTATGTCCTAGTTACATTTTTCTGACAAGGAATAGTAGATGTTTGACTATTCGGTATTGGGGATCAAGATCGTTGAGGATAAATTTCATGAATTTCATGGTAGGTTATCATTAATAGTGAGATCATGAAGACATAATTACCAATTAAAACACCACATGTTTTGGGTGTCATTGGTTTTTCCTATCTACAGAAATGCGTAATGGTCACTTGAATTGAGATCATTATCAATGTGTTCCATTTGATCATTTACTTTGATGTAAGGTGGAAACCATGATAATTAAATCATGAAAAGGTAGTTTGTGTTGGGTGCATCATTATTGGTATCACATTGGTTGAACGGTCTAGAAAAGATGTGTTTCTTAAAGGTTATGGAAGTAATATATATATATCCATGTTGATCAGGATGATAGTATATTATTAAGACCATGGACATGGAATTCATGGGTAAATTTATCCAGTTAGATCAAAAAATAATGAGTTAAGAAAAGAGTGGCGACACAAGTGTGCATCCTGCATCACGAGACATTAAAAATAAAGAGATTATATTATATAGTGTTTGTTCATAGGTTATATATTGCTGTTGTGACAATCCTTTTCTCATAAGGGGCCATGATGGGATTCTAGATCCGGCTCTTGGGTTGTGAACTTTATTCACAGCTGTCAAGATATGGGCCCAGAGGGTCACACACAATAGCCTAATCAAGAATTTGCGTTGTTCAATTGAATTGCTATTTTGGAAATAGTGGGACCCATCCTTATGGACCAATATTTTTCATAGGTAGAAATAATTAAATTCAAATTATTCTAGTTAAATATAATTGGCATTGAATTTATTTATTAAATATATTGTAATGTTTTGATGTAAATACATGAAAATATTAATTGAATAAATAGTTTATTAGAATATTCCAGATTCCCTTAATATTTGTGAGAATGACATGTCAAGTTAATTACTCATTTATTTCCATGTAATACATTTGTTATATTATAGAAAAGTGATAAAAATATTTATGACTTAGTATAGTAGTCATAATATATAATTTATGGTTTCTTACTTATATAAGGTTGGAGAGGAATTTTGGGATAATATTATTACGAACTGTATATAGAGGAGGAGGAGCATTTGCATTGTACTATCATGTAATTTATCTCTCTTATTCTTTATACCATGTTATAGAGAGAGAGACACTAGTTTTAGGAGTTCAGATCAAGCTCCCTCTCATGCATCATAGGCAAGGAGATGCAGTGATCGCTGGAGAAACAAAGCTGTCATTGGGAATCTGTGATAGAACCCGAAATTTTTCGATCATCTATCCCATATATTTTTTCAGTACTTATAAATGATGTATAAGAATTAGACATTTGATTTATTGAGAAGTGATCTCCAATAATGAGTAAATGTAGAACACATTATTTGATCTAATCCAAGTATTTTATGGATTTATTTTGGTGCTTAATTTATTTTAGGTGTGATCACTAAGCTGATACCAGGAAATGTTTCACCAATAATGAAAAGATCTTGTCAATAATTGGTGGGAAATTTTAAAATCCTAATTTTAGGGCTTCTGTTGCATGCCCAGTACCTTCACTAAACTCATAATTATTGACCTGTTTTTTAATATAACCTATAAATTACTCATTTTTATATTATATACAATTATTAGTTCATAACTTCATTATATAATATCCAAATTCTTTGTATGTTGTTCTCTTGAAGCTCTTAAACAATATTAGGGAATCTGGATTATGTTTTAAAAAACATAATACATGTACTGTGACTAAAATAATCAATTTAAAAAATAAAGTACTTATATTTTTTATGTTTGTTATTTAATTATTTTTCAATAGTTTACTACGTAAATCATCTCCCATAGATTATTTGGATGTATCTCAACACTCTTATGAATAGTTTTTATTATCTTCCCTTTCTTGAAAATGGAACATCACTAATCTCTTCTTCTTGTAATATCAAGAATATCATAGATTCTATATCTCATTATAAACTTTCACATATTCCTCAAACAAATTTTACACAACCAATTATTCCAAAAGTGATTTTTTTCACCATGATCAGATATCATAAACTTTATACACATTAAAATTGAAACAAGTTTCCCCGGGATAGTTTGCCTTTCATAAAAAATTAACCATTTTATATTCTTTAAAAACCATCTTTTTGAAAAAAAACTTTATTACCATAATTAAACTGATGTAAAACACTAAATAAAATGTGTTTTATTCCATTAAAAAAAGGATCTTTCGGATTTCTACTTTTCTTCCCCAATGATGGTTGATGCTTTTGATTTTATGTGAATCATAATTTCCAAAAGTCAATATACCTTCTTCAAAAAAATTTACATTCTTAAATTTTTTTAGATGTATTTCATATGTCAATTGAACCCAGTATCCAAAAATCAATTGTCATTCCACTTTTATATCTCAAAAAGCAGTTTGAACTATAAGATCACATCCTTTCATTTTTTTACTTCACATCTAGATTATGAGAATTTTTATAAAATCTATGTAGTGTTAGACACATTAAAAGTCATCCTTTTGCATGATGTCTTGTCTATTAACATCTTTTACAAATAGTTTCATAGGGTTGTAATCTATTTTTAATATCCATAAAAACATTCCTAGTCTGTATCTTTTGAATTGATTGACTCCCCCTCAAACATTTCTTCCAACTTATTTTGGGATCACAGTAATGTTGGTGGTAAAACTAGCACTTATATTATATATTAAAAAATATTCCATAATTTCAGATGTAACAAAATAAATCATGTCACCATCGAAACGTTTAATGCTATTAGAAATTATTATTCTATTTTTTATACACAATATTACCTTAAAATTTGGTATTTCATTACACACTAATGTCTAGGTTACTTCATGATATTTTATTCCTACCCTTAGCAGAAGTACATATAGTAGAAACTATTGGTCCATATTTTGTATCATTAGAAATTTGAGGTTTTTCAACACTTCTTGTTTTAGATATATACATTATTTTCCAAACATTATTAATCTTTTAAAAATATTCATCATGCTTATCAAACATAGAGGATAAATTTTGTCGATCCTTATTTAGTGTTCATATTTTAGAATATTCCCTAAATTATGTCACTGAGTTATTAAAATTTGAAATTCCTTTCTCATATTTAGAATGTATATATTGAGAATGTTATAACTCTTCCTCATCCACCATGAAATTTTATTAACGCTTAATAATGAGGTTTTTATCTTCATCACATGCCTTCATAAATATATTTCTCTCGTGATGAAAGTTTTATTTTTCTACAATAAATAATTCTTCATTTTTTTAAGATATTATCTTTTATCAAATTCTTGTTGTCCCTTTCAATTTTTAAAATTTTTCAATGAAATTTATTCAACTATATTTTTAGTATAAAATCTATGCAAGACTCATATTATTATTCTTTTGAAGTACTACATTCATCACAAATTATCATTTCCTTAATCAGTTTTATAATAAAAATACTTTTCATAGATTTGCCGCTGATTTTCAATACCCTTCATCATTATTTTTATTTTTATTTTCTTCATAAAAAATTATTCTTATATTTTATTTAGATAACATTATATTTTACATAGTTTGATTTAGACTTTTATTCATTATTATTAATTGATATTACAAATTATTTTATTATTATCAACACTTTATTCATCATCCTTTCTTCAAGATCAATTTTCAGAAATGTTCCTAATAGATCTATACCTAAATTATTTCGAGGGTAACTTCCCATTGTACATTAATGTTCCAGTTTTTAAATGTTTTGAAAAAAAGGAAATAAACTATTTTTATTAACTTAATAATAATTTTTTATCTACTACCCATACTTATTTTCATGGAAATCCATATAATTTCTTAGAAATACAAATGTTTTAGTATTAAAAATTATATTTGTGCATTGTTTGAAATAATATAGATTCATGTCTATTTACTATTTTATCAATAAATCAATCCATAATTTTCCAAACCTCATTATTTATATTTTTAGGGTTATTTATTCACAATAATATAGATCAATCAATTGGATATTTGGATATTTCTGCCATTTTAAAGGCCATATAGTCCACATAATATGACACACTGAAAATATGATAAAAACTGGAACATCCATGATGATTGATTTATTTGGATTAATATAGAAGCCTAAACATTATGTAACTCTATATTGTGTTATTGGTCATCCAGATAAATTATGGATAAAAATTTCAATCCCCAACACAACCAATAAGGGTCCCAATTAATGCCTGCATTTCCAACCAGCAATTTTGTCGGAGATTTAAATATAGCACAAAATCATTGATTTTTCTCCCAATATAGATATAAAATTGAGATGATATTTTATGGTATCAAATACAAGATGTATAAGCCCAAATATTTTATGAAATGGTTTTGATTTGAGGTCATTTTCTATCCAAAAAACCATTCACTTAATGACCTATGAATTTTTATGAATAAAAATGGAGAAAAACACTTTGTATAGTAAAAATAATATAACATTGGATACAAAATTCCAACGGACATAAAATTTGGAGGGATAAATTTCAATATATATATATATATATATATATAATTTCTACGGTAAATATTTCTCTTTATACAATGATATAAATTATTAAATTGGTGATCCAGGTGGTTGGGATGTTTTAGAATTCAAAATTCCCCCACCATAGGCTATAATTTCCCTTTCCTCTCTTCCTTAAAAGTGGATGGCATTTTAGAACTAAGGAGTATATTTGGAATGAATAATGCATTTACATGGTCCTAGTATAGCTTTCCATAATATTGTTTAAACACTAAAGACCTCTCTACCACATTCCATTTCATGTTTATTTTTTATTTTTTTCAATTGCAATCATTTAAGTTTGTATTCCATTCCATTAAATAACAAATCATGTTTCTTAATAATAATATATAATTATCTTTTTACCTATGTTTTTTAATATTAATTGTCTTAATTTTTTGTAAAAAAATGTTGAAAATCATTCCCTCCTCTTACATTACCAGTCAATATAAATATGTTTTTAATTTTCTTCATCATTTTTGGGTGTGTTTGGTGCACTACTCTTTTCATAACCCTTTAATTTTATTATATTTATAACTCATCACAATAAGAATCAAAAATCAGATTAATATCAATTTTAATAGATGAGTGTATCATCTATTTTGGTGAGTTAAAATTTAGGGATGTCAAGTGATTGAGTGTTCTTACTCATTAATTTTTTTTGGATTACATTTGGTATGTTAAACTTAAAATTTCAATGACTAATGAAATTTTTTAATGTTTTTAATAAATCGATTATTTGTAAAATAAATAAAATAACATAAATATTTATTTATAGTGATTAAAATCCAATTTAAGTCGTTTCTTGGATTAAATATTCAACACATTGGAATTACGATAAAAATGATCTTGTGAAGTGGGTGTTAATTTAATAAAATATCAAGAAAACATTAGGGATATCATAATCTTAAATTAACAATAATGTACTCAAATTAATATTTATAAAATTTTAATATAAAGATTAATCCATTAATAAATTTAATTAAGATCTACAACCAAAAATCTTTAATAGAGAGAAAATCAATTTAAAAGAATCAACTCTATAAAAGTACCATCACTGAGGATTTGACCTAGGTGTCGATATACAAAATAGCAGAGCACAATTCCTTTGAACAGTTGATAGGTGAGAGTGTATGGTAAAACAAATATTTGATTTTATTTTATTTTTATATAATTACAAAATAAAAAATTAAAAAACCAAAGTTTTTTGAAAATAACCCAAAGAAAAATATGCATTTATCATCTTTTCCAAACATCTATGAATGTTGCTTAGCCTTCTAAAAAATCCATCATATTTTTTTGACCCAAAAATTGAGTGAAATATTCATTGAATTTTAAGGAACATAATGTAATACCAAATCACCCAAGTGTCTTAATTTATCATCAAATTTAACATGATGAGACCAATCCTATATAAAAAACCCTTAATCAAATTTCTACCCCTCATATGAATTACCAACAATATGATATTAAATATCCAAAAAATGATGCATATTTCAAACTAAAATATGGGTTGATTCATATCCTACCTCATTTACATGATCTAGACATTGAGGATCAATATCTTCTTCTCAATGAATTCTAAGTGGTGTGCTCTACCCTGAATTCTCAAGGGGTATTTGGAGAAAAAATAAAAACATCAATTGTTCCCTTTCTCCCAAGATGAATCCACTAATTCTTAGATCTATTTCCTCCCTCATGGTTTCATAATCACATGGAAGGACATGAAATGACTATTATTATATAAATAATACCCATATTTTTTATCAACTTATATCCAAAAAGAAATAAGTGGTATCCATCAATTCCCCTAATGAATCACTCATTAGGTATTGGGAGAGGTTCAAAAATATTGTCGGAACATTCCCCACATCATCAAATCCTTGACCAAATCATGAGCGAGTACTTCTATAAGTGGTTATTTTCAATGGAGAAACGTCTCATTGATGATGAAGTTGGTGGTTATATAGTTGAAAAAACTCCAACAACTACGTGAGATATCATATCAACATGGATGAAAACATAGAAAAAAGACCATACTTGAGAACATTCTCAAGACAAAAAAGTCCAATAGAATTTAACCATAAAAACTAACAAGAAGACCAAGTGCATGGGTGAACTTATACGTCCTGTGAGAAAACTAGTAGTTGTTGCTAAAGCCCCAACCTCGTCTTCTTCAAACACTCTAATCCATGGACCTATTAAAATTTAGGGAATCTGTAGATCACCAGCAAATCCAACTGACACATGTCCAAAACATAAAAAAGATCCATAATATTCTTATAAACTAATGGATCTTAATGCAACATTTGTTCAATAGAAGAACAACCCTCAACTATCAGGTCAGTTTATTTGAAACTCCATCCGAAAAAACACTTAACCCTTATCTTGTACCTATAAACCAAGCTTGAGATATGGTAATCCAATTCCTCATCCCCCTTTCTCCCCTCCATAAAATAAAAATAAATTCCAATATATTCATGGTGTTGTTCAATTATAAAAATCATTTCCTTTTTTACCTCAACATGAATGGATAAATCGTCCTCATGTTCCTCGTAGATTCAACTATCTTTGTGATCCTTCTCAATTCCAAACTCTATACAAGAACTATTCCATGATCCAAATCAAGGTATTCCCAATGAAGGGAATGCTTCTTCTTCTAAGAAACTATGATAATGTTATGTGTAATATCTTTCCCCCTTCCCTATATCTATCTGTAAAATCAATGAGAATTAAATTGGCACACATGAATTCCCACTTACCCGGAAGAAACTATCAAATTCATCCCAAATCCTAGCTCTACCAATTCCAAACACAAACGGTAACTTAAGTGAAATTTCACATTCATTTGGAAAGAATAACATGCCTCATGATGGATCCTTAAATGAAAATTTTATTATTGTGCATGAAAAATAAAAAAACAATAATCCATAAAAAAGAACCTAAAGCCACTCCCTCATCTCCTTTAATTTCATTATGGAACACAATTCATTTTCCTCAATATGAAACTAAGCCAAAGAATCCTATTGCACCTGATTATAAAATGCATAACATGTTTAGACATGTTGAATTAAAAATTCACGTAATAGATGCTGTCAAAAAATCCATAAGAATATATATTTTTTAACGAAATTGTGCACCCATAATAGATAACTTAGGACCATCAGGAATGCTTCAACCTAGCAGTCCATACCCATGATGTGCAAATATCAGGGGACCTTTATGGTTCCATGCCAAATAGGGAGTTTCAACTATGATGATGCACCAATTGATCTAGTAGCCTTGAAAACTTTCATGACCAAATACATATTCTCCAACATTGGCCTATTTCCCTTTCACCTAAGTAGTGTTGTCATCCAGTTATCCAATCAAGGCATTGCGATCCCTTATAGAATAATCGAGGATGTCCTTTTCTAATTTAATGATATTATCTTCCCAGTTGGTTTGAATGTGATTTAAATGGAAGGTGAGATGAAGGATTCGTTATCTACCATAATTATTGGAATACAATTTGTCATAATAGATTGAACTGTGATTTATTTCTATGAGGCATCTTATCCCTAAAATTTGTTGTCCAAATGATCAGGTTTAATATTTTTCAAGCCATACAATAACCCTCAAAATATCACTCTGCATTTTCTATCCATGCTTACATGGACACATTTAAGAGTGGTTTCAACCCCATTACATGATTTTCATCAATTTTTAATGAGAGTGGTTCTTATAAAATGTTCACTATTTTTATCCAAGTCATAAATGGGGACAATGATGTTGAACCTTCATTCCCAATCTCTATAAATCTAGAGGACCTTGAAAAAAAATTTAGAATATCATCTCAACTTTTATCATATTGTTACACAATGGAAAATATTATGGAAAATTAATCAAAATTAACTATAATCACATATTCTGTTCCTATGTTGTTTGTCTGAAAAAAAATAATTAAACTGATGTAAAAACCCTTCCCATGCACTTTAAATATGCAATCTTTTTTCACGATCACTCTTATCCTGTTATTATCTCTATTGCACTTACTAAAACCAAAGATTACAAATTTTTTCAACATTCAGAGGAAATAAAAAATGCCTTAGGATAGACCGTAGATGACATACTGGGCATCACTCCTCCCCTTTTCATACATCACATCCATCTATATGTATCATAAAAACCAATCAGATAACCTCAATAAAGAGTCAATCCACTCATACTTGAGGTAGTTAGGGAACATAATACAAAGTTTATCAAAGATGGTTTTATCTAACCAATTAATGATAGTAAATGGATTATTCTAATGAAAGCATTTCCTAAGATGGGTAGGATAACTGTTGTCAGAGATGAACATGTAGAGGTGGTAATAACTCGAGTTAAAAACAAACAGTGTGTGTGTATTGATTGTCAGAAATTGAATGCTAAAATAGGATAGGATCACTACCATCTTCATTTCCTTGATCTAATAATATAATGATTATCTTGAAAGTCATATTATTTATTTCTTTATGGATGCACCAACTATATCCAAATCCCAATATCACATCAGGACCAATAAATGACTATATTCACTTGTCCATTTAGATCATATTAATATAGAAGAATACCATTTGGGATTTTCAAGGATTCATCAATATTTTATAGTTGTATGATGAGTATATTTTCTAAACTAATTGAGCATTATATGGAGGTATTCATGGATGAATTTATCATTTATGTTGATTTATTTGAATCATACTTTCATTTACTCTTTCTAGTCCAACAAAAGTGTGTCAAACGTAACCTTATGATACATTTTTTAAAAAAATTACTTCATGGTTACTGGTGGAATTTTTATAGGTCACATAATTTTATAAAAGGTTATTCAAGTCAATCCATCCATTATTTAGGTTATCCAATCACATCCCGAACACATATTAGTTCGACACATGCATTTATTCCTTGGTAATACTGGTTTTTATATGGTAATCATCTATAACATCATTAGGACTTCCCTTACACTGACATGGTTACTCAAAAATTATGTTATATTCCATTTCCAAGAGTATTATTAAAATGACAACATTGAAATAAAATATGTTCTTACATCTTCCTAGATAATCGAAGCCTCATATTAGTCCGTACACATTGAATTGATGGGATATGATTTTGATAAGGCCATTGGGTCCATTTATGTTCAATGAAGAGAAAAAATTCCCCGTGTTATCTATCATTCTATAAAAACTTTTATGAAACAAAATATCACTACACTATGACTGAAAAAAAATCTTTCAGTTGTGGTTTCTACCTCAAATAAATTCTATCCATATCTCTAGGTTCTAAAATCAATATTTTTATAGACAATTCATCTTCAATGATCTTACATAAGAAAAATGATTCCAAACTGAGGATAATAATATGGATTATAATTCTCCATGAGTATGAAATTGTGATTAAATATAGACCTAAAAAATAAAACCATGTGGATAATCATCCAAGTGGAATTTATAATTCTTCTCATAATGAAATGATTAAACATGAATTTCCAACTGAATACATATCATCTCTCTACCAAAATTTTCAATGGTATTCCCCAATTGTAAATTACTTGTTTTTATTGTTTTCATGAAATGTTTTACAAATAATAGAAACTAATACAGAGAAGTGATTCAAAAAAAATATTTGGGATGATAATGAACATTGGAAAACTGGGAATAACATGGTAATTAGAAGATGTGTTGATAAATATAAACATTAATCCATCTTATAATTATATCACTCAATTCCTAGAGGTGGCTAATTTGCACCACAAGGGACCTCCCAAAATGTCATGGACTCTGGATTCTTCTGGTATTGACTATTCAAGGACAAACATGAGTTTTTTCAATCTTTTCCCACATGCCAAATGATTGTCCTAGTTTCCAAATCAAAAAAATACCCAAAAAAGGCTTGAATATTTTGTGAGGTATTCGATGTTTGCGGAATAGTTTTCATGGGAAAAATTACCTATACTAATGGGATATCATATATTATTCATTCTATTGGCTATATTTCTATCTGGGTCATGTCGAGACCCACTATGAAGGATGATGCACACACCATTAGTGAGTTCCTAAAAACCACATTTTCCATTGATTTCGAACTCCAAGTTCCTTTGTATGTGACTTAGGAACTCATTTTTGCAATTGAACCATAAAATAAATATTAAAAAATAATGGGGATGATAAATAAAACATCAACTGCATATCACCCCATACAAATTGAGTAGATTATCTTTGAAATAGAGAAGTTAAAATAGTTCTTGAGATAATTGTTAATCCTCTATGAAAATACTAGATAGAATGAATTGATGAAGTGATGTGGTATTATAAAACGGCCAATAAAACACCCATTGTGATGTCACCTTTTACGCTAGTTTTTGGTAAAGCATGTCATTTACTAGTTTTAATTCAATATAAGTCATTTTGTTCTATGAAAACATTTAATTTTTATTTTGAGAAATATGTTGAGGAGATATTGTTGTTGTTGAATGAACTAGAGGTTATTCACCTAGATTCTAATGATATTTACAATACCTATATTGGAAAGGATTGGGAAATCCAAGAAAAGAATTTCCAGATAACTGTATTCCATGAATGTGAATTGGTAATGATCTTCAACTCTCAATTTTGGATTCACCCATGTAAGGTTAATTCTCTATTGGAAGTTTCAGTTATTATTTCTAATGATTACACATTTAGATTAGTGAATGTCAAAGTCCCCTATTCAAAAAGTATATTCATAGTTAATATACATCGGTTAAAGAATCACCATGTGAGGAAACACATCCCTAGAACCACATCGAATTCCACCAGATCTACAATTATTGTACTAGACCCAAGACTGGTTAAAGATGATGACCTACCAAATATAAACCAGGGGCACCATTGTTCCTTCAACCCCCTCTCAATATATATTTATATATCTTCTTATTCCTTTCATATTAACACTTTTTTAACCACTTTCTTCATCAAAACCAATTTTTTCCTCTTTTTATTTTGTAATGGGGTTGTAAATTTACAATAAACTAAAAAACCAAAATAAAATGATTCATATTTAATCACCAATAAATTTCCAAATTTTGTCCATCCTTTAATTGGAAGTCCAATTTCTTGTTTTAATCTCAAAAATTTTGTATTTTAATTATAAATTTGATAATGAATTTTTTTCAAGACAAATAAATTTGGGATGGTCCTTTTTTTTATTTGGAAAATAATTCTTCCCCAACTGTGAGGAATACCATTATCTTTCATTCCAAGGTCATGTATAACCATCTTTTCATATCATATCTTTTTACCCCTAATTCAGATTCTTTATTTTGTAGACCTTAAAACTAAATTTCTAATGTTATCTTAATTTAATTTTATAGAATAACTTTTTTAACCACATGAGAATCAAAATATCTAAAAGTCCTCACATTATTATTACATTGAAAAACATTTTTTATATCCATTTTACAATCCCAAAACCTTATCCAACCCAACATATACATTGATATTAAATTCATTATTTATAGACATTTAATTATGAGGGGAATAAATTTCATTTTGGTTATAATTTCATGGATTCTCAACTTTGCATCCTATACATGAGTGAAAACATTCATTTAAAGATGGAATCTGAGATGATCCTGATAAAAATGTAGCTGACTTCTCCCCAAAATTATATAGGGAGGATGCATGTAATATTTTGAATTTGGACTTTATGTATTATTTCATCTACAATATGGTCTCATGCTCTTGTTTTTACCTGATGGTTTCAGAGTTTATTTTAGAAAATTGTACTTTTAAATAAAATTGTTATTTGGGTGGAGGGAAAAATTCATTTCGATGAGGCATAGAGGTTTTCATTTAGTGGGTTTTTTGGAATCGATTCATGTTTATGTAATGTTTTACATTTAATTGAAAATTAATAAAAAAAATGAGAAAAAATGAAAAAAATAATGGGTTATGTCTTGGGGAAGTATAAAATCACTCTTCCTGAATCTTTGATCTTATTATAATTATTGAAATTAGTATATTGAGGGTGTCAAACAAGGATTGGGATATGAGTGTGAGATTTTTTTATTTTCACTTTTTAAAAAAGAAAAAAAATAACAGGGGAATCATTTTTTATTAAGTCATTTGGATATTTTTTGTGTTTTCTAAAAATTTCATCATTTCTACCCCTTACAATTTTCTCCCTCTGTTTTTTTTTGTTCTCATGTTCATATCCTTTTAACTATGTGTTTTCATTTCCTTTCTTGTATCAATTCAAAAAGTTATGCATTTCTTTTTCTAGATTGGTGTTGCAACCCTATTTCACTATCTTTTTTTCCACTATATTCCAACCATCCCAAATCCACTAAAACCCCATATTAATACCTCATGATTATTATGTGCTTTAGAATAGGGAATGAAATATAAGGGCACTTTTAAACTCTATTATTTTCACTTTTGGTTGGTGAATGAGTGAATGTCAACAAATAAATTTTTATCATCCATATATGAGTGAGTTATGATGGCCTACATTTTACATTTACAATTTTGGTCATGAAGATGAATTATTTTTGTAACATTAATGTAGTAGACTTTTTTGGTGGAATTCATTTGGGATGAGTGAACTAATCTAGGCCCCCCTTATTCATGATTTTTAAAATATTTTTTGGTGTTTAAAAATGATTTAGTTATATATTTGTTTGATGTACATGAGGACATTCACAAGCCTATGTGTAAGGGAATATATATAATTCAATTATTCATAATTGTTTTCTACTCCCCTAATATATTTTCAAGGAAATTATCATAATTGGTTTGAAATGAACATGTTTTAATAATAAATATAATTTATGAGAATTTTTTGTAATTATATAGATTCAATTATGTCAACTATTTTAATCATAACTTCCTCCCTACTGATCAAAATTACTTTTTTTTTTATTTTTTAGGCGTTTGTATTCATAAAAATCCAAATCATTAAACTAGATATTTGGATATTTCAGCAATTTGAAATTCTATATAGACCACATAGGAAGACATATTGAATTTATGATAAAAATCAGACCATCCATGATTATTTAATTTGAGGGCCTAATAAAGAAGAAAAAATTTTACTAAAAAATATATTGTATTCTAATACATCCATATAAATATTTTATATTAATTTCGGGGCCCAATTCAACCAATAAGGGTCCCAATTTATGCATGATTGTCCAGCCCATAATTTTTTCCTAGATTTAAAAGAAGAACAAAATCCTTGAGATTTATCCCAATGTATATATCAAATTGAGCTTCAATTTTTTGGTGTGAAATAAAATATGTATAATAAATCATTTTTAGGAATTTGTTTTGGATTTAATGGAATTTGTTTATGCAAAAACCCATTCACATTTTGACCATTGAAAAATTTTGGATAAAAATAGACTACAGAACATGTTTTAATTAAAATATTGTAAATTGGGATAAAAATGTCTAAATGACACCGAATTTGAAGGGTGAACGTTAAATAGATATATATAAATTTTACGAATAATATTTCTCTATATTCATTTGTATATATTATCAAATTGGTGAGAAAAGTGGATGGGATGTTTTGGAAATCAAACAGTCCACCACCTTTGGCAATAAATTCACACCCCACTTCTCTGTGAATGGGGTTATAATTTTTTCACTTGAAGAAAATATTTGGAATGAATATACCCTTTAAAATTTCCATGAAGAATATTAAAAAATATTTTTTAAACAACAAAGACATCTCTTTCTCTTTCCATTTCTGGTATGGTTTTCTTGTTTTTTATTGTAATCATGTATGTCTATATTAATTTAAATTAAATATTAAAGCTTTTTTCTTAATCATAATATATAATTATCATACTTTCTATGTTTTTTAATAATAATTATCTCGAAATTGTTAAAATTAATGTTAAAAATCATTCCCTTCTCTAACATTCATATTAAATCAAAATCCAATGTTTCATTTTTTTCATCGTTTGTGTGTGTGATCAGTGCACTACTCTTTTCATAACCCATTAATGTTATTCCCTTTATTTCCCATCACTATAAGAATAAAAAATAGATTAATAATCATATTAATAACTAGGTAGATCATTTATTTAGGTGATTCATAATTTTTGGATATCAGGTGATTGAGAGCAGTTGCTCGTTAAATATTATTTAGGTTAACATGGTGTATGTTAAACCTAAAATGTCCTGGATTAATGACCTGATTTTTTAATGTATGGATTATATGAATTATTGAAATAATAAAAAATACCATAAACAAGTTCTGATTGGTATTAAAACCCCAGTTATGTTAAGTATTGTATTAAAACCTCAACACGTGGGAATTCTGATCCAAATCATCTTGTGAAGTGGGTATTAATTTAAAGAGATATCATGAAAATTTCAAGGATATCATATGATTAAATACCAAATAATGAACTCAATCCAATATTTATATTATTTTAAAATGAATCTTCTCCCATAAATAAATTTAATTAATCTCTGTAAATAAACCCCCTAATAAAAAGGAAATCATTTAAAAACAATTAACTCTAGAAAAGTAACCTCCTCGAATATTCGACTTGAGTGCCACTATACACATTAACTATGTAACGGAACTTTGAATGGTAAATATGATGCAATAATCCATTCTATAGAAATTCCTAATTTTTTACTAACCTTGTATTAAGTGTTAGAGTCATAAACTTCTTAATCTTTCAAAATATTCAAATATTTTCTTTTCTTAGAAGCATTGAAGAAAATTTCCAGATCAACCATCTCTTTAATATTTATAACATTCTATCTTCTAATTTTCAATATAATAATAATTCTATATAGATCATCCATTGATAGATCATTTGGATCTAAATATTCCAATGACGACACTTTGGTATCAACATTATTAGGAATACCTTGTATGATCTTTTCAACAACAGTGAAATCTTCCAAATTCTCACTAAGGAATATTATGGTGCTTATAATGTCGTTTACTATTATAAATAAGTCACCAAAACAATCATAATCACCAATATTCGGAACTCTATTGATTAACTTCAAGATTTGTTACTTTACTTTTTTATTTTTGTTTTTTTCTTTATAGATTTCCATCATGTTCTCCCAAATTTCATTATATGTTCTAAATTATTTAACTATAAGAAATTCAATTCCATAGAGTGAGGATAATTTGAAATTTTTAGCTTTTCTATAGTTTTAAATTTTTTATCATCAGTAACTATATAGGGATAATTTTTAACACAGGGTGGAAAAACATCTATTACAGCTTCAATAACAACATAACCAAGATATATAGTATATGGAAACATTATTTAATTCCAAATATGATAGTTATTTCCTTTAAAGACTAGAATCCACTTTCTTTTCATACAATTATTAACATCTATAACAACTTCTCTTTTCATCAAACATCAACAATGAGTAAAAAAGGAAACCCTCTCCCTGATAACAATTGAAAGTCCCAAGTAGGATCTATGTGATCTATGATATAGAGAGGGGTTGAATCAGTGATCACTTATTCTTTTACATTTTTTATTATGAAATAATCATATCCTCCAATAAAAGAGTTATATCTTTTATGAAAACAAATAAGCATTTACAACCATAAGAACAGATAAATTTACATAGACCACTAATCAAAAAGAGTATCCATTAATTGTAATAGTTTTAAAATCATTTAATACCACACAAAAAAATATAAAAAATCCTTTTAATGTGGATACAACAAAAAGGAAATATCCTTACCCTTATAATTCAAAATAAAAAAATAGTGCTTGTGATTTATAATAAAAAATACGTAACAAATATTTTTGTAAAAACATTAAAAACCATCACCAACAGGCTCATAATATTGTCACTATGATACTTGTACATTTTCAAACTTTCCATTCGTAAAAAAGAACTTCTTTTTTACCTAAATTACCAAACAATAGGTAAAATATTTCTACTTCGACATAGTTATAAAAAATATTTCCATTCTCATTTCATCCATTTTAAATGTCTAGTTTCTTCATTTAAAAACATCATCCGGTGAAAAATTTCCAACAGGTTTTCTTGTTCAATTCTATCTATTATAAAACTTTGTCTGGTTCCAAAATAGTTTGTCTATTGATTATTGTTGTAACTCTTCTGATTAAAACAAACTTCATTATCTTATTCTTCATTAACGAAGAGATTACCTGTTTGGGAACTTTTTACTCAAACATTGGTGCATAAAATTTCATCTGTATCTTTTTTTAGAATCCATTCTTCAGCACGTATACTTTTTTACAAGTCAATTATAAAAAATTTACATTGTACTTTCATGTTATTTATATATTCTCTTAAGGGAGTATAATAAGGAATTAAATTTGTTTCCTTCTCAATGAAAACAAGAAATTCAAAACACTGACTAAAATAATCCACAAAAATATTCTAAAAATTATATAATATTATTGAATTCATATAAGAAACATCAATTACTTCAACCATAGTAAAATTTCATTACAAATATGAAATTATTATTTTTGATTATGATATTTTGAATAATGAAATTCCAGATCATAATTGTCACATTTCAAGTCTTTATGAAATATTTATAAATAACATTTGACCTTGAAAAAACATTATTCTCCCGAAACATTGTCTGGTCCCCTCTATCCATTTCTTCCCTACAACACAATACCAACAATATTGGTTCATCTGGTTACATTTAATATGTATCTTTCTTATACATTTGTTTGATGAATTTCATCAAAACCATTTCAGAGACTTTCATTTATATTCATTTTTTTTCTAATGATCATTATACCAAAATTTTATCTGATATAAATTCACAATATTTTATATGCCTATCTGATATACAGTGTATAAATGGTTATTTGATGGTATTCATTCATAGAATTTTTTTCATTTCATCATTCATTAACATTTACACTTTTAAATTTTACAAAATTTCGTTTGTCTACCAAAATTATCAAAACATTACCGCAAACATTGTAGCTTCGATAACATCATAAAATCAGACAAACAATATTTCTAGAAAACAACCAAGGATCTTTATAGAAGGAACATTATATGTCCAAAAAACTTCATTAGATGAAAAATCTTCAACAACTCAACTATTAAATATTAAAAACACAACTTATCATCATTTTACATATCTATTTGATGTAAATTTTTACATAACTTTCGTTTAATGAATTTTTTACCTCTGATAGACTTCATACATCCGATATTATTTCACAAAACAATCACTTTAAATTTCAAAAAATTTCCTTTAATAAAAAACATTACTTTTGATAATTGAATGAACTATGTATAGCAAAAACTTCCAACATTCAATCAAAATTGGAACATAATTATTATGTAATGCTTAGTTAGATACCAAAAGTTCATCTTATTTTCCTAGGATATGAAATATATGTCTGATCCACCCATATTCTTCCATCCCTTTCTGATTTCCATTGTTAGAAAACATTACAAAGTGATGTGATATTTACTTAAAAAACAATATATTTCAAGTAAACCTCGATTTTCAATAATAGTCCTACCAATATTCTTCAAAAATAACTTCTAGAAATCTCAAAAACCCCATCAACCATCATGGTCCAAACATAAATGTCCCTATATATTTTTATAAACACACAAAATTAGAACATCATTTAAAAAACATTTAATTTTTAAAAAAAATGATAAACCCCTTTTAAAAAATATTAAATTTCATAAACCTCAATTTAAAGTAACACAAAATTACTTAAAGTACAAGAAATAACAAAAAAAATATTAAAATTTATCAAGGAATATATAACCAATCTAAAAGGATATATAAAATTCCAATGTAGTAGAATTACCAAACTAACACCACTTTTTAAATCAATTTAAAGACTATAAAAACACATCATAAACATATATAATTTATATATTTCACATAAATAAGTTCTATGTATATATAGAATACATAATTTCTATTGGAAGTTATTTATAAGGCCCAAACCGAATCATGATTGTATGTAAAATAGAAAAAATATGAAAGCATCGACCAATAATCAAGAATAGATGATTCAAAATATCCATGTACATAGAGATAAAAGAACCCAAAGGAAATTAAACATATTAAAACCCCAATTCAAACCGATTTAGCTCCCAAAACCCACCTAAGGATTGAATTACGGTGCAGATACCCCAGGATAGGGGATAAAGAAGATGATGAAAGAAGAGAAAGGATGATAAAGGGAAGGAGGGGCCCTTACCTAGAGAAACCACACATGAAATCTGAGGGATATGTTCCCGAATCATGGGATATGGCTAGGGGGAGACATGTACGGGGTCTCTAGGGTGTGGGAATCATGAGAGATAGGTGATAGATATGGAGGTGATTTTGGATAAGGTCATGGGGGGGGGGGTAGTTTATGAATTTAAGAATTTTAAAATTATGGTTACATCTTATGGTTTTCACATGGATTACCAAACCTTATAGCATTCACTTGGAACCCTAAGGAACTTAAATAATTGGCTCACATTGTTTGGAAAACTATTTTCCACGCATGTGAAATGGATCAGTCAAAATGTAGAACCATCTCACATGGCTGGTGCGCAGTTTGTCCAATCACGTGGTAAAATCGTGCAATATAATAAACTTTTTAAATTTTAATTTGATTATAAATGAAAAAACACAAGCCTAAATAAGACTGAAAAAAGTAAATAAATAAATAAAAATAAGAGGGTTATAATGTGATATTTACAAACCAAAATATCTATAACATGTGTTACCTTTCTCTATGACCTAATTCTAAATGGATCTTTACATGACCTTAAGCACTTATTTCAACTAATATGACTATTTTTAGAAGAAGTAATATTAATTGAAAAACTTATTTTAGCAGTTTTATTCTAATCTATTTTTAAATATTCTTATTGAGTGTTTTTTTAATCCATACATAACCTCTAGATCAAGACATTTTATATTAAGAATGTTTTTCTGGTCATTAAGTGTTTTAACCCGATCTTCATATCCATTTCTTATCATCTTTGTTTGGTATTCATGATTTTTTTCATTAAAAGAGTTTTCCATCTCCTTTTTTATTTTAAATTATATATCTAATGAATAATTTTTAACATACATATTTTCTTTATGATTTTCATTTGACATTCAATTATTTTAAAACTATTCTGCTAATGTTGTTCTCATAGCTTATATATCAACTGTCATCTTTGATTTAACATCACAAAATTCCTAAATAAATTCAAATATATATGTGAAAATAATAGTTATAAACTTACTCAAGTATTATATAACATCAAAATAGTGGTATTTATCTAATTTTATATAACCATTCTCCACATTTTAATCATATATTAACTTGATTCATCTTGTGGTTCATAGTCAACTAATTTCACCAAAATATTTCCACATTATTTTCATTAATGTTGTAAAGGATTTTATTTTTCTTTTTAATTATTCCTCATATCCATATCCTCTCTATTCTTCTTATTTTTTAGTGTCTGGGCTGAAACCTACTCATTTTTAATAATATGAATGAGAAATAATTATTTCCTTAAAGACCCTTCTAAATTGTTATCAGATTTTCACATAATATATATTTCATAGAAATAAATGGGAATAAAAGTTATCTAAATAGAGGGAACCTGATTATCAATGATACCAATTGAAGTGTCCTGTAATCTATATAGTCAATTGGGGGTGAATCAAGGTGACCTATTATATCAAATTATTTTATACGTAAATTGTTTGCCTTTAAAAGTGCCCCTTCATCATTCCATCCCATGTTACTTGTTAATATCTAAATGGATCTATTAATATTTAACCTAGTACAAAATACCAGATGTAAAATATAAATTAATGTAAATAGAAGAAAACATTAGTTTTATGAGGTTCACCCCTATTGTGGGTTATTATGTCCTTACTGTGTTCAGGTATAGAATTATACATATGTTTCCACTAATATCAAATGTTTTACAATGGATTAGGTATTATCCTATTCAAAGGAACATGTATCATATTTCACCCCATATTCCATATCCTATAAAATCTTTTACAATATTCAAATTGTGATTTTATTCCAATTTTTTAAAGTTTACCACATTTCCACCCATTATTAAATGAGATCACTAAACCTATCCCAAAAGTCATTTTTCTATGACCTTCCCCCACTGGGAACCCCAACTGGGCCTATAGTGAAGATGAGAGTAACCCTTTTGGCCTTCCAATAATAGGCCTTGGTTAGTGACCAGAATCTAGGGTATAAAACATATAAATGAGAGGCATTTCCCTTATATATCCCACAAATTAAAAAACAAACCTTATATCAACACAATAATATAATCAATCTAAGATCCCATATAATATCACAATGCAAGAATAATTTCAGGAAAATAAATATCCCTATATAGAAATACCAATAAAGCCCTAAAAATAACTCCATAATCAATCCTAAGATCCAAACTAGTATTATTGAGATGAGTAAAAAATTATCCCTGAAAACATGAAAAATTTTATATATATATATATATATATATATTGGAGTGTGCATAAAATTTATACTCAATAGGGTCATACTCAAGACCTCTCATGATAATGTTGAAGAATGATACTAATGCATTTGGGAAGAAACAACAAAATTGAACAACACTTATTATCTCAATTACCACTAACCCTCATTGTGGATCACTCACCCAATATCACATCCATGTATTATAAACTATTATCAAGAATATAATAATAAGTTACCCTAAAACCAATTAAAAACAAGTTTGTTTATCTCAAAACCCAAAAATTAAACATCCTATCCTCCCAATCACTTTTTCATCCACACCACAACACACCATGTCTCCTTCACACATCCCATATCCGACACAATAGGTTATCTTATACATGAAGAACATTAACCTCATTCCTTCCTCTATCCATGATGACCCACAATATAGTATCACATCTTCAAATATCATTAGTACCCTTACATGGTCTTCTATTTCACCCATCCCACATCCTTATATTAATACCCTGCAAGGTTTTATAGTGAACTTATACCTCCTCATCCTTACCAAATATGGTCTATTAATACATCATGTACCTATCGTTACAATAATACCCTTTTAGGGTCTTACAGTGCAGCACATGCTATAGTTGTATGATCTTACTCACCTTGAATAATTACAACCCATGCTACATCAATAAGGGAGGGTAGGGAAGAGGGATATATCAACCATCAATTCCCTTAGCAAGCATGAAATTATTTGGGGAACACATAGAAACCAAAGCATATTGGGTGTTAGTAAGGATATCTAAATCAGTGGGGGAATATATAAATCATTTGGAAAGTAAAAGTATAGTCATAGCCAAACACAATTCCATCTTAAGATGTTCACACCAAAAAAAACACTACCACATCTCACACACACCACCACACTACCAACACCTTATACTCCTTCCACTAACAACTGTAACTCCAAAACCAACCCCACATCCCATTAAAAAAACCACATCAAACATGTTAAATTTCCTATTAATCATACCAATATTCAATTTGGAAATTGTTTATCTTACTAAAAAAATTAAGTTAATTAAGACATTCAATTCCATAATCATTGATAAACCACTTTTATCCAACACACACATCAATTCCTTCCATTATCAATTACCTTTCATTTTTTTAAAGAAAGCTATTCAGTCCCAGTCAGCCCCATTTCAAGTTTATAACTACCAAATATATTATATATACCAATAATCTAACAAAAAACCTTACATCAACCAACCAATCCATCACCCATAATAACCCACTCATCCTCTCCTCCAATTATAATAAGGAAGCCATAACTTTATTTCACAATCCACAATCTCAACCATATCCTACTGTTCCACCCATTGAATTTTCTACAATACCTATAGCCCAAACTCATAAACAATTCCACAAAAATCCTAAAAACATATAAATGAAAAAATATTCACTAAAAACCACAAAAATTATTTTAGTATCACGTTCCACCACATTCTCACACATTCAAATATGTTTTCATATCAATTCCTTCCATCTACAAATTTGGTTCATTATCATATTTAAGTTATTTCCATTTTACAAAAAGGTGAATCCATAATACGTACTCAACAATAACACCTAATTCTCAACAAAATTATGTATTTAGATATAACAGATAAAATCATCAAATGAAAAAGAAATTTCATGGAGGTAGGTAACCACATATGAATTAACCTATTATTATAAATTTCATTAAGTCTATTTAATTATATTAATTAATTAAATCCATATTATTCTCCTAGAAAATAAAAAATTAGATATCCCTCAATATATAAAAAAGATAGTTCTCCAACTCAATATCTCAATATGAATCCTTTAAGGAATCACCACTGATGAATGAATGAATTGGGCATTAACCGCTATCTAAATCAAAGGGAATCAACCCATATTATAACTATAGAAACCCACTAACAAACCATGATCAAACCCCAATCAAATAAAATGAAACCAACCATAGTTAACCCCTAGATGATGAAAATAATTAACGAATATAGGAGAATAGGAAGATTGGAACCCTGTTTTGAATTACCCACTAAATTATAGTGAAGATATTGTATTTTTTGTCAATATTTTGTAAAAAAATGAATGAGTAAGTTGATGGAAAAATGGATTTTCTAGTATAAAATCCATCAGAAGTTCACATTTAGGATGGTGGTAACAAAATATGTAAGAACACCATATATTAGGGATCTACTAAAGATATTTAGAAGGCTCATTTAACTAGACGTAGGGGGTTAATGATGAAAGTGAATGTTTATAATGATTAGGATTATATTATATAAATTTACTAAAATTATATATACAATTTATGACTGTTGAACTATTATTACAATGAAATATAATAACTAAAGATGTTTCAATATACTATTTAAAATAGTTTCTATGTAATTGGGATATGGATAGTTCCAACTTAATTGTGAATTTAATAGATGAGAAGACCAAATACCCAATTTGATAGATTGAAGATATGTGTTAAATATGGATAAAATTATTTTAATTGATCTTACATAATGTTATTCTAGAGAAAGAAGAGTTTCATATATGCTATGAATTTTTAAGATGAAACAATGAGAAGATCAGAAGTCACCCAGGGATGTGAACTATAGTTTAATCTTCAACTACATAAGCCACATCACCAGAAGATATGTTGAAGGTAATAATATTAAACCCCTTTAAAAGAATAAGGTATAGAGTTTTAAGTATATTTAGAGCTCATAAAGTCCATATATGAGAAAATGGTGAGAAAAATTGAATGTTGGGGGGTCATTTGATCAAATGATATGATGATCAGAATATGATTTAATTAGAAGATGAAGCTATAAGTAAAAGATTGAAGATGATTAAATTGAAATAGTTTGAGACCATTGGAATCATGAGAATCATAATAGAGGCTGTTTTAGGTATCTAAGACTACTAAATATTGAATTTAGCTATAAAATGAAATAGATGGAGCAGATTGGATTCTTTAGAAGACTATTGACTAGGAGATTCTGATTGAATTCTGTGAAAGTGACAACATTAGAAAATACTATATAGACATTAAATTTTTGTAAATATGACTATTTCAGTTGAGTTTTATATAAGTGATGAAGATTATTGATACAATTTTTTTAGGATATTTGACAAAGTCAAATCTTGATATCCCTAGATGATTTTGATATAGGGAAATTTAAGAGTTGATATGGTGGTAATTTCAAATTTAATCCAATGTGTTCCATAATTTTGACAAAGGAATCATGTACGTATAAATATGGAACATAATTAATGTGACTATAGCTTAAAAAATAATTTATTAAGTGAGTTGTTGATATTTTTTATAATTATAAAAGTGAGGAAATAGATAACTATCATATCTATGATGTTCTATTGGGTAAAAGAGTAGAATAAATGAAAATGAAATGTTTCAATTTGTTGAGTTATTCTTCCATATGTAAAATACTGAAAGGATGAATTCTAAACTGAGGTCAAGTGAAAATATACAAATGTTATATCCATTATAGTTTGAGGAAATAAGACCTCTAAAATACTATTCTACTTGAGAAACATAATTTGCTTGAGTACATATTGAGTATAAAAAAAGTTGACCTAGTTGTTAAAGTTCCATACATGAGGAATTTTTTGGGGAACCCTTCATGATAGGTGTTTCTAGTATACACAACGCCATATTTTCCCTCGAGTGGTAGAAGGATTTGTTCTCGAGATAGTTCAATAACCTGAATAGTATTATAGTTTTAGAGTTTCAGGTGAATGTAACTATTATGTTAAGGTAAAATTTATTTACTCATTATAACACTTCTTATAATGTAAATAATCTAGGACTCAGACATGCCAAGTGCAATAAAGAGTAGGTCTCCCACACTGTGGATGAACCTTGTAAGAATCTATATGAGTAGTTTCTCTAAAATTATGTAGACTATATAAGGCATTATGTGTTGAGGGTATATATCAATGATCCAAATATCTTAACATATGATAGAGGTTGTATTAAAATAATTGATACAAAATTTTAATATGAACATAATTGATAAATGTTGGCCCCCCTTGATTAATGCCCCCTTCCAAGGTGACAACATGATCCAATGGGACTAATGAGTAGTAATAGAGTGTAGGTTCCCTCCATTTGGTTCTAAATGTCCATTAACATTTACGTTTAAAAATTTTACCTGAATTAAATATTTAATAAAATTAAGTAAATATTTCCCCTATAATATAAGGAATCTAAGACTGTGCTAAAGGTATCAAAAGTCATCACTGTTTGTTGTAACATTGATGTTTTGGAAAAAACCCACGAAAAAAGAGATGTTGATTCTCAACGGAAGAAGAATATTTCATCTCAAATGGAATATAACGAGGATCCACCAATACATGAATATGAATAGAGTATAAGGTATATTGATCAATCATTGAAAATTGATCCTCCATGAGATACAAATATGATTAGTGATGAGTATGAGTCCATCGAATCCATTAACAAACACTACATAAACGTTATGGATTAATTTTGGAATATACATTTTGAATTTTAATCTTATATATTTTCATTTTCAATGGACCATATATAGAAAATAATATCCAGAATCTAATCTTGAAAAACATTAGATACATTGGAATTGATGTTCCAAAAATGAAAAAAATCATAGTCCTTGTAGATGAAAAGGAATATTATATCCATAATTGAAATAAAATATAATACCTTATTAAATATTAATTCTAAAAAATCCTCTATGGGAAGAATGCAAGTTGAAAAGTTTTAGAATAAGTTATCCATGTATTTAAAGATACCATTAATGTCATGAAATATAAGTTGGAAATATAATAGAAAAGAAAAAACATCATGAAAACACGCTATAGAATAGAAATATTATGTATGATAATATTATTTTTAAGTAAAAAACATAATGTGCAGATAATGTTAAATTAATTAATGATCTAAAAATATTATGTTTTAATTTTCTTGAGTTGGACGTGAAATAGAGAAACATGGATGTTATTCAAGTTGAATCTTCACAGAAAATTGAGAAAAGAGAAACCGATCATGTATATAAGAAGATTGTCACATAAAAAATAAAAAATAAAATTATAGAACAATAATAAATATCATATAACCTACATATTTTATCATAATAAAGATCAATGTTATCCTAAATTCCAATATTAATGTATGAACTAATTCTGATACATTGAATAGTTAAAAATATAGTTCCAAATAATGATGGGTCATGAAATCTGATAAACCAGCCATATCATTAAATGTTTTTGAATAGAATAATAGAGGAAGGAGTTCCAATCAAGATGAAAAGAAAATAATATGTTAATATCCTTATTGATGGAAGAACAATCCACCAGATAGTGTTTCACAGAATGAAATAAGTCAAGAGTTTTTTGCTATTATTGGTGTTGTGGGAAGTTTAGAAACTAGACCATTGATTATTAGCATTACATGACAACTATTGGAAAATAAATAAGGTATGAATAATGGGGGTAATACAAAAGTTAGGAGAAATTTATCAAAGTTATATCAGATTATATGGAAGAAGGAAAATATATTGACATCATTTTTTTTAAATATCATGATATTATATATATATGTTTTTGACATAGTGGTCTTTGGGAAGGGATGTGTTGGTTTACATTTACCAGTCTCTGATTAGTTAAAAGTAACATAATAAGAGAAAAAAAGGTAAACCAAAATGAAAGGAAAAATATGCTTCTTCTACCTTGAGGTGAAAAAAGGAAGTTATAATGATTGTAGCACCCAAGATGAAAGTAAATAGAGTAGTCATGCCCAAGTGGATATGCTTCTTCTATGGACGAAAATTCAACATCGTGACCTAGTAAAAACACTCCAAGTAGATTAATATTGAAGAAAACAATGTTAGATAACTTGAATAATAAATACCTATGAATAATTTTAGGATTCAAAGGGTGAAATTATTATCGGAAGAAGATGTTCAAATTAATCATAATTTACCACAAAATCGAAACATAAAGGAAGACAGGATACTTTTTGGAAGATGTTGAAAGGGGAATAAACTTCCAAAAGTGACACAACCATACTACTACAGAGAGAGAATTTTTAAAATAAAATAAAGCATTAATAAAAAGAAAAAAATTTAGTTTTGTAATGGAAATATCAATATGAACAAAAAGATAAATATGTTCTAAAGGGTTGCATGATTATTTAGAAAGATCAATTGGAAGTATCAAGGAAGCTAGATTAAAATAAAGAAAAGTAAAATAAGAGTTAATATTCCTTGATATAAAAATAAAATAATTAGTCCCCCAAAGAATTCATGATTAAATGAGAATGAAATAATTACATACTTTCATGGGATTAAAATTCATGGAATGTCATGGTTTGTGACATAAAGAATGATCAAGCGGTGGTAAAGAGAGTTTCCAACACGTGTTAATTTTTTCAACCCTACATCAATAATTAATGATAATAAAATAATCAACTTATTCCTTGATATGTTATGATGAGGTTTAATAAGAAAGGAAATTGAAGGTGATGTAATTCCTAGGGATACATGAAATAAAGAAGAATATGGTTGTTTTAGAAAACAAATGAGTTGAAATTCATGATAACCAAGGATTAAAGATAATGAATACTAAATATTTGTTTGACTAAAAAATTTAATGTACTGAAAGGATAATAATCCATATGAATATGATGACGTTTCATATTTTAAAAATTCGAATAATAAGGTTTCAATAATCTATAATTTAGGTTGTATATACACTCCCATTCTCAATATAAAAACATAATAGAAAGGGGGGTAATTTATCCTTTATAACCAAGCATGAATTATCATATAATATGGGAGAAAAAATTCTTTTTTTATTGAATGTTTTTATTCCATCTTTTGAGATGGTTAAAAAATTAATTGCAATTACAAATTATGAAATTAACATTTGAAAGTGTAATTTTTTAGTTGGTATATCTTGGTGAATTTTTTCCAATAAACCTAGCATCCATGTTAACTGCTGTTATTTTATAAATTAATTATTTCTCACAAATACATAGTATTGGTTGATTTTTGTATCAATTAGATAACCTAACTGATTCCATCCATCACTTATGTATTTCGAGTTTACATTCAAATCAATGGATGAAAATGTGAGAAGAAGAAAATGGTTGAAAAAATTTCCTCTCTCACCCTAAGATGTTAATAATGGAGATTAAAATTGTGATCCTCAAATGGAGATAAAATATATCCCTCAAATAGAAGATTTTGAATTTGTAATCAATTAGAGGGAGAGAAATATAATTAAATTAATATTGAATGAGTATTAAAAATAAATCTACAAGTTTTAGATAGAAGTACCCAATAGATTATGGTGATGATATTGTATATGTTTCCAATAGATGTTTGAAAATTCAATGAGTTAGTTGAGGGTTACATTTCCTATGGAACTTACGAAAATAGTTTCATGGAAATTTCTTATTTTGGATGGTGGAACCCTCAGAAGTAGGAGCATCATAGTTTATAGATCTACCACTAAAAGTTTGAAGTCTAATTTAATCAAATTTAATGAGTTAATGATAGAAGTGAATGATGTTGATATTAAGAATGTCATTCATTGAAGTTACTAAATGTGTATATACATCTAATAATTATTGAACTATTCATAAATTGAATGAAAATTAATTAAGATGTTTCAAATTACTATCTATAGTATTTTTTATGTATATTGTATATAAAATTGTGCTCATTGGATGGTGATTCCAAAATATGGGAAGACATAAAACCAAACAGAGGAGATTTAATATTTGAGTTAAATATTGATGAAATGAGCTGATTAAAAATTTCACATTGTACTTATGGATAAATAATATTTACTTGGATACTTATAATTAAGAAGATAGAAATAATATATGACCAAAATTACCTTATTTAAGTGCATTGTAGTTATAGATACACCTATTGATGCCACATAACCAGAATATATGCTGATGGTTATAAGATTGAAGGTCTTCAGAAGAGGAAAATGAAAAAAAAATTGTTCTGTGAGAGATGATAAAATCTACATATTTGGAAAAGGTGAGAATAATTGGATGATGGAGGATGAGTTGATAATAATATATGATGTTAAGAAATTAGGTTTACCAGAAGAATAAGATGCAAGTAAAAGTTCAAAATGAATGAATGTGTAACGGTTTGAGACAATTGGAATCATGATAATCTTAATTGAATATGTTTATACAATTGAAGGCTACTAAATATTGAATAGGGTAAAGGTAGATACATAAGGCGATTATAAAAATCTATTGAATATCATTGATTTGAATATGTTGAGTGATGTTATAGGAAGTAAGAGAAACAAACAGTTCCAGATTTATTTTTATTAAATATAACTATTAGGATGATACTAAGAGACCTGATCAATGTTTCAATATTAATGAAAGGAAGATTTTGATTATTTATGAGTTTTTTAGAAATATTTATTAATATTGAAATTTAGTTTTGTGATTGATTTCATTGAGTCTTGACTTCATATATTTTTGAGATTATAAGGGTGGCCTATTTAAGTTTTGAGAAGGTCAAATTTTCAAATTCAATCACATGTGTTCACCAAATTTATCATAGAAAGCCTGTATATATAAGGGTGAGGATATTATTCAATTGATTATAGTTGTAAATGAAAATGTATCATAATTTTTGATGACATTATTTATAATTATACATTAGGAGAATCATTTAACCAATATCCTCAGAGAATATTTTTTTGTTCGAAGAGATAAGTAGACCAAATAATGAAGTTCTGAAGTGTTCAGTCATTCCTTTGAATTCAGAAGACTATAAGAAGAAAAACCAGACCGACATCAAAAAAAATCTACTGAATTTATAGATGTCTTAGACCAAGGTAGTGAGAGATCTATATTATTTTTCTAAAAGTATCATATGATAGAATGAAATGCATGATGAGTATAACTGCATCCCACTTGGCAGTCGAAGTTTTATCCACGAGTAATCTTGATGAGAACCCTTGAATATTGGGGGATCTTGTTAAAATATCCCACCATTAAAACCAATTTATAAGATTACATTTTTTGGATATAGATCAATAACATGAAAAATACTTTGGTTTTAGAGTTTTGGTCAAATCCTACTCATAAGTTAAAGGATAAATTCTTTCCTCTTTGTAATACTCATGATAAATTGAATGATCTGTGTCTCAAAAAACCTGAGAGAATTAAAAAATAGGTTTCACACACTGGGGTATAGCCTTATAAGAATCTCTATTTTTTGTTTCATTTAATTTATCATAACTATATAAGGGGATACATATTGCAGGAATATATCAATGATTCACATGCCCTTACTAATGATAGAGGATTGATCATCCTAAATGTTGAAATTTTTTAAATTGAACTTAATTGGTAAAAATTGGTCACCCCAATTCACCTCTTCTCAGGGTGACTACATGATCATATTTGACTAAATTGATCCAAGGGAGATTGATCATGAAGAACCATGATGTTTAAACCCATAATAGATATGGTTGGAGAAAAATTATAAGGCCTAGGGTCAACAATGGTTTAAAGGGAGATAATAAAAATTAAACCAAGAATTTTGAACCATCTATTTATAGAGGAAGCTTGATTGGCCTCCTCTAATACATAGTAACCTACGACTATATTGTGGTGTTCTCAGTCAACATGATATCCATATTTATAGTTGTTTGAAATAAATTTCCCTAAAAAATATAACATTCATTTTTAAAAAATAAATTATATATTTTAATGACATCATGTCATGCTCCATGGTGAGCATAGCATTGTTTTAGCTAATCATATGGGCACCCTGGTTCCCCACATGGTTCATGGAACTATCCCTCACCATTTTAGCACACCACACCCAGTACTATGGTGTGGTGAGACCCAAATAACCATTTTCTTTCTCCACATGAAACATGTTGCCTCCTCGAATTCTTCCTCAAATATCCACCTAACACCAATAAACTACAACGCTTGTTTCCTATAAAGAAATGCCTTAATCATCTCATGACACAACTCTATCCACAATGGCATAGATCCATTCCTTATTTCGCATAAGTAAACTTCGCAATTTAGATTCCTTAAAAAATAACCACCATGGGAATATCACACCCCATGGTTCACCAAACACAAACATAGCTGACCAACTATAACAAAGGCCACAAAAGACCAATAAAAAATGGAATAAATCATTGAAAATACTCCATCATGACCTAAAACATTCCCATACAAATCAGAATTTTACTCCCTAGGTTTACCATAGACCTAAAATTTAGATCACAAGCACAAAAATCCAAAAATGGTCTCACAATGACCACCACCATGCCTGTCACTATGATATAGTGCATCTCTAATGAAAAAAACTCTTATCTTTCCACCAAATTACCAATAAACTCCCAAGCACACAAAGAAATCTGCTAGGATGGTTTAGACCACCACTTTTAATATGTCTAAAATGATTCACATCCTTGAGAATAATAACCAAACCCAAATGGAAAATAAAATGCACCACCAAACAAGAAATCCCAGGGATATACTTTTGAAATGAGATAATTACATCAAGTAAATAGAATAGAAAAAGAAAGAATATATATATCTTGAATAACACTAAGGAATAAAAAACATCCATATATCAGCTAAATAATCATTCCTCATAGAAAAACTAAGCTCAAAACATCTCAGGATACTGAGTGATTATCTGTGGATCACACTCCCATGTGGTTTCTAATACCACCATACATCCATAAGACTCGAACTAAATGAATGGATTTCTCATGGAGCTCCTTTTCATGAAGATCATAGATCTCAATTTGCCACTCAATAAATGTTATATAACCCTAAATATCTAATTGCACATATTTAAATAAATGATAATCATCATGAATATATCACTGAATCTGATACACATGGAATAAATAATGAATCAAATTCATCTATGATGAATGTTACAATTGATACACCACCTCACTAGCTTGATAAAACACCTTAAATGGTCTAATGAAACAGGTAGTGATCATATTCACATGTTGATGGAAAACCTCTAGAACACAAGATCACTAACCGAAAATAGTAGAGGCCTCCTCCAAAAATCCTCATATGAATTTTGAAAACCCTTCTCAAAAAATATTATTTGGTCTACCAAAGTAACATTTATAATCTCCCATGATATATGATAGTGGAATACACTGAGGTTCGTCATTAGAAGATAATTTGTTTATCCAATTTATTATTATAAAATATATATTTTTATTATTTTATTATTTTGAAATCAGTAATAAAAACATGAAAATAGTGGGGAAAAAGGTAAAAATAAAATAGTAAAAACAATGTAAATAGGAAGAATGGACACATGGAAAATATAACAGTTAAAAAAACAAAATCAGCTGTAGATTTATCTTCAAACTACTTCCTATCAATAATCAAAAAGGATTTAACCATCAATAGCTAAACAGAATAATTAAATAATTGATGTCTGAATTCATATACGTACATTTCTATAAATAGTGAAAAAAACATGCATAGAATGACTCCTTGTACATGAACGTTCTCCCAATTATGAAAGAAACATAAGATCTAAAACCCTCTCATGGAATGTGTTACATACTAAAGTTATCATAATAAGAAAAATAAAATAAAATGATGGTAAAAAATTAAATTTGTTGAGTAAGGTAAACGAGGAAGATAAAAATGAATAAAGGATAGAGAGTATCAAACTATTATTAAAAATGAGTGTCTTATAATATCACCTCTATTATCCTTCATGAATAGATAAGAGAAATGAAGAAGAATCAAATATCAAATTGATAATAAATATCTTGTAAGATTCAATATTACATTCATAGTACTAGATTTTGAAGTTATCCCTCCATGTTTGGAGTATAAGAACATAGAAACATAATAAAAATAAAAATAAAATTTTATTTATAGAACTAAAATAAAAATTATAAAGAGAGAGAGAGAGAGAGTTTGGGGAGAAAATATTTGTGTCAGATAATGAGAATTATATCAGTCGAGGAATTATTTCTCCCCCAATGCATGATCAAAATAAAAACAATTAATTCCTTCTACCATAGGTAGCATCCTCTATATCTCAAACTCCTCAGTTGATCTACAAATTCTCAAAATTATAATCTTGTGGCTATATAAATGATCTTATAATATAACTCACTCCCTCCCTGAATAGTTTTCAACTATAAGAAAATTAATATGGTGTTTGAAGACTTAATTAAGTATTCATGAAGATTAAAAGATGCTTAGTATCTATCCTTAATTTAATTTGATAGCATCTTTTAAATAAATTTAATTCCCAAGATTTTAATATACACATGTTAGTTAAGTAGTAGTGCATCCATATACTCCTCCATGTAGTAGTAAACTCTAATATGGATGAATTTCATTGAAAATTAAATCATATATGACCAAATTCATGACCCACATGAGTTCAATGAATCTAGAGTCGTATACATAAGAAACAAAAATAAAAGAAATAATGTTGGATACTTAATTTACATATGTTTGGGCTAAGCTTCACATAAGATAATTACAGAAATCCGGGAGTGCATGTAACTATTTTTAAGTAGTATCAACACTCATGAACGATGGGGGACTAATCATCATTAAAAATAAAAACTATAAACATACATAAATCCAAAGAATCTATTTCATTAATCGCTTAATAAAATAACATGAACCTTGAATTGGTAATTAGCTTATTCATTAAAAATGTAATTTTGATATTAGGTTCGTACGACTCCCATATTTGGTATAAATAAAATCCAATACATCAGGATATTATCTTAATTATTCAATAATTATTCATCATGTCAATTTTTATTATGGAATGAAGAATTAAAAACCAACCCCTCAACCCCATAACAATTCAAGAGAAGGCCAATGGAGGTCTAAAATAATGCAGTCCAAGGGAATCTCCCCTAAGGATGTTCTCCCATTTGGATTTTTGATTTTGGATGCTATGAACACAAACTGCATTCAGACCAGTGACATCCAATGATGCATGACAGTCTGCAACCTGATTTCATTCCCTCTAGGAGTGCATCACCTTAGTAGTGTTGGGGATCATACCTCTACATTTTTTGGATGATATAGATAATAGACCAAGGAGTGGGAAAATTTTATTTAAGGAATCATGGAGAATTAGTGAGTCTATTTCAATCTTAGAAATGGAATTACCTTCATAGTGGTATAGAGAAAGACCCAGCATCAGAGCCTTGGCTTCATCCTGAAGAGAAGAACCTTGGCCAAGGTGAGAGGAGAAGGCCAGCCGGACCGAGATGTGAGAGTCTTGGATAGCCCCACCCACTCGTAGGACCCCCATACTACATGAACCATCGGTATTCATCTTGAGACCCCTGGATGGTGGGTTCCATCATACACAATGGCCATTTGTAGTGGTGTTAACAATCGGGGCACCTTGCTTCCTCACAAGCATCCAGCGAAGAGAAGGAGCCTCTCAGAACATACTAGTGAGAAATAACAGGTCATGAATAAGGGT
Source organism: Viscum album (assembly GCA_963277665.1). Lineage (NCBI taxonomy): Eukaryota > Viridiplantae > Streptophyta > Magnoliopsida > Santalales > Viscaceae > Viscum > Viscum album. Next base: position 1,901,201,605 of record OY728152.1, on the reverse strand, counting down.
CTTCATGCAGATGATGATAGAATTACTAGAGTATTGGACCCAATTATGCCTCATGTTATTATTCACCGTCCATGTACACCAATAGTCGCCCTAAAGTATCAAGGTATGTCCCACATTCTTCGGGTCCCTGTCACCCGAGCCGTGAAACCAACTGTCAAGAAACAGTTGGTCCACCATGTTAACATCCAGGACGCCAATTAACTCCCCAAATTAGATCCATATATCACATTCCCAAAAAACATGGAAGAGGAGGTGATTTGAATTATTTCCTGGCTAGATCTACAATAGGTACATCTGGACACATTCAGAATTCCGCAACATTTTACATTATGGTTTGTGGGAATGGATTTTCTCCTCATCCTCCATAACAAAAAATTATATATAGATGGAATGGAGTTATACCACAAGATTTAATTCCAATGATCCTCATTCTCTAGCGCTTCCCGTGTGTGGCTGTAATCCCACGTGGTGAAGATCGTCAATTGTGAAGGTTTGAACACAAACCGGTCTAGATCCATAGACAGCTCAATAAGGTTGAACGTGGTCCACTGATCATCATCCAGCACAGTATTGATGAGGGTTGGGTTATAAGGCCCCAGCCCTAGTTACCCAGAGCTGGTCCGTTATTTTAATACATTTTTATGATTACAAGGAATCATGTCCCGAAGGACCGATCAATTTAGCAGCCATGGAAAATAGATTACATGGAATATCATTACATAAAAATTTCAAACATAAAACACAGAACAAATAGTTCTTTGAGAACTCCATTATTCCCCTTCGCATAACCCTGCATATCAATCATATTACACTTCTTAGAATCCTAGGATAATAATACATATGAAATGGGTGAGCTCAGATGCCCAGTAAGGGTAAATAATTTCGCGGAAGCTATAAACTTTTATGGTAAGATTTGTAATAAAAACAATAGTCTTTTAAATAAAAACCCGACCATAATATAGAATAATAAATCAAACATTACCATATAAACATGCACATGGATATTTTACTAGTCTAATAATCACATGTAATAACTAATTTCATAATGAGGGAATGTATAACGCCGAAGTTTAATTTCTGCTTCATGGCCTCGTGCCAGGACCTAGAGGCTAACTGTAACCGGACCCCAACCCGGAGAGCCTCTATAACTGGACACCATCTCAGAGAGCCTCTATAACCGTACTCTAACCCAGAGAGCCTCTGTAACCAGACTCCAACCCAGAGGGCCTCTATAACCAGACTCCAGCCTGAAGGGCTTACTTTTATACGTCCCCAACTAGGAACATACTAGTCCAACGCATTCATCTTAAGAAGAGGATGAAATATTACATAAACATTCGTATTAAAACTAGCATACAAAATGTCAATACATTAAACATAAACCATGAATGGTATAAATATAAAACATCCATAGTCAAACATATCAGAAAACCAAAAATACAACATGGAATATTTGTATGATAAAAAATCAACTTCAAACAAGTGTAAAATTTATCAATGGATGTTTACATAGATGAAATCGAAACTATTTTAGATAAATATCACTTTCTATTTTTAAATAATTTAATTTCACATAATTATAAAACAAAACATTTATTTTAAAAATATTCTTATAAGATTTTAAGGTAATCTTTGATGATGTTATAACGGTGGGAAATATCTACACCCACATTTTAAGTTAAAAAAGACATTCTTAACTTAGCTTTGTCGAAAAGGTTATAATGTACCTTGATTGGAAAAAAAAGAATAATTCCTTTCAAAACATCATATAAAATGTCAAACAAGGTTTTATATGAAATTATCCCATTTTATAGTAAATAAAAAAGGTTTCCAAATACATTTTCAAGAAACATGGATGTGTATGATAAATGGGTCACAGTAGATACATACGTAAAAAACAACCTTGGATAATAAAGAGATAGTGAAATTAACCCTTACCAATTTGGTAACTTACGAAACATACACCCCCTAAAAGAATTATCATTCAATGAATATGTAAATTAATATAAATTAAATTATATTACACAAAGAATAAAATTATGGTTAGTACATACACCACACAAAAGGTAATTGTGGCAATATGGCATGAATCTCATTGGAATAAGGAGTGAGATGAAAACCCATTAACTTGCAATTTCCTTTAGTTGAGGGTACGTTTAACCTCTTGTATGAAGATTTTAGTATGTTATTAAATAATACCAAAACCATATTATTATTTAGGATATCGTACCTGATTCATTAATGACTTTATACAACCCATTTAATAATAAATTCGCTGTAAAAATAACATTTCGGGTAATAATCGCTTTCTTTACCGTATGTGTTTTAACATGTTACTCTTGATAGTAACACATAGATCGAGATCTAAATAAGTTCATAATATAAATCATGATTTATATATCAAATATATTTAAAATATAAATATGTATAACAAATATATATATGAAATGGAAAACACAGTTTACGGAGACGGTACTCCATACATATGCATAAACACAGTTTCTGTTTTCATAACATATTGAACAGAAATAAGTGAATAAGATATATGTAAGTAGATATATATATATATCCACTATCACTATTATTTCATATATTAAATAATAATTAGTAATATATATTTCTATAATCATCGATGAATGGTGAAAGTGGAAATGAATCTCATTGTGTCGTGGACACGGTAATCTGTACGTACACACGAGTGATAATATCATTTCATTAAAGGTGTTGAATTTGATGGTATATTAATATTAGAAAGACATTATAATGTTATTTTCATTATTTATATACATATTACTCATTATTATATCCATCCAAATAACATAGTGTTGAATAAAAAATTACACCACAGCGTGGAGACGGTAAGTCGTACGTATGGACGCACAGTGACACTATCATTCATAAGATGGGTAGAATAATGAATATAGTTGTGTCATATTTATAATAAAATCACATTATATAGATGATACCGGAGTTATTATTTTATAATTGAAACAACAAAGAAAGAGTATGTGGAAGAATTAGAGAACTTGAAAGAGGGCGGTGAAATCATTACCTCTTCTTCGGGTTCTTCCATCTGATTTGATTAAAAGGGACCATTAGGTTAGATTTCTGACCAAATAAAGTTATCTAGGATGATGTTAGGAGAGTGTGGAGGATATTAGGTCTGGGTATGGACATGCCAATGGGATTTGAAGATGTCAATTACAGTGAAGGGGATGTGGCCTTTTATAAGAGGGGTGAGAGGCAACTTAAGAAAAACATAATATTTTATTTTATAATAAATTAATTGTATGTTTATAATGGCTAAAATATTAATTAGATAAATTCTATGTTGGGGATGTGTCGAAAGACACTCAAAAAATAGGTTTTAGATAGTTTTGAGTAACTATATTGACTTTATCTTTTAGATTGAACTCTTAGTTAAATAGTTTGACATTAACATGTCTCTATGCATTTTTATAATATATATTTAATAAAATAATATGTAATTACATGAGACCCCCATGTTGTTCATTACTGTTATAACTTTCATCATATAAGTCCTTTGGCCAATCCGTAGATTTTTAGGAATAGAATATCAATTAATAATATAATATTTTTTTAAAAAACTCTTTTATGTCAATTTTGACACTGTTTGGTATTTTGTATTTTCTAAATTCATAAAAGCATTATTACTTCGAAATAAATTCATATAACCAACACTAAAATTTCATATTAACCTATAAAATTAGTTTAATTCCTAAAAAGTCTCAAATTACAAATATTTGGATATTTGTAATATCAATTATTTTAATATTTCATTAATTAGGTAATTATTGCATCATCATTGTGTTATAAATGATTTAAATTATTTAATGTCCAAAAAATATAAATAAAATACCATTATGTATTAAATATTTATATATTTCTCATGAATAGTTTTTGTCTAATTTATCTTATGTGTAACCCTATATTAAAAATATTTTAGCTTTTAAACATTGATTTTAACTCTTTTAACTCTTTTTTAAATTAAATAATAATAAATGTCCTATTCTAATCCAAGTGGACCAAAAGGATCATATTTTGATCCTATGGTTTTTTTGTTGATTTAAACTTATCCAATAGAATTAAGACATGTGTTAGGGTAATAATAATATCATTTTTACCCTTAATTACCCTATTTACCTTTAACCGTGGTAAATAAAAGTAAAAAGTTAATATTCACCAAATATTATTTTTATCTTATTAAACCATATTTTACATAACGATATCAACCTCATCTCTCATATTTTTGAAATTAAACTCACAGAAGTGGTAAAATTATGTTTTATGTAAATTTTCAAATTCTCTTAGGAGGTGGATAAAAGACGGTGAAAAGTTCAATAAAATTTTTATATATCTATAATTATTATAAACTCACGTCAATGAATTAAATTGAATATATATATGTATTATATATATATTTTGACCCAGAATAATTTTAAATAAAATAAATAATTATTTAATAAAAATTTGGTTTTAAACTATAACTTAGTGTTTTTTATTATTCGTCAAAAACTGAAAGTTTCCAGAAATATACCAAAAATTTATCATATGATAATTTCAATATTTTGAATCCAAAAATGAAGTCTATTTTACCAAATTCAAAAACATAGAACTTTCATTTATTAATTTTAAATTAATACCTGTTGTCAAAACCAAAAGGTGTATTTTTTAGAAATAATAACTATCATAATATTGACACTTGTTTATGTCCAATTTCAAGGTGAAATTACTTACAATTACCATAATTGGATTAAATGGTAAAAATATAATCTTTTTATACTTCCAAACCATTAAAATATATAATTTATCCCCATAAATTATTATTTATTAATAAAGTTGTTTTATGTTAAAATATAGTATTTTTCACAATTCACCCAAATATGAAGGTTATCAGAAAAACACAAAAAATTTATTGAAACAAAATTATTATATTCTATTTCTATAGAAAAAACTTATTTTGTCAAATTGAATATATAAAAGTTTCAAATTTTGGATTTAAAAATGTTTCATCATTAAAAGGTGGTAATAGTCTATTTTTCAAAAATACTTCTTTTATCTGAAAAAAATGAATTTGTTCTTAAATTATTTCTAAGAAACTCATAAAATGGATTCTAAAATAATAAGGATTATATAAAGATCAAAATTCAGTTAATACTATTCCTAACCACTTTTGAACAGCTAGTTTGAGATGTTGTTGTGCGCTTGAACTCGGTGTTGCGTGTAGTGAAAGTTATTTTATTACTTTGAAAAAATAAGATACTATGAAATCATGGGGTGTTACATTCTTCCCTACATCAATAAATTGTGTCCTCGGAATTTGAAATTATTCTTCAATAATAAATGGTTGTTAATTTAATATACCATTTTGGGAAAACCCACATTAAAAATTGGGTTAATAAAATATAATCTTAATAAGAGGAAAAGGGGAATGAAAAGGTCACCAGCAAATTATGATCTCGATTAGGATAACATTGGTGGAAATTAGAGAAACATAATTAAAGGAAAAATTTAAATATTTATAGAGAGTGATTGAGGTCATCAGACACAAAAAATTGTAGAATTGAGGTCCTCAAATACATCAATCAATGATGATTTATAATATCATCTAATCAACAAAACATAAGGTATTAGATAACACATTTTTATTTATAAGATCCTTTACCTAAAGTTTAAGAATTAATTTCTTTATATAATATAAGAAAAAATGAATTTATAATTCATATACCAGACACTTTTAAAAAAACTACATTATTCAATCAACGACATAACAAGGGCCAGTGGTAGGTGATACACCCTTGTCACCCTTTGGTTGTGGGTTCAAGTCTCGCGACCTTTCTAGACAAGACATGTTACCGCCCGACCTCCGGTTTGTCCTTTTATGGCAATCCAAAAATAATCTCAAACTAAAATTATCCAATATACTTATGACCAAACTCACAGTCCAAAATTTATAAAGAAGGTAAACACAATGAACATCCTTTTCTCCACGTAATAACATGTGAACACCTTAATCATGTATTCTTTTAAAACACTACAATATCTTGAATTACCATAAAACCTTATTTATTACATTCTAGATCCCTTATTCCTTATAGAATACTAGATATACTCCTATACAAAAATGTTGTAAAATACAACAATTATGGAATACTCAAATCATTAATCAGTTTCAAGGTAGTCAAGAATATCTAATGTAATTAATTCAAATCAACAATCTCTTATTCCAAAATCACAACCTCATTATCGGGACCATATTAGGGATTACCTTTCCTTTATCCATGTATTTTCCAAAAAGTGTAGCTTACTATTAAGTCACTTTTCTTAGAACCATATAATCTCAAATCCTCAATAAAATAGTACTACTGTACAATCCTTATTTATCTCCATAATTCATATAACCTGTATATTTCTGATAAAAAACTCAAATGGAATAATTCTGTAATAACATCATAAGAACAAATGTCATTCATCTTCATCTAAGGTAATATCATAACTTGATTATTATCTAATAGCATCTTTTGTGGTATACTCTGATGACTAGTACATTGATTCACGTAGTGTCCCAACGCCTTGCAGATGAAGTATTTTACATATGAAACCATTTTATTACCCTTTCAATCATGTACTTGGTGTCTATTTTCTCCACACATATAACAATATCTCATTCCCTTCAAGAATTTACCATGGTGATTCCTTCCATAGTTAGCGCATATGGGAAAACCCTTTTTCCCCACTTCCCTTTGTACATATTTCTCTCTTCCATCCATTTCTTCTATTTCTTCCATTCAAAGCCATAGGATTCAGTGAATTCTTTACTTATCTTATTAACACATGATACTATTTCCTCATATGTTGAGAATACACGGGATATTATTTCCCATATAAATTTTGGTTTAATACCGTGAAAGATATGATCCTTCTTACTCTTTGGATCATATGTTTTGCTGGAGTTCACATTCCCTCTACTAAGCGCCATTTCTATATAATGGCATACACTTGGACATTTTATGAATTTCAATGAATAATTCAAAACTTGTAAAATACCAAACAGAAAATGAGCAGTTTATAGATATAATCCATAATCGTAAAAAAATGTTTTCATTGAGGAAGTATATACTCATAAACCTTTTATAATGGTTTGTAAAGAAAATGAAAATTATTCTAGGCATATCCCCTAGGAGTGTCGTAACCAAGAGTGCCGCAAGGCTCGTTGTGATGCACCAGTTGTTCGAGTCTAGCTCCAAATGGTGTTTTCAGGTTTTACCCCTTGGTACATCTGTGCCATAGCCACCTCTACCTGCTCATATCGATACTAGGATTTATTTCTTTGAGGACTCACAGAATATCTATAATACCAAATCTATAGGAAGATCTTCTATACTAATCCTAAAAGTCTATCTTATGGTAATGTGTCTAATATGAGTTTATCTAAATCTAGATTCAAAGGATTGTACTAAAATAGCACTAATACAAACTGTAACGCCTCAACACCAGTTACCTAGAGCTGGTGCATTATTTTAATACATTGGCATGATTACAAGGAATCAAGTCACAAAGGACTGATCAGTTTAGCATCCTTGGAAAATAGATTACATACGTTAACATTACATTACAATTTCAAACCTTTAACAAGACATAGATAGTTCTTTGAGAAAACCATTATTCCATTTAGCTTAAACCTGCATATCACTCATAATACACTTTTTGAAATCCTTGGAACATAAAACATAAGAAAGGGGTGAGCTCAGATGTCCAGTATGTGTAAATAATTTGGCTGAAGCTATAAACTTTTAAGGTAAGAAGTGTAATAAAAACAATATCCTTTTAAATATAAAGTTGAACATAATATGGAAAAATAAATCAAACATTACCATAAAGACATGAACATGTAAATTCTACTATTCGAATAATTACATGTAATAAATAATTTCATAATGAGGGAATGTATAATTCAAAAGTTTAATTTTTGTGTCATGGCCCCATGGCAGGACATAGGGGATAACTGTAATAGGACCCCTGCCCAAAGAGCCTCTATAACCGGACTCCATCCCGGATAGCCACTGTAACCGGACACCAACCCAGAGAGCCTCTGTAATCAGACTCCAACCTAGTGGGCTTACTTTTACCAGTCCCCTACATGGAATATACTAGTCCAACACATTCATCTTATGAAGAGGATAAAATATGACATAAAAATTCTCATAAAAACTAGAATACGAAATATATATACTTTATCAATAAACCATGAATGGTATAAAATAGAAAACCCACAGTGAAACATATCAGAAAACATTAAATACAACATGGAATATTCGTATCGTAAATAATCAACTTCAAACAATTGTTAAATTTATCAAACTATGTTGACATAGATGAAATCAAAACTATTTCAGAGAAATATCTCTTTCTATTTTGAAATAATTTTAAGTCACATAATTATAAAAGAAAAAATTTATTTTGATAATATTCCTATAATATTTTTATGGAATATTTGATGATGTTATAATGACAGAAAATAGTCGCACCTTCCATGTAAGCTAAAAAAGACATTCTTACCTTAGTTTTGTCAACAAGCTTATAAAGTACCTTGTTTGGAAAACAATGGAATGATTCCTTTAAAAACATCATATAAAAAAAGTAAGAAATGTTTATAAATGACTTTACCCCATTATCTAATCAATAAAAAATGTTTTTAAATACATTTTTATGTAACATGGATTTGGATGATGAAGAGGTCCCATTAGATACTTATGTAAAAACAACCTCAGATAATAAAGAGATTGTGAAATTAACCCTTACCGATTTGGTAACATATGAAACAAACACCCCCTGAAAGAAGTATCATACAATGAAAATATAAATACACATAAATTAATGTTTATTATACAAATAATACACTTATAGGCAGTATATACACCACAAAAATGTAATAGTATCAAAATGGCATGAATCTCATGGGAATAAGGAGTGAGATGAAAACCTCCTAGAATACACTTTATTTTAGTCGAGGGTACATTTAACCACCTATATGAAGATAATAGTATGTTATTAAAGTATACCAGAACCATATTAATATTTATTATACCATAAATGATTCATAAATTACTTTATACTACCCATTTAATAATAATATCTATGTTAAATTAATATTTTGGGTAATAATCCCTTTCTGTATCGTATGTGTTTTAGCTTGTTAATATTGATTGTATCAATTAGATCAAGATTTAAATACTTACATAATATAAAAACTTATTTTTATATCATATATATTTAGAATATAAATATGTATAATAGACTTATATATGAAATGGAGAACAGCATTTTTGGAGACGGTAGTCTGTACGTACGCATAAACACTATTTTCATTTTCATATCGTATTGAACGGAACTAAGTGAACATAACATATATAAGTACATATATATATATATATATATCCAGTAGCATTATTATTTCATATATTACATACTTATTAGTATTATATATTTTTATAATCATTGATGAATGATGATTGTGGAAATGAATCTCATTGCGTCGTGGAGACTGTAATCCGTACGTATGCACGAGCAACAATATCATTTCCTTAAAGGTGTGGAATTGGAGGATATATTAATTTTACAGAGACATTATAATGTTATTTGAATTATTTATATACATATTACTATTCATTATATCCATACAAATAACACAGTGTTGAATAACAAATTACACCACTGCGTGGAGACAGTATGTTGTACGTACGCACACATGGTGACATTATCATTCATAAGATAGATAGAATAATGAATATTGTTACGACATATTTATAATAACATTATAGTATATAGAAGATACTGGAGTTGTTTTTTTGAACTGAAAAAACAATGAAATAGTAAGTGGAAGAATAAGAGAACATGGAAGAGGTTGGTGAAATCATTACCTCTTCTTCAGGATCTTCCTTTTGATTTGATCAAAATGGATCCTTAGGTTGGCTTTCTGACCAAAGTAATTCCTCATGGATAAATTTATGATGGTTGGGATTATATTTGGGAAGGGTTTGGCCAATCCAAATGGATTTGAAGCTGTTAATTAAATTGAAGGGGGAGTTCCCTTTTATAAGAGGGGTGAGGGGCACTTTAGATAAAAATTAAAATATTTTTTTATAATAAATTCATTTTTGGTTTCTAATGGCTCCAAAATGTATTATTTATAGGATAAAGTGGGGATGGGTCTAAAACCACTCAAAAAATAGTATTTAGGTAGGTTTGGGTGACTATATTAAATTTCACTTTTAGATTTACCTCTTAGTTAAATAGTTTGACATTTACCACGTCTCTTTGTATTTTTATATTATATAATTAATAAACATACTATACACCTCAAAGAGTCCCCTAAGTGGTTCATTAATGATACACATATCATTACATAATTCTTTCGAGAAATAATTTTATTTTTTGGAATAGAATATCAATTAATAATATAATATTTTTTTAAAAACACTTTTATGTCAATTTTGACACTATTTGATATTTTGTTTTGTCTAAATTCATAATAGAATTATTAATTCATAAATTATTCATCTAACCAACCCTAACATGTCATATCAACCAATAAAATTATTTTAATTCTTAGAAAGTCTCAAATTATTTTTATTTGGTTATTTATAAAATAAATTATTTTAATATATCATTAATTAGGTAATTACTGCATCATCATTGTGTCATAATTAAATTAAATTATTAAATGAATAAAAAATATAAATAAAATACCATAATTTAGTAAATATTTTTAGCTTTCAATTGATTATTTATAGTCTAATTTATCTTATGTTTAACCATATATTAAAAATGATTTAGGTTTTAAACTTTGATTTTAACTCTTTTAATTCTTCTTTGAATTAAATAATAATAAATTTTCTAATCTAATCCAAGTGGACCTAAAGGATCATATTTTTTTAATAAGGTTGGTTTTGGAAGAATTACACTTATCCAATAGAATTAAGACATTTGTTAGGGTAACAATAATATCATTTTTACCCTAAATTACCCTATTTAATTTTAACCGTGGTAAAAAAAAGTAAAAAGTTAATATTCAACAAAAATTATTTTTATCTTATTGAACAGAATTTTACATATTGATATCAACTATTTCAATCAGATTTTTTCAATTCAACTCACCGGAGTGGTAAAGTTATGTTTTATGTGAATTTGAAAATCCCCCTAGGAGGTGGGTAAAAGATGGTGAGAAGTTCAATAAAATATTAATATATCTAAAATTATTATAAAATGACTCTAATAAATTAAATTCAACATTTATAGGTATTATATATCGATTTTGAACAAAAATAAATTTAAATAAAATAAATAAATATTTAAATAAAAATTCAGTTTTAAACTATAAATAATTGTTTTCCACTATTTATCAAATATTGAAAGTCTTCAGAAAAATACATAAAATTCACCCGATGATAATTTCAATATTGGTAATCCCAAAATGAAGTCTATTTTAACAAAATAGAAACATATAAGTTTCATTTATTAATATAAAATTAATTCATGTTGTCAAAACTGAAAGGTGTATTTTTATGAATTAATAACTATCAAAAGATTGATACGTGTTTGTGTCCAATTTAAGGTGAAATTATTTACAATGACCATCATTTGATTAAATGGTAAAAATATAATCTATTTATAATTACAAACCATTAAAATGTATAATTTAACACTATAAATTATTTTGATTAAAAAAGTTGTCTTCAGATAAAATATAGTAATTTTCACTATTCAGCCAAATATGAAAGTTACCAGAAAAACGCCCAAAATTTATTGAAACTAAATTTTTATGTCCTGATTCTAAAAAAATCTTATTTTGTCAAATTAAATATATAAATGTTTCAAATATTGGATTTTAAAAGGGTTCACTATTAAAAGGTGATAAATGTGCATTTTTGAAAAATACTTCTTTTACCTGAAAAAATTGATTTTGTTCTTACATTATGTCTAAGAAATTCATAATATGGATTCTAGAATTATAAGGATTATATAAAGTTCAAAATTAAATTAATACTATTCATAACTGCTTTTGAACGGCTAGTTTGTTAAGTCATGGTGTGCTTGAACACGATGTTGCGTGTAGTGAAAGTTATTTTATTACTTTGAATAAATAACATACTATGAAATATTGGGGTGTTAAATTTCTCCCTCCATTCATAAATTGTGTCCTCAGAATTTGAAATTGTTCTTCAAATATAAAAGGTTGAATATATACAATACCTTTGTGGGAAAACCCATATTAGAAACTGGGTTAATAAAATATAGTCTTAACAGGTGGAATAGGGGAATGGAAAATTCACCACCGAATTATGATCTCTATTATGAGAACATTGGTGGAAATTAGAGACACATAATTGGAGGAAAAATGAAAATATTTATAGGGAGTGATTGAGGTAATCAGTCAAAAAAATTGTATAATTTAGGGCCTCAAATCCTTCAATCAATGATGATTTGAAATATCATCTGTTCAACCAAGCATAAGGTATTAAGATAACCAATTTTTAGTTATATGATCTCTTACCTAATGTTTATGAATTAAATTATTCATAGAATAAGAGAAGAAAAAATATATACTTTACAATTAGAGTTCCAACCTTTAACTAATTTCCACCACAAACTCATCTTTTACTCTAACAGATAATATAACTTAAAAAATATTCAATTTATCTTATTCGTATAGGGATCCAAAAAATGAATTTATAATTCATCTTCCCATACTTTTTTAAAATAAACTAAATTATTCAATAGAGGACATCACGTGGGCCAGTGGTAGGTGATAACCCCTTTTCAAAATTCAATGATAGGTTCATGTCTCGCGGCCTTGTCAGACACGACGGGTTTCTGCATGACCTTCGAGTTGTCCTTTTATGGCTATCCAAAAATACTCTCAAACTAGAACTATCCAATATACATCATTCCAAAATCACAGCCCAAAATTTATAAGGAAGGTAAAAACAATGAAGATCCTTTTTTCATGTAATATCATGTGAACACCTTCATCATGTATTCTTTTAAAACACTGCAATATCCTGAATTACCATAAAAGCTTATTGATTACATTCATGCATCCTTGTTACTTATAGAATATTGGATATAATTCTTTTATCCAAAAATGTTTTATACTCCAACAATGATGGAATATACAAATAATTAATCAGTTTCAAGGTAGTCATGAATATCTAATATAATTTATTCAAATCAACCATCTCTTATTCCAAAATCACTACCACATTATCGAGACCATATTAAGGATTAAATTTCCTTTACCCATTTATTTTACAAAAAATGTAGCTTACTATTAAGTCACTTTTTATTGATCCATATAATCTCAAATCCTCAATAAAATTGTACTATAGTACAATGATTGTTAATCTCCATAATTCATATAACCAGTATATTGCTGATACAACACTCAAATGAAATAATTCTAAAATAACAACATAAGAACACTAGTCATTCCTTTTCATTTGAGGTAATATCATAACATTATTATTATCCAATAGCATTATCTGTGGTATACTCATATGACTAAAAAATTGATTCACGTAGTGTCCCAATGCATTGCAGATGAATCATTTTACATTTGAAACCTTTTTCTTACCCTTGCAATCATGTACTTAGTGTCCTTTTTCTCCACACTTATAACAAACTCTCATTCACTTCAAGCTTTTACCAAGGTGGTTATTTCCACAGTCATCAAATATGGGAAAAACCTTCTTTTCCCTATTCCCTTTATACATCTTTTTCTCTTCCTTCATTTTCATCTATTGCTTCCCTTCAAAGCCACATGATTCGGAGAATTATTTACTTATATTATTAACGCATGATATTATTTCTTCATATGTTGAGAATACATAGGAGACTATTTCACTTCTAAATGTTGACTTAATACCATGAATGATATGATCCTTCTTACTCATTGGATCATATGTATTGTTGGAGTTCACATTCCTTCTATTGGGCACCATTTCTATACAATGGAAAACACTTGGTCAATTTATGAATTGCAATGAATAATTCAAAAAAAGAAGAATACCTAACGTAAAATGAATAGATTAGGGATTTAATACATAATCATAAAATAATGTTTTCACTGAGGAAGTATATACTAATAAACCCTTCAAAATTGTTTGTAATGAAATTGAGAATTATCCTAAGAATATCTCGCAAGAGTGTCATAACCAAGAGTGAAATAATGCCAATTGTTGTGCACCAGTTCCCGTTCAAGTCTAGCTCAAAGTGGTGTTTTTGGGTTTTACCCCTTAGTACATATGTGCCAGATCCACATCTACCAACTCATATTAATATGGATCTATTCCTTAGAAAACTCAAAAAATATCTATAATCCAAAAAATCTTGAAAGTTCATCTATACTACATTTCAAAGTATATCTTATGTTAATGTGCTCTAATTAGAGTTTATCTAAATCTAGATTCCATGGATGGTACTAAAAATCCTCTGATACCAACTGTAAAGCCCCAACCCCAGTTACCCAGAGTCAGTGCATTATTTTAAAACATTGGAATGATTAAAAGGAATCAATTCCCAAAGGACCGATCAGTTTTTCATTCATGGAAAATAGATTACATACATTAACATTATATTACAATTTCAAACATAAAACAAAACATAGATATTTCTTTGAAAATTCTATTATTCCCTTTATCTTAACCCTACATATCAATCATAATACACTTCTTGGAATCTTGGGAAAATAAAACATATAAATGGGGTGAGATCAGAAGCCCAGTAAGGGTAAATAATTTAGCAGAAGCTATAAACATTTAAAGTAAGATGCATAATAAAAACAATAGCCTTGTAAATATAATCATGAACATAATATGGAAATATAAATCAAACAGTACCATATAAACATGCAGAAGGATATTCTACTAGTTGAATAATCACATTTAATAAATAATTTCAAAATAAGGGAATGTATAATGTCGAAGTTTAATTTCTATGGCATGGCCTCGTGCCAGGACCAAGGGGCTAATTATAACCAGACCGACACCTTTAGAGCCTCTGTAACTAGACTCCATCCTGAAGAGCCTCTGTAACCAGACTCTAACACAGAGATCCTCTGTAACTAGACTCCAACCCAGAGATCCTCTGTAACCAGACTCCAACCTAGAGTTATTTCTTTTACCAATACCCAACTCATAACATTCTAGTCCAACACATTCATCTTAAGAAGATGTTGAAATATAACATAAACATTCTTATTAAAACTATCATAAGAAATGTATTTATTTAACCATAAAACCTGAATAGTATAAAAAATAGATCATCCATAGTCAAACATATCCCAAAACCTTAAATACAATATGGAATATTTGTTTTAGAATAAATCAACTTCAAACAAGGGTAAAATTTATCTAAATATTTTGACATAGATGAAATCAAAACTATTTAAGAGAAATATCTCTTTCTATTTTGAAATCATATAAGGTCACATAATTATAAAAGAAAACATTTATTTTAAGAATATTATTATAAGCTTTTAAAAGACTATTTGATGATTATATAATGGCGGAAAATAGCCTCACCCACAATATAAGTTAAAAAATCCATTCTTACCTCAGTTTTGTCAAAAAGGTTATAAAGTAACTTTTTTTCGAAAATGACGGAAAGATTCCTTTCAAAACATCATATAAAAAGTAAAAAGGGTTATAAATTAATTTATACCATTTTTTAGTAAATAAAAAATGTTTTTAAAAACATTTTTATGAAACATGGATGTGTATGATAATGTGGTCTCAGTAGATACTTAGGTAAAAACAACCTTTGATAATAAAAAGATTGTGAAATTAACCCTTACAAATTTGGTAACTTACGAAACATACAACCCATGAAATAATTATCATAAAATGAATATATAAATACAAATAAATTAAAGTGTATTACACAAAGAATACAATAATGTGTAGTAGATATACCACACAAAATGTAATAGTGGCAATATGGGATGAATCTGACGAGAATAAGGAGTGAGTTGAAAACCCCTTAACTTACACTTTACTTTAGTCGAGGGTACATTTAACCTCTTGTATAAAGATTGTAGTATTTTATTAAAGTATAAAAAACTATATTAATATTTATGATATCATACATGATTCATTAATGACTTTATACTACCCATTTAAGAATAATTTCCATGTTAAATTAACATTTCGGGAAATAATCTCTTTCTTTATGGTACGTGTTTTAAATTGTTACTCTTGATTGTATCACATAGATAAAGATTTAAATACTTCCCGAATATAAAACATTAATTTTATATCATATATATTTAGAATATAAATATGTATAATAGACATATATATGAAATGGAAAACATCATTTATGGAGACAGTAATCCATACGTACGCATAAATGTTGTTTCTGTTTTCATATCATATTGAACGGAACTAAGAGAATATGATATATGTAAGTACACATATATATATATAGTAGAATTATTATTTTATATATTACATACTTATTATTAATATATATTTTTATAATTTTCGATGAATGTTTAATGTGAAAATGAATCTAATCGTGTCGTGGAGATGGTAATTCGTACATACGCACGGGCAAAAATATCATTTCCTTAATGGTCTAGAATTAGTTAGTATATTAATTTTATAGAAATATTATCATGTTATTTTCATTATTTATATACCTATTACTCATAATTATATCCATCCTCAAAACATAGTGTTGAATAACAAATTACACCACGGTGTGAAGACGGTAAGTCGTACGTCCGCATGCATGGCGACATTATCATTCATAAGATGGATAGAATAATGAATATAGTTGTGACATATTTATAATAACTTCACAGTATATATAAGATAATGGAGTTATTATTTTATAGTTAAAATAATAAAGAAAGAGTAAGTGGAAGAATAAGAGAACATGGAAGAAGGCAGTGAAATCATTATCTCTTCTACGGGTTCTTCCTTTTGATTTGATTAAAAGGAAACATTAGGCTGGCATTATGACTAATGTAATTCCTCTAGGATTAAGGTAGGTTATTTGGGAGGATATTTGGGCAGGGTATGGCCGAGCCAATGGGATTTGAAGATGTGAATTAGAGTAAATGGGAAGTGCCTTTTAATAAGAGGGGTGAGGGGCATCTTACGAAAAACTTAAAATATTATTTTATAATAAATTCATTTTTTGTTTTTAATGGATTAAAATTGTATTATTTGATATCTATGGTGGGGATGGGTGGAAAATCACTCAACCAATAGGTTTTAGACATGTTTGGGTCACTATATTAACTTTATCTTTTAGATTTAACACTTTGTTAAATAGTTTGACATTACCATGTCTTTTGGTATTTTTATATTATATTGTTTATAAACTCACTATATACTTCAATGAGACCCCTAAGTTGTTCATTAATATTAGAACTATCATTATATAAGTTCTTTGGCAGAACCTTATATTTCTAAGTATAGAATATCAATATATAATATAATATTTGGTTTAAAAACTCTTTTATGTCAATTTTGATACTATTTGGTATTTTGTATTTGCAAAATTCATAAAAGCATTATTACTTCAAAAAAATTATCTAAACAACCCTAACATGTCACATTAACCATGAAAATTATTTTAACTCATAAAAAGTCTCAAATTATATTTATTTGGATATTTATAATATCAATTGTTTTAATATTTCATTAATTAGTTAACTACTGCATCACCATTGTGTCATAAATTAATTTAATTATTTAATGTATAAAAAATATAAAGAAAATACCATTTTCTAGTAAATTTTATTATCTTTATAGTTAATATTTTTAGTCGAATTTATATTATGTTTAACCCTATATTAAAAATGTTTTAGTTTTTAAACATTGATTTTAACTCTTTTAAATCTTTTTTAAATTAAATAATAATAAATGTCCTAATCTAATCCAGGTGGACCTAAAGGATCATATTTTATTCCTAATATTTATTTTGTTCAAATTAAACTTATCCAATAGAATTAATTCATGTGTTAGGTTAATTATAATATCATTTTTACCCTTAATTACCCTATTAACTTTTAACCATGGTAAATAAAAGTAAAAAAGATATTATTCACAAAAAGTTATTTTTATTTTATTAAACCAAATTTTACATATTGATATCAAATGTTTCTCTTGGATTTTTTAAATTCAACTCACAAAAGCGGTAAAATTATTTTTTATGTACATTTGCAAATTTTACTAGGAGGTGGGTAAAATACGTTGAAAAGTTAAATAAAATTTTTATATATCTAAAATTATTATAAACTCACTCTAATAAATTAATTTGAACTTATATAGATATTAGATATCTATTTTTCCACAAAATAAATTTAATTAAAATAAATTATTATTTAAATAAAAATTCTGTTTTAAACTATAACTCAGTGTTTTTCAGTATTCATCAAAACCTAAAAGTTTTCAGAAAAATACCAAAAATTAATCCTAAGCTAATTTAAATATTCCGAATCCAAAAATGAATTCTATTTTACCAAATTCAAAACATAGAAATTTCATTTATTAATTTAAAATTAATTCCTGTTGTCAGAACCTAAAGGCGTATTTTTAAGAAATAATAACTATCAAAATATTGACACTTTTTATGTCCAATTTCAAGGTGAAATTACTTACAATGAACATCATTGGATTAAATGGTAACAATATAATCTATTTATACTTCCAAACCATTAAAATGTATAATATAACACTACAACTTATTTTTATTAATAATGTTGTTTTCCGTTAAAATATAGTATTTTTTACTATTCACCTAAATATGAAAGTAATCAAAAAAACCCAAACATTATTGAAACTAAATTATTATGTCCCGATTCTAAATAATAAGCGTATTTTGTCAAATTTAATATATTAAAGTTTCAAATATTGGATTTAATAAGGGTTCACCATTAAAAGGCGGTAAAAGTGCATTTTTGAAAAATATTTCTTTTATCTGAAAAAAAGAATTTGTTCTTAAATTATGTCTAAGAAAAACATAATTTGGATTCTAAAAATATAATGATTATATGAAGTTTAGAATTTATTTAATACTATTCATAACAGCTTTTGAACGGCTAGTTTGGTAAGCCGTTGTGTGCTAGAAGTCGGTATTGTGTGTATGGAAAGTTATTGCATTACATTGAATAAATAATGTACGATGAAATCTTGGGGTGTTACATTCATACCTCCTTCAATAAATTGTGTCCTATCAATTTGAAATTTTTCTTTGAAAATAAAAGGATGAAAATAGATAATACCTTTGTGGGAAAACCGACATCATAAATTGGGTTAATAAAAATTAGTATTAATAAGATGAAAAGGGGAATGAAAAGTCACCACCAAATTATAATATCAATTAGGAGAACATTGGTAGAAATTAGAGACATATTTAGAGGAAAAATGACAATATTTATACTGAGTGATTGAGGTCATCAGTCACAAAAATTTTTATAATTGATGGCCTCAAAGCCATCAATCAATGATGATTTAAAATATCATATCTTCAACAAAACATTAGTTATTAGGATGACACAATTTTAGTTATAAGATAACTCACCTAAAGTTTTAGAATTATTTTCTTTATAGAATTATAGAAGAAAAAAATATTTATTAAATAAGTAGAGTTCCATCCTTTAATTAATTTCTACCACAAACTCATCTTTCTCCTTAAAAGATAATAAAACATAAAAAATATTATATTTAACATATTCGTTTAGGGTTCCAAAAAAATGAATTTATAATTCATCTACTAGTACCATTTAAAAAAACTATATTATTCAATCCTGGACATCACTTAGGCCAGTGGTAGGCGATACACCCTTGTCACTCATCGGTTGTGGGTTCAAGTCTCACGGCCTTGCCAGACGCAATGGGTTACCACCCGACCTCCAGTTTGTCCTCTTATAGAAATACGAAAATAGTCTCAAACTAGATTTATCCAATATACTTATGTACAAACTCATAGTCCCAAATTTATATGGAAGGTAAACACAATTAAGATCCCTTTTTCCATGTAATAACATGTGAACACCTTCATCATGTATTCTTTTAAAACACTACAACATTCTAAATTACCATAAAACCTTATTGATTACATTCTGGATCCATTTTTACTTATAGAATACTATATATACTCCTTCTATCCATAATTTTTTAAACTCAAACAATGATGGAATATACAAATCATTAATCATTTTAAAGGTAGTCAAGAATATCCAATATAATTTGTTCAAGTCAACCATCTCTTATTCCAAAATCACAACCTCATTATCGGGACCATATTAATGATTACCTTTCATTTAACCATGTATTTTCCAAAATGTGTATCTTACTATAAATTCACATTTCATAGAACAATTTAATCTCAAATCCTCAATAAAATAGTACTTCATTACCATCCTTATTTATCTCCATAATTCATATAACAAGAATATTGCTGATACAACACTCAAAAGAAATAATTCTATAATAACAAAATAAGAACAGTAGTCATTCTTCTTCATCTAATGTAGTATCATAACTTGATTATTATCCAATATCATCATTTTTTCTGTATACTATGATAATTGATACATTTATTCGCACAGTGTTCAATGCCTTGAAGATGAATCATTTTACATTTGAAACCTTTTTCTTACCCTTGTAATCACATACTTGGTGTCCATTTTCTCCACACTTATAACAATCTCCCATTACCTTCACGCATTTACCAAGGTGATTCTTTCCATAGTAATCATATATAGGAAAAACTTTCTTTTCCCTCATCCCTTTATACATCTTTCTCTCTTCCATCCATTTCTTCTCTAACATCTCTTCAAAGCCATAAGATTAAGTGAATTCATTGATTATCTTATTAACACATGATAATATTTATTAATATGTTGAGAATACATGAGAGACTATTTCCCTTATAAATGATGGCTTAATACCATGAAGGATATGATCCTTCTAACTTTTTGGATGATATGTAGTGTTGGAGTTCACATTCCTTCTACTGGGCGCCATTTCTATACAATGGCATAAACTAGGTTATTTTATGAATTGCATTGAGAAATTCAAAACGTATAAAATACCTAATATAAAATGAACAGTTTATGGATATAATCCATAATCATAAAAAACATTTTTTTCATTGAGGAAGTTTATACTCATAAACCCTTCGTAATGGTTTGAAAAGAAAATGAGAATGATCATAATCATATCTCTCGAGAGTATCGTAACCAAGAGTGCCTCAAGGCCCGTTGTCATGCATTAGTTCTCATTTGAGTCTAGATCCAAGCAGTGTTTTCGAGTTTTACCCCTAGGTACATCTATTCTAGATTCACCTCTACCTGTTCGTATCCAGACAGTGATTTATTTCTTATAAAACTAAAAAAACCTCTATAATACCAAAATTCTAGGAATTTATTCTATACTAATCCTCAAATTATATCTTAGGGTAATGTGGGCTAATATGAGTTTATCTAAATATAGATTCCAAGGTTGTACTAAACTTCCACTGATACCAACTGTAACTCCCCGGCCCCTGTAACCTTGAGCTAGTGCATTATTTTAATAAATTGGAATGATTACAAGGAATCAATTAATGAAGGACCAATCAGTTTAGCAGTCTTGGAAAATAAATTAAATACATTATCTTTACATTACAATTTCAAACATAAAACACAACATATATTGTTCATTGAGAACAACATTATTCCCTTTAGCTTAACCCTGCATATCAATCATAATACACTTTTTGGAATACTGGGAAAACAAAATAGAAGAAAGGGGTGATTTCAGATGACCAGTAAGGGTAAATCATTTATAAGAAGCTATAAACTTTTAAGGTAAGTTGTATAATAAAAACAATATCCTTTTAAATATAAACATGAACATAATATGGGCTAATAAATCAAACATTACAACATAAATATTCACATGGATATTCTACTAGTCGAATAATCACAAGTAATAACTAATTTCATAAGGAGGGAATGTATAATGTGGATATTTAATTTTTGTGTCATTGCCTCATGCCAGGACCTGGGGGCTAACTATAATATGACCCCAACCCGAAGATTCGCTATAACCGAACACCATCCCAGAGAGCCTCTTTAACCGGTCTCCAACCCAGAGAGCCTCTATAACCGAACTACAACGTGGAGAGCCTCTGTAATTGGACTCCCACCTGGAGGGCTTACTTTTATTGGTCCCCCACCCGAAATATACTATTCTAACACATTCATCTTAGTAAGAGGATGAAATATTACATAAATATTTGCATAAAACTAGCGTACAAAATGTCAATATTTTAACCATAAACCATGAATGGTATAAATATAGAACACCCAAATTCAAACACATCACAAAACCATAAATACAAAATGAAATATTTGTATCATAATAAATCAACTTCAAACTAGTGTAAAATTTATCAAATGATGTTGACATAGATGAAATCAAAACTATTTGAGAGAAATGTATCTTTTTATTTTGAAATCATTAACAGTCACATAATTATAAATGAAAACATTTATTTTGATAATTTTCTTATAATCATGAAAGGGAAGATTTAATAATGTAGTAACAGCTAAAAATAACTGCACCTATCATATATGTTAAAAAAGACATTCTTACCTTAGTTTTGTCAAAAAGGTTATAAAGTACCTTGTTTGGAAAATGACAGAATGATTCATCTCAAAACATCATATAAAAAGTCAAACAAGCTTATAAATTACATTATCCTATTATATAGAAAATAAAAAATGTTTTGAAATTCATTTTTTTAAAAATGGATGTCGATGATCCATATGTCCTAGTTGATACTTACGTATATCAACCTTAGATAATAAAGGGATTGTGAAATTAACCCTTACCAATTTGGTAACTTACATAACATACACCCCATGAAAAAATTATCATACAAAAAATATGTAAATACACATAAATTAAAGTTTACTACAAAAAGAATACAATTATGGGAAATATATACACCCCACAAAAGATAATTGTGTCCAAATGGCATGAGTCTCATGATAATAAGGAGTGAGATGAGAACCCCTTACCTTGCACTTTATTTTAGTCGAGGGTACATTTAACCTCATGTATGAATATAGTTTTATGTTATTAAAATATACTAAAACCATATTAATATTTATGATATCATAAATGATTCATTAATTACTTTATAATACCCATTTAATAATAATATCTATGGTAAATTATCATTTTGGGTAATAATCTCTTTCTTTATTGTAGGTGTTTTAACTCGTTACTCTTGATTGCATCACGTAGATCAAGATTTCTATACTTCCTGAATATAAAAAATGATATATATATATATATCATATATATTTAGAATATAAATATCTATAATAGACATATTTATGAAACAGAAAACACCGTTTATGGAGATGGTAGTCCGTACATACACATAAACGCTATTTCCATTTTCATATCTTATTGAACAGAACAAAGTGAATGAGATATATGTCAGTAAATATATATATATATATATATATATATCTCCATTATCATTATTATGTCATATATTACATACCTACTAGTATTATATATTTTTATAATCGTTAATAAATGGTGATTGTGGAAATGAATCTCATTGCGTTGTGAAGACCGTAATCCGTACGTACCCACGAATGATAATATCATTTCCCTAAAGGTGTGGAATTGGATGGTATATTAATTTTTCAGAGGCATTATTATGTTATTTTCATTATTTATATACATATTACTAATCATTATATCTATCCAAATAATATAATGTTGAATAAAAAATTACACCACTGTGTGGAGACCGTAAGTTGTACGTACGAACACATAGTGACTTTATCATTCATAAGATAGATAGAATAATGAATATAGTTGTGCCACATTTATAATAAAATCAAATTATATAGAGGATACTCGAGTTATTATTTTATAATTGAAACAAACAAGAAAGAGTAAGTGGAAGAATAAGAGAACTAGAAAGAGGTTGGTGAAATCATTAACTCTTCTTCAGGTTCTTCTTTTTGATTTGATCAAAAGGGATGCATAACTTGGCTTTCTGGCCAAATTAAGTCCTCATAGATGAATTTAGGTCAGTTGGGATGATTTTATGGTAGGTTTTGGCTAATACAAATGGCATTGAAGGAGTGAATTAGAGTGAAGGGAGAGTGCCCTTTTATAAGAGGTGTGAGGGGCACCTTAGGAAAAAATTAAAATATTATTTTATAATAAAATCATTTTCGGTTTCTAATGGATCCAAAATGTATTATTTAATGGATAAGGTGGGTATGGGTAGAAAACCACTCAAAAAATAGGCTTTATATAGGTTTGGGACACTATAATAACTTTAAATTTGAGATTTAACTCTTAGTTAAATAGTTTGATATTTACCATGTCCCTTCGTATTTTTATATTTTATAGTCAATAAATATATTATATTTATCAAAGAGACCCCAAAGTGGTTTATTAATGATACACATATAATTATATATGTCCTTTTTCCTAACCTTATATTTTTAGGAAAATAATATCAATTAATAATATAATATATGTTTTAAAAACTATTTTATGTCAATTTTGAGACTATTTAGTATTTTGTTTTTGCAAAATTTATAACAGCGGTATTACAAAAAAAATTCATTTAAACAACCATAAAATATAATATTAACCTCTAAAATTAGTTGAATTATTAAAAAGTTTCAAATTACATTTATTTGGATATTTATAATATCAATTATTTTAATATTTCATTAATTAGGTAATTACTGCATCATCATTGTGTCATAAATAAATTAAATTATTTATTTTCTAAAAAATATAAATAAAATAAAATTATGTAGTAAATATTTTTAGATTTCTAATGAATATTTATAGTCAAATTTATCTAATGTGTAACTCTATATTAAAAATGATTTAGTTTTTAAACTTTGATTTTAACTATTTTAACTTTTCTTTGAATTAAATAATAATAAATGTCCTAATCTAATCCAAGTGGACCTAAATGATCATATTTTATTTCAATGGTTGTTTTTGGTCTAATTAAACATATCGAATATAATTATGAAATGTGTTAGGGTAATAATAATATCATTTCCACTCTTAATTACCCTATTTACTTTTAACCATGGTAAATAAAAGTAAAAATCCACTATTCATCAACAATTATTTTTATCTTATTGAACCACATTTTAATTACTGATTTCAATATTTTCTCTCATATTTTTTAAATTCAAATCATAGAAGTGTTAAAATTATGTTTATGTGAATTTGCAAATTCTCCTAGGAGTTGTGTAAAAGACAGTGAAAAGTTCAATAAAATATTTATATATCTAAAATTATTATAAAATGACTCCAATGAATTACATTGATCATATACATGTATTATATATATATATTTTGACCCAAAATAAATTGAAATAAAATAAATAATTATTTAAATAAAAATTTCGTTATAAACTATAACTTTGTATTTTTCACTATTCATCAAAAATTGAAAGTTTTCAAAAAAATACAAAAAATTAACCCTATTCTAATTTAGATATTCTGAATCTCAAAATTCTGTCTTTTTTACCAAATTAAAAACATAGATGTTTCATTTAATAATTTAAATTTAATTTCCATTGACAAAATCAAAAGGTGTATTTTTATGAAATAATAACCATCAAAAGATTGACACTTTTTTATGTCCAATATCAAAGTGAAATTACTTAAAATGATCATAATTGGATTAAATGGTAACAATATTATCATTTTATACTTCCAAACCATTAGAATTTATAATTTAACACTACAAATTCTTTTGATTAAAAAAGTTGTTTTTAGTAAAAAATATTGTATTTTTCACTATTCACCCAAATATGAAAGTTATCAAAATACACCAAAAATTTATTGAAACTAAATTATTATGTACCGATTCTAAATAAGAATCATACTTCGTCAAATTTAATATATAACAGTTTCGAATATTTGATTTAAAAAGGGTTCACCATTAAAATGTGTTAAAAGTGCATTTTTTAAAAATAATTCTTTTATCTGAAAAAATGAATTGGTTCTGACATTATGTCTAACAAAACTCATAAAATGGATTCGAAAATTATAAGTATTATATAATGTTCAAAATTCAGTGAATATTTTTCATAACAGCTTTCGAACGGCTAGTTTGGTAAGTCGTGGTGCACTAGAACTCAGTGTTGCGTGTAGTGCAAGTTATTACATTACATTGAAGAAATAACATACTATGAAATCATGGGGTGTAACATTCTTCGCTCCTTCAATAAATTATCTCCTCAAAATTTGAAATTGTTCTTCTAAAATTAAAGGATGAAAATAGTAAATACCTATGTGGGAAAACCCACATCAGAAATTGGGTTAATAAAATATAGTCTTAATTAGAGGAAAAGGGGAATGGAAAAGTCACGATCAAATTATGATCACTATTTGGAGAACATTGGTGAAAATTAGAGACACATAATTGGAGAAAAAATGTAAATATTTATAGGGAGTGATTGAGGTCATCAGTCACAAACAATTGTATAATTGAGGGCCTCAAAGCCATCAATCATTGATGATTTAATATATCATCGGTTCAACGAAAGATAAAGTATTAGGATAAAACATTTTTAGATATAATTTTCCTTACCTAAAGTTTATGAATTAATATCTTGATAGAATAAGAGAAGAAAAATATATATACTTGACAAGTATGATTCCAACCTTTAACTAATTTCTACCAAAAAAACATCTTTCACTCTAAAAGATAATAGAAGTTAAAAAATATTATATTTATCCTATTCTTATAGGGTTCAAAAAAAATTTATAATTCATCTACCTGTCCTTTTTAAAATAAACTACATTATTTAATCCAGGACATCATGTGGGCCAGTGGTAGGTGATACCCCCATATCACCCTTCGGTTGGGGGTTCAAGTCCCGCGGCCTTGCCAGACGCGACAGGTTACCTCCCGACCTCTGGAATTTCCTTTTATGGCAATCCAAAAATAATCTCAAACTAGAATTATCCAATATACTTCTTTCCAAACTCACAGTTAAAAATTTATAAAGAAGTTAAACACAATGAAGATCCTTGTATCCATGTAATAACAAGTGAACACCTTCATCATGTATTCTTTTAAAACACTGCAACATCCTTTATTATCATAAAAGCTTATTGATAACATTCATACACCCTTATTCCTTATAGAATACTGGATATACTTATTTTATCCAAAAAAATATTAAACTCCAACTATAATGGAATATAAAAACCATATATCAGTATCATGGTAGTCAAGAATATCCAATATAATTTATTCAAATAAACCATCTCTTATTCCAAAATCACTACCTCATTATCAGGACCATATTATGGATTACCTTTCCTATAACTATATATTTTCCAAAAAGTGTATCTTACTATTAAGTCAAATTTCATAGAACCATATAATCTCAAATCCTTAATAAAATAGTACTGGAGTACAATCCATATTTATCTCCATATTTCATATAACGAGTTTATTGCTGATACAATAATCAACTGAAATAATTCTATAATAACAACATAAGAACACTAGTCATTCCTCTTCATCTGAGGTAGTATCATAACATGATTATTATCCAATAGCATCATTTATGGTATACTATGATGACTGCAAAATTGATCCATGTAGTGTTTGAATGACTTGCAGATGAAGCAATCTACATTTGAAACCTTTTTCTTACCCTTGGAATCACATACAAGGTGTCCATTTTGTCCACACTTATAACAAACTCTCATTCCGTTTAAGCATTAACCAAGGTGATTCTTTCCACAGTTATCAAATATTGGAAAAAATTTATTTTCCCTCTTCCCATTATACATCTTTCTCTCTTCCATCCTTTTATTCTCTAACTTTACTTCAAAGCCATAGGATGTATAAAATTGTTTACTTATACTATTGACACGTGATATTATTTCTTCATATATTGAGAATACATGGGAGACTATTTCCCTACTAAATGTGTCTTAATACCGTGAAGGATATGATCCTTCTTACTCATTGGATCATATGTATTGCTGGAGTTCACATTCCTTCTACTAGGCGCCATTTCTATACAATGGAATACAGTAGGTTAGTTTATGAATTGAAATGAATAATTCAAATCTTGTAAAATACCTAACTTAAAATGAACAGTTTATGGATATAATCCATAATCATAAAATTTTTTTGAGGAAGTATATACTAATAAACCATTCAAAATGGTTTGTAATGAAAATGAGAATTATCCAAATAATATCCCTCGAGAGTGTCATACCCAAGAGTGCAACAATGCCCATTGTCATGCACAAGTTCCCGTTCAAGTCTAGCTTAAAGAAATGTTTTCAGGTTTTACCCCTAGGTACATCTGTGCCAGAGCTGCCTCTACCTGCTCATATCTAGATATGTATGTATTTCTCGGAAAACACACAAAATCTCTATAATACCAAAATTCTAGGAAGTTATTCTGTACAAATTGTCAAAGTCTCTCTTAGGGTAATGTGCTCTAATTAGATTTTATCTAAATCTAAATTCTAAGGTTTATACTAAACTTCCTCTAATACCAATTGTAAAGCCCCGACCCTAGTTACCCAGAGTCAGTGCATTATTTTAATACATTGGTATGATTACAAGTAATAATGTCCCGAAGTAATGATCAGTTTAGCAGTCTTTGAAAATAGATTACATACATTAATATTACCGTACAATTTCAAACATAAAACCCGGCATAGATAGTTCTTTGAAAACACCGATATTACCTTTATCTTAACCCTGCATATCAATCATAATACACTTCATGGAATCTTAGGAATATAAAAACATAAGAAAGGGGTGATCTCAGATGCCTAGTAAGGTAAATAATTTAGTAGAAGCTATAAACTTTTAATGTAAGATGCATAATAAAAAAATAGCCTTTTAAATATAACCTTGAAAATAATATGGAAAAATAAATCATGCATTACCATATAAACATTCTCAAGGATATTATACTAGTCGAATAATAACATGTAATAACTAATTTCATAATGAGGGAATGTATAATGCCAAAGATAAATTTTTGTGTCATGGTCTCGTGCCAGGACCTAGGGTGTAACTGTAACCCAACCCACACCCAGAGAGCCTCTGTAACCGGACTCCATCCCAGAGAGCCTCTGTAACTAGACTCCAACCCAGAGAGCTTCTGTAACTGGACTCTAATCCTAAGAGACTATGTAACTGTACTCCAACCCAAAGTGCTTACTTTTACTGGTCCCCAACTCGGAACATACTAGTCCAACACATTCATCATAAGAAGAGGTTTAAATATAACATAAACCTTCATATTAAAACTAGCATAAGAAATTTCAATAAATTAACCATAAACTATGAATGGTATACAAACAGAACATCCATATTCAAACATATCACAAAAAATTAAATACAATAAGGAATATTTGTATAAAAATAAATCAACTTCAAACAAGTGTAAAATTTATCAATGGTTATTGACATAGATGAAATCAGAACTGTTTGATAGAAATATATCTTTCTATTTTGAAATCATTTAAAATCACATAAATATAAAAGAATAAATTTATTTTGAAAATATTATTATAAGATTGTAAGGGAAGCTTTTATGATGTTATAATGGTGGAAATTAGCTGCACCCACTATATATGTTAAAAAATACATTCTTACCTTAGTTATGTCGAAAAGTTTATAAAGTACCTTGTTTGGAAAATGACAGAATGATTTCTTTAGAAACATCATATAAAAAGTAAAAAAAGGTTATAAATGAATTTTCCCAATTTTCATGTAAATAAAAAATGTTTTGGAAAACATTTTTATGAAACATGGTTGTGGATTATAAAGAGGTCCCAGTAGATACTTACGTAAAAACGACCTTAGATAATAAAAAGATTTTGAAATTAACCCTTACCAATTTGGTATCATATGAAACATACACCCAATGAAATAAGTATCATACAATTAATTTGTAACTACACATAAATTAAAGTGTATTAAAAAAATAATACATTTATGGGCAGTACATACACCACACAAATATTAATAGTGGCAATATGGCATGAATCTCATGGGAATAAGGAGTGAGATGAAAACCCCTTACCTTTCTCTTTCCTTTAGTCGAGGGTACCTTTAACCTCCCTTATAAATATAATAGTATGTTATTAAAGTATACCGAAACAATATTAATATTTTTGATATCATACATTATTCATTAATGACTTTATACTATACATTTAATAAGAATTTTTATGTTAAATTAATATTTCTGGTAATAATTGCTTTATTTATCGTACGTGTTTTAACTTGTTACTCTTGATTGAATCAAATAGATCATGATTTAAATACTTCGAGAATATAAAACATGAATTATATATCATATATATTTAGAATATAAATATGTATAATAGACATATATATGAAATGGAAAACACCGTTTATGGAGACGGTAGTCCGTACGTACGCATAAACGCTATTTCAATTTTCATATTGTATTGAATGGAACTAAGTGAATAAGATATATTTAGGTAAATATATATATATATATATATTTATATATATATAAAGTATCATTATTATGTCATATATTAAATACTTATTAGTAATATAAATTTTTATAATCGTCGATGAATGGTGAATGTGGAAATGAATCTCATCACGTCGTGGAGACTGTAATCCATACATACACACAACTGACAATATAATTTCCTTAAAAGTGTGGATTTGGATGGTATATTAATTTTAAAGATACCTTATCATGTTATTTAAATTATTTATTTACATGTTTCTCATCATTTAATCCATCCAAATAACATAGTGTTGAATAACAAATTACACCACGACGTGGAGGGGGTAAGCCGTATGCACGCACGCATGGTGACATTATCATTAATAATATGGATAGAATAATGAATATAGTTGTGAATTATTTAAAATAACATCATATTATATAGAATATACTGTAGCTATTCTTTTATAAAAGAAACAACCCTGAAAAAGAAAGTGAAATAATAAGAGAGCTTGAAAGAGTGCGGCGAAATCCATACCTCTTCTTTGGGTTCTTCCATTTGATTTGATCAAAAGGGACCCTTAGTTTGGCATTAAGACCTATTAAGTCCTATAAAAAGAATATAGGATGGTTGGGTGTATATTTTTGTAGGTGTTGGCTGAGACAAACAGGATTTGAATGTGTGAATTAGAGTGAAGGGAGAGTGCCCTTTTATAAGAGGGGTAAGGGGCACCTTAGGAAAAACTTAAGATATTATTTTATAAGAAATTAATATTCAGATTCTAATGGATCAAAAATGTATTACATAAAGGATAAGGTGGTTATGGGTAAAAAAAACTCAACCAATAGGTTTTATATAGGTTTGTCTCACTCTATTAACTTTATCTTTTAGATTTAACTCTTAGTTAAATGGTTTGTCATTTACCAAGTCTCATTGTATTTTTATATTATAAAGTTAATAAACATACTATATACATCCAAGAGACCCCCAAGTGGTTCAATAATGATACAACTATCATTATATAAGTCCTTTTTCCAAACATTAGATTTTTAGGAATATAATATCAATTAATAATATAATATTGGTTTTAAAAACTCTTTTATGTCCATTTTGACACTATTTGGTATTTTGTTTTTTATAAATACATAACTGCATTATTAGTTCCAAAAAAATCAACTAACCAACCCTAAAATATCATATTAACCTAATAAATTAGATTAATTCAAAAAAAGTCTCAAATTACATTTATATCGATATTTATATTATCAATTGTTTTAATATTTCATTAATTATGTAATTAATGCATCAGCATTGTGTCATTAATAAATTAAATTATTTAATTTCTAAAAAATTTAAATTAAAAACCATTATGTATTAAATTTTTTTATCTTTCTAATAAATATTTATAGTCGAATTTATCTTATGTGTAACCTTATATTTTAAATGTTTTAGTTTTTAAACTTGAATTTTAAATTTTTTAACTCATCTTTGAATTAAATAATAATAAATGTCCTAATCTAATACAAGTTGGCATAAAGGATCATATTTTATTCCTAAGGTTGTTTTTGGTCGAATTACACTTATCCAATAGAATTAAGACATGTGTTAGGATAATAATAATATCATTTTTACCCTTAATTGCCCTATTTACTTATAACTGTGGTAAATAAATGTAAAAAGTTACTATTTACCAAACGTTATTTTCATCTTATTGAACCAAATTTTATTAACTGATATCAACCATGTCCCTAAGATTTTTTAAATTCAACTCACATAAGTAGTAAAATTACATTTTATGTGAATTTGCGAATTTTCTTAGGAGGTGGGTAATAGACGGTGAAAAGTTAAATAAAATTTTTATAAATCTAAAATTATTCTAAACTAACTTCAATGAATTAAATTGAACTAATATAGGTATTATATATATATTTTTATCCAAAATAAATTTAAATTATACAAATAATTACTTAATTAAAAAATTGGTTTTAAATTATAACTAAGTGTTTTTCACTATTCATCAAAAATTGAATGTTTTTAGAAAAATACCAAAACTTCAACCTATGATAATTTCGATAATCCGAATCCAAAAATGAATTCTATTTTACCAAATTAAAAACATATAAGTTTCATTTATTAATTTAAAAATAATTCTCATTGTCAAAACCAAAAGACGTATTTTTAAGAAATAATAACTATCAAAAGATTGACACTTGTGTATGTCCAATTTAAATGTTTAATTACTTAAAATGAAAATAATTGGATTAAATTGTAAAAATATAATCTATTTATACTTTCAAACCATTTAAATTTATAATTTAACACTATAAATTATTTTTATTAAAAAAGTTGTTTTCAGTTGAAATAGAGTATTTTTCACTATTCACCCAAATATGAATGTTGTCTGAAAAACCCCAAAAATTTATTAAAACTAAATTCTTATGTCCTGATTCTAATGAAGAAACTTATTTTGTCAAATTTAATATATAATAGTTTCAATTATTTGATTTAAAAAGGGTTCACAATTAAAAGTCTATAAAAGTGGATTTTTGTAAAAATATTTATTTTATGTGATTAAAATGAATTTCTTCTTACATTATGTCAAAGAAACTCATAATATGGATTATAAAATTATAAGAATTATATAAAGTTCAAAATTCAGTTAATACTATTCATAACCACTTTTGAACAGCTAGTTTGGTAAGTCATGGTGCACATGAACTCGGTGTTTCGGGTAGTGCAAGTAATTGCATTACATTGAAGAAATAACATAATATGAAATTTGTGGGTGTTACACAGGTACTCTATAGCCTCCCTAAAGGTAATAGAATGGGAAAGGAAACCTGGGAAGCCAATCACCTCACCCGCCCTATTGTGATGACAGAACAAGATGTCTCCCCTCTCAATAATCCATTTAGAATGCAATAGAAGATCATAGGATAGTTGATAAAATTTTGACAAGAAAGAAGAGTTGTGGCTCTCCATCGTAGGTTGGATACCGTACTGCGCATATATGGTTTTCCCCCATAGTGTTCACTGTTCCAGAACATCCTAGGATAACTTTACCTGCATGCATGATATAGTATCGTCAAGGATATGAACATTGATTTCTCCAACCCACATTGGCCTTGGAATCCTCTTCCAAGAGGACCAATGTCATTTACCATCCTCAAGGGGATCCCATATGAAATTAGCCAAAATTTTATCAATATTGGTTTGGAAACCCTTTGGGGGTTGAACATCAGTAAGGGCATGGACATGGGTGGCCAACAGAACACTATTGGTGAGGGAAGTATGACCTCTAGAAGAAATGGATCTATTCATCCAATTGAGGATGCGATTCGAAATCTTGCAGAAGTGAAAATCAAAGCCTCAGATCCTCATTCTACCAGGGGAAATAGGGGCTCTGATATAATCCATGGGGAAGACCCCACCTTGTATGGAAAGATACAGCAGGATCTCCAAGCTTCGTTTGGGAGTGCATTTTCTTGAAATGTAATAAAGACTCTTATCTTTATTAAGGACACGACCACTCCAATGGAAGTAAAACTTCAATAGCTTGTTCAGGACTTTAAGAAAGGATCTCCCACTATTAATTAAAATGGGTGTGTCATCCACAAGCATCAGGAGAGAAATTTACTGAGCTTGCATACTCTTCAGGTAGGCCAAAATCTCTCCATTAATGATGCCCCTGTGAATTTGAAGGCTGGGGACATCTTGAGACATGATAAAATTTCTCAGAGATAGAGGATATCCTTGCCTCAGGTCATGAGTAGTATTGAGAAACCATTGGACATTCCCATGAAAGAGTCTACCATCCATAGAGAGCAATCAAATCTAAAAATACGGTCAATATTCTATGAGGACAAACCCATACCTTCTAGAACTTTATTGATGAAACCGCACTCCACACGGTCATAAGCTTTGTTCATGTCAACTTTGATAGCTATGTCGGAGCCACTGGTTTTGTGGATAATATCCCTTATTTTTTTTTGAGCAAGCGCAATAGCTCCATGGATAGATCGACCCATCAAGGAACCATGTTGTTCCAAGGATACCCATTTACGCATGTGGAAGGACAATCTCATATTGATAAGGCACGAAAGGATTTTTTATGGGATGTTTCACATAATAATTGATCTATAATGCCTGATAGAGGAAGGGTTCTTGTTTTTAGGGAGAACAACCATAGTGGTGGCACATGAAACCATCAGAAGACTACCTCCCTTGAAGAAATCCTAGATTTCCCACACGATGTCTACCTTCACCACATCCCACGATGACCTGTAGAAAGACCATGGGAAGACATCATGACCCGGGGAACTCTTCAGATGGTGGTTCATCATGGCATTATATATCCCTTATTCATCTGGCACCGTGCTTAGCGCATCATTGTATAGATTATAAATATAGTTAGAAATAACCTCAAAGATCATATTCTCCCCTCATGTATACCAATTCAACATTGGGGAATTAGCGCTGGCATGCAGGTCTTTGGTAAAGGACTGTGCTAGGTTACCCAAAATATCATGGTCATCCGGATAGGAGCCATCTTCTAGAAGAATTTTAGGTTTAATAATTCTCTTCATTTTATTGATGTAGGCTTGGAAATATATAGTTTTCCAATCACCCTATGTGAGCCATTTAATCCTTGAGGCTTCCTTTACCATGATTTCATGATGAAGTAACATTTCTACCACCACCTCCTTCCTTTAACAAGCTCCTCAATGCTTTGTTCATCCCATGTTTCTTCATTCTTCGACTCGAGGTTGTCCACCTCTTGCATGGCATCGTTCAAGCCTGAGCCTCTAGGCAGAATTTCATTCATCAATGTTTGATTGTTGGATTTAAGGAGTTTCAGTTTCTCATGAATGGAACCCATGTGTGACATTGCAAGGGCTTGTTCCATGTCTCACGAACCATGTCCTGCTACCCTAGACATTCAACCAACTATTGAAAGAAATAAAACTGTTGTCGAGAATCCTTCCTAGACGGAATGGAAACCATCAAAGGGGAGTGGTCAAAAACCCCTTGAACCAGATTAATCACCTTGGAATTCAAAAACATGTTTGTTGCTTGCATGTTGTCCATGCACCAGTCCAGCTGACTCCATATGCGATTGGGCCCCCGGATGTTGTTGCACCATGTGAAAAATTCACCTATGAAGCCAGGGCCGATGAGGCCTTTTCAGGCCATAAAATGAATTAAATATCTACTATCATTCCTCTAGAATGGGCTCCTTCCTTTTGTTTCATCAGGGCAAGCCACCACATTAATTTCACCACCATCTAACCCTGGATGATTATTGGGATAAAAAGAATTTAAATCCCTCCCTAAATTCTCCCTTTTATTAGGGTCACAACTACCATAAACAACCATCACGAGGAAGAAAATATCACCCTTGGTGACCCTGTAAGTAATGAATTGAATACTCTCAAGGAATAAAACAACTATGTTGTCCTTGTGCCAAAAAATACATATTTGTTTATCAGATGAGTCAGCATGCATGAATCCTTGAAACCTGAGCTTCAAGACATAATCTCTAATTCTAGTGGATTTTTTCTTATGCTCAATGATGGAAACAAATGCAACATTATGTTTTCTGATTTTTGAGGAGAGAAAATCGGTCTTGACTCAGACGCCCAGGCCCCAAGTGTTCTATATGAGTGCAAGAATTATTGAAATGAGATGGCCCTAGATTT
This sequence comes from Viscum album, assembly GCA_963277665.1. Lineage (NCBI taxonomy): Eukaryota > Viridiplantae > Streptophyta > Magnoliopsida > Santalales > Viscaceae > Viscum > Viscum album. Next base: position 1,901,165,334 of record OY728152.1, on the reverse strand, counting down.
TTCTCTACAGCTAGGGGACTTCTTAGAACGAGGGGGGGGGGTTGATTATACAATAGATATCTTGATTGAGATTGCATGAAAACTCTCTTTGGTTTGGAAAGCTCCGTACTAGTGGCAGAACAAGAAGTAGGGGGGCAGGAGTTGGGTGGACAGTGGACCTTGGGGGTAAGAGAGGGAGTTCTCACTGACTCATTATCACACTGGATGGTCGCCACTTGGTTCTACACATGCTCAGGGGTAGAAGTATCATGACGATTGCCATAGGGGGTCCATCCTGGATTATAGAATTCACAGATAGAGCAAGGAATAGCTATGGGAGGGGGTGGCAGGGCCAGGAAGCTCGTGGTCTTGGGTAGACTGATAAGCATGTGCTCCTCTAGGAACAAGTCTTTTAGGTACGTGACAGAAGGGAGTGGGGGTAAGGTCATCACAACCTGAAGAGTAGTTCCTCCTTTTGGGGTGAAAGGGACAAGATCCTGGTTAGACGCTTCCACTGCTTCAGGCAAAATCAAGGAACTCCATGTCGACCTATTAGGAAGAGATAAGGGTTCCATCCCTAAAGCGCCACCAGAGACCTTCACTTTCATTTGATCGGTAGGATGATAATCGAAAGTGGTTGCCCGCTTATCGCTAAGGTTCGAGACCTTGGGGGGAAATCGCAAATCCTTTTGATGATGTCTTCTATAGACCTACAGAGAGTGGCCCAGTTGAAGACAGTGCCAGCCGAACCTGGGGAAGACAAGGTAGAAGATCTCCTTACTCTAGGAGCAGGTAACCTATACACGAAGCAAAATTTTATTCATCAAAGTCCAAGACGTGTCTATCTCTACACATAAATGAGGTTATGACATCATTACATAGAAAGCCTTCAAGGGCATCACCTATCACATTTCGGAACCCGCTATTCTGAAAAGGTAGCAGAATCCCCTGAAGGTAGATCCTGTTGGAACTGTCCAGCTGCATGGTAGGTGGCTGGTGCACCTACCTCACCAACCAAGGACTTCTAACAAGGTTTATGCACATGCAGTCCCTATTTTTTGAAGCCATGGGAGAAGTCCATGGTAGGTGGAGTATTGGTGGGAGTTTTGCCAAACTTGACACCTCCCACCATGGCTATTTAAGGAGAGCCAAGGTCGCTTCCTTCTTCATCTCCAATTTGTTCCAAGAGAGATACATTGTATCCAAAGAGAGCTGGGAGAGCTCCATGTGTGTGAGACAGAAGTGTAGAGATGGATTTTTGTAAATACTTTTTTCTTGGTGAAATAAAGTCTGATTTCTCCCTATATAATTCTCTCTTTGTGGTCAGCGAACCACAACATATGGCATCAGAGGTTGTTCCGGTGAAATGGAAGCGGGCAGTGGAAATTTTCCGGTGACCAGAAAATTCAAGTGTCCCAAAATCATTTTTTATGGTAGATTCTAAAAGCCTATGTCGATATGACTCCAACCACCCAAACAGAATAAAAAACGGAGCTAAAACGAGCTTCCTAGGGCCGATCAAGGTTTGGTCAAACTTCGGGTGCTACAATCCCCCCTTGCCATAGAAGAAGGCATTGTTACAACACCAGCAACTTTTCTAGTGGGTTTCCAGTAGCTACTCCAATGATCCACGTCATCACCTTGTCATTGGAGAACTTGGCAGTTGATATTGTTTTGATCATAACTTGATCAATCGACGTCCGATTTCGGTGATCCAGGAGTCGATTCCACCATTTTTGACCGTTACAGATGCAACAGTGAGCTCATTTTTCTAGATTCTACACTATGTGTAACTGAATTTAAATCCAATTGAAGGATCATTTATGGGAGAGATGATCATGTTGACTTCTTCGAACTACTCCATTTGGAAGTCTTGAATGGAAGATCTTCTCAATGCTAAGGATCTTTTCGACCCCATTGAGAATGAAGGAGTCAAACCCGATGCCACAAAGGAAGCAGAGAGGAAGAAGCTGAACAATAAGACAATCGGTCAAATCCGCCAATAGATCGATCACAACGTTTTCCACCATGTTCTTCTAGAGACTGGTACATATGAACTTTGGACAATGATGGAAAATACATACCAGTCAAAGACTTATTGAAACAAGATCCTCTTGTTGAAGTGGTTGATGAATCTTCGACTACAAAGTGGAAACTCAATAGCCGAACACACCGACGAGTTCCAAAGCCTGGTGAACCAGTTGGTGGCTGCCGGTAAGACTCTAAATGATGAAGATCTGGGGAACCACTTACTTTTCACACTTCCTGATAGCTGGGATACGCTTGTCGTCTCACTCAGAAACTCGGCTCCTGGAGGAAAACTTACCTTCGTGATGGTAAAGGATGCACTGTTCAACGAGGAATCCCGAAGGATGAATGTGAGTTTCCACAAGACACAAGCTCTCATTCGGGAGAAGCGAGGGAGACAAAAAGGAGGAGGTCATGGGGCAGGAACTAGTGGTCTAAGAAAGAACCGAGGATGGTCCACAGATGGCAGGAGGCCAACATAGAAATGCTACCATTGTGGCATAGAGGGACACATAAAGAAGAAAAACCATAATTTGTTACAAGAAAAGGGTCAAAGTAGCAACCATGAATTAAGAAATGAAGAATCTCATGTGAGCATCACCGGAGAAGTTATTCTTTGCTCCAAAGACAAATAAGAGACATGCTTTCATACATCAAGCAATGATATAGAATGGGTGGTCGATACTGCAGCATTGTACCACGTCACGCCACATCATGAGTATTTCTTGACTTATCATACTCATGACTTTGGTATAGTCAGGATGGGGACTACCAGTTCGGTTGAGATTGATGGCATGGGTGATGTCCAAGTCAAAAAGAATGTGGGATACAAAAGCACCCTGAAGGATGTTCAACATGATCCAAGACTTTGGCTCAACCTGTTATCAGTTATAGTCTTTGATCAACAAGGCTATGAAAACATCTTCCAAAACTGAGCATGGAAGAAGAAAAAAGGAGCCATCATCATCGCTCAAGGACACATATGTGGTACGCTATACAAAACTCATGTGAAGATATGTGCAGACAACCTCAACACGGTGGAAGGACAAATGTCATCCAATATGTGGCATAGAAGGCTCAGCCACATGAGTGAAAAAGGGTTATCTTACCTAATTAAGAATAATTACATTAGTATTAACAATGGTGCACCACTTGATCCTTGTAATTACTTTTTGTATGGGAAGTAGCATAGAGACTCATTCAATACTACTTCATCACAAAGATCAAAGTTGTTGGATCTGGTGCACCCTGATGTATGTGGACCCATGGAGGTGGATATACCCGAAGGTAATAAATATTTTCTATCATTTATTGATGATGCATCTCAAAGGGTGTTGGTGTTCTTCTTATGAATGAAGGACCAAGTACTGGAATACATCAAGATCTTCCACGCCATGGTGGAGTGTGAAACTGGAAGGAAACAGAAGTGTCTTCATTCGGACAATGGAGGAGAGTACACGTCTAGGGAATTTGTTGCCTATTGCAGGAGTCACGACATTCGACATGAGAGGACGGTCCCTTGAACCCCACAACACAACGGAGTTATATAAAGGACAAACAAAACCATCATGGACAAGGTCAGAAGCATGATGAGTTTGGCAAAGCTCCCTAAGCTATTTTGGGGAGAAGCTGTTCAGGTTTCTTGCTACCTCTTCAACCGATCACCGTCAGTCCCACTGAATTTTCAGATTCCATAGAAGAGATGGTCTGGTAAACCTCCCTCTTACTCTCATTTACGAATATTTGGATGTTTGGAATTTGCACATGTATCCAAGGAGCTCAGGCAGAAGCAACATGGGAGATCTACTCCATGCATCTTCATTGGATATGGAGATGAGGAGATCAGATACAATCTTTGGGACCCAATGGAGAAGAAGGTGATCAGAGGCAGAGATGTCATGTTCCATGAGAACCAGATGATCGAGGACATTCAAAATCCTAGAATGAATTGAAGGGAACGTGTCGATGACTCAATTCATGATCCAACACCTATACCATCACCACATATCATTAAAGTGGAGAAGGTGCAAGAAGAATCATTGGCAGCAGACCAGGAGGCTGTGGAAGAGGATATAGAGTAGTGGGAGACACCATCCTCTCTATAAGAAGTTTTATAACCATCACCGGATCTTGGTGATGTTATGCCTCCCGAACATAACATTTCAAAGGAACGAAGATATTTATGAGGAAGGACTCCATCAACAAAATATTCAGAGTTGTATTACCTATTGCTCACTGATGAGGGGGAGCCAGAAGGGTACTAGGAAGTAGTGTATCATCCTGAAAAACTCTAGTGGCTGCATGAAATGGAGGATTAGTTAGAGTCCTTGATGAAGAACCAAACATATGATTTTTTTGAATTACCCAATGTTAAGAAGACACTAATGAACAAATGGGTGCTCAGGATGAAGAAGGATGGAATCAAAATGAAGGTCAAGCTCAATGCTCTATTAGTCGTTATGGGATTCCTTCAGAATAAAGGAGTCGACTTTGATGATATTTTTTCACCCGTGTGGAAGATGGCTTCAATCCGAGTCCTTTTTGGATTAGTGGCAATCTTGGACTTGGAGCATGAACAGATTGATGTGAAGACATATTTTCTTCATGGTGACCTCTCTGCAGAGATCTCCATGAAGCATCCTAAAGGATTTTAGGTTTACAGACAAGAAAACCTCATCTGGAAATTGAAAAGGATCTTGTATGGACCGAAACAGGCTCCCAGGCAGTGGTACAAGAAGTTTGACTCATTCATAGTGATTCATGGCTATAAGAAGTCACAAGCGGACCAGTGTTTCTACATCCAGATAAATTAGGATGGTAACTTTTTTCGCTTCTACATTATGTTGATGACATGTTGACCATTGGGAAGGATGCAGTGAAGAACATCTAGTTGAAGAATGATTTACCCACGTCTTTTGATATGAAAGACTTGGGAGCAACTCCACATATTTTGGGAATGCAGATCATTCGTGATAGAAAGAGGAAACTATAATGGTTATCTAAGGAGAAGTATGTTGAACGTGTTCTAAAATGTCTCGATATGGAAAAAGCCAAACGAGTGAGTATTCCACTTCCCAGTCATTTAAATCTGAGAAAGAGTTCATGCCTGTCATCCAAGGAAGAAGTTGAGGTGATGAAGATGATTCCATATTCCTTAGCAGTTGGAAGCTTGATGTATGCTATGGTGAGTACGAGACCTGACAATTCCCATGTAGTGGAAATTGTGATCCGATTTCTCTCCAATCATGGGAAGCATCACTGGGATGTAGTCAAGTGGATTCTGAGGTTTCTTAATGTTACGTTAATGATATGTTTGTGCTTTGGGGGAGTTGAACCTATCTTGGAGGGATATACAGATGCAAATATGGATGGAGATCCTTATAGCAGGAAGTCTAAATCAGGATACATTTATACTTTTTCAAGAGGAGATGTATCATGGCTTTCAAGGTTTCAGAAGTTTGTCTCTTTATCCATGATGGAGTAGTATAGTATATTGATGCTTTAGAAGCTGGAAAAGAAAATGTTGTGGCTAAAGAGTTTTCTTCAGGAGCTCTGATTCATCCAGAAGGAGTACAGGGTTAATTGAGATAGTCAAAGTGCTTTGGACTTGAGTAAGAACTCCATGTAGCATTCCCGGATGAAGCACATTGACATTATCTATCATTGGATATGCGAAGTGATGGATCAGCCACTGCTTCGACTTGTGAAGATCCACACGAAGGAGAACCTGGAAGAAATGTTGACAAAGGTAGTTTCTCAGGAGAAGCTAGACTGTTGTAGATGCTCCAGTAGATTACATCTGGAGGGGGAGAATTTTTGGAACTTTCCATCTACATGGTAGGTGGTTGGGGCACCTACCTCACCAACCAAGGACTTCAAACAAGGCTACTGCACATGTAGTCCTTGTTTTTGGTAGCCATGGGAGAAGTCCTTGGTAGGTGGAGGATAGGTGTGAGTTATGTCAAACATGACACCACCCACCATGGCTATTTAAGGATAGCCAAGGTATCTTCCTTCTTTATCACCAATTCGAGACAAGAGAGCTACATTGTATCCAAAGAGATCCAGGAGAGCTCCGTGTGTGACAGAGAAGTGTAGAGAGGGGGTTTTGTAAATGCTTTGTTCTTGGTGAAATAAAGGCTGATTTCTCCCTCCATTTTTCTCTCTTCGTGGTCAGTGAACCACAATGGATCCATACCGCAACAAGTGGATTTTCCATTTTCCTTACCTCTGCAAACATCCCGGGACCAACGGGATAGGATGAAACTACATCGCCCAAAGGATCGGGGGACTATTGAACCACACATAAAAGAACATTGCCTCCAAGCCCAAAGAAATGAAGAAAGAATTTCAGTGAACATCATGGATCTGAACTGAGGATTGGAGACCCTAGGATTGGATGAAATGCTTGAACACTAGCAGAGCAGTTTTCACAAAACCAAAGTGAGAAACCAGAGACCACGTCAAGCACACCTCCACCTCAACAAAGGGCATCTCTAGAAAAGCCATAGACAGGCAGCTATCATTGGAAGAATAATTCAGGTGCTGAACACCGATGTCTGGGAAGCAGGATCGGGGATCATCACAGAATGAAGCACATAGAGAATCCTTAAACGAGCCTTGTCAGGGAGCCCTAGGGATGGAATCAACGACCACAAGCACCGGTGGGGGATCATGGGATGAGGCGAATATTTGGGCGGTGAGCGTGGATCCAGATCCCTCTGAAGTCTAGACTCTAATCACCATGGAAATAGGAGGGGAGGAGGCCTCCATAAATCCGGAGGGCATGGGAGGGTGCACTGGGGATGCAGCCGGAGATCGGCCATGAGAGAGCGCAACTGATTTAAAATTTGAAAAAAACAGCGGCGCATGAGTCATGTTCTCCTAGGAATCGAAATCCATTCTTCAATCATTATTCATAGATTCCCTTCATATTACCAAACCACTACATTCCAAAGGGTTTTAAAATATCATGAAAAACTAGTTCTATTCGGTTTACTCTCTCATTTTAAATTTCATTATGGAATGGTTTTGAGAATTGATGTTACAAGTTAAGGAATATATTGATTATGTAATCTATTAAATGAGAAGATATTAGAGATTTGAAATATTTCAGACTTGGTTCATCCAAAAAAAATCAATAATTTCATCATTGAATAAACTCAAAAAAAATTCCCCCAATAAATTGATTACTTGAATTTTTTTGAATTCGAATTCACTGAGATCGCTTGGATTAATTTCTCAAATAGCTCTACATGGATCTATTTTCCTCTTTAGGCAGCTCAAAATTGATTGTTATTAGTTCTCTAGACTCATATTCAATATTTATAGTCTCATTAGATTTAGAATTTTACAATGTATATATGTTATATGATGCTCCGTGAAAGGCCTATGATGGATATTGGAAGACTTGTTGTTTAAGTTGGAAGTATTTTTATTTTACTGATGTTATGTTTGATAATGGAACTACCCGAAGACTATAATATTAGGAAAGTAAAAACTCTAATGAAAACTAGTAATGTATTGTGATAAAATGTATTATGAAAATAAATACTTATAGAAATAATGGAACTTATCTACTTTAATTTTTATAGATTTAATAGATAATATTATTCAATAAAAAATATTAAAGATAAAACCATGGAACTATAAAAATTAATATTCCAAACACCAAATTCATAAAAATAATTTTTTATAATTATATTTAAATTATCATTCACCAAATTTAAAAAGATAATTGTAATCCTAATTTCATGAGAAAATTAACCCAAAAATAATTTTATAAATTTGGAATAAGAAAACAATTTCATAAAGATATTAAAAGAATATAACTTTCCAAAAACATTATCCTATATTCAATAATTCTATAATAAAATCAAATTTCAAAAATTAATCATTTATTTCATCATAAATATTTGAAATGTATACAAAAAAATCAACATAAAATTCCCCCACAATTAAGATATTTTGTATCATCCAGTAATCAATCATTAAAATTTAGTGAATGAAAATAAATCTCAAGAATAATAAACTGAACTGTAAACAATGAGTTGATTTTGATATAAAATTTCCTCCACTAATCCTTTTATGTATTAAAAGAGAATTCAATGTTTAAATCAAGTGATTTGGTTAAAAATGGTTTTGTTTTTTAAAAAATTATTGAAATTAGATATATTTAAAGGATTTAAATAAGAATAAAATTATGTTTAACTAAAAATTCCAAACACCCCTTTACCTCCAACTAAAATGGTACAATAGGTGAAATAATTTAAAAAAAATATACACACACCATTGGATTGGAAAGGATGAACAATTGGTGATATAATTTAACCCATCAGATAAGAAAAGATTAAATAATTAAATGTTGAACTATTATTAAGATATTTATTCCATATAATATTTAAATGTATATCTTATTAGTTTAAAACCTAATAATTTTTTTAATGCCCATGGGAATTGTTAATACTACTTAAAAAGTTTAACCAAAAACCAAACATTTTAATTGAACAAAAAAATATTGAACACAATATTGAATCCATGATTAAATAGGAATGAATAACCACTCAAAGAGTAACAAATCCATCAAATTTAATAAGAAATTTCAATAACAAAATAACAAAATAAATACTCGATAAAAAAATAATTTGATAATTTTTAGGTAATTTTGGTGCGAGAAATATTAAATTACAGAACAACATAGTGAAATAACCCTTTCCCACATATAAAACTCAATATTTTACACAGTGTTGAATTCAAAATGATAGAAATGATTTAATATTTAAGGTTTAAAAAAATAATTGAAAATCAGGGATTCAATGTCTTGTTTTAGGGGTTACAATAATACAAAACAATTTCCACGTAACATAGTATTGCTAAAAATCAAATCATTCGCCAGTATTTCCAACAGTTACTACCTCATGTTTTAATTTCAAAAATAATAAAATTCAGAATTATGCATGCTCAAACTTTTTAGGTTAAAAACGATTTAAAAGGGAAAATATAAGCACACGGTTTCATTATTTCATCACATATAGACATTAAAAAGGTTAACATTATCTAGTAGAATTGTTAAATAAATTTTATTATAAAAAACATTATAAATTAACTTTCATTAACGTATATTCTAGAAAAAACCTGTAAAACACTAAATAATATTATAATAAATTTAAAGAAACTAATTTGTACTATTAACTCATTATGTATAAACATTATTCTTTGAAGTTATTCAATAGTAATATTCCCTTATGATTGAGAAAATTTCTTTAGGTTGCTGATTTTCATCTCCTTCAATTGATAAAAAATCCTGATATTCCAAAAATTAATGTTCAAGTCGAAGGTAACCAAAGTTTGAGAAAATGAACGATTATTAAAGGTTTCTTCAACTTTTAACTCCTTTTAATACTTTTTAATAAACATCTTTCTAATCCAAGAAGTTTTGTGAAATTATTCTCTAATAAGAATTTTTATAACAGAAATTCGAATTCACCTTCATTAACACTTTTTGGGTAACCCAATATAATTTTCAATGAATCCCAGTAAATTATGATGTTAAAATAATTAAATAATATAGTATAATGTCTTTTCTTCAAAAGTGTTCTAATAAATTATTTAAATCTTATATCAAAAAAAATATTTTAATTTTAAAAATTTGAGTAAGTAATAATACCAAATAGTTTAATAAAAACAAGAAATATTACATGAAAAATAGTAAAAACCAATAAGAGAACTCAGGGTTCAAGTTGAGAATAAATCCTATTTAGAAAAAAATTAATAGAACAGACATATAAGTCATTGATTTAACCATGGAAAATTCTGTTTTCAGTCACAAAAGATGATTATCAAATAGAATAAAATTTACCTCCTCCCTTATTGAGAATTATATAATAATAATTTAATCTTGGTAATTTTTAGAGTGAGAGGATACAATCATTTATTCGGTAGTTTTTAAACATAAGATAAAAACTATCATTTAGATTTTTTTGGATGCACTACATCTATATTTTCCAAAACGATTATAACTATAAAATTACTAAAAACAAAAAATGGTGAAAAATATAAAATAATAATAATAAAAATGTAATATTGGGGTATCCCCTAAAGGGGTTCTATATTTATACTATGTATAGTTCTAAAATCAATATTTCAACCCCAATTTAATAAGTATTGGGGTTTATTATTTCTTGAACATAAAATAACCAATCCTCTTACTTCTAGTCTCTTTTCTTATACACTTATTAATATAAATAGATTCAAGAACAACAAATTTAAGGTCATATTCATCAATAAAAGAGAATTTCTTCACCAAAACTTCGTCTTACTTTTCTTCTTTATAATGAATGTTAGGAAATTAAAAAGTTTGAGAAACCTCAAACTTATTTTAACATCCCAAGAAAACATTAGTATTAAAAGCATATTCAACTATTTCCAAATAAAATTAATAACCATTAACTAAATTTAAGAAATATAAATAAGATAAATTAGTAGAATGTGTTACTAATTCTTCATTTATCTCAACCTAATTTTGAACCTCTATTAAAACATAATCAACATTCTACATACTCAAATTTTTAATAAAATATGGGATCCTTACCAAGTGTAGTTTCATTTTACTCTTAACTCTACAGAGTTTGCAATGTCAAACATAAACATAAAAATCTACATAGGGAAATATAACATATAAATCATCTTCAATTAACTAATAATAAAATAAGATAACAAATTCAACCATAAAATTTCCATATCCATGAATTTTTTAGCCTCTTATTTTATATGATGGAATAATTCTCCTCGGAGGGAATATATATATAGATTAAGGAAGTTATCCTCCTACAACATTTACTTAAAACACTCAACATCAATTACAAGTTATTATATAGAAAGGGATAATATTTCTACATCTATATTGATCTATTTAGGAATTGAAAATAATTTTATCGATTAAGGAAATTAAATTCATCATAATATAAATTAAAGGTATGTTCATCTTCAAAATCATGTTCACCTTTTTTAAATTCAGCATGTTCCATATAATTATAGCCCTAGAAAACGACTTAAAATGTGGATATCATAATTCCAATTCTATATAAATAAGTGGGTTGATATCAAATATGTCAATCTATATCTTTTTGTTTATTCTCTTCCTCTTTTATTTTTTCCCCTTATTCTGTTCATAATATTCTTTTATCTGTTCCTAAAATGATGCCTTACTTTTTTAGTCCACTTGAATTGAGTTGTGTTGATAGCTTAAAATAAATACACTAGTTTCCCAATATTGAAAAATTCAACCTTAGAAGGTTCCTTAACTATTTTTTTATATTTATACTCCTAAAAATATTCCTTCACTTGGATATGTTCCTACGCTTTAGATATTTATAATAGGGACCGTGATTCAGGGATGTGTGATTAAGTCTTTGTTGATAGTAAAAAATAAAAATAAATATATATATCACTAAGATAAAAATTATGCATTAGAAATGATGCTAATTTTGGTTATAATTTCATTCAAACCATCAATGATAGATTTATAACCTCCTAAGATATAATATTGTAACTAACATCAAGGACAATATCAAGGAGGGAGTGTGTTTATAGTATCTATCTTTTTAAAATCATTGTGTATTTTTTAATTTTAAAATTAAATAATGTTTTATAAAAAATTTTGTTGAAAAATTTTTATTGAATAAAAAAATACTAATTTAAGAATAAAAATAAGGAAAAAAATATTGTTAGCAAGAAACCAAACTAGCTCCAGATTGATATGATTTTCTACTACCTATCACATATCTAAAAGGATTTATCCATCAACAGTCAACCTCATTGAGTACATGATTTTTGTGTTAATTTATATGCCTATATCTACATAAATAGTGGACACACATGCATAATATATGTACTTGTACATTAGAGTTCTCCCAACATTGAAATGAACACAATATTTAAACACTTCATATAAAATATCAACCATACAAAAGTGATCTTCATAATAAAATTCAAATCACACATCCTCAAAAAATTCACTCTATCAAGTGTGGTTATTTAAGAGTAGGAAAAAGAATAACGAAAACAAAGTAACAAACTATTCTTGAAAATGAGTGTGTTATCACATATCCCAAATCAGCCTTCAAATCTAGCTAAGAGTGAAGAAGAAGAATCAATGTTCATCATGATATTCATTCTCTAGGAAGCTTTGATATTCACCAATTGAAATTATATTTTTCGGTTTGTCCTCAAATTGGGGAGGTTTGAAAACACATACATGAAGGAAAAATAATGATGCAATTGTATTTATAGAACAAAATTAAAAATAATTAATAGATAAAGTGTTGGGGGAGAATATTTCTAGTTTTAATAATTAGAATTTTCTCTCTTGAGTAATTCTAGATCCTACTATATATATAATAATTAATAAAAACATTCAAAAAATAATCTCATAGGTAAGTTACTTCATGTGACATGCTCCTCATTTGATCTCCAACGTCTCATTTTTCTCCAACAATGAACATAACAACGCTCTTGTAACAATAATTCCCCCATATGAACAGTCATGGAATTCAGGAAATATTAATCTTGATTTATTTCTATAATTAATTCAGTCTTCATGAAGCTTCCAAGATACATCATAACTATCCTTAATTTAATATGATAAATTAATTTACAAAAATTCTATTCCCAATATGTTAAAATCCCTAGTTAATTAGTGGTTCTTCCTTCCACTCTCTCCATCAATATTTAGCTTCAATCAGGCTGACCTTCATTAATCAAATGTGGATAGATGAGATACTTCATGATCCATATGAGTTTAAAGAAACATGATTCATCCTATTTAGGAATATAGTGTAATTAAATAACACCAAGGACTTAGTTTTTGTTGGAACGAATTATGAATCATGAAGGAAAATTACCTAACAACTACTGTGCATAGAACAATAGTTGATAATCTAAAATGAAAGAGAATTAAGGTGGCCTCATTGTCTTAACAAATAACACTTTCAAATAAATATAAATCATTGTAATCAATTTTGTTTATTCCTTAATCAATTTCCATCAAACCTAAATTAATATCTATCCTAAATACATTATGAAATCAAGATCTCAAGTTCATTTGAATCCTGGAATCAATAAATACTAGAATCTATTCATCAATATATATTATTTATTCTTCAATCATTGTTTATAGCGTCCCTCCAGATCATTGAACCTCTATTTAGGTTCAACGATCTTTCTAAATAATATTTTTTAGTCAATTTTCTCGGATTTGTTTTAGTTTCATCATCAAACAGTTTGAAGCATCAAAGTCATAAGGTGAGGAACAAATTGATGATCCCATATTTGAAATAAGATGATCTTATGACATAGAATATTTTTGGGCATCTTTCATCGAATTTAACTTCAACAGTTTTGTCTCCACTCAAACTCAACATAATATTTACCTAATAAAAATGATTTTATTCCTTTTTTAAAACTTAAATTCATTTTTCATGGATAAAATAACTTCTCCAATAGATCAATGTGACTCAATTTTCATCTTTTAGTAGAACATTGTCGATGATTATTGGTTCTATTGACATCAATTTGAGCATTTTGGAATATGTTGGTTGAAAATTTTACAGTGGATGGAAGGCTTACAATGCTCCATGAAATCCTTCTCTGGATATTTTAATCCTTACAGTTAAGGCTAAAATCCTAACGATGTGGCTGATGTCAATTCTAATGATAACATTATCTAAATACTATAATAATCAAAAAGTAAAATATTCTGAAAGAAACTAAAAAAGACTTATGAAATGAAGACTTATGAAAATAAATTCATATATAAATAATTGAAATTTTTCATTTATACAATAAATTTTTAGATATCACATTAAATATCATTCCATAAAAAAATTAAAGATAAATTCATGGATCTTTAATTATTAATATTCCAAAATACAAATTCCAAAAATAATGTTTGAAAATAATATTTCAAGGATTATTTACCAAAATAAAAGATTGATTTTTATCCTAATTTCTTGAGAAAATTAAAACAACAATCATTTAACCAATTTTGTAGAAAACACATGCAATTTTATAAATATATTCAAATAATAAAAATTACAATATAGGTTAACCTGTATTCTATAATTATATAATTAAACAAAATTTCAAAACCCATAACTCAATTATTTATTCATAAATTTTTGGATAAAAATTATATAATAAATGACACACAATTGGACAAACCTTCTTCTACTATCAGACCATTTGAACCCTTTTTACCATGGTTTCTACCACATTTATGCCAAGGACTGCTAATTCCACAACCTTAATCTAGAACGGTAACGAATGATAAGGATAACTATAAAATTCCCTGAATGATCCCATTATAATGGAATATTGATAATTATTGTTACAATAAAACTCAGTTATGGGAATATTTCTCATCAAATTTACACCAAACCCCATAATGTAATTCTTCAAAATATCCTTCAGTATATAGAAAATCTACTCCATTTTCTTATCCATCAAAGGATGTAAAATAGTGCTAAGGCGCAATTAGGATCCTAAATCATGTTACAAATCTAACTATATTTTTTAGTTAAAATGAGGAACATTATAAAAATTAATGGTCCTTGGTACCCCATGAAGCCGCCCCACCTCATCCACCCACTACCTCACCAAAACCATCATTACACCTGACTACCTAATCACTAGGAAGTGTGACTACTTTTTCAACCAATCATTGATCACCAAAATATCATCATATAATCCCTAGTATCATTGTATACTATTGATGAAATCTATCAATATGTCATACTATTTCCACTTAGTAGCATCTAATGGCTAAAAGGAACTGCCTAGAACATGATGCACCACCCTTACCCCTTGATAGACCAAGAACTATGATATAAACTCTTCCACAAATGTAATTATCCTAATAAATTAAAGATAACCCTTTGAATCATGATAAATATTGTAAACATCGAGACACACTACTACTACTGAGATGTGAATCTACTGGACATCCTCTTTATGCACTACTGATATAACAACCTCCCCTGAAATACCATCTAATATTGGTCACCCTTCAACCAATCCTCTAGAGTATCATCAAGAATGGAATGATCCTACATTACAACTAACTCTATGTCTCCTCAACAAGACCCCTCCACTCACCACATTAAGGGTGACTCCACTATCATCTAAAAGATGAATCCTCTATCATCGATCTCATCCCTATAATGACATATATCCCCAAGTCCCTTCATCCCTCCCCAAACATCTATAGATTATGAAATAATATCTCCATATGACTTCCTAGTCACTAATAAGAAACTTAAATCCCCTTACAACCTTGTCTAGGACATCTCAAAATCATAATTTTATAGAAAATAAATCCACCACTATTTTCAATGTTTCATATTCCTTTGAGAGAGAAAATACATACGGATATTATGATCCATGAAGACCGAAAAACACTCACTTATGAGGTAGTGTAATAAAAACATAAGATAAAAAACCACTATTTCCATCTTGATATCATGAGTAAAATAATTATCATCATGGTAATATAAATACATGTACCCATATTCGACAATTTCTCTATATACATTAACATAAAACCTAAATTTATATGCGATGTTTTACAAAACACCACAAGCATCACTACCTCCTTTGTATGTGGAAGAACATGAGAACTAATCAATATCACCTTTACATAACTGAAAAATGTGCCTTATGATTCCTATTAAAAGATATCAATGGGGTATGGACACAAGAGATGTAAGACAAGAACCAATGATAATATCTCATAAGACCAAGAAATCTACAGGCCTCTATTACATTATTCTGTGATTCCCAAGAAAAAAATTCCTCAATATTTTATGGATCTACTACCAATATATCCTAATACACCAAATTAACTACTAACTAAACATCCCATTTCCAAAAATTACATATAGAAATTTTCCCATAAAGATGATGAAGTCAATAAACATGTAAAACATCCCTATGGTGCTTTTCATGATCATCCAATGACCATGAGAATAATAGGATATCATTGATAAAAACCCACAAAATGATCTAGGAACTCAGAAAAATGGAGTTAAATATTCCAATGAAAATGTTAAATGAATTCAATTCACTGTAATATAAATGAATAATCTCTATGGTCACATAAAAAAACAAAAAATTACACTTCAGGATTTCCTCCACATTGGCACTCATCTAGTGATATCCATACCCTAGATCAATATTATAAAACTTTCTATATCTTTTCAAATGGCCAAACTAATCATCTATCCTTAACATAGGATACGCTTTTTTAACCTCACTTGATTTAACCATAAATAGTCTATAAAAACCGAAACCATCATCCACCTTCTTAATGAATAACATAAGAACACCCCATGATGTCACATTGAGACAAATAAATCCCTTTTAAATCAGATATCCAATTTGAATCATTAACTCTCATATCTCAGAAGGTGCTATTGCGTAAGGTTCAATTGAAATTAGAGAGGCACCAATCTACTACTAGATCATGAACTCAATGTCACAGCCATGGGGTAAATGTTTCTAGTTGGTGTCCTACACTTAATCTTTATACATTATATTGAAGGTATATCTAAAGAGTTCAATATTACATAAATATTTTTATTCATTCTGTTCATTTTTATATTTTACTTTGATGTAATAATATCCTAGAGTACTAATCTTAATGAAAGTTGTATAACAATTCCCCTCCATGATAAAAACCATGAATTTCTAAGATTATATTCTTAAACCTTGTTCTATAGTTAGATAACACTATATTATGGTACACATATTATGTTTATTATTATGTCAAAGTAATAATAATTAGATGAAACTTATTCTCATTAATATGACATTTGGTAATCTATAAGAATACATATTGTGAGAAAATACACACCTATATGAAATTCATATGTTTTTGTGCCACTAAATATTCAGGGATATGACCATGTGTAATGATCCCTAGAATTTAATATTATTATTAATGCATGTCATGACTCATTCACTAAGATGTATTTCTATTAACATTAAAACATATAATGATGTTGAATTTAATTATCTTCAGTGTCTTATAAAACTTATATTTTAAATAAATATGTAATGGAAATATTTGCCCCTTACATATTTGTTGACGTTGAAATCTAGACCCTATTATTGAGAAGTTACCATCACATTAAATTTCATGTTCATGGTTTATTAATGAGTACATTTCATATTTTCACATAAATACATATCAAGTATATATTATGATGACATGGGTGTGCTACGTGCTTGATGGGATATCATTACAACGAGATTATATTACATTTTGGGCTTTCTTATGAGATTTTTTCATTATGATATATCTTCTTAATTTGTGGGTTCATTAACCCATTTTTATATATTAGTCTTGTACTTCAATAAATATCACCTAATACCGTTCAAGAATAGTTATCGAGGGTCACAAGGGGGTTAATTAATAACCCTAAATCCAGTAACATAATATTGGTTTCAACATTGTTACATTGGTATAGATATAATGGTAAAATTTGGAAGGACTAATCATTTCAGTATTCATGGAGGTATATATACATACATGATATCCATTTTATATAGGGGATAAAATATAAATCATATCATTATAAAACATTCGGCATCATTGAATTATATCAAAGGATTATACTTCATACATTAGGGAAAGGAAAAAAAATAAGGGTGACCTCAAATTCCAAGAAATGGTTTCTCACAATGGAATATATCATGTGTAATTAGGTAATAATCATTATGGAAAGGTAAATAACTAAAAACACATGCCATTTAATCAATAACATGAGCACAAAATGAATCCATTGATAATTTTTATTAAAAAGTATTATGGATAATAAACAAAAGTATTATAAATGAAGGAAATGATTAATATTGGAAATCATGATCTCATGCATAATGATATCTATAGAATCAATATTGTGTAGAATGATAGATTGAACATAATTGTAAAAAACCATTTAAGTTGTCCAACTGATTAGTCTCATGACACACATTATTGCATTTAGGGGATATATAATTCTGGGCCACACCCATCACTGTATGTCAAATGAATTACTTATATTTTTAATGATAAATATATTTCATAAATAATATTTCATATTTATGAATTTATTTCTTGAATAGATATTCTTAAATACATATATTTTCCTAGCCAATAAAATAATATTCAATGTAAAAAACCATATATAGAAATGATATACTATTTCAGAAACAAGAAGATCAAGGATAGTGAATTTGTATATTTAAGGTAAAATTAATGTAAAATTATCAAAAATGTGAATGTTTTTGGAGAAATTTATGGACCTCAAAATTAGTAAGGGATAAGAGATAATCGTCGATTCAACCAGAATATATGTTTTATAATAAAATCATATCATTTGGAAGAATAAAGATAATGGAAGTGAAATATTAAAATAAATTTTCTAAAATATTTTTCTTTGTAAAACCATAGAAAAAAAATATAAAAATCCATATTTTTTAGAATATTTATAGTGGTGGATAAGTTTGTTATCACCGTATAAGTTTAAAAACATTCTTTTAGACATTTTGTAAAGAAAATCCAAAAGGTATCATTTGTAAAAAAGTAGAAATATTTCATTAAAATCTTATTTTTAAAATAATTGATAAATTATATATTTTTTCATAAATCATTTGAGTATATAAAAAGTGTTTTGTAAACTGTTTTGAAAAATATAGACATCAATGAAAAATATAACTGATTAAAAGAGAAATAAAATCACATTTTATTTTAAGATTTTATTCACATGAATAAAGTACCAAATAGATGTAATGTTTGATGAAAATATATAACCTCCTAAAATATCCATTATATAATAAAATAAAATTATGTTTTTAAGGATAAATTATAAGATTCCTTAAATGAAAATGAATACAATCATAAAAGATAGTGATATTGTAAAATAGATTCCTACATGTTTGGAAACATATAAATTGTATCCCATTGAAATAATAAACAGGAATTGAAACATTTATATGAATTAATAAATAATTATTCATGTTAAATACAAAAAAGGGTAAGATATAAACAACACAGAATTGATTAGGTTCATAATAAAAAACATGTCATAATGGAGTGTAAATTTTTATCAAATCTGCGACCTCAAACATCTCCTTACATTAATGTTATTTAACCTCCTATAAAATTGTTTTGAGCATTCTATTAATTTATTAAAAAATATATACATATTTATAATATAATATATGATCCTCTAATAATATCATAACACCCATTGGTTAATAAAATTACATTTTTATTAATATTATGTGTGTTAACAACCTTGCTTTCTCATAAATTTTTTAACATAGAAGTTAGATTTCATAAACACAGGATACAGATATATAATATATAAAATTATATTAAGGTTTTTAAAATATCATATATTCACCATATACCTTTTTATAACTATTCTTGAAATTAGTACAAGGAAAATAAATCACATTGCTTCATAGAGAAGGTAGACAGTACGTACGGACAAGGGATGATATCATTCCCTGAATGGATGAAAGGGTAAGTAGGTGTATGATATATTAAATTTAAAAAATTAATTTCATTTAATATGTATTTATATATTAATTATTTCCATCATTAATATTTTCTATGTGATTTGGTAATGGAAAAAATTGCATCGGTCTGTGAGGTAGTAATATCCTGTACACATTAGCAATAAATTTGTATTCCATTTGATGGAGATGGATATAGATAAATATTTTACATAAAAATAATAAAATATATTTATATGGGATATAATGGTGTTATTATATAGAAAGCTTTTATGGCATAATTGAAGGTGATAAAAGAATATGTAAAGAGAAGGAGCTCATTGAAGATTATAACCTTTTCTTAGATAAACCTCCATTGGATCTCTAATTAATTCTCCTAGGATTGGTATTTTTGGAAGATAATCACATATTTAATGTGGATAAAGATATTGGGGATATATTTTTCCATGGTTTTGTTAATCTGAATATCTTAATATGTGTGAAGAAGTGTGGGGAGGAGGCTTCATTTTATAGGTGGGGGAGGTGACCATCTTGGAAACCATTTAGAAATTT
This sequence comes from Viscum album, assembly GCA_963277665.1. Taxonomy (NCBI): domain Eukaryota; kingdom Viridiplantae; phylum Streptophyta; class Magnoliopsida; order Santalales; family Viscaceae; genus Viscum; species Viscum album. Next base: position 1,901,145,216 of record OY728152.1, on the reverse strand, counting down.
CCCAAATGAATAAAAAATGACAAAGCCATTCCCATGAAAAATGATTCCAAATGACATTATATTAAAATATAATATATTATAAGGTCTATATATTTTAATAAAATATTATTCTTACAAGTTCAAATATCAAACATACCCTTATCTTTTACATTAACCCCCAGTAAACCAGTTTTAACCAAAACAAGGCTAATTAATTTGTACTTTTTTTAATATTTATTATAACCAAAAATTAAGAATAAATAATCTCTTAATATAAATTATTATAATTATATATATGAAATCAATTTTATTAAATTCAATTCATATAATTTTTAGAATTTAATTTATAAATAAACCCACAAATCGTGTCAAAAATGGGTTTTCAAGAAATGCATTTTTCAAGCATTAGATGATCTTATATTAAATATATGACTATTAATAATATTTAGATAGGTTTAATTTTATAGATTTATATATAATATATTAATTTACATTAAATCATTCATCATTAAATTGTTTTTTAATTAATGAAAATTTATTTACATTATTCTTATTTAAACAAAAAATATTTCTGAAAAAAATAGTTTTTTTTTAAGATTATCCCATTTTACCTCCAAAATATTTTATCATTAGTTATATAAAATATATAGTAAATAAATTATTAATTACCATATTATAATAAATTATTATAAAAAATTAGGAATAGTTAAGTACCAAATTTTCAATTATTGATAAATGCTTATTTCTAAGGATAATTTTGAAAAATTCATTCTTGATTTGTTTTGATCTAGTTCAAAATCAATATTCATACTATAAAATTATAATATTTTTTAAATTAAAATTTAACATATTAAAATAATTTTCACCAACTATAGTTGAATTTTGGTGGTTACATTCTTACCTCCTACAAAAATATCATCCATGAAATTCTCTTGAATATTTCCTTCTGAAGAAATGAGGATGGTTCTTCTTCATAAAATCTTATAGTTCACATGTTGCTTCTTATATTTAATAATTTATGCAAAGTAACTTTACCTATCATGTCATTCAATTACTAAATACATTATCTTTAGTAGTAGAATATGGATATGCTATTTAATGTATGATAGATCAGGTTTCAATTATATTTCTTCATATATGAGCACATGAATTTGGTCTAGAATGTAATTCCTTAAAAATGATATATGTAACATATAATATGATTTAGAGAGGATCAGTTGAATTTCTAATTGATATTATGTATCTAATATTCTTTCCATAATTTTAAATTTTTCAACATACTTGGTGATCAGTTTCCCTTTATTAAAAAACTTTATAACACCATTCATAGAAATACTTTTAAGAAAACATGATCCACCAATTGAAATTCCAAATATTTTCTATGATTATCGGGAAAACAATTTCATTTTAATTGAGATGCTTTAATATGTTTATGAATAGTATTTACCTTTTTCATTTTCTTCTGAACAGGTTTTTTTCGTGTTTCCTTTCACTGAATTCATCATATAATGTTTGAATTTTAAATATATTTCAATATAATGCTTCATACGACAAAATTTTAATACTTGAATGGAAACTATTATTTTAGGAATACTATACCAAATGAAATAATTAATCCCAAGTACCATAAAATTCAAGTGATAATGATCTCAACATATATTACATTGATTGAATATTCTTCTTAGAATATCCATTTGTTTGAGTATTGTTGGAGGTGATCAATTGAATCTCAGAATTAAGATATTTCTAAAGGATCTTCCAAAATTTTGGTATATATCAGGGATCGCACTTAGAAACAACTGAAATAGTAATAACATTAATTATTATAACTGTATTAATATAGATTCTTTGAAGAACCTCAATAAGAAAATCTTATCTCATAATAAGGAAATGTGTGTATTGGGTTCGGTAATCAATAATAACCCATATTGCATAATTATTTCTATGAGTCTTTGGTAGTCATGTGAAAAATTCCATAGTAATATCATCCCATTTACACATAATAATATATTTAATCTACATGATTCCTATAGGATGTTATCTCTCGTCATTGAAGTTTTAGAAATATAAAAATCTTAATACACAATCATCAATTTTATTCTTCATTTTATCCCACCAAAAATGTTACCACAGATCAACATACGTCATAGTGTTACTAGAGAGTGTAGAGAATTTTGAGCTATGGCCACCATCCAATAATTCCATTTTCATATTACGTATATATGGAATTCATAACCACGTATGAAATTTCTAAATGCCATCTTCACAATCAAATTATTACAATTTCCCATCATTAATGACATTAATTTTAGTCTCAACAATTTTTTATCATCATATTGGTAACTTTTTAAATTTTACAATAAACATAGTTTCAAAATCAATTGAAGAATGAGTGATATATCCCCTAATTTAATAATTATCATATCTATATTTACTATATTTTGTAATATAGGATCCCTTTTAATACATATTTAGGTCAGAACTCCATGATCTATCCTACTGAATGCATCAACTACATAATTTACATTCCATAGGTGGTAGTGTATTGTCAATTTATAATCCTTGAGTGGATTAAGCAATATATTCATTCTAATATTGATCCTTTTTTTTTGAAAAGCTATATTTTAGGATATTATGGTATATTTATATCTCAAATCGTTAACTATAGAAATAATTTCAAAATATATTGAAAGTAAATATTACAAATTCCAACTTAAGATCATGGGTTTGATATTTAATTTCACAATTATTTAAATTCCTTCATTAAAATTCAATAACATTATAATTTTTCATAAGAAAAACAAGTCAATTATTCTACATATTAATATATATCTCAAATATTTCATTTCTTGATGGTATAGTCAAAATTGGAGAATTTAACAATCGTCAATATAATCATTCCATACATGTTTCATATTCAATTGTTTGTATGAAAATAACCTCGTTACATTTAATATTTGTTAAAAATTTATCTAATCAGAAATAATTATGAATGAAACACTGGTATTAACCCACCCAAATAGTGAAACTACATACTTTAGTTATGATTGATGGTGTAGGACATTCGTTGAATTAATATTTGTACATAGTATTAGATGATATTCCATCCTTGAAGATAATATGACCATGAAAATAATCATTCTAAATCCATATTTACCAGATCATAAAATTGATGTGTAACTCATTCCTTATAATAGTCTCAAGAATGATCAATAAGCGACTCTCAGGGTTCTCATAGATCAAAGGATACAAAAATATATCATTAATGAATACCACAATTAATATATAATGATATTACAGGAATAATATTTTTTTTATACTTATAAAAATATCTAGTGTTCAGTTAATCCAAATGACATTACTATAAACTTATAAAATAAATACCTTGTTTGAAATGTTGTATTTAAAATATATTACATATTTACTCACAATTTATGACACCCACAACAATGGTCAATCATTAAAAAATATTGAGCTCTAGGAATTTGATTGAATAATTCATCAATAAAAGTAAGAGGATACTTGTTCTTTATCATAATTTCATTGGTTTTCCTATAATCAATGAACACCCTCATGGATCAATCTTTCTTCTAAGTGAATAGAATAGGGGATCCCCTTGGTGAAACTCTGAGCCATATAAATCCCTTATCACACAACTCCTCTTTTTTGTTTATTTAAATATACTGAATCCATTGTGTTTATTATATTGAGATAATTTGATATATATCTTGTATCTATGATTAATTCAATGGTGTACTCAAATTCAATATTTGGATGATGTCATGTGAATTCATTAATAAATATATCAATGTGTTCTTGTACAGAGGTGCATACTAAATTTGAAGATTATATTTGATATCCATAGATTGTGTTTTCCTCTTATTACATAATAATATAATTTAAAAAAGCTACTATGGGTGGATCTATAAATGACTCAGATGATGAGGTCTCCACTCTAAAGATAAATAGTTCCACGTCTTCATCATGAATCAAAAATTCCTTCTCCTTGAAATATATTTTTTCATCGTATTTTGAAATCCATCCCATATAAATGATTTTATAAAATTATAAAATAGTCCTAATAATAAATTCATAAAATATTGATTTTTATGTTTCATAATGGGAACCGCATAACACATCCTTGTCACGAAGATATTTTCACTAGGAGTTTTGATTGAAAACTACCTTATTAATGTTCTAGGAAAATGTCTAATTTTCGTAGAAAATGTGTAAGATATAAAAGAGTGTGAATATATAGTATCAAATAAGGATTTGGATAAATTTGAGGATATACTTTAAGTACATACTACCACATAATTGGGAACTTCCACCTCAACTATAGTGATTATATAATCTCAGCATTCTCCCCTTGGCCTTCTTTGTGGTATATTTCTTTGATGCTTACAGAATTTGTCTAAATAATAACTCATTTATCTATATTTGAATCCATAGAGATAATTTATTTGTTTCTTCCCCAAATATTCATTATCTAGGTTACCCTTATCAACACACTTGTAACAAAATCCCATTTCCTTCAAGAATTTTACAGTAAGTTTCTTCCCACGGTTTTCACTAGATGAAAATTGAATCATTTTCTATTCTTCTTTCATGTGTTCCCATATTCATGGTATTATGTTGGCCTTTTTTTATATTAATTACCCTTAATATATATGACCAAGTAAATTACTTTTTTTTGATAGAGTATAAAAATATATCATCATATAATGAATATTTTTAGAAACCATTTCCCTTCAAAGACATGGATTAATCCTTTCAATGAAATTTTCAATATTACATTATATATTACATATGAAATCCATATAATACTTGGGTAGTGTTCTAAAGGTATCCTCATAATCCATAACACTCACTTATTCCTTTTTCATTAATATGAGAAACTTAATTTCCATTTTAGTATGTTGCTCGTGAGGTAAGTTTTTTATGTAAGAATGTTTATTTAAATGATTACCATTATGTAGGTCTTATTACCTCTTCATCTAGAGTGTTTTAGATCAATAACCCTAATTGATCAAAATTTAACTTAATATTTAATACTTCAGGTATATATTTTTCCTTTTCATTACATCACATGACTAGAAATATCTTTTCAAGGAACTTAATTCATTTCATAGGTACCAAATGATTTGTAGTCCCACTAAATGATGAGGAATTTCGTCCCATGAATAAATCCAACATAGGAGAATCATATAATGGAACAATATGTGACTCCATTAGGAATATAATTTTTTTTTCACATCCTGATTATGCTGTTGTAATATATCAATGATCTACTTTCTTCCAATATAATTTGTATTGGCTTTCTCAGCATCGAAATTTCTACACTTACCAAAAGTACTAATACCATTATTTTATCTAAGAACCATTTCTAAACAATGACATATATTATATTAGATCACGATGTTATGGATTCAAAATCCAAACACATTATTCTGAATTTCGTGAAACACTTAACCTAAATCGAGAATTTATACATTTTTAATATCAGACACATAAACATTATTATTTTTGGAATTCATTTAAATCGTATTTTTTTCAAATCCATCATAATGGTTTGTAATGAAAATGTGAACTATCATAAGAATACCCAATGAAAGTGTCAAACATGGTGTCCAGTAAGGCCCATTGTTGTTCATCAGGTGATGGTCGATTTAAATCCCAATGAACCATTTTAGATTTATTACCCTTAGGTATAACTATGCTAGAACCACATCCACTTCTAGTATCTAGAGAAGTATGTATTTCAATGTAAAACAACATAATATCTTCCCCACCAAAAATTTATGATGTAATTAAAAAATTTCACATATCCTCAATGTAAATAATAATGTTATGTTCCCTAATCTATGTTTTCCAAAATTTATTTCCCATGTTTTCTACTAGAATTGATCTCATACCAACTCTATCAACCCTGACTCTAGTAAAGATGAAGAAATATCTAAATTATTACATTGACATATATATAATGGGTGAAATACCAATGGAACAATCAATATAATAGTCTCTGATGATATATACCCACATGATACCCATTTTATATTATAGATAAATATAAAACATATTAATCAAAAACATTCAACATCCTTGAACACATTCAAATAATTCATCTACATATCTTGAGGGATTGACAAAAATAAGGGTGAGATCAAATATAAAGTAAGGGTCACATACAGTGAGAGATATAATGAGTAAATAAGGTATAATCAATATATTAAGGTAAATATTTGAAAACACATGCCATTTAATGAATGAATTAAGTAAGAAATTCATCTATTACACTGTAAATTCAGAAATCTCATGGATAATAATTACAAAATTCTCAGTTAAAAAAAATCTTAATCATTATCTTAGACATCATGAAATCTATAACATCAAGACCTTTAACCATGATAGATTAAAACTATTTTTAAAAAAACAATTTAATTTTACCAAATTATATTTCTCATGAGATTTGTCAATGCATGGAAAGGATATACAACTATAAGATCCTCCTGCCACTAAATATCCAATTAATTAATCAAATATCAAATGAATTATTTAATTCATGTACTATATTCCTTAATAAAAATGTTTTTATTGATTAAATAATACTGTATATCAACATTTTCATTTCCAATCAAATAACATTCAAAGTAATAAAACGTATCAAGAAATGATATATGATTTAAGAAATAAGTTTATCCATGATAAAAAAGTATAAATATTTAAGGTAAACTAAATGTTTAATTATAAAAAATTTATTTTTTAATATAAATTTAAATAGAATGAAAATTAATAACATATAAAAGATATCCATCAATTAATTTAAAATATATGTTTTTAAATTATATCATTTCCTTTCGAAGAACAAAGGAAATGTAAGTAAAATAATAAAAAAATTACTAATAAAATATTATTATTTGTAAAACCATAGAAATCATGTATAATAAGCTAAATTTTATAACATATCTATGCTGGTGGGGAATACATTTATCCCCATATATGTTAAAAATATTCCTTTTTACTTTTTGTAAAGAAATTCCAAAACAACCATTTCCAAAAATCTTGTAAATATTACTATAAAAATTATATATAAAATTAATGGATAACTTAAAATTTTCATCAATAAATAATTTCATAATATAAGATCACTTTTTTGAAAAAATCTCTAAAAACATAGACATGTAAGAAAAGTATTTTTGAGTAAAATAAAAATTTAAAAAAAAATTCTTTAAAACATTTATTAGATTGATTAAAGTAAATAGATAGGATAATTTGGAAGAACATATGAAAAATCATAAAATATACATTGGATAAGTAAATTATTGAATCTCGTGATGTATAAATGAAACTATTCATTTAGAAAAATTAAATGTAATCCCAATAGAAAGAGAGACTATAAAATAGCTTCTTACACCATTGGTAAAATATAAATTATAACCACATGAAATAATTGACATTAGTTGAAACAATAATAATAATGAATAAATATTTATTCATGTTAAATAAATAAATGATATATTACATAGGCCACATAAAATTTAATAGGTGTATAATAAAAAATATATCACAATGGAGTTTAAATTGCAATGAAATCCCTTACCTAATATTCCCCTTAAATGAATATTATTTCACTTATATTATAATGGTTTTCAACATGTTATTAATTTATAAAATAATCATATTACTATTTATAATTTCATATATTATCTTTTTTAACATCCTACATCTTGTTCATTAATAATATTTCATTATATCCATTTATTCAGGTGCTAAATACTTCATTTCTCATGCTTGTTTTGTCTTAGATGTTCTAATTACTTCATGTAAGATATAGATCAATAATACAAAAAATTATATTAATATAATAAATATTGATTTTATTCTTTATATTTATTTTTAGAACAACAGTTTAATGTTGGGAATTTAAAATAAATTGCATCGCCAAATGGATACGACAGGTCGTACGTACACACAAGTGATTATATCATTCACTTAACAGGTGAAAGTCTTCGGAATTAAATGATATATTAATTTTAACAAATTAATATCATTTCATATGTATCAAATTTATTCATTATTTTAATTATTATATATATCTATGTGATTTAGTGATGGAAAAAAATTACATCAGTTCCTGAGGGGGTAGTTCACCAAAAACGTGAGTGGAGGATTTTTTCCCATTTGATGGAGAAGAAGATAGATAAATATTATTAAACAAACATAAAAAAATATTATAATATTGTATATATAGGTGTTATTTTATTTTAATTTTTAATACTTAATTTATGGTGATAAATGAAGTAGTAAAAAGAAAGAGTTTGTTGAAGATGATAACAACCGCTGAGAGAAACCTCCATTGAATATATTATTTTGGACACTAGGATTGGTATTTTGGGAATAAAAAATCATAAAAAATGTGGATAAAAAATTATTGGATTTATTTTTTATGGTTTTTTTCAGGTAATTTTATTAATAGTTGTAAATAAGTGAGGGTAGGAGATGTCCTTTTATAAGTGGTAGAGGGGACCATCTTGAAAACCACATTGAAAATTTCCCAAAATAATAAATATTTATAATGTCATTACAAAGAAAAATACTTCTAAATGGACTTATATTCTATGAGGGTGTAGGATAAGGTTTATATATTTCTGTAAAATAGTATTTTTACATGTAACAAAATCTTATATTTTTGTTTAACCCCTACAATAAACCCATTTTATTCTTAACTGAGGTAAATAATTTTTCCTATTTTTTAAATTCATTACGATAAAAATTAATTTGAAAATATTAAATATTACAACTTATTTTGATTATAAATAATTAATATATTTTTTAAAATTAAATTAATTTAAATAAAAGAATTTTATTTGATAATAAATTCAGAAACTGTGTCAAAAAACAAGTTTTCAAGATATTCATTTTCCAAGGATGAGATGATTTTATTTTAATTATTTGTCTAGTAATAATCATTATATTGATTTAAATTGTTAAATTTAGATATAAAATGTATAAAATTAATTTAAATAATTCAAAATTAAATATTATTTTAATTAATTTTAATCGATTGACATTAATAATTTTTAAACAAAAGCATTCTTCGGAAAAAAATCATTTTTTTGAAAACATCCCATTTACCTCTAAATGATATTATCAATATTTATATAATATTAATAGTAAAAATACAATTAAATATTTTATTTTAAATTATTATAAACAATCTAAGGAATAGTTAAAAACATCATTTTCAAGTATTTATACAAGCATTATTTTAAGGGAAAATTTAAAAAAACTCATTATACAATTATTTTGACCAAGTAAGTTCAAAATCATTTTTAATCTTATAAAATTAGAATTTTGATCCATGAAATTTTAAAATTTGAAGATATTTTTAACCTACCATGACTTAAGAATTGGTGTTATGGGTTATTGGACATGTACCAGTTACAAACTCTATATACCCCACACATGTTCGTAGAGTAATACACACCGAATCCCTAAGCGTGTATCACAAACATATAACAAGAATGATAAATGGAGTGTAGTTGGGTTTATATTTCTTGTACAAAACCCATTTACAAAGAAAATTAAAATATTATGTATTACTCCTTTAAACATTATCAACAACTGATTCATGTTTTATTTATTGACTCATACATAATATGTGAGAGGTTATATATATGTGACTATATATATATATATTAAATGACTAATTATTTTTAATACAAATTTTCGAACTACATATCATTTATAATCATAATATGTTGACTACTCTTTGAGCATTAAAATCATTATACACAATGTTAATTAATATGTATTTAATATGTTATTTAAGTGTCCCCAAAACACCATGTGATTATATGTAGAAACATGTATGCTCAATGCTAAATGAGTATACTATATTTGATCTTTATATATGATGAGTAGTTTGAATAGTTACTCACCAAGTTGATTCTAATTACAAAATATGTTCTTATTTTATTAAATTTTAATTAAAATTAATTCATTTTATTTATTTAAAATCACACTAGATGGTGATAAATTGGGTGGAGTTTATGATAAATTAAATAAATTGATTAATTAGATAATCAGTCATATTAAATAACATGAACTTATCATAATAAAGGAATGAAATTAAATTAATTTTATAATGTTATTTTAAATTTTTATTCATTTCATTAGTGTATGATCATGTTCTTAGATAGACCTATATATGTGAATGATTTGTTTTAATTTCACTATTTAATGATTTTTTCTATTTATTTTATTAAATTAAATTGATATCCTATGAGTCATCTATCCCTTCTTATTATGTATGGGAATTCATGTATATATTTTATTTTAGGAAAACCCCCTTTAGTGACACCTACATTTATGGGTGAAGTAAAAACATTTTAAGGATGGGTCTTCGAGGTTCATGGAGTTGGTTTAATGATTTGAAACTAAAAAAAACTAAGGAGACACATATGATAGATATTGAATGTAGTAAAATAAATCTTGAATGGATAAATAAGTTTTCCACTCGAATCAATTATTTTTTTATTTTATTCTCAATAGACATACCACTTGTTAAATCTTATGATCATGCCATTATTAATGTATTTATTTCTATCTAACCCATGATTTATTTTATGGATGCAAGACCATGATCACATAAACAAACGAATTTATATGTATATATATAATTACAAGAAAAGTATTATGTGTAAATATATTATCTTTATATGTTTAATCACTTAAGTAAATTAAAAATAATATTAATAAGACATTTAAATGATAAAATAAGTAAATTTATACGTAAAAAAATCCCCCTATTTAATAAAAACTCATTACACTGTTCAATATCAAAATTTAGCCAAACCATAGTTAGAGTGATAGTTTAGAACGTAGTTAGGGGAATTTTAATTAACAAAGAGTCTTAATTAAAATTATGGATTTACATAACTAAACATGTATTCAATGTCATATCCATACATGACTTAATAAAAATTTGGTGGAATGTATTGGGGAAATCCAAGTAATGATTTTAGGATAGTGGAGTCTACTCAAATGAACAAGGAACTGTATGCCTATAGTTATCAATAATAACTACCTAAACACGTTCAAATGGAATTATTGTCCATAGATTGAATCCTATGTAGGAAAATAGGGAACCATTCTACTAGAATGGATAAAGATATGGGATAATATGATTTAAATGGTGAGGTATGTTTAGAATTGATAACATAGTAAAAGACATAATATTATTAAAATTACTACGCCTCGTATAGTTTTTAATCAAGTAATGTAATAATAATATACAATCTCATTAATTGTAGTATAATGAAATTCATGTTAACAACATTATCTCTCTTGTAAATTCTAGAGAAAGACTATATCCTAACTGATAGTAACATCATGGAATGGTTCATACACATATGGGTAGTGGTTCATAATTAACCGAAGTCTTAAAAGATATAATACTAAATCCATTTTCCACTTGTTAAATAGGCTATTGATGAAGAGCTTTATAACAATGAAAAACTCTAAAGTGATGTTCCATATTTTTATATTTTATTCATTCATCCATGTCTAATAAACTCATGGGGTCTCCCATGAACATGGTTTCCTATATCATACTCAAGAATCTCTGTTATGTTTGTTAGGATAGATAAATACATGAATGGTTTGAGATATCGAGGCTAATATTCATGATAAAACATGGAGTAGGTTCATTATTTGGGGCTTATACAGTTAAAATCCTTGGATACATTATGTTATAAATTATTTTACAGTTTATGAAGAATGAAGAACTACTCATTGGTCATATTATTTCATCACTCCCTTAGATCTCCTACATTTTTTAGTAAATTTTAATATTAAAAAATAAAGATGTATATCTCAAATATTTTCACAAAACTTCTATCATTTTATAAGGATATAAAGAATTTAAATCCTTCTCTCATTATAGTTATTAAAACAGAAGGCCATGTGAAGAGATCCAAGACTTACTCAATGTCCAAATGTTCTTTACAACACACTTATTAGAAGTCAAGTATCAATGGGTATGAAAGGGAAAAAGATGTTGTTTATTTTTCATATTGAAAGAAGGACCACTACCTGAAAAAATATAGAGGAACAAAATCAAGGAGAAGATTCAGGTAAATTATTTATCATGTGAAATTTATATATTTCTAAAAATTGGTTATTGGATACAATAATTGGTTCCCACATATGTATTAAAATATATTAACCGAGTGGATTCCAAATTGTTTCCCAAGCTGAAATGGATCTACACATATAAAATAAAGCCATAATTTCTACTATGGCTATTGGATAATACCACCTCATGCAACCAACTAGAATGTCATTGATTCTGAATGTTTGTTATTTTATTCCATTAGTTACAAAATACAATATTTTTGTGTCTAGACATGATAATGATGGATTTATAATAAAATTGGAAAATGATTTCCTCTTATTTTATATATAAATCATTAATTATGGTAATACAAATTTAAATAACGATCATTACATGTTGGATTACATTATATAAGTAATGGAAATCCATAAGAGAGTTTACACAACTAATTACACACCCAAATATGACATTATAATCTACTTCATGTTAATGAAATGTGTTTGACCAAATTACACCAAGGTGGATATTGTAATTCATTTATACTAAAATAACATGGGGTATGTCACACATGTTTACAAGGAAATATGACCAAATCATCATTTATTGTAAAAGGTGAAAGGGATAATAATATTATAGTATTGGTTCATACAAATGTTTATGGACAATTTTTAGTTAAAGAGAGGTGTATGAACTCATAATTCATAACCTTTGTAGATGAATTTTGTAGATACGAATATGTGAACATAATTCGGTTTATGTAATATTCTTTTGATAGATTTATGGAATATAAGAATGATTTTGAGAACCTTCTTGGTAAGATTATTTAAAAATCTCTACAAATACTATAGAAAAAAATATATTAATCAATACTTCATTTATTATTTGAAGGATTTCAGGATTTAATCTCAACTCACACACCCTTACACACTAAAATCGAATATTATTAGTGAATGTAGTAATGACACCCTCTTAGACATGGTATGATCAATTGTGGGTTATTCAATTCCTTTATTATAATTTAAGGGATACACATTCTATACCATAACATACATAATAAATTGAGTGATAACATAGTAAAATCCAATATTCTATATAAACAATGGTTTGGAAACAATCCCATGTTGTTTCATGTATTAGTTTAGGGTTGTGAATAATGTTTTAGGGCTATTTTTGGGAAAAGGCATACATCTTGGTGTACTAAGTGTATCATTTTAGGTTATCCTAAGGAAACTAAGGGATATTTCTTATATGATACTTTAGATAAGAAATTTATGGTTAACATAAATCACATATTTTTTGAAATGGATAACATATCTAAAGGGGTTAGTGGGACTAACATAGACTTTGATGAAGTCTAGGCTCAATATACACAAGAGTTGGTATAGGAAACTATTCCTCAAATCCTCATGGAAGAGTATGTTCCAATGACACATGTACTGTGTCGAAGTATAAAATTGTTTGTAGAACCAAAATGATATGGTTTTCTAGTCACCTTTGATGGGGACTCATTATTAGTTGATAATAATGATCCTTTAACATACAAGGAAGTAGTAAGTGACATAGAATATAAAAAATAAAAACAAAAAATGAACTAAGAAATGGATTCAATATTCCATTAAAAGTTTTGGTATTGGAATATATTCTTTTGTATATAATTCCCATTGGTCATAAATGGGTATCAATAAGAAACTAGACATGGGTGGCCAAGTAAATATCTATAATGCATGAAGAGTTTCAAAATGGTTTAACAATTTTGATGTGAATAGTATGATGAAACCTTTTCTAAAATTTCCATGACAAAAGAAATCAGAATTCTAGTTTCCATAAAAACATTCCAGGTCTATGAAATTTGTTATATGGGTTTCAAAATAGATTTCATTAGTCGGAACAATCCGGAAAATATCTATATGACACAACCGGATGGGATTGTTACTCGAAATGATTAAAACAAGGTATACATGTTACATAGATCCTTTTATAGATTATTATAATAATTATAGTCATGGAAAATCATTTTTATGAGGATTTAACAGAATTTTGTTTCATAAATAACATATGTGGGAATTGTGTTTATAAGTAGTTTAGTAGGAGTGTGGTCATTTTCCTAATTGTTTATGTAAATGAAATACTACATATTGGAAAAAAATATCTGTCTTATTGGATATTAAATACATGTTGAAAACATCTTTCTCCATGAATGAATTAGGTAAATATTCATATATTATTGGGATCAAAATTTGTTGTGATAGATCCAACTATATTATTAGACAATGGGAAGGTACATAAATTATCAAGATACATGAAGATATTTATAATTAAAAAATATAGTAGGGGGTTGTTTCCAGTTTCATATTCCATTCATCTTTTCAAGAAAATATATCCTCAAACAATATAGAAAATATAGGATATGACAAGGACTCTATGTGCGTCAATGATTTTGTTGATCATGTATGATATGATATTTACCAAGATAGATGCTGACAACACATTATGTGTAGTTGGAAGATATAAAGATGACCCAGGTGACTGCCATTGGATGTCAGTAAAGACTATCATAAGTATTTAAGCCATACTAAGGATATCTTCTTGGTTTATAGGGGAGATAAGGATATTGTTATTATAGGATATGTATATTTTAGTTTCTAAATCGGTCAAGATGATCTAAAATCATATTTGTGATACATATTCACTTTCAATGGAGGTTAATTGAACTAGAAGAGATCAAAGTAAGTTGTGGTGACAAATTATAAAATGTGGTATGAGTATATTATGGATTATTACGAAGAAAAAAAATTGTTTGGATATAGAACGTCATCCAAGATCATGATCTGATGCCAATAATTAAACACCCCATCACAGTCTATTATGATAATACTATAGTGGTGGGTCATGCAAAGGAGCCAAGGTCACGTTAGTGGATGAAGCATATACATAAAAAATATCATATCTTAAGGGATTTTTCTTTAAGTGGGGATATCATAGTGAATAGAGTTTCCATGGAAGATAAAAATAAAGACCGATTAAATAAATCCTTAACATACCAGAAACATGATAATCATATGAGATATCATAGATTAAAATCCATTAGCAATTTTCATTAGTCTATGTGTGAATATAATGGATTTGGTGTCCTAGAACCAATTGTTAATACTTTATATTTCATGTATATTCAAATAGGTGAATATTAATTAAACATATTATTGTTTATTGTTTATTATGTTTTATTAATTTAATGTAATAATGTCAAGATTATTTGTCACATTAAAATTGGTAAAATATTTCTCTGCTATGGTGAGAACATTAAAATTCCATGATAATATTTTAAAACCATGTTATATTACCAGATAACATTATATGATGAGACACATTGTATTTTGATTATCAATTAAAAGTACTAATAATCATATGAGACTTCATCTCATGAATTTTTTAATTGGTAATATTTAATATGGGAGATTATGAGAAAAGAACTACCTATATGAAATCCACATGTTTATATGTCATTGAATATTCCTACCTATGAGTATATGTAATGATCCTTAGAATTTAATAAGAGTTTTAATTCATGTCTAAACTCTTGTACTTTGAGGTATTTACATAAATTTTGATAAGATATAATCATGATGTTGTTTTCTACATTAGGTGAATTACAAATGATATGTTATTGATAAAAATAATATGAGGAAGGATTCTTCCATTCCATATTTATAGATTTTCAAATATCATGCCTTTAATTGATATGGAACCATCAGATTAAATTCCATGAATTTTTTTATATTGAGAAGTTCATTTTAGATAGTCAAAAAGAGACATATGAAGAACATAGGTTCATGACACATGTGTGAAACCAGACTGATGAGATATCATGACAATGGGATTATATTACCTAGTGATTGTTTATATTTGGTTTTTTTATTATGACAAATCTTATTCCACTGTGGGTTCCTTGATCTTTTTCTAGATAAAAATTTTGTAATTTAAGAAAGCCCTCATAAATCCACTGAGGAAGAGACCTATAAGGTAACACAAAATGTGTTTCCAATTATTAAATATTATTTGTATTGAATGATTTTGAAAATATATTATTCTACAGACATATAACTGATGTTTATTATAATTTTATTAAATCTTCACAAATATTAAATAAATATATATTTACAAGGTAATTTTTTTAATTAAGAAAATACATAATATTTATTTATCACTTTTTATTCACACCACAAAAATAATTATTTATTTATTGAATAGATAGTGTATTTTGTTACATGAATTTTAAATTAATATATATTAACGTGATTGTGAATATAATATAAATTTATTTATTGGGTTCAATAATTACTAAAGAAGAAAATAGTACCATATTTTATCTGGTGATGAATTTATATTTACTAGATTGTAAAATAAATAATTATCATTGTTCAAGTCAGCTCCCAACATTAAAGAAATAATATTATATTATTATATCACATGACATGGGGTTACATTAGGGATTAATATACTTTAAAGTCCTCTATTCAATTAATTAAACATTAAACCATAACCCCAAGTCCATAAAAATATTTTTATGTCAATCAAATAATGGTTAATTATTGTGAATAATAATTACATCTCAAGATATCATGGATCCTCTCTACCTCTTATGATCGATAAGAATATGAAAAAAGAATTTAATCCAAAAAAACTTGATGTGATCAAAACAAACAACACAATATGATCAATTAGTCAGGCTAAAAAATTATGTTTCATCACTGTTGTTTGATGATCTAAGGTGCACAAATGGATTACCACTAGAGGGGATCTACTTTGGTTCCTCACTATGAAGAGACGATACACTGATCATGTTAAAATGATCAACATCATAAATAAACAATGACATCAATACCTAAGTAATATTAAATCTTGTATTTTAAATTAATTATAAATTAATATGAAAACCCCACTTTTTTTGTTTTTGCAATTTTTTCATAAATATACTTCTTATTTTTTGTTTGTTGCATTCAATACATGAAAATTGTTAATGATCCATTTAATCTAAAAAAATATGTTTTCCCAAGGCCTAATATGAATAAATATTATATTAGAAACCATTTTTAAAGACACAGCCTCCTAAAGAATGATATCAATAAACTCCTTCATAACACTATAGAACTTGACCACATGTGCCTTTACAAAAAGTAAGAAAACCCCACAAAATAAGACAAATATTGATCCCAAAAACTATAGCATATTTCAGTTCCCTATAAAAAACAAACGCCACATACCATCTTTTCACATCACGAAACATAACTCTCATTTTAGAATAATCAATAATGGAGAAGACATTGTATAAATAGTCATTTCTAATGATCAAATTACTTTGGATTGTCTGTAGAAAAATGAAGTCCTTAGAAGACTAATTCTACCCCATCATTAGCACACAAACCCAACACACCTCAAGAAAACTCATCTGGTCTCCAACTGTTGTGGTAAACACTATTGGAACTAGAAAGCACTCTACCATGAGTCACAAGGAATGCATAATGCTGGATGAAATTAAGTATTACAATAATTATGGATCAAATAATGAATTGAAAGGTAAAAATATTTGAAAATGATACCTCATACAATATACGGCCCCTCGAGCACTAACATATCCATATAATGATGTTTCTCAAGTCTGGATCCTTTACCTCAATAATAGAGACCACAACCACAACCACAATCAGCCATATATCCCTAATAGTTAGGGGTATCATGTGGTTTTCCTATACCACCTATATGAATTTACAGTGGAACAAAATCCCACTATACCTATTATGGATTCCGCCTCTTGGGAGACAAATGATTTTGGGATTGATATGGAACCTCACTAGCCACACCATGATAATCCCCAGTTAGGTTAACGAACTAAAATCACCTATGTAAATACCTACCACAAGCATTGAACAATGATCCATATCCCCCGATAGGTGTAAAATTATTTTTTTTATAGTGATATTGGAGGAAGAAAACAATTGTGGCCAACTCCTAGATGTCTAAAATCATGACTACACCAACACCTACGATCCACTACTAGAAACCCTTATAACACCTTGAATATAGAAACCTGGAGTTAGTGGTTATCTTATTACATTGGAACAAGATATGCGATATCATATACATAATGGAAAAATAGCTTAATAGTCACGTGAGACTACATATAGCTTTATTTTCACATTGCACTTGAAAACAAGAAAAACAACTAAATATTATAGTGACAAGATTATTATTAATTCTAGTATATAATTTACATTATTGATAAATACCTTCTAGGTAACCTTGGTATTAGAAAACATAGAAAAGGGTGAGATAAAATGCTCAGTAAGATAAGGCATACAACATAAGCTATCACATAATAACGAAAGCATGCATAATATGGAGGACTAAAACAATAATCTATATTTTAATATAACTAAAATCATAAATGTTAAATATTTCGCTAGTTGGAATAATAAAATAAATAATCACATGGATTACAAGAAATAGTTTTAAAATGGTAGAATGTATAATGTAGAACATCATAATCTTATTATCGAATCCTTATTCAAAGACATCGTACGTAAATAAGAAATAGGTATGGAAAATACCCAAAATAGATTATCTACAGAGACCTGTAGATTAATAAAGGGGATATAACATCTCCAACCCATCACATATTATGTCCAATAAATTTATCAAATGAAACTAATTAATAAAAATTATATACATAATAAATATAAACATTCGTATTGAAAAACTTGAATATAGAATGTTAATATTTCCCAAATCAATAAATAAAAAAATATAATTATAATCCATATAGTGTAATATAGAAGATAGTATAAATATATTATATCCATATTAATGTATTATATTTATCAAATTATATTGAAATATATTAAATACATTAAAAAATCAATGAATGGTTTCCTGAGGAAAATATAATTTTAATTTTAAAACCACTTATATTATCATCTAAAAAATTATATAATAGTAGGAAAAATATTTTTTAAAAAAATAAAAAATTAAACTTGAACATGAATCATAAAATTAAATAACATTCAGGATTGTTCTAAAATTCATTTATGTGGTAATAATTAAAGCAAATATCTGGTTCACAACTTTCGTAAAAAGTACCTCATTGAAAAAATGAAAAGAAAATTCATTTCAAACACTATAAAAAAAGAAATTTAAATAAGGGAAAAATAAATATAATAAATCAGGAGATAATATCAAAAACAATCATGAAACAAATTCAATGAAATTATGGGAATTTATGAAAATTATTCAAAATCGAATTGAAAAACAATGTTAGTTTTCATTTAAAACATTATTTTGGTATTTTTAAGAGATAATGGATGTAAAAATAAGATTAATACTTGAAAAACCAATAAGTAAAAATATAATAAGGAAATATATTGTTTTTATGATATAAATATCTAATAATTTCTCCAATAGAAACATAAACATAATCCATCCTAAAGAAGCATGCAATTTTGAAATAAACCCTCACTATATTGCTAACGTTTGAATCATAACCCCTATTAGTAATAAATTCAAATGAAATATTAAATACCATTAATATACATATATTCATTATATAAAAACTCATAGTGGTATTATATACACCTAATTATAGAAATAAGTAATGAATAGTTTATATATATTTCGAAAAAAATACGAAGAGAAACCATTGAAAAGATCATAATATTGAAGTTATATTAATCAATGAAGTCATTACGTGAAATAAATTTAAATCATAAATAAAAACATAAATATAATATAAAATAATCATAGCTCATCACACACATAATCTTGGAATAATGTAGACAATAAATAAGTAATGTAACCCTTTGAAAAGAAATTGAGTTACGAAACCCATACCTCATGTTCAAATTGCTTCATAAGATATTTTAACATCATGTATAATAAATTTAAATTTATTATAAATAATTAAAAAACCATATATATAGTTATAATATCATATATGGTCCACTTATAACTTTTCAAAACCAGTTTATTAGTTATTATTTATTAAAATCATCGTTTCCAAGTGTTAACTATTTTTCCTTTCATGTAAGTATCAATTTATTATTTTTAGTCCTTGCATCTTTTTAATTATTTCATAATCTAATTAATTTTAATCATTATATAAATATCATATTTTTTGTACCCACATGGGAATTTAGTGAGATTTTCTTTTGGGGTGAATTTGGGTATGAAACTCATTCAGGTTTCCCCAAGCACCTATGGAAGTCTCATTGTCCTAACTGATCATAACAAAAATTATTTACTGGACCAATATTATTTTCACCTTATTATACGATGATCCAATAAAATAGTTATCTTATATTAGAATTATTTAGATAGGATCAATTATTGTTCAATCCACATGCACTAATTATCATCCTGAAAAATATAAGACAGCACACCTGACACATGAATTTTACACAATTCACACACACTAGGGATACATCAAAGGAGATTACACCAACATTGTGTCAATGTTCCAAAATTCACTAATATTACCTAGTATTATGGATACGATGAATCAAATATAGTCATTACATTCTAGGATCATTGCCATTAAAATATTTAGGGTCCAGCTCATTGCCAACCAATGGTCACTCCCTTTATCATCTCCATTTTCACAGTACATTATAAGGGAATGATTTTTGGATCACATGAAAATACATGTATTCACTATAAAATAGTCAATGCACTATTTTTGAGAAATTATATTCACTTTTTGTAACACCCCACAATCCCATAGTACGTTATCTCATTAAAGTAATTTAATAGCTTGTGCTACATGCAACACCGAGTTCGAGCGCACCATAACATTACCAAACTAACTGTTCAAAAAAGTGGTTATAAATATTATTAACTACATTTTTAATCTTATATACTATATATTATTTTAACATCCATATTATGTGTTTCTTAGACATAATATAAAAAAATCACTTTTTCAGATAAAAGAAGTATATTTCTAAAAAATGAAATTTTACCGCCTTTTAATGACGACCCCTTTTTTAGTCCAATATTTGAAACTTTTATATATTAAATTTTAAAAAATAAAATTCTTCATTAGAACATGGAAATAATTTTCTTTCGATAACTTTTTGGTGTTTTTTGGATAACATTCATATTTAGGTGAATAGTGAAAATTACTAAATTTTAACTGAAAAAACTTTTTTAAACAAAATAATTTATTGTGTTCAATTATAAAATCAATTGGTTTTGAAGTATAATTATATTATATTTCTATCAATTTATACAAATTTTGTCATTATAAGTAATTTCATATTTAAATTTGACATAAAAATATGTCAATCTTTTGATTGTTTATTCTTTTTAAAAAAACTATTATTTAGTTTTGACAACAGGAATTAATTATATATTAATAAATGCAACTTATATGTTTAGAATCTGGTGAAATAGACTTCATTTTTGAATTCAGGATATAAAAATTAGCTTAGGGGGATTTTTTGCATTTTTTTGAAAACATTCAATTTTTGATGAATTGTGAAAAACATTGAGTTATTTTTTAAAACTGACTTTTTATTTAAATAATTAATTATTTTATTTAAATTTATTTTAGGAAAAAATAGATACATAATACCTATATAAGTTCAATATTTTTCATTGAATTATTTTTATAATAAGTTTGGATATATAAAATTTTTATTGAACCATTTACCGTCTTTTACCAACCTCCTAGGTGAATTTGCAAATTTGGATAAAACATAATTTTGCAGTTTCTTTGAGTTGAATTTAAAAAATCCAAGAGAAACGATTAACCTCAGTGAGAAAAATATGTTTCAATAAGATAAGAATAATTTTTAGTTAATAGTAACTTTTAACTTTTTTTTAACCGCGGTTAATGGTAAATAGGGTATTTCATGGAAAAAGAATATTATAATAATACAAAATTACCCAAACACTCATCCTAACCTTACTGGAGGAGTAATGTCCCACCATGGGCATCCGAGGGTCGATTTTGGGACCCCATGAAGCCACTTATGAATTATAATGACACATTATTTTAATTAACTTAAAGTAAAGGAACAAAATAGGTAAACAACTATCTTTTAGTAAATCAATTTTTACATGGGGTTAATTAAGTCTTATTTTAGAATATAAATATTAATTGGAAATATAAAAGGATTTCCTACATAATGGTATTTTATTTATATTTTTTAAACATTACATAATTTCATTTATTTATGACCCAATAATGATGCAGTAATTACCATATTAATGAATTATTAAAATAATTTATATTATAAATATCCAAATAAATGTAATTTGAGAATTTATATGAATTCCAATAATTTTATAGGTTTATATGACATGTTATGATTGACTAAATGAATTTTTTTATGAATTAATAATGTTATTATTAATTTTCCTCAAACAAAATATAAAATAGTGCCAAAATTGACATAAAATAATTTTTTTAACAAATATTATTTTATTAATTGATATTTTTTTTAAAAAATCTATGTTTGTTACAATGGTCTTAAATAATATAATATATGACATTAATGAACAACTTGAGGTTATCTTTGAAGTTTATAGTATGTTTATTAACCATATAATATAAAAATACAAAGAGACGTGATAAAGGCCAAACAAATTAACTAAGAGTTAAATAAAAAAGATAAGGTTAGTATAGTGATTCACACCAGTATAAAACCTATTTTTTGAGTATAATTCCAAGTATTCCCACCTAGGCCACTAAATAATATTTTTTGGAGACATTAGAAATCTAAAATGATTTTATAATAAAATAATATTACAATCATTTCCTATGGTGAACCTCACCCCTCTTATAAATGGGTACCCCCATTTTATAAAATTCACACCTTTAAAGGCATTTGGATCTTTCATAACCTACCCAAATAACCTCTCAAATTTTATACCTTCATCTTAGAGGCCTTAATTTATTCCTAAAGCCAACCTACAAAGCCCTTTTGAAGAAATCAAAAGGAAGAACCTGAAGAAGACGCAAATATTTCATCACCTCTTTCAAGTTATTTTCTTCTTCCACTTCTTCTTTCCTAGTTGTTTCTATTATAAAATAATAACTACAGTATCATATATATACTTTTATGTTATTATAAAGATTCTAGAACTATATTCATTATTCTATCCATCCTTTGAATGACATGTCACCATACATTCGTACGTACGACTTACCATCTCCACATCATGGTGTTGTTGTTATTCAATACATTATTATATTTATTGGTATAATAATGATGTATAATTGATATAAATAATAAATATAACATGTTAATGATTCTTTATATATGATATAACATCCAATAATATATTATTTTAATATAAAAATAATGAAATTGATGCCCGTGCATGCATACAGATTACAGTCTTCACAACGCGATGAGATTCATTTCCATGATCACCATTCATTGATAATTATGAAAATATTTATATAATTAATAATTATGTAATATATGACATAATAATTCTATTTTAGATATATATATGTATGTATGTATGTATGTATGTATGTACTTACATATATCTTATTCACTTACTTTCGTTCAATACAATGTGAAAACAGAAACAACGTTTATGCATACGTACGACCTACCATCTCCATAAACGGTGCCTTCCATTTCATATATACATCTATTATAAATATGTATATTCTAAATATATATTATATATAAATCTAGGTTTATATTATGTAATTATTTATGTCATGGTCTAAATGATACGATCAAGAATAACAAGTTAAAAAGCATACGATAAAGAAAATGATTATTACCCAAAATGTTAATTTAACATGGAAATAATTATTAAATGGGTACTATAAAGTAATAAATGAATCTTTTATGATATTATAAATATTAACATGGTTCTGTTATAATTTTATAACATACTATGGTAATTATAAAAGATGTTAAATGTACCTTGGACCAAAGGAAATTGCAAGGTAAGGGTCAATTCCTCAATCTCATTATTATTCAAGATTGTTTATGAGTATGTTTTTACTATGATATATTTATTATCCATTTCCATGTATGATAAAAGAGTTTACAATTGGAATATTTTAAGGGACACTTTTATTAAAAAATCATTTTAAATGTTTTAAATATTTATTCTTCTAAATCATTCTCCTTAATGTCAATGTTTTCAAAATGGTTTTAAGGATTTATTTATATGGACATGAATGTTTTTAAAATGTTAATTCAATTAAATAGTTTCAAAGTGGTATGGGATAATTTTCTTTAAAAATGTCTTTAAATGTCTTCCTTTCTAAATTTTGTGACTTTTAAATGTCTACATGAAAAGGGGATATTTCTCTCAAAGAGTTTTAAAAATAATTTTCATCTATGTAAACATTCTTTTATTTATTTTAAACTTGTTTGAAGTTGATTTATTATAATACAAATCATCAATATTGTATTGATGGATTTTTTATATGTTTGAATGTGAATGTGTTATTTTTATTCCATTCATGGTTTATGGTTAAAGTATTGACATTTCATATGCATGTTCTAATACGAATGTTTATGTTATGTTTCAACCTATTCATATGAGAAATGTATTGGAAATAGTAACTAATGGGTGGAGCCCGCTACAACTCTTCGATGCATCAGTAGGTATCCTGAGACAATTAGATGTGGAAATGGCCAAGGCCTTTCCCAATTTTATATATGGTTTTGGCCGAGGCCTTAATCATTTTTAGCCATCATGACTGAGGTAGTGACAAAATGTTTCAGAATGTATGGCATCATACATTCCCTCATTATAAAAATAATATTGATGGTTTATGTGGTTATTCGACTAGAAGTATACCCATGACTATGTTTTCTATGGAATTATTTACTCATCTCATATTTCTCTCATAAATTTTTCATGTTTATTATTTGTAAATGCATGTTTTTTCAATTATTCACCATGAATATTGTTAATGTTATCTTCCGCTAAATTATTTACCTTTACGGAGAATCTGATCTCACCCCATTCTTAAGTTTTATTTTCCCAGGATACTAAGAAGTGTCTTATGTTTGATATGTAGGGTCAAGATAATGGAATAATGGTGCTCTTAAAGGATTTTTTCTTTGTTGTATGTTAGAAAGTGTAATGTTACGTTCATGTATGTAATCTATTTTCCAAGACTACTAAACTGATTGGTCCTTCGTTACTTGATTCCCTGTAATATTGCCAATGTATTAAAATAATTCAATGACTCTAGGAATCCAGGGTCCGGGCGTTACACTTTTCCCCGTCAAAAATTATTTGTGAACATCACCAATGTATTAGATTCACATTCCCCATTGAACTAGTACTCTAGGAATATCACCTTTTTGATGATCTTTAATAAGTATTGATCACTTTATATTTTTCAAAACTAAAAACATTATTGTAATAATAGAACTAATTTCTGGAAAAAATTTCATTACTCTCTAAACATCAGATATTTATGAAACACATAATCTTTACTGTATATTTCAATCTTTCATTAAGCTTTACAAACGATCAAAAAACTTGTTTCTCAGACTGACACATGTCCTTTCATCATTGAACTTATGTTCTTATGAATACTCCATGCATGAAAAACCATCATGAAACTCTTTCATGAATTCATATCCTTTAGATATTCAACATGATTGACTTCTACAAATGACAGGGGTAAAAAAAATTTAAAATCTTTTCTTCCACCTCATGAACCATTCTCGATCAACACAACCTTTTCAAAAAAATCATTATTGTGATTTGAGAAACTCCATGTATTCAAAAAACATCAAATAAACTTTTAATTCATTAAACTTCTCATAATCACATAACCTACCACCTTTTTCCATTAAAAACTTCTCTTAATTACTTTAATAGACACAGTTTTCTTTTGAGGCTCAGAAATATTTTGTGAAACATTCTTTTCTGAATCAATAAAATATTGTGATTACAAACATTCAAAAATTACATGCCTTTTCTATATTTTTATGGTGTAGTCTTGGAAATCCATATTTCATACAACATATCCCCTCCTACAAATATTGAACCCAAAAATTTTAAAAAACATTAGTAAATGATGCTACCTTGTACTAAAAAGTTTCTTTACCAATTCTAGGGATTCCATACATCTATCTTAATGATTTTTGAATAAACATAGTGAAAAATTGAATTAGAACAGTATAACTAACCTTTAAATGATGCATGCCTATCTTGGTGCTCCCCTTTCATTTAAAGTTGTAACCCATATCTCAGTATTATCATGATTGAAATTTAGGATCACACATTTATTCACACACTCTTCCATTTTCCCTCTATCAATAACAACATCATCTCATGTAGTCATTGACATAGTGAAAAAAAATCAAATATTCTTGACCACACTATGTCATTGTAGACACCTCATCTAGAACACCAACACACATGAGATGATAGTGATAGGGTTGACAACAAATCCAACACACAACACATGGGAAAAAATTCTCATTTATATCCAACAATATCCCCCTTAAGAGTTTTTTTGAAAAAACTTTCATGAATCCTTTTCCTCTATCTCAATACTATCAGATGAACCTTTTTACTCACCAAAAATCCTTGAAAATCAAAACCACTTAATTATTATTATTTGAGATTGATATTTGATATTTCATAATGTGTGGCATACATAAAGACCAATTATTCAAAACCACTTAGAAAAAAATTTCATCCCCAACCCCTTCATTGATTTTTATTAATTTAATGAACATCATTAGCTTCATCATATTTATACAATTCACCTGATACCCGCTATCAAGGGCTGGGCAGGAACACACATAGATTCATGATCCTTTCTTTTTTGGACAATAACAACACTTGGCTTTATAATCCTTCCTTCTCCCCTTGGACATCAAATCAAAAGTATACTTAGTACTATATGTACAAAATATATAATCCTTATAAACCTATAAATTATGAAGAAAGGGTGTAATTTGTATAATTATTATGTTTACCACTGTCTTCTTAATTTGATACAATATATGATTCTATCCTTTCTAAACCACTAAGACCATGAATTATATCATTGAACTCTATATCCTCAATCAATTATGTGTCTATGGTTATTTATACATTTCCCCCTTTGTCAATATATTCCTTGTATCTAATAAGAAGAAATAATCCCCCCTAATATATGCAACTATTCCTTTTAGTATGCCCATTAGTTAGACCCACAGACCAAATTCTTCTCTAAATTTATTGATTTATATGTGAATGTATGTCTAAGTAAAGTTTCCCATGAAAAAAACATTTTCAATTTGTAGCCACGTTCAACAATATTTTTGTTGGGGGAACATACCACTTAACAAAGAGCCATCAACAAAATCTCTAAGCCCAAAGAGTTAGGACCCATTATTGGAAACTATAGCTTACATTAACAATAGTATCATTGTCCATAGCATTCACTTGCTTACAAATAACTTTATCATCTATAGAACATTAGTTTAATTAAAGTAATTCTTTAAAAAAAACTCTTTATCTCTAGACACCAATCCTATACCAATTGTTGAAATTGTTATGAATTTACACAAATACCAATATTATGGAGGATACCCTTCATTTAATATTTCTCAAAACAAAACTATGATTTTTTTTGTTTAAATTATGAGATTACAGCCTGAATTGTACATGGTAAATAATTTATTCTCTCATATACAATCTATATTTTCTTTCTCATTAAGAATATAATATGTCATATTTTCATTTAAAAAATCCACCTGACTTTTTCTGATTTTTGACTAAATATTGAACTAAAATTCATCATGATATTTCTCTATCCATAGTAGCCTATGATATACTAAAAATAGTTATATGATATCACATGTTAGATAAAAAAACATGACTGGTCATTTTGTTGTTGTGTACCCATTTTTTATCTTCAAAATATCACATATGATATATTAGATTCTCTAGTGATAAATTCATTAGGGATCTTGATACCACTTGACATCAATTGAGATATAAAATCTCCTTCCTCGATGCCAATAATTTCGACTCCTCATTATTTCTCTGATTCTTATTCTATTCTCATTCATTGAGATTTTAGATAATGTAAAATTACAACATGGAGGATATGAATTCAATCACTATATAAACATTATCTTATTATTGACTAATAATTATGAAATAGTTCTTCAGTTCCATAGAATCTTATCTTTATTGAGTGATGTCACAAATGAAAACATCATTTTGTATGTTTTTTTTATTTCCCCTTTTCTAGCTTGGGAATTTCCTTTTCTTCACACCCTTACTCACAAACTCTTCTTCTATAGGCACTCATACCAAAAATAAACTCCTCAAAAATTATTGATTGAGCCTTTATAATCCATATCATATCGAATATCTATTTATCCTCTCTTAATTTATCATCTTTGATGACCCATTTTATATTTTAGGATGTCTCTTTCATTTGAGTATCTTTTTGAAATGTGACGAACCAGTGTTTTATCAATGGAATTTCTTTTCTGGTAAATATACCATATAATCACATAAAATGACAACATAGTTAACTATTATGTATTATGTGACCATTAATCCAATGTTTTTCACTTTTGTGATTGGAATTTTGAAAATCTAACATACACAGTTAAGATCAGTATGTTATTGGGAGTCTAATATGACAAACATAATTTTAATGAATTGTAACATACCCATATGAAATTTAATGTCACTCTTATTAATAGTTACATACCATAATGAATATTATACATACCTATGATAGTATATTAATATTATTTATGTGGGAGTTTTATAAACCTATAACATGGAATAAGAAAATAAATGATTTAAAATTGTTATTTTGAATAATTTATGATTTTAATTAAATATTAAATTAATCATTTATATAAAATAATTTTTGAAAAATGGATCCCATATTTTAATTTTTAAATCTAATAATGTTTTGAGTGATTTCTTTCGGATTTTTCTTAAATACATGAATTTTTTTTGAATTGTATAATACATTAATTTATTGTATAAATAAATTATAATTTAAATCCATTATTCTTAGCATAATAAGTTATATTTGAAGAGAAATCTATAACACAAATGCATTTATTACTATTCAAGGTCATTTAATACTCAGTATTTCTTCTTTTGTGAAGAAATAATAAATTAATTGTTATAATATTAGGAAAACCCTCTTCCCCACCACTGTAAAAACCACCCATCCTTATCTCTTCTATTCACTCTCTCAAGCCATGTCCCTCTCAAATAGTCTGACTAGATATCTTCCCAATCACTTTCCCAATGCCCAAAATCCACTATTCTCTTTAATTTACCAAATCTTCTCCCCTTAAGAGGCTCTCAAAGGAGGTAAACTCAAGAGGTAAATTTCTTTTTCCAATCCTTTTATTCCTTTTATGTTATTTTATTTTCTTATTTCTTTCCTCAAATACATTCAACCAAATAGTATGATCACTCCATTAAAAAACATGTATTTGAATTATATTGATATAATTGTATAATTTATTATCTCCACTCCTTTTCCAACCTTTTATTTGGAGGAAATTGATACACGGTTTGAGATATGTTAATTTAGAACAATCAAGGATTACCCGTTATCAATTTTCATTACCGTATACAATTCTAGTCGTGATACTATTTTCATATTTGAAAAAGACCATTATATATGTATTATGCCTCATTTATTGTTTTTCAATCCTTGTGTACATATGGGTTTAATTTGTAAAAAAATGTGTTCTTTGTTGTCAAAACCCGTCAATTAACCCAAATGGACGTCACTAAAGTGTTATATAATTATTCAAATTCACATTAAGTAAAGAAATAATTTTTTCAACCATGTAAACTTATTTATGTTCATCAATAAAATATAACTTCAATTTTGGAAATCCACCTTCACCATAAATGTTTATCCGAACATGAACCGATCATTAAAACCAAGCAAGAAAATGGACCCGAAGAATGAAAATAAACCGCCAAACCAATCAAAATGGTTATAAATTAAGTTAAAAGGGTTATTATATTTATATTACATATATAATAGATTCTTTAATTATTAATTAATGAACCTAATTTTATTTTTTAGGTCGTTATGTTCATGAATAGATCACCGTTGGACATAAGGTAACGTAGCCTCTCCATTTCACTGATATTGAAGAATGTCCTCTATGACATGCCATTTTATGTGTAATCTAAAATGATGTGGTATGATTTTACAACTCTTGAATACTTACCTCCTTATGTATAATTTATGATAAACCCATTTCTCTCTTATTAATTCATCTTAAGTAAAACTGATACCATGCTAATAATCTTTATGGGATTATACCCAAACTGCCTTTTTTTCCATCGGGTTTCTCTCTTTATTTTTACCAAAATGTAGTTTCCATTTAATTTTATGTAAAAATTATACATAATATTTATATGATCCAAATTAATGTTTCAAGAACATTCTCTCATTCACTTTTAGTGATATACATTCTTTTAAGTAAATTCCTCCAAGAAAATTCCCAATAAGCAAACTCATTTTAAGTGAACTTCCCAAATTTTTACCCATTTTCAAATTCACTCTATCATTTATTTTAAGACACAATATTAATAATGTAATTAGTATTTTTATTATTAAATCCATCTTTTTTCACTTCTGGTTCTATATAAAAAATTATTCCCTTTTTTATTTTGAAATCTCTATTATATTTTCCTTAAAACCACACAAAAATGATTCAAATGCTAAAATTTCTCAAATACATTTCATACATGTTTTCAAATATATATGACATCACCTACCAGGATATAATCCTATTTTACCTTATAAACATCAATGTATTCTCTAATTACTTTCTTTCATGGATACTTTCATTATACACCCATTGGTTATTCTTATGTCATGATTGTGGTACCACATTCATTCCATGGGTAACCATTATGCTTTGTAAGATTGATTATGTATGATTATTTATGTGGGAATAAAATTCATAAATTTATGATGGGTTCACCCATATATATATCCAAATCATTATGTAATTTTGATTCGCAGGATACATTTTATGCGATGGTATTGGAAGTTAACCTTGGTTTGTGCAACTATGTGCAACAGTTATGGTGGTTATACATGGCCTGTGGTACTATTGGAAATGGTCTTGGTGGTTAGACATGACAAATAAAAAATTTATCTTTTATGTTTCTACCAAATTTCTATGATTCAATTTTTAAATGATCCCATGTTTATATGCTATGATATGTTACATTCCTTTTTATATCATCATGTCATGCCTTCTATCTCATGTTCTAATGCATTGTTCTTATGGTTATTCCCTTATTGGGATTTTAGCACATCCCATTTTTCATGTTATCCCCAAGTTATCCAATGAAGATGTATGAGAAAAATGGAATATATGATCTCATTATGATGCTAAAAAAAATTTGTTTTTATAATGTTTGATTATGTACTTAGTCTTCAAAGACACTAGACTATATGATCTGTGGCTTTTATTTTGAGGTTTAATTATAATTGAAACCATGAAATGTAATATGTAAAATGCTAGTGTCTATATATTTGGTATCAAATGATAGTCTAGTTATGTTTGGAGAATAGGAATAGTGCACCTTAGTGAGACCTTATGGATAGGATGAAGTATATGAAAACACCCCAATGTATTGGTAAGTATAAAGTAAGAGATTTATCAAGAAAATAAGCCCATGTCTAGATAAAAATAGTTAAAGGAAACTTTGGAATCGATGTACTTAGTACTGAAAACCTTGATAAGCTGTTTTGGGCATAACCCGGGGTATCCTGGTACACTACAATGGGCCTTCCTACACTATTGGTTTGACACTCCAATGGTATATGCTTTGGTAAATTATTAAGCATAGTAAAAACCATTATTAATGGAATAAAAATTCACATATGAATATATGTTATGAAATAGATCATGGATAACCAAGATTTAAACCTAAGGAATCATAAGTTATGATGTGATTCTCCTCTGAAAGTTTATCCAATTATGTTAAAAAGATACATTTTTATGTTCACTAGCAATGTATTCAAGTCCTCTAATTGTTTTTCTTTTTCAATGTTAATGGTGGGAAATATATGAACTTATTCCAAAAACCGATTCGATAGGCAATGTGAAGATTGACCTTATTAAATTTCTGATATGATGGGAATGGGTGCTTAAAACATCATGATAGTACTTGCTCAGCAGGCTCATGTTATGAATATTAACTAGAATCTTATATAACACCCTCCTCATCCAACGAAAGGGCATGGTTACATACATTCCATCATGCACAAAGCCACCCATGTTTAGCGGATCATCTCATCCCCTACTCATGAAAAAATGGATTAACATCGTTGAAAAGATATTCTTTGTCCTCTAGTTCTTAGAAGAATATAAAGTTGTAATGGCAGTCTATTGTTGTGATATGAAAGATGATCAGTGGTGGAAACTGGTCAAGAATACTATGTACTAAGAGGAAATCGATTCCATGGATTGGGAGGAATTAAATATTATATCATTCAATAAATATTTTCCTTAAACCCTCCTTCTCAAGATGGAAAGAGAGTTCCTTAGTCTCAAGGAGAGGGAATATGAGTCCAATAGGTTCACTACTAGAATTAAAGGTATTTGCGATGGGTTATTTGCGATGGGATCCCATCGCAAATAAGCTTTGGCGATGGGGCCCTGTTGCAAAAAGCCCGTTGTAGAAAATGCTGTTGCAAAAAATATTTTTTGGGGCGGGCCTGTCGCAAATAATATTTTTTGCGACAAGAATCATTACCATCGCAAATAAGCCGTTGATTATATGCTTATTTATATATATGTTCTTCTGCGATGGGCCAGTCACATATACAACATTGCGACGGGCACCTAATCCCGTCGCAAATGATTTTTGAAAATATTTATTCAGACTATTTGCGATGGGCCCATCGTAAATAGTAATTGCGATGGGCCCATAATCCCATCGCAAATACCTTTTTTAAGAAAATATTATTTAGACTATGTATGACAGGATACCATCGCAATAGATCTCGTCTCAAATAATATATCAATTTTTAAAAAAATTAATTTAATAAAATTATGATTATTAAAACAATAATTTTGATATTATTAAAATAACTAAAAAATTAAAAAAATAATAATTCTCAATATTCACGAAAAATATAAAAAAATTTATAAATTTTTTTTATGATTATTGAAAATTAATTTTAATATTATTAAAATAATAAAAAATATTTAAATTCTCAATATTCACAAAAAACTATAAAAATATTAAAAATATTATTATTATTATTATTAATATATATAAAATAAAAATATATTAAAAAATATAATACTGAAGAAATATATCTAATAAAATTATGATTAATGAAACAATAATATTAATATTATTAAAATAATAAAATAATAAAAAATATTAAAATTATCAATATTCAAAAAAACCAATCATATAATATAAAAAAATTAATTTATGTAATAATCGTACAGATATAAACAATAGAAACTGTAAATAGTTCATATTACAAAAAATTTAAATTCAAATGTTTTTTACATAAAAAAATCAATGGGGGTCATCTTCTCGAGGAGGTGGAGGAGCAAAAGAAGCTGGTGGAGGAAACTCCATCCCTAAACTACGAGTCAAATGACACATGTACTCCATCTGCTCGTAATGCTGCTGCTTCCATTGACACATCTCATCCTTGTGATGCTGCGGGTGCTGCTGCCATCGATGCATCTCCTCCTTGTGCTGCTACTGCTGCTGACTCATCTCTTCTTGCTGCTTCTGCCAACTCTATATAAGGTAATTCTGAGCTCGGAAATGCTCCTGATACTGTGAGCCAGAAGATAATTTCTCTCCACGAGCTCCTCTTGAGCTGGACACTAACAACATAGTAGTACTATAAAAGTACCAGGAGTCACAGGAGAGCTGATACCAACTAATCATCCCTTCTCAAAGCCATACCGAGTCACATCCATCCATGCCGACTCGTCGAAATGGTGGGCACTTGTCTAATCAGACACCTTATCATGACCCTCATCCTGTGTCTGAGAAGTTACAACCTCATATGACTTCTTCAATTTTAATTTGAAATTAAAATTGTGAAAATATTATATGCGGTTAATTGTCAGACTGAAAAAAATAAGACTAAACACAATTTGATGTCGACGATCACCTCTAATATCTACAGTGGCTGGATCACTGTAAATCATCTGATAAACATCGTACTCTAAAATATTATGATGGTTGACTGCCTATATGAATATAAAATAAATTGTTTATATTTGAAGTGATATAAAATATTTAAAAAAATACTTACCAAATGATCTCTATGTGTATTGAATGTACGACTACCAGCTCAATGTGTCACCTTCTGTCTCCCTCAGTTCTGCAAACCCATTGAAGTCCTCCTCTGAAATCCACCACCCAACCAGTGTGCACATAATTCATCCCAAACATGAGATGAAAAGTACTCTAGTCAGTGGGCTCTACACGACTCATCAAATACTGTCTCTCCTGATTTCATAGTGGTCATCATTCTCAAATTGTACAAGAACTGACGCAAACGCTCATGCATAGCCACCTACCATGCTGCATGGATAGCGTCATGCTTGCTATCCTCGATGGGATACCATAAACCCTACCAATAATTTATAATATCAAGTTATTAATAAAATAAATTTGAAAATAAATATTATTTATTTACGTAACTACCAATGATTATACATGACGAGCTGCACATCACTGGGAATATGTTCCCATGTGGTCCATGGCTGAGAAAAATAATTGTGCAAGATAGCCCTCCCCTTTCCAACAGCTACATGTGCAAAACTGTGAGAAAATAATAAATAATAAAATAATTATTATATATATAAATAAATTAATGAAATCTAACTAAAATAAACAGGTTACCATACCTCCGTGTGCGTGGATCGAAGCCAAGATGTGGACGTCACTCAAAGATATGGTCCGAAATCATCAGTCATGCAAGACTGTGACCCCTCCACGTACCTCCTTAACCACCAGTGGGCTACGATTTAGATGATCCCACATCCCTATCATCTAAAGGTAGCTCAACCTTTTCTAACTCACGCAATATATCAGAGTCTATATGAAACACAAAATGATTTTTGCTAGCAGATAGTTGAAAATAACTATTATATATATATATTAGTTATGATCATAACCATTATTTAACAATGCCATTGTTCACCTTCATCGTCATCTTCAAATCTGATGACAACAATATCTTTATATTCCTCCTCGGCATCATCAATATCCATATGAGTTTCACTATCATCATCCATTATCATTTCAATTTCTTTTGTAACATTATTAAAATCTTCGTCACCATGGACCCTTAATTGTGGCATGTCCTCATTGATATTCACATTTCTTTTTGAAAAAGATGGATTTTGAGTACTCTCTTGAGAAATTTCAATTTCTACTACTTCATCAGAGCGACATTCAGTATGAGTAAACTGATTTTCGCAAGATTTCATTTTTATTATTCCCCACCAATCACCTAGGTATCTTTAAGTAGCACAGTACTTTGCATAATAAACATGATGTGCTTGTTGAGCTAGTAAAAATGATTCATTTACTGCAAGAAGACTTTTATATTTATTATTGATGATTAAATGAGTTGTATGAACAAGAAATCCTCTCTTAGTATCCAAACACTGACATTTAAACATCATAATGTAATTTTTTCCAACATAACATAGCTCAATAATTTCATCCAGAATGCCGTAAAAGTCAACATCAGTTTCTCTATGATGTGATCCTATCAAACAAAGTCCATTGTTCATTGTTTTTTTGAATCCCCATATACATGTGTATGAAATCGAAAACCATTCACCACATATGCATTAGAAGATTTAACTATTTTAGATGGTGGGTTACTCAATATACACAGTCGCTTATCAATTTTATCATCATGTTGATACACCTGGAAATTTGTAAAACAATTATCAATATAATAAATAGATAACTGAATGGATATTGAAACACTAATAAATTATGTTACCAACTTTTGAAACCATTGTGAAAAGAATTCTGCATTTTTCAAGAGCAGCTGCTGTAATTTGTGGAACTTGTTTCTTGATATGATTATCTTATAACCAACAAATAAAATATGTTTACATACTGTAACAGAAATTATAGAAAATGTGATAGAAGCACTCACAATAAAAATGATGTCATTTCTTCACAGTTGAGAAGAACATATGTATGAGCTCTGTGATGTTCATCATCTGAAAGCCATCATTCTTGAACTCCCCCAAAGGCAATATTTGGCTAATTAAAAACTGATAAATTATTGTCCATTTAAACAATAACATTTACCTCGTTCTTTTCCATGTGGTTTTGTTTTATGGGATATTCAGATTTAATATAGTGAGAGCAGAAAAAAGTAATTTCCTCTTGCAAATAAGCTTCAGCAATTGAGCCTTCAACTAATGCTTTGTTACGTACTTTTTCTTCAATTTCTGCATGCATCTCTAAAATGGGAACATCCATCGAAATTTTACTAGACCTCCACCTTTAGCTTCATGTGGAATATTTAATATCAGATGTTCTATTGAGTCAAGGAAAGTAGATGGAAATATATTTTTTTAGTTTACATATAATTACAACATCATCTTATTCCAATTTTCATAGCGCATCGTAGTCAGTTGTTGCTGCACAAATGTATAGAAAAAAATATGATATGTTTGTTATCGAATCCAAAATCATATAATTTAACAAACCTATGAATCTAGTCAGCATAATTCTTTCCATTATAACATATTTATCATGACTTTTTAATCTGGTAATATGATCATTCTTAATACAGCTTCCCAAATTGGAATAATAGCAATCTGGAAGCATCAAATCTCTAATCCACTGAAAAAATAATAAACAACTCTCTTTGGATAGTGTATATGCTGCTTTTGGCTTCATTAACCTCTGTGATCTGATATTTTCAAAAAGTTCAAGTTCTGGTTGCTTGGAAATTGGGGCAAGATCTAATCATGCTTTTACCATATCTTTGGTCTTACCTGCTGTATCAAAAACTATATGAAATTAATTATCAAAACAGTTCTTATCAATGTGCACGACATCCAACATGTGGCGGACCATCAAATCAGACCAATATGAGAGATCCTAAAAAATGCTTCATTTTATCCAATTATGTTCTTTCCCAAAGCCATGAATTTTCTATTGGTTTTCTTTTGGCCCAAATGTGATGGGAGGTAATGAACATACAACTGATTTTCACTTTTTACATGAGATCATTTTTGGAGGTCCATCCCTTTCAATTGTGCCTTTTCTTAAATGAGATTTGTTCCTTTGAAAAGGATGATATGTTGGAAGAAATCTGCGATAAAAATCTAAATAAAAAGGTTTTTTCACTTGATGAGCATGAAATCTTTGTTTTCTTTCATAAAGTAAGGACTTGATTTCGAACCACATGTACTCTATCTAGATAACATGCCATATGCTGGAAAGTCACTAATTGTCCACATCAATGTAGCTTTTAATGTGAAATTTTGTTTGGCAGAAACAACATAAGTACAAACACCATTACTCCACAATGAATTTAACTCATCAATCCATGGTTTCAAATAAACATCAATATTTTTTTGGATGTACTGGGATTAATAAGGTCAAAAAGATATAGGGCTCCTTCATCAACATCCATGGAGGTAGATTGCACGGAGTTATAAAGACAGGACAACATGAATACTGACTACCATAAGAAACAAACAGATAAAAACCATCAGTAGAAAGACCCAATCACACGTTTTGGTATTCTAAAGAAAAAGACAGATGCACAAGATCAAAATGTTTTCATGAATCACCATTAAATGGATGATTCAAGCTTTTACCAGTTGAAATATTGGTTTTGTGCCTTGATATCATTGACGTTGTGTTATAAGACATAAATAAACGTTGAATCCTGGGTGTAAGGGGGAAATATCTCAATAATTTTACATGAATCGATATAGACTTCCCTAGTTGAGCTTCTTTATACCTTGATTGTCCACATGTTGGACAACTATCCAATGACTCATTTTCACCAAAATATAAGATGAAATCATTTGCACAAGCCTGAATCTTCTGATAACTAAGGCCTATATGACAAACAAACTCTTTCTCTCATAGTAATTTGCAGGAAACACATTTCCTTCTGGTAACATTTTTTTACCAAAAGAAAATATCTGATCAATACAGTAGT
The DNA here is from genome assembly GCA_963277665.1 of Viscum album. NCBI lineage: Eukaryota > Viridiplantae > Streptophyta > Magnoliopsida > Santalales > Viscaceae > Viscum > Viscum album. The sequence continues at coordinate 1,901,106,913 of OY728152.1, read as the reverse complement.
TTGAAATTGTACTATCTTATTTAATAGCCATAAAATTATCAACCGCTTATAATTTTCTTATCTTGCAACCATGATATCATGCATCCTCAACAGACCTCAACAAATCATAAAATTCAGATGGTGCCAAATCAGAAGTTAAATTAATATCATTATGAGTTTCAGTTTGATGAACAGATGGACCTGCAACATCAAGTACTAAATTTAGGAACTTTGATGGATCCAGAATCAAGTTATTAGTATCTTCTCTAGAACTACGTTCACCATGTTGATAACAAATAACATAATCTATTTGAAAACCAAACTGCAAGATATGTCCCCCAACCTTTTCAAATGTGTCAAACTTTATCATAGATCATTTTTACAAGGACACTTAATTGTGCCTTCTGAAACATATTCTATTTGTGATGATACAAATGCTAAGAAATAATCAACACACTCAATATATACAGAATTTAAACCAGGACTATTTGGATTTCTATACTGATTTATCCAAGCGCGATCATCAAATAATGACTTATGTTGACTTCCTTGTTCCATATTTTCTACAATATATAAAATCCTCACTATTTCTGAATAAATTGAAATTACAAAAATACTATCTGAAAAATGAAGATAATTTATTGCTACTACTTCTTAATGATTACCATTAATTAAAAGCGACACAATTTCTAGTTGATTTATGACTACTCTTTTTTCCAACGCCTCATATTGATAATAAATATATGTATCTCCGACCAGATTATTCATTGTGATTTTATTTTGAGAATGTTGTAAGTAAATGAGCTATCAGAAAATAGATCCCTGTTTTCATCGATGAATCATCTTCTTCCAACTGTCACCACCATAAAACATTATAAAAAATATGATCCTATGAATGCATATCCAATCTCATGTATACGATATTTAATATGACTATGTAGCAGCACATTTTTCATATTTTTTTGAGTCGGTGAGAGTTGAAAGGCAAAAAGTTATCAAGAAAAAGGTGTGTCGTCAATCCACTAGAAATTGTGCCAGGATCTTGTAATTTATTAAAATTTATTAAGATTTCTTTCTAACTGTTCTTAACTAATTATAACTAATTATTACTATTTATTTCTTATTATTACTTATTTAGAAATACTTAGTAATACATAGCAAAATGAAAACTGGTTGAATAATGAAAGGAAATTTGGTAATCATCGTTGTGGAGATGATTACAAATTTTCCCTTCATTATCCAAGCATATTTCAGTATGATAATTATAATTATATCTAATTATTACTAATAAAACATTTATATTATCAATATTTATGAAAAAACAATAGTAATATTATTAAAATAATAAAAAATTTATAAAATATTAAAATTATGAATATTCTCAATAGGCTTTTCTCTATTCCTAACATGTTAAAATCTCAAAGGGTCGTCAATTGTCAGGTCATGCACAATAAAAAGATTGTGTTAGACATGTCCAATGTAAACATTATAATTTTCCATGTATGGTGGATCACCTCGTAAGTAGTGGTGCAATAGGATGACCAGATTAATGTCATTATCGTCTCTTAAAATCACCTCACTCTCTTTACATTGATCTTTCTTCCTTAAAAATTTTAGGGGACATCAGTATATTTCCCTTAAATTTTAATGGAATAATGGTCTATGTAAATGGTAATGTGAGATAATTCTTATAGATGAGAACGACATGACTTGGGTTATCCTATTGCACGCTATTTGCAAGGTGATCAACTAGAAAAGAAAAATTATAGTGTTTACATTGTACATGGCTGACACAAACTTTTTATTGTGTATGACTTGACAATTGATGACCCTTTGAAATTTGAACATGTTAATAATAGAGCAAATCCTTTTGTGAATATTGATAGTTTTAATATTTTATAAATTTGTTATTATTTTAATAATGTTATTACTATTTTTTCATAAATATTGATAATATTATTATTTTTATTAGTAATATTTGGATATAATTATAATTACTTTTTATTACTATTTATTACAAATTATTACTTATTATTACAATTTATTACAATTTATTAAAATTTATTCTTATTTATTACTAATTATTCCTAATCATTGCTAATTATTCCTAATTATTCCTAATTATTGCTAATTATTGCTAATTATTGATAATTATTGCTAATTATTGCTATTTATTTCAAATTATTACTAATTATTGATAATTATTTCTAATTATTGCTAATTATTCCGAATTGTTTCTAATTATTCCTTATTATTTCAAATTATTGTTATTTATTAGTAATTATTACTATTTATTAGTATTTATTAGTAATTATTACTAATTATAGATAATTATTAATAATTATTTCTAAGTATTCCTATTTATTGCTAATTATTCCTAATTATTGATAATTATTACTAATTATTTTTAAATATTACAAATTATTAGAATTTATTCCTAATTATTAGTAAATATTAATAATTATTTGTATTTATTACATATTATTACTAATTATTCATATTTATTACTAATTATTCCGAATTATTACTAATTATTACTAATTATTACTAATTATTCCTATTTATTAATATTTATTTCTATCTATTACTATTTTCTGCTATTTATTACTAATTCATTCTATTTATTTCTAATTATTACTAATTATATCTAATTATTGCAAATTATTGATAATTATTGTGAATTATTGTGAATTATTTCTAATTATAACTAATTATTTCTAATTATTACTATTTATTACTAACTATTGCTAATTAGTTCTAATTATTGCTAATTAGTCCTAATTATTGCTATTTATTGCTAATTATTAGTATCTATTGCTAATTATTAGTATTTATTAGTAGTTATTCCTAATTATTAGTATTTATTACTACTTATTACAATTTATTAGTACTTATTACTAATTATTACAATTTATTTCAAATTATTATAATTTTTTACTAATTATTACAATTTATTACTAATTATTACAATTTATTACTAATTATTATTAATTATGAATAATTATTGCTAATCATAAAAAATTATTTCTATTTATTACTAATTATTGCTAATTATTCTTAATTATTGCTAATTATTATTAATAATTAGTGAGTATTACTAATTCAAAGTATTTATTCCTAATTATTCTTAATTATTCCTAATTATTCCTAATTATTCCTATTTATTACTCATTGTTCCTGTTTATTAATATTTATTTCTATTTATTACAAATTATATCTATTTATTGCTAATTATTGCTATTTATTTATATTTATTGATAATTATTTCTGATTATTCCTAACTATTGCTAATTATTGCTATTTATTTCTATTTATTACTAATTATTTCTAATTATTCCACATTTTTGCTAGTTATTGCTAATTATTAGTAATTATTAGTAATCATTAGTAATTATTAGTATTTATTACTATCTATTACAATTTATTACTATCTATTAAAATTTATTACTAACTATTACAATTTATTACTAATTATTACAAATTATTCCCATTTTAACTAATTATTCCTATTTTTTACTAATTAATTTTTACTATTTTTTACTATTTATTACTAATTATTGCTATTTATTTCTATTTATTTCTAATTATTAGTAATTATTTCTAATTATTGCTAATTATTTCAAATTATTCCTAATTATTGCTATTTATTTCTAATTTTTGCTAACTATTTCTGATTACTGGCAATTATTCCGAATTATTAGTATTTATTGCTAATTATTTGTATTTATTAGTGATTATTAGTAATTATTGGTATTTATTACTAATTATTTCAATTTATTACTAATTATTATCATTTATTACTAATTATTACTATTATTTACTATTTATTACTAATTATTTCTAATTATTTCTAATTGTTGATAATTATTTCTAATTATTAAAAATTATTACTAATTGTTACTAATTATTACTAACTGTTAATAGTTATTCCTAACTATTTCTAATTATTACAAATTATTGCTATTTATTACTATGTATTGATATTTATTAAAAATTATTATTAATTACTACTAATTAATTATATACCTTACGAATTATCGTTAATAATATATAATTACTACTACTTATTAAAAATTAAAACTAAAATTTTCAATTTATTAGTACAAATAAATACAAATGACAAAACTATTTAAATTTAATTTAATTACAACTAATCAACAATAGAAAAAATTAACATAAAAAATTGAAATAAATAATAAGTTTAAAGAAACATAAATACCTTTAAGACTGATTTTCTAATTATATAGACGGCTTCACAACTTCTTCATGAACAAAAAAAATAGACATAGAAAAATTCTCCCTCTAAAATCCGAGTTTAGAGAGAATCATGATCTAAAATTTGAGAGGAATGAGAGGAAAACAGATGTGGGTATATATAGGTTAGATTATTTACAACAGGATTATTTGCGATGGGTATCCAGTCGCAAATAGTATCTTTTGCGACAGGACCCATCGAAAATACCTACGCCGGTATTAATTAATGTCGGCGGTTAAAACGTTATTTGCAACGGGACCCATCGCAAATAGTCCCTGACGACACTCCTTTTGTGGCGGGACGACATCCCGTCACAAAAAACTATAAATCGCCGCCGGTTTTTTGTGACGGGGCCCGTCGCAAAAGGTGTCTCGTTGCAAAAATTTATAAACTGCCAATGGTTATTTGTGACGGGCCCCATCGAAAATAAATTACTATCTGGGGCAGTGGGATCCCTCCGTCGTAAATAACCTTTGCATGGTTTGGTGCACTTTTCGTGCCAAACATTTTGCTATGGGAGAGGAAATCCCGTCACAAATAGTTGGTTATTTGCGACGGGTCGTTACCCCTGTCGCAAAAGGCCCATCGTAAAAATCTCTTTTTCCCGTAGTGGGTGTATGAAGTAAACTTTACAAGTCTTTCAAGGTATGCCTCTGGCTTTTTCATGAACCCTGAATTCAAGTTGGATCACTTCTTTTGTGAACTAATGACAAGTCTATGAATATAGTTGGCGATTCGAGACTTCGACAGTAGTGAAAAGATTTTTCATTGTGCCTTCAATGTTGATATGGAGAATGGAGACTCTCTTGTGTCACGTGGGCCAGGTGACAAGACATTGAAAATGGAGAACAAAATGGGTGGTTCAACAATCAAATCCCATTAAGGTAAGAAGCACAAACATCCCACTTGTAAAATTTGTAGGAAGATGCGTCCTGGGAACAATATAAAGGGATATAGGAATTGCTTCAAATTTGGAATGCTGGGACATCTGGCCATGAATGTCCAAAGTGACATGAGAAATACCGATAATGAGGAAGAATAAAGGAATGTTCATATCAATGATTGTCTAGTGGGGTAGTGTTACAACTACAAGGAGCATGGGAATTATACAAACATTTTCCTTAATATAAGGGTTGTTGGAGTAAATCAAAAAAAACCTCTAAGGAAACAAGGAAGGGCTTATGCTATTAATGCTGCTAAGGTGGAGCTGGACAACGATGAGGTGATAGGTTTTCTAGTTATTAATTCAAAAATAGAAAACAAACTATTTGTATATTATTATATGAATTCTCTAATATTTTTTATGTTTAGTAGAACAATTAAAATACCACATCAAAATATGGAGGACAAGTAATCTGTGAGAATAGTGAATTGGGAAATTAAGGCATTCATGGTCTTCGACTCTTCCCCAATTAATGTTTGTGGACTAAACCTCCAAAAAAATCTTATCAAACTTCCTTTAGTGGAGTTTAATACTATTCTAGGAATGGATTGGCTTTCTTAATACAAATCAAACATCAATTGTTAAGAAAGGGATATCACTCTTCACATCCTGAAGTATCCTCCAATTCATTACAAGTGTATGGAGGAAGATTAATCTCTTTTAAAGTCATCATCTCAAGTGTGGATATTGCTTCTTTATGAACTAGAATATATTGAACAAATAATTGAGACAAAGAAGATAATCATGCTTGAAGACATGCCCATCGTGAGGGAATACACTAATGTATCCATTGAAGAGAATCATGGTCCTCCTCCTGACCGAGAGGTCGAGTTCTCAAATGAACATATTCCTAGATATCTAGCTATATCAATGACACATTACACAATGGCCACCATAGAGATTGAAGAGCTGAAGAAACAGTTTCTAGAGAATCTGTAGAAGGGTTTTACATTCCCTAGTTCTTCACAATAGAGTGTGCCAATCCACTTTCTCAAGATAGAGGATAGATCAATGAACCTCTGCATTGATTATCATGAGCTCAATAAAATCACGATAAAGAACATGTGTGGCCTTCCTATGATATATGACTTGTTCAATCATCTTCGTGGGGTGTATAATTTCTCTAATGTCGACCTTCGATCCTGATATCACCAATTAAAGGTGAGGAAGGATGATATTCCCATGACTTCCTTTTGAACAAGGTATGAACACAATTAGTTCCTAGTGATGCCCTTTGGACTCACAAAATTCTCTAGAAATATTCATCGATTTATGGAATAGAGTCACTAGGGATTAGCATGTCAAATTTGTGTAGTCTTTATTGATGATATCCAGATATACTCCAAGAGCAAGGAGAAACATGAGTAGTATTGGAATACTGTGTTAATGACTTTGTGAAGGGAGAAGCTGTTTGAAAAGTAAGGTAAATGTGTGTTCTGGATGGAGGAAGTATCATTCATAGGAAATGTTATCACTATCAAAAGGTATATCTATGGACCCTTCCTTGGAAAAGGAAATTAATGAGTGGAATAGTTCGATATTTATAATGGAAATCTGTAGTTTTTTGGGTCTAATTATATATTTTCGATGATTTGTGAATAAAGTTTCACAATTTTTAAACCCAATGACAAGGATGACATGAAAGGGAGTGATTTTTGTCAGGACATTGGAATGTGAAGATTATTTTAAGGATTTGAAAAAGAGTCTTATCATTGCGGTAGTACTCACACTCCCAACAAGTGTAGAACGCATTGTGGTGTAAAGTGATGCTTAAGATAAGGTATTAGGAAATTTGATAATGAAAAATGATTATGTGATAGCCTATGCCTCAAGGAAGCTTAAAATAAATGAGAAAAACTATCATATGGATGATCTGGAGTTGGCGGCGGTGATATTTACACGAAAATATAGAAGCATTATCTCTATGGAGAGAAGTGTGAGATATATATAGACCACAATAGTCTCAAATGTATATTCACAAAATAAGAGCTTAATATGTTCCAATGAAGATTGATAAAGATCATCAAGGATTATGAATGCTCAATCCACAAACATCCCGGTAAGGAAAATAAGGTGGTGGATGGTCTAAGAAGAAATGATCAGGCATCTTAATCAATGATGAGAATTGAAAGGGATCCAATATTCATTAATTTACTATGGATGTACATGGGAATCATTAAGGGAGGGACATCATAAATCCTTTCTAAAATGATTGCTCAACTATCCGGCATGGTGAAAATATAGGATGCAAAATGAAAAGATGTGGAAATTCTGAAAAGGGTTGATGCTATTAGAAATAGGAAATCCTTAGAGTTCATGATTGATGTGTAAGGAGTTATAAAATTTGGGTCATGATTTTTTGTACCTTTCAATCCATAGATAAAGAAGCAAATCCAAATAACGCACATAACTCAACATTCACTATTCATACAGGGAGAACAAAGATTTATTGAGATCTCTGAGAAAACTATTAGTGGGACATTATGAAAAGGTAGATTGCTGAATACACTTCAAAGTGCCTGGAATATCAGCAAATGAAGGTTGAGAGGAAAAATTTGAAGTGGGTTGATGAAACCACTACACATACAAACATGGAAGTGGGAAAACTTTACCATGGGCTTTGTCATTGGAATTCCATGGACATCCAGAGGAAAAAAATGCTATATGAGTTATTGTGGACTGTCTTACAAAGACATCTCGCTTTATCGCAGTGAGATAGGACTTCTAATTGTATCAAAATGCATAGATTTACATCAATGAAGTGGTGTAGATGCATGGGGTACCACTATATTTTATATTTTATTGTGATATGATATTTACCTTGATGTTCTGGGAAGTCTCCAATAGGCTCTAAGAACTAAATTGAACATCATTACAGACTATCATCTTCAAATTGATGGCAACTCTAAGCAAACAATTCAAAAACTATAACATATGTTGATTTCATGTTCTATTGACTTAAAAGGAGGATGAAACCAACATCATCCTCTATTTTAATTCTCTTACAACAATAGTTCCCACTAGAGCCACCAAAAGGATCCATATGAAGCTGTTTATGGGAAAAGGTGAAAAACACTGGCGTGTTAGGATCAAGTTAGTGATCGTAAGATTCTAGGAACTGAAAAATTTTATTATATGGTGGAGAAGGTGAAAACAATTCAGCAGCACATCATGGAAGCCCAATGTCGATAGAAGAGTTATGTATACAATCATCAATGAGTCTTTGAGTTAAAAATTAGAGACATTGTATTTCTATACATATCTTCATGGAAGAAGGACATGAGGTTTGGAAAAAAATGGAATTTAATTCATAGGTACATAAGGCCCTTTGAGATTATTGATCGTAGCAGGGTTGTGGCCTATCAACTATAACATCAACCTTCCATGGACAAAGAACATGATTTCTTTCATATATCCCTCTTATAAATGTACATACCAGATCCTTCACGTGTACTCTCTTCAGAGGTGGTATAGTTGGAGGATGATCCTTCTTTTAGGAGCTTCCAGTGACGATCATGGATCATATAGATAATGTTCTACCTAATAAGACTACTCACCTAGTGAATGTACTGTGTTGGAACCATATGTACAAAGAGGGAACATCTGAACTAGAGGAAGAAATGAAGGAAAAGTACCCACACATGCTTATGGATTTGAATATAAAATGAAATTTTGAGGGAGAAATTTCATAAGGAGGGATGAATTTAACAAACCAATGGTTTATAAATGGAACTTTTTTTAATAAATATGTCATATAATCACATGAAATTACTACACACAGAACTATTAATTATTATATGACTTTTAAACATAAGTTTGTCACTTCTATGATTTGAATTTTAAATATCTGAAATACACAATGTGATCATTAAGTTATTTAGAGTCTAATATGACCAACATAATTTTTGTGAATAGTAAAATACCATTATGAATAGTAATGGTACACTTATGAATAATGACATACCCTAGTTAATAGAAATCTTACGTATGATAGAATATAAATAATATTCATGTGGGAGTATGATAAACCTATAACATGGAATATGAAAATAAATGACTTGAAATTCTTATTTTGAATAAATTATGATTTTAATTAAATATTAAATTAATCATATCTTGAAATTTATTTTTAAAAATTTTATTTCATTTTTGGATTCTACGGGTCGAAAATTGTTTTTGGTTAAATTTTGGGATCTTTCTGAAATACGTGAATTTTTTATGAGTAGTAAAACACATTAATTTATCATATACATACTTTATAATATTAAACCACTATTCGTGACATAATAATTGATCTAAGAACCCAAATCAATAACTCACATGCATTTATTACTGTTATTTTTCAGTGAATACTTACTATTTCTTGTCTTGTAATGAAATAATAAAATAATGATTATAATATTATGAAAACCCTCCTCCCCTTGATGATAAATACCACTCAACCTTACCTATTCTCTTCAGTCCTCTCATACCTTGTGCCTTACCAATATTCTACCCAAATCTCTTCCCAATATCATACCCCACATCAAACCGCCCCTAGTCTCTTCAATATACCAAATCCTCTCCCATTAAGAGGCTCTCAATGTTGATAAACTCAGGAAGTAAATTCCTCTTTCCAATTATTTTATTTCTTTTATATTCGTTACTTTTCTTGTTTCCTTCCTCACCCCCTTCACCCAAATGGTATAATAACTCTATTAACATACATGTACTAGAAAAATAATATGATATTGGGATAATTCATTATCCTCTCTCCTTTCACCACCTTTTATTTGAAATAAATGAAAAAACTATTTGAGATGTGTTAATTTAGGACAATCAAGGACAACATGTTGTCAATTTCCATTATCATCTCCAATTATAGTCATGAAACCATTCTAATTGATAAAGAAGACCATAAAATATGTATAATTCTTCTTTTATGGTTCTGGAATCCTTTTGTACACATGGTTTTGGTTTGTAAAACAAAATGTGTTCTTTGAGGTCCAAACCCACCAATTAACCCAATATGATTTCACAAACCGTTATATAATGTTAAAACATCACATTAAGTAACCAAATTAAATTTAAACCCATGAAACATTCTTGATTTTAAATAATAAAATATCACTTCAATTCTAGACAACCACCTTCATCCTGCATGTTTATCCAAACGTGAAACGATCATTAAAACCAAGCAAGCAAACATACCCGAACAATGAATTGATCCTCTTAACAAATCAAATTGGATATAAATGAACATAAAAGGTTATATTAAATATTTTAAATTTATAATAGGTTCATTAATTATTAATTAATGATCCTAATTTTATTTTTCAGCTTTTTAAGTTCAAGAAAAGATCACCATGGTAATTAAGGTGAGGGATCCTCTCCATTTCACTAATATTCAAGAATGCCATCAATGATATTTCATTTTTTTTGTAAAATTCCTAATAATGGTGTATGATTTAACACCTATACCATAATTACATCGTGATGTATATGTAATTATAAACCCATTTCACTCTCATGAATCTCTCTTAAGTACACCTATTACCGTGCCGATAATCCTTAAGAAATTCTACTATAACTTCCATTATTCATTCGGGTTGCTCTATCATAATTTTTACACAAATAAATTTGTATTATATTTTTATTTAAAAATTATACATTATTTTTATATAATCCAAACTCATGTTTTCAGAACCATCCCTCATTCAGTTTTAGGCATATACAAGCTTTTATGTGATTCCTTCCTGGATACTTCCCAAAAAGTAAAGTAGTTTTAAGAGAACTTCCAAACAGTTTAACACAATTTAAAGTTCCCTCTATAATTTTATATAAGCCAAAATTTTATTTATAGAATCAGTATTTTTTATTATTAAAATATTAATTGTTAACTTTTTTATTTATATAAAATATTAAACCATTTTTTATTTTGAATGCTCTATTGTATTTTTGTTAAAACCACACAAAATATTTTAAATGATAAAATTTCTAAAATACATTTCATACATGTTTACACCTCTGTTTTAGATAACAAATCATTAAATATTCCTATTTTTCCTTATGAACTTCCATGTATCTTCTAATTCCTTTCTTTCATAGACACTTTAATGATACACCCATTGGTCATACTTTATGTCATGATTGTTGTACCTAATTCATTACATGGGTAACCATTATGTTTAAATAATATTGATTATGTATGATTATTTATGTGCGAAAAGTATTCATGAAATTTGATATGGGTGTGAAAATTTATCACTCTAATTAATTGGGTACATTTATCTCTCATGATACATTATGTGCGACTGTCTTGGCGGTTATCCGTGGAATGTGCTACTATGTGCATCGGTCTTCGAGGTTATCCTTGGATTTGAATGATATGGGAAATAGTCATGGAGGTTAGCCTTGACTCATAATAAATTTATTTTTTATGTTTCTACCACATCTCAATGAATACAAGTTGAAATGATCCCATGTTTATAATTAGTGATAAATTACATGCCTTTTTATATCATCATCTCATGCCTTCTATCCCATGTGGTAGTTCTTTGTTCATATGGTTATTCCCTTACTGAGATTTTAGATAATACATTTTTTCACCTTATCCCTAGGTTATTCTATGTATCTTTATGACCAAAATTGATGACAGGATCTAATTATGGTGTTTAGATAAAAAAAAATTATCATGTTTTATTATGTACCTAGTCTTCCAAGACAGTAGACTTTACAATCTTTGACTTTTAGAATGATGTATGATTATGCATAAAATCATGTAATGTTATATATAAAAGGCTTGGATCACTATAGAAAACCTATCAATTATCTATATAGTTTTCTTCCTTTCCATGAATCATTTTTTCAAAGCCTGCTTTGGAACACCTCTTAATACTACTATTCACCCTCATCCAGGGAACACCAACAATTCATTTATTCTCTTACCTTGTGGTACATTATGAAATACTAATTAAGAACTCACCAGATATATCCTTATTAATAGTAAATAGATCCATGAAAAATATTTTATTCCACGGTGGATCATTCATTACATGTTTATCCACTGTTCTCACAACTGCAACAAATTTGTTCTGTTTCCTCTATATTTTTTTCCATTCCATAAAGGACGGATACATTGAGTAAAATGATTTTTATACCTGATGTACCATTTTTTGATATCCATTATATTACTCTAGAATAGTAGATATGCTCTCCAAATTAATATACATTATTTTAGTAAAACTATTCTTCCCAGTAGTCATAGTAATACAGAATATCTTTATGTTAATTTTAGTTATATTTTTGAAAACATTCTTATCCATATGCCCATGGTTATAATAGATAAAGAATATCCCATAAATATCATAACTCATATATTTGAACCTTTATTGAGATGTTTTTATATCTTTTTATCTCCTTACATTAATTCCAAAGGCTTCAAAGTAGACAGTCATGGTATGTCCCATGATTCCAAAATAGTATCACTTAGTGGATACCTTCCTCAAAGTGTAATATCATATATATTTGTAATAGTTATTGAACTAATTTGTTGACTATGTATTTTAAAATTTGTGAAACCACCTGTCAATTCTCCCATAAGAGCAATGTTTTATTCTTATTTGCAGTTTTAAACTTCTTTTTGAGCTCTTTGTTCTCCCCATAATTCTACTTCAATTATGGAGTCATCTTTCTCATACATGAGATTTATTATGTTCCATATTTTAACCACTACTAGAGTTGTGTTTAAATATTTATAATTCTATATTTATGTTCCATCTTAGTGTCCATTTATTTTCCCACATAATGTGAAAGATCACCAATTAAGTCACATTAAATCATTATATTTTCTCCCATATTCATAATGTCATCATTCTATGACTCCTTTACATGCCTCAACCTTTTTTTCTCTATAACAAACTCTTCCATGTTTCAAACCAACTCATCATGCTAAAACCTTTTATTTTGAACTTCATTTTCATAAAGGTTATTGAACATAGAGACATATCTCCACTATTTTACTTTGGAAGGCACCTCCTCTAACTCCATGTCTTGATTATAATTTTTCTCCCTCAGAATTTTGGCCACATCAATTAGTCATTTATTGAGTATTTTTAGTTTGTAAACTACAATTGTCTGCAAATTAATAAGGATCCCTTGAGGATAATTTTTCATTATCAACTCCACGTTTTCATCCTTCATCACCTAATTATGCTACTAAAATATTTGAACAACTTACACCTTTTAATATATTGAATATTAATCACCATCAGTATTAATGACATCACATTAAATATCAAGATACATAGATAGACATACAATATCATTTTATGAACTAGTATATAGATAATCATATTAATCCATACCTTCTGTTAGTGAGATTCTAGTACCATTTATATCAACCAAACACATCTCAAAAATTATTCAATTATATGGAATTCCATTGGAATTCTCCTTCTTATTTAGATACCTTAGCTATCCCATATTTTTAAGGGAAAAAATATTTCAGCTCAAAAAACTGATTTTATTAATTAAGGTCAAAAACATCAAACAAGAGAAACCTACATCGGATACCAATTATTGGATCCATAGGGGACATTAGTTATAGATTCAATAAGGGGTTTGAATCATCGTATGAATCTTACTCATGTTTCATCAGGTACCTATGATACTAGTACAAGAATAACTGATCTTGGCCCCACTTATTAGTTGGGTCACTCTTGTGTTCATCTGTTATGTGATGATATAATTAACTGGTGTTCTTATCTTTTCCTTTTTCAGATAAAATCATTAATCCTTCAATTAATAAACACTGATATTCTTCCTTCAAAATATAAGACCTTCAAGCACACAAGACATGAGAATTTTACTTGGTTTGCCCACATTAGGTGACATCTAGGGAGCACACACTTATGTAATGTCTATGTTATATATTCCACTATTCATCACTAGTCATATAGATATAATGATTCATAAATAATAAATCCATGCCTAGATATCTACCATTAAAATATTTAGGGTCTTTCTCACTACCACCCAAGGGTCACTCCCTTTGTATTTTCCTATTTCAAAAGGCTTTAGGTGGGAATACCTTTTGGATCATAGGACAATACATGTCTCCACATTATGATATTTTTTTCATTGATTATCCCCCATTGATCTTCAATATAAAATTTTATAAACTAATATTGAAACTGAAAAATTTATTATATTTTCAATCCCTATTGAACAATATTCAAATAATATCTCATTTGAAGAGATCTAAAATAAGTATCAATCACTTTCTATGTCCCAAAACATAACACATTCACATATTATTTTCACCACATTTGAAAAAAATTCCTCTTGTTCATAAAAAATCATAATTTCATGAAACTCAGAGTCTTTAGAAAAACATTCAACCTTCCATGAAGTATTCCAATCCTTTTTAGAACCCCTTGGTCAGATTAACGCAACTACTTTTCTTTCATAACATATGTTTTAATGAGTCCTTCACATATAAAAAACCTTCGTAAAACTTTTTTGTGAATTTAGTGAGTTTGTATATTCAAAAATTATGGTTTCTAAAAATGATATGGATAACAAAAAATTTATACATGTTGCTAACCCTTTGCAAAAAATTCTCACATTACACCTCATTTTTATGAAAATCTCAATACTTATTCATGAAACTCATAATATTCATGAATCTATAGATAAATTTTCGAATCATGAAATTTATCATAACCTTGTAACCTATCGCATTTTTCATTTAGGAAACTTCTCGTAATCATGTACCTTAAACAATTTTTCATTCATGAGTCGACATTCTTTTGTAAAACATTATTTCATGAATCTCAATAATTCATGAGATAGAATATTCAATAATTCTATGAAATTTCAATATTTTCTTGAACCAATCTTGGAAAAATATCATTCATCAAAATTTTCCCTTCCTCTAAATTTTTTAACCCAAAAATTTGGAAAAAATGGGAAAAATGACACCTTCTACAAGAATGTTTACTTAACACTTATAGATCTTTAATGTAACACCCCAAGATTTTATGTGACATAATCCTTTTAATTTATTTGATGTCTTGTTTTGTATACTACACAATGATAAGCTTGAGCTATATAAAACAACAATATATATTGTGGCATATGAAATAGTATTCATGATCTATGTAACACAAAATTTCATGTTCTTCTAGTAGAATTCATTTCAGGTATGATCGAGTATAATTGAACAACTAAATATTATAACATAGTTATTATAATGGAAGGTATGAATAGTATTATCTTTTTTCTAAAAAACAATTTAAATGATCATAAGTGAATCTATAAAATAATAAAATCACAATTGATGGATTTTATATATAATATATTGAATATATTGTTTATAATTAATCATAAATGTTTTCTAGATGTGATATAATAACCAATTCATTTTTTTAAAAAAAAAGAAGTATTTTTTAAAAAATACAATTTTTCCACCTTTTAATAGAGCACCCATTTTAAATATATATTTTGACACGTTGTATATTAAATTTGACAAAATATAAATAATATTATAATTCTGAATATATGAATTTAAAATGGTTAAATTTTTGATATTTTTCATATAAGGATCTATTTTGGGTGAATAGTGAAAATACAAATTTTTATTAATAATTAACTTTCATTCAAATTCATTGCAAAGTAAAATTATGCTTCAGTTTCGATATAAATTATAATTTGTTCATTTATATATAATTATTATTTTTATTATAATTTCATACATGAATTTATTATAAAAAAACTTTCCATTTAATAAGGGGTATTTTTCCAAAAATAAAATTTATTGTGACGTTTTACCGATTTTATTTTATATTTAATTATGAAACTTATGTGTTTTGAATTTTGAAAAATGGATATCAAATTTGGATTTAGGAGGTCAAAATTTCTTAAGATGGCCCATTTTATTTCAGACCTATATTAATAGTAACCTTGATAAATTTTGTTACCATGGAAAACGGAAAATTATGTAATTTATGTTAAAATGAAAATTACAATGACTATAAAATGATCAAAAAAATGAAAAAAAATTTATTTGATGAATTTAATTATACCGTTTACCATTATGAATTAAACTAATGTCATTTAATGGAAAATTTTATATGAAGACAACATAAATAATATTTAAATCTATGAAAGACACATGTGTCATTTTCTTTGTCTTTAATATCTAATATGTGTCCACATATAGAGAAATGGGTGGTATCCATGATTCAAAGTAGTAATTTTAAATCTATAAATATATATCCCTAATATAATATTATTTTTGACGTTTTTGGGGTATTTTAGATATATTATGGTTTTTATAATATTTTATTCAATGAACATTTAAAGATGTCACATTCATGTTTTAAAAAATAAATCATTTTTAAATAATGTTATAAAGAAGAAATATTCGACTATTAATAAATATTTTAATGATAAAATGTTTTTATTTTTTCATGGTAATTTATTTTTAATTTTTTGGAAAAAAAATTTTACATTATTGGATTATATAATGATGACGAATAAATTATTTAATTGAAGAAAAATCCATAAAATATTTTCATTAAATAATAATAAATATTAAAATACCCAAAAACTTTCCCCAAACATATTTTTCAAGTATATATCGACCATAATAATCCAAGGGGTGATTTAGTGACCATTTAGATTCTTATAGAATATGTTGTGACACTTATATTATTTTATTTAAAGTGATGTTAAAGTTGTCACATTTATAATTTAATAAGATTAAAATTTAAAAGGTACAATTTTCTAAAGATAGATTCTAATAAAATTACTATTATTAAATCTACTATATTTTTGTTTATCATAGTATAATTTTTTTATTCAAATAATTTTTGTCTTAAATAATTGTACAAAACTGAGGTTGTGATAATTTTATTAAAGAAAAATATCAATTTAACATTGTTAAAAATATTAAAATAAATATAATTTTACCTATTAATATCTAAAATGATTTTGTTGGTTCCCTTGAGCCCATGTGGATTTGATAAATTATTAGGTTCTTGGATAACTTATTATCTTTACATTTTTTAAAATCAATGAATTGAATAGTCTCAAAATTAACACTATTGTATGTTTATGAAAATAATGTATTACTAAATTATATAAAAAGCATAAAACATATTTTAAAAATATATAATAATTATTAAATGGTATATAATGATAAAAATTCGTAATTTGGATTTAATTTTCATAAAATAAGTAAATATTTTTCTCATTTAATATTTAAATAATTGTTACCCTAGTTGAAATGAAATAGAAGTACTAAGTGTTGAATTAAAATAATAAGTTTTAAATAGATAGAAAAACCTATAAATTTTTTATTTTATTATGTGATTACAACCTTATATCATCCAATATTTTATTATATGACAATTTTTATGTTTTTGAGTGTGGTTTTATTTTATTATAAATCAATATTTTTTAGGTTTCTAAAAGTGACCCTCACCTAAATTATAAATGGGCATATCCTCCCTCACAATTTGAATTAACATAATGCCTTAAAGACCTACCATACTCTGAAAATTATCCTTATAAAATTATGTATTCCCATTCTAGTGGTTCTTATCTTCTTAAAAGACCAACTCTAGTTCCTTAACTTGGAGATATAGAGGATGCCCATCGAAGAAGTGGTAATCTCTTATACCGATTATTTATAATTATTTCATCATCAAATTCTACTACAAGAGTTTTTTCCATTAAAAATTAATGACCGTAGTATCAATTTTGTACTAAGATGATATTATGATTATGTAATAAACCTATTCCACCTTCTATACATCCTACTAAAAATTGAATCTTCAAGTGTGTGTGCATACGATATACCATATCCACGCCGTGATGTAATCTATAATTCACCACCACTTGACTTCAATGGGTATAATGATGGAAATAATAACTATATATTATTATTATAAAAATTTATTTATTCTATAACAATATATATATCATCCAGTTCGGTACCATTTCATAATTAAAGGAATGATATCATCGCTCGTGCATACGTATGGCCTACCGTCTCCACAATGCGTTGTGATTCGTTCTACATGATATCCATTAAATCATGACTATATAAAATTACAGAATAAATAAATATTTTATATATTATATTAATATCATTTTTTAATGATATAAATATGACCTAATAAGGATAACCTGATCATATTTGATAGAACATGCATTAGAAATGAAAATTTAATACTCGAATAACGAATAATAATAAAATATTTTTACCAAACATATGATAATATGATCATATATGATATCATAAAAATTAATTTTATTCTAGAATAAGTTAATAAATTATTTAAATCATTATACCATATATTTGGATACATACAAAGGACAACAGACCTAAGATAAGAGATAATGTTACAATCTCATTGTTATCTAAGATTGTTTATACGTATGTCTTCAATAGGGTATATTTATTATCCATGTCCATGTTTCCTAATTATGTAATATTATTTCTATTCTTTTAAAATTATCAAAATTCATTTCAACCAAATGATAATTTTTTATTAAGTGGTATGAAATGAATCATTTTTCATTTTTGATACGTTGTACTTATTGATGTCTACAGAAGAAGTAAGATAAAATGTTTTTTAAAATATACAGAATGGATGCATTTTTGCACTTTAATAATGGAATATTATCATGGTTATTTACATATAAAATATCAATTTTATTTTCAATTAAATTTTTTTCTTTTAAAATTTCATGCCATTTTGAGAAAAAAAAACTTTTTTGAAGAAGAAATTTTATTTTCGTCAAGAACTAATTTCAAGTGTTTTATCAAAATTATTTTCCTTCTAAGATGAAATTATTTAAATAGGGTTTTGTTTATACACATATTATTACAATTTTTTGATTTTTTTTATTCTATTTATGAAATCAATTTATTTTATATGGATTATGATTTAATGATGTTGAACCCCATTTATATTCTTTTAGTTATTCTATGACGAATGGTTTATGTTTTTGTGGAACACTTAAGAATGATTTCATTATAAGATGGGTGGCACATGTATCCCCTATAATATATTGGGTAATTATTTATATTTCATGAGATATACTTGAATGAAATGATAATTAAATCATGATCACTAATAAAAGGGTGGAGGGAAATAAAAACCAGTTCAGTAATACAGGACTAGAATAACAAGTAAATCTGGTACAATAATACATTGTTGAAATAAAAAGTAAACCTAATTCAATGAATAAAATTATCCACTATGATGGTCTTGGAAATGAACCTTGGATAATATGTAAATAATTTTCTAATCTTATGTTTTTCCATAGTTCCATGTTTTATATCAATGTTATTTTATCATGGTTCATGTTCAATTATGATTTATGTCTTATGAACTACCAATATTTCTTTCACAACACAAAATTTTGATATTCATAATTTATATTCATTGTTTTGTATTCTTATGATTATGTTTTTTATATTCTTTATGTTTAAACTTAATGAGAATTTTAGCTCACCCTTTTTATGTTTTTCCCTCAGTATATAAACAATAGATTTAGGTAAGAAAACTAAAGCAGAAGATCTTTATGAGAAATGTTGAAGATCTTTCGCCAAGTTAGAATAATATGTTCTGAGTTTCCAAATACACTGAACTAATATGGTCTATGAATTTCTATTTTTGTGATGTATTGAGATTTCAGAAAAAGAAATGTAATGTCCATGTATGTCAATATTGGGTCGTTATAGTTGTTATCAGAAGGAAGATTTACACAACCTTTGGAAAATGGGATGTGAAATCATTAGTGAGATCCCTTTTGATATTTATTAGGATATGTCTATGGATGTAAAATAGATAAGTGTAGGTATTTGTTATGATTATATGGTTTTTTTGATAATCATGTCTAACCTATGTTTAAACTGAAAATATCATATTTTGAAATACTATAAGTAATTTACCTTACATATGTGTTTTTAATCTATGATATCTATTTATCACACTTTTATTCTAGTTATAGTTAATATCCATAACTACATAGAACATTGTTAACCATTGAATGTTTCAAATTTGAAATATATGGTAATTATGAAGATTGAGTTTCTATGTGGAAATATCATTAAGATAATCATGATTGTGGTATGAGTATTGGTTAAATAGATAAGGATAAATATATCCTAAAGGACATGTGAAAGATATGTGATATTATTCTAGTAATTTTTACATAAAATATAAGAATCGTGAGGTTTATAAACCTTAATAAATGATTTATATTCTTGGAATGATGAATATAATTGATCCTGAGTAATGTTTCATGAATAATGTTATTTGATTGAGGTGTTTGTGATTTGGAATTCAAAGATATTTTTATATTTACAATAAAATATATAAGTGTTTTCCTTAAAATGTTTTAATTAAGGATTTTGAAGGATTTGTTGAATAGTTCTAAGGAGACAAAAACATTATTTAAGGGGGAGGTAATATACTAGTATAAAACCTGATTATGGGAAGGATAACCCTTAATATGTCCCTTATGATGAGATCATGATGTTTGGATAAGGATACATTGGATTTTAATAAGTAAATTGGATGATGATAGTTTCATGATAACACATTGTGGATTCTTCAACAAGAGGGTTATTCTATAATTGATGAACGATAAAACTTTTTGAGACTTAAATAATATACCCAATATGTTTTGGAATATGGAAACATGCATGTTTTAAATAAGGATATCAGATAATTCAGGTTGTTACTATGACTCAAGACAATACATTATGAAGGTGATCACATTCTTGGAATATGAACAACATGAGATACCATATGATATATGGGGAATAAATGTAAAGCTGGGTTAATGAACCTTTTTCTATAGTAATGTATTTTCAGCATTAAGAAGTGTTGTAAGGCTATAAATTTATTGAAATTTTATGTGAAACATCAGATGTGGTATATTAGAGGAGTACATATGCATATTGGATTACTTTTGTTAACCTTTTTGTTATAATAATGACTGATGGAATGGTCTATCACTGTATCTATGGATCTCATGATATACTAACACTTCTGGAATGGAAAATCCAATTTCATTTCATTGAATAAGATATGATGTTAAAATTGTTCAAGGAATGATCAATAGTTATATTGTACTAATATGAGGTAATTGTATCTTGTCATGTTCTTAAACTTTAGGGATTTTATCTTGAAAAACAAAAATGATATCCCTAGTACCTTCATTTTCAATGATTTAAATGGCCTCTTAAATCATTACATATTTATGGCATTCTAATTGTTAAATTTCTAAAAACCTTTTTCTCTATCGCTCTCCATTATAACATTATGGCTATATTATTTATTCTATATCCACTTTTCCACTTCTCACCTATTTCACCTTATATGGAATCGTAGTTATGAGTTACTTTGGGTAACTGTTTTGTTTCTAACCATCCTTCTTAAATAAAGGTTTATTATTCCTTTTTACAATGAGGGATTGTATGAAGGAACATTTCCTATAGTAATCCATTTATAACCTCAATGAATTTGAAGGGTAAAATAAATTTTAAGGGGTTTATAAGGTAACACCCCATGATTATATTATATAGATTCATTTTAATTAATTTGAGATATTATGTTGTACGCTACACCAAGATAAGCTTTTGCTATATACAACATCATATTAGCTTGCAGTATACATAACACTATTCATTGTTTGTGTTGTACAAAATTTCATGTTTTTTGACATAATTAATTTCACATAAGACTAAGTGTAATTTAATAACTAAATATTTTAACCTATTTAAAATAATGGAAAGAATGAATTGTTATAAATTTCCTTGAAAAAACTATTTAAATGAAAATATATGGATATCTAAAATAATGAAGTAAATATTTATAGATTTTAAATATAATATATTCAAAATAAATTTTCAAATTCGTATTATATGATTTAAATACATGATATAAGAACAAATTCATATTTTTAGATAAAAAACAATTTTTCAAAAAATGATGTTTTTCTGCATTTTGATGGCCACCCATTTTTAATCATGTTTTGAAAAAAAAATTAATTCAAATTTTAAAAAAACATTTTTGTTAAATGTAAAATATATAAATTTAATGCGATTGAATTTTTGATATTTTTATGATAATTATCATTTTTTGATGAATAGTGGAAATACTGATTTTTATTGAAAACATTTTTTTCATTTAGAGTCATTAAATATTAATATTATTATTTTTTATTTATATTTTAATTATTTCATTTATATATGATTATCATTTTTTAAAATAATTTTATACATGAATTTATTATAAATTCATTTTCCATTAAAAAATGTTATTTTTCCAAAAAATTATTATTTCTAAAATTTCACCACTTTTATTTTATATTTAAATCTAAAACATATATATTTTGACTGTTGAAAAACTAAAGAAAATTTTTTTTTTAGGTGGTCTAAATTTTTTTTTTAGGTCCCAATAATTTTTGAAAAATATGAATAATAACCATGGAAAATTTTATCACCACGGTAAAGGGTAAATTAGGTAATTTATGTTAAAAAATTATAATGACTATAAAGTAACCAAGACAAATGAATTTTTTTTATAGACTTAATTCGACCCATGACTATTAAGGATCAAAATTATGCTATTTGCTGGAAACATGACCAATAAAATGATTAAAAAAAATCAAATAAAAGAGATACACAAGTGTTATTTTCTTTGTATTTAATATCTATTATGTGTCCACATATGGACCAATGGGTCATATCCATGAATATAAGTTTCTTAAGATGGGTATTTCCCTGGTCAAAGACCAAAGAAAATTTTATTGAACATAAAAAATAGGGTTACGGAAGACGAAAGGATGTTTTTTACAATCCTTATCAAAAAGCATAAATAAACCAGGAGGAAGGCCATTCAGCGAAGTCAAATCCTGGTGAAGAACATTGTTGGAAAGTTCATCAAAAATAGTGTTCACTTCACTAAAAGTGTGAGTGGAAACGAAATTAATCTAAAATATTGAATCAAGAAACTTCATCCAAAGGGTGGTAAGAGGCCAAGCCTAATGGATTGAACCCTTTTAGATTTCTTGGAAAATGGTGGTCTAATCACTTTTGATCCAACGATTCCTCCAGCCTTTTTGATGGGAGAAATTGATGGCATGAATTACACTAATCATTTTAGCATCCAGAGACGAGACAAAACCGCATTTTCCAATGAAAAAACTATGACACTGGCAAGAAGAATCTCTAAAAATTGCACTGTATCTTGTAGGACCTAGATTTTCCTTTGAGGCACCATTAGTGCTCACATTGATCTAGCCTGGCATTGGAGTTTTCCAAAACACTTTAAAGGTGAGTTTTGGTTGACGATATAGTCCATCAACCCGATGTTAGGTAGAATCACAAATTCACTAATAGAGTTGTTGAAGTGGGCCTTTGGAATCAAAGGACCCTCTCAGAATGCAATGAGAATTATATATTTTCCTACATTAATATTTAATGACCATTTATAATGAATTATATCATTTCTTTAATAATAGATTAAATGTTGGAGTTCAGAAATGGTGGAGATGAAAATATTTTTGATTTGCTAAGATGCCTCGTGATTAACACATTTCTTAAAGACAGTGAAAATTGAGTCAGGAATAAACCACCTACAGTCAAAAATGTCAAAAATATAATTCCATAGATAAGAGGATGTAGAACATGAATGAAAAATATTGATAGTATTTTCCTTATTTTGGTTACATAGGTTACATTTAGAGCAGATATGGATACAAAATGATTGAAGGAAAAGCTCAGTGGGTAACCTATTGTGAGCAATACGCCAAATGAGAGTGAGTCTGGTAGGCTTGATCCATGCCTTATTAAAATTATTCAACAATTGAAATCTAGATTTAGTTCCAAATAAGTTTTTCCTGTAGAAATTTTTTGAGTCAATGATGCTATTTGAGGCTGGTTCCCAGACAAGAAAGTCATCAGAGCTAGTGTACGGGTCATTATCAATGATTTGAGAAATGTTATCCAGGAACTCATTCTTGTGAGAGTGAAGAACATATTTAATGGTTTATGTTTTATTCTTAGGAGGAGATTTAGGAGGTTGAATTTAAATTAAAGAAGAACCGGTTGAATTATCAAGAAAGAAATTCTTGTTTGAGTCACCATTAACCATCCATCAAAAAATTTCCATAATGTGTTGGAAAGAAATCCTAATAGAGGGCCAGATCAAGGAAGTAATGTAATTTATGTTACCTTTCATAAGCTTTTTGTGAAATATATTCTTGAGTACGTCAATAGCATTAGAGTTAATGTTAATTAATCTCCAAGTATGTCTATACTGAAGATCATCATTAAAGAGTTTTAAATTTTTAATACCAATACCCCCACTATCTAAAGGATTGCAACAGGTCATCCATGGAATGGTGACAAGTTTCATTTTGAGGATACTTCTTATCCATATGATGTTTTTTATGTTGGCATTAATTTTATTAAAAATACTAACCATCTATTTATAGATCATAAGATAATAGACCATTTTCGAGACAATGGTCAATTTGACATGACAGATTCCACCAGCCATGGAGAGGGATTTACCTTTACAATTAGAAATATGATTAATAATTTGATCAAAATTGCTGGAAATGTATTTGGATTTGGGTCTTCCACAAAAAATGGGAACCCTTAGGTAAGTTAAGGGGAAGAGACCTTATTTAATTACAAGATAGCTGGTGATTAGGCCTTTTCTCCATATGGAAAATATTTTTCCAATGAAAATATGAGAATTGTTCCAAGAAATAGCATGACCAGAAACTGCTTCATAATGAGAAAGAGCATTTTTAAGATTATGAATATTCTTTTGATCACCCTGAAGAAACAAGATGATATCATTGGCATATAGAATATGGGTAGGGACATTGAGATTTGCGGTAGCCTGGATGGGATTGAGTTTGTTTTGATTGACAAGATGTGTGAGGAATCTACTTAGATAATCTTTAGCAATGACAAAAAGGATGCCTGAGAGAGGGTCTCCTTGTTTGACTCCTTTTGTGAATTTGAAATAGAAATTGGGGATCCATTAACCAAAATGGAAATAGAGGAAGATTAAACAAGGTTTTTAATCTCATAACAAAGGTATCATTAAATCCAAATCTTTTCAGGACTTTGAAAATAAAACTCCAATAGATAGTATCAAAATATTTTCTAATATCATTCTTGTTAGTAACATTACCTCCCCTAGTAGTTTTTTTTAATATATTAGTGCATTCAGAGGCAAGGAAAATGTAGTCGTGAATAGACCTACCTTTTATAATAACGAATTGATTCCAAGAAACAATTTTATTGCATATTGGGGTAAGTCTGTTAGAAAGAATCTTAGGGAGGATTTTGTAGAGAGTGTTTATTAGGGAATTAAGCCGAAATTGTTAGATCTCAGAGGAATTTTCCACTTTGGGGATTAATGTAATAAATTGTGCATTAAGGTCATGAGGGAGAAAACCATTAGAAAATAAGGACCTAACAAGTTTTCACACATCAAAGTGAATGAAATTCGAATGATGTTGAATGAAACCATTATTAAGTCCATTAGGACCAGGAGAACTATGAGGATTTAGACTAAAAAAATGTCTCTAATTTCATGATCCAAAGGAGTTCTTAAGAGAAACATGTTTTCAATCTCATCAACCATCAATGGGATGATATTAGGACAAAGGTCGATAGAAGTATCCGGACCATTAAAAATGCTCTGAAAGTAAGAGACAACATGGTTGGAAATGGAATCAACTGAGTCAATAATAAAATCATCATGAAAAAGTTTAGTAAGAGGTATGGTGAATTTTTTAACTATTTTATGTGAGTTGTAGTATTTGGTGTTCTTGTAACCATTCGAGAGCCATTTTGTTTTTAATATTTTTTTGCACATGTTGTCTTTCAAAGTGAGAAGGGAGTTGAGTTCCAAAGAAATATTTATTTCTAGTTTAGGATCATAGTTAAAATCAAAATTGGAATTGTGAGTTTTAAAATGTAAAATATTCTTATCCAGAGAATAAATATCAATGTTAATCTGTTTAATTTTAGTTCTACACCATCCATTAAGGTATTGTTTTAACGTTTTGAGTTTGGGGATACAGGAAAAATTATCCTATTGATGATTCATAGATTCCCAAATATTTTTGAGAAAAGAAACACAATCTGGGTCTATAGACCAAGAATTTTTAAATCTAAAGTGGAGAGTGAATTTATGGTTCTGGATGAGATGATTGACCAGAATAAGGTGGTGATATGGGTTTAACCTCTGGCGGGTGATGCAAGATATGGTGTCCTATTTATCAAGAGTCTCTGTATTAACAGAAGATATTTCCAAATTACTAGAAACAACTTTGTTATAGTGTCTTCGGTACCAAGTGTATTTCACACCAGTGATGTTAACCTCGACCAGATTTTTGTCTTCAATAGAATCCCAAAACACACTTAAAGATATTGATAAGTGAGAGGGACCAATTTTCTCATTGGAGGTGAGAATGACATTAAATTCTCCCATCACAACCAAAGGTTCATGAATGTTATTAGCCAAAACAACAAGATCATTCCAGGGGGTTCTTCTTTCCTAGTATCTATTTTTGGCATATATCATTGTGAAAAAACTGTGTTGATTGTCCTAATAGAAATAACATGTAAACAGTTATTCATAACTATTGATAATATTAATATTCTGGAGAGATGTGTGATAAAAATCCACATAGAATCAATAGAGGAACCGTCCTTACAGAAACCTAAAAAAATATAATTGAAAGAGCAGAGGTTCATACATTTAAAAGTGAAATTAACATTAGGGTGAGTTATATCAAAAATTTTAAGCTTGTGTATTTTGAAATGTCTCTTAAGAACAATCAGAGTGTTTGAGTTTGAAATACCCAGATAATTCCAAAAGATAAGATTCATTGTGATTTGTGATTTGTGTTAGAAACCCCTTTTTTATATTTTCGTGAGCCTTTAATCATCCAGGCTCTTTTAAACTATTCAGAAGGGTTGGGTTTGGATTTTTTGTCTTGGGGATTAATATTAGAGCTCAGAGAAGTAATATTACTCACTAAACTAACTGAATTTTGCATAGGTGCAGGGGAATTGTTAGGTGAAGAATGAAGTGTAGGTCTGTTCACTATGTGTTCAGGTGATTTCTCAACATTATTCAGCTTAGGAATCACTAAATCTGGACTAATTTTCTTCTCTAAATCCAAATCAAGAGAAACTTCCAAGTTGATAGGATCATCTCTAAAATTTATCCTTGATTGGAAAATAGAGGTTCCGAATCTTTAGTAGAAACCATATGCCCAAAGTCAACTTTGTGAGGTGTTTTAAAAATATTAACCATATAAATAGTGGAAAACATAAAATCTGGAAATTGCAGGTCAGAACCAGAACTATTATCTAGAGAATTTGAATAAATTTTATAATGGATATCTTGTAATGAAACATCAGTATTTGAGAATTGGGAGTTATAAAAAGCAAGAAGAGGGAGAGTCAAGGTTCCTGCATCAGAATTATTGCACTTGTTACATTGAGGTTCTGCTAAAGTTACAGCATCCGAAGATCAGGTGACATGGGAAAATGTTCCAGCTAGAGTTAGAAGGACAGGTTTGTGATTTACTAAAGCATTCTCTATGGGTTTATCGAGTAGTAAATTGTAAATATCCTCAGAATGGTCATTTTCTCTAAACTTGAGGTCTTGGGAGAACAAAAAACCATGTTCTCATTAACAGGGGTAGTAAGATTAGAATCTTCCTTATTCCTACAAGCAGCTTTAGTGTGAATTGTTTCACATAAAATAGATTCCTTCGGTTTCAACATATGAGAAGGTTATAGAGTGAATCTATTTTCACTAATTTCATTGGCATGATGTGAATGATAGGTTTCAAATACCATTTCTTATATTTCTTTATCCAAGTCATTTTCCACACGGATAGTTTCCTCCTCTTCTACTAATTCTCCCCAAGATATATATTCTAAGGGGGGGAAAAGATTTGTTTTTTTAACCAAAACTTCTTGATTCATTCCCGAAGTCTTATGTATATTAGCTTGTGATTTACTATTATTATTGTATCAAACCTCAATCAAATCATTACCAAGTGGGGGAATCACTTATTTCCTAACCACTCTACAATTAGAGAGGATATGTCCTATGATTTTACAGACTTTGCAAAATGATGGTTTTTTTCCTATTAAATCTTAATTACAATTTTATAATCCGAAGCACTAAATTTGAGAAAATTAGGAAAATTTGAGTCAAGGATTACTTCAATCATGACTCTAGAAAAAAGTCCTAATTCTGCATTTAATGTTCCTTGAAAATTTTTGAAAGGAAGGCCAATACAAGAGATAATATCATTTAGTATTTTGGGATGCCATAAAAACCAATTCAGTCCATGTAATCTTACCCAAATATGTTTCATTGCGTTCCTGTGTGTGTATGGATTAAAGGAAACATCCCAAACATATATTCTAATAAACTGATGGGGTAGTTGTAAATTCCCAGTTCTCCATACCTATTCCAGTTCCTCTTGCGATTTGAGAAGAATGTGATAGTATCCATTGCCAATTGGCACTATCTTCCACTTCAATAAGCCCCAACAGTGTGAAATAGTTGATTTAAGATCAGGCCCAAGGATGATAACCATTATTGTATAAGAATTTTCCGATGATCAAATACTTTCACATCTGAGTTCATTGACATTGGGCATCCAGATCAGCTTCGAAAAAGAAGCCTCCATCATCCAGCCTTATGAAGAGTGGGGGGTTTGTATCCTTCAAGCTATAAAGATATTATCCCTTAAGTGCATCGTGAAAGGAGACTACATTTGGCCGATGTAGAATCTCCTGGTTCCTTGAGTTTGTGTCCAGCATTCCAGTATGTTGACAAGTGGGATTCTTTCCGTGAGGGGAAAACTCCCATTGAAAATCGAAACTAGCCATGGAAGAATTAGTCAAAAACAAAGTTTAAATAGATGTTATAATAAAATATAAATATTATTTGGAAAAATAATTTTTTCCTTTATCATTGTAATTTATTTTTAATTTTAAGGGAAGAAATTATTACCTCCATGTCTTTTAAATTAATGTCTTAGAAATTATTTAATTGATAAAAAATAAATAATATAATTTTATTAAATTGAAAATAAATATTAAAATACCAAAAAACATTCCTAAATATTAGTTTTTAAGTATATATCAACCTTAATCATTCATGGAATGAGTTAGTGACCATTTGGATCCTTTTAGAAGATATCATGACACTTATATTATTTTTTTAATGTTATGTTAAAGCTCTCACCTTCCTAATTTAATTAGTATAACATTTTAAACGTTATATTTTTTAGAAGATAAATTCTACTTAATATATTTTTCTAAAATATAGTATATTTATGTATATACTATTAATTTATTTATAATTTTTATTAAAAAAATTTATTTTAAATAATTAAAAAAACTAATGTTGTAATAATTTTATTAAGGGAAATGTCAAATACATGTTATTAAAAATATTAAAATAAATATAATTTCGGATAATTACTATATAAATTTAATTTTATATATTACCCTTACTCAATGGGGATTTAAAAAAATATTTATTTCTAGTATGAAATATTATAATAGTATTTTTAAAAATCAATGAATTGAATAGTGTCAAAATGGAAAATATAGTTTTTTTATAAAAATAATGTTGTATTAAATTATTTAGAAATCAGAAAACATTTTTAAAAACCATATAATAGTTATTATATGGTATACCATAATCTAAAGTATTTATTTATGATTATATTTTCATCAAATGAGTAAATATTTCCCTTTTTAATATTGAAATAAGTTTTACCCTAGTTAAAATGAAGTAGAATAACAATGTATTAAATTAAAATGATAATGTTTAAATAAAAAAAACATGTATAAATTTTATTTTTGATGACATTAAAACCTTATATAATCTATTATTCTATAATATTATATTTTAGATGGTTTTTAGTGTGTTTTTATTTTTTTATAAATTAATATTTTTGAGGTTTCCAAAAGTACCACTCACTGCAATTATAAAAGTGAATATACTACATCAAAATTTCAACTCACATAGAACCTTAAAACACAACTATACACTACCCATATCCCTTATCAAATTACTTATTCACATTGGTTCTCATCTTCTCAAAAGACCAAATCTAGGATCTTAATGAAGAGATATATAGGGAGCTTGTCAAAGAGGAGGTAATCTCCTCTACAGTTTATTTCATGTTATTTGTTTTTCACGTTCTCCTCCATGATTATTTTCCAATAAAAAAATAATTAATACAATATTAATTATATATTGATATGTTATTAATATTATGGAACAACTGTATTCCACCTTATATCTTTCCTACGAAAAATGAAATCCCTACGCATGTGTGTGTATGACCTACCGTCTCAACGTTGTGGTGAAATTTGTTTTTCACCACCACATGATTTGGATTGGTAAATAAAAGATATAATTACTATATATTATTATTATAACAAGATATATATTCTTTAATAATATATATACCATCTACTTGTATACCATTTCATAATTAAAGGAATGATATCATCGCTCTTTCGTACGTATGGCCTACCATCTCCACGATGTGACGTGATTAATTCTACAAGATATCAATTAAATCATGACTATATAAATGAAAATAATTAATAAATATGATATATTTTATGTTAATATCATTTTTTGATGATATAAATATGACCTAACAAGGATAACATGAACAGATTTGATAAAACATGCATGAGAAAATGAAGCAGTTAACACCCAAATTGCGAGTAATAATGAGAAATTATTACCAAACAGATGATTATATGATCATATATGATATCATAAAAATTACTATGTGTCTATAATAATTCAATTATATTATTTTATTCAACATACATGGGGATAAGATACATTTAAAAGATAACAGACCTATGGTAAGAGATACATTTTCAATCTCATTATTATCTGAGATTTTTGGTATGTAAGTATTTACTGGGGTAAATTTTTCATCGAAATCCATGATTCCAAAGTATGTAATATTATTTTTTTAATATGAAATTTATTAACTTTAATTTTACCAATTGGTAAATTTTTATTAAGAAGTATGTAATAAATCATTTTTTGTTTTTTATAAATGGAACTTTTTTACATTTCCAGTAAAAGTATGAGAATAATTCTTTTTAACATATAATGGATAAATGTGTTCTTTAGATTTCATAACGCATTATTTCCTTTAATTTTTTTATAAATTATTTTAGTTGTATTTTTAAATTTTTTTTGGTTTAAAATTGAGGTTTACATTAAGAAACGAAAACGTTTTTGAAGAAGAAAAGTTATTTTCCTCAAATATAAATTTCAAGTGTTTTATTGAAATTATTTTCCATCTAAGATGACATTATTTAAATAGGGTTATGCTTCTATGACAATTATTAATATGGATTTATTATGATTATTATATTAATGAAATATATTTATTTTATATGGATTATGATGGAATAATGTTTAAACTCATTTCTCTTCCTTGTGTTATGATATGATGAATGATATTTGTTTTTTTGGAACATGTAAGAATGATTTCATTATGAATTGGTTTGGACCAATATCTCCCCTCAATTAATTGGGTAATGATTAATATCTTATGAAATATATATTATTTGAATGGAATGTAAATATGGTTTTGAAATATAGGGCTCAAATGATAAGTAAATCTAGTTCTGTAATAGAGGGCTTGCATGGAAGGTAAATGTCATTCGGTCATCTAGGGCTGAAACAATAATTAAACCCAGTTCAGTGATGGAAATTTTCTTCTATTATGGTCTTGTAAATGAGACATGGATAATATTGAAATTATTTTCTATGATTGTGTGTTTTCTACAATGCATTGTTTCAGGTCAATGCAATTTTATCATGGTTCGTGTTCATTTATGATTTATGCGTTATAAATTGCACAGATAAATTTAATGACTCGCAATTTTAATATACAAAATTTATCTCCATGATTTTACATTATTATATTTATGTTTGGTTTTATGTTATTCAGGTTTTCCATTATTTCTCATTAGATATTACCCTTTTTATGTTTTTTTCCATTGATATAAATAATGGTTTTAGGTAGGAAAACTGGCGGGGAAGATCTTTATTGGATATGTTTATGATATTTCACTATATTAGAATAATGTGTTTCGAGTATCCATAAACACTAAACTAATACTTCATTTGGGTGTCTATTTGGGTAATGTACTAATTTTTCTAAAAAATAAATGTAATTTCCCTGTATGTCATGCTTGTGTCATTTGATTCCATACCCCTATCTTCACTCTTTTTAACCATACCTGGTCAACAATCGCCCTAGATCTCCATAACCAACCTTTTCATGTTATATCCCTATCTAGGTTCTCCTTTTTCTTTTATAGCTTCAATACATATCCTAGAACTATAATGATAAAAATTCTAGTCATGACCATTACTTCATTACTCTGACACTTTCCCTCTGTCGAGAAAATTACCATCTTATGTAGTCTTTGACATGGTGATTAGAAACTACAACATGCCTCCCCACACATTATCTATGGAAAAACCCCATCCGAAACATCGAGTCCCCAGTGTTTAAAGTTATAGTGTTGAATAGAAATTTATCACACAGTATAAGGAAACAATAATTCTCATTTGCGTCTAACAATCTACAACTATGGATTTGTTGTAAATATTCTCCCTAATCTTTTTCCTCCCTCTTGTTACCACCTAATAAACCTTTTTCAATGTTAACTATCCATGAATTCCAATATCACATATAGAATGTTTTTTGGAAATTTATATCTTCTATTTCATATTGTGTGGCATATGATAAGACCACTTATTCAACCCCACATGGAAACAACTTTCATCAAAAAATCCTTATATGATTTATCTTCATTGAATTAAAATATTTCACATCATCATATTTAATAACACGACTTATTACATTCCCCTATCATTATCTGGGAAGGAACACTCACATATTTAGGATCCATTATTTTCCATATAGTAATATCACTCGGATTCAAGATCCTTACTTCTCCCCCTTTTAAATCAAATCCAACGTATACTTAGCACAATATTTATTGAATATAGATTCTATGAAAACATATGTCTTAGGAAACAAGGGTATAATTCTAAGAATTTTCATGATTCTCAGCATGTCTTTTTGATGTCATACAACATAAGATTTCATCCTTTCTAAACCATTAATACTGTGCATTATGTCATTGAACTCTGTATCCTTTATCAATAATGTTCGTAAAGGTATTTATACATCCATTTATTTGTCAACATGGTACATGAATTTGATAAAGTGAAATAATTCTCCACTATTATATGAAAATATTTATTTTGATAACCCCATTAGTTAGACACACAATCTCACTTTGTCTCTTAAATCATATCATTATATGTTAAGGCAGGTGTAAGTAAAATTTACTACTAAAAACATCTTCCAAATCTAGATACCATCAAAAATATTTTCAAAGAGTGAAATTCCCTCTTATAAAAGATAAATAAAAAAACATTAATCCTAATAATTCAGGAATTGGTGTAGGGAACAATAGATAATGTTAATAACACCATCGCAAACTAGTGCACACACTAACTTCCAAATATCTCTAGCAGCCATAATGATTTATCTTCTTTCAATGATTTATTACATATAGAATCATCATATCTAGACACTAAACCTATACCAAAAAATAAAATTTATTCCAACTCTCACATATACAAATATGATGGATGATACAATTCATTCTATATTTCATGATTCCAAATTATGAAATGATGACGCATTTGATTAAATTTAAAGATTACATCCTTATTTGTTCATGGTATCTAATTTTTTCTGGGATCCACAAGCACTATTTCTATGTTTTATGGGAGTATAATAAATCATATTTTCATCTAAAAAATACTACTGATTTTCTCATCATTTTTGGTGAATATAGAATGAAAATTCCGAATCAGAGTTATCTATCTGCAACATCTTTTTATATCCTAAGAACAGTCAGACAATATCACATTTTGGGTCAAAAAAAAGAAAAATAAAACATGAAGGCTCATTTTATTGTTTTGTCCCCATTTTTCTATATTTAAGTTTTAAAGTCTGATAAATCAGATGCTCTATACATCAATTCATTGTGGATATTGATACCACTTGACAATAATTTAAATATTAATTGCCGATTACTGATTCCAATCATTATGAGTCCTCATCATTGCTCTAATTCTTATTATGTTCTTATTTGTTATGTTTTCAAATATAATAAATTTTTTTCCATTTCTAATTCAAATTAGTTGAAATTATAGATAATATCACAATACAACTTTTCACCTTTTAATGAAACTTCTCCATGGATCATATATCCCCTAAAACTAGAAACACTTACACAATATTAAATATTGTTAAATCACATAGGGATATTGTATATTTAACATCCTCAAGTTGAAGAAAAACACTGATCAAGGTGGACCAACACTTTTGATTAAAAATTCAATCTTCCAATTTTTCATATTCAAGGATAGAAATTTCTGAATATTAGTGACCTCTTCTTATACTTAATAAATCTTGTAAAAATTATTCTTTATATCCATGCAAGCGTATCTCCGTTGACTGATGTAAATTACACCAAATTCATATCGAATGTTTTCTTTTTAATTACCATTTTATGGATTGAGAATTTCCTTTTAATTTTATCATATCACAAAAACACTTCTTCATTGGGCACTCTTACAAAAAATTACCTCCTCACATGTTAATTATTGGACCCTTCTTCACTATATCTTCTTGAAACTCTACTTATCCCTATCAGACTTATCAGCTTCCATAACTCATGTCTTGTTTTATGATCTATCTTTAATATGAGTGGATTTTGGAGTCTTTTTAAATTTTTTAATATTATTCTTTCCTTTCCATGAATCCATGTGTTCAATACTTGATTTGGAACTTCGATTCGAACTATTATTTTTTAATTTCCTAGGAAACTCTTAAAATTCTATTATCATCTTTCTTTGGGGTACATTTCTTTATCCCACTTATGTACTCATCACAGATGTACTATTTAATAGGAAATAGATCCACTACATATGTTTTATTCCATGGTGGATCTTTTATTGCACTCTCATATGCTATTCTCAAATATGGAGCATCTTCTCTCTATTTTTTCAAAAATTGTTTTCATTATTTCAATAGGGGATTCTATGAGTAAATTGATTTTGATGCCTAATTCACCTTCCTTTATACTCTATTATTTTCTATTAGAATGGTAAATATGTTCTCTCACTTAACATAATTTATTTTCTGGAAAAAAATCTCATTAGTCCCATGAATTGAAGAACTCAATAAATAACATTTAGTACTCTATCTACAATAATTTCATTCCATATGACTAGGGATAGAAAAGATGAATAATATCCCATAAAATCTAATCCTCAATTAGTATAACCTTATTTGAGATGTAATTGTAGCATATTATCTCCTTCTTTTATGATCAAGGGCATCTAGGAAGACACTCATGGTATTTACCATGATTCTATAGTAGAAGAACATAGTTGATACCTTAATCTAGGAGACCTCTCATAAATTAATATAATGGTTCTTCAACTTACATTTTGACTCGATATTTTCACATTTCAAGAATTTACATGTCCATTCTCCTGTAGGAGGGATTATTGTCAAATCATTTTAGGATTTGAGCCTTCTTAGGTGCTCTTTGTTATTCCCCTCATTCTCCATTTCATAAGTAGTTATATTCATCAGACATGATCATGATTCTATTACATAATTTAACCATTATAAAATTTCTGTTCTAAGAGGGATAATTCTATATTTTATCTCCTTCTTGGAGGATATCAATTTTTTCACCTTCTTGTGAAAGATCCTCAATTAATTCAATTTGACTCTATATATTTTGACTCATGTATACAGTGCAATAATTCTAAGACACATTAACTTTTATCAACCAGTTTTTTCTCCTCAACTAACTATTCCATGTGTGAAAATAATTCATTATTTTTGGCCCTAATATTTTGAACCTAATTTCAGTAATGGATATTGTCTTTGTAGCTAGATTTATAATATTTAAATTTATAATACATCTACTATATTTCCTTTTCCTGAGTATAATAGTTACCCCACATTATTATCCATGTAAATTATTATATCATTGTAGATTTTCATTTTTTTGCCTCAATTTTCAGCACTTCAACATGGATTCACTGAGATTCTTTCTTCTCTATCAGCTCCAGTTTTTTATCATTCATCACCCGATTGAGCTCTTCATATATGTAAAAATATTCCACCTTTTAATCTCATAAATTTTCATCATCATTAGTGGTTCCGAAATCACTTTAAATATTAGTGTCCTCAGATAGACCTATAGCATAATTATATAAACATGTATATTTAATGTTATATTCGTCCATACATTCTATTTGAAATCCATTGGGATCCTTTAGAATGATCACACATTTCACAAAAAATATTCCATTATATAGAATTAAATTAGAGTTATGCATCTTCCCCAGATTCTTTATCTACTTCATATTATTTGGGTATAAAATATTTCAAATCCAATAATTTATCAAATTACCCCATTTAAAAAAATCCAACACGATAAACGTACCTCTATTACAAATTTTTGGACCAACAATGGACATTAGTGAGGGATTCCATTGTAGGGGGTGAATCAGGCTATGAAACTCATTCATTATTCCCCATTTATTATAAATTTCTCAATATCCTAACCAATGTTGACCTTACATATTAGTAGGGTAACTCTTGTTTTCAACTATTATGTGTTGACTCAATTAAATGGAATACTTATCTTGTCCTTATTTAGATAATATCGATGATCTCTCAATCCACATGAAATAATTTTCATCCTAACAAATACAAGAAAAACAATCATATAAGACACACCAATTTTAATTTGTTTACCTGTATTGGAGTACATTCAAGAATAACACAATGAAATTTTATTGATGTGAAAAAAATCACTAATATTCACTAGTATCATGGATACAAGGATTCAGCTATGGTCACTCAATTCTAGAATCATTGTATTTACGAGATTTAGGGTTTTGATAACTTAAACTCATGGTTCACTTACTTTTTTATACCCCTTTACACATTTTTTAGGAGGTAAAACTTTTTGAATCAAAGGCTAATACATATCATTTCTGATAGATAGTTGATACCCTGATTAGTGTATATTTATCTTCACTCTACACATTCACAAGCTGGTTGTGAACATGACCAATGTAGAAAATTATACTTCCTTATTGAACTAGTATTTTATGAATATCCCATTTGGAAAGATCAGTAATTAGTACCAAAAAACATTCAATGTTGAAAAATATAACACATTTGTAGAACCGTTTCACTATATTCGTGAGGCATTACTCCTATTCACAAAACATCATACTTTTTCAAAACTTATAGTCTTTCTCAAAACTCACAATAATTCTAGAATATTTTGAAAAATTCATTAAACCCATTGGATTGATTGACACATGTAATTTGTTTATAGAGAATATGTTCTTATGAATCCTTCAGTAATAAAATATATTCACAATACTCTTTCAGAAATTCAGAGCCATTGGATCTTCAAAAAATCTGACTGCATCAAATTATAGGGGTATCAACCTATTTATAGATGTTACTACCCCCTATAAAAATATTTTTTTCTCACCATTTCCTTTTTAAAATAGAGTTCTTACCTATTCATGAATATCCATGTCATTGTGGAAATTTAAATAAATTTCCTATTCATGAAACTTCTCATAATTGCATAACTTCCCCCTATTTATTTCATTTGTGAAATGTCTCATAATCATGTTACATACTAAATTTTTATTTTGAAGATATGTTTTCTTTCACAACACATCCTTTCATGAATCTCCAGTATTTTATAATACTAAACATTCTTGATTTTCTTGACATTTACATATTTTCATGAGGTAATCCTAGAAATCTATCTTTTAAGAAACATGTTCCATCCTCCACATTTTGGACCCTAAAAATTTTCAAAACACATGTAAATCACACATAAATGTACAAATAAATTTTCCACCACTTTTGGTGCTTACATACATTTTTATTGCTTCCATTTCAAAATACCTAGCTAATAATCATGATATAACTCCAAAAATGTCATTTTTATATTGAATCCATGTCTTGGTGCTCCTCTTTCTTCTATAACTTCAACCCATATCTCATTATTATCATGATCAATAAT
Source organism: Viscum album (assembly GCA_963277665.1). Classification (NCBI taxonomy): domain Eukaryota; kingdom Viridiplantae; phylum Streptophyta; class Magnoliopsida; order Santalales; family Viscaceae; genus Viscum; species Viscum album. The sequence continues at coordinate 1,901,068,444 of OY728152.1, read as the reverse complement.
ATAGGCTCAAAATTTTCTTCCTAAAATCGACCACTTTCACTCTATTGGGAAAATAACCATCTCATATTGTCTTTGACATGTTGAACAACAAATCCAATGTTCTTCACCACACCATGTCATTAGAAACATTGTATCCAACACAACAACTCACCCTAATTCACAGTGATTGGGTTTACAATTAATCTAACACATAACACATGGGAAAAATATTATCATGGAATTAAAACACATATATATTATATGAATAATAATTAATAATCATTTATGAATAGTGGACATGAGATACTAATCCCAGCTATTTTTGGAGATGGTAATAGACATGTACACATCAGCGAGGTTATCATCTTTTAATGGGTGGTATGGTAATAAGGTAAATGATATATAATATTTATTAAATCATAATTATATAATAAATATCATATATTTACATTATTTCTATCTCTATAACCATCCAAGAAAAATGTTGATGAAAAATGTACTGCATTGCTATGTGTAGACGGTAGACTGTAAATATGAATGAGTGTTGTATTAATTTTTCATTGGATGGTCATGAAAAATTATAGTTTTTGTTAACTATAAAATAATAAAAATTTATACTGTATATATCATATTATTCCACTTGGATCCATCATTATGAAAAACCAAAAAAGTTATTGATGAAAAATGAAATTAATCATTTTCACAAGGTGGTAGTCCGCAATTACGCATGAAAGGTGTTTTCATTTTCTATTAGATAAATAAGTAAATGAAATGGTCTATTACCATAAAAATAATAAAATTTCTATATATTTTTAACAAAATATGGTATTATTTGAAGATGTTTAAGAGATTTTTATGGGAGGTAAAATAAAAAATAAAAAATAAAACACTCGGTTGAGAATTATACCTCTTCTTCATACAAACTCAGGTTTATACCTATTAACATCATTTTATGGTATAAATATCAAACCAAGAACTCTATTAATTTATGAGGGATGTTAGAAAATTAATTTTTTCATTTATTTTATGTAATAAGAGTCTTTTTTTGTTTATATTATAGAGGAAATGTGATGTCCTTTTATAAGTGAGGGAGAGTAAAGACTTGTAATTTTTAAAATGATTAAAATATATTAATGTATTACCAAAGAAAAATAGCATAAAAATTACTCATCATAAAATAGAAGAATAAATTATATCTAAATATGGCCATTTAATATTATTTATATAAGTTTATGGGTTATTTTAACCCTTATTATTTATGTTTTAACCCATCAAACTCGTTTTAACTCTTACCTTGGTAACTAAATCTTTTACCAATGTTATTATTCATAATGAAAAAAAAGGAATGTGTGGCCATTTGAAAAAATTTCAATTATGATTGAAATTATCTATTCCATTTTATCAAATTTTATTTCTTTCAGTGGCTGAAATTAATTTCAAAATAAATTTGGAAAATGCATCAAAAACCATTTTAAGGAAAAACAATTCATGAATAAAAATGATTTTATAGAAAAATAAAGTATAATATTGCTTAAAATTAGATCAATTGGATTATTTTATATAGAAGGATACTTTTTTATTTGAATCAAAAGTAAATCAAAAATTTATCATGTAAATATTTTTTTAAAATAAAATAAATAACTTTTTTATTTAAACAAAAACATTATAGAGATTTCCAAAATGATAATAGTAAATTTGTGAGATCAATTTCTTAATTGAGATATTTTCAATATTTAATATTAATTTGGTCAGGAAAAATGATTATTAAACTTTTATATTATTCATATATCATTATAATGTCCAAAAATTGATAGTTCTCATAAAATCAGAATTTTTTTCTATTCACGCAAAAATCAATTGTTCCTGAAAAAAAATATAATATTCAACCAAAGACAATTATAAAATGATGATTTGAAAAATAATATTCATTCACACCAAATAAAATTTCTAAAAATGATATAAACTAATATTATTTATATTCCAAAATGTAATAAATATCATTATTTGAAGCAAATGTATTTTGAAGCATAAAATGAATTTACTAAAAATTGTGTAATTATTCATTATCATCAATATATAAATTTTAATTAATATATATATATATTAATTTACTTGATACATTTCAAAAAATTAATTTAATGGTTAGGTTATAATGGTCATATTTAAATGAATATATTTTTATATTCCAAAGTAGCCCTCTTAATTCTCTGTATTGTGTGTTACGAAATATTTCAAGTTTATTTAGTTTTAAAATTAAATTTTAAGGGTATTACATTCTTCCATTAAAATAAATTTCATCCTCATAATTTCCATTTTAGTAATCAAGGTTTCAATATTTGAAAATAATGTAATTGTAAACCCCTATCATACAAATGAGTTATAAATTTTTTTTAAAAAAGGGATGTGGGAAACATAAAGGATACTTGAAATAACAAATAATTAGGTTCCCAAATAAAAATACCATTACTGAGAAGTGAAAATAAATGCACGGTGGTGAGAAATGACTTCCTTAGAGTAATAGATATTGATAGATAACACAATAATGAGAAGAAAAATGTCTACAAAACCATAAATTATTAAGGGGAAAAAAGACCATCAATTCATTGAAAATTGAATCACTCTAATAAATTTTTTATTTCTAGATTACTTTATTATAATTTATTTATTTTTTTCAATTATGATGGAGAACATATAAAAATATACTCACTTATTTTATTTCTATTCCCTAAGAACAATTTCATTATTTTATTGTAATTTGATTAATTTGAACTCCAATATCTCATATTACTCTATGAAATGAATATTCAAGAAGAATTTTTCATGCCTAAGAAATTGAAATTTACTTATAATAGATCACAATTTTCTAAAAAATGATGAAACTTTATACCATCTTTTTCTCTCCATTAACCAATACCAAAATAGTATCAAAAGATGTGATAATATCCAATATGAATAATCCTTCATATGGTGAAATACAACATTAATATCCAATGATTTAACAAAAAACCCATAGTTTAACTCATATCATTATATAAGTAACAAACCTTAAAAAACATCAAAATAGGCCAACCCTAATTGAATCCCAATGATTAAAATGATTCAATCACAAACTATTCCAAGATAAACATAACATTTTTCTTCAATAAACATTAACCACTCCTAAATTCACATATCAAAAATGTATATGACCAAATCCTAATACCTATAACTCATGCTAATCTTTTCCATAAATTTACTGAATCACCATAAATCCAATATAAAATCATGGATGCTTAAATAAATTAACTCAGTAATTATTACTCCATGTTTGTTTACCTTAATCATATTTTGTTTCAAATATACTATTATTGTTAAATAAAAACATTAATCACATAACCAAAAATAACTTTTTTTATCCCATGCTTATCTATTTGAGATAACATTTGATCCAAAAATGTAAAAACAAATTTATCTAATTAACTAAAAATAACTTATCATCAATGACCATATAAATCTTAAAGGTTATCAATTCATTTAAAATTATTTCCAAAAATATAAAAGCATTATTCCTCAAATAACATTTTAACTAAAATGCCTATTAATCCAAAGGGTTGTATTCGAAAAAAATGTCTTTTTCAATATTCTTAATCATCTATAAATTTCATCATATAAAAAATCAAATGTGGTATTTAGGTATTCAAACTTATGATCAACCTTGGACTTATCAACCAAAGACACTTAGGTTTATCCCATATTGCTGTGGAATATAATAGGTTTCCATAGGTTATATCCTCTAATTATTCATAATGATTCATAAATAAAAGGATAGTTAAACCATGCCTATCTCATATGAGTGTAAGTTTATGTCTAGAATATTAGGATCATTCCTCAAGAATCGATGACTATTGAGATAATTCCCAATCCACCCCTTTTAGAGTTGTTACCCCTAGGTGGAACTATGTTATAACTACATCCACATTATAGTATACATATAATAATATATTTACTATGAAAACCAAAAAATCATTACTTTTCCAAATCTTCATAATATTATCATATACTAAGAATTTTATATAGAACTAATCATAGTTTATGCTTTCCTAAATATATTCCATAAGGGTTCTACTAAAATTCATTTGATACCAACTATTACACAACAAATATAGTAAACCCAAGTAAGTGATTATTTTACAATATTGGATTAATATACCGGAGCTCACATCCCTAAGGATCGAATAGTTTAACAGTCTAATGAGATAGGAAACATACATGTTCCTCGCAATACATTTAAAAACATTAAATAAACATAATATTGTGATTATAACATTTTCATTTATTACACTATAACCTTGAAATAATTGATAAATCCATTCCTGGTAGCATGGGGAATTGAAAAAAAAATGGCGATCTTATATTGTCAGAAATTAAATTTTAAAAATGTATCTATCACAAGAAAAATAAATCATAAAAAATTTGGGAGTGAAAAAAATTATAAAATATTACATATAAATAATATATTAAAAGGGAAATATATCTATAGATGAAAAAACCATATAAATAAACAATTAGATAATAATAACTAGTTTCATGAGGATAGAATTCATAATTCTAAACATCATTGACCATGAATCCAGTAGCCTGACACTGGTGTCTTCATTATAGCATTTACTAACGTACTATTTCTTACACTTTCTACCAGGGCTCCAAGTCATACTTGTTTTAGGCCCATATTCACTATTTCCAATGGTAGGCAGATTCCATCACCATAAATGGTGAGGTTGGATCCTTTATCAAAATAGGATGATGGGATGTATATTCATCTTTCTATGGATTCCTCCTTAGAGATTGTTTCCTAGTCTAGGTCTTGCTCAACGATTAATGTTATGTTTTTTAAACTTATTACTAGTTCTATCTCAATGTGTATTCTAATTAAATACAATACTTCTGTAGTTATCTTTATGTAACCTACAATTAGCATATATAGTAACATTGGTAAGGTATGAGAATCAACAGACATTTGGAATATTGGGCACCTATAAATTCTTCCTTGATTGAACTCGAAGGAATCTCATATGTGAGTCTATTTAGGTGTGGATCCCAAGTCATATTGTGTCGAACATATGGTATTTCATGAAAGTAGTGTACGTAATATGAGTCTTTTTATGGTTGGAATAACCTGTTTATTATATAAGATAGATATTTCAAATGGGGAACATGTTTAGTGTCTTGAAAATATAGGTTTGTCCTAGGATTAGTGTCTTTTGAAAAAAGGTTGGTCATATGATTAGTGTCTGGTGAAAAAAGGTTGGTCCTAAGTTTAGTATCTTTTGGAGATGGATTTTCAGTGTATTACCAAGGGGAATAGGGTAACACCATTATGGTTTGATGATAATTAGAGAGTTCACCCCCATGGGGGTGACAACAATCACACTTTGGTTTTTAGTGTATTCCCATGGGGAAGATGATCCAAATTTTGGATATGATGGTGGTGAAAAAAAGTATCCCCCAATTGGGGGGGGAGATGATCATGGTTAGGGATTGATGGTGATGGTGATATTTTAGGATTTAACCTCATAGATGTGTCCTATGTATCCTCTCAGTAAATAGGGATAAAAACCCATATAGTTTGATGTCCCTGTTTAAGGTTGTGTGGAAGGATCAATCAAATAATTTTAACATCATGCAGTAAGGATTCTTATGTTTCAGAAGGAATGTCAATGAGGGGTGGTGTGTGGATTATGCATGGAAGATGAAAGTGTTCTACTTTATTAGTGATGATGTGGTTGGTGATTATGCATGGAATTTTCCTTAGTGTTTGGGTTTCATCCCAAGCATTGAGTTTCATACCATTTGGGGGTGGATAGTGTAGGGATTACACATGAAAACTTCTCATTATATGTTTTCATCCAATGATGGGGAAGAATGTTTCATCCCATTGCAATCATATGTGGGGAATCCTATTTCCATTACATAGGGTAATAAGTGTACGGTTATCCCATTCCATTCATTATTTTGGAATCCTATGTCGTCTACATTGGGTAATGATGAAATTTTTTGTCATGTGTTGAGGAAGTTTTCATTTAGTCTAATGTCGTATGAATAGGATGTTGGGATATGCAATTTTAAATTTTGTAGCTTGGATATTAGAAAGCTCTACACCTAGGTAGAACATTTTGAAGTATGAGAGTGAGATTTAAAAAAATGTTTATCTACATGGAATGGTTAGTGGATTCCCATGATGATTCCACCTTTGGGGATTATGTGTCTACTTCTTATGTGCATATGGTTGGGGAATGGTTTGAACACTATCATGGAGGAGTGGGAATTAGGGGTCCCTAAGTCCCGATGCCAATTCTCAGAGGGTACCTATTCATAGGATAAAAAGAAAAGGTAATATCATAGTATGTTCTTGAAGAATGCGGGTGGGGGGGGGGGTGGACACATGGGTTATTGGTTTCTATCACATGGGATTTTGGGGTGTGGATGAATCAGTGTGAATGGGTTCAAGGAAAAGAGGCACTCAAAGATTTTTAATATGTGTTCAGCTGAAGGATGAATTTGGTTAGGGACCCAATTTTTTTTGTCACAACTCTATAATTTATCACACATGTAGATTTTAATGAAACATATGTTGTAGAAGGAAACCCTATTATTGTTTTTAGGGTAATATGTGAATGAAATATTCAAGGTTCCATATATCTTATATTTTCATGAAGGAAACGTCTCTTGTGAAAACTGGACTATAGTTGAGGGATATTGTATAAGGTAATCTCAATGGCTGGCTAATACATGTCGAGTACCATGTGAGGTATTTCATGAATTTTTCCTACCATATGGAAACTGTGGATGTTCGTAGTTGAAAAATGACATGGAAGTGGGTTTTTCATGAGTGATAGATGATGCTTCGAATTGTAAATATCCAACATCAAAGGAGTGTGGGTGTGGTTTTCTATTAATAGAAATAATGGGAGTATATAGGAACATAATATATATGGGTCATAAAACATTTTTGTGTTCATACCATGACATTTCCATAGGGGTATGATGATGAATGTGGATGGGTTGCTGTCACCTCTCTCAAAAAAATAGAATTTCATGTGCTATCATTGATGCTTCACACATGAATATGAAGTTTTGTAGAAAATACTTTTATGATATTCTAAGTATCCTATATCTCCCATATAATTTTGATACCTTTTACCTCCTTTCAAGTTAAAATTGGTTGGATGAGTGTTATGGATGTTGTGTAGAAGATAAAGAAGTTTTTTGCACATGATTCTTTTTGTTTTGGAAGTATCCTTTAATCCAAAATGGACATTTTTATTAGATTAAACTAAGCTTTTGAGTACAAAGAAATATTTTTGGTTCCAAAAAATCCAACCCTCAGAATTGGGGATGACAAGAAAATGGAAGGTCTAGGTTTAAGGGAAATGGCCAATGTATTGAACGAATTTACATTGCTTCATGCAACTCTTCAATGGCATCATTTGACCTTGTTTTCAAAAATATGAAACTTAGGGGCCCATATCTATAAATAAGGTAACGGGGTCCCTTGTATGTTCAAAAAACATTCATGCATGATAATTCCTCTCTTGTGAATAAAACTACTTACTTTTTGTGGACTCCCTAGCGTTCAGCCATGACATTCACACAAATAACTCTTACATGACTGATTCTATGCACTCAACCCATCCTTTTTCAAGATCTACTATGATGTTAAACAAAATTTCATATTTTTTCACAATACAGGACACTTTTGGTGATCCAACATTGTGGACCCTCTGAATATTCTATGAATTGGCAATCCTGTTAACTATTCCATTTCCTATGCTACTACTACTACATGGAGGAATGAGATCGCCAAGAATTGTAAAATTACCCATATAAAGAAGACTATTACTACGAAAAAAGTGATAATATTCTTGTTGACTGAAGCTTTAAAAGAATAATTTTTATGTAATTTCCTTCTGTGGTATAATTTTTGACCCATGGATGATATGTCCATCCTAGCCTTGGAAGTCTACACACAATGGTGTAGTTCACTCGTCATGGTGAAAAAAATCACTGGAATATTACATCAATCAGTCATCTAGATAGGGTGTGTGAAGACACTCATATTAATACCTTTATTGGAATGATGGTGATGATAATGGAGGGGATCATGTCAACGACGAAGAGTTACCTACATGTTCTGGTAGCATCATCTAGACTAGAATTTAGAATAACAACATGGAATAATATAAGGATTGGAACCTAAAAGTGAGGGGGAATTTCATCAAAAAGTTGGCATTGTAAAATTGTTTATGATCAACTTGTCAGGAGTATATGGATGATCATCGCCACATTAGGCTATATGAAGTAGTGTGTACATCCCAATTCTACATCTTCTGACAATAGGAGCCCCTACCATAGATTTTTATTTGGTGGTCCTCAGACACCAACACCTTCCACCACCATCATGGGGTTATGGTAATCATCCTATAGTACCACAACCTCATGGTGGGAATCCCACTGATGTGGTTTCAATATGATTAATTCCTTCCAGTTTCCAACACATAGGGGAATAGGGGGAAGAACCCTTTTATAGTGAAAATTCATGTGAATGCGCTCACCAGAGTTTTTAAGCATGAAAGACCTTTCTATTGTTAAATTTCATTCAATAAATAAATATTCATGTTATAAAATTCATTATATGTGAATATGTGACGGTGGAAAGCGTAGTTCCTAGAGGCAGACAAGTGAATAATGATGGGGTCTTTATGGCTGATTCTAATGTAAGTTCGATACTAAGAATGGAGTTACAACATGATGTATTGGCTACAGATGATCTGATATAGAATGTTACAGAACACCTTACAAAGTTTTTAGCTATTTATATTTAGTTAAAACCACATGGTCATATGTCCTTGGACACAAGTGATGGTAGGGATCATGACACCATATAATCAGGTGAATCTAAGAGTCTCGATGTTATCCCTCCTATAAAGCTAACTATGTCATGTCACAATAGGAAATATGCATAGCTACATTTTTGGTCCATTATAATTTATATGGGTGGATCATGGAGTAATTCAGTGGGTATGAATCCCCTAATGTCATCCCTCTCCCAATTTTTTGTCTTTCAGACTTAAATCCTCTACATTACAAGAGTTCTACTTGTAACTCATGATGAAATATGGGTCCTGATCAACATTAAAAATGATTGGATATTCTATATTCATCCATTAAAAATCCCCACTTCAATGAGATGGTTGATAATATGGAGGGGACACTGGAGTAGTAGGATTACTTCCAGGACTTATTAGGTCGAGTGCTTGTTTCCATGATAGACAACAACACTTATTGGGAGCCAAAAAATCATTCTCGACTCTCCCGAAATTTTAGATGCATTCAGTAGCTGATGAATCGAGTATACATAGAGATCCTCATGGAATGGGATTCCTATAAAAAATGTGGTGGATATATATATTTAATGTCATAAGGGATGTCATTGTGATTCCACCCACCAATCTCAATATCGGGCTCTCTTAGGATTATGTTAAAAATTGGAAAACATCATACCTTCGCACAATATTTTTTTCAATGTGGGAGGAGGGTTGTGACATTATATGATCCAAAAGAGAAGTAGGGTGTTTGATGGGCTACCCTTCAAAGCATCCTATAGGCATTGAGGACTCACTCCACTACAGTGGTGGGAGAGGATTATGGTTCTAATGAACCCCCGCACCTAGAGATGTGGGGAGCCCTTAGTGGTGATAAAAATAATATGTAGAGATATCATGGTCTAGGGAGGCCTTGTGGAATAAAATATGGTATATATTAAAGCTGGCTTTTGATGTGACTTATCCTATGGTTTTTAAATCGTAGGGAAGGTTGAGGATATCAATGATTGCAAAAAACACTATAGAGGTGGATCAATAAAGATGGTATCATGTTTCTAGATGTTAGGCTCATATGAATCGTAGCCTTCAAAGTATTGTATGAATGATTTTCTACCAGGAGAAAATTTATTCCTTCTCATGCAATAACAGGGAGGCCAATTAAACCTTCTGTTTGATATAACTTGTCACTACCCATCCCTTGAGGCCTGTGTCGTGACTACCCCAAGTCCGCCTTCCTTTGGCCAGGGGCTGGGGACTAGCACCAAAGGAGTAATTCCCTAAAATGAGGAAGGAATTGCCTTTATAACCTAAAATTCACACAAAAGATCACACATATGGATACATAACAATATATAAAATGTATAACTCAAGACTGCTGAAATGTAAAAAGGTCTAGAAATACAAGCCCAACTGAAAAGTACAAGGAACTTTAAGTACAAATACAACTAATGAAAGGGAAAACAATAGTTGGGTCATCCTCTGGAATTCCTACCTGAAGGGTAGGTAAAAATAGCCTCCTCTGTACTTCATGTCTATCGATATCCTCTGTGTACCGACTCATCGTAAAGTGCACCTCCATGTATCATCCAGTCCGGGTACTCTCACCGTTATTCAATGTTGTCTGTCATCTGCAACAAACACAATGAGGTGTGGGCATAGCCCGTGGTGGAGTGAGTATAATGATACTCAGAAAGGACCCCGAGTCCCGAAAGGTCTCAGAAAATCCAACAAGGATAAACCACAAGAATGAAATCAACTGATAACTCCAGTTAGGTATATGCCCATACAAATACCTAAGTAATCAAGAAACCCATCTCAATCATGAGAATAACACAAATTTACTAACTCTTCTCACACAGTTATACATATTTTATGGAAAGTTAGTGATCATTAGATGTAGCCACTAAATCATCTATTTTTTCAAACCCACCTAGGATCCTCTTATAGAAATCAGAGTTGTCGAACCCACATAGGATCCTGGAAGAGTAGTCAGAGCTTTCAAACCCACACAGGATACCGGATTAGTAGATTGAGTTTTGAAACCACACAGGATCCAGGAATAGTAGTCAGAGCTATTGAACCCATATAGGATCCAGGAACTATAGATAGAGTTGTCAAACCCACACAGGATCCAGGAATAGTAGACAGAGCTCTCGATCCCACATCGGATCTATGAATAGTATTCAGAGCGTAGCCAGCCATAGGGTTTCCACACAATCACGTTTGATTTTGAGAGGGTCCACTTCTCAAGACAAGTGTCGATACATCACCTTCTAGTAAGCCCCCTGAAGATATATCTCGAAGGTCTGTCTCGTCATTGGGGTCTCAATGCAAGAAACGACAGGTCAATCAGACACCTGGTCTGAGACTTATTAGCCTTTTAGTATTGGGGGCCCGTTTGGTTTCATGCACGATCCAACCTGACCATATCTCATATATACCCCAAACATCAGTGGGGTATACTCAAAATGACCATAAAGATCCAATATTACCAGTGCCACTAACGGTTCGTCAAACGGCCCTATGGTGAAAAAGATATGGGAAAATAAATAAAGTGTCTGTAGTAGGACCTAGTCAGGTCTGACCAGGTGTGACTGACCTCACCCAACTTAGTCTTGGCCAACCTGGTTCGGGTTGACTTGGCATGCACCGTTGGGTTCGTCTTGTCTTGTTGGGTGGGTCAGCCCATTGGGTTTGTCATATCCCACTGGGCCGCACCCAGCAGGGCGCATGGGCCGTTCAGCCTGGGCTTGGGGTCGGTTCGTCCCGAAGCGTCACGTGGGAGTGGCCTGGCGTGGCTCGAACCAGAGTGTGTGTCCAGGAATGGTTCGGTCAGGGCTCTGTGAGGGGTGACGCGGGTGACTCAGGAGTCCGACACGGCCAGGCTGCTAGTTCGGCTAGGATGCCAGTTTTTCCGAGAGCCGACAGGCGGCTCAGGAGGCAGGGAGGCTGCTAGGTAGTAGGGTGGAAGGCCGGTGGGCTCCCGGGAGGTGCCTGGGTAGTCTAAAAGGTGTCCAGGCACGACGGGAGGAGGCTGGGAGGCGGTCGGGCAGGCCAGCGGGGGCGCAGCCAGGGCTGGTTCAACCGACAGCGGTATGGGGCGCCGCGGGGCGGCATGGGTCATAGAGGCTTCGGGTAGTGCGACCTTTGTCTTTGCTGCCTTCATCGCCTCATCGTTTCATCGCAATGCCGAAGGACATCACAAAAGATATTGATGGAGGTTGTCATGCCATGTTAGTTTGGCCCACACCCTCCGCGTGTTGGGTGATAGCAATCGGTCCTTTAGTACAAACCAAAACAATCCACCCTCAAAAATAAAGCATCCTTGTTCTTCTTTTTGAAGAATGGAAGAACATGGAATATTAAATGAAATTAAACCCCTACCATTGTTCATTGTTCGACGATGAAGTCGTGAAATGAAGGCAGAGGAGATCGTCGTTCATCGCGTCCGCCACACATTTCCAATCCCGAGCTTGTGCATCAGCATGTTGATGACGATGTAGAGGGAATGTTTTTTGAATAAGTCCCACATCGGTAGGATCTGAGGATGAAGGTCTAAGGAGATCGTTTCCGGTGATCTCTATTGGAAGAACACGTTCTTTGTTCTTCATTCTTCATTCTTAGTTGGTGAGAGCTTTTCTCTCTTCTCCGAGTAATCCTCCTCTCAAAACACCCAAGAGAAAAGTTGCTGCAAATAATAGATAATAATATCAATTATTTCATTGGTAATTTTTCAAAAAGAAAAACTAAACACCTGGTTGGAATGTTAAAAATTAAAGTGGAGGATTTGGCACCATTAATTTGGTTTGTTGGCATCATTAATGTGGAGGAAGCTCAAGAGTTTTCTCCACATTATTGAGGGTGGGGTGATAGGTTTTCTTCTTCTCCCATTTAATAAGGGTTAGGTGGTCCCCGCCCTAATATTCAATTTGGTAGGTTATGTGGTCTCGGGTGGCCCCCACCACATTAACCTCTAATGGGAGGTTTAAGGTGTGGTGGTCGCCACCACCATAACCATTCATGGGAGGATATGGCTTGGTGGTCCCCACTTCCAACCTCCACATGGACGTTATAGTTCTATTGGGTCCTACCTCCCAACATCCACATGGTGGCTCAAAGATAAAATAAAGTGTAGTTCATTTTATTTTATTAATTTCCACGAAAAAACCAAAAGCTATCTTTTATTCTCGACCAACTACCATCGAGGTGAAAGTCTCCTAATGTGAATATCAGCACTGCGAGTTCAACAGTGCCCTTCGATAAAACTTCTGAGCACCAATTCAATAGTTATAAAAACCCAATCATATGTTTATTGAATGTACCCGAACAAAACATCAGAAATTGATTCTGCGCACACCGAGTCTTAGAATCATGCACCATCAAATTTTTCAAACTCGTAAAACACCTATTGAATTTAAAAAATATTTACCTGGTAATTCTGGGTCTTTACATTCTCCCCACCTCAGGGCTCTACATCCCCATAAGCCACAACTCATAACTAAGGGAACAAGTGGGGGTACTGAGCACGCATCTGAGCTTCCCGCTCCCATGTGCTCTCCTAGAGGTTCTCGTGCTACCAGAAAAAGTGCACCAGAGGTATCGACCATCCATATAGGAACCACTCCTGTCTATACTCAATATCCTCTAGAATCTCTGTAAAATTCACCCATCAACAATGTCCAGCTCTCCCTGGTTGATGATTTGAGTAGGGTCATGCATGTATCTCTTCAGCTGGGATACATGAAAAATTTCGTGCACCGGATGCAACTGAGGGGAATGTTCTAGGAGGAAAGCCACCTCACCTACTCTACTGGGGTCCTGGAAATGTCTGATGAATCTCAAAGATAACATTTCACATCGACTAATTCTATTTAGTCCTCATCAAGGTGAGACCCATAGAAATACGTGGCCACTATCCTCAAACTCTAGAGTCCTCCATCTCCTGTCAGCATATGACTTATGTCAACTATGTGCAGTCTTCATCCACTCCAAGAAGATCTTCACCTTCTTTGTGGTAGCCCATAACATCTCTAGTCCCACTAGTGCTGACTCCCCAGGGTTAGTCTGGCACAAGGGTGATCTGCAATGCTGCCCATATAATGCCTCAAAAGGCCCCATCCCAATGGTGGAGTGATAGCTATTGTTTTATGAAAATTCCTCCAAAGGTATGTGTTCCTCCTAGCTATAACTAAAGTCATCGACACATGCACGGAGCATGTCCTTGAGGGTCTGAATGGTTTGCTCTGTCTGTCCAACCGTCCAAGGATGGAAACCAGTGCTAAGATGAAGCTGCATCCCAAAATCCTCTTACATCCCCTTCCATTATCGGGTTGTAACTGTGCATCACGATCAGATACAATATAAGATGGTACATCATGTAGACGCACAATCTCCTGCACATAGAGGCATCCCAATCTCTCTATTGAACCCTTCTCTCTGATCAGTATGAAGTGGGCCGACTTGGTGAGTTAGTCAATGAACACCCAAATCGATTTATAACCCCTGGATGTATGTGGATGTCCGATCATTATTGCTATGGATATCCCATCCAACTTCCACTTTTGGACCTCTAAAGGCTGAACCAAACCAACTGGTACCTAGTGCTCTACCTTCACTTGCTGACAAGTGAGGCACCGAGAGACAAACTTGGCAACTACCTTGCTCATCAATGACCGCTGATGCTATCACTAGAGATATAGGTACATCTTCACCACTCCTGGATCTACCTCTAGAGGGGATGTGTGGAACTCTCTCAACACTTCCTATTAAAGTGACACTTTCACCATAGTACTTCCTCTGAAGAGGATAATCTGCTTCAAACCTTCAATAAATCCATCAGGTGCCTACCGTATGGATATCTGGGTACGTCGTATCTCAAAGTCAGCGTCCCCACACTATAACTCACTGACTTGCTGAAGGAGAGGGGGTGTGACTGTGAGAGTCTATAGGAAAGTTGATCTATCACTATGCATAAAGAATATCTGCCAAGTGGCCAGCTTCTCTATCACTTCACCTAATAGTTGTATACCAATCCTTCTGCTAAGTGCATCTGAAACAACATTCCCCTTCCGATGAGTATAGACTATCACGAATTCATAGACCTGGAGGAACTAAAGCCAATGCTGGTGTCTCGGGTTTAGGTCATTCTGAGAGAATATATACCTATGTCTCTTGGGATCAGAGTACATTGTAAAATTCTCGCCTATTAGATAGTGTCACCACATCTTCAAGAGAAAGACCACTACTGCTAACTCCATGTCATGGGTAGCATAGTTCAACTCATATTATCTTAGACGTCGAGAAACATATGCGATCACTGATCATTCCTGCATCAGGACACACTCGAGTCCTTTCCATGATGCATTGTAGTAGACTGCATAACCTATGCCTTCCTCTAGAAGCCAAAAGATGGGGGCACTAGTTTTCCTCTACCTCACCGTGTGAAAGCTCTCCTAGAATCACTTCAACCACACGAAGGGTTTCCACTTCTTCGTCAAGGATGATATTGGTTATGTAACTCTACAGAAGTTTGGAACAAATCTTTAGTAGTAACCATCCAAAACTAGGAAACTCTATACCTCTGTCACACTCTAGGGTGGCTCCCAAGCAAGTACAACATCAATCATGGCTGGATCCACTACAACTCTAGCCTCTGAGATGATATTTCTAAAATAGTGAAGCTCTAGGATCCAAAACTAGCACTACAATAGCTTACCATAATGATGGAGCTCTCAGAGTGTGTCATGTACTGCTTAAAAATGGTAGGCATTCTCCTCCTCAGTAGTCAAGTAGTTCAGAATATCATCGGTGAAGACTACCAAAAAACAATCGAGGTATGACTATAAAATCTTGTTCATGAGTCCCATGAACATTGTTGGGGCATTGGTTATGCCAAAAGGCATAACCAAGAACTCGTAGTGGTTGTACTGACATCTGAAGGTTGTCTTCTGCACATCCTCATCTTGAACTCTGAGCTGGTGATAGACTAATCTGAGGTCTATCTTTGAGAACCACTGTGCTCAATTCAGTTGATCAAATAGGTTGTCAATCCTCAGACGTGGTTACTTGTTCTTCAGGGTCACCTAGTATAGGCGACGGTAGTCAACACAAAGCCTCATTCTCCCATCAGCCTTCTTGGCAAACAAAATCGGGGCCACCCAGGGATAAAAAGTGTGCCAGATGAATCCCTTCTCCGACAAGTATTCTAGATGTACCCGCAGCTCAAGAAGCTCCACAGGAGCCATCCGATACACTATTGTAGAAATAGATGTCATCCCGGGGTACAAGTCAATGTAGAAGTCCACCTCTCTATGAGGAGGTTGATCTGAGACATCATCATGGAAAAGATCTGCATACTAGTTCACCACTATAGGATAAGTCAGACTCTCCGCATCATCTAATCCAAGGATAAGGCAAGCCAACTAATGAGTGATCACCTATAATCTCCTCCGGGAAAGTCCATCCTACACTGAAAAGGATCCCTTATCACCAGTGAAGGTGAAACTAGTCCCATCCATGTGAACACACCACACATTGCACCTAATACAGTCGATCTAAGCATGGACTGTAGATAACCAGTCCATACCCAAGATGACATCATAAAGTATCGACACGATTACTAGGAGATCACAGACGAAGCTCTCACCTCCTAGAGTAAGCTCTCACTTCCAAAACCAGTGTGTAATCATCGAATCTACTCCTGTAGGAGTCTCTACCCATAAGGATCGAGCCAACGTATCCATCAGAATCTTCGAGAACCAAATATGGGAAGTGGAAATTAATGAGTGACTGGAACCTTAGTCTATATGAGCAGTAGCTATGGTGGAGTAGACATAGATCGTACCTCGAATCATTTCCGAAGTGCTATGATTGTAAGCCTCAGCTTCCTAGAGCTGAGCTCTTTTCTGTCCACCTACTCCCTACGGTCGGTGTGGACCTCTTAGTGGTGGCGGTGGTAACTTCTCAAGACGTCATCCACCACTAGCTACATGGCCAGATCCTCTTCCACATCTGCCTACTCCTTCTAGACTGCCTCAATCGAACCTCTGCCTCTAACTGGGAGGTCCTTCAACTGTTTTATGATCATCCGAATGGAGGGTCGGATAGTCACGAGCCATGTGTCCCTACCCGCTGCATGTGAAACAATGCATGTTCCTCGTATGGTTGGCTCTGTCTCGTGAGCCACGCACAACTAAACCAGAGTCCTGAGGTCGTCCACCAGATGGTTTGGTCCACTAGGATCTCTCTGATAAATATCTGCTGGCCGCTATAGAAGACTCTTATACATGATGCCCTATGGTGTGTCTCACAACTGGTGACTTCTCAGCATTGAAACTCTCCATTACGAGGGCTCTCTCTAGAACCCCCTCCTGTGCCGGGATGCTGAGTGAGATCATAAAGCCTTGATCTCTCGCCCAATCCCCTGGTTAAAGGTCCGAGCCCTGAAGAATGTGTCCCGCACCATATCTGTGGAGTAGAGTGAGTGGTCAATGAACCTCGCTGAGTATTGTGCCACCGTCATGCTGCCCTACTGTAGATGAAGTAGCTTTTGTATCCACACTGCAAGTAGGGTGAATGGAACAGAATCTGCCCAAAACAAGCTCTCGATGTCTTCTCAGAGATGTTTTGTCTCATCATTCACCTAGAGCATCAATCTTCACCATCGTCCTACTACTTCTTGAAAGATACCACCCGGAAAGGATCACAATAAGGTTAGCTGGTGTCCCTACCAGTATGAAGTCTCTCACTACAGCCTCCAGCCAATCCTCAGCTACCTACGGGTCCATCTCACCCCTGAACCTGGGTGGCCTCGGGCACTGGAAGTCATGCAAAGCACTCAAGCAGTGTGCACTCTATACTGTTATGGTGGGTGGGATTGGTTGCCCAATGGGTAGTGGTACCACTAGTGCCACTACTATGATAGAGACATGCATTGAGGCCTTGTCGCTCGGTGGGCTGCCATCTCATACAACTCTTGCAACCCTAGCTGGCTGTCTGCATGGAGGCGTCCTGAAAAGAAACATGTGTACCATGGTCAAAAAGATATACCTGGTGAGATGAATTATATAATTCAAATAAACCTCTTCAAAACACACACGCAATCAGTGTTTTCGTTCACTGAATAGGAAATCACAAGTTAGGGTCTTAGTGTATGGATACGTCGGTCGTCGCACCAACACTGGACTCCCTGAACTGAAAACCACACTCAATACCCTTAACACTATTGCTTCATAGAAAATATCAAAGTCATAAGTTCAATGGTAGAATCAACTCCTCTGACACCAATTTGTCACGACTTGTCCCCCGGGGCCCGTGTCGTGACTAACCCAAGCTCGCCTTCCAATGGCCAGGGGATGGCGACTAGCACCCAAGGTGTAATTCCCTAAAACTGGGAAGGCATTGCCTTTATAACCTAAAACACACAAAACATAGCACAGAGTTGGATACAACACACTAAGTAAATTATATAACAAAAGAGTGCTGAAAAGTAAATAGGTCTGGAAATAGAAGCCCAACTGAAACGTACAAGTAACTAGAAGTACAAATACCACTGATGAAAGAGAAAACAACTGTTGTGTCATCCTTCGGAATTCCTTCTGAGAGGGTAGGTTCAAATTTCCTCCTCAGTACTCTATGTCTGTCGGTATCCTCCATTTACCGAATCTTTGTAAGGTCTACCTCTGGGTACCATCCAGTCCTGGTACTCTCAACATTAGTCAGCACTGTCCGTCATCTACAACCATCACATCGAGGTGCGGGCATAGCCCATAAAGGAGTGGATATAATGATAATCAGTAGGGACCTTGAGACCCTCAGGGTCTCACAAAATCCAACAAGGATAACCCAAAAGAATGAAATCAACAGATAACCCACCTTAGGTATATGCCAATACATATATCTAAGTTATAAAGCAATCCATCTCAATCATGAGGAAAACACAAAGATACTGACTCAACACACACATGTATACATATTTTGTAAAGATTTAGAGATGATTAGATATATCCACTAAATCATATATTATCTTGAACCGGTGTAGGATCCTGTTATAGAAATTAGAGCTGCTGAACCCACATAGGATCCAGGAACAATAGTCAGAACTGTCAAACCCACACATGATCTATGAATCGTAGACCGAGCTGTCGAACCCACAGAGGATCTAGGAACATTAGTCAGAGCTATCAAACCCACACAATATCCAAGAATAGTAGACAAAGCTGTCTAACCCACACAGAATCTCGGAACAGTAGATAGATCTCTCGAACCCACGAAGGATCTAGGAACAGCAGTCAGAGTGCAGCCAGCCACAGGGTTTCTGCAAAGCACACTTGATTCCGGGAGGGCCCACTACTCAATTTGAGTGATGATACATCAGCTTCCATGATTTTCCATGAATAAATATCTCCTAAGGTATGCATCATCATAGGGATCTCAACATAATAGACAGACGTCAATCAGACTCCCGGTTTGAGAGTTATTAGCCTTTTGTCCAAATATCCCGATTGGATTCATGCACGAACCAACCTTATTGTATCTCAACTATACACCAAAATCTAGTGGGGTATAATCAAAGGGACCATCAAGATATAAGATTACCAGCGATGCTAATGGTTCATCAAACAAATGTTCAGTGCTAAATATATGGGTGAAGAAAGTAAAGGGTCCACAGTAGGTCCGGGTCCGGTTGGACCGACCCCACCAGACTTAGTCTTGGATGAACCATTTTGAGTCCCTAGGAAAAACACGTTGGGTCCGACCAGGCCCATTGGGTGGGCCCACCCATTGGGTTTGTCCCGGCCTACTGGGCCCAGCCCAGCACGCCGCGAGGGTGGTCCGACCCGGGCTCAAGGCTGGTTCATCCTTGAGCACAACAAGGGCGTGGACCAATGCGGCTCGGCATGGAGGGTGCGGTCCGGACCTGTTCAGATTGGTAAACACTAGGGGGTCGTGGGGCAGCTCGGGTGGCCGACACGAAAAGGTTTCTGGTTCAGTCAGGGCACTGGTTCGGCCGGGTCGAGGATTGGGAGGCTGGGCGGTGGGCTAGAGGCTGTGTAGCCGGATGGAAGGTGGCCGGGCAGGCTGGGAGGCGGTCAGGCAGTCTTGGAGGGGGTCCGGAAGGCCAGTAGTGGTGAGGCCTGGGCCAGTTCATCTATTTGTGGGAAGGGATACCGCGGGGTGGCACGAGTCAGGGAGGCTGTCAGTAGGATGACCTTTGTCATTGCCGCCTTCGTTGCCTCGTCGTTTCATCACCTTCCCAAAATACATCAAAAAAGTGATCGACAGAAGGTGTCGGGACATGTAATTTTGGCCCACACCCTCCATGTTTACGGTGATAGAAATCAGTCCTTTAGAATGATCCACAACAATCCACCAGCTAAATGAAACCATCATTGTTCTTCATTTTGAAGAAAGCAAAACATGGAACATTAAATGAAATTAATCCCCTACATTTTGTTTTTGTTCGGCGATGAAGTCATGGACAAAAGGTGGAAGAGATCATTGTTCATTAAATCCACTACACACTTCTAATCCTCAGCTCGTGCATCATCTCCCTGATGACGATGTGGAGGGAAGGTCAATTGAAGATGTACCACATTGGTAGGATTCAAGGATGAAGGTCGAAGAAGATCATTTCCGGCATTCATTATTTTAACAAAGCGTTCTTCATTCTTTGTTCATCGGTCTTCATTATCAAGGGAGTTTCTCTCTTCTCCCAATAATCCTACTCTCAAAACTCCCAAGTGAAAAGTTGTGCCAAATAATATGTTCTAATATCTATTATTCTGTTGGAATGATTTCAAAAAGAAGAACTAAACACATGGTTAGTATATTAAAATTAAGGGGGGGGGATTTGTTACCATTAATCTGGTGTGTTGGAAACATTAATGTGGTTTAAGCTCAAGAGGCTACTACACATTAAAGAGGGGGGGTTGAGATGTTTTCTTATCCTCTAATTTAATAGGGGTCGGGTGGTCCCCACACTAATATTCAAATTGTGAGGTTATGTGGTCTTGGGTGGTCCCCACCACATTAACCACTCATGGGAGGATAAGGTGTGGGGGTCCCCACCACCATAACCGCTCATTGGAGGTTATGGCTTGGTGTTCTCCACTTCTATCATCCACATAGAGGTTATACTTCCAGTGGGTCTTACCTCTAAACATCCACAAGGTGGATCAAAGATAAATTAAATTGTAGTTCAATTTATTTTTTAATTTCCATGAAAAACCCTAAAACTGTCTTTTATTCTCAGCCCACTGCCGTCAAGGTTAAAGTCTCATTAAGCGAATATCGACGTTATGAGTTCAACGGTTCCCTAAGTGTTCAATTCCGAGCAGAGGTTAAAAATTTATAAAAACCCAATCGTACATTTACTGAACGTACCTAAAAAAAACATCAAAAATGGATTTTTGGCACACTGGGCCTTCAAATCACTCGCCGTCAATTTTCGCAAACTCATAAAATTAACATTTAATTTAAAAAAAAATTACATGTAAATTCTGTGTCTTTACACAAGTTATGTTTGATGCACTTCCTGAATTGATAGTGTATGTTGAGGTTCTAACCCACAGTGAATCCATTTTTGGTACTAATACTTTGGGTTCCAATGATGATGTGTTTTGGGGATCTACTATTAGTGAGAAAACCTCCAAAGAGTGTGGAGGTATCACTATTTCTTTTGAGGACCTGATTAATAACTTATTTTTAGTGGTATGTTATGAATTTTAATCACATCTTCCATCCTTTGATTATTTTATGGGGTTTAACAAAATATTTTTCATTATGATAGAGGAATTCAAGGAGTGAAAAATGGGCCTTCATTGAGGGGAATGAGATTACCTCCATTCTGTCTATGAGGACTATCCCAGACTCTGTTATATCTATCTTAGTCGGAGAGGCTCCTATATAGGGGTTTAAATTGGATTTTTATTATTCTCCAACCGTCCCAGTCATCTATAGGGTACCGTGCTTCAACATTATGATTGTGGATCCTACCCCTTGTGCAGAAGATCTTCTTGGGCGACTCATCATTGGGATCCTTATACCTAAAGGTATGACTAAATCACAATCCTTATTATGTAATATATTCTTCAATCCCTCATGGTATTTTCTGGTTCCATTACATTATTGTGTTTATTAGATTTATTCATCTCTGATTTGATAAATATTGAGTAGCCTGGTTCCTTCCATTGAGGTTTTAATTAGTGTTAATGGGTCCCTAGTTATTGAATATTTATTTCAGGCCCTATGAATGGATGTATTCTAAATATCACCTAACTCAAGATATTGTTTCTTTCACAATCCATGTTTTTCATGATTTTTTTACATGTTAAACTAACTAAAAAGATCTCATTTATAACAATTCATGAGATGGGGTGTTCCCATTGATTAGAGGTAACTAGGGATGTTTTGGTTCTTCTCCCATATGCTAATACAACCCTCAGTGAGCTACCTATTTAAAATGGGCTGATATTGACCCTACTAGGGAAACACATTGTAAACATGTATGGGTTTTTAAGGAAGCATGATCTGAGGCTGGTTTGGATGTATCAATAAACATAGAGTTAGAAAGAGATTGACACTCTCTCAACATATATCCTAGACCATACAAAAGGAACCCATAGGAATAACTGTCTACCATTTTTTCATTGATTTTATAGAGTATGATCCAACTCCACCAGTGTAATTGAAATATTACTGGTCTGATATAGCTGAAGAGAAATGCATTTTCTGATGCAGGGCATTGAGGCGAATGCAGATCATTTTTACCCAAACTCTAGATCCTCATCTAATATGATATATAAGGTCTCTCTAACATTGAATAAATAAAATAGGTTTTATAGGGTTGGATGCTCGTTTCCTTCGTTCATTGGATCATGAATAGCTTACTAATCAATTGCATGTAGAAAATCATGAGTTTGATGTTTCCTAGAAGAAGGATAAATTTGAGGCTAGAAAGACGCTTCAGGTAGCCGAAAAAAGAACGAATACAACAATAAGAGAAAGTTGATGAGCAGGTATCCATTTTCAACACTCAATATGGGATCATATTCTAATTGGGGACCTAATTGGTGGTGGTCTACGCTACGATAGTAGAGGCAGATTCACTGATGGATGAGTTCCACACATAGCTGGGCCACTTATAAAATAGTGTGGAAATGGTATTCTCAGTGGAAGGGGAATAATAAAAATTTATTTCTAGGTTGAAAATTTTTATATAGGCCACTTGATAGATTTCGACTAGTGTGGATAAATCAGTAACTGAGGAATAGCCTTATGGAGTGCTAGTTTGGTTGAGACAAATGACAGATTCTAATGTGTGGATGAACCGCCAAAATTCTAATATTTTTTCTTTAAATTCCCTATATTCAAGATTGTGTTTCTTTTTTTCACCTATATTACATTAATTATTAAATAAAAAATTAATCTATAAGCCCACATGAGTAATGAACATTGTGATAAATGAGGTAAAAATTGGAGACCGCTCAGTTATATGATAATGTTGGGTAGTGGTTGAATACCATGGTTAGAATTTTTCATCAAACAACAAGAGATTATTGAATGAAAAATATTTAGTCAGTGTATATAAATATTTTTATAGTGAAACTAATTTTATCGAAATTCATAGGTAAATAGATGGGGTAACATCATGGGCATTTAATTTTTCCCAAACAAAGGGGAGTGAAGAGAATTAATCGGGATTCCCATGATCTAGAACATAAAGGGTTTGACATGATGATATAGGATAACCGTTTATCATGTTCAAAACAAAAATACAAATATCATTTTGTCAAGGATAGGTACAAAAAATAGGGATGTTTGTTTACTATGTTCAAAAGAATGAGACTTGTCAAAATATTTTCAGAAGACTTTTAGAATGTAAACTAATGATAGTAGGTGAGTCGTTATAGTCAATAAATATTAACATTATATGGATAACGCACATGTGAAAGATTATGGGATTTTAAATCTAGGAAGACCCTAATCATGTTGATGGATTTTGGGAATTTTTGTATGGAGTTGAAATATCTCTAGATTTCTCCACAATTTTTTTCCGCACTCTAGGTTGAATTGCTAGTTTGAATGAAGTCCTGACTCAACTTCTAAGGTGATTGTATCCTTAGATTCAGAGTGCTGATCAATGAACTCAAATGGTTATGTCAGTGACTGACACTAAATGGGGAAAAGGGTTTCTCAAAAATGGGCACAAGATTCTTGGTATTTTTAGGTCATCCGATGATGATTAAGGGAATACATTTTAACATCTTGTGTAAAGGATTTGGAACATTCAGATTAAATTCATACAATGGAGACAATGTGTTGTACAGTTCAACGTTATTTCACTTGGAAATTCAATGAAAATTTTCATTTCTTGTGACTTGTATGTGTCAATTGATGTGAATAAATTCTATCCTTCAATGGTAGTGGGATGCATGATGAAGAAATACAATGGTTATACCCTCATATACAAGATCATAAAGCAATGGGACTAGTATTAAATCATGTGTTCCAACAACTAGATTGTAAAATTATATGATCGATGGGTGAGGTACAATTATTAACCTTATTTGAAACACAAGTTCCTCATCCAATCCATTTTAGGATCAGCAGAAAAATGCAGGATCGAATATTGCACATTTTTTAAAACATGATAACGATCATATTTCACTTGGGGTCATTTGTTTTGTGTGAATATGATGGTTGATAAAACATTGTGGCCAAGAACAATTTTCTTTAAGGGGTGTTCAGATTAATAGGATGATGAGGCACCAAATTAAAATTAGTGAGTTTATGGGGGGTGGACCTAAGATAAGTGATCCAAACCTCACTATGTATCCCATGGAAAGAAGAATGAAACAATATGTAGTTCATGGACTAGAGTAGTTAGGGGAATTATAATGTAATGGTATATCCCTTTCTAGAGAAGAATATGATCATCTCATAATTTTTATATTTGGCATCTTATGGTCATTAAATAGGATAAGAGTACAGTTTAGCATACTGTGATGAGGGTGTTGGTTTTTTTCATCTCATATTTGTCATATGAGGCATCCTATATTCATTACAAAGGGTAAGACAATAGTTTTATGTCATGTATTTAGGATATAGGTTTTATTAATCCCATATTTTCCATATGAGTCTTATTTATGTTCATCACATAGGGTAAGGATACAATTTAACATCAGGTTATAAGGATTTTTGCCTTTAGTTCATCTCACATTCATCATATGAGGTTTCATATGTCCGACAAATAGGGTAAGGATATAGTTTCACATTTATTATTGATGATGTTTGGATTTTTAGTTTAGATTCATATAGTTCAAACTAAGGCTACTGCTAGTTTAAGGTCATGGATCTCATACCAAAGGGTGTGGATGTTGCAAAGAGTCTTTTATGGAAAGAATGTGTTGAAACATGATGGGAAGTTAGTTATAACTAAACAAGACCATTCTCCACACAAACATCCAATAAAAACATCACCTAAGTTATTGTCATGATGTTTGGGGGGGGGACCCCAAATTTAGTTGATGTTGGGGATGGACCAAAGATAGGTGATCCTGGTGTGTTTATATATCCCATGGTAATGGGTATCAATCCACACATAGATATAGAATATGGAGAGTTGGGATATCAATTCCAATAAGGTGGTATTCTATAGAGCATGGATGTGATGAAAATGAAAAGGTTTCAATGGTTTACTAAAATATAAGGGGTGAAGAAAAATATGTGAATGAGGGGATATTGGAGGCCGAATGAAGATTGATTAAGGTCTTAATGATTGGGATTGAACGGTAGTGGGTACACTAAGGTTGTTTGTGTTTTGTAAATGATTTAAAACCCGATGTTAATACGCATCCAAGGAGGACTTTCACAACACAATGAAATCCTGAAACAAGTTGCATATAATTTAAGGTCATGAGGATTGGACCAAGGGAGGACCCACAATAGGGTGGTATTGATAATGGTCATAATATGTTGGATCAAAGAATCATTATGTATTCCATCAAGCATCTGAATTGATCTTGACATAGTTCTAAAATGAATATTGGTAGGTATGAAATGCTAAAAGGTTAGCATGCTCTGTGACAATGACAATGAATCATCTCATATTTTACAAATAAGGAATCCTTTGTCCATCGCATAGAGTAAGGGGATATTTTAAGATAATGTTTTGAGGATGATAGTTTTTTTCATCTCATATTTATTCATATGAGGAATTTACTTTTTTTTATAATGAACCAAGATTAATGTAGATATACATTTAATAATTTTGGTATAATACTTAATACATTACACAATAGATTCCCAAATATTGTATTACTTTAGTGCCTTTGGAAACATGGAAACGTAAATGTTGGTATATGAGTGACCTACATTATATCCCACTAGTTTATCCAAGACTATAAACCCTATTAAAAATATCAGACATGAAATACATCTTCATAACTTGTGGAAGGAGACAATAAAAGGGGTGGGCACATATGTTCTGTTAGGGTAAACCTGCAAGTTATATAAGAAGGAAATTGAACATAACGATTTGATAATGTGATCATAAAATTATAACATCATACCCAATATATCAAATATAATAAATTTTAATCATGGAATAATGATTAGTAGTTAATATGACATGAATCATTTGGAAAACAAGAACATAAGACATGAATTAAAAACGTTTGAATAAGTCATAGAAATGTGGCTTAAACATAAATATGTATTATCATTCTCTATAAGACAAGATTCTTTACTATAATTTATCGGGGCACTTCATGGGTTCTATACCTACTGGGAATGACACACAACCATCCACAGTCATAGTCCTTTATTTTTAATGGATTAAAGATTCCCCATCATGGCATAGTATATCAGGTTTCCCCAACTTCACATTGTGGATTGGGTTTTCCCAAATTCCAATAGTAGAATTGGTTTCCCTATATACACAAAGTGTTTTAGATTTCTGTATCATATGATAGTGGATCATATTTCCCCATATTCCCACAGTGGATCGAGTTTCCACATTTTCCCATAGTTTATTGGGATTCCCTATATTCCAGTAGTGGATTGGTATTCCCATCTTCCATAGTGCGTCAAGCCTTTCGATAGGATTTCCAACATCATATCATGAGATATAAATCATTACCCCATAATATGGAGGGAGTTATAAGTCCCAACGATCACATAATAAAATATTGCATACATGCTCCACAAGATAAAAAAACATGCAACATATTATGACTCATTAAAAAAAGATGGGTTTCCTAAACATCATATCTTAACTCATGAAATGAAATGGTTATCATAAAAAAATTTTATTATAATTACCTATTGAAAAGGGATAGGCTTAAAAATTCTTTTATCAATGCATAACCCATTAAGAGAAGGTGGTTTTAAGAGCATATTCCCATAGAAGGGAAACATGTTTCATAAAAATTATAACATAAAAACAAAAATCATTCAACTAAAGAATATGAATGGAACCATACGATTATTTCCCTAGAAATGTATGGGTAACAACAACAGATATCATCTAATATGGAAAATAATTTGGAAATATATTTTAAAAACATTTCATGAGAAAATTATCCATTATTATTTTGATAATTATTTTTAAAACATAAAACACTTTAGAAACAATTTTCTTTATAAAAAACCTAATAACATATAAAAGAATCATTCAAACAAATCTGAAAACATTGAAAATTGATACCTTATAAAGAAACTATGAAAACAATTTTAAATATTTTTTTAATTAAAAATACTTTTTAAACATATAAATAATTCTTGGAAACGTTTTGAAAACCATTTTCTTTGAAAAAAATAAAAAACATGAAGCCATTTTGGAAATATTTTTCATTGAAAATACATTAAAAATTTTAACAATGTCTTGAACACATTTTGAAAACATTTTCATTGAAAATACATTGAAAATATAAATAAAGTCTAGAAAACATTCTGAAAAAAAATTTATTTGAAATTGCTTTTGAAGAAAATAATTTACATAATATTTGGAAAAATATTTTTCATAAAAAAAGAGACTTTTAATATTTCATTGGAAGACTCAATGTTTGGATGATCATTTTGATGGGTAAATCCATGCATGTGGAACATTCCTTTTTCATCGTAAAAGGTTTATGAAAGTGACTTGATTAGAAAATGAAAAGAAGATTACATTTGTAAATTTTATTAAAAGGGTAAACATGGGTAATTGTTTAAAAAATTAATATGATATTAGAAGTACATTTTTTAAATTTCATTTATTGAATACATGGTATTGAAGGGACACAGATTTCCGACCGAATAGAGGGATAAAGTTGGATTTTCTTAAGATCACTTTGATAAATATATTTTATATGAAAGAGTGGGAAAATGGTATTAATAAATAAATATATCATGAATAAACATATTATAAGAAAATTCATGACATTTCATGAAATATTTATCATAATAATTCATCAATAGGAGCATAATCATAACAAAACCATATAATTGATGAGATTGTTGTAATAAATGGTTACAACTTTGGTACCATTGAATTATAATAAAATAAAAATAATGACATTACATGATAAAATAAATATAATTATGATTATTTTATTCTTTATATAACATGTAAATGGATAGAATATGTACCTTATCAAAAAATGTAGGTATATAACATGGTACGTGTCTTATAGAAGGAAACTTTTTACAAAATTACATTACCCATTTGGTCTATTTTGAAAAAGAATCCCCATGAAGTAAATATCCTATAATTGATATCTAAATAAACGTATGTTTATGTATATGTATCATATAATATAATAATGGGCATCATATAAACCACATTAATGAAATGAGTGGTGAACATTGCATCTATCTCATAGATTTAAAAGTGAGATGAGAAAACACTTACCTTGAGGTTGAATTGTCTTGTGTGTATTTATATTCTTGAATAATTAACATATATTAATTATTTAATTTATAAATAAAAAATTTCAATTTTATTATTTTTTTCAATTCACTTATTAAAATGTTTTTTACAAATACTTAAACAATTATGTTTATGTCAGGTGTTTTGAACAAATTTAGTTCATGTATTAAAACGACTTTGGTAGGTAAAATATGGTCAAAGGTGTCATTATATAAACATATAAACAATAATAAACATGAAATATTTATCATATTTTTTACAAAAATTATACTTTTAAAACTTATATTTGAATATGGTTGTGATAAATGAACTTGCATTACAATCATAGAGATGGTAGGTCATACAATGCATGAGTAACAATCCTATTTTCTAATGATCATTATGAAAAGAATGTAAGAAAATTATATATTTATATAATTATAATTATATCATAATTATAATTATATTTAATATTATATAATTATATATGGAATTTATGTGATGTAATAGGAATTACATTGCGTCAAGGAGGCGAAAGTCAACACATCCATGAATGATGTTATCACATTTTTACTACATGAAAAGGGTAATAAAGAAAATGATATATTATATTTATAAAAATATAATTAATTCAATAATATAAAATATATTTCATTTATGTCACATATTTTTATTAAAACCATCCTTTATACATACTATGTATAGTGTGAATAAATCACATTGCATTGGGGAGGCGGTAATCCACACTTCCACAAACGATGTTATCATATTTACAAAAAACGGAAAGAATAAATTTCTGTGTTACATAAATATTAATTATGTATTATAACAACATATATATCATATGTATCATATAAAAATATTTTATCTATCATAGTTACCAACCATGAGATGTTGTAAAGGAAAAACGAACATCATCATTTTATGAGGTAGTATTTCGTCATAGAGAATAATGGGAAGATTGTTACACATTAGATGGATGTGTGTGTAATTGTAGGTAGAAAAATTATAATATAAACATATTATTATATTTAGGATACTTATTTTTTTATTTAATCATGTAATTATAATATTTTATAAGTTGGAGAATGTAAATAAAATAAAAGAGCCTAAGGAAGGATGTTGACTCTTCTTTCTGTAACTCCATTTGGTTTTCAAAAAAGGGATTCCATGGATAGATTTATGCTCATATTGAAACTTATAGGATGAATATAGTTATGTTTGGAGACTATTTTATCTGATTTTGGGTGATAAAAATGGTTGGAAAGGTGTGAATAAGTCAGAGGGGTGAGTAATTTTTATTGTGGGGGAGAAGTGGAATTTTTGTAAATACTAGATATTGGAATTATAACCACATTTTTCCCATGTCATGTCGATAATATAATTATAAAAATTATATAAAAGTATAAGTAATAAATATTAATATATAATGGATTTTTAACAATTTTCTATGTCATTTTGTGCCTTAAGATTATGGTTTACTCATTTATTATGATAATTTGTTTTCAAAATTGCTGAAATTGACTTTAATCAAATTTAATAATATTTTTTGGTGAAAAAAAAGAAATTATGAAAAAAAATAAAGTATACTTATTATAATTATATAGTCCATTTTTTCAAAATAAATCACAAAATTGGAAGAAATTAAATGAAAATTAATCCTGCAGACGTGTCACGACAACAAGTTTTTAAATTTAAATTTTTAAAAGATTGAAATGTTTTTATATCAAATTTCCTTGCAAAATGGGTTCCAATGACCTAAATTGTAATAATTTTTGTAAATATTTTCAATTTAATATTTAATAATAATAAATATTTTCATATATTTATATAAATAAATTAGATTACAAAGCTGTTTGGAATTAAAATTTAGTGTTTTCCACTATTTATCAAAAATGAAACTTCTCAGAAAAATAACAAAAAATACAAACAAGTAAATATTGATTTCTCTATTTCGATAATGATGTTTATTTGGTAAAATAAAACTTATTTCAGAGTCAAAAATCATATTTATAATGGGCTATCCATTAAAAGGCTGTAAAATTACCTTTTAGAAAAATATATATTTTTATTCAAAAAATGGGATTTATTATGATCTTATACCTATCAAATATATTGTATGTGTTTTAAAAATATTGATTAAATATAAAATATATAGACTTTATTGCGAAAATAATTCAAAATTGGTTTTTTAATTTAATAAAAAAATGTATTTATACATTGAAAAATAGTTTTCATAGAAAGGTAATTTATTTATTTTCAAATAGTTATTTAATATTATTATTCTAATTAATAAAAAATGGAGTCACTTTATATACATGTGTAAATCATATTTTAACAATTTAGTTAATTTTATTCATAACTTATTTTCCAATTAACACTTGGTAGATCAAATAAAATTTTAATAATCATATTTATAGTATATTATAGTTCAGTAAAAGCTCGGCATTGCGTGGAACACATGTTTCTTATGGGAATCATTATTGTGTTTATTACTAGAAAAACATAGTGTTTAATCTACTACATGATAATATATGTTTTACATGTAGTGCATGATTGACATGGGGTTGCATAAAATGAAATCTAAACGTAGTGAATTAATTTTAAAAATCTATATTCAGTGTTGTGTGAAGTGAAAATATCAAAAAGAATAAATTAATTTGAAAAAAATATATTAAAAATTCTTGAGGTGTAATATTTTACCCCCATATAAATGATTTTTTACCTCAAAATTTAACTATGTTATAATTTTTTTAATAAATTAATATTATTTTCATAGAAACCCACATTTTAAAATTGAATAATATAAATTCATTTTAAAAAGGAATGTTGGAAACCTAATGGTTACCCAACGTAAATCATAACTTGGCTTACGCATAAAAGATCATAGGAGTAATGTGATAACACAGACGTTGAAAAGAAATCATTCCATCATGTTTAGAAGGAGATTTATATAGAAAAAGGTCAAAAGAAAGATAACACTTATAAATTAAAATATCTAAAATGATCTAAAGGGCCATTCGATTCATTAGAAAAGAAGCTACTAGCATATTCATTTCTATATCAATATCATTTCCCATGAGTTATATAATTTTCTTGAGAAGATATACATAATTGATTCATTATTGTATTACCCTTTTTTTCATTGATCAATTTTCACTTCACTTCTTTCTCCAAAATGAAGGTGAATTTTTTTTCATTCCCAATGAACTAATAAATCAAGAGATATAGGATAATACAACCCATCTGTAATCAGTTATGATAAATAAAAATTCATTAGAATAGGTTATTAAATGTTCATAAATACACATGTGTTGACATAATACTTTAATCTTACAAACATCATCTGGATATTAATTTAATCATTCCATAAATGGTTAACCTTATATCCATTCTAAAAGATCAAAATCCAAAACCAAAGAAATAATGTAATGAAATCTCATTAACATTAATCACTCATATAACACAAAGTTCTTCCATGATGTCACCTTACAAACATGTGAAGACCCTCATTGTCTATTCTATAGAATCATTGAAATAACCTAAATTTTCATAAATCATTTATAAAAACATGCATGCTTATTTATTCTAAAGATTACTGGATATATTCCATAAATCCAATAAGATTTAATATTCTCCCATGATGATGTAGGCCACTATGTAAACAAATAAATAATCAGTTCTATGATAATCAGTACTATCAAATTTATATTAAACATTTTAATCTTATCTATTTCCAAGTTAAACACAGTTTTCTCAACATCACAGAGCCATTAATAGATACCTTCCCATAACAAAAATATCACTTTTCCATTAAATCCCTTTTCTAGTTCATCATCACCATCCAATATTTAAATAAATACATAATAGAAAATATATACTTCTTGAGTCATATTAAATAATTCTTGAACTCCTATACATATACATTTCTATCATACAACATTATTCTTAAGCCATTACTCAGGATTCATCATCATATCCCTTTACTGATTTCCTAGAATATGAAATATGAATCATGTTTTAAGGTTCTTTCACCTCATACAAATCATTCTTATTTTGTTTATTGTAAATAATACTGGATTATCAACCCATAACTTTTAAACATCATTTTTGTTCTCTTTATCTTTACAATTATAACCAAAACTCGTGGACTTTCCCGATTCTCTTCATGAGATTTCAACATAGAAAATCTATTTTCATCATTACCATAACATCAACATCTAAAACATCAAATTTTAACCAAGTTTATTCTAGTTACCTCTATTGATTAAAACCATAAATTATAGGGAAAGACACACATATCATAGAATAAAACTAAAAAATCCAGAAAAATTTATAATAATATGTATAAATAATGACACATACATAATAAATATATGACACCATAGGTTTATCCTAGGTTATTCATAGCTATATTATACATAAATCCTTAATGATGGTTTGTAATGAGTTTTTGAGTTCCCAAATCATATCCCTTGAGAGTATCATACATGGTGTGTAGTAAGTGCCATTTTCATGTTCAAAGTTATGCTCGAGTCAGGCCTAACATACATTTTCAGAGTTGTTACACCTAGGTATGCCTATGATAGAGAAAAATCCAAATTTAGTAACTATATAGGGATATAATTCTTGGAAACCAAACGCTCTATCCTTTACAAAATTTCTAGGACCTTTTCCTAAACATTTTCTCATCCTTATAATTATCCTTAGAGACACTACTACACATATCCTTAGAAATATCCCTTGGGATATTAATAATTTTTCTAATAATATCTTATAATGGTTGACTAAACATTTTCTCTAACGGAAACTATAAATACCCATACATAACATATATATAAATATCATCATTTTTTAAGAATACTTAATAAATTACACAATAGATACCCAAATACTATACTAGTTTTGTGCATTTGGATACACAGAAATGTAAACTCTAGTATATAAGTGAGAATATTTTCTCCCACTTGTTTACCTAAAATTGTTACCCCTTTTAGAAAAAACATTCAGGAAATATATCTTCATAACCTGGGTAATGTAATAATAAAGCAGGTTTGGTCATATTCTTAGTAAGGGTAAAAAATATAGACATGTAAGAATACAATTGAGAATATGGGTATGAGAACATGATCATTACATTATAATATAATTCCTATCATATCAAAGATCATAATCATTAATCATGTAATTAGATAACCTATTGATAATAAATTAATCATAAAGGAGAAATGAGTGTAATACATGAAATCATTAAATATATATAATACATGGAATTATGGAATATATATAAACATGTAATATAATTTTCTATAAGTAAAAATCCATTGGTTTAACTTATTATGGAACTTCATGAGGACTACAACTACTAGGTGGGACAGAAAACCATTCCTAGTTGTAGTCCTTTTTTAAGGTATTAGGTTTCCCCATTACCCCATAGGGGATCGGGTTTCCCCATATTCTCATAGAGGATTGGGATTCCACATATTCTACAGTGGATCAAACCATTCAACTTGATTCTCATCATTATGTTATGATATATAAATATTTACCCAATTCATTAGAGGGAGATATTGGTCTGACCTATCACATAATAAAATCTTGAATACTCATTCCAAAATATAATAAAACATTCATCATATCATCACCCATTAAAAAGATTTGTTTTATAAATATCATATCCTAACCCATGAAATTAAATGGGTACCATAATAATTTCATCATATCATGAAATATATAAAATAGATAGGTCTCATAATAAGGTTATAAAAGTATAACCTATGAAATGATGTAGGATTCACGAACATTTAACCAGAGAAAGAGAAATGGGTGTCATAAACATCATTCCATCAAAACATGAACCATTCAGAGAAATAATATGAATGGAACCATTGAATAATTTCCCTAGAAAGTAAATATTAATACCAATAGATGTAATATTATATCGGAAATAATTTAGAAATATCTTATAAAATAATTTAATTAGGAAATTATCTTTTCCTTTTGGATAACTACTTTTTAAAAAATAATGGGTTTTGAAAACCATTTTCTTCTAAATAAACATGAAAATTTATAAAGGAAGATTTTAAAAAATATTAAATACTTTCTCTCTAAAAACATATAAAGAAATCTCAAAAATGTTTTGAAGACATTTTTATTTGAAAATAACTTGAAAACTTATAAAGAATGAATATAAACGTTTTGAAAACATTTTTCCTGGAAAAAATATAAAATAAATTTGAAATCATTTTGAAAACCTTTTTCATTAAAAAATATTTGAAAAAAATTAAAACAGCTCGAAAGCATTTTTAATACCTCTCAAATTGAAAATAATTTGAAAAGTTAAAAGAAAATATTGAAAACATTTTTAATGTATTTTCTTTGTAAATACATTGAAAATAGTAAAAAATTCTTGAAAACATTTGGAAAGACATTTTATTTGAAAATATATGTAAATAATTAATTTCCATGAATATTAGGAGAAATTTGTTTTTTAGTAAAATGGAATCTTTTAAACATTAAAAGGAAGATTCAATGGAATTATTTTAATGATGTTGGATAAATCCTTAGGTGTTGAACATTCCATTTTCACTATAAAAT
Organism: Viscum album; assembly: GCA_963277665.1. Taxonomy (NCBI): domain Eukaryota; kingdom Viridiplantae; phylum Streptophyta; class Magnoliopsida; order Santalales; family Viscaceae; genus Viscum; species Viscum album. Next base: position 1,901,033,116 of record OY728152.1, on the reverse strand, counting down.
TTTTATAAAAGTGCCTTGATCAAAAAATGAATAAATTTTACTTTTTAGAAAACATTTTCCTCCAGAATGATAAATCATGTGTAAAAATACCTTTAAAATATCTTATTATAATAATAATATAACATTTTTTAAAAGATTTTTTTAAACATGGTTTTGAAGGAACATATATTTCAAGCCAAAGGGGGATATAGATTTAGATTTTATAAAAAAAACTTTCTTAAATATATTAAGTATAAAATAGTGGAATATTGAAACTAATACATAAATATATAATGACTAACCATATAATAATAAAACTACTCAGTTATATTGAAGGGTGTGTCATTAATTTATTCATGGGAGCATTATTATAAACAATCCTGATAAGTGATGAGTTTATTGCAACAAACTATTACCACTTTGGTGACATTTAATAATAATACAATTGAAAGAATAAAATTGAATGAAACATAAAATATCATCAATCGTATGTTATTCATGATACAAAATTTTAAAGGGTTGTATATACACCTCATTGAAAAATGTAGGTACATAACATGACATGTGTCTCAAAGAATGATAATTGAGAAAGACAATTACTTTACAAATTTAGAGACTTTTAATACATAAACCCCATGAATAAAATATAATAGAATTAATATTTATATACCAATAAATTTTATTATAATAATCATATAATACATTCATGGTAATTATATACACCACACAAAATAAACGAGTGTTGAACATGGTATTTATCTCAAAGAAGTGAAATGTGGGATGAGGAAACCCTTACACTGAGAACCAGAGGTCATTTATGTCTTTATATTCCTGAATAATAAAATTATTTTAATTATACACATGATTTATATAATTTTTCATGTTTATTAGAAATTTTATTTATATTATTACATTTTGTTATACAACTACTTAAAACAATATATTTACATTAGGTGTTTGGAACAAATTTGATTCATGTGTTAACATGAATTTGGTAGGTCGAATATAGTCAAAGGATTATTTATATAAACATATATAAAATAATAGTCATGAAATAATTATAATATTTATATATAAATTATACTTCATAAAGAAATCATGGATGATGGTTATGAAAAATGAACCATTGTTACAATTTTGTAGAATGTAGGCCTTGCGTACGCATGAGTAATGTTCCCATTTTACAATGATTATTATAGAAATAAGACAACAAACATAATAAATTTAAATAATTATTATTATATAATAAATATCATTCTATTTAATCATATATAATTATATAAGGAATTATTTTTAGGTAAAAATAATCGCATCACATCGAGGAGGCAGTAGTCCACACGTCCCTGAGTGATGTTATCTCTTTTTTAGTGCGTGAAAAGGGTACTAAATAAAATGATATATTAAATTTATAGAAAACTAATTGTGTAATTAATATCATATAAATTTCATTAATGTAACATATTTTTACTGAAATCATTCTTTACACATCCATGTATTGTGTGAATGAATCTCATCACATTAAGGAGATGGTAATCCACATTTCCAAAAACGATGTTATCATATTTACACAAAATAAGTGAAAAAAGGTATCTATAATTTAACCATTAAATAATTATTAATAAAACATAAATAAAATATATATAATATAAAAATATATTTTCTATCATAATTCCCAACAATGGTTGTTGGTAAAGGGAAAAATTAATAATATCGTTATGTGTGGCAGTAGTTCACCGTATACAAGAACGGTAAGTTCATTACCCATTCGATGAAAGTGTGGATAAGTGTTGGTAAAACCCATGTAATGAAAAAATATCTATATATTTAGGATATTTTGGTTATTATATAATAATTATAAAAATTATTGGGTGTTTAATGAAAATAGAATAAAACAGATGGAGGAAGGATGTTACCTCTTCATTGGGTAACTCATTTTACATTTCCCCAAAGTGCTTACTTTTATGGTTCTATGCCCAAATTTAGACTCCTATTATTATGTTATTAATGTTTTTATATTATTTTATAATATTTTTGGTGATCCAATTATCATTAATGGTAATAATAAGTGAGAGGGGTGCGCGCCTTTTTATAGTAGAGGAGATGTGGCATTTTTATAAAACAATTTAATGGGAATTCCACCAACATTTTAAGCATGTCACATGACTCCAATAATTATGAAAATTATATAAAATGGATTATAATGTATAAATAGGAACATGAAATTAATTTTATAAGTTTCGAGGTCATTTTTTGGCTAATATTTTAGGTGTTGTCATTTGTTTAACTAATTTTTCTCTTACTCGTTGTAATTAATTAGTCACTTTCACTAATATTTTTGGTCAAAATATATGTTTACCTAATTAAATATTTTAAATTATGATGATAAAAAAAATGGAATACTTTTTCCCAAATTAAAATCATATAATTTGTAAAAATAATTTAAAATTTATCCCGCACACATGGGATGACAGCGGGTTTCTAGGTGAAATTGTTTAATAGTTTGAAATGAGTGTGGTTCCAGTTTCAATTTAAAATTTCTTTCAATGAACTAAATTGGATTAATTGATTTAAAATTGATCTAATTAATCTTTTAATACAAATCAAAATATTATTTTACTATATAAATAAATTATATGAAAAAGATGATTTGAATTTTAATTTGGTGTTTTCACTATTCATCTTGAAATAAAACTTCTTAGAAAAAATAAAAAAAATTACCCAATGTAAATTTTTATATTATGAATTCAAAATTGATGTTTTTGTCAAATAAAAATTATAGTGGTGTCAAAATTCATATTCAAAAAGGGTTGTCCATTTAAAGATGGTAAAATGTTATTTTAGAAAAAATTCATATTCTTATTCATAAAATTGGATTTATTATAATCTTATACCTATAAAATATATTTGATGATTATTAATAGTATTTATTGAATAAATAATATATAAATTTTATTAAAAAATTATTTTTTTTTCATTTATTAAGATCAAATTGTGTTTTTATATTGAAAAAATAGTTTCCATATAAATGTAATTTATTTTTTGAAATAGTTATTCCATTCATGTATACCAATTGCTATACAAATGAATAATTATTTATAAATTTTTTGATAATATTATCAAAATTTATTTAATCTAATTCATAACTTCTATTTGATCAGAATAGTGGTAGATATATTAATATTTTAATAATCATATTTATAGTATGTTGTAGTTCGGTAAAAACTCATTCTTGTATGTAACAGAAGCTTTTGAAGGGACTCGATATTGTGTATAATAGAAGACAAAACATAGGATTGTGTGCACCTCATGATAATCTATGTTTTTCTTATGGTGCATTATTAACATGCTGTTGTGAAAAACACATGCCAAACAAAGTGAATCAATATAAAAAACATGTATACAGTATTGCATGAAATGAACAATATCAAAAATAGTAAATTAATTCAAAAAAATATATTTCACACAATTTTTGGGTGTTACGATTATCACATAGAGTAAGTCTATAGTTTAACATCATGTGCTGAGGATGTTGGGATTTGTTGTTCAGATTCATGGACTAAGGATGCTACTAGTTTAAGGTCATGGAGTTTGGACTAGGGTTGTTAGTTTTTTAAAGAGGCGTGTATGGAAGGAATGAGTTATAACCCTACATGAAAGAGGGATAATGTTACACCTTACCATGAAATATTTCCAAAAAAAATTAAATTTTTTAATGTCGTGATATTTATACTAAAACTCCTAGAATAAGGTCATTGAGTTTGGAGAAAATGATAGAAGATGATTGATCCTAATCTTGAAGGGGTGATATTGATAGGACATGGAAATGATGTCCAAGAATGTCAATGTAACCCATGGGAATATGAATCAAGTTGCATTTAGTTCAATAACACGACATTGTAGGTTACCAATGCAGGAAGGACAGAATCCCCTCTAGAGGGGATGTTATGTAATCCTATTTTTATCATGGTGCATCCTGTTTTTATCACACAGGATAAGATGTGCATCCTGTGTTTTTCACACAGGATAAGACTATAGTATAACATCATGTTTTAAGGATGTTTATAGGTTTTATGCATTGAGAATCCCATTCTTTCTTCCTAATATTTGGTTATGAGGGATCTCAATTTATTAATGGATCAAGAGATATGTTTGGGAATTAAAACAAATGTGGAGGCCGCTGGTAGCTGTTCTCATTCAGGGAAAGTGGACAAAGGGGGTTAATATTGAACATTATATTACTTTAGGATGGGAAACTAATTGTTGGGTATGGATAAACTGGGTCTTGCCATCACTATGTATTCCACTAAGCTAAGAATCAATCCACGCGTAGTTCTATGACATTACATGTTGGGAGACCATTTCCAAGGGGGAGGATAATATCCTCTCTGGTGAGTACCCATGGTATCATGTTGTATTAAGTAATATAATGAATACATTTTATCATATCACATTTATCATTTGAGGTAGCCAATGTTTATCACATTGGGTAAGGCTACAGTTTAACGTTTTAGGATGTGGATGTTAGAAGTTTTTGTATAGAGTCATACTACATAGACTAAAGAATCTTATTGTTTAAGATCATCAAATGTAGACCAGTAGGGTAACTACACATTTATTGTTGTAGAGCTTGAACAATGATGATATATAATTTATGGACACATGGATTTGACTATTGGGTTCATGCATAGTACAACTTGTAGAACCTGACATTGGTAGGGGTTTTGATGTACTCCCTTTCCATGATGATTAATGACAAAGCACTATTGGAATGTACCTTATGAATAACATAAGGTCCTTCTCACTTGGGTTAAAGTATCAACTAATTTAATCATGGTACCTTCGTTGTGTACCACAAAGGTACACCACACTGAAGATTACAAAAAAGGTAAAGACTCAGCTCACACTAGATATAACATAGGTACTGTAGTAAAGATGATTAGATGTAACTACTGAATCATCTTACTCTGTTAAGAGGCAGACCCATGTAGGATCCTAAATCATCACACCCACATAAGATCCTACATCATCCGACCCACATAGGATGCTAGTATATAATACCCATGTAGGATCCTAGAGTAGTCCCATGAAGATTTCCTAGTGCGGTCCATGTGGGAATCTCGAACATAGACCCACGTAGGATCCCAAAGTAGAGACCCACAGAGGATCCCTTTATCATGATACAGCCAGCTACAGGGTTCCCCCACTAAGCTCACTTGATTCCTAGAGGATCCACTCCCCATGCCACAAGTATATTCTCTAACCTCCATTAAGTCCCATGTTGAAATATCCCAAAGGACCTCCATGTAATAGGGGTCTCAACGCAATAGACGGTGTGTCAATATGACACCCAGTCTGAATGTTATTGTCCTTTTAGTCCTGGGGGCCCGGTTGGATTCATGTTCGATTCACCCAGGTTGTACCCCCAACATTATCCAAAACATAAATGGGGTATAATAAAAGGACTATCTTGATCCAAGTTTTGCGACGCCATATATGGTTCGTCAAATGGATGCTCGTAGCTCAAGATATGGTCGAAAGAGAGAAAAGGGTCAAAGATGGTCCGCATCCAGTAAACCCGGTCAGACCAACCATGCATGTACTGACCCAACCCAATTTGGGTCAGCCTGGCCCGACCTAGTTTCGTCCCCTGTGTCCGAACCGGCCCACCAGTGTATCCCAGCCTGCTGGGGGCCAGTGGCAGGCTGACCAGCTAGCCCGCCTTCACAACACAGTCACGCACCGCGCCCCCGCTGGCAGTAGGCAATGAGCTGGCCACCCCTCCATTGCTTCCTCAGCCTTGCTCTACGACCCCTGCACACCGGGCTACGCAGATGCTCGCCGCTACCACTGTCATAAGGCCTGTCGTGCGTTGGCCGTCGCCCTCGCTCCGTCATGGCTGACGGTCCGCGGCCCTTCTTCGGCAGAGCGATTTCGCTACTGCTATCTTCACGGCTGATTGGAGTTTCGACTACCACTCCTAATCCCCATCGGGGCTGGTCACTAGAACAGGTCTCCAGTGACATTCCTCAGGTCATCGAGCATGCCCCGGTGGCCTGTTCATTAATCCATAGACTTCTGCAAACATTTCGAGATGTTTTCATCGATTTAAAACCACCAAAAATCCACAATGTTTACCGAGAGGTCGGGCTGTGTTCATTTGGCCCGAACCCTCCACGTTAGAATGGTAACAAGTGACTTATTTGATCTTGAATCCTGAAGAACATGAAGAACGGGTAAGGGGTATTCAAAATAAAAAACCAATCTTGAAGGTTATAAAGGAGGGGGTGTGATAAAGATGTCGAAGTCGTTGAAGAATGTCGGTGTTCGTTGCTTCTAAAAGGTGCTTCTGATCCAAGATCGGGGTTGGTTCCCCGTTCATCGTTTGAGAAAATTCATCATTAGAGAATATCCTCCCAAAGATCTCCTTACCTTTTTCAAACTTTTTTTCCACTTGTGGTGTGGTTCCAATTTAAAAGCATAAAGTTTTATTTAATTAAAGATGTAAATTAATTAAATTAATGTGGCACAGTCAATTAGGAGAAAACCCAGTGTCACCTCCCTCATTAAAGAGGGAGTTTAAGTAGTTTGGGTGGTCCCCAAATTTAATTTCAAAAAGGGATGTTTTATGCTCGGGTGTTCCCCACCACTGAACATTAAATTGGGAGGTTATAAATATAAAATTAATGTTGTTCTTTATTTAATTTTTATTTCCACAAAAAACATGAAAGCTAAATTTCACCCGCGTCCTACTGTGGTCGAGGTGAAAGTCTTTTTAAGAAAATATCGGTTCTACGAGTACAGCAGTGCCCTTAAATTTTAATTCCGAGCACTGGTTCAAAATTTATAAAAACCCGCTCACACGTTTACTGAACGTACGTAATTTGTTTTCCAAATTTCATTTCGGGCACTCTGGACCTCATAATCACACGCCGTCAATTTTCATGGACTAGTAATATTCCCATATAATTAAAACAATACATGGAATTTTTGGGTCTATACAATCTCCCCACCTCAAGGATTTATATCCCTGAAATCCACATTACAAAAACTAGGAAAACAACTGGGGGGTACTGAGCATGAATCTGATCCTCCTGCTCTAACGACTTCTACTATAGGTTCCCATGTTGCCAATATAAATGCCCAAAAGTTATAAATACCCTATAGAGGACTTTGTCCTTTAAATCCTCATTATCCACTGGAACCTCCATAAATGTATCCACATCATCGATATCAAGCTCGGCCTAGTAAATGATGTGTAAATTGTTGTACACGTATCTCCTAAGTTGGGATATATGGAAGACATCGTGCACCCGGTGTAGCTGAGGTGGAAGAGCTTGGCGGTAATCCACCTCGCCAACTATGCTGAGGACCTAAAATGGTATGATGAAACTAAGAGATAACATGCTGCCTCGATCAAATCTCGGCAAACCTCATCGAGATGAGACCCGTAGAAAGACATGGTCAGCATCCTCGAACTCTATGGGTATCCATCTCTTCACAGTATAATACTTATGCCTGCTTTTTGTAGTCTTCATCTGCTCTAGTGTGATCCGCACCATTTTTGTTGTAGCCCGGACCATATTTGGTGCCATTAGTGCTGACTCCCCAGGGTTAGTCCAACACAAAGGCGATATGTATGGTCGGACGTACAGAGCCTCAAAAGGTGCCATCCCAATGGTGGAGTGATAGATGTTGTTTTATGAATACTCCATCATGGGAATGTGATCCCACCAACTCCGACCGAAGTCGAGGATGCAAGCACGCAACATGTCCTCGAGGGTCTAAATGGTCCGCTCATTCTGTCCATCCATCTGAGGACGGAAGGAAGTGCTCAAATGAAGCTGCATCCTGAAATCCTCCTGCAACCCCTTCCATAGATGGGATGTGAAACATGCATCATGATTGAAGATAATCATCAAGGGTACTCTATATAGCCGCACAATCTCATTCACATAGAGGTGTCCCAAGCTCTATATTGAGTCCTCTCTGATCTGTAGGAAGTGGGCCGACTTGGTGAGTCATTCAACAATCTCCCAGATAGAATCATGGCCCATGGATGTACGTGGAAGTACTATCATGAATTACATGGTTATCCCATCCCACATCCACTCTAGGACCTCTAAAGCCGAACTAAGCATTTTGGTCCATCGCGCTCTGCCTTCACTTCCTGAAAAGTGAGGAACCGAGAGAAAAACTATGCTACTGCTTTTTTCATTCCCGGCCACTAGTGTTGTCATCATAGATCCTGTTATATCTTCACCACTCATGGATGTACCACTAGAGGGGATGTGTGGAACTCTTGAAACACATCCTTCTAAAGCAACACTAGTAACATGGTACATCCTCTAAAAGGGATGATGTGCTCCCCACCTTCGTAAAATTCATCATGGCCCTACACTGAGGATATCCAAACACGTTGAGCCTCACAGTCAGTGTCCCCAAGCTATGACTCCCCGACTCGGTGAATAATTGGGTGAGTGACTGTAAGATACTGAATAAAATCTTCTCCATCTCGTTCCACAAAGGATATTTATAAAGTGTCCATCTTCTCCTTTGCCTAACCTAGTAGTTGTATACCAGATCTCCTGCTAAGTGCATCTACTAAAATATTCCCCTTTCCTAAAGTATAGACTATCTAGAAGTCATAGTTATAGAGGAACTCGATCCAACGTCGATGTCTCAGGTTCAAGTCCTTCGGAGAGAAGATATACCTAAGACTCTTGTGATACAGGTAGACTGTAAATTTTTTTCCCATAAAGTAATGTCTCCACATATTCAAGGTGATGCCAACTACTGCTAACTCCAGGTCATGGGTAGTGTAGTTCTGCTCATGTTGTCTCACCTATCAAGAACCATATGCAATAACTACTCACTCCTGCATCAGAACACATCTTAGTCTGGTCCTTGATGCATCATAGTAGACTACATACCCAACGCACTCCTCCATAAGCCTCAATATTGGGGATCTAGTTAGTATATACCTCATCTCCTAAAAACTCCACAGGAATCTCTCCAACCACACGATGGGTATCCCCTTCTTTGTCATTGCTGATAAAGGTGACAAAACTCATGGGAATTCTTGAAAAAATCACTGGTAGTATCTGTCCAAACCCAAGAAAATTCGTACCTCCATCACACACCTAGTCGGATCCCAAGAATGTACAACCTCAATCTTCACTGGATCCACCAAAACTCTAGCCTCTGAGATGACATGTCCCAAAAAGTAGACCTCTCGAATCCAGAACATGCACTTCGAGAAATTTCCATATAACTAGTTCTCAAGGAGTGTTTCCCGAACTATCAGAAAAGGATATGCATGCTCCTCCTTGGTATCCGATAATATCAGAAGGTTTTTGGTGAAGACTACTAAAAATCGATCAATGTAAGGATGGGTGATCCAGTTCATGAGTCCCATGATCACTGCTGGAACATTGGTCATGTCGAACGTCATGAACAAGAACTCATAGTGGCCATACTGACATCTAATAATCCATATTTGACACATCCTTATCTCATAATCTATGCTAGTGATAGCCTGATCTGAGTACTATCTTCGAGAATCATCGTGCTCCCTTCAACTGAACAATTAGGTTGTCAAACTTTTGGAGTGGGTACTTCTTCTTTACGATCACCTAGCATAGGCACCGATAGTCAAAACAAAGTTTCAATCTCCCATCCTCCATCATGGAGAATATAATCAGGGATACCCAAGAAGAAACACTGGGCCAAATAAACCCCTTCCCCTGTAAGTCCTCCAGCTCTACACATAGCTCATGAAGCACCACGGAGGCCATCCGATACACTGGTGTAGATATCTGTTCTATCCCAAGGTATAAGTAAATGTAAAATTCCTCCTATATATGGGGAGGTAGACCTAGAACATCATCAGGGAATACAGCCGCATATTGTTCCACCACTAGAGGCTAACTCAGACTCTCTACATCAACCGCTCCAAGGATAAGGCTATCTAACTAATGATTTATCGACTGCACTCACATTTGGGTAAGTCCATCCTATGGTGCAAAGGATACCTTATTACCAGTGAATGTAAAACTAGTCCCAACCTCATGGATACACCACACCATTCTCCTAATATAGTTAATCTAAGCATGGAATTTAGATAACCAGTCTATACCCAAGATAACGTCGTAAGGCCTCGACGCCACTACTAGTAGATCCATGCCCATGCTCTTGCCTCCTAGAGTATGATCACACTAATGGAACAAGTGTGTAATCATCTAATCCTCTTCTATATAAGTCTATATCTATAAGGATTCATCCAACGTCTCCTTCGGAATCTCCGAGCTTCAAACGAGGGTCACGACAATAAAAGAATAACTGTCACCTGTGTCAATAAGTACTAAAACTAATGTGGAGTAGACATAGATTGTACTACATATCATCTAAGGAGCATCATGGTCAAAGGAATCAGCTTCCTATAGATGAGATCTCCCATGTCCACCTACTCCTTCTGGTCAGGGTGGACCACCTAGTGGTGGTGGCAGTAACATCTCGAATCGTTGCCCACCTCCAACTGCACGGCCAAATCCTCGGCCATATCTATCTTCTCCTAGAGGACCTCCTCAGTTGATCCTATTTCTCTGACTGGGCAGTCCTGCGACCATCTTCTGATCATCCATACAGTGGGTTGGGAAGTTTTGAGCCATGTGACCCTGCCCACCGCATGCGTAAGACTGTCTGCTCCGTGCATGACTTGCTCTATCTCTGGTGCCCCACAAAACTGACCCAGAATCCTGTGGTCGTCCACCTATAGGTCTGGTCCTCTTGGACCTCTGTGACATCTGTCTGTTTCCAACTGCATAACACTTCACTACATGACTCATGATGGTGGATCTCACTACTGGTGACTGCTCAGTAATATTACTCTCCACTAAGAGGGCTCGCTCTAACAACCCACCTGCATTGGGATGCTAAGAGAAATCATTGAAACCCTAATCTCTCGCCTCAGTACCTACTTGAAGGTATGGGCCATGAAGAATGGGTACAAAACCATATAAATGGATTAGCGTGAGAGGTTGGTGAACCTCACTAAGTACTGAGCCATAATCATTGTGCCCTACTACAGATGAAGAAGCTCTTGTATGCACACTACATGAAGGGTCTATGGGACAAACTCTGCCCTAAAAAACCACTCAAATTCTACCTAGAGATGTTTCACCTCATCATGAACCTAGATCATCAAGCCCCACTATTTGGATGCTACTACATGTAGAAGACTGGTAGGAAGGATCACCAAGAGATAAGCCGATGTCCCTACTTGTCAGAAGACTCTCACCAGGGCCCCCAGCCAATTCTCAACCGCTTGTGTGTCCGTCTCTCCCCTGAACCTGGGTGGCCGTCTGGCACTAGAAATCATACAATGTACTCAAGTGACATGCACTCTCCTCTTCTAGGGATGGTGGAAGCAGTGGCCCAATGGGTAATGGTACCACTGGTGACTCCACTGGTGCCCCTACCGATACTGGTCCATGCACCGAGGCCTCGTCACTTGTTGGGCTATCATCGCGTACTATACCCGAAACCCTAACTGGCTATCTACATAGAGGCATCTTGAAAAGAAATAGGTGTTCCATGGTCAATAAGTTATTACTGGTGAGCTTACTAAAAATGATCAGAAATAAAACCTTTCGAAACACACATGCAATTAGGGTTTTAATGAATATATACTGAAATTAGAGGTGAGGGTCCTGGTGTATATATATACTTTAGCCGCTGCACCAACACTTGATTCCCAAAACTAATAACCACACTCACAACACATAACTCTATTACCGTGAAGAATTTTAGAGTCCAATGTGATATGGTAGAACTGACTCCTCTGATACCAATATGTCATGACCCATTTCCCGAGGCCCATGTCGTGACTACCCCAAGTCTGCCTTCCATAGACTAGGGGCTGGCGAATAGCACTAAAAGGCATATTCCCAAAAACTGGGATGGCATTGCCTTTATATCTATACACATACACAACCAAGCACACAACAAGCTATGCACACAAGTAAATTTTATAGTAAGATGGGTGTCTATAATAGAATAAGGGCCAGAATACAAGCCCAAATGGAAAGTAAAAGAAAACTGAAAAGTACAAGTAAACTAAATCTACTCTAGTGAGCACCCACCAAGGACCTTACGTAAAGGGTAGGTAAAAATCTCGAATAGTCGTCTCTAGAGTATGCCTATAATAATGTCCACATATGAGCTACCTCCAATCCTGGTTCCCTTGTCCTCAGTCAATGTTGTCCGTATTCTGCACCAAACACAACAAGGTTAGGGTGTAACCCATGCAGGAGTGAGTATAATGATACTCAGTAGGGACCCCGAGACCCTCAAGGGTCTCACAGAATCCACAAAGGATAAACTACAAATAATGAAAACAACTGACAACCCTACTTTGGTATATGCCCATACATATACCTAAGCTATCAAGTATACCCTTCTCATTCATGAGGAAACTCCAGGCCCAACTCCTTATCCAAAGTACAACTGTTCCATGAAGAAAATAATACAAAGAAGGTAACACCACAATGGTAAGTACCACAGAGGTAACACCACACTGATGAATACCGAAAAGGTATCACCAAAAAGGTAAGTACCACGAAGGTAACACCACAAAGGTAAGTAGCACATAGGTAATTACAGACAGAAGAATACCACAATGGAATCACCATTAATGTGACATGTCAAAGGTATATAACACTTAGGTAACATCACAAGGAAGAATACCAAGAAGGTATCACCACGATGGTAAGTACCACAAAGGTACACCACACAGAAGATTACCACAAAGGTAAACACTCATCTCACACCATTTATAACATATCTACGTTATTAAATATGATTATATGTAACTACTGAATCATCTTACTCTATTTAGAGGCAGACCCATGTAGGATCCTCAATCATCATACCCACGTAAGATCATTTATCATCATAACCACATAGAATCCTAGTATAGAAGACCCATGTAGGATCCTATAGTAGTCCCATGTGGATTTCCTAGAGCGGCCCAAGTGGGAATCTCGAAAATAGACCCACGTAGGATTCTAAAGCAAAGACCCAAATAGGATCCCTTTATCATGTTACAACCTGTTACAGTGATCCCGCACTAAGCTCACATGATTCCAGGAGGATCCCCTAATCAAGAAACAGGATGATTCTATACCTTCCATTAAGCCCCATGAAGATGTATCCCAAAGGACTTCCACGTAATAGGGGTATCAACGCAATAGACAATGCGTCAATCGGACGCCTGGTCTGTATGTTATTGGCCTTTTAGTCCCAAGGTCCCAGTTGGATTCATGTTTGATTCAACCCAGAAATACCCCAAATTTATCCAAAACTCAAATGGGGAATAATAAAATGATCATCTTGATCCAAGGTTTACAATGCTCCAGACGGTTTGTCCAATGGACGCACGTAGCTCAATATGTGGCTGAAAGGGAGAAAATGGTCAAAGCTGGCCTGGTCCGGTCTGACACAGTTGCCCAAAGTCGGACCGACCTCACCAGAGCATACCCATCTTAGTTCGGGTCGAACAGGCCCAGCCTAGGTCTGGCCCTGTGTCTGACCCGACCCATGGCCCATGGTTTTCCAGACAACCATCCCTCCCTTGTGGCGTGGTCACGTGCCGCGTCACCACCAGCAGCCGGCAGCATGCCACCACCCCTCCATCACCGTCACAGCCTTCCACCGTGGATCTTGCCTACCGGGTGGAGTGGATGCGCGCTTCCACCACTGTCCTATGGTTGGACATGCACCGGCCGCCACCCTTGCTCCGCTGCGGCCGTCGGGCGGTGACCATTCTCCAGCGGCATTATTGTGATGCCTCCGCCTTCCCAACTGGCTAGAGTGTCAGCCACCACTTTTGAACCCCACTGGTACTAGTCGCCAGCACAGTTTATCGACAATGTTCCTCAAGTTATCGGGCACACCCAGGTGTCCTCTTCCTTATTCTTAAGACTTCTGCACTCATCTCGGGACATCACCATGGATTTAAAACCACCACAATCCCCAAAGGTTGTAGAGAGGATGGGTTGTGTTCGTTTGGCCCAAACCTTTCTCCTTAGAAAGGTAACAAGATGCTTATTTGTTATTTAATCATGAAGAACGTCAAAAAAAGTAAGGGGTATTCAAAATAACAAACTCTACCTTGATGGTTCTGAAGGAGGAGGTTCAAGGAAGAAGATGGATTCATTGAAGAATTCCGTCGTTCATTGTTTCCGAAAGGTGCTTCTAATCCGGGCTTGAGGTCGATTCCTTGTTCTTCATTGGAGAAATTTCTTCATTGGAGATTGTTCTCCCAAATCCCTCCTCTCCTTTTCCCAAATTTTTTTCCCAACAAGAGGTGTGGTTCTAATTTAATATCTTAGAGTTTAATTTAATTAAAGTTGTACATTAATTAAATAAGGGTGGCATAATCAATTTAAAGAAAACCAATAGTCACCACCCTCATTATGGAGGGAGTTTAAGGGGGTCGGGTGGTCCCAAACATTAATTTCAAAATGGAAGGTTTTTAGATTGGGTGGTCCCCACCACTAAACATTTAATTTGGAAGTTATAAAAATAGAATAAATGTTTCTCTTTATTTAATTTATATTTCCACAAAAAACATGAAAACTAACTTTCACCCTCGGCCTACTACAGTCGAGGTGAAAGTTTCTTTAAGTAAATATCGGCACTACTTGTTCAACGGTGCCCTCAGATTTTAATTTCGAGCACCAGTTCCAATGTTAAAAGAACCCGCTCACACGTTTACTGAACATACCTAAAAAAAGTTCAGAAATTCATTCCTGGCACTCCGGACCTTGGAATCACGTGTCGTCAATTATTGCGGACTTACAATATTCCCATATATATAAAAATATTACATAGAATTTTTGAGTCTTTACATACAACCCTTAAGTTATTTCCATTTTCCCTAATAATGATGTGGGGAACCCTATACTAATAAATTATGTGAGAGTTTACAAATTTGACTATGAAATAAGTTTTAACTTATTCAAGATTGACATGTTCTTTCCACTATGGGACGAAATTAATTTTTTTTGAATGAACCTACATTTTCAAGTCATTACTGAAGTATAGGGACCCGTAAAGTAGAGTCTCCAAACTATGAATGGATTATAGTAATTATTATTATGGAGATGCTCTGGAGGTTGATGTAAAAAAATTTCATGGATCTGACATGCGTAGAACCATTTGGATAATTCGATACAGTCATGATCTGTGGTTATTAAATAATATCCCAACCATCAAATTTGGTGGGAGATATTTAATCCCCCTTGAAGGGATCATTGAGACCCAAACTGGACCTCTTTTAGGACCTGAGGTGTCTACCTCCCTTGGATTCATTGGAGGAGGATTATTTCAAATTTATATTTAAAGAGAGTATGCTCAATGTTAATGCTACTCTTGAGGGTGAAATGTGTTGAACACTGGTCGTTTCACTCATGATTAGTTGGGACTTGTGGGGGAATGTCATTTTGGGGATACTAAATGAAGGGAGTCATCTAATCAGGTATTTCCTTCATAGATTGATTTGAATAGCCTATAATAGAAGTAACACCAACTAGCTGATATACCTATTGGTTCCAATCATCTGAAATTTTTGGGCATATGATCATCTGGTGTGCCATGTGAATGTCCAATTCATCCTAGTAAGGATTTAAAAGGGATGAATATAGTCTTTCCATAGTGTTTGAATTGCCATTTTTTGACTAATGAACATGGTTCACATTAACCATGGAAGGTAACCTGACCATTAGTTAATGAGTCTATTTGAGTAGTGGGATTATTTCTTAGTTTTTAATGATACAATCACCCTTGATCATATTGATGATTATATCAGAGTCCCTCTTCACATGTAAATAGGTTATATCAATCTCTTGGGCCAACTCAAAACTGGTAATAAGATACTTATACTTTGCCTCGTTGTTAATGCAGCCTTCTAACAACATGAATGAGTATGGAAAGATATCCCACATAAGAGTGATGTAAACAATCCATAGCATTATTTTATTGTGTGTGGCCCCATTAACCCTTATACTGGTTAGAATTTGAGTGGAACCATTGAAATGAATATGAAAATATGAAACAACCTGATCTAATAAGAGAATAAATTAATTTGGGAAATCAATATCTTGGGGGGAATTTCCTATGTGGCAGATGCCCAACATGGAAGTCAGCCAGTTCTTACCCTTTGATATCATTATGTGGGATAAATCAGATATAGAATTTAAGGAAGATTACCTCTAAATGCACCATTCATACATTCATCATGTGGTGATTGACGATGTACTTAAGAAGGAAAACTCATGACACCAAGTATATCTCAGGGTGTTGTAAATAATGTCCCAACTTATGAACTATAAATACTAGCATAAGGTCACTCTTCTCAAGCAGGTTATTTTGTCTCCCTATCAAGGATCATGCAACTGAGATAATATTGGCTATTTTCCCAACCCTCATTATTTTTATTGATCTATAATGACACCTAGGAACCATTATAACATGGTCTCATATAAGACTAGAGGATGTATTGATATTGGTGTCTTCATAACTAGAAGTTGTAGTAGATACTACTTAATTTCCTAGAATGTAGTATGTTAGTTTACTCCCCATTAGAAAGAGGTTCCATTATTCCCGATCCTTGAGAAGAGATTAAATTTTATTATAAGTTTTTTATAAATTGATGAATATAGTATTTGTGGACTTGGAGGCCCTACAACTCCCATAGGTTGTGTGGAGGAGGAATTTGACCAATGGCCTTGATTTTATTGGGATCAATCTCAATTCATCTATTTCTGATAATGAATTTATAAAACATTTGAGAGGTAACCCAAAAATCACACTACAAGGATTTCATTTTCAAGTGGGGGAAATAGAGGAAACGGAAAACTGTTTAATGTTATTTGAGTTAATCATGAAACTTGTTTGATTTAACCACCATGTAACCCAACATACACTCCACTACTATTCTAAGGATCGTTTTGAATGTACGGTGAATCACTTGCTGGTAAGTGGATACAAAATTTATCAAATAAAAAAGAATAACTTGGTATGAGAAATTTCATTAGTTTCCATAAATTTTTTGGATTCCTCATACTATTGGGTTATCCAGAATTGATTATACCCAGAGTAACCATCATTGAAATAGAGGTCCTGGAATCCAATCACAACATTAATAAAAAACTCTATCATTATACGGGAAAATCCATCCTTTGGAAAATGGTGGATGAGGTTATGGAATTCAATTAATAATATAATTTATCTATTCATCTTCCTCAATACGACCATGATGGAAAGAATTCTGGGGTATTTTAGCTCTATAATGATGTTTTCCTTAATAAACAAGTCAAATTCATCCTAGACCATGACACCATGAGAGGGACGCATTTTTATTGGAGGATGTTTGAATCCACTATTACCCACTAGGTGGACAAGGTGGTGGATTAAAATTTAGGTGTCAAGGGATAGAGTCTCACAATAGATCAATGAAAACACATCATGGTGCTACATCAGGAAATACCCATACCATTGATGTTCCTCTTGTGAAATTGCTACACATATTAATCTTTGACTTGGATTTTACATAGTGATAGGGTTTACCTTAGTAAACTCATCAACAGTGGGACAATACCCAAACGATATATGATATGGGAAGAGACTTCCACAAGGGACTCCTTCTATGTGGTGAATGTGATGACAAAGGATGATGAAAAACCCCTCTCAGTTTATAACCACGTTTTAATGAAGTATAAAACTGATTATGTTTTAAAGGTAGATTTATAGTATTTGTTAAACCCTAGGTTGTCTCTCAAGGAGCATTGGTTGTTTATAGTGTGGATTTCTAATAAAAATAAACAAATGAGGGGGTGGTTTTGAAAACAGTTTTTTGAAAATGACACGATTTAAAGAGTTTAATAGTTTATAAATAAAGGTTGTGTTTTATAATTATTAGAGAAGGATATCATTTCATCTTAACTACACATCATGGATATTTCATTTTTCAATAAATTTTATATTTTTTAATGTAATCCATTGGTTGAGGGTTTTCAAAATCTCGACTTCCCACTTGCCTATTAAAAAAATGCTCAAATAATCACCCCTTGACATAAAGTCCTGTTGTCATGGTTTGGTTATAAAACATAGAAAAATGTATACCTAAGAATACTAAAATATTATGTATGTGTGCGAGAATGAGGATTCTTGTCTTGTCCAATAGGAACAACACACGATTACCCCTAGAAATATCAACACAATCGGTGTTAAAAAAAGTGTTTCACTTAATTATAACAAAATAAATATATTCAAAGGATTAGAAAATAGTAAATAAACATAATTGAAATTTTTAACACATAAATTGCACAAATCATGTATATGAATATGTGTTAAAACTCCCTCCCAAGTATGTTTGGCTCCCGAAAAATTACCATCCACTTTTAGCTCAACATCGAGAGGAGGAGGATGATCAAATGAATCTTTACCTTCATACTTGACCCCCCTATGAGGATAGGGGCCCCCAAAATATCTTGGATTACAAGATAACCACTTTATTTTTCCAAAATACCAGAGCATTTCCTCTTTGTATAAATTTCAAATAGGGATCACAAGGTATCAATTTATACGAAAATCTGATGGTGGTTTTGAGCCCCCATATTTCTAGAAACCATTTCTACCATGGTTATCAACATATATAATGTCTTACCTCTCTTTGAAGAAAATAAAAAAGTTGTATCCCAAAATCATGAATATACCCACAAAATATTTGGCACCATTTCTATAACAACAACTCAAGATATTGATAGATCACAACACACAACTTTTGATTATGTGTAGATTCAGGGACCTAAAAATATCCGGCCAATTGGGAAGCATAATAGTAGAATTTGTCTTGGATGTATCAATAAGAGTTGTATACCATTGAAATTTGGACCATCCCAAAAAATATCTTCCCATTTGGATGCATTTATTTTTTGAAACATTCACAATAGTGGAAATGTGTTCAGGGATCCAATGAAAATTTGACCCATTTTTTCCACTTTATCCACAACCCTTCAAATCACCTCCACCAAAAATGATGTTATAAAAAAAAGTGAAATAAATTTTTTTAATAGTGATTATTAAAAAATAATTGACTCAAATATGGAGATAATGTTTGTATAATAATTTTAATTTAACGTACAAAATCGGTTAAATTCGCAGGTGTAAAGGGTGAAAATGAATAGTGAATCATGGTGCGATCAGTTTTTGACAGTGACAACCACCATTTATGTCAATGTAATGATGAAAATATGACATAAAAAGAGTTATTCCTGATTTTATTAACATGCGGGAATTTTTTGGAATTGATTCAATGGGTAGAATTTCTCAATACTTTAGAGGGAAAGGGTTTTTCAGCAGTAGATCAACCTGCCATGTGTAGGAATATGATGTAATTTGTGATCAATCCTTCTTCATGGGGACTATGAATAAACACCTCAGGTCTCATGTGGTGAGTTCCAATTGATGGATTTGGAGGAAAAACCTATCTTTCATGTATTCCCAAGGTTCTTCTACAGTGGCTGTTAGATCATCAGAGACGTTGATATGCTCAACAACATTAACCTAGGGATGTTTTCCATCCCATTTTATGGCACCTTACATCCAAATAACAAGACTCAAAAGTGTCAAAGGGATAATTATCACCCTATATTAGCCCTTCTCAATCTTCAATTGTGTATTTAAGGATCTGGTGCTATGAATATGAGTCCACGTCATGAATATTAATCCATGACCTTCCCAATAGGTAATTGTATGTTAAATCCTTTGAGACCATCATAAATTCAATTCTTCATACCAGGACACAAAATTGAGTCTTAAGACAAATATTTATAAAGGATTCTAGTCATTCTAGTCATACCATTGAATCATCATGTAAGAAAAAATCATATCCACTTTTTTGATCCCTAAATTATAGAGTGTTCAGGTTGGGATAAGATTGATCCTAGAGCTATTGTAAACTATGTAAGAGTTTATTTCAATTCCATTAAATTTAATAATGATATACAGTAGGAGTATGTTCCACTGAATAATATCACCCTCATATTCTTTGGAAAAATAAATGACTCACTGACACTCCTCTCATTCATCTCCATCTATGATAGATTCCTCACCAAAAACTACCTCAGTTTCAAATTGAAGCGGGGATTTTCATGTAACAACGTGATATTTTATGATAATTATTCATTTTAATTTATTTTATGTCGTGAGTTTTAAGCTACAAAATGATTATCATGTACTATACACAACACTGTATTAGCTTTCAGTATACGTAACACTATTCTTATATTGTGTTACACACAATTTCAAGTTTGTTTGATAATAGTCATTCTACTCATCATTGATTATATATATATATATATGTATAAATAAAAAATAGTTCGATTATGTTATAACAAAACATCAAAGGAGTCTCTCACAACACACAACCTTATCGTGGTTTTCATTACACGCAATCATGACTTTCCTCAATAGCGTGTGTTATACGCAATACCGAGTTTCACTAAACAACGATATGCTATTAAAATATTATTAAAACTAGCCGTCATGAATAGTAATAACAAATTTTTGAAATTTTATAAATTTCTCCTTTCAAAATGGACTAAATTTTTAGATTCGGAATATCAAAATTATCCTAGGGTGAAATTTTTGTATTTTTTTTTTTTGAAAACATTCAATTTTTGATGAATAGTGAAAACACTGGGTTACTATTTAAAAACAAACTTTTATTTAAATAATTATTTATTTTATTTAAATTTATCTTAGGAAAAAATTGATACATAATACCTTTATAAGTTCAAATTAATTCATTGGAGTCATATTATAATAATTTTAGATATATAAAAATTTTATTGAACTTTTGACTGTCTTTTACCAACCTCCTAGGTGAATTTGAAAATTTACATAAAACTTAATTTTACCGCTTTTGTGAATAGAATTTCAAAAATCTTAGTGACACAAATGATGTTAGTATGTAAAATTTTGTTCAATGAGATGAAAATAATTTTTGGTGAATAGTAAATTTTTACTTTTATTTACCATGGTTAAAAGTAAATAGGGTAATTAATAGTTAAATTGATATTATTATTACCCTAACACATGTCCTAATTCTATTTGATAAGTCTAATTCGACAAAAAACAAACTTAGGAATAAAATATGAGCATTTAGGCCCACTTGTATTAGATTAGGACATTTATTATTAATTTATATAAAGAAGGGTTAAAATAGTTAAAAGAAAAGTTTAATAATTAAATCATTTTTAATATAGGGTTATGCATAAGATAATTTATACTATAAATAGTAATTAGAAAGATAAAAAGGTTTCCTACATAATGGTATTTTATTTGTAATTTTTAGACTTTATATAATTTAATTTATTTATGACACAATGATGATGCAGTAATTATATTATTAATGAATTATTGACATAATTGATGTTATAAATACCCAAATAAATGTAATTTGAGACTTTTAATGAATTCCACTAATTTTATAGGTTAATATGACATGTTATTATTGATTTAATTAATTTTTATCGAACTAATCGTTCTATTATGATTTTCACAAAAATCAATTACTTAATAGTGTCAAAATTGACATAAAATAGTTTTTTAAAACAAATATTATATTATTAATTGATATTATATTAATAAAAATATATGGTTCGGCCAAATGACTTAGATAAGGTTATATATATTAATAATAAACAACTTTGGATTTTTTTGGCTTGTTATAGTAAGTATATTAACCTTATAGTGTAAGAAAACAAGAAGACAAGGTAAGAGTAAAATTATTTAACTTAAAGTTAAATCTAAATGATGAGGTTAAAATAGAAACCTAAACTTGTCTAAATTCCATTGGATGATATTATTTCGACCCATCCCCATATTAGATTCTAAAGAAATCAATTTGGGTCCATTTAAAACCGAATATGACTTAATAATAAAATAATATTTTTAGTTTTTCAAAAGATGCCTCTATCCTCTCTTATAAAGGGGCACCTCCTCCCTCTCTTCCTCACACTACTTTGAGCCTTAAAGAACGTCCAAACCCAGCCAATTTCTCCTCTCCACTTCCCTATAGATATCCTAGAGGTCCCGGTATTCTTAAAAGATCAATTTTAGTACCCCAAGATGAGGTCTCAAAGAGGCGCTTCAATGAAGAGGTAATGTCTGTTACCAATTATTTCAACTTTATTTCTTCTTCCACTTATTCATCTTTATTTGTTTCATTATGATGTAATAACATTAGTATCACCCATATACTGATATGTTATTATAAGTATGAAGCAACTATATTTCACCGTCTATCCATCCTACGGAAAAATAAATCACCGCGTGTGCGTACTTACGGAATACCGTCTCCAAGCCGTGGTGAAATCTATTTTCCACCACCACCTTACTTGGATGGGTATAATGGTGTAAATAATAACTATATGTAATTATTGTAAAGTGTTATTGATTCTGAAATAGTATACATACACTCCAATACAATTCCATGATCAAGGGAACGATATCATCGCTCGTGCGTACGTACGGAATACCATCTTCACGATGTGATGTGACTTGTTCTACATGATATTCATTGCATAATGATTACAGAAATGAATTGAGTGAATAAATATGTAATATATTACACTAATAAAATTCTGTAAATGAGGTATTTTTATCCTAAAAAAGAAGAATATGAATTTATTCGGCAAAACACGCATAAGAACAAAAAGTAATAAACACCCGAATAACAAGTAAAAATGAAATATTACTAAAAATAAGCTAAGAATATGACAATATATGATATCATAAAAATATGTATGATTCTAGAATAAGTCATTAAAATTATTTAAATCATTATACAGGATGTTAGGACACTTACGAAGCAAATCGGACCTAAGGTAAGGGAAAATATCACAATCGCATTTTTATCCGAGATTGTTTATACTTTGGTATTTGTTGGGGTGTATTTTATCATCCACATCCATGTTTCCCCAATATGTAATATTATTTCCATCCAAATAGAACTGTTTAAATCTAATTTTACCCTTTGGTGAGTTTTTAGTAAAATATATGAAAGGAATCTTTTGTCGTTTTCCGTACGAGATACTTTTTGACATTTCTGCCCAAAGTACGAGAAGAATGTTTTTTTAACTTATAAGGAATGAATGGATTTTTAAAATATTTTTTCAAAGAATCTTCATTCAAAAGTTTTCAATTTTATTTTTAATCAACTTCTTTTAGATTAAAATTGTATGACATGTTAAGAAAGGAAAAATGTCTTTGAAGTAGAAATGATATTTTCCTCAAGAATGGTGTTCAAGAGTTTTATCAAATTTATTTTCCATCTAAGATAATATAGGGTTCTGTTTCTATCACCATTATTACATTGATTTGATTATGTTGTGATGGAATTGTTTTTATTAATTCCTTTATCTTATATGAATTGTTTTATGATGTCACGATGTTTAGGAATCCCATTTTATTACATGGGCAATGCAATGATGTATGATTTTTTATTTTGTGGCACACATAAGAATGGTATAATTATGAGATGGGTGGGACCTATATCTCCCTCCAATTCATTGGGTAAAGATTTATATCTCATGAGATAGACATGTCTGGAATGGCAGGTTAAATCAGTTCAGTGAAACAGGACTGAAACGAGGAATGAACTCGGTTCAGAAATGGACTTTGTCCACTAAGATAGTCTTGAAAATGAGTCTTGACTAATAAGAAATGTTTCTCTATGATTATGTATGTATGCCACAAAGATTCATGTTTTATGTTATGTTTATTGTGATTACATTTCACTACCATGATTTATCCCATGTTATGAAATTATGATCTTTTTTGCAGGGTAAGATTTCCAAAATGTTATGTTCTTAAGAATATGTTGTGATTGATATTTCTTTTGTTAACCCTTACTGATTATTTGAGCTCACCATTTTTATGTTTTCTTTTCCCCCAAGATTAAATGAACGGTTTTAGGTAAGGAAAAAAAGGGAATAATCATTATGGGAGATGTTGAAGATCTTTCAACATGATTAGAAGTTTATATTCCATGTTTCCAAAGACACTAAACTATTACGGTCCTTATGTGTCTATTTTTGTTATGTATTAGATATTCTGCAAAAGTAATGAAATGTCCATGTGCGTCAAGCTTCGGGCCTCTACATTTGGTATCAAAGGAAAGGTTTAGTCATCCTTTGGAAACTATGATGCGAAAACATTAGTGAGATCCCTGGAGATATTTCTAATGTATGTCTAGGGATGTCTCTAAGGATAAGTATTCTTATAGGATAGAGTCCTAGAACTACGGTAACAATCTTATAATTTAACCTAAGATTCTAGATATTAATGGTACTCCCCCTTTATTAGGTTGTTTTCCCAAGCATGATTTTTGTCTCTCACACTATTCTTTTTGGGTTTTAGACGATGGCTGGAACCCAAAGGAACCGTGTTGATTAATGTAATGGACAATGTACTGATTGTCCTCCTGACCAAACCAATGTTATGGGAGATGGAGTGAAAAATATTATTTCTATACTTACACAAGCTATGAATCATTCTGGACTTCCAAACGGGTAGAGAAGGGAACAATACTCTATTGAGTCCTTTATGTGGAAACACCCACCTTCTTTCAGTGGGTCTTCTGATCCACTTGTTGTTGAACAATGGATCAGTACCACTGAAAAGATATATTTAGTTCATCAATGTTCTAAACATGATAAAGTCATCTTAGGAGTATATCGTTTGGATGGTGATGTTGATCAATGGTGGAATCTTATCAAGAATACAAGGCCAAGAGATGAAATTGAGTCCATGGAATGGGATGAGTTCAAGAACTTATTTTTCAATAAGTACTTCCCTCGTATTCATCGAACAAATATGGAGATGGTGTTTATTGAACTTAAGTAAAAGAATGATGAATCTGTTGGTATATACGAAGAAAATTTTACAAGGCATGAAAGGTATGCATGTGGCTTTATCATCCAACCTGAAAGTAAAATTGATCGATTCTTCAGTGGCTTAAAACGAAATCTTCGAAGGGCATTAGCTATAAGAGACTTCAGTAGCTATGAAGACATTGTGCATTTGCTATCAAGGTATAAATGGAAGTTGTTGTTACATATCCATCTCATGGTTTTGAAAAGAAATGAAAGATGTAGTTCAAGGATAAATCTCAGAATAATGGTGAAAATAAGATGAATGTTTCTTTATGCTCAATGTGTGGAAAGAAGCATGGTGGATATTGTCTTAAAAGGACTATAAAATGTTTTAAGCATGGAAAAGAAGGTCATCGAGAAGCTGAGTGTTGAAGTAATGGAAAAGGGGTTGCTAATGGTGTGAATAAAGAAATGACTACAGAGAATGCACCACCAACACTTCAATGCTTCATGTGCAATGAAATGGGGCATTATGATAATCAATGCCCTAATCAAAGGTTAATGATGATCAACATGAGCAACCACATAAGGAAAAGGACAAAGGGAATTAACATGCGATCACTATCGGCAATGTTGAATATGATAATGATGTGGTGGAATGATTAAGTTTTTATGTAATGGGATTCCAAAATAATGTTGTATAATGTATCATGGAATATTCAAATATTTATGTATTGGCCTATTGTGGTTTTCAATTATTTTATGGTACCGGTAACCATGTAAAGTGATTGAGATATTTTTGGAAAAAAGATGATATGCGCATAATGAAGGGATAAAGATAAAATGAAATGTTTGATAGTATTCATGAGCTCATGACTGATATAAGGAAATAGTTATATCATGGTTTGAGTATATAGAATTCTGGGGTTTTGGTATGTGGAAAGAGTTAACTTTTGACAGCACACATGTTTTCACTATGATTCAATGGGTATTCATTTTCCATGAGAATACATGATTAAGGCCATTGAATATTTGTAATATGACGAACAAGACATATATTATGATATATGGGGATCAATGATGGTTAATCTCTAGTAATCATTTTCAATATATTATGAGAGTGGACTGCAGTATTATGGATAAGCCTAAAGATTGGAAGTGATTATGTTGGACATCAGTTAGTATTGTTTAAGGATGAAAGCATTTTCAATATTATTGAGGGGATGTTATAATAATGTAGTTTTAGAAAAAGGACCACCTGCAAGACGGGTATCAGCCCATCGTGTCGGACAAGGCTTTGGGAATCGAACCCACAACTGAAGTACGACTGGCCTTTATTGCATACCACTGGCCTACAGGAAGTCCCTGGTTAGTAAAAACTGGTTTTATTTTATTAATCGGTATGATATATGAAGTATAAGTTCATCTTTGGAATCGTATATGATTAAACTCACCATAGATGAACTTATGTATATTTGATAACTTTTTCTAACCTTTTGTTTGAAACTAATGGAATGACCCATCATTCTCTCACATGATCTATTAACACTTAACGAATAACAAATTCAACTTCATTTCATTAAGATCTAAAGTGGAAATTGGTCAAATCACGAACAACAGTGAGATTGTACCAAAATAAAGTATGTATTTATTCTAATTCAAAATTTTCAACTACAGGGAAATGATATTGAAAACCAAAAATGTTGTCGTAGTGATCTTATATCTGATGAATCAGATGGTACCCTAGATCATCACGAATTTATGGCTTTATGATTGTTGGCTTTTTCATAGCCATGTTCTCTACCACTCTCCAACAGAACATGACAGTTAGATTTCTCGTCCATATCCATATTTTCACCTATTTTCTCCTATGTGGAAACACAGTGATTAGTTAACTTAGGTAACCATTACATTTCATACTTTATTTTATAAGGTTATGTTTTGGTATTTCATTTTACGATGTGTGTTTCAGTTAAAGAAACTTTCAAGTAGAAAAACATGTATAACACTGACTAATTTTGATGGAGAAATTCATTTTAAGGGGGGTAGAATGTAACAACCCAATATTTTATGATAAGTATTCTTTTTAATTTATGTGATGTCATGTGTTTTATGCTACAACAATATTATTGTGTGCTATACGCAAAACCGTATTAGCTGACAGTATACGCAACACTATTCATAGATTGTGTTACACTCAATTTCAAGTTCATTTGATGATAGTCATTCTACTCAACATTGAGTATATATATATATGTATATATGTGTGTGTGTATAAATGAAAAATGGTTGGATTCTGTTATAACGAAACAACAAAGGAGTCTTGCACAACACACAACCTTATCTTGGCTTGAATTGCACGCAATCGCGTCCTTCCTCGATACCGTGTGTGGTACGCAATACCGAGTTTCACTAAACAATGATATCCTATTAAAATATTATTAAAACTAGCCGTTATGAATAGTAATAACCACTTTTTGAAATTTTTTAAATTTCATCTTTTAAAATGGAATTCATTTTTAGATTCATAGTATCGAAATTAACCTAGGGTGAAATTTTGGTATTTTTCTGAAAACTTTCAATTTTTGATGAATAGTGAAAATAATGAGTTACTATTTAAAAACCGACTTTTTATTTAAATAATTATTTATTTTATTTAAATTTTTCTTAGTTAAAAATTGATACATAATAAATTTATAAGTTCATATTATTTCATTGGAGTCATTTTAGAATAATGATAGATATATAAAAATTTTATTGAACTTTTGACCGTCTCTTACCCACCTTCTAGGAGAATTTGCAAATTTACATAAAACATAATTTTACGGCTTTTGTGAATGGAATTTCAAAAATCTGAGAGACATGGTTGATGTCAGTATGTAAAATTTGGTTCAATGAGATGAAAGTATTTTTTTGTGAATAGAAACTTTTTTACTTTTATTTACCACAGTTAAAAGTAAATAGGGTACATAAGGGTAAAAATGATATTATTATGACCCAAACACAAGTCCTAATTCAATAGGATAAGTATAATTTTACCAAAAACAACCGTAGGAATAAAATATTACCATTTAGGCCCACTTGGATTAGATTTGGACATTTATTATTAATTTATTTAAAGAAGGGTTTAAATAGGTAAAATCAAAGTTTAATAAGTAAATAATTTTTAATATAGGGTTATACACAAGATAAATTAGACTATAAATATTAATTTTAAATATAAATTGATTTCACACATAATGGTATTTTATTTTTAATTTTTATACTTTATATAATTTAATTTATTTATGACACAATGATGATGCAGTAATTATATTATTAATAAAATATTGACATAATTGATGTTATAAATACCCAAATAAATGTAATTTGATACTTTTTATGAATTCCACTAATTTTATTGGTTAATATGACATGTTATTATTGATTTAATTAATGTTTTTTGAACTAAAAATTATGTTATGATTTTCACTAAAATCAATTACTAAATAGTGTCAAAATTGACATAAAATAATTTTTTAAAACAAATATTATATTGTTTATTGATATTTTATTCCTAAAAATATATGGTTCTACCAAATGACTTATATAAGGTTATATATATTAATAATAAACAACATGGGGTTCGTTTATCTTGTTATGGTAAGTATATTAACCTTATAGTGTAAGAAAACAAGAAGACAATGTAAGAGTAAAATTATTTTAACATAATGTTAAATATAAATGATAAGGTTAAAATAGAAACCTAAACTTGTATAAATTCTATTGGATGAGAGGCTTTCGACACATCCTCGCATTAGCTTAGAAATAAATCAATTTGGATCAATTTAAAACCGAATATGACTTTATAATAAAATAATATTTATAGTTTTTCCAAAGGTGCCCTTCTCCTCCCTTATAAAAGGGAACCTCCTCCCTCTCTTCCTCACACAACTTTGAGCCTTAAATCTCAGAAAACCCCTGCCAATTTCTCCTATCCTCTTCCATAGAGACATTCTAGAGGTCCTGGTATTCTTCAAAGTCTAATTTTACTGCCCTAAGAGGAGGTCTCAAAGAGGCGCTTCATAGAAGATGTAATGTCCGTTAATAATTCTTTCAACTTTATTTCTTGTTCCACTTATTCTTCTTTAGTTGTTTCATTACAAAGTAATAAAATCAGTATCAATCATATAATGATATGTTATTATTAGTATGATACAACTCTATTTCACCATCTATCCATCCTACAGAAAACAAAAACACCGCGCATGCGTACGTACGTAATACCATCTCCACGCCATGGTGAAATCTCTTTTCCACCACAACCTTACTTGGATGGGTATACTGGTATAAATAAAAACTATATATAATTATTTTAAATTTTTATTGATTCTGAAATAGTATACATACACTCCAATACAATTCCACGATCGTGGGAACGATATCATCGCTCGTGCGTACGTATGGAATACCTTCTCCACAATGTGATGCGACTTGTTCTACATGATTTTAATTGCATAATGATTATATAAATGAATTGAGTGAAAAAATATGATATATATTACACTAATACCATTCTGGAAATGAGGTATCTTTATCCTGAAAAAAGAATAATAATATATTCGACAAAACACACATAAGAACAAAAAGTAATAAACACAAAAATAACAAGTTGCCATGAAATATTACTAATAATAAGATATGAATATGAACATATATGATATCATAAAAATATGTATGTTTCTGTAATAAGTCAATAACAATATTTAAATCATTATACAGGAGGTTCGGACACTTACGAAGCAAATCGTACCTAAGGTAAGGGAAAATATCACATTCTCATTTTTATTTGAGATTGTTTATACTTTGGTATTTACTACGGTGTATTTTATCATCCACATCCATGTTTCCTCAATATGGAATATTATTTCCATCCACCTACAATTGTTTAAATCTAATTTTACCCTTCGGTGAGTTTTTAGTAAAATATATGAAAGGAATCCTTTGTCGTTTTTTCAAACAAGGTACTTTTTGACTTTTCCGACCAAAGTACAGGAAGAATATTTTTTTAACTTATACGATAGGAATGGATTTTTAAAACACTATTTCCAAGAAGATTCCTTTACAAGTTTTCATGTTTATTTTTAATCAACTTCTTTTATTTTAAATTTGTATGACATGTTAAGAAATGAGAAATGTTTTTGAAGTAGAAAGGATATTTTCCACATGAATGGAGTTCAAGTGTTTTTTCAAAATTATTTTCCATCTACGATAATATAGGTTTCTGTTTCTATCCCTATTATTACATTGATTCTATTATGTTGTGATGGAATTATTTTTATGAATTATTTTATCTTATATGAATTGTCTTATGATATCACGATGTTTAAGAATCCCATTTTATTACATGGGTTATGCAATGATGTATGATTTTTTTATTTTGTGGCACACATAATAATGGTATCATTATGAGATTGGTGGGACCTATATCTCCCTCCATTGCATTGGGTAAAGATTTATATCTCATGAGATAGACATGGCTGGAATGGTAGGTTAAACCAGTTTAGTGATACAGGACTGAAACGAGGAATGAACTCCGTTCAGAAATGGACTTTGTCCACTAAGATAGTCTTGGCAATGAGTCTTGACTAATAAGAAATGATTCTCTATGATTATGTGTGTATGACACAATGCTTCATGTTTTATGTTATGATTATTGTGATTACATTTCACTGCCATGATTTATCCCATGTTATTAAATTATTATCTTTTTTACAGAGTAAGATTTCCAAAATGTTATGTTCTTATGAATATGGTGTGATTGATATTTCTTTTGTTTACCCTTACTGAGCATTTGAGCTCACCCATTTTATGTTTTATTTTCCCCCGGGATTAAAAGAAAGGTTTTAGGTAAGGAAACAATAAGGGGAGAATCGTTATGGGAGATGTTGAAGATCTTTCAACATGATTAGAAGTTTATATTAAAAGTTTCCAAAGACACTAATCAATTACTGTCCTTGTGTGTATATTTTTGTTATATATTAGATATTCCGCAAAATTAATGTAATTTCCATGTATATCAAGCTTTGGGCCTCTATATTTCATGTCTTTTAAACATGTCTTACTCATTTCCATTTATTGTTAATGTTCCTCAAGGATAAATACACTCACTGTTATGTTGTTAAGGTTCATCAATAGATCATACTTCTACGTGATGGGTATGTTTTTTCTTGCAGAGGGTCATTCGTTATCAAGGAGGAGTGTGAGTACCATAGGATGAGGCTTTTGGGACTGGTTAGTATTGGCTATACTATATTATTTTATATTCATTTTCCTCTGATCATATGATTAATAAGAACTATATTAATGATCTTGGGCCTTATCTAGGTTTGATTGATCATCAAACAGTCATGACTGAGTCATGTGGTCAACCAATGTAGTCAGCTATAGAGTCATACATGATGGAGTAGATTGGGAGGTAAGTGATTTATATTCCCTGAATGAGGACTTATATCACATTTTAGCAGCATAAAGAGTTTGGTTAAATTTGATCACCTATACATTTTTTCTCTTAACATTTCTCCTACCTTTCATTTGAAACATCAACCAGAGCAGACAAAGGGGTCTTTAGGGTGTTCCTTGTCAATATGTATCAAATAGTTATTTATTAGTTTGACTTCTTTCACTGATTTGTATTGTTTCTTCTCTTTAGAAAGAATATTCATGGGTAGACAAAATTTTAGCACATTTCCCAATCTTGGAAGCATGAATTGACTAAGGGTGAAGGCTGGTTTTAGTACTAATGGGGGACTGTAATTTCTCATGCGATGTCGACACCTTCTCTTTCTGTATTTTGATGTTTATTATATTGATGTGTTGACCATAGTTTTATGAGATTTTAGGATCGAAATAATGATGTAGATGCTCAATATACAAGAGGGGGGTGAATTGTATACTTTAAAAATTCCTTTGGAACCTTTAAATTTAGTTATGAATAACTATATTCCTTAAGAAAAGGAAAAAGCTACGTTTAACAAAGTTAAACTAAGTGAATTCACAACACCTATAATACCAATAAAAATTGGAATGATGTTATGAACTTCACGTTCTATGTACTTGCTTAATACTAGAAAGAGATTCCGAAGGTGGGTTCCGAAAATAAGTATCCAGAAAAACATAAATAAAGATTAAAACATATGATTCTACATTAAAGAGTATATAATCAAAATGAATCAGAGTACAAATAAGGATGTTTAATAATGTTATACTTTCCATACAATACAAAATACAGTGGTAAAAAATGAGATATAAATCTTTTAACCCAAAGAGGAGGGTATCTAACAAACATGGATAAAGGTCTCCTGATTTATACATTCATGAAATTCTATCTTACCCACACTAGGGTAATCCCTCGATAATAATATCGGAATCTCTGTCTTTCTATCCCCGAAAGCCCTCAACATTAAGGTAGTTGGCAACCTCTTTCTTCCTCAACAAGGAAGCCCTCAAGCTTTATGGTAGTCGGCACCTCTGTCTTCCTATCCCCGGAAGTCCTCAAATGTAATCACTAACATTCGGAGTCGCACGAAGCTTTGAGAGTTAATAAGAGCCTCTCTCTCTAGAAATCACTTCAACAGCATGTGTGAAAAATGTTGAAGAAGTTATCCTATTTGAGCTCTTTCAAATGAGCTCATATTTATAGGTATCGTCGGCCACCTTCCCAACGGTCATATTTCCTTGAAAATTCGGAGGTTCATGTATACGTGTCACGTAACCAACAGTTAGTTTATAACAGAATATATGACATTGTTTTATAACAAAACAAGTGTAACAGAATGTACGACATAATTTTATGTTTAACAAAAAATTTCAAAGTGAAGGTTCTGATTGTAATAAAAAAATATTGTTCAGAGTCTAAATAAATTCGGAGTGTATAATGTAAAGATGATCATATTCTGTTTAATAGGTGAATTGGAATGAGAATTCATAATGAAATTTTATCATCAGAATTCGTAATGAGAATTCGTCCTTATAATTCGTAAGGGGAATTCGTCATCATAATTCATAATGAGATTTTTTTATCATATTTCGTAATGAGAATTCATCATCATAATTCATATTGAGATTCATAATGGGACTTCGTCATCAGAATTCGTAATGGGAATTCGTCATTTGAAATCATAATGAAAATTTGTCATTAGAATTCGATGTCGAACTTCATGAATGTTCGTATCCAGAGTTCAAAACTAATCTTTATTAAAGATCATATTCAGAATTTGGAGTCGAACTTTATTATTCTCATTTAGAATTCAAAGCCTAAACCAAAATACATTAAATCAATGTTTTGAACAATTCTGAGAATCTAGAAAAGAATCTGAATCTTGTACTTAAGAAATATATGAATGAAAATATGATATGGAAAAATTTTCCTTACAAAAACGATTTTCCTTATAAAAGCAACTTTCTTAAAGATAAGGTGTTTGTGATTTTCAAAACAAGAAGTAATAGAAAATTCATAAGGAAAACCTTATTGACTCAACAATCTCCCCCTTTTTGGAAATCACAAACATCCTTACGAAAAAGAAATTCTATGAAGAAAAAAATAAACACATTAAGTCATATTTCCCTTTTATTATGAATGATTATGAATATGACTAACTCTCCCTTAGTCTTTGAGACTCTATGGATCATATTCTGGATTTCCAGAATGATATTTCCTTAAGAGTAAAAAAGTCATCTTTAGTGAATACTCCCCCTTGGATAAAACCTTTGTTAAAGTTCTTTTTCTTTCTCCCCTTTTGTTAGAGTTCCTTTTCCTTAAGAATATTTTCCTTCTCCCCCTTTGTGATTTTGAAAAAGAATTTGAGGAAATGGAAAATATAACAAAGTACCTAAAATATTAGTAATAATAACAAAATACGAGCAACCAAGATTTCCATTAATTTTAAAGAATAAAAGATACAAAAAAAAGATAGGATTTGACTATTTCGTATCTTTTTCTTTCGCCATGGGCCCCTTAAGGATAGTCTTCATCTACTTTATGTCTTTATGGTCTTCTTCAACATTCTTCTCTAAGACCACTATTCTTGCACTTTGAGCTTCAATCTTTTCTTCCTGGGATTTAATTTTTTCTTCCTGAGCCTTCAAGATTTTTTCTTGCTTTAAGAACATTTCTTCAAACTGAATCTAATGATCCCTTTCATATTTCCATTTTTGAGCAACAAAATTCATCTTCCCATTCAGATCTATGACTTCGTGATTCCGGGAATTCTTCTCAGCTATAAATTTTTCATCAACGGACAAAGAAAGTTCATTTAGCTTTTTGTCTTCTGTTTCAAACACATCCTTTACATTATCTTGAAATTCATCAAAAAGTCTCATCTCAACAACTGTCTTCTTCGACCAGTTTGTTGAGTTTGTGTAAGATCTTTTATGATCTTCATATCCAAAAACAAAAGATTTGAATTCAGCTTCTATCTCAACAAACTTATCCACAACCATGGATACGGAGTCTGATTTCTGATTCAGACCATGTTGGAGCATCTGGCATCATGAATCTATAGTCATGATGGTCTGAATGGAACCCACCAACTTCCTCATGGACTAGACAACAATGTCATACCCTAACGAGGATGACTCCGAATCTGAGATTTTCCTAGGAGAATTTTCTTCCTCAATAAGCTCCAACTTCCTTTTAGATGAACAACCAATTTCTCTTTACTTGCTTGCTACTGATTTTGGGGTATCAACGAGAAGTTGCTTCCCCTTGTCCTTTTTCAGAAAGGATTCTTGTTCTGTTTTTCTCTGCTCACTATTTGATACTTGAATCACATTTTCTACATCATCAACAACTTTTTGATCAACATATTCTTCATTATTATTCTTCTCTGGAGTTACTAACTTAGATGATTCAGCCTTTGAAGTTCGGAGTGACAGCTGTTCCGAGGGTGACCCCTTATAATATTCTACTTCATTCAACAGATCTCCAGTCTCATCACTTCCTTCAGCAGCTACTTATTCCTCTTCCACTTGGTCACTCTGATCTACTTCTTCAACATGCTTGGATATAACCTCTTTTGGAATTGTCAAGGTTTCTTCCTAGAGTCTCAGGTAGAGATTCCATGGAAAAAGATCTCGGTACTGGTATGCTTTCGGAAACCATCTCATTAAATTCTAAGAAGGCTTGAACTGCCTCAGCTTCAGACATCTTCTTCTTGATCTTCTTTTAATTTACTTGTTTTTCTAATTCATCTTCTATCCTTTCCTTCAAAGCCTTAGCTTCCACAGGATCCAATCCAAACTTCGGACCCCCTTCTTTCCTTTTTTCATTATCTGCCCTCCACTTGGAAACTACCTCATCAGGATAAGCTTTCTTCTTCTTTGGTTTTGGAGGTGTGGATTGAACTTCCTTAGATTTAGGATCTTCTACTTCAGCTGCAAATTCTTTTATCTTTCTATTCTTTACGAGCTTGGAAGATTCTGGTTCAGCACCCTTCGGAACTGTTTCTTCTTGACCTGGCACATCGAAGAACTCACCAGTTTCCTTTTTGAAAGCAACATTCATCCCCTTAAGTGTATCATCACTTTGCAACAAAATTTTTCAAACCCTTGGCTTAGTCTTGTAAGCATCATTGAATGACTCAAGGCACTGAACTATTAACTTAGATAATATGGCTGGGTACATTACGATCTGTGCTCTGAGATTTCCTTTCTTAACATTCTCAATATTTATAAGAATGTGCCTCATCAAGTTAAACTTCCTTAGATTTATCAGAAAATCAAAGATGTAGATTTCACTCTTCTTTTGACTGTCTTTATAACCTTTCCTCGTTACGATAAGACCTTGTACCCACAACTATAGAATCCGGAAGTTTGTAGAAAGGCTAGCAATCTTCGGAGCCTTATCGTCTGACAGTCCAAGAGTCTTCAAAACATTTTCAATGTTGAAGCATCCTTTAGAATCTGGCAATACGTGAGATATGAATTCGTCTTCACCTTCATAGGTCAGCCCTACCAAATTGGCTGCCTTGGTATAAGAATGCTTATAAGTCTTGCCATAAGACATAAAGGAAAATTTCTCCCTATAATCTTCCTTAAAGAAAGAAAGAATTTCATAGAATTGAAAAAGTAACTCCGAAAAAACATCATCTTGATTCCCTGGTTTGGATACAGCAATATCTTCCCATCCATTCAGCTTTATGTTATTCGAAATTAAAGAATCATAGTTATTCAAGAAGTCTAGATGAACCAGACTTTCTCTATAAACTAACCACTTTGAAATTGGCTTGGAGGATGACATTTCTTGAGAATCTAATTCCACAGACATTCATATCTGAAGACCTCTGAGAAGTTCGGAGTAGAGAATACTGAAGATTGGAATGGATTTAAGATGGAGAGGCAGAGATTCGGGATGCTGGATCATGAAATCGATGTGGGACAACTATTTGGGTCCCCTTTAAATAGGCAACGATATGACGGCTCGTCTTCTTCGGTTGATCGAACGGTTGTAAAGAACTGAGATCAGGTCTGACAGTTGAAAACAATTCTCAAGAAAGCTTGAATCCGATCATTTTGAGGTTTTTATTAAAACAAGGATTTAAGAAAACCATAATCCAAAAACATAATAGAATATCAATAAGTAAAGTATGATTATGAAAACATGAGTAAGAAAATCATATCTTTCGGATTTGCTTTGAAAGATTATTCGTAATGGGTAATATTTTTCTTAAATAAACATTATTATACAAATTCATAGATCACAAAACACACTACGAAAAGAAAATTTCAGTATGAAAGATTTATGTACGAAAGTCTCAGGATGAAAGATTCAGTACAAAAGATTTTAGTACGCCAGTCTCAGTACGAAAGATTCAGTACAAAATATTCAGTACCAAAAATTTAGTATGAAAATTGCAGTACGAAAATTTCAGTAGGAAAATTTCAGTATGAAAATTTCAGTATGAAAATCTTAGTAGGAATTTTCCATTCTGGGGAAAAAAATTTCATTCCATGGATTTTCTAAACTAAAATATCAGTTCTAAAAAAAATCCTGTTCCGGAAATTTCCATTCCGGAATTTTAGTTCCAAAAATTTTGAAAAGAAAAAAAAGTCTAACAATCAAATGTACCCCCCTATGAAAAGGAGTTTATTACTGTAAGGAGAATTAATGAACAAGAAGTTAATGGAGAATGATTACCTTATAGTTATCATTCCTAACTTTTGTTTAATGTATTCAAATCTATCAGAAGGGAATGATTTTGTGAAAATATCAGCAAGTTGATCATGCGTTCTGATAAACTGAAGAATAATATCTCCTTTAAGTGTGTGATCCCTAAGAAAGTGATGTCTAATATCTATGTGTTTTACACGAGAGTGATGTGCAAGGTTCTTACATAGGGCAATGGCACTTTTTTTATCACACATAATTTGAGTTTTATTAAAACTCATGCCATAATCTTTGAGTGTGTGTTGCATCCACAACACTTGAGCTCAACAACTTCCAGCTGCTACATATTCAGCTTCAGTAGTGGAAAGTGCTACATAATGTTGCTTCTTGCAAGGCCATGAAACTAACGAATATCCTAAGAAATGACAAGTTCTGGATGTACTTTTTCTATCCATTTTACAACCACCAATGTCAGCATCTGAAAAGCTTTTTAGAACAAAATAATTTCCAGAAGTATAAAATAATCCTAGATCCATGGTTCCCTTAAGGTAGCGAAAAAATATTTTTACTGCCTTTAAGTGAGATTCCTTAGGATTGGATTCATATCTTGCACAAAAGTATACTGAAAATATTAATTCTATTCGACTAGCTGTTATGTAAAGTAAACTCCCCATCATACCTCTAAATGATGTTTGATCTACTGGTTCCCCAGCTTCATCAAGATCTAGAGAGTTTTATGTACCAATGGGAGTACTTATACTCTTAGTGTTGTCAAAACCATACTTTTTGAGAAGATCATTAATATACTTATGTTGAGATATATAGGTTCCTTCTGGTTTTTGAGAAATTTGAAAAACTAGTAAAAAGGTTAACTCGCCCATCATACTCATTTCAAACTCAGATTTCATTAGACTTTCAAAAGAGTCAGTCACAGATTGCTGAGATGAACCAAATATGATGTCATCAATATAAATTTGAACAATCAATACATTATTCTTATCTTTCTTTATAAAAAGTTTTGGATCTGCATTTCCCTTAACATAGTTATATTGATGCAAAAATCCTATTAGTCTATCATACCAGGCTCGTGGGGCCTGTTTAAGACCATTCAGAGCATTGGTAAGTCTAAAAACATGATCAGGATGTTTTGTATCATCAAAGCCAGGAGGTTGTTCAACGAAAACTTCCTCTTGAACATAACCGTTATGAAAAGCACATTTCACATCCATTTGGAAAAATTTGAAATTATAGAATTCTGCAAAGGAAAGTAAGATCCAGATAGATTCATGTCTAGCTACTGGAGCATAGGTTTCTTCATAGTCTATTCCCTCTTGCTGATTATATCCTTTAGCAACAAGTCTAGATTTATTTCTTACTATGAATCCATTTTCATCACATTTATTTCTGAAGACCCATTTTACTCCAATAATAGAAGTTTCCATAGGTCTTTTAACCAAGGTCCAGACTTTGTTCCTTTCAAATTCATTTAGTTTATCTTGCATGGCTTTGATCCAATCATCATCACCTAAAGCTTCATCAGTGATTTTTCGTTCTAATTAGGAAAGAAATGCTATATGTTCTACTTAATTTCATAAGGAACTTCTAGTCCTTACAGGTTGATTTACATCACCAATGATACTATCACTGGGTTGATTCTTAAGAAATAGTTGATTTGGATTTTGTAAAGCATGTTCATCAACATAGGGTAGAAAGTCTTGTAATGTAAATGTTTTAGAAGTGTCTTCTTGAACATTTTTCTTGTCATAAGAATTTTCTAACAAAGGTTGATAATCAGTTTTTGAAAACACATCCGAGGATGTTGATTGAGGTGGTTTAAAAACAAAATGATCTGACTCATCAAATTTTACATGCACTGTTTCTTCAACATTACAAGTATTTTTATTGAAAAATCTATATGCCTTATAGGTTGTGGAATAGCCTAAAAAATTCCTTCATCAGATTTTGGTGCGAATTTATGTAGATTATCTTTAGTATTCAGAATGAATACTTTGCAACCAAAAACCGTGAAGTAGGAAAAGCTTGGTTTTTTACCATTCCATAACTCATAAGGAGTTTTATTAAGAAAAAGGCTAATCAAAACTCGATTTATAGTATAACAGGCAGTACATACAGCTTCAGACCAGAAAAGTCTTGCTATAGAATATTCACTCAACATAGTTCTAGTTATTTCTTGAAGAATTCTATTTCTTCTTTCAACTACACCATTCTGTTGAGGAGTTCTAGGTTCTGAAAAATTGTGAGTAATACCTTTTCTACTACAAATTTTTCAAAATTAGAATTTTGAAATTCTCCTCCATGATCACTATGAATAGTTTTCAATGGAAGGTTTTTCTCATTTTTAACTTGGGCTCTAAAACTTTTGAAATAAGAAAAAGCTTCAGAATTATTTTCTAGAAAATAGACCCATGTAAATCTAGTTTAATCATTAACTAGAAAAAATACATAGTATTTTCCCCCAATAATTCCTGTTTGTGTTGGACCAAAGAGATCCATGTGCACTAACTGTAATGCATCAGTTGTTGAGACTTCACTGATTGATATAAAACTACATTCATGTTGCATTGCATATTGACAAGGATCACAAACTATAGAAGAATCAAATCTATGCTCTGGTAGATCCTTAACTAGTTTCTTCTTAAATAGTTTACATAAGTTCCTAATGTTACAGTGTCCTAGTCTTTTATGCCATAACCTGGAATGATCTTCCATTGAACTTAGGCAAGGTAAATCTTGGCTTCTAAGGTCTTCTAGGTTCAATGTGTAAACATTCCCTTTCTTGTTAGCTGAGAGAATATATTCTTCCTTGGAATTGTGAACTAAGAACTTATCATTCCTAAAATTCACAAGGTATCCTTCATCACATAACTGACTTATGCTAATGAGGTTGTGCTTAAGACCCTTAACAAAAAGAACATTTGAAATCAAGGTTTTACCAAGATGAATAATATTACCAATACCAACAATCTCTCCCTTAGCATTATCTCTGAAAGTTACCTTTCCTCCATTCATTTGGATAATCTATTCAAAATAGTTTTTGTTACCAGTCATGTGTCGGGAACATCCATTATCCATGTACCATTTATTATTGTTGGTATTCCGTTTGTTTTCCTGAAATCAAGAAAAGAGTTAGATTTACGGAATCCAGACTTGTTTGGATCTGAGATTTCCAGATAACAAAATTTTAGGTACCCACATCTTCTTAGAGAAATAATCATTGTGAAATCCTAAAAATTGGGTTTTTTTTAAGGAACAATCTTTTTCCCAGTGACCACCACATTGACACTTGGTACAAAATGGGGCGCTTTGAGGAAAAAAATATTTATTACGAAAAATATGTTTCGCATGGGTATAACCAAATCCGGATTTATTTCTTAAAAGTCGTATTTGAGAATACATTTTATCAAAATTTTCTTTACCATGGGTAATGTTTGATAAATACCTCTTTAAGGAAAAGATTACGGACTTGAGTTTTATAACCAAGTTTTTATCAAAATCATTAGATTTAGAACTAGAGTTAGGTTCAAAAACATTTTTCATAGAAATTACTTTTTCTACCTCTTTTGAAAGTTTGTCCTTCTCAGAACATACTTCCTCAAGATTTTTTGAAATACTTTCAAAATCAGCAGTTTTCTTATCATGTTCTTTAAAAAGATATGAAATTTATTTAATAAGAATATAATTCCTTGAATTTTCCTTATCAAGTTTTTTATTTATTTTGGAATTCTCAATTTCAAGAAGTTCAGCAAACCTAGAAACTTCTTCATAAGTAGGTAAAGTATTTTCTTCATCAGAAGAAGATTATTCATCAGAAGAGTTATAATATTTACTATCATTAGAATTTAAAGAAACATTGGTCAATGATTTAGCATTCCGTACCTTAGCCATAAAACAATGATTGTCAATAGGTAGTCTGGCTATAAGACCAAGATTATTCTGTCCTGAAGATTCATAATCAGAAGATTAATCAGAAGAGTCAGCACCACTGGAACTCCAGGTATCATTTTCTTTTAGTACTTTATTAGCTTTGGCTTCATAATACTTCTTTCTATTCCTGTCGGAATGCCTTTCTTTGTTTTCATTCTTTTTGATCAAGGGGAAATCTGGTTTAATATGTCCAGCTCTCTTGCATTCATAACAAGTAACTTCTCCATCTTTCGTATATTCCTTTCACTTTTTCTTATACTTTGATTGAAAATTTCTCTGGCCAGCTTTCTTGTTCATCCTTCGAGAAATATTTGCAAACTCATTTTCAGAAACTTCCCTCTCACTAGATTCGGATTGGAAAATAACTTTCTTAGACATGGATCTGGTTACTCTCTCAAAAGTCTTAGCTTTTATCTGATTTGATGTTGTTGTAAAAGAAACAGTACCATTTCCATTTTTCTTCATGATGTTTTCAGCATCTCTCTTCATTCTGGTTTCTTGTTGGAGAAGAGTTCTGAATAGCTCATCAAGAGAAATTTGAGTGACCTTTATTTTCTCATCTATAGCAGTTCTCTTTGATTCCCACTCATTTGGCATAATATCAATTATCTTGTCCACAAGAGCTTCATCATCTAATCCTTTCTCTCCCATAGATTGTAAGATGTTGACTATAGTCATAAATATTTGCTGAACATTACAGATGGGTTCACCATGAGGAAAATTGAATCCATGGTATTCAGCTCAAAGCATAGATCTTCTAGTTTCAATCACTTTAGAAGTTCCAAAATGTGAAACTTCTAATTTCTTCCAGATACAATTTGCTGCTTCACAAGAAGAAATTTGGCTATATATATTACGAGTCATTGAACAAAGTAAGGTGTTGCGTACCTTGTAATTGAGTTGATATTCTTACTTTTCCTGGTTAGTGAATGTTCTGATTTCCTTATCAGGAATCTTATAATCACCAGTAAGAATAACGAAATTTTCCACTCCAGTATTGATAATAGAAGTCTTCATACGATCTCTCCAATATTCATATTCATTACCATCAAAGATTGGTGGTCTTGTAGGATTTAGATTATTAATGGAACCAACATTGATTCCTGTCATACTTAAAAACTTTGGCAACAAAACTTGTTAATAGTGGAAGTTCGTAATCACAAAGTTCAGAATGAGAAATTTCAGAGGGAAAGATTTCGGAATGAGCAAGTATGAAAAAAATTTGAGCAAGAAAGACTTGTATGTGAGTATAAGTATTTCAGAGACATTCCTCTGATACCAATTGTAGGATCAAAATAATGATGTAGATGCTCAATATACAAGAGGGGGAGTGAATTGTATACTTTATAAATTAGTTTTTAACCTTTAAAGTTAGTTATGAATAACTATATTCCTTATGAAAAGGAAAAAAGATAAGTTTAACAAAGTTAAACTAAGTGAATTCACAACACCTCTAATACCAATAAAAATTGGAATGAAGTTATAAAGGTCAAGTTCTATGTACTTGCTTAATACTGGAAAGAGATTCTGAAGGTATGTTCTGAAAATAAGGATCCATAAAAACATAACTAAATATTACAAGATATGATTCTACCTTAAAGCGTATAGAATCAAAATGAATCAGAGTACAAATAAGGAAGTATATGAAAGTTATACTTTCCTTACAATACAAAATACAACTGTAAC
Organism: Viscum album; assembly: GCA_963277665.1. Taxonomy (NCBI): domain Eukaryota; kingdom Viridiplantae; phylum Streptophyta; class Magnoliopsida; order Santalales; family Viscaceae; genus Viscum; species Viscum album. The sequence continues at coordinate 1,900,990,420 of OY728152.1, read as the reverse complement.
AAATGAGATATAAATCTCTTAACCCAAAGAGGAGGGTATCCAACAACCTAGGATAAAGGTCTCTTGATTAATACTATCAAGAAAGTATGTCTTGCCCACACCAGGGTAAGCCCTTAATAAGAATATCAGAATCTCTGTCTTGCGATCCCTGCAAGCCCTCAACTTTAAGGTAGTTTCCATCCTCTATCTTCCTCAGCAAAGAAGCCCTCGAGCTTTATGTTAGTCGGAACCTTTGTCTTCCTATCCCCAGAAGTCCTCGAATGTAATCACCAACATTCGGAGTCGCACGAAGCATTGAGAGTTAATAAGAGACTCTCTCTCTCTAGAAATCACTTCAACAGCATGTGTGAAAGATGTCGAAGAAGTCATCCTTTTGTAGCTCTTTCAAATGAGCTCCTATTTATAGGTAAGATCGACCTCCTTCCCAACGGTCATATTTACCAGAAAATTCGGAGGGACCTGTACACGTGTCACCTAACCAACGGTTAGTTTATAATAGAATAGACGACATTGTTTTATAACAAAAAAAGTGTAACAGAATGTACGACATCGTTTTAAGTTTAACACAAAATTTCGGAGTGAAGGTTCGGAGTGTAATAAAGAATATTGTTCAGAGTCTAAATAAATTCGGAGTGTATAATGTAAAGATGATCAGATTCTGTTTAATAGGTGAATTCGGAATGAGAATTCGTAATGAGATTTTGTCATCATAATTTGTAATGAGAATTTGTCATTAGAATTCGTAATGGGAATTTTTCATCATAATTCATAATGAGATTTTGTTGTCAGATTTCGTAATGAAAATTCATCATCATAATTCATAATGAGATTCGTAATGGGACTTCGTCATCAGAATTCGTAATGGGAATTCATCATTAGAAATCGTAATGAAAATTTGTCATTAGAATTCGATGTCGAACTTCATGAAAGTTCCTATCCAGAGTTTGGAACTGATCTTTATTAAAGATCGTATTCAAAATTCAGAGTTGAACTTCATTACTGTTCTCATCCAGAATTTGGAGCCTACACCAGAATGCTTTAAATCAAAGTTTTGAACAATTCTGAGAATCTAGAAAAGAATCTGAATCTTGTACTTAAGAAATATATGATTGAAAATATGATAAGGAAAAATGTTCCTTACAAAAAACGATTTTCCATACAAAAGAATCTTTCTTAAAGATATGGGGTTTGTGATTTTCAAAACAAAAAGGGATGGAAAAGTTATAAGGAAAACCTTATTGACTCAACAGAGATGTTGTTGCTACATGAGTCTATGGCCTTCTCAATTTAACATGGATGATACCATTGGTATAAGAAACTATATTTTGAGATAACCTATTTTTTACATCCGTGTTCCTCATTTATGAGCATTTTTCCACTCACTGAAGTCTTCAATATTTCTATCAGGGTCTACCAAGACATATGCTACATATGTTGAGGAAAAAAAGCAATTTAATTATACCATGGTCCACTTTTTCTTGAAGGCAATATTTGAATGCAAATTATTATTTGATGGAATGTACATGGATCCTATGGTATGATCAGTGATTGGTGAAACTTTTGAGGATAAACTTTTTGAGTCTCTTATATTCTATAAATTTCAAAATCCTTCTTTCTAGAGAATAAATGAAGTACATTAGTATTTATGCATCATTTAACTAGTATGTATAGTTATTTTATTCAACAAAATGATCCTATGGTGTTTGGCCCTGATGCAGGGGCAAGGAAACATTATCTTAGAGAGGCGGCATTGGGTGAGGTTGTGCCTACCAAGGATGTTCTTGGCGAGAGCACACATAGTGAGGATCATATGAAAAATGATCATATAGGTGAACTAGCTCAGTATCTTATGAATGGACAAATACAACCATTTCGTCTTTCTTATGCCTTAACGTGTGAGCTAGAATAGGTAATGGGAATGATCATTGCATGATATGATACATGTTTTCTTTTAGATGTTGAACTTTATCAGATAACTCCTAAAATTTTCTTGAATAATTCTGGTATATTGTGGTGGGAACCAGATCGTCTTCGAAGTTCTCCATGCATATCATATGAAACTATTCAGGGGACAATGACATGCAGAGTGATTACATGATTCATTTCCATCTAAAAATGAAGCCTTTCACTCACTCATCGGGTCTTTGTTTCCATTTGGATTGGTTAATGATGATGGTCTTACGTGTGGTGGAGATGAAATGGTAGAGGAACTATCTGAAGAGATCCTCTAAGACTCTGATAGATCTTAGGACTAGCTGGCTATACCACATGAATGTGGCTCCTTCTAGGGTTTAGAAAAACATAAGAACATGGAAGCTTCCTACTATTTTGGAGTCCCCAAAACTGGGGTTCAATATGAGGCAATGTGGGATACATGTTTTAGTAAATAACCCATAACATTGAACTGGGTGAAAATTTATTTCTGAATTCCAGTGGTGGGTACATCAGTTCTATCATAAACATCTTATCTTTGGAGAAAATAAACACTTGTCTCATTTTAAATGCCTCTATGAGGTTAGTGAGAGATGCTATGAAGTCATCTTACTGATTATTTATAGTAACTGGTGCTCTACCTAGCTCTTTAGTCTAGGAGGTAGGGTGACCATTAACTCAATTAATATAATCACACTTCTTGAATGGAGTGGGTGACTCATATATTGATCATTTTCCATATCCAATAGCATCAACCATGATAATAAGAATATGGTCATTTGTATCAAATTAGTTTTCCTAGAAAAAAAGGGCTTTTATCCCAATTAGATGAGATACAACATCCATTTCAACATTTTTCATGATCTAGATGCTTATATGAAATAATCTACATATTAATATAATTAAATCACTCTATATCCTGGAGAAAAGTGGTCATCCTGGAATCTAAAATTTCCTTATGAAACCTCATATATACCGATAATATTATTGGGCCCATTTCTTTTATCAATGTATTTTTTGAATAAAGAAATGTTTCATTGGGGGGACTCCCAAGGCCTATCTCTAATCTCTACCGATGAATGTGATCACCCTTTAAGGGATCTTCTCTATACTATACCAACCATTAGAGAGGGTTATCCCTATTATGCTGAGTTCTAGGGGATAGATTTCAATAATACATATGAGATTTGATAGTGATGAATTTCACCATAGCTTTAGTGAAAGAGAAACATTCAATATTAGTGTAAAGGATAGAATTAGGGACATACTATTCTTGTGGAATAAGGCAGATATGGTTGGAAACATACTACCTCCATCCTCTATGTTGAGATGGCTCAATCATTACTTTCTAGAGAATAGTAAATTTCTTGATGTAGGTACACTAGATAGTTTTTAAGGAACCATAAAATTTAGGGTGCTAAGCTATTTTGAGAACATCAATTTCAAGCATCGTTCACTATTGGTGAATGACATTGAGGTTATTTTGGCATAATGTGGAGGTTAGTTAATGGTAAGATAGGTCATTGAACATATATCATGTAGTAACCCCTACCCCATTAACTCAGAGCAGGTTTATTCTTTACTTTATTATCATAAGATACATGGTATTTCATCCAAAGGACCAAATAATTTAGTAGTACTAGTAAACTTGATATATACTTGAGTATTACATTACATTTGAATATATAAATCAATACAATTTTTTAAGAATAATATTATTATCTCCAGTATATACTTGCATATAATTAATAGGACAAATATTTGAATTTTGTGAATTGGAAAAAAATAAGGGTTAGCAAAAATTCTTAGTAAGGGTCAAGTATAACAGAAGCTATCAGGAATCAATACACATAATAAACATGGAAAGGTACATAACTGATATAAAACTCCATTTAAATAAAAAAATAAGGAATAATCAATATGGAAAGGTAAATATATGAAAATATATTTCATTTAATCAATAAATTGAAAATGAAATTCATTTATAGATAATATAATTGTGAAAATTAAATGGATAAAAATAAATGAACACTAAATGAAGGAAATGATTAATTATAATACATTATGTTTCTCAGGAACATGATATCTTTATCATCAATATACATTATCAATAATGTTTAAAATTGAAGGATAATTACCCATTTAACCATCTCTATCCAACTATTTCATCCTATAAGAATATCGATGCATCGAGGGGATATCATTATCAAATACACACCCATGTCATGAGGTCCAAAACATTCCTCATTTATAAAATTATCTATTTAATTAATGAAACATCATTCCTTAATATCAAATATAAGTATTGAGTAAAGGATATAGTTTATCAATTTTTTACCATTCAAGAAAATAAATTTCAATGTAAAACATTATGTGTGTATGTATGATAACATTTATGAAACAAGCATATCCATGATAAATAATATGGATATTTTGGTGAAATATTATTATTAATGATCATAGGAAATTGAATATTTCAAAGGGAAGTTAATAATTACTAAATGAACGGAGGGAGAGAATTTCAATACTATCCATAGTCAAAACAACCTTGAACCATCCAAAGTAAGAATAAGAATGATTTCAATAAGTTCCTATTAGAGTTAAAATAAAGGATTTTTGTCAGTTATGAATATAAACACCATAAAAATATCATTAAAAAATTATTGGGGAAACATAATTTTCATTTTTTTGAAAATCATTTTCCTTAAAAATCACTTCTAAAAACATTATCTTCAAAAATATCCTCTAAAAATTACAAAGGAATATTAAACGAAATGATTGTCTTTAGGGTGGGTACTTATGTTCATGCCATAAAATTTAAAAATAAAAATCCATTTTCATTGTAAAAAGGTAATAAATTATTGTTGTTAAAGAGAATACATGAAGTTTCCTTTCATCTTTTAAGTAAAAGATAAACAATAATTGATTAGAAAATGGCATAACATTACGTTGAATTTTTTTAACTAGTAAAAATTGGAGAAATTACTTTAACAGATATTTTTTAAAGGGTTAAAAACAGTTTGAAATCATTATTATAAAACATGGTTTTGGAGGAAAAAACACTTTTGACCGACATGTGAAATAATTTAATATTTTCCTTAATTAATTTAAGTACCAATGACTAGAAAAATGATACCATTACTTGAAAATATATTGACTAATCAGAGTATAATATAATTAAATGGGTTTAATAGTAAATGGTAAAACAATTTCCTTCAATTGAAATTCATGAATAATCTCGATTAAAGTGAGATTTTGAAGTAAACCCTTAAAAAGTTAACAGTGCTGAAGCGTGAATCAAGCAATGGAAAAATTATGTATACCAACTATAAATGCAGATAATACAATTGTAATGAAAACATAATATAATCAAAGGTCATTATACATATAATTTAAGAATATTAACAAAAATTAGGATGTAATATAACCTAATAAATATAAATTGAGTTATTTTTTTTGCCACAAGGTAACACTTAATTTAAATCCCTGTAGATATCTGTTACACCCAAAGATGGTTTGTACTTAGTAAATGAGATGGTTTTAGGTCAAGAATGAAATGGTCCAGTGGGGACTGGGATGTGTATCCTTTTCTGTTTTGGGAAGTAGATGTCATAGTCAATTCTTTTGCATTGGTTTACCATTTTCTTTCCACCAAAGCCATATTTTTTTCCTAAATGGTTTATTACAAGGTGTTTAATTATGGGAAATCACTAACATTGGGTACAAGGTCCTTATAAGATCTCCTACGGGTTTTTGTAGAGCTAGAAACATCCAACGACTCTCTTATCCACAATTCATGGACCTACTTTCCAAAGGTATGTGCTCATTGGGTAACATGGCTAGTGACACTTGATAACTCACATTGGTCGAGAGTATGGGAAGATGTTAATTTAAAACCCTTTTGGGGGAACTATTTCCTATTTTGGGACTCTCTTATATACTTACATCATGTTTATATGTTCTAGAATCCATGGTTTATTCCCAACTGTGTGTCTTCAGATTACCTCAAGGTAAGATCAATCATAAATATGTATCTTATTAGAGTAATATTCATGTATAAGATGTTCTCTAGCAATAAATATATTTTTTAATTATCTATGTTTCTAGATCAATGTTATCATTTGTGGATAATCAAGAAACAATTTGTCATTTATTGAGACAATACTGGTTTAACACATGTTATGAGGCACTCTAGAGATTATTGTAATCAAGGGGGGATGGTAATTGTTTTTATTTTGGGATTTAACCCATAATATGGGTTTCCTATGTATCTTTGTTAGAGGAATAAGAACCAATATATTTTGGTGCCACTTAGCTATACACAACACCTTTTTAGGACATGCAATGAGGAACCAACCAAGCAGTTTAATGTCATGCGACAAGGACATCATGGTGGAAGGTTCCTAGTCACTATTTGATGAAGCACTTGAACCTAAAAAACCAAAGGGACCCAGAAGATATGTGTTCTTTAGGGTGGACATGACTATATAGGGGAAATGACCAGAGAAAATTAAGGTAGATTTGGGGGTTGGGTTTGGACCACAAGAAGGAAACATATATATCACAATTAGCTGGGAATAAAATCCCTTGTAGTCCAGTTCCCCATGTAATTTAATGTCATTAAGTGAGGATGAGAGTGAACAGTCATGAAGATGAAAGAAAAGATGTGGTAGGTGAAGTATCAAGATTGGATTTGTAGTATATTTCCTCCATATCCTAGTTATTTGGGAACCAATGTCCACATAGTTCTAAAATATTGGGACTTATAACATAAATGAAACCCTATTAAAGGTGGCATGATTTCTCCTTACGCATGGGAGCTACCTATTAGGTCTATGGTTGGGGCTTATATCTATGGAGAAGGCCCATTAAAGGGGCATGATTAGGGATTACATCGAGGGAGAAGGCTAGTTAAAGGGGCATTATTGGGGCTTACATCTAGGGAGAAGTCTCATTGTAAGAGGAATATTCTTGATCAAATTATATATGAGGCTTTATCAATGAAGCTTCCCCATTTGTTGATGCCATATCATGGATATGTCCCTTTGAATATTGAATCAGGGTTTGGGGACTTATAACACATGGGAGTCACATTTGATATTAGAATTTGTAACTTATAACAGTAGTGAATTCCCATTTTTAGTTGGGTCTTATGCATGGGAGCTTCCCATTTGGTTTGGGACTATGTATATTTCATTATCAGTATTAATTTCAATTCCTATGTGAGTCATTCTTAGTGTGAGAAATAATAGGAAGTAGTAGATATGATGATATCACAACCCCCTCATCCACTGATGGAAGGTGTTGGAGTCAAAAGGGGGAGAGAGAGGGGATTTAAGTGTTACCATCTCCTCTTTTGTCGTCATATCCTGGATTTTCATGTTTGGATATCTCTTTGGCTACATCAAAGGATGAGTCCAAAAGGAGATAGAGTTTCACCTCCCACATGAAAGGACATGGGATTACCTTAGGAGGATTTCTCTAAAATGGGGAACCATGAGGAGAATTTCAAGTCCTAGTAATTTTATTTTTATACGAGAGTTACACCTAGGAGGATTCCCATGATAGGTTGTTTGATTATCGATTCATGATGAGGAAACTTGTGATTAGAACGTAAGGCATCCTATATTTTTCATATAGGGTATACTATAGTTAAATTTAATATAGCTTGAATTACAGAATCACAATTTAATGACATGTTTCATGGACATGTTCTATATAGTTAGGGAATCACAATTTTACATCATGTTGCGAGGAAAACTTCCATATTTTATTACATACCATGGATAGGAAAAGTTTGGTTTTTCTAGTTTAAGGTCATATGGATAGGACTGCTTATTATAGGAAACATTATAAACTAGAGGATAATTGGGAAAATATTTTCTCACATGCCACAAGCATGAGAGGGGAAGGAAAGTGTAAACAATGATTCTAGGGATTCTCCAATCAAGATAAATGATATGGGGCATGAGAGCCATTAGGATGTATGGATGTAGGAAAATCCACTAATGAGGATGAATTTATCATTGGTTTACATATCATTATGGGGGAAAACATGTGTACAGCCAAACAGGCAATGTTATATATAGTCAAGAAAAGGTGTCCTCATAACCCTAACTGTCAGTTTATGATGGCCAGGTAGGTTTATGATGATCTAAAATCGCTCATCACATAATGTTTGATGAATGGAAAGGAAGTATTCAGGCATGTAAGAATCATTTAGACCATGATTTTTCATGGACTTATTGATCAACCTAGCATTGGAGGTAGTTGATGGGGGTTTTAGGTGTGTCATGAGAAGAAGGTCGACTCATGGTATTGAATGGGAAGATGTTGCGGCAGCATAAGGGCACACCAAAGAATGTCATTGACTGAGTATGAAATGTTCTGGGTGGGACATTCCATTTTTCATGGGGATGAGTGATGATATTGAAGGGACTGACTGAGAGGGTCGATACTGTAGCTCGACAATGATCTTGAGTAGTAATATGAGTGTAAATCCCCCAAGATATACAACAAAGGTCGTGAATGGATCATTCACATAGGATATGGCTGTATATGACTATCCAAGAAATCATTTCCACATAGAAGGGTATTTCCTAAAGCCATTTATTACTTCCAAGGTTTCATAAATTAATACCCCAATTCTAAAATGACACTGCCTCTACATATTATCTTCTACTAATGGTCTTTCACTAGAAGATCACATGATATTAACCCTGAAGGGCCAACCACATACGGTTTACGGTATGGCATCTACAATGTGCTTCTAGTGTACAAGAGATTTCTCTAACACCATCACCCAATATTTCTCCCATACTTCGCTTATTTTGGTGCACTATTTTTTGATCCCTCTTGATGTAGTTTTATAGAGTAATGGAAGGACCCACCATGGACATTGTCTATTTTCTGTGACAGGCCTTGATCAATTTTTTATGGAATCCCATGGAGGGTACCCTATCCTATAATGGATTTAGTCAGCTGGGGGAATTTTTTGTAAGTACTGGGTACCCCACCACATCTTTTAAACTACTTATTTTTTAGGGGGATCTTATTTTTTGCAGTGTAAATTGCAGCCTCCATCCAGAAAATGACTTTGGTTTTGTTTGCTGGTGCTGGTGCCACTATCTCCCTTATAAGAACTATTTAGTTCACGGGTGCTCCATGAAGAAGCAGATCCCCATGCAGAGCGGTTTTCCCTAAATGGATTTTTTCTTCATGGTCTCATCCCTTGAGATATTTCCTCAGTATTCTTATGTGTTTTATTTCCACCCTTTTCTGAATTTAAATGAATTTTTTCATCTTGAATGTGAAATTTTCAGGACCCAAAATTGTCATAATTCACATTTAAACTCACAATTAAATTAATTACTAATTAATAAAGATATTTCATGTCAAAGGGGTAGTATATAACCATATAAAATAAATTAGGTGTATTACATTATATTATGCCTCAATGAAATGAAATTGAGATGAAATCCTTTATGTTATGCATTATTTTGATTAATATTGATTTAACCTCACGAATAGTTGTTTTAAAAAGGTTATTAAAATATTAAAAAACCATATTAATATTTACAATTTCATATATTATCATTTTATAACAACGTTTCACCCTTTAATTTATAATATTTAATTATTTTCATCGTTTTGGGTGTTAATTACCTTGTTTTTGGATGCTAGTGCTGCAAGAAAGGTCCAATTATTTTGCATATTATATGTGTATATCATCACCACAATAATAATAATGAAATAATTAGAATATTTTTACATAAATTATACTTTTAGTACAATTCATTAAATATGGATATGAAAAATAAACTATGTTACAATCATGGAGATGGTAGGTTGTTTTTACGTATTAGTAACATTTCCATTTTTTCAATGATCATCAAAGAATGGAGTTAAGTAATTTTTTACCTTCACATGATGATTGTAATATTAATAATACCATATTTTATCCTTTATATATATATATATCATCCAAGTGGTTTGGGGATGAGTATAGAGTCACATCGCTTTGTGAAGGCGGTAGTCCACACATACATGAGTGACATTATCATCTTAAATGATTGGAAAGGAACGAATAAAAATTATATATATTATATTTCTAGGATGATAAATATTAAATTAATATAATAATTATTCAATTTATATAACATATAATAATTAATATTATGTTCATTAACTTCCGTGTGAAGCATTAGTGAATGACCAACAATATCACATTACGAGGCGATAGTCTGTTGTAAACATGAGTGATATTATCTTATCTCTTAGAGAATAGAAGTTAAAAAGCTATATATTGTATAGTGAATCAAAATTTATAAATATAATATAAATATCATATATATAATTTATATCTATCATCACTCCAAAATATGATAGGTGGAAATGGAAAAATGAACGACACTAGTTCGTGATGCGTTAGTCCGCCTTATGCACAAACAATGATTTCACAACACATTTGATGGAAGTGGAGATGATTTCAGATAATTAAATTATTTTAAAAACATCCAATTATATGGAATATATTCATTATTATATATTGGGATGTTTTAATAAAAATTGATGGATGTGGAGAAAGAGTTAAAATAAAGACACTTGTTGAAGAGCATTACCTCTTCTTCAGGTATTCTTCTTATGTTTTCACTAAAACCTTACACCATTAGATTTATTCCCAAAATAATTATTTTAGGATTATGGGATGGAATTTATATAGATATTTGTTTAGTTATTTATTAAATCAAAGTGTTTTAAACTTTTTAAGAATAGAGGAGAGTGGGAAGCCTTTTATATGTGCAGGAGAGTACACACTTGGTATTTCTGAAAATAATTGAGTGCTCACACATTTTTCATGTGTCACATGGGTAATAAATGTTACATTATAGAATATAATTGGTGAAATTTTATAAATATGGTCATAATATAGTTTGTTGATATGATTATATGACATTTTTGTCCTTATCTTTTTTACTTTAACCCCCAGTAAATCCAATGTTACCTTAACAACCGTACTTAATTTTCACTACATTCAATATTCAGTTTGGTCAAAAATTAAGTTGACCTTATTAGCCATTATAAATTATTAATATTAAAAATATTGAATCCATTCTTATAAATTCAATTAATTTTTTCTACAATTTCAATTATAAATTAATCTTATAGATGTGATGATAAAATGAGTTTTTAAATTGAAAATGTTCAAAAGATTACATCATTTTTATATAAAAAATTAAATATTGAAATTATTAAAATTAAATAAATTGTATTAATTTAAAAAAATTTAATTAATTTTACTTTAAAAAAAACAAAATATATTCTTACATTATAAATATATAAATGAAAAGGTAGTTTTCAATTAAAATTTATATTTTTCACTATTTATCAAAAAATTAAACTTTTCCAAAAAATCTAAAATATTCAGCCTAAGATAATTTTGGTATTAATATTTTTAAAATAAAGTTTATATTTTGAAATATGTATACTAAAATTGTTAACAATTAATTTTTAATCATGTTTTCAAGGCGCGATTAAACCATCTTTTAGAAAAATACAATTTTTTCAAAAAACACTTTTTTTAATTAAAGGATAATCATTTTATTACTAATAAATAGTTAAATAATAAATATTTTTAAAATAAATATTTCCATATGTTATTTCATAACATTCATACCCTCTAATTTAATATATATGTTATAAATATTATATTAAATAATATTATTTTAATTATATATTGTTGTTCGTTAAAACTCGTTCATACATATAACACAATCTATCGATGAAACTCATTGTTTCAAGTAAAGAAAGATAAAATCAATGTTTATTGTATTTAATGATATTGAATATATTAAATAAATATATCATAAAGTATCAGGTGTTATATTTTCTTCTATTCTTGGTGTTTCAGGTTATAGATGCTGTTGAAGACAATGTTCTTCTTTGAAATTATTGGGGTGTTACATTCTCCTCACATTAAATAAATTTCATCCATGTAATTAAAACTTGATATTATTAAAACATGGTTTTATATTTGAAAATTATTTAGTCGGAAAACCCTCATTTTATGTGGGTTAATAAACTATCCACATAATAAGAGTGAAAAGGAAAGTATCAGGGTCATATGGACTAAAACATAACTACATTTCTATGTTCGGGATGATTGGTGGAAAGTGATGATATAGGCACGGAATTAAATAGTAAATATTTATAGATACTGGTAGTTCTTAATTATTATAATAATTTTAATAATAAATGGAATGTTAAATGACACAAGGACATAAAATTGTGGTGATTTAAAAGACCATCTGATTCAGAAGATATGAATGTAAGGATAACATTTTATTTTAGCGGTCTTTATTCTTAAAGTTTAATATTTATTTTACAGTCAATGAATATAAGTAAATATAATTTCCTAATATATTTTTATTTCTTAAGATAAACTACATCATTTTTTTACATTAATAAATTTAAAATTCACCATTTACTCTAAGAAATGAATACCCAAAAATGATTTTTATTCCTGATGCACTAAAACTAACTTTTAATAGATTGTAATATCTAATAAAGAATGGAGTGTATTTACTTATATCTCATACTATTTTCCAAAACCAACATGGTAACAAAATGTTATCCAATATAATAAATTAATCTCTATACCTCAAAATTAATACCACTAGTCACTATCATTATTCTTTTCAAATCCTTTATCTACCACAATGAAAAATTAACTACGACTTAACATAGGCTAGTAGTAGGTGTGAAACCCTTATCATCCATTGGTTATGGGTTCAAGCCACTAAACATTGCAGGATGCATTTTATGGTCACCCAACATGCAAGTTTTAATTATTCAAAACTATATATAATTCACAGAACATTCCCAAAACAATGTTTTGAACATCCTTGAAATAAAATTAATCATCAAATAACCTTTCTACTATGGTTTTCAATAAAACCCTTTTTTTCCAAAAATTCAAATAATCTTATTTTACTATTATTTCAATTCCATTAAGGATCAATATAACTCTAAAGGATATATATAACTTTAAACTTATGTCTATAAAATGTAAAGGCAACATTTGTCAAATAATTTTTTCATTAAAACATATACAAAACTAATGGACTGAATTTCCATACATTTCTCCCAAAATATACTTAATATGTATATATTCTAATTTCAAAAGATGTAAAAATGATTGTTTAATACTTTTATCTTATAATCAATCCTAACATCATAATCCCATGATGATAACTATAACTCTTTTGTTAATGTAGAAACATATCATTCTAAAATTTATCAAAATCATTATATGTTTCATAATTATTATCACCAACATACCATTACAAAAAATAGGCTTCTTCAATTTAATTCTTGGATCTCAATACATAAATACATCATCTGTTATAGTTTTTCATAGTTGCTTCTAATGTCTATAGTTTAAAATTTATAATAGGGAATTGGATTGGATAAATCCTAGGTTCTCCACATTCAATCCATCAATCTATAACTAGATCCCAAGGATGAGATTTATTTCCCCAGATAATAATCATCATTTTTCATCAGAAAATCACTACTTTATACCATTATTTTTCTCACATAAAATATTTTACCATTCCTTTGAGACACCTTATTTTTAATATATGACACCTCAGGTTTAGCCTATGTAATTCATTTACACCATCTGTTCAAATCCTTCATAATGGTTTTTAAATAAAATGATAATTATCATGAGACTGTACCCTAGGAGTGTCAAACAAGGTGCAAAAAAAGGCTCATTTCCATGTACTTGGTAATTGTTGAGAGAATCCCATTGAACCCTATTCAAATTTATTAGACATATGCATATATTTAGTAGAACTAAAACCCCTTTTAGTATCAAGACATGGATTTATTGTAAAGAAAAGGAACATAATATGTACCTTACAAAAACATTAAGATGTTATTATATATTTATACTAATCTTATATCATAGGTTTATGTTACCTAGTCTATTTTTTCTCAATTATTTTTACCAAGGTTTCTACTAAACATTCTATGATACCAATTTTAGTGACCCAGACCCTAGTAACTTAGAGTTAGTGTCTACTATTCTATATTAGAATAAGATATAAGGACTTTAATCCTTAAGGACAAAATATTTTAGTTTTTTGGGAAAAATATATATGAACTTGTTTCAAAAAATTATATTTCAAAATATAAATCACAATAGTTTGTTTTATTAGTAACAAAATTATTCCATATAGAATATACTTTCTTGTCATTTATAATACACTTCTTTAATTCTTAAGAAAGGAAACAAAATAAGGGTGAGCTCAAATGATCAGTAAGGGTTAATTACAGTATAATATATCATGACTCTATTGGCATAATCAACATTAAAAAGAAAGTAATTGATCACACATTCCATTTAAATAAATGGATAATGAATAATCTGTATGGAAAGGTAAATAATTGAATACACATTCCATTTAATCAATAAACAGGAAATAAAATGAATCCAGAGATAATATCATAATGAAAATCTATTCAATAATAACAAATTAACTCTAAATTAAGATAATTAATTATTATCATACAATATGATTCCCAATAAACTAATACATTAACCATCAATATCTATTCTCCAGATATTTTAAAACTGATGGGTAGAAACCCATTATTAAGTATATCCAATTGATTAATCTCATGAGACTACTCATACATCAATGTGATATCATTAATCTGCCCCACCCATGAATATAGGTCTAAAACATTACTCATATATTTAATAATTTATTTAATTCAATAATCAATATTCCTTAATATAAAATATATGTACTGAGTAAAAGATACAATTTTTTCAACATTTCCCCTTACAAACAAATAAAATTCAATATAAGATACTATAAGTAGAAATGAGATATGATATAAGAAATAAGAGTATCCATTTTAAATAAAATGTAAATTTTTGAAATTTAATGTCTAATGATCATATTCATTTGAATATTTCAAGGATATGTTAATGACTATAAAATCAAACAAGGAAGTCAATGTCAATACCATCCTTGTTAAAAATAAAAATGAACCATCCAAAAGAAAAATAATGATGATGTAAATATATAAACATTAGACTAAGAGTATATGATTTTTTTTTTAATAAAAATACCACAAAAATATCTTGAAAAATATTCTTGGGGAAAATATACTTTTCATTTTGAATATTTCTTAAATAATTTTTTATATAAATTTAAAAAATAATTCTTCAAAATATTCCTTGTAAAATTGGAAAGGAATCAAAAATTAAATGTTGGTAATGAAGCCAATTAATTCCTTACAGGAATTTAAATTTCAATGTAACATTTATTTTTCACTATAATAATGTTAGTAAATTTCTATGTTTGGAAAATGACAAGATGATTACTTCCACATTTTCTGTAAATTCCAAATGGGAATTATTTTCAAAACAGAAGAAAATTACTTTGAAATATATTTTTAAAAAATAAATATGGGTGGAAATTCATTTAATAAATAATTTTTAAAGTCTAAAAACCTTTTTGAAAACATTTTTAGAAAATATAGTTTTGGAAGAAAATATTTTTTCACTAGAGAGAGTAATAAAGTCATATTTTGTTAAAAATAATTTCCCAATTTATTTTCTAATAACGAGTGGGAAAATGAAACCCTTAATTGAATATATCTTTGAGAAACAAGGGTGGAAATAAATTAAATGGGTTTATTAGGAAATGTTAATATTATTTCCTTTAATTGAAATTCAATAATAAATAATCATGATTAAAGTTAGAT
This sequence comes from Viscum album, assembly GCA_963277665.1. NCBI lineage: Eukaryota > Viridiplantae > Streptophyta > Magnoliopsida > Santalales > Viscaceae > Viscum > Viscum album. Next base: position 1,900,974,703 of record OY728152.1, on the reverse strand, counting down.
CAGAAGGTAAACCCTTACAAAGATCATAACATTGAAGTGAGAATAAACAAGTGAATCGATTATGTGTATCAACATAAAATCCACATAAAACTAGTTTAAATAAATAATAATATAATAAATTTTCATTACATATATAATATTATAATATTAATTAAAATGATGAAGTAATATAACCTAGTGAAAAGAAATTGAGTTTTGAAATTATGTACCATAAGGTAACACATAATTCAAATACCCGTGGATGTTGTAATTCAAATTTAAACTATCTATAACATGAATTATTATTTAATCATGACATTACATTACAAAGTGGTAGTATATACACCATAATAAATAAATATGGTTTATTACATTAAAGTATGCCTCAATGAAATGAAATTGAGACGAATTACATTACCTTATGCTTTCTTTTGGTTGAAAATTATTTAATATCATTTATAGTAGTTTTAAAAATGTTATTAAATTATTAAATAACCATATTAATAATCCTAATATATTTTATTATCGTTTTGTAACATCTTATCACCCATTCGTTAATAATTATTCATTATTTTCATTATTTTGGGTGTTAATTGCACTGTTTTCCCATGTGTGTTTAATCATGAAAGGTCTAGTTCATGTGTGTGCCATAATAATCTATTTTTTGAATCAATATTATTTTTATAACTAATCTTGAATGATGGTTATGATAAATGATGTTTGTTGCGATCATAGAGACAGTTGGCCATACATACGCATGAGTAACATTTCTATATTTCAACAATCATTATAGAAAGGGGTTAATAATATTTTAACATTATATAATTATAATAATATCATTATTAATAAATTAAATACTCATGTATATTATCCATGTTGTTTGGGGATAAAAATATAACCACATTTCTTCGTGAAGGTGGTTGTCCACACGTACATGAGTGATGGTATCATCTTTACATGAGTGAAAAAGAAAAAAATGATATATTATTTATTGATATGATGATGAATATTACATTAATACCATAATAATGTCATTTATATCACACATAATCATTAAATTTACGTTTATAAACTTTTATGTCAAGCGTTAGTGAAAAAAGAATCATGTCACTTCGTTATAGTGTAGTCTGCCATACATACAAGCGCCGTTATCGAATATCCAATTTAATAGATTTTAGAATTTGTATATATATATATATATGATATTTTGACTAAATAGGTATAAATATTTTTTATATATCATATATATATATATACTTTATATCAGTTTCATCTGGAAATGGGAATGACCTCATTGGTTTAAGGTTCAAAGTTTTCAATCGGTTTCTAACGGGTTTGTTCGTAGAACCCGAAGCATCCAATGATTATATATCCATTTGAACCTACTTTCCAAAGTTAGGTGCTAATTATTTGTGGACTAATGAGGCTTAAGAATTTTCATTGGTTGAGAGGATGGGAGGTCGGACTCATCAGACCATTTTGGGGGGAATTATTGTCTACTCAGAGACTCTCTTTATAGATTTGAGTTATGTTCGTGAATCATTATTATATTACCAAGTATAAGAATGATATTTCCTTTAGAAATTTCAATCAATGATTGATATGTAAGAAATTTAGAGAATCTTTTTATATGTATTCTAGGTTCTTCATTGATAGAAAATCATCTGTATTTGTTAGAGATTTATAGTCAATGGTATCCTTAGATACATTATATAAAAGTCTCTTGGTCATTATGATGACCATATTGGTTTTAAAGCCACTAATGGGGCACTTGAAGTTTATTTTCATTCATAAGGATATGGATTATTTCAAAGTTTGGATCATACCCATAGATAATCTACCTATGTATCCTTGTTTAGAAAAGGAATCAGAACCCACGTAGTTCGAGTGATGAAATATGAGATTTATGCATGATTTATGGCCCAAAGAAAGGTTTCATAATTACTTTTACACTCTAAGCTCACGTGATTCATGTTCGGTGTGAAAAAAAGAGGTATTGGTAAAACCTGAAAATTGTGCCATGAAAGATGCAATATTGAGAAATAAATAGGGTCTTATGTTTGTATGACTGCCCAGATAGATGAAGAGTCGGTTTGGGATTTACTTTAGGGAAGAAACCTAGGAACGAGGTCCATAAATTATATGTGCTTTTGGGAAATTTGGATACATAACATAGGGATTACTTCTGAGAAGGATGCCCAAATTATAGAAGATTTTATGATTGGGTTTTATTCCTGAAAAGGAAGCCTAGATCAAAAAGAAATAAATGAATGGGGCTTTATTATTGATAAAGAAGCCAAGATCAAAAGAGATTAATGACTGGGGATTTATTCCTGAGAAGGAAGCCCAGATCAAATAAATTAATGACTGGGGATTACTCCAAAGAAGGAGGCCCAGGATAAAGGAATTTAGAATTTGGGAACTTGGGGCTTACTCTAATGGAGGATTCCCAAATTTGGAAAATTATGACTGGGGCTTACTCATAAAGAGGATTCCCATATTAAAAGAACTTGTAGTGGGACTTACTCTTTAAAAGGAGGCCTAGGATAAAGATCCTCTCATCTTAAGGTATGAGGCTGAATGAATGAAATCTCTATCCTTAGTGACATAAAGATATGTAAGTCACTAGGTTTTAAGAGATGTTCCATAGACTTCCTTTCAGATAAGGAAGCCAAAAAAGGAACCATGCAAAAATAAATTGCTTTAATGAGAGTTTGGAAGGATAAATCGTTAATAGGGGAGGTGGATGGTCATAAGAGTGGTGAATAGGCAGGAGGGGCACCCAAAAAGAAGTAGGCACACAAGTTCTGTTTAGGCGCGAAGGTCTTGGTGGCATAGGTATACCTGTACAACACATAGGTAACTTTGAGAAGGTTCACCCATGGGGTAATACTTGGGTGAGACTTGGCTCAATACCTTAGTATTATCCCTAGGGGCTTCCATAAGAGTGACGTACAGGTTCTGATGAAGGGATAAGGCGGCGTACAGGTGTGTTAATTTACATATAGGGTTAAACACCTAGGCGCACAGGTGTTGGTGAATTTCAACACTTAGGGATTTTTTCCCCTCCTTAGCTTCCATTCTAGGAATTAAATTACCTTAGAAGTGTTCAGAAGCTTCAAGAGGAGACTAGGGCGCTAGGAGATAACATTTGAGTTTCCGGAATTATTCCATTTTTTCAAATGGGGGGCCCACAGGGGGTATTTATAGGCTGGTGAAGACCCCGGGCGAAACTCGGATAGGGTGCACAGGTCACCCATGCACCTAATATGTGGAGCGCAGGTACACCTGCGTGACCCTGATAAACCATTTGTGGCCCATGATGAAGCAAATATTTGTTCATGACTTTAAAAAAATTATGTTTATTTAAAGGATGAATCACTTTATGCAAAGGTATTCACATTTTTCAGTCATTTATACTCTATGATGAAAAGGAGCTTCAACAAAAGTCCCCCCTCAGAGTTGGATTCAAAAGAAATGAGGATGTAACTTTGAGGTAAATAAGAAAACCAAAGGAAGGGTGGCACAGTTTCTGAGCGTGCGGATACTGGCGTGCAGGTGAGCATTGCACAGGGTTCGGTGTGTAGGGTTGCGATATTGCCAATAAATATGCGGACATTCTTGCGCAAAGCACCCGACTCTCAATCATTTCTACTCTCACCATGCAGGGTGCTTTCGTCGTGCAGGTTTCTGATTTTTGTAGTTTATTTCTTTTTTCATGTCGTGCTGCTCCAGAGGTATTTTGACCTGCGTGGTGATACCCGCGTGCCAAAAACCTGCGCGACTAAATTACACATGCATGCCTAAATGGACTTGCGCGCCTTAATGCCTTAACCATTTTTTTCAATTTTCTTCAGAAGTTTTTGAAAAATAAACTCACTTAAGAGTTAATTATTCTTCCTCGGTGCAGATTCAATGGCTCCTAGAAGAAATGGAATGGCTGATGAACTAGCTAGCAAGAAGATTGATGACCTCATGAATGATGTTGGCCATGATTACTATACAGTCTACAACAGAACTCCCCCAGACTTGGCCAAGTACTTGAAGAAGTATCATATTCACTTTCCAGAGAGCATCTACTTGCGTTTGTATGGGTATGGTCATCTGTATGATGTCAATATTCCATTGGAAAAGAACTATCTCCAAATTTCTTGGTTTCAGAATTATAAAAAATTTGCATTAGCAAATATATCAATTGGATGAGCATTTGTAAATACTAGAACAGTGGAGATGGCCTATATGATGCATCATAGCCCTTGTGCGCCAAATCTGAAACCTCACAAGCATTAGATGCAACCACATTGTTATCATTCAATATTCCAAAATTCTCAGATCGATCAATCCAAAGGCTGGAAGAAGATTTGGGACTTTCATCCTGGAAGAGGTGTGAAGCCAACTTGGATGTGGGTGTAATCGGTGTGACAAACCTGTGTAGAGTTTTTTAAGGATTTGAACGAAGCTGCGATATATGAAGCTGTCTCGGCCGGGTAGACATATGTCTATAGAAATGATGAGTTTGTGCCGTATTTAATCAACCACTGGAGCGCAGAAACCAATTATTTCCATCTGAATCATAGAGAAGTAGGCATCAGTTTTTGGGATGTCTACAAGATCTCAGGGGCTCCGATTCTGGGTGACATTTATAATGAATCCATCCCACCCAAGGTGACTTGGAATGATTCAGAGAAGACCTCGGATTTGGCTCGGGAATTATTGAAAAGATTCTACAAGATCAAGAATTCCAGGACCTCCAAAACTCATTCTAGAAAGGATATTAATCTAGAAAAGTAGATGGATATGTTTCTTACCAAGAAGTAGGATAAGGAGCTAATGGGGAAGGGGTAGAAGGAGAAGGTACCCACTTGTACTCGTCCAACTATTTTCCTAAAAATAGAGAAGAGGGATGCTCCTCACGCATTCTTGCCAACTCTAGAGGTAGGAGAATTTGAGAAGTGGGGGTATGAAGTGGATCAGAGAATCCCAAAAAATAACTGTCTGGAAGGCTTTTTATCCTTGTGGCTTAGTGTTTATCTTCTACCAGTCAGGGATAAGAAGGGAGGCGTTAGGCCAGGGACCTTCATTGTGGTAGCCAAGTTGGCTGAGTTGAGAATGGTTAGGTTAGCCAGCCCCATTTTTTTTAAGATTCACAGGAGCATACCCATGTATTTAAAGGTAAGTCACCTTTGAGAATAGTGGGACCATTATGTGTTTTGTAGGAATAGATCACCACTCATTTCAGGTCGAATAATGTACGGAATGGAGTACATATTCCTGGATGTTCTTTCAGGCCATCATTGCAGGCATACTCCAGAATTGCTCTGTTAGCTCTCAACATCTATGATACGAAGGTGAGGCTGAGCATGTACAAGGAATTAAATTTCTTTTCTTATGGAAACCCTCCACCCATGAAGTTTGTTGATGATGGAACCACTAGTCCAGTATTGAGGTCGTACATGCTGGCCTGTAGAGATGGTGTACTGGCCTCCAGGTATGACATAGAGATTATATGTGAGGCCTATTCCCCATACAGATTTTAACGCCAATTCAAGTGTCTACAGAAGATTATTGAATCCCCTCTTATTCATTTCATGTCAGAGTAGCATCTGATGGTTTCCTGACAACTATGGTTGCTGGCTTCTATAGAGAGGACTGGGGAAGTGTTTGATCTACCTGTTGATAAAGCGGCAAGTAACTTGACTACATGTTATGACGAGAACTGGATAGCATCATACCCTGGAGGGGTGTTGAATCGTCTGGTTTATCAGGTGGGTAAATAGAAAAGAACAGTATAGAAAGAATCCCTTCATCTGGAAGGTGATTCTTGTGCACCACTCAGAGCTGATTCAACAGGTTCTTCACCCAGGGCCGATTCACCGGATTCCCAAGATGGGGATAATGAGGCATGACTTGTTTCAAAGTGGCCTCATGCGAGATATAATCCTCCTATCAGAATCAAAAGACCAACTTCATCTACTCCTTGTGAGTTACTTAATTGGGGCACATTAATAATCATTGGTTTATAGAGAAACAAGTCTTATTATCTTATTCTCTATCTATAGTTGAAAGAGCTATGAAGAAGCTGAAGTCTACGATTGTAGGACCTTCCTTGCAGCCTTCTGGTTCACATACTAAATATATAAAACCAGAGGCTATCCAGACATGGCGTAGTTTATACTGCGATGTTGAAACTACCTGGATGGATTTTTGTGAGGGGATATACATCCCTAGAATAGGGAATCTTCATGTCTCCACAGATATTCATTTCTAGGGTACCCCTTATGAAGTGAAGGATTATATGAGAGATCTGTAAATGATTATATATGCCACTGAAGATTCCATTCCTTTCACCAAGTGGGTGATGGAAATGATAGATCATGGTGCCACTGAGGGGACTGGTACTTCTGGAGATGAGGAGTGGCATGATTACGTGGCTCCTGAAGATTTAAGTCTTTTTTCCTTATTTGATTTAAAACATGATTCCAGTAGAAGCTTTGTTAACTCAAGGAAAATTACTTTCTTCATCCCACAGCTTGCAAAGAAAGGAACTGCTGAGATTCCTTCACCATAGTATTTCCCTGGTGGTACTGCCATCAGGGCTGCTGAATCTCCTCATGAGCCAAGTCAAATATCTCCAGGCCAACAAGCCATGGATGAAGAGTTGGACATGGACTTCCATCATACAATTCCATTATTTTTAAATGATTATGTCAAATCCCTATTAATCCAAATAAACAAAGTCATCGAAGGAAGAATTACACAGCTAAATAGTTCATCATTAGTGGTAAGTCCTTTGGATAGTCATGAGTCTTAAAGCATGAAAAGATTGCTCATTCTTCTGGGGATTGCAGGGGATTCTTTAATTTCACCTTTGAGGGAGAGGACTTACCCTCCTTTAAGAACAAAAAAGGGTACTTGTGAACAATCACAAGTTCATGCTGAATTGGCTACTCCTGGAGAAGATCCAATATCTGTTCCCAGTACCACTCCCTCTATTTCTACAAGAAGAGAAGAGCCTTATTCTGGTAATTTAACAATACTTCACAAAATGCTGAATGAAACATCAACTGACTTCCATTGTGTGATACTTTAGGTTCAACCCCTGCACTAGAGCTTTTTGCGGCCATTGCATCTGATCCCACGATTTTATCTTAAGAAGCTTCTTTGGGTTAGAGGCCGCAGAATGAAGGTCACCAAGAAGACATATCAAATGCTCCCACAGGTGAGATTAACTAGGATTCTGAGATAACATTGGATGAAATGATGGAACATGGCGCATCTTCTAAATAATTTTTAGATCATGTTAAATTACCATGTAATTTAGAAGTTTATGGATGTGGGTGTTATCCTTCATCCTGTTAAAAATAACTTATTATTACATCTCTAATAATTATTGGTTGAAATGTTCAGTTCCATCTGAGAAAGCTGCTTAATTACCAATGCTTGAAGGGGGTATAACCAACCCTACTATTGTAGAGACATTTGATCAAGTGGATCTTAACCAGGAAAGCTTCCTAAAACTCTTCCTGATAATCCTGTCGAAGCTAGGAAAGATGGAGAGGATCCTTCTCAATTTGTAGATCTACTGTTGGGTAAGGGATAACAATATTTGCAACTGTACATAATTTGAAAGACAGCCAATCAACCTTTGATGTACTTTGAAACTAACCAAAGCTTTCAATGGATTATGTAGGGACATCAATTTCAGTGGCTAGATCTAGAGGTGAAGCATCAACCTTCACCCCAACAGGAAATAGAAATTGTAGTAACACGGGTCAGGGGGGAAAGATTAGAATAGGGCACTTTCCTAAGTGCATTAATCCCCGATTATATTCCCCCATGTGACAGTGATGCTGACTCAGATCCGGAGGTACAAAAAGGAACTCCAGTTTTTATGACGTGAGGCGTGGAAGATCATATCTGAAGTGCCTCTAGAAGAACTGTCATCGATGATTCATCGACTACCATCCATGTTCGTCATGTTAGGACTTGGCGGTTATGGATATCAAAAAATCCATGCCGTGGTGAAACAGGTCATCTTAAGGAGGGAGCAGGAGTAGAGATACCATTTTGATTTGACCAGGGTGAGGCTGTCAGCCAATATTAGCGAATTTGAGGCTTCAGTATCCCGAGTTGAGGCTGATTTTGCGGGAAAGTTAAAGTAGATGAAGTATAAGATCAAGGAGAAAGTATTCCAGCAGATGCATCTTCAGCAATAACTAGATATTGTTACTGGGGAACTTGACCAACTTAATAATTCACTGGAAGAATCTAAAACGAATGGTTTGAAATCCATCACAGATGCCAAGAAATCACTCCATCAAGCTAAAAAAGCAAAGCTGGTTGAGTGCATGAGCTTCAAGTGGCTGCTGCTGATGCTCGGGATGTTGTAAATCAAATAAAGATTTATGTTGATAGCCTTTTGTAATTCTTGGAAAATAGAAGAGGCTCTTGTCTGTGAATGTATTTATAATCTCTTTTACATAAAATGAAAAACACATTCATCTTCAATCATTTGTGCCTGCATTCTTTTGCTACCTGCTTTAAATTTTACCTAAGACAATGGGCCTAGGAGCCATAGTTTTATTTCTTTTCTAGGATTATAAACATAACCCTACAAACTTTAAATCTTTTAATTGCTCAATATTACCTAAATTATACGAAATGTATGTTTAGTGAGCTGGTACTTGACTTTTTTTTAGAGTTCCCTTGTCTTTTATGCGAAGTTTAAAGTCATGAATGTCGAACATAAAAAGGTTAATGTTTTAAGGTCATAATAACATTGACTAAATGAATTAAAATTGACTCAATTCCTTGATAATTTATCTAAATACATATTACCATATTCATGTATGGGGGAAAACATGTAAACTATGACTTAAGAAATTTTGAATCTGAGGAATGATATGAAAAGGGGATTAAAGGCATTAGAATAATTATTTCCCAAGAATGAAGTTATGACTATTTAAAAAAACTGTTAGGGGGTTGAATTATGTAGGGCCACTTAAGGGCATTGGCTGCAAAGTCAAATAATAGCATCTTTTGGCTGACAGGTATGTTATGTAGACTACTTAAGCAAGGCCGCCTAAGGGAACGTACTACATAGTCAGTCAAAAGAACTCTCATAAATTTACCTTTCTAGTGCTAAAAATCCAATGAATGTTTATGGAGATTCAAATTCCCCAATTCATATAGTTTGCTGTATGGAGAGAGGTACTTGAATATGGAGAAGAATTTCCAATCAAGATTTTCTAAGAATTGGATGAATGTCACTTCTATGAAGGTCTAACCGAAACGTAGGGAAGTAAATATATACCATAGACTTGAATACATTCAGATCATGAAAATAAGTATAGGTCAAATATGTTAAGGATGGCTATTTTTGCTGATCCCTACATATTTTCGTTAAGACAAATAAGGACAAAAAAGGTTTTCCTCCCAATAATGAAGTTACCACTACTTAACAAATCTATTAGGGGGTTTATTATGCAGGGCCTCTTAAGGGAATTGGCTACATAGTTAAATAATAGCATATTTTGGCTGATAGGTCTGTTATGTAGACTAATTATGCAAGGCCGCCTAAGGGCATGTACTGCAAAGTCAGCCAAAAGAACTCTCTGGTATCAAACATTTTGTAACTAGAAATCAAGAAAAGGGTTATGAAAATCATAAAATATTTAATGTTAGAATTGTGACACATAAAAATGGGTATTGTTCAATGCATGTAGAGATACACAGACCATTACTAACCATAATCATGTTATGGATGGGTCCTGAATTGAGATTCAAGACTTCACTACATATACCATAAAGATGGGAATCAAGACATATGTAGTTCTTGAAATATTGTTTAATGTCATGTGGGACGAGAGTGTAAGAGATCTTAATTAGGTTCATAGAAATCAGAACATTATAAGAAATACACAATGTGTGTTTTATAAACCTGATGTGAATGAAGACTAGGGTTTTCAGGTCACATTCATGTTTTCATAGGGAACATTTTATCCAAGGGACAGAAAGTGGAATTTGGGGTTAGGGCCAATGACTTGAGGCTGCATTTGAAGGACACTAGAACGTTCTTATATATCCCATAAGGATGGGAATCAAGCCCCTGTAGTTCATGAAATACCCTCTGTACAGAGTTGGTTCGTACATGTGAAGGGCGAAAGGGGACTGTAGTGCAATGATGGTTTGACCTATGATAAAAGGTTCGGGCATTACCATGTATACACATAGTCTTTGGAATATAACATGATTGGATATCAATGTAAATAATGATTTCATCTCAGCTGAGGTTAGAAAAGAATGTTGTCGTTCATTGTTATACAGGATAAAAAGTGATGTACAGTTTAACGTCATATGGCAAAGAAAAAAGGTGAACCAATGTGAAGATAATGGTTTTGGGCTTGAACCTCGGGAGGTTGCCTACGTACCCAGCATTGAAGGTAACAATAAATGTCCACGTCTTTCAATTAATGAATGATTTAGCGATCAAGTTGTTCTTGAGGACAATGACCAAAAAAAGGTGTTGGGACATACACATGGTTAGTGGCCCAGAGAGGGTGTTATGGTTGAAGTTTACTCTAAGATCATGTGAGTCATAATCAGTGTGAGAAATAAGAAGTAGAAACAACCCTAACGATGCATAGTTTAATGACATGTTAGACGTATAAGGGACTATGCAGTTTAAAGTATTGCAGTAAGGACTTTGGGGACGATGATGTTTAATTTCATTCAGTAAAGACAATTAAGGGGATATAGTTTAACGTCATGTTGGAAGATGACACATTTTAATGTCATGTTGGAAGATGGGGAGAATAGTTTAAGGTCATATGCATGGACCGTATAGTTTAACATCATGTTGTACGTATTAGGGATTTTTTCATAGTTTAACTTCATTTTGGTCCAGAGAAATGCTAATAGTTTATGGTCATATGCATGGATTGTAACTGATGTATTTTGTATTTATACCAAATTCTTCTTCAGAAATCTAGAATTGGTTGCAGTCGTGATGAGTTCTCTATCCATTTAAATCAATGAAAATGATCCATTGGAGTAGACCATATGTATTGAGTAAGGTCCTTCCCAATTTGGTTCAAGCTTGGGAGGTTACATACCTAGTATCATTGGAGTTCTGAGAACCAATACCAATTCTACCAGAATGAATGAACGAAGATGAAGTTTTTTGTTGAAATCTCTTTCTATTAGATTTTGATAGACCTTCAAGTGATGCAAGGTGCAAAATATTTTCTCATATAATCATTCAAATTCATGCAATCGCTTTTGAGACTGTTCATCTGTAGATGACTAATCACAAATGGCTACCCTGAGCAAAGGTAATTGAACCTCAATGGGCATGAATGCTTCCATTCCATATACTAATGAATATGGAGTTGACCACGTTATAGTACGGGTGGTGGTCTGATAAGCCCATAAAGCATGAAAGAGTTTTTCAAGCAATGATTTCTTATCTTTAGCCACAATATTTTGAAGAATGTTTGAAAGAGTATTGTTGATGGATTCTATCTGGGCATTGGCCACTGCATGATACCATGATGAATGGTTGGATTTGATGTTGTATTCTTGATACAACTTCCTTACCTCGGATAAATAGAAGTTGGTTCCATTGTTCGTCAATATGGTATGAGGGACACCAAATCTGGTAATTTTGTTACCGTTGATGAAGCTAACAATGATTTTAGAACTAACTTCTTTGAGAGGTATTTCCTCTTCCTATTTGGAAAAGAAGTCAGTAGCAGTAAAAATATACTTAAACATCTTAGTTGTAGCTGAAGGGTAAGGTCCCACCGCATCCATTCCCCATGTGGAAAATGGCCATGAGTATTTAGCAGTATGAAGCAACTCTGGGGGATGATGAATGAAGATTTCACATACTTGGCATGAATGAAACTTCTTCGTGAAATCAACACAATCTTGTATCATTGAAGGCCAAAAGTATCTAATCCATCGAATTTGATCAGACAGTCTATGTCCAGACTGGTAGGAACCACGGACTCCTGCATGTACTTATTTCATGAAAGCCATTGTCTCGTCACAATCAATGCATCTGAAGAGAACTCCATCAAAACCACACTTGTTGAGAATTTTCTCTAGGAGATTTGGGCCATCATGAAAAGTAAAATTGACCACATGTCGCCAGATTTGTTCTTTCCTACCTCTATCAGGTGGAAGTGTTCCAATTTAAAGGTATTCCCTTATCAGTGTCATCCATCTTGTAGTATGGCCATATGGCTCTGGAATGGGAATAATTTCATTTATTTCTTCTGTTCTGGGATGAACATATGGTGAAATTATATGACGGTGGGAAATACTGATGATTGTCTCATCCCGGTTTGGATCTGCCAGAGCTGTGACTATATTCGCCAGTGCATCAGCATAATCATTTTGTGATCATGGGACATGAAAATGTCAGTTCCGTAGGAAATTACATCATTAACTCTCTGACGTAATCATACAAAGGGATTAACTCCTCTTTTTTGATGGCATAATCTCCATTGACTTTTTTGATTACCATGTCTAAAACACCTTTTAACTATACGTGATTCACTTATGCCTGAAGCGCCAACTCCAAGCCTGCGATGAGAGCTTGGTATTCTGCTTCATTGTTTGTACCGCCTTCCCATAACAAGGAAGAATAAGGTAACACTACCTTATCTGGGGAACTGAGATAAATTCCTAACCCAAATTTTTTGAATTTAGGATCTTCCATTTTCTTCCCTGTTCGACTTCTGGAAGCACCATTAATGTACATTTCTTATTCTTGAGTACTATCTTTAATATATAATACTTATTCATCAGGAAGTTCAATATCTGAAGATGTATCTTGTACTGAAGGGTGTTCTACAAGAAATCAGCCAGATCTTGTCCCCTTATTTCCATTTCAGACACATAATGGATATCAAACTGCTGTAAAATAACTACCCACCTTTCCAGACATCCTGTATGCATTGGACGACTAAGGATAAATTTGAGTGGGTTATTGAGAGATACCAATTGGACCTCGTGATGTTCCAGGCAGTGTCTCAACTTCTGATCTTCAAAGATTAATGCTAAGAAGCACTTTTAAATATTTGAATATCAGGTTTCTTCTTCAAGCATAGTCCGAATAAGATAGTAAAGGTGGTCTTAATTCCCAGCATCATGCTTCCAGGCAAGGAAGGCACCCAATGATCGCTCCAAAGCTGTCACATAGAGGGTATGTGGTATTCCTTCAATAGGTGGACTGAATACTGATGGACTTAAGAGATATTTCATGAGAATATTTAATGTTTCTTGACATTCTTCAGTTCACTGGTAACTGACTCCCTTCTTCATCAATTTGGTGAAGGGTAAACTTTTTCCTAGAAATTGGTGATGAAACGCCGAATATAGGCCAAGTGTCCTTGAAGTACTCTCAATTATTTCAAATTTCATGGAGGTGACATACCAAGTATTGACTTTGTCTTCTCAGGATCAACTCGATACCACCATGGCGTACAACAATGCCAAGAAATTTTATTGAGGTTAACCCAAAATCACATTTTAAGGGGTTCATCTTCAAATTCGGTTGTCGAAGTTTGTGGAATATGACTTCAAAATAAAACATGTTATTAGAAAATTGTTTGGATTTAACAACCAAATTTTCCACATAACATTCAACAAACTTCCCTAAAAAGGGTTTGAAGATATGGTGCATGGAATTCTGATATGTTGCACCCACATTCTTGAGACCAAAGGGAATTACCCGATAGAAAAAAACACCCTGAGGGGCTCTAAAGGCTTTATATTCATCATATTCTAGAGCCATTAAGATTTCATTATACCCGGAATATCCATCAATGATGGAAGGATATTCATAGCTAGCTGTTGCATAAATTAAGAGTTCTGTAATCTGAACTGGTAAATCACCCTTATGACAATGCTAATTAAGATCTCTAAAATCAATGCAAACTCTAATATATCAATTCTTTTTTTTCATAGGGGAAACATTATCCGACCACTTGGGATATTGAAATTCTCTGAAGAATTTAGCATTGATGATATTATCCACTTCATATTCAATTTTGGAAGCATAAGTTGGAGGTGTTCTTCTTGCGGCTTTCTTAAATCCTCGATGTTATTCCAGAAAACTGAAATGATGAGTAACAACATCAGGATCAATCGTTAGAATCTCTATATTGTTCCATACAAATATATCTAGATTTTTCTTTAAAAATTAAATATACATCTCTTTCTCTTCAAGTGTCATGGGCGCACTAATTAAAGTGGGGTGTGGATCTTCCTTTGTACCCAGATTTATTTCTCTGAGTTCATCCACGGTGGTAGAGATACCTTCTTCAAATGCTGGAGGAGCATCCCTGGGATCATTCTCTTCTTCTTTAGCATGTATTATTCCTTCTGTTTCTACTTTCATAGTAGATGATGAAGAAAAAATTCAATGATCATAAGAGATGTTAAAGTTTGAACACCTTGAAGAAGAATCTTCCATTTCTGACCCGATTGATAATGAAGGGTATTCCTTGGATAATAAAGAGGAGATGATAGATTGAGAATTGACAGAATCATTCACCTCTGGCATTGCTATATCTTCTTCTGGCCTGGTTGGCGAAGTATAAACTTTCTGGATTTTAGCAGATGAAATGAAGACATCTCCATTTGGGATTTCATCATTGCTTGGTGGGTCACCAATTTCTCCTATGCTGTCTGGCTTGATTTCTGTATTTGACATTATGGATGTTTCCAAAAGAGTATTTTTATTTAGGTCTATCCTATCAATTTTACTAATATGAAACACATAATTTGTACTCACATGGGTAAATGGGTTTACTGGTATCTTTTCCAAACCAAATGGAGCATTAACTTTGGTAACTTCCCTTGCTGGGTATTTCTCTTCTCCCTTCATGTGATAAAAATCTGCCTCAATGTATTGAGATTGACATGTCTTGAATGGGGCGTTACCACCATTCAATGTCCCAATTTGTCCATTGAAATAATATTTAAGACCTTGATGGTATGTTGAAGGGATATTCGCATGTTGATGTAGCTAGGGTCTTCCAAGAAAGATTTTGAAAGCTATGTCATGATGAACCACCATGAAATATGAATTGGATACAAGGTCTCTAAACTGGGTTCTAAGTGTGATTTCACCCAGAGGTTCTTAATCCTTTTTATCATACCCTTGAATCATCAATGTAGAAGGAGATAAATCAGATTCGATGATTCCCAATCGACAAAGTGTACGAATGGGGATGAGGTTGAATCTTGGACCATTATCAATGAATGTTCTGCAGATGTCTACATCATTGACATTTACAGATAAATACAAACGACTAATATGCCCATGCACAACATCATCTTCATCCTCATTAGTTAAAGATATCACTGCCTAGAATTATTCAAGATTATTCTCTACAAGGTAGACCTCAGATGCAGCTATTTCAGTTTAAAATTATAGAGGACTTGACAAAGCCTCGATGAGTTCCTCCAAAAGATCCCTTGATAAATTTAATGCATCATGAATTGATAACATGGCTGGTTCTTGGGCTATGTGTTTGAATACATCATAATTTTGATACAAAGTTCTGTGTTTCCCAACATGAACATGTGGTTTCTCAGGTGCCATAAAAGTTGATGCTTTAAAAGTAAATGCATCTTGTATCAGGATAGGAGTTGGAAATACACCTGGATTTGGAAAATTCGACTGATTAGATCCATTTTCTTGCTGAGAAGAATAAGGTGTAACCTCCAACCGATCCTCCAAAAAAATTGTGTGAGGAATGAATTTTCCTTGCCTGGAAGAATTGTTGTGTTCCTGTTGGGCCCAATGAAGGGCTCTACCACGAGTTTCTGCTGCACACATAGTTCCAGTAGGGGTAGAATTGGAATAGTGGATTCTGGGATATCCACTTCATCCTCTATATCCCAGACCACTGGAACTCCCTATAATTCATTTATTTGTTACAGGGACTTCAGACTCATCGAAATCGAAACTGTGACTGGCAGAAGGATATGTTAAGTGAATCATATTATCTGAACCGAAGATCATCCAAAGAAGACTCATCCTAAATTTCCAATTTAGGTTATGCCGTTTGGTGGGGCGGTGCCTGTGGTGTTGAAGTAGATGGCAAAAAATCTTCCAGAGTGAAAGGAAACTTGGGCTTTGACACATACTCATCTTCTACTGATTATTCTTATTTATCTGAATTATGTCATCCCTTTGAGGATTTTTCTTTTGATGGAGGTTTTACTGTGACATTTATATCAAAAGACAGAATTGGTTTCTTCAAATGTGTTTGATAAATGGAATGGGATCGGTTGATTATTTTTTCTGACCATCCAATCATCATATTTCTGTGCATTTTTGTTTTTGACTTCTTGCTACTCTCCTCCTTCCTCTAGATCTATAGCAGTAACACATGCTACTTGGGCTGAAGAACACTTCAGTTTGACTTGTCCTGAGTCCACCATTTTCTGTAGGATTTCATTAAATACAAAACACTCTTGGATAAGATTCCAAAAAATATGATGAAATATTCAGTAGTTGTGATATTTTTCATCTCCTTCCTCCTTTGGCCTTTTGGGCCTCGGAAACTGAACCAAATTATTCTCCAAAGCCGAAATAAAGTGACAAGGAAGTTTTTCATTTTGGAAAGAGTAAACCTTGTTCATCAACTCATTAAATTGTTTTCATCATTGATCTCTTTGATCTTCTTGACTAAGCGGCCTCTGTTGCTGATGCTCAGGAGGTGGAGCCCTTCAGGAAGATTAAGGTTTTGATGTAGAAGCAGGTACAGGTGCCTATTTAAGCATGACTGTAGTAGTCTCTGCTCTACCCAATCTCCTTCCTGGAGCTAATGTACTTACACGAGTTTTATCCATAGTCTTTGTAAGAGAATATTCAATCTGCTGAGTGATCTAAGAATGTTCTTGAGACACTATTGTGTATTTCATAGAGATCAATGGCGTGGGTAATTCATCATGCAAATTTTCCACATAGATTGGCAACAACTCTTCTTAGTGCTAAGATTAGGTAATATGTTATTCCCTTCTAGCAAGAAATCAAATCTGAAACCCTTTCATTCTCCCTTTTCTTACAATTTGTAAGACCAAAAACTATTCTCTTTGGAAATGTTGAGATGAATTGTATAAGAAGTTGCTGACAGAGATCTTCCCACCTGGTAATTGACTAGGATTGCAAGCTTGTGTACCAAACAAAAGCAGGTCCTTGTAATGACTGTACAAAACACCTGAGCTAAACTGCCTCTTGTTGCTGAGGGGTTCCCATCATATGATCACAACGAGAAACAAAATGTGTTAAGTGTTTCTCTGGGCCTCCTGAACCATTAATGATTGCGAATGTGGTACATGAAAAATTTGATGGGGGGGGGTATCTCATCAACCCATTCAAGGTAAGATCTCTTTTCTGGTTGAATTTGAGCATGTTTTCCCTCTATAGCCTCCAAATGAGTTGTTAATGACTCAATGGTAGTTATTAGCTTTTGAGAAACATCTGTTTGAGCTTGTACTTGAGCAGGTGCACTGACTGGGGCATGGACAAGCGTGGTGGCTGGTGCCGCAACTGATGGTAGCACCGCTGATTGTTGTTGAACATGACCTGTAGGATTAGACCTGTGAGGATGTAGTGGTATAGGAGGATATTCTTGATCCATATCAGTAAATGCAACGAATTCCCTTGGATGACTTACTCCAACACACTTAGGAGGAAGAATACCTTGAAATAGTTCTGTATTCAACCTCCTTAATTCTTTAATTTCATCCTCTTGTTTCACAAATCATTCCTCTAGTGAGAGTGATTTTCCTTCTCCAGAGGAAGGGTGGGATGTATCCTAATTCTTTCCTTTCCCCTTATTGTACACCTTTCGAAGCAGGGGAGTGGGTTACTTGAATGAATGCCTAGATTCTTGGTAATCCTTTTATTTCATGTATGCACACCTTCTTCATTTGTGTCTGTGTGTACAAATTCTTGAGATGGAGTCCCCCCATCTGATACCTCTGAGTGAGCCTCATCTGGGGGATCAGTAACAACGGCATTGATGACATTAATTGATGCATAAAGCATTGTATCCTTCAATCAGAATTTCTGTGATATTGACTTCTTCCTTGTCCTTGATGAGAAATTTCCTTTTGTTAATTTTATCCATCAGGAACTTCTTCACAAACCATAATTTTGAGAGAATATTATGATAATTCAGCTCTTCGTTCCTCTAGTGGCTTCTTCCCTAATTGAGAGAAGATCAAATTTCTATAAGGATGAGATTGAGGATTTGAAAAAGTCCCCAGTCCGATGAAATGGGGTTGTTCCTGTTGTTCCTGATCAACTCCTCAAATCCTATTTATTGATTCCAAGTGTTGGGATAAATGAGTCCTCAGTTTTGAAAGATAGGGTGGTTCTTGAGCTACTATATCTGAGAATTTATTAAAATCACTCTTGATCTTGTGGACTTTAGTATGAAAATTAGTTGGATGCATCAACCGACATCCACTCAAATCACCAGGTTCAAAAGACCGTTGGATGATTTCTGACACTTCTGTCACTTGATGATGTGGATGTTCTAAACGAGAGGCCTATTAAATATTCTCATTTTGCTAATGTAGCAGTAATTCAACAACTTATTCTCTGTAAACATAACTTTGAGAAGAACTAGTTGAGGCCTGTTTTTTGGCAAGCCTTTGATTACAAACAAATCCAATTGATTGTGGCCGGCCATGGGTAATAACATTGCTTGAGACCATTTTCAGCGGTCTTTGCGGAATGTAGAGCACAGTGGAATGTTGTTCACCATGAACAACTCATCCTCTAATATGAATACTAGATAGGGCATTGGAAATTCACTTGCACAATATTTTTAGTGCTCCAAGGCATGAACGCTGAAGGGATCTCTACTGATTTTCAGCCTTCGGATATCAAGAAACTGAGAGAGATGCCAAGTCAATTTTTCATTGTAACCCTTATATTATCTTGACATGATTTTCATATTCATCATAAGATAATATTTTCTTTTCCAACCAACAAAGAGTTTTCCATATGTTGAGATTAATATCATGAATTCCATATTCGGTTAACATCTCTGGAATGTCATAATGAGAGTCTGTCAAAGGCCAAAACATGAATAGTTCTTCACCTATTGCTAGTTGTTTTCTCATATTCATTACTTGATCCTTATCATTTAGTGATGATTCTTCTACCTGGTTATACTAGAGCTGGTGCTTCCTTGTTACTTCATCAGATTCAACAAGATTGGTAGAGAACTCATTTAGCAATCTAAATGATGAATGACCCAGGGGTGGTTCGGAGAATGATCTATACCATAGGATATCTTCTGATTGAGAAATTATTTCACTTTATAATGGTAAAGCATCAGACAAGGCTGGCCTCACATTTGAAAGTGCCTCAAGATATAAGGGATTTCTTTTTAGTGCATTGTCCTTTGAAGAATTTTCTAGGCATGGCGAATTACTACTGCGGAGAGGAATTTTGAAGCTAAAGTCATCATCACGGGGAACACCACCATGATCGGTTATATAAAAAGATGAAACTTCTTGCTCCTTGATCTTCTGGACACACAGAGGGTTATTGTGGCTCTCATCTGAAGATGAAACATCGAGATCGATCAAACTTTCATGAAGTAAGCCCTCACCAGGAAGTGTCTGATGAAGAACATTGGAATTAATGTTCCCACTATTGGGAAATGAGGGACTAGATAATTTAATTCCAACAGATAATTGTCTGAGGTCTTCATGAACTCCATAATCGAGCAAGGCCTTATTAAAAATTGGCGCTTGATTTCATGACTGTGTTGGGCATTTCTTCTTCTTATACACCTTCTTATTCACTTTGGGAAACACTTGTTGATGAATGTGGTTATTATGGGAAGGTGTATGTGCCTTCTCAGGATAAATGATCAGGTTAGGAAGATTATCTCCACTCAAATTAGGTGTATGTGCCAGACTTGGTTGTCTGTATGATATGGAGTAGTACACACTACAACCCTCATGTACTAGAACAGAGGTGTGCTTATGTTCTGGAGTGATATGTTGATGTGTCACTCCACTGGTAGGGACTGATTTTCATTTCTTTCCCTGTGATGTTCCTGAAGTTGTTATAATATTCTGACAGGCATCTAGAATATGATCAAAGATTTGCTTCTACTCATTCACCATGGATAGAATATTCTTGTTGACTACAGCTACAAGAATGGGGATATATGTCCATTCCGTTCTTGTGGTAGGTTTGTATTCCTACTCCTTTCCTCCTTTTCCTGTCGGTGAATTCTGACAGTACTCAAGTGTGGGGGCAGAGAGTTGAGTTTGCCTCCTGTTTTTCATTGGGTCTTTCCCATCAACTTCTCTGGGTTCTACCAAACGAGACTATTGTTAGGCTTGATCAATACTAGCAGGTGTATTTTTCTTCTTATTTCACTCCGCCAAACATGTTTGATGAACTTCCTTCAATATTGGCAGACAAGGTTGTTGGTAGATTTGTTGAGTGTAAGTAGGTGTAGGTTCCTGTTTACCAGTTGTCAACACATTGGGTTGGAGGGATTCATCGTAGGATGTCAGACGAGCCTACTAACTAGTTTATGGTTTACAGATAGTTGTATGTTTCTATATATAGTACTCCTCCACAATTTTATGGCAGGAATGGCGTGCTGCTTCCAAACGAGTCTACTGGGTAGTGAAATTTAAACAGACTGCTGTTTGTGCCTGCTCATTGTATTCCACCAAGTTAGGTTGGTGTAATTCACAAAAAATGGCAGAGATAAGAACCTGCTCACAGTTGACCGGACGTCACCTCTGGTGGTTCATCTTGCCTGCTCGGGATCGAGGAACTTGATCCAAATGCATGGAGACAATACCCTCATCATGTTGATGGTGCACTGCCGCACGAGACTGGTGGAGATTGTTAATGGGAGGCCTCGGGAAGGACTCCTATCTCTTTGAATTAAGGCCCTGAGAGACCTGCTCATTCACCTCTCCAGAATATGGGAGGGACTGCTGATTTTATTCCTGGGATAATGACCTGAAATGGGGGGAAACGGTGCTTGGCACCACCTGCTTCTTGATCGCTGGTCTTCGCTGTCCTGACAACCAGGGTGAATTCTTGACTTGGAGGGATTGTCAAGTGGCCTCCATAATCGAGATGGTACCATGTTGACGGTACTCCTTAACTATTTCATTTGAAACCCAATGTTGAAGTCACTGAGTAGGTGATGTCGTCCTCAGTTCAGATGACGATCCAGCTGGAGTAGCACCAGAGGCATTCACAATAGAGGTATTCATAGGTGTGAACTTAAAAGAAGCCATTTCTGTAATGAAAAAGATCTTGGAAAAAAGTTCATGTTTGATATGACAGACATAATCAAGATAAATTCATCCACTACATCTTTTGGATGATCACATATGTTACTGATTGTTTTGATGGACCTCTAATTGTTTTAAATAGGAGCCTAAAGTAAAATATCATTTTAATTGGGTTAAGGATTCACATCGGGTTCACCATTTTTTCTATTTCTTCTGGAAATGTGGATGACCTCATTGGTTAAAGGATCAAACATTCCAATCTATTTCTAATAGTTTTTTTCGTATAACCAGAAACATCCTATGATTCTATATCCATTTGGACCTACTTTCCAAAGGAAGGTGCTCACTAGTTGTGGACCGATGAGGCATACGAATTTCCATTGGCTGAGAGGATGGGTAGTCGGACTCATCACACCTTTTTGGGGGGAATTATTGTCTACTCTGAGACTCTCTTTATAGATTTGAGTTATGTTCGTGAATATATATTAAATTACCAAGTATAAGATTGAGCTTTCCTTTAGAACTTGCAATCAATGATTGATATGTGGGAAATTTATAGAATCCTTTTATATGTATTCGAGGTTCCTCATTGATAGATAATCTTCTGTAATTCATAGAGATTCATAGTCAATGGTATCCTTCAATACATTATATAAAAGTCTCTTGGTCATTATGATGACCATACTGGTTTTAAAGCCACTTAGTGGGGCCCTTGAAGTTTATTATCATTCAGAAAGACATGGATTATTTCAGAGTTAGGATAGTACCCACAGATGGGCTGCCTACATATCCTTTTTTAGAAAATGAATCAGAACCCATGTAGTTCAAGGGAATAAATATCATATTTATACATGATTCATGTCCCAAAGAAAGATTTGATAATTACTTTTACTCTCTAAGCTCGTGTGAGTCATGATCAGTGTGAGAAACAAGAGATATTGGTAAAAACTGACAATTGTGCCATGAATGATGAAATCATGAGAAATAATGTGGGGCTTGTGTATGTATGACTGCCTAGATAGATGAAGATTAGGTTTGGGGTTTACATCATGGAAGAAACCCAGGAACATGGTCCATAAGTTATATGTGCTTTATGGAAATTTGGATACATAACTTAGGGATTACTCCTGAGAAGGATACCCAAATTACAGAAGAAATTATGATTGGGTTTTATTCCTGAGATGGAAGATCAGATCAAAAATAAATTAATGACTAGGGATTTATTCCTGAGAAGGAATCCCAGATCAAAAGAAATTAATGACTCGGGCTTTATTCCTGAGAAGGAATTCCAGATCAAAAGAAATTAATAAATGTGGCTTAATCCTAAGAAATAGGGCCATGATAAAGGAATTTAGAGTTTGGGAACATGGGGCTTACTCTTAAGGAGGATGCCTAGATTTTGGAAATTATGACTGGGGCATCCTATTAAGGAGGATTCCCATATTAAAATAACTTGGACTAGGACTTACTCCTGAAAAGGAGGCCTAGGATAAAGATCCTCTCATCTTTAAGGATGAGGTTGAATGAATGAAATCTGTAACCTTAGTGGCATAAAGATTTGTAATTCACTAGGTTTTAAGAGATGTTCTATAGAATTCCTTTCAGATAAAGAATCCAACAAAGGAACCATGCCAATAGAAATGGCTTTAAAGAGGGTTTTGAATGCAAAATCTTGAATAGGAGATGTGGATGGGCATAAGAGAGGTGAATAGGCAGGAGGGGAACCCAAAAAGAAGTAGGCACACAGGACCTATTTGGGCATGCTGGTCCAGGTAGTGCAGTTATACCTACGTGACACATAGGTAATTGTGTGATGGTCAATCCATGGGGTAATACTTGGGAGAGAGTTTTCTGAATCCCTTAGTATTATCCCTAGGGGATTCTAGAAGAGTAGTGCTCTGGTTCTGATGAAGGGATAAGGATGCGGGTAGGTGTGTTCATTTCCCTTAAGGGTTAAACACCAAGGCAGGTATATTTTGGTGAATTTCAATAGTTAGACCTTGTTTCCCCTATTTATATTCCATTATAAGTATGAAATTAACTTAGAAGTGTTTGGAATATTCGAGAAGAGACTAGGGCGCCGGGAGCTCAAATCTGAGTTTCTATAATTTTTTCATTTTTTCAAATGGGGGGCCCACATGGGGTATTTATAATCTTGTGAAGACCCAGGGAAAAACTCATATTGGGTGCACAAGTCACCTGCCCGCCCATTATGTGGCGTGCCGGTACACTTTTGCGACCGTGATAAAACCTGCACGACCCATGCTGAAGCAAATCCTTGTTCATGCCTTTGTCAATTTTTGATGTTTATTGAAATAATTAATCACTTTATACAAATTTATTCCAGTTTTTTAGTCGTTTAGAATCTATGAAAAAAAGGAGAATCCACAATATCCATCATCATACCAATCCTTGAGAGGTGGAAATGAGAAAATGAACGACATCAGTTCATATGGCAGTAGTCCATCGTACACATGAACAATGATTTTATAACACATTTTATGGAATTGGAGATGGATTTTAGTAATTAAATTATTATAAAAATATCCCATTACATGTTACATAGTGAGGTTATTACATTAGCATGGTTTACAAATAATTTAATGAGGTGGAGAAATAATTAAAATAAACACGCTCATTGAATAACATTATCTCTTCTTCTGGTATTATTATTTGTTTTTCAATAAATCCTTTATATATTGTATTTATTTACAAACTATGGCTTCTATAATTAGTGTAGGGATGTTTTCAATTGATTTTTGTAGGTATTTTTTGAACCAAAGTGGGATGAAGGTGTGTATAATAGAGGATATGTGGTGGCCTTTTATATGTGGGAAGAGGAAACAATCGGTAATTTTGAAAATAATTGGTTGATACCATGTTTTTCAAGTGTTATAAGGTTAAAAATTTGGCCAATATAAAACTTTATATGTGAAATATAGAAAACATGGAAAAAATAGTTTTTATACCAATTTATAGGTCATTTTGGCCATATTATTTAAATTTAATCCCTGATAATCCTCTAATTCCATATTTTTTAATTTTAAAAAACATTTGATGGAAAAGTGTGAACCCTCAAAAAAACCTAATCCCATTTGGCCATTTCACAATAGAAAAAACAGTTCAGTTCATTGGTCACACCATCATAGGATCAATGGAGTTTGTGAAAATTAAAAATTAAAAAATGAAACAGAAGCCTGAATCCAACGCAATGTCGGAGCCTTGACCCACGATATCAAGTCTTCAAATTGTTCACTAATATACTAATCACCCTATAAACATCGCCACCAAGACAGTGAGATCAGTGATGGCACCATGAATATCCAAATAAACACAATAATTAAATAGATACTAAAATTGGGGCATCTACATCGATCAATTAAAAAACAAAATGATCCACAAAAAACAACACCTAAGAATCCATCTTCAATGATTAAATTTTAAGAAGAACCAGAAAATATGGATATAAATAAGGAGAAGATTGTTCCAGATGTACCTACTAGAAACAGTCGGATGCTCAAAAATCATATCCAAAAACCACTATGGAGGACACCGATTGAGACTGGCCAAGAAGGTAGTGATGGATGAGGCTGTTAGATTAGAGATGAGTGGATAAGACATTTGAAGAGGTCCACACATACAAAAGAACTTCATCCCTACCTTCAAGGACTAATAGAACCTAAATAACATCACATGACCCATCAATGCCAAACCATAGAGGAATAAGAGGAAAAAATACTCTTATAATGATGTCACCAGTTGCAAGCCACGCCTTTATCGAAATCAAAGACACCTCATCCGGAATATCCCAAACTATCTTCTGTAACCAGCATTATTGACTCTATTGAGGTCAGAATACCAAAATAGATTACGAGAGTAAATGAAGGGGCACTGAAATTTGAAAAGAAATTATGTGACCATAAAGAGAACAAGAGACCAAAGACACATGTTAAAAAAATTCGAATATTGAAGAATAAACCAAAACATGTACACAAGGAACCACCGTCAATGGGAGAGAACCAGGACCAAAGGGAGAATGGAAAAAAGAGTCATTAGAAGAAGGAAGGAGGAAAAGACGCAGAGAAGGGGAGGAACCATTCGAGGAAACAAGCCTCCCCCAACAAAATCATAGTATAGGGGAACAATAGAGAATGAGTAAAGTGTGTCAACAATACTCATATCCCTCTCCCCTTACCATGAACTCTTCATTATAGAGAACCCCTGATAAACAGGTTTCATCCTTAGATGTGGTAATTAATTTTAAATGAATCCACTATTCATTTTAGTCCAAAATTAAGTTTAAATTATTATTCATTATAAATATTTATTAGTATTAATATGTAATTCATTTTTAAAAATTTAATTCATATAATTTACTAATTTTAATTTAAAATTACCCCCTTAAAAATGAAGAGAAAGTATGGTTTTAAAGTAAAAATGATCAAAAGTATATAATGTTTTTATAACCAATTTCAATATAAAACTTATTATAATGACCTAAATTAAAATAATAGAGATAATTTTGAGCATGTTTTGATTTAAAATAAATTAATAATATAATATCACATTTTTAATTATTTAAACTAAAAGATAATTTTCAATTCAAATTCATTTTTTTCACTATTTATAAGAAAATAAAACATTTCAGAAAAAAGTCACACTAGGAAAATTTTGGTATTATGATTTAATAAAATTAATTTTAATTTTCCAAATAAATGATATAAAAGTGATAAAAATTAAATTTATATTTTCTGTGCATGGAACATTTAAGCTGTATTTTAGAAAAATATAATTTTTTAGAAAACATTTAATTTTCTATTAGATGATACTCATTTTATTACTAATCAATAGATTACTAATTAATATGTGTAATATCTATATTTCAATAAGTTATTTCATCCAATTCATCCCCTCCAATTTAATGGCTATGATATAACTATTATTTTATATATTAAAATTTTAATTATATATTTTTGTACAGTAAAAATTGGTTTTGTTTGAAACATAAGAAATTGAAGAAACACATTGCTTTATGTAATAGAAGATAAAATCTATTTTTTTATTTAATTTTATTGAATATATAGAATATTTATATCATTATGTCTTCATATTTATCTTTTCTTCTATGTTGGGTGTTACATGTCATGCTTACCATTGATGTAAATGTTATTATTTTAAAATTTTAGGGTGTTACAACATAGATATTCTGGAAGAAAAAAATTGCTTAGTCCTTAGGGAGGTACATAGAGATTTTTTAGACCTTATAATCAGGGATCTTATGTCTTAGTTTATGGGATTATTTCTCCCATAACTGGAAGTGGGTGTGAAGGATCCCTCAATGATTCATCCATCATCTTAGAGTTTGAGAGGTTGATAGTAAGAAAATGCTTCCCATGGTCCTTTGAATAATACTACGAGACTTCTCAAAGTGATATTTTATAAGACTCTCTTGGTATCCCTCCATGCGTTCTATGACTTCTGCCATGTGAATGAAACCCATAATGGTTGTTCAACCTTTTACTTTAAGATGGATCTTCAAAGCTGGGCATACCTTTGACATGAGTAGGAACTCCATGCTAGTTTTTGGTTGTATGAGGATGAGCCCCACACTTGTTGGTGGTAGCAGGTGGAGGACATCCATACTAGTTGGTAGTATAATGGGGAGGATCCCCAAACTGGTTTTTGCTAACATAGGGAGGACCTCCAGACACTTTGGTGGTAGCATTGGGATAATCGCCTCACTAGTTGGTGGTAGCAGGGGGAATACCTTCGCACTTGAACTTTTCTCACATGATGGTCCCTAACAGTTTATGGTGGTGTCAAAGAGTAAGATATTTAAACCATCCTTCCTGAGATGAGGATGATGTATTGATCCCAAATGGGAAAATTAAGATCCCCACTTAGAAATTGAAGAAATGTGATGTGACAAAATGATAGAGGTATGATCCACTTGAGTCATAGAAGTGGCATCATGTTGGGTAGTACTCTAGACCTTCCCATGAAATTGGGGTTGGGTATTCTATATTGGGCCCAATAAAGTGTGAATGGGATCGATATTATTTTTTGCATATGCGATTGGTCGGTTTTTTTGCTAATGTGACTTGGTGGGAGCTATCCTGGGTGGCTCTTGAGTAGTTTTCCTTTCAGGTAAAATTTGAATATCTGCTAACTACATGTAATTGGGGACTGAGCTATTGTAAATATCTAGGGTAGGAATCCAAAAGAGGGTTGGTATTGAAACATGGGGTGGTTTCCCCCTATGCATCCCATGGGGGTGATGATGTTAGCGAGATACTGGTAATTCACGATCCATAATATCCATAACCGTAGATGGAGTGACCCATTCTTATTCATTTAAAATAAAAAGGGTTTTGTTTACCCTCCTATGTATGAGAACAGAAGAAGAAATGGGGCATGGTAACCTAGTATCCAAAGAATCGGTGGTTATCATTGTAGGGACAAAATCATGTGGGAATGATGCACCCACATTACACATTCCCCCATTCCTATTAGGCTTAGGTCATAAAACTCTTATAGCATGAGTCCTATAAGGCATATGAAATTAGCTATTTTTAATGATCTGATGAAAGAGATTATTAATTCCCCGACTTGCTCTACCATTTTTGAGGAATATAAAAGATCCACATTGATGATGTCAAAGATAGATGATGCCCAACATTATCTACCCTAAGATGTAGGATAATTTCATGCTGGTCAAACCACTCATTTGGTGGGACTTGGTGCCAAATATTTGGATCTAGTGACATTATAATATTATGGTTCCCCAACGATACTTGTTCTCATTTACCATGAATAATATATTCACATCTTGTTTACCATTTTTATTTTCAATTGTTTCTGTTAGGGATATGCATCAAACTTGTTTTTTCTCCACATTCTTGATTTACTAAGGAATGTGGTTTCCATTAACATAAATGGTGATAATGGATCCCTGATTGAAAATGGATGATGGGATTTCAATTCCTCTTTCCATGGATTCCTACTCAAAAATCATTTCTTTATCTATGTCTCCCTCAAATATTTATTTCTTCTTTTTAGAACTCATTCCCAACGCCATCTCGAGTTGGACACTGATCAATTATGCTTCTATTATCATTATAGGTCAGCAACCATTAGTTACATTAGATATGGTAATTAGTCAAGTCTAAGATCATTTATATGTTGGACATACTGGAAACATATAAATTCTTCCTCATTTTATGTTATGGGAATCTCATATGTGAGGATTGTTGAAAATAGAACCCAAGGTATACCAAGTTTTCCACGAGTTAGTTGATTCTTGGGGAATAAGGCATATGAGGATTCTTACCATAATAATTCCATGTTTATTGTATTGTGTAAACATTCTGGTGTGTCACCGATTTAGAATATTATAGAGAATTGTTGATCACATGTTTAGTGTCTTGTGGAGATAGGTTGATCACAAGTTTAGTGTCTTGTGGATATATATTTTTAGTATGTTCCCATGGGGTAAGATAGTCACACCATGAGAGTTTATGGTAATGAGCGAGTGTCCTCCCATTGGGGGATAATGATCACGCTCTGATTTTTAGTGTGTTCTAAGGGGGAGGATGATCACCCATTTTTGATTTGATGGGGTGTAAAAAATTATACCCCCATAGGGCAGATGATAACACATAGGGATTTGATGGCGTTGTCAAGATGATGATATTGAACCTCACAGAGGAATATTGTGCACCCTATTAGTATATAGGGATCAATACTCATGTATTTTGATTCCCTAATTTATGATTTTGTGATAGGATTAGTAATTTAGTTCAACATCGTACTGTGAGGAAACTTGTGTCGTGGAAAGGGAAACAATGTGCGATTATGTGGGGCTTACATGTGGATGAGGCCTAGGTTCTTCTATAAGTACTGACAATGTGTTTGGGGTTTATTTGGGGATGTTTCTTTATAATTGGGGTTTTGTCCCAGGTTTGGAGTTTCATCCCAAATAGAGGGATGATAGTGTGGGGATTACACATGAAAACTTACTATTATAGGTATTTCATCCCATGGTGGGGAAGGATATAGAATCCCCTGGTGATAATTCATAATAAATCCTATGTTCATCACAAAGGTTAAGATGTGTGGGGTCATCCCATGCTATCCATACATGGGGAATCCTAGAATCCCCACATAGGGTAATGATATGGTTTTATGTTATGTGATGAGGAATTTGTTTTGTAGTTTAACATCATATGACTAGGATATAGGGCTAGGAAGTTTTTCAACATTTAGATTGGATGTTAAAGAAGACTACACCTAGGGAGACCATTTCGAAGTACGAAAGGATTATTTGGAAAAAACCTGTACACCAGGAATGGTCAGTAATTTCCATTGATGATGCCTCCTTTGGGGATTACATATCTATTTCTCATGAACTTATGGGTGGGTATGGACATGAAAACTACCATAGTGAAGTGAAAATAACGGGTTCCAATGATAGGGTTCCAATGGTATGTATAAAGAGGCATTCACATACCTATACTTAGGAACAAAAGGAAATGTAATGGTCTAGGTCATTCTTGATGAAACAGGGGGGACATAAGGGTTAATGATACTGGTCACACGTGAATTTGGGGTGTTGATGAATCAGCTTGAATGGGTATAGGGAACCTAGGAACTTGACTTTCATGCATCTAGGTTTTGAAGAAGGTGGAATAGGGATATTCACCTGATGGTTGTTTCACAAAACTCTATAATTATGCACACGGGTAGATTTTGTGAAACATAGGTTCAAGCACAAAACCAATCTATAGATTTGAATGGAATATTTTCATTGAATATTTGAGGTTCCATACAGACTAGGTTTGTGTGAAGGTGGATTCCCTTGCATGACCCTAACTATCCATAAGCTATATTTCATAAGAAACTCTCAAACACGGGCCAATTCATGTCGGGAACAATTTGAGGTCGGTTTCACAAGTTCCATACCGTAGGGAATCCATAGACATTAGGAGTTGTAGGATTTTTTAGATGTTGGGTTTCCATGAATGAGAGTTGAAGCATTTAGTTATGAATAATAACCCACAACAGAGAGGGATGATTCTCTATTTATAGCTGAAATGGGGGACCATAAGTAAGTAACCCATATGGGTGATGAAATATTATTGCTTTCTTCCCATGCCTTTTCTGAAGGGCAATGACAACACAGGTGGATGGTTTAATTTCCCCATTCCCCACAAATAGTGTTTTAAATTCCATCATTGGGTTTTCATGAAAACATCTAATTTTTCCTAAAAACCCCATTTATTATATTTTAGGTCTCCTATAGAACCAAATGAATTTTATCATTCATAATGAATTCTAAGAAAACATTTGTTGAAAACATGATATAAATATTTAGTGAGAGAAATATAAGTTGTGTACATCTAAACTATTAGTTTTGAAATCATAATTTTGTTTTGAATGAGATTTTTTTCTTAGAGAAACCTAACTTATCTTGGATCAAGGAATGTTTTTTCACTAATAGATATATGGGTTCAAATACCAAAGGACTAATCAGTTTCATATTTTGGGAGTGTTTGATATGTACATGATACCCATTTTACATTAGGGATAAAGAAATAAAACATAGTAATAGAAAAAAAATTCCATCCTTAAACTCATTTCAAGAATCATTCTTTACATCCCAGTGAAAGGAAAAAAAATATGGGTGAGATCGAATTATCTATCAGGGTAACATAAAATAGAATCAATCAGTAATAAATAAGGAATAATCAATACTGAAAGGTAAATAATTGGAAAAAACATTCCATTTAATTAATAACATAACAATAATTATAAGATAAGATGTAATCAATATGTCATGATAAATAACTGAAGACACATGCCATTTAATCAGTAAATTAAGAATGTAATGCATCTTGGGATAATATAAATGTGAAAATCTCATGGATATTAATAATAGACTAATTCTCATTGAGGGAAATGATTAACATTAGATTCCATGATCTTAGACAACATAGTATCAGTAGAGTTGATACCTTTCAAAATATGGATGAAAACTATGGGGAAACACCCATTTATTTTGGCTAAATCATCTATCAAATAAAACCCATAAATTCTTCAAGGGGATATATAAATGTAGGCCCCAATAAACATTTCAATTCTAACAAAATCCTCATATATCAAATGATAAAATTATTTAATGAATAATATTCGTTATCAATAAATATTTATATTGTGTAATGAATATGGATTGATCAATATTTCCCATGTTAATCAAATTAGTTTAAAAGTAAGAACCATATGTAAAAATGGTATATAATTTTTCCCTTAATCAAATATTTTATACAAAGAATATGAATATTAATGGGAAATTTAATTTATAATGAAATATTATAACAAGAATGTTCTTTACACAAGATAATGATAATAATGACTTAATTAATCAAGATTGGAGTGGTGACCATCGATTCAATAGAAATAAAAATATTTATATTAAAATCATGTCTCATAAAATAATAAATGTAATATAAGTGAAAAAATAAAATAATATTTTATAAATGTTTTTTGTAATACCATTGAAAATGTGAATAATAAGATACATTTTGTAAAATGGTTACGTTATTGGAAAGTTTCATTATTGACTTTTATGTTAAAAAGCATTCCTTTTGATTTTTTAAAAAGCATAACTTTTGGAAAATAGTTGACATATTAATTTAAACCCATTTTTAAAATTCAATTATAAAATGAATTTTTCTAAAAAATATTATGAGTAAAATAAATGACATATGTAAAACAATTTTTGAAAATATTGATATGGTAGAAAAATATATTAGATTTTAAGGGGAAGGAAATAAGATTCTCTTTTAAACATTTCATTACTTGATACAATTACCAAAGAGAGAAACAATCAGAAAAAAATATAGAAAATACTTACATATAGAGAGGATATTAAAATTATGGGATCTTAAGTAGGATAAATTATATGATTCCTTTACCAATAGTAAATTAAATCCCAAAATAAATTTAGATTGAAAAATAGATTCTCACATCATTGTTACCTTTAAAATTGAATACCCGTGAAAGAATAAAATTGTATTTAAAAATTTACTATCATTGATAAATATTTAAACATTTTAAATACATCAATGGGGAAGTATATACACTAAATAAAAGTGGATATGTTCATATTAACAAATATATCTCAATGAAATGGGAATTGAGATGAAATCAAAAACCTCATGTTATTATTTATTATAAATTTATTTAATGTCATGTATAATGGTTTAAATAATATTTTTAAATTATTAAAAAATGATATTTAAATTTATAATATCATATATGATCCTATTATAACATTTTACCACCTATTTGTTAATAATATTTCATTGTTTTCATTGTTTCAGTTTTTAATTGCCTTGTTTTTTCATGTATTTTTTATCATGAAAGTTATGGTTCTTGTAAATAGGATATAAATACATCTTATACATGATGATAATAATATTATAAATATATTATTTACTAATTAGATACATTATGAGGAACATTATTCATTGTTTTACATGAAAAATGAATTATATCGCTTCGTGGTGACTGTAGGCCGTATGTACTCACAAGTAACGACATCATTCCATTAATTGGTGAAAGGGTAAGAAAGTGTATGGTACATAAATTTTATAAATTAGATATCTTTTCATATAAATTAAATAAATACATAAAATTTATAATTTATTAACTTCCATGTAATTTATAGTGAAATACAAATCACACTACTTCATGAGGTGGTAGTCCACTGTGCACATGATAGACATCATTGAATTTTTAACAGAATAGAAATTAAGACATTATATGTGATATTATATCTCTAGATATATATTAATTTCATAAATATTATATAGATAAAAATTAAATACATCATTATATTGAACCATGGCATGTGTTTATAGAAAATGAGTTACATTAGTATCTGTGCCGGTTGTTCGTCGTATACACGATTGATGAGTTTGATTCCCATTTGATGTAAGTGGAGATGGATATATTTCATATAATTAAAATAATAAAATAAAATTATATGGGTTTTAATTGGTTAATTATATGATAATTATTTAATATTATTTTAAGGAGGTGTAAAAAGAAATAAAATTAAAATGATTTTTTCAGAACATTACCACGTCTTTAGATAACTTCATTAGGTTTGATCTAAAAGTATTACTATGTTTTATTTTTGATAAAATAAGGTCTCTATATGTTTATAGGTAATTAAATAAGGTATTCTTGTAGGTATTTTTCAAAAACAAATCTATTTAAGGGTGAAGAGGGGGATGATAGTGGTGGCCTATTATACGTGGGGGAAAGGACAAACTTGGAATTTTTGAAAAGAATGAATCACACAAAGGTTTTCAACCAAATAAAAGGAACCAAAATGAACCATTATTTATCCTTTTATGTGATAAGGTATAAATATGGCCATGAAATTTTAATTTTATAAGTTTCAGATCATTTTAACCCTTATCTTCATAGATTGACCCCTATTAAACTCATTTTCACCTTAACCACGGTAATTAATTTTTATTATTTTCACTATTCATTATGGTAAAATATTAAGATGAACTTTTCAGATAATAATTATTATTAATAATAAAAACATGTAATAATATTTATCAAATTTAACTAATAGATGATGTGGAATTTAATTTAAAATAAAAACCAAAGACATAATGGAAAAAAGGTTTTCCAATGGAAAAGTCTTCAAAAGTATACAATGTTTTTATAGGAAAATTGAGCATATAAGCGGCTACAATGAACTAAATTTGAATTATTATAATACTAATGAACAAAATTTTATTTTAAAATAATTTTTAATCAAAATTTAGCATGTAAATTCTTTAGTCAAAATAGTAGTTATTTAATAAAAATATTTATTTTTATTATTCATCTAAAATGTATCTTTTCCAAAAATAATAAAAATTAAAACTAAGATAATTTTGATTATATGATATCAAAAATAATGTTTTTTTCATGTTAACTTTATAAATTCGATAAAAATTATTTTTAACATAAGTGAACAAAAGGCGAAGATACATTGTCTATAAAAAATATTGTTTTTAAAAAACATTTATTATAATCTAAAATTATTATTATTTATATTTATAATACATATGTTAAAGATGATATTGTGTATACAATTTATTATACATAATTTAATTTTTATTCTTTATACCAACCAACATAATGGCTAAGTTATAACGATCATGATAAGATAATAATATTTTAATTGTTTATCACGTTTCTTTTAAAACCAGCATTGCACACATAACATGATATCAAAGAGATTGAATTTATTTAGAAGGAAATAAATTATAAATTATTTTATTAATACATTATTACCTCCTATAGAAAAAATTAATTTTTAAAATTCTTGGGTTATTTCTTTGTAAACAATTTAGGGTAGATCATGTTTATAACATCATCTGGTTCTCACATTACTTCATCCATTTTTTTATTTCTCCAATATACCTTTACTAGTCATGTCATACAATTATTAAGTTATTTTCCTACAGTATAAATAATATAGATGGTATCTTCACAATAATATAAATTATATTCTAATTCTATTTCCTCAGGGGTGAACACAGGCACTGGGTCTGGGATATACATAAATAAAAATGATGTATTCAACACATCATTTACTTTAAAGGGGCTTTATAGAATTTTTAATAGGTAATGCATAGCTCCAACTGTATTCATAACTATCTTTACTACATTAATCTTCTTTAATATTATAATTAATATTATTTATCTTTTTTCTCTTTTCTTAACCAAGTTCTTAGACTACCAGTTTGTTTTCACTATCCTCATCCTACCATGATATTGTTTGACATCTCTTTCCGTATAATTCTTTATACAATTTAATTTGAATACATGAAAGGAAACTATTATTATAGTAAAACAACACCAAATACAAATAATAATCCATAATACATCGAAATTCATGTGATCATAACTTTGAAATTTATTCCAATGTTTTAAAAGTCATTTCAAACTATCCATCGGTTTGAGGATCATAGGAATTCTCAAATAAATCTTATATCAAGAGCTTCTAAAGAATCATCCAAAATTTAGATATAAAAAAGGGATCATGTTCTTACCTAATTGAAAGAGGTGAAACATTATGTTTTAAAACATTATTAATATAGATCCTTTTGAGGGGATCTAGAGGTAAATGTTCTTTTATTGTGAAGAAATTTACAGATTTTGCTAGGTGATCAAGAATAACCCATATTGCATCATTATTTCTAAGAGACTTTGGTTTTCCTATAAAATATCTATAGTAATGTCATCCCATTTATACAATGAAATATAGATAGGTTTCATGCCTCCTCTAGGATTATTTCTTGCATATTTAACTTGTTATAAAACTAGACATCTAGACACTTAAGTAGAAGTTTCTGGCTACATGTTATCCCACAAAAAACATCCCTCAAATCCCAATACATCATGGTCCTACAATGATGTATAAAGAAATTCAATCTATGAGAAACCTCCAATAATTATGTTTTTATCTATGGTATAAATTGAACACATAATCACTTTCTAAATATAAAAATTTTATCCTCAAAAATTATTTCCTCTAATTTCCCATCATTCATATCTTTTACTTTTTCTGGAAAATTCTTATCATTAGTTTTAGAAATTTATATTCTTTACAGTAATGATGGTTTTTCAATAATTTGTAAATATATTTATGTCTCTAATCCTTAATAATTACCATGTCAATATTCCTTAGATCCATATTCAAAAGATCCCTCTCAACCCTCATTTGTGTCAGAACACAATGATCCTTCATACTCAATGCATTTTCTACCATATTTTCCCACCTCATGTGCTAGTGCATTGATAAATAATAATCATTGTGTAGCTCAAGCCATCACCTTTGACTTGTGATTTTTTTTTCTAGCAGATTTATTTTATGCTCTAATAGTCTATGTACATCTCACATATTTATATATGGAGAAAATGTATACATATCATTAATGATAATTTTAAATCTACTAACTCATTATCATGGTCTAGATAGTTCTATTTTCGAGTATACAACTACCTTGTTTCATATGAAATAACCGCATAATTTTTCATAAGGACACAACTTATTCATTTCTTTAATTCATAACTATATATAATTAACCAATTATTTTAGGAAGGTAATGTCAAAATCAAAGCATTAACCAATCTCCTCTTCTATTTTCCAAAACACTCATCATATTTCATTTTTCATATGTACATAACCCCTTTCCATGTAATCTTGGTTAATAATTTATTCAATTAGGGAACATTATGAACGAATTAGTAATAGTAACATTCCAAACCATTGAAACTATGTACCTAAATTTTGTTTGTTGGTGTATGACATAAATGTTCTACATTTGTCTTCATTGGATCAACTTAGATTCAATATTTGGAGACAACATGGCCATGAAAAGAATCGTCTTGAATCTAGAAATCACTATAACTAAATTTCTGTATAAATTTTTACTTATAAAACTCTCAATAATGGATATAAAGTGATTATCATTGTCCTTATGGATTTTTGAATACACTAAGATTTCATCAATTAGTAACAAAATAAATTTGTCAAGGTATTCCTTGAATATGATGTTCATTAGTTCCATAAAAACAAAGGGTGAATTATTCTATCCAAAAGGCATTAATGCAAACTCATAATGTCTGTACATCATTCAGAACGCAATCATTGTAATGAATTCCTTCATTACACTAAATTTATGATACCAAGAACATTGGTAAATATTTGAAAAATATTGAGCTCCATTAATTTTATCAAATAAGTCCTCAATGTGATGAAGAGGATAATTTTTATTTACTGTAATTAAATTGATTTCTATATAATAAATTCAAATCCACAAGGATTTATCTTTCTTCTTAATAATGATAATTGGGGCTCCCCTTGGTGAAACACTTGGGAAAATAAATATCCCATCACACAACTCCTCTAGTTGTTTCCCTAACCCCACCATTTCCAAAGTGTCCATTATATAAATATTCTTTGATATTGGTTTTGAATCAGGGTTTAAATCAATGGAAAAAATAACATCATCCTCTAGTGGAAGTCTAATGAATTACTTAGAAAATATATCAATATATTCCTATACAATATGTACATCCTCAATTTTAAGATTAAATTCTCAATCCACATATTTTGTTTTCACTTATTAACTACAAATATCATTTAGAAGAGCTAGTATTGGTTTATTGATAATTATATTTCATGTATATATTTTATAAAGTTTTAATGTATTAATTTTGAATTTAATTGAATAAACTTTCCAATAAGGAAGTTAATTTATTTGATTTGTGTTTTATGATAGGAAATGATTAATATTTGGAAAAGAAACCAAAAAAAGGAGAAGATATGATCAAAATGACACTCTAAACTACAAGTATTACATAGAATGCAAAACTGGATTTTTGAATGAAAAGTAGACCTGGAAAATAGTGAAAATGGTTACATGAAATGTAATGGAATTACACATCTTAAAATCATAAATTGTTCTAGATACATGCTAGATAAGTGATGGTAAAGATACATGTTGTGAATGACAATTACACATCATGACTTGATCATTCACAATGTGACCTGAGTTAAATTCGACAAACTAGATTTGAAACAATTCAAAATATGTAGATGAAACATGAGGAATAACATGATGTTTAATCCAAGTACACATTGTGATGATGAAGACACGTGAAAAAACAAATGTATCAAGCCATGATGATGATTTTGGAGACAAAAAGTGGCCTCTGACCACCCATCCAAGATACTTTGGAAAAAACAAGATAAAGTGTGACACCAAAAGACAATAGAGTGATGATCCAGAGCCCCTATTTGTTTCCATTCTTCCTTGGGCACCCTTGTCACTCTTTCACGTCATGATTGAGTAGTTTTCATAGCTCTAGGTGATGTGATTGCATGTGTAGTACTGCTATGGCATAATTTCTAATCATTATGCATGTTTTGGATTGTTACAAGCACTATTTATCTATTCTAGTCACCTTTTTTCAATTATATGAACATTTGTTTTTTATTTGAGGATTATCAATTCATTGCATCAGTTAATCATCATAGTTTTTATATGAACATTATGCAATCTAGGATAGTTATTTTTAAATAAGGTTTTTGATTTCTTATCCCTATGATTGAATCTAGTAGATGACCATTCCAACAGTCCAATCATCAGATTTTTGTTGGGTACCCATACTAAGGTTCCATGTTGACCCACCTATGACACCAAATACAAATAAATGCACTATAAATTGAATCCCTATAAAAAGAACCCAAAATCACTAAACATGGCATGTCTCCTATATTGAATATCTACCAAATAATCACTATTGTTTTTTATCTTTTCCCAAATGAATTAGAAAATTACAATTTTTGTTTCCTTAATTAATTTTAAACATACACACTATCTCTATGGGTTCGATCCTGAATATTCATTATACTACATTTTAATTAATTGAGTAGCATAGTTCGGGTTTAATAAATTTGTTTTTACAGTACTGTATGGAATTAACAACACCCAATGGGGCTGTTATGGATCTAAATTTGAATCAGATGATGAATTCTCTGCTCTAAAGATACGTAATACCACATAGTCCTCATGGATAATAATTTAAATCACCTTTTAATAAATCAATGATTAATAATTCGAAATCCATTCCATACAAAAGATTATATCAAATTAAACCATTATTATTATAATGAATACATCAAATATATAACATTTATACATGATAATGGGTGTTTCTTGACACATCCAAGTTATAGTCCACTGAGATATTTGATTGGAAACTCCTGTCATAAAGTGCTAGGTAAATATATAATTTTCACAGAAAAAATGGATGATATAAAATATTATGGAGATCTAGAATAAATTAAATCACTGGATAAATTTTAGGTTATGATTAAATTACATTCCACCATATAATTGGGGAATTCTACTTTAGTTTTAGTGATTACTTAAGCTTGGAATTCCCCCTTTTACTAATCTATTATAATTTCCTCCAATGCTTGGTACATTGGTTTTAATAATTTCCCATTAATAATGTGTTATTGATGCACTGGATAATATTTTTTTATTCCATCTTCATTATTTCACATAATGACCCTTATATTCAGACTTAAAAAAACTCTCATTACCTTCAAGCATTTCATAGGATGATTCATTTTATATTTTTCTCAAGATGGATATTGATTCATTTCCTTATTCTTATTTGACACATTCCCTTTTTATTAATTCTAATTTCATCTATTATTTTTCGTAAATTTCATTGAATATATTATATCTAGAAAATCCCTTCACTATTTTGATGGCACATAGAACTATTTCATCATATTAGAAAAAACACTTAGTGAACAATTCCCTATAGGGACATTGATTAATCCCATCAAAGAAATTGTCAGTCTTAAATTTTTTATTGAAAATATAATCAACATCAAATAAGAATACATTTTAATTGTTATCCTCATACTCCATAAAACTTTTATTGATTTCTATTTAATCAAAATAACATTCTATTTATATCAATTTTTTTATTATGAGGGAAATATTTTTTGAAGAATGTCTCTGTAAAATATTTCAATCCCATGCTTTCTATTTATTCTCCAACTATAGTATTCTAGATCAATAACCATAATTAATTAGAATATCTATTGAGATAATACATTTATGTGTAACCTTTTCCTTTTTATTGGATCAAAAATCTAAAAATATCATTTCATGGGACATAATCCATTTCTCTTGTACCACATGATTAGTAGTTCCATTAACTAACAGGGGCTTCAGTCACATGAAACATTACTACATAGGATAACCACACTATAAAATAACATGTTTTTTTATTTGGGAATGTTTTTTCCGCACCTAATTCAGTTTCCTGAATATAGTCATGATCTGATTAGTTCAAATACTAGGTACATTGTCTTACTGAACATGGAAATCTATATATTGGACATGTGTATTGATAACCTATTCCGATCTAGGCACTATTTGTAGACAACTAAATATACTTGATTAACTAATGACATTATGAATTTTAGATCGTAACAAATAATTCTATATCTAGTGTTACATAAATTGAAAATTTATGATGTTTAATCATAACATCATAAACATAGTTTCATTTGGAGAATTTCTAATTTAAAATACCTCATAATGGTTTATAAAAAAATGTGAATTTTCTTAAGAAGATCCCCTCGTTGTGTAAAACTTGGTGTATACTAAGGAACAATGTATTTTATTAGGAAATTTTAAATTCAAGCCTAATATGCCATTTTTATAGTTATTAACCCTAGTAACATCTGTTCCAGAATCATTTCCCCCTGTAATATTAAAACAAGGGTGAAATTTCATGAAATACAATATAATATATTCCTTACCAAAACTCCATAATGTTCTTTTATAATTATTAACAATGTATAATTTATGATTATTTTCTCTAATCTATGTTTTCCTTAATCTATTTAACAAGTTTTCTACTAAACATCCTTTTATTTGAACTGTAATGACCCAACTCTAGTATCCTAGATCCAATTTCAACTTTATTACATTAGAATAAATAGAATAGGTAAAATCCCAAAGGACTAATAATTTTAGTATTCATGGAGATCCAAAAACATATATGATACCCATTTTCCATTGCAGATAAAAAAATAAAAAAATAATATAAAACATTTAAAAACCCTGAATTCATTTCAAGAAATATTCTCTATATAATGGGAAAAGGAAATAAAATAATTTTGTGATCAAATACCCATTTAAGGTTATGTACAGAGGAAGATACCATGAACCAACTAGATATAATCATTATAAAAACTAAATAACTAAACACTCCTTCCATTTAATAAATAACATAACTATCATGATTAGATAATGAGTAATCAATATAAAAAGGTAAATAACTAAAAAACATACCATTTAATTTATAAAATAAGAATCAAATGCATCTAAAAATAATATCAATATAAAAATAACAATGATTATAATAATAATAGAAATCTATATAAATTTAACTCATAATATTAGACTCCATGACCTCAGATGTCATGGTATCTATATCGCCAATACATTTCAATTGATGATTTAATGATAAGGGTAAAATCCCATTTAATTTAGCCAATTGATTTGTCTCATGAAACCTGTTGATGCATATAGGGGATATTTAATTCTTTTCCCCACACATCACCACATTTACAATGCATTAATAATATATATTTAATTTTCTATTTAATATATGAACAATATTCCGTATCAAAAAATATCTGTATTGAGTAAATAATAAAAATTATCAATATTTCCAAATTTAATCAAATAACTTTAAAAGCAAACACTATATATATAAATCAAATATTGTTTAGGAAATAATAATATCCATTATATAAAGAATATATATATTTAAGATAAATGTAATGTTCATGTAAAATTATCACAAGAAATGGATTTCCTCAAAAAAAAATACAACAACCAAAAAAATTAATCAAGAGTTGAGAGGTGACCATCGACTAATTAGGATTATAGGTTTTTGCAATAAAATCGAGAAATTTGGAATAATAAATTGAATACAAGTGAAATTTTAAAATAATATTTACTAAAATATTATTCTTTATAAAAACATTTAAAATATTTATAATAAACTACATTTTGTAAAATAGTTATAGTTGCGGGGAAGTTCATTATTTTTGTTTATGTCAAAAAAACATTCCTTTTGTCTTTTTTTTAAAAAAAATATTTTGAAAAGATGTATAAAAATTACATTAAAATAATTTCTAAAATTAAATGTCAAATGAAAATGTCCATAAAAATTAATTTGAGTAAATAAAGGTCTTTTTTAAATA
The DNA here is from genome assembly GCA_963277665.1 of Viscum album. Lineage (NCBI taxonomy): Eukaryota > Viridiplantae > Streptophyta > Magnoliopsida > Santalales > Viscaceae > Viscum > Viscum album. The sequence goes on along the minus strand of OY728152.1, from coordinate 1,900,932,522 downwards.
AAATTTGGGTAATAATGATATAGAATAAAAATATAACTTATTTAAAGAGAAATAAAATCACTTTTCCATTTAAACATTTATTTAGACGATACATGTACCTAATAGAGTAAATTTATGAAGAGAATAATGAAATAATTAAATATTTAGAGGATAGTAAAATTATTTGAGCTTATGAATGAGAAATAATAATATTCCTTCAACAAGACAAAAACATATCCCAAAAAAATGCGATATTGAAAAATTGAGTCGTACCAGTATAGTATGTTTCAAATTTTATCCCCATGAAAGAATAAAATTGTATTGAAACTTATACCCAAAAAAATTAATAGCTATTCAAGTTTAATAAATATAATATTAGTATATAAGCCACATATATATAAATAGTGAAAAGAACCCAAATGTCTTTCCACACCAAACCCTCATGTTTCCCAGCTGTCACCATTATGTACGACCATCTCCGACCAGGACCCACTAGCACGAAGGTGGAACACATCACCTATATCACATCAGGTGTCTCCAAGAACCCAAACAGATGTTCAATCATACTCAACCATTCCTCAGCATGTTGAGGGTCAGTGGAGCCTTTGAAAACTAGTGGCTTCTAGCATAGGAACTCTTGAGAATGACTTCAGAGTATATCATTGTGAGGATCTACAGCTGGAGTCTGAGCAGGAACTGAAGGTGGTGAATGTCCCAAAGATTGGATAGTGCGAACAATCACCTCAACTAGACTCGGATCTAGAGTAGGACTACCTTGCTGAGATTCAGCATCAGCCTCTTTTTGGATTCTATTCTCACATATTTTCTAAGGCATGTTGCTACACAACAGAAAGAGTTATCTGATTACCACTCAAATATAGTAACAAGTAAAAATATTATTAATAGAAGGGATCAACCAGATTTGGATTCCACACTATGCAAATAAAAAAAGTAAAAATATTAGAACTAATCCACATGTCATATTTCTCTAACCAACCCTGGTGACTAAATGTTCATTATGGTGAGATCTGGCTAGACACTGAATCACAACTACCTCCTATGTCCCGACAAGAATACTCAAATTCATACTGTCATCAAGGCAAGATGATAAACCTCCCTCTGATACCATTTTGTCATGAACTAGCCTGAGTACCCTGGTAACCCGATAACCGAGCCGACCCTGACATATCCCGAAGGGCATTCTCGATCCCCACGGGTTGGTGACTAGTACCTGGCATCGTACAACATACAAGAGGGAATGGTTTTGCCACCAATAATGCAGAAGAAAGAATCATGACAGTAGGAATGACAAAAAGAAACTCCATTGGGAGTAATATACCAAAATAAAAAGAGGCATAAAAATGACAATGTACTAAAACCCATGTATTAAAAATGGGAAAACATCCCCAAGGACCCTAAGGACACAAATCACCAAGATATGATCAACAAATGGATCCCCCCTTAAAGTGATTACTCCCCTTTGCTCGAACCTAGAAGAAGAAAGTCTCCAAACAGATGAAGTAAAAAGTATGGTGTGAGCCTAGGACTAGTAGGATGCCACCAATGATTCCATAATAGATTCCAAAAATGAATTATCCAATGAAAAGATTTAAACTATCAAATAAAAAGGTTTGTAAATTCAAAATCATATTCTAACAAAATATGATATATATTTTCAAAGGATTAAAATAAATATTTTAAGAAAAGGCTTTACAAATAATGGAATATTTCTAAAAACAATGGCTTAAGTAAAACATTTATATAAAATAGTTTATATAAATTCAGAAGGCATGTAATGATATTCATAATCATTGGAACACATTTATATCTCAATTATAAACAATAAAGAGAGCAACATGGTCATCTGCCAAAAGGTATGATATTATTAACTAGCTGTAGGATGCATCACTCTCTCTCTGAACTCAGAAAAATGTGTATACACACGTCTCGATGACACTGGCCAAAGGAGACTTGTCACCAACCCATCGAGGATGTGACACACCGCATGTATGTTTTAGAACATTATTGTAGCATAGAGTGTATCCAAATAACTCACTAACTACCTAAGGTTTTCATGTGCAATTACATGATGGGTGAACTATTATAAGACTGCTTTAAATACGATCAATCCCATTCTTTCATTTCAAAAATGTTAATTCCTTTCCATTTCAAACCAAACCAGGTTTAATTCAAATACATTCTTTTCCACAAGATAAAATCATTGGGTTTCTATCAAATCAATTTAATCCATTTCATGGAGTTTGAAATACATTCAAAACCAATTCAATCGTTACACAATTTATTTCCAAAAATAAATTGAACAATTTAATTAAAATAATTTACATCAAATCCACAATTTAAATTAGTCAATTTCCACAAACACACTGAATTCAATGGAATTGGGGTTTTCCAAATTTCCATGCCAAAACCATTTCAATTATCTCGATTCACTAGAATTGAGGTTTTATAAATTTAATTGAATGAAATTTTTAGAAATTGAATTTAAATCAGTAATTGAAATAAATCGAGAAAATACAATGATAATCAATTTGGCAAGTCAGAATGGAACCACGTACCTTGAAGGTTTTGACCAAAACCACAACAGTCGAGAACGCTCAAGAAAACCAGGATTCTTCTTCAAGAACCCGCCTTAGATCTCTTCTCCTAGCAAGATCATGACAAAAAGTCATTATACTTGGTACCACACACTTAGATATACCCATAACGGGTGTAGTTCTATGAAACCGAGAAAAGAGGAGAATTAGATCTAAGTAGATCTAAGAAACTGATCATGTACGATGATGAATGATCACATAACTCAAGAATATGGCTTCGATTCACCAGTAGGAACCTTTGGATCGCCTCTAGAACAATGGGAGAAACTTATCTAACCTTATCTGAAGTCAAATCCTAAGTTGGGGCCACTTAGTAGGAAAGATGAGGTACTAAGTAGGAAAACCGAGCGAGATCCACAATTTAAGGATCACATTTAAATGAATGCATGGTAAGTTCACACGGTTTGACAAAACGTGCACTAGCCATGCGTTAGATACTACCATGACCATACTTCTCGCACGGTTTAGCCGCACAGTTAGAAAAACCGTGCACTGACCATGCGGAGGCTACTGTCTAGGTTTCAAGGTTGGCACTGTTTGGCCGCATGGTTTGTTAAACCATGCGCAAACCATGCACAACTCTCTGGAATTTATCATTCCTCAAAAATCTACCCAAATTCTCCCCAAGTAATTACTCCAAAATGAAGGTACTTAGAAACATAAAAAATACCTAAAAACGTAACATGATGTTACAACAAATGTAACACCCTAGGAAAAGTGGGACTTAAAAGGCTAAATGATACTACCCATGTCAACAAGGTGCACCTTTCTTTTCGAGAGCCTACCTGATTAGAACTGCACAGCTAAGCATGCTTGGTATGGAGTAGTAATCAGGATGGGTGACCTTCTGGGATGTTACCTAGAGTGTGTGTGAGTGAGGACAAAACACACTGAAAGAACATGTGTTGTCATGTGGGGACAGTCATTATTCTAATAAGCGACCATAGTGTGTAATAGCCTTTGGTGTGCTAGGAAGGCAACCAAGGTATTATAGGAGACCCATGGGGTCAGATGATAAGTTTAATGGCCCTTGGAGGTGGGTCATGACAAATGGAATCAGAGCCAACACTCAGCCGGAAGTGCTTAGGCAATGCCTGGGTTTGAGGCTTTGGGTCCACAACGAGGGTGTTGTGCTTTAAAGGGGTGGATAATGTAACACCCCTGTAAAAGTGAGACATAAAAGGCTAAATGTTACTACCCATGTCAACAAGATATAACTTTCCTTTCGAGAGCCTACATGATTATAACTCCACAGTTAAGGAAGCTCGGCCTAGAGTTGTAATCAGTATGGGTGACCTTTTCGGAGGACAAAATACACTGAAATAAAATGTGTCGGACAGTCATCATTCTAATAAGAGAGCAAAGTGAGTAATAGCCTTTGGTGTGATAGGAAGGAAACCATGGTATTACAGAATGCCAATGTTGTCAGATGATAAGGTTAATGGCCCAGGGAGGCGGGTCATGACAAATGGAATGAGATCCAATACTCAGCCGGAAGTGCTTAGGCACTACCTGGGTTTGAGGCTTTGGGTCCACAACGAGGGTGTTGTGCATTAAAGGGGTGGATAATGTAACACCCCTAGAAATGTGAGACATAAAAGGATAAATGTTACCACCCATGTCAACAAGGTGTACCTTTCTTTTCAGGAGCCTACCTGATTAGAACTCCATAGTTAAACAAGCTTGGTCAGGAGTTGTATTCAGGATGGGTGACCTTCTGGGAGAAAAAAACACACTGAAATAAAATGTGTTGTCCTGTGGGGATGGTCAATAGTCTGATAAGCGACCCTAGTGTGTAATAGCCTTTGGTGTGCTAGGAAAGAAACCAAGATATTACAGGAGACCCATGGGGTCAAATGATAAGGTTCATGGATCAGGGAGGCGGGTCATGACAAGATCAATAGTATTTTTTTAAAAAAATACACTTTTCATTTTAAATAACTTATATTAAAATATAAAAAAATTATATAATTTTAGGAAAAAAAGTCAATGAAAATAACCATAAAAATAGGTAAAGTACATTTAAAATAAAATAATATTCTTGAAACAAAGAATATATATTCATTCGATAAGCGTTAACATAATGATTATGTTCAGACCTTCGGTAAAAACATTTATTTTTCAGAAAAAGAAAAGAATATTCCTTGTAATTATTTTTACTGAAAATTAAACATGGGTAAAAATGAATTAAATCAATCATTGTAGAATATAACAAACAATATTGAAAACATTTTAATGAAAATATATATATGAATTAACAATATTCTAAACCATATTGGAAAAATATATATATTTTCCTTTAAATAATTCTTCTAATCCTTTTGAGTGAAAATGATATAAAAATATAACCAAAACCTGAACAAACTATAAATAACTAGAGAATAAGGAAATATTTTAGGTCTAAGATAAAAATTTCATCTAAATCCCTTAATGGAAACTTAAACATAAACAATACCAAATAAGGATAAGATTGTAAAATAAACCCTTACCAATTTTGTATCTTTTGAACCATAACCTACATTGATGGAATTACTTAATATGATAATTTAGTTAAAATTAATATAAATATATTCAATATAAAACATATAAAAGGGGTAGTAAATACACCACATGAAGGAAACAAGTGGTAAATATGACATATGTATCACAGAAACAAAAGGGAGATGAGGACCCCTATAAAGATTATAGCATTGAATTGAGAATCAGTTAAATGAATAATTATGTGAAACGAAATTAAATCCATACATAAGAATTGGAAATATAATATAATATAATCAAATGTCTAACATTATTAGTAAGTGATTTTATCCCCATGTACAATAAATTTAAAATTATTATAATTCTATAATAGGAACAAATACATACTTTTAATATCATATATGATCCACTTATAACAATTCCACACCAATTAATTAATTATTATTTCCTAAAATAATCGTTTATGTATGTTTACTATTTTATTTTCTTGTATAGTTCAGTTTATCATATTTGAATTGTGAATCGTGATCATTATTTCATCATATAAATAATTTTAATAATTATATAAATATAATATATATTATTAAAATACATATTTTTAATCATTCATGAATGATGTACATGAAAAATGAATCATATTTCTTTTATGGTTGTAATAGTCCAGACTTACGTGCGACTGACAATATAATTTTTCAATGAGTGGAAAGGTAAGAAGGTAAATCACATATTACATTTACATAACCATAATTATGTAAAAAATATCATATATATTAATTAGTTTTATCTTTTTTTACCATCCATATAAATTAAAGATGAAAAACAAATTACACTTCTACAGCGAGATGGTAGGTCATTCACACTCATAAGAGATATTTTTATTTTTCATTGGATGATACAGAAAGAATAAGAGTCTTTATTGACTGTTAAATAATGAAATTTATATCATATATTTCATATTATTTCATCTAAATCCATCATTATAACTTACAATAAGTGGCGATGTTGAAAAATGAAATATGTCATTTTCTTGAGGGGGTTGTTTGTACGTACACATAAAATATGTTTTTATTTTACATTACATGGATAAGAAGAAGAAAGAGGTTTATAAAAAAACATATTAACATTTTAGTTTATTAAATATACATGTATTATTATATCACAATTCTTAAGAGTATTTCGAAGGAGTTAATGGAATAAATAAAAAAGAAAAAAGATGGTTAAGAACTATACATATTCTCGAGAAATACTCCTTAGGTTTATACCTAATGCCTTATTTGGATGACATCTAGTGTAACATCTTGACCCAGATTACACTATAATGGTTCCTTGAGATAATTTTCATAGAGTCTTCAAGCACGCCTCTCTATTTCAGAGGCTACTGACTAACAATTAGAGTCTACGGTGTGACAATGGAGTGTCCATGCTCTCTTATCATAGTAGAAAAATATGGAAATAGCAAATCATTTCCCATAACAATAAATAATTAGGGTGTGTACTAAGAAAATAGAAATAAATTTTTATTAATATTTATATTTAGCAAAGGATCGAATGAACATGTCATGCATAAAACATTTTCCACCCACTAGGTCGAATATGATTGCAAAAGTATATAGAGGAATTGGAATAAAAAGTATATGGATTTACTACTAACACTTATCCATACTACATAACAGGTCTCTAAGACAATATTGATCTATTTTATACTGATAAGTATAATTTAAATGAGTGGATTTACCTAATCATTTAACCCTGGGCTTCGGCCCCGTTCATCATGTATTTGTGCTCAACAGAAATGAATATATAAGGTCTTCTTGCAAATTAAAGTGCATGTATAATTGTGATAAAAATTTCAGTAGGCCACCCATAATTGTGGAACTATAAATCTACTATCATAAGTGCATATTCAGTAAATATTATAATCTTAATAGAGATAAAACAAGAAATTACAAATAAAGAAATAAATTGAAACCATAGTAGATCCATGGGTCTACGACCCCGATTAACTAGGAATCTTATCATGTGTATAAATATTTATATGTATCTATATATATTCCCATTAATATATATATATATATGAGTATGGTGAAAATAACATGATCCATAACTCATTCGATCCTTGATCATGTAGTCCTGATCGACTGGTTATCCTATGAACAAGGCATTGAAAAGAACGTCATGCCACTGATGCCAAGTTTAACTAGTTAATCACTAGGTATGTAGTGTCAATAGACAATACCTTCTCTGTCTTGTACTAGAAATGTCTCCGAGTAAGCCACATCCTTACATGGGGGTATAGAAGGACCACGAAACACCCTATGAGGGGAGGTGTAAATCATGGTATCAACCTTTTATTCTATAGTGACAGATCATGTTCCCATGTTGGTAGGAACTTTTTAATTCTTTATGATGGTAATGTGGAACAATTAAATCATTCACATGAAGAAGTACCACACATTAGTTTTATATGGTTCCCCACTAGAGACTAGTCCATTGAGTATACACCATGAGTCTTTCAGTCATTCCAAAGAAAAAAAATCATTAATAGTTGTGGATTACAAAATTTTAGCACAATCACTATGTACCAGAATAAGTGCATTTAGAATGATTTAGGGATTACACACAACATCCCTCAAAACACTTCTATTCAATCACCATTTCTCACTGAATTGGGAAAAACCTGATGTCAGTTTATTGACTTGATGGTCACATCACTGGGATGGAATTAAATCATACATTCTCAACTACAGATAGATGCCCTATTGAAGTTAGGTTTTCACCTGTAGATGTATTTCACTTTTCCCTGCACTATATGTTTGTGGACTATTAATCAATGTACCGACCTTCTACTTCCACATATTGTATTGTACCATGTACCATGATTTATTAGTGAATCACCAATTCTTTTGTGTACATTATTATTTTATGGTCAGATTCTTCTTATGATAACCCCCTTATTTCTTCTACAAACTGTGTAATGGGTATGATTCGCAGATTACCTATACTCCTCATGTTGTTTATGCTTCCACAAATTGTCCTCTTGTACACATACTACCTATATTTCTATATACTGGGATTGTTTCACATATAAACTTTTCCCCATAGAAAATTGCTTCATCTGAAAATTTTTTCCTCTTCCATGAGCTATCTTCCATTTGTAGATCACAACTTCTTCTACAAGCGGTCACCTTCTTCCGCGAACTGTATTCCAATTTTGAATTGTCATCCTGTGGACCACTTTGAACTTCACCAGATTCCTCTAGATTTTCTTATCCAAAACAAAATATTCAATAAAGGCATTAGACCTCCTTATATTAGAAAATATATATGAAAATTATACAAAATTTAGATTTACCCAAATCGTAGATTTAGTACACCCTTCACCACGTATTATGCTACTGTCACAAAACTACATGCCTTTAGTGAACTATTTTTCTTATGATTCCATATACCACCTATTTTACATCACTACTCAAATCACAATGTTTTTTTTACCAAAATAAAATACATCCAACGAACCTCATGCCTTCTATGTAATGCATTCCATCAGCGTGAACTATATTCATCATTCGAACTGTTCCCTATCCAATCCCATAACGTGCTTCACGGTTCACTTCATTTGCTAATTTTCTACACTGTTCCACATACCATCATTCATAGTCCATGAATTTTTCCTAATAAACATATTTCCAATAATATCTTTATGTCAACATATTTTACTCTCCTACACAGAAAACCTTACTTTGGAAAAACCAACCTCCCGATTTTGAGGCCCAAAAATTTTGGAAAACACTGGGAAATTGCAATACCACAAGAACATGCTCTGGAGTATACTTTAATATCACATTTTTTCCATAATACTTGACTAAAATAATTTGTATTGACCACAAACACAAATCGAACTCAATTTTTTTTAAAGAATTTCGTTGGTTCCAACAATCTCCCCCTTTGTGTTTGATGGAAATCGATAGATAAATTCAATGAATCACTAACTGAAATCAAAACCAAAACCTAATATACGAGAAATGACTCATCCAACTCTCTAAGTCTACGTGAGTAATGATCAGTGTAAAAAATATAGGGGAAGAATGAGTTGGGTTCCTTTGATACAAAACATATAATTTTTTTCTCCATTAGCATCATTCACCCACATTATATCATTTTTAAAAATATTTATTTTCCATCATTATTCCATGAGAAAAAAATTGAATTCATCTATTCTCCCCCATTAAATGTAAACCCAAAGAATCTAATTTTGTCTTTTAGAGCTCAAATAACACACCCTCGTATTGTTTCTCCCCAATAAACCTATAATACATCATCAAAAAAATTAAAACTATTTGTACGAATTGGGAGAGAGGATTTTCGTGAACTCATCAGGCACTGGGAGGTGGTTGAAAACTGAGTTTCAACTGATGTTTCCTAAATACATGTAAAGAAATTGGATTTTTCCTTATATCATCAACTTTATCATCAGTTTCAGAATGATCCACTTTAATCAGGTCTGGTTAAAATATTTCCTTGATGAAGTGTTATCATATTTCAATGAGTTATATTGGAGAATACTAAACTGTATTCTTTTTAATATCAATTTCTCTCTTATAATTATAGTGAATCACCATCAGCTATTTCACATCATCACGAATATTATCTAATTGATGCTTCATCCACAATAGTTGTGTGAAGTCATTTGTAACATATATATACATGGATTCAGTAGTATTGAGAGATGTAATTTCCTATTTCTTACTTAACAAACCTATAAATTTATTTCTAATAATGAATGCTCCACAACTTGTGCACTATCAATGAATCACATCTCCTGTATAGAGAACATCATAAAAATCCTCCAGTTCATTATACTTCTCTACAGAAAAGTAGAGACCATAATTGTGGGTAATGTGAATTGACCTCATGATTCGTTTAAATTACAATATATGTTCTTCCATTAGAATACTATGAACTTGGGCTGCTAAGAATGTTACATAGAAAATATCTGGCTGTGTTTCAGTTAAGTATAGTTGGATTTTGATGACTCTCATATACATGGTGGGATCCAAAAATTGTCATCCTTATGATTTCCTAGTTTAGTTACAATTGAAATCGGAGTTAAAATTGGTTTGGAGTAATGCATATTCAATTTTATCAGCAACTCTCTTCTATAATTTTCCATAGAAATATAAGGGTAGTTTTCCATTAAATTACTTATAGCACTAAGATGTATCTGCTTTAACCAATCATAGACATTTCAAATTCTGATTTCATGTGATTGGAAAATTCATATACTGACCTTACCTGCATCCACCAAAGATAATATCATCAACATACACTGGTACCATGAATGGATCATTATGATAATTTTTCATATACAGATTTTTAACAACTCTACCTATTTTTAATTTGAGATTCCTTATATATGAATCCATCTAAGAGTACTATGTTTGTTGTTTCTTCATTAGACCATAGAGAGTTTTCTTTAATTTTTATTCCTTTATTTAATCATTACCATGGATAAAAGCCACTATTTGATCAATGCATACTTATTCTTCAAGAACAACAATTAAAAAGTTTATCTTGACATCCATTTTGTACACAATGTATCCTCTTTCAATTTATATGGCATGAAAAAGTATGAATGACTCCATTCCAGCCACTAGAGAAAATGTATCTTAAACATCAACACCTTAAGTAAGTGAATAGACCTTACACCCCAGTCATTCCTTTCTTATGATAACATATCATTTCTCATAAAGATTATTTTTAAAAATACTCATCAGAAAAATCACATTTTCGTTAACGAGTTTTTCAACTAAATACTATGTTTGGTTCTTATCAATCTTATCCAACTATTCATTCATTTCCATAACCAATGATTCATCCTTTATATCTTCATCAAATAAATATGATTCCATTATTGATAAGAACATTGATTTTTAATTATTCCACATTATTCCTATCTTTTTTATAGATTTACAATCTCCAATGATGATGGATTTATCAATTTATTCTCTTCGATTTCTCTGGTAAGGTGTTTGAGAACATTCTACAACCATAATTTCTTCTCCTGATTCTTCTTCTTAATCAACATCATAGTGAAACTCCAGAATATTTTTCATGCCCTCTTCAACTTTTCTATTTGGATATGTTATTTGTCCACATTTTTCCTCATCGTTGGTCACATCTACATAATAATTCCTTGAGGTGTATTTAGTCTTATTTTCCATCATCTTAACAACACATCTATCAAAAATTATTTGAGATGATTATTGAAATATTTGTATGCTTTTTTTAATTGAATATCCATGAAATATTCCTTAATATTACTCTTCACCATAATTTCCCTGGCATCCGTGAATGTTTCTAATAAATAATTTACTTTTGAATACCCAAAAATACTTCAAAAAGATATTCCTTCCTTTCCACAACTCATACGGTGTCCTGGATTCTACCATATAATGACCTATTTAATTTTGAATACACAATGTAGCTTGAGAAACCTATCCAAAAACTTTTGAGGGATATGACTCTCAATCAACATAGGTTTAGCCATATTTTCCACCTGTCGACTCCTACACTCAAAAACTACATTTTTATATGGATTTATCACAATAGCCACTACATATTGTATTCCATGATTCTCCGAATAATTTTTAAACATAATGGATGTGTATTCCCCTCCATTGATAGGCCACAAAACAGTGATTGTATATCCACTATCATTCTCTACTTTTCAGGGATACATTTTCATGCAATCGATCACTTGCCATTTTCTATATATAACCATCACACAATCCATTCTATTGTAATCATGAATTAAAGTGATGATGTACCATTCTTTTTGATTTCTAGAAGCATTTATCGTACAACATAGATCTATATGAATGAGATCAAGATGATTTGATGCCTTTTCTTCATTAGATAATAGGAAATGTAGACCAACATCGCTCATATGAAAGCATCAAAAGTCTTTTCCCATTTAAACATTAGATTGGGGATATCCATGACTATATTTATATTATATACATTTTCTATGTTTTTTTAATGATGATCCACCATATTCGATGCCATAACTTGTTTTATTCTTCAACGATAATGTATAAAATGTTTTTTTTACTATCAACATTAAATATGTTTCCTTCTATTATGAATCCTTACATAATATAATTCTTAATAATTCCTTTTATAGTGATCCCCTTTTTATTGAATGTCACTATAATCCCTGAGTCACGTACTTGACTAACACTAAGGATATTGTGACACAAACTGTCCATAGAAAGAACATGAGTCTTCTTCAGCTCTCTATTTGATAGTTCAATACTTCTATTACCTTTAATTTTAATACACCATCATTAATGAAATTTAATATTCCATTAATCATTTTCTTAACATTCATTAATATGTTTGCATTTCCCATTATATGATATTAGTATCCACTATCAAGAATCCAAGTGTTATTGCCCTTGGTAGCTTTGGTAGTTATATCTTTAATGTTGGATTTTTAAAATTTCTTCTTTTTATCCCATGAAATATTAGTTTGATTGAAGGATGAAGATTGTTTTTCAAATGTATTTTCCATGTGAACATTTTCATAATTATCAAACTGTTCTTCAAGAGAAGGGAACCTTTTTTTAAGAACAACACCCTCTAGATGGGGAGTATTTACTTGTCTCTTAGTTCTGTATGAATTATTCCAGTCATTCCTCTAACTGAAACGAACAACATTATGGACAATGTTATAACAACAAAATCAATATCCATAGAAAATTTTTCTACAATAATAAATATTATATAAATTTGTCTTCCTTTATTGACTTACTATTTATTCCCTATTCATATAGCTCCTTGACTCTTCATTGTATGACATGGTATGGACCAAATAGCCACATAATGGAAATTTCATGATTTGAAATGTATTATAATGTACATTCCTTATTATTTAAAATTATTTATGTAGATAGTTTAAATACATATCATCTCATAAAAATCAAGGATAGTTCTCAATTCTACTTTTGGTATGATTTGAAACATTACCTACTTGGTCTTCAGGTTTCTAATGATATGTCTGAATATTTTTATACCTTTATTTGGGGCCATTTTACTTCCAACATTTCATGTTTTAGAATCACAACAAATTACTAATTTTCCAATGCAGGTTGGTCTTTGATCATTTAGAACCTTTTTAACCCCATCAGAACCATGCTTTCCCTATCTAATAGCCCAAAATATATGTATTATCCACACTACAGTTAATTATTTTTTCATTTAAACATTATATATTTTCATGTATACTCTTAAGAGTACCAATAAAACTTATTCAAGTCCCTCATTGGTTTTGGACTTCTCCTCCAGTCCAGATGTAAGGTCATTAATGGAAATTACCTGCTCTTAAATTATGATTTTTGGTTCAACTATATCTTCCAATATTTTGAAAGTAGTTGAATGATCTTGTACTACTACCTCAGTTCTATCAATTTCTGATTACAATATATCAACATATTCTTATGAATCTTCCAAAACTACTCTCAAATTTTATCGTCTATTTCATTGATTCTCAATCTCACTAAATGAAGACATTTGTTTCAGCCTGAGATTGGGATCAGTGGTAAACTGACTATACATAGATTTATCTCTAGAAGGTTCTGTAATTTCAATAGTGTCCATCATTGATGAATTGGTTCCACATTAAAATTCCGGTTCTTTCATTAAAGTATTCACTATCATCATCATTATCTTCATAGAAAAAATTGTATCTCTGTAATTCCTTACCCGAATTGAATTCTGAATTTTTCAAAAACCCTTTTTGGGGCATATAGATTTCTCCAACTTCACTTTCTTTATCAAAGAACATTATCATTCACTAAGAGGAAATGTGCGGAACTCTTCCACAATGAAAAAATGACAATGGTTTCATTCCTTAAAATTCCCTTTTTCATTTATTGAATTTCATAAAAATGTTAAAATGGTGTTTTAACTCATTATCATCATTACTAAAATGTATTTAAATTTCTTGTTTTTTATTTGGATTTGAATTCAATTTCCTTTATTACTCGAGTTATTGCATCTTTTTGTATGACTCTGATATCATATGATACGAGGCTAATCAGAATATCATCCATGTGAATTTTGGGAAGATCCCTTTTTTTGGATGACACCATTTCCCTATAAATAGGTGGAAGTATTTACAAGTGTTTCTTTACAATATCCCTGACTTTGATATTTTACCCATGTCATTAAATTTATCTAACAACTTCTGTAATTTTATTGAAAAATGCATCTTGGTTTTCATCAGGATTCAGATCATCAATCCTATTGTGCAAAATGTGTAGTTTCACCTCCTTCAATTATCTATCGCCATCATAATTATTTTATTATATATCCCACATTGAAATTAATGATGTGAAAATCAAAACCATTAAATATATCAAATCATAAAGGTTCATAGTTACTGAATTCTATGCATTAGCTTATACATTAAGTACTTTCCCGTCCTCATTATTCATAGAAAACCATGTTAGATCAGTGATCAGTACTCCTTGAGTAGTATAATAAAGGACTGCCATTCTACAAGATCTCAAATGAGATCTCATCCAATTCTTCCATATCTGAAAGTTGCATCCCTCAAATAGGGTGAATCCCCAAATATCAATAGTATACTCAATGACAACAAAGCATGGAATATTTAACACAACCATCCTGTATTCTCTAACACCAGTAGAAGGACCCCAAAACACCATGAAAGGGGGGTGGGGGTGAATCAGGGTGTAAAAATTTTATTTCAAAGTGGTGAATCTTTTTCTCGCATTCTTTGGAACTTTTTAAATTTTTCTAAAGGTAATATGCATTAATTTGAGCATTCACATGCAGAAGGACCACACAAAAATTTTTCATGGTTCACCACTAAGGGCTAGTACAAGGAGAATATATAGAGAAGTTTTCAGTCATACCAAATTACAATAATATTCACTATATGTGGATTAAAAATGTTTAGCATAGTCACTCTATTATAGAAACACTACCCTTTTAATGATTTAGGGAGAGTACACAATATCCCTCAAAACCCTTCTATTGACTACCGCTTGATCACTACATTGTGAAGAACATGATCCAAATTTATAGAATTGAAAGTCACTTTAATGGGTTGGAATTAGATCATGCATTCTAAACTATAGATAAATTATCTCCTGAATTCTTGTCTTCACTGGTATATGTATTTCAATTTTAAATGTATTATTATTTCCTGAACTATTCCTTCATGTACTATCCTTCAACCTCTAAAAACCACAATTTACATGTAACATGAGTGCTTAATACACCACAAATACATTCTAACACTATCTTATTTCACTGTGGGATTCTTCCTTTATAAACCCTCTTGATTACTTCATGAACTGTGCAGTGGTTATGCTTCGCAGATTGCCTCTCATCCACAAACTATTTCCTCTTGAAGCACCCAGATGTTTTTATGAAATATTTACATTAAATGATTTTTATTTTTTAGTAGCTCACATTTCCCGCAATCATGAGGTTAATGGAACCAACTGATAACATTATTGTAAAATTACTGTTACATCATAATTGTTAAGATAAAGGGAATAATTATAACTAACATATGAAAATTCATTGTGAATTTATTAGCTATCAATTATTTATGAAAAATATAAATCAATTATACATTTATAATTTTGAGTGAATTACATTTTCGTAATAAAAGTAAAGATATATATATGTTTAATATACTTAATAAAAAATTTATGTTTATCCAATGGATATTTTAGTAAAAGGATATGAATAAAACTCCATTTTTTGTATAAAAACCTATTTTGTAAAAAGTTTAATTTTAAACCATT
Source organism: Viscum album (assembly GCA_963277665.1). NCBI lineage: Eukaryota > Viridiplantae > Streptophyta > Magnoliopsida > Santalales > Viscaceae > Viscum > Viscum album. The sequence goes on along the minus strand of OY728152.1, from coordinate 1,900,916,606 downwards.
GAATATAGAACCCCATTTAATTTAATATTTTTACAATTAATAATTACTATATAATCAAATAAACATGTTATTTTCAAGAGGGATAAAAAAATTTACTTCAAATAAATTTATGATTTTTTTGACAAGTTTCATGTTTTGATGAATAGTAAAAATATGGTAAATTTTAATTGAAAACAACACTTTTCATCGAGATAATTTATATAGTTGAATTATAACATTGAATTCTTTAAATCTATAAATAGAATATATTTTTATCATATAATATATTTTATGTCATTATCATTAATTTTACATTTAATTTATAGGAAAAACATTTCTATATTTGGCAACGTTATATATTTTTTTAAAACTCGTTCTCTCATTCTTACAATTAGATTGATTTTAAATTAAATATCATGAAATCTTTGTTTTGAATTTTTAAAAATGGAATCCATATTTGTAATCAGTAGGCCCAAATTATTTTATTAGGATTCTTTTTATTTTTTCAGCATTAAGAATAGTAATTTTGGTAATTATTTTTATTACCGTGGATAAAGGTAAATTAGGATATTAAAGGTAACAATAATATTGTAAAATTATCTTAAAACCTGTAAAAATACTATTTGATGACCAAAATATACTATTATTATATATTTTTCAAAATGAAATCACTTGATGGGAACAACCCTATGAATAAGACATGAATATAAAAAAAACTAATGACTATTACAAAATGTCATAGTCACATTTTATATAAGTATATTAATATTAATATGTGGATAAATATGAAAGAACATCATCCCTATATATTTTATAGGACTATAAAGTAATTACCTATGTCATAAATATTAATTTATAATTTTTAGATATTAAATAAATACTATTAATGATGACACAATAGTGACGTAAAAATTATTTTATTAATAAAAATATATAATTAATGGGTTTAAAAATATAAAAAGAAATATCATATGAACTAATTATTGTTCTCCATGAATTTTTTAGGCTAATATGATGTGTTAGGAGTTCATTTAATATTTTGGTTTGAATTTGTCTTCTATGTATATTTTTATAATCTCAAATAAATGAATAGTATCAAAATTGACACTATTAATATTTATAAAAATAATATTTTATTAAATTACTAAAACATCATAAAAAAATTTAAAAATTAAAATTTTATAATTATAAAATCTAAAATATCATGAAATATCCATTTAAGTTCAATTAACACCATATTTTTAAATATTTATAACTATTAAATATTTAAAATATTATTACCAAAATTAAAATTAAATAGAATAACAAAGTGTCAATTAAAAAGAAAAAATTTAATTAGAAAAAATAAATTATAAAAAATTTATTGGATGATGATGTCACGACCCGTCCTCGCGGCCCATGCCATGACTACCCCAAGCCCGCCTTCCATAGTCCTGGAGCTGGCGACTAGCACCAAAGGCGTTAATCCCGATAACTGGGAAGGCATTGCCTTTATAATAGTAAACAAAATACCAAAGAGTATAAGCGGAAGTAAAACACTAAGTAAAACTGAAACAAGCTGTGTTGAATGTAAAAGGGCCGGAAATACAAGCCCAACTGTAAAGTACAAGATACAACTGAACAAAAGTACAATAGAGAAAGACAACAGCTCGTAGAACGGAAGCGGCTCCTGGGTCGTACTCCTCGGATCCTACCTGAAGGGTAGGTACAGATGGCGCACTCCGGGATCATCCACCACGGATCCTACCTAAAGGGTAGGTACAGATAGCCTCCACAACGCTCTCACCCGTCAACCTCCTCCGAGTGTCATCTCACCTTGAAGTCCACCTCTGGATACTGACTCGTCGTGTAGTCCACCTCCGGGTACCATCTAGTCCTCGAACACTCGGCCTCCATCAGCACTTCCCATCGTCTGCAACCAACACAACGAGGTGCGGGCATAGCCCGTGCAGGGGTGAGTATAACGATACTCAGTAGGGATGCCGAGACCCTCAAGGTCTCACTTAAACCAACAAGGATAACCACAAAGAAGACCTCAACAGACAACCTCTACTTAGGTATATGCCCATACATATACCTAAGTTATCAAGTAACCCATCTCAATCATGAGGAAACACAAAGATTACAAAATCAACAGATAACCACCACCCAGGTATATGCCCATACATATACCTAAGTTATCAAGTGACCCATATCAATCATGAGGTAAACAAAAGTCATAGACTCAGTTCAAACCAGGATTTTAATTATCGAAACTGTAACTACTGAAGAGAAACGTCTCTGGAATGTACAGTGGTCCTGTCACGACTCTGAGGTATTGCTCACTAACCTAAGGCTGCTAAGGTACTCCTCCTATCGAGTACTGTGGTCCTACTTCTACAACCAAGCACTTCCCATCATGGGTCTGCCGCTACAACCAAGCGCTCCCCCTCATAGCCTCCAGAGGTACTCCTTCTGTTGAGTACCGAGGGTCTGCCACTACAACCAAGCGCTCCTCGGCCATGGGTCTGCCGATACAACAAAGCGCTCCCCACTAAGCTATCTGAAAAACACCGAATCGAATCAGAAAAGCACTCATCAGGTCACAACAGCTACATGGTCTCCGTACTCCATATGCCCGTCTCCGGGAGGGTCCGCTCCACGAGCTACAGGTCAATACTCCAAGTATCAAAAGTCCCACGAAGAAGTATCTCAAAGGACCGCCTCGTCACACGGGTCACAACGCAACATATGGCGCATCAATCGGACGCCCGGTCTGTGAGTTATTAGCCTTTTCGTCCTAGGGGCATGATTGGTTTCTTGCGAGAACCAAACCGGACATATCTCAACTGTACCCCGAACTCTCATAGGGTATACTCATAGAGACAGTTTCTCAATGTGATCACTAACGCCACTGATGGTTCGTCAAGCGGACGTCCGGTCTTAAAGATATCAGCTTTTCCGTTCCAGGGGCCCGGTTGGATTTCGTGTACAATCCAATCTGTCCAAACTTCAACAGCGTCCAAACCTCGGGCAATGAATGCCAAAACTTCCATCTCATCAAGAGGAATCCATCAAAGTTGACGGCACGGCAATCTGACGTCTAGTGCTCAAGATATATCTGTTTCCACTCCGAGGGCCCGGTTGGTTTCATGAACGAAACAACCCAGCCGAACCCAAAGTCCTCTGAAACCATGAGTGTAATATACCAAAACGACCGACTCAATCCATGGATTGCATCAGCACTGATGGCGCGTCGTTTGGAGGTTCATAGAACATGATATGGGAAAAAGACCGAAAGGGGTCTGAAAATGGGGGGGGGGGGGTCTGGGCCCGGACCAACCCGGGTCCGGATCCGATCTGGCCGACGCGGCCCGGCCCAGAGGTCTAGCTGGGCGGCTCAGCCGGCGTGCTGGCGCTGGCCAGGCACTATGCAAGGTAGCCATACCCCCCCCTGCGCGCGGGGGTCACTCCGTGACACCCGGACGCGGCTTAAGCCGCATCCCTCCTCCGCTGTCCCGCGCGGTAGTGGGATCGGCCATCGCCGCCGCAGTATCAGCTGTGGCGGGACTTCCCAGTGGTACGTCGGGCGCTGCCACATCCTGGCGGCTGGCCTCCGCCTCCGGCGCCACCTTGCCACCACGGCGCACCGGTGGGGGCTTCCGGGGACCACCAGACGCGCTCCGGTGGTCCGTTTTGCGCGCGGTCTTTGCCAGTGCTCATCCTGGGACCTGTTCTTCACTTTAATGCCTTAAGAATTAACTTTCAGCCCCATTTGTCATTGCCCACAAATCCGCGCATAACAAACAAAAAGGGAGGTGTGTTCGGACTTGTTCGTTGGTCCGCACCCACCGCATTAGCGGTTTTTAAAATCTCACAACAATCATTTTTAACAACCGGGGATATAAATCACAAATATTTAAATGAAACAACCCCTACCTCATCGTTGTCGTCGAACATGAGTTCTTAGAGGAATTGAACTTTTTGGTAGAAGAGGATCATCGTGTCGTGGAAGGGGCGTCGCATCGACGATCTCCAAGTGTTAATGAAAACACCCAGACTTAAATGCACGTTTAAACCCAAGTTAAGGAATAAAATCCACAATGGAAATTAAAAGATCCGTAATCCCGTACCTCATTCTGTGTTGATCGAAGATTGTCGCGGGGATGGATTGTCATGGAAGAATGTCGCGGAAGGAGATTCGTCAGTGTCGCGGTACATGGCATCGCGTCGTCGATCTCCGAGGGTTTGGTGTCCTTCGCGTTCTTCGCGATGGAGGATAAAGGACTTAATGTTTCTGTCAATTCTCTCAACAAGAAACCCTCGAGAAAAATGTGTGTTGGTCTTATTTTATTCCATGCCAAAAATTTAATAAACAAATTAAGAAACGAACCATTAATTCGGTGAATTAATGGTAACGACTTAACTGTCCAATTAATTTGGGCGTTAAGAATTTAAGAAAACACTCCGGTTGACATTCATTTAAAAAAGGGTTTTCACGGGTGTGTGACATAGAGGAAAAGAAATGGTGGGGCATGTGTGGGCCCCACCTCACAAATATCCTTCCAAGTGGGTAGGATATTTTTTGGTTCCACCCTATCCGCTCAACTTAGCTTAAGTGGCTTTAAGTGGCTTTAAGTGAAATAAAATAAATATGTCACACCACTTTATTGTATTTTCTTAACTTAATCTGAAAAATTAAAAACCACACTCGAGAAAAATCAACACCGGAAAAGGAGTTTCTAAGCAAGTACCGGTGCTGCGATTCCATCGGTGCCCTCAGAATTCAATTCTGAGCACCAGTTCAAAAGTTAGAAAACCCCGCTCGTACGTTTACTGAACGTACCTGAAAGAAAGATCGGAAAGTTATTATTAGTCACCCTCGACCCGCGCTGGTCAAGGTCAGGCATTGCCTAAGTAAAACACGCCCCAACGAAACCAACAGTACTCTCAGATTTTTAATATTAGTTACCGTTTAAAAGATATGAATTTTAAATTAAAATAATTGTCATTTAATTAATTTATTTGCGGCCAAAAAATAACTTTTTCTAGTAGCTCGTGCTGGCCAAAGTTAGTATCTGCTTAAATAAACCATGCCCGCAAGAGTTCAGCTTTTGTCTTGGATTTTTAATCCAATCCACCATTTGTGAGTTATATGCATTTAAAAAATAAAATAATTTATTTAATTATTTGATTTATGGTTATTCCATTTTTGTAATTTCTCATAGGAGGCCCGCACCGACTAAACTTAAGTCGCGCCTAAGGTAAACCCACCATCCTGAGCGCAACGGTGCCCTCAAATTTCTGATCTGAGTAACCTTTTAAGAGTTATTACACTTTTTCTGTAAAATTGCTTATGCATGTTAATTTAATCTTAACAAAACTTCATAAAAATTATTATGGGCACACAGGGCCTCGGAATCAGGTGCCGTCAGAAACTGCATACTCGTAAAATTCCAAAGAAATTAAGAAAAAAAATTCCTTGAAATTTATAGGTCTTTAAATTACTCCCACAAGAGGGCTTTATGTCCCTGTAAAACTATAACACAAACTAGGGAAACAAAACTGGTACTGAGCATGCACTTGAGCCTTCCGCTCCCATGTTCTCTCCTGGAGGTTCCCGTGCTGCCTACGAAAGCGCAAAAGATGAATGGACTGTCCTCGTATGACCCACTCTATCGATCCTCAACCACTATCGAAACCCCACAAAAGTCACCCAATCGCCAAAACAAGCTCCTCAACTGAGACACGTGGAAGACGTCGTGCACCTGGTGCAACTCAGGTGGTAGATCCAGGCGATAATCCACCTCACCAATCCTGTTGAGGACCTGGAATGGTCCAAATAAGTGTGGAGGCAACTTGCCACCCCGGCCAAAACTCCATAACTCACATCGAGGTGAGACCCGTAGGGAAACGTCGTCGCCATCCTCGAACTCCAGTGGTCTCTGCCTCCTGTTAGCATAAGGGTTCTATTAGCTCTGAGCTGTCCTCATCTGCTCTTGGATCACCTGGACTTTCTCTATCATGGCCTGGACCATCTTTGGTCCCACAAGAGCTGCTATGATTTCTTCTTTGCCGATAAGATAAATCTGGTCTCATCCCCTGGATGAACCCCATTCGTTTCCTAATACAGTCAACACCAATATGGATGATACTAATCCATACCAAGGATGACGCTGTAAGGCCTCGACACTACTACCAAGAGATCCAACCATTACTCTAGCCTCCAAGGGTTGAGTCACACTGTCGGCATCAGTGTGTGGTCACTAGGTCTCCTCCAGTACAAATCTCGAATGTGAGGGTCAAGTCAACAATTTTAACAGGGACCTCTCAGTATCAACCCAACAAAAGGACAGTAAAGCAAACATCATAAAGAGAAGAGTCTTTTTATTATTGTAGCTCATAATACAAGACACGTAGAATCTACAACAACCGTCAATAAAGCTAGAAGCAGCATAAACAAAAGTCTCCAGGTCTGGAGCTAGTCCCACTCCTGTTCATCTGCTCCTGGTGCTCCATGATCGCAGGCCTCAGCTGCCTGAAGCTGAGCTCTCCCATGTCCACCAGTTCCCTGCGGTCCAGGTGGACCTCCTGGTGGTGGTGGTGGCAACACCTCGAAGCGTTGTCCACCTCCAGATGGACGGCCAAATCCCCTCCCTAGAACTTCAGCTCCTGGTGGTCTGCCTTGATCGAACCTCTGCCTATGCTTGGGAGGTTCTTCATTTAACTGCTGGTCATCTGTTTGGCAGGTCGGATAGTCACATTCCATGTGACCAATTAGGCTGCAGGAGTAACACTGCATGGAAGATCTGGCCCTATCACTTCCCTTGGTGCCTCGCACAACTGACCCTGAGTCACGCGGTCGACCACCTGTAGGTCTGGTCCTCTTGGACATTTGTGTCATCTGTCTACTGCCTGTTGTAGAAGATTCTGGTGCACGCCAGCTAGTTGTGGGTCCTGCAGCTAGAGACTACTCAGCAAGGAAACTCTCCACTAAGAGGGCTCGCTCCAACACCCCTGTCTGCGTCGGATTGCTGAGTGGAACTACAGAAGCTCTAATCTCTCTCCTATGACCCAGCTCGAAAGTTCTGGCCCTGAAGAACGGGTCTCATACCATATCTTTGGAGTAGCATGAGAGGTCTGTTAACCTCTCTGAATACTACGCCACTGTCATGTTGCCCTGACGCAGCTGAAGTAGCTCTTGTATATGCAACGCTCGAAGGGTGGCTGGTAAAAACTCTGCCCAAAATAGGCTCTCGAAGTCTGCCCATAGAAGTGACGCCACGTCATGCATCTGGAGAATCAGGCTCCACCATCTGCCTACTGCTGCCTGAAGAAGGCCGGCAGCAAGGATCACCATGAAGTTTGCTGGCATCCCCACTAGCTCGAAGACTCTCACCACAGCATCTAGCCAATCCTTAGCTGCTTGCGGGTCCGTCTCTCCCCCAAACTAGGGTGGCCTCTGGCGCTAGAACTCATGCAGTGTGCTCAAGCGACGTGCACTCTCTGCTGTTGGGGCTGGTGGCATCGGTGGCCCAACGGGTAATAGTACCGTTGGTGCCTCCGCTGGGATATGGCCCTGTACTGAGGCCACGTCGCTCAGCGGGCTATCAGTACAAACAACTCTCGGGGCTCTAGCTGGTCGTCTGCGGGGAGGCATCCTGAAAGAAACAAACATGCCATAGTCAAACAATTAATACCTAGGGAGCTGACCTGGTTTGAGCTGTTTTAAGGGAAAACCTTTTAAAACACACATGCAATCAATGTATTCGTGCATAAAGTCAGAAATCAGTTGTCAGGGTCCGGGTGTATGGAAAAGTCGGCCGCCGGCACCAACACTGGACTCCCTGAACTGAAATCCACACTCTGTACCCTTAACACTATTGTTTCACAGAAAGAAAATATCATAATTAAAAGTTTTGCGGTAGAACCGACTCCTCTGATACCAATTATCATGACCCGTCCTCGGGGCTCATGCCGTGACTACTCCAAGCCTGCCTTCTATAGGCCAGGGGCTGGAGACTAGCACCAAAGGCATAAATCCCGATAACTAGGAAGGCATTGTCTTTATAAAAGTAAAAAAAACACCACAGAGTACAAGAAAAAGTAAAACTATAAGTAAAACTGAAACAAGCTGTGCTGAAAGTAAAGGGGCCGGAAATACAAGCCCTACTGTAAAGTACAATCTACAATTGAACAAAAGTACAATAGAGAAAGACAACAGTTGGTAGAACGGAAGCGGCTCCTGGGTTGTCCACCTCAGATCCTACCTGAAGGGTAGGTACAGATAGCGCAACTCCTGGATCATCCACCACAGATCCTATCTGAAGGGTAGGTACAAATAGCCTCCACAACGCTCTCGCCCATCAACCTCCTCCGAGTGTCGTCTCGCCGTGAAGTCCACCTCTGGATACTGACTCGTCGTGTAGTCCACCTCCAGGTACCATCCAGTCCTCAAACACTCGGAATCTGTCAGCACTGCCCATCGTCTGCAACCAACACAACGAGGTGCAGGCATAGCCCGTGCAGGGGGGAGTATAACGATACTCAGTAGGGACCCCGAGACCCTCAATGTCTAACTAAAACCAACAAGGATAACCACCAAGAAGATCTCAATAGACAGCCTATACTTAGGTATATTCCCATACATATACCTAAGTTATCAAGTAACCCATCTCAATCATGAGGAAACCCAAAGATTACGAAATCAACATATAAACACCACCAAGGTATATGCCCATACATATACCTAAGTTATCAACTGGCCCATCTCAATCATGAGGTAAACACAAATGTCATAGACTATGCTCAAACCCGTATTTTCATTACCGAAAAGATAACTGCTGAAGAGCTCCATCTCTGGAGTGTACAGTGGTCCTGTCACGACTCCGAGGTACTACTCAATAACCTAAGGCTGCTGAGGTACTCCTCCTATCGAGTACTGTGGGTCTGCTGCTACAACCAAGTGCTTCCCATCATGGGTCTTCTGCTACAACGAAGCGCTCCCCCTCATAGCCTCCATAGGCACTCCTTCTATTGAGTACCGTGGGTCTGCCGCTACAACCAAGCGCTCCTCCTCTACGGGTCTGCCGCAACAACCAAGAGCTCCCCACTGGGCTATCTGAAGCACACCGAATCGAATCGGACAAGCAGTCATCAGGTCACAAAAGCTACACGGTCTCCGTACTCTGTATGCTCGTCTCCTGGAGGGTCCTCTTCATGAGCTACAGGTCAATACTCCAAGTATCACAAGTCCCACGAAGAAGTATCTCAAAGGACTGCCTCATCACAGGGGTCTCAATGCAATAGACGACGAGTCAATCGGACGCCCGGTCTTTGAGTTATTAGCCTTTTCATCCCAGGGGCCCGGTTGGATTCATGCGCGAACCAACCCGGCCGTATCTCAATTGTACCCCGAACTCTCATAGGGTATACTCAAAGGGACCGTTTCTCAATGTGATCACCAACGCTGCTGATGGTTCGTCAAACAGACATCCGGTCTTAAAGATATCAGCTTTTCCGTCCCAGGGGCCCCGTTGGATTTCGGGTACAATCCAATCCGACCATACTTCAACAGCATCCAAAACTCAGCTGAAGTATCCCAAAAGTTCTTTCTCATCAGGAGGAATCTAGCAAAGTTGATGGTATGTCAATCAGAAGTCCGGTGCTCAAGATATATTTGTTTCCGCTCCGAAGGCCCGGTTGGTTTCATGAACGAACCAACCCAGCCGAACCCAAAGTCCTCCAAAACATTGAGTGTAATATATCAAAACGACCGCCTCGATCCAAGGATCGCATTATCACTGATGGCACGTTCATCAGAGGTCCTCAGCCCAACATATGGGCAAAATACCGAAAGGGGTATGAAAACGGGGGGGGGGGTCTGGGCCCGGACCGACCTTGCCCAACCCCCTGGGTCGGCCAAACCGGGTCGACCCGACCCGTGTCCAGCGGTCCGGCCGGGGGCTCGGCCGGCGCGCTGCACTAGCCAAGCACCGTGCAAGGCAGTCACCCCCCCCCCCCCGCACGTGGGGGCCGCCCCGTGACACCCAGATGCGGCTTAAGCTGCGTCCCTCCTCCGCGGTCTTGTGCGGCCACGGGACCGGCCATCGCCGCCGCGGCTGAAGCCACGGAGGGTCTTCCTGGCGGCGCGCCGGGAGCTGCCGCAGCTTGGCGGCCGTCCACTGCCAGCCGCCACATCCGCCCACCGGCGCCGCCCTGCCGGCATGGCGTGCCGGCGGGGGCTTCCTCGGACCACCAGACGCGCTCCAGTGGTCCGTTTTGTGTGCGGTCTTCGCCATTGCTCGTCCCAAGACCCGTTCTTCACTGAAAAGCCTTCAAAAATAACTTGTGGCCCCATTTGTCGTTGCCCGCCAATCCACGAATAAACAAACAAAAAGGGCGGTGGGTTAGGACTTGTTCGTTGGTCCACACCCACCACTTTAGCAGTTTTTAAAATCTCACAACAATCATTTTTAACAACCGGGGATATAAATCACAAATATTTAAATGAAACAACCCCTACCTCGTCATTGTTGTCGAATGTGAGTTATTCGCGGAATTGAACTTCGCGGTAGAAGAGGATCGTCACATCGCGGAAGGGGCGTCACGTCGACGATCTCCAAGGGTTAAAGAAAACACACAGAATAAAATGCACGTTTAAATCCAAGTCGAGGAATAAAATCCACAAAGGAAATTAAAAGATCTGTAATCCCCTACCTCAATCGGTGTTGATCGAAGATTGTTGTGGGAAAGTATTGTCGCCGAAGAATGTAGCGGAAGGAGATTCATCGGTGTCATGGTACACGGCGTTGCGTCGTCGATCTCTGAGGGTTCGGTGTTCTTCGCGTTCTTCACGTTCTTCGTGAAGGAGGATGAAGAACTTAAAGTTTCTGTCAATCATCTCAACAAGAAACCCTCAAGAAAAACATGTTTTGGTCTTATTTTATTCCATGACAACAATTTGAAAAAAATGTTAAGAAACGAACCATTAATTCGGTGAATTAATGGTAACAACTTAACTGTGCAATTAATAGGGGCGTTATAAATTTAAGAAAATGCTCTGGTTTACTTTCATTTAAAAAAGGGTTTTCACGAGAGAGTTACTAAGAGGAAAAGAAATGGTGGGGTTCATGTGGGCCCCACCTCACAAATATCCTACCAATTGGGTAGGATATTTTAGGGTTCCACTCTATCTTCTCAACTTAGCTTAAGTGGCTTTAAGTGGATTTAAGTGAAATAAAATAAAGTTGTTGCACCACTTTATTTTATTTTCTTAACTTATCCCAAAAAATTAAAAACCACACTCGAGAAAATGCAACTCCGAAAAAGGCGTTTCTAAACAAATACCGGTGCTGCGATTCCATCGGTGCCCTCATAATTCAATTCTGAGCACTGGTTCAAAAGTTAGAAAACCCCACTCTTACGTTTACTAAATGTACCTGAAAGAATGTTCGGAAAGTTATTATTAGTCATCCTCAACCCACGCTAGTCAAGGTCAGGCTTTGCCTAATTGAAACACGCCCCAACAAAACCAACGGTACTCTTGGATTTTTAATCTGAGTTACCATTTAAAAGATACGAATTTTAAATTAAAATAAGTGTCATTTAATTTTTTTATTTGCGGCCAAAAACTAAATTTTTCTGGTGGCTCGTGCCGGCCAAAGTTAGTATTTGCTTAAATATACCATGCCATCACGATTTCAGCAGTTGTCTTGGATTTTTAAATCTGAGCCACTGTTTGTGAGTTATAAGCATTTGAAAAATAAAATAATTTATTTATTTATTTTACTTATGGTTATGCCATTTTTGGAATTTCTCACAGGAGGCCCGCGCCAACTAAAATTAAGTCATGCCTAAGGTAAAACCACCATCCTGAGCGCAACGGTGCCCTCAGATTTCTGATCCGAGTAACCGTTTAAGAGTTATTACACTTTTTTAGTAAAACTACTTACGGTTGTTAATTTAAGCTTAACAAAACTTTAGAAAAAATATTCCGGGCACCCCGGGCCTCGGAATCAGGTGCCGTCAGAAACTGCGTACTCATAAAATTCCAATGAAATTAAGAAAAAAAAATTCCTTGAAATTTCTGGGTCATTGCAGATGATATTACAAACGTATCTCATATCCTCTTTCAATCTGGGACATTTTGGTTGTTTTTTGTATTGGGTTTTATTTTATTATAAATTATTATTTATGGAGTTTCAAAAAGTTCCCCTCACCTAAATTATAAAAGGGAACATCCTCCGTCACTTATAAAAATCATTTTGATACATAAATATCATATATATCCTTCCAATTTCCTTATCAACTCCCCAATTTTAATTATAGATGTTTTGGTCATCATTAAAGACCAACTCTAATGCTCTATGAAGAGATTTAGAGGATGCACATCAAGGAAGAGTTAATATATTCTATTAATTATTTCAAACCTCATTATTCTTATACATACTCTTAATTAGTTGTTACATTATAATGTAAAAAAATAAGTATCAATCATATACTGATATTTTATTATAAATATGAAACAACCATATCTCAATTTTTATCAATCCTATGAAAAATAAAAATCACTACATGTGTGTATATAAAGCTTACTGTCTCCACACCATGGTGTAATATGTTTTTCACCACTAGCTTACTTGGATGGGTATAATTATATAAATAATAAATATATATGGTTTTTATTACATGATACTATTTCTAAAATATCATACACCATCCACTTCAACACCATTCAATAATTTTGGGAATGATATCCCCACTCGTGCGTACGAACGACCGACCATCTCCATGATGTGATGTGATTCATTATGCATGATATTTACGAAACCATGATTATATACATGAATTTAATGACTAAATATGATATATATTATACTAATATCATTTTTTAAATGATTTAAATATATCATAATAAGTGGAACATGAAATTATCCGAGAAATCTAGCATAAGAACATATTGTGGTCAATATCCGAATAACGAGTGACAATGAAATGTTACTAACAAACGAATGATAATATAAAAATATATGATAACATAAAAATTATTATCATTATGGAATAAGTCTATTACATAATTAAAAAAATTATACTGGTGGTTTAGATACATATTAAGGATATCATACCTAAGGTAATGGATAACATTTCAAATATCATTTTTATCTGGGATTCTTTATTCATTAGTATTTACTAGGGTATATTTATAATCCAAATCCATGATTCCTAAATCTGTATTTAAAAATATTATTTAAATATATATATAATTTTTCAAAGTCAATTTTAACCCTTGTAAAATATTTATTAAATGGTATGAATGGAATCTTTACTCGTTTTCTATGCGGGGTGCTTATTGACTCTTTCAGAAAAAGTATGAGAAGAATAATTTTTTAACATGTATGACATGAAAATATTTTTAAACATTAATAAATTATTTCTAAAGTGAATATTTACCTACAATATTATATGTTTCTTTCCATAAAAAACGATTTCTTCAAAAATTCTATGACATTTTGAGGAAGAAAAATATTTTTGGAGAAAAAAGTATATTTTCCTCATGAATTAATTTCAAGTGTTTTCTCAAAATTATTTTTCATATAAGAATAAAATATTTAAATAGGGATATATTTATGTTATTACTATGATTTTATTGTGTGTTATTATAGAAAACTATTTCTTTTATTTAATGTAAGAATTTATGATATTTAATAAACTCTATTTATTTCATGGGTTAAGCTATGGTGAGTTTCTTTATTTTTTGTGGAACATGTAAGAATTGATTCATTATGAGACAGGTCAGACCTACATCTCCCTATAGTGCATAGGGTAAAGAATTATATCTCATTAGATAGACATGAATTGAAATGAATATAAATCCAGTTTAGTAAAACAGGGCTAGAACGATGAGAGAACTTGGTTCAGTAATAGACATTGTCTGCTATGATGGTCTCAGCAATGTGCCTTGAGTAATATGAAATGATATTTTATGCCTATGTGTGTATGCCCCAGAATTTCCCATCTTAATTAATGACTATTCCTATTACATTTCACTTTTATGATTTATCACATGACAAGATATTGTGATCTGTTATATACAGGATATGATTTTCAAATGCTATGTTCTTATGATTATTATATGATTGATATTTCCCATGTTTACCTTTACTAAGAATATAATCTCCCCATTTCATATGTTTTTTCCCTAGGTAATAAAGAAAGGTACTAATTAAGATATGTCAAAAAGGAGTCTAGTTATGAAGAAATAAGCAAGAGATAGTGAGGATGTATTATGAACCAATTTATTATGTTTCCTAGCTTCTAAAGACACTAAACCAATATAGTCCTAGCATGGTTTTTTTCTGTTATGAAATAAATATTCTTCAATGTTTAAGTAATGTATATATATATATTATTGGTCATTATACTGCTTCATTAAACCATCCTCCCATCAGTGTACTACCTCTATATCCATGTACTCGGAATGATTTGAATATCAACATTCCCCATAGAAAACTACTTCATGCATGAACCATTGCTACTTCCACGATATGTATTCTATTTGCAGATCACATCTTATTCTGTAAACTATCACCTTCTTCCGTGAATTGTATTCTTATGCCGAATTGTCTTCCCACTGCCCACTTTGGAGTTCATAAAATTTATCAATGATTTCTTATAAAAAATTACCTCTTTAATGAATGGATTTGCACAACATAGGAAAATAGATTCGAAAAATCCTCAAATCTATGATTTACCAAAATTTTATATTCAGTAAAGCCTTCACTGCATACAGAGATCCTTTCACGAACCAAAATCATTCCCTGAACCATTTTTGGTATACGTCTATGTATTACCTCTCTTCCATTGTATCTTGTCAAATCAGAATCTTGTTTTTGGTAATGACCAGTAATCCTATGAACCTTATTCCATCCATGTACCACATTCCTTCTCTTCGAACTATTATCATCCCACGAACTGTTCCATATGCGATCATGTACGGTGTTTCACGGTTCTCTTCCTTGGATTATTTTTTATGTCATTCCATGTACCACCATTCACGGTCCCTAAATGGTTCCTAGAAAACCAATTCCACATACAGTCTTTTCGGTCCATGTATTATACACTCCTATACAGAAAACCTTCCATTACCAAACAAAATCTCTTGATTTTTAGGCCCAAAAATTTGGCAGACACTAGGAAACTATGCCACCTTAAGAACCTGGTTCATCTTGTATTGTATGATCACTTGTCTTTCGCACTCCTTGATCAACCAAATTTTTATTTACATCATACCCAAAACATACAACATTTTCTACAAAGAACATCCTTAGTTTTAATAGTTATTTTTCCTGTCATTGGGATCAATCATACTCACATCTAATGATTATAAAAGAGGATTACATGTAATATTTGGACATCCTATAAATTTGAAACTCTTACTTATATAATAAATATAGGGTCCCAAGGTACATAACCACGGAGTACATGTATAATGGTAATACGTTTCATTAGATAATTCATTTTTTCTATGATTTAATCCAAGGAATTTTTACATGGGAACCCAATTATCAATCAAGGCATATATATTCCACTTAATCAATGATCCTACCATTGTAATTCTATATAGAGAACCTTAGTATCACCCATGAAATAATATAGCTCATGTAACCTATGATTCTATTCATGTAACTAAACGTATGGATCCTATGTGTCACTCATGGTACATATAGTATCAATTATCCTATAAGCCCGTCTAAGGAATTTTTTGTAAGGAACATGAGTATCACTGAAAGCATATATACAATATAAATAATCCTATGAGCCCACCTCAAAAATTCCATATAAGGAACCTGAGTATCAATGAAGGAATACATTATTATAAATCATCTTATGAGACAATCAAAGTAATTCCCCATATGGAACTCAAGTATTGATTAAGGCATACGTATAATAAAAATTATCAAATGATCCAATTTTATGAATTTTACACAAGGAACCTTTAGTATCGATCAATGAATATATATAATATCAATTATCCTAGGATCCCATACAAGTCATTCTATGTAACAAACCAGAGTAGCACTCGAATAATACATATAATCTCAAAGAGACTATGTGATCATCCAATGCATTTTCTGTATGCAAACAAGGTATTTCATAAGTAATAATATAAATTAATCAAGCTTATGACTCCTTTAATGGAATTATTATATATGAATCCATGTATCCCTCAAGGAGGGATCCCATGAAGTATGTATGGACATATAAATAATGTAACAGTCATATAAAAAATATCTAGAGATGTAAATTTGGGCATCTACAATAATAAATTTCCTTACATTCGGATCATCAGATGAGAACCATGAAGCACCATTGGAAATCATAGCTCCATCATGAGTAACCATGTAAATGTATATATAAGAGTAATGGTAGATGAATTACTTAAACTATAAATGTTTACATTGTCTCCCATGATTACATGTTTGTTATGGGTTCCAAGGTGAAACTCGTTACCATCTCTACCCAGGCCCAACATACAAGATCTAGGTCAATTTTACAATTGGTCACCCACTAGGTCCTCATTTCATTACACTAGAGAGGAATCCTACTTGGAATCCTTGAGGAATTTACATAAGAAATGTTTCCCCCTTTTGAATTAGATATGTCCTCACATAGGAAGATGAGTCCTACATGGGACCCTCAATAATGGTATATGTAGGTAGTGTCATCCTCCATGGGAACCTCAAAAAGAGTAACTAAGGTAGAGGAATCCTACAAGGGAGTCTCTAGATCAATATGTATGAAAATGAATTCCATATGGGAACCTTAAAAATACTATGCTTGAAGAGATATACTTCTTAGGATCCTGAAATTTAACATAAATAATGGAATCCTACATGATATCCCCCGAAGTAAAAAAAGGTAATTAAATACATCCAAAATGGGATACTTAAAAGGAATTAAGCACATATGGTAACTCATCCTATAAACCCATCTATAACTTCTCAGGGCCTCCTATGCCAGAAGAGAAAATATTACAATGGATACATCCCTATAAGAATTATACATAATAATCAATAAAGGAAGATGAATCATACACCATCTTAGATCATGGTATCACTCTCCAGATACAACAATATTTGATTACTAGTGGACGAACATCTCCATCAAAGATAATTTTCCTCAAAATGACTCTTAAGAGTACTCAAATCATCCCAATGGTTCCAAAATCATGATCTATGAAGAATAAATATCAAATTAGATTAATTATCCATAAAATTAAGACTAAATAGGAAAAAACAATAAAACACTTAAAAGGGTAGCATTAGGACAGTACAAGACATGTATACCTAAGTACACAGTTTGTACTCTCAAATTCCCACATGGGTGTGTATTGTAGCCCAACATGGTGTGTAAAATCCATGAACACAACATGTAAAACATGTACAAAATTTTTACCCTATATGGGGTACCTTCTCATGTGCTATATATGGCATGGAAATGTATCAATTTCTGAAAATGTACTTCTACATGGAGTGTATCCTGCTTGGGGGTATGACCATGTACTATATATAGCCAAGTTCCCTTACACAAGCTGTCTAAGTGCTTAGCTACATGTACAAGAACCAGTAAACAATGTGTACTCACAGTACATGGAATATACTTATAAAAATTTTCATTCCTTGAACAGGAAGAACACACGGTATTTGTTAAATGCTACACACCTGTGATCGAGATTTATAATAGGAAACACCTATAATCGACATTAAACCCCATTTTCACCAAAAAATATATATATCAACCCTCATGGGGTTTTATGATGTTATTACAGGGCATTAAAAATAGTAAGATGTAAATATATAAGCATCTATTAGATAAAATTAAAAATGGACAACCTTTGGGTGGAATTCACCAAAGCTTCACTCTAATTCATGCCCCACCACTACTACATAATGATAAAAACCCTCTTAAGCTCCATAGAGGTACATAAATTACCGTCACCCTCCTTTTATCTATCCCTATCCCTCTACTCACTTGTTCACAGAGAAGGAATCCCATAGTTTGTATGCATGATAAACCAGGGAAGAAAATAGAAAATTAAAATGGAAAATAAATGAAAAAAAGAAAAAGAAAATAAAAAAGGGGTTAGGATTAGGATCGATTTCCATCATAAGTTTATGTCTCACCTTGAAAAAAACACTTATTCCAGACTCAATATGATTGATTTAATCATAATCCAAAACTCAGTTTAAAAGATATATCCGAAAAAACATGTACGAATTGATTATTAATTAATTAATTAATTATAAAATATTAATTATTCCATGAGAACTATAACATCTATAAATTATATGAAACTATTTTAATCAGTTAAAAATCATTTTTGGGACCAATGGAGGGGTTATAAAATTATACAAGATCATTTAATATGGTAAATATATCATTTTACCCCTCAAAATAATCTAAAAAATGAATTGAAATTTCTGGTCAAATTCCAGTCAAGAAAAACACAGGTCCTTATAACCCCTCTACCACGACCATTCTCATACCTATAAAGCCTTAGTGGTGAAATTAAGTCATGCTCTAATCCTATGAGTATACACAACTAATCTATCTTTACCATCCATTGAACAATCTCATACTGTTCCCAACTCTCCAATAATATGTTCATATATGATTGATCTATTACTCCCCACCATAGGGTGTATCCATATCATCAACCTACTAACATGATTCAATCTCAAAGGACCACACTCCATCCATTACCTGGCATAATTATTAGAGTGGCCAGAACTACTCCTAAAATAGAAACAAAATGGAATCATCAAATCATCTCTTGTACCCATTTCCTGAGAAAGTTTTCAATGTAAAAAAAAGCAAAATTTAAACTAAAAAGTAGGGTCACCACCCTCAAATGAATATATTTGATATCCCAAACATATGTATTACCTTATAACGCACATCAGGTGTAACCCCCATGATTTCCCTTTTGCCAAACGAAAAGGGATATTTAAAATAGAAAAGAATCTAGGTGTACAACCAGTGGAATCATATTGTACTCAATATGATTTCATGAATTGGGGAGTCATTATCAATAACTAAGTGTATACTAAGATTCTATTTATAGGTGTATATAGATCATTCCAAGGCAGGCTTACATCAAAACTTGTGTCTGTCCTTTAAACATCCTTTAACACCATATCTTTGGGCGATGCATGTCCAAGTCCAACCATGAGTCAACATCTTCATGGAAATCAATCCATTTTCAATTTCACCTATTCCATGGAGGGAAATTTATTAATTTAAGTCCCAACTACAATGAAACCTTGCTCACAAAATTTATTTTAAACCAATTTTCCTCTTATCACACCCAACCACTCATGAATTTATTATTTTTAAATGGGACCATGTGTCACTAATGTATACCAATATCACCTAACTCATAAAACATTGAGTCATCTATCATAGATTCAACATGACAATGATACATGAAATGTTAGTTTCATTAATCTATAAGATCATTTTGAATTTTTATTCAAAATCAATCTCCATTCTTAGGCCATAATTTATATCCATTATTGCCCGTAACTCGAAATCATTTTTCTGTAATTTATGTGTCAACCATACAAATACTGGTCAAATGGCAGAGGCACATGAATAGTCTAACCCATTAAATCCGGTATCAAAACACAATTACCCTGGGTTCTTCTATAGAAACCAAATCCATCATCATGCATGTATCTCAAAAGCCAAGAATTGTACATGAATTAGTATCAAACGAGCATACAACCAAGATCATTACAAACATGTCATTCATAAACGTGGGGAAAAACATCTTGCAAGTTTCCCATGATCAAACACAACATCAAACTATAAGGGATTATTTAATAAATAATGATATATAGGTATCCCAACTATTCCTAACGATGGATTCTCATATGAGGGTCACTAGTTCTATCGACCTAGAAAAAATGTTAAATCTCTCAACTATGTCACATATCGTGAGGATTCACCTCTGACCCTCCTCAACATAAGGAATTTAATGTGCCTTTCTACATCTTATCTCTAAAAGAGGTAAATAAATAATTGACCTAAAAGGGTTAAAACTATCAAGAATTAGACTACCTGGGACATGACACTCGTAGAGAATCCTCATTGGGTACTACACCTTGAGTTTTGGGATAAGAAAATATAAACAATAATGAATTTCCAGTCACTGGGAATCATGTAATTTTTTAACAGCACGAGGTCCAGTTCACCATCAACGTGTTGGTATCTATCATAATCATATATAGTGACCTACCTATATCACCATAAATGAAGGTATCAACTACCAAGGCTAACATAATAGTGACAAGGATACTCACACAGTTCAGATAAATATAATGGCATTCCATGTTACGTAGAAAAATACAATATATGTTGTTGATGTAACATTAAGTAACCAAACCTAAGTAAAAACACCCTAAGATCAGTTCATCACTGGTAATTATATACCCTGTTGACCTATTGGGGTCACTACACCTCTCGTGTGTGAAGACTAAGTCATCATTATCACTATCAAACATATCATCACTGATCAAAATATCTTTCCATTAGAAGAAATTATGTAAATACATATATTCACACACACACACACACAAAGATATATGTATTAATATATATATATATAAGTTGAGAAAATTGATTAAAATTCCACAAATATCCTATATAAGAAATCATGATATATTTTTTAATCACTTTTAATAATTAGCCTCTAACATATGTAAACACACACACCAACATGTATATAACATTTGGACCCTACATGCCAAATATGATGCATGAGACACCTATTACATTTGTTGGTGAAGAGTAATAATCCATCACTAGCCTCATGCCGATGAGCCAAGATCCCAAAATACATCATTGGTCTTTCGGTAATGGGACATGATCCACAAATCCATAATAAAAAATAAAATTCACAAAACATGTTTTTTGATTAAATTAAAAGTCATATAAAACTATAACATCACTTATTAAGCATAAAAATCCATTATCCCTTGTAACCTTGACTTCATATCAGAACAAGTGTTCTTAATGAAATAGTCATATATCTATCATTGATCTTGAATCATTCTTAATAATTGTATCTATCATATCCTAAATATTAATACAATAGGGAAAGAACATCTCTGATAGCAATATGTATCATCCTGACCCAGCAGCAACTATATCGATTCCCCAATATGTTTTTTCACAATGACTCAAGGTTTAATCTCTATACGCTTGAGGTTGTTGACCAATAACAAGAGGATAAGGTGTGTCCATGGAAATATTATGCCCTCATATTAGAGTAAAAAATATTTTAAATAACCAATAATAATTCTTTGTATTTAATAATTAGAGTACATAATTATTAAATATAAACAAGGTTATAACCATAAATGAAATGAAGCAAAGTCATGAATGACCATGTCATATAGAGAACACTGGTTGCCCACTAGGCATACCACGTCTGTAAAAGTACATAAAGGAACTGAAATAAAAATTACATGGATCCACTACTAACATTGAGCCATACAACATACTCACTCTCAATGACAATACCATGATGTTGTAGTCCAAACAATATAATCCACAAAATTAGTTTCTCTTGATGATGTAACCATGGCCCTTAGACCCATCCATCATGTTTTTATGCTCAACCAAAAAGAATTAATAAGGTATATACCCATACTAAGGTGCATGTACATGGGGGGGAAAATCTTATTAATCCACTCCTAAGGGTGATCATATAAACACTACTACAAATTTGGAATTTGAGGGTGCTAAAAACCGCCTTTAACAGTGCTAGAAAACCACTGTTAATCTTGGTGAAGATAAAGGGGGTTCCCTTTATCAACACTCAATATAGCACTGATAAAGGGTCACCATTATCCATGCATAATGAAGTGCTGATAAGGGTCACCTTTTATTAGCTCTAGTTTAGCACTGATAAAGGGGCATTGTTACTAGCAATATATTAAGCACCGATAAATGGCTAATATATTATCCCTCAAAATAGCATTGATAATGATTCCCTTTATCAGTTCTATTTAGAGCATTGATATAATAAAAATTTATCGGCGCTTAATTTGTGCTGATAAATGAAATGTTTCTTGAGAAAATCTCACCACTTCACAACACATGCACACCTAATACAACTCTTCCATAGATGACATAAACAAAACATACACACAAACAAAGCATAGAAGAAAAAAATAGCACACACAAGATTTTCCCAAACAATGCTACATACAATTACATGAAATTTTGAATACAAAAAAAACACACTACTATATACCTTACAAACAATGTTTAATATGGTTACAATTACAATTATCCAACAAATAGTTAAAATATTAGTGTTTCCTCCTTTTTTCATCTATGATACCCTATCAAAAATTGTCATCCATTGTATTATTATCCGAACAAAGCATTCGAACTCAGGACAAAAAATTTCACCTATATAATAAAACAAATATTATTTTAGTAATACAATAATGAATTAGATTAAACTTTAATATGAAATAATAAATAGAGAAAATTTATATTGTTACCTCTTACAACCTGTACATGTCCATATTTCCTTGAATTAAATTAATATTTTAGAAGAGTCTAAACATGATTCATTGACATATAAATATTGTTTTGTTAAGATTTCCCGAATGAGAAAAAAAGCGAAAGAAATGTGAACAACAAAATTGAATCCAAAGGGATTCATTTATTGAAAATAACAAAAGGGTGGAATCTCAAAAGGTTATACAATATGGCACATACATGATGGTGTATTCAATTTCATAGGAGTATTCAATTTTAGAATAAATTCAAATATTTTCCTAGTGATAGCACCATTCAAGATATGTTATAAACCTAATAGTTACATATATTAGGAGCCTATGAGAGTGTAATCTTCCAGGCTATGTTAATGAGAATGAGTGATAGTGCATCTACCTCCGACATTGAATCCAACCCTACATAGACCCTAAGAACTTATGAATCTCCAAGGACCCCATACAATATCAGCGGTCCTGTTTATGGTATGGAAGGAACATATTAATCAGTTTTAGAGAGGGCCTGATGAGAAACTATAGAATTAGATAGGCCCTGAGCATACCAGTTTAATTTTCTCTAGATCTCTTAGTTATTTATTGTGATTAGCTAGAACCCCCCCCCCCTCCCTGAAACAACCCCCCTAGACAGCCCCCCTACCCCTAGAAAGCCCCCCACCACTACTCCTCCTGTAGCCCCCTCACTAATCTTGGGAAACCCCCTATCTCCCCCTGCACCCATCACTTTTAGTATAAAGCTCCCTTCCCACCCCCTGGACAGCCCCCTTCCCACCCCCTAGATACCTCGCCCTCCAGGACACCCCCACTCCTGGACACCCCCCACTCTTGGACACCCCCTCCTTCCTGGACACCCCTTCCTTCATGAACACCCCCACCACCCAACCAAATGTACTCCCCCTCCATCCTAGGAAGTCCATACCTTCTAGTTCATTAGTGTGATTAACCAGACCCCCCCCTCCCCCCCCCCAAGACAGCCCCCCTGGGAAGCCCCCTTCCTATACCAAGACAGCCCCCCCCCCCCCCACAACCACCACCACCACTCCACCTGCTGCCTGCTCCCTTCCCCCTTGGTAACCCCCTGCATCCCCCTGCATCCTCCCTACCTTTCCCTAGACCCCCTCCCATCCAAAAATCCCCCTATAGCTACCTCTATTTCCCTGAAAAACCCACCACCCCCTCCCACTCCTTGGAAATAATATATTAGAAAATTAAAATAAAGTATCAAGCAATCCTAAAATGATGTTAGTATGAAAGGGATGAATCCAGTGTATTCCAATTAATAACCTTCTTTATCAAAATATATTTTCATCATCTATTTGATAATGGAATAAATATTATTCATAAACAAACATTCACTAATATGAATTATAAAATCATACATAATTATTGAAATATCCTATGTGTACTAAATTTCAAATCCTACATGGTTTTCAATATTGATTAGTCTGTAATGATAGAAAAATAATCAAACTCCACCAAACTTGATCATCTTTATTTCATGTACTAAACTTCCTCCATCATATTGGGTAAACCATGAGCTAGAACAAGGGGTAGATAATGGATTTTCTTGAGGTTATAAAGAGATATAAAGATCATTAGGGAAGTGTATTGGTAACCAAACTAAAAATGAATAAATATTTCTGACCCCTATCAATTAAATAAGATATTCATAATTAAAAAATAATTATTTAAGTACTTAGTGTCCTCCCCTGGAAACTAATGAACAAGGATTAGTACTGCAATTTTATGAGTTTTGAAGAGATATAGTTCAACAGATCAAGGAAAAATAAAAAAATAATATATTGGATGAATAGTAGTGAAATTTCACATAACATTATAAAAAATATAATTTAAAAATAGATAATCCAAAAACATAGAGATCCTATGACACAATCGTTGAATGTGAATCCTATGTAAAGTTAGATAATGGATATGTATATATATGTAGTGGGTATACAACTTCTGTAATTCAGTTTCTGGTAAAAAAACATCACATTCTGTAGATTTCATCCATATACCATGATTGAGGGTAAAAATTGATTTAGTTTGGAATGTCCTCAAAAATCTTCAAGATCAAAATATATTCCTTCCATTATATATCATTAGTAATTTTTCCAGCCGATGTATTCTAATACAACTTCTATGTAGATAAAGAGTGTATTTCTTAGAAATCTAATGTTATAAAGGTAAATGATGCAAATGTTGGATCTTTATAACATTAAATAAGATATATTTGGAATAAAATTGAAATGGAATATAATTCATGGGCCTTTAGATGGGCATGGAAATGTTTTGGGTGGTTGGAACTTTTTATTCATCACTACAGTCCCATGTCCAGCTACTGTAGAAGTGATCTACCCATTTTATATTATTTGTATTAAATAGAATTGAATTGATCTCTATCTAGACACTCCCTCCCTTCTAGACACTCCTCTCTTTTGGACACACTGCCTTTCTCCCCTCACGGACACTCCACTCATGGACACCCCCTCCCTTTTGGATCCCCCCAACTCCTGGACACACCCTGGACACCCCCTCCCTCCTAGACACCATCTCCTTCCTGGACACCCTCACCCACCTGGAGATCCCCCTCCCACCTGGAGACCCCTACCTCATGGATACACCCTCGCTCTTGGACACCTCCCTCTAATTCTAGACACCCCCCACTCTAAGACCCCCTCCCTTCTAGACACACCCCTTTCTCCCCACATGGGATCCCCACTCATGGACACCTCCCTAGACATCACTCTCCCTTTTGGACACCCCCAACTCCTAGACACCCCTGGACCCCCCCCCCCCCCCCCCCACTCGAACACCCCCTCCCTCCTGGACACCACCTTTGGTATACAAAAACTACATAGAATAACCTAGGGAATACAAAGAAGAATGTGGTAAGATAGATTGCCTAATAAAGAAATAAACATGATAAGGAAGCATAACATGGGAGTCCATGGTATACCATGATATCTTAAAATATAAAAAAAAATATTATTCAAATGGAATCAAAACATACAAAATATAGTATTATAAGATACTGGAATACTTGAAAATGTAGATGTAACTTAAAAAATGACATAAATATATGTCAAGGATAACTAAAAAAACAATATCCCATCGTTGACAAATCCTAATAATTTATTTGGTTTACTCCTTAATCACATACATGAGGTATCGTGAGACTAAAACATTAAACAATTCATTGGAGGGTTATATATTTATAGGCACACCCATCAAATTCATTTAACATACAGTTATATGTGTGAAACATATGGAAATTAATCAATATCCATAAACATAGTATTTAACCATGGAATGAAAACATCTTCAATATTATTACCTCAAATCATAAGTAATGACATTTATTTAATAATGAAATTGAGAAGTGATCAAAAGGAATGTATTGACGCATTAATATAAGGTATAGTAATAGAGATATATGTGTATGTGTGTGTGTTTGTAATAGAAATTTATATAGTATTTAAAACCAGTATAAAACATTAAATTAGATTTTCCATAATGAATAAAAATAATTTTAAAAATATCTAAAACTACTTTGAGGAAAATGGAAATTCCATATTGAAAATAACTTGGGAAAAATTGGAAATATTGTAGAAAATATTTTATTTAAAAATAACCATGGAAACATATATATTTAACATTAAATAATTTTGTTGGGGTGATGGAAGATAATTATGTACATGTCTTATAAGTTAAAAACATTAATTTCTCAATATTAAAAAAGGGTAAAAAGACCCTCGTTTGGAAAATTAAAATAACATTTCTTTGAAAATGTTTTATAAAAATTGAAAATTGGGTAAATATTTAATTAATAAATAATTTTGTGAATTTTTTAAAAAAAATTAGATATATTTTTAAAAAAATGGATATGGAAGGAAAGGATTTTTGACCAAAGAGAGAAATTTTGTTTGATTTTCCTAAAAAATGTTATCAATTAAATTAAGAACCGAAGAGATGAAAATTTGTAATATTCTTTGAAATGTTAATTTATAACCATTGGAGAAGAAAATTTTTTTTATTTTATTACAAAATGATCAAATAATTTCCCAAAATAGAAATTCAAGCATAAACAATCCAAATTAAAAGGAGATTGAATAATAAATCCTTAACATTTTAGTAGGGTTTTAATACTAAATCCCATAAATGAAGTAGATGAATTTTAAATTAAAATATGATGAATTATGAAGAATTCGTGAGATAATATGTAAATGGGCCTAATATACAACATATAAAATAAAATGGTTGTATAAATGAACATGTGTCTCAAAGAAGAAAGTTTTGAGACGAAACCCCTACCTCGATCCCAAATCTTCATGTGAGTTCTTATATTCATAATAAATAATAATATGATAATTATTTGATTATTTATAACCTATTTAATGTTTATAATCCCTTTTATTTTATTTTTTTCCATTTCATAATCAATTACATAACTAATTAATTTCACATCTGGCATTTTAACGATAAACGACTCATATGTCCCAAATTTCATTGTTATGTAGAACAAGGTGAAAATATTATTATATAATCATATAAATAATAGTAATCTGGAATTATTTATCTTTTTATATACAAATTATTTTTCTAAAATCATAAATTAAATATGTTAATGATAAATGAATTATATTATAATCATGGGGATAGTAGGTCGTGTATACACATGAGTAACGTTTCAATTTTTCAATGATCGTGATGGAAGGAATGTAAGTATTATTTTATCTTTATAGTATAATAATTATATCATAAATATCCTATTATTTATTTAAATACCCTTACATATACCGTCATAGTGATGTTGTAATAAAAATGAATCACATCGATTCATGAGATAGTAGTCAATCGTACACACGAACGACGTTATCATTTATTCGATGAATGGAACAATAAAACATTATAGGATATATTTAGTTAATAAAATTACTAATATTTAATTAATATCATATATTAACATATAATTAATACATATTACATTTAACATAAATATTATATTAAAAACTAATCACATCGCTTCGCTAGGTGCTAGTTCACCATACACATGAGCGACAAAATTGTATTCTTTATGGAATGGAAGTAAAGAGGTATATAAAATATTATATTTAAATAAGTATAAATATATCTTAATTATAATATCTATTCAAAAACTTATATCTTTATATCCATTAATGATAAGAGGTGGTGGAAAATTAATTACGTTAGTTCACAAGATAGTATTCCTCCATACACGCATTCAACGATTCCATTTACAATTTGAGAGAGGTGAAGAAGTATGTAGTTAATAAACATAAAAAATGTGAAAATTTAATATTATTGTGAAATTATATCATCATGGTTTATTAATATTATACGGAGGTGTATTAATAAATAAAATAAAATTCTCAGTTAAGCATGATACATCTTTTACAAATAACATCATTAGGTTTTCACTAAAAGCCTTTATTGGATAGACTTATGATAAAAACAAGGATTCTATGATGAGGGTATATAATTAAGGAATTTACTTTTTATGTTCTTGTCCAATGAAATGGTTTTTTTCATTGTTAAAATGACATGGGAGGGGTGGCCTTTTATAAGTGGGGGAGATGACACACTTGGAACATTTTGAAAGAAATAATTACAACCATGTCTATATCATGAAAAAAGGATCACAAATGGACCATTTTAGATTCATAGAATTTATAAGGTCAAAATATGGCCATAAAATAGGAATTATAAAATTTTTGGTTTATTTTGAATCTTTATAATTTTAATTTAACTGATCTTAAACCCATTTTTACCATCATCATCATTAATAAACTTTTTTTTTCTATTTTCACTATTCACTGTTATAAAAAATTAATTTTAACACATTAGATAATATAAATTTTTATTATTATAAATATAGAATCCTTTTTTATAATTATACTCAAAAATTGGAATAATTTAATTTAAAATTAGACCCATATATGTGTTGAAAACACATTTTCCCAAAAGAACAAAATTCAAAATATTTAAAAGTTTTTATATCAAAAATAAAAATTAAATTGACTAAAATGGCCTAATATGGAATAATAAATATATAAATTAACTAATTTAACTTTTTAGACCACATGATAAAATCATTCTTTTAAATTATTTAAATGAAAAGAAAATTATCAATATAAATCATTATTTTTTCATTATACATCAAAAAATGAAATTTCTCAAAAAAATATCAACAATTAAACATAAGATAATATTTATAAAATAATGAAAATAATTAGGTTAATTTTTTAAAATAGATTTTATAAAAGTGGTAAAAAAATTTAAATATATTTTTCCCATAAAAATCATTAAAACCATTTTTTTGGAGAAAAGATATTATCAATTAAAAAAGACATCTCATAAATTTAATTGATTAGTTACAATAAATTTATAAATAAAATTATATTGAAAAGGAACTTTATATAAGTTCTATATTATATTTATTCCCATGAATACATTAAAATTTGATAGTTATTTTATAATGGTCTTATTTAAATTATAATTTAATTTTATATCACAGTTCCATAAAAATCATTTCTCTCTGTTACGCAAGCTATCAAAGGATTTTTAAAAATAATGATAAATTATCGATGTGTTACATTTTCATATATGATCGGTTTTACATTTCATATATGCTATCAAACATAATTTTTTTCATTAAAAATAATGGGGTGTTACAATGTGTATACAATTTAGTCAATAAATTACATAATCAATCAATGCGAGACATCTATGTTAACACACTTTAGTCAAAGGATGGAAATATATAGCGTTCACAATGAAAATGTATTGAAAGAAAATATATTCCTATTTATGGTGGATGGTTAATCATGTCACACCCAGACCCCTATTTTCTTTCATTTATTTTATTTCATGGTACTTGATTTTTTTATTAGTTTTTGAGTTGAGATACCATTTAGAAGTTTTATGTTTTTGAAATTTTTGACTATTTGTATCCATATTCATAGTTAGTGGGTTTGGTTAGAAGTGAAATTGTATTTGGATAATCAAAGGGGAATTTCAAATTCAATTTTTCTTTCATGGTTTTTCTAGAATGGGTTTCACATGGTTTGGATCAAACTATGTGAGAAAGTGGAGTAACTATGCCACTATATTGGGGTGTTGTAAACATGGTGAACAAAATGCAAATAGTTAGAGTAAACCAGGTGACAAGCATGCAGGGGTGTATATCATCTCAACATTGTAATTCTGAAAATTCATCCCCTGGTTTCCAAACTATGATAAAAACTATGCAAGGCTCCCGAGTCTTCATAGTAGGGTGCACGTGGTTGGTTCATGGTTTGGTAAAACGATCAGCATAACCATGTGACTTTCCCAGAATCCTAAAAAAATGAAATTACATGTTTTCAACTACTAACATAAAACCATGTATTTACCCCTCTCTATCCATTTTAATTTTTCTTGTAAAGGGTCTCTCAAAACCCTCCTTCCTTGACAATCTTCCTTGGTTTGGTAATCCCGCTTTGATCTTTGAGATGTTTATTTGGGATTTGGATAGTTTTCCTTCTCTTATCCTTCTATTCTCTTGTTTCTTATTTATTTTATCATTTTGTTCTCTCTTGTATGAACCCTAGAGGTTTAAGGGTGATTTGTTTTTTTTGATAGATTATAGTTTGGTTTGTGGGACTTCTTTGTTGCATGAGTGTTTCCATCCATTTGTTTTATAAAACATGGAATGAGATTCTTGAGATTTTATAAATGAGTTTTAAAAATAATACAAATGCATGTGTTTTTCTATAATTAATTGTTATGGATTTTTCTATTGGATTTTTGTATGAAAAGGGGGTTTTAAATGGTTTTCTATAGTTAAATATATATATATATATATATATAATGAAAGTATATATAGTCTATGTGTTTGATAAATTGAAAAGTGTCATTTTAAATATATTTGGATGTGTTGAAATGATCTTTCTCCTTATTATAGTTTTATTGAAATCATTTGTAATGTGAAATTGAGGTTTGAATGGGTATATGGTCTCTTTATGGACATAGTGCTTGTGTGAGGTGCTCATGAGATTAGATGTGTTGCCTCTTATGTTAAATTTTTATGTTTCTTGTATCCATAACAGAAACATATAAAATTTTATGGATTTCAAAATATCTGATGTTGAATATTGGAATATCTATATGCCCATGGTGTGTTGTTATAGATGTGTGAATCCATATAAATGTAGTTTCCATAGAATTTCTACATTGGTAAGGATGGATTTTTGAAAATTCCTCAATAATTTTATATTAGATTTTATATATCTTTCTAAGATGGTTTCCACTTTTAAAATTTTTTCTAAATAATTTATTATATTTTTAATGTCTCATAAATGAGGCTTAATGTTGCGTATACTATGTCTTGGATAAATGTATTGTTTGGTTTTTTAGAAAGTGGTGCTTCCTAAAAGATGTTGGAAGATTGGAATTTATTTTTGGTTAACCACATTGGTTTTTGTAATTATTTAAGAATTAAATTTTTACCCTCATAAATAGTTTTTGATATTAAATGCTAAGGCAAGATCAGTACCACTTGTTGTATTCTTTATAATTATCATTTCTTTAGACCCAATTAATATATTGAGATATCTATTGGTAAATGGTTTTAAACAATCAAGTTATGCAGTCCTGGTTAAAAATTTACAGATTATTTCTATGTGAAAAGATCCCATGTCGTTATTCTCTTGTTAAAGAGGGACTCTGCATGGATGGTGTAGTGGAGAGGGTAAGTCATGCACATTATCTTCAGCTAATGTCAATATTTTGATTACTACCCCAATTTTCCCATTTTAAATAGTAATGTGATCCTAGAAATCATTTAGGGGATGGAAGGATGGTTATTATCTAGTTCTTGATGATATGGATTATATCTATCATGTTATATGAATATATATTGTGGGGGTTCCACTAGTGTTGGGTGTGTAGTGCAACCAAGCTGGAGATAGACTATGAGCAATATCATATTATAACACAGGGTTATTAATTGATTTTATCTGAGGTTTCCCCTAGGTATTTTTAAGACATAGCCATGAGTATGTACCTTGTATGTTCCTTTATTTCCTTGGTGAATTTTAGTTACCTATTATGTTTTCTGTTTTATTTCTATATAAGTGTCAATTCATTTTCATTTTGAATTGGTCTTCGTATATACCTTGATGATTAGGTTTTGTTTGTTTCCACTTGTTTATGAACATACTTATGTTATGAATTTCATCATGGAATATGTTTTCAAACATTTTTTTTTGAAATGGAAAACTATTTTAAAATAAATGTACATAGTATTTGACAAAGAGTTTTGAAAAATCAATGTTTGGTTGTCTAAAGGATAAAAAACTATTTTTGAACATTATTTTCAAAATAGTGCTTACTTATTAAATGCAAAGTACATGTATGAATTCTATGGTTTTTACCTATTGATTTATTTTATTCTCACACCATACTAATGAAATTCGACAATGGTACACCCAATATGTTTTGTAGGATTATATTCTCATTCTGGTTCACCAATAGAGCTGTTTGGTTTTTGGGATAGTGGTGACAAAGATGTCACACAAAGATCATTTCTTGTTCTGGTTTATTTTTAGTTTCAATTTTTGTATCCATATACAGGTTTATATGTTATATTTATGTTTAGGTAATTATGTATCCTGGTTGTGCTTCACCCTCTCATTTATCTTATGTCATATTTTATATTTTTTTTATTGTGATAAATCTTCCCCTATAATTTATTTATGATTCCACTGCACTTGTGAGAGCCTTGGGGGATTAGGTACACTCCACAGGCCATTCCATGGATTGGTTTGTGTGTCTAGTTTTGGGTCAACCAAAAATGTTGAGTGACAAAATGGTTTCATAGAAACCATCTACTATTGGGGGTGTTATGTATACTAGAGACATGATCAGTTGGTCCCAAGAGATAGGTCATGTTTTGGATCATGATCACCACTACTAATGAAAAAACATGATTTTATAGGGATATTTGGGAAATGAGTCATTTATTTTTATTTTGGGTTGATGTTATTGATGATTCATTTGGTGTTTTGTGTTTTTTCTGTTTTTGGGGGATAATAGTAGATGTGAACTAGTTTCAAAAGGATTGAATATATAGAAAATAGAACTATGTAAATCCTGAGTTCAGGATTTAATATACTTCTAATTTTTTCTACATTCTTAGTTCATGGTCTACTAAACCATGTCACTATTTCATATATGGCCTCTAGTTCCTCATTTTAATGGATTTAATGGGGGTGATTTGTTTGGAATGGTTTTTGTTGGTGTTAGTGGGTGTTCAAATGAAACCCATTTTTTAATTAATAATGTAGGGATTTGTTTTTTATGGATATATTTTTTCAATGAAAAAGTGGAATTTTTTATTTTGTTTTAAAAGTTGGTAAAATGGAATTATTTTTACCGAAGTGAAATTTAACTGAGAAATTGATTATGAGTATAGTTCAGGTATTTGAAATGGTTTTGAAGTGAAATGGTTTTGAAATAGTAATATAAATTATACATTTTAATAGTGGGTTTTTATTATGTGTTGTGTTTTTTTATGGTTTATAAGATGGGTATATTGGAATAAAGTGTTATATTTTTTGATATTTGGGGGATTTTTGGTTTTATGTTGATATGGTTTTATATATTTATTAAATTTAGTGTATGCTACCATGAATGGTCTCAAAGATTTATAAGGGATTTATTTTAGTTATTGACTCGTTCTAGACTCCACGTAGAGTGGTGGGGACAAATTACTCATGACCATTACCTATATTTCAAGATGGTCTAGGAAAGATAGAGTTTGCAGAGTGGATCAATGAAATTGAAATAGTTTTTAGGTCCCTAGAAAATCTAAAATCCTTAAGGGCATGAGTAATCTTGTTTTTGTTTGAGTGGCTGAGTTTGGATCACTATAGGGTGATATCTCTACCCTTGTTACATGTTTTAATTACCTTGGATATTTATTATACCACATTAATCCAGTTTTTTGTTCCTAATGATTTGAAAGTGAATAAAGTTATGGAAATCATGGGTATTCAGTAAGGTCAAAAAATAGTAACGTAGTATGTGACCACTAGAAGAAGATGATTCATTTTTATATAGTTGTGGAATTGAGTGATATATTGAAACATCATCTTTTTTTGTGGGTCAATCTCCCAAAGATCCATGATTGAGTTATTCTATTTGGGTATGTATTTTTCATGATGTTCATGGATAGGTGTTACTAGCTAAGCTATACACCAATGGTAAGATTATTATAGTTGGAATCTGGATCTCTCTCGGTGCTAGTCATAGATCCCCATTCAATGAAGAGTGTAAATTGAAGTAACTTCTTCTAATGAAGTATCATTTAAAAATTA
The DNA here is from genome assembly GCA_963277665.1 of Viscum album. NCBI lineage: Eukaryota > Viridiplantae > Streptophyta > Magnoliopsida > Santalales > Viscaceae > Viscum > Viscum album. The sequence goes on along the minus strand of OY728152.1, from coordinate 1,900,882,675 downwards.
CTTTTATTGATCAAATGTTCTTCTTTCTCACGTACTTCTTGTTGGGTCATTTTGGGTATTTATGTAATATTTACTTATTACTCAAAATTCCTTCCATCGATTCTGTTGGTTGGTATATCTTCATAAATTTATATAGTGGGACCTTATTAGAAGAAAAATAATTCCCTGCCACTTCTAAAACCTATAATTCCTTTCTCTCTGAGATTTTGAGGTAACCCTTTTAATTCATTTTCATGTTTTATCCTTCTCCACTTGTTCTTTTTTTTTCATTTCCTCTTTTGTATTTGTTTTTTAATTTGACCTACTTCTTTTCTAGGTTATTCAATATTTAATTCTATATTATAGAAGAATGTGACTCATATAAATTCTGAATAATGGTTTGATCCAGTGATAACATTGATTTTTATTGGTTGCGTACTTATTTTGTGTTATGTTTTTATCTTCATTGAGCATCATTACAAACTTGTTATAGGTAATTAGTTTCATAATGTATGGAGACCCACTCTAGGTCATGATATTTTTATATATATATCTATTTAGGGAGGAATTATAAATATAGAGGACACAACATTGGATCTTCTTTTTTTGGTCCCAAATTTAGATCAAAGATTTCTATTAGAGGTTTCATGCTGAGAGTTTCTCTTAGAGTTAGGGAGTTTTGGTTTTGTTTCATGTCCTAATTTGGGTGACTTTCTAAGGATATAATGTTTTTATGGTGGGAATAATTGTAATAACCAAACCTCAATTTTTGTATTTTTTATTTCGGCCTCCTTATTTGTTTTAATAGTTTGTTTGGATGACTTCCCATTTGAATGTTTATAGTTTTGGGAGTTTCAATCCATTTTTTGAATTCTTCATAGTTATATCACATGTAATTGAGGTAAATAATATGGAAAACTAATAAAAGGTTCATTTAAATTCAGTTTGTTTCTTTAATGGGCTTTAATTTATAGTCAATATATAGTTTATCCCAAAACACGTGACACAAAGGAGTAACCATACAGCTACTTTAGGGTGTCTCAGACCTAACACATGACTTTAGAATGGTTAGAGTAAACCATGGGATAATAATATAAGATTTTATTCTTAATATAAATATGACATGTGCTTCATTTGATAATATTTTATAATTCATGCATCAAAACCATATGAGGCCCTCGCGTCTTTCCATTAGGGTGTGTATGGTTAGTGCATGGATTGGTAAACCATTATCCTAATAGTACATCATTCCTAAAATTCCAAAAAAAATTAAATTATAGTTTTTACCATCTTAAAAAAAACTCCATTTTGACCCTTATCCTCCCCAGTCGACTTTATCATGGGAAGGGGCTCACAAATCCCCTTCATTGGCTTCTCATTATTGGGTTGATGCTCCCCTTTGATATTTGGTAAGAATCTATGGTTTTTTTGATATTGTTCATGTAAAGACCCGCAAATTTCAAGGAAATTTTTTTTTCTTAATTTTCTTTGGAATTTTACAAGAGCGCAGCTTCTGACGACACCTGATTCCGAGGCCCGGTGTGCCCGGAATCATTCTCCGAAGTTTGGCTCGGGTACGTTCAGTGAACGGACGAGCGGGTTTTTCTATCTTTTGAACCGGTGCCCGGAATCGAATTCTGAGGGCACCGATGAAATCGCAGCGCCAGTATTTGCTTAGAAACGCCTCTTCCGGAGTTGCGTTTGCTCAGAGGTGGTTTTTAAGTTTTGGGGCTTAAGTCAGAAATAAAATAAATTTGTGCGACAACGTTATTTTATTTCACTTAAGCTGCTTGGAAGTCACTTGAAAGCCACTTGAGCTGAGTTAAAGCGGATAGGGTGCTATCTGGAAATATCCTACCCCTTGTTAGGATATTTTTGAGGTGGGGCCCGCACGAGCCCCACCGTTTCTTTCGCTAAGTAACGCACCCGCGAAAACCCGTCAAAGTAACTGAAAAGTCAACCGGCGCGTTTTCTTTAATTCTTAACAGACCATTTAATTGGGCGGTTTATTTCGTGAATTAAATGGGCTGTTTCATTCTTTGAATTAATTCAACGAATTTAATGGGTCGTTACTTACGCGTTTTCGTTCGTTGGCGAATTAATAAAATAGACAAACGTGTCTATTTTGGAGGATTACTCTTTATTCTATGGGCCTCCACCCTCCCCGCGAAGAACGCGAAGAACGCGAAGAACGCGAAGAACGCGAAGAACGCCGGAACCAAAATTCGACGACGTACACCGTGATCCGCGACGTCGACAAACTTTTTCCCCGACCTTCTTCTTCTTCTTCGGCGCTTCTTCTTCCGCGGCGAACCTACGATCGGCGGTTAAAGGTGAGAATCGAATCTTCTAAATTCTCCCTTTTTATAATTCGATATCAACGGATTTAAATTAATTAAATCCGTTTGATCTTGATCCGGAGATCGTCGGCGTGACTCCTTCCCGCGGTGAGACGAGCGTCTCTTCCGCGACGATCACCAAATCCACGACGACCTCTCGTCCGACGACGACGACAAGGTAGGGATTTAATTCTTGATGATTCATTCCCGTGTTTTTATTTCTTTTTGAATAAAGAACCGGCATGAATAATTTCAAGTGGTTAAAAATTGAATTGCCGTTTAAAAGAAAAAGAATTGAACAATTTTTTATCTTTGATTAAAAAATTGTTGTAGCGCCTTTCTCCCGTTGTTTATGACTAACGCGGAGGGTGTGGGTCTAACAAACAAGACCCGGCAACCCTCCGCCGATCTTTCTTGTGTGCGGTTTTGGAAAGCGACGACGAACCGTGCGGCAGGGGCGATCCGTTGATCCCGCAGTGAAGATCGGCCCCCGGGAGGAGCTGTGGCGCAGACGGGAGGCAAAACGGGCCACCGGAGCAACTCCGGCGGCCCGCGGAAGGCGGCGGCGGCGCGGGTCGTCGGCGCGGTGGCACCAGCGACCGGAGGCGGCGGCGCCCGGCGCGCCGCCGGAAATTCCGCCGCGGCCGAGCCGCGGTGGCGGCGACATCCCGGACCGCGTCCGCGGTCCGGCCACCCAGCATGCTGCCCGCGCGGGCCGCGTTCCACCAAGCCGCGGGTCAAACCCGCGGCGGTTTTCTTCGGCCGCTCGGCCGAAGCCGAGCCGGCCGGTCCGGTCGGCCAGGCCGCGCCCAGGCCGGACCGGACCCGGACCAACCGGTTCGGGCCGGGTCGGGTCGACCCGGTACGGCCGACCCCCAAGGGGGGGGTCGGGTCGGGTCGGCCCGGGCCCGAACCCCCCGTTTTCGGGCCCTCTTCGGTCTTTTGCCCATATCTTGGGCCTAGGACCTCCGATTGACGAACCGTCAGCGGCTACGCGATCCTTGGATCGAGACGGTCATTTCGATATATTACACTCAAGGTTTCGGAAGACTTTGGGTTCGGCCGGGTTGGTTCGTATGCGAAACCAACCGGGCCCTCGGAGCGGAAACGCTCATAACTTGAGCAACGGGCGTCCGATCGACGTACCTTCAGCTGTGGTAGTTTCCTCTAAGTGAGACGGAACTTTTGGCATACTCCGCCCGAGGTTTGGACGCAGGTGGAGTACGGTCGGGTTGGTTTTTCCTTAAAAACCAACCGGGCCCCTGGGACGAAAATGCCAATAACTCTCAGACCGGGCGTCCGATTGACGCGCCGTCTGTCGCGTTGAGATCCTGTTGTCGATACGGAACTTTTGGATACATCAACTTCGGGCTACGTGTCAGTTGATATATCAGCCTCTCGGCTCGTGGAGCGGACCCTCCTAAACGAGCTCGCTGTGTGCGGGAACCCTAGCGCTGGCTGTGACTTCGACGACAGAGCAGAGATCCTCCGTGGACTGCGACGACGACAGAGCAGAGATCCTCTGTGGACTGCGACGACGACAGAGCAGAGATCCTTCGTGGACTGCGGCGACGACTGTGCAGAGATCCTTAGTGGACTGCGTCGACTACTGCACTCAGCGATCCTACGTGGATCAGTGCTACATGTCACGACCCGTCCTCGGGGCCCGTGCCGTGACTACCCCAAGCCCGCCTTCCATAGGCCAGGGGCTGGCGACTAGCACCAAGGCGTAAAATCCCAGTAAACAGGGAAGGCATTGCCTTTATAAGTAACAACCACACAGAGTCAGCAAGCGGAAAGTAAAGTGCAGAAAAGTAAAGGGGGCCGGAAATACAAGCCCAACTGTAAAGTACAACTGAAAAGTAAAGTACAGCAACTGAAGAAAAGACGGCGGCCTCGTGTCGTCCACTGGCAATCCCACCTGAAGGGTGGGTACAGATAGCCTCCAGGCTCCTCGGGTCCCACGTCCGCTCCGAGCACGTCCCGCCCAGTGGTCCACCTCCAGGTACCGTCCTGCTCCACGCCCCAACCGTGATCAGCGCTGTCCGTCGTCTGCAACCAACACAACAAGGTGCGGGCATAGCCCGTGCAGGGGTGAGTACAAGCTACTCAGTAAGGACCCCGAGACCCCCGAAGGTCTCCCGAAATCCACAAAGGATATAGCACAAAAGAAAGATGCAATCACGAAGTAACATCTGACTCGACTTAGGTATATGCCCATACATATACCTAAGTTCCCAATTCTAGCTCTGCTCACGAGCTCAAGAACAACTCAATCCACAAAGGAAAGCAAGACTCAAATCCACAAGGAGAGTAAGCAGTAAAATCCACATAGGATAGTTCAACACAATCCACAAAGGAGAGTAACATACGATTCAGCTCAACCAGGTATACTTTTTCAGATGACGTCAAAGATGATCACTGATCCATCTAAGTCGTCGGACCCACAAAGGATCGATAGGTACTAACCCCCGCAGAAGACCCACACAGGATCGGGCTCACACAGAACCTGTAGGCAGTGGCTCACACAGAACCGGTAGTAAGGACCCACATAGGATCGGGCTCACACAGAACCTGTAGCACTGATCCACGTAGGATCGCTGAGTGCAGTAGTCGACGCAGTCCACCGAGGATCTCTGCACAGTCGTCGCCGCAGTCCACGAAGGATCTCTGCTCTGCCGTCGTCGCAGTCCACGAAGGATCTCTGCTCTGTCGTCGTCGCAGTCCACGAAGGATCTCTGCTCTGTCGTCGAAGTCACAGCCAGCGCTAGGGTTCCCGCACAAAGCGAGCTCGTTTAGGAGGGTCCGCTCCACGAGCCGAGAGGCTGATACATCAACTGACACGTAGTCCGAAGTTGATGTATCCAAAAGTTCCGTATCGACAACATGATCTCAACGCAACAGACGGCGCGTCAATCGGACGCCCGGTCTGAGAGTTATTGGCATTTTCGTCCCAGGGGCCCGGTTGGTTTTTAGGGAAAAACCGACCCGACCGTACTCCGCCTGTATCCGATCCTCAGGCGGAGTATGCCAAAAGTTCCGTCTCACTTAGAGGAAACTACCACCGCTGACGGTACGTCGTTCGGACGTCCGTAGCTCAAGTTATGAGCGTTTCTGCTCCGAGGGCCCGGTTGGTTTCGTGTACGAACCAACCCGACCGAACCCAAAGTCTTCCGAAACCTTGAGTATAATATACCGAAACGACCGTCTCGATCCAAGGATCGCGTAGCCGCTGACGGTTCGTCAATCGGAGGTCCCAGGCCCAAGATATGGGCGAAGGACCGAAGAGGGCCCGAAACGGGGGTTCCGGGCCCGGGGCGACCCGGCCCGAACCCCCCCTGGGGTCGGCCGAACCGGGTCGGCCCGAACCGGCCCGAACCGACTCGGCCGGGTCCGGTCCGGCCTGGGCGCGGCCCGGCCGACCGGACCGGCCGGCTCGGCTTCGGCCGAGCGGCCGAGCAGGCCGCCGCCGCGGGTTTGACCCGCGGCATTTGGAGAAACGCGGCCCCCGCGGGGGGCCGCCTGTCACGCGGACGCGGCCGGGCCGCCGCGTCCGTTCCCGGTTCCGCGCGGCCGCGGAACCGGCCGCCACCGCCGCGGCTTCAGCCGCGGCGGAAGATCTCCACGGCGGCGCGCCGGGCGCCGCCGCCTCCGGTCTCCGGCGCCGCCGCGCCGGCGACCCGCGCCGCCGCCTCCTTCCGCGGGCCGCCGGAGTTGCTCCGGTGGCCCGTTTCCTTTCCCGTCTGCGCCGTTGCTCCTCCCGGGGGACGATCTTCACTGCGGAAACAACGGATTGCCCTTGCCGCCAGGTTCGTCGTCGTCCGCCAAATCCGCACAAAAAGGGAAGATCGGCGGAGGGTTGCCGGGTCTTGTTCGTTAGACCCGCTCCCTCCGCGTTAATCATAAACAACGGGAGAAAAGAAATAAGATGATCAACACATGATCCAACAATTTTATTTAAAGATAAAATTGTTCGCTTGAAACCGGCTTTTTAAATTTTCAAGAACGTTCACGAGAAAATTTAAAAGGGGTAACTTTTCCAAAATAAATCCCTACCTCGAAGTCGTCGTCGGACGAGAGGTCGTCGCGGAATCGCTCGTCGCGGAAGAAGGAGATCGTCGCGGTATCCGGCGTCGCGTCGCCAATCTCCGGATCAAGAACAAACAGATTTAATTAATTAAATCCGTTGCTATTGAAATTAAGAAGGGAGAATTTAGAAGTTTCGATTCTCACCTTTAACCGCCGATCGCAGGTTCGCCGCGGAAGAAGAGGCACCGAAGAAGAAGAAGAAGAAGGTCGCGGAAAAGCTGTTGACGTCGCGGATCGTGCGTCGTCGGATTCCGGTTCCGGCGTTCTTCGCGTTCTTCGCGTTCTTCGCGTTCTTCGCATTCTTCGCGTTCTTCGCGTTCTTCGCGGAGAGGGTGGAGGCTCAGAGGAATTGCACAACGATAGCAATCCTCCAAAATAGACAAGTTTGTCTATTTTATTATTTTGCCAACAAACGTAAAACGCATAAGTAACGACCCAATTAATTCACGAAGAAACAGTCCATTTAATTCACGAAATAAACCGCCCAATTAAATGGTCTGTTAAGAATTAAAGAAAACGCGTCGGTTGACTTTTCAGTTACTTTGACGGGTTTTCGCGGGTGCGTTACTTAGCGAAAGAAACGGCGGGGCTCGTGCGGGTCCCACCGCACAAATATCCTACCAAGGGGTAGGATATTTCTGGATAGCATCCTATCCAGTTCAACTCAGTTCAAGCCGCCTTTAAGTGACTTTAAGTGGCTTCCAAGCAGTTTAAGTGAAATAAAATAAAGTTGTCGCACAAACTTTATTTTATTTCTGACTTAAAGCCGCAAAATTTAAAAACCACGTCTGAGCAAACGCAACTCCGAAAGAGGCGTTTCTAAGCAAATACCGGCGCTGCGATTTCATCGGTGCCCTCAGAATTTCATTCCGGGCACCGGTTCAAAAGATAGAAAAACCCGCTCGTCCGTTCACTGAACGTACCCGAGCCAAACTTCGGCACCTGATTCCGAGGCCCGGTGTGCCCGGAATCAATTTCCGAAGTTTGGCTCGGGTACGTTCAGTGAACGGACGAGCGGGTTTTTCTATCTTTTGAACCGGTGCCCGGAATCAAATTCTGAGGGCACCGATGAAATCGCAGCGCCGGTATTTGCTTTGAAACGCCTCTTCCGGAGTTGCGTTTGCTCAGACGTGGTTTTTAAATTTTGCGGCTTTAAGTCAGAAATAAAATAAAGTTTGTGCGACAACTTTATTTTATTTCACTTAAACTGCTTGGAAGCCACTTAAAGTCACTTAAAGGCGGCTTGAACTGAGTTGAACTGGATAGGATGCTATCCAGAAATATCCTACCCCTTGGTAGGATATTTGTGCGGTGGGACCCGCACGAGCCCCGCCGTTTCTTTCGCTAAGTAACGCACCCGCGAAAACCCGTCAAAGTAACTGAAAAGTCAACCGACGCGTTTTCTTTAATTCTTAACAGACCATTTAATTGGGCGGTTTATTTCGTGAATTAAATGGACTGTTTCTTCGTGAATTAATTGGGTCGTTACTTATGCGTTTTACGTTTGTTGGCAAAATAATAAAATAGACAAACTTGTCTATTTTGGAGGATTGCTATCGTTGTGCAATTCCTCTGAGCCTCCACCCTCTCCGCGAAGAACGCGAAGAACGCGAAGAACGCCGGAACCGGAATCCGACGACGCAAGATCCGCGACGTCAACAGCTTTTCCGCGACCTTCTTCTTCTTCTTCTTCGGTGCCTCTTCTTCCGCGGCGAACCTGCGATCGGCGGTTAAAGGTGAGAATCGAAACTTCTAAATTCTCCCTTCTTAATTTCAATAGCAACGGATTTAATTAATTAAATATGTTTGTTCTTGATCCGGAGATTGGCGACGTGACGCCGGATACCGCGACGATCTCCTTCTTCCGCGACGAGCGATTCCGCGACGACCTCTCGTCCGACGACGACTTCGAGGTAGGGATTTATTTTGGAAAAGTTACCCCTTTTAAATTTTCTCGTGAACGTTCTTGAAAATTTAAAAATCCGGTTTCAAGCGAACAATTTTATCTTTAAATAAAATTGTTGGATCATGTGTTGATCATCTTATTTCTTTTCTCCCGTTGTTTATGATTAACGCGGAGGGAGCGGGTCTAACGAACAAGACCCGGCAACCCTCCGCCGATCTTCACTTTTTGTGCGGATTTGGCGGACGACGACGAACCTGGCGGCAAGGGCAATCCGTTGTTTCCGCAGTGAAGATCGTCCCCCGGGAGGAGCAACGGCGCAGACGGGAAAGGAAACGGGCCACCGGAGCAACTCCGGCGGCCCGCGGAAGGAGGCGGCGGCGCGGGTCGCCGGCGCGGCGGCGCCGGAGACCGGAGGCGGCGGCGCCCGGCGCGCCGCCGTGGAGATCTTCCGCCGCGGCTGAAGCCGCGGCGGTGGCGGCCGGTTCCGCGGCCGCGCGGAACCGGGAACGGACGCGGCGGCCCGGCCGCGTCCGCGTGACAGGCGGCCCCCCGCGGGGGCCGCGTTTCTCCAAATGCCGCGGGTCAAACCCGCGGCGGCGGCCTGCTCGGCCGCTCGGCCGAAGCCGAGCCGGCCGGTCCGGTCGGCCGGGCCGCGCCCAGGCCGGACCGGACCCGGCCGAGTCGGTTCGGGCCGGTTCGGGCCGACCCGGTTCGGCCGACCCCAGGGGGGGTTCGGGCCGGGTCGCCCCGGGCCCGGAACCCCCGTTTCGGGCCCTCTTCGGTCCTTCGCCCATATCTTGGGCCTGGGACCTCCGATTGACGAACCGTCAGCGGCTACGCGATCCTTGGATCGAGACGGTCGTTTCGGTATATTATACTCAAGGTTTCGGAAGACTTTGGGTTCGGCCGGGTTGGTTCGTACACGAAACCAACCGGGCCCTCGGAGCAGAAACGCTCATAACTTGAGCTACGGACGTCCGAACGACGTACCGTCAGCGGTGGTAGTTTCCTCTAAGTGAGACGGAACTTTTGGCATACTCCGCCCGAGGATCGGATACAGGCGGAGTACGGTCGGGTCGGTTTTTCCCTAAAAACCAACCGGGCCCCTGGGACGAAAATGCCAATAACTCTCAGACCGGGCGTCCGATTGAAGCGCCGTCTGTTGCGTTGAGATCATGTTGTCGATACGGAACTTTTGGATACATCAACTTCGGACTACGTGTCAGTTGATGTATCAGCCTCTCGGCTCGTGGAGCGGACCCTCCTAAACGAGCTCGCTTTGTGCGGGAACCCTAGCGCTGGCTGTGACTTCGACGACAGAGCAGAGATCCTTCGTGGACTGCGACGACGACAGAGCAGAGATCCTTCGTGGACTGCGACGACGGCAGAGCAGAGATCCTTCGTGGACTGCGGCGACGACTGTGCAGAGATCCTCGGTGGACTGCGTCGACTACTGCACTCAGCGATCCTACGTGGATCAGTGCTACAGGTTCTGTGTGAGCCCGATCCTATGTGGGTCCTTACTACCGGTTCTGTGTGAGCCACTGCCTACAGGTTCTGTGTGAGCCCGATCCTGTGTGGGTCTTCTGCGGGGGTTAGTACCTATCGATCCTTTGTGGGTCCGACGACTTAGATGGATCAGTGATCATCTTTGACGTCATCTGAAAAAGTATACCTGGTTGAGCTGAATCGTATGTTACTCTCCTTTGTGGATTGTGTTGAACTATCCTATGTGGATTTTACTGCTTACTCTCCTTGTGGATTTGAGTCTTGCTTTCCTTTGTGGATTGAGTTGTTCTTGAGCTCGTGAGCAGAGCTAGAATTGGGAACTTAGGTATATGTATGGGCATATACCTAAGTCGAGTCAGATGTTACTTCGTGATTGCATCTTTCTTTTGTGCTATATCCTTTGTGGATTTCGGGAGACCTTCGGGGGTCTCGGGGTCCTTACTGAGTAGCTTGTACTCACCCCTGCACGGGCTATGCCCGCACCTTGTTGTGTTGGTTGCAGACGACGGACAGCGCTGATCACGGTTGGGGCGTGGAGCAGGACGGTACCTGGAGGTGGACCACTGGGCGGGACGTGCTCGGAGCGGACGTGGGACCCGAGGAGCCTGGAGGCTATCTGTACCCACCCTTCAGGTGGGATTGCCAGTGGACGACACGAGGCCGCCGTCTTTTCTTCAGTTGCTGTACTTTACTTTTCAGTTGTACTTTACAGTTGGGCTTGTATTTCCGGCCCCCTTTACTTTTCTGCACTTTACTTTCCGCTTGCTGACTCTGTGTGGTTGTTACTTATAAAGGCAATGCCTTCCCTGTTTAATGGGATTTTACGCCTTGGTGCTAGTCGCCAGCCCCTGGCCTATGGAAGTCGGGCTTGGGGTAGTCACGGCACGGGCCCCGAGGACGGGTCGTGACACTACAGGTCTTGTGTGGGCCCGATCCTGTGTGGGTCCTTACTACCGGTTCTGTGTGAGCCACTGCCTACATGTTCTGTGTGAGCCCGATCCTGTGTGGGTCTTTTGCGGGGGTTAGTACCTATCGATCCTTCGTGGGTCCGACGACTTAGATGGATCAGTGATCATCTTTGACGTCTTCTGAAAAAGTATACCTGGTTGAGCTGAATCTTATGTTATTCTCTTTTGTGGATTGTGTTGAACTATCCTATGTGGATTTACTGTTTACTCTCCTTTGTGGATTTGAGTCTTGCTTTCCCTGTGTGTATTGAGTTGTTCTTGAGCTCGTGAGTAGAGCTAGAATTGGGGACTTAGGTATATGTACGGGCATATACCTAAGTCGAGTCAGATGTTACTTCGTGATTGCACCTTTCTTTTGTGCTATATCCTTTGTGGATTCCAGGAGACCTTCGGGGGTCTTGGGGTCCTTACTGAGTAGCTTATACTCACCCCTGCACGGGCTATGCCCGCACCTTGTTGTGTTGGATGCAGACGACGGACAGCGCTGATCTCGGTTGGGGCGTGGAGCAGGACGGTACCTGGAGGCGGACCACTGGGCGGGACGTGCTCGGAGCGGACGTGGGACCCGAGGAGCCTGGAGGCTATCTGTACCCACCCTTCAGGTGGGATTGCCAGTGGACGACACGAGGCCGCCGTCTTTTCTTCAGTTGCTATTCTTTACTTTTTCAGTTGTACTTTCAGTTGGGCTTGTATTCCAGCCCCCCTTTACTTTTCTGCACTTGGTAGTTACTTTCCGCTTGCTGACTCTGTGGTGGTTGTTACTTATAAAGGCAATGCCTTCCCTATTTACCGGGATTTTACGCCTTGGTGCTAGTCGCCAGCCCCTGGCCTATGGAAGGTGGGCTTGGGGTAGTCACGGCACGGGCCCTGAGGTCGGGTCGTGACAAATTGGTATCAGAGGTGGTCGGTTCTACCGCAGACTCTGATCGTCTTTGCTTTCTATATGAAGCAATAGTGTTTGGTGTATTGAGTGTGGTTATCAGTTCAGGGAGCCCAGTGTTAGTGCGGCGGCCGACGTATCCGTACACCAGGACCCTGACTCCTGATTTCCGACTTAATGCATGAAAACATTGATTGCGTGTGTGTTTCAAGTTTTCTTTGTGATTACTTGTGTCAGCTCACCGGGTATACTGATCTGCTTCATGAAAGTCTCAAGTTTTCCTTGTGATTACTTGTGCCAGCTCACCAGGTATACTGTTCTGACTGTGGTACTCTTGTTCTCCTTTTTCAGGATGGCCCCGCGACGACAGCCAGCTAGGGTTCCGAGTGTAGGGCGCGACAGCAGCCCACCGAGCGACGAGGCCTCGGTGCAGGGCCCTTTGCCAGCAGTGGCACCGGCGGTAGCTTTACCCGCCGAGCCACCGATGCTACCAGTACCAGACGCTGACGATGCACGCCGCCTCAGGGCACTGCATGAGTTTCAGAGCCAGCGACCGCCCAGGTTTCGCGTTGAGGCGGACCCCCAGGCCCCCGAGGACTGGCTAGAGGCGGTGGTACGGATCTTTAGGCTAGTGAGGACACCAGCGGATCTCATGGTGATTCTCGCGGCGAGCCTCCTGCTGGCGGCGGTAGGACGATGGTGGAGCTTGATGCTCCAGGTTCACGATGAGGCATCCTTGCTCTGGGCGGACTTCGAGAGCCTCTTCTGCTCTGAGTTCGTCCCAGCCACCCTCCGAGCGGTGCGCATCCAGGAGCTTCTCCAGCTGCGCCAGGGCAGCATGACGGTCGCTCAGTACGCGGTGAGGTTCACTGACCTATCTCGCTACTTGACCGACATGGTACGAGACCCCTTCTTCCGGGCCCGGACCTTCGAGCAGGGCTTGCGGCAGGAGATTCGGGCGTCGCTGATCTCCCTCAGCATTCCGACCCAGGCGGGAGTGCTGGAGCGAGCCCTCCTGATCGAGAGCTTCCTGGCAGAGCCTTCTTCAGCGGCGTGACCTAGCACAGGGCGGCAGGTAGCGGAGTCTTCGGCAGCAGGTAGCCGACGGATGACTCTCGGGTCCAGGCAGACCAGACCCCCACGCAGACGGCCTCAGGACACCGGCTCAGCAGTGCGGGGCACACAGCGGAGTGCCAGCCTTCCGAGAGGCAGGCTGTGCTACTCCTGCGGCGGGCAGGGTCACATGGCTCGCGACTGCCCGACTCGCCGACCAGAGGAGCAGCAGACGGTGGAGGGGCCACCCAGGCAGAGGCAGAGGGTCGACCGTGGCGGTCCGCAGGGAGGAGGCAGACGAGGCAGAGGAGCTGGCCGAGCAGCGGGTGGTGGGCGACGCTTCCAGGCTCTACCCCCACCACCACCAGGAGGGCCACCTCGACCACAGGGAGCTGGCGGGCAGGGACAGGCCCAGCTCCAGGCAGTGGAGGCCTACGACCCCGACATGCCAGAGATGATTCGAGGTACGATCTGTGTCTATTCCACCCTTGCTGCAGTACTTATAGACACAGGAGCGAGTCACACTTTCATAGCCTCTGCCCTTGTTCGGAGCTCGGAGATTCCGACTGAGCCGTTGGCTCGATCCTTACGGCTAGAGACTCCTACGGGAGCAGACTCGATGATTACGCACTAGTGCCGGCAGTGTGAGCTTACTCTAGGAGGCGAGAGCTTCGGCTGGGATCTCCTTGTAGCGGCGTCGAGGCCTTACGGCGTCATCTTGGGCATGGATTGGCTATCCACGGTTCATGCCCAGATCGACTGTTTTAGGCGCAAGGTGCGATGTGTTCGCACCGACGGGAGCAGGTTTACCTTCACCGGCGAGAAGGGAACCTTTGCAGCACAGGATGGACTTCCGCGGGGGAGAGTGCAGCCCATCTCTCATCAGTTGGCTAGCCTCATCCTAGGAGCAGTGGACGTGCGGAGTCTAGTTTTTCCTGCAGTGGTGGACCAGTACGTGGACGTCTTTTCCGACGACGTTCCAGGGCTACCTCCTCGTAGAGAGGTAGACTTTTTCATCGACTTGTACCCCGGGACAGCCCCGATATCTACTCTAGCATATCGGATGGCCCCCGCCGAGCTTCGAGAGCTGCGGGTACAGTTGGAGGACTTGCAGAGCAAGGGGTTTATCCGACCCAGTGTTTCACCCTGGGCATCCCCGATATTGTTCGCCAAGAAGGCGGACGGGAGCTTGCGACTGTGTGTCGACTATCGTCGCCTGAATCAGGTGACAGTGAGGAACAAGTATCCGCTGCCACGGATTGATGACCTCTTCGATCAGCTCAAGGGAGCGCGGTGGTTCTCGAAGATAGACCTCCGGTCAGGCTATCATCAGCTCAGAGTTCGAGACGAGGACGTGCAGAAGACGGCCTTCAGGTGTCGGTATGGCCATTATGAGTTCTTGGTTATGCCGTTCGGCGTAACCAATGCTCCAGCAGGGTTCATGAGCCTCATGAACAGGATCTTCCAGCCATACCTCGACCGATTTGTCGTGGTATTCATTGACGACATTTTGGTATACTCGACGACTGAGGAGGAGCATTCCTACCACCTGCGAGTTGTGCTAGACACACTCCGAGAGCACCAGCTTTTTGGCAAACTCTCAATGTGCCAGTTCTGGTTACGTGAGGTCCATTTCTTGGGGCACGTCATATCTGAGGCGGGAGTTGCAGTGGATCCCGCGAAGATCGAGGCAGTGCTAGCTTGGGAGCCACCCAGGAGCATGACGGAGGTGCGGAGTTTCTTGGGCCTAGCCGGATACTATCGGAGATTTGTGACAGACTTCTCCAGAGTTGCAGCACCACTCTCAGCCTTGACAAAGAATAGGAAACCCTTTGTGTGGTCAGACAGATGTCATCAGAGCTTCCAGGAGCTGAGACAGAGATTGACCAGCGCACCTATCTTGAGGTTGCCTGAGGAGGGAGTTGGATACGTAGTTTACTGCGATGCATCAGGGACTGGACTCGGGTGCGTCCTGATGTAGGAGCGGGCCGTGATCGCCTACGGATCACGTCAGTTGAGGCCGCATGAGCAGAACTACACCACTCATGACCTGGAGTTAGCAGCAGTGGTCTTCGCTCTGAAGACTTGGCGGCACTATCTGATGGGCGAGCACTTCACAGTCTTTTCTGACCACCAGAGTCTCAGGTATATCTTCTCTCAGAAGGACCTGAACCTGAGACAGCGGAGATGGCTTGAGTTCCTCCAGGACTATGACTTTGAGATAGTCTATACTCCTGGGAAGGGAAACATGGTAGCCGATGCCCTCAGCAGGAGGACGGGCATTCAGCTACTTGAGGAGGCGACAGAACAGCTAGCCTCCTTACAGATATCCTTCGTGGATAGAGACGAAGCAGCTTTTCTTCAGTCTCTCACAGTCTCTCCTCCACTTCTACAGCGGGTTAGAGAGGCTCAGCGTGGGGACGCTGACTGTGAGACCCGGCGTGCACTGATATCCTCAGGTCAGGCGCCTGATGGTTTCTCCCTTGGAGCAGAGCACGACATCCTTTTCAGAGGACGTACCTTCGTACCAGTCGCTTTACGAGAGGAGGTGCTGAGAGAGTTTCACACTTCTCCCTTGGCGGTGCATCCCGGAGTGGCGAAGATGTACCAGGATCTCAGACGACATCACTGGTGGCCGGGCATGAAGAAAGCTGTGGCAGAGTTTGTTTCACGATGCCTCACCTGCCAGCAGGTGAAGGCAGAGCATCAGGTACCAGCAGGCTTGGTACAACCCTTGGAGGTCCCGGAGTGGATGTGGGACGGGATATCTATGGACTTCGTGACTGGACTTCCACGCACTTCCAGAGGTCATGACTCCATTTGGGTGATTGTCGACCGACTCACCAAGTCGGCAAACTTCTTACCCATCAGAGAGCAGGGCTCAGTGGAGAGCTTGGGACGTCTTTACGTCCAGGAGATCGTACGACTTCACAGTGTGCCATCGTCTATCGTCTCCGATCGAGATGCTCGTTTCACTTCCCGGCTTTGGAAGGGGTTGCAGGAGGCGTTCGGGACGCAGCTTCGTCTGAGCACAGCCTTCCACCCTCAGACGGATGGTCAGACGGAGAGGACCATTCAGACACTCGAGGACATGCTCCGTGCATGTGTCCTTGACTTCGGTCGCAGCTGGGAGGACCACCTACCCTTGGTGGAGTTCACATACAACAACAGCTACCACTCCACCATCGGGATGACACCATACGAGGCGTTGTACGGCAGACCCTGCAGATCACCGTTGTGCTGGACAGACCCTGGGGAGTCAGCACTCGTGGGACCAGAGATGGTCCGAGCCACGACAGAGAAGGTCCAGATCATCCAGGAGAGGATGAGGACAGCTCAGAGCCGGCAGAAGTCATATGCTGACAGGAGGCGGAGGCCACTAGAATTCGAGGATGGCGACCACGTCTTTTTGCGTGTCTCACCTCGACGTGGTTTACGGAGATTTGGCCGAGGCGGCAAGTTGTCTCCACGCTTCATCGGGCCTTTCCAGGTCCTCAGCAGGATAGGAGAGGTGGCTTATCGCCTGGCTCTACCACCTCAGTTGCACCGGGTGCACGACGTCTTCCACGTGTCTTAGCTGAGGAGATACGTGCACGACCCGACGCACATCATCGACTTTGGGGAGCTGGATGTGGACGATGGGGCGACTTTTGCGGAGGTCCCAGTGGAGATCGAGGATCGACAAGAGCGGGTCCTACGTGGGCGGTCGATTCCTCTTGTGCGCGTCAGATGGCAGCACGGGAACCTCCAGGAGAGCACTTGGGAGCGGGAGGCTCAGATGCGTGCTCAGTACCCCCATTTGTTCCCCTAGTTTTTGATGTATCATTACGGGGACGTAAAGACCTGAGGTGGGAGTAATGTAAAGACCCGCAAATTTCAAGGAAATTTTTTTTCTTAATTTTCATTGGAATTTTACAAGAGCGCAGCTTCAGACGGCACCTGATTCCGAGGCCCGGTGTGCTCGGAATCATTCTCCGAAGTTTGGCTCGGGTACGTTCAGTGAACGGACGAGCGGGTTTTTCTATCTTTTGAACCGGTGCCCGGAATAGAATTCTGAGGGCACTGATGAAATCGCAGCGCCGGTATTTGCTTAGAAACGCCTCTTCCGGAGTTGCGTTTGCTCAGAGGTGGTTTTTAAGTTTTGGGGCTTAAGTCAGAAATA
Source organism: Viscum album (assembly GCA_963277665.1). Taxonomy (NCBI): domain Eukaryota; kingdom Viridiplantae; phylum Streptophyta; class Magnoliopsida; order Santalales; family Viscaceae; genus Viscum; species Viscum album. Next base: position 1,900,865,790 of record OY728152.1, on the reverse strand, counting down.
AAATAAATTTGTGCGACAACTTTATTTTATTTCACTTAAGCTGCTTGGATGTCACTTGAAAGCCACTTGAGCTGAGTTAAAGCGGATAGGGTGTTATCCGGAAATATCCTACCCCTTGTTAGGATATTTGTGAGGTGGGGCCCGCACGAGCCCCGCCGTTTCTTTCGCTAAGTAACGCACCTGCGAAAACCCGTCAAAGTAACTGAAAAGTCAACCGGCGCGTTTTCTTTAATTCTTAACAGACCATTTAATTGGGCGGTTTATTTCGTGAATTAAATGGGCTGTTTCATTCGTTGAATTAATTCAACGAATTTAATGGGTCGTTACTTACGCGTTTGCGTTCGTTGGCGAATTAATAAAATAGACAAACATGTCTATTTTGGAGGATTACTCTTTATTCTCTGGGCCTCCACCCTCCCCACGAAGAATGCGAAGAACGCGATGAACGCGAAGAACGCGAAGAACGCGAAGAACGCGAAGAACGCGAAGAACGCGAAGAACGCCGGAACCAAAATTCGACGACGCACACTGTGATCCACGACGTCGACAAACTTTTTCCGCGACCTTCTTCTTCTTCTTCGGCGCTTCTTCTTCCACGGCGAACCTACGATCGGCGGTTAAAGGTGAGAATCGAATCTTCTAAATTCTCCCTTTTTATAATTCGATATCAACGGATTTAAATTAATTAAATCCGTTTGATCTTGATCCGGAGATCGTCGGCGCGACTCCTTCCCGCGGTGCGACGAGCGTCTCTTCCGCGACGATCACCAAATCCACGACGACCTCTCGTCCGACGACGACGACAAGGTAGGGACTTAATTCTTGATGATTCATTCCTGTGTTTTTATTTCTTTTTGAATAAAGAACCGGCATGAATAATTTCAAGTGGTTAAAAATTGAATTGTCGTTTAAAAGAAAAAGAAGTGAATTTTTTTTTATCTTTGATTAAAAAATTGTTGTAGCCCCTTTCTCCCGTTGTTTATGACTAACGCGGAGGGTGCGGGTCTAACAAACAAGACCCGGAAACCCTCCGCCGATCTTTCTTGTGTGCGGTTTTGGAAAGCGATGACGAACCGTGCGGCAGGGGCGATCCGTTGATCCCGCAGTGAAGATCGGCCCCCGGGAGGAGCTGTGGCGCAGACAGGAGGCAAAACGGGCCACCGGAGCAACTCCGGCGGCCCGCGGAAGGCGGCGGCGGCGCGGGTCGCCGGCGCGACGGCACCGGCGACCGGAGGCGGCGGCGCCTGGCGCGCCGCCGGAAATTCCGCCACGGCCGAGCCGCAGTGGCGGCGACATCCCAGACCGCGTCTGTGGTCCAGCCACCTTGCACGCGGCCCGCGCGGGCCGCGTTCCTCCATGCCGCGGGTCAAACCCGCGGCGGTTTTCTTCGGCCGCTCGGCCGAAGCCGAGCCGGCCGGTCCGGTCGGCCGGGCCGCGCCCAGGCCGGACCGGACCCGGCCCCACCGGGTCGGGACGGGTCGGGTCGACTCGGTTCGGGTCGACCCGGTACGGCCGACCCCCAAGGGGGGGGGGGTCGGGTCGGGTCGGCCCGGGCCCGAACCCCCCGTTTTCGGGCCCTCTTCGGTCTTTTGCCCATATCTTGGGCCTAGGACCTCCGATTGATGAACCGTCAGCGGCTACGCAATCCTTGGATCGAGACGGTCATTTCGATATATTACACTCAAGGTTTCGGAAGACTTTGGGTTCGGCCGGGTTGGTTCGTACGCGAAACCAACCGGGCCCTCGGAGCGGAAACGCTCATAACTTGAGCTACGGGCGTCTGATCGACGTACCGTCAGCTGTGGTAGTTTCCTCTAAGTGAGACGGAACTTTTGGCATACTCCGCCCGAGGTTTGGATGCAGGTGGAGTATGGTCAGGTTGGTTTTGCCTTAAAAATCAACCAGGCCCCTGGGACGAAAATGCCAATAACTCTCAGACCGGGCGTCCGATTGACGCGCCGTCTGTCGCGTTGAGATCCTGTTGTCGATACGGAACTTTTGGATACATCAACTTCGGGCTATGTGTCAGTTGATGTATCAGCCTCTCGGCTTGTGGAGCGGACCCTCCTAAACAAGCTCGCTGTGTGCGGGAACCCTAGCGCTGGCTGTGACTTCGACGACAGAGCAGAGATCCTCCGTGGACTGCGACGACGACAGAGCAGAGATCCTCCATGGACTGCGACGACGATAGAGCAGAGATCCTTCGTGGACTGCGGCGACGACTGTGCAGCGATCCTCAGTGGACTGCGTCGACTACTGCACTCAGCGATCCTACGTGGATCAGTGCTACAGGTCCTGTGTGGGCCCGATCCTGTGTGGGTCCTTACTACCGGTTCTGTGTGAGCCACTGCCTACAGGTTCTATGTGAGCCCGATCCTGTGTGGGTCTTTTGCGGGGGTTAGTACCTATCGATCCTTCGTGGGTCCGACGACTTAGATGGATCAGTGATCATCTTTGACGTCTTCTGAAAAAGTATACCTGGTTGAGCTGAATCTTATGTTATTCTCCTTTGTGGATTGTGTTGAACTATCCTATGTGGATTTACTGTTTACTCTCCTTTGTGGATTTGAGTCTTGCTTTCCTGTGTGGATTGAGTTTTTCTTGAGCTCGTGAGTAGAGCTAGAATTGGGGACTTAGGTATATGTACGGGCATATACCTAAGTCGAGTCAGATGTTACTTCGTGATTGCACCTTTCTTTTGTGCTATATCATTTGTGGATTTCGGGAGACCTTCGGGGGTCTCGGGGTCCTTACTGAGTAGCTTATACTCACCCCTGCACGGGCTATGCCCGCACCTTGTTGTGTTGGATGCAGACGACGGACAGCGCTGATCTCGGTTGGGGCGTGGAGCAGGACGGTACCTGGAGGCGGACCACTGGGCGGGACGTGCTCGGAGCGGACGTGGGACCCGAGGAGCCTGGAGGCTATCTGTACCCACCCTTCAGGTGGGATTGCCAGTGGACGACACGAGGCCGCCGTCTTTTCTTCAATTTCTGTTCTTTACTTTTTCAGTTGTACTTTCAGTTGGGCTTGTATTCCGGCCCCCTTTACTTTTCTGCACTTGGTAGTTACTTTCCGCTTGCTGACTCTGTGGTGGTTGTTACTTATAAAGGCAATGCCTTCCCTGTTTACCGGGATTTTACGCCTTGGTGCCAGTCGCCAGCCCCTGGCCTATGGAAGGCGGGCTTGGGGTAGTCACGGCACGGGCCCCGAGGTCGGGTCGTGACAGTTCATTCTATAATCCACCTTCTATCATGATTATTATTTCGTTCATGGTTGGGATATATCTTGGAAAAACCCTATAGGATGAATGGTGATGTTGTGTTTTGGTTTCTTTTGATCTATGGTGGGTTTTTTGGTTCTTGTTCCATTTTTGTTCTATGCTTGGAGTTTTTTTACGTTAACACACCATTTTGGTGGGTGTTTCTATCAATTTAATTTCTTAATCATGATATGAGCAGATTTATCTTTACTTAATGAGTTTTAAAGTTATTCCTCATGATTGTGTGATTCTATGATGAATTTTTATGGCTTTTTATATTGGTGGTTTGGTTGAAAAATTGGGATTCAAATGTTTTGCATGGTTTTTCCTATTTGTGTTCAAAGTATATGTAAGATAAGTGTTTGATAAAAATCCATTTATCCTTTTCAATGGATTTGGGTCGGTTAAAATGATGTTTTACCCTATTATACTTTTGATTAAATTGTCAGGTAAGTGAAATTATCAATTGAATGGGTTTTTGTCTCTTTATCAACTTTGATCTTATGTGAGGTGATCGTGAGCTTCGATGTGTTGCCTCTTATATCACATTATGATGATTTTTTATCCTTGATAGAACCTTATATATTTTTTTGGTCTCCATATATAATCTTGTGAATAAAGGAATATATATTAACACTAGATGAAAAAATTCATGTGGGCATGAATATAAGTTGAATTTATATAGAATATCTCCTTTGGTATGCTTGGATTTTCCATATATCCTCTCTCATTATCACTTCTTCATTAATTTTATTTCCCAAATGGTTTCCATATTTATAATGGTTTTATAAGTGGATTCAGGAATCATTAATATCTCCCAAATGAGAATTCATGTTGTGTTTTATATATTTTGTTTCAAAGCATCGTTTGGAATTTGGGATATAGGAGCTTCCCAAAACATTTTTAAAGGTCGGTATGGAACCATGGAATTCTTTTTAGTTAGGTATATAGATTATTGTAATGGTTTTAGAAATAAAAGTATTTCCCTTAGACATGGTTTTAGATTTTAAACTCTATCTCCCATTTGTAACCTCATGACATCTCTTTGGAAGATGATTGATGACTCTCTTATAATAATGCCCTATTGGTTCTTGAGAAGAATCTTGTTAAATGGTTTTAAAATCATAATATGCATATTCATAATTGGAACTTGCGAAATTCATTGTATATAATGGGATCCCTCAAGGTTTTCTTATAGTTGGAGAGGGTCTCTGCATAAATAGTTTTAGGTAGTGGGATAGGCATGCACATTGGAATCAGTTAATATAAAACATGTAATGACCTCCACATATTTCTTATAGGCTAATATTATGATATCCTAGATTTTATTTAGCGGTTCAATTGATGGTTACTATATCATCCTCAATGAGATGGACTAGAATCCCCATGGTAGATGAATGTCCATATAGGGGGTTCCACTAATTTTAGGTGAGTAGCATAGCTATGTTTGTGATAGATTATGGAAAACATCATTCAATGACATATAGTTATAAATTTAGTACATCTAGTATCACATATAAATATTTTTGGGTTATTCACATGATTATGTACCATGTATGTTCCATTGTTTCAATATGTAGTTTTAGTTACCTGCTCTGTTTACTTTTGTATATCTATATCCATTATACTACCTTTTCATCTAGGATTTATATTTAATATATACTTAAATTAATATTTAGTTTGTTTCCACTTTTTTATTAACTTAATTTACCCTTTACTTTCATTATGTAATTGGGTTTCAAAATGTGTGTTAAAATGGAAAACCATTTTAAAAGAAAGCCACGTTGTTTTAGATAGAGGGTATTGGGAAAAAATTGTTTGTTTTTTTTAAATAATAAAAACCTATTTTCTAACTCAATTTTTAAACTACTGTTTTTGTACTATTTTATGATTGTAAATATATTGATTTTTTGGTAATTAACAACCAATTTGTTTTATGCACACACCCTATCTAGGCCACTCGACATCGGTAGACTCGATTTCATTTGTAGGTTCAATTTTTCATTCTAGTTAACCCATTGAGTGGGTTAGTTTTATTGATGTTGGTGACCATGAGGTCTCAAAGAGATTATTTCTTGTTCTATTTTGGTTTTAGTTTCATTTTTTTGTATCCATATCTGGATCTATTTATGGTTTATTTATATTCATTGATTTATATATCATTGTTGTGTTGTGACATATATTTTATCTTTTGTATTATTTAATGTTTTGGAGTTAGAAAAATTGTCCACAATGATTTATATATGATGAAAAAAAACGTTTTCTAGACATCGGGGATTAGGGACACCCTTCAATCATTGATACAGACCATTTTGTGTGCCTTCTTTGGGCTTGACTCGGGCTAGTTTGTGACTAAGCAAGATAAAGGTAAGGAACGATCTTATATTTGATTTTAAAAAATTACATAATAAATTATGAGATTTAAGTTTAATGTTATCATTTGATAAATATTTTTGATCAATCATTGCATATATTAGAGTTTAATTAGATATATGAAAACAATTTTTTATGTATTTAGAAAAATAACATTGTAAATAAGAAATATCTTCATTATTTTGAAATAATTTTATAAGAAATATTTTAAAAGACTAGTAAAAAATAAAATTTATTTTATAAATCATAAAAAATATAAAGATAAAGATTCATATAAATATTAAAGGAATCAAAAAATGTTTTTAAACCAATGACGTTAGAAATAGACCATTTTCACACATTGAAAAAAATACCCATACATAAAACATTAAAAATCTCCTTAAAAGTTTCAATGAAGTTCATGTAGTAGAAAATTAACATAATATATTATTTATTTATATAAAATAGAATTTAAAAATCAACTAATTAATACGGATTAAGGAAATGGAAGGTTCATGGCCAAAAATAAAATGTTGGGGCAGTTTCTTTAAAAATTGTAAATAATGAGCCATGGGGGAAAATTAAATAGAGTTAAGATAACTAAATCCAAATGAAAGAATATAGGAGAATGAAATGATAGGTTTTTTATAGAAAAATGTGTATAAATTCAGAAGATATATTATCTTTCAAAATGATATCTACTTGAAAATGAGATTATCAGTGAAACCATCAATGTATGCGCAACATAAGAATCAAAGGATCTTGAGAGGAAGATTGTGAAATGGATATTAAAATATCAAGAAATTTAATATTTTTCCTACCTGAAAGAAATAGGTTTGTGAATAAAATATATAAAATAAATAATATTGTGAAATATCAAATATGTATTAGGAAATTAAATTTGAGAGAAAGAACCCCAAACAACCATAGAAATATTTAAGTCATAACCCCATGAAGGATATGATTTCAAATGGAAAATTATGTTCCATGAATAATGATAGTATAATAATTCTGTTGACACTGAAATTTGGAGAAGGACTGCACCAGGTGGATAAAAGAGCAACAAATGAACCCGCGATGGCAAGAGGAGATTTCGTGGCATGAGAGGCTAGAGCGTCCAAGATTATGTGGATGCACGCAAGTTTCCTTCACCCTTTCCATTCCCATGGGGACGTGAATAGTAGCTTTGTGTGCCCGGAACAGTTTCTGCGCACAAGGTGATGTCAAATGGGCATTTGGGAGCCCGACCCCGTTTCCGTGAACAAGGTGACATCAAACAGGAATTTTTGCGCTCGACCCCCTTTGCACGCCCAAGACAACGTCAAACAGGGGTTTGTGCACCCGGACCTTACACGCCGCCCTGAGGACTCCTGCTATAAAACAAACTGTATCCCCACCCATCAGGGAGGGGTAACAGAAGATGAAGCGATGCTAGGCTTCACGAAAACCATGTCTTCTACGACTGAGTGAAAAACCCCATTGCCTTTAGGTATTAGATTTTATGCAACCGGTCCCCTAAGGGGGACCCTTCGGGTGGGCCCTCTTGTGACTGATCCTTGGGAATCATTTTTATTTACAATTCATTTGTGCACAAGGTATCCACTTTTTCACGCAAGATCCCTCTATGTCCGGTGCACTTGCGCACCACCCGTCTATCTTTCCCACCACCCATACATCTAGCACGCAACTTGTCCTTCCTGCATGCAATCCTTCCATCTTGTGCACAACCAGTCCATCTAGCATACAACATTTCACTCTGTCGTGCAACCCTTTTTCTTGCACACAATCACCGAATCTTGCGCGTAGACCTTAAATCATGCCCCGGAACACCCCCTTACGCAGGAGCCATGTATTTCCCTCAACATAAGTCACCCAATCCAAGCCCCAAAAATGTGTGACACACCTACATCACACGCTCTCTTCTCGTGTGGCCCTTCAGGTTTTGACGGGGAAAATTTTAGAGTTCCTTGCGTAGTGCTTTCTATTGAGTTGCTTCTCCCCATGCTTCTTTGCATAGGCACAATAATGGTATTGCTTCTTCCCATAGAAATTCTAACATGGAACCTCAATTGATCTCTCCATAACACCCCCCCCCCTTAAATGACATTTTTGATGCCTTCCTTCCCTCAAGGATAGGTGGGTAATGATTGTGTACGTCCAAGGGGTGCGTAGCACACCCACCTAGTCCAAGCTGCATGATGTTAACCTGTCGAGCACCATTGTCCTCAGCACATGTCGTTAAACTGTGACCCCACCCCGTGCCTAGCACATGGGGTTCCCCATCTCAGACATTCTCTATACCCACTAGTCTCTATGGAAGTGAGATCATTCCTTACGTAGAATGGCATCCTTTTTATGGAAAAATCATTCGTCTGTGGGGAAAGGCAACCACCCTGGTTTAAGCCCCAAGCTTTTCTTGCAGGAGGAAGCATCCATGCTCCTCCACTCGTCTTGGGTGCTAGATCCCTCTCCTTCTAGGCCTTTTCACCACTCAGGCCTCTATCACAGTGTAAGTCTCAATCTCTATCACCCTCAGGCTGCTAACCACGTGTATTCCCCTGTTTCCACTTTGTGCTACTAACCACGTGTAATCCAAAATCCACTTCTCAAAGATTCACCTTTCACAATGTGATTGTCATGACTTTACTGCTTCTTGTTTCACACACCGAGCATGACTCACATGGGATTAGAGTAAGCATCGACCATGAAATCCTATCTGGGCAGCATAGAGTGTAATCCCCACACACCCTTCCGAACTACGTGGAATTTGATCCTTACCAACGCAAGGTACGTAGGAAGCCTCCCTAAGGTACAAGCCCAACACCCATCGGCCCTGGACATCTTCACATCAGTTCCAACTCCTTCCGAACTACGTGGACATTGATCCTTTCCACGGCAAGGAATGTAAGAAGTCTCCCTGAGGTTCAAGCCCAAAACCCATCGGTCCTGGCCATCTTCACATTAGTTCCCACTCCTTCTGAACTACGTGTACTTTGATCCTTTCCAAGGGAAGGTACATTGGAATCATCCATGAGGTTCAAGACCCACGACCATTGTTTCCGACCCCTATTCTCATTGGACCACCTTCTTCCAGTAGGACGTTAAATGACATGCCCCCTTTTCATCCTGCACAACGTTAAACTACATCCACCATTCCAAACTATGTGGACATTGATCCTTTCCAAGGAAATGTATGTAGAAAGCCTCCTAGAGAATCTATCCCAAAAACCATTGGTTCTAGACCTCTCCTAGTCAGACCACCTTCATCCTGCATGACGTTAAACAACATGACCCCCTTTTCATCAAGCATGATGTTGAACTGCATCAACAACTCTGAACAACATGGACTTTGATCCTTGACAAGACATGGTATGTAGGAAGCGAACCTGAGGTTCATTCCCAATAACCATTGGTTTCGTCCCCCCCTTCACATTGGACCTCATTTGTCATGCATGATGATAAACTGCATGCCCCATTTCCATCCTGCGCGACGTTAAACTGCATCCACCATCCAAACTACGTGGGATTTGATCCTTGTCTCCTGGATAAGGTATATAGGAAGCCACCCTAATGTTCAATCCTATCTAGAAGAAAGTCATTGTGACCCCATCCAGTAGTAAGCTATTGTTACCCAATCTAGTGGTATGTCATTGTGATCCCATCTAGAAGTAATTCATTGTGACCTTATCCCGCAGTAAGCATTTGAGACCCCATTCAACGGTAATCCGTTTTCGACCCCATCAAGTGGTAAGCCATTGGGACCACATCCAGCAGTAAGCTGTTGGGACCCCATCCAGTAGTAATCCATTGGGACCCCATCTAGTGGTAAGCAGTTTTGACCCCATTCAGTGGTATTCCATTATGACCCCATCAAGCAGTAAGCTGTTGGGACCCCATCCAACGTTAATCTGTTGTGACCCCATCTAGCAAAAAACTATTGTGACCCCATACAACAGTATGCTGTTGGGACCCCATATAGATATAAGTCGTTGCAACCCCATCAATATATAATCCATTATGACCCCATCCATTTGTAAGTTGTTGTGATCGTCGTTCAATGGTAAGTTGTTGTCAGGTGAACTATGAGGACTTTGATTCCATGCCACAAGAATACATAAATGATATCCTTGAGACTCATGCCCATCATCAGCATCATCCTCGTGTCGACTCCATCTCATTCTCTAACCACATCACTTAACCATAAAACATCCCTTTTTATTCCTACCCAGGCCACCACATCCCTTTTTATTCCTACCCAGGCCGCCACATCCCAGAGGGATCATGGCACCTCATTCTTCATTCTCTTTAACGACGATCGGGTAGCTAACCAAGAGTTGGCCCCAACATGAGTGTTCCCTCTTGGGGTGGTACTCACCTCATCTCCACTAGTAAGTGTTCTGATCAGTCTGATCCATCTCCTCTAGACGTTAAACCTGCGATATACTCTATGTTAAACATAGGAAGCTGAGGAAAACCTCAGATACATGCTTATGTCATATAATTCCCGACATTCGAAGTGGGATTCCTTGGGCTTTCGCGCCCTCGAGAAGCAATATAATAAGGTGAAGAAAACCAGACATGCCAGTTTCCAAGTGTCTAGACATGCTAGTGATGTACAACATGACTACTTCCCCGATCAATGTTTTCTTCCATGACTGGACCCCTTGGAATGTCCCCACAAAATCAGTATAATTAACTGGTGTCCATGAAAATATGGCACTGGGAAGAGTTTGACGAACAATGTCTTAAGTCTATATGGGAGACATGGATTAGGTGACAAGTTCAATGGAAGAATCCATAGAAGGAAGAACCGACATCCCATCATCCCATTTTGATCAAGGAGAAAACATCCTTGAACAAGGTACGGATGATGCCTGCATTTGGAAAGCAGGAGTGCAGGGCAACAAACAGTTGCACGTCCTCCACAAATGAGCGCACACACCCCAGAAAAAGCATCAGAAATAGAAGTTGTGAACCAAATGAGAATTAATTCTCTTCAATATGGATATTTTTATCATTAATGACATCAGTGGACTTGCATGCCACTGGATCCAGCTATCCGGCGCCGAGTCCCTCCACACAAATAACGGGTCTAGCGTGAAACTCACCATAAGTTGGGGTAGTAAAAAGGTTTGAAATCCTTGTCTGCGACATTATAAGCATGGTCTATCTTAACATCTATGGAATTTTGAATGGCGTTGGGGCAGTATTTTTCAATTCCATTCCTTTCAACACTAATGGGTTAATCTCCATTCTTTTAATGAACCAAGATGTTACTGGAATTCGATCACCGCCGGGACATCGGCATATGGGCAGGGGAAATGCCGATGTGGAAGTCCCACATGGCTCTACTGCCTTGGTGATAGTCTCTACACCTACAAATTCTGGGCACCCATGCCCCATCTCCCTATCTAAAATCATTCAGTGGATAGTGATCAACAACCTTGTACACCAGTACGAGGAGGAGATTATGCCAACTCGGCATATGGACCACTAGGATCTAGAGGTGTCTACACCTCGTCACCAACGCTACCCCCATGGGCCGCGTAGGGAGCCACTACTCCCCACTCCAACTTATAATAATATCACGTGCCTCTATACGGAACGCCTTGATGACTCTCTCCCCTATGCCGATGAGGTAGGGGTTGTTTGGACCATCCTGGTCCGAATCCCATTTCTGGGCCCCCAAGGAGGGCTCCCACTTGGTCGCACCAGTGCCACAACCTTTTCCGATGAGTCGAAGAGCGGGTAAGCCATGCTTCCGTACCGCTGGCCCCAATCTGGTTGACCCGACACCTACGTCGTGCACAGACTAAGGAATTCACCCACCATGGGGTTTCAACATCAGAAACTACTATGGCTTGGGCCACCGCTGTTGTATACCATAAACCCCCTGCAAATTATATATAGAATAACTTCTATACCCAGCCTAGATAAAGACCCCAACCACCCCATGGGCAGGATGGGTCAACCCTATCGGTCATCGGTGTTGTTTGTGGCCATCACCACTACAATGTCCCTCCCCTTATAGCCACCAAGATCAACATGAATGTCTGTCTCGTGCTACCCTCATTCTGAATGAGGGACCTCCCCATGATGGTGACACTCATCATAGTACCCTCTCTCATGTTCATTACATCAGGTTTGGAGTTTTCCCTCCATCCACTGACCACTGGTGTGGGGATGTTTCATATCTAGTTAATCCCAACCACGAGGGGAGTCCCCATGTCCTCACAACAGCTGGTGATAGTCCTCATCGCCACAACAATCAAATGGGTGAGGGCCATATTTATTCACCAGAACCCAACATAGGGGTCTTATCTATGTTCGAGTTGACTAATATGAAGACATTACTTGCACTAAAGTCACCAGGGGAAACAAGTACAGGGGTCCTAATCGTGCTTCTATGGGATCAAGAAAATGTCATAACCACTTCATCACTTCTAATGGAGGTCCTCCTCATAACCCCTTTGATATCTATCCTAGTGCTCCTCGCACCCTGGATTACTCAGGTGAACGTCTTCTCCGCCCCAGCCCAAGTATGGCTGATGTTCCTCCTCATGCCAGAAATCATCCTTGTCTTGAAGAACCATCTCAGGGTAGGAGGGAGGTTTGTCACCACTATAAAGGGAACATTGAGAAGATTTGTTCTGAGATCAAACCACTTTGCTTCTCGGATTCTGATGTTGAATACGACTCAACGCTAGAACCCTTGCCTAGATCCCCCGTGTGAAGGGTTGGAGTAGGAATAAGGTGCGTCTTCCTAGTACACCCAGAATGAGAGTTCCATTGGATTCCCGCATCCCTCCATAGGCATATCTAGGAGGATGAAAATTTTCAAATCCATAGGTTACGACTGTTCGATCACCACTGTCATTGCTAGATGCACTCTCTACCTTGACTAGAAATTAAGAAAAGCTATTCTAGGGAACAATGGTAAACGAGCAGCAACTTGGTCCACCTCTATCAGACATGGTCCCCACACCAGAAACCGTGGTAGTCATCCCATATTTATAGCAACATCCTGGATTAGTCACTTAACTCTTTAGAGCGTAGCCCGAGATGCAGTGGTTTATTAGCTCGCTCTTCGTATTCTCCACTAGCCAGCCTACTGTTCAAGTGACAGAGCATATTTATGTAAATATTTTTATAAAATAATGTGTATTTTTTACTGTTTTTAAATGATAAATCCCATGTATTTACCAGTTTTTTTAAAATAATGGGTACATTGAATTTTATAATGAAAATGAGCATAATTGAGAAAAATGCATAATTCTAGATTTTCGACAGATTTTGATCACAATGGTATTTTTGTCATTTATCATATAATATATGTACAAAATTTGTGACTAAAATTAAATTAGAATTCTTATTTCATTTCCTTGAATTTTGTATTTTGGACTAGGAGCTGATTCGGCAATCTAAGGGGCCTAAAAATTCATTGACTTTTGAACTTTTTTTCTAGTGGACAGTGTAGACCCCACCACACAAACAGAACCCAAACTCGGCCTAAAAACTTCCAAATTATGTGTTTCTACCTTAGATAGCACAGTAATAAAGATGGATGGATCTAAAACAAATTTGGGGGATTTTTGAAGTTATTAAGGTGGTCATTGAATGATATACTTTGGGAGGAACCTTCTTGGAAACATTGTCTAGAAACAGAAACCTCCAATAAACAAATTCAGAAATCTATCATCCGGTATCCAAATTCACTGATATCTTGAAGGTGAACATCCAACACATTTATGAAGAACATTATAGAAGGGTTCTATGGGTGAATCGGACATTTAATGGGTCAACAATGCACAACTGTTTGGGGTACATATATCAGCCTATAAAAGGGGGAATGTGCCTCATTCTCAAATCATTATCTCAAAACCCAAAGCCAATGAGGGATCCCACTAGGGCATGGGCCTCTACTGCTTCTCTCTTTCAATTCAGTTAATCTTTTTTTGGGTTTTTCATTAGTTTAATTTCATCTTTAATTCAAATGTATGTTTTATTAATCTATGCATGCCTGTTTCTCCATCCATCCCACAATTCTTTTTCTTAATTTTATTATATTAATAGTAATTATTATTATCGTTATTATTAATAATAATATTAATAATAATACTATTTTTATTATTAATATTAATTTAATTATCATTATTATAATGATCAAATTCTTATTTTAAAGCTATTTTATTTTCACCTTCTCTGTTTTCAAAAACAATTGTCTTAATTATAATAAAATTATTATCAATTTATAATAATATTATTATAATTTTAAGAACCATTATTAATTATTTATTCTCATTTTTATCTCTCCTATCTCTCTCTCTTCCCATCCATCCACCGTTGTGATCTTCTACTCTTAGAAATGAGAGGCTAACCCCAAGGCTTGGCTCTGGGGGAGGTCAAGGTGTTCTTGAATTTTCTTTGAAGTTTATTTTATGTTTGTGGTAGATTTTAGTAGAATTAATTTGTTAGGCGAATGTCCCTGATTGGTTGATGTTCCAAAATGAAATAAAACTAAAACTATTTCTATTCTGGAAGAGTATAGTGATTCAAACATGAGATATCATGTTAGGATTATCAAACTAAAATAAAACACATAAAGGGACATAGTGATTGAATCCCTGAATTAACTCCCAAAACAAGTTGTTTCTTCATCAACTCATTTTCTTTTCTTTTCATGATAGTTTATATTTTTCATATAAAAAACACAATAAATATTTTTATCACATTCATTTAAATACAAAACAACAAAAAGAGATATATTAAGTGAGATAGAATAAAGTATGTGAACCGCATTGATAAGGCTCCTCAAGAGAGAGGACCCTGGTCAGCCATTATGCTGTACTAGGAAAAATTTAATTGGTTTTTTTCCAAGCCCCATGATAGGCGTACGCCAAAACTGGCACCAATGTCGGGGATATAATCATTATTTCATTTATTTTTTCTATTTTCACATCTTCGATAGGTATCATTTATTTTTATAAAATTTAAAAAAAATTATTTCCATGATGAATTTAAATGATTATTATTCTGCATGGAATGAAAATTACTCACAGGTGCAACAACAATAACAAGAAGAATATTTTAGAAGGGCTCAGTTGAATGAACGTAGATAAAGCATTGGACAAATGATGAGAAAAGCTGAACGATAATTTGACTTTGTTCGTGAATTAATGGAGCAACCCAACCCTGGGTAGGATCATGAACCTCAGGTGGAAATGGATGATGGCATAACTGCTGAGATACAAGTGGGAGATCAAGAAGGATTGGATGATTTTTTGATTAAATGTGAGGAACTGTATGATCTCCCAATACAATACAAGGATGAAGAGCTTGAACCACCGAAGGAATACACCACCCAAGTGGTTGAATTTGAAGTCAAGATGGAGGAGCCTGACTACCAACCTCCATCCTTAGAGAATATACTCCAAGAGGAACTTACCACAGAGGTAGAGATTGAATGTGAACCGACTCAGGGAGTTGAACCATTAATTGACTCTATCTCTTTTGATTTCATTGAATCTGAATTCTGTATCACTCCTTATGGTTTTGATTATACAAAATCCGACAATCTCATCTATGCCTTGGATGACGAAGAAGAACTGAGATGTGAACCTACTGAGGATGATATAGAGCTCCCGGGATATGATGAATATTTATTGAAGGAAGCTCATGAAGAGATTCTACTGGATTTTCCTGAGGAGACCATGAAAAAAGATGCTAACTTTGATTGGGAATATTTTAATATTAATACTTCTGGTTTTAATTTTATTCAAATAGAATTACACAATGACTTTCCCAGTCACTATTATCTGGATGAATCAAACCTTGTGGAACCACTGGACAAAGAAGAAGAGGTTTCACAAGTAGCAATAGAGATGGTGGATGATTCATATGTCATCCTACCTACACCATTCAAATTATACCACATTTTTCATGGGGGGATATGATGTACTCTATCCATGGATAATTACTCACCCAGAATGATGAAGAACATGCTGGGAAAATTAACATGTGGTGGTTCAAATTAATGAAGCTTCATCCACCATCTGACTTTGGATAAAATCTGGTACTACCCTTTAGAGGCAGTAAAAATTCAAGGCCCACATGGGGGATCGTACGAAGATTTATATTTAACTTCTTTCTAGGAATTCAGATGTCAATTTATTTTCATAGATGTATTGCAGCATACATCCCACTCCCTCTATCTTTTTTGAGCTTAAATGACATGATCCTTATTCTTAATTGAGTTTTTTTCATTTATAGGTTCATAATGGAAGAAGGAAGCCCCCGACATTGAAGGGGAAGGACCATGTTTCATGGGAAAAAGGGAGTTAAATTTTCATGTTTTATCTTATAAAATCTCCACAATTTAGTCCACAACATTTTTTGAGCATTCATTATAATATTTCTTGCACACACATGAATTCATGTTTTACTCAACATATCTAGGAAAGATGAGTTTATTAGGAATCCAGTTATGTCATGTTTTTGATTTCAATGTTTATATGATTAAATGATTGAAATGAAGAATTGAATTTTTAAATATGAAGCATAGATATTGAAATGATGACTCGTGATTTGAAGGAATTACTTAAGTCATGTAAATGAAATTTCCCTACCATCTTTCATGCTTTGAATTTCTGAAATTTATGTCAATTGATTTATTATTATAAGTCATGCCATGAGTGATTTTACAATGTTATATTTCTCATTCCTGAGAGGATTTCTAGACCATGTACATCCTATTTATCTTGTTCATATTTCATGAGTGATATTTGGAAATGAAACCGACAATAACTTGAATTGAAACTTGTCAAAGCTATGACTATGAAAAAAACATTTAAAATTATGGACACATACATTGAAGAGAAACTTATCTTTAAAAGACCACCTTTACATCAATCCTTCTTTTATCCCATAGAGATCATGAATTACCTTTATATGGGTGAGCCATATTTCAAGCCATTTTTATCCATTCCTACCCTACTCTGGGTATTTTCATGATATTTTAAAGTTGAAGTGTTGGGGTAAAGGGAATCATGGTGGACAGGATGATACACATTGTAAGGAAGAAGTGTGGGGGTTTTGTTGTGGGAATTGTAAAAGGATGTGAAATAATTACTTATACTTTATTTTTCCCCTCTTGAATTAAAAAATGAAAAAATGAAAAAAATATCCAAAAAATAGAAAAATGGGTTTTGATATGGGAGAACCAAAATCAACATTTTTCAGACTGACGGTCTTATGATCGTATGTGGTTAGGTGATGGATGTGAGTTTTGATCTAATTGTAACATTCATAAAAACAAAAAAAAGTACATAATAAAAAAAATTATTCAAGAGGATGCACAAATCATTCATTATGCATAATTTTATTATGACCATACGTTGGGTTTTTGGAAGTTGGTGTTGCTACTTTGAATGGGATAATTTCATTACACTTTTACTTTTGATATAATTCATTGTACTTAAGAGATTAGCCTCTTTCTTGAGCCTTAATTTTTAAACCATCAAATCCTACTAACCATAGGCCTTAGAGTCGTTTTAACCTTTATTGCAAGTCCCCATGATTTTATCTATCTTTTGTCTTTACAATGTGGAGAAATTAGTTCATTTACAAGCCTATGGATAAGAAGCATGTTCTCATGATATGAGCATAAGTCTACTTGAATTTTATCATGGGAGATGAGAGAAAAGAAACAAAAGTGAGGTAAATCATGACTTGACATGATTAATAAAAATGAATCAAGGGGCGTGAATGAATGAAAGGAGAAGATCCATTAATTTACAAAGGGGGAAAGTAAAATGTGTGAATTATTTGTTTCTTTGAAAAATGGGAAATTAAATTGATATTTTATGAATATTTTTAAAAGTTTTATTTCACATTGAGAATTGTATGATTTTATTGCATTGAAATTTGAATACTGGTAACATTTGTGTCCTCTGATTTCAAGGTAGAGATTTTATGCTTGAAGACAAGCACAGTTTATGTGTGGGGGTATTTGACAGAGAAAATTTATGTTCATATTTTTGATCAAATAATGAGTATTTTTTAATTTTTTTAAATGATAAAAATCATGTATTTACATGTTTTATTAAAATAATGTGTACATTTAATTTTAGAATTAAAATGAGCATAATTGAGAAAAGTGTATAATTCTGGATTTTGGATAGATTTTGATTACAAGGGTATTTTTTCATTTATCATAAAATATATGTCCAAAATTTGTGACTAATTAATTTTCTATAATCTGGATTTTATTTCCTCCAAATATGAAATCTGATCTATGATCTGATTTTTCCATCTAAAGGGTTTAAAAATTCATTTAATTTTGAACTTTTTTTGGGTGGATAGTATGGACCCCCCAAATCGAACAGAACCCAAAATCGGACTAAACACATTCAAATGATGTTTTTCCAATTGGGATAGCACGAGGATAGGGAGGGCCGGATCTACAACAAATTTGGGGGATTTTTGAATTCATTAAGGCGACCATTTAGTGACATACTATTGGAGGAACCTTCTGGGAATCTTCATCCAAAAACCGAAACCTCCAATGGAAAATTCATAACGCCTTCATCCAGTGTTCAAATACACTGATATTTTGGAGGGTGAACAGGAAAAACATCTATTAACAAAATTAAAGAAGGGTTCCAAGTGTTAATCTGCCATTTTTGGTCCAACAATGTGAAACATTTTGGGGAACAAATATCTTCCTATAAAAGGAGGCCCCCGCCTCCTTCTCAAATCATCAGCTCGACACCAAAATCCATGGAGGGATCCTACTGGGGCACGGGACACTGCTTCTCCTCTCTTACCCCCTCATTTATTCTTTTATTTTATTTTTATTTTAGTTTTTCCTCTGTTTAATTTCAATTGTAATTCAAATTTTTGTTTTATTAATCCATTCATGCCTATTTCTCCATCTATCACACAATTCTTTTTCTAAATTTTCTTATTTTAATAGTAAGTATTACTATAATTATTATTAGTTTTAATATTAATAATATTATTAATATTAATATTAATATTATTTTAATTATCATTATTATAATTATGAAATTCTTATTTTGAAGCTATTTTATTTTCTCCATCTCTTTTTTCAAAAACAATTGTGTTAATTAAAATAATAATAATAATTAATTAATAATAGTATTATTATAATTTTAACAACCATTATAAATTATTTATTCTCCTTTAACTCACTCCTCTCTCTCTCTTCCCATCCATCCATGATTGTGATCTTCTACTCTCAAAAATGAGAGGCTAACCCTGAGACGTGGCTCAGGGGGAGGTCACGGTGTTCCTGAATTATCATTAATGTTTATTTAATGTTTGGGGTAGATTTGAGTAGCATTCATTGGTGAGGGAAATTTCCTCGATTAGGTGATGGTCCACAATGAAATGAAACTCAAACTATTTCAATTCTAGAAAAAAATATTGATTCAAAAAAGAGATATCATGTTAGGATTATCAAACTAAAATCAAACACATAAAGGAAAATAATGATTGAATCCAAGACTTAACCCGAAAACCAAATTCTTTCATCATCAACTCATTTTGTTTTCATTTCATGATAGTTTTGGTTTTTCATATCAAAATCAAAAAAATATTGTTATCGCTTTTATTTAAATACAAAACAACAAAAGGATATAGATTAAGTGATATAGACTAATGTAAGTCAACCACATTTAGAAGGCTCCTCAAGAGAGATGACCATGGTCCGCCACTATGCTTCACTAAGAAATATATAATTGTGTTTGTCCACACCCCATGACAGGCGTGCGTCACCCAACGGTCTTCTTCGGTATTGCTACCTGTACCTCAGTCACATCCATTTGATGAGTGGGGCAATGAAGGGGCAGACCTTGAATCTGAGCCCATGTGCTTATGGGATATCCTCATGGCAGGCCACTTCGCTGAGATGTTTTGGCTAGTTGCAGTGCTGAATTTTTGTGCGCAAGAATCCCTAACATAAGAGGATGTTGAGTGTTTCCGACAGACCCTATCGGTGACTCATTTCCATCTTCACCATTAGGGAGTGGATTATCATAAGATCCAAGCACATTTTGATGACATTAGAAAACAATGTCGTCTGTTTGATTTGGCCACACTCCCAATGGCCAATCTCCCTGAGTCACCAAGTCACTGTAGGGACCTCCATAAATCACTACTAGAAATAGAGCCTATACTAACACTTTGTTTAAAACGGTTTATAAAACCCGTTGGGAAAAAGAACCTATGCCAACACTTTACTATAACTATTGGCATAGGGTATTTTATGGTGGGTTTTCCTAATGGTTTAATAAAACTATTTGGAAAGAGATGTATTACCCACGATTTTTATTAACTCTTGGAAAAAATTAAACCCAAATTAGGGCTCACTCCTTCAAGAAATTTCATCGTCGTGCACTCCTCCCCTCCCCGACCTCAAACTCCTCTCAGCCTTGGCCTCTGCCTCCACCTCTCGCCCCCCTCCCTCTCCTCTGACGACATTCCCCTTCCCCTCTCAGCTCATTCTTTGAAGAGGACGTCCCCCTCCCCTCTGGTCTCCCAGCGACGTTACCCCCTCCCCTATCGTCTCCCTCTCTTGGGGACATCCGAGCTGAATCTCCTCCTCCGACATCCCCCAGCAACCTCTCCGGTCGCGCGCGCGACCCCCCCCCCCATGTCTGAACACCCCGTGGGACGTCCCACTCTCTCGGATCCCTCTCCTCCTGCATAGGCAATAAATTTGTCAGTGTCGACCCATGCCCCCCAAGATCTATAGTAGCTACGGTGGAGTCGAATCTGGGAGGCTTTCAGCTTTAGCTGATTGGTAGGTATCAGCCTTGGCATTGGGGATCTTTTCATCTATTGGTACTACTGTAATGGCTTCAATGCCTTCCTTTCCCTTCATTTTTGGTATCTACATTCTTTTCCGCTGTAAAAAAAGGATTTTTTTGTTCTTTTAGTGTTGTTTAATCTGCAAAGGCCATTTCTGTTATATCTGAAATGATCATTATAGGCCACGATAGGTGTCCTGGAATATGGGATAATGTGTGCATAGCTCCTGGATTCTACAGAGACTCAATAGTGTTCCTTGTGGGAGAGAATCCTCTAAAATCACCTGGGATGCTATGGATAGATTCCTCACATGTCATGCAGATGGCCGAGTGCTGTTTATGGGTATGTCTCCCTGACACCCATCATACATTCATTTATGTTTGAGATATTTTATACAATGGAATGGAACTTAATTGAATGTTTGTGTTATGGTGAAATAAAATGGTTTTATTATACTCAATGCTCGATCGAGCATAAATTTACCGGCTCGACCTCAAGCTTGATCGAGCTACTCAATTAGGATCGACTTGTTTTGATTAATATGTTTTATCATAATTTTAATTACAGGATAATTCATGAATTAGATCATGAGCTTGAAATTAAATACCCATATATTGAATACATATAACATGTTAAAATATTAGATGTTCGATTAGCCATTACTACTGACTTGATTGTGTCATTATAACACTGAATTCGACTTCACTAATCACAACATGAGATTGAAAAAATCTGAACTAAATTCAAGTATTTGTCGAGAGAGTCTAATTAGCTTGCGATCACTCAAGGTTGTTTACAACCCTAATTTAGAGGGTCAATGAAATAGGACATTGGATGACTTGGGATGTCATTATCTGTCATTTAATTACCTCATTAAAAAAACTTCTAGACAAATATTTTATCTAATAAATTCTTCTATGTCATTATTTTCTATCCATTTTAATCATTGGCCCGATTTGTTACAGAATGTGATGGAACCAGAAAACCGAACAACATAGAACCTTAGATAAGGACTTATAATTCCTTCGATACCTCCTCTCATATTAGAATTGCTTCCTAATTTTGGTTTGGAATTTTGTGATGTTTTACTAATTATATATAAGCATGGTTTGGTAGTCAATCTCAGATCGTGGTGTGATGCGGTGGGGTTCTAGCAGGGTTATGTGCACAATCTTCAAATCAACTAATGTTGCATAGGTGCATATTCAATGGATAAGTGTACTAGTATGTTGTTTCCAACAATGTGTTATATAAAGAACATAATTAAAAATGAAGAGATTATTAAATGGAATGGTTTCCCCCTTGCTTGCGGGAACATGATTTGACCCACAGGGCGGTGTGGTTCTTAAATGGAACTGTTTCCCCCTTGAGGGAGATGACGACCGGATTGTTACCCAGCCTCCTCCCACTCCCTTTACTCCTGGCCAGAATATGCTGCCCCACGGATGTCGCTGGACCGGGCCAACACGTTGTGGTCACGCCGTAGTCAGGCTGCAGTCATGTTGCGGTCACGCCGCTGTCACACCGTAGTCACACCGTGGTCATCCTGCAGTCACATCGCCATCACGCAGCGGTCAGGCCGTGGTCACGCCATGGTCACTCTACAGTCATGTCGTGGTCATGCCGTGATTTGGCCCTACTCTAGGATGACACCCTGTAGTGGTTCATAGTCTTGTCAAAATTCAATGTATGATACCTATATAAGGACCAATCCATCCTCATAATTATTTCCTCATCAAACACTAGATGTAAAATTTCCACATCTATAAAAATAAGTCCCAATCCTCTTAGGAATATTTTACTTGATCTAAACCCTCATCCAGTACATACACATATCTTCCAAATTATAAGACATATGTTAGGCCACTCATATCCCAATTGATATCATATCCACTTGGAGACCTACTGACAGGGTTATTTAATTTCTATATAATCACTAAAGAATTTTATCTAATCCTTGGCGGATTGTGAACACCATATCTATAGGTCTACCATGTTAATCTATTTACTTTCATTTACCATCCTTAGACTCCATGACTCCCATGGAACATAGTTATAATCAATCCCATCACAATCTATGATCGAATAATCATGTTAGTGTTTAAGTTTCTATTGAGGCTCTTAATACTGTCTTTATATACATAAGAATTATTATTTAAAGAAACAATTAATTTATGTAATGGTTGATCACCCATGGAGGTGCTTATACTTTATCTTATAACTTCTAAAGGATTTATTCCCTCCACCTGAATAAGGAATTAAATAACTCCCCTTTTGTGTTCATGTAAAACCTATATATTCCGAAGGCATCATACTAAACACAAATATATATGTGAGAAAAATCGAAAGACTGGGACATGATCACATTATTAGTCATAGATTCATCTTAAATATTCATGCATTAAGCCTTATATTAATCATACGATTTGACATATACTTAACAAATTAGCGAATATTGATTCATATTGAATCAATCACAATTTTTCCAACGCATTATCTAAGATATCTCAAGATCTAGCTTGTTTAAGATCATCTAGGACGTTTTGGTCATTGATGATTAGTTGGAATCACTTATGATAATGTTTTCATCCTTCCATTCCACAATAACATTACACCATATCCTAACATGACCCTTTAGTAAGGGTGTAGCCATGTAATTTCCCAAAGAAACATGTATTGGACAAAACCAAACTAAGATGAAACTCGAGCTGAACTAATTATATACCATTTATAGGAATATTAATTATTAATTAATAGTAATGTACTTTTTGATAGTATACTTTTGAAATATGGATTTGTTTCCCCCTTGCTTCAAAAACATGATTTGACCCACGTGGCGTTGTGGTTATTATTTGTCGGGCGGTGACATGTATAGTCACAGGAGACAGGTATGTTTTAGTTTAGTTTTTATTTTATTTTCTTTATCACATTGGCCACTTAGGACTTTTACTGGTTTTTATGGACAAGGAGTAGTTATTTTCTATGAAGGAGGCCAGAAGGGGTTCAGAATGTTTCAGTCCGCCGGCTTTGATCCGAGGTAAGATTCTATGATTACTACTTCTCTCACACCTCATATATTTTTAGGATTTCAATGTTTTTTACTCCATATTATGTTTTTCGTAGGGCGTTGGATCATTTTTTATTGGTTTGGGTGGATTTGGTTCTCTCCAATTGAGGTATGGATTTAATGATGTAGGTTGGTTTTTCTCTAGTTATATAGGGTCCTTTATGTGTTTTAAGGTTCTTAATATCCTTTGTGTAGTGCGTTGATCCCTGCTCATTGGTTTCGAGTCACCAAGTCAAGGGTGACTCGCCTGTGTGTGCATAGGTAAGTAAGTATATGTATGTGGGTTCCCCCGTTATGTGTACAGTCAACCATGGAAATGATTATGAACGTATGGGGCGAGGTGTGCCCATGTATATATATAAAAATACATACTCAGGTGAGTAGAGGTTGGTATATGCATATAAGCATATTCGTAAGGATCCCCTTGCACATTCCTATGGCCATGCGGGTGTGTGCAAAGGGTCTAGGTGTCCTTGCATGTGTGTGAAGGTGCGTTTACCCAGTGGGGGAGCAGCAGCTTTTAGTTAGAAAGCTCTATGAGCTGAAGTGGACGGCTTGGTTCCACATTGAGGTAGAGTCCCTCACGTAGCCTTTTTAATTTAAGAATGCTTTAAATTGAATTTATATTTTTTCACAATTCTGCTTAATTATATTAAATTCCATATCCTGAATATGTTTTCTTTAATATAATTGTTTTATTTGTTAATATAGTCTTGTTTTTATAATAAAATCACTTTTAAAAACAATGAATATATAATATATATCTTTATCATACCACAATCCCGAATCAAGAGTTTGTTTTTTATAACATAAGATCAGTTTCTAAAATGTGAATGACAAATACATAGGATTTATTTGGAATCCTGGCTAGAAGATGCTTCCCTCCAGATGTTTCTTGACTGGGATAACACCCCACGGTCACGCCGCAGTCACCTCGCGGTCACGCCGTAGTCAACCGCGGTCACGCCACTGTCACGCTGCGGTCACACCACGGTCATGCCGCGGTCACACCGTGGTCACGCCGCGGTCACGCCGCGGTCACGTCGCGGGCACGCCGCGGGCACACCGCAGGAACGCCGCAGGCATGCTGCTGTCACGCCGCGGGCACGCCGCGGTCACGCCGCGGCCACGCCGCGGTCACGCCGTGATTTGGTCAAGCTCCAGGACGACACCCCGCAGTGGTTAGCAGTTCTGTCGGAATTTGATGTGTGATACCTAGATTGAGTTTTAGATACATTACCCACTCATAGTAAATGGGGAGGGAGGCAACGACCAGAATGTTGCCCCACTTTTTTCTACCTCCCTTTGCTCATGGCTGGAAAATGCTGACCTGCAGATGTCATTAGACCAGGCCTACACGCTGTGGTCACACTGCGGTCATGTCGGGGTCACTCCGCAGTCACGCCTCGATCACTCCGCGGTCAAGCCACAGTCACGCTGTGGTCACTTAGCGGTCACTCTACGGTCATTCCACGATCACGCCGCAGTCATGCCGCGGTCACGACACGATTTGTCCCTACTCCAGGATGACACCATCAGGTGGTTTGCAGTCCTGTCATAATTCGATGTATGATACATAAATAAAGTTTTAGATACATTACTCACCCATAGTTAATGTGAAGGGAGGCGAAGACCTGAATGTTTCCCCACTTCCTAACGCTCCCTTCGCTCCTGACCAGAAGTTGTTACGTCGTGGATGTCACCGGATCAGGCCAACTCACCGCGGTCATGCCGTGGTAACGCCGCGGTCATGCCACAGTCTCACCCCAATCACACCGCGATCATGACGCTGTCACACCGCGGTAACTCCATGGTCTTCTCACGGTCACGCCATGGTCACATCATGGTCACACCACGGTCACGCCGTGATTTGGCCCTGCTCTTGGATGACACCCCGAGGTGGTTTGCAGTCCTGTCATAATTCAATGTATGATACCTAGATAGAGTTTTAGATACATTACTCACCCATAGTTAATGGGGTGGGAGGCGATGACCTGAATGTTTCCCCACTTCCTCCCGGTCCCTTCACTCCTGGCTAGATGATGCTGCCCTGTGGATGTCGCAAGATCGGACCAACATGTCATGGTCACGCCGCAGCCACACCGCGGTCATGCCGTGGTCACGCCGTGGTCATGCCGTAGTAATGCCGTGATTTGGCCCTGCTCCAGGATGACACCCCGCGGTGGTTCACAGTTCGGTCAGAATTCAATGTAAGATACCTAGATAGAGTTTTTGATACATTACCCACTTATAATTACGTGGGAGGGAGGTGACTACCGGAATGTTTTTCTACCTCCTCCCACTCCCTTCGCTCTTGGATGGAAGATGCTGCCTAGTGGATGTTGCTTGACCGGGCCAACACGCCACAATCACGCTGCGGTAATGTCGACATCACGCCACGGTCATGCAACGGTCACATCGTGGTAATGCCGTGATTTGGCCATGTTCCAAGACGACACCCCATGGCGGTTTTTCGTCCTGTCGAAATTCGATGTATGATACCTAGATAGAGTTTTAGATACATTACCCACCCTCCTTCCTGGACCCCGGACAGCCCCCCACCCTCCCCCCTGGACCCTGGACATCCCCCCATCATCCTCCCTTATTAGCAGATAGCCCTCAAGATAGCCCCCCCCAAACCCTACTCCCTATACCCTAGATCCCAATCTATGCTCTCTTCATGATTCACCCAAAATCACAACGGAAAATAGGGTTTTAGAGCTTCGAAAGAAGTTGAGAGAACAGTGAAAACCCTAATCTAAAAGAGGAAGGAAGAGGAGGATTAGACTCTCCTGGATCATCAATCCAAACTTGAAGGCACTCAAAATTCCCATGTGATGTGTACGAGTCCACCCCTCCTCAATCCGTGGGCCGGTATGGCAGGTACCACTCAAAGTGTCTCACTTTTATTTGAAATGGACAACATTTGAAATGAAAACAACAACTGACATGTATAAATCCGACCAAATAGATTCAGATTGTGTTGATACTTTAGGACAATGATCCATGAGTCATTTGTGACATGTACGAGTCAACCCCACCTAAATATGAGGAACGTTGTGGCTGGTAACACTCAAAGTGTCTCTCTTTTGTTTCAAAAGGACATCATTTTAAGTGAACACAACAACTGACATACGGAAAACCAACCAAAATAATACATATTCTGATGAATCATTAGGAAAATTATCCATGGGTTATATATGACTTGTACGAGTCTTCCCAGCCTCAATCCTAGGCCCGATGTGGCTATCACCACTCAAACCATCTCAATTTTATTTGAAATTGATAGAATTATAAGCGAAAAAATTGACATATATAAAACTGACCAAACACATTTGGATTGTGTTGATACATTATGATAATGATTCATGGGTCATTTTTGATGTGTACGAGTCAACCCTGCCTCAATAAGAGGTGCAGTTTGGCCGAAACCACTCAAAGTGTCTCTCTTTTGTTTAAAATAGACATCATTTTAATTGAAAACAGTAACTGACATACGGAAAACTGACCAAACACTTTATGATTCTGTTAAAAGTTTAGGAAAACGATGCATGGGTCATATTTGACTTGTACAATTAAACCCCGCCTCAATTTGAGGTCTGGTGTGGTCGTCACCACTCAAACCTTCTCAATTTTATTTGAAATTGATAGGATTTTAAGTAAAAACAACAACTGGCATATGGAAAACCAACCAAACGCATTCAGATTATGTTGATACTTTAGTAAAATGATCTAGAGGTCATTTTTGATGTGTATGAGTCATCCTCTCCCCAATCTGAGGTGTGGTGTGGACAACACCACTGAATGTGTCTATCTTTTGTTTAAAAAGGACATCATTTTAAGTGAAAACAACAACAGACAATTGGAAAACCAACCAAACACATTCAGAATCTATTGTAACTTTAAGACAATGATCCATGGGTATTATGTGATGTGTAAGAGTCAACCTTGACTCAATATGAAGTGTGTTGTGTTCGGGACCAATCAAAGTGTCTCTCTTTTGTTTAAAATGAACATCATTTTAAGTGAAAACAACAATCGACATATGTAAAATAGACCAAACACATTTTTATTTTGTTGAAAATATATTACAACAATCCATGGGTCATATTTGAAGTGTAAGAGTCAACCCCACCTCAATCTGAGGTGCAGTGTGGCCGGAACCACTAAAAGTGACTCTTTTTTGTTTCAAAAGGACACCATTTTAAGTGAGTACAACAACTGACATACATAAAACCAACCCAAGGAATTAATATTGTGTTTAAACTTTATAAAAAATATCCATGGGTCATATGTGACTTGTACGAGTCATCCAAGAATCAATCTGAGGGTCGGAGTGGCCGACACCACTCAAACCATCTCAATTTTATTTGAAGTGGACATGATTTTAAGTAAAAACAACAACTGGCATACATAAAACCAACCAAATGCATTTGGATCCTGTTGATACTTTAGTAAAATGATCCATGGATCATTTGTGATGTGTATGTGTCAACAAAACCTCAATATGAGGAATGGTTAGGCCAACACCACTCAAAGTGTCTCTCTTTTGTTTAAAATGGGCATCATTTTAAGTGAAAACAACAACTGACATAAGGAAAACTGACCAAATGCTTTCTGATTATGTTGAAACATTAATACAATGATCCATGGGTCATTTTTGACATGTAAGAGTCAACGAAGCCTCAATCCAAAATGTGGTATGGATGGAACCACTCAAACTGTCTCTCTTTTGTTTAAAATGAACATCATTTTAAGTGAAAACAACAGTCAACTTACGAAAAACTGACCAAATGCATTTGGATTCTATTGAAACATTAGTAAAATGATCCATGGGTCATATGTGATATGTATAATCCAACCCCTCCTCAATCCGATGTGTGGTGTGGCTGACACTACTCAAAGTGTCTCTCTTTTGTTTCAAAAGGACATCATTTTAAGTGAATACAACAACTGGCATATGGAAAACTGACCAAGGGCATTGAGATTCTATTGAAACTTTAGAAAAAAAATACATGCGTCATATGTGACTTTAATGAGTCAACCCTGCCTCAATCCGAGGGCCATTGTGGCCGAAACCACTCAAACTATCTCAATTCTATATGAAATGGACATGATTTTAAGTGAAAACAACAACCTGCATACAGAAAACAAACCAACATGAATCCAGATTGAGTAGATACATTACGAAAAATATCCATGCGTCATTTGTGACATGTGCGAGTCAACCCCACTTCAATATGAGGCGTGGTGTGGCTGAAACCACTCAAAGTGTCTCTCTTTTGTTTAAAATGGACATCATTTTAAGTGAAAACAACAACTGACATATGGAAAGTTGACCAAACACCTTTGGATTCTATTTAAACATTAATAAAACGATCCATGGGACATATGTGATGTGTAAGAGTCCACCCTGACTTAATCCAAAGCATAGTGTGGCCGACACCACTCAAAGTGTCTCTCTTTTATTTAAAATGAACATCATTTTAAGTGAAAACAACAACCGACATACTGAAAACCGAACAAACAGATTAAAATTCTGTTGAAAATTTAGGAAAACGATCCATGGATCATATGTGATGTGTAAGAGTCAACCCCACCTCAATCTGAGGTGCAGTGTGGCCAACACCACTCAAAGTCTCTCTTTTGTTTCAAAAGAACATCATTTTAAGTGAATACAACAATTGACACACGGAAAACTGACCAAAGGCATTTATATTCTATTTAATCTTTATAAAAACAATCCATGGGTCATATGTGACTTTTACGAGTCCACCCCACCTTAATCTGAGGGCCGCTGTGGTCAGAACTACTCAAAATGTCTCACTTTTATTTGAAATGGATATGATTTTAAGTGAAAACAACAACTGGAGTACGAAAATCCAACCAAATGCATTCAGATTGTGTTGATATGTTAGTAAAAAAAATCCATGGGTCATTTGCGATGTGTATGAGTCAGCCCCACCTCGATCAAAGGTGTGGTGTGGCCGACACCACTCAAAGTGTCTTTCTTTTGTTTAAAATGGACTTCATTTTAATTGAAAAGAATCACTGACATACGGAAAAATTACCAAAAACATTCGAATTGTGTTGAAAATTTAGGAAAATGATCCATGGATCATATGTGACATGTATTAGTCAACCCCACCTCAATACGAAGCATGGTGTGGCCAACACCACTCAAATTATCTCTTTTTGGTTTAAAATGAACATCATTTTAAGTGAAAACAAAAATTAACAAATGAAAAACTAACAAAACGCATTCAGATTCTACTGAAAAATTTAGGAAAATGATCCATAGTTCATCTGTGACATATACAAGTCAACTCTGCCTCAATCTGAGGCCCGGTGTGGCCATCACCACTAAAAGTGTCTCTCTTTTGTTTCGAAAGGACATCATTTTATGTTAATACAACAACTAACATATGGAAAACCAAACAAAGGCATTCAGATTCAATTGAAACATTAGGAAAATGATCCATGGGTCATATGTGACTTGTACGAGTAAACCCTACATCAATCCAAGGGCCGGTGTGGCTGGCTCCACTCAAACTGTCTCACTTTTATTTGAAATGGACAAGATTTTAATATAAAACAACAACTGATATACTTAAAACCGACCAAATGCATTCATATTTTGTTGATTCTTTAGTAAAAAGTTCCATGAGTCATTTGAGATGTGTACGATTCAACCCCACCTCAATCCGAGATGTGGTGTGGTAGACACCACTTAAAGTGTCTCTCTTTTGTTTAAAATGGACATCATTTTAAGTGAAAAAAACTAACATACGGAAAAATTACCAAACGCAATTGGATTTTATTGAAACATTAGGATAATGATCCATGGGTCATATGTGACATGTAAGAGTCAACCCCGCCTCAATATAAAACATGGTGTGGCCGACACCACTCAATGATAGTGATTTACATTCATACCTTCACAGGCTTTGAATCTCTTGATACCACTTTGAAATATCATGAGAGATGAGTAGGGAATCAAAATTTCATCAATATTAAAATCATTCATTGAACTTGTAAATGAAATATTCATCCAACCATGATTATAATACTTTTGGAGTAGTTCACAGGTTACAAAAATTGTTTACAAGTTTTTTGATTTTGTAAATATATTTTAGATTTTCTGCAACCATGATCAAAATTGTTTTTGACCAGTTCACTGGTTATAAAAACTGTTCACAAGATATTTATTTTTTAAACCGATTTCATATTTCCTACAACCATACTCTATAAACAATTAGAGTAGCTCACAGGTTACAAAAACAGTTCACAAATTCCTGATTTTATAAATATATTTCAGATTTTCAGTTTTCTATAGACAAATTTCAGATTTTGACATCCCAACACATTGCTAAATTCACAAATTATCCCTTTTAGTATCTCTTTTTAAATAAATGCTTCCCTTATAGAGATCACTCCCACAAAAAGTTAGACACATATCAAACTTTAAACGCACCTATCATTTCCAAAACCACACAATATGTATTCAATTATGAATTGAATTTTCTATTCCACATATAATTGTCATCTAAAATTTAAATTGTATTCTAAATCAATTATGTATGTTTATAATTACATTATGAATTATGATTTAATTCTGGGTGTGTAGAGTTCATGAATTCATTATATGATAAATGTGTATGAATTTTTTCTCTATATGTATGTCTTAGTTTTTTATTGTAGGTGTAGTAATTTGAAAGGAGCAGAATGGACATCATTATAGGCGGCTGTGCAATTTGCACAGCATAGCCTATGCCAACGGTTTCAAATTGTTGGCATAGGCTTCTGGCCAATGGTAAAAACCCTTTCCCAACGATTTAAAACCCGTTAGGAAAGGCATCTAAGTATTTTTTTCCAACAGAAAAATGAGAACCATTGGAAAAAACCATTCCCAACGGTTTAGAAACCGTTAGGAAAGAGTTTATTTCCTTAGTTTTACCAACAATTTTTTGTAAACTGTTGGTAAAACATATGCCAATTGTTGGGAAAACCGTTTGCATAGGTTAATTTTATGAACCTATACCAATGGCTCTTTGAAAACTGTTGGGATAGGTTTTCCCAATGGCTTTCTTCCCTACGGTTTGCAAAACCATTGGTATATCATATACCAACAATTCTATAGGCTTTCCCAATGGTTCCGAACCATTGGGAAAGACCCCATTTCCAGTAGTGAATGGTGCGTTCAGAGCTTCAGGGTACTCTGTAGGATTTTCAAAAAGGCTTCTCCCCATGTACAAATCCATAGTAGGGGACAATATGCTTCCCTCCTCTTTAGTACTACCCAATGACAACCTGATTTTCCAGGTGACATAGAGGATATGCTACCAGGAAGAGTCATGGTTAAAATGGAGGACATACCAGAGGGTTAGAATGTGCTAGAGATTCATAGAGAGGGCCTTCCCCCTGAGGGTGTTGCACACTTCTTGGATCGGTCAGGAAGAATTATTTTTCAATAGAGGAATCTAATGGGTTTTCCTCTTCCCACTAAGGCACTAGTCCTAAGCCAAACTCCCATCAAGGGCAATGAACTCCATAGATATGTAAAGACCTCTAACCCATCTAGATAGGTACAGAAGGAGAAATATGATCCTGAGAAAGGTGTGTTGCATCAACAAATCATCGAATAGAAGAAGGTGGTCGATGACCTCCATGCTAAATGCATTGTAGAGAAATGACTAGACTATGGTGATCCTTGGCTGGGGTAGTAAGGGAAGGCACATCTTCTCCTCGTAAAATTCCATATAGTTGATCCTGACCATCTTTCCCACATATATAGGGTTGAGGCTGGAACCTACATCAAGAGGGTGGTGTATGTCTCACTCAGTCCTTCTGAATAGCTTGACAATCCCCAGGACCTAGCTCAGATTCTTCCAACTACCCTATAGGTCATTCCACCATCCATTCCACAAGTCACTGGGATGCCTTATCCTGTTGATGAACTCTCCAACACACTAGTTGTCAGGGATCTCTATCAAGACCTGAACCCCCACTTAGATGATCTAATAACGCCAATCATTTCCCATCTTAAGGTATTAGAGACATGACAGGTGGTGCACCTGCCTGCTGAAAGACTTATCTGGAGTGGTTGGATGATATGACAACACACATGGGTTTCGAAAATCCCTCATTTTCCCCCTTCAATGGGAGTGGGGACCCACCACAGCACCTAGCCCACTTTACCTCAAGGTGTGGCCCCATGATGGGAATTCCAGTGAATCAGGAGGCCACCAAGCTCTGATGTTTTTTGCAGACATTGGAAGTTCCTGTGTTTGTCTGTTACAACCACTCCCCATCGAGTCAGTAGCTAGCTGGGATGAACTCCTTAGGAAATTCATCTACTAGTTTAGTTCCACCACACAGAAGATGAGTATCATAGACCTCTTCAAGTGCAAGCAGATGCTAGATGAGCGTGTCACCAACTTTTTCACCCGGTGGAAATGAATCACATAATCCCTTGACATGCCATTGACTTAATAGAAATTCATGATTATGTGCATAGTGAATTTCAAGATGGAGTTGGCCCCCTACCTGATCACCTAGAACTATCTCTTGGGATTCTGAGGCATCTCTGAAAAGTACCAATGCCTAGAGGAAGCCTTACAACATGCCTTGTAGGAACGTCTGTTCCCTCCTGCGATCCTTATGAAAAAGGATTCTAGGGTTGAGCCTACCACAGTAGCCCAAATAGTGGCCCCCCAAGTGACTAGATTTGTTTACATAGGAGCCACCTCAAAAGCTTTGTAGAGGCCCTCAACCTCAGGCACAACCACCGGCCCTGCTGCACCCACCTAAGAATCGGTAGGTTCCCCCGCGGCATGCACTGCCACCACCCAAGTGAGATAACCAAGAACCACCTCCTCAGCAGGCTCCCCTAGGACCTCATTAGTGTCAATCTCCATGTTCCCCAATTCTATATAGGAGAAATTGGACGTACTCATTCATCGAGGCATTGGTCCCAGGTTTCTTCAATAGTGCCTTGGAGCAGGGGATTCTAAATTTGCCTGACTATAGAAGTCCGGAAGAGGAAAACATCACAAATCACTCTAATTACTACCCCTACCACCAGATCTTAAGGCACACTCTCATGATGTTATATGTGTTTAAAGACTTTCTTCCAGAACAGGTAGATAACAACATAATCCGTTTATGCCTGGCTCCAGCCCAGGTGGCATGCGTCATCAAGAGTCCAGATAGTAGATATGACATGGAGGGCAAGTGGCATCAGGTTTCCAATCATGGATCCCAAAATAATGACAACCAGATGGCTTAAAAAACAATCGTTTGTGACCATGGTGTCATCCGAGTGCACCTGAATCGGCCATAAACTTTAGAAGTTGCAACAACCACTTCTGCATTGTCGTCTCAGTCGGTCTCTTCTAAGAAGAGAGAACACCAGTGGTGTAAGGTAAAATAAAGTCCCCCCCCGATGCCATCAACATTCCATACTCTTAGTTACTTCATGCCCCCATGGATGTAAATCCCTCCATGAATCCATCGAGTAGTGGTAGACTCTTCAAGTGACGGTCAAGGGTACTCCTCGGTTAACACCGTAGAGATGGTAAATCCCTACATGATTTTTAATGATGAGGATAGCTAGGAAGATCCTCCCTACATCCGGATTCATCGCCAGCATCAACATAGATATGTCTAAATGGGCTGCCAGAGTTCCTTGGTCAGCACTTCTAGACTGGCTGTGCAAGCTACAGAAACTAGGTAATAGGCTCAGCATAGAGCTCAGCATGCACAACCTTCTCATCTTGTAGCATTAGTTATGCCTTTTTCATCGTTCGTGTTGCTGGATCAGGTAGAGAAACCCCGATAATTTCATGACTAGATGTGCCATGATATATGATGGTCTTAGTCATCTGTCTATAATCTAGTAGCCACTCCACATTATTCAACTAGTGGGAAGTGGGATATTTCTAGTACCAGTCAGTCATTGGTCTAGTAAGAAGGGCCTGCCATAACTTTTATCATAGAGCGACCTCATGTAAGAATAAGATCATTCCTGGCACATATGTACAATGTTCTTAAGAATCATTCCAGTATTCTAGCAAGTCCCTCTATCTTTGTGGCCCTTTGCATGTCATTAGATATGTGTGAGGCCCTCACTGAGGCTTTAAGAACCTCTCTCCAGTTTGAGATGGAAGTAGCAGCAGTAGAAGCCTTTCATGATGAAGCGGTTGAGAATGCTGAATGTCGGTCCATTATCTCATTCTCCGGAGATGATTAAGGCTCTCCCATACATGGACACATTCGCCCATTGGACTTCACCAGTCAGTTCAATGGCATGGAGGTTCTACATTTTTTGGTCGAGACAGGCTTTGGAATTAACCTAATCCCAACTCAGACACTACGAAAGATGGGTTTGATTGAAGATGCTCTAGGTCCCTATGACCTAGAAATCTATGGTTATGACAGGACGAAACAAACACCGGTTTGTATGATTTGCTTTAAGGCCCTGTTTTATGGCCTAGTTTCCAACACCGAATTTTTGGTAGTCACCCAGGACACTACCAACATCGCGTTTATGGGAAGTGCATGGATCGAACTGCATACAACGGTTCCCTCCTCACATCACCAGTGACTCAAGCACTCCCATAAGGGCCAAGTGGTCATTCTTCTAGGTGATTTGTTTCCCTTCATCTCTTAGGAAACTAGCTAACTAGATTAAAACTACTACAAGGTAAGTGACAAGCATATTTAGACTAAGGAGGTCGAGCATTCCATGGATGCGACCGACCCATGGATAGATCTAGATAATGCCTACATCTTTCCAATACACTGATTGAAGGCTATGAACCCAGACATGGTACAATGCTTGGTTGTTTCTGGGATGAGGGGGAACACATTCTCAGGCCTAAGTGACATCTGGAGATCACCTCTTAATCCTATGTAAATCAGGCTCATGTGATTCTGGAGCCTCCTACCACTATATTGTATCAGGAAGTCTGACCCATGGAAATGGAAATATGTTGTATTTTCTTGATCATTCAGGCTGTAATTAACTATTTCTAGCTAATTCACCACTATTGCTTCGATATCATCATGTGTGTCTCCGAAGGAAAAAGGATAGATGAGATCAGATCAATAGTCTTCATCACTATGTTTGCAGCCACGCATGAGTCCTCCACTATAGTGACCACTACCGCTAAGGTTGGTACCAGACTCACATCAGGATCTGCTAACTTAGTAGAAATTCCTCCCACCAAGGATCCCACTTTTATATGTGGAGAAAAGTATTTGGGGGATTCTCCTCCCACCATTGAAGATGGAATATCTGCCACAGTTGATGAGTTGGTACAGGTGAACCTCGATAGTGAGGTAGACCCAAAGCCCATATTGATCAGTGCCTCCATGCCCCTTGAGGAGCAACAAATGTACATAGATATCATAAAACAACACAGTTATGTATTCTCCTAAGTTATGATGAGATGCCAGGACTAGATCCTTTTGTATCCATCCCCCACCTCGATCTCCTGGAAAATCATCATGGGTTCAAGCAGCCTCCCAAAAAGATGCACCATTCTTATGATTTCATGGTTGAGGTAGAATTCAGCAAGATCATCAGCGCCAATTTTATTAAGGAGGTCAATTACCCAAATGGATGGCCAATATTTTTCCAGTAAGGAAGAATAATGGATAGATCATGGTCTGCATCGAATTTCGAGATCTCAACTATCACTGTCCGAAGTATGATTTTTACCATCGAGTGAGGGAGTTGTTTATTGATGCTAATGATGGATTCCTGGCCCTCTTCTTCATAGATGTGTACTCTGGGTACAACCAGATCTGGATAGCCCTTGAGGATAAGTATTTCATAGCCTTCAGGGAACTAGAATGTACTTTCTATTACCATGTCATACCCTTCGGTTTAAATAATGGATGTGCCACCTACCAGCGGGATATGCATCGCATATTTACACCGATCCTTGGAATGTTTGTGGAATGATATGTGTATGATATGGTGGTCAAATCTCTCCAGTGTCAGGACCATCTCAAAGACCTTGATAAAGTGTTCCGCTTCCTCTGTTCCTGTCACCTGAAGATGAATCCATTGAAGTGTGCCTTCGAGGTCACCACTAGAAATTTCTCGGAACTTTTGTGAGGTATAGGGGCATTGAGATAAACTTAGAGAATATCAAGTCCATTATCAAGATTTATACTCAAAAAAAATTCAGGAGCATTGAGGATTTCAAGGACACTTAGCTAACATACACTGATTCATTGCGAATGTAGTCGAGAAGTGTATTCTCTTTTCTCAGATCATGAGGAATGGAACCATCTATGAGAGGGATAAATAATGTCAGACTTCTTTTGAGGAGATCAAGAAGTATCTACTACAGCCTCCGGTATTAATGCCACCCATCTCTGGAAAGCCACTAGTCCTTTATGTGACTGCACTGGAATGATCTCTCGATGCCCCTCTCACCCAGAAGAACAACGAGGGTTGGAGAACATCCTTTACAACCTCAAATGCATGCTCCTCGTTACGCATAGTAGATACTCCCCCATATAAAAGAGATTCCTTGAGAGGGTATTTTTAGTATAGAAGTTGTGACATTACTTGTATCACCATGAGGTAGAGCTGGTGTCTCGGGTAGACCTACTGAAGTACTTCCTAAACCGCCCCATATGGACAGGCCTTCTTGCTCGCTGGGTAGTGATTGTCTAGCAGTTTAATATCTAAGTTGTTCCTCAGAAACCTATTAAATGGAAAGAATTAGTAGACTTCATTTCCTCCCATATGACTCCTACTGACCATTCCTTGGATCTCGATTTCTCAGATGAGGCGATCTTACCGGTAGAACAAGCCACGCTGTTCCAAAAGATGCACATTGATGGTTCTTCCTGGAGCTGCACCGGCAGAAGCCTCAATGACCCTAGGCACTATATAGTAGGAATGGGAATTGTCTTCATTACCCTAGAACAATCCGACCTTCCATACTCATTCCAATTGTCAGAAGGCTGCACCAACAATGAGGCAGAGTATCAGGCTCTCATCACTGGCCTCAAGATGGCTCTCGAGATTGATGTGCCCTATTTTCATGTGAAAGGGGACTCTGAACTTGTCATCAATCAGATTAACAGTGAATACATTGGTAGAAATACTTATCTCATACCATTTTTATAATTCACTATCTAAATATTGGCCCGGTTCCCATCTCGGCCATAAGTTACTCATGTTATTTGATCTTAGAATGGTCATGGTAATCCCCTTGCTGGCCTAGCTACATCACTCATAGAGAATGAGTATGATGATCTCATTATCCAAGTGGTTCATCGGAGAGTCATTTCTCATGTCACCCCCGATGATGGTGGTATCCAGTGGGTAAGCCACCTTAAGGCCGGAGCCTCCATGTCAGGACCCCCAGGTCCCCTGGATGCGGTGATCAAAGTGACTCCTAACTAGAGAGCCCCTCATTGTTGAGTATCTTTTGAATGGTAATTTCCTAGCAGATCAAGCTGGGTGCGAGAAAATCTGATGCCACTTGTTGCAGTTTACCATCCAGGATGACCCTCTCTATGACTAGATCCTCTACAAGTGTGTTTTTATGGGGTTCTCCTCTGTTGAATTCAAGTATTCATAATTTCTCAAGTCAAGCAAGAGGTTCACTCCAGTTCTTGTAGGGTTCATCAGGCTGGGCCGAAACTGTCTCTCCAAATCCAGATACTAGGGTACTTTTTGTCCTCCATGATCAATGATTTCATGATGTTATCAAACTGGTTCCATGCATTCCATATTCTTGCTAACTTTATGCATCAACCTCTAGAGCCTCTCCACTCCACCATGTACTCTTGGCCATTATCAGTATGGGGCTCGATGTCCAGGGACCATATCCACCGATGATAGCATGTCAGTGCAGATTCATCGTGATGGCTTCAGATTTATTCTCCAAGAGGGAAGAAGAAGTTCCACTCAACAGGTCAATGCTCGTTCCATCGTTGACTTTGTGAGTTCCAACAACATCTACCGATTCGGAGTTCTTAACATCATCCTCACCGATAACAGCATGATCTTCTGAGCAGCAGAGCTAAAAAATTTCTACGCTAAGTACAACATCCATTCTAACCATACCTCGCACTATCATTTGTATGAAAATGGATGGATTGAGGAATTCAACAAAACCCTCTCTAAAATTTATGAGAAAATGTTTGGTCCAAATAAGAAGAGTTGGACAGATAATCTTGCAAATTCCCTATGGGATTATCAGATGATGACTTGTAATTCCACCCATGTGACCCCATATTCCTTGGTTCATGGAAGAGATGTCGTCTTTCCCATCGATATTAAATTTCCCTCACTACCCACAACTATCTATGATCAACAAGTGCCATATAAAGTAGATGAGTTCGTTCTGGCCATGTTGGAAGATCTTTATGAGAACAGGCTTTGTGCCCTGAAAAATATTGAAAGGAATCAGAACAAGTTAACTAGAGCTTTTAACAAGAAATTTCTCCTCCTCTCATTCTTTCAAGGTGACTTGGTATTCGCCCTGAGGGAAACAATGATACCTGGATGGAAAGCAACCAAGATGGAACCCAAATGGGAAGGACCTTACATTATTCACAATGTTTACTCCCATGGTGTGTACTCTCTAGTTACAATGGTTGGTGTGCATATAAATCCTCCCGCCAATGCAAAGTTCCTCAAGCAATACTTTGCTTGAGCCATTGGGTCCCGCATGAACATAAATTGTATGGTCCTGCAAGACCTTAAACTGGTCAGTCCTGCATGACCCTAAACTACATGATGGTCTTGCATGACCTTAAACTATACGATATTACATGAACTTAAACTTTTCACCATCCATCATGATGTTAAACTACATCTTAAGAACTATGTATGACTTGATTGTCATCCTCATGGGATACATATGAATGTACAAACACCTTATCTTGAGTCCAGCCCAAGTTTTCTCTTTGACTATCCCCTCCTGGGCTTATTTCTTTTGGCGGATCTCACATGGCACCATGTAAGATTCTTTAGCCCTACCCATGTCAGGGTTATGATGATTGCACCACGTTCCCTCCTTCATTCTTCTAATCCTCCCATGCCCTAAATGCATGATGCTAAACAGCATGGCCTTTTATGAATTATGTATGGCTTCATTCCTATCCTCAAGGGATACGTAGGACCGCCTGAACGTTTCATCCATAGGACCAGCCCCAAACTTCATGACCTTCCATTGGTATGAAACACATGATGTGGTGCAAGATTTTTTCCTCATTAATGTCGAGCTTATCATGACTGTACCCTGTATCCCTATCTTATGAAGATCGCTATTTCTTCTGTTATATTGAACTATTTTAGATTACACGGTCCCATTCAAGCTCCCCAAACCCCATCATTTTGGTTCTCATTATCTTCCTCATCTAGACGGGTCCCCCGAATGATAAGGATACTTAGAATAAGGGCTCTCCTGTCATTTTTGTCCAACACCCTCAGTTGTATTATAAAAAAATAGATACAAGTCATGTGTTGGGAATATGGTCAGCGGTGGAATCTCATTTGTTGTTCCCATTTGGGGTCACACGATATAGATGTCATGTTTCGAATCAGGTCAATAGCTATCTTTTTTCATTGTCACCACCCTCATATGTCCAAAACATGGAATTTAGTGGTTCATTCTACCCTCCCGTCTCTCAGAATCTCAATCTACTTCGAATGGGAGGGTGATTCTAGCTATTGGACCCTTATGTTATAGGGAGAGCCTAATACTAAAACTTTTTTCAGACACTGAGCATTGCTCACATTGGCTTAGGAGTTATGAAGG
The DNA here is from genome assembly GCA_963277665.1 of Viscum album. Classification (NCBI taxonomy): domain Eukaryota; kingdom Viridiplantae; phylum Streptophyta; class Magnoliopsida; order Santalales; family Viscaceae; genus Viscum; species Viscum album. The sequence goes on along the minus strand of OY728152.1, from coordinate 1,900,825,481 downwards.
CAATTCCCTCATGAGAGTTCATCAGGCTACAATTGGCCGCGATGCTCAGCCTCAGGTCCTTCGACCCCTTCGGGCCCCTGGCCCAAGTTCTCCTTTAGGATTGAGTTTTGTGGTATGAACTCATGTCCTTATTCACGATAGACTATTTTTTAGGCCAAACATATCCCCTTGAGACATCCCTCCCATCATATATCTTATGTCCCGCATGTACAATCCCTACCATGCTTTGCGAGTCCCATCATTTGGACTTCCATAACCTTCTTTATTTAAAATGGCCCTCGAATGGTTTGGATGCTTGGACCAAGGACTCTCCTACCATTACAGCCTAACGACTTTAAGGATTGAGTGAAAATAGGTGATACAAGTCCCATGTTTCAAATTTGATCCACGGTTGATGCTTAATTGTTCTTCCCCTTGTCACACAAGGGTGGATACTGTGTTGCGAACCTGTTCAGCAGTCATCCACTATCATCGTTGCTGCTTTGTGTTCTTCCATATACACGATGATTCAACCTCTCTATCCCACACATATGACATTAAACTAGGCATATACGGTCTGATCTCTATAAAACTAAACTAATATCACCATCATCCTTACTACAAGACGTTAAACTACGGTGTTGCCATGACATTCTATCCATGGCCCATCATCAAGTCCCATGGACTTTTCGGTCCCTAGGACCGATTTCTCACATAGGATTATACAGTGTGGTGTGGGATTATGTCCTCATTCACATTGGGTTTCTCACCGTGTTGTACTCATACCTGGATGAGATACCTTACCCGTACCTTCATCCTCACTACAAGACATTAAACTGCATGAAATCTCCCAGAACTACGTGTGGCTTGATTCCCACCCTCATGGGATACTTAGGACCACCCGAACATCTGGTCCATGGGTCCATCCCAATCTCTTAGAAACCACCCTATCATTTTAGACCCTTGTCTCGTGTTCTTACAAAAGAGGGGAATACAGTGTGGTACATGTATATGTTCGCAATCACATTGGGTTTATGACAAACGCGTCACATACCTCTCTCTACTGATCGGACTTCAGTACCTTTCCCTACTTTCATCTCTTTGAGTCTACTGCCCTTATGTTGGGTCCCTCTGCCCTCTTCGGTGATTCAAAAATTGGTCCAGGAGTACTCTGCTCTAGAACTCAGAGTTTTACATTCTACATGGACTTGCATTCTCTCACTTTTTAGTCATCGTGTTGCTCTTCATTTCAGATTCCATTACCTTTCACACCCAAAGGGACACCCAAACGGCATAAATTATAGACCTATGGGCTCTCCTACCATTACGGGACCACATCCTTAAGGGATTTCAAACAAAAAATCAATACAACACGCGTGTTATGAATATGGTAAGTGGTCAAAGCTCATTTTTTTTTCTCATTTCAGGACACACGATATGGATGTTGTGTTTCGATTACGGTAAACTATTATCCTCCAACGTCTTACTAGCCCCATCAAGCCTTGAATTTTGGTAACATGATTCAAATTATTTTACACCACCTTCAGGACCAAATTGTATTTCAACACTAAGAGAAATATCCTTTAGTGTGCATATTCACATTAGGATGACAAAAGATGTGGTAAAGGCATTATTCAGGGCTCCGCACCGACTTCCCATTGGAGTGTGTTCTAGGTATTGAAAAAAACCTATTCTGTCCTTATCTCCCACACTGAGTTTGACTCACGTGGGATTAGGGATTGAGTTTATTTCCACAATTACTTGGAATGATTCCTCTTTTCCTTGGTCTGAGCCCTATGTTCATAAACTAATATCTCTTTTAGAACTATGTAGGTATTGACTCCCATACTCATGGGATATGTAGGAATGCTCGGACATTTCATCTTTGGTTCTAGCTCAACTGAGAGATAGTCTCTCCTGCCCCATATTCTCTAACTGTTTCTTGCCCCCTCAGTCCATGGTTTATTTCTTCTAATTGTGCACTCTGGGATATGAGATTATTTTCACATTCACATCGAGTATACATTATCTCGTTGTGCACATTCTCTACATAACCTCATATTTCTATTATATGTCTGAGCCATATGACTTTAAACTATGATGCCTAGTCCCACATGACTTTAAATTGTTGCGTCTATACTACACAATGTTAAAATCCATGGTTGGTCCCATCACATGACCCTAAACCATGACATTATCGTCCTGGTCGCATGACGAAAAACAACACTGCGTCTTGGTGTCCTCATTAGAGGGGACATTATGTTTGGCATCATTCACACACCTTACCATTTGTCAATTCCTACTAATGACATGATTCTTGTGTTGATTCCTGGAATTTCTATCCTAGGCCTATCACTTCATAAAAAAAAACAATTGTCATTCATCCTAAAGGAAAAAGAAGATCTATCAAATTCCACTTCTTTTGGTGCAAGGGAAAGACCCACACAACCTCCTAGAAATACGTGTGTCTTGATTATCATTCTCAAGGGATATGTAGGAATTCCCGTACAAATTTCCCCGGGCCTATCCTAACTTATGTTGTCAGTCCCTTGACATAAAAACTCCTTAAATAACTCATGGTGATCTAGATTCCAGGTCCTCATTCACACTGGGTTTCATAATTACCTCACCATGCATCTCCCACATTCCCTACAATCTCTTGTCCATGTTCTATGACTATAAACTAAGATCATTATGCATACTTTCCGTAAGATGTTAAACTGCGTGACATCTTCCTGAACTATGTATGGATTGATTCTCTTCCATAGGGGATACGTAGGAATCCCCCGACACATTTTCCTCAGGTCTAGCCCCAAGACTCTGAATTTTTTTCATCTCTTTTGACCCCTAGGCCCAACCCCTTTTGAGAACATGTGGTGTGGCAAGTACCTCATGGGTTCCCAGTCATGTCTAGTTTTGTGATAGCCGTACTGTGTACTGCCATGTCTTTTCCCAACCTATTCTATGTTCTATGAACCTAAATGAAGATCTACCTATGGGATCTACGCATCATGTTTGGCCACTTTGACACCATGCACACAGTACATTAAAATCATGCCCCTTAATGGAAAGTCCTATGACCATTAAGTTGGAATCATGCAACCACTAGACCTGTTTCCTTGGATGGGGACTCGACTCCCTCTATATGATACATCTTACTATCGTACTCAGATGCGTTGTGATAGTGTCCAATGTTTGCAATTTTTACAGGGACATTCCCTCATTCCATTTCCAGACTTCTTGAGCCCATTATTTGGATCCTCATCCTCTTTCACATCTAAATGGACCCACTTTACATCCTGGTCTCATGCCACATTGGCTTACCTACTGAATTGGGCCCACATCCCCAAGTACCTAGGACTACATTTTCGATAGGTCTCGTCTATCAAATATAGCCAATGATTAACCATCATTTTTTGGTCCCCATTAAAGGCTACCACAATATGGATATTGTGTTTCGAATGTGTTCAAAAGTTTTCCCCTATTGTCACAACACCATAATTGTTGTAAGGATCTCGAGCATCATGATTCACATATTTCCACATCCTTATGTTCAAGTGGAATTCTAAAATACTCTGCTTTACTCTTTCATGCATGTAGGTGCGTTATATAGGCAGATCAACATTAGTTGAGTGTCATTCACCTAGTGTCCCATCGCCCCTAACATGTACCTTAATGTGCTAGGAAATTCTCACCACTACCCCTTGTTTCCAACATCGAGCATGACTCACATGTGCTTAATAGTTCTGGTAGGATGTGTACTGGTACATCCATGCCATGCATGCCTTTCATCGCCCCACGTGATGTTAAATTGTGCCTTCAGAACATCATATGGACTAATTATCATCCTAATGGGTTACACAGGAATGTCGAGGAACCTTGGTTTGGGCCTAGTCTAACTTTTAATTTTTTTCCCTTGACTTAAAAAACATTCTTCTGGAATGCATGGTGTGGTGTGGACTCATTATGTCCTCATTCATGTCGGGTTTATAACTATCGCACCACATACTCCCTTCATGGGATTTACAATTTCACCCATCATCCTATTATATGAAGTTAAACTACACAAGTCCTTATGTACTCTGTGCATGATAATAAACTATGATTCTAACCTGAACAAGTTTAGGATGCCCCATGTTAATCATGGGATGCACCAGATCCCATGGCAAAGAGGTCCTGCTCAGAATTACGTTTGAACCATGATCATACGGATATGCCCACCGGATGTTCCATCATCATGGTGGCGTGATTTCAAGAGTGTTGGACTCCATTCGAATAACCCATCACTCCGACTCCACAATTTATGTTCCTTTCATTTGGACCCCCATCCTCGTTCACACCCAAAGGAAACCCATAATTGTATGGATGCTTGGCCTATGGATTGGATATTGTCCTAGACTAACATTATGGAAGTATAATTGATGTCATTTTGAGTTTGGCCCCACATTTAAAACATTTCCAGCGGATGACCCTTATTTTTATCCCCATTTCATACTAACACAATATGGACATTGTGTTTCAAACATGGTCAACAGTTACAATTCATTATCACTCATTCCCTACAGTGTTCCAAATTTTGGGTATCATGAGTCACACTTAACATTCCATTATGTTCAGATCGATTCTAACTCCAGTGGTGCTAACCCACTCGTGGACTAGAGCATGTTGGGGTAGTGACATGTCGGCTGTTCTAAGGACATTATTCTCCAATCTGGTATCCCCCCTTTCTTTTCAGTTTCCATAATTGGTCGTTTCTACCTCGGGTGTCCCATGTATGATTTTCACTCCCACATTTAAATGTAGTAATAGCGTGAGCATCCCTTGTTTCTCATATAGGGCGTGACCTAGGTGAGATTCAAAATGGATCTCTATTTACATCGGGATTGTGGTTGATGTTCATTAAAATAAACAGGCATGTAGTCTGTTCATGTATACAATTCAAAGTTAGAAGTAATAAAGAAGGATGAGTTTAAGGGGGTCAGCCAAAACAGCACCCTTAAGGATCAATATTTTTGCTGGACCATTTCAATATTGCAAACTTTAGACTTGTGTAATCCAACATCACTTCCCGTCCCCTGATATCCCTTTCTTTGACAGCCGCAGCAAGGCTAATGAATTGTGCCTTGGCCTGTGCCTGTGATTAATTATTATAAATCCCAATAATTTGGAAATTCTCTTGTGCTATTTTCTTTTGAGAATTTGCATGTTGCGACATCAATTTCTCAATTATATTAGATTGGTTTACAATGAATGCCTCAATTTCCTTAGTTTTCACATCCCAACATTGGACCTCCTTCTCCACCTCTAGGAAGGCCTAAGTATTCTTTGAATCCTCCCGGTGTTGGGAAACATCCGAACGTCAGATGTCTTCTTGTATCTTCTCCCCCCTGTAATCACTGATCATTACATGCCAATGTAATGTTTATACCCCTCCAGTAGAGAGAATGCATAGCCAGGTGTGGAGTGACCCCATCTGGATTTGCCATTCTATATATGGTTGGCTGAGAAGGCATTTAATCAACTTCCACACCTTCTGCCATGTCATACGGATCTCCTCAATAGCATCTGATCCATAGTCATCGATTTCATCAGGTTTGATGGGCCAATATTTTGGGAAAGAGGATTGGAGTTCAGTAGCATGGTCTTCTTCAAGAACCTCCTCCTTGTCATCGACTTCACTCTCATTGGGCTGGAACTCCACCCTATCAGCATTACAATCCCTCATTGTAATCTGCAGCTCACAGAGTACCAGGGGAGGGTCACCAAGAATGGTTGCTTCTCTAATGGCTGACGCAGGCACTGCCCATCTGGCTCCCACAGATGTCCCGGACTCGACGTATTTTCATACCTCCAACCTTGTGATCAGCATCGACTCCTATTGAACAATGGGGATGGTGGGGGATTCTCCTTCTATCTCATAGTTTCATAATCCATCTGAAATCGGCACCCCACTATTCTTGGTCCAGAGGACTGGCCCCTAAGGTTTCTCCCTAGACTCTATATGCATACCTATTCCCCCTATGGGGAAGGCTTCTTGGGGACCCTTTCTCGTGTGTTCCTGAATAGGGCAGGGTTTGGATGACGGAATGAGATTATGAAAAGATAATGGTTAGTGTAAGGTTTAAACCATATCACAAGATGCTCTGCTAGTTCATCATCAGATCTGACGATTTTCCCACTCTCCTGGGAGCTCTACTTGTGAGTGGGAGATTATGAGGGCCCCACACCACCAAGACCATCAAATTGGTCCTCCTCTTCCGGTTCTTATTCTTATTTTTATTATTATTCCTCTTCTCCTTCCTCTACAATTTCATCCTCAGATTGCAGCTTCTCTGGGTGATGCTCTTGTCCAAGCATTAGTTTCACCAAGAGATGTGGTTCTTCACACCGCCTATGATGACTTGCGTACATAACTATGGGGGTCAGGTATGCGTGCCGATGAAGAAAGTTAACCCTATCCGATATCTGGATGTGCCCTATGTCTGGAAGATCGATCACATTGCATATCAAACTCAACGACAACTCATCAGCGAACATGGACTATCACAACATTCTCTATGTAGAACACATATAATGGACGATAGCATTAGTAGATAGAGTCATGAGGTACCTGAGTTGGTTTCCTGGGAGTTCCCTGGTCGGACCACGAGGGCGTACATGAGACTACCCTTCCCCAAAGAGTGGAGGCAATTTCTCATTGTGTGCTTCCCCTACCGATGATGGTCTGACATGCACTGTGGTATCTACTTGACCAATTATTTTCCTCACCTCCCCCATGGCACCTCATCTATCTTCTCTCTCATAAAGGTTTTCACTACTTGCCTTGATCTTATGGATTCATTTCTAATGAATCACCTCGCAATACGTTCATGTCCAAATTTTGACATACTCTATTGGAAGTTTCATACTAACATCGGTGGCGGGAAGAGTGAAGATTTCACCCAAGCCTGCCATTGTGAACATAAGACACAACAGGTGCAGAATGTAGGGATGCTACTATTCCCAAAACTCTGTGTATAATTTCTTGGGAATCCGTTGCATGAACCTGAACTGCCTAGAGGACCTGGTTGGCACATAAGGTTTAGATAATATTTTTCCATCAATCTGGGCTACCAACACACCACCATGGATACTATGCAGGTACTACCTCCTCTCTAATGGACCACGCCCATCATCTACCATGTAGAGGCCCGAAGCTTTATGTACATGAACATTACATTACTTTTGCGGAATATCTAATACATAATAAAAACAGACACACAAGGACCGTAATAGTTTAGTGTCTTTGGAAACTTGGAATATAAACTTCTAATCATGTTGAAAGATCTTCAACATCTCCCATAACGATTTTACCCTTTTTGTTTCCTTACCTAAATCCTTTATTTTAATTCTGGGGGAAAAGAAAACATAAAAATGGTGATCTAAAATGATCAGTAAGGGTAAACAAAAGAAATATCAATCACATCATATTCATAAGAACCTAACATTTAGGAAATCTTACCCTGAAAAAAAGATTATAATTTTATAATATGGGATAAATCATGGTAGTGAAATGTAATCAAAATAATCATAACGTAAAACATGAACCTCTTTGGCATACACACATAATCATAGAGAATCATTTCTTATTAGTCAATACTCATTGCCAAGACTATCATAGTGGATAATGTCCATTTCTGAGCTGAGTTCCTTCCTCATTTCAGTCCTATTTCACTGAACCGGTTTAACCTGCCATTCCATCCATGTCTATCTCATGAGAAATGAATCTTTACCAAATGAATTGGAAGGAGATATAGGTCCCACCCATCTCATAATGATACCATTCTTATGTGTTCCCCAAAATCAAAAATCATACAACATTGCATAACCCATGTAATAAAATGGGATTATTAAACATCGTGACATCATAAAACAATTCATATAAGATAAAATAATTCATAAAAATAATTCCATCACAAAATAATTTAATCTATGTAATAATAGTGATAGAAACAAAACCCTGTATTATCTTATATGGATAATAATTTTGATAAAACACTTGAACTCCATTCTTGATGAAAATATCATTTCTACATCAAATTTTTTTATCCTTTCTTAACGTGTCATTCAATTTTAAACTAAAAGAAGTTGATTAAAAATAAACTTGAAAACTAGTAAAGGAATCTTCTTGGAAATAATGTTTTAAAAATCCATTCATGTCGTATAAGTTAAAAAAAATATTCTTCCCGTACTTTGGCCGGAAAAGTCAAAAAGTAACTCATACAAAAAACGACAAAATATTTCTTTCATATATTTTACTAAAAACTCACTAAAGGTTAAAATTAGATTTAAAAAATTGTAGGTGGATGAAAATAATATTATATATTGAGGAAACATGGATGCGGATGATAAAATACACCCCAGTAAATACCAACGTATAAACAATCTCGGATAAAAATGAGATTGTGATATTTTCCCTTACCTTAGGTCTGATTTGTTTCGTAAGTGTACGAATCTCCTATATAATGATTTAAATAATGTTATTGACTTATTCTAGAATCATAATAATTTTTATGATATCATATATGGTCATATTCTTAGCTTATTATTAGTAAAATTTCATTGCTACTTGTTATTCGATTTTTTATTACTTTTTGTTCTTATGCGTGTTTTGTCGAATAAATTCTTATTCTTCTTTTTAGGTTAAAGAAACCTCATTTAAAGAATTTTATTAGTGTTATATATATCATATTTATTCACTCAATTCATTTATGTAATCATTATGCAATGAAAATCATGTAGAACGAGTCGCATCACATCGTGGAGACGGTATTCCGTAATACGCACGAGCGATGATATCGTTCCCATGATCGTGGAATTGTATTGGAGTATATGTATACTATTTTAGAATCAATAAAAAATTAAAATGATTATATATAGTTATTATTTACATCATTATACCCATACAAGTAAGGTGGTGGTGGAAAATAGATTTCACCACGGCGTGGAGACGGTATTCCACACGTACGCACGCGCGGTGATTTCATTTTATTTAGGATGGATAGATGGTGAAATAGAGTTGTTTCATACTTATAATAATGTATCAGTATATGAGTGATAACGATGTTATTACTTCATAATGAAACAACTAATGAAGAAGAAGTGGAAGAAGAAATAAAGTTGAAAGAATTGGTATCAGACATTACCTCTTCTTTGAAGCGCCACATTCAGAACTCCTCTTAAGGAACTAAAAATGGTATTTGAAGAAGACCAAGACCTATATGATGTCTCTAGATAAGTGGAGAGGATAAATTTTCATGGGTTTTCTTGGATTAATGCTCAGAGTGGTGTGAGGAAGAGAGGGAGGAGGTTCCCTTTTATAAGGGAGGAGAGGGGCACCTTTGGAAAAACTACATATATTATTATATTATAAAGTCATATTTGGTATTAAATAGCTTCAAATTGATTTATTTAGAAGCTAATGTGGATATGAGTAAAAATACTCTCATCCAATAGAGTTTAGTCAAGTTTAGGTTTCTATTTTAACCTTATCATTTAGATTTAACTTTATGTTAAATAATTTTACTCTTACCCTGTCTTCTTGTTTTCTTACATTATAAGGTTAATAAACTTACAATAACAAGCCAAACGAAACAAAAGTTGTTTATTTTTAATATATATAACCTTATCTAAGATATTTTTTATATACTTAGAATTTTAGGAATAAAATATTAATTATTAATATAATATTTGTTTTAAAAACAATTTTATGTCAATTTTGACACTATTTAGTAATTGATTTTTGTGAAAATTATAAGAGAATTATTAGTTTGAGAAAAATTAATTAAATCAATACTAACATGTCATATTGACCTAAAAAATTATTAGAATTCATAAAAAGTCTCAAATTACATTTATTTGGGTATTTATGACATCAATTATGTCAATATTTCATTAATAATATAATTACTACATCATCATTGTGTCATAAATAAATTAAAATATATAAAGTCAATAAATTAATAATAAAATACCATTAGGTAGGAAATATTTTTAGATTTATAATTAATACTTATAGTCAAATTTATCTTATGTATAACCCTATATGAAAAATGATTTACATATTTAACATTGATTTTAACTATTTTAACCCTTCTTTAAATAAATTAATAATAAATGTCCTAATCTAATCCATGTGGGCCTAAATGGTCATATTTTATTCCTAAGGTTTTTTTTCGTCGAATTAAACGTATCCAAAAGAATTATTACATGTTTTAGTGTAATAATAATATCATTTTTACCGTTAATTACCATATTTACTTTTAACCGTGGTAAATAAAAGTAAAAAGATACTATTCACCAAAAACTATTTTCATCTCATTGAACCAAATTTTTCATACTGACATCAATCGTGTCTCTCATATTTTGGAAATTTCCTTCACAAAAGCGGTAAAATTATGTTTTATGTAAATTTGCAAATTATCCTAGGAGGTGGGTAAAAGACGGTCAACAGTTCAATAAAATGTTTATATATCTAAAATTATTATAAAATGACCCCATGAATTACATTGAACATATAAAGGTATTATGTATCTATTTTGACCTAATATTAATTTAAATAAAATAAACAATTATTTAAATAAAAATTCGGTTTTTAAATAGTAACCTTGTGTTTTCACTATTCATCAAAAATTGAATGTTTTCAGACAAATAAAAAAATTTCACCCTGTGCTAATGTCGATATTCCGAATCCAAAAATGAAGTCCATTTTGAAAGATGAAGTTTACAAAATTTCAAAAAGTGGTTATTACTATTAATAACGGCTAGTTTTAATAATATTTTAATAGCATATCGTTGTTTATTGAAACTCGGTATTGCATACAACACAGGCTATCGACGAAGGTTCTGATTGCGTGTAATGCAAGACAAGATAAGGTTGCATGTTGTGCAAGACTCCTTTTTTGTTTTGTTAAAACATAATTCAACCATTTTTAATTTATACATATATATATATATATACTCAATGTTGAGTAGAATGACTATTATCAAACGAACTTGAAATTGTGTGCAACACAATCTAAGAATAGTATTGCGTATACTGCAATCTAATATGATGTTAAGTATAGAACACGATAATCTTTTTGTAACATAAAACACATTACATCAAATAAATTAAAAAGAATACTTATCATAAAATATCATGTTGTTACATTCTACCCCCCTTAAAATGAATTTCGCCCTCAAAATTCGTCGGGGTTATACATGGTTTTCTACTTGAAAGTTTCTTTAATTCAAACCCACATCGTAAAATGAAATACCAAAACATAACTTTAAATACTAATGTATGAAATGTAATGGTTACCCAAATTAACTAATCAATGGGTTTCCACATAGGAGAAGATAGGTGAAAATATGGATATGGAAGAGAAATCTAACTGTCATGTTCTGATGGAGAGTGGTAGATTACATGGCTATTAAAAATCCAACAATCACAAAGCCATAAATTTTTTATGATCTAGGGTACCATCTGATTCATCGGATATAAGATCACTAGGACAACATTTTTAGTTTTCAATATCATTTCCCTAAAGTAGAAAATTTTTAATTAGAATAATTACGTACTTGATTTTCGTACAATCTAACTGTTGTTTGTGCTTTGAACAATTTCCACTTCATCTCTTAAAGAAATGAAGTTGAATTTGTTATTCATGAAGATTTAACAGATCATGTGATAGAATGATGGGTCATTCCATTAGTTTCAAACAAAAGGTTATCAAAAGTTATCAAATATACATAAGTTCATCTATGGTGAGGTTAATCATATACGATTCCAAAAATGAATTTATACTGCATATATCATAACGCATAATATAATAAAACTAGTTTCTACTAACCAGGGACTTCTTGTAGGCGAGTGGTATGCGATAAAGGCCAGTCGCACTTCGGTTGTCGGTTCAATTCCCAAAGCCTTTCCTGACATGATGGGCAATCACCCGTCCTGTAGGTTGTCCTTTTTATAAAACTACATTACTATAACATCCCATCAATAATATCAGAAAAAATTATATCCTTAATCAATACTAACTTATGTACAACATAATCCATTCCAATCGTTAGGCTTATCCATAATACTGCAGTCCACTCTAATAATATAGTGAAAACGATTACCAGAGATTAACCATCATTGACCCCCATATAACATAAGATATGTCTTGTTGGCCATATTCTAAATATTCAAAGGCCTTAATCATGTATTCTCTTGAAAAATGAATACCCATTGAATCGTTGTGAAAACATGAGTGCTATCAACAGTTAACTCTTTCCACATATGAAAAACCCAAAATTCAATATTCTCAAACCATGATATAATTATTTCCTTATATCAGTCATGAGCTCATGAATACTGTCAAACATTTCATTTTCAATTTATCACATCATGTTTCACATATCATCTTTTTTCCAAAAAAATCTCAATCACTTTCCATTGTTACAAGTACCATAAGATTATTGAAAACCACAATAGACCAATACATAAATATTCCAATATTCTATGATACTATATACAACATTATTTTGGAATCCCATTACATAAACACTTAATCATTCCACCACATCATTTTCATATTCAACATTTCCAATAGTGATCACATTTGACTTCCCCTTGTCCATTGCCTGAAGTGGTTACTCATGTCGATCATCATTAACCCTCGTATTAGGGGATTGATTAGCATAATGCCCCATTTCATTCCACTTGAAGAATTGAAGTGTATGTGGTGCGTTCTCTATAGTCTTTTCATTATTCACACTATTATCAACCCTTTTTCCATTACTTTGACACTCAGCTGCTCGATGACCTTCTTTTCCACACATAAAACATTTTCTAGTCCCTTTAAGAAAATCTCCACCATGCTTCTTTCCACACTTTGAGCATAAGGAAACATTCATCTTCTTTTCACCATTATTTTGAGATTTTTCTTTGAACTCCATCTTTCATTTCTTGTCAAAACCATTAGAGGGATATGTAACACCAACATCCATTTCTACCTTGATATCACAACACACAATTTCTTCATTGATACTGAAGTCTCTTATAGCTAATGCCCTTCGATGATTTGGTTTTAAGCAACTGAATAATCAATCAATTTAACTTTCAGGTTGGATGATAAAGCCGGATGCATGCCTTTAAAGCCTTGTAAAATTCACTTCGTATATACCAAAAGATTCATCATCATTTTTCTTTAGTTCAAGAAACTCTATCTCCATCTTTGTTTGAAGAATATGAGGGAAGTACTTATTGAAAAATAAGTTCTTGAACTCGTCCCATTCCATGGACTCAATTTCATCTCTTGGCCTCATATTCATGATAAGATTCCACCATTGATCAGCATCACCTTCCAAATGATATACTGCTAAGATGACTTTATCATGTTCAGAACATTGAAGAACTAAATATATCTTTTCAGTGGTACTGATCCATTGTTTATCAATAAGTGGATTAGAAGACCCACTGAAAGAAGGTGGACATTTCCCCATGAAGGACTCAATAAAATATTGTTCCCTTCTCTGCTAATTTGGAAGTCCAGAATGATTCATATCTTGTGTAAGTATAGAAATAAGATTTTTCACTCCATCTCCCACAACATTGGTTTGGTCAGGAGGACAATTATTGAATTGTCCATTACATTTATCAACATGGTTCCTTCAGGTTCCAGCCATCATCTAAAACCCAAAAAGAATAGTGTGAGAGGCACAAATCATGCTAGGGTAAACAACATAATAAAGGGACAGTACCATTAATGTAATGACCCAAAATTTTGAATAAATCTTGATTCCTAATTTTATGTGTTATTTTATTTTATTTTATACTCTACAAAAATGTTTCATTTGATAACACGAGTATATTTAAATAGAGACCGTTGGGTTTTGACTATTATATGACCATTGGTCAATATGACTGCTGTAAACTAACCATTTCAATTTTTTGTATCTAAATAAAAGAAATCTTGGTTAATTATTATGTAAAGAAGATTATATGGCCTCACCCAGTAGTCTTGGACCAATCGAAGCCCATATAAAAGTACTTGGGAATGAGGTAGCACCACTGGGCTTTGATCTGGATCAAACCCAAGCCGAACTTCATCGTGTGAAGCTAGAACGGAATCGCCTTCACGAGAAGTTCAAACTGATAGAAATTACTACTCGTGCGATGTTGGCCGATCCTCCCTCATATTCTCTCACCTTAGCATACCTTACACTTAGGTCATATGCTGGTGTGATAAGGGGCTATGTAAGGAGACCGTAACTGCTATGTGTAATCCTTATTTTAAATAAAAATTGATATTTCTTCTTATGATGAAGTTTATAAATTTTCAAATAACCGGATAAAAATAGTATGCATTTTTTTGATGAATTTTAGAAAAAGTATATTTTAAAAATGTTTATGTAAACCTCAAATAATTAAAAATGTGTAATTATTTTTAAAAAATGGTCTTATATAATTATGTTTAGTACAAAATTTAGAGTCTAATAAGATCAACCTGATTTTTTGATGAATAGTAAATTATGAATAGTGATTTTATGCTTAGGATTAGTAATGTGACCAAATGGATTAGTAATCTCACTTAAAGAAAGTAGTAATATAATCTAGGTACCTTGATTAAGTAATGTGATTCAATAAAATGGTTAAATAACAGTTTCATAAATCATTATTCAAGTATTAGTTTTTTTGGGTGATTTGTGTTTTTTAATTAAATATTAAATTAAAATTATTTAGAAAATTATTTTTATAAAATGGAAATCAGTTTTGAACTCAGAGCATCAATATTATGTTAAGGTAATTTTTGGGGATTTTTCTGAAAAAATGAATTTTCGGTGAATAGTGTATTTATTTAAAAAATAAATTAAAAATATTTTGAAAAATATTTTTATAAAATTGAGTTCATTTTTGAACTCAGAGAATTGATATTTTCTTAAGGTGATGTTTTGGGATCTTTCTGAGAAAGTTGAATTTTCAGTGAATAGTAAAAATATATTTTTAGGGTTTCAATATGTTTAATGACATCATAACTGTGTCATTATGATATCATGAGATATTTTAAGGGATGGTGGACCAAATGTGATGAATTATTGTATGGGGGTCCCCATGTGGCCTAACTTCATGGGAAATATATTGGGAGAGCACATGGTTTTGATAAAACCACTTTTGAGGTGTCCCTTGGCCATTAATGCCTTGTCCCCTCAATTTCCCTATAAATACCAAGCCATCCTCTCATCCATTTAGAATCCCCACTCTCCCCAAACTAATTTCCGGTCACATTACCTCCCAAGGAGTCCTCCCAAGGTGCCCTAAATCCCTCAATGTCCCAAACATTGAGTTTTAAGAGTGACGTTTTAAGGTAAGGGATTCGACCTCTCTCTTTCTTTTCAAGTAATCTCTTTTATGTCATTCCTATTATGCTCCTTGTTCTTATGTTGTAGTATGTTCTTTTATATTCATCTTACTTCCCTTTTTATGTTTATAAGATGATAGATCCTTTCTTACTCTCATTATTTCATTTTATAAAGTTTTAAGTGGCGTCGTTAGGCTGTCGAACTTTTTGTAACTGATCTCTCTTCTCGTTTTTCAAGATCTATTTTCATGTAATGTATTTCATGTTTCTTATTATTATGTTAGGGTATGATCTCTAAATTTATGACACTGTTATTTTATGATCATATGATGAGATACCCCATTTGATCTCTTCAATTCAGTATTTTGATGTTTTAAGTGACACCGTTAGGCTGCCGAATTTTTAAGTGGTTCTTTCACCCATCTCGTTTTCAAGTACTACTTTCATATCAAGTCTCTGAAGTTTCTTTTTTTTACTTTGGGGAATGATATCTATATATATCATACTTATCTTTTATTACCATATGATTAGATACCCCATTTGATCTCTTCAATTCAGTATTTTGATGTTTAAGTGGCGTCGTTAGGCTGCTGAATTTTTAAGCGGTCCTTGCACCTTTCTCCCTTTTCAAAGTTTTAATTCGATGTCAAGTCTTGAAAGTTATTTTTTATTATGTTGGGGTATGATATCTATATCTATAATACTGATATTTTATGTTCATATGATGAGATACCCTATTAGATCTCATCAATTCATTTTTGTTGATGTTTAAGTGACGGCGTTAGGCTACCAAATTTCTAAGGGGTTCTTTCACCCTTCTCATTTTCAAGATCTATTTTCATGTTAAGTCTTTCAAGTTCGATTTTATTATTTAGGGGTATGATATCTATATATATCATACTGATAATTTATTTTCATATGATGAGAGACCCTATTTGACCTCATCTATCCATTTTTAGAAGTCTTAAGTGGCGTCGTTATGCTGCCGAATTTTTATAAGAGAAATCTTATTTTGGTCTTCCTTTCATGTTCTTCATTTCATATGGTATATTTTCAATTTTCATTACCATGTTCTTAAATAAGTTATATTATTTCCCTATACTGCTTTATGGGTCATTTATGAATGTTTGACCCATGTCCCCTCTATTTTCAAAGTTTTCTAAAACCCCGTAACATAGCCATTAGGCTGCAGAATTTTCATCTCAAAATGTATCTCTCTTTTTCTAAAGTTCTTTTATCGTATTAAGTGAATACTCAATGATCTATCTTCTATATGGGTATTCACATATATACCGAAATTTTCTATTTTAAATTCTGGGATTTACATAGATTAAACCCGCTTTCCCTTTTCTCTGGGTTTAAAGCGACATAAAGATCATGTCTTTAAAGCGGTTTTTAAAAAGTTATGATTATGAAATGAAACCCATTTCTTTTACGATATATGGGTTGTTTATGAAATGATTTATGAAGATATATGTGGCTCACATGACTATAAAGACATGTCAAAGGTGCGCCTAGATAGCGCTCCAATGCATTGGGTAAAGACTCAATCTCTAGATATGACTTTTTAGACTGATACCTTAGTGAATAACCTTGGTAATTTTTACTGACACCTTGGGGATAGACTTTGGTGAAATAAAATTATTGTCAATATTAAATGTTGAAGCCACATCCTCAAGTTATGAAAAATGTTATTTTTATTATGATATATGTCCTGATTTCTTTCTCATGCCTTAAAGTTCTTTTTATGACCTTATTGAAGTATCTCAAGTTCACATGTAAAATGTTTCTCTTGTTTCCATTACTGGGCCTTCTACTCACCCTTTCTTTTGATGTATGTCCGCATGTTATGAGATGCAGTAATGAACCTAGGATGAACATGAGGAGAATCCTTTTAAGTGTTTAAGAAGAATGTTTTATGTTTTCATGTTTTATGTTCCTGGTTTCCAAGACACTAAAGCTTAAAGATCCTCGGTTTTGAAAAATGTGATGAAAGTTTAGATGATAAAAATATGGGATGCTATAGTTGGTATCAAAGGATGGTTTAGTTATTTATGGAAATTAGGATATGAAACCTCTAGGAAGAACCCTATAGAAAGTTTAAATATATGAAATCTTCCTGGTATTTTGGTGAGTATTGAGTAAGGGGTTGCCAAGCAAACACATCCATGTCTGGATACGAGCAGGTAGAGGTGGCACTGGCATAGATGTACATAGGGGTAAAACCCAAAAACACCACTTTGAGCTAGACTAAAATGGGAACTGGTACACGATAATGGGCCTTACTGCACTCTTGGTTACGACACTCCCGGGGGATATGTTTTGGCAAATTCATAAGTTTAGTATGAACCATTATTAAAGGAATAATGATAAAATAAAATAAAGATTCATATAAGAATACATGATCATGGATAACCTAGTTTGAAACCTAGGGTATCACAAGTTAGGGTATACTTTTCTTTTAAATGTTATCCTTATATGCTTTAATTTCCTTTTCATGATTATTGGTTAAGTATTTAAGCCTCTAATTATACTTTCTCTTCTTAGTTAATGGTGGGAAATGTAAGAATGTGTCCCAACAACCAATGTGATAGGAAATGAGATGATTTCCGTATTAATATGATAGAGATGATTAGGGGATGAATAGATGATTATTATTTTGGAAGACGTTTACTATTTTGGGGACCCTATATGATCGAGGTAAATAGATTACTATGGTATTTTCATGAGGAGTAATGGTTGACTTATATTTTGAAGAATCGATGAATTTAAGGTGAACTTGTGGTATTATAAGTTACTTATGAAAATTATTGACCTATCTTGGGGAAAATATGTTTAGGTTGTTTACTTTTGTTATAAGATGTTAGGAGTGGTTGATGTTGTTTTGAGATGAATGATACTGTTTATCTTAGAAGACTATGTTATCAAGTCCTTCTTGTATTTGGGTTTCAATCGTAGTTTGGTTTATTTTGAGGATTTTTAAGGACAGTTATTTACGGAATGGTCTATGATGAAATTTTGGTAGTACCATGGAACATTGAAGATTTAAAAGTAGTTTCCATTCCTATGGGATTCTTTCTTTTTGAAGAGTTGTTTTGCCTTACCCTTTCTGTTTTTGGGATAATGTTTAAAGATAGAAGAAAAAGATAGTTAATCTTTTGTGGATTATGTGATTCTCTAGAAGATGGTTCTTGCGTTTTGGATGAGACCAAGTGTTTTTGAATTCTCATCATTTGGAGAAAAGATTAGTTTTGGTAGAGGCTTATTAAAGGATGACACTCTACTTGAAGGTAGGCATATTTTCTTATGTTTTTTTTTCTATGTAGTTAATGAATTCCTCAAAATTATGAAAAGGAATGTAAAACAAAAATGTTGTTGGTTTACGTTTCCTACTAGGTAATCAATGACCGTTTACACACATCATACGTTTGGGATTTTCTTATGGTTAAATTTCTCTTAATCATGTTTTCTATCCCTCTCCCTCAGAACATGACCCTTTGTTTTCTCATCCATGTCCATGTTTTCCTACATGGAATCCTGGTGTGGGTTAACATGGGTGACCTTTGTACTTCACTTTCTTTCTTTTAAAGTAATTGTTTTACTGAATCCTTTTCCGATGTGGGACTTTCAATGAAATTTCAAAACCCTTGTTTTTTTAAAATTGCGAGGACGTAATTTCTTAAGGGGGGAAGATTGTAATGACCTGAAATTTTGAATAAATCTTGTTTCCTAATTTTATGTTCTATTTTATATTATTTTTATACCCAATAAAATTTTTTCATTTGATAGCATGAGTATATTTAAAATGAGACCGTTGGGTTTTGACTGTTATATGACCATTGGTCAATATGACCACTGTAAACTAAACGTTTCGATTTTTTTGTCTCTAAATACAAGTAATATTGGTTAATTATTATATAAATAAGATTCGATGGCCTCACCCAGTAGTCTTGGACCGATAGAAGAGCATGTAACAGAACTTGATAAGGAGGTAGCACCACTGGGCTTTGCTCTGGACCAAACCCAAGCCGAACTTCATCGTGTGATGCTAGAACGGAATCGCCTTCACGAGAAGTTCAAGCTGATAGAAATTACTACTCGTGCGATGTTGGCCGAGCCTCCCTCAGATTGTCTCACCTTAGCACACCTTACACATAGGTCCTATGCTGGTGTGATAAGAGGCTATGTAAGGAGACCGTAACGGCCTTGTGTAATCCTTGTTTTAAATACAAATTGGGATTTCTTCTTATGATGAAAATTATAAATTTTCAAATGACCGGATAAAAATAGTATGCATTTTTTTTTTGAATTTTAGAAAAATTATATTTTAAAAATGTATATTTAAACCTTAAATAATTAAAAATGTGTAATGATTTTTAAAAAATGGTCCTCTACAATTATGTTTAGTACAAAATTTAGAGTCTAATATGATCAACATTATTTTTGATGAATAGTAAATTATGAATAGTGATTTTATGCTTAGGATTATTAATGTGACCAAATGGATTAGTAATCTCTATTCAAGAAAGTATTAATATAATCTAGGTACCTTGATTGAGTAATGTGATTCAATAAAATGGATAAATAACGGTTTCATAAATCATTATTCAAGTATTAGTTTTTTCAGGTGAATAATGTCTTTTAATTAAAAATTAAATTAAAATTATTTAGAAAATTATTTTTATAAAATGGATATCATTTTTGAACTCAAAGCATCGATATTATGTTAAGGTAACTTTTGGGGATTTTTCCAGAAAAAAAAGAATTTTCAGTGAATAGTGTATTTATTTAAAAAATAAATTAAAAATATTGAGAAAAATATTTTTATAAAATGGAGTTCATTTTTGAAATTAGAGCATTGATATTTTCCTAAGGTAAAATTTTGGGATCTTTCAAAGAAAGTTGAATTTTCAGTGAATAGTAAAAATACAGTTTTAGGGTTTCGGTATGTTTAATGACATCATAACTGTGTCATGATGATATCATGAGATATTTTATGGGATGGTCGACGAAATGTGATGAATAATTGTATGGGGGACCCATGTGTCCTAACTTCATGGGAAATATCTTGGGAGAGCACATGGTTTTGAGAAAACCACTTTTGAGGTGTCCCTTGGCCATTAATGCCTTGTCCCCTCACTTTCCCTATAAATACCAAGCCATCCTCTCATCCATTTCGACTCCCTACTATCCCCCAACGAATTTCTGGTATCATTACCTCCCAAGGAGTCCTCCCAAGGTGCCCTCAAGGTCTCAACCTTTGAGTTTTAAGAGTTACGTTTTAAGGTAAGGGATCCGACCTCTCTCTTTCTTTTCAAGTAATCTCTTTTATGTCATTCATTTTATGATCCATGTTCTTATGTTGGAGGATGTTCTTTTATATTAATCAAACTACCCTTTTCATGTAAATATAATGAGAGATTCCCTCTTACTCTCATTGTTTCGTTTTATAATGTTTTAAGTGGCGCCGTTAGGCTGCCGAACTTTTTGTAACTGATCTCCCTTCTCATTTTTCAAGATCTATTTTCATTTAAAGTATTTCAAGTTCCTTTTTATTATGTTGGGGTATGATATCTAAATTTATCATATGGATATTTTATTATCATATTATGAGAGACCCCATTTTATCTATTCAATTCAGTATTTTGATGTTTTAAGTGGCGTCGTTAGGCTGCCGAATTTTTAAGTGGTTATTTCACCCTTCTCGTTTTCAAGTTCTACTTTCATGTCAAGTCTTCGAAGTTAATTTTTGTTATGTTGTGGTATATCTCTATATATATCATACTGAAATATTGTGACCATATTATGAGAGACCCCATTTGATCTCTTCAATTCAGTATTTTGATGTTTAAGTGGCGCTGTTAGGCTGCTGAATTTTAAGTGGTCCTTGCACCTTTCTCCCTTTTCAAAGTTCTAATTCCATGTCTAGTCTTGAAAGTTCCTTTTTATTATATTGGTGTATGATCTCTATATCTATCATACTGATCTTTTATGTTCACATTATGAGAGAACCTATTTGATCTCATCAATTCATTTTTGTTGAAGTTTAAGTGACGTCGTTAGGCTGCCGAATTTCTAAGGGGTTCTTTCACCTTTCACGTTTTCAAGATCTATTTTCATGTCAAGTCTTTCAACTTCCTTTTTATTATGTCGTGGTATGATATATATATCTATCATACTGATCATTTATGTTAATATTTTGAGAGACCCTTTTGATCTCATCTTTCCATTTTTGGAAGTCTTAAGTGGCGCCGTTTGGCTGCTGAATTTTTATAATAGAAATCTTATTTTGGTCTTCCTTTCATGTTCTTAATTTCATATGGTATGTTTTAAAATTTCATTAAAATGTTATTAAATCCGTTATATTATGTCCCTATACCTTTTTATGGGACATTTATGAATGATTGACCCATGTCCCCTCTCTTTTAAATGTTTTCTAAAACCCTGTAACATAGCCATTATGCTGTAGAATTTTCGTCTCAAAATGTCTCTATATTCTCTAAAGTTCTTTTATCTTATTAAGTGAATACTAAAAGCTCTCTCTTCTATATGGGTATTCACATATATACCAAAATATTATATTTTAAATTCTGGGATTTACATACATGAAACCCACTTTCCCATTTCCGTGGGTTTAAATTGACATAAAGATCATGTCTTTAAAGCGGTTTTTAAAACGTTATAATTATGAAATGAAACCCATTTCTTTTATGATATATGGGTTGTTTATTAAATAATTTATGATGATATATGTGGTTCACATGATAATAAAGACATGTCAAGGGTGCACCCAGATAGCACTCCAATGCATTGCGTAAAGACTTAATCTCTAGAGATCACTTTTTAGACTGATACCTTGGTGAATAACCATGGTAATTTTTAACGACACCTTGAGGATGGACCTTGGTGAAATGAAATGATTTTCAATATTAAATGTTGTATACACATCCTCAAGTTATGAAAAATTTTGTTTTTATTATGATATATCTCATTATTTCTTTCTCATGCCTTATAGTTTTTTTCATGACCTTATTGAAGTATCTCAAGCTCACATGTAAAATGTTTCTCTTGTTTCCCTTACTGGGCCTTCTGCTCACCCATTTTTTTGATGTATGTCCCCAGGTTATGAGATGCAGTAATGAACATATGATGAACATTAGGAGAAGCCTTTCAAGAGTTTAAGAAGAATGTTTTATTTTTTCATGTTTTAAGTTCCTGGTTTCCAAGACACTAAACCTTAATGATCCTCGGTTTTTTAAAATGTAATGAAAGTTTATATGATAAATAGACGGGTTGCTATAATTAATATCTAACATCTTAGGTTAAATTATAAGATTGTTATCATAGATCTAGGGCTATATCCTATACGTATACTTATCCTTAGGCACATCCCTAGACATACATTAGAAATATCTCTAGATATCTCACTAATGTTTTCGTATCCTAGTTTCCAAAGGATGACAAAACTTTTCCTCTAATACCAACTATAACGGTCTAGAATTACATTAGTGGACTATAATTGATACCTATCAGGGAACTCCATGGGCGGATACACCCCCTATGCGGGACACACCACCATCCCCAGTGGCAGCCATTTCCTCATGATGCCCTTGGGTGGAGAACCATGCTTCTTCCAACGCTCACATGTGAGAGTTCCCAAGGATCAGATACATTCCTACCACCTTTGCCTCTGATACCAACTATAGAGGCCAGAAGCTTGACATACATAGACATTACATTACTTTTCCGGAATATCTAACACATTACAAAAAAAGACACACAAGGACCGTAATAGTTTAGTGACTTTGGAAAATTTGAATATAAACTTCTAATCATGTTGAAAGATCTTCAACATCTCCCATAATGATTCTCCCATTTTTGTTTCATTACCTAAAACCTTTATTTTAATCCAAGGGGAAAATAAAACATAAAAATGGTGAGCTCAAATGCTCAGTAAGGGTAAAAAAAATAAATATCAATCACATCATATTCATAAGAACATAACATTTTGGAAATCTTACCCTGCAAAAATGATCATAATTTCATAACATGGGATAAATCATGGTAGTGAAATGTAATCACAATAATCATAACATAAAACATAATGCTTTGTGGAATACACACATAATCATATAGAATCATTTCTTATTAGTCAAGACTCATTGTCAATACTATCTTAGTGGACAAAGTCCATTTCTGAACCGAGTTCATTCCTCGTTTCAGCCCAGTTTCACTGAAACGGTTTAACCTGCAATTGCAGCAATGTCTATCTCATGACATATAAATCATTACCCAATTCATTGGACGGAGAAATAGGTCCCACTCATCTCAAAATCATACCATTATTATGTGTGCCACAAAATCAAAAATCATACATCATTGCATAACCCATGTAATAAAATAGGATTCTTAAACATCGTGACATCATAAAACAATTCATATAAGATAAATGAATTCATAAAAATAATTCCATCACAATATAATCGAATCAATGTAATAATAGGGATAGAAACAGAACCCTATATTATCTTATATGGAAAATAATTTTGATAAAACACTTGAACTCCATTCTTGAGGAAGATATCCTTTCTACTTCAAAAACATTTTTCCTTTCTTAACATGTCATACAATTTTAAACTAAAAGAAGTTGATTAAAAATAATCTTGAAAACATGTAAATTTAGTTTTTTGGAAATAATTTTTTAAAAATCCATTCATGCCGTATACGTTAAAAAAACATTTTTCCCGTACTTTGGCCGGAAAAGTCAAAAAGTACCTCGTACGAAAAACGACAAAAAATTACTTTCATGTCTTTTAATAAAAACTCACCAAAGGGTAAAATTAGATATAAAAAATTGTAGGTGAATGGAAATAACATTACATATTGAGGAAACATGGATGAGGATGATAAAATACACCCCAATAAATACCAAAGTATAAACAATCTCGGATAAAAATAAGATTGTGATATTTTCCCTTACCTTAGGTCCTATTTCCTTCGTAAGTGTTCGAAACTCATGTATAATGATTTAAATAATGTTATTTACTTATTCCAGAATCATAACTATTTTTATGATATCATATATGGTCATATTCTTAGCTTATTATTAGTAATATTTCATTGCTACTTGTTATCCGGGTGTTTATTACTTTTTGTTCTTATGCGTGTTTTGTCGAATAAATTCTTATTATTATTTTTATGTTAAAGATACATCATCTACAGAATGGTATTGGTGTAATATATATCATATTTATTCACTCAATTCATTTATGTAATCATTATGCAATGAAAATCATGTAGAACGAGTCGAATCACATCGTGGAGACAGTATTTCATACGTACGCACGAGCAATGATATCGTTCCCATGATCATGGAATTTTATTGGAGTGTATGTATACTATTTCAGAATCAATAACACTTTTAAATAATTATATATAGTTATTATTTACACCATTATACCCATCCAAGTAGGGTGGTGGTGGAAAATAGATTTCACCACGGCGTGGAGACGGTATTACGTTCATACGCAAGCGCGGTGATTTTGTTTTCCGTAGGATGGATAGATGGAGAAATAGAGTTGTTTCATACTTATAATAAAATATCAGTATATGAGTGATATTAATGTTATTACTTCATAATGAAACAACTAAATATGAATAAGTGGAAGAAGAAATAATGTTGAAAGAATTGGTAACGGACATTACCTCTTCTTTGAAGCGCCTCTTTGAGACCTCCTATTAGGGCACTAAAATTGGTTTTTGAAGACGACCAGGACCTCTAGGATGTCACTAGGAAAGTGGAGAGGAGAAATTGGTAGGGTTTGGCCGATCATGAAGTCTCAATGTTGTGTGAGGAAGAGAGGTTGGATGTGCCTTTTTATAATGGAGGAGAGGGGCACCTTTTGAAAAACTAAAATATTATTTTATTATAAAGTCATATTCGGTTTTTAATAGCTCCAAATTGATTTATTTACAAGTTAATATGGGTATTGGTCTAAATCCTATCATCCAATAGAATTTATAAATTTTTAGGTTTCTGTTTTAACCTTATCATTTAGATTTAACTTTAAGTTAAATAATTTTACTCTTACCATGTCTTCTTGACTTCTTACACTCTAAGGTTAATAAACTAACTATAATAAGCCAAACGAACCCCAAGTTGTTTATTATTAATATATATAACTTTATATAAGTCATTTGGACTAACCTTATATTTTTAGGAATAAAATATCAATTAATAATATAATATTTGTTTTAAAAACTATTTTATGTCAATTTTGACACTATTTTGTAATTGATTTTTGTGAAAACCATAATAGAATGATTAGTTCGAAAAAATTTAATTAAATCAATAATAACATGTAATAGTATCCTAGAAAATTCAGGGAATTCATAAAAAGTCTCAAATAAGATTTATTTGGGTATTTATAACATCAATTATGTTAATATTTTATTAATAATATAATTACTGCATCATTTTTGTGTCATAAATAAATTTACTTATTTAAAGTCTAAAAATTACAAATAAAGTACTATTATGTAGGAAATATTTTCAGCTTTCTAATGAATATTTATAGTCGAATTTATCTTTTGAATTACCCTATATTAAAAATTATTTACTTATTAAAAATTGATTTTAACTATTTTAACCCTTCTTTAAACAAATTAATAATAAATGTCCTAATCTAATCCAAGTGGGCCTAAATGGTTATATTTTATTCCTAAGGTTGTTTCTGGTCGAATTACACTTACCCAATAGAATTAGGACATGTGTTAGGGTAATAATAATATCATTTTTAACTTTAATTACACTATTTACTTTTAACCGTGGTAAATAAAAGTAAAAAGTTACTATTCACCAAAAAATATTTTCATCTCATTGAACCAAATTTTTCATACAGAAATCAACCGTGTATCTCGGTTTTTTGAAACTCTATCCACAAAATTGGTAAAATTATTTTTTATGTAAATTTGCAAATTCTCCTATGAGGTGGGTAAAAGACTGTCAAAAGTTCAATAAAAATTTTATATATCTAAAATTATTATAAAATGACACCAATGAATTACTTTGAACTTATAAAGGTATTATGTATCAATTTTAACCTATGATAAATTTAAATAAAATAAATAATTATTGAAATAAAAACTCTATTTTTAAATAGTAACCTACTGTTTTCACTATTCATCTAAAATTGAAAGTTTTCCTAAATATACAAAAATTTCACCCTATGATAAATTCGATATTCCGAATCGAAAAATGAAGTCCATTTTAAAAGATGAAATTTAAAAAATTTCAAAAAGTGGTTATTACTATTCATAAATTCTAGTTTTAGTAATATTTTAATAGCATGTTGTTGTTTAGTGAAACTCGATATTGCGTACAACACACTCTATCGAGGAAGGTCTCGATTGTGTGTAATGCAAGCCAAGATAAGGTTGCGTGTTGTGCAAGACTCCTTTGTTGTTTTGTTATAACAGAATCCAACCATTTTTCATTTATACATATATAAATATATATATACTAAATGTTTATTAGAATGACTTTTATCAAACGCACTTGAAATTGTGTGTAACACAATCTAAGAATAGTGTTGCTTATACTACAAGATAATACGATGTTGCGTATAGCACATGATAATATTATTGTAGTATAAAACTCATGACATAAAATAAATTAAAAATAATACTTATCATAAAATATCGGGTTGTTACATACCATTTGGCTGACTATGGTTTGGAATGGGTGGAAGTCGATGTGGGTTTGGATGCTGCTCTTAAGCATGAATCCTTCATACCTAAATGTCAATGGGAAGATTCCAGCGATGTTCAAAAGGTATTGATGCATACCATTACCAGGGGTGAATGGAATTTGAGAAAGTCATACCCACCATAGTAGGCTACAACCTAGCCGTGGAGAATCTGGAATGGCCAATATATCCACCTAGGCATAATTCCCCACAAGATGCACTATAGAATTCTGTATAGCCTTTCCAACATTGGCACCCCTATGTTAACCTTGTTCTTTTCCACCATAATCCCATCCATCCCTAATGTACTTTGGAGGACTCCCATCCTCGTGTCTGTCACAGGAAACAACCATCCTCTCAGGAATGCGGCAAGGAACACAGAATATTGTACATTCCTCCCTCAACCTTCAGTAATACCAAATCCCCACTATAGGTACTCTCCTGTCCCCAAAATCTTCCAATATGATCATGCTTTTACGCTTTGAGGTTTGTTCCGACATTGAAACCCTTGGCCTGGCATTTGACGACCATGTCCTAGGTCCGGAAGAGACTAAACCACCCTGAATAAGATATTTTCTTCATGATATATTTTATTTCGAGCTCCTCTCCAGCTTGCTCCATTAGGTTCCATGACTGGATGGGGGTGTGTTCCCTATAACCCCCAAACATTCTCTGCTGGGAGGAACTTTTTGTAGTGATATCCCTCCAAGGGGATTCCCCCGATATAGTGGACATCCCTTAGGCTAATTCCCACCTTCCCATGGTTAAGGTGAAAAGTGTTGGTATCAGGAGGCCAGCGATTGAACAACTCTGCTACCAAGTCCTTTTGTTGATAGAAGTGGAATTGGGACATCCAAATGGCCTCACAAAGCCCAATGGACAGCAACTCTGGCCTGAATTCCTCTCTTTTTTGATGTACCTAGTAAACCCATGCCCATTCATTGGTAATGATGCCCCCAAATCTGAAATCCGACTCCTGCTAGCCCTTCATATCATAAGTAATCCTACTTCTGAAAGTACTCGTATAAATAGTGGGAGATTCCTCGGGGACTGGATCTCTTCTGACGACCATCATGGTCGTTGGATTTTTGACATAGATGGTCGTGTTCTGTGTTTCCCTACTAGGATGTTCATTGTTGGTAATATGGAATTGTGGAAGATAATCCTTTCTCTTCACCAACAACAGTGGTGTGTCCGTCTTGAAACCGGGAATCGACACCTCTTCTAGATGTCCGAAGATCCATAGTGGAAGGATACCAGTCAGGATGTAAAACTTTGGATCCTACTTAAGAATTCTTAAAAATCATTTTTTTTCAGACACAACCCTCCTCGAATGAAGAATCTGATGGTTCATGATTATTTGGGTTCTTCATGTAGCAGCGGAAGCCTAACTCTCAGTGTCGGTATGTTGAGCGGCCATTTTTAAAATATGAAGGGATCAACGTTATTGAATGAATATACGGTGTGAAAAAGTGGAAATGTGTCAATGAAAACCAATGTGCATGGAAAAAATTTGGATGGCGTGCAAAACTCAGAGTCAGACGCAGAATCATATGCATGGATCTAGAATATTTTTGTGCATGAGAGAAAAATGTCTGTCTCGTAGAAAAACTCAAATTAGGGCCTAGGGGACCCTTTATCCAAATTATAAAGCATTGACGTGCCTTCCACGCATGTGCAACAATCATTCTCTTGAAAAATGTGTGTTTTTGTGCCGCCGAAAAGGTTTTTCCAATTTTTGACGTTCCATCAGAATCTGACCTTTGGGGTCTCCTTCAAATCTGATTCTAAGGGGGGAATTTGTTGATATCGAAATTTGGTGAAGGGACGCATCGGGAAGATAAATGTGAAATGAATTAATTTGGCATTGAAATAGTAGATTTTGGGCCCCAGGTGGCTGGTGCATGCCAGATTATGGGGACACACAAAAGTGGCCTTCCGGTGCGCAAAATCCTGCGCATCGGCCCCACTTTCCTTTCCCAAGGTGACGTCAACAATAACATTGTGTGCTCGGTCTTGTTTCCACACACAATGAAATGTCAAACATGCATTTGCATGCCCGACTCCATTTCTTCACACAAGGTGACATCAAATGGGCGTTTGCGCACCCGGCCCTATTTTCGCACACAAGGTGATGTCAAACGGGCATTTGCGCACCCAAAACCCTTTACAAGCCTATTCCGATGTAAGATGGACGATTGCGCACCCGGCCCCTGTGCACCACCCCGAGGACACCAACTATAAAAAAACTATATCCCCACCCTTTAGGGAGGGTTAACAAAAGTTGAATTGACACTATACTATGCTAAAACAGAGTCTTCTACCAATGCATGTAAAACCCCATGGACTTCAGGTATTGGATTTTCTGTGAAAGGTCCGCCGAGGGGGCTCATTTGGGTTGTCTCTCTTGGGAATGATCCTCTTGAATCCCTTTTATCCCCAAGTCATTTGTGTTCATGTGATCCACTTTTGTGTGCACGTTCCCTCTACGTCAGGAACTCTTGCATGCCACTTGTCTGTCTTGCATTCCACCCATCCTTCTTGTGCGCAACCCATCCTTCCTACGTGAAAACATCCCATCTTGTAAGAAACCAGTACATATTGTGTGCAATATTTTTCTCTTGTGTTCAACCCCTTTGTCTTGTGTGCAATCATGGCATCTTGCGCACCGATCTTCTGTCTTGCCCAATATCACCCCCCTACACATGCACTATGTGTTTCCCTCCCCTTAATGAACCATGTTCAAGCCCCACATATGTGTAACACACAAGCATCACATTCTATCTTCCCATGCGGCTCTTCTGGTTTGCACATAGCAATTTCCGAGTCCCTTGGGTGGAAGTTTTGGTTGCGTTGCTTTGCCCCATGCATCTTTTCATAGGCATGCTAATGGATATTACTTCTTCACATAGACACACTAACGTGGACCCCCCAATTTATCACTCCATATCACCCCCTTCTAGGAAATTACCAATTTATTCCTTCCCAAAAGGGTGGGCGGAAATTAGTTATGTATGTTCTAGGGGTGCATAGTGTACCAACCTCGTCTGAGCTGCAGGTTGTTAAACTGTTGAGCACCGTCATCCTCGTCACATGAAGATAGTCTGTGACCTCTCCTCGTGCCTTGAATATGGGGTGCCCCATCTTGGAAATTCTCTACGGCCACTAATCTCCATCGGAGTGATATCATTCCTTACATGGAATGAATTCCTCTTTATGGGACCAACATTCATCCGTAGGGAAAGGGAAACCACCCTTATGAAATCCCCTAGCTTTTCTTACTGGAGGGAGCATACCTGATTTTCCTCTCTTCCTGGGTGCCAAATCCCTCTCCTTTTGGGATTTTTCACTACTCGGGCCTTAATCCTAGAGTAATTCTCAATCTCCAACACCCTTGGCCTACTAACCACACGTAACTCCCTATTTACTCTTTGGAATACTAACCACGTGTAATACCCACTCCACTTCCCATGGATGTAGCATCCACAATGTGATCATCAGGCCTTTTCGACCTCTTGTTTCTCACACTGAGCATGACCCACATGGGCTTTGAGTAATCAACGACCATGACATCCTATATGTGCATCCTAGAGTGTAAGCCCCACACACCCTTCTGAACTACATAGACTTTGATCAATTCCATGTAAAGATATGTAGGAAGCCTCCCTGAGGTTCAAGCCCAACACCCATCTGTCCCAGAAATCTTCACGTCGGTTCCCAATCCTTCCGAACTACATGGACATTGATCCTTGCCAAGGCAAGGTACGTAGGAAATATCCCTAAGTTCAATCCCAACACCCATCGATCCCAACCCTCTTCACGTTGGTTACCACTCCTTTAGATTTACGTGGACATTCATCCATGTAAAGGAAATGTACATAGGAAGTCTCCCTGAGGTTCAAGCCCAACAACCATTGGTTACGACCCCTCTTCATGTCGGACCACCTTCATCCCTAATGACGTTAAACTGCATGCCCCCCTTTTTGTCCTGCATGACATTAAACTGCAT
This sequence comes from Viscum album, assembly GCA_963277665.1. NCBI lineage: Eukaryota > Viridiplantae > Streptophyta > Magnoliopsida > Santalales > Viscaceae > Viscum > Viscum album. The sequence continues at coordinate 1,900,794,378 of OY728152.1, read as the reverse complement.
CCACCATTCCTAACAACAAGGAATTTGATCCTTGTCAAGGTAAGGTATGTAGGAATCCTCCCCGAGGGTCAATCCGAACAACCATTGGTTCTCTCCCCCTTCACGTCGGACCACCTTTGCCTCGTATGACGTCAAACTACATGGACCCCTTTTCTTCCTTCAAGATGTTATGCTATATCCACCATTCAGAACTATGTGGGCCTTGATCCTAGCCATGGAAAGTTATTTATGAAGCCTCCATAAGGTTCATGCCCAAAAACCATTGGTTCCGGCCCCACTTCATGTCAGCCCACCTTCATCCTGCATGATATTAAACCGCATGACCCCTTTTCATCTTGCACGATATTAAACTGCATCCACCATCCGGAACTACGTGGGCTTTGATCTTTGTCTCCAAGATAAGGTATGCAAGAAGCCTTTTTATTGTTCAACCCCACCAAGTGGTAAGCCGTTGTGGCCCCATCCAGTGGTAAGTCGTTGTGACCTCATCATGAAATAAGCCGTTGTGACCCATCCAGTGGGATGTTGTTGGGACCCCATCTAGCGGTAATCTATTATGACCCCATCCAGCGGTAAGCCTATTAGACCCCATCTAGTAGTAAGCTGTTGTGACCCGATACATCGATAAGTCGTTGGTACCCTATCCCATGGTAAGCCATTGGGACCCATCTAGAGGTATGTCGTTGCAACACCATACAGTGGTAAGCCATTGTGTCCCCATCCAGATGTAGGCCATTGCGACACCATCTAGCAGTAAGCCATTGAGACCCCATCCATCAGTAAGTCGTTGCGACCCCATCTAGTGGTAAGCTGGTGTGACCCCATCCAGCAGTAAGCCGTTGTGACCCCTGTTCAACGGTAACCCATTGTCAAGTGAACTATCTGGACTATGATTCCATGCCATAGGGATACATAAAAGGTATCTTTGAGACTAAATCCCAACATCATCAGTGTCCTTGAGTCAACTCCATCTCACTCTCCACTTAATTCACTTAACCATCCATCATCCATTTTCATTCATACCTAGGCCGTAACATGCCGGTGGGATCATGCTACCTCATTCACCATTCCCTTTAACAATGATCAGGTAGTTAACCATGCATTGGCCCCAACATAGGTGTTCCCTCTTGGGATTTCACTCTCTTGATTCATTGTAACTAGTGTTCTAATCTGCTTGATCTGTCTCTGCTAGATGTTAAACCTATGTCATACCCTATGTTAGACCTTAGAAGCCGAGGAAAACCTCAGTTATATGCCTATGGCATATAATTCCCCACATTTGACATGGGATTCCTCAGGATTCCAAGACATTGAAACACCCTATATTAAGGAGAAGAAACCGATTCGTGCTAGTGTCCCAGCGTCCAGACCCAATAGTGATGTCCAACGTGAATACTCTCCTAACCGAACGTTGTTGCCCTAACCGACACCCTTGGAATGTCTTGACAGAAATAGTTTAATTAACTGGTGTCCATGAAAATATGGCACTGGGAAGAGTTTCAAGAACAATGTCATAAGTCTATATGGGTGACACGGAATAGGTGACGATTTCTAATGAGGAATCCACGGAAGGAAGAACTCATATCCCATCATCTTGTTTCGGCCATGGAGAAAACTTCCTTTAACAAGGAATGGATGTCGCTCACCTTGGGAAAGTAGGAATACAATGCAACAAATAGCTGCACGTCCTCCACAGACAGATGTTCGCACCCCGACCAATGTTTCATAAGAAAATTCAAAATATTAAATGGGATTTAGATGTATAATTAAAAATAAAACATGGTGTATAATAAGAAATTTGTCTCAAGGGGTGAAAACTTAGACAAGAAACCCTTTCCTTGTTTTTCCACACAGTCTAGGTCACTATATAGTCCTATATGACCAGCATAAATATCATGATTACATTTTTAAAATAACTATCCATGAACTGAATATTTTATAAAATTTATTTATAATTATTCACTTCTTTCCTATTATTCAATTATTACCTATTTTCAACATATATTTTGAGTAATCTGGATCATTTTAAACCACTTTCATAATAGAAGTGTTATTATCCACTATTATACCAAATTTCATCATTAAAAGATCAAAAAATGTACATTATTTTTTGTTTTATAATTATTTACCATCCTATAACTTCATTATATGGGAGTTTTGGTTATTATCATTAAAGATGAAATGAGCGATGAGCATTTTTTGATGTTTTTAATGAACATATGTTAGTATCTTAATTACCAAATTTAATATTAATATTACCATTTCATGAAAACATATTTATTTACCAAATTATATCATATATTATTAGTAATTATATTTTTATAGTAATCCATGATGTTTTTATAATGTTGTTCAAGTAGGTGGTTAGACTGACCCAAACATGAACATACTATAATTAATGGATGGTTAGGATTATGAAAGACGATTATTTTGGAATATTATCATTATTAAGAATGTATGATGATATTATTTAGATAATTTTCAGGAGTTGAATCTTATTTTATAGAGTTTAATAAATAATAATGAAACTAGATGAAAACTAAATATGTTACATTATTGCGGGGTTAGTCAACACAATATAGTAATAATGTTTTAATTTATCGAGAAATGAGAGGGAAAAAAGGTGGATTATAATTTCTATCATCACAAATATTTTTTATATTTCAAATTATTGTCCAGTTCTATAATTGTAACTAGTGAATATATACATTGTTGAAAAACAAGGGGCTTCAGTTTGTGGAGGTGGTAGTCTGTAAAACACATGGATTTTAATTTCAAAATTCTTAATGGAATCAGTGGAAGGGGGTAAATAATTATTATGCTAGAATAAAAATATTAGTTAAATAAGACTTAACTATTTAAATATATTGTAATTAAGAAATTATATTTGGTAATGTAATAAGGAAAAGGAGATATGTTAGAAAAAAAAGAACTGATGTCGAGGACATGAGCATTCCTTTGGTAGACTCCTTAGAAATGGTGGTATTAGGTTAATATATTTTGAACAATCAATCAAGGAAATGTAATTGTATTATAGGGGTTGTATAATATTATATTTATAAGATTAAATTATATTTTGGGTGTGTTCAGTAAGGTGTGTTGATTGGTTTCTTTTATAAGTGGTGTTAATGATATCATTATAAATATTTCAACTTAATATAAAGAGTTAACATGTATCACATGTCAAAAAGAATAAAAATGGATAATAATGGAGTGTAGGAATATTTGAGGGTGGTAATAACTAAACCATTAATTTTAAAACATGTTCTAATCATTCATTTAAATCCTTTACTCGTATAATTTTCACTTTTACAATATTATGTTTTAACATGGTAAATAATTTTTACCTAAGTAATTTACATGTAATACATAAAAATAATAATAAACTTATAAATTTTTTTTAAATTACAATTAAAAATATGATATTTTTTTAGTAGATAAAATTTATATTTGTAATAAAAATAATTTAACATTAGTGCATGTAACACCTAAAACACCATTATTAAGAAAATGTTTATTTTTAATCATAACATTTATGTGTCTCATGAAATTATAAACTTATTTTATTAAAATTATATAAATTAGTTTATTATAAAACAAATTAATTTTATATGGACTTATAATAAATCCTTAATTTATTTTTATCAAATTAATATTTAATTAAAATAAAATAACAAAAATAGTTTTTATTGGAAAATATTAGTTATTTTGTTAATTAATGGTTTTATAAATTCGTAATATAATTTTGTAACATATATTTTTACTCTATAAATAAATATTAGATCATTGATTTTTATTCTTTTTTTTATGATTCACTTCTTGATACATTAATAAACATTACGATTTTAGTAAAAATGTTATTTTAAACAATTCACCTAAAATAAATTATTTTAAACTAGTTTCAAATAATAAACCAAAGATAAATTTAAAATTATAAATTCAAATGATATTTTATTTTAATCCAATAAAAAATTGGAAAATATTATATTTCGTTTTTAAAATGAAAATATAAAATATAAAGACATATTGTTTTTTTATTAAAAGACGGATTATGAAACTTCAAGAGTCATTAATCTTATTTCATAAATATTTATAAATAATTTAATGTTTACATATTAGTTTATAAATATATACATTATCTATTATAATAAAATTTCAACTATACTCAATTTACTTCGGTAGAATACAATATCTTTTTTAAATATTTCATTGGAAGACATCCTTTTTTGAATATTAATCAACAAAATGATAATAATATGTAACTATTTTAATTGATTGTTATATTTTTATGTACTAATGATTACTTTATTCATGTAATTTTAAAATTTAATGTTTTTTTGTCATATTTTTCTTGTGTTTCATTTGCACAACAATTGATGATAGAAATAATTCAATGGGTCCAAAATCTAGAGTCATTAAAACTACTGAAGGGATTGATCATAAATTGTTAGACATAGAAAAATGATATTGACATTATTTTATAGATTTGGTTATAGGGAACATTCTTATTATATTATATTATACTATTTTACTATGATTGGATGTGATATTTAATGGGTGTGGATCATTTCTTTGGGTTTGAGTTGACCTGATGGGTGCTTGTTGAGTTTTCATATTCTTTATTGATGAATTAGTTTTCTCTCTCCATGTTTCCATGAGAGGTTTAGAGTATGATCATATTATGTATACCTGTCATGCTCACCCTAATATATATAAATAGTTTTTCTAGTTTTCATGGAAATGATGGAGACCAGTTTAGGTAGTACTATTTGAAGCATGGGTTTTGTTGTGATGTTACTACTCAAGAGTTTTATTGGTATTTTATTTGGGATTTATATTTTTTTGATATAATTCATATATTATAGGGGTATTATGGATCATGGTTTATTTATATCATGGTTATGAGTAGTAGTATTTTCTTTTTTTATAGGTTTCATTCAGGTAATTCCTTCCATATCTATGTTTTATACCCTCAGGGTTAGTCTCCAGCCTGAGGCCTATTAGAGGTGTCCTTGAGTTTACACTTGTCATTATTATAGGCCAAATAGTTGTTTCATGTGGGGGAGGATTATGAAATAAAAAATTAAATAAGGGAATAGTATAGAATTGTCTCAAAAATATTAAATCAGAAATACTAAATAATATGAATTGTGGGGGAATCAAGAGAGCACATAAAGTAAAAATTTGAAGCAAAATTAATATAATACCATGGAGAGTCTTGATATATATGATACAATAAATAAAAAAATACTTCAATGATGAATTTATTTCACTATTATAAGGAAAATGCATTTGAATAAAAGAGATGTATGAAAGAATTTGACCTACAATGAGTTTTTATTATTAAAAATTTAGGCATATTATAACTAAATGTACAAGAAATTCTAATAGGTAAAATGATAATAAACGCCCACACACCAAATAGTAGTGAAAATTTCATTCAAAAAGAAAATTTAAATAAAAAATTACATCCAATAAAAAATTTCAATGGAAAATATTGGTAAACGAAGAAGATGATGATGACAAGGTATGTTTATTGGATGGTGAGACTAATATTTTCATATATACTAAATATGTGATGATGGAAATGGTAGATTATAGAATGTATATAGCTGAGGAATATCAAAAAATAAAAGGTATTGTTGATGTAAAATTAAAATATCAAGGTTCCCTTAATGATATTGATTTATTTAGAATGAAAAATATAAAAATTGGTGTACTGATAAATGAGTCATTAGAATATATCAGCCAACTCCATGTTGAAATCAACCACAAAAAGTAGATATTATAATGGATTATAAAAGGAAAACAAAATATTAGTGATAAAAATTAAAAAGAATGATCTTATCAAAAAAGAAACTACATAATGGATTGATATATGTGAATATATTACAAGAAAAGTTTCCCATGATAAGTATTATTTTTTTGGCACACTTGGCTAAAAAATGACTTATTTTGAAGAAAAAATCTATTTTTATGGAGACTTACACAGAAGTCCACAATGGAAGATGAAAACATATCCTATAAATTATAAAAGGAATAAATTTTCATGGAAATTTTGATCATTTTTATAACATTCTTACATGGTTGTAGATTGCAGGGAATGGAGGATAGAAATTTAGACCTGTAAATATCAAAGGTGATTCGATATAATGAAACAAAATGCGACTCCATTAGAAGAAATTTTTTACTTATTAATTGATGATGTTTATTACCTCAATAATTATGTTGAAGGAAATAAGGAAATACCAACCCTTACAATCAAAAAAAAAGTTATCTCTTTTAAGAGAAATAATAATAATGAGAAGAGTATATTTTTCACAATCTCTTTTAATTTAATGATAAAAAAAACTCTTGGATCCTTAATAGTGGGTGTTCACCCCTCATTACAAGAAACATGAATCTATTAAAGAATATTAATGTATGTGTTGATTAAATAGTTTTATTTCATAATAATAGATGTTTAATAATAAAATTATTTTGAAATATAATTATATAAAAAGAATAATTAATGAATACAAAAGTTTCCTATTTTGATGGTTTATGGAACAATATTTTGAGTGTAAGTCCATAGTGTGACTTGGTGATTATAGTCACATTTCGTAGGAAGGGATTCTTGATCAATGGTAAGGATAAAAGTTCATGTAAAAGGGGCTAAATAATAAAAAATAACATATATAATGTGGATAATAAGGTAAACACTTGTATCCACATAGTTTAAGATAAAAAAACCATCAAAATTAGTGACTTTAACATATTCATCAATAAATCATTGATAATTTTTAAATGTTTACAGTTGTGGTTGAAATAAAAAATTTGATACTTGATCATTAGATGAATTTTGATACATCTGTAAGAGTTAAAATGGTAATAATTCCATAGAAAACTAAGAAAAATATATATTTAAAACTATTAGACATAATTCAAAATGAAGTATGTAGTTCCATATAGATTCCCAGAACACATATTGAGATATAATTCATCCTATATTTTTATAACTATATTATTATGGGTTTATTATTTTTATATAGGAAAAAAGAGACCTAATTGATTACATTTTGTGCTTTTAAATGAAACATAAAAATGAAACTCGAAGAACAAAGAATGTTTTGTGATAAGAAAATGGCATGTAAGACACCTATATTGAGGTGGATGGTTACATTGAATAGAATGAAACTAAAAATTATGTCTCATAAGTGATAACACCATAAAAAATGTTGACATGGGATGAAGAAACTATATGGTGAACAATATTTCCAAAAAAATCAAAAGAGTGACATCTATCAACACTACTATAAAGAAGAAATATAATTGCAAGTGTGCACACAATGATGGGATTAACAATTCACTGGTGATGTGAATAAACCCTTTGAAATGTGTAATGGGAGGAATCTGTCACTAGGATAGTTTATAGTCATTGGGTTGATATTATACAACCAAATTAATAGGGAAGTCATATAAAATATTAAAATGAAGTAGACAAAGGGATATTCTTATTTTACTCATTTGAGATTAAAGGGTACGAGGGCTTTAAAAAGGTTAAAGAAGATTATAGAAAGAAATGATTCAAATATATTGATAAAATATTCTAAAATAAAATTTTTACTTCCATATTTGAGTGAATTTTGTAAATAAAATTATGTCATTGATTCAAATTTTAGTGGTAAAATAATATGTTGTATGATTATAAGATTGAATCAGTGGATGAAGAATCTATTGAAGATAATTGATAGAAAACATAATATGAAAACATTTGATTTGAGGTAATTAAATAAAATATGATTAGTGATAAATATAATCATGTAAAAAAATAGAGGATGAATAATATAGAAAATACCACTCTATTGTCTTAGGAGGAATCATCAACGTTTGAGTAAGTAGTAAAAACGAGTCATAGGTAAATTATATAGATGATGAGTTTTATAATGTAGTGAAGAATCAAACATATTATCTCATGAAGATTCCAAAAAACCACAACATCAATATAATAATGTGGATGTTTGAAAATAAATATGATGACCATGTAGAGGTTATACGAAATAATAAAGTTTTAATGTGAAAATGATATACGTGATTTGAAGATTTTGAAGTGCAATAAAGTTTCACAACTTTGGAAAGACTCTAATAAATTAGAAACCTATTATATTTTTATATTAAAATAAATTTCCTAGTTTATCATATTCATATCAATACAATATTTTTTATTATAGTACTCATAGTGGAGGCATATTAATAACTATAGGGCATCACAAATTCCTAAGGGTGGTTATTGTTAGAATCCATAAAATGATTAATCATTAAAAATAAACATAAATTCTATAATATAAGATAATTTAAATGCCAAAACCATAAATGAAATGTTTATAAATCATACTATATCAATTTGAATGATGAAAAAAAGAAAAATAAGTGGATAAATATGATCGTTAAAAGTGTACCAAGCATTAATAAACCCAAGATCATGAATTAGTGATTTGAAACGAATAAAATAATAGAAATGTGATCATACGAATTAGGATTAAGAAAATCTTTTGTTGATTATTCATTATATAAATTATAAAATCCAATTTTATTATGGTTTTATACTTATAGTTCATTTAAAATCCAAGTAACACAAAATCATATTTAAACATAACTACCCTAACTCAAACAATGATCATGAATGGATCGAAGAAATTAGTTGATACATTGTAAATAATATCAAACAATAACATATATAGGAAATTTAGGAAGTCAGTGATAACATAAAGAATAATAAATGAATGAAAAAACCTTACATTAAGAATTATGGAAAAATAAACACTTAACTATATCATCCCGGTTATGTGTGGCCATGTGAAAACCATTTTTTGTCAAAGGAATTAGAACTAAAGGAAGGATAGGTTTTTAAGGTCTAATATTCTATTCCCTAATGGATATGGTGGAGAATTTTCTACTATGTTTATAATTTTGGATGAGATAAGGCCTTATGTTGGTAGTCAAAAGTATAAAAATCAAATGATACCCTTAGAAAACCTATATGTGAAAGTGTTGAGACACAAAGGACTCTTTGTAAGGGATAACTGTGTAAATATTTAACATTTATCTATAATGTTAATTAATGTTATTTCCTTAGGTATTTTTTATGAAATATAATACATAAGGTTCTTTATGATGATATTTATGAGTAAAATCATGGAGTTTTTAGAAGCATGAACTATTCACTGGAAGAATAAGTTAAGGAAGTTAGAGTTTTTTCTCTATGGGAGTGGGTATCCATGAGTATTATATCTATGTGGACATTTTCTCCATGATGATTGGAATATAGTGGAATAAATTTGATCTATTAGACTCTACATTAAGAAGTATGGTGGAGAAATTTTTTCCATATGACTAAGGACTTGACAGTTCAATTTTAATCACCATCCATTTCTAAAATAAATTTTTTTATAGTACATCCCCTTGTATTAGGACTGAAGTCTAATCCTTGTAAAATAATTGTTTTGTTATTTTTACACTATTTATTTGAATCATTTTATTAAAAAACTTTTTATCTAGGTTTTGTTTTGAACTGTGCATTATGGTAGAGTGACATAGGTAAGGAATACCTTCTATGTTCTAATACATCAAAAATGGGGATTCGTTGGGGTTATTTTTTTCTTGCCTTATATGTTATGGGGGTGTAATATTGGGTTGTTTATATGTAAAATCAGAACCAATAAGTGGTATCAAAGCTTATGTTTTAGATCCATGAAGGACCAAAACCAGGAAATGATTTTTCATAGTTCGTTTTAGTAGCACCATTATTCCCATATACTTGTGGGATAATTCTGGAAATAAGTTATAGATCTATTTTACATATTTTATAATTTTTTGTAAATTTAATAATTATGGAAGAAATGGAGTCGGATTATATAAAGTATTTGTTGAAGAATTTTAAGAGGAAGGATTTAAAATTCAATATGATTTTGATTGAGGATCATATACTACCGAATTATCGTTATATTTTGTTAATGGTTAACAAGATAGAATTGTTAATGATTAAAAAATGGAAAAATATGGATAAGAAATCACTTATGATGATCTTGATTTCACTATCCTGAATCATGGATTTTAAGATCTATGAGGTGAAGATAAGTTAAAAAGTTACAAATAATCATACTGATCTGTATGAGACGATGATTTAATGTATATGGTTTTCCTACTATAGTATTTGTTTGATATAAAAATATTCAAAGGAAAATAAGTGGATGATCATATGAAGAACTTGAATATCATTCAATGTCAGTTGGAATCTACGAAGTTAATAGTTAGGGATCTATAGTGGGAATTACTCTAACATTCATTTGTCTTAGAATCCTATAATGTGACGGTTACCTAAGTGAGTAACTCAAGATAAAATATATATATATTTCTTTTAGATGTAAGGGGTCTAATTTTGAATGAGGATGTTAATGAAAGTGATATTTAAGAATCAATAAAAATAATTTATTGTACAGAAGGTAGGTAAAATTCCACCACATGGAAAAGGAATAATAAAGGAAAATAAAATAGAATTAAGAGTCATAATAGCTTGTTGTGTGGTGTCCCAATTTTTACAAATTATGTGAAAAGAGGATATATAAAGAAGTATTTTAGTTTAAAATGTGTCAATTATGTAATATATATTTATATTAGTGAATCAGAAAATCTCATTTTGAAAGTTGCGATTAGTATTTTGCTCAGTGTTCTCGTCCACATGAGGTTTGGATCATAAAATTATAGATTCATTGATTCTACATCTGAGATAGGAATTGTATAGAACTATACTTCTATAAGATACAAAAAGGTACAACTTTTATATGATGGGTATCTCAATTATATATGAATGTGTGATAGTTTTATCCAAATAAAGAATAGAAGCATTTTTGAGTATTATCATTAATAAAAAAAATTGTTCTTAGTAGGTTAGTAAAATGATGTGGGTTTCTATAAAAACTATTTGCATAAATAATGGAAAGTGGCATATAATTCAATTACAATGACCAAAGTAGTGAAGGATGGAATTTTTGACCTAATTGGCATTTTGAAAGGATCAATACATGGAAAAAATGAATCCCAAAAAGTTATGGTATGATGATATTGTCTAGTTATGTGATAAAGGGATGAATAACATAGTTGATAAATGAGTAGAGAATATCGAAATCACATAGTACACCACATGTGAATATTTTATTTTTGGAAATTATTTGAATTTTTTATTCCAAATGGATGGTAATATACCAAAGTACTGGATGTTAGTGATGGTTTATATTGACATCTAAGGTCCAAATTTGTTTTATTCTAATTAAGGATAACAATATTTATGTCATTTTCATTGATGATATGACATAAAAGGCATGATTGGTTTTTCTCAAGAACAATTCCAAGGTATTGAGAATCATTATTCGATGGAGATCCATAGTGAAAAGGTAGACCATAAGAAAATAGAGATTTTTTAGATGTAATGATGATGGGTAATAGAGAAGTAAGGATTTCTGGAGGATTTATTGGTGGAAATACATATAGTTTGAGAAGATAGTATCAAGACTCTAGAACAAAATAATGTCATAAATATGATAAAACATAGATTATATGTGAAGTTAATAAGCATGAGGATTCATTCTAGATGTCAAAACATTATTTTTGTGGAATCTAAAAATTTTTCACCCAACTTTGTGAACAATAGTCTATAATCTCCATTAGAGATGGTACTTATGGATTATTGTGGGTTTGGAAGGAAGGATAGAATTTATGATTTCCCAAATAGGTTAATTACCATATGCTAAGAATTAATCAGGGTTTGACATATTAAAAAATAAACCATTCCATACATTATTTACCATTAAACAAAACAATCTTCTCTCCCTTTCACGTAGGAATGTATGAGAAGAAATGAAAACATACACAAGACACAACAATTTTACTCAGTTAACCCACACTGTGATAAATCTATGAATAATACATAGTAAATGTTCCTATGATCCAAATATACTAAATCACACTATAATTAAAATGTTCACAAAGGAATAACTGTCTCCCCTAGTTCACTACCACACACAATTTCAAAGCTCACTGCTCTCTCTGCTGAAGTGTTATCACTACTCATTAAGAAGATTTTTTTTCAGACACTTGAATAAATATTTTTTCTACCTATTTTTGTGATTCATATAGCTCTAATTTCATCTATTGATGAATAAATATATACCACAATTTTTTTTGCGAATATCCTATTGGTTGAAAAAAGATCCAGTTTCACATAATTTTATATGAACATTCATGAAACTCCCCAAATATTTGTGAATCATTTCACACCTTTATAGAACAATTATTTTAAAAAATCTCATAAGCATTCACAATGAATTCTAATCATTTGTGAAACTTACTTCCATTTCTTAAAATTTATATTCTTATGAACCCGTCATGTAAGGAAAGACATTAATAAATTATTTAATGAATTCAGGGACATTGGATATTTTAAGGCTTTTTATAGTGAAATGAGGGGGGAGGGTGGTAGTTGTTTCTTTATAGTTGTTACCTCCCCTTTTCAAAAATTTCATGATTTTCGTAAAAATTTCATGAAATTATTAAATATTTTTCACAAAAATCCATATATTCAAGAAACATTAGTGAAGTTTTTCATTTACGAGACTTATCATAATCACATAACATACCACCTTTTTCTATCACACCTCAGTCTTCATTCATGAAAATTTAATTTGTAAATATCCTAACCTTCCTGACAAAAAACATTCACCAATTAAATTCTATTTCCATATTTTTATGAGGAAGTCCTGAAAATACCTATTTTATCAAACTAATCCCATCCTCTAAATGTTCACCTAAAATTTTAGAAAACACAAGAAAATGATGCCACCTTGTATACATAATTCCTTATACCACTTCTTGAGCTTCCATACCTCTTTCTTGACAATTTATCGACATACATAGTCAAATGTCAGGCTATAACTCCACATCTGATCTTATGAACCTAGTTTGTCAACAACAACAATTTAAAAAAGGCACTATAAAGTTACCTTTAAGTATTTTTTCCCAAAAAAATCTCCCCCTTTGGGTTTTTAGTTATCTATATATATTAATATAAAAATAAATATTATGATTACAATATGAGGACAACACATTGTGATATTATATTTTCTACTAAAATTCACTAATTTTTTTCTAGATAGTAATCAATGATTTAATTAACACGCACTCTATGACCCCATGAGCCTTGATTGTTATGAGAAACAAGATTAGCATGTGAATTTCATCAATTAATCACTTATTTGCAAAAATAAGAAACATATTCTACCATGAATCCTAGTTTTTGTGATATATAAACATTGGTAAAAAAATATTCATCATTGTTTGATTTAAAACTCCTCATATTTTACTGCTCCCCCAATCTGCTTCTCCCTATACCTTAATCAGGAAATTATATCCACCTTTTCAATGAACCCAAATGTCAGTACTTTGTGGATGTAACCTGGAATTGAACAAATATCACCACATAGGGAAAATTACACCATATTTCATGGATAGGGGGTTCCACTTATAATCATGTTCATGTCTGGGAATTAAATAAAACTCCAATATCTAGTTGATGCTGATCAAATGCCTTTTGGGGAAAGGCCTTCATTAGAATATTTTAAAACTTTAATTTTATATGAACATACTCCAACTTCATTGGCCCATGATCCACATTGTCCTGCATTAAATGAGACATTATTTCAATGAAATTTATCAATGGGTGATGGAATGTATTTTTGATATGATTAATAGAACAGGAATTATCATAATGATTCCAACCCAAGATAGAACATTAACTCCCATATCTTCAAGTTGATTCTTCATCCCTAATCACTGAGTTCAGGAATGAGTATCCAAAATATGTTCAAATTCTTAGGAACTCCATGAAATGCAGTATTATATCTTTCTAATCCATGAAATAATCAATATGCCAAAATAGAATTCACTACTAGATGTTGATTTTCTATCTTATGTTGAACTGAACCAATATGAATTTGTATAACTCAATATAATTTTTTAATATTTTTCATGATATAAAAAAAATAAAATCCACTCTTCCCATGATAATCCAAAGTATTAATTTTACTACAAGTATGTGTATTTATTTAGGATTTCGTTGATATCATGCCTATTGGATGAGGGAAATTCAATATCAAGTCATGTTGCTATTATGTACAATAAAATCCCAGTGATAGGATAATATTTTCTGTCATTAACAACTTTTCATTCATTATATCAAGATAGTTTCATCCATGTAGACACCGAAGTTTTCATTTCTTTGGAATTATCCATTCCAAATCTTCGTAGACCCTCATTGGTATGTTGGATTGATAAATTAATGTTTGATTTATTCCTTGCATCACCTGTAAACCAAAAAAAAAAATTATTTTACCAAGTATTAACATTCAAACTCACATTTCATGAATTATATAAACATTTAGTAATAATATTCATCTGATCCACCAAATATTACATCACTAACATGCACCAACACTATAATCACTTGAATAATTTAATTGTTGATATAGATACAATAATCAATTCCACGACATAGATCAATTCCATGACATAGATTACCATGATTCCCTAAAAAATGAACATGTCTTGAATACCATGCTCTCGATGCTTTATTCAACCCATATAGCTCCTTCTTTAGCTAAAAAACACGTTTATGAGATTCATGGGAGGGAAAAACATATCGATGCTCAATATACACTTATTTATATAGAAACCTATTTAGAAATGAAAACATGATGTCCTTTTGTAAAAATTTAATATTTCATTTCACTATTATGGCTATGAATAGAATACTAGTCTCAAGCCTTGAAATATGTGGAAAAATTTCATTAAAATCAATTACCTAAAAATGGTAGTATCACTTTCATAATAACCAGACATTGTTTTATATTATCAATCCATCTTTATTTAATTGTTTTTAGAAGACCCATTTGATCCCAATGTTATCATTTTCTCCCTATAAGAAAAAATATCCCATGTTTGGTTCTTTTCTATATGGAAATATCTTCATTCATATCACAAACCAAATTTTTTATTAGTAGATATGTATTAAAAATAATGTGGATCTACCTATGATAGAAATTATTCTTACTGTAAAGGATTCATACTACAGGAAAAAGACTATTTCCTGGCATTTTGTTTTGAAAATGGTGGCAGTTTGAACCACCGTCATATGGTTCTACGACAGTTTTTTGTAACCGCTGCTAAAGTGTGTGTCAGCATACAATATTTATTGATTTCCAATATTTAGTGGCAGTTGATGGTAACCATATAATTGGGTGAATTTGCTGGTTGTTTTAATGGTTTTAGAAAATGTTTTTTTCCAATGAAAGTGATATTTTTCTTTGCGGTGGTTATAATCGGCAGTAAAAAAATATTTGTTTCACTGAGGGAAACTACCGTGAAAACCATTAAAACCGCCATGATATAATGAAGGATTAAGAAAAATATTTACTAGTGGTTAAAACAAAAAATTATAAAATATCAGTTCCACCTGGGAAAACTACCACTAAAACCAATAAAATAGCCGTGATAAAATAATGATATATGAATACTATTTAGCGGTGGTTAGAATAGCCTCTAAATTATTGTCCATAGAGGCGGTTTAAACCTCCACAGATTGAAAAATAATGTAATTGTAGTGGCATTTAAAACTACCGCTAAATATATTATATTTATTTTCTATCGGTTAAAACTCCCACTAAAGCATGATTCACATAAAAATGCATATGATACTACTTGCCCAGTACCAATGCCCTGAAAAAAAAATCATTCCAATATATATAACATTTAACACATCATAACCAAAACACATCACAACTGCCCCACATCACAACCATCCCACATTACCACCACCACACATCATAACCACTACACATCATAAGAAACATGGATAATTTAGTTTCAATAAGGATTTTTATCATAATTACTAAATTATTATGAAGGGTATTTACACATAAATTAAATATTTCATGGGAAAATAATTTAATAGTTCGTTATATATTTATAGTAATTTTCATATGGGGTGAGGTTATACAAACATACATAGAATGTTTTATAAAATCAAAAACAACAAACTATCTCAAAATAAGTCATAATTGGAAAACGAAGTATCTGTGGCCACAAAAGAATAAATAATAAGAATAAGTAAAAATACTGTTATTTTTCCCTTCCACTTAAATTTCAATTAATATTTTTTATTATCATTATTAATATGATATACCATTTTACCAATGAAATAAAAAATCATGATATTTCAAAATGTACAAATAAAGAAGGGGTGATGCAGGATCCCTAACCTTGACTGGATCTTCCAGGAGAAATGAACGATAACCAAGGACTAACCACCACTTGTCTAAAGTGAATCACTATTGAATCCAATGAATAATAATACTCCATAAAAAAGACCCAAAAATAATTGAATTACCACCATATTGAACTCTTTAATATAATAGAAATAGAATTAAGGAGTAATGTGTAAAGAGAGGGCTACCAAGAATCAAATAACTTCAATCTAAATGATTCAACATGATTGAAGTGGTTTGGAACATCAAGGGTGGTGACTGGGGAAGGGGAGGATGAGTAAGGGCCAGCCATGAATTGTGGGAAAGTCTAAAATTCAAAATAATGAAGTAATAAAACTCATAGTTTTAATTGAATCACACTGGACTCTAGAAAAACATGGTTAATATCCAAAACTCGTATGGTGGGTTTAGTAGAAGTGTGATCTTGAACCCTCATTGTCATTTTATCTTTTTTCCTAATTTAAAATGTAATTTGGCCTCCCAAAAATCTTAGAATATGGAGTGGTCTATGACATAATGATTCTTCTGTATTCTTCAATGTATAGAATCCATGAACTAGTTCCCATATCGCAACCATTTTACTCTCACCATGCCCAAGGCTACAATGTGGTGAGCTTGGGTTTCCTATTTTGGACTGTAGGACCTCCGATATTCCATTCCCACCCAAGGGCATTTTAAGATTCTCATGGTGCATTGGAAAAGAACTAGTACAACACACATAACACCATTTCATCCCTAAGACATGGTTATATATTCTATTTTACACAAGAGAACACCCAACATAAAACTACCTCCTTCATATCCAGACAAGTCAATGTACAAGCCGTGGTGTCCTTAAATAAGCTAAAAAACCACCTCAAACCTCAAAATACCTATAGAGCACTCCCTAAACATCATCAAGACGTGATAATGAAAAAAGGGAAGTTTATAAATGGTATGTACTATTAGTCACACTCAAATATTTTTGTTTCCCTATTATTTCTCAATTCTATGTCAATGTGATCATATTTTCCCAAAAATTATAAGAACTATATTTCGATTGATTCATATTTTCATGGGATATATAGTGATTCCATGATTTACTATCTCAAACCCAACCAAAAAACTAATATCAAATCCACCACTTTAAATTAGAAACTAGGTTTCTTCATTCACATTGGTTTCCCATCCATAGGGTTGGCATCAAGACAAGTTCATTTCAATTTAAACACCAGTTTAAACTAAATTAAACCACATATAATAAGGTATTTTTCGTATGATCTCAAAATGTAGATTATTTTATTCATTTTAACATGATGTTAAACTATGGGATGCATGGTCTATCTTATAATACCTGAAATTTATTAGAGCAATATACATAGTAAAACCTGTCTACCACTATATATTATCCAAATATATATAAGGATCCTTAACATGTGTTTCTTTATCCATAAATCAATGTTATGAAAAAATGACTCTTACCCTATGAAAGAGCCTAATATACATAGTGGTATTATATAGAAACTATATGTAGATTGATTCATGATGTTTCAATATAGGTAATGATGGTGGATTCCCATATAACAGGCCTTAGTGAAAATTGTAGTCACACTGGTTATACCCTAAAGGTGAGACCCTTCCTCATTCACAACAATTGTTTTTCATTCTCACATAATGGTTCCCATACATCTCATACTTCAACCTCCTATACAAGATACAAATTTATATAGAGGGACTTTTCCAAGAACAATAAATAGACATATTCTTGTTATGATAGGATATGTTTTTGATCGTTCATCATTGGGTAACAAACCTAATAAATTTAGGAAAATAAATTATAAAACACAATTCATGAAAAAAATCAACATATATGGTGTATACCATACTTGAGAAATCAAGACATAAAAGAAAACATCGTAAATAAATAGAATAAATAAAAGAAAACATGACAAATCAATAAAATGTTATTTCATAAAAATGTTTGGTGGAAACTATACACCACAGATGATACATATACAAACCATATGTTACCATATGTGTCCAACATATCAACAAAACTACTAATCATATTCCAATGATGAAAAAGCTTTTCACCCTCTCCACCTCCATCTCTAATTTATATTTCCACCTGAAAGAACATTATAGTGAAAATTAAATACTATTGTATATTTATATTTAATCATAAAACCAATAAAAGTTTTCAAATTAAATGTTTTTGAATTTTTGTGATTTACCTGCTCACCACCAGTCAATGTAATACCACTGGGGGATGATATGGATTTCTTCTAATACAAATCAATCAACACTTTCTATAAAGTCGATATTTGAGACCCTTGGTCATGAAAAATGTTTCATAGAGAAACAATATCTCTCTGAGTATCTCAGGGTATGGATAGACTACGACTAGGAGTAGATGAAGCTACAATAATCGATGTCCTACCAAAGATCTCTGATGGTACGTGTCCCAAACACATTCCATGCACTCTACCAGTATGCTCCTTCATAAGGACTTTCACAACCGGATCATCCATGATGACTGAGTAGGACTGCGTAGGATTGAAATCCCAAAATTCATTAATTTTTTCCTAAAATCAAATAGTATTCATATTTGAAGCAATATATAGTAACTTACTAAAAATTTATAATAATTTATTCTAATGAAAAATGAGTTCATAGCCAAAACATCTTTAGGAGGCTCATTAACAAATCTTCTATCATATTTTTATTAAACAATTAACCACACTTATGTTCGGAATGCTTCATGCCCTAAACATTGTGACTGAATTAAACCAACAGAAATAAAAAAAATTAATATATTTAAAAAATAATATTGTCTTATAAATATTTAATTTAATGAAAATATTACCAGATCAGATCGGCTTCTAGAAAAATAATTTGACCCTGATGTGTAAGAGATGACCTGTTTAGAACATATTGATGAATTCTTTCTTGAATGATCCTGAAATAAATAAAATAAAATTTAATAGTATTGTATTAAATGTCATCTCTTCATCATATACATGTATAAATGTAAAATTATTTTAATAAAGTAATATATATTTAAATACCATATGTTATTATCATGATCTATTTCAACAAAAATATTTTATTTCTCTTTGAGTACCCCATCGGGTAGCTTGTCATACATCTGTTGGGCGGTCAATGAAGTATCGTTGACATCGTCCCACAATCTCCATTTAATGACTTTCCATTTTTTTCAAGATTTTTCAATGTCCCCTTTAGTGCTATCACATCAGCAACCGTAATGGGAAAAAAAATATGTACACAGAAATAAATTTTGACAATATTAATAGCATGACATTCAAGTACACTATAATGTATTAAAATAATCATTATTTGGGAATCAAAAACATCATTTTCCAACATTCAGGCATATGTATCCAATCATCATAATAAATAGGAATGGAAATTGGTTCTATGGCTAGTAGGCCAAAAATCTAGCCAAGTAATCACACGACGTCATCCGTAGGGGCCCTATATGAATCAAATGGGACAACTATCTTTTCTCTAGTCAGATTCTATACATCTGACCTATTTATATTTTTGTGAATATTTTCATTGTTTCCATCTTTAATGAACAAATATTTAGTATAAAAAAAATTAATTAATGTATTCATATTAACAATTGTACCTATAATAGTCTCCCTTCAGTATCCCTGTGAAGAACTATAAGTAGAGTGCCGCACCCCCATAGATAGGGCTTCTAAAGCGGGAGGCGACGATTGAGCTGTTGAAGGGATACTCAGATAGGGTGTGAGAGATGGTGATGGGGGGGGGGGGAGTAGTGCAGGGGACAGGAATATGGTGGCTCAGATGTCATAGAGAGGGAGACATATGTATCTTCATCTGTCACAATGGTCGATGAAACATTATATCGCTTCCTTGGAATTCATGTTATTTAATTAAATAAATTTAAGATTAGAACATATATTTCAAAAAAAAATTGCAGAAAAAAATTAAAAAATATAACGTATTCATTGTAGTAAAAAACATAATACACATAACAATGATGACGAATGATTTTAAAAATGAAATGAGTGGTTTCTAAATGAATGCATAACTACACATAAAATCATTTTCTCCTTCAATCATTTCAGTTTCCTTGTCCATTACTTCATCCACTTCATTCATCCTTTATAGAATAATATTTTCAATAGTAGGGTGGAAAAATAATTCAAATTCTTGTTGTTGATGAGATTCAATGTCAGAGGTCAAACCTTCAACTATATCACCCATATCATACAAATATATATGTTTTACATGAGAAACTACACTCCACCCTTCATTCACAACATCATTCACATAATATAAATATTTATCTTTTGATGGTAAGATATATGGATCATGTAGTTCATGACCACCAACATCTATCAAGCAAGAGAAGTTGACAAAAGTAAATTCCACGGAATCTCTTTAAACACCTCTGATAATATCGTCCCAATTCCATTTGAATTAAACAACTAAAAAATGTATATGGTAGTTTAATTGAATAATATCGGCCAGATTTCCATAGTATCCCACTTCAAAAATGTAAATATACCACTATTCTATGTTTCCAAACCCCCTTTACGGTCGATTTTACAAAATCTAAAGTCATTCACATTGTAATCGTCAAACATTCTAACTTTTTTAGAGGACCTCGAGCAATAAACATAAAATATTCTGACAACTCTTCTTAAGTATCAATATTCCTAATCTGAAATAAAATTTATACTTTATTAGAATTACAAAATATATGTTTCAACTTAATATTTATATTTATCGTAATATTTATGAACATACACGTCATGCAAACCATTCGAGAAGCCCCTTATTAATAGATTTCATTATATCATTCACATTTCATGTCCAGCCCCTCATTATTATCATTATTTGTGTCCTCAACTCTTAAATAAATTGATTTTTAATTTCACTATTCATCAGCACATATCTATGTTCCTGTAATAATTCCATTTTTATCAGTGTAACATTTGAGGTCCTCCCAACAGATCGTCCAATTGTAGGAAATATTTTTGATTTCCCATATATTTGAGATTTAGTCGATGTGTCATCAACACATCCAAATTGAATAAATTTTATCTCAATATCATCCATTTATCTAGAACAAAAGCTAAGACACACTTCTACCAAATATCCATTAGTAAAAGATTCTTCTGGATGAGCTTTATTTCTCACATATGATTTCAAATTCCAAGATATCTGTGAAATAGAAACCAACCCTAATTAAGCATTTAATTAAGTGCCAAATTTTTTTTACATGACTCAAAAACATATAAATATTTTACTTCTCAATTTGGATACATCCACAAATAATGATAAGGGCCTCTTAATTTGGATTCCTTAACCAAGTACACAGTTAAATGTATCATGATAGTAAAAGACAACAGAGGAAATATCAACTACAGTCCAAAAATTTGTCGATACAAGCATCTCTTGAAGGATTTCAAGATGAAATGTATGTAGATATTTCTCACATTGTTTCTTCAAAAATGTGAAGAATTGGAGTACAACAGTATTAACCTTTTTAGGAAAAAATATACGCAATTACAATTGTATTTACAGTTGTAACAAAATATGTGAATCGTGAATTTTCAATCCATATAACATACAATTAATTAAGTCAACACACCTTGAGATCATACTTGAATACCCATCATATACTTTCACATGATTTAAAATATGAACGAATGTATCATTATCAATATTTTTCATTGCAAAAATTACTGAAACATACTTTTCATTCTCATCTGGCTAGAGATCATGTTTTATGTTCATTAATAGTAATTCTTTCCAGGAATTGAGATGATCCTTCAACTTTCCAGGATCATTGAGTAATGTTAAGTCTTATTTGTCACAAAAATTCTTATCAATATGCATCATATCAATATTATCCCATAACAAATTAAATTTCAAACATTGAAGTTTGAAGAATATACTTTTTTTCTTCCATTTTTGCGTTTCGATTTCACTTGATGATGCCCTTCGAACATGTATCGTTTTATAACTAAAATGCTATACCTTCCCAAATTATGTTTCAACTATCCCAAGTTATGTAAATATTTTAGAACCAGTTAATAACTTTGGAGGGGGTCTACGATCAATGAAAAATATAAATTATGATCTGTTCAGCTAAAATATATGAGATGCATCGAGAAATATTAGACGGAACAAGAAGAATCATTTTCCACTATGTGGTATCCATTTTGGCTCAAAATCAATGTTGCAAACAAGGAAATCCAATCACGTGTAAGTGTTCCAAACAGATAAATTCCCAAGCTTAGGTAAGTCACTAATGGTCCACATTAAAGTAGAATTCATTTAGATTTTTTTTTAAAAGAAGCATCAAATGTCTCTACACCGTTCCTCCATAAATCTAGTAATTATTCAATTAAAAACAGTATGTATACATCAATATCATTTCTAGACATTTGTTTTCTATGAGTAATCATCATAATGATAAAAGACATTTTTTGCATACACATCCAAGGAGGCAGATTATAAGGGATCAAAACAAATGGCCAAATGATATAACAGGAACTCAAAGTCTTAAATGGGTTGACTCCATCTGCAGCCAATCCCAATCGAACATTCCTAGGATCAGCTGAGAAATATGGATGTATTGAATCAATTGTCTTCCATGGTTGTGAATCTCATGGATTTCAAATTAACCCAACATTGATATTATCTACAGAATTCCAATTCATGTGTTCAGTGGTTTTTGATGACATGAATAGTCATTGCAATCGAGAATTTAAAAAATAAGTATCGCAAAACCTTTTAAAGTGTGTTCCCTTTTTTTCTTCATTATGGTTGTAAGTTGATTTAGACTTCCAACATCACCCATTGATTTCCATCTAGAAGAAAGCATTTTTTGCAATCCTGTCTAATTGAATCCTCTAACCAATATATTATAGAATCATTGGGACATGCATATATTTGGGTATAAATCAAACCAGGCATCTTAACAAATTTTTTTATATCATAAAAAGACATGGGGATGTTTTCTTTTGTAGATGCATCATGCAACAATTCCAATATAATGGACATTGAGTTATTTGTAATTCCACATAGACATTTGACATTGTAAAACATCAGTAAAAAATGTTTTTAATATTTCAAACATACACTATAAAACTCTTAATTTCCATCATCAACTAAATCATGAAATGAATTTTCCTCAATGAAGTTTTCTTTTACATTTGTATGACATAATAAAGAGGAGAATTCACTAATATTTTACAATCTTCAAATGATTGTCCCAATGTCTCAAAAACATCACTAATCACATTGCTGATTGTAACCCCCTCATCTAGTTGTTCTGATATGTTTTGATGTTGATAGTGGTGTCTTGTAGTGTGAAATGCATCATTTATATGGTTTTTCATTTCATTTTCCATTGTCGCTGATGTTGGGAGATCATTATGTGGAATGACATTAGGTCTCAAACTTTCTGTAAGGTTCTATACTTCATTCCAAATCCAGCACAAATATTGACTTAGGAATTGCTTTAATATTAAATGGTCATAAACTTCATCTCTCTTCAACCATCTTCTAAATTTATATTTAGAGCACAAACATCTTATTATTCTTTCAACAGATCCATTTGATATTTAAAAATCTAAAACTCCTCTAAACCATTTACATACTGATGTGTGTTCCTTGGTAATGTGAACCGACTTTTATACATATATATCAAAATGATCCTATAAAATATTTAAGAAAATTAAGTCACATAACTATTAAAAATTAGGGAAATAGATTCATATATACAAGTTGAATAAATATATAAATATGTTAATGATTTGGTAGAAGTCTAGGGTTAGATAAAAAATTATTCAAAGAGACTTTTTTTCAATATCCCATGGTATCTTAAGGCACTTTAAGATGATATCGTGCCATAAAATTTCTAGTAATATACATATTAAGTCTCACAAATACAATATCATGTCAACCAGTACAACCCAAACTATATTGAAATTTCAATGAAGAGGCATGAATGCCTTTGATTCCAATTTATCACAAACCAACCTATATAACATGACTAAGTGTCATATTATAAGGATTCTATGTATATCTCAGATTTCATGGATGAATTGATACATAAAAATAAATAATAATGAGGTGGAGAAAATAGAGGAATATTATGTTTTAAATGATATGAATATGTGAAAAAGGATACAGATGGAGGAATCATGGAGGAAGGGAAATAGAGGTTGGGATGACAAAAAAGTGTCAAAGGTAGAGCTACATGAATGGATGCAGGGAGAAATATATAGAATATTTTTTTTTCATAAGTTAGAAAATTTACCCAATTAAAATTATACATTTGTAAAAACACCTTATATTAGTTATGTAAGAATGAAACCAAAACCAAATGTATTGATACATCACTACTAAGGATAATTTATATTATCATGGGGTTCTAATGAAAATTTTATGTTAACATAACCATTTTATTAACTAGAGTAATATCCATCGAAATTTATGGTTCGATATAGACGTGAACATTGTGTATTGATAAGTATAAGTCATTAATTTTGGGTAGTATACTCAATAGGCCAATTATTGGTGATTTAATGCATTTTTTATAAAATTACTACCAAAATACCATAAAATAATTTTATGATTATATATTCAATGTTATTTTAGGGAAAAAATATAACCATTCAATAAGAAACCCCAAAGAAAATGATTATGTTTTATAAGATATCACCAAAATGTAATTATATAGAGAGAGATACTATATAAGAAAGATAAAACAAACCTGATATGGTTTTATATTCATAACATATATTATATTTTATTGTTCTGGAATATAAAATTAATATTCTTTATAGAGTAATATGTTTCAACTAGTCATGATTAACCACTACATATGAATTCAATAATGGATTCCAAATTGAGAAATTTACATCTTTGTTTTGTTTTCCTCGAAAATTTATGTATTATTATTGGTGTGTATTCAAGATAATCTATCACTGGGTGAATAAAATTTGAAATAATAATGATTTTTTTTACCATTACAGAATGTATTAATTTATTCATAGATCAAAATTTAATTTCTCACTTTTGAATATAGGAAAAAAAATATTGGGCACAATTGACAATAAGATAAATACCATAAAAAAATAAATTGCCATGTTAGATGATAGGGTAATCAAGAACAATTATTAATAGAATAAATGAATAATTAATGTTTGATATTAGAATGCATGGATCCTATTTTTTATGAATTTCTTGATATAAATTGTTAAAATTAGACACAGAATTATAATAGGATTTATCTTGTATTGTAACCTTATCTATATCTCTCTCATGTAGTGAAATCAGGTCACTTATGGTACGTCAAGTGTGCCTCCTCATACTACATAGGCTTCTAACTAGATGTAACAGTGTAATGATATATCATGGATAATATACCCCTATATGTATAGTTACAATATAGTGGAAATAATCGATGTAAAATAAATATCATTTTAATGGAAATAGATGAAAGAGTACAACATACTACATGGAAGATAATGGATGAAACTATAAGAAATTAATAATATATCTTTTAATCACATGATAATTTTTTTAAAATGGGAAACTAAAGGTAATAAAAATAAAAGAACTATTTAAAAAAATATCTTTGAGGAAGTATGAAAGCCATTCACTCCACCAATACCCAATATCTTGAGGACCATCAATTCCCATCAATATTGGCGATTATATAGATGAATGTATCATCCATAGTCAATCATCATCTCTCTCACCCCTCCATAATGAGCAGGTTCAATTTGTAAGGATCTAATATACGGTGAATATACCACATGAACAACCATAACAGTTGTGGGGGAATGCTTAGGTGAATCCTCCTATATAGCCTATAGTTGAACATGTGTGTCCTATATAGAATGTGTATTTTGGAGCCTCAAATGATTAATTTTATTAGATACCATGTGAACTCATAGAACACGTATAGAAAATTTCAAACGGGGAAAAAATTTTGTTATAGGGAACACAAAAAGAATTTCTACAAAAAGACTTATCCTATGAGATAACCAAACATAAGGTGGATTGTCGGCGAGGGGATAGGGTTATGGGGGTCTTAGATGGGGGGGCACGTGGGGATCAGGGAGAGATGTAGGGTAATGAGGGGTAGGGGGAATTGTCAGGGTTGAAAAAAAATTTAGCGTCAATTTATAAAAAACCTCCGCTAAATCATTAATAAAAAATTTAGTGGTGATTTAGTGAATTGATGGTAAAAAACACCGAAAAAAAACTATTAATGTTGTTGTGTCACTCTTCTTGTTTTAACTAGCACTTCATAATCACCAATGATATTCTACATGTCATTTTATGAATTGTTCCTTGTCTTCTATTCTTTCACAGGTCAAACTTAATCATACTCATTATAAGTATCTTTTTTTTGAATCATCATTTTTCACATCAACTCTCATTATCTTCTTAACATATCATCACTATTTCCGAGGAACTATTCACATTATTTTTGAATATTTTGTTCATTATATACTATAGTAAAATCATTTCTTTCAACAATTTTCCCCAGGCTCATAATAAATGATTTATATTATTTTCTTTTTTCTTGGGTATGACAGGAATATACCATGATATCCATGAGTCTCACGATTTATATGTTTTCATTATTAAGAATAAAACAATTGATTGTATATATTTTAAATTATTTCAATGTTGGATTATTTTCTTACTAGTACTCAAAAAAATATTTTCTCTATGAAACAAAAAATACCTATTTGAAATATAGACTGATGTTAAGATTGATTCCTTTTATAATTTCACTTTTATGTACTTTTAAAAAATCACTGTTCTAGACATGTTTTTTATTATCCAGTTTCCCCTCTCAAACACTCTTTTTTTTCAAATTTTCTCACTACTGAAACATGGTGGATCATCTTGTGTTTCTTGAGATAATACTCTACATAAAATTTTGTGATTTTCATACTATTATTAGTTTAAAAGTTTAGAATCTTATATATAATCAACCTTTTATATTCCCATAGATACTTTGTTACGAAATTGAACACCTCTCAATTGTGGGACATGAAAAATACCCATTTCATCTTGTGGAATTCATCAATGAAAAGAACACAATACCTCTTCTCATCAATTCCTATTTGTGAGAATGGTCCACACATGTATGCATGTACCAATTCAATCACACTAGTTGACTATTTCTTCCTTTTATTTATACATATTTCTAATTACATTCCCTTGTTAAAAATAATCACACGTATGATTAATATAACATTATAGCATGGGGGATCTCTAAATATATCAAATTTTACTAGATATTTCAATTATTATTGGAAGAGATGGCTATTCCATTAATGAAAAAACTTATTTTCATACTCTTTGGATATAAAAAATATAACATATTCTCCCCTCACATGGTAGAGATTCACCTTCAAGAATATTACCTATAAAATAATCATACCATATTTTACCTTGATAATACACAACTTTATTGTAATTATTATAACATTACCTAAGTCAATAAATTATCTAACACTTAATAAGTTGTGACTATGACCTTAAAAAACCAATCCATCAGCACATCTCATTTCTTTACCCCAAAAATTTTCATTTTTCTATGATAATAACCTTTAGGCCTTCATCATTTACAAATTTTACCACACCATTCATGTCATATTCGATACTTATAACAAGAATTATATTTCCAAACATATGGGATGTGCATGATCTAATGAGTATCCCTACACCAGCATGACCAATTTCATTAAGGTAAATCTTGGTAACCACTACTTACTCATGTATTTTCTTTTTGATCCACATTATTGAATTCATAACTATTGTGGAATGATATTATTGATCTTCCATAGGTTTTAATGGTCCTACATAACATTTTTTAATTTTAAATTGATTTTTTTCTTTTCATCTCACATGATGATTTTTTGAGGTGCTTCTTATGAACACATTGTGTCTTCTTTTACACATTACATGGCATTATTGATGACCAATATCTTTCCATGTGTTTGAATCCCCCATACTAGAATCAATGATCATAAAAATCATTCTTGAAATATTGAACTCCATGTGACCACCTTTACTTCTCCTATTCCATTTGGAACGTTTTTCAGATATAACATAAACATTGGGAATGTCCTGTCCATAAATTAAAATAACACCCTATACAAGGTAAATTTTAGTGATTCACTGTAGTAGGATTGATTTTTTCTTGGATTATATGAACCTTCTATTTATGATTTGCACCTAAATTTATTTTTAACTTCAGAGTGGGATCTTGTAGTTTTACATCAATCAACATGGATTTCTATTTTTGATCACTCCCTATACCACCATTTTCATTTGTATATAACTATTTATTGTGTTTTGATGGATAGTTATTCTCTAGTTCTATCTTTTTTATCCCCTGATTGATCTAATTTTTTGATTTCATACTAATAATCAAGAGTATATCTTAATATTATCATTTTATTCACAAGTCCACAACTTCCTCTTCATGTTTTTTAATATGTTTTATTTGATATTTTTCTCTATTAGTCAAACAATCGATCACCCTTTTTTGTTTTTTAACATTAATCTTGTTCTCAATGACCTTTTCTGGGTTATTTAGCATTAATTGCTTAATATTTTCAAATTCTTGCATCATCTCATATATCTCTTGTTAATACAATTACATATAGAGTTTGGATTCATTTTCTAATATATTGGGATTATTCATTTTGGATCTCAAAAACATTTATCTCTTCAAGAATGGATTTTAATTCTTCCTAGAGATCAACCATTCCACTGACTTTTCCTTTATCATTGTTTCATTCCTCCCTTTTTTGGGAGTTACCTACAACTACAACCATATTATTTTTTCCATTCTCTTTATAGTTCTCCATTTTTTCTTCCACATATTCTTCAGAATAGTCATTATCTTTTTGAAATTAGGTTCTTCTTCTTGAAGAAATTTTTCTTCACATTTTTCGTACCATTTACATAAGATGAATACTTACTCTTGAATTTTCCTATTCCATTTTATATATTTGATTAAATTAATGACATAAACTCATCTGTATTATTCCTATCCATTATCAATAGATAGTTTCTTATTGGGATTGAATATGACCTCTTTGTATTTTCCATTTTTCAAAGCCACATTATCATCATTTCTCAACTCATACGCAAAAAAAAGTACTATTTAAAATATCCAACATCATCACTTTTGAAAAATTTATCCTTTAGTACATAGAATCTTAGACTAAATTGAGGTGGTATTATTCTCATGATGAGATTGGTGATCTTTACATAATTGATGATTTCTTTGATAGCATGAATATATTCCACAAAATTTCACCCAGTCAAAGAATGTATCAACAAACTCATTAGGGAGAATTCTTAGGTCCTTATACTTGTTAGAAAACCTATAATTTTTATTCTATGACTTTGGGGTAAACATAATCGATATTTAATATATATTTTCACATAAAGTGTGTTTACTTGCACGACATAACATTTATGTAATTTTTTTCGATAAAGATACTCTTATGGAATTAATTCCATTTGAATCAATATATAATTCTCTTAAGATCACTTCTAATAGAACTCCACTATCCACACTAGAAAAAATATCATACATTGAAGATATAAAGAATTACATATATAATGATGATAATTAGTTCTTAATCTGATTCTTCCAGAACTGAAAATTATTTCCATAAAATAAAATAATCCATTTTTGATTAACAACCTCTATTTAATCCACTGAGATAGAAACACTAATTTTAACCCATCAATGGATACCAATTGATATCATAACTAGGTTAAATATCATACGTGGGTGGGGTGGGGTGGAGTGGGGTGGCGGTGAATCGGGGTGTAAAAAACTAAAAAAAAACTACACTTTCAAATCTTTCTTTAACTAGCCACTCTTCCCTCCCTTTCCCATAGTAATTTATGAGAATAAATGAAACCATTAACGGGACAAGAAAATTTACATAGTTCACCTACACTAGGATATTTATAAAGAGAATATATGAGAATTTTTAAAATAAACATAGTCCACTAATGTGAACTACAATTATAATGTTCTGAGTGACTCCTTGTCCCTCCTAGTTTACTACTCAAAATAATTTAAAAGCTCACTACTCTCTATAATAATGTTTTATCACTGATTGTTGATAATATTATTTCACTGATCACTTGAATAAATTTTTCACACCTTGTATGGCGGTTAATGAAGCTCTACTTTCTACTTATAATGAATACCTTTTTAACACATAATTTTTGGCCAAATCATTCTTGTTTGTGTAAGATTCAATTTTTGTGAAACCCTTTCCCAACATTCATGAAACTATATAATTATTCCCAAAAAATTCCCACCTTCAAAAATAATTATATTTTTAGAAACTCTTAAACATTAAAAGAAACATTGTAAACATTCTCCAAATGTCATTCCGTCACAAAATTGATGTTCTTATCAATTAATCATGCAAGGAAATATTTTATGTAATTCTATCATGGATTTACATCATTTAGATTTTTATTAATGATTCCACTAATCAAATGATTTGTGTAGAAATATATTTATTTAAATTTCCTCCCCATCGTGAATGATTTTATATTTCCATTTATTTCTCATGAAACTCTTCATTCATTTTAACAAAATTTCTGGACTTTGTGAAACTTCATGGAAATTTTACATTCTTGAAACTTTTAATAATCATGTAACTTAATGTATTTTTCCTTCCTGCCTCAACTGTGTTTCATAAAATATTATTTCATGAATCACCAACCCTTCATAACACTAAAATATTAAAAAATACATTCATTGTCTGTATTTTTATAAGACAGTCTTGGAAATCCATATATCAAGAAACATGACCCTTCCTCAAAATTTTGAACCAAAAAATTTGGAAAACACTGTGAAACTATGTCAACTTAAACAAAATTATATATATAATAATTATAGAGCCTACATACTAATATCGTGAAGTTTTTATCAACATACATGGTCAATAATTTTGATTGAAATCCACAAATGTCCCTATCAAACTGCTTTGTCAACAAATACAATCATCATAAAAACACTAAAAAGCCACCTTAAGGGATTTGTTTCAGACAATTTATCACCTCAATGTCATTGGATCACTCATCTATGCCCTTTTTTATGGAAAGGAGATAGGAAGGTTATAATATAAGTCTCAATATGTTTTTTGGGGTATAATAACAATGACTTTGGATTTCATCATTATAATAAAAACTCCGTGAAGGTTTTAAGAGATAAAATATAATCTTAAATGTAGAGATCATCTGAAAAAATTAGACCAAATAAGAATTTATTGATGATATCAAATTATCATCATAATACGAGGTCTGAATGGATAAATATTTGAAAGATATGTATTATCTAGATAATTCTAGGTGTACAGTAGTTCCAAAAACACTAGATTGTATAGAAGATATTTTTCATGTTAGTAAACATATGATCATGTTTCAAATGGTAAGAGAACCGTAAATAATTATGACTATAGAATATTAGGTAATAGATCTTGAAGTTGATTTTCCAGATGTAGTTGTTTATATTGGGTTTGACAATAATGACAATTATGGAGGTTTACCAAGATTTTATACAATTTGAAGTGATAATGAAGTAACATAATCTATTTTTTTCTCATAGATGATGGAAATCATGAGAGACTGTATGTTGTAAAAACATAAATAATCAAGATAGTGGGAATTATAGAAAATTTATGAAATATATTCCACACATTTTCAGAAACAATGGAGATAAGAGAGAATGCTAATGAGAAGATAGTACTTTTTAATAAATGAATTAATTAGATTGAGGAATACATAGGTGGAAGACGGAGCTACGATTTATGGATTATCATGATAGGTTTTCAGTAACTGAATGGTATGGATTAATCATATATCCTTAATATAGTTTTTAAACACACGGCTATTAAAATAGTATTTAAATTTATTTCCATGGAAGGTTTTCATCTATAGGATTTCGATGTAATAGAAATTTTTTAATGGCGAATTGGATAATGAAATTTACATGGAGTAATTAAAAAATATCATAGATTACCATAAATTAAATTTTGTTTGAACGTTGTCGATGAAATGTTATGGATTTAAACATTAACTAAGTGAGTGTAACCATATGTTTAATGCATTTATGGGGCAATGAAAAATTTTATAGATAAATGATGGTAATTTATATTACTAGAAGATGTTTGAGGATGTGATCTTCATTACCATAATTATCCACATCAATGAAATGATTATTTCTTACCCAATAATGAAAATAAATAAATTAGTTATAGGATGGTTTTTTTATGTTTCATCATGAAAGATATAAGCCCAAATAAGTGGATATTATTGATTTAGATAATAAAGAAATAAAATTACATAAATTTATTATTGACTCTCCCAAAATACACTGAGAAGGTGGGGGAACCGTTCATAATGAGTGAGGGGAAACCAGTTACCACTCATATGGGTGAAAATATCAAGTTGATAAATGAAAAGGAACCCTGAATTAATGTAGATTCTATGTTCATGGAATTGGTAACTTGTGAATTGGAAGTATGAAGATTGATATATTCCACAGTTTTTACATGTTTATACATTACTGAATCATTAGTAGTAGTTTGAAAAATCATAAAAAATCATATAAGAGAAAAATAAGAAGTAGTAATATGTATCATTGGATATCTCAAAGGTTATTATGGTTGGTATCTATGCTTTATAAAAAAAATTACAAAATTTTTATAATTCATACGTTGGGAGAGATTTTATTTCTCAAAGGATCACCATTGGGTTTTGTTGACTTAATGAGGCCCAATTATTACCACTATGTTGAAAAATTAAATAATAATGACACATTCCAATTTAGTAGAATTGGAAATTACTTTAATGGAAGTTAGAAATAATTTTATTTGTATGAAGGGGTTGATAAAAAATCTCAGAATAAGGTAAGAGAACCGGGTGATGTTTTGTGGCACAAATATTATGATTCAACTATTTAATAATATATTGTTTTATTCTAGGATAGATAACATTCAATTGAAATATCAATTAATTTTGTTGTTTTTATAGTAATAAGATCTATATATATGGAAGTTGGATAGAGTTCAATAATTTTAAAGATATACTAACTAAGGTCGTTTTTTTGGATATACTGAGTTAGTGTAATGCCTCACTATAAATGAGGTACCCAAAGTGATAGGAGGTAAACCGTGAGAATGATAATCGAGATTAAATAAAGATAGAGTTTTTAAAAATATTAATAAAGGAATTGGTGGTGAATCTCATAAAATGATTCTCAAGTGGGAGATTGTAATTTTAAACCATGAAAAACCATTTTCCTATTATGGAATTAGGACTAACAAAAGCATAGGTTCTAGACGTTTAATTTTTAATGCATGTATGGAGGTGGTGGATTTCTAATTAAAATTTCTGAACGTTTAGAAGTTAAAATATAGAATAAGAGAAATAAAAGGTAAAAAATTATAAGATTCCCTAACAAGAATCAAGGTGAATGTGCTGGAAATCAAAGGAAATTTAATAATGTTCAACAATAGGAATACAAAAAGGATTTTGTGTGATTATGTAAGGGTCATTCCCAAATGTCTTTTCAAAAAAAGAAATATATATGGCTATTTAGGATGATATGTAAGAGTTAACTCATGGAGTTCACAAATTCAAGCACCGTTAACTATAAGTGGAAGTTGATGAAGTGGGAGTACTTCACCAGGATTCTAGGTGCCAGTGAATATGAAATCAATGTATATATTCTTGATATGAAGATCAAAACACCATAGTACTAGTTTCAATTGATGGAATATACTTTATGTATTTAGGTTGGTCTATTTTTTTCACATGATGGAGGGCTTGAATGTTAAAGTGTAATTATCTTATCTTTATTGAATAAAAGTTTTTTCAGTGTACCACTATGAATTATAACTAAAATCCAAACCATATAAAATACTTGATTTCTTATTTTTTTCCTTTAATATTTTTTCAATTTATGTCTTATGAAATCTATTGGAGGGATTTTTTAAAGTGTAAATTATGGTGCAATGTCTTATATGTGACATGCCTTTGAAGCTATAGTAAAATGAGAAAGATATTTTTTGTGGTTATTTCTATTCTACCATTTATGTTTAGAGGTGCATATTCCATGTTTTTACATGATTCATTACACATAGTAAACCCCCTTCATAAAATTGATTTGGAAATGTAAAATCCACCTTCATGATATCTATGAGAGAGAGCATAAAACAATTCATCAACCCAAGGATTAGTATCAACTTGAAACCCATAAAGTGATACTATAGATGATGAAAGTTATATTCAGGATGGATAAATGATTATATTCCCCTTCTAGTATTTCTGTCCCTCATGATGCATCATTTTAATGTAAAAATACCACTAGTTTATCTTATTGTATCTCATTATCTCTCCTAAACATCCTCTAAAATAAATTATTTTGAAGTATCACAAAAACCCAAATCCATAAATTACTAATATTTCTGAAAAATAAATCTCAAACAAACTCAAATATAATAGATAATAATCTTCGATAATTTCTATATATATAAAAATCATGAGAACATGTTATCCCTTGTGGTTTCAAAAATATAAATTATGCATTAGTGTTATGGATTACCACATCCTTCAAAAAAATACATAAAATGATCTTAAATTATCTTCTTTATATATATAAAATCTTATTAAGAAACCAATCATGAATAAAAACTCATCAAATCACAACTTATCATTAGCTACATCAACAAACCACGATGTAAACGATTATAACTCACTGAAAAAACCCTTTCTTATAGAAACATCATAACCATGGTTCTAAATAATTTCAATGTCTATCATATTATCCTTTATCATAACACAACATCATAATTACTCAATAAGTTACTTATTAAAATAAAAAGCTTCTCATTCAATATATATGTCCACAATTCATGGAAACATATCATAGTTTGAACCTTTTCTTCAACTCATTATCATAATGTCACAAGTGGTTATGATTTATTCTGGTATGACAATTTTTATTCATACATGAGCTTCAAAAAACTACATCTCTCCTTATATAAATTCAATGCCACATGGTTTATTATAACATAATGAAATTCTTTTATTTTTATTCATATATGTGTCATCCAACACCCCTTTATTCCTACATGACGTGAAGAAAATATAGTTAATTAATACATGAGCCTTCACTTATTTTATTTAATCAATCATGATCCAGATAGATGCTTCCACGATTTAATCATACATTAACCCCTTTATAAACCCATGATAATTAATCTCAAATTATCCGTGATCCATTTATTTCAATCATATATATAATGATATCCCAATTCATTTCCTCTATATTTATTTCCTCTTATTTTTTAAAAAAATCAAAAAAATATAAAATATAATTATTCCTTTATAATTAGTAAAAAACAAATAAAAATTTAAAATAAATTATTAAAACAGAAAAAATTTATTACTATATTTTATGAAATAATTCTTTCAACCCTCACCCATAATTGAACACTTTCATTTCATCATGAATAAAATCTTTATATGATCAAAAAACCCATCATAACAATG
This sequence comes from Viscum album, assembly GCA_963277665.1. NCBI lineage: Eukaryota > Viridiplantae > Streptophyta > Magnoliopsida > Santalales > Viscaceae > Viscum > Viscum album. The sequence continues at coordinate 1,900,758,406 of OY728152.1, read as the reverse complement.
TTTAAACAACATAATCCAAAAATTCAAGAAATTATTAATGAATAATAAAATTAAAATAATCACATGAAATATATTTTTCAAACTCCCCACATTCCATGAAATATAATCGTTTCATATATTTTAATTTTCCACTTTTAATTGGGGATAATTTTTTTTATTCTATATAAATATCTCAACATATTATTATAATTTTAGAAAAATTGTGATTTAGATGACCAAAAAAATATTTCTATCATAACATAAGATTATATAATTGGAGTTTTCCTCTATCCCATGTGCATATATTATAACCATAATATTGAATGTTTTATAAATCTACACTTATAAATAAAACTAATATAAATCATGTGGACTTTAATTAATGTTTTAGTTACTTTTAAATAATATTGGTTATGAAATGATGTGAAAAAATAAAATCAATGTTTTGAAAATTGAATATTAAATTCAAAATCACAATTCATGATATTCATGTAAGATCAATAAACTTGACTCAATCAACATACATTAAAATAAATCATCTCCTATAATTCTCCTCTTTAGTACACATAGATTCAAAAACCCAAATTTGAATACAATGATATAAAATTCTTCAATTTACCAAAATTTTTACTCTCTAAATATATATTTTTTAATTTTCTCCTCTTTTTTCAAACAAATTAGGATCCATAGGTGCACAATGAATGACTGATTTTGAAACATTACCTCAAATGAATATGTTATACTCATCCCGCACTCATTTCACAAACCACTCTCCTTGTTGTACCATAAATAAACAACCTTACACATTTAACCTCAAAAGAATAATCATGCTATTATACCCAAGAATAAGTGAAGGAAGGATAAATTGTCTTGTAATGTGAATTTCTATCAAATAATGTCATGTTATCTAAATCTTTATATATGATAAAAAATATAGTATGTCTCATGATGAAATGGAAAAATACGAAATCAATCAATATAGATAATCGTCATAATATGGATCAAAATCATTATGAATCGACAAGACACAATGCATGTTTTAATAGTGATTTATATCTAGATATCCAAATAAGAATTGAAGTATAATTAATAGTATGGAAAAATGGTTTGAAACCCTCTTGGGAATGGGAAAAATAACACTGTGTCACAACCCATCCTCAGACTCGTGCCGTGACTACCCCAAACCCACCTTCCATAGGCTAGGGGCTGGCGACTAGCACCAAAGGCATAAATCCTGATAAAAAAGGGATGGCATTGACATTATAAAAGTAAAAAAACACAATAGAGTATGCAAGTGGAGTAAGAACTAAGAAATACCAAGTACAAAAGTAAGTTCTAAAAAGTAAATGGGCCAGTATACAAAACCAACTGAATGTATAGTACAACAAAAAAGGAATGTACAACAGCAGTAAAGTAAAGCAGTAACCACATAGTCATCCTTCGAATATCCTACCTGAAGGGTTAGTACAGATGATCTACTCAGCTCCTCGGGTCTGGTCGTCCACCCTGTGTACGTCCCGTCAAGTGGTATACCTCCATGTTCCATCTATCTCTACAAGAATCCTACCCGATCAGTGTTGTCCATCGTCTGTATCCAACACAATGTAGTGCGGGCATAGCCCATGTATGGGTGAGTATAGGATACTCAGTAGGGACCCTGAGACCCATGAAGGTCTCTCAGAATACACGAAGGATAAACCACAACGGAATGATACAATCACAATGAATCAAAAAACCCAACTTAGGTATATGCTCATACATATACCTATGTTATCAATCCCAGTTCATCTCCAACTCTCGAGCCCAAGCACAACCCAGTCCACATAGTAAGGATATTCAATCACATAAATGATAAGGATTTAAAGTCAAGACTCATATCACACAGGTATACTACTCAAAAATAAGGGTGGTGATGATTAGATATAGTCTCCGAATCATCTCATCTGTCGAACCCACATAGGATCCTAGTACAGAAGTCGTCGCTGCCAAACCCACGTAAAATCCAAGTGCAGTCGTCATCACTGTCGAACCCACATAGGAACCAAGTATAGTCGTCATCACTACCGAACCCACGAGGGATCCAATTATAGTCTTTATCATCATCGAACCCATGGAGGATCCCAGCATGATAGTCGTCTTAGTTGTAGCCAACTCTAAGGTTCCCGCACGCAGCATGCTCGATTCTGGGAGGGTCTGATCCTTGAGCCAAGGTTTTCGATACATTAACTAGCTCTAATTCCTAAGTTGATGAATCCCAAAGTTCCATCTCGTCAAAAGGAACCCTATGCAACAGATGACATGTCAATTGGACACCCGGTCTGAGAGATATTTCCTTTTCCATTCTAGGGGACTTGTTGAAAATATGCTTGTTCCAGACCTGAAAATTCCCAAAGTTGTACAAAACTCACTTAAAGTATTGTAAAAGGACATCCTCAACACATGGGTCCCAGTTCTGCAAACGGCGCATCAATTGGACGCTCAGTCTTTAAGATATTCATGTTTATGTGAAAACAGGCCCGGTCCGTTATGCCCTGTCGGCGGACGAGTCGGGTCGACACAGTTTTGGTGGGTCTGACCCAATGAGGGGCCAGACCGGCCCAATGAATCACGCAGCCCATCCTAGCCTGAAGAGGGAGCGGCGCGGCCTGAGGGGGGGGGGGGGGGTCCCTGATGGCTTGGGCAGCTGGCTGAGTGGTCCGAGGCGAGGAGCGCGACCCCCCAACTACCCGAACCGGTAGCGCCAAGCAGAGCTGCCCTCCCTATCCACCCGGCCGAAGCTGGCCAGCCTCTTGGCATAAGAGGCCCGCTCAGTGGTCCGCCGGTTCCTCCGGCGTGGTGCCCCCCCAACACCGAGACTCTCCTCTGCCTGGCCGGCCGACGTGCTGGCCTGTTCTTCTGCTGAAGAAGCCTGCAGTTTGCGGGTCGTGGTCATTCGCAGTGCGGCTCCATGGGGCGACGTGATTCCTCTCTTCGGACTAGCCGGATAAGGCCAGCCGATTCTTCATTGGTCGAGCATCCCACGGTTTTGGGCCGCGGTTCTTCCGCACGCGGCCGGTGCACGGACGACAATTCTCATTCATCGCCACCTTCTTGTCATGTTTTCCATCGCAATCAAAAGTGAATACGGAGGGTCATTGGGCTGTGTGCATTCAGCCCATGCCCTCCATGTTATGTGGTAGCATTTGGCCAAAAATAAACAAAAATTTTCAACAAAGAATGGGGTACGAGATATACACTTTAAAATGTAAAATCCCCTACCTCGAATATGGTTTGTTCATTGTAGATGTGGAATGCGATGTTGATTCGTTAACATCAGAGAAATAACCATCATCATTGGTGAGTTCTCCACGTCAGTTTCCTCTCCCATGACGTGTAAGAAGAAAAGGATTGGAGAAAAGAGGAGTGTTCTTCGCCGAGTTGTTCTTCGTTGAAGGTGAGTGTTCTTTGTCAGAGAAAAAAATCGTTCTTTATTCAGGAGAGGAATACCATTCTCTCTTTTCTCAATAGATCTCTCCCAACTATCCCTAACATAATGAATACCCCCCAAAAATAATATATTATGCTTGGATAATATTTTATTAACCCATCAAATTCAAAATTCAAAACACTCAATTAATTAATTGAAGAGGTTGATTTCATTAATTAAAGTGTGTTGGAAAAAAATAAGGGGGATAGAGGGAGAGGAAGAGTTCTCTTTAATTAAGGGGGGTTGTCATGAATTAAATAAGGGAGTTAAATGTGGTTTAAGGGAGGTTATGCGGAGATGAAGGGTTGGGGCTTGTGTTGGCCCCACCTCTCAAATATCCACCCATGGGATGTTGGGTGGGTGTGGGCCCCACCATTAATTTCCCATGGGAGAAAATTACTTCCATAGATAAATAAAATTGTTCTAAAAATTTTATTTAACTATTTCCAAATTCCCCAAAAATTAACTCTCAACCTGCATAAAACGCAACTACAGTAATGGTCCCCTTAAGAAATTATCGGCACTGTGTTTTCATCTGTGTCCTCAGATTTCAATTCCGAGAACCAGTACAAAATATAGAAAAACCCGCACGCACGTTTACTGAACATACCAGAACAAAACTTCAGAATTTGAATACGGGCACACCAGACTCAGAATCAGGCACCGTAAGAAACTTTGGACTCGTAAAATTTCCATGAACTAAGAAAAAAAATTCCTCGAAATTTCCAGGTATTTACATTACTCCCACCTCAGGTATTTACGTCCCCGTAAAGCTACAATGCACTCTAGGATAACTAATGGGGATACTGAGCTCGCATATGTGCCTCCTGCTCCCAAGTGCTCTTCTGGAGGTTCCAGTGCTTCCAGCAAATGTGCACCCGAGGAATCGAACCTCTACATAGGACACGCTCCTGTTGATCCTCAATCTCTACCTAGACCTCCGAAAATGCAAACCCATCTTCGATGTATAGCTCTCCATGATCGACGATGTTGGTCGGGTCATGCACGTATCTCTTCAACTGAGATACGTGGAAGATGTCATGCACCTAGTGCAACTAAGGTGGAAGGGACCCATGGTAAGACACCTCAGCTACTCTGCTGAGGACCTAGAATTGTCCGATGAAATGCAGAGATAACTTTCCACCCTGACCAAATCTCTGTAGACCACGTCGAGGTGAGACTCGTAAGAAGATGTGGTCGCCATCCTCGAAGTCTAGTGGTCTTCATCTCCTATCAGCATAGAACATCTGTCTGCTCTATGCTGTCCTCATCCGCTCCTGGATGATCTGCACCTTCTCTGTCATAGCCTAAACCAACTCTGGTCCTATAAGTGGTTACTCCACAGGGTCAGTCTAGTGCATAGGTGATCTGCATGTTCTCCCATACAGTGCCTCGTAAGGTGCCATCCCGATGGTGGAGTGGTATTTGTTGTTGTATGCAAACTCCACAATGGGGAGGTGATCCTCCCAGCTACGACCAAAGTCAAAGACACATGCATAGAGCATGTTCTTGAGAGTCTGAATGGTAACCTCCATCCGGCCATCCTTCTATGGATGGAAGGCGGCTCTCAGACAAAGTTGCATCCTAGAAGCCTCCTGTAACCCCTTCCATAGACGGGAAGTGAAATGATCATCACGATCAGAATCTATAGACGATCGCACACCATGAAACCATATGATCTTTTGAATGTAGAGGCTTCCCAATCTCTCTACGGAGCCCTGATCTCTGATTGGTAGGAAGTGGGCCGACATGGTGAGTTGGTCGACGATCACCCAGATAGAGTTGTGTCCTCTAGATGTTCAAGGAATACCGATCATGAAATCCATGGATATCCCATCCCACTTCCACTTTGGGACCTCTAAGGGATGAACCAAGACCACTGGTACTCGGTGCTCCCCGTTCACTTGCTGACAAGTGAGGCATCGTGAAATGAACTCTGCCATAAACTTCCTCATACCCGGCCACTTGGGCTGTCATCTGAGGTCCTGATACATCTTCAACACTCCTGGATGTACCGCTAGAGGGGAATTGTGGAACTCCCTCAGCACCTCCTCCTATAGTGTAACGGGTACCATAGTACGTCCCTTGAAGAGGATGATGTTCTCCCCTCTTTCAGGAAATCCATCAGGTTCATTCCTTGAGGATATCTGAACATGTCACGTCTCATATTCAACGTCCACATGTTGTGCCTCTCTGACTCGCTGATGGAGTGGAGGAGTGACTGTGAGTGACTGAAGAAACTCTGCTCCATCTCTATCCAAAAAAGATATCGGCAATGTGGCTAGCTGCTCTATTGCCTCTCCTAGTAGCTGAATACCCGATCTCCTACTAAGAGAATATGCTACAACGATCCCCTTCACAGGAGTATAGACTATATAAAATTCATAATCCTGGAGAAACTCGATCCATCATTGCTGTCTTAGGTTTAGGTCCTTCTGTGAGAAGATTTACCTAAGACTTTGGTGTTCAGATTGGACTGTAAGGCGCTTTCCCATCAGATAGTGCCACCACATCTTCTAGGTGAATACCATTATTTCTAACTCCAGGTCATGGGTAGCGTAGTTCTACTCATGCTGTCTCAACTGCCATGAAATGTAAGAGATCACTACTCAATCCTGCATCAGGACACACCCGAGTCCGGTCCCTAATGTGTCGCAGTAAACTACGTACACTATGCCCTCCTCCGGTAGCCTCAAGATGGGTGCACTGGTCAATCTCTGTATCTGCTCTTGAAATCTCTATTGAAATCTATCTAACCACACGAAGGGTTTCCCCTTCATAGTTAAATTTAAAAAATGTGCTGCAACTCTGGATAAGTCTGGTACAAATATCTGATAGTATCCAGCCAGGCCCAAGAAACTCCAAACCTCAGTCACACTTCAGGGTGGCTCCCAAGTAAGCACTTCCTCAATCTCCGCTGCATCCACTGCAACTCCCACCTCCGAGATGACGTGCCACAAGAAGTAAACCTCTCAAATCTAGAACTGGAACTTCAAGATCATACCATAAAGACAATGCCCTCGGAGTGTATCTAGTACAACCCGTAAGTGGCTGGTGTGCTCCTCTTTAGTAGTCGAGTACATCAATATGTCATCGATGAAGACTACAAAAAATCGATTGAGGTAAGGCTGGAATATCCTGTTCAGGAGACTCATGAACACTGATGGTGTGTTGGTTACACTAAATGGCATATCCAAGAACTCTTAGTGGCCATACCGACACCTGACGTCCGTCTTCTGCACATCCTCATCTCGAACTCAGAGCTGGTGATAGCCTGACCTGAGGTATCTCTTTGAGAACCATCATGATCCCTTGAGTTGATCAAATAGGTGGTAAATCCTCGGAAGTGGATAATTTTTCTTCACGGTCACCTAATTCAGGCGATGGTAGTCGACACACAGTCTCAAGCTTCCATCCGCCTTCTTGGCGAACAAAATCAGAGAAGCCCAGGGTGAAACACTGGGTCGGATGAACCCCTTTCCCTGCAAGTCCTCCAGCTATACCTGCAGCTCACGAAGCTCAGTGGGAGCCATCCGATATAATGGAGTAGATGTTGGTGATGTCCTAGGGTATAGGTCTATGTAAAAGTCTACCTCTTTGCGAGGAGGTAGTTCTGGATCGTCGTCTGGAAAAAAAAATCTGCATACTAATCCACCACATCAAGAAAACTCGGACTCCGCACATCAACTGCTTGAATGATGAGACTAGCCAACTGATATGTGATCGGCTGCCCTCTCTTCTATGTAAGTCCATCCTGTGATGCAAAGGATCCCTTCTCATCAGTGAAGGTGAACCTGGTCCCAACCATGCGGACACACCGCACTTTGCGTCTATTACAGTCGATATGGACATGGACAATAGGTAACCAGTCCATACCAAATATGACATCGGAAGGCCTCGATGCCGCTAAGAGAAGATCCCAACCAAATATCTCAGCTCTTAGAGTAAGATCACACATCCAAAACCGATGCGTAATCATCAAGTCTTCTCTCGTAGGAGTTTCTAGCCGTAAGGATTGAGCCAACGACTCCGTTAGAATCTTCGAGCTCCAAACAAGGGAAACACCAATAAAAGAGTGACTCGCTCTTGTGTTAATATGTACTAAATCAAGGTTGGAGTAGACATAGATAGTAAATTAAATCATCTTAGATGCACCGTCGTCGTAGGACTCGTCTGCCTGGAGCTAAGCCTGCCTCTGTTTGCCAGCTCCCTGTGGTCGGGGTGGACCTCCTGGTGGCAGTGGTGGTAGAGCCTCGAAGCGTCGACCCCCACCCATTGTTCGGCCAACTCCTCTGCCTTGTCCATCTTCTCCAAGAGGACCACCATGGTCGATCCTCTGCCTTTTCCTGGGAGGTCCCTATACTGTCTGCTTCTCATCTTCATGGCGGGTCGGGTTGTCCTGAGCCATGTGACCCTGCCCACCGCATGCATAGCATTGCCTGTCCCTCGATTGGCTTGCTATGTTTCATGTTCCCTACACCCTTAAACCAGTATCCTGGGGTTGCCCTCATGATGGCCTGGATGGCTTAGACCTCTGCGACATCTGGCTACTACCGGCTGCAGAATCCTCGGCTACGTGTTGCCCTGTGGTGGATCTCACCACTATAGTATGCTCAGTGAGAAAGCTCTCCACTAGAAGGTCCCACTCTAGCACTCCTGCATATGTCAGGGTGCTGAGAGGAATCATCAATGCTCTAATATAGTGCCTCAGTCCCAGCTCGAAGGTCCAGGCCCTGAAGAATAGGTCCCGTACCATGTCTATGGAGTAACGTGAGAGGTTAGTAATCCTCGCTGAGTACTGCGCTACTGTCTTGTTGCCCTGCTGCCGATGAATTAACTCCTAGATCCGCACCACATGAAGGGTTGTTGGAAAAAAATCAAAGCAAAAGAGAGTCTAAAAGCCCATCCTTAGAAGAGATGCCTCGTCGTGCACCTAGAGCATCAAGCTCCACCATCTTCCTGCTGCTGCATGCAGGAGATTCTCAGCAAGGATCACCATAAGATCTGCTGGTGTGCCAACTAATCTGGAAACTCTTACAATATCCTCTAGCCAATCCTTGACTTCCTGAGGGTCCGCCTCTATGCGGAACCTGGGTTTCCTCTGTCACTGAAGCATTTTCAATTCACTCCGGTGGCGTGCACTCTCTGCTGCTGGAGCCGGTAGTATCAGTGGATTAGCGGGTAGTGGTATCACACCACTTCTATTATGGGGCCCTAAAACGAGGCCTCGTCGCTCGGTGGGCTGCCATATCACTCGTGACTCAGAACCCTAGAAGGCTGCCTTCATGGGGCCTTCCTGAAAAGAAACAGGTGTGCCACGATCAAAAAATATTCATCATGATCTAACACAATGTAATCACAAAGAAAAATTTTGAAACACACATGCAATAAGTGTTTTCATGAACTGAGTCAGAAATCAAAGGTTAGGGTCCTGGTGTATGGATACATCGGCCGTCACACCGGCACTGGACTCCTTGGACTGATAACCACACTCAATACTTGTAACATTGTTGATTCACAGAGAAGAAATTATCAGAGTCTTGAGTTCTATAGTAGAACTTACTCCTCAAATACCAATTTTTCATGACCCGTCCTCGGGCCTATGTCGTGACTACCTCAAGCCTACCATCCATAGGCCAGGGGCTTGTGACTAGCAGCAAAGGCTTAAATCCAAATAAAAAATGGAAGGAATTGCCTTATAAAAGTAAACAAACACAACAGAGTATGCAAGTGGAGGAATCACTAAGCAAAACCGAGTACAAAAGTTAGTGCCGAAAATTAAATGGGCCAGTATACAAACCCAATCTGAAATTACAATACAACTAAAAAGGAAATTACAACAACAGTAAAGTAATGTGGAAACCACTGAGTCGTCCACCGAATATCCTACATGAACGGTGGGTACAAATGATCTTCTCTTCTAGTTGGGTCAGGTCATCCTCCCCGTGTACGTCCAGTCAAGTGGTCCACCTCCGGGTACCTTCCAACTCTACAAGACTCCACCATAAACAGTGTTGTCTGTCATCTGCATCCAAAAAAACATAGTGCGGTCATAGCCTGTGCATGGGTGAGTATATGATAGTCACTAGGGACCATGAGACCCCTGATGTTCTCCTAGAATCCATGAAGGATAAAGAAAAAAGTAAATATACAATCACAAACAATCAATCAACCCTACTTAGATATATGCCCATACATATACCTATGTTATCAATTTCATTTCAGCTCCAAATCTCGAACCCAAGCACAACCTAGTCCACACAGGAATGATAATTGATGAAATAAATGATAATGATTGAATGTCATGACTCAGCTCACACTGGTATACTACTCACGATGAAGGTTGGAGATCATAAGATGTAGTCTTTGAATCATCTCCTCTGCCAAACCCATGTAGGATCCTAGTACAGAATTCATCGCTGTCGAACCCACGTAGGATCCAAGAACAGTCATCGTTGCTGCTGAACACACGAAGGATCCAAGTACAGTCAGCATCCCTATCGAACCCATGGAGGATCCAAGTACAGTCGTCATCATCATCGAACCCACGGAGGTTCCCAGCATGGTAGTCATCGTAGTCACAGCCAGCTCTTGGGATCCCGCACACATCATGCACGATTCACAGAGGGTCCGCTCCTCGAGCCAAGGTTTCAGTACATAAAATATCTTTATGTCCTCAGTTGATGTATCCTGAAGTTATGTCTCGTCAAAAGGAACCCGATGCGACAGATGGTGCGTCAATCGGACACCCGGTCTGAGAGATATTGGTTTATTTGTTCCAGGGGCCCGGTTGGAAATATGATCATTCCAAACACATCCCTTTCCGATTTTTTCTAAAACTCACTTAGAGTATCGCAAAAGGACATCCTCTTCACGAGGGTCCCAGTTCCATAGACGGCGCATTGATCAGACATGCAGTCTTTAAATTATTTACATTTAAGTGAAAATGTGCCGGGCCCGTTAAGCCCATTGGGCCGATGAGTCGGGTGAACCCAGTTTTGGTGTGTCCGACCTGGTGAGGGGTCAGACCGACCCAATGAATTGCGCGGCCTGCCCTGAGGGGCATGGCCTGAACTGAAGAGGTTGCAGCCCGGACTGAGGGGGGGGACCTGCCCAGCCCGGCCCGAAGGTTGAGCGGTCTTATGTGTGGGGCGTCGCGGCTCCTATCTTAGGCCCGACCGGCTAAGGCCGAATGGTTCTTCATCGGTCGAACGGCCCACGGTTGTGGGCCATAGTTCTTCCACACGCGGCCGGCAAATGGCTGCTACTCCCGTTCATGGTCACTTTCTTGTCATGTTTTCCATCGCAATCAAAAGTGACTATGGAGGGTCGTCAGGCCGTGTCCGTTCGGCCCCAACCCTCCATGTTTGGTGGTATTAGTTGTCCAAAAATAAACAATAATTTTCAAAAAATACTTGGATACGATATAAACACTTCAAAATAAACAAAACCCAACCTCAAATATAGTTTGTTCTTTGTAGATGCAGAAAGAGATGTCGCTTCGTCAATGTTAGAGAAAGAACCTTCATCGTTGGCGGGTTCTACACGTCGGTGTCCCCAACTTTGATGCGGAGGAAGAAAAGTATTGGAGAAACGTGTAGCGTTCTTCACCTTGTCGTTCTTCATTGAAGGTGGGTGTTCTTCGTCGGAGAAAAAAATTGTTCTTCATTGTGGTGAGGAATACCTTTCTCTCTTTTCTCAAGAGCTCTCTCCCAACTCTCCCTAACACAACGAATGCTCCCCAAAAATAAAATATTAGGCTTGGCTTATATTTTATTAACACATCAAATTAAAAATTCAAAACACTCAATTAATTAATTGAAGAGGCTGATTTCATTAATTAAGGTGTGTTGGAAAAAATATAGTGGGAGAGGGAGAGGAAGAGTTATCTTTAATTAAGTGGGGTTGTTATGAATTAAAAAAGGTAGTTAAATGGGGTTTAAGGGAGGTTATGGGGAGATGAAGGTTTGGGGATCATGTGGGACCCTCCTCTCAAATATCCACCCATGGGAAGTTGGGTGGGTTTGGGCCCCACCATTAACTTCCCATGGGAGAAAATAACTTCCGTAGATTAATAAAATTGATCTAATAATTTTATTTAACTGTTTCCAAATTCCCCATAAATTAACTCTTAACCCGCATAAAACGCAGTTGCGAAAAAGGTACCCTTAAGCAATTTCTAGCACTACGAGTTCATCAGTGTCCTCAGATTTCAATTTTGTTCACCTGTTCAAAAGACAAAAAAACCCGCACATTTGTTTACTAAACGTACCCAAACAAAACTTCAAAATTTGATTCCGGGCACACCGGATATCAGAATTAGGCGCCGTAAAAAATTGCAGACATTTAAAATTTCAAATAATTAAGAAAAAAAATTCCTTGAAATTTCAGCGTCTTTACTTATAAAACAATCACTCATAGAATCAATAATAATAAAAAAATATAATTAAAATTTAGTAAATAAAATAATAAAAATGTATGATGAATTTCATCTAAATAAATTAACCAATCTTCTCAAATCACAATAAATTAAATAAACACTCTAATACAATTCATTACTCATCCACCCTCAATATTACTCATTCAATTTCACAACAAAATTTCATTTAAAACATGGTATGATTGTATTCTTATGAAACATCTGCATCCTATATAAAAAATATAGAAAACAATATTTTTTTTTGATACAAAAATTCATAAAATAAAAACCGAATGAAAAATATATTGAATGTAAAATATTTAAAGATATTAAAAAATAACCCCTTTCAAGGGATCTATTACCTTTAACTTCCCTCTTTTTCTTGTGCCTTCCTTCTTTAACAAAGACCTAATAAATCAAAATACAAAAGAGAAATTTCATGATCTAATCTAAGTAAACCAAAAATTAAATGGTGACTGAAGTCTATATCATAAAAAAATCTTTAAAAAATTATATAACTAAATCTTAACAGGCCTGAAAATTTTGATTTTTTCTCCCAAAGTACATTGTTTAATATATTTTGTCTACAAACTACCTCACTATTTCATGTAATAGAACATTGGAAAGAAGATACCCATTCTGGATCTATGAATGGTTTAAGATAATATTTTACAACATTGATGGGTATATAACCATTCTATAAAATAATCTCCACTCTTCCTTGATTTAGGATCATTTACAATTGTATAGAACCAATCCACTAATATTTTCATAATCCTAAAAAACAAACATCAACATATTGACTCAAAAAATTATGACTCATTGTACTCAATTTTCTCGTAGATTTTTGGACATCATTAATACTCTCAAGAAGCCATATTTTTTATTTTTTTCCTAAATTTATCCATTTTATGTCTTAGTCGTACTTTCACATTCATTTCACTCATCAATGAAAATAATTGAACTTTTTTACCTCACATTAATCCAATTTTTATTCTTAAAAATTACTCATAGTATGATGATTATTAAACATAACATTAACACTACAGAACCTCAATAAAATATTCCTTCTTTAAACATAAATCAAACCCCTTCTCATTACAAAAATTAGTATTTCAAAAATAATGGATACATTCCCATTATATATCTCAAGCATAAGAAATTAATCAAAAAATAAAATATATCCACATCATCGAAAAATTCTTCATTAAAACCCCATAGATATCCCTTTTTTTCATTTTAAATTTCAATATAAACATTGGTGGGCATCATTTCCTATAATTAAACTCTATTTAATATTTAATATGATTGTTTACTGTCCTATCTAAATAAAAAAAATATTTTCCAATATCATAAGATATAATATTAATAAAAATTGAAAAACTAAAAATAACTTCTTTTTTTAATAGACACCTTCCAACCATCAAAAAACATTATATTCGGATTTATATTTCATATATATTCTAACGATTCCTCTTATTTGAAACCAACTCATTCATTAACATTTCATATGTAATAATATTCTCCAATGAATCAATCATGGTAATGTGTACATAAAGTTTCTTACAATCTCAGTGAAATACACTCCTTTTCCCACAGTTTTCCCATAATTTCGACTTTATCGGAATAGTAGTAGTGTGATTTATGGTTTTGGGGATTTTTCCCTAACTTATTTTACAATATCATTTTCCCTTTTCTTTATCTTTTCATCCTCCTTCATTTACTTTCCAAATATTATCTCATGATGTCTTATCATTTATTATTTAATTAATTCTATGTTTTTTCAACAAATCAAGGTAATAATAATCAATTATCCATAAGGGATTTAATCCATGATATCCATAAATACTCTTAATGAACTCCCATTGATATTGTTTCAAATTTTCCAAAATTAGTGCTAAAGATTTATCAAGGTGACCTTTTTATTTTTTGAATTTTCTTTTAGTTCATTGATGTAAGCCCCATTGGATGTCATGAATTATGATAAGGTATCCTCTAGTGATTTTTTTACATTTATGTGATTATTTTTATAGTTATTGGAAACTTGATTTTTTTTATTTAATTCATTGGTTTTTTGTTTCCATTAACCATTATTTTATTACAGTAAAAATCCACATAATTTTCATCTTCAGTACACATACCATGGGTTTTATTCATAGAAATTATTCTATCAATATACTTCATGAAGGATTCCATTTATATATCCATATATCTATTATTAAATACCATGTGTGTTCCATTTTTTTAAACTCCTAATATTTTCATTGGAAACTATTATGATAAATCACATATAATAAGTCATTACTCTCTCCTAGAAACATTTTCATCAAAGAAACTCCAACATTAGTATCCAAAATTTAACAATTTCATTAAAACAATCCCTTTTAAAAAATTCTAATTAAAAACTCCACCTATATACCATGATGAAGTGACTCTAATAAAAATTCTTTAATCCTATCCCATATATTTAAAATATATTTTTCACAAAATTAATCATTTTTTAAAATATCGACATGGAATTTCAATGATTTTGATGGAGGAATGAATCTTCTTTGAAATTTTTTATATCTTATCCCATATAATTATGGAATGTGGTACCATTATTTGGATCCAGTATATTTAGTTTTATCCTAATTAAAATATAAATAATATCTTACTTACTACATAATTGGTGAAACCAATATATTTTAGAGTATCATAATGTTTAATAAAACATCTTAAGTGTGCATTCAGATCATTATGTGCTAAGATAATGAATTTAATTGTGTTTGAGAAAATATTTATGATCACCAAGTCACACATTCTATACAAATATGATGGGAACACTACATGTTAGGAAGTTAAGTAGTAAAAATAAAAAATACACAAATTAGTAAAATCCCACAATACCAACCAATGTCCATGCCCGAACATGACATCTCATGCTCCAACCCATCATCCCCTGCACAACAGATCACTTGGTCCCTATCCTGAACCTATAAAAAAAATACAAATAAGTATCATCTCAGGTTCCAAAGTTCCATGGTGACCCATTTATGGAGTGATTACAACACAGTAGGCCACCATTAATGGGGTCTAAAGTAAAAAATAGTATGTATAATAGTTTCTGTAAGAAATAATGTTGAAATAAATACATAGGGAAGCAGAGGATGTATGTTTTACATTTTAAAAATTACTAATTTACCATTATATCTATAATATTCTAATATGAAATCCAACCAAACTACCCCACTCTGGATATGCCAGGATCCTAGACCATAGTATAATGGTAACATGATTTTAGTCACAAAAGGGAATTCAGTAATAAATTTACCAAAACTATGTACCTTGATGCATCAATATAGGTAAACATACCATGTCCATACATTTTGGGAAAAGAGTGGTAATATAAAATCCCAAACCTTACCAACATTAAGATTATAGATCCTCAATATGACAACCCACTACATGAAAATTTTCATTGGGTCTAAGATCATTTGTCTAGTCTGGCCCATTGAAGTGTAACCTCTATCCAAAACTCTAGTTATAAAATTCCTCAGTCAGGCCTGTAGAATCACTCAAGCCCGACCCATGGGTGTAAATCTTAATTCTAATACACCACTCATACCATTTACCACATGTGAATTATTATTTAACTAATCATCCCATTAATACATTTATCATTCATTTACCAAGGTCCCAAAAGACCATTAAAAGAAAAATCATTATCAAAATAAATCAAAACCCTTTTCTTATGGAACACAACACCAAATCCAAAATCTATTTCTAAAATCATCTAAAAGTCCCAATTTTGAACAAGTGTGTTCCTTTATGAAATACTAAACCAATTCTTAAGTGTTTATATTCCATTTCCAAAATATTAAATGATATATTATAGCATTTAAGCAAAAAGCGGTAAACACACTCAATTAAAATAATCATTTGAATAGTATTAATAAAAGTTCTTTTAAAATCCCCAGGAGGTCAACACCTCCTCTTTAAATCATTATTCACATTAAAATGTTATTTTTCAATCATTCAGAACCACTTCTAGATCAAACACCAAAACATGTCAATTCAACAATTTTAAAATCCCATTGGTATTTTAATAGAGAATAATATATAAAAATTTTTATTTTCCCTTTAATAATTCCCATAATCAATTTAATAATTCTTAAATTTTCTCTCTCATAATATCCCTATCTAAATGTTTACAAATTATATTCACTAATTCTATGGGTTTGGAATACCCCATGGGTATCATTATGTTTTTTCTTGCATAATCAATGAAAATAATGAGGTTATTGAAATTTCTCACACCTCAATTTATGGCCCAAATTTACTTTTCTTATCTAATTAAATTGAAAAAAATCTGGAAGTGAGTTAGAAAAACTATATAAACATATAAAACATATATAATATGGGAAAACAATTTAAGACCACAGAACACTTGCTCATAGAAAACTTCTAATATAACCTTGTAACTTTATTTGATCTAAAATGACCTCAAAAAATAAGAAAAATTACACTAACGAAAATGAGGGTTTAGAGATTTTGAATGTAAGCAAACAACACACCAATACTATTCTATATAATGGAAGGAAAAAAGATTATAAGACTTACTCAGATCATTGATTCATACTAAAAGACACTCCAAACACCTAATAATCTAGCTAGAAACACCCATGGAGGATCGAGGAGCTTCTGGTGTGTTACCCAAATTTTTGGGGTTGATTGAGGGAGAAAATCAGATGATAAATAAATATGTCTAGAAATGAGAATGGGAATTTCCTCATTTTTTAAGAAGAATTTAGTTTCACCGCATGATTGGACAAACAATGCACAAAATATGAAGTTCCCTCTATCTAAGATGAATCTATGTTTTATAGTTTTCCTGGCCACCTACACACACTATAAGAAATTAGAGCTATAGTAACACACTAATACCAACAGTTTGGAAAAACATTGGTAGTTACATTGTACTAATGGGTCAGAAAGAACCATGGGTATATATTACCAAGAGTGAACCTATTCCAATAATTTTTGGAAAAAATATAAATAAATACTATGGAGAGACCCTATACCAATGGTTTTGGACAAAAAAATTGGAATAGATCCCTTTTAGAGGCTATATTCCAATTATGTTTTCCAACTCGTTAGAATACGTACCTTGTGGAGAACTTATACCCACATTTTTTTAAAAACCATTAGTATAGGTACCATGAAGAGACTATATACACACAATGTTTTCATTACTATGGGTGTAGGTCCCAAAAATTCGGGTACCTATACCATTGGATTGGAGAAACATTTGTATAAGTCTATACCAATGGTTTTAAGAACCATTGGTATAAGTACCCATATTGATTATGGATTTTTTTGACAAATAAAATTAAATACATCAACAGATAAATTAATTATAATTATACATATATGTCTATATCAAATTAATGTTATAAATGTCTACAAATCATAGTGGTGATATCTTTAGATTATAAATGGGATGTTCTGGGATTATCAATTATATATATCTAATTAATATATCAAAAAATAATGTATTATAAAGATATGAAAAATTGGTTTGGAACCCACCTGTTAATGATAAAAATAATATTGGATAGTCATTAATGGAATGAATAATAGTAACATATTAATCAATAGAAAATTTAGAAAATAAAATAATAAAAATGTATGATGACTTTCATATATATAAATTATCCAAAATTCAAAAATCATAATTCATTATATAAACATTATCATATATTTTATTTCTCATCCACCCCCATATTACTCATTCTATTTCATCAAAAACGACATTTAATACATGGTCTGATGGTATTTTTAAGAAACTCTAACATCCTATATATTAAATATATAGAATGAAATATAAGTGTGGTATGAAATTTTTTTAACCAAAAACCCAATGAAAAATATATATGATTTAAAAGATATATATTTTTTAAATATTCCCCATCCTTGGGTTTTTTTACCTTTCACTTATCTCTTTTGTCTTCATGACCCTTTCTTCATCAGCATAGACATAAAAATACTTATGTGAATGTACAACATCCAACTCAATAAAAACCAAAAATATATGGGTGATGGAATTCTACATCTGGAAAAAATAATAAAAATAATTATGAATAAATACTAAGAAACATTTAAAAATTTAGGTTTCAACACAAGGTATTATATTTAATGTATTTCCTATAAAAAATACCTCGCACTGTCAACTAATAGAAGATTAAAAAGAAGTTTTCTAGTCCGAATATATAAATAGACTATGCTGATATTTTTCTACAATGATGGGTATTAATACTTTATATAAAATAAAATTCACCCTTCCTTGAGGTAGTATCATTTACACTTCCATAGGAATAATAGACTATTTTTTTAATCCAAAAACAACCAAGCTATAACACATGGACTAACCAAAATATCTAACCCTCTTTGAAAACCCATTTCTTAGTAGATTTTCTGACATTTTTAATCATGCCAAAATCCCTATTTTCTCATTTTTTCATTAATGTTTCGATTTTATTTCTTACCCATAGTTTCTCCTTTTTTACACTCATCATTGGAACTAATTGAGCATGTTATCCACACTAAAATTCTTTTCTTGTTCAACCAAATTCTTCATAATCTGTTGAAAATAAAACATATCTTCATTACTAATGAACCTCAATGATAAATTCCCACATTAAATATCAATAAAATCCCTTACAATTACTAAAAATACTATTCCAATAATAAGGGATGCTTTCAAATCATCAATATCAAGTATAATAACGTCAATTAAATTTTTTTTCTCAAAATTCAAGAGAAACTTTTGTAGGAATCATCTCCTCTAATACCAAATTCATGAATTTCTATTATGTCTTGATTTTCAAATTCACACCTAAAGCACCCTATTATTTTTTCGATGTTTTAAGATATAGTGTTAATGTGAATTGAAAAATTTCCCATATCTTATTTTTTTAATAGACTCCATCACTCCATGACCAAAAATTATCCTATGATTCATATTTCACCCTTAATATCATGTTTTCTATTTTTCTAAGAAATCATTATGGAACCTTTTTTATGTGGGAATATTCTCCAAAGAATCTATAAATCTATCTTTAGTATGATGTTTTGTGAAAATTCATAGAAAATCATTATTTTTTACTCAATTTACCCTATATTTATCCTCTCTAGGAATAGTGGTGGTGGTTTTTTATGTTATATGGATTGTTTTGTAACTTTTTTCACAAATCCCTTTTCACTATTCCTTCCAATTCAC
This sequence comes from Viscum album, assembly GCA_963277665.1. Classification (NCBI taxonomy): domain Eukaryota; kingdom Viridiplantae; phylum Streptophyta; class Magnoliopsida; order Santalales; family Viscaceae; genus Viscum; species Viscum album. Next base: position 1,900,739,281 of record OY728152.1, on the reverse strand, counting down.
ATCTTATGGGTTTTAACCTTCATCGGATGAATGTTTATCATTTATTTTTAACATTGTTCCATGTTTTTTTACTCTTCAAGGTAATAATAATCAATTATTCAGAAGTGAAAACCTCCATTTCATCCATAATGATTCCCCTTTCACTCTCCTTGAGTTGGTTTGTTATTTTCCTAACATTGTACTCAATATTTAACACTGAGACTCTTTTTCCATTGAACATTCATTAATTTAATTCATAAAATCCCCAATGATTGTCATGAATATAGATAAAGTATTATATTGTGAATTTATTTGTTTTTGTTGTAGATTCTTATTATTGTTTTTTATCCTTGATGATATTTTTTAAAAACCTTAGTTTCTTTGTTTCCTTCGACACAATTTTTTTATAGTTAAATAACACACAATCTTCAACATCATTATTGAAAACATGGTCATGACTCATAACTATAATTGTATACATGTTATTCATCAATACTGAAATTTATACAACTAACCATTTTTTATTTTCTACCATTTAACATCCTTTCATCTTAACTCATTCATTTTCCTAGTGGAAACTATTAATTTATATTTCATCCAAAAAGTCGTAACTCACTTCTGGAAACATTTTCCTCAATGAACCATCCACATTAGAAGCCAAAATTTAACTATTTCATTAATAAAAACCATTATAAAATGCTTGAATAAAAAACTAATACTATATACCATGATAATGAATCATTCATAATAAGCCTTCATACCTATCCCATGCATTTTGAAGTGGTTTTTAATAAAATTAATAAATGATACAAATATAAACATGAATATTCATAGATTTCTAAAGAGTAATGAATCTTGTATGAAATTTTTCCCATATCATCACATGAATTGATGGAATGTGGTACTGTGATTTGTATAAAAACAATTCCTTTTATCTTAATTACTGTCTAAACTATATTTTCCTTACTACATCAATGGAGAAAATATTTATTTAGAGTGTATAAAATTTTTTAAGAATAATTCCAAAGTGTGCATTTTGATCTTCATGTGATATCCCAATTATTAAATTGAGTTTTGATTATTTTTATTTTCTCTAGATTTATATTTAATCTTGTTATAGAAATCAGAGGCACTAGGATTCTAGATTATACTCCCACACTATAATGTAATCCAAACACCCTGAGCTTTATTTTTTTCATATGTACTTCTCATTCATCTTTATCCTACCCCTTTTAAATATAATCTAGCAACAAATTATTCCTGATTATTTATCCACTTGCTACCTTCTAACTCAAGATTATAGTCGAAGAGATCTTTTCCTTTTCCACGAGTCAAGTACTCTTGCATCAAAAAGATTTAACTAGAAAATAATAACAAGAGACAAATAATAATAAATAAAATTAAAATGGAAAAAGGAATAAAACCAGTAATTAACCTATGTTTCCCAAATCAATGTCCCTAGAAATAGTAAAAAAATTTACCCCCATAGGGAATCATTAATTTCCACAGGAAATCATGTTTATAATTCTGAAAATTTTCTATCATTAAAAAAAACTTCAAGGAAACAATATATATAAAGTTTTAAGATAAAACCATAGTGAAAATTGATAAAGATTGAATTTTCATTAAATTTTGATTTCAATTCAATTAATAAAACCCCACCGCTTTTTCATTTGAAGGGGAAGATGACCAGTTTATGTTTTTAGGTAAATTTTGTAATTTTTTTTTAAAATGGATTTTTTTAAGGTTTTAAAGTGTTTTTTTAATAATTTGAAGAATTAATTAAATAAGACATGATTTTATTTTTGTTTATGATAAATGTAATTTTGATCTTAATATTGATAATTTGGGCTATGTGTGGAATGTCCCAAGAATTTATGTAATGCCTTAGCCTAGGATACACTATAATTGGTCCCCCGAGATGGGTCACCATAGGACCCCAATTGTGCCTCCTCATATGTTAGAGTTTTCCAAATATAAGTATGGGTCTATTAAGGTACAATGGGGATACTATACCATTTTATCCAAATCAAACAACAACAAAAATAATATCAATATATGAATCAACGAAATTAAATAGTAAAACTAAATAGTGAGGGACAAAGGACAACAACAAACTGAGTAACACATGCAATAAAAATATGATTGGTACACTATATGTCAAGAAGTCATGCAGTAAAAACCAAAAATAAAAACACTATGAAAATACCCAAACACTGTCTCAAGTCTAATACCAGTCATAACATCCCGTGATACAACCCATTATACTATACATACCCAAACAATGGGTCCCTATCGTAAAAATGTACCATAAAACAAGTTGCATATACTAGGGTACCCAAGTTTCATGGGGTCCAGAGTAGGGTGTGAGTATAACTCAGCAGAAATCCCCAAAAATGTATAAATAAAAACAATTATATTAAATAGTGTATATATTTAATCATGGGGAAATCAATAAATAGGGAAATAAGGGAAGAATGTTTCACATTTAAACAAATATTAATCAACCATTTTATACTTAAAGTACCATTATTAAATCCAACCAACCTATCCACTCTGATCATGCTGGGAGGGAAAACCATAGTATAGTGTTCACATACTTTTTTGTCAATAAAGGGTAATTCGCTAATAAATTCAACCTAACCATTTACCTAGGAGCATCATTCTAGGTAACCATTTCATGTCCATACTTTGGGATCATAATAATGTCTTAGTCTGACATCCCAAACCATACCAACTTTAGGAGAATGAAGCCTCATTATGAGATCCCAAATCATGAAAAACTTCAATGGGTACTTGATCATCAGTCTAGACTCTACAAATGATATGGATAATTAGTGAAAAACTATAGTCATAAAATACATTGTTGGGGCCTAGAGAATTACTCTAACCTAACCTGTGGTAGTAGAGCCTCAATCCAAAACCTTTTTCATACCACTAACCACATGGAAAATATTATTTAACCATTCTTTACATTTACACAGTTATCATTCATTTACCTATGTACTAAAAGACCCCTAAAACAAAATCATTGTGTAAATAAACTCCCACACATTTCATATAGAACACAACATCAAAAATAAATTCTCTTTTTAAACCATTTAGAAGTGCCCCTTTTAAAAATGGGTCTTAAAATTTAAAAAAACCAAGCCCTAGTTGTTTCATTTCAATTTATATCAATTTAATATATCAATGAATGAATTTTCACCGAAAATGGAAACAAACCCTCTATACAAATCACCATTTGAAATATATTATGGAAACCCCATTTTAAAATCACTTTGAGGTCAACACCTCTACTTTAAAACACTAGACACATTCAAATATCTTTTTAATTTATTCAAAAACATGAACCTATCAAATTAAAAAAATGTAATTTAATCCATTTCTAAATCTCCTTAGGAATTTCACAAATCCTAATATATAAAAATTTAATTTTTCCCTTTAATCATCACTATACTCTAAGAAACAATTCATACTCGCTCGCTCTTAAAATATCACTATCCAAGGATTTCCAATTCAATTCACTATTTCGAAGGGTTTTAGATAACCATGGGTAGACCAACGTTCTGTCTCACCTGAGGTCCAAAAGTGTCTTGCACCAAAATTAATGACCCAAAATTACCTTCCATATCAAAATGTATACAAAAATAGGGATGTGAGTTTGAACAAAAACATACACATATAAAACATCTAGAAAATAGGAAAAATCTTTAAGAAAACCGACCTCAAGCTCATAGACATTCACCCATTTTACCGTAGCCCTAGATTCGATCAAAAATGTCCTCATGAACTAAGATGATTAACACCCTAGAGAAAAAGGGTTTTGAGATTTGGGAGGAGTGGAAAAAACACAAATAGAATCCTCCATTAAATTTAAGGAAACATAGTCAATGACTTACATAATGCTTCAATTATCACTATAATAAACTACAATGTGCCTAATAATCAAGGAAGAAACACCCCAGGAGGAGTGAGGAACTCCTGGGTTTTTTCCATTGTTGTAGGGGTCAAATATGGGAGAACATTAGGTGATAAAAAAATAAGTACGAGTTGAAAAAATGTGAATTTTCATATTTTTAAAGAGGTATATAGTATTGTTTCATGGAAGGATAAATTGTGCACCATCCATGTGGTTCCCCCTATCTAAGAGAAAACCAAGATGCACAGTTTTCCTATCCACATGCCTAGACTACTAGAAATTTTAGTTATACCAATTCATGTATTCTATTTGTTTAGAATAAACTATGGGTATATGTATCTTATAGTGTACCTATACCAATTTTATTTGAAAAACCATTGGTATAGGTACCATCACTACTATAAAATAAGCCTTTAAAAGTGCAAAAAATTTCATTAATAAGCACTAGATAAGTGTTGAATACTGCAGAGAGATTAAAAGACTGAGATTCTTATCAATGCTAAAAACATGATTAAAAAGGATGCATTTAACCACACATCTATAAGTGCTGAGAGAGGACCCTTTTAGTGATTTTAAACACACTAATAAAGGGGTATACTATAGTGTTCTATTATAGAATACTACATCCCATTGCAGTGTTATCTAAAAGAATAACACAACACAAAAAACATCACAAAATCATATAAAACATGTTTGAATACAAAATTTAAATGTATAGAAAACAATCCCGGCTTGTTTTCATAGTTCTCGATAAGTGATACGCTTTAAAATGATACTTATATGTTGAAAAGAATCACTTTGAATCATAAATGTCACAAAATGTGTTGAATTGAGGTGTGGCTAATTATTACATGCCTCAAATGACCTATGAATCATTTCCCTAAAAATCAAAACAAACTGAATGTGTTTTCTCGGTTTTGAGTATGTCACATGTGTTTTTCTAAAAAAATACATTTTTAACTAGAATCACATACTTTGAATCATACTAGTCACATCATGTGATGTTTTGACATGATATAAATGCAAATATTTCACAAATGGGTAATAAATCATTCTCTTAAATTATTGAGAAAATCTTAGCATGTTGTCTTAATTTTCAGTGAGTGACACTTTTTGAACTAAAATGTTGATTGTATACTCATAATAGACACATTGATTTATATTGAAAAGAATAATGTATTGGATTGAGTTTAAGATGATTCCTATATATCACAAATAACTTATTCATTATTGTACCTAAGTACCAAAACAATCCAAATGCATTTTCTCGGTTTTGAGAAGTCGAATTGTCATTTTTACTAAAATTGATTTCAATTTTAAATAAAACGATGCACATGGGGTCATATCAGTCACACCATGCATCATATTGAGGTGAGGATAATTCCTACATTCCCCAAAAGTCTAATGGACTACTGTCACAATGTTTCAAAACTATTTGAATGCTATTACTCAGTTATGAATATGTCACTAGTAATTTTTTCTAAAATGTCATTTTAAACAGGAAACACGCACTTTGAGTCATAATGGTTACATTGTGTATCTGTTTTACATGAAACTAATTCATACATTTTTAAAATGATATATGAATCAATTCTGAAAATTTTCAGGAAAATCCAAGTGTGTTTTCTCAATTTTCAGTTAGTGACGTTTTTTGAACTAAATTGAAGATTTTAATCTAATAACTAATATATTGAGTGATAATGGGAACATCGTGCATCATATTGAGGTGTAGATAATAACTACAAGTAAAAATTTATTTTGGATCATTTACTAAAATTATCAAAACAATATAAATGCATTTTCCCAATTTTTAGTTGGCATGTTGTCCTTTTTAGTGAAATTGATGTAATTTTGAAATAAAAAGAGGCACTTTAAGTTATACCGGTCGAAATATGTGTCAGATTGTGGTAAGGATGATTTGTAAATGTCTAAATGGTCTTATCAGTGGTTTTACTAAAGTATCTAAAAAATATGAATGTGTTTTCTCAGTTTTGAGTCGGTCAGTTGTCCTTTTTATTAAAATTGTTGTCATTTTTAAATAGAAGGACACTCCTGGGGTCATACTGGTCAGATTGTGAATCACATTGTGGTAAACCAGATTTATATATATCTAAAATGACTTATGGATCATTTTAATAATGTATAGAAATCATATACATGTGTTTTCGTCGTGTTCAGTACCTTATATGTTTTTTTTCTAGAAATTCATTTTAAACTAAAAACACACACTTTGACCTATACTGATCATATCATGTACCAGTTGAATGTGATACTAATTCCTAGAAAAACAAATGACTAATTAGTCAATGATATATATTTTTATGAAAATACTAGTGTGTTTTATTTTTTTAGTGAGTGAAAATTTTCAAACTAAACAATAGATTTTAAACTAATAATAGACAAATAGAGTCATTGTGGTCACACTGTACGTCGAATTGAGGTGCAGTTGATTCCTTCACAACCCAATTGACTTACAGATCTTTTCTCTCATGTATTAAATTAATAATAATATTTTTAATTTGTTTATAGTATGTCAGTTGAATTTTTTACTAAAATTCATGTCAATTTTAAATAAAAAGCAGTTGGAGTCAAACCGATCACACCGTGTATTGGATTGTGTTGTCTCTGATTCGTATGCATCCCAATGAATCAAAACAATTATTATTCACAATTTAACAAAGTTTCATTTTTATTTAAATTTCTAACATCCAACACTGCATATTGACTTAATGTTTCAAGATGAATGTTTTTCTCATTGTTGAAAGTCAGAAGAGATGAAGTAGCTCATGTGTCCATTATATCATGTGCAGTCTCTATAATGGGTGCATGCACTTCCAATACTCTCCTAGACTTATAAATTGAGAAATATATTTCAGATAATTACATCATATAAATATTTAATGTTGGTAGTTCGAGTATTAACGGAAATGAAAATGGGAAAACAAGTTTCATTACCAAAAAGATAATTTTATCTATTTTGGTTCTTATTGAAAATAGTTTATAGAAAAATATTAAATCCGGAAATATTTGTGAAAAAAAACTAATTAATTATTACATAAAAATGATAAGTATGTTAATATATAAATAGTAGATAAAATAAATTCAATGTTAATTAAATAAGTAGATTGAATTCCCTTGTTTCTGAGGGTTGTATGCATTCTTGATGAATTTCCTTGTTTTCATTATCTTAGTTTCATGCTCAAAGTCAAATCCCTCACAAGCATGAGTAGTTTCAAAAAAACCACCCCAACTCAATTAAAAGAATCCAATTGTACAAGAAAAAAAATAGAATATAAGTAATATTGAAAAGAAATAAATTAAACATAAATATGAAATAATACAATAATTCTAGGGATATAGATTTTACTATGAAAACATTGTAAAACCTAGAGATATAATTATTATAAAGCAAGAATGATGATAAAAAAATACATATATCTCACTAAAAAATCAATCAATGAGTAGGGAGGTTGAGAAAGAAATATGGAAAGTTTTATTGATGATTTGAATCATATGATAGAATGTAAAGATCTCCAATTTGGTTGATAAAATATATTTTTTATAATAAATAAATAAATACATAAACATTAGATATTAATTATAAAAGGTAAATGCATCCAATTTGTGAGAATTAAATGGATGGTAATTATAGATTCTAGAGGGTGGGACTAAAAGGAAATATTAAAGAATTATATATTTTTTGATGAAATAATTAAATTGTACATAGTGTTTACTAGATGTGTGATGAAAGAAATGAAGTGATTTTTATAAATTATTAATGAATAGTTTATCATTTCAAATATTACTATAATTTTATCAATTTAATGAATTATGTGCAACGATGGAATAAATGAATAAAATGCTAGGGTGATTGGAAGGTTTTTCTAACAAATAAAAGGAGAAAGACTCTAAAAACCCCTCATTTTTTCTTATGTAGAGACAAAATCAATTAGAGAGGTTAAAAAGGATGATTATTGGATCAAATATATGCACGAGGACCTTGATTCAAATAACTACAATTTGACATGAAGAGCTTGAAAAGAGTAGGAACAATGGAGGCTCTTTATGGATCTTGTTTTTGTATATATTGTTCCGAAAAAATGTAAATTATGTTTAAAAATTGAGTATTTTAGTTAGTATTTTATCCTAATTCTGTAAATCTCTTAACATAAATGGTCATGGTATTATATTCTAATGATTCATTTTTTCTTCATCATGTGATTTAGATGGTCACATCTGTGGGGAATCATATTACAACTATATGGACATAAAAAATGGATTTATGTTTATGTAAATAAACAATATAATTCCATACAATTAAGAATCCACAATGAACATATCATGTAATTAAATTATTAAATTCTACTAATAATGTAGACTTTATGTTGTATTATAAATGTGTAATAATTTTATCCATGAAAAATATTTCTTATTTAAACAATAAAAACTCCATTAAAACATATTTATATAATTTAATTCAATAAATGATAATATTTTATTTTATCAAATTTTTTTAAATCTTGTGGTATTTTATTTATTCATTGATGATTTAAAATATTTTTAAAATTTAAAAAAAGCAAAATGTTTATCAATAAATAATTTACTTTTCCAATAACTTATCAAACTATGAAAATTTTTGATCAATACAAACGGATTGTGAAAAATAAATTATATCAACAATGTACACATCTTCTAAACCACATAATAAAGTAGTATTTTGTTTCTTAAAATACCCTCATGCTGAGTTTTTTTTGATGAAATGAATAATTCTAATTATTTATTTTCAATCCTTATTTCAACATCCAAAATCCAAATATCATGTACATTTTATCTCAAAATTAGTTTATCTGTATAATATAGACCAAGGATCATAGAACCTTAATCCTATTGGATTGTTTATTTATAACATCTAATTATTGTTATTTAAATTCAAATTGATATTTTTCAAAAAATTATAACAAAAAAATTATATTTCTTCAAGAATAGTTAAATAAATAAGTCAAAAAATGGAACATGTATAATGTTTTATCTCATCTAACTGAGAAGATTCAGTATAGAAATTATATTCTTACATTTCATAAGTGACCATCAAGCCTCATAATATAGTTCCCAATCATCTTAAATAAATCTAATGATTTCACACTTTATTTCAGTGCTCATTATCATAGGAAATAAATTTTTGAAAATATAATTATATACTTGTTCCAATGTGTCAAATATCTCATCATCCATTTTTTGCAAAAAAAATAATGAATTAATTTCCAAATAGAAGTGAATAACCCTATATTTCAGTTCCGTTCCACTCAACCCTATCAGTGATAATTATTGCATGATATAATATAAGACCCCAATGATGTGAGATATTTCATCATTCTAGTGATTTAGAATGAAATATTCCAAACCGATGACATCATAGACTGCTATATGGATGAATTTTTCAAAAGTTAATGATTGTAAAAAGGTATATGTTATGTAATATAGGTATTGGGAGCCTATTATACTTCAAAATAAATTACACAACATTTTGTTTGTATATTTCATTCCACATAGTACAAATGGTGTCTTATGGAGATCCACATGATATTGGGGAAGACAATACTTCAATATATCTAAAAAAGAAATGAATTTTGGGTCGTTTCCATTATAGGATATTACAAAAACTCTTTTTGTGATACACATATGTTGGATGAGAATGTTTAGTGGATAACTTTGGGAAATTAGAGATATCAAATAACCAAGATTTTAGTCAATTCGTGGTTGCGTTCAACCCTTAAATCTCATGAGACATGGATTCGAGCCTTGAAATAGTTGGAGCCTTCATTCAAGATTAGATTTGAGATTGGATTCGATACTAAGGAGTGCTGGAAGAAGGTCCCTTCTAAAGAGAGCTTTAGATAATGCAAATTAGTTCGTGATGGGTACAATGCTTAATATATATTGTCACATTTTTAACAGCACTTCAAAGAAAACATTGATAAAGAATCCTTTTACCTCCACTAATTTAATAAACATTGATAAAATAAATACAAATAAGTAATTTTTAGTGTGGATATATATCTATTTTAATCATCACTAAAAAAGCATTGAAAAAATCTTATAATATATTTTGTTTAAAAATAAATTTTAAAAAATGTATAATTATCATATAAAATTATAATGCTTATAAAAATTATTTTTATAAAATATTAATTTTATAATTCTATGAATATATAATTATAAAAAAACTATTTTTAAAAAATAATTTTTATTCCATTATATATATATAAACATAATAAATTTATTCATTATTTGAAAAAATTTATAATACATTTATAATTTTTTATTATATAAATAATTTTTTAAAAAATATTATTTATATTATTACATATATTTATGTAATTATATATATAATCATAGTAAATGTTTTCATTATTTAATTAAATTTATTATAATTTAATAATTAAAATTTTTTAATTATAAAAATACTTTTTAAACAAATATTTAATATTTAATATTATAAATGTCTAAAAAATACATTTATAAATATTTCTAAGGTTCATGAATGTTAAAAATGAGTAAAATTTATTAATTAAAAACACGTAAAATAATGATACTTTGGATATATTTGATTAATATAAATCGTTGAAAAATGGATATATATTGAAGTAAATGTGAATACATATTGAATGTATTAAAACATATTAAATAAAAATATATAAAAATAACTATATAATTTGATTAAATTCAATGAAAAATGATTTTGTGTGTCTGTATATATAAATAAATAAATTAATTATGTATATGTGAAATAAATATAATGTGTTTTATATATGATAAAAATTGAAAAATCAAATAACATTCAATTATGTCCACTAATCGATATAATTCCTCAGTATTTTTAATTCATATTACTTTTTTATTATAAACTATTATTCACTAAGTACATTACTATTTTATGTAAAGCATAAATAGTATTTTGGTAATATAAATCATATTTATATAAATTAATAGATATATATATATATATATATGTAAGACCTCAAGATTTCATAGTCTGTTATTTCATCAAAATAATTCAATAACATGCACTACACGCAACACCGAATTCAAGCGCACCATGACTTACAAATCAAGCCATTCAAAAGAGGTTATTAATAGTATTAACTAAATTCTAAACTTTATATAATCCTTATAATTTTAGAATCCATATTATGAGTTTTTTAGAAATAATGTAAGAACAAATTCATTTTCAGTATTGCACTTTTTACAACTTTTAATAGTGAACCCTTTTTAAATCCAATATTTTAAACTTTTATATACTCAATTTGAATAAATAAATTTACTTTTTAGAATAGGGACATCAAAAATTTACAATGAAACATCCCAAGCTTCCACGGTACGCTTTCCTTTGAAAAATACAGTAGCGTGTGTTGTACGCAACTTCGAGTTCTAACACACACCACATCGAATCAAACTAGTCGTTATGAATTGTAATACCTACTTTTTGATATTTTATAAATTTTATCTCTCAAAATGGACTTCATTTTTGTATTCGATGTACCAAATATACCCTAAGGTGAAATTTTGAAACTTTTCGGATAACATTTATATTTTGATGAATAGTGAAAATTACTAAATTTTAATTAAAAACAACATTTTTAATCGAAATAATTTATATTGATAAATTATGAATTTGATTGGTTTTAATGTATATTTAGAATATATTTTTACCATTTAATACATTTTTGGTCATTGTACATAATTTCACAATTAAACAGGATATAAACAAGTGTCAATCTTTTGATAGTTATTATCTCTTAAAAACACGCTATTTGTTTTGATGACGGGAATTAAATTTTAAATTAATTAATGGAAGTGATATGTTTTTAATATGTTAAAATAGAAATCATTTTTGAATTCATAATATCAAATATAGCTTAGGTATATGTTTTGGTATTTTTCTGGAAACATTCATTTTTTGATGAATTATGAAACCACTAAGTGGTAGTTAAAAAACTATATATTTTATAAAACTTAATTTTCCCGCTTCTGTGAGTGGAATTTCAAAAATCTGAGAAACATGGTTAATATCAAGGAGTAAAATGTGGTTCAATGAGATGAAAGTAATTTTGGTGAATAGTAACTTTTTACTTTTATTTTCCACTGTTAAAAGTAAATAGGGTAATTAAGGGTAAAAATGATATTTATATTACCCTATCACATGTCCTAATTATATTGGACAAGTGTATCTCGACCAAAAACAATCTTAGGAGTATAATATTATCATTTAGGTCCACTTTTATTAGATTAGGACGTTTATTATTATTTAATTCAAAGAAGAGTTAAAAGAGTTAAAATTATGTTTATTTACGAAAACATTTTTATATAGGGTTATACATAAGATAAATTCGATTGAAAATTTTCATTAGAAATATAAAAATATTTCATACTTAATGGTATTTTATTTATAATTTTTAGACAATAACTAATTTAATTTATTTATGACACAATGGTGATGCAGTAATAAACTAATTAATGAAAAATTACAATAATTGATTTTATAAATAGCCACGTATATGTAATTTGAGACTTTTTAAAAATACCAAAACTTTTATAGGTTAATAAGACATGTTAGGATTGATTTAATTAACTTTTTTTCATGTAATCATTCTGTTGTGATTAAAATCAATTATTGAATAGTGTCAAAATTGACATAAAAGAGTTTTTAAAACAAATATTATATTATTAATTGATATTAAATTCCTAAAAATATAAGGTTCTTACAAGGGACTTATATCATGATATGTGTATCATTAATATACCACATGGGGGTGTCTTGGATGTATATAGTAAGTTTATTAACCATATAATATTAAAATACAAAGAGACATTGTAAAAGTGAAACTATTTAACTAAGAGTTAATACTTAAAGATAAAGTTAATATAATAACCAAAACCTGTATAAATTCTATTGGCTGAGTGGTTTTAGACCCATCCCCACCTTAACATTTAAATAATCCACTTTGTAGTCATTAGAAACCTAATGTGAATTTATTATAAAATAATATTTCTAGCTTTTCCAAAGATGCCCCTCACCCCTCTTATAAAAGGGAACTCACCCTTCTCATTAATTCACACCCTCAAAGCCTTTTGGATCAGAAAAACCCTGGCCAAATACTCTCTCAACTTCCCTTACTACAACCTAGAGGACTTAGTTTGTTCATAAAGCCTACCTATGGAGCCCTTTTGATCTAATCAAAGGGAAGAACCTGAAGAAGAGGTAATGCTTTCACCACCCTTTTTCAAATTCATTTCATCTTCAACTTCTTCTTTCTTTGTCATTCCCCATTCTAAAATAATGAATCCAATATCTCCTATATACTGTAATATTATTATAAATATGGTACAACCATATTCATTATTCTATCTATCCTTTGAATAACATGTCACCATACGTGTGTACGTACGGCTTACCGTCTCCACATCATGGTGTAATAGTTATTCAATAAATTATTATTTGGATGGGTATAATAATGAAGTATAATTCATGTAAATAATAAATATAACATGATTATGATTCTTTATATATGATGTACCATCAAATTATATAGTATTTTAATATCAAAATAATTCTATTATCGCTCGTGCGTAAATACGGACTACCGTCTCCATGAACGCGATGAGATTCATTCTCCATTGTATCCATTCAAGTATAATTATAATTTTATGATTAATAATAGTATCTAAGGACTTGATATCATTCTGAATATGATTATTATACAACCTATCCATGAAAAACACGGCTTAAATAACAAAAAATATAAAAGAAAACGAGTAAGTTAACACCCGAAACGACGATAATTCTAAGATATTAATAACAAAGCAATGTTTAATGATCATATATGATATCATATTAATGTATATGATTATTGTATAATTTAATAATAATTATTTCACCATTATACAGGAGTTTAACCTACCCTCAACCAAGTAAAATTACAAGGTGAGGGATTATTTCGCAATCTCTTCATTATCCGAGGTTGTTTATACGTAATAATCTACTGAGATTTCTTTATCATCCACATCCATGTTTCTTCAAAATGTATTTCAAATTTTTTTTACTATTTAAATTAATACGGGTTAATGTTATTTATAACCTTTTTGACTTTTCTAAGTGGTTTATAAAGGAATATTTCCATCATTTTCCAAACAGGGTCCTTTTTAACCTTTTCGACAGAATTAAGGTAAGAATGTTTTTTAAAACTTATATGGTGGGTGCGGCTATTTTCCACCGTTATAAAATTGTCGAAGCTTCCCTTAAAATCTTATAAGAATATTTTCCAAGAAAATGTTTATTTTATAAATATATGACTCTTATGTTATTTCAAAATAGAAAGAGATATTTATCTAAAAAGAGTTTTGATTTCATCTAAGTCAACATCCTTTGATGGATTTTATGCTTATTTGAAGTTTATTTATTATGATACAAAACATCTATATTGTATTGAAGTTTTTCTGATATGTTTGACTGTAGATGTGTTATTTTTATACCATTCATGGTTTATGGATGAAGTATTTACATTTTTTATGCTAGTTTTTATACGAATGTTTTTGTTATGTTTACTCCTTTTCATATGGGAATGAATTGGACTTAATATGTGATGGGTGGAGCTCACTATAGCTCATAGATGCATCGTTAGGACTAATGAGAAAAACTAGTGTCTTGGCACAAGTCCTTGACAAAATCTTATTTTTAGTCTTGGAACGAGTCCTTGGCTATGTGGTTATGATAGTCTAGCATTATGCGTTCCATCATTATGAAAGTGGTTATTGATATTGCATGTGATTATTTGATTAGCTAAATATCCATGTGAATACGTAAATGGAATTATTTCATTTTATTTTTGCCATACTATGTTGAAGTTTAAGTTTAAAATGATTTTGTTTTAGTTATACGCTGCCTTAAATGTTTATTCTTATTTAAGAAATTTTCCGCTATATTGTTATCCTTACTAGGAATTTGAGCTCACCCCTTTTCTATGTTTTATTTTTCCCAGGATGTGAAGAAGTAATTTATGAATGTCCTACAGGGATAGTTTGAGGGGATAAGAGTGTGTACAATAGAGTCTATATTGTTGTAGTTTTCATTTTATGATGTAATGTAAACTTTATTAATGTATCTAGTTATTCCATGGATACTAAATTAATCGGTCTTCCGAGATTTGATCTTTCATGTGATCATGCCAATGATATGTAATAATGCACCGACTCTGGGTAACTGAGGTCGGGGTGTTACAGTGAGTATTAGAGGAAATTTAGTACAAACCTTCGAAGCTAGATTTAGATAAACTCTGATTAGAGCACATAGACCTAAGATAGACTTTGAAGATTTGTATAGAAGAACTTCCTAGATTTTTGGTATTGTAGAGATTTTGTGTGTTTTTAGATAAATACATCCCTGCCTGGATACGAGCAGGTAGAGGCAGCTCTGGTACAGATTTACCCTGGGGTAAAACCCAAAAACACAACTTCGACCTGGACTCAAATGGGAACTAGTGCACGACAACGATCCTTGATTCACTCTTGGTTATGACACTCTTGGGGGATATGCTTAGGATAATTTCATTTTCATTACAAACCATTATGAAGGGTTTATTAGTATATACTTCCTCAAAGGAGAAATTTTTATGATTATGGATTATATCCATAAACTATTTAATTTATGATATTTTTTTTACAAGTTTGGTATTAGGTATTGTTATTCATAAACTAATATAGTGTATGCCATTGTTTAGAAATGGTGACTAGTATGTGGAATGAGAACTCCAGCAATGCACATTATCCAAAGAGAAAGAAGGATCATATCTTTCATGATCTTATGCCAGAATTTATAAGAGAAATAGTCTCCCATGTTTTATCATCATATGAAGAAATATTATCTTGTGTTGATAAGATAAGTAAAGAGTTTAATGAGTCCTATGGATTTGAAGGGAAGTAAGAGATGAAAATTATGTAAGAGAGAAAGATGGATAAAGGGAAGAAGGAAAAGAAGAATTTTCCCATATTTGAAAACTGTGGGAAGAAACACCCTGGAACTTGCCTGAAAGGAATGGGAGTTTGTTATAAGTGTGGAGGAAATGGGCACAAAGTACGTGACTAAAAGGGTAAGAAAATGGTTTCAAATGTACAATGCTTCATTTTCAAGGAGTTTGGACACTACGCGAAACTATTTCCCAGTAATCAGACTATGATGAAAATGATTCTATTGGATAATAATCAAGTTATGATACTACCACAGATGAAGAAGAATGATAAGAGTTCTTATGTTGATTATGTCATTTGAGTGTTGTATGGACAATGTACTTGTTATAATAATTATGGAGTATATAAGGATTGTACTGCAGTACTATTTCATTAAGGACTTGAGGTTGTGTGGAACAAAGAAAAGTGACACAATAGCAGGTTAAATTTTTGGATAATATATGGTTGCGAGAATGATAAACCATAATATGGTTCTGATATCGAGTTATTGATTTTATAATAATACATGATTGATTTGGACAAATTATATTGGATATTATTGACTACCTTGAAACAGATTAATGATTTATATATCACATCATTGTTGGGGTTTACAACATTTTTGGATTGAAGGAGTATATCTATTATTCTTTAAGGAATAAGGGATCATGAATGTAATCAATACAGTTTTATGGTAATTCAGGATGTTGTAGTGTTTTAAAAGAATACATGATGATGGTTTTCACTTGTTATTACTCGGAAAAAATTATCTTCATTGTGTTTACCTTCCTTAAAAATTTGGACTAATGTATTTTGGATAGTTCTAGTTTGGATTATTTTGGATTCCCATAAAAGGACAACACGGAGGTCGGGCGGCAACCCGTCGTGTCCGGCAAGCCCGCGAGACATGAACCCACAACCGAAGGGAGACAAGGGTGTATCACCTACCACTGACCCACGTGATGTCCTAGATTGAATAATTTCATTTTTTAATGGTTCTTTTAGATGAATAATAAATTCATTTTTTAACCCTATACGAATAGGAAAAATAGAATATTATTTTTATGTTCTATTATCTTTTAGAGTAAAATATGAGTTTGTGAGAGAAATTAGTTAAAGGATGAGACTCTACTTTTCAAGTATATATTTTTCTTCTTCTCTAATTCAATGAAGAAATTAATTCTTATACTTTAGTGAAGGGTTCTTAGAATAAAAAATTGTGTTAACCTAACACCATATGTTTTGCTGAGCCGATGGTATTTTAAATCATCACAGATTGATGAATTTAAGGCCCTAAATTTTACACTTGTTTGTGATTGATGACCTCAATCACTACGAATAAATATTTACATTTTTACTCCAATTATATGTCTCTAATTGCCACCAATGTTCTCCGAATAGAGATCATAATTTGGTGGCGACCCTTTCATGTTTCTTTTCCTCTTATTAAGACTAAATTTTATTAACCTAATTTCCGATGTGGGTTTTCCCACAATGATATTTTCTATATTCAATTTTTTATTTTCAAAGAAAAATTTCAAATTGCGAGGACGCAATTTATTGAAGTAGGGGAGAATGTAACACACCAGTATTTCATAGTGTGTTATTTCTTCAAAATAATTCAATAACTTGCACTACACACAACACCGAGTTCAAGCGCACCATGACTTACCAAACAACCTGTTCAAAAGAGGTTGTGAATATTATTAAGTAAATTTTAATATTTAGATAATCCTTATAATTTTAGAATCTATATTATGAGTTTCTTAGACATAATGTAAGAACAAATTCATTTTCAGTTTTTCACTTTTACTAAATTTTAATAGTGAACACTTTTTAAATACAATATTTTAAACTTTTATATATTCAATTTGAATAAATAAATTTACTTTTTAGAATTGGGACATCAGAAATTTAAAATTAAACATCCCAAACTTCCATAGTAAGCTTTCCTTTGAAAAATACAGTAGCGTGTGTTGTACGCAACTTCGAGTTCTAACACACACCACAACCAATCAAACTAGCCGTTATGAATAGTAATACCAACTTTTTGAAATTTTAAAAATTTTATCTCTCAAAATGGACTTCATTTTTTTTATTCGGAGTATCGAATTTAGCCTAAGGTTAAATTTTGGAACTTTTCAAATAACATTTATATTTTGATCAATAGTGATAATTACTAAATTTTAATTAAAAACTACTTTTTTAATCAAAATAATTTATATTGATAAATTATGAATTTGAGTGGTTTTAAAGTATATTTAGAATATATTTTTACCATTTAATACAATGTTTGTCATTTCACATAATTTTACAATTATACCGGACATAAACAAGTGTCAATCTTTTGATAGTTATTATCTCTTAAAAACACGGTATTTGTTTTGATGATGAGAATTAATTTTTAAATTAATTAATTCAACTGATATTGTTTGAATTTAGTAAAATATAAATCATTTTTGAATTCATAATATCAAATATATCATAGGCCTAATTTTTGGTATTTTTCTGGAAACTTTCATTTTTTGATGAATAGGGAAACCACTAAGTGGTAGTTAAAAAACTGAATTTTTCATAAAACTTAATTTTATCGCTTCTGTGAGTGGAATTTTGAAAATCCAACAGGCACAATTAATATTAAGGCGTAAAATGTGGTTCAATGAGATGAAAATAATTTTTTTTGAATAGTAACCTTTTACTTTTATTTACCACATTTTAAACTAAATAGAGTAATTAAGGGTAAAAATGATATTAATATTACCCTAACACATGTCCTAATTCTATTGGAATAGTGTATCTCGAACAAAAAAAACCTTAGGAGTAAAATATAATCATTTAGGTCCACTTGTATTAGATTAGGACATTTATTATTATTTAATTCAATGAAGAGTTGAAAGAGTTAAAATCAAAGTTTATTTACTAAAACATTTTAAATATATGGTTATATATAAGATATATTCGATTGTAAATATTTATCAGAAAGATAAAAATATTTCCTACATAATGATATTTTATTTATAATTTTTAGACATTAAATAATTTAATTTATTTATGACACAATGATGATGAAATAATTTCCAAATTAATGAAAAATTAGAATAATTAATATTATAAATACCCAAATAAATGTAATGGAGACTTTTTATAAATACCAAAAAGTTTCAAGGTTAATATGACATGTTAGGATTGATTTAGTTTATATTTTACGAAGTAATAATTCTTTTATGATTTTTAAAAAAATCAATTATTGAATAGTGTCAAAATTTACATAAAAGATTTTTTAAAACAAATATTCTATTATTAATTGATATTAAATTCCTAAAAATCTACGGTTCTACCGAGAGACTTATATCATGATACGTGTATTATTAATTGACCACTTATGGATCTCTTGGCTGTATATAGTACATTTATTAACGATATTATATAACAATACATGAGACATTGTAAAAGTGAAACTAATTAACTAAGAGTTAATAATTAAAGATAAGGTTAATATAATAACCCAAACCTTTCTAAATTATATTGGATGAGTCGTTTTCGACCCATACCCACCTTAAAATTTAAATAATATACTTTTGAGACATTAGATATCGAATATGAATCTATTATAAAATAATATTTCTATCTTTTCAAAAGGTTCCCCTCACCCCTCTTATAAAAGGGCACTCACCCTTCTCATTAATTCACACCATAAAAGCCTATTGGATTAGCCAACCACTGCCCAAATACTCTCTCAACTTCCCTAACTACACCCTATAGGCCTTAGTTGGATCAGAAAGCCAACATAAGGAGCCCTTTTTATCAAATCAAAAGGATGAACCCAAAGAAGAGGTAATGTTTTCACCACCCTTTTTCAAATTCATTTCTTCTTCAACTTCTTGATTCCTTGTTATTCCACATTATAAAATAATTAATCCAGTATCTTATATATATTGTAATATTATTATAAATATGGTACAACCATATTCAGTATTCTATCCTTCCTTTGAATAACATGTCACCATACGTGCGTACGTACCGCTTACCGTCTCCACATCGTGGTGTAATTGTTATTCAATAAATTATTATTTCTATGTGTATAATAATGATGTTTAATTCATGTAAATAATAAATACAACATGATAATGATTCTGTATCTATGATATACCATCCAATTATATATTATTTTAATATGAAAAGAATTATATTGTCACTCGTGCGCACGTACGGACTACCGTCTCCATGAACGTGATGGGATTCATTCTCCATCGTATCCACTCAAGTATAATTATCATTTTATGATTAATAATAGTATCTAAGGACTTGATATCATTCTGGATATGATTTAGATAATTCCTATCCATTACAAACACAACTTATGTAACAAAACATATAAAATAAAACAAGTAATTTAACACCCGAAACGACAATAATTCAAAGATATTGTTAACAAAGTAATGTTAAAAGATCATATATGATATCATATTAATGTTTATGATTCTTTTATAATTTAATAAAAATTATTTCACCATTATACATGAGGTTAACCTACCCTCAACCAAAAAAAAATTACATGCTAACGGTTTATTTCGCAATCTCTTCATTATTCGAGGTTGTTTATACGTAATAATCTAAGGGGATTTCTTTATCATCCACATCCATGTTTTTCAAAATGTATTTGAAAACATTTTTACTATTTACAAGAATATGGGTTAAAGTCATTTATACCCTTGTTAACTTTTATAAGTGGTTTATAATGGAATCTTTCTGTCGTTTTCCAAACAAGGTCTTTTTTAACCTTTTCAACAGAATTAAGGTAAGAATGTTTTTTTAAACATATATGTTGGGTGTGGATATTTTCCGCCATTATAAAATTGTCGAAGATTCCCTTACAAGCTTATAAGAATATTTTCAAAGAAAATGTTTTTTTATTAATATATCACTCTTAAATGATTTAAAAATAGAAAGATATATTTCTCTAAAAATAGTTTTGATTTCATTTATGTCAACATCCTTTGATGGATTTTACGCTTATTTGAAGTTGATTTATTATGATAGAAAACTTATATATTGTATTGAAGGTTTTGAGATATGTTTTACTGTGGATGTGTTTTTTTTATAACATTCATGGTTTATGGATGAAGTATTTACATTTCGTATGCTAGTTCTAATATGAATGTTTATGTTATGTTTAAACCATTTTATATGGGAATGAATTGGACTTAATATGTGACGGGTGGAGCCCTATATAGCTCCTCGATGCATCAGTAGGTCTCATGAGACAAACTAGTGTCTTGGCACAAGGCAATGACAAAATATTATTTGTAGTATTGGCACAAGGCCTTGGCTATGTGGTTATGATAGTCTGGCATTATGCATTCCATCATAATGAAAGTGGTTATTGATATTGCATGAGATTATTAGATTTGTAGAATATCTATGTGAATAAGTAAATGGAATTATTTCATTTTATTTTTTCCATACTATGTTTAAGTTCAAGTTTAAAAGGATTTTTTTAGTTATACACTGCCTTAATTGTATATTCTTATTTAAGAAAGTTTCCACTATATTGTTATCCTTACTGGGCATTTGAGCTCACCACTTTTCTATTTTTATTTTTTCCCAGGATGTGAAGAAGTAATTTATGAATGACCTACATGGATAGTTTGAGGGGATAAGAATGTGAACTATGGAGACTATATTGTTGTAGTTTTCATTTTATGATGTAATGTGAACTTTATTAATGTATCTAGTTATTCCAAGGCTACTAAACTAATCAGTCTTTCGAGATTTGATCTTTCTTGTTATCATGCCGATGTTATTTAATAATGCACCGACTCTGGGTAACTGGGGTCGGGGCGTTACATATATATATAATTTACTTTTTATAATCATTATCAATAATAATCTAATAAATAAAATGTCTAATATTTTTCTAAATTTACTTATGTTTAATTTTAATTTTTTTTCTTTATTTTGAATATATCTATAAATTTAATACGAACTATTTATTATTATTTATAATTTATATATAGTAAAATTTATTTATTCATTTTTTAAATACTTATTTAATTAATAATATTTATAAATTTTTTTTAATAAAACAATTTATTATTTTTTATTTATTGAATTATTTCTTATTAATTTTTAGAACATTATTGATGCTAAAAAAGAAGTGATGCTGGAATCATTTATGAGTTCTAAAAATTCAGCCCTGATAAATGCTATCATTTATGAGCACTAAAAATAAAGCACTGAAAAAGGGTACCCTTTATCAGTACTAATAATAATCCCATAATAAAGGTACTTTTTATTAGTTCTAAAAAAAGTGTTGGTAAAGGGTTATAATTATCAGCACTTTCTTTAGCACTGATAAAGATTCCATTTATTAGAGTATTTTTAAAACACTGATAAATAGCAACACTATTAAATGGTTTTTTATAGTAGTGCATGGAGAGACCTTATACCAACAGTTTTCCACAACTATTGGTATAGGTCTAAAGAATCAGTTTACCTATACCAAAAGCTTAGATAAGTGTTGTTATAGGTCTATACCGATAGTTTTGAGAACAGTAGAAGAATAAACCATATTTTTATGTAATCTTTTTTTAAAAAATCATTAAATACATCAAAAGAATAATTACATGCAGTTATGTCAACAAAAGTATTTGTATTATAGTGGTTAGGTTGTTAGAATATACATGGGAGATGCTGGGATTAATAGTGATGTATATCCATTAAATCAATCAAGAAATATTGTATTAGAAATAATATGAAAAAATTGTTTGAAACCCTCTTGGGAATTTGGAAAATAATATTATAGAATCACTAATGGAATGAATAATTACAACAAATTAATCAACATAAAATATAGAAAATAAAATCATAAAAATGAATGACGAATTTCATCTATAAAAATTAACCAATCTTCTTAAATCATAATTCTTCAAATCAAACATCACATACATTTCATTACTCACCCATCCTAATTTTATTAATTCAATTTCAACAAAAATGACTTTTAAAACCTTGTATGATTGTATTCCTAAGAAATTCATTCATCTAAGATAAAAAAATATAGAAATAAATTTGTGTTTGATATGAAAATTCAGAAACTAAAAACCAAAAAATATCTAAGAATGTAAAATATATAAAGAGTTTAAAAAAAGTTATACCCTATCCATTGGATCACTTAACTATCACTTCTCTCTTTTGTATTCTTATTCCTTCCTTCATCATGATGGACATAGTAAATCAAAATACACAAGTGAAATTACAAGATCTAATCAATGAAAACCTATAAATATAAGAGTGATAGAATTCTATATCCTAAAATAAATTTCTGAAAAATTATATGATTATATCATAAGATTCATTAATAGAAAAAGGTTTCCTCCCAAATTTCTTTTTAAATTTATTTTATCTATAAAATACATCTCTATGTAAAGTAAAATAATATTGGAAATAAGTTACTCTATTTGGATCTAGGATTTGTATAAGATGATATTTTTACACATTAATAGTTATTATTATTTTATATAAAATAATATTCACTCTTCCTTGATTTAGGATCATTTAAACTTTCATAGTATGAATCTAATAATTTTTTGTTAATTCTAAAAAAATAAAACATTGTCACATGGACTGACCAAAATTTATGACTCTCTTTGAACTCCATTTTCTTAGTAGCTTCTCTAACATCTTAAAACCTTTAAATACTACATCTTTTATCATTTTTTCAAAAATGTTTCCATTTTATTTCATACTAATAGTAGATCCTTTGTACCACTCATCAATGGAAATAATTACTCTTATTTTGCTTAATCAAATTATTTTCTTGTTCCTCAAAATTATTCATTGCTCGATGAATATTTAACATAACTTGATCACTAATGATACTAAATGATAAATTCTCACATTTTACATCATTTAAAACCTTTATCATTAATAAAAATAGTATTCTGTGAATAATTTACACTTTCCAATTATTTTTCTCAAGTATAAGAAAGACAAACAAAAATTGAAATTAACCTATTTTTCCAAAATATCATCAATAAACCCACATAGATATCTCATTTCTATGTCTAATAAATCAAGAGAAACTTTTTTTTGCTGCATATCCTCCAATCAAAAACTCTAAAATGTTTAGTATGAATGATTTTTAAAATCAAAGCTAAATCCAACAAATCATTTACAAACACATAATATATAATATTAATAGGAATTTGAAAACTACTCGTATATTTTTTCTTATTTAATTGAATCCTTAAAAACATGAAGAAACATTATCCTATGATTAATATTTCACCCATATTCTCAATATTCTTCTTATTTTATACTAAATCATTCATGAACTTTTTATCTGTGGGAATATTCTCCAATGAATCTATGATGGTAATTTCAATATGATGATTCTTAAAAATCTATAGAAAAAATATATTTTTCCTAAATATTCCCATACTTTATCAAGTAAATTAATAGTAATGGTAGGTTTTATTTTTTTGGGTCATGTTCCCTATATCCATTCATAACATCCTTTACCTTTTTCTTCCAATTTTATCATCCTTCATTTCTTTTATGTCCTTCATCGCATAAAAGTTTCTCAGTCCTTTATCCCTTATTCCATGTTTTTATACACTTGTTATGGTAATATCCATCCCTTATCCACAAGGGATAACCTACTTGTAATCCATAAATATTCTTCTTAGACTTTCTTTTAGTTGGTTTGAAATTTTCTTAAGGAGAAACTCATGATTTTCAAGAAGGGATTTTGATCATTTGAATGTTCATATATATCATTGATGGATGCCCCAATGTATTTCATGAATATTGATATGGTATCCACTATGGAATTTATATTAATATTAGAATGTCCTTTTTCTTGTTGTTAGAATCCTTATTCCCTTTGATTAAAACATTACTTTCTTTTTTTCATCATCCTGAATTTTTTATGGTTATGACCCACATATTTTTCATCTTCCGTATCCACACCTTTGTGTAGGTTAATAACTATTATTGTATCCATATTCTTTATAAAATATTCCATTTATACATACATCCATCTATTATAATGTATGATGTGGAATACATTCCTTTAAACACATTATATATTCCATTAAAAAATATTATTATAAATTTCATCCAATTAGTCATAACTCTCTCTTGAAAACTTTTTCATTAATGAACCTCCAACATTCATATACATAAGTGAACTAATTCATCAATTGAAAGCACTATAAAATATTTTAATTAGAACTCCATCTATACACCATGATTATTATGATTCCTTAAAAATCCTTTAAACATCTCCCATGTATATTAGTATTACTTTTCATAAAATTAATTAATTTTTTAAAATATCAACATGAATATTTATATATTTTTATGGAGGAATGAATTTTATTATGTATTTTTTTCCCTATCAACCCACATAGGGATGAAATTTCATACCAAGCATTAGATCAAAGATATTTATTTTTATCTTATTGAAAATCACACAAAAATTCCTTACTACATAATTGGTGAAATAATTAAATTAGAGAGTATAAAAATGATTAAGAAAACATTCCATGTTTATATTCTGATATTCATGTGCTAGACCAGTGAATTAGATTTAGTTTAACCTCATTTTTTTTATCACTCAATTTATCTGAAAGTGGATTGTAGAAACTAGAGGCACTAGGATGCTAGGTATTACCCCAAACATGATGGTAAACCATAAAACATGCTTTTTTAACTCATATATCATTCTCATAATATAGATCTACCACTTTTTTCACTCTACTCTAGCCTCAACGTATTCAGTCTTATTCATCCTCAAGATCCATTCTAACTCAACGTTATAGTCAAAAATATCATTTTTTTTCCTCATGTCATGTACTCTTGCATAAAAAATATTTAACCTGAAAATCATAACTTTATAAAAATAATAAAAAAATATAAAGTGGTAAAAATAAATAAAATTCATAATTAAAATATGTCTCCTAAATCTATGTACTTGGATATTGTGCCAAAAAATTTAACAGCCCATTGGGCATCTTTTATTACTGTTGGTTATGCCATTTCGAATTTAAAAAATGTTTGACCCTAAAAACTAAAAAACCAAAGAATATTATAGGTAATGTATTAGGGTAATCCTATATAGAAAATTGATAAAGCATAAATTTTCATCACATTTACTTTGAATTAAATGGAATAAAACTCCACAAGTTTTTTTCAATCAAAATGGGATCAAGTTTGGTTTTTAAGAATATTTTGGGATTTTGTTTGAAAATGGATTTATTTATGGGTTTTAAGTGTTTTTAATAATTTCAAGAAATAATTGAATTAGTCTTGATTTAATTTTTGTTTTTGAAATCATTTGTTTTGAACGTGAAATTGGAAATTTTTAGAATGTATATAATCTCACATGACTTTTTTTAACACCCTGTCATTGGAGACACTACAAATAGTTCCCCGAGTTCTTTCTCCACATGACCTCAGGCACACCTTTCTATACAACAGTGGCTTCTAAGCAGCAAAATATGTCTATAAAGGTATAATGGAAAGTGTATAACTTCTTATTCGAGGAAAAACACATAAAATAATATCAACAGATGAATCAAAAAAAAATTAAATAGTATAACTAAATTTCTAGGTACATGGGATAACAATGAACCAATTAACACATGGTATAAAAATACGATGGGTACACAACATAATAGGTATTCATATAGTAAAAATAAAAAATACCAAAACTAGGAAAATCTTCCAACACAGTCCCAAGTACATATTTTGTATAAATATACTATGCCCCAACCCATCATCCCATGCATAATGAAACACTTGGTATCTATCCTAAACCTATATCAATAATCTTTTAGCATCTTCTCATGTACCCAAATGCCATGGTGGCCCACACAGGGTGTGAGTACAACTTAATAATCTACCACTAATACTGAAAATATAAAAATATCAATCTATAAAATAGTGTATGTAGGTAATCATTGTGAAATAAATAAACATGGAAACAAAGGAAGTATGATTAACATTTAAATTATTATTAATTATCCACATTATCTTTAAAGATCCATTATTCAATCCTAGCAACCAAACCCACTCTCACCATTACTAGATCCTAAACCATAGTATAAAGGTCACATAATTTTAGTCACAAAGGGGAATTCACTAATCAATTAAACATGACTATATTCCTTGATGAATAAATCTAGATAATCGTTTCATGTCAATATATTGATAGCATAAAGACTTATTTTGATATCCCAAGACATACCCAAATTAGGAGCATAGAGTCATAGTTTGATATCCAAAACCATGAAAACATTATATGGGTCATAGAGCATCGTTGTAGCCTAACCCAAAATGTGGTTCCTCATTCCAAAACCCTATTCAGAAAATACATTATTGGGGACTAGAGCATCAATCAAGTCCAAACCATGGGAGTATAGACTCAATCCAATACCCCACTCATTCCATTTAACACATATACATTATTCATTAACAATTTATTACATTTTCCCAATAATCATTCATTTACCTAGGTCCTAATTGATCTATAGAACAAATTATTATATAAATAAATCCCAACCCTTTTTTTATGGAACCCAATAAAAAACCAATATCTCTTTTTAAACACATCTATAAGTTACCATTTTAAACATGTGTCTTTATACTTGAAAAAATAAACCAAGACCTATGGGTTTTATTTACTTTTTCATCAATTTAAAGGACTCATTAAAATATTTTCACCTGAATGTGAAACTCACCCTAAATTTAAATCATCATTTAAAATCTATTTAATTTTTTTTCAAATCACCTAGAGGACATAACCTCCAATATACATTATTTACATATTCGAACATAATTATTCATTAATTGAAAAATATGTTTGGATCAGAATCCAAAATACCTAATTTAAACCATTAAAAAATCCCCTTGAGAATTTCCTAAAGCATATATTAAAAACATTCCAATTTTCCCTTTAATCATTCCCATAAGATATGTACCAATTTATACCCCTTCACTCTCATAGTATCACTATATCATATATTTCAAATTCAATTCAATATTTCCAAGTGTTTTGGAATACCCCTGGCTAGCGCTAGGATTGGTCTCAAAACAACAATGAACCCAATGAGTAGTGTGAACTTAAAAGCACCTTAATTTAAGGCACAAAATTACATCCCTTAGCCAAAGACATAGAAACACAAAAAGTTTGTGATTTGTAACAACTAAACACATATATAAAACATCTTTACCACTGAATAAATCATTAATACCCCGTTCCTTATGCTCATAGACAAACATTCATCCAACGTTGACCCAAGATTCAAGCTAAAATGACCTCAAACCGCATGTTGAATAACACCATTGAAAATAATGGTTTATATATTTGTAAATATAGGAAACAACACAACTAAAAGCTTCTATATAATGGAAGGATACATAGTGTATTACTTACTCGAAGCTTAGATTCACACTAAATGACACTCTAAATGCCTATGAATTGAGGGAGAAAAACTCATAGAGGATGGAGGATCTCCTGGTTCACCACCCTTGTTTTAGGGGGTCAAATGGGTGATTAAATAAGAGGACAATGAAATAAAAATGAGATGTCAAATGGTAATTTACATATTCTAAATGAGGCACATGGTTTAGATACAAGGTCGACCAAATTGTGTGATAATAGTGTTTTTCCCTCAATCAAATAGGAAACTGAGCTGCACAGTTTTCATGACCACCCACACACTACTAGAAATTGGAGATATAACATTATACATATACCAATGGTTTAGAAAAAAACAATAGGTATTGATACATTAGAGTGACCCTATACAAAGAATTTTGGAAAGCCCGTTATTATAGGTACCATGAAGATACCCTATTCGAATGGTTTTGGCCAAAACAGTTGGTATTACTCACTTGTAGATACATTATAGAAAATGGTTTTCTAAATCTATTGGTATATGGCCCTTGTGGAGACCCTATACCCACTATTTTGAAAAAACCCATGCTATAGGTCTAATTGATATACTAATTTTACCATAATTTTTTTAAAAATATTGGTATTGGTCCCATAAACTAGGGCACCTATACCAACCATTTTGGGAAACGTTGGTATAGGTCTATACTAGTGGTTTTGAGAACTGTTGGTATAGGTACCAATATTTATTGGATTATTTTGTTAAATAAAATTAAATACATTTACTATTAAATTCAAAATAATTATACAAATATATTGTTATCAAATTATGCTCACAAAAGTCATTGTATCTTTGTTTTTAGGTAATTGGAATGTAAATGGGATGTCTCAGGATCAAAACCGACATGGATTTTATATTTACATGACCTATATTGATGGTTTTTCAAAACACTCAAATAGGGTTATCATATAACCTATACAAATGCATTTTAAAAAATCATTGTAATAGTTCTATACCAATGGTCAATCCAAAAAACATTGGTATGAGTCTATAATAACATTAGAATAACCATTTCCCCTCCAAACTATAGGTATATGATATACCAATTGTTTTGAGTTCTATTCCAATGATTCTGATCCATTACTACAACTTGTTTTACTAGTATTGATAATTTGACCAGCCATGTGGTATTTGTGTGCATTACACTATAAAAGGGGTGATTGAGCCACACGATATGTTAAGAAACCTTGAATGGTTTCCCTATCCATGACCCCCATATGTAGGCCACTTGCTTATGGTGCATAATTACAACTAATTGTGAACCAAACATGCACTTAACACATATTTTCCTATTTTCCTCCATTACCTTGACCCAAACAACAAAACCACCACTAAGACATTTTCCACACATGGAAAACCATATATTGACCCTTTAAAAAGGTTTTTGGCCAAAATTTAAACTAAAATGAACATGACACATGATGGAATCTTACAACCTCCCCACCTTACAAAAACTCATCCTTGAGTTGAACTTTTCAACATTAGTGAACCCCAAAAGAAGGAGAGTATGTACACTTGGGATACATAATTGCTCCCCCTACCAATATTCTTATTGAACATGATAAAGTCATCACAAATCTTAGATCAAATCGTGATATTACCCCATAAACCATTCTTTTACAATTCACATCACTAGTTGGATCCTCCTCAAAGGACACACCGAACTCAATCTCAGCATTACTAACATCAATATAGAAGAAAATTTCGAGGTCATACCATTTAATCTAACTCACAAAAAGGGAATTAAAACAAGAACTACTATCCTAGGAGAGCCGATTGGTACCCGTCCTGTCTTATTCCCCTATAAGACTAAACAACTTGACATACCAAGTTACCAACCTGTCCTGCTTTTCATTCCCAATTATGAACCAAACATGGAATCACCCAAAGTAACATTTGATTAACCAAACAAATTCTCTGACCTACATCGGTCTATAAATCAAGGCCCAAAGAACACATTATATACTTGAACACCCATAACACAACCAAGAAAAACCTTTATCTCGATAATTTATCTATTCAAAACTTGAGCAAACACCCATTTCCAAAACTGAACACCAAAATGGATTTTCACCAGGCTTGTCTGACCCAAAACACTGGTCACATCATCACCTGAACACTTTCCCTTAATGGTTCTCCCACCCTTTTCTTGATCCCATGATAACTATCTTCCAATTTTTGGTTCCTCTACTATCAAAAAGGACCACTGAAACCTCAAACACAAGCTTCCACAACATACCCAATGCATGTCCCAACTCACCATCCCTAAAATTATATGATTAAACCGTCCAAAATTGGCATCCATCCTCTCCACTGAAACCACTCGGAATCAATGATCCTTTGCTATCCATAAATAATCTAATAGAAATATGGATCTTCCTCCAAACCCATTTCCATTTTTGAAATTCACTTGTAATTTAAAAAATTAAAACAAATGTGGATTATAACATACCACATCTATTTACCTTACCATGCCATGTTGGATAATCCCCAATTGGGTTGTCCTGAAATTCCGATCTCCCACTTTTCACACTTAACCACTTCACCTGACCTTTTTTACTTTATGCTAGGGAACAATACCACTATCTGAACAGACATACTATAGTATATCCCCTCGTTTCAAGGAAATTTTAGTTCCAAAACACTTTTGAGTGTCAACAATTTTCAGGACTCATTTCTCCCTCTGACATACATCCTGAATAAGCACCTCATATCACATTATAATAACCTCAATCCCAGAGCCAATGCTAGGTTTTATTATAACTAGCATCCAAGTAACACCACTACTGACCCATGATCATCTCTATTCACTTTGAAAATTCTAGAATGAATGTCTTACTTCTATGACTAATGAACCACTCCCCACCATAAAAGTGTTGTTGTCACCACCTTAGTCAATCAACTCCAACCGCCACAACCCAATCTCCAACCAATTTTGACACACTGAAACAGACCACAGTCATATCTTCCTCACTTTAGTGGCTAAATAAAACATTATAAATTACCCATTCTTGGAATTGGAGAATGGAACCCAAAGCATTTTCCAACATCTGATCCTTCACAAGGACCTCACCTGGAATGGGTCGGTGGCTCACCTCCCACTAAACGACTTTATATACCTTGGTGGAAACCTCTAAGATGGCCCTTAACTTATCCAAAATAGATATATTATGTATCTTTTCATATATACAATTATTTCTTAGTATACTCAATATGATATCAAGATATTTTTCATTATCATATTTAATATGAAAGTATACACCAAAACTGATCCATAATCTAGGTTACCTACCACTTCAGGGACACATTAACAATTATAATGTCTCAGGCAGCCATTCTCGCAATTTATGACCAATATGTGAATAAAACCATTCATGAAGATTAAATTTAAAAAAACCCACCACTGCCTCATGAGTCTATGCCAAAAAGTTTTGAACATGCATTCTCTTTGGCACTACCACCAACACAACACTGAGGTTCTTCCAGCCTGACCCTGGAGACTCATAATGTAAACAAAATGATCCACCACATTAATCCAAAACCAAATAGTCTCACATATAACTAGAAATTTACACATTTATCATACCATAAACAATATGTGCTTATCCTGAGCCACCTATTCATCCATCCTAAATGGGATTATTCCTCCCCAACATGTTCCTACATCCAGACCTCCTCAGAATCCTCTAGGTCAAACATGTTTCTATAACCACATATTGAACATGAATCAAAATCCAATAATTCATTACGTTATTATAAATAGGCTCAAACGCCCTATTACAAAACCAAACATAACTCTTGGTCAGTCAAACTCATTAGATTCATGAAATTATAAATATACTTATACAAAAGCCCAACACTTTATGGAATAAAATCTAAATAACATGACCACCCCTATCCCTATGTATAACTTACATAGTGAAGCGTCCATCCATGCATTGGTCACCCCTTCCTTATCCTCTGAATTTCAACATTGATTCCTTTATTAATCATAATCAAAACATATGTTTCATACATTGAAATGGTCATGCCTATTTTGAAGCCAACATTATAACCAACCAGTTCCACTCAAGAGCACCATTGAGAAGGAAACCAAGGTATAACTATCCCTTTTAACAAAATTTGATGTCACACACAATGCATAGATTCCAACTCCCATAAATCCCTAAAAATCACATTCCAAAGCCTAGAAAACAATCTGATTACCTCCCATTGGGTCACCCTGGATTTCCCAAAACCACCGACTTTCCATCATAGCTCACTAGGCCAAACCCACACTAGGATTCACTCTATATCCACCACTATCAAAGTCAAAAATGTCCACATATGCCATACACACCCAAAACCACTAGAAACTCATATAACCCATATCAAGGGTCATCATCAAAGATCAAACTACACCATCTCCCAAATAAGAGTCACATATTGAAAAGGCCAATGAATCCTTTTCTAAGACATAAAAATCATAGCAAAAAACAAGTCATTGGTCACTTGTGGGAATCCTTTACCCCTTCAAAAAAATGCATCAAATTAACCATTAAAACATTTAATCTAGGTGCCACACCAAAGATGCACATACATGTACATCGACACTATGATAAAAAAAAACTATAGGGTCCAAAACACAAATCACAAGGTCTCAAACCACCAGGGTCACCACCTCTACATTACCATAAAACATCTCACAACCCCAAGGTCATAACCTTACTAAAGATACAATAAAAAGCATTCCACTATATGGCACATCTAGAACCATTATGTTCTCAAAATCAAGGAACTATCACTGCCCAAAAGACCCATACAAAGGATCAAAAAACAACACAAGTGATACTCACTACCAATATACTTAATGTTAAATAAATACCCAATCCTCCATAATTAACTTTATCATTTCAAAATGAAAGAATTTAAATTTAAAAACCTTCTATTTACCCAAATTTTCAAAAATATAACATTTATTTGAATTCATATTTTAAAAAAATTTCATTATAAAAATGTTCAACAGATATTCCATGGTTATAAACCAAAACAAGTAATGTAATATACCAATATTTGAAATCTACGGAAGTATAAATCACAAGAAACAAGTAGATGAAATAAAAATCATATGCTCCAAGAATGATACATGAACACACACACACATACCCTCTCTTTAAATATCATTCAAAGAGAATCAAGCTAATAAATCAATAATACCACATAAAAGTGCACTATACTAGTAGGAAACATCAATCAACTATAATGGAACAAAATAGAACAACACATCCCACCCCTCAAAACATGAGATTCCCCCATACGTGGGGCTGAAAAAAACACAGTTCAAGAACATTAAAAATATCCAAAAAAATATCCTAGAATCTTGTCTACCATTACCCAAATAGAAATAAAAAATACATTGTCTCTAATAAAAACATTGTATTTCCACGAATATGGAGTCATTATAACTGGTGCCCCAATTAGAGTCACCATATGACCTCATGAATGATTATACATAAACGAGAGGCTATCATGTAGTAGCGCATGTCTATAAATGTACAACAGAAAGACTATACCCTCTTATCAGAGTAAAACCAAATTAGATATAATATTTATAGTTTTATCAACCAAATAAAATAGTATAAATGAAAAAAAGGATTAGGGGAAATAATAAACCAACTAAAAAATGAAATAAATATAGAATGGGTACCCTACATGATAGGTAGCCATACAACAAAAACATAAAATAGTAAAACTAAGAAAATCCCCCCTATACGGTCCCGAGTCCATGATCAGTCCCAACATCACAAGATCTAACCCATCATTCCATACATAACCAAAAACCATGTCCCTGTATTGAACATGAACTATAAAAAAGTGTCACATTTCATAGGTACCCATGTTCTTTTTGGTCCCAAGTAGGGAGTGAGTAAAACATAGTATTCCACCGTCAATTGCTTGTAATGAAAAAAGTAGTCTGTAGTCCAGTTTATGAATGTACACTAGGTGAAATCAATAAAATGGGTAATAATGGATGTATGTTTCACATTTAAACAATTATTAATTACCAATTTTATATTTAAAAAAGTTTTATTATGAAATTAGACTAACCTAAACCACTCTGATCATTCAAGGAGACCATACTATATAATACAAGTCACATAATTTTATTCACAAAGGGGTGTTCACTAATCAATTCCACTTAAATATATATCTCAGAGCCTCAGTCAAGGTAACCATTTCATGTAAATTTGTTTGGAGTATAGGGCCTCTGTACAAAATCCCAAACCATACCAACATTAAGATAATATAAGAAAATTTTGACCTATTAATAATGAGAACATTGATGGGGCTATGATCATCAGTCTCGCTTGACCCAATGATGTGGTGCCTCAACCGAAAAATATTGTCACATAATAAATTAGTGGGTCCGAGAGCATTAGTATATTCTGACTCATAGAAGTATGGCCTCAATAAAATCCACCTCTCAAACCATTTAACACATTGAAATTATTCATTAAAAATTCATCATATTTAAAAATTTATAATTCATTTACCAAGCTCTAAACAGACCGTAAAAACAAAATCATTATGTAAATAAATTGAAAACTATTTTCGTATGTCAGAAAACACCAAAACCAAAAAATATTTTTAAAATCATATAAAATTGGCCAATTTAAACATTAGTAATCATATTTAAAAAACTAAACCAAGACCCAAGAATTTTCATTCCATTAGACCATTTAAAATATCCATTACATGATTTTCATGAAAAGGGAAACACACCCTAAATTCATATCCTCATTTGAAATATATTAATAAAACACCTTTTTTCAAGTAACATAGATGTTAACACCTCATATTTAAATCTATAACCATAATCAAATGTCATTTTAAATCATTGAAACCCATAATCAAATAAAAAAATAAAACAAATCATTTAAAAAATTTCAAAATCCACTTGTTCCTTTTAGAATGCATAACATATTAACATTTCCAATTTAATTTTAATCATTAGCATAAACTAATTAAAAAATAATACATATTAATAGTCATAATATCCCTATATAAATATTTTCCAATTCAATTAACAATTTATAATTATTTGGTATACTACCTGGGTAGACCTGGGATTGGTCTCACGTAATTAACAAACCCATTGGGGTCCATGAATGGTCTCACAACTCAATTAATGGGCCAAAATTACTTACCTTAGGAAAATAAATTAATACAGAATAGGGAAGAGAGTTGGAATAAAAACATAAACATATAAAATATATATACTATGGTAATAATCATTAAGACCACCTACATCATGCTCATAGACAGTAACTCGTCAATCATTGACCCTTGATTTGAACTAAAATGACCCCAATGTGCAATATGAAGAACACCATGGAAAATAAGGGTTTAGAGATTTAGATGGATATAGAATAACAAACGTAGAATATTATTTAAAATTTATGTAAAAATAGTCAAATAACTACTTGGTTCATTGATTCATATTAAATGTCACTTTAAATTCCAAATAATTGAGGGAGAAATATGCATGAAAAAGTGAGTAGATTCTTGTTCGTCACCCATTCATGTGGGGGTCAAATGCGGGAGAAAATTTGGGGAGAAATATATAAATCATTGAGGGAAAATTATAATTTCAAAATTTTGAAAGAGGGTCATGGTTTGGCCACATTGTTGGCCAAACTGTGCACCAACCATGTGGTTCCCTCTGTCCAAGAGGAAACTGAGCCTCATAGTTCTCCTAAATACCAGCACTATTTAACAAACCATGCAGTAGCCATACGCTCACCACTATCCAAAGGGGAGCTTATGCCAGATGGTCTCCTAGGCCACCCAGTATGGTTTCACAAACAGTAAACCCCATTTTGTAGGTTAAACGTGTTTTTTACACAATTACTAGTAATTGTGTTCAAAATGTTCTCTCGGCATAGATTGACCTCATTTCGCCCATTTCCATGCCCCAAACCCCAGGATAACCCCCTGAGACCTTCCATACACATGAGAGACCTTCTAAAAACCCATTCTAGTGATGTTTATAAGAATTGTAAATGAAAATGAACCAATCACACAACATAATACTACACTTTTACAGTGGATCTCGTTTTATATTTTTTAGCCCCATAAGATATTTTCTCTACCCATACGACTTTTAGAGTACACATAATATATTTTTCTAGTTCATGTTTGATATTTGCAACTAAAAAATTATATTTGAGATCCTATAGGATGTTTTTCCCCATGTAATATATTTTTTAGTATCATAAGACATTTATCAACACATATAATGTTTTATAATGAATAAAACAAAATCTAGTATAAATTTTTCTCCATGTAAGATATTTTCATATATATCATAAGATATTTTTATCCCATAAGAATTTTTAATGTCTTAATGGATTAAAGTATTTTGATGTTAACAAAATAAATATTACGACTGATCTATAATAGGCATGTATGATTTTTAACTATAAGAAATTTCATGAATCAAGTAGAATAATCTTCACGAGGTATGATTTTGACTAGAATTGTGAAATGGGTGAGGTGGAATGCAAGTTTGATCCCAAAAATGTTTGTTTTAAAAATCTCACATAAAATAATGACAAAAAATTCAAGCCTACACCGCACAACATAAGGCTGCAGGTGGGCCATGTGCATGCCAATGTTTTTTGAAAAATTATTATTATTATTTATACTGGTTTAAATATTTTGTTTTTTCTTAATCCCCACAACAGATGTTGGTAAACTCATAGATAGTATGTACTTCATGTTTTTTACACTTTATAGTTTTCTACCTCGACTAAAAATTGTTGTCTATAGGAAATATAAAATAAAATCATGTATTGAAAACTATTTTTCTTTAATAAATGGGCTCATGGGTTTGCCTGAACACGCAAGGGGTTATTGGTCTAATCTCACTGATGCATAGTCTTAGATCATATAGGAATATACTCTAAAAAGTAATTTTTTCTCACACACCCTATCAAGTATCCATCCCATATGCAAAAATCCAACGGGCCTTGGAAATATTTTTCATCACTAATTTCTTCCAACCCCATGACATGGACAAGTGACATAGATTAAAGGGAGATGAAGAGGCTGGTGATCATGGTATAATTTTATGTGTATTAAAGAGGAAACACATGTGAATATCACAAACACAATTTTCTTGAAAATCTTGTGCTGATTCTTCCATATGATGTATGATCATGGAAACGTTTTGTATGTTTGTGGAGGTTCTGGATGAGTTATTCGATATTTTCATCATTTTTTAATATTTTTCCATCTATTATGTATGTAATAAACAAGCCACATCCATGATAAGAGACTAATATTATTATTGAGTGGTTTTTTCTAGCTAGATTATTTTCACATAGAGCTACTATAAATGAGTGAAGAAGAGGATAATTAGTGTTAATTTAACCATGGGAGGCTAAACTGCCAAGCGACCATGGAAGTGGAGACTAAAGGAAACCTTTCTTTTATGTCTTATTATTTTCATTAAATAATTTTTTTCTCTAGAAAAATTATTATTTTTATTTATAATGTTATTTTTATTTTTGAATGACTTTATTTCAAAATATTTATTGATGATTTTTCAATTTTTGAAAGTAATGCAAATTTTTTCAACATTATACTTCTTTGATGATGTCTAACCTTTGAGAATAGTGATTTCAAATAGGTTTAATTTCATAAAGGTATTCAAGCCATTGAATAACATTCATAATTGGATAACAACCATTCCAATTTCTGTGTTTTGTGTTTAGGAATATTTAGGTATTAACATGGAGATCTTTGAGTGAAAATTGAGAAATCCAATTACATAATCCTTATAGATAAGGAAGAAGATAAGTGTCCAAAGGTCCACACCAATACACTACTACTATATTACAATATGAATTTCCAACAATTTTTTTATATGAGATGTTTTCTATTTAAAATTACCAATTTCTCCTTTCCAATTACATTTTTTATTTCTTTATTAATTTGGTCAAACCATCAAATCCCCAGTTTTATTTTTTTTGTAAAAAACAGAAAAAATGACATTTCCTCACATAGCCTATAATCTCCTCAGGAGATAACCCTGAGAATACTATATTTCATTTTAAAGGTTTAATATTATAAATGGGAGTCATGAATGAGATACACGATTTCTTCAATGTTATGAAATATTACTATAAAAATTAGTATGATGAAAAAAATAAAAAATTTAAATATCGAATTAAGGAAAGTATACTAAGATTAATTAATTAATAGATCATGGATTGGTGAAGAAAAAAAAGAATAAATGAATAGTTGAGTTATCATTTCAATCTGGTTTAAGAAAATACTTCACCTTTATTCATTATCTAACTCATAAACTCCCCTTTTCTTATGGACATGTATTTTGATTCATTTAAAATTTAGGTGACTTAAAACCACATATAAAATTAAATAATATAACTCATACAATGGTCATGAATGAATTAAAGAAATTTACCAATGAATTGTAAATCATATCAACCATCAACATAAAATGGCCATGTATAATTAAGGTGATATTATATAGGATAATAAATGAATTAAATACCCAATATGAACTATTAAGAAAAATTAAACACATCAAAAAATCAATCCCCTTTTCTCACATATCTTGGCATAAATAAAATCACCACATCATTGTTTCCATGAGTGAGAACAGAAAACCAATAATCAACCCAAGCCACAACACCTCCTAGAGACATATAAAATGATCCTATAGATGATTGTTTATGTGGCCTTTATTTATTAATTTTTCTCCACCATTTACTATATTTTACATTGATTTTTATTATCAAATTAGTTTTTTTATTGACAAAATTTAAATAGTGGAAAATTTCTTATATTATCCTAAAAACATTAACTATAATGTTAATATATTAATTTCAATTATTATTTTAGTTAAATAAATAATTCTTTATTTAGTTTTAATTTTTTTCTTATATAATTATAGTTTTTCATTTAAATTATTTTTAATTAAATAATTTTTTCATTATCAATGTTTTCCAAAATATTTATTTCATTTATTTAATTCTTTTCTATTATTTAATTAATTATTTGTTTGATTATATTTTAAATTTATAATTAATTATATATTTAACTAATCATTACTTTTATATTTTTTCATTCATTTTTAACGAATCGTAATTAATTTAATTTTTCTTAGGTTTTTATTATTTTCAATTAATTCATTAATTCAATAAATTCATTAATATAAATTTATGAATAAATATTTTTGAACTCTCTTAATTTAATTTATAATTTTAATTATTTACTTTTATTTTGTTATTTTATTAATATATTATGTCTGTTTTTTATCCTTAATAAAGAAACCACCGTCATCATATCATCTACCAGTCACTACCATCTACTGTTGGCCATCATTTCGAAAGATAGTTCCCTTTATACCCATCCATATTACACCATTTGAAACAATATATACACCACCCAAAACATGACCACTAACATCACCCTAATTCCCATGCATCAATGAGTCATAATCTTTCAGTGTCACCAAATTTTCCTAGTCCCATGCATCCTACATCTACCATTACCTCCATCCTTCGAACAACTCACCACTAGTATATATCAATCTATTGGTCCACCATTTTCCACCACCACTCTATATCCACCATTGATGGATGATGTAAGACCACCACCATATTTCGGGAAGAGTCACGTTATTGATTTGATGCCTTAGTTGAGGCTTGTGACCCATCCACCATTGAAAATAATAAAAAATAATAACCAGAATTTATAAAAATAAATCACTAATCCCTAAAAAATGAAAAAAAATTACAAAGCTACACTATTTAATATCTACTACTATCCACCATATAAAATATTCATAAAGGATGCCCAGATCCACCACTTGTTGTAGATCTAAATCCTAAACCACTACGATCCGCCACGATACCAATAAAACAAAACCATGTTATTTTCAACATAATAGATCTACTGAAGAATCCTGAGCCAAATGGATGTTAGTGCAACTCAGACATGGTTCTACATTCATCGGGGATCAGTGCTCGATTTTCTTAAATTAAGTGTTTTGATTTTAATGAGATTGTATTGTGGAGGTGGGGGTTACAAGCTGCAAAAGGAGCTTCAAATAGGTGGCATGACTCTTCTTCTTATATGTAAATTGTTTCATTAGCATTCAATAGTGTATCTGGAGTGGCAGTGGAAAATGGTGGACCAGTATGTCGAGATCTATCGGTGGGTGAGTCGAGCTACGGATGGATGCAGTGGTAGATGCATGATGCATTGGACTGGAATTAGATGGTAACACTATTAGATGATAACCAGTGTTTGTAGGGGCATTGTGGTGATAGTAGATTCCATATTTTCGGGGGTATATATCCTTTTTCATATAGTGGTAGATGAATATGGTGGTTTAATATTGGCACTAAGGACCAATTATTGATGGTGGTGACTAGAAGGTGATATGATGATGGTTTCCACTACTATAAAAACATAATAAATTAATAAAATTACATAATAAAAGTAAATACCAGAAATTAAGAGTTAAAAAAGCAATGTTAAAAAAATATTTATCTTTAAATTTATAAAATAAATTAATTGAATTAAATAACTAATTAATGAAAATAATAACATAATAAAAATTAATTAAATATAAAAACAATGAAAATGAATTAAAAAATTTAAAAATAATGATTAATTAAATTTTTTTGAATTATTTATTTCAAATATAATTAAATTATGAAGTAATAAAAAACTAGATTGACATTAAATAACTAAAACAATTATTTTGAAAAACATAAAAAATTAAAAAATTAATGAATTTAAAAAATAGTTTAGCATAAAAATGGGGGTAGTTCTCATTAGGTTCTTTAGAGATGGATGTACATGCAGCCATTGTTTAGTGATACACTTTGAAGACTTTGATGTTTTAGATTCACTTCATGTGGAGTGATATTCAACAATTAGCGGTTGGCAGTGGCACATCAACCGGGGAATTCTTCAGTAAAGCTACTATGGTGGATAAATATGGGTGTTGTTTAAGTAGGGACATGGATACTAATGGTGGATCAATAATTATATTTACAAGAGGTGGAAGATCTAGTATACTTCTTTGATGACTTTGTGCGGTGGCTGATGACATATCTGTAGCGATGTGGTTTATACATGGTTCTTCTTCTCGTAGGGCTCGATGATGCAATTTATTAAATTTTAGAGTTATATTTTCATCAAATTAGATGGTTGGAGGGTTATAAACCACAAAAAAGATTCAGATCAACGGTGTAGCTCTCTCTTAGATATAGTGGTGGTTTCATTGACATTCAATGGTGGATTTGGAGAAGTGGTGGAATAATGTGGACATATAGATTGAGATATACCTGGGGCTGAATCAATTGGGGGGTGGATGTAGAAGTAGTTGTAGGATGCAGGGGACTGGAAGAATATGGTAACATCAGTAGATGGAGATCAATATATATTGGGGTATCAAGGAGATGATAGATTCCCTATTTTGGGCAATGGATGTCTTGTCTCTAACAGCAATAGAGTGAATGGTAGACGGTGATCCACCATTGGCACTGATGGCTAATGGTAGAATGTGGTGACTTGTTGATGATATACTAATTGGGGTTGATTTTCCACTGAAAAAAAATATATTAATAAAAATTAAAATTAAAATTAAACAAAAAAAATTAAAAATTAAAAATTATCTACTATTTCAATTAATTCAAAAAAACATAGTCAAATACAATAAATGATGTTTCAAAAAGTAACGAAAAAAGTACACAAAAAATTCCCTAACACTTAATCAAATACACTCTCGAGAAATTCAATGAATTTTATTTATTTACATAATTTGTTAAAAATAAATGACCATCATTTCAATGTTCCAAAAACTCCAAAATCAAACGAGATCAATAAAACCTCTTGTTCTTGAAAAATAGTTCCTCTTATGTAAATGCTACAAATTTCCATATTTCAATTCAAAATGGGTCCCAATTCCATGAGTGAAACAACATTGATAAAAGTGGAATAACAATTTCTACAAGAGGCGCTATAATTATTCCCTCCCCCTAGGTTCCAAAAATAAAATGTTCAATGTTTTTTCACTTCATTACTATAACATAAATGATTTTTATACTTGAAAATTGTCTCCGTCTTCATTTGAGATCAAAATTTCCCTTACCTAATGATTTCACATTGGATAAGGAACATCTTATTAAATTTTTATAATTCATGTTTCTTGGGCCTAAAACTATGAAAAACAATTATAAAATTTGAAATTGGATTTTACAAAAATATAGAAACACACCCAGGGGGATTATCTCAAATACTCACATTAAGATCTCATTTTTCCATTTTACTCTAGATTTGTAGGACTTATATTATTATCATTTGAGTTGTCTATCAAAATTTTTTATCAAAAAAGGGAGTGCATCCATGTTTTATGTTCAAATCTCAAAATTTTTCAAGTTATGATTAAAATTCCATAAACATTTCTCCCATCACACTATCTTTCCTAGAACCTAACATTAATATCCAAAAAAATTGTACCTCTAAAACACATAAAAATATTTCATTTCATACAATTTTATATATTTGAAACCCCCCGGATTGTAGATTGAAATTATCACATAATAAAGATGCAATGAAAAATTTTGTTACATTTTTTATCCATTGTTGTTTTTTATATATTTTTTGTTTTAGATTATTATTGTATTTTAAAACATGGAATTTATTTATAGAATTACATGAAGGTAATTTAGATAAAATTAAGGACTTTTGATATAATGAACCATCCTTATAGATTACATAATTCTGATTTAAGTCAATAATTCACATTGAGGAACTTTTTAGGTTTAGTGTTTTATAAAATTATGCCAGAACTATTACATTACATCTCAAAATTACAAGGTTGTAACTTCTACTATATCCATGTTTAACAAAATAATAAAACTCATTAAATAAAATAATAATTTTATTCTTGATATAATTCTTCTATGATTATTGCTTTCTCTTACCCTTCCTTATACCTAATGAAAAACATTTCAAATACATTGGATGAGCATAAAAATAACATTATGGGTTATAAAATAAGGAATGAATACATTAGTACATCAATAAATACATATCAATGAAATCATATTTCTCAATCATAAAACATAATCTATTTAACATACCTCATGAAATAATAATATTTATTAATAACACATATAAATAATAAATAATAAAGGTAACTTTTGGCATCTATATCATACTTAAATTATATCTTTAACAGATACATAAGTCATTACATTTCGAATACCCATCATAATATATTCCTTAAATCATTTAATAGAACCATTAACATTTACCTTCGTCCCGTTTCCCAATTCATTGGAGAGCCATATTGGGCTCACCCAACCTAGGTTTATCACAGATCCACCTATATACGTAAACAATTACCAATAACCATAACATATTCATAACAAATAAAACTATAATAAAGGAAAGAAAACATTTACACATTTAAATCATAATATATCATTTCAAAATATTGAAATAATCAATGATTTATCAAAACCATTTTCAAAACAAAAATATTTAAAAAGGGTATATGGTATCTATTTTCTTTTTAAAAACATTATTGCTAATTAAGGAATCCAAATAGAAAATAATGCTTGTGGCCGAGGAAAGGTTATTGTCACCACATTTCTTAAAAAGAAACTTTCTTTTTTCCACGGAGTAAAACGATTCATATGAAAAATTATTCTATTTGATTGAAATTAAATTTGAAAGGGGTTTATAACTCATATAAAACCAAGTCATATAAATCAAAATATGACTCAATAAAATGATATTGATATGTAGTTCCTTACATTGATCGTATCCTTAGATTAAGAACTAATCAATGATATAATTATGTGTGAAAAATATAAATACATCAAATATAAATGGATATTAAGTTTAAAATAATCATAGGACATTCACACATATTCTTGGAATAACAGAACCAATTACATGGATATTTCACACAATATAATGATATTGAGTTAGGATTTCCCTTATGAAACTTTTGCAGCCTAACATTGTCACTTAAAAATTAATAAAATGAATTGTTGGGAGAGAAATGGGTCCCTCATCAAATGGAAATAAAATGTAAAGTAATAAGGATATATAATAAAATATCCCAAAATATTAAAATTAAAATCAAAAGACATAACATAAATGAATTCTTTATCTAAAATAGAAGGGTGAAAGGGTCATTGACCTTGAGTTTGACTCGCCACATATGTTCTTTGTT
Organism: Viscum album; assembly: GCA_963277665.1. Lineage (NCBI taxonomy): Eukaryota > Viridiplantae > Streptophyta > Magnoliopsida > Santalales > Viscaceae > Viscum > Viscum album. The sequence continues at coordinate 1,900,694,643 of OY728152.1, read as the reverse complement.
CATCAAGAATAATAAGCATAAGTAAATTTCTACTTAAATCAGATCCTTTCAAAGTTTATTATTCCTTTTATATCACTTATTAACATGTTATAAATATTACATAATTATTTAGGTTAATATCGGTCTCTTTGTCGATATTTTATACTTGAGTCCAAAACAAAGTTAAAATAATTACAAATTGTCCATATGGTCAAAATTCCATTATATAAAGAATCATATTCAGGATTTAAATATCATATATATCTATTAAATATGTATTCTTATCAATTATATATTTATTTATAATATTCCATAACATTTGGAGACAAGAAATGAAATCCGCATTTCCTGAAGATGGTAAGTCGTATGTACGCATGAACGCTGCCTTCATTTCTATTTTATATTTAACAGAATAAAAACATAATGATACATATTTATATTATAATCAGTGTATAACAGAAAATTTTATATATGTTATATATTTTCATTAATTCAATCCTTTATATGTTCCATGTATGGCATGAACGATTCATATCATATTGAGGGGGTGGTAGTCTGCACTTCCTCAAATGAAATTATAGTTTTTACACATCATGAAAATCATAATGGTATGATTTAAATAAAAATTACAGAAGAATAGAGACAGTATAAAAATAATATATATCATATATAAATACATTTCCATCATAACATCCACTATGAGAGGTGGTAGGGGATAATCGAACAATCATCATTTCGTGAGGCAGTAGACCGTCATACACAGAGACAGTATATTCGTATCCATTAGATGGAGTTGTGTGTAAGTGTAGTTTTAATACATCTCATAAAATAATACAAATATATTTATGATATTGGTGTTTTTATGTAACCAATGCATAGGAATATCTTTGGGAGTGTAGAAGCAAAATAATATGAATGAACTTGAGAGAAGATGTTACCTCTAAATCTGGTAACTCCCTTTTATTTGATCCAAAAGGCATTATTGAATTTCCTTCGTCCAATGGTATGTATTATAAGAGGAAGTGAAGGATTTTGGGAGACTATTTGGGTAGATTTATAATGATCCAAATGGATTTAGAGGTGTGAGTAAGGGGTTAGAGGTGATTCCCTTTTATAAGAGGGAGGAGGTTCACTTTTAGAAGGTATTGAAATATTTTTTGATTATAAAAAATTCTATGTGGTTTCAAATGGTCACAAATTCGTTTATTTATAATATAATATGATTTTGGGTTGAATACCTCTCAAAACATAGGTTTTATACAAGTCTAGGTCACAAATTTAACCTTATCTTTTAGCTTTAACATTTAATTACATGTCTTCTCATATATTCATACTGTATGGTTAATATATTTACTATAAAATGACAAAAGAGACTCATGTGGTTCATTAATAAAATTTTTTACATTATATATATCATTTAGGAAAATATTAGATTTTTAGGACTTTTATATCATTTAATAAAATAGGATTCTTTAAAACAAATTTATGTTAATTTTTATACTATTCATATCATGGCCTTTTAAAAATTCCAAAAAAACATTATTTTTTGAAAAACCTTCATTCATTCGAGGATACCATGTAATACCCATACAATAATTTACTATATGTCATAAAAATATTCAAAATAAATTTATTTTAGTTTTTATATTCTCATTTATTTAAATCATTCTTTAATAAGTCAATCATTGCATTATAATTGTGCCATAACTAAATTTATTTACATGATATCAAAAAACTATAAATAAAATATCTTGATGTAGGAAATAGTTTTAAATTTATAATGACTATTTATAGTTCAAAATATCACGTATATTACCCCATATAAAAATTGATTTAGTAAAAGTTATATGTTTATGTAATATTTTTATTACTTTAAATTAATTCCTATAAAATGTTATTTTCATATCCATGTGGCTCCATGGGGTCCCAAAATCAACACAATAATACAAATGGACGGAAATATCACACCCAATAAAATAAAGACATATGTTACAGTACATTAATATTGTTATAATTTCTTTTTTCCCTTATTTACAAGATTTACCCTTTAACAATGGTAAATAATATAATTATTATTGTTACTATATATAATATCTAAAAATAAAAGGTAACTATTTAAAAAATTTGGACCTACAGATTAAAAATATGGAATCCATTATTCAAAATTAGAAACAAAAATGTTTCAGTAATTAATTTAAAATTAATTCCCATTGTCAAAACCAGAATCAAATTTTTAAGAAGTAATGACAATCAAAAGATTGACATGTATTTATGTTCAATTTAATTGTAAAATTACTTCCAATGCCCATGATATGATTAAATGATAGAAATATAATCCAATTATAAATTAAAACCAATTAAAATGACAATATAACTATAAAAATAAAGTTTACGAAAAGATCGTTTGGAATTACAATGCTGTATTTTTTTCTCAATTCATTAAAATACCAACTTTGTTAGAAAAATACCAAAATATTATCCAAAGTGAATTTTGATGTCCTGATTCTATATAATAAGTTTATTTTTTTGTATATAACATATATGAGTTACAAAATCTATATTTAAAATGGGTTCTCAATCAAAAGGCCATAAAACTGCATTTTTTGAAATATACTTCTTTTAACAAAAAAATTGAATTTGTTCTAATATCATATCTAGAAAACAAATAAAAGGAATTTAAAAATTTATTTATAATATATATAATAATATTTCATTAAAAAAATCCTTAAATAATGATTTGAAAACACAATTATCTTCTTTTAAATATGTTTTCATAAAAACACATCCTTTATATTCAATTGGTTTTTTTCATTTCTAATAAATTTTGTAACCAATGAATAATTATTTAATCATGTGTAAACAATTTTTTAAAATTTAGATGATACTATTCATTCTCACAATTCTAATGTCTAGGCGTTAATGACCATTTAAAATAATAATATTATTATTCTATTATATTTCAGTATAACTCAAAGTTGTGTGCAACATACGATTTCAGAGAAACCTGTTATTATGTATCGATTACGATTTTGAAAGAAGCATCCCCTTTAAATTAAAATTAATATCTTATTCATAAGTATTAAAATAAATAAAAAATATTTATTTTATAAATATCTGGGTCATTACATCCTTCCCCACTCTAGGAAATTGCGTCTGTGCCATTTTCAAATAGGGCATGGAAACTTTATTGAAAGTACCCCATCAGAAAAAGAGACAGCAAAATAATCACTTTAAAATAAAGAAAGAGAAGTAAAAAGTTCACATAAGATAACCCATAATATCATTATATGTAATATATCATGGATATTTATTAGAAACTAACCCTCATATTCTAATGGAGAGTGATAGAAAACATGATCAGAAGAATGTAAAAAACTAGAAAATCACAATCATGTGATAGGTTAAATGGTCTTTGATTCCCCAATAAGAAAAGTAAATAGAAACATCTTTTTGTTTTAAATTCATTTTCCTAAATTTTATTAATATATTTATGAGATTTACTAAGAATTTAATGAAATAAACTTACTTTTCAAGTAGAGTTTCATCCTTTAAAAAATTTCGAACACAAACTCATCTTTTCTCCAAACTATGAGAATTCAAGAAGACTTAGTCACACATGAAGCATTATAATCTCCTTAAATAGACATACATAATAAAAAATTATGAAATACATATCTACCATATATTTATAAAATAACCAATACCAACACGGATAATACGATTTCAGATAATCCATAAAATGGAAAATCATTTATAAAACGAAATACTACACTAAATCTCAAAAATTCATGAAATAGTACCCAAAGTTCAACAAAGGCCATTAAATACAAAATTGTCATTAAAATTATTAAAAATTATCCAATTTGAGATTTAAACCCAAAATTTATAAGAATTTTATCAATTTGTATTCTAAATAATATCTTATCATTTATCTCTAAATAATATCAACCACTCTTAAAGTAACATACTTGAAAAAAATTATCCTAATCACATATTATCAAAGATATGTTAATAAATTTCATAAATAACCCAAACCACTATATGTATACAATAAAAATATTGATTCAACCATTACTCCTCAAATCTCATAGTATTCTATTTTCCTTAAGCATATAGTGTTTCAAAAATTTCAAATGTCTTCTATAATAATATTTATCACATAATCACCAAATCCATTCCTATAATAAGTATATCTATTGGATAAACCAAAAATTACCAAATCGACATATTCTAAATCCATACAATCATTTAACTAAAAATAATAAGTCATACTAACCAGGGGATTCATGTAGGCCAGTGGTAAGAGATTCACCCTTGTCACCCATCGGTTCTGGGTTTGATTCCAAAGGCCTTGCTAGACGCGATGGGTTTTCACCTTTCCTATGGGTTTTCCATTAACTAAAACAAAATAATTTTTTAAACATTCCCAATATGATATAAAATCGTTCAAAATAATCATAACATATTATAACTTCAATGTTTATCTCATAACTCTCATTTTTCATCCAAAAATGTAATAACCATTAATTTGAAAAAATTCATGGATCATGTAAACCGTAATGGTTCTTTATAACTATATATAAAAAAAAATAAATCCTCCTCAATTATATTTCTTATATAAAAAACTTATGCGTTATAAATAATAGATGTATTTTAATGTAATTCCATCATTATTTTATATAAACATATCATCGTCTATATATCCAACATAAAACTTAAATTTCAAATATTTATACATCTTAATCACTGAACATTATTCCTAATCCTTTATCCATGTTTTCCATATTATTATTTTATACATCGTTATTAATAAAGTCATGCATAATGTCCAAATATTTCAATAATGTCAAAACAAGATCTACGAAAATATCAAAACCTCTCATTGGTCATTTTCAGTTTCCTCTTATTCAATTGGGATGGAATTAGGTGTTGGTAAACATATATTTTAGCAGCCCTACTAATCCCACACCTGAACCTTCCTTGTAGGAAATATATTTTCTTAATGACCATGATCCCCACATTTATATCATTCAATTTATTTCACAGAAAGAACTTCATTATCTTTCCTATTTTCAACTAAATGCTTCCTTTTTTCCTTTGAAAGTTATTTCTTTAAGACCTTAATCACCACATCTAAAACATCTTCCCATCCCTTTGAAGAATTTTACTAGGTGTTTCATTCCACATCCATGACACATAAGTTTTTTAATATACTTACCTTTATGATTATTACCTAATCATTCAAAGGGATTCTTTTCTCTTATATATGATTCCTTATAAATCTAAACAAGGTTCAAGTGGTCAATCATGACATCATATAGTGGTTTAAGAACACCCAGAAGAGTTCTCTTTGTAGCTCCCATTTCATTCCATTGCTTATTCAAAAAACCACCATAGTTTCCTTCACATCCATTGTTACTTTTTTTGCCTACTAGATCTAGCCATTTACTCTTAAACCAAAAATGTTTTTGTGAGTTTATTAGTAAAATAATCAAATAAAATCTTATGATGAGGGTAAAAAATAAGATATTCTTAGTCATGTTATCTTAAACTCATCCAATTTATCTAAAATAACAATTAATATTTTCAATATGCAAAACATTGTGGTTATGCCACTTATGCTTGAATAACACCCTAACCCATAAATTTATCTAAACCAACCTTTGACACTAACTATAAGGCCCCAACCTAATACATTACACAATATTGAGATGATTCAAGGGTTTACATTGAGGATTTTTTTGTTTAGATTTTTAGAGAATTAGTCCATAACTATTACATTACATCTCAAAATTACAAGGTAGACACTTCTACTATGTCCAATATTTTCCAAATAATAAAATTCCTTAAATAAAACAAGAATTCATTTCTTGATATAAATCTTCAAGAATTATCCCATTCTCTTACCCTTCCTTAAATCTATGGAAAATATTTCAAAAACATGGGATGAACATAAAATTCCCATTAAGGGTTATAAAATAACAAAATAATACACTAGCCCATCAATAAATACAAATCAATGAAATCATAATTATAAATCTTAAAATATATGATATTTAACATACCTCATGAAATAATATGATTTGTGAATAAAACATAGAAATCATAAATCATAAAGGTAACTTATGGCATCCATATGATACATACATTGTAGCTTTCACAGGTACATATGGAGTAACATTTGGAATAACCATCACAATATATTCCCAAAATATCTTAGAAGAAACAATATGTTTACCTCCATCAGGTTACCCAGTGCATTGGAGAGCTATCTTGGGCTCAAATTCCCTACGTTTATCATGGAACCAACATTATACTTAAATAATTCCCAAGAACAATATCGTATTCATAACACATAAAACTAGTATAAAGTAAAGAAAACATTTCCACATTTCAATCATAATATATCATTTCAAGATAATGATATAATAAATTATTTCTCAAAACCATTTTTAACACCAAAATACATAAAATGGTATGTATTATTTAGTTTCCATTTAAAACATTATTTATTGTTTAGGAAGCCAAATATAAAATAATGCATGCAGTGGTGGAAAGGTCATTTTCACCACATAGTCCCTTACAAATTTCATATCAATAGATTAGTAATAAAAAATGACATAATTAAGTGTGACAAATATAAATACACCCTATATAAATGTATATTATGTGAAAAAAATCAGAGTTCATTCACACGTATTCTTGTAATAAAAAAACCAATAACATTGATATTTAACGCAATGGAATGATATTGAGTTAAGATTTCGCTTATGAATCTTCGGCAGCCTAATAACGTCACTTAAAATGAGTTGATGAGAGTAAAAAGGGTCCCTCATCACAAGGACATAAAATTCACAGAAATATGTATATTTAATAACACATCCCAAATTTTAAATTTGAAATTAAAATATATAACATTGTATAAGTCTTTTAATAAAAGAGAATGGTGAAAGGGTCCTTTTCCTTGAGTCCAACTCATCACATATGTTCCTTCTTATTCCAGAATTATAATATTATGTTAATTTATAATTGATTAAGATCAATTTTCAAGTTTATTATTCCATTAATATCTCTAATTACCAAATTATTAACATTAAATTATTATATAATTTTATATAAGTAATTTTGTTGATATTCAGTACTTCAGTCAGAAATGATATTAACATAATTACAAATTTTCCGTCTAGTCAGAGGTCCATTATCTACATAACAATATTTCAGATTTCAATATCATATATATATTATATATGTATTTACATCCTCTATATATTTTTTTATAATATTCCATAACATTTTGTGATTGGAAATGTAATTCACCATTCATGGAGACAGTAAGCCGTACGTACGCATGAATGGAACTTTCATTTCAAATTAAACTTTAAATGAATAAAAACATAATGATACATAGGTATATTAAAATTGCAGTATGATATAATATTTTAAATATTTCAAATATTTTCATTAACACCATCCTTTATACATTTTATGCATAGCATGAATAAGTGATATCACTTTGAGGGGAGGTAGTGTGCACTTCCTCAAATGAAAATATCATGTTTACACATCGTGAAAAGCAAAAAGTTATGTTTTAAATAAAATTTGCAGAAGCATATAAACAATATAAACATAATATATATCCTATATAAATATATTTTTATCATAATGGACACCACGAGAGGTGGTAGGGGAAAATCAAACAATCATTGTTTCTTGAGGTTGTAGATTGTTGTGCATAGAAACAATATATTTGTATCTATATGATGGAGATGTGTGTAATTGTAGTTTGAATCATTCCCATAAAAATTCATATAATATTTATTATATTTTATTTTTTGTGTAATAAAATAATAAAAAGATCATAGGGAGTGGAGAAGGAAAAGAAAAGAAAATAACTTGAGAGAAGACCTTATGTCTAAATCGGGTAAATCCCTTTTATTTGAGCTAATAGGATTTATTGAATTGCCTTCCATGTCTGTTATGTTGTCTAGGAGGAAGATAAGGATGTTTCTAGATTATTTGAGTAGATTTTGGATGATCCAATGGGCTTGATATGTTTTATTAGGGGGTTAGAGGTGATTGCCTTTTATAAAATTATTTTAATTTTTATATTCTCATTTATTTTAATAATTCATTAATAAGGTAATCACTACATCATAATTGTGTCATAACTAAATTTATTTATTTTATATCTAAAATTTATAAATAAAATACAATGATTTAGTTAATATTTTTATATTTATAATGACTATTTATAATAAAAAATATCTCTTATATAACCCCATTTAAAATTGTTTTAGTAAAAGATATATATTTTTGTTATGTTAGTCATTACTTGTAATTAATTCTTATAAAGTGTAATTTTCATATCCTAGTGGTTCCATGGGGTGTCAAAATAAAAAAATAATACCAATGGCTAGAAATATCACATCCAATATGATTAATACATGTGTTTTGGTACTTTAAATTTATTATAATATTATTTTTTACCCTTATTATCAGATTTACCCTTTAACAATGGTAAATAAAATAATTACAAAATTTTCTATTCATAATGTCTAAAAATAAAAGGTACCTATTTAAAAAACTGGGACATATAGATTTGAAATATGGAATCCATTATTCCAAATTAAAAACACAAAAGTTTTAGTAATTAATTAAAAACTAATTCCCATTGTCCAACCCAAAAAGTGGAATTTTATGAAGTAATAACTATCAAAAGATCGACATGTGTTTATGTCTAATTTAAAATGTGAAATTACATACAATGAATAAAATTATATTAAATTAAAAAAATATAATCCAATTATACATTAAACCCAATTAATAGAACAATATAACTATAAAAATAATTTAGATGAGAAGACAATTTTGAATTAAAATGTTGTACTTTTTCTCAACTTATTGAAAAAAATTATTAGAAGAATACCAAAATTTTATCCAAAGTAAATCTTGATTTCCAAATTCTAGAGAATAAATTTATTTTGTCAAATATAACATAAAAAGTGACAAAATTTGGATTTAAATTGGGCTCTCCATCAAAAGGCGGTAAAACAGTATTTTTAGAAAAATACTTCATTTAACCAAAAAAATTGAATTTGTTCTTATATATTATCATGAAAACATATAAGAGAAATTTAAAACATTACATTGAATATATATTATATATTTTTCATTAAATAAAATTCCATATAGGGTGATTGATTCACCACGAATCGGATTGGAGTGGACCGACGCGCCCCGACCGTCAATCCCATAGAGGGTTGAGCTTTGCTCGATCGCTAAGGTCAGGTATATCGATCTTTGTTTTGAAATTCTCAATAGTTCCATATCCAATTATACATGGACCTGCATTCCAAAGGTAGACATTCCCTAGGTTGAATCATCCAGCGATGCTTAAGATCTCACATTGGTCGAGAGGATGGGAAGTCGGGCTCATCACACCCTTTTGGGGGGAATTATTACCTTTTCCGGGACTCTCTTATAGATTTAAGACTTGTTCATTTGTTCACAAATCTTTGGTTTATACCCAGGCCCAGTATCCATGGAATACGCCTGGTTTCAAATGGTTAGTTGAACAGAAGGATTCAGAATCATGTAGGCCCGAGGTTTACTGTCCATCATTGGGGTTAATGACTCCTAGGTGTTTGGACTCATTGAGATACCGTTAACCTGAAGCCTCATAACTAGGCATTCTGTTGTTTATTGTCTTCCTGGGGGGCAGGTAATGACTTTATAATTTGGATAGAACCCGTGATACATGCTTCTTACATATCCTCACAAGAGGAATTAGAATCCATGTAGTTCGGTGTAGGTGGTGTCGAAGAACCCACTTGAGGATGGACCGGGGATCTGATGGGTAGTGGGATTGAACCTCATGGAGGATTCCTACTTACCAAGAATTGACATATATCAAAGTCCACATTTTTCGTAGTAGGTGGTGGTCAAGGTCAGTTTTTACTCTAATCCCATGTGAGTCATGCTCGGTGTGAGAAACAAGAGGTAGTAGAGACCTGACGATCACGTCGTGAAAGGTGCATCCAGGGGAAGAAATGTGGGGCTTACGCATAGAGCATCCTAATGGTGACAAAGCCAAGTGGGAGAGGGAAAGGGTAACAAAAACCCCTACATCCATCTCTCCTCTCGGTTCATAGCACCAGGGAATTACTAAGGTGAATGGGTGCTACATCCCATAGGAAAGGCTAGGGGCTTACACAAAGGAGGTTGTCCTCTCACTCCAAGAAGAGAGGAGAAGTTCCCACCGTAGGAGATGAAGGGAAATGGAAGTGGGGTCCCCTATTCTAGAAATTGAAGAGGTAGAAGTTGGACTTTGGGCTGGGACTCTGCATTACAGTGGGAATGGGAACCTAGGAATGCATCAGGAATCCGCTCAAGGGCCGGAGTAACCCCTTTGTCTTCGTTTACCATGGGTATGTGAACTCAAGGGGGTGTGCTGATGTGCCCGAAGTTGGCATCATACGGGTTTGGTGGCATCAGTGGAGGCCATGGCTTAGAGCCGGTGAATGGTCAAATGAAGGGGTTTCGAAAGATCGGGAAGGATTGGGAGGATTTTATCTGACATAGTTAATGGGAACACCAAAGAATTTGGTGGCCCACATGGGTGTATGGGGAGTGGCGCCCTTCGCGTAGGGGGTACTACGTGGCTAGGGAACCTGTCCACGTACCAGGATGGTATGCGGACTAATAGGAATCTCGTGTACCAGGGTCATACGTGACTTCGGGTTCTGCCCGTGTAATAGGGTGGTATGCAGTGGAGTCCGCACGAGCAATGGCGGCCAGGTGCAACGCTAGTCCGGGGTTCATCGGTCATGGATTCTCCCGCATAGGAGGGTGCTATGTGGTGCGTCGGATTTAAAGAGCGGAATAAATTACCTGGTTCCTGTGGAGCACATCCTTGGATGGGGCATGATTCATGGTCTTCTTTTTGTCTTTTTATTTTATGTTCATGGTTCCCTAATTTGTTATGTATTTTCAGTTCCTTGTTAATTCATTCCCAGTTTCATACATGTTCTAGATCGCGAATTGGAACTTTTCTATTTGAAAAATCCTAAGCTCCTTCCACAGAAATCCTTCCACTTGAATCTGATCGATCTCTCCTTCCTCTCCCCCTCCATCTACTTTTATAGAAGGGGGAATGAGGTGTATATGTGGTTATGTGTCACCTTTTGCAGAGTCCCATGACTAGAAACCTGTTTTATAGATGAATTCATCAATCCGCTTCATGGGGGCATTCAACCTCGAACCAAACATGGATGAGGAATGCTTCGCGGCCGCGGAGGGCACCACCTCTATTCGGTGAAAAACGGTGTATGTAGTCCAGGCTGGTTGTCATGGTTCACGACTAGGGTGGTTCGGGATGGTTGTCCATCCTGGTGATCATCCTACTTCGCGCCCATGGAGGGCTTCCGCCTCCGTTCCGTGAACGACATCGGTTCGCAGAGGTGGCATACTTTTGAATCGGCCACATACCATCACTATTAGACCTGTACGCAGACCGGTTGGTCCTTTTATGATTTCTTTGGTGCTCTTCATATTTTTTTCCAATTCCTTGAGGGAAATTTAGTAGAATAAACTTTTTAATTTAAGGTATTCTCATTATACATTGTATATTTTTTAGGACCTTACAAATGCCCCCCATCAGAATGGGGTCTGATTGAAACAAAGAGGAGACTATTCTGATGAAGAGTGGTCCTGAAATGTGGATAGTTTGCGGTAGAGGAGTTGAACTAGTAGGGGACCACACCTATAAATAGGGGTCCCTTACATTGTCTTTTACTAGATTCTTCACGGAAACAATTCCATCTCCACATGCTTTCTCCTTCGCGAAATTCCTCATCCATGAACAAGATTCCATTTCTGCGAACCATTCTTCGTTCGCGGTGGCCTTCATTCACGGACCAACCTCCAAACCTCAAACCAATAATTTTAATTAATTAAAAATTATGTTACAACAGGCTGTGTAGGAACTCGCTACGTGGTTTTGATGGTCCAAAAATGATTAATTTTCCAAAAATTGAAAATTGCTTAAGTCCTCCGAACATGAACATTTAAATCTAGGGTTGAGATTCTGCGGAGGGTCCTGGTACACGGTTTTTTGGCCAACACTCCGTGAGCTAGAGTGCCACCGACTTCATCCATGCAGGGCATGTTCGTGGGATGCAGCCATCGTGAACAACCTTTTGAGGTCCTACGTGGGTTTCATCGTGAAGACTCTTTGATGGAGTTCTTTTCCATATAAATGGTATTTTGGTCCAGATTTTATTATTTTGGACTAACCATTTATGGGATTTTATAATGTAGGGAGAAAATATGGTTCCTCCTCGCCCTGCGGTTAGGCCTACTATCGAACCATTCCCAATCATTTCAAGGAGACGTCTAGCTATGGTCCATAGAGCTGAGAGCATCAAGGAGGACCCTAGACAATCAACTATTCATGATGATGGTATTTTGAAGGAATTACTCTCCCCAGGACTTCTGGGATATCTGTTATCAAATCTTCTTCCGGTTTATGGTTTTGGCCTCCATGACGACATTCCTATCCCCCCCATATTCTCAGGTCTTCTGTCCCATTATATGGAAGGGTTGCTGTGGTTCACTCAAGCGAGCCTAACCCAATCATGAGAGATAATCTATGATTCTTACCCGAAAGGCCATTTATTTTTGAGAGGCTCTGTTTGGAACCAAAGTGATCAGTACACTCAGGGATTCTCTCAAGAGGTCGTCATCATGAGTTACCCTTCTTTGATTAACCCTGCACGAGTTGATTCTGGCGCGGGATGGATTCCCAAGTGGAACCTTCAATCTGGTGGGATTTTCTCAATTAACTGGGCTTGGGCCTTCTGGTTCCATTATCATTACAAGGAATTTCCCGAGACATTAGAAGCGGTAAATCTGTACTCCACAGTGTGGGCTTCCTAGTATGTTGTTTGTCCACCTTCTTTGATCCTTCCTATCTTTCTTGGTCACTGGAGTTCTATCACTAACACTTTCCACCTTGTCGATGGTGATGTTGGTATTAGTTTATGGGACATCTACCAACTGGGAGGACTTCAAATCATTGGTGAGATGTATGAAATGTTTTTACCCACCCCTGACACCTGGGGAGATGCTAAACAGGTTCCATAACTAGTGAGAGATCTGCTATTTATGGCGGAGAGGTTACTGGGTCAGCCCTTGCCTGCCTAATATCTTATTCCCTACAACACCTGGATAGGGTGATTTTTGGAGATCACTAGTCCTATGCTGAATATCAATAGTCCTAGGACTCATGTTTCTCAAAAATCACGTACTATCCCAGGTTCCTACTGGGCTGTTCTGGAGGAGGGCGACTACCTTTCATGGGGTTATGAGGTGCGCCCCGGTGTGACGCTTATTCTCATTCTGGCAGGTCTTTTTTCCATATTTTTTAGCAGGTGGCTATTCCCTTCTTTGGATATCACCCTAGGTATCAGAGATTGCACCCTGATGATGGCAGCTGAGCTGGGAGGAGGCCACCTGGTGAATCTTTTCGTGCCCAATTTGGCTCATATTTACGAATTACTGAGCCACATGCAAGAGGGCGGGTCACACTATCGTTTGAGTAGGCCATTCCAATTTTTATATAACTGGGTAGCAGATCAATGCCGCTCTTATGAGTATCATCATAACACAGTCATTCCACTTCCTTCCCTTCTTCCTACCTTTCATGATATACCTAGATTTCGTCTGAAGTCCCTCAACTCTGATGAAGTCTTCAAGCTTCTGAGTGACTTCCCTTAGTTTTCATTCACTCCCTACCCCACTCCATCTGGTGCCATGGTTGATGACTATAGGGGGAGCTAAGAAGAACATTCTTATAGGATTTCTCTATAAGACAGGATTTTATCTGTGTGGATTGATTAGGTTTCTCTGTGTGAGTTGTACGCCCCACATCGTTTTTCTCAACAGTTCGGATGCATGCACTCTAGATTTCCATTACCCATTCTCAGGCCCGAGGACTACATTCGGCGACTCTCCATCAGTGGTGGATGATTTTGATGCAGTAGGGATCTAGCGTGAGCATTAACGTTCATGGAATAGGAGTGGTTGCCATCCTATCCATGGAATATGCGAGAATGTGTACAAATCATTATCCAGATGGGATTTTGGGGAAGGATATCCAAATATTTCCCAATTCGGGGGTTACTGCGGAGGTTGTGCTTACCGCACCTTCCTCGTCGGCTTAATGTGAGGACCGACTGATGGACCAATGGTTGAGGCGAATTAGGTAATAATCCTCTTCCAACCCTCTTGTGGCTGAGGTTCAGACAAATCCAATCCTTCTGGATGTAAACGATGATGACCTAGTGACCTCGAGTCCCCATGATGTAATTACCGAAGCTCCATCGGCCAATACTGGAAATTCTAGCTTAACTCCCAAGATCAAAACAGGGCTAGAGGCCTCTAACCCTCCAGTCCCAGATCCATCTTCTGATGCGCACATGTTTGCGCTGGCCTCAATTCCAGACTTCATTCCTATGCTATGTAATGATGATTCCAAATACCCTTGAGTCATGGCAGACCACCGAGCAGTACGAAGGTGGGCTTGGCCCCGGAACTATGATATTTTTGCCGAAACTCCTCTAACAAAAATGGTGACTGAAACTGAATCCCTTCAACAACTCTTCCTAGACATGGGGTCAGGAGAGTACGACTATCGGCAACTTCATTTTATTGCATGTCATGTCGTCATGTCCCATGGGGAGCCTACCTCTAGTGAACACAAACTTGATCACCTCGCTGCTTCTCATTTTGGGACCTGAGCCTTTGAGGAAACTATGACAGAGCTCCATCAGCAGATAGCACTAGAGGTGAGCTCCCATGATCAGGTGGCCACCCCTATCTACTGAGCTACACGAATGCAAATCTGGAGCAGCGATACAGAGGGATCAGTTGTCATCTCTGACTGGTAACCTTGAAGCTACAAGAAAAGGGATCAATGACCTCCAAGTGATGGTGAGGCATACTCATTCGGTGGCCGAATTTGAGGCCAGGGAGAAGGTCGTGTTGGAGCAGACTTGTAACAACCTTCACCGCACAGTTTCCGATCTGATAGATTGAGCGATCCATGCTCTTTTGTGATCATTAGATCTAATTTTGTACATTCTTCTTTGCCTCTTTTATTGAGGAAAATGAGAGACTCTAGCTTGAGGACATCCTCCCTTCTTCCCTTGTTTTTTTCAAATGGAATGGATTTATTGTTAACCGAACAACTGTTGTATAAATAACCACTCATCGAATTAGAATCAATCATAATTCAGAAAAATGATAAAATAGAATGAGAACTAACTTATTCCTGGACCATGGGATCCAGTGAGCATAGTTTGACTATTTCTAGTGTTTTCAAAAACACCCTATAGTTTTTTTTTCTCTTCCTTAAATACCCTAATTTTTCTGGGGCCAATTTAGTGCGGGCCCAGCGGGTATAGCCTCGATATTGCTTAGGACGCCCTTTTCAGGGTTTTCAGCATAATGAGCATTGCGCCTCATTTTGGAGGTGGTTTAATGTCCCATCAACAAGACTATCATTACAGATGTTTTAGTTTGAATATCATTGACCAAATATGGTGGGGCAAGGGCCTCAACAATGTTTGGTTAGTTAACAAATGTCACAACACCTTTCAGACGCACGTGGGGGAACATGCTTAGATTTGAACCACATGCATAGCATGTCTCAAGGCATGAGAGCTGTATCAGAGTACAGAAGTAGGAAATCATTACCTATGGTGGACTTGACTTTGGTAGACGAGCTAGGGGAGATCTATATGAAGAGCCTCTGAGGGCATGGTATGCATTGTCGTGCAAAGGTGTCCTTAAGTCAATGACTGTCCATTTCTGATTGCCTGAGGACTCCATGGAAGTCCGACTTATGGAAACCAACATGGGTATCTTGGATAGGGTATGTGACACCTGAAAGGATTTGGGATCATCTGTATTAATCAGAAGTGTGGACATAGGGTCCATATCCTACGCATTTAGTTAGTGTGAAGGACGATTGGAGCATGACACAGTTTAAAGTCATGCAGCCGGGACATCCTTCAAAGTTGAATGGATTCTCCTTCTTCTCAGTAATCTTGTCGACAATGATTCAAAATATTCAGGAAGGGTTGTGAAAGAGGTTGGTAAACTGCTACTCTGACGGTTTCTGTATCGCAAGATGGATATGGGAGCTCATAGGCCAAGAGGCGTACGATGAAAAACACTGCCTATAGAAATCATGCCTTTAGTAAATGAGCCAGGGGTGATCAATATGCAGAGCCGTTGGGGTCATGAAATGCATAGTCATCCAAAGGTGTCCCTAGGTCAATGATTGTATTCTCTCGATAGCTGAACTACTTCAAGAATGTTAGAATTTGGGACCACCAAGGGTGGCTTTCAAGGGTTCGGCTCCTTCTGGGTATAGAGTGCAATTTATGAGATGATGGTTCCTGGATACAGGATAAACAACTGGGATAACATTCATGGGAATGGGTGCAGTCATCCCTTCTCACACTGGTGTTTGATGGTGGTTTGTACAGTTCTAGCCCATGCACCGAGGGACAGAGGAAAACCTCCATTCATGATTGAACCCATGACAGGTTTGACCATGGAGTTTAACGTGATGCGGTAAGGATGAGGAGAATTTTTGAAGATGTTTCACAGTTTAACGTCGTGCAGTGATGAAAGGGGATCATTTTTAAATCCATGAAAATTCTTACCATTGGAGTCATTCCTCTTGATACATAATTCATCATCTTTGTAATTTCTCACCAAGCGGTAATGACATGTTCCGTGCAGTTTTGATCGTCATGCGGAAAGGACGTAGTTGCAAAGGGAACTCTTGATCAGAATGTAACTGGGCTTGAACATCTCAGCATGTCCAAGAAGTGGAGGGGGTTGATGGTGTAAACCGTGGTTCAAGGGCTTCTTAGATTTTGAGAGATGATACCGGTGATCTTAGACTGATAAGCATATGAGGTTAGGAAGTGTTTAACCTGAGGAAATCTTACCATTGGTAGACGGGACAGGGGCTATCAATATGCAGAGCTGCTGAGGGCATGGTATGAATATCATACAAAGGTGTCCAGAGGTTGATAACTTTCCTCATCTGATGGCCATGAGTGATTATGAGGATCCATGATTGACCAAGCCAAAAAGTCTGTTGTTGGGTAAGGAAATATCTGGACATGTTGGGGATGTTCGTCCCTGGTTGCTATTAAAACATGAAGAGTTTACCATGCTGATTTGTCTTGCACATGGGGTATACATTTACACCATGCAGCTTAATTTCGTGAGGCAAGGATGAACTACTCTTAGTTTAACGGGCATATAGTTTGGACCACTAATGACCATTACTATAATCACCTGGAGGGAAATTGAGTTAGTTGGCTCTGGCATACTTTGAACAAGTGAGAGGGAATGAGGGTGTAAACCGTAACTCTGGGGTTTCTCGGGTCATGAGGTATGGTAAGGGGTATCTGATACCGATAAATGTATGGAGATAGGATGAGTATCGCATGGGAAAATCTTGCCTTTGGAGGATGGGGCAGGGGCTATCAATATGCAGAGCCGTTGAGGGCATGGTATGCATAGTCGTAGAAAGGTGTCCACGAGTTGATAACTTTCCACTTACAATGGCCATGAATGATTATGAAAATCTGATATTTCTCATAGTATAGAGTTCCCCATATGGGGATAATGGTGTCCAATCATACAAGAAACATCTTCGCCATAATTGCATGTCGAGTCAATGTATCCTAGCCCTAACATAACATTTGTAGATGCAATTCATCATGCTAACCATGGGCAGATAGAAAGGCTATCTAGGTAGGGATACCCTTGATACATTTGGATGTGAATGGGGAATGAACTTGTAAACCACTTCTCCATAAATTTTTGGATTGGGAGATATGATATGGGGGATCTAAGGCTGGTAAGTGTACTGGGATAGGAAATGTATCACCTGAGGAAATCTTGACTTTGGTAGACGGGACAAGGGCTATCAATATGTAGAGCCGCTGAGGTCATGTTATGCATAGTCATACAAAGGTTACCACTGGTGGATAACATTCCACTTCTGATGTCCATGAATGATTATGAACATCCCTAATTATCTGGATCATGGTGTCTAATGTATAGAGAGGATCCATCCAAATGTGTAGGGTGTATTCCCATCTTGTTTTTCCATATACCTTGGGTGGGTCGTGACGAAGTCCGTGCAGTTTAATGTCGTGCTGTGAGGATGAGGTCTGTGCATTTTAACGTCACACGGCAAGGACAAAGAGTACACCCGGTGTAGGTCTGGTCCTTACACATGGGAAAAGGGAATTTTTTATTTTTTATATCCATGCTGTTAACATCATGCAGTAAAGATGAGGAATACACCCTGTGAAGGTATGGTCCTTATAAGGGGGGAAAGGGGCATTTTTCGACTTTATCTAGGGATGGCTGGGCTAGGATTGGGGACCCTGGCGCCACTATGTATCCTGTGAGGGTAGAAATCCAGCCACTCTTAGTTCATTTTTGGAGTACACCAAATGCATGCCTGGTCCCTACATAGGGGGAAAGGGCATGTTTATTTTTTTTTCCTTATATGTGTAGTTTAACATCATGCAGCAAGGATGAGGAACACACCCTATGTAGGTCTGGTCCTTACACAGGGAAAAGGATGGTATTTTTAGCTTCGTTCGGGGGTGGCTGGGCCAGGATGGGGGATCTTGGCGTCACTGCATATCCTTCAAGGACAAGAATAAATCCATATGTAGTTCTTGTAAAATGGGTACACCCCGTGCAGGGTTGGTCTGTACACGGGGGGAGAGGTCATTTATAAACCCTCTTATCCATGCAGTTTAACGTCGTGTGGTAAGGATGGGGAATAGACCCTATGTAGGGTTCATCTGTACACGGGGGGAAAATGAATTTTATAAATATATTTGGGTATGGTTGGTCCAGGATTGGGGACCCTGGCGTCACTACGTATCCAGAAAAGTGCAGGAATCAAGCCATACGTAGTTCTCGAGGATTCGTGTAGTTTAACGTCAAACAGTGAGGTTGAAGTATTCTTAGTTTAGGGTCATAGTGTTTGGACCATTGGCGCTTGGAAGTTTAGAGTCATGCAGCTCGAACAATAACTGATTTTGATTATGTGAAATACTTCTTCAAAAATCTGACATTTGTAGGAGCGGTGGTGAATTTCCTGTCCATGGAGATCACGACATATGCTCTATGGAGTAGACCTTGTGTATAACATATGGTCCCTCCCACTTAGGATCCAGATTCGGAGGTTTATTTCCGTGAATCATCAGGGTCCTTCGGACTAATACCAATTCTCCTTCCATGAAAGACCGAAGGCAAAACTTATTATTGAAGGCTAATGCGATTCAGTTATGATATATCTCTAAATGGTGAAAAGTGTGCAACCGCTTCTCATCTAGCTGTTCCAACTCACCTAGCCACTTTTTTGATTGCTCATCACTGGATAAATGATCACAAATGGAAACATGGAGCGAGGGTAATTGGAGCTTGATGGGCAGGACTACTTCTGTTATGTATACTAATGAGTACGGAGTAGCCCAAGTAGCGGTGCAGAATGTAGTTCGTTAAGCCCACAATGCATTGAGGAGTTTACCCGGCCATGACTTCTTTTCTTTGTCCACCATTTTATGGAGAATGTTGGACATGGTCTTGTTGAAAGCCTCTATCTTTCCATTGGCCCCTGACTGATAGCGGGATGAGTGGTTAGCCTTGATACCATATTTTTGGTATAGTTTCTCCATTTCGGTAGATCAGAAGTTGGTGTTTTTATCTGTTAGTAAGGTATGAGGGATGCCAAATCTGGTGATGATATTGGTTTTCACAATGGTGAAAATGTTTCTTGCCCCAACATCCTTGAGGGGTACATCTTCTGCCCATTTAGAAAAGAAGTTAGTTGCTGTGAGGATGTACTTCAATTATTTGGCCATGGTTGGAGGATATGGTTCCACAACATCCATCCCCCCGATGGTAAATAGCCAAAAGTACTTGGCCTAATGAAGTAACTCTGGGGGTTGATGTATGAAGTTGGCATGAATTTGGCATGAGTGGCATTTTGAGGTGAAGTGCTCGCAATCTCGTGCCACAGTGGGCCAATAGTACCCAAGCCTTTGAACCTGATGGGAAATCTTAGACCCTGACTGGTGTGCTTCACATACTTTGGCATGAACTTTAGTCATGACGGAAGCATTTTATTCTCCATCAATGCATCTTAGGAGGACTCTGTCGAGGCCTCATTGGTAGAGGACCTCCTGCTAAATTATGCCACTGTATATGACAAAGTTTATTTCCCTTCTTCATATTTTCTATCATTAAGCCCTATCAGATGGGAGTTCTCCCTTTTGAAGGTAGTTTACAATGGGGGTCATCCAGCCGGTGGCATGCGCGTATGGCTCAGGTAAAGGACTAAATTCGTTGATTTATTTAGTCATAGTCTGAAAAAATGGTAGGACCAATCGATGATGAGTAATACTGATAATCATTTTATCCTGGTTTAGGTCTGATAGGGTTGTGTCCGCATTGGCTAGTGCATCAACCTAGGCATTCTGAGACTGGGAATATAGGTCAATGTTGGTTCTGTGGAGAATTCCACTAAAAACCCTCAGACATGGACAAATAGGGGAATAATATCTTCCTTCTTAATAGAATAGTCACCATTTACTTTCTTGATGACCAGTTCCGAGTCTCCTTTTACCTTAAGGTATTGTACTTGCGCTTGGAGTGAGAGCTCCAAGCCTGCAATGAGGGCTTGATACATTGCCTCGTTGTTCATACATCCCTCTGACAGGAGGATGGAATATGAACAGATTGCTTTTCTGGGGACATTAGTATTATCCCCAAACCCACCTTGCTAAATTTGGGATCCTCCATCCTTTTCCCTGTCGGGCTTCAGGATGAGTCGTCGAAGTACATTTCCCAGGTTGAGAGCTCCTCTTGAACCGAGAATATGTCTTAATTGGGTAACTTGATATCTGGTTTGGTGGTCCCTGTCGAGGGGTGCTCAGCCAGAATATCTGCCAACGCCGGGGATTTAATGGATTTTTGAGGCACAAACTGGATGTCAAACTCTCGCTGGATGACTGCCCATCAGGATAGGCGCCCAGTCAGCATTGGGCGGCTAAGGATGTACATGAGTAGTTTAAAATTCTAGACCAAATGAATTTAATGAAGCTGCAGGTAATGTCACAATTTTTGAACTACGAAAACCAAGGCCAAACAACTGTTCTTGATGTTTGAGTATCATGTTTCAGCATCAATCATGGTTTTGCTGAGGTGGTAGAGACTGTTTTCACTACTGGCATCATTTTTCTGCTTGAGGAAGGCTCCCAGGGACCACTATAGGGCCGTCACATATAAGATGAGAGGACTTCCTTCAACTGAGGGCATGAGCACCGGTGGGATTTAGAGGTAATTCTTTAGGCTGTCGAATACCTCTTGGAAATCATCTGTCCATTGGTACGTAAACCCCTTCTTCAAAATCCTGGTTAAGGGAATACAGTTTCCCGCTAGGTTGGCTATGAACCTCCTGATGTAGGCCAAGTGCCTTTGGAATGATCTCAACTTAGTGAGATTGCGGGGAGGTGGTAGGCCATGGATAGCCTTTGTCCTTTCAGATTCAACTTTAATGCCATGATGGCTTATGAAAAAGCCATGGAATTTCCCTGTGGTAAACCTAAAGGCTCTTTTCAAAGGATTCATCTTCATGCTATGTTCTCGAAGTTTATTGAATATGGATTCAAGGTATGAAAGGTGATCTGAGCGCTGTCTTGATTTCACCACCAAGTCATCCATGTAGCATTCAACGAATATCACCAGGAATAGATTAAAGATATGATGCATGGCGCATTGATATGTGGCGCCAGTGTTCTTGAGTTCAAAGGGCATGATCCTATAACAGAATATTCCTTGAGGGGATCAAAATGTGGTGGACTCTTCATATTCTCAGGCCATCCAAATTTGATTATACCTAGAATAACCGTCCACGAAGGAGAGAGCCTCATACCCGGTCCTTACGTCGATTAATAACTCCGTAATCGAGACCTCAAAATCATCTTTTGGGAAATGCCGATTCAGATCTCTGAAATTGATGCAGACACGGATATTTCCATTCTTTTTCTTAATGGGGACAATGTTTTCCAACCATATGGGGTATTGGATCTCTTGAATGAAGCCCAATTTAATAAGAATATCGACTTTAGCCTTTATTTTAGCAGAATGTGAGGGATGTGTCCTTTTGGAAGATTGTTTATAGCCCAGGTGGTCTTCTGGTAGACCTAAGTGGTGCTTTGCCGCTTCGAGATCATGTCCTGGAATTTTCGTGTAATTCCTGGGAAAAACATCCTAGTGTTTCTTTAGGAAGGAGGTATATACCTCATGATCCTCAAGAGACATGGCTGTACTAATGAGAGTTGGCCTCAGGTCTTCCTCGGTACCCAGGTTTATTTCCCTGAGATCATCCACCGTGGTGGAGATACCATCCTCAAATGTGGGAGGTGCATCCCTAAGATCCTCCTCCTCCTCCTCCTCCTTATTCCCATCTACTTGATCCGACGGGGGGGGGGGGAGCGTTTCTGACCCGGGATCCTGGGGGTCTGGGGGCGAGGCATTGTGGGCATACCTGCTCAGGTATTCAACCCCAACTTGAGGGGTAGCATTCATTTCCGCACTTCTATTCTCAGCCATTATTGCTGAAGTCATCAGGACAGTTGAGTGTTTGTACGGACATGATCCCCTTCTCTCAATATGCTTGATGGGCAGTATGTAGTCTCTGCCTAGCTACTTGAGGTGGTTATCCAGAACCATTTCCAGACTATTTGGATCAGGGATCTAGTTAACACCATCAAGTGAATGCATCTTTTTCTTTTTCTAATAAAACAGGGTGTCAATGTAGTGTGACTCGGAGAGCTCGAATGGAGCCTTGTCAGTGTGCAATGTCCCACTTTTCCCATTGATGCAATACATGATACACTGGTGGTAGGATGATGGAATGGTCATGTGATTATAGAGCCATGGCCTTCCCAGTAGGGCATTGAATGCTGTGTTCTTCCGGACCACCAGGAATTCCTAGTAGGCTACAAGGTCTCCAAAATAGGGTGTAGCTTGATATTTCCCATTGGATTATGTTCACTCTTGTCGTAACTTAACAGAGTTGTGGATGAGGGTACTAGGTCATTTTCACTATAGCCCAACTTACGGATTTTCTGTAGGGGAAGGAGGTTAACTCCATAGCATTTGTAAATAAATACATTGTGGAATTCAACATCATTTAGTGTTCCGAACACATATAGTGGTTTTATGTGTCCTTTCACGATGGCGTCTTCCTCCTGATCGGTGAATGAATTCACTGCATTGCATTTAGCTGGGCCAGTCTCTGTCTGGTAAATCTTGGCAGTAGCTACCTCAGCTTAAAACTTCTGGGAGCTAAGAAAGGCTTCTATATGTGGCTCCCTGAGGTTAGCTGACAAACTCCAGGCATCCAGGATCGACAGTTTGGATGGTACTGACACCAGATGTTTAAAGATATCAAATTTCTAGTCCAGTAGTCGACATTTCTCCATTGGATAGAGTGTTTTAGTATGCAGCTTGGGAGCCAGAATACGTGATGAGGAGGGACTAGCTACGGGGTCCGATGCCGATGATTTCCCCACGCTCTAGGGACTTGGATCGGCCTGTCTATTTTTGTGCCTACTAGGCAGCTAGACACTCAATCCTCCTCTGATGGGTACCGCAGAATGACGGGGCCATAGTGGCTACTTGTGAATGTGGAGGGATATTATTCCTCTTATGGAGTCCGCTGAAGTGCTCTCCCATGTGTTTTTGCGATATTAATGGTTTGGTCTGGGGTAAAACCATAGGGTTGGTTTTGGCTGGGACTGCCTCTCCCCTAGTATCCCCTGCTTCTATGATTCCTCCTCTTGACCCCTTGCATTGGGAACTCGGGTTTGTAGACATACCCTTCATTAGGAAATGATTCTATCAGATGAATGACGTTGATGGAACAAAAGATTATCTTCTCATCCTATGATATGTCAATCTGGACAGTTTTCCCTGCTGGCGTTGTTTGATGGGTCGGTGCCTTTGGTGCCATGTTTGGGGGTATAAAATCTGACAGTGTCGGGGCTAACGTCAGCCTCATTACGGACTTCCACTCATGCGCTTATCTCCTCCCTTCTAGACTGCGCCTGGATGACCTTCTCGAGGAGGGTTGTGAGGCTGATATTGTTGGTTGTGTGGCATTAGGGGCTGTTGGCAGCAACACCGGCTGCTGTAGTTGAGCATAGAGTATGTTCTGGCCTCGGTTGACAATTTTCTGAGTCATCTAGTTATCAAATTTCTTCACCTTTTTTCTGGTGACTTCCTGCCACCCCTCCGCCTTGTCAGGGTCGGTGGTAGAAATGTACATCACATGTGTTGGGGGTAGTCCCAGTTCGACCTGCCCGGAGTCCACCATCCTTTTCAGGAGGTCTTTGAAGATGAAGCATTCCTGGATATTATGCCCCAACTTTCGATGGTGGGGATAAGAATCTGGCCTATTATTTCATCAAACTTCTTCGGGCATCCTTTGCTTCAGGAGGCAGAGCAAGTTGCAATTCATGGCGTCGATGAAGTAGCCACAGACTTGGTCCTCTAAAAATTAGTATACTTTGTGTCTCCATTACTCGAACTAGTTCCGCTTCGATCCTCTCGGATCATCCTGCTTGGGCAGAGGTGGATTCTGATATATTGGGGGCCCATGATGATTTGGTGGAGGCCTAGGCAGCAGAGCAAGCACATGGGCTGGCTTGAGCATGACATAAGTCACCTCAGCTCTAAAATTTTTCTTTGCAGGAGCCTGTGAGGATATTTAGAACTTCATATTGGTCCACTGCAGGGAGTATTCAATTCTTTGGGAAAATGCAGAGAGGTTTGGAAGCTAGTGGTACACTCCATAGGTATGAGCTGTGTTCGTAGATCATCTCGAAGGTTATCGATGCATATGGCCAACATCTCATCTGGGGGAATTTGCTTGTTCAGAGAGTAGGTCAATCCCTTCAACCTGGCGATGTATTCCTAGACCCTACCATTCTCCCTCTTTTTGCAATTCATGAGTTCATTGACTGTTGTTTTAGGTAGTGTTGAGCTGAAGTGGAATAAGAACTGCTGCCGAAGGACTTTCCAGCACTTTATAGACTATGCTAGTAGATTTGTGTACCAGGCTAAGGAAGAACCTTGCAAGGTCCACACAAAGAATCTGAGTTTCACATTTTCTCTTTGTTCCGGAGTTCCCATCATGGGGTCGCAATATGACGTGTAGTGCATCAAGTGCTGTTCTCGATCGCCGGATACATTGAATATAGGAAATACAGGGCTCCCAAAATTGGGTGGAAGAGGCCTGTTTCTCACCCAATCTGGGTAAGTCTTTCACTCTAGTTGTATTGGAGCGCGTGATCATTCCATCTCATCCAACCGAGTTATCAGTGCCTCGATGGGGTGGGCGAGTCCCTAGTTTACATCCTATTGGGCCATGTCAAGGGAAGGTACAACCCAAGGAATTGCTTGAGGATCCAGCTCGGCCAGCACCAAGGGTGCATATACCGTTTGGGACACATTCAGAGGGGTCAGACGTACTTTCTCCGGTTGATTTTGGAGTAGAGGGAAGTCTTGGTATTCCCCCAAATCCATGTTCTGGTAGTTGGATGAACTAGGAGCCTCATTTGGCAGGGAAAACCTGGGTCATTGAGGTGCACTTACTGGGAGGGAAAGGTGTGGCTCTTCTTGGGAAGCGCTTTCAATAAGAAAATTCCTCTTGTGTAGCTGGGCATTAAGCCACCTCAGTTCCTTCATTTCCTCTTCCTATCGAGTGAATCGATCTTTGAGCGTAAGTGGCTCGTTTTTATCGAGAGAAGAAAGAAGGTTATAGGTAACCAGTCCTTTTTTCTAATCCTTGTTGGAAGCTTGCAAGGTGAGCAGAGGAGGGTTAGCTAGTAGGGAGACCATACTTAGGGTGGCCATCTGGTTCTAGGTGTGCACAACAGGTTGTTCGTTGTGAGTTACAGAATGACCAGAATCATCGTCTCCCAATCCATCCAGATTTGCGTCATCTCTGGTATCACCCGTGGGGTTATCCTCTATGGTGTTGATGGATGCATACACAGGGTGGTGGAGACATCATATTCCAAAAAGGAATAGGATCTCCCATGTCTATATCTGGTCCTCCCCTTCCTGTTCCAGGATTTCTTTCAGACTTCTGGACGCAGGGTGATACAGAGGGTTCATTGATTTGACTATACGACAGGCTTCCTTCTTGAAGGGGATGATGATTCAAAGGAAGGTATAAAGAAGGAACCTTCTCTTCTGACTTTCCTCCCTAGACAATAGAATACCGATTCTCATGGTGGAGGTTGTTGTTTAGGAGGTAAAAATGCCCCAATCCATGAGGGTAGGGTTTGGATCCATTCCCTGGATGGTGTGTCTCTTACAATTTTTATTGTTCTTATGGGGGAATTTTTGTTAAAATTACCCCCAGCAATGTAGGTTGGGGTCGACCCCGGATTGCGGTAGCGGCTGCTGCTATCACCATTTGCATAATCTTGTGCACCCCGATTCGAGGGTGAACTAGATCTATGGCTGAGCCCACCTGTGAATCAATCCCCTTTGGGGAGGTGAGCAATGACTGCTGATTGGTCTCTCTTAGATGAGAGGCCTTTTGTATTCTTTTGGTGGCCTCATTTAGGAGTTTGTGAATGGCTTGTTCCTATCGGGCCTAACGCTTCTGGTACTTACTCAAGGCCTGTTTTTATAGGGCGTGTCGCCATTTGTGAATAGGGACACCACACGATTGTTGTTTTATCATGATGGCATTGGAATATATTATGAAAAACCTATTCTTCTGGTCGGGGAGTGAAGTAAAATGCAAATCTCCATGTTCTCCCCATTCGCTGATATCGACTCCCATTGGGGTGTCACCAATGAGGTGGCGTAACTGGTGTAGTACATGGAGGAAGGATAACTCCATGTTTCCTTTACGCCTCTCAGGTCGCGGTTGTCACGCCGAAGGAAGAGCTTCCAGGTCGATGCGATGCAGGATGTCTCTTATGTTCTTAATATGGCCTACATACCCTTCGTAGGGCAGGAAGCATGATTTTGGCTGACAGAGGGTTGTCCAAATGTTGGAGAGGATTTTGTGCACACATTCTTTTGACAACTTCCTGGGTATGTCGAATCAAGAGGTGGCGGTGGGCCAAAACATGACTGATATATCATCCTCAACCAATCTTTTCCTCACATGAAACATGTTGTCATACCCCTCTGCAAGTGATTCCTCTACCTTCTCAGCCCAACTAAGACAGTCACTATTATTGTGGTTGGACACAGTGGGGCAAGTAGGTATTGAACTGTCAAGCGAGCAATTTCAAGGTGGTTCAGAAAATGAACATGGTACCGAACCACCTCTTGGTTGAAGAAGGATGTCGCTAGTGATTGACTAGGAATCTGACATGCTTGATCTTGTCCTTCTGAGTGCCTTGGCATATGAAGGCTTTTCGGTGATTAATTTGGTCGGGGGAGGACCTTTCTGCCAATATGATATGTCCCTACAGGGAGGCCCTTCACAATGGTAGCTAAAATGGTGAGGACTACCATTACAATTGTCACAGGTATAGAACCTGTGGGGTACACTCTGGGGAGGGCCTTAAAAATGTATCACAATGAGGGGAGGTCCTTCTCATTGCTTGAAATCCTTATGGGGAGGGTCTCCATTATTTGTGTCATAATGGCGAGGGCTACCATTACTACATGATGCCTCACTGCATAGAGGACTTTTGTAGTGCATACCTTGGGGAGGACCTCCAAGGCATGTAGCGTTGTTACGGGGAGGGCCTTGGCAATAACTTTCATCATGGTGAGGATGACTATCACGGCTTGAAGTTCGATGTGTATCATTGGGAGGACCTTCAAGACAGACTGTGACAAGGGAAGGACATTTTTATTTCTTGGGGCCCTTGCGGGGAGGACCTTCGTAATGGAGATTGTGGTGGCGTGGACTACCATCACAGCGGCCGTAGGGAGAATGTCTATAGGCTACACCATGGGGACGGCCTTCAGAATGTACAAAATGAGGGGAGGATCTTCTCGTTGCTTGACGTATCTACGGGGGGGAACTCTGTTATCAGAGTGGGGAGGAATAACACCATGATCTAATTCCTGGTTGTGTGGTGTGTCATTGCAATGTAAGCCCTGGGGAGGACCTTCAGGGCTGGACATGATAAGGGTAGGACCTTCTTCTCATGATGAGATGTCACTGCGGGGAGGGCCTCCATAGTTTCAACTAAAATAGCGAGGACTACTATCATAATCTGTCGTCCCACTTCATGGAGAGTGTTTGTAGCATATACCTTAGGGAGGACCTTTAGGGTGGACCACAACAAGTAGAGGTACTTCTTTCTGCTTGATCTTCTAGTCACGTGGAGGGTTACCATGACTCGCATCAAAAGAGAAACTCTCGTGATCGATCGTTATATTCCCATGGGGGAGGCCTCGGCGGGTGCCTTGGGGAGGACCTTCAGAGCTGCTGGTAGAGACTTCTCATGGAGGACCTTCGCAACTACTACTACCATGACCATAATATTGTAATGGGTGGACAAGGATCTGAGCCTTTGATTTGTGCTTAGTGGTGTTGGGAACCCCGACTTCTAGTAGAGAAGATTCATGAACCTGCTCTTTATTTTCTGGCTACCTTCGGCATGTTCAGGGAACATTCATGCAGGCAGGAGGGACCGTCTGCTGTTGATAAAGTCCTTCACCATTGGTTCACCTTCTAATTGGATCCCTCGATGGTTCCAGGATATGTCGACGAACATATTGACTTTTGGGAGGGTTATATACCTGCTCTGGAGCATCCACCTTGATGGACGGGTGTCCCCTAGTTGGATTGAGTGAAGCTGCTCGATCCGGTTTCCCTTGTATCGTAGAATATGGTCGGCAAACCTCCTCGGAAGAATCAGGGATGCAAATCTTCTCCGATGTGGCCATCTCTTCTCATAGATGAATCTCCCCAATTAGGGAGATGGGATCATGGGACCGAGTCCTTGTTGTAGCCGCTGATGCAATTACATTTTGGCAAGCCTACAAGATATGATCGGGGATAAATACCTATTCTTCCATCATTTTCAGGATATGCAAAGAGACATCTTTGGCTAGAATGGGTATGAAGGCCCATTCTGGTATTAGAGTAGGAATATACTTCTCATGTTCTCCTTTTGTCAGTGGGTATTAAAATTCTCTTGTGTCGGGGCATGTGAAGGAATCTACACCTATGTCGGGATATGCCAGTTTATCTCTTTATTTGCCGCCACAATGGGATGGCAGAATTTACTTGCATCCATAGGGAGCCGGCCCAGCATATGTTGGTTTTCCACCATATTGAGTCTATTTCATTTGTTGGCAGGGAGACATGTATACCAATTAATTGCCGCCACATCTGGATGGCGGGCTTTGTTGATTTCTATCACATCGGGATGGTAGGTGTCAAGAGAATATTCTAGGAACTGGTCTTGCAGGCGCTGAGTCACCACCACATCTAGCTAGTGGGATTCATGACCATGGGTAGGGAAAGGTGTCTTTCAGGTAGGTGTCGTCCTATTAAAGTGATGGGCATGATGGAGCTTGGCGGGGACGCCCACCTACTTGTATGATGCCGCTATTTCTGGATGGCGGACTTTGGAGGAGTGGGAAGGTATACATGCCTGCTCACGATACGTCTATGTGACTGGGTAGCAGGGCTCCTCCATAAGGACAAGGGTGACGTCCAGTCCCTGGTTTTATGTTTTCTTCCCTCGTTGGGTGGTCTAAGGGGCCGGAGCATAGGGAACATGGGCCTAGATCCTTAGGGCGACATCCTCCTTATCGTGAGGATCTTGAGTCGCAACGTAACTGCGATGACGTCTTCCGGTGGGGGCCTTAGAGAGGAACCCCCATTTGGTGGGTATGAAGTCCTTAGCTTTGACCTCATCTGCCTCCCTAAGATATGGGAGGTACATGTTGTCTCGTTCCGAGGATAGAATCTCGAAATGGTTTGTGACAGCAACCTGAGCCATCTGGATCTACTTTCGCGGCCACTGTTGGGCAAGTGACCGGCGGGTCATGGCGGATTGGAGGGTGTGCATGGACTCCTCCACCATCTAGAGATTACCATTTAAATGGTACTCTTGGATCAACGCATTCGAGTCCCAGCGTTGAATAAGCTGAGTTGGTGATGGGGTTCTTCGCGGGTGAAGAAGTCCGGTCATTGTGTAGCTTGAAGTATGAGTGTGTGAGTTCCTCCATGATTCCATTGGATCAAAGGTAGTTCTGAGTGGTACCTATAAAATATTTTAACAAATACAAACAACAATCTCGTAAAAGCAACATCTTATGACTCCATGAGTAATTAATGACCTTTCTTGGCCCTCCTTGTTAGAATAAGGTGGGAATAGGGTGGAATTAGGTTAAATCCGTCATGATTTGTTAAAGATTCATGTCTGGTTCACTATTATTTTGTTTCGCCACGAATCGGATAGGAGTGGACCGACACACCCCGACCGTTGATCTCACGGAGTGTTGAGCTTCGCTCGATCGCTAAGGTCGGGTATATCAGTATTCATTTTGAAATGCCCAACGGTTCAATATCCAACGATACATGGACCTAATTTCTAAAGGTAGATGTTCTATGGGTTGATTAAGCTAGATATGCATAAGAACTCACATTGGTCGAGAGGATGGGAATTCGAGCTCATCGCACCCGTTTGGGGGTATTATTGCATGTTACGTGATTCTCTTATAGATATATGTCATGTTCATATGTTCATGAATCTTTGTATTATACCCAATGAGAGTATTCATTGATTACTCCTGGTTAGAAATGGTCACTTGAAGGAATGGATTTGGAATGATTTAGGCCCGAGGATTACCATCCCTCATTGCGGTTAATGACTCCGAGGATTTTGCACTCATTGAGATGGAATTAACTTGAAGCCTCATAACTGGGTGCTCTGGTGTTTATAGTATTTCTAGGGGGACAGGTAATGACATCAGCATTTGGATTAATCCCGTGATAAGAGCTTCCTACATATCCTCATGAGAGGAATCAGAATCCACGTAGATCAGTGTAGGTGGTGTCGGAGAACCAAAGTGAGGATAGAACGAGGGTCTGATGGGTAGTGGGCATGAACCTTGAGGAGGCTTCCTATGAACCAGGATTTGACATGAATTAAAGTCATCTTAGTTCGAACTAGGTGGGTGTTAAGGTCGGTGCTTACTCTAAAACCATATGAGTGATGCTCAGTGTGAGAAAAAAGAGGAAGTAGAGACCTTACGATCATGTCGCAAAAAATGCATCCGTGGGAAGTGAAGTGATGCTTACGCATGGAGCAACCTTATGGTGACAAAGCCCATCGAGAGAGGGAAAGGGTAACTAAAACCCCTACGTCCAACTCTCCTCTAGGTTCTTGGCAATGGGGAAGTATAGAGATATATGGGTGCTACCTCCCATAGAAAAGGCTAGGGGATTACACCAAGGAGGCTTCCCGTTCACTACCAGAATAGTGGAGAAGTGCCCAATCTTAGAGAGGAAGGGAAATGGAAGCGGGGTCCCCTAATCTGGTGAGTGGAGAGGAAGAAGGGGGACTCCGGGCATAGACTCTACATTACCATGGGAATGTGAACACAAGAACACTTCAGGAATCTGCTCAAGGGCCAAAGTAACCCCTTTTCCCACATTTACTGTGGGTATGTGATCTTAAGGAAGTGTGCTGATTCACTCAAAGGGTGGATCATACGGGTCCGATGTCTTTGGTGGAGGCCTTGGTTTAGGGCCGGTGAATGGGCCAATGAAGGGGTTGTGAATGATTAAGCCGAATTGGGAGGATTTTATCTGAATCGGGGAATGGGAACACTGAAAAATTTGGCAGGCCACGCGGGTGTATGGGGAGTGGCTCCCTTCGCGTAGGGGGGTGATACGCGGCTTGAGAAGCCATCCACGTACCAAGATGGTACACGGACTAATTGGAATCTTTCCTACCAGGGAAGTACATGTATTTGGGTTCGGCCCACGTACCAGGGTGGTACGCGGTGGAGTACACACGAGCAACGACGACCAGGAGCAACGCCGGTCTGGGGTTTGTCAGTCAGGGCTTCACCCGTGTAGGAGGGTGCTACACGGTGCGTCAAATCGATAGAGAGGCATAAATTCCCTGGTCCTTGGTGAACACATCCGCAGAGGGGCCATGGTTAGTTTTCTTCTTTTTTCTTGTTATTTTATGTTCGCGGTTCCCGAATTTATTACACATTTTATGTTCCTTGTTAATTCATTCCAAGATTCATACCTTTTCTGGTTTGCGAATTAGAACTTCGTTGTTTATGAAATCCTAAGCTCCTTTCTCCGAAATCCTTCCACCTACCTCAGATCGATCTATCCTTCCTCTCCCCCTCCATCTGCATATATAGAGGGGTAAAGAGGTGTATCTGTGGACAAGCGACACCTTTTGTGGAGGGCCATGACCGGAAACCCAGTTTACAAATTACTTGGTCAATCTGCTTCACAGGGGCATTGAAATGTGAACCAAACTAGGCCTAGGAATACTTCGCTGCCACACAGGGCTTTGTCTCTATTCCACGTATGACGACGTACGCGGTCCGGGCCGGTTGTCATGGTTCGCGGCTGGGGCGGTTCGGGAGAGGGGACCGGCCTGGCGCTTGTCCTGCTACGTGCCCGCGGAGGGCTTCCACCTCTGTTTTGCAAAGTACAATGGTTTACGGAGGAGGCATACTTTTGAACCACCCGCATACCATCACTATTGGACAGGTGCACAAACTAATCGGTCCTTTGCTGATTTCTTGGGTGCTCATCATATTTTTTTCCAATTCCTTATGGGAAATTAAGTAGAATCCCCTCTTGAATTAAAGGGATTCTCATTCTCCTTTGTGTATTTTTCAGGACCCTACAGTGATATGAAAATAATTTTATCCACTTTTAAATAGTTTTTTATAAAAACAAATCCTTTATATTCAATTCATTTTAATTTCCATTTCTAATAAATTTGGTAACCAATGAATCCTTATTTAATCATGTGTAAACCATTTTTCAAAATTCTATTAATTCTATTAGTTATCACAATTCAAATGGGTATGCATTAACTACCATTTAAAATAATAACATCATTATTTTATTATATTTCGGTATAACTCAAAGTTGTGTGCAACATAAGATTTCAAAGAAACTCGTTGTTCCATGTCGAGTACGCTTTCAAAAGAATTATCCCACTTAAAGTAAAATTTATATCTTATTCATCATTATTAATAGAAATTAAATACCATGGTGTAGGATATATTTTTATCTTCCTTATTACAATTTATAGCAAAAAATATCCCATATATAACCCCATATAAATGATGTTTTAATAATGATATTTGTTTATGTTATATTTTTCATTACATTAAATTATTTCTTATAAAATGTCATTTTTATATCCATGTGGCTCCATGGGGTCCCAAAATAGACCCAAGGATGCCCATGGTCATACATATCTCATCACAAATGATTTGGACATGTGTTATGGTAGCTTAATATTATTATAATATTATATTTTACCCTGATTTACCATATTTACCCTTTAACCATGGTAAATAAAATAATTACTGAAGTAACTATTCACAATGTCTAAAAATAAACGGTACATATTTACATAATTTGGGCCTCCTGATTCAAAATATGGAATCTATTTTCTAAATTCAAAACAAAGAAGTTTTTGTAATTAATTTAAAATTAATTCCTATTTTCAAAACCAAAACGTGAGTTTTTATGAATTAACAACAATTAAATGATTAACATGTGTTTATGTCAAATTTCAAAGTAAAATTACATCAAATGACCATAATCGAATTAAATGATATAAATATAATCCATATACACATTAAAACCAATTAAAATGACAACATATCTATAAAAATAAATTAGATGAAAAGACAGCGTTGAATTAAAATGTAGTATTTTTTTCACTATTTATTAAAAAATGAACTTTATTAGAATAATTAAAAAAATTCATCCTATGTAAAATTTTATGTTCTAATTCTATATATTTTGTTTTAAAATTTTAACATATAAAAATTAAAAAATCTATATTTAAAATGCGTTCTCCATCATAAGGCTGTAAAACTACATTTTTACAAAAATGCTTCTTTTAAGCAAAATAAATGAATTTGTTCATATATCATATATAGAAAACATATAAGGTTATTTTGAAACATTACATTGAATATATATCAAATAATTTTTACTAAATAAAAATCCATAAATAGTGATATTACGAAACAATTATTCTCTTTTAAAAATGTTTTCATAAAAACACATCCTCTATATTCAATTGGTTTTTATTTCAATATCTAATAAATTTTGTAATCAATGAATCATTATTTTAACATATAAACCATATTTCAAAATTCAGTTGATAATATTAATTATCACCAATCCAATGTCTAAGAATTAACTACTGTTTAAAATAATAATATATTTATTCGATTATATTTTGGTATAACTCAAAATTGTGTACAATGTAAGATTTCAGAGAAACTCATTGTTGCGTGTTGAGTACACAATTGAAAGAACAGTCCCCTTTAACATTAAATTAATGTCTTATTTATAAGTACTAATATAAATCAAAATTTATTATTCAATAAACACCTGGTTCATTTCATGTGATGATTCATTCGTGAACCATTGTTTATATTAATTGAGACCCCTCCCCCACAATTTTAACTAAAAAAGGTCTCCATTTTTGAATTAAATGTCTGAGAAAAGTAGTTAATAATTGAAGTCCAAAATAAAATTGAAATATCAGTGAAAAAAATGTTTTTGTTTATTTGGGTTACAGGGGAATTAAATCAATTATTCCCTCACAACATGCAGATAATAAATGTACACAGCATCCCTACCACAACCTCCAAGAATAAAGGAATATTATACTGTTTCTCAAAACGTTTCATGCCTTAGATGAGTTCCTGAATTTTTTTTAAAGGTGAACCAAAATTTACCATCTAATTTCAAAGTAACCAACATAAATTAAAAAATTCAGTATGAAAAATAGAACTTTAGTAATAAATTAATAATATTGAATTCAATGAAATAAGAAGAAGAACTACACCAGATTAGAATGAATTTAAATAGTTACACATTATATATGAAGAAGCTCTTATAAATTTTTTATATAAAAATTATAACCTCCATTTAAATAAATGAAATAGTCATTTTTTTGAAAACATGAATCACCATTAAAATTAATAGATTAACATGAGAAGTTATAAAATAAAGAATAATTTTAAATTGACTAGTGTCTGAGTTGATGGTTGTTTTATCCTGTGTTATTAAACTATTAGATTATTTGGTCATTGACTTTATTAATGATTCTACCAATGGTAAAAAATATTCTTATAACCAATTGATACCCAAAACTGTAGACCATATTTACATCATGGTAACACAACTAGGAGCTTTCAAATAGATTTAGAAATGATAAGAAAAAAATATCTAAATGAAAATTATAGAAATAATGGTTCACCAATCTAGATAGGCACAACACTAAGCAGGTAAAATTTATTCAAATTGAAATTTAAATAAGAAAATAAGAAAAATCATGGTCTACCACCCATGTAGTGATGAATTCATAGTCTTTATCCAAAATTCAACAACTAGAAATTCGAAAACATTATCATTCAATGGGTATGAATTATTAATGGGAGGGAATTCACTATTGTCTATGGAATTAATAGTAGGATGTCTTAGTAAATTTCTATCACTAGCAGAAAAAAACATTCTACAAAAATATTCCATCATTGAAGTAGGTATCATTCCATCTATATCAACTTCTCCTCTAAAACCCACTTTGCTCATAAAAAAATAAAATACATCCCATAAAATAATAAATTTGATAAAAAAATTCTTCCTGATATCCCCCCACATATAGAGGATTAAAAAAATACGTAAAAAATAAAATTTAATAAATAACATCACATTTTTTCAAAAGAATTTTGAACAATAGCATGCATATTGAAGAGAAGCAGAGGATACCATTTGAATGATATGAGTTTAATATAAAAATGTATTTCAAAATGTGCACAAAAGTCAAAAATTATTTGAACCGCTCATGTACTAGTTGGAAATCATAACAAACATTATAAATGTCTATATGTAAGATGTTTTTATGGAAATACACTTGTTTGTAATGAGTAAAATCATGTTTTTCAGCAGTACATAAACCAGAACACTCTATAGAATTAGGAACATGAAACATTCATCTTTAAAAGGGTGAAATCCATAAAAAGGTTTAGAAATTTCAAGAAAAAATTGTGACTCAAAATCAAGAATGTTTTTTAAGAAATGAATTCCCTCATCCATAGATGGATGAGGGGAAGGGGAAACAGAAGGATTAAGAAATTAAATTGGATGGGGAATAACTTTCACTACAACATAAAAATGATAAGAACCATTCTCAGATCTAAAATTAATTTTATATAAATTATTCTCAACAATATCAATCAGGTAAAAACTTATATCATGTTTATCGTTTTC
Organism: Viscum album; assembly: GCA_963277665.1. Lineage (NCBI taxonomy): Eukaryota > Viridiplantae > Streptophyta > Magnoliopsida > Santalales > Viscaceae > Viscum > Viscum album. The sequence continues at coordinate 1,900,658,042 of OY728152.1, read as the reverse complement.
AAAAAAAATTCCTCAACATATAAGACATAGAGTGTAATTTTATCTTTTGAAAACAGAAATGATACCACCTACATTAGTGAGGAATATTTTTCCTCAAATGATTGGGTATTTTTAATCACATTCTATATAAATAATTAGAAAATATGTGGGAAGTGTGAGATTCCCTACCCTAACTCCTAAGTTATACAACCTTCTATATGGATGGGTGAAGGAAGTATCAGTGAGTAGAGGGGAAAAATTGTTGGATTCAAATAACTTAAAAGAATATCATTAGAAACAGAGTAAGACATAAAATTAATAATATATCATATTTCATACAAACAATTCAGTTGCCCAATTCCTCTTATTTATCATTGAATAAAAAAAGATCCAATATCCTTCAAGCAAATAGGAATGTTTATCCAATGATATACACTACATTACTACTTGAGATTGATGGTATCATATTTCTTGTAATAATTTTTTATTTCTATAAAACTCTTGGTGGGTTTAACATACGATAGAATTCTATATAGGGATTCTAAATAAAAGGCATGTTAATCTAGAAGGTTCAATTCATTTTTAGGATTCTCCATTATTTAGGATCTTCATTCTTTTTTACTCTATTACACACAATAATGAGAATGGAATAATTTTTTAAAACTGGTTCTTTCTCACATTCTTCTAAATGAAATATTTCTTCTAATTTTCCATGATCAATTTATACTTCATTTTCATTTTTTATTTTTCCATTTTAGGTGTGGATTTGTCATTATTTTCTGGTGGGAACTTATTTACCAAATTTAATGATTTTTCATTTTCTATATATTTTAGCCTCAAATATAGTTAAATATTTAATTTCTTGTTCACTAGGTTATAGCCTAACTGGTTCTTGAGTTTTTAGGCCACTTCTTATGGTGTAAACCATCACATTTTCTTTGGGATTTAAAACTGTTGTACTTGGAAATTTAGCTTTATCACTAAAATTAAGATTACTATCTAGTTTTACCATAAGATTTTACAAATTATCAATTCATGATTATTGGGAATAATTTTATGTAATCAGTTTTCTAATATGTTCCTCTAAATATGACATTTAATTTGAAGGACCAACCATTTTTTGAAAATAGATTCAATGGTTGACTCAAGTATCCCTATGAAGAAGTAGGATATTTGATAACATTTTTTTCTAGGTCATATTCGGTAGATTTGTGTATCCAAATTTATATTTATTTTAAAATTAATTATTGTTTCCATATTAAAAACCATTGAAATCAAACAATTGAGCACTCTCCACAGGCTGGGACGACATATCAAAAGTGGGGATACAATTTTGAGATTGTCTGTACTTCTAACAATGAGGGAAATGCTACCTAAGTTTGTTTTTAGTGAAAATTATAGGATCATAAGGTTTGGTTTTATCCCATTGAATCACTCCCTTCATAGTATACTTGTGTTGAGGGTTTTGAGAAATTTTGTTAAAAAATACTTTAATCACTTTTTATTTATTATCAGATAATTTATTCCCCCAAAATTGAATATAGAGATCTTGACTGTGTGGTGGGACACTATTATAAAATATTTTAATCAAAATATAAGGAGCTAATTGGTGATTGAGACATTACCTAAGTAAACCTCTAATCATATCCCATGTCTAATGAAAGAGCTCTCCCTCATCAGGTAAAAAACATGTGATCTTGTGTATGACCACTATGGTGGAATTCGAAGGAGAAAATTTTGTGAAAAATGCATTAAAAAAAATAATACAAACTATAAAAAATCTTTTTATCCATATTTTGGATCAAATCACAGAAATTCCCATGAGACATAATGGTGACACCCTCAACCTAGGATCATTCTTACTCAACCCATGGATACGTATATGTTTTACATAACAATATAAATATCTAAAAAATTCTAGTAAATATTCATTGGGTTGAGTAGTGAAGGAAGAAAATATATATGATATTGTTTATGTTTATAGTTCTTAGACCCATGAGTGATCTTAATTCATAAAATATTTATAGACACTAAAGGAAAGATAAACCCTCATTGTCTAGGAATATGAATGGATTTATTTTTTGGTTATAGTGGATTTAAATCATAGTTTTCATTATGATATTTCTGAATAACCATATTCATCATTTTAAAGAAAATTGGAATGGATTTTTTTTTAAATATTTTGAATGATTTGATTTTTTATTATCAGGTTTTCTATTTCTTTTCTTTGTTTATATAGATATATATATATAATTTTTAGTTTTTTTTGAGAATCTTTCTTGTCTCTTCCATAAAAATAGTTCCAAAATTTACACACCATAGTCATTTACTAGTGTGAAAAAGTTATATTTATTACCTAATTACTATAGTAATCCTGTAACAAGTTTCAAACCATAGGTAAGGCTAATAAACATCTGACCAAAATAAGTATCAATATTAACAAAAACAAAAACACTAAACAAGAAACAAGAAGGTGATGATGTAATGGAGTGGGATAATGTTTAGTGTGTACTTGAATGTGTGTTAGGGGGAGAAAACCAGGGGGATTGACAAATAATGGATTATTTTTGGGTCATTGGGATATTTTTCACATATAAGAATATGTTCTATTATTCAAATATTAATTCAATTATTTAGTTGTTGATAAATGGTAATGATTCAAAGAGTTATCAATCCAGTGAACATCTATAGTTTGGTGAACCTTCATTAGTTTTGATATTTCAATATCAAATTTATAATTATTCTATTAAATATAGAGAAGAGATGCATTGCACTTTTTTAATTTTCAATACTTTAATAAATGATCCATGGGGAAAATAAACCACTACTCTCACCTGTCAGCTCTTAAATAGTAAAAAATGATACTCATTATCCAATAAGAAAAGTAAATCAAACTAAAAAATTTCCCTAAAAAAGTTTCAATAAATATAAAATGCATAAAAAGAAAATCATTTCATCCCAATATGATTACCCTAATGTAATTAACTAAAAATTCTTGGGAAAATATAAATTAAATGTATGATAAGAAATAGGTGAAGAAGTATCTCTAGTGAGATTTCTCTCCTCCCTCAGCTCCATTTTCAATTCCTCCTCCCAGCTCAGTTGTCTCCTCTATGCTCTTTGTGCTCTAGTTTGTGAATGAAAATGATCTTTTATGTGTGGATTGTCTTTGATTTGATGGGTCTAGAATGGATGTATTCATTTGTAATGGATTTATCCCCTACACTGAGATGAAATAATGGTGAACCCTCTATATTTTTGGACTCTTCTTCTTTTCAATAGAAAATTCAATTCTTGTCTCTACATGCTCATAATAGCCACTGTGTCAAAACTCCTTAAATTACAGGTTTCATTAATTTCTCTATGGATCCTCCTCTTTCTGTAACCACAAACATGCCCCCTCAAATAGAATGCAAAACAACTCTATATTTATTTCCATGAAGCACTTATCTAATGTATACATTAGTTCCTGCATACATAACATTGTATAAAATAATTTAAAGTATTATAATATAAAAAATATCATAAATATATATATTTAATATATTTATTTAAAATAATATTTATTATAATAAGTATATAAATATATATAAACATATACATAAATACATATTATAATTTTTTTTATATATTATATACATAAGAGTAACTATAATTATAATTATAAATATAAATAGTTTTTATCTCTTAAGATATAGGTCAGTTTGTGCAGTGGGAGGTGGTATTCTCGGCCTGGTCTTGGGAGGCGGGTGTGGAGGTAGCTGGTGCTCGACATTCATCTTTGGTGGTGGCAGAGTTCTATATTCAACTTCGGACTAGTGATCTTTGACAGTATGTGGTTGGTGATGGTGAAACTAGGTCGAGCATCTTCAGAAGATATGAATGGAAGATGAATCTTCGTGCTATTCTAGAAGTAGTGTGGAGGCTCGTGGTGGCTAAATATTCCTCCAATACGATGGTGGATACATCAACCTTAAATGGTGGATCTAGAGAGATAGTGGAATAGGGTAGACGGGTAGATCTTGACCAACAGATGGGTGAGTCGAGCGAAGGATGGAGGCAGTGATACATGTGGGATGCATAAGACTAGTGTAAGATGGTGAAACCAGTAGATGATGACTGGTATATAGAGGGGTAGTGGTGTGATGGTAGATTCCTTGTTTTTGGTGGTGGTTGTACTATTTCTGAAGGTGGTAGAGTGAACAGTAGATGGTGATCTACCATTGGCATTAGTGGACAATTGTAGATTGTGGTGACAAACATATGATATGCTAATAGGGGTTTCCCTAATACTCTATGAAAGAACATAATAAATTAATAAAATAATAAAATAAAATTAAACAATGAAAAATATGAATTCACACAACAAAAGATAAAATTATTGACTTTAAAACAAAAAAATTAATTAATTAAATTTATTAAATAACTGAATATAATAATAACATAATATGAAATAAATTAATTACAAGAATAGTTAAAATTAATAAAAAAACTATATGGAAACATTAATTAAAAAAATAAGAATTTTTTTAAATATAGTTAAATAAAAAATTAATGAAATAATATACTGAATTTAAATAAATAAAATATTTATTTTTAAAAACATAAAAAAGGAAGTAATGAATGAATTAAAAATAATGAAAATAAAATATATAATTATAATGGAATAAAAAAATAACGAAAATAAAATATTAGTTATTTAACTAAAATAAAAATTGATTTTATTATTTTATCATTATATATTTTGTTTTCATAATAAATCACAAAGTTATTAACTATTGTAATTAATATAATAAAATCACTAATTTTACAATAACAAACATAATAAAATACAGTAATTTTTTTGGGAAAAAGTAATGAATAAAATCCACATCGATGATGATCCTAAAGATGAATTTACTAATATATTTCCCTCATTGTTATTGCCTCAATTTATATAAAAATCCCACCCTCATATATTTTTTCATATCATTATCTCTACTAAACTTCCTCTAACATAAATTCTCTAATAAAACGACACCCTTCATAAAATATGCATGTTTAATGAGCATGGATTTGGACTTTTGAGATTTTAAATGCTTTCTTGATTTAGGGGTTGACATTTTTTAATTTTTAGAAAATGGGACACACTACTACAAAAAAGGCCTTTAACAGCACTAGAATAGGCCTTTATTAGTGATAAAAAAGAGCTGATAATCGATGTGCAGTTAAAATGCCAAATTTTCTATCAGCACTTAAAAAGTTTTATCAAAGGCCCCCTTTAACTACGTAAAATAAATGTTTTGTTAAAAGTGTCCTTTATTAATGTATTTTAGCCCTGATAATGGGCCCTTTCAACATTGTTTTTACCTTTGATAAAGGAGGTGCTGTTAAACGTTGTAAAATTATATTTTTTTAGACACCTATGAGCCCAAACACTTTATCAAGTCCATCACAACCCCTTTTATAGTGATCCACCTCCCTTTGTTAGTTATTTTTACCCCACCACACTATTATCAGTGCTTTGCGAATATCTACCAACATGTGAGCCTTCCTAGATTCAATTCCTTCACCACTCATTTGAATACAAAACACCTTTACCAATACACCATGACATTTTTCTGTCTCTGTACTGAAATTTTGGTTTAATTATAATAATATTTACATATATATTTACATATATATTTATAGATATTTATAATTTTTTTAAATACATTTATACCATATATTTGTGTGTGTCATATATATATACATTTATTTGTTTAAAATATCATATATTATATTTATTTATATACACTAAATTATAATATAAATATATATCTATTTTTTAAATTCAATATCTTCGTCAAAGACTAGGACTCAAAATATTATTAAAAAGGAAAGGGAATATTACATGAGCCTGAAAGAGGATATGTTATTACAATATTTCTCATATAAATGATAGAGCTCAACCAGACTGTCATCACTCCACATTATGTCCAGGTTTATTCTCATATTGGAAAGACAATATGTCACCATGTTTGCTTCTTGATATGCATTATTGGTAATTTTTCTAATCTCCAGTAGCGAGTTAAGTCATTTCATCCAACACACTGTGAGAGTCCCCACAAGGTGAACCACTCCATTCTAGATAGCATGGATAATGGTGGTGGAGTATCATTCAATCAAAATTTTATTCTATCCTCTAAGCTTAACAAAGTTTACAACATGAATCATTGCCATCGTATCAGCCTCACAGGAAGAGGAAAACCCAAAACCACCAAAAAAGCTGGCCTGAGAATGCCCAAGAGTGTCTCATAAAATGACCCCATAGCCTGCGAGACCTAGATTTTATTTGGAAGCACCATCAACATTGATTTTTATCCATCCAGGAATGAGAGATTTCCAAAAAACATCAAAAAAAGATCATCAAATTCTTGTAGATCCCTTTGATTCTAAGCCATCGACGAATCATTAAATCACCAACGGATTTATCGCAGTTGGATTTTTGAAGCATAGAAGCATCCTTAATAGTAATAAGAATTCTTGCCCAACCTGCACTATGATTGAAAGAGTAATTATTTTGAATAATGGCATTTCTATTATACCAGATAATGTGGAGGAGCTCTACAACTATGGAAATAAAGATATTTATGATTTTTTTGTGAGAAGTCCAACTCAACACAACATTTGATCAAGGAGAAAATAGACTCAGCATGTAACCATTTATAGGAAAAAATGTCATTAATTTAATTCCAAAGAGTAGTGGATGTGGAATAAGATAAAAATAAATGATTGATGTCCTCCCTATGTTGATGGAATAGGTGTCATCTCAAACTAAGTTGGAAACCAAAGGACTAGAAACAAAAATAAGTAGGAATATTATTTTGAGCGATATACTAGATAAGATTAAGTCTTGAATGTTTTATCCAAGGAATATCAAACAGTTTTAAACAAGAGAAATTAGTTCCAGATGAAGAGAAAAAGTGGTTGTAATATGTTTTAGAATCAGGAATACCATTTTGGGCTTGATCCCAAATAAGAAATTCATCATAATTAGAAAAGGTGTAACTATATACAACATTCCTGATATGATCAGGGAGATGTAAGATAAGAGAGTGAATCACCTCCTTTATTGAACAACTTATGGAATCTGGAGCGGTATGAGAAGAAAGCATAGAATTGAGAGGAGCACCAGACTAGTTGTCAAGCGAGAACTTCAAGTTGGATTCTGTGCTAACTATCCATCTGGAGTTATGCATGATATTCAAAAAGGAATTTCTAATGGATGGCCAGAGAGATGAATTGACATGATTCAAATTTTTATTTTTATGTTTTTTGTGGAAATGAATTTTATGAAACAAAATCAAATCAGTCTTTTTGTTTATTAAATTCCAAGTGAGTCTAGCATGGAGGGATTCATTAAAGAGCTTGAGGATTTTGATTCCAAGCCCACCATTATCGAGGGGTTTACAATATGTAAACAAAGGAACAATTATAAGATTCCTTTCAAAAATACTCCCAGTATGAACAATGATCTTAATATAGGGATTGATTTTCTTAAGGATACTGATAGGCCACCTATAAATCATCAGTGAATAAACAATTTTGGAAAAAATATATGATTTCACCAAGAAGATCCTACAAGCCATTGAAAGATATTTTCCATTCTAGGAAGCAAGTTGATTAATGATTTTCTATGTGATTACATGAAAATATGAAGATATAGGCCTGACCCAAATGATAGAAACCACCATGTTAGTAAAAGGAAGGGTCCCTTCTTTGATGCTAAGACTCTAAATGATGTAGTTTTTTCTATAAGTGGGAAAACTTTTCCCAATGAAAATAAATGACTTTCTATAGTTCATTGATTGACCCAAGATCTCTTCATAGTGAGATAAGTTAGCTTTGAGATTAGAGGTGTTGAATTTTAAACCCTTAAAGAAAAGAATTATGTCTTCCACATAAAGGATATGGGTTGGAACATTAATGTTTTAGGAAGCTTGGATGGGAATTGTTTTTTTTTGACCTGGGAGGAGAGGAGGCGACTAAGGTAGTCCTCTACAATAGAAAAGAGGATAGAATAGATTGGATCACCTTGTCGGACTCCCTTAGAAAATTTGAAATAACCCTTAGGAGAGCCGTTAATAAGGATGGAGATATAGGATGAGTTGAAAAGGGGGTTTATTCTTCTTATGAATATATCATTGAATCTGAAACCCTGAGGAAACATGAAAATGAAACTCAAATCTATTGTGTCAAAATCATTCCAGATAACAAGCTTAATAGAAATGTAAAAAATAGTTAGATATTGTTTAAAATACATTTTTAGAAAATGTATTTATGTAATTATATTAGAGTATACATTTTAAATAAATTTCTTGATATATGTTTTTTAGGTGTGATTTATTATAATTAAATAAAATAAAACATTCATATATTTAATTATAAACCAAATTACATTGTAAAAAATGATAAAATTTATAAAAAATAATATCAATATGAATATAAATCCTGAGAATATATTCATCCCTCCCCTGAAGAAGTTCAAAATGACCCCTTATACGAGACTTAACAATCATAAAATGTTAATAAATTGTGGTAGCCCAACTAAAGACTCGGTTTTGGAAGCCATATAATCCTTTTTTGGCCTCAAAAAATGTGACAGTGGTCTACCTTTATTACTAAGGTCATAGATCTTATGACATGATTTGAATTGATATGTGGTAGAGTAAAAATGGATAACTTGATAAGAAGTTATGGTCATTTGAGGTTTGAGTAATGTTTTCAACTAATTATAGATATTTTATTGATTTTTTGATTTTTTTCTATATTAAAATTGTTATTAAATTACAATTACTCAGTAATAATAAGAAAATTATTAATTAAAAATACATTTTTAACTATTTTATAATACATTTTAACTAAATATCTTTTATATTATGTGTAATGGCCTATTTACCTTATCTAAAACACACACACACAGATATATATATATATATATATATATATTTATATATCAATATATTGTTTTTAATGAAATATTTTTTTGAATTATACCATTAACAATGCTACTAAAAAGAGCACATGAAGGGGGGTCTTTATCATCGCTTCTAAAAATAGGCTGATAAAACCACAATTTCTCAAATTTTATGACAATGACTGTGAAGGATCCCATTATTCAGCACTTTTTAAAAAGCACTAATAATGGGTGAGCCTTTGTCAGTGCTTGTAAAAAAGTACTATTAAATGTCCACCTTTAATAGCTCTTTTTTAGAACTGTTAGAGATCACCATTAACGGCATAAAAAAGTATTGTTAAAGACCCCCTTTTACAATACATATTTTAGCGATAACAAAGGTTAAATTTGAAAACATTTTTCATAAGCACTATTAAAACCCTAATGCTAGATAAACATATTTTTTATAAGTGATAGGTTCATGGTTTGCCCAATGTTATTAGTAATGATATGGTATGTGGACGATTTGGATCTATTGGTTTTAGTGGCAATTATCATGATTTTATCATGAATTTTCTAACTATGTGAGTAACCAAGAAAACGATATTTCTAGGTGGGTTTAGTCTAGACGATATCACATATCAAGATCATGGTTTGTCTAATGGTGAAAATTTTCCCGAGTAATCATGTGATTCAATTTTCAAGGGGTATAAGTTAACCCAGAATGTCTAAAAATCTAGACATACCATGTGAACTATGTCGGATTCATAAAATTGGGAATATTCTATGATCACCTAAATTTTTGTTAGTTTAATACCATTCTGATATATCTTTATATTGACACAAATATATGTTGAATCTCTATTGGGTTCTCTCATTGAATCTTTAGCAATTTTCCCTTTATTATTTCTGCATCTCTTGAACGTATATTTTCCCCTTTCGATCTATTCTCCTTTTTCAATACCACTCCTAGATAAATTTTAAAATTTCTTGATTATAACTAAATGGGGGTCTTATGGTAACATCTAGGAGTTTTTATTTTGTAATTGATGATTTTATTTATTGGTATAAGCTTGTGATGATTAGACCCTCTGATTCCAATATTCGTTTTCAAAGGTGATTAGTTTTGCACTATTGTTGAGGTAGGTTTTTCTATAAAATGTTTTGATCAAATTAATTACTCAACATTCATATAAATAAATTTTGTTTTGTTTATGAGATTCATTAATTTTAAATCTAAGAGGGATATTTTATATATTTATATATTTTTTTCATTAGAAATTAATTTGAAAGGTGGTTTTATTTAAAATATTTTTTACACAAAACATTTGTTAGATAAAATACCACATGGATGGTTTTTAAATATAAAACTGGATGCTTGGGGATGGAATCAATGAAAATTTTCTTTTGAAAATGTTTTGAAAAATTGTGATCTTGGTTTTTACTAATTTTTTTTGTAAAACATTAAACATTGGGAACCTTGGTTGTATCATGATATGGAAATATTCTAACGTTAAGGAGTGTGGCAGTTATAGGGGTATGGTTATGTTATCAATAGACCATGATGAGAATAATTACTAGTAGAATTCAAGTAATTCCAAGATATGTGTTCCTTCATGTGTCCTAGTACGTATTCCCATTGGTTATATCCCATCTTGTACTTGGTTTATTAGATTAATGTATCATTTAAAATTGGTTTCTCGCATGTTTAACATTTTACGAATGGATGTTTTAATCACTGGAATCACTTTATTAATTCATGCTTATATTTATATTCTTATTCATTTGAATATGGATCTTTTTGAAAGGAAACCGCAATTTATGTTTTATGTAATTTATTTTTATGTAAACAGATTTATGAAACTTGTTTGTTTAAATTCTTGTACTAATTTTTGTATAATGATAGAAATTATATAGATTAATAGTGGTATCCCATATGGAATTTTATTGATACACTATATATTGCTTTGGTTGTATGAAGATATAGTTTTTATGGACATAGGTAAAGGTAATAGAGCCATGTAGTTTTCTGGATTCTCTTGGTTGGTACTATCTTCATTATGAGTTGGGATGGTGGTGAAAGATTGTCACACATAGACTTGGTCTAGCACTTGTTAAGTTTTTCTTAGTTGTATCCCCTTTTATATTGTATTTTTATATCTCACGGTAATGTAATTTTCTTACAAATTTTACATTTAATTTTTATCTCCTTTTAGTTACTCTCGAGACTTATTTTAATGTTTATATTGATCTCCACGTTGTGGTGGGTCATCACAGGTGGAATGACATATGAACCTGAGTTGTTTCATTAAAAAAATACTATCATAGAAAATACATAGATATAAGTTTACTAACACTGCCTTGGGTTGGTTCAAGGTTTGTGGTAGATAAGAGTTTGTACTATCAGAATTTTGGTAGTAAGTGAGAAAGGGTGCTTGAAGAACTCACTTCTATATATTATCTCAAGTTACCATTGGTGTTTAGGGATTTTAATCAATATTTATGATTTACTTTTAGGGATAGTAATATGAAATTAATTTTTGGGTTTATATATATGAACCTATTATTATATAATTATTTGTCTCTTGTTCATTTAATACATGATTTCATTAAATTCATGATTTTAAAGGATTTAATATGAATTATTTATGTTTGTTTTTTATTAGGATAATAGATCTTATGCTCAAATAATGTTCTATTTTGTGTTTATCAGATAATGCCTCGCTGAAGAGCACTTCTGAATCCAAGATATGATTATTTGAGATATATTCTATAGATGAATCCTCTAGTATACCATTCTTTGGAAGAAGTAATTATATAATCAATATAGCACCTTTCCCCGGCGAGTATTGGATACTAGGGATGAACGGTGGATCATGGTTCAGAATTTACCTCATAGAATATACCTATTCTCCTTGGTGAAATGGGAACATGAGAATCCAAAGAGTTTCTCAAATGGATTTAGAGGATCATATAATTCTTAAAGACTAAATAGGAATTAAATTTTTGTTTCACTACTTATATTATTGAATGATTGGGAAGAAAATAGTGGGGCTCCATCATACATGATTAGTTACACAAGGATTCACACAAAATAATCTAATGTATGTATTTAATAAGTAGTGTTATCATAAAAAATTTCTAGTGGTAAAGACTCATTATTTTTTTTACCTTACAATAATGGGATCATTCAATTATAGATAATTCCACTCATTTCCCTGATTTGGTTAACTTATCACATGATCTTGTTTTTAATGACTACCATAAAGGTCAACGGTTTGGGATGGGTTAGAGGGTTGATATTTAGTCGATGTTAATTCTCTTATACAATCCAATCTTTGTTGAGGTGGTTGATAATGAATCAATGGATAAGTTATAATCATTTGATAATATAGGCATTTGTGGAGATTCTGTTATAGTGGATTGAAGCTAAGTCATGTCGTCTAACTAGAAAAGGATGTGTAATAAGGGTTCCCAGTTTTCATCAGAACAAATTTTAGGGACTTCGTTGCGAAGACATGTGGATGGTTTTTATCAGTGTGGGAGACCTATTCATTATATCACTAACATTATAGAATAAACTATGACATTCCATCATTTTGGAAAATCCTTTCTCCTTTGGTATTTTTATAGAAGAGTGTAAAGGGAAAATAAATATGGATCCACTATTTCAAAAGGCTCCCAGCCTTGTTCAAATACATTAAACGATGGTGTATATCATGATTATTCCAAGGGGAATTCTTAGAGAAAAAACAAATCATATGGAGGATTTCATACCATATATGTTTATGCAGTGGAGTATAATCCAGAGTAATCAGAAGTGGGGCAGTAACCATTGAAATGTTTGGTGTTCCTTTCATATATTATTGTCCTAGATTTTTTTGATACATGTGAACCAAATTATATTATAGTGCCTATGATGATTTGAATTCATGAATTACACATAGATATAATGTCATTCGTGTTGGATATTTTTGTTCCCTTGTTAAAAAGGAATGAACAAGGTTTCAAATTTCCTAAGTGTTGGATGATAATTCCCAAAATTGAAGTTATATTTGAATTCCAAGTTCTCTATATTGATATATTCAACATTATCATTGTCATGGATTGGATTATTAATTTTATGATCCATATCAAATGTTACCATCATCATGTTTTGTTTAATTCTTCTGAAGGATTACCAAATGTATTTCAGGTTGACTGGGACCCAAAATTAGGGAGTGTGGGGACTGTTGTTCCTTACACTGGAATGATTTCATGCTAGTGGTCAAAGATTGTTTTTTACCCCATTGACCATTGTTTTAGTAGTCCACTTACTATAATGGTTATTTCGTACCCTAAGGGTTTTCATGATGATTTCTGATTACTACCCCAGAGATATGTTGAGTTCACTATTTACCTATTCCCTTGGATGAAACACATTTCTATATCATTATATTATATGGAACCCACTAAGTTAAAGGATTTTATGTCCAGATTATGGGTCCTGAGGATAAGGTATTTTTTATTCCCAGTGTTTCACTATCTGATTGGCCAGTTCTCTTTGAAAAAAATGTAGAATGAAGCCTCAAGATTTCTATTAATTAACAACAGATTAACTAGGTGACTATTAATAATTAATACCACAAACCTTGTATTGGATATATATTTGATTAACATAAAGGATCCTGATGATTTTCTAAGATTGATTTATAATGAAGCTACCATCATTTAAGTTTATGAGAATAGGATGTACCTAAGAAAATGGATAGGATATGGTATGGATGTTTTTAGTTCCTAGTTACGCCTTTGGGTTTAATAAATTCTCCCATGATGTTTCTACATTGATGAACCAAATAATTCATTGGTTCTTGGACTCCTGTTTTTTCTGTTTTTGTGGATGATATTTTGGTGTAATCCAAGTAATAGGAGTAACACATAGATCATTTCCATATCATCCGTAGAATATTGAAAGAATTTTTTTTGCATTGAATGATTTCAAAATTTTAATTTTAGATCAATGAAGTAATGCTTCAAGGATTTGTTATGTTCGATATGGGTATCATAGTGATTCCTGAAATTCTCAAATAGTATTTTCGTGGGAGTAACCCAAAAAATTGTTTAAAATTTAGAGATTATTGTGATTTGTTGGTTATACAAGATGATTTGTTTAGGTTTTCTCCAAGATATCATAATGAAATATTTATTATTATGGATGTTAATTTTATGTGTACTGATAAATGTTAGATATATTTTGATGAAATTAAGGTGATATTTAATTTGGATCTTGTTCTTGTTTTTCCGAAACTAGTTTGGGTAATGATATTTTCTATGATTCATCATGTATGGGATTGTGGTGTGTCTTGATGTATGGAATGAAGATGGTAGCCAATGGATCTCACCAGTTCTGATCTCATGAGAATAAATATCCTACCCAAGACTTGAATTGGTATCCATGAGGAAAATTTTTAAAACTTATCACCACAATCTCTTTGGGGAGTGATTTACGATAAATTTGGATCTAAAAGCCTGAGGTATATTTTTACTCAGTTTTATTTGAACATGAGACACAGATGATGGGTTGATCATCTTAAAACATTCATTTTGGATATCAAATATAAACTGGGAAAATAAAATTAGGCAATTATTGTGTTTATTATGAAGTTACTAACTCAATATTTGAAGGATTTAGTTAAGTAGTAGTACCTAATGAGTTTGTTTATGACGATTTTCATATATGTATTGGAGTGTGGTGGGTAATATTTCGTATATTTGGTGATGTATGAACCATTAATTGATTATAAAATTCATATTGGATAATTATAAATTCCCATTTCCATTGTTTTAGTAAAATCCATAATGTTGGGGAGTTCCCAAGAGATTAGTCTCTATCTCCTATTGGTGTTTTTTGTTTCTGAAGTAGGATGGAAATTTTAATATCTATAAGGAAGGAGTTGTTATATAGTTGACACTTGTCTAGTTGTTCCACACACTTTGGGGATACCTAGATGATTCATAATTTGGGACATCAGTATTGGTATCCAAGGATGAGGTGGTCGATTTCAGGCTTTGTATCATGATCTCTTACTTTCCAAAAGATTAAGTCAAGGAATAAGAAACATGAAGGTTTGTTGAAAGATTTACCTATTCTTACGAAGAAGTGGTATGAGATATATGATTAATTTTTTAATATTTTACCAAATAATCTTAGTGTGAAGGATGTTATTTGGGTGATCATTGAATGAATTTTGAAATTGGATCATTCCCATCTATAAATGAGTCAAAAAATGTGGAAGAGAATGGTTTCTTATATGTTTGAGAGATTTTGAGGCCCTATAGAGTTCCTAATATAGTTTATTTTGATATATAACCTTTGTCAGAATCTAGGTTTTATAATTTTTCAGGAGGTTATGTGAACCCTATTGAAATTAAGTAAGAAATATCACTCATAGATAGATGATAAGACTGAATGACCCATTCAAACTCTTAGGAATACTCTTTTAGAATGTGTGGTTTATTTTGGTGGTTCATATGTAAAAAATATTATTTTTGTTAATTTATACTATAAGAATATTAGTCAATATTTGATTAAAATGATTATATTCAAATCCTTATATGAGTGTCCAAGTCGATCTACATTGTATTTGGAGGAGTTTAGAGAACAGTATTTGGTTGGACCTAGTCTTGTTCTAGATATGAAATAAAGGTTATAGTTGATCCCAAATAGGTTAATGGTGACACAAATATGTTAGTAATATTATTCATACTGTTGATGTTCTTGATAAGTTTATTCTAAAAGTTTAACCTTGCATGGTAAATCATTGATTGAGTAAGATGGGTAAGTTGGAACTGATGTTTGCAGGCTCATTAGAGATTATGGAATTACGTGTAATGGGGTATTATCGATTAGACTTTCTATATCCATTGAATTTTATTCATTATGAGATTCATGTTTCCCAATAGAGTGGGTATCGACCACACACTTCCAATTCCATTAAATGGAAAAATGTTGATCTAGAAACCAATACCAATTTTATTGAGAAGCTAGTTCAGATTATAGATCTTCAGGACACCGCATTATATGGTAAAAAAATTTCATTATATTCATTACTATGGTAGTGTAGAATAGAAGGCTGTTAGAAATGGTTGTATGAATTATTGATTGGGAATTAGTGGCCTTCTCTTTTCCCCAGTCCCAAATCATGTGTTTTTTTGTTGGGGAGGAATGTCTTATGGTGAAGAGAACTGTGATGAACTCCAGTTTATAGGTATGTATTTTTATCTTGGTTTGAGTCTTTTGAGGTTTAAAGTATTTCAAACAGTCATGGGTTAAAAATTTGAATATTTGGAGATTGTAGTTTAGATGAAAGCTCTATGGTTGGTTATTAGTAACATTTTGATATGGATTTTTTGGTTCATGTAGAAACTTTTAGGATTTTAAGAAATTTGTTATAAATGTTTGAGATTCCATGAAAACTATGTGGATGGGTGGGTTTATTCTAGATTCTATCTCACATCTCAAGCATAGTTTATCTAACCACGTGGGTTTTATTAAATAATTGTGTTCTTAAGTTTTTAGGGAGTATAATCTACCACATGATTAGCATATGGTTTTTATAACCATGCATCCCATTGATGATTATTGAAATTAGTTATTTAACCCAGTTCCCATAGATATTTCTGAGTAAATATCCCTCTTCATCTCTCTTTAGATCAATATAGACCCTCCTCAAAACCCTGAGGGTTATCTCAATGGACGGTTGTCAATTTTTCTTTCATTCATGTGGGATCCCTTTAAGGCATTTAAAATTTTCCATATGATCTATTCTATTCATTCATGATCTATCAATGATATTTTCCCCTTTTTACATAGAACTCTATGGGATTGTGATTGTTTTATCTAATGGGTTTTATAGGAGAATTTATGATTTTTTATGGAACTGGTATTGTGGGGACTAGATATTTCGATTCCTTTCTTTTTTCAAAGGTGTAATTTTTTCCTCCTTTGGAGATGTAGGTGTCTAAATATATTGGTTCTATCACATGAATCATTCAATGTTATTTTAAATTACATTGTTTTGGTTTATGAAATTCATTGAATCAAAATCCATGAGGGTTATTTTTATCACTGTGGCTTTTTTTACATGGGAAAAGATTTTTAAATGGGTCTTTTTTTTAAAGAAGTTTTATTCTTGTCATCTGTTTAAATTAATCAAAGTTGTTTTTAATATAAATATGTATTTTGAAGCATATTAATAGTGAATATTTTCTTGTTTAAATGTTTTATAAAATTTTTAGGATGGTTTTTCTTAATTTTTTGTGTAAACATAACACATAGGGAACCTTGGGTGCATAAGGTTATGGATAATTTCAAAACCATAGTTAGTGTGGAACCACAATGGGTGTTATGGAGATATCTATAATCTATAGAAGGAATCGATATTAGTAGGATTCATGGATTTCCAGGATGAGTGTTCCACCATGTTTCCTATTACATATTTCCATTGGAAATATCCCAACATGTTCTTGGTTTATTACCTAATTGTATAATTTAATATATTTTTCTCACATGTTTATCATTTGAGATATTGATGTCATTGATTACTGCACTTTATTTTTTCATTCATTATTATATTAATATTCTTATGGATTTGAATATGAATTGTTTTTTAAAGGAAAAACCTATCGGTGTTTTATGTATAATGTTTTCAAAGAAAATATCATTACGAAAATTGTTTTTTAAAATGATAAAACCAATGTTTCATTGTGAATGAAGTTATATGGATTTATAATCGGTATCATATTGGGAGTTTTACTCACACAATTTATATTCCATTAATAAGATATTGATATGGTTTTTTAGGACATACATAAAGGGAATAGAATCATGTATTTTTCAAGATTGTCTTTGTTGATGTATCTTTTCGCGAGTTGGGTTAGTGGTAATGAATGGTAACATTGAGACTTTGTTTTATTATTTTTTAGTATTGCTTTGAGGTTTAGACATTGAGATTTTATTTTTACGTATCACGGGTGTATACATTTCTTTCACATTGTACTCTGAATGTCTCTCTCCTTTATGTTACTCTTAAGACTTGTTTTTTTAGTGTTGGTCTCCTGCTTATGGTGGGTAGTCACATGTGAAGTAAAATTTCAATAAGTATTGGATCATTACTAAAAATATATCTAAAAACAAAACTCATACATTAATAATATTTACCAAAAATATTTATCAAAATCAAATCAAATTTAAAAGATATTTGAATTCTATATCAATTATATATATAAATATACATTATGATATAAAGTATTCCCTCTTAAACCCACAAATGGGAACCATGAATTCCCTTTTTATCATATCACATCATTCACAGTTTAAAGAAAATAACCACTCCATGAATATCTTTTCAATATTTATTTAATCAATATTAAAAATATTCACACCAAAAGATCTATAGAACACTATTGGGTTTCTATGGATTGAAGGAAACATATTCGTGGTTGATAATTAAAATAGAAGCCCATCTTCCAAATAACACCATTAATAAAACACAAAACCAAACTATAAGTGAAATAAGAAAATATTTTTATGCATTACATAAATTTTATAACACATTGATATTTAATCAATATTAATGATAAATATTACTCAAGGGAAGCCATCAGGGTCACCTTTTCATGCAGTATTTATAGTTTGAAACCAAATTTCCCAAAACTAGGGTGGGATCATCCTCTCATACATGGTATACCAGAACGTTATTATGAAAATTATGAGTAATTAAGAAAGATTCATAGATAAGAGAGAGAGATATTAGAAAAAGTCAAGGGAAAACTCACATACCCTTATCATGGGTACTTCAATCTTATACAACCCTTGGTTAAACTGTTTGTATTAACTAATAAATTTATAAAATATGAGTTAATGACTTGTTGTTAAAATATTTGTAACCTTTCAGCTATGATTTTAATTACAATTTATTTCATATCATGTAACACTCATAATAATGATAAAAATTATAGATTTTTTTGAATTAAAACACTTATCAATCAACCACCCATCAATCGTAGAATATTTTAAACAATATTTACAAGTTAAGGAAGAATTTGAACATCACAATGTCAAAAGTAATCAAATACCCAGTTAACATATTTCATGTATGGAAATCATACCATATGATATATCATATCTTATCTTATGTTATTTTCCCAATATATCATATATATATAAGGATTTTAAGGAGTATCTTCATCAATCTCACACTTTTACTAAATATTTATAGACTTAGTTCCATTTAATTTTATATTTTATAATACAAAATAACTTATGAAACTATATAAAAAATAATTTTGGATATCTTTCAAAATATTTTTGGGGATATATCATCAAATACAACTTGTATCACATATATGATACCTTGTCAATCCCAATCCAAAAATAATTTTAGATAAACTCTAAAAAACTTTTAGAGCATATATTTGAGTAAAACTATATCACGAATTAGTCTACCAAATGGTGTGACCCCAATGAATATTTAGTGAGGATTTTAAATCTGAAATCATGAATCCCTAAAAGTAAGAAAAAACTAAATTCTAGAGGAATTTCAATTATGTATAAAAAAAATTGATCTAGCATGGTCTTCACTGAACACATGTATCTCAATACCCATGTCCATCAACTACATCCAATAAAATCATGAATTTAAATCTATTCCTTTTTCCTAAGACACTGAGTGACAATGGGACATAAAATATGTCAATACCATAAATCCAACTCATAAATTCTCGATTATTTAGTTATATCAATACCATTATGATAAATATATCACATGTTTATCACCTTTATATATGTTTACATTAGATGACCCTCATTTAATAAGAAATCACATCATTTCTGATATTTATGTAAGATTGTACACTTACTTAGATTATATTAATCTATGGACCAAATGATACACCATCATGTTAATATTGTTTTCTTATCATGTGGTTTTTTGGTTATTTTAGTGATCCTAATCTTTTTTGGGTATTTTAGGAGGTCTTTGGGGGTTTGCTGGAAATGATGTTTGTGGGACACACAATGGGCTTAGGGGACCATACTGTAGCCTTCCTACTACCCTTTTAAAATTTACAAGTGTGAGGGATGGTTATTCCATGGAGATTTTGTTGTTCTATTGGGGAGTGTATAATTTTGTTTATCGATGTATATTATCCTCACTTTTTAAAATTTTATGATATGGGATTTTTCACATCATAGGGGAATTGATGTGCCATAAAGACCACCGAGGAAGGAGGAATGTATCTGTGAGGTTGACGAATATACCTTAGAGGTCATGGAATTGATAATTTATGTTATTATTAGTTAAGGAAATCCACACAAAAAAAGAGGACTACACCATAGTGGTTTGGTGATGAGGAGGAAAACCTTACCTAATCGAGGTGATATATGCCATAAGATGTGGGGGGTGTATGATAGCAGTTTTCTAACGAGGATAACCACATTTTATGCAAGTATGGATGCAATATGGTGAGTGTTTGGGCTTATTAACTTCATTGTGGTTGTTAATTACACATTGTTGAGTATTCTACCAAAATTTTCAGTTTTAATTGTTTACCACTTTCCCCTATTTGACCTTTTTTGGAATTTTGGTCTCTTCCCCCCACTACCCATGCCAAAATCTATGGAGATCCTATGGATGGTCTCCTGACTTATCCCTTTGTTCATTTCTCTGACCCCATCAATTTTATATGGATGTCAAAGTTAAATCCATTTATTCCATCCTATATTATATTCTCCCAACACCCTTTCATCTTTTTTCTCTATTATATTTCTTGTAAAAACAGTAATAGACATGGCTATTGAAATTAGGTTTTGGTATGTGTTTAACCAATGAGATTTGGATGTCCAGGGAAAATAAAGGGTGTGTCCAAACTTGGTTGGGAATTCACCACTTAATGTGACTCATTACGACTTGATTCCCATTTGATTGAGGTAGGAATTTCTATACCATCCTATTAAAATATATACCTTGAGATTCCTTATTATTTTAAAATGATTTTATTTTCCAAATATACTAATATATATTCTATAGAGGGGTTGAAAATGAAATTATAAATATTTTCTATGATTATATTTGAATTATTTTCATTCCAAATGTTTGTGAAAATGTCTATGTGGCACCTTCAAAGAGTTTTATGTGTCTTAAAGTATTACTAAAACCTTTCTTTTTATTTTATAGAGGTTCAAGGAGTCTATTATTTCTAAAGTAAATAGTTTCATGCTTTTAATGGTTTTTTTAATATAATGGGAAGAGTTTGAAAGATGTTAAATTATTTTATAAAATTGTTGGTGTTTTTTCTATTCAAAATAATTTTTAATAAAAAACTTTATTAACAAATGGATTTGAATGTATGTTTTCATGAATTAGTTTTAAAAGGTGTTTAAAAGGAAGTTAGACATGGAAAAAATAGATTCAAATAATTATATTATTTTGAAATACCCTTTTAGAAATTTATAAATAATCCCTTCATAGTAATATGAGACCCTCGATTGATCCCCTTATACTTATAATGCTTGATGTGAATTGACTATTATATGTGATTTTTAAATTAACATGGGATTTTTCTAATAATTACATTGGAGTTCAGGTGAGATGAGATTTATTGTAGATTATTTACTCTTGATTTATGTGGTGATAAAGTGGTCTTTTGATTAATCACCTCTATTGATTATTATTAAGATATTACTAGGATATTATGTAAAACTAAACACTAGTTTCTAGCATGTGGGGATCAGGAATACCCTATATGTTTAGTAGTGGACTAGACTAAGAGACATATTGTATCATCTTGGGATAGTTCATTACAAATGATATCATAGACTATGTTTTCAAAAAGTCCTATGTTCTAAATGATCCCTTTAAATTTTAAGGGAGTTTAATAATTTTTATATCTGAATGTTGGGACATGAGAGGTAGGTACATGGAGAGTCTATCTAGCTCATTGATATCATAATACTTGAGTTTCAATGGGTAGTTTGGTTTTGAATCTTGAAATATATTTTGAATAATTTTTTTTTGAGTTTTGATCTGAAATAATGATTTTTTAGATCCACATTATCCTGGTGTGAGTTTTTAAAGGGATTTTATTTCAATTTGGGATAAAATTGTAGAAACAATCATAGGCATATTTTTATCTCACGAGACATTATAGACAACACAGTGACAAATAGATTTTTTATTGAAACAATTTAGAAGATATATCATAATTATTTCATATATAATCAGATCATTTTTCCAAATAAAGAATAAGTTTTCATCCCATTTTGATATATTATTTAGAAATATTGATTCTTAGATTTTTTAGGTGATCATTAGTAATGAGAAATTAAACAAGAAAGATCTTATGATTCTATTTAATTCCTTTTTTATATTTGTGGTGTTTTTTCTTTTAGTAGTTATTGTAAAGATGGGATTGTATGCTAAAGGAATATCATGAAAAAAATAGTTCCAGTTTAGAATGAGGCCTTAGGAATTTTTTGTAAATAGTTTTGTTCCTTGAAATGTTTTTAGAAGTGGATGATTTCATATTGAAATATGAGAAATGATTCGGTTTTTTTAAAAAAATTATAATTTTTTTAATTTAATTTGACACCATTCTGGTTTTTTTTCTAGAGTGTTAGATTTCAAATGATAAAATGTTGTGTCATTTAAATCATAATATGGTGGTGTTTTAAAAAAAATTAAATGTTTAATAAGTTCAAGTGAGTTTGTTATTTTGAAGGAATATTATTTTTTTCAAAGATAGTGTAAATATTTTAAATTCCCTAGTAGGGATGCTAGGAACATAATTTTTTATCATATGGTCAAATAGATTTTATTTAGTTATATAAAAAATATAATATGTTTAACTATTTATACTATTTCTCAAAATTGATTCAGTGAATTGTGCATTGATGTTTCCATTGGTTTATTTTTAAGACTGTTTATTTTGATCATTTAATATTAATGGGTTCGATTCATGTTTAATATTATTTATGTATTACTTCAAGATTTTTGTGATGGAAAATGGAGAGACTTTACCTCTAGTAATTACCCTTTAGATTATTCATATACTCTTTTGGAAGTAAACCCTTTTTTATATTCCCCCCACATAGACACGAGAAATCATTAAGGATTTATGTTATATTATTATTAATTTTTCCGTAACGATATTCTAAATATTTTTTATATTTGGATAGGGTCTTTAAACATTCCATAGATTAGTTATTTTTGGTTTTGTTTTAAACCATTTTAAAAAAGTGGTTGATTAAGACTATGTTAGAAGGGAGGGATGATGAGTTTTATCTTCTTTTAATATTTATGATCATCATATGAAGGGATGTTTTATTGGGTATTTTTTTGTTGAAATTTGAGCATTCAATGAGTTTTCTTTCTTATTTTTGGATGTTCATGTATCATTACTCAATTATGCTGGTTGTTTTTTGAACACATCAGGAGCCATGGGGTGAGATCTATTGTGATGGATCAAGAATGGGCAAAATATTGGGTGTGTTATTGGGTAAATGGAATTAGTTGATTACTTTTGATTATAGTAATCGTACAACCATGTTATAATTTCTTATTGGGATCTCCATGATGTGGTATAACACAATCGTGGCTCAAAGTTGCATTTTTTATAGTTTTTAACCAAGGGTTTGAACTATGTTCTTCTATATTGAGGCATTTTTTGGAGATATTTTTTCTTACATTATTATTAATGATTTGGATGGTTTGGCTTTGAGTTAGATTAATTTGGATATCCCCATTGTTGAACTTTTATTTGAATGTTCTTTGAGACTATTTTCATTTTATTAATATTGAACAAATTTTCAATTGGTTGTTGAGGTTCATAGAGAATACGTAATATCATTGATTTTTTGTGGAAATACAATTTTTATGGTGATTATATTATCCCTTGGTCAGTTAAAAATCTTTTTAAAACCATTTTATGAGAATTTTAAATTGTAGAGAGACTTATGTTTGGTATCCACCTTTATAGTGGTTTTTGATGGATAACTATTTATGGATTTTTATTAAATATATTTATTTATATATGAGTATTGGTTCTATTATTTTGATGAAAAATGTGGTTTTCTAGTGATATTTTTTTATTGAAGCCTTTTAGTTTTCCGAGATCATCTCAACTCTTATATTAGGTGTTGATGTTTTTTTATCATTGCTCTTTATTTGGACCAAAACATTTATGGGGGTAGAAAGTTATAAGGTGGAAAGAATTTGGACGCCCCATGTCATTATTGTGGTTTATTATGTAATTTTGGGTCAATTTTATGTTTTCTTTATGTTCATGCTGTTTTTTTATATTTTCGGAAGTCAAGAGGAGTTACTGGATAGGTTGTTTTATGGCCACACTATGGCCTAGAGAGACAAAATCATAGCATGGATCCATTCTATTGTTAAATTTTATGTGGGAGGGGTGGTTTCACCATGGAGTGTGGGATACACAATGGGGTCTTTGGATTTTTGATTGTGGGATTTCCCACCCACTTTTTATATGTTTAAGATAGGGTTTTTTAACACTATAGGAGAAAGACTACCCCATAGAGACCACATGCGAAGGAACTTTTTTCATTATGAAGGTAGATAGAAGGATTCAGACATTTTGAGTGGGTTAATTTTCTTTCATATTTTATATTTTTAGGAGAGGGGTGTTTCCACAAAATAGGGGAATGACTGCACCATAGAGACCTCCTAGGAAGGCACTTTTCTTCATGGAGGTAGATATCTATGTTGTGGATGTCTAGTGCTTTTCATATTTGGTTCTATCTAATTTATGTAATTCACAAAAATGTATTGAGTTCCACACCATTTTTACATGTTCTTGGGAGGTTAACCTTGTTCAATCATGGTTCTCCATGATATAGACTAGGGAGTTTTTCTATTGAGGTTTTATAGTGAAGGGAAGCACATTGTAATCCAAGATTGAGGAAACATGGTGGGTGTATAGGAAAAATTTATATTCCATGGTCATCAAGGCTACTCTATAGGATATTCTACCCATTTTTAAAAAATATATGATTTTACAACTTTTTTACCATAATCCTTTTATGATATTTTTGGTATTTTCACTCCCACCACCCATTTCTCTCATTCATGATGTGTCTAAGGGAGATATCCTCCCCTCTCCCATATTTCCTTGCTTCTTATATATTTATTTCAAGTGATTTCAATGGTAAATCCTCCCCTTCCATCCTCTGTCTTCTTTACCCCTTTCCCCTTCATTCATCCATCAAATTTCATTATCATGTGAACAATAATATACATGGGGATAGAAATTTCATCTTGGTATGGGTTCAAATAATGGTATTTGGGTGTGTACGGCTTATAGAGGGAATGAAAATTCTTAGTCATGCCTTCCTTGTAGAAGGTGACTCATTACGAATAAATTCATTTTTAATATAGTTATTTATTTTGATTTAGTTCCTTCAAAAGATATTCTTGGAAATTTTTTAGTATTTTAAAATGATTTGGATTCAAAAATATATCTATATGTTTTCCAATAAGGGGTTATTTTTTTTTAATATTTTATCTTCATGGCCCATAATTTAATTTATTCTATGTGTTTATGAAAATGACCATGTATACCTTTTAAGGAAATTCAATTATTTTAAATGGGAGATGTAATTGATTTGGAATTTTAAAGAGTTAATTCACTGAAGTTAGTGTGTATGTAAAGAGTTTCACATTTGCAAATGGATTTTTTGATATAAAGTTGTGATTTTGGCATGTGTTAAATTATTTCTAAAACATATTTTCATTTTAGTTTTTTCAAAAGAGGTATTCAAGAAGAAGTTGATTTCCAAATGGATTTCAATTAATTTTTTCATGAAATGGGTTTAAAAGGTTTTTAAAGGGATTTATTACATGGTGTTAAATGCCTTTCCATTCAACATATTCTTTGAATGGAATATTTTTTAATTTAAATGAGATTCCTTTAGAATAATGTGATACCCTCTATTGAATCCATTATACTAAATATGATTGATTTTAATTGATTATTTTATTTTATAATTAATATAATTGGTGAGGATTCATGTGAGGATGTTGGTCTTGATGTTATGTTTAGTTCAAATGATTTATTATTGATTTATGATTTTGTTGAGAAAAAATACCTCCAAGTAAACTTGCATCATTTTTGGGCTAGTTGTGTTTGTTAAAAAACAAGGGTTTTAGGGTGTATTATTGAGTTCCGTAGTTGTTGTTGAAAATCCATGTTGACACAGAACCATGAAAAATTAATGTAATATCTAGTGGAGTTATAAAATAACAGATACGAGGTGGCACCGTTTTCCAATGTTTTCCATATTTTTTGTGTCCAAAATTTTTGATTTGGTGAGCATCGTGAAAAGTGGATTTCCTTTAAGATCACATCAAAATCTGTAAAAGATATGTGTTTAGAAAATATGGGATTTATGAATTTATTTCTCAAAGACATGAAGAATGTTGACTTTGAGCTCTGCAATTCTGATGAGCTTCATGAATAGTAGAGGTGAGGAGCACTGTGAGGCAGAATTGCAGTGGTAGAACAAATGAATTAACATAATTCTCTATCATTATGATGACCTGTACAATCCCAAAATTAATGTGGTCCTTTGACATATAGAGTGAATTTTGGTGGAAATTTTTTAGCTTTGTGATTTGAGCTGACTTAGTGCTGAATTTGTGTGAAAGTCTTGAGGGTTTGTGGAGTTGACTATAAATAGACCTCAATCCCCTTGAGAAAACAAGATAGATCAAACAAAAAACCTTAAACTCTTGAATTTCAATAAGTATTTGTGGTGTAGGGATACTCGATTTAGAAAAGTGAATTCACAGAGGTAGTTGAGTTCGGTGAAAAGAAGGCACACCAAGAAGTCTAATTCAACATTGTGGAAGGAGTGCGCTTTACAAAGGCTTGTTTTGATTTGAGAAATTAGGAATATTGGAGTGAGAACTATGATTTATAGAGATCTATGATCTAGTGAGATCTGTGAACCTGTGAGCTCTATGAACCTGTGAGCATCATGAAGATGTTGGATAATTACAAAGGCTTGTTGGGGCTTTGAAAAAGTGGGAGTTCGCAAAGGCAGTGTGCTTTGCAAAAGAGTTTCAAATGGGATTTCCCAGTGTTTAGAGGAAATGTGGTGTTCATATATGGATGAATATCAAAAGAGCATCTATCTATAGTTTAGGAGGGATGTATTCTTGAAAATGAAAGGACCTATAACTCTCTAAACTATGTGTGTATCTTTTGAAGGAGTAGTGATCTCTATTAGGTGAGAGAGTAGTGAGATTTCAAATTGTGATTCGTTGTAAACAAGGAGATAAATTGAGTCAAGTTCTAACGTGTAAATAGAGGATCACTTGTAGTGGATTTGGTACATTGGAATATCATCGGTGTTTGATCCCTGGACATAGCCCAATGAGGTTGAACCGAGTAAAATTGATGTGTCATGTGAAATCAATAAGCTTTTTTTATACATTCCAATGAGAAGATGAGAGAAGAGGGTTTTTTCTGTAAAAACATGATCGAAAGAGATATTTGTTTTAATATGTAATACTCTGATTCAAACCCTTATGATATCCGGCCTAGTGAACCTAACATTCGATATCAGAGGGAAAATTTAATTTAGGTGTTTCTTTTTCAATGGATGTCACCAATCATAAAGTGATTCAGATCTTTGATGGGAACAAATTTCAGTTATAGAAGAATCAGATGCAAAACTACTTCCAACCTTTGCGAATGGATGTGTTTATAGTAGCAATGCATGGTATATCAGCTAACATCAATAGTGGTGCCCTATTAGAGGATAAAAGAAGAGAACTGTATACTGATGCTAAGAGAATAAATTCATTATGGGGGACCAATAAAATTCTATTTGTAAAAGGTGATGTCATTAAAATCATCACATGATATGTGAGAAATGTTATTTAATATATATAAAGGAGATAAAAAGGTCAGAGAGGAAAATTATAACATTCAATGGAAGAATTAT
The DNA here is from genome assembly GCA_963277665.1 of Viscum album. Lineage (NCBI taxonomy): Eukaryota > Viridiplantae > Streptophyta > Magnoliopsida > Santalales > Viscaceae > Viscum > Viscum album. Next base: position 1,900,630,137 of record OY728152.1, on the reverse strand, counting down.
GAATATTTGAGAATGAACCAAAATGAGTCTGTAGATGCATTCATTGATAGTGTATATTTTTGTGTATAAGACAAGCGAGGTAATGGAGATGTTATTGATTATATAAAGATTATAAAGCACATATTGAGGAAAATTCCACCACAGTTCAATTTGAATGTTTTATTTTAGATGATATAGACCCAAAAGAGCTAACATTAGATTACATTTACAACACTGTAATTTCATATGAAATGATAAATGATGATATTGATGATGTGGAAAATGGTAAATCTAAAGATGTGGTATTCAAGGACATGAATATGCTCATCATGAAAGACTCTCAGGATAATGAATAGACAGACATGGTTATTTCATTCTTCTCCACAAACCTACAAAGGGGAAAAGTATGGTTTTAATGGAAACTTCCACTTGCATGTTTTCAATATGGAATGGTTGGACACCTTATGGAAAGGTTCCCCATGATGTTCCAAGAATATGATGAGGTTGAAGTCAAAATTCCCAAGAAAAATTCTTCAGTCTATGTAAAAGGAAAGATATATTTCAAGATGAATTTTATTAAATAAAGAATATTCATCCACATGAATGTGATAGTTCAGGTGAGTTTTAGGTTAAGGAGGTTGAAGATATAAAACAATTAAACTAATATAAATGGGGAATTTAAAAATATGCCAGAAAAATAAATATTATATATAATAATGAAATGCAAATAGAAATTGAGGTTAGATATATTGAATGAAGGGAAATGTTCTTGGGAGTTTATGGTGAATTATATCATTGTTCAAAATGGTTCTCAATATTCAATTCAACGAGGTGATTAAGACCAGTCACACCTCACATTCTCATTTTAAATGATATCACACCATACCAAGGCCACTACATATAGGGAAACACAATTCATTTTGTTATCAAGGATACCTCTTCACTGACCATTACTACTCATTCCATGTCTAATGTATGAACAATGCAAATAGTGGAGGGGAAGATGAATAATAATTGAGAAAAAGATCTCAGTAATAGAGAAAATGGGGTGAATTCTCACCATAATAAATTTAACCGCCACCATAATTCTCAGAATTAAATAAAGATCTTATAAATTTAATCAAGTAAAACATTTTTAGAAACCCATTTCTTCACTACAAAAATTTCTAATGTTAGTTCTATATTTTTATTGGAGTTGAAAATTGAACACAGTTATAGAAACACATAAAGAAGTAAAAGAAATAAGTTATAGAGAAGGTGAATAATATATTAAAATAAAACTAATATTATGAGAATTATAAATCCATATACCTCCTGTAAATGTACAAAAATGGGTACCCATCATGTTTCCAGCCTTTTTAAATGATGAAGAAAAACATTTTTATAAGGAGAGGGGTGAATAAATTCACACCAAAAAATATCCTCTAAATTTTATCACATTTTATCACATTTATATGAAATAATTGATAAATTATGTATTTTAAAAAGTTTTTCCATTTTTTCATTATCACTCAAAATAAATATTTTATCCTGATTAAACATTAGATGAAGGATTTATGTCTATTTTACTTCAACACATTTAATCTGACCAGGGGACTCTTTATATTCAAAAACATAAAATTACCATGCAATTAAGGAATTGAAATTAGTAGATTCATGCATGGAATTAATAATGATAGTTTCTTAGTAAATCCTTATATAGATACATGTATAATTTAAGATTCATTAGACCATAAAAATTCTATTTATAAGATAATCATTAAATGTGTCTATATTTGTGAACAATTTTTAAGGCCCAAATTGTGAGATGATTTTGGGCCTCCAAAAGATGGATTGAGATTTGGATCTAGACATATGAAATGAAGAAAAAGATTTATGTAATCATAAAAAATTAATTTTTTAATTTAATTTATTTTAGAAAAAGTTTTGCCATAAATAAATAATACTTTTAAAATAGTTAAAATCCAAAATTTGAAAAAAATTTCATTTAAGGATAAAACACTCAAAAATATAAAAATGCTACAATTTCCCATAAAATTATACTACACATGGTTTATAAAAAATTAATTACTCTCTAAAATATGTCTAAATTTTATCTTCATCAATTCTCCCTTACCCTTTAAATCATGTACATGATAAACATTCTCTAAACACTTATAACAAACTCATATTCCCTTTAAGAATGTACTATGGTGTTTCTCTACATAAGAATCATGTGTTTTAAATTTCCCCTTAACTTCTTACGTTTTTTTCCATTTTTTATTTATGATGTTTCAAACATTCCTATTATTCTCTTTATTTCATTATAATTCATAATACATTTATAATTATTTCTCTTTATTAATGACATATGATAGTATACCCTCATATTATGAGTATGTTTTGGATATTTGTTCCCTTTAGGGGATCCATTTTAACCTAAAAAGGAAAACAATAAATAGTACTATTTGTATTATATATATAGTATACAAAATGTCTTGTTATTTTGGTGATGTTTATTAATATATAGAAACATTCCCCCCTCGTTGTTATCTTATACATATGAACTTTATCTCCTTATCAGATCATTGTTCACGAGGAAAATATTTTTTCAAATAAAAGTACCTTACAATCAGCCCACTCTATGATATCTATTTCTACACATTCTAAGTGGTTTTAATTAATGATCAAGATTGATCTATATACCCTATGAGATATTAAACATCCATAAAAACAATATCCATTTCATTTATTCCCAAAGTGAGAAATATATTTTCTAAGTAACTTATCCATTTTTCAGCTACTAATGGATTTTTTATTCTATTGAATGATAGAGTATTATATTGCATGAAATGATGTAACATTGGTACATAACATTTTGGATCATATAGCTTCTCCATATGAGCAAGGTTACTAGTAATTACATGATCCGCTACTTCAATATATCTATAACATGTTCAAATCCATCTCCAGATCCATCTCTATCTTTAAGGATTTTTCCAGAAGGTAAATCCCTAAAGAGATCATGTGCGTTGATAGGTTATCAATTAATACTTCCAAGAACCTTTTCTAAAAAATTGAATTCATTTGATTATATTTATAGTATCCAAACACATATATATTTTTTATGAGACCACACAGTCTATACCCTTACCAAAACATCATGATGTTATACTATATGTAGACGTATCCCTAGAGTGTATCATAGTATTATTTTCCCGAATCTATGTTTTCCTAAATTTAGTTACCAATTTTTAGACTAATCCTACCCTAATACCAATGGTAACAACCTCAACCATAGAATCCCAAATCCAATGTTTACATTATTACATTGGCACTAGGTACAAAAAATTACATAGCGAAGGATAAAATAGTGTATTAGTCTTGGAAATATAAATACATGATTGATTATCAAATTACATTTGAAATATATATAATATAATATAATATTTTCATTTTGGATATTATTTTAAACATTAGTATATCCTTTCATAAAATTCATAATACATTTCTTCATATCCTCAGTAAATAAAACAAAATAAAATGGGTATATCAGATGAATAATATGGTAATTTATACAATATAAGTTGTCATAGTATAAATAAGGCTTGAGTAGTAACACAAGAATAAATTATTATGAAAAATTCCATAAAAATAATCAGATGAGCATAAAACTAATCCATAGATTAAATAACAATTTATATAATTACATAAAAAATAATAAAAGATTTCATAATTATGGAATTTATAATAAAGGACATCTTAAACATACCATCGAGGCCAAATAGAAGGACATCGTACAGAAATGGGTAAATCATATGCCAAATTAAAAACATGTTTTGTATCATGATATCTACTAATACATTTATGGGATTTGTAAATTTGTTGTCCACTAATCAAAAAATAATTCCATTTCATTAATCTTATGACCAAAATTTAAAATCAAAATTCATTAATAACAAATAACTATCCATTTGGGATGACATAGAATTTTGAATGTAAATAAATTACCGATTTAAAATGGTAATAATCCATCTTGTGAAATATGGTGGATAATATCATGAGATTATAACCCTAATAACGTAAAATAATATTTAACGGATATTGACATAGATAAATATACTATTAAAAGATCACAAAAATATTTCTTAATGAGAATAGAATTTTCATTTTGATATAAATTATTTGAGACATAAAAAATTCTAAAATATTAGGAAGAAAATTTTATTCAGAAAGAACCGTTGATGATTATAAATTAATCTTCAAATTAAATAGTATTCATGATAGAGGGATAATACAATTGTGTAGTTTACATTAAAACAAATATTGCATTCATACCATTTGTAAAAGGTTTCTCATTCTAAAAAGAGAAATAATATTCTTCTTAATATTTATTTATAGAAAAAAAATAATTGATAAAAATGAAATTAATAAATCAAAAGAGAATAATAAAAAAATTTAAAATTTTTTAAATAAATTTTGGGCATGGGAGGAATATATTGCGGAACAAATACAAAAAACAAATTTCATTTTCCTTACGAACAACCTTTTAAAATTTTGAGTACTTAAAGAATGAAACATGAAAGTAAAACGTATTATTTATAGAAATAACCATATGATAAGAAAATTTATGGTTTTTAGGATATAAATATCATAATAGTTTCTCAACAGAATGATAACCATAAATAGTCATAAATCAGGATGATATTGTTAAATAAAACCTTATGCCATGTATGACTAGCTTCATAAGTGCTTTTAGCCTCCATTATAATAAATTAAATTTATAATAACTATATACCAAAATTATATACATACGTAGAATATCATATATTATCCAATTATAATATTTCAACACCATTTTATTAATATTTCCTTATTAAAATCATCATTTTGAGTGTTATCTATTTTATTTTAATGTATGTTTCAGTTTAGTAATTTGGTCCATTCATATTGAAAATGGTTAAATAATATATTTATTATAATTAATTATATAAATATAATATATATTCATTATACACATATTTATATTCATTCATGAATTTTATACATGAAAAATGAATCACATCTCTTTATGGAAGTAGTTGTCCACATGTATGCATAAGTAACATTATCAGATTTTTATGGGAGAAAGTGTAAGAAGATAAATTATATTTTATATTAAGACAATAATAATAAATTTTTAAATATATATTATAATAATTATATTAATGTTTAAAACCATCCATATAAATTTTGGTACAAAACTAATTACATTGCTACGTGGAGTTGGTAGGCTATACATACACATGAGCGACGTTTTTGTTTTATGTAGGCCAAAAAGGTTATGAATAAGGGTTGAGAAACTGTAATAATAAAATTTTAGTTTATGGAATATAATTATATAATTATATATTAATTTTAATACAATATTTTAAAGATATATAAGAAGAAAAAAATGAAAAAATAATTAATAACTATACCTTTTATTTGGATAACCTCTTTAGGTTTATATCAAAATCCTACATTGGAAGGTATTCATATTAAAATATATCCTAGAGAATATAAAAAGGGATTTTAGGAAGGTATTTGGACATGTATTCTCTGAGTGATAAGTCTCTTGATTTTTGGAGATGGTAGAATAGTTGATGTCCTTTTATAAGTTACGGTTAAGAAACACTTCAAATGTTTCAAAAGATTAAAATATATTAATGTATTACACATTAAAAATGGATCCAAAATGAATCATATTTTTGGAGGAGATAATATTTGGTCAATTTATGGAAGTTATATAGTATTTATACTATAATTTATTTCATTTTAACACTTATCATTTATTTAAACCCTTTTATCCAATTTCAACTCTTACAGCGTTAACTAACTTTTCACCAAAGTTACAATTCACAATGACAAAAATTAAATTATAATCACTTTAAATATTTTAATTTATGAATATAAATATGGAAATAAATTAATAAAATTCAATTTATAAAAATAATATAAATTAATTCAACATCAAACCAATTAAATTCCATAAAAACAATTTTAAAACAAATTTCATTTTTAGTATAAAAATGTTTTTAGATAAAATTAAAGAATAATGTTGATCATAATTAAATTAATTTGATAATATAAAATTGAAATATTTTAATTGAATTTTATAAAATATAAAATTAAAAATGACACTTTGTAAAAACATCAATAGAAAAATAATTTTTCTTCACTAAAACTAGTATTTTTCACTATTCACTTAAAAATATTTTTTTTCCAAAAAAACCAAAAAATTAACCATAATATAATATTGATGTAATGAAATTAATAATGAAAATATTTTCCTAAAATATAATATATAAATATTTTAATTTATTTTTTAATTATATTATTGTATAAATCTATATGAATTATGTTGGTTTTTATTAAGAAAAAAGATTACTATAATTGAAGTGTTGGTGTTATATATATAGTGAAAATATATATATTATTTCATGATAGAGAGATCTCCACTAGTGATTAGTTATCTCTTTTGAAGCCACTATATATTACACATATTTTTTGGATTTTGATAATGAATTTTTTAGAAGATTAACTCCATGATAATTAGAAATCACAACATACTATTTGAGGCATTTGTTAAAATAAAAAGAAGTACATGACTAACCACAGATAACATTAAAACCAAAACTTGATGGACTATGTACGATTAAATTCCATGTAAATTTGATATCACAACTTAGGTCAACATCCCATATAAAAATAAACCACTGGGGATTTATTTTTATCCACTGGATGCAATTTCATTTTTTTGATATGTGGATTTGTTTTTCGTCCATGGATTGGTGCCATCGTATCATACACAATAATATATCATATGCAGTGTTTTGAATAACAAAAAATATTTACATTCATCTCCTATTATGATATCACTTGTCAAATAAATAGATTCCATTAAATATCACAATATTTTATGTTTTATAAATTTCCAAAGTTCAGTTTCCCATTCATTTTTAGTGATATACATTATGTTATCTTAAATTATATCAGTTTTTAAAAACATTGTTCCATGAATCATAATTCATAGAAATTATCTGATACTAATATTTTTATGATCAAATCTCCCATATTAACATACCCAATGTGATATAACTATGAACCTATAAAAGGAATATATTAACCAAACTCATTTGAAAATAAAACTTAGTGTATCAATAATTCTATCATCAGAAAAAAGACACACTTAGTTTCTGTTTATGGATGTATTTTCCCATAAACTGGATAACTATTTTCCATTTTCTTTGATATAAATTTTCAGTTTCTAAGGATCATATTTCCCTCATTCAAGGAACTAGAAACAAAGAGAATCTAATATTCCTAAGATCACCATGCATGACACCTAAAACCTCACTATATGTTAAATAAAGAGACAATTGTTTTCCTCACCCTAAATTTCTACCAATTGAATCATTATTTAATATTATTGAGAAATATCACTATAGTAACACATTTATAATCCCATCTCTATGGTGTATCCATGGTATAAAAACTAGTCCCCATATTCTAGTGTGGGGTCACCCTCTCATCGATGATATTCTAGTACAACACTAGGAAATGGTTAAAGAAGGAATATATATTCATAGGAGTGAGAGAGAGAAGAATATATAGATATTTAATTTACTAGATGACATACCTATCTCATGGGAATTACCTTCATACATATACCTTAGCTAGACTTCATGTTTTAACTCATACTTTTATGATATATTACACAATGCCTTTCTATTAAAATATTTGTAACCACTTAGCTATGAAATTTATTCCAGTTCATTTATTCATATAAAACAATCATAAAAATTATATAAAATATAAAATGATTATATAGTGATAGTAACTATCATTTGGATTCCAATTTATCATATAATATTATGAATGATGTTTCCACGGTTGCATAACGTTATGATATCTCTATATCATAAGGAATAATATAACAAAAAAACATGTTACATGAATGGATATCTTACCATATGATATTTAATATCATTTCACAATATATGTTCCAAATATATCATATATATTAGGATTTGAGGGAATATCCCCATGAACAAAGTTATAACACTGAATTAATTATCAAAACATGGTGTAAAAATCTATAACTAGCCATATAAAAACCATTCTTGGTGAAACTCTATCCCTAGGATTATAAAATATTTCACTTCCCATCGTCTTATTCTCTATTTTGAGTTAACATCATTATTATAAAACAAGAGTATCATGAAAATCAAATGAGTCTCATTCAATCTAGGTATTTATAGAAAATAGAAATAGGTCACATCATAAAATTGTTCATTAATTCATTCTTATGTATGATCAATTTGTTTTTAGTTAATCAGATTTGACAACTTTTCAATCATATATGGGATTAAAAAACCTATATCTCTCCATACAAAGCTTCAATGTCAAGAATTTTATTATAACACAGTGGTGATCCCACCTATTTCTTAATACAAAACTTTTCTAGAACCCATTTATTTTTATATGACCATAAGAACAAGTGGTAAATTCTTACAAGATCCTCCACTTATTCTATATAATCTCACCTGATCCATCTAACCACTATTGAGATTTAGTCATACACAATTCCAAATGAAACCTCTAAAAACTAAATTTAATATGAGTTAAGAGCCAGAGCAAATAATTATATACAACATAATTTTCCTCAGTATTTTCTTTGTATTTATGTTCCATTTTCGTCAAAATTATCCAAAATTAAAATGTCACTATTACTTATTAATTATAAAAATAATAATTTTTTTAAAAAATACCTTTTAAAAATAGAAAAATTAATTAAAAATAATATTATATGAAATTGTACTATCTGTATATATAGAATAACATGCAAGTTTGAGGATTATTGATGATGAATCAAAATATTGAATGTTGAGAAATGAATAGTATATCATGAAAAAACATATATATTGGTTTTCTAAAATGGATTCCTTATTTAAATGATCTAATCTATAAGAGGTGTTCTAGAATATAATATTTTTGTGAAATAAACAACAAAAAAATATTTCAGGGTTCTTATCTATGTTGATGTCATTATAATTGGTGGTACAAATCATAAATTAGCAGTTGATTTTTCATGGTTTAAAATATCTATGTTTTAAATTACAATTACTAGAGAGTTCAAATACATTATTGTGATTAATGTAAATCAAAGGAGAGATACAATTTTTTCCCCTAGATAAATATATAAAGTATATATTAATGATGATTGAAATGCATGATAACAAGCTAGTTTTTACACCCAATATAGTTAGAACAATGATTTAGAGTTCAATGATGAATTCTCAATTGATCCCACATTATAAATTAATATTGTTGAAAGTTTATTATATTATAAAATTTATAAGGATATATATAGTTCATTCTATATTCCTTGATGTATGTTTGAACTTTTTTCCCAAAAGGAAGAACATCTCACAACTATGAAATGAATCTTGAGGTACATTGAAGGCACAATTAATAATGGTTTTTTGAATTAGTATAGAAAGGAAAAAAACATATATAAATATTTGGATGCATATTATTATAGAGATGTCAAATATTTAAAATATAAAATCTATGAATAATTAATTATCAATATAACGTAAAATTTTTACTTAGTTTAAGGTAGGAAAGTACCTCATTTAGAAAGACTGATGTATAATACATATCATATAAAAATATATGCACAAAACTATTGTGGATAAAATAGAAATTTTAAGATCTTCGAGAAGATATTATGATGAAAATAATAGTCCATTATGAAATCACAAGTGCAATTGAGGAAACAAAGATTCCAATAAAAATTTAATGTTTGAAAATATTTAAATTCAATGTCATTTTATTAAGGAAAACGTGGATCACAGAATCTTTATGATGGATCATGTTGGTATAAGTAAAAAAGTAGTGAAAATACTCACAAAACTATGGGTCACAAATACATTTGAGAAATATTATTTGAACAATGGTATTTAAACACCTCTCAAAAAATAAATTTTTTCAAAAAATACCTCCCCCTATATGCATCGAATAAAATCATTGATTCTTTAGTTTTTTGGGAAATTATCCATTATGATTACTTTTAATGGTGGTGAAATGGCTGGTAATGAAATAATATATATTTCAAAATTGATTTTTACCATTGGGATATTATTTTTAATGAATATAGTGGTGGATAATTTCAATAAGAAATATAAATTAAGATATAGAGAGCACATAAAATATGGGGATTTGTTTATTTTATATATTTCTATCAAACAGTATAATACTGAGATGAGATTATTTTTGAAGGTAAGAATAAAAACATATTTTAATTTCTTTTTTTCTATAAAAATCACAACTCACATTAAATTGGAGTCATGAATTTGTAATCTATTTAATTATTGGTTCCTGAGTGGAATTTAAATTGAATCAGCTTAGGTTTCTAACAAAACAAGTGTGGAAATTTTTTTGAACTATGATTATAATTGGTTGTGTTTTTATCTTTAATGGGATAACTATGGAGATAAGGAATTTGGATTAGTGGAAGTGTTTTTTGTCATCGATCATATACAAAATTATTTATTTTAGGAAAAATTTGCGATTACATAATCTTTGGATCCTATATAGAGTTTTTTTAAAATCATAGTGTATGTTTTTTATGAAGAAGAGAACATCAACTAGTAATAGTATTTCATCTTGGAAAGATGTGTTGTACATAATAGTATATTATAGTGTTGAATGAGATATTTTGTTTTAATGGATGAGCTCACACATAAAGGGTATCTACAATTGAAAAATTTGTTATAGCTGCAAGAGTATTAAGCCATAATGTTAGAGGACATTCCACAATGGGTCATGTTTATGAAATACTCAAGGATCTTAAATAATAACTATTGGATTAGTACACCTTGAATTGTAATATCACACTATAATTATTTATATGTATGATTAAAATTAAATTCTATGATATATTTTCATAATGATAGTTTTTGATTAAAAATGCCTCATATAGTGACATGGTGGTAAAATTGTAGGATATGTTTTTTAGAACAAAATTGAAAATCTCATTTTTCTAAGGGGGAGGACTTTTTATTTTCATATAGAGTGTAAAACTACAATGAATGAGATATTTGAGGAAATATGAAGATATCGTAATGTCGTATTTTGGTTATTTAAAAATTATATTTACATGAATTTTGTTGCTTTTTTTGTTGATTTAAGATCATTTCATAGTGATGTACATCATTCCAAAACTGGATAATTTTAATGTAAAACTCACCATAATGAATTTTGTTACACAATGAATCAAAAAATTCTATGAATTCTGCTAGATTCAAATCAACTTAGTATTCCATAGGATTTTTTTTTAAATATGTCTAATAAAAATAAAGTTTTATGATAAGTTAAAAGACATAATAAATGGTGTCATTTGGTAAATTCAAAGAGAAAAGTTTGGGGAGAATTAGTACCTGATATTTTAGGAATCACGGTAGAGTAATACGTAAAAATTATCAATATATATGGTCAAGTTTATAGAGGGTGAATACGTGATGAATTTCATTTTTGATTTAGAGTTAGCGAGAGGAAAAAAGTGAAAAAAACCACCCACACTGGTTTTGTGGTTATTCTTTATGAATAATTTTTAAAATCCATCATCAAGACCTAAAATAATTATATCACTCAATTTATGAGGTTAGAGGATAGAGAGAAAGGGAGAGAGACCCTTGGGTCTATAGTGAATCTTTTACAAACCATGTAATCATTTGAAATGAGTAGTGATATCCCATGTTACATTGACAAACTATTTGTGTAAACTCTATAGAGTGTCCTTTATTGGTGAACTAATTAATGTATCGATGAAATTTTCATATAATTTTCAATATTTTAAATTAATTTTCCTTAAGACTAATATGTTCAAAGGGTTCTCAATGAAATAAAAACTTCACCAAGTTTGAATTGAGAAATTAAAAACTCCCAAATTCAACCACTCATAGGGTGTATTTAAGCCTATGATTTAAATAACATTATTCACGATGAAATATTGAATTAAAAATTTGAATTAAAAATTATGATGATCATGAAACTATTGATAATATTGTTTTAATTTTTTATGCTTCTTAGTCTATGTAATAGTTATTTTTTATGAAATTATATGGTTGTATGATTATAATGTTTATTTATTATGGTTATGATAAGTGTATTGGAATATAGTTGTGAAATAAACTAGGGGATAAGGATTTTATATGGTGGTTTAAAAATTATTTTTTTATAATTATGTTATGAAAGAGGATTAGGTATTTTTTATGATAATTACCTGATAATGGTAAACACAATTTTCTATTGGTTTATATTTGGAATTGTGGAGATGGTATATTTAATAACTATGGGTTTTTATGTATTCATTAATTATTAATATTTTCATATATATATATATGGTTGAGGATTAGAATTTTGAGTCCATAAATACATGATTTTTTAGGATATTTTCGGGAGGTACTGCTATTATTTAGAATCATTGACCATTGAGTACTCAATATGATATCATCAGGTACCAAAAGACCAAAACATAGTTAACAGGGGATTCAATGTCATGTAATGAGTTATAGGTGGAATTCGACTAAGTATCGTGTTTCTAGTAAGTATTATATTTTAATAGAGGGTATTCAACGAACATTGTTATCAAAACATTGAATAAAATTCCAATATCTAATCTTTTTTTGTTGAAAAACAGTGTTACAACCACTTTTTGATAATTATTTAAATAATATATTTTAATGGTAATTATAATCAAAAATGGTAATTTTATAAAATTTTCTTCAAAATTATTATGTTAGGTATTTTTTGCAATATATAACTTCAAATGGATTTTAATAATAATTTCAAATTACTTTATATTAAGAGATATTATTCTATTTTATTTATGTTATATTACTTATTTATTTAAAATGATAGTGTTTTTTGAAATGAAATTTATTTGAAACATATAATAATTGTTGTAAAAAGTGTATTTGAACATATTTGGAATTATATTTATTTAATAAGATTTTGGATAATAATAATTATTATATTAATTATAATAATAATTATTTTTTCTACAACTACTACTACTTCCACCACTATCACTATTATTTTATTTATTGTGTTTGGTTTGAAAATTTTGTAAATTTTGTTAATTACCATAATTTATCTATGATATTTTCGTTTTTATTTAGTGTACTATAATATTATATCTTATTATAATTGTTATTGCTATAATTAATATCATTTATATAAAATTAAAAAAAATGGGTGGGGGTAGAATTAAAGATAATTAAGGGGGTTTCTTTCCTTGATTTATATGAGGTCGGAAAGAGAGAGGGGATAAACCCAGAACCATCTTCATCTTATTACCTTCTTCAATATAACAAGGAGGATTGAGGTTGGGTTTGTTATTCTCCCATATATGTATTTCTGCTTCTTATTCTCTTTATACCCTTACATCATTCCCAAATAAATAATTTTTACATGAACTAAGGATTTTATTTGGGATTTTTATTCGGTATGGAGAAACCCATAGTTTTAGAGAGGGATATTCCCCTGAAACGGAATTAATGATAAAGGTTAACTTCACACACCTTATTTAAATATGTGGTTTCATTGATATGATGTGTGGTGACTATGTGAATAATAGAGACTTTGTATAATGTTTTTCTTTCTTTGAATATAATTTTATCATTGTTTTCAATGGTTTATTATGTGTCGACAGTTGATTATATGATCTTATTGGTTCACATTTCACACATTAAAACAAATATAAATAAGTAGGGATTATATACATATTTTTTAAAATTATAATACTTCAATTATTACTTGTACTAATTTATATTTTCACAAAAATATAATATATATATGATAACTATGATTAATATATTTAAATTCCTTGATTGGGTTGTTTTTTACTCTTTCCCTAGAGAATTAATTATTTTAAATCATAAAATATAATATATGTAATATAATCCACAAAATATTCTTTAATAAATTCAAGCCTCTATTTTTCATTTATTATATATAAATAAATTATTTAAATGATATTAAATAAATAGAAAATATTTGTCATGTAAATTGGTAAAAGAATCATAGATAACCTGATCGAAAACTTATATAAAAGTCGTTAATTAAATGATTTTACCCATGACATGAATGTTACATTATAATAAGAATTTTTATTATATCAAATTATTTTATAGAATATGTTATATGATTTTATAATGGGATTTTTTCTTTTACCTTTTTAAAGTAAATAAAATTGTTTTATTAGGTAGAGATCTTTATGGGAAAGACTGCAAGAACTTTAGTTGTAACATATGATATGGAAAAAGTTAGAGGACTACATACAGTTCTTTAAGGATATTGTTTTCAAAAATTATAAATAATTATATATTGGAATGTTATATAGATAGTAAAAAATCTATTAGACATGGAACTTCAATAAAATCCAAAAACCATAATGACAAGAAACTCCCATGGAAAAAACCAAATGGACATGGAACCCCCAATGAAATTGAAACAATTTCGTCATGGATCACCCATAGAAATATACCCTTAGGACAGGATTCTCTAAAAGAAATCATAAATCATTGTACCATAGTCCTATATTTAGCATCCCATGATTCCTCAGAATTTATTATGATATACATTTTTTTATTTATGTTTTCACTTGATTACCTAGATGTTTTTTTTAATTTAACTCAAGTAAGAATTTTTTAAAAGAACCACATCAAAGTATTATTTTTTAGTGTTAATAATTATTATTTGTTTATAATAATTTTTTTTTGGTATTTTCATATATTTATTTAAATCTAGCATGATTTTTTAATCTTTATATGTTTTTTATACAATCCTTTATGGTATCTTTTTTAGGAATGTGTATACTCACCCCCTGCATATTCATTTCAATGCATATTTAGATATGTTATTTAATATTTTAATTCCTTTAATATAGTGTAATAATTAATGATATGAGTACTTAATAAGGAAATTATTCCCATATGGATTTTTTATTTGGGTTAGTGGTGGTTCATGAATAATATTGTCCATTTAGGGGATGCATATAGTTTTATTATTTTTTTGGATTGTAACGAAACAACGTGTATGAATCAATTCTTCTATTTTTGTAAAGAAATCATATATATATATATATACATGCATGGTTTTTTCATTCATTCATGTAGATGGATATCTAATATATAGATTAGTGTTATTTGAGGTAAAAAACTCCCATATGGAGTATCTTTACCCTTCCATACTTGTTAGTAGCCTTTGGCGATAAAAGGGAATACACCTGAGGACAATGGAGAGTCAACTTGGATTCAGGGTAAATAAAATATGGTTTACCTAAAATATCACTATCCTTAAAAGTTTTATCATATATTCCAAGATGAAAGTTACATGTGGTGAGGGATAAACATACACTAACGGGAACAAGTTCCCTCTAATACCATTGATCCACATATTTGAAATTCATCAGCATGTATGATAAAAAATATGCATGAATTTATATATGATGATGTTGTTTAAAAATAAATAAATAAATATTCATAATAGGTTTAATTATAATTAAACAAATATCAAAATATAACAATTCCCTAAATAGTCAATATACTCTAGGAATTATGACCAAATCATCTTTGAACTCTGTGGAAGAACACTTTCTCAATGATCCCCAATAACATGAAATATACTAATGTTTTTATGTGAAAAAATATAGAATTAAATTTATAAATTTAAAATGGAATGAATATATAGGGTTTGAGTATGAAAATACTATAATTACAAATTTAAATTTTTTGAATCAAACTCCAGTCAGGTCACCATAAGACCTCAATCAATCCTCCTCATATATAAGCGGCAACTAACCAGTGGTGATAGTTCATGATCAACATTGGGAAGACTATAAAATCTATATTATATTAATATATAATATAAAATAAATAACCATCATCCATAATATATAATCATAGTTGGAAAGTATAGAATTCAACCAATGAATATCATAAAAAACTAACATACATTAAGATATAAAAAATGAACAATATTGTTTTAAAATCCTAAATATCATAAATCACCCACGTATAGAATTATATATATGAAATAAATATCAAATATAATATACAGTTAGATCCACTACCAACCCTATCCTTATCTTCAACGTTATATCTAAATGAAGATATTTTTCTCCAACTTTCTCACCTTTGAATCCAACTCAAACCCTAAAACACAATATAAGGTCTTCACATGCACTTATGTTCCGTAGTTGGGTATGAGAAATACATCTCAGAAGTGTCCAACAATGTGACCCAAAAATATTCCATCATATTCATGTGAATTCATGATAAAAAACAACATAAAAATATAATGTAAGAGCATACATGTCAGGTCATTTTGTATTAATCAGTATTCCATGACACCGGATCATACTTGGCTCAACCATTGCTATAATATGTAATAGCCTCATGATTGAAACCCTAAACTATACCCAATTACATAGGTTGGGGTAACATACAACATCTTAACCTATACCCTCAGACTTAGGGTAGGGTCTCATTGTTAATTATTTCTTTTCCTATTGTTAGTTTTTGTTTCAGTAACTACATAATTCTCATATTTATGGTTTTTTGGGTTTAATAAATTTACACTAATAATTATTTATTTTATTCATTATTTTAATGTTTTCTCATATTTTTGGAGGAAATTTTTTATTAATTTCAAGTTATTTTGTATTCTGAAGAATTTTGGAAAAATATCATTATGTATCATAAGTATATTGATTTTGTATAATTCATCATACATACAAATGAAGTTTAGAATATATTATATATAAATGAATGAATACTACGTATAATGTGGAGCTTAAACTAAATATATTACATATCAAGAATCTTACACATTTCGAGCCATTTACATAATATGGATGAGTTAGATATTAGGCTAAGTAAAAATATTTATGCATACAGTGGAATTGAAAAAATCATACATAAAGAAATTTTTTAATGGAAATTTAATTATGTATGAAGAAATTATTATGTATTAAGATTGGTTAAGATTTTCATAATGTGTTATTCCATTAAATATGAATAAGTTGTATAATATATGGAATCATATACAAATTATCTATTTTTAACATCATGTGAAGTTACAAATATGTCATAAAAATTATTTTAACTCTTAAAAATATTCTTTGAAAGTGATATTATATGTAATGATAATTCATGTGGAATAATCAAACACATGAATCCTAATATTATTGAATATGATTAGGATGATCAGATGGTGGGTATGGTGATTTTCTATATGATGCATTACATATCATATTTTATGAATGATAATTAATGGAAACACCATGTATTTTCAAAAATATTTTTTTATAAATTATTTAATAATTATAGGTTGATTTTCAATGAGTATTCAAGTACCATTTTAGGGGATAATTTAAGGATGAATTGTATAGAAAAGTGAAAAATTATTATCGATGGTATATGAATGAAAAATGAAATATCCATTATAAATATCATCGTAACTATTATATTTTATTATTTGAATTATTTTAGTCACTTTATATGATATTGAGTGATTTAGTGAAAACCCATTTCAATTTATCAGTGATCAATAAAATGTATATAATCAAGATTATACCAAAGTTTTCAGCCATTGAAAAATCATCTATATAAATTCTGATGAAAATAGGTGGTGATACAATTGGAATACTTGATTCATTACAAAAAAGTGTATTAAAGTATGAGAGATAAATAATTTACATTGTACTATTTATTCTGACCAAATATGAATATTTAAACTATATCATTAGGGAACAGGATCATTATTTGTATCCCATCACCCCATCTAAAACATTTCCTCATTTTTACTATAATATCATTTCATTTTAATAATTTTTTATGTTTAAATGTATTTTATCATGTTTTATCACAACTCACAAACTAGTTATACCACCATAAAATGGTACCATATTGGTTTTTCTCATAAAAAAAACATTTACAAAGGATATTCCTGAACCAAATAAATGTCAAGGGTTAAGGAATCTCCTATAAAATTTAGGAATGATCTGTACCCATGTAAATGGTTTGGCTTGGTATGTTACTCTATAAAATGATATATCATATTTGATATCTATTCTCTTGTGTTGATAGTGTAAAGAGTATACATAGTATTATTTAGATATAAAATACTATAAATATCTTCTGATATACCTTTCACCTTTACTATTTTCAATATTCACAGATATACAACATCATTTTTTTATTGCTGAATTGTTTATTACTGTTATCTATATAAATATTAATAATTTATTTATTTATATTGATTATTTTAATTCTTTCAATTCACCCCTAGTGTATCTTTCCATACCTGTCACATGTCTTAATAATTCAAATAATAATGAACTTTATAGAACTTTGATTATTTAGATTATTTATTGAATTCTTTATGATTATTTTTTAGATCTAATTATTTAATCTAGGATGTAAAAATTATAGGGAGATATTTTTTTTGTTTTTGGTTGAAAAATTAAATGCCTGAGGGAGAAAATTATAGGAAATTATTCACATTAGATTCTTTGTACCCTTTATAATCCATGTGATTCTAATTTAGAAAGCATGGTAACTTGAAAAAAAACTATCCTACCATGCATTTAAAGAGGAGGAAATTTAAAATGAATATATCAAAATTTAATGAATCTTTTTGTCCATCATTTGAGGTAAAGATATATTATGGTAATGCATGCTTCAGGAAAAAATATATTGACAAAGCATACCAATTTTCCAAATAATGTACGTCACATTTAGATTCTATTAATGACCCCAAAAATGTTAAGCCTAATCTGTAGGAGTTAAATGAGTTTTATTATAAGTATCAAAATTAATTTAAAAAGATTATGTCATTATTCAAGAAGCTCCGAAAATAACACATTTGGTAAATTAAGGAGAAAACTAATGGGGATTGTGAACTATTTAATCATTTATGAGACTATCATAATATTAAAGAATAAAATTACAAGTTTAAATTTATTATTTATAAGAATAATGAAGAAGAGATGTTTAAAATCAATGTTATAATAGATGATATGGGTATGATAAAGAAAAAAATTATAAATTAAATAGTACTAATATATCTACTAGTGAGAATATTTTAAAAATTTATACACCGTTCAAAAAAAAATATTATGATAATAAGTGACATGTTTAAAATTACATTAGGAAGATATTGTTTGAGATATCCAACACCAAGTCAGATTATTTCAATGGTAAATTTGGTCATACCTTTCATTTTATAAAATGAAATGATAAATGTAATTGAAATCCCTATTATTATATTTTTAATTAATTCAAAAGTGGCTCACATGGTTTTTATGATTCATATTTTTGAGAATTATTTAGAAAATAACTTTGTTTAAATACTAAATCTTCTAATATATATTAAACGAGTTCATGTTTTTAAATAGTTCACCCATTTTGGATTCCCATAGAAAATATGAAGAATATAGTGGAACCTAATCACTCTATTTTCCTCAGTGATGTATTTAATATGGGTAAAATAAAAACCCTTTACAATTTAATCAGTTTGCGTGTTAGCATGAGATTTAATTTTTATATTACTTATATCCCAAATGATCATGAATTTATTATTTTCTAATTTGGTTTATAAGTATATAGTTAATTAATTATCAGTTTTTTTTAAAATTCATTGTATATATTTAATAATTCATTAATTATTATTAACTAGATTCATGGATCATTAGGGTTTTTTTTGTTTCATACATGAGTATATCACATGATGATAATTCTATCTCTAATCATTTCACGAGGAGAATGATTGGATTAAAAAGAAACTTTTAGTATTTTCAATATATGATTATTTCTTTCATAGATAGTAAATATTCTTTATTCTGAATGATTTTAGGGGTATTTTTTTGTATAAACTATTTATGTTTTCAGTGAGCATGCTATGATTTATATGTATTACTAATTAAATATTTTTTTCTACTTGTTTGATTGTTCTTATTTAATATTCATTATTGTTTAAATAACGGGGAGATTATTATTTGTTATATTTCACACCCCTGTATCTTTTTGCATTATTATTTAGTATTATTTAACTTTCCATGAAATTCTTGATATTTTCATTAATTGTTTATATTATAAAATTGTAAATAACTTTTTTTTTATAATTATCAAAAATGGGAGATAATTTTGGGTGTCCCAATGCCATTTTTTATTTATGTTTTGATTACTACATAACTCCCTCATTTATTATATATTGTGTTTAATATTTCTTATATTATTTATAATTGTAATTTATAATATTTTTTTGTTGAGTATATTTTCCAATTAAAAGATATTATGTATTTTTATGAAGTTATATTTTTTACATATTGGATGTTTAAAAAATTTTGTTTTGATATAATCCTTAAGTACGATGTTTAGAATATATTAAATTTCATGTTAAAGAAAAATCTTATGTATGAAGGGAAGCATATTACATATGATGTGTTGTTTAATGGTAATATATTACATATCAAGAATCATATGTATTGGTTCACTCTTTTGTAACATGGCATCGTTTTAGATTTGGGTATGTTAGAAGATTTTCTCATACAATGGCCTTGGTAAAATCCTCTATATTTAATTTTTTTAAAAGAGAATAATATTTCTTATGAAGATAATCTTATGTAAGTTTTCTATTTGAGATTTTATAAAGGCAATGGATTGTTATGTATGAATATATTTTTTGAAGTATAAATTCGTATATGAATCTTCTAGTTGTTGTGTTAAGTGATGATATAGATGCTTTAGAATCATTATATCACCACATAAGAATACGTTGGATAATATATGTGTTGGGTAAAGATTATCCATGTAGTACATGTTTATATATAAATCATAGAAGATCGTGTATTATTAACTCAATTAGATTCCACATAAGGAGATCATCTAATTGATGCATTATTTATCATATGGTATGAAGAATAATTATGTTTAATGCTATATATTGATGTTAATATTTTTATCTGTATTATTTCGATTTATAGGGATATTTTGAATTAGTATTCATGATGAATTTTTAGATAGAATTTAATGATTATTTAAATTAAGATGTTAATATAAAAGTGAAGAATTAATACAGGGAGTCTAATACTAATAAAAGTAATGACCATTAAAGGAATTTTGGTTACTATTTCATTTGTTTATTTGAATTATTATAATATTAATTTAAAATATGTTGACTGATCTAAGGAAACACCCATGTGGAGTTATCGTTGACCAGTAAGAAGAAGAACATAAAGATTAAACCAAATCCATTATACATTAAAGAAACCTCTATATAATGACTGAACTAATCAGGCCATGATACATTGAATATACTTGACTCATTACACTAAAGTACTACAAAGTTAGATAAACTTTTTTATTACACCCAACCTTGTGGGTTTATGCAAAGTTGTATCATTAATCTAATTCATTAATGTCTAGGATTACTACTTATTGTCTATCACCCCATCTATAAAATTTCTTTTGTTTAACTATTATATCATTTCATTGAACTATATATTTTTTTGTAATGATTTTATCAATATGTAACACAAATCACACACTCGCTGCACAACCATTAAAAGGATTCATAACGGTTCAACTCACCTGGCCAAAATTGAGTTTCATAGGTAATGCCAGAACCTTTTAAAAGGAATTGGTTAAGGATTATCACAAAAATACTGGGTTTGTCCTATGTCTATATTAGAGGCTATCTTTGTTCTAAACCTATGTAAAATGATGTATCATAGTGAATAATGATGATATTGATTTGAGAGTTTGAAGAGTATATGTATGTTCATATGGATCTGAAACACTATAAATCACTTGTTCTCAATTATTTATCATTATTTACCTCAATATTCACACATCCACTACATAATTTATTTATTAATGAATAGTTTTTCTATATAGTATAACCATTCATGAAATAAACATCTATGAAAATCATCAGATTATGAAGGTATAAAAACATTTTAAGGGAGAAAATATATTCCAAACAAGTGCTAATGTCCCAACTAGAAATAAATTAGACAAATGAATGCTAAAGAGAGATCGAATCTTGATATCCATGTCCAACCACAGAACATGGTTAATGAACCTATATATCACTAACAACCACTAATTTCACAGTTGATCTATCTATCATCTACGTGATACATGAAACATGAGGGAAAATACCATTTATGTTTGAACATTTACGTACCAAGTAATATTATACAAAAACCATAATGGTTGGAATTGAAAGATACATTAGAAATAAACTCCACCTATAATAAGAGGGAATTGTAAACCCAATATATTTATGCTCATAATGAAACTGAAATGATAGGGAAAGGTGATCTCTACCTCACATCCAATCTATCAATGAATATTCTTACTGCACCTCCAATGTTCAATCTCTAGTCCCCATAATCACACGAAACCTCACAAGCATCTGTAAAGAGGGGACCAAATCTTGCCACTAGGATTTATATCTATGGGATCCACAATTCCAACATAAGAAAATATCACTGCTAATGACCTAATAATATGGAGTACCCTACATAGATAGAGGACCCACACCCTACTGTAGTATGGGGGTGTAGTGAATCAACCTATGCAAATAGTATGGGGGCCTTCACCATAGTTTGAAAGGAGAGTTTCCAAACACAACATCTCTTTGATAACCCAACATGATTGATGCCCTCATTCAAGCATCAAATGAAGAATAATATTAATTGAAACAACTCACATCATATCTTATATTTCAGAACTAAGTATAACATCATGTTTTGCATGAATGAATACTTGGGATAGGCTACTCATTTTCCAGAATCTATTTCTTGAAGAATGAGATATTGAATGTAAATGTTCAATGGATAATTACAAAATGTGTACATGAGGTCACATGGTGTGTGACCTGGCATCATCTATTAGGTGTGTTATCCCCTAAAAATGGATTGGGAAGAAATTTCATACTATATGGTTTGTGTGTGTGTATGGGAATTGAATTTGAATTTTTACCTAGGGTAATGGGTGTGTACACCTAACACAGAATTTGACTAGCCATGTATAGCCACACGACATGTACCAAAGGTGACATGATGTGTCGAACCGCCTGGGGTCCTAGGGAAGGTTCAACTGTCACGTGAAAGAGCTACCTGGGTAGGATCACATGGGAATTGGGACCAACCTCATGGATTTTTATTCTTATCTCAACCAAAATCCAATCCATTGTGAGAACATTAATTAAACAGTGTGTGTTCCTTTGGGATACATCACGTCATGTCAAAAAAATCATAAGCCAGGTTTCTCTGCAAGGAAACATATATTTATTGCATTTATTTCCCCTACATGCTCACTTTCATATTTACAAATATAAGGAAAAATCAATGACCATCATTTCCTATACTCTTATGGTTGAAAATAAGATGTTTCATCACCAATGTAGGATGTCATCATGCATCTGATCCTAATATGGATCTCAAATCCTTGAAAATATCATCCATATCCTAAAACACTTCTAAATACATCACCAAATCACTAATCCATACATCATTTGTGGAACCACCAATAAGTTGGGGGTTCAATCAGGGACAAATAAATCATAGTAATGTTGAACTACGGCCCCTAGGATAATGGAGAAGAACGCAATGAACATCAGGGAAAAACATAATAATAAGATGAATCCAACATTCACCAATATAGTCTTGACTAAAAAACACAAAAATATGATCATGGAAGAAGATAATGATTAAATATTGATAATTTGTGAAAATATAATTCACCAATGATGCAGATAGTCTACTATGTTGTCTACCTACCTCTAGAGTCATCTTGATTTTATTGTCATTGTTCTTTGATCTCAATCCTCAATTGAAGAGAAATTCCCTCCTCCTCTGAAATCCTACTAGGGTAATGAAATTAACCATTAATGAACATCATAAATATGTATTTGTATTGTTAATCATTGTTTAAATTAAATAAATAAATAAATAAGTTTAATTAATTAATTCACTTATTGCACCCAACCATTGTCTCAATCAAATGTATGAGTCCAACCAACTCCAGATCATGCTTATGGAAAACCTCATGTTTCAGAATCTACCATGATGTTAGATTTTCTATATGATGTCCCAAATAATGGAAAAATAATATATCCTAAAATGATATGTGTACGTGATACAAAATATATTAATATATTTTAATATAATTTTTTGGGGTCTCAAGACACCCAAACACGACACCGACTTCATGGAAGATTCCAAATACATTTATAAAGAAATAATCAATGAATTAATATGATAAAACCATATTCATTACATTCGATCCTCCTTCAAGGATTTTCAATAATAAAATTACAAGATAAGTAAAATGGTGGGGGTACTAAGCTCACATCTATCTCTCATGTTCCAATGAGCTCTTCTGCATTCTCTCATGCCTCCAAAGCACACAAACCAATGTAATTGAGTACCCACATAGGATCCACTCCTATCGATTCATGATTTTCACCAGGTACTCCATGAAGATGGTTTTATCCTATATGTCCACCATTATTTAGTAAATAACATGCATAGGTTCATGCATATATCTTTTATATTTTACTTAAGGAAGATTCCATCTACTCGATCCAAATATGTGGGTAAGTCTAAGTTGTAATAAACCACACCAACCATATATAGAATATCAATCAACCAAATGAATCTCTGGGATAACATTATTCCTTCACCAAATCTCCACTATCTTGTTCATGTAAAGACTCTAAAGAATAAATGATACCCCTACTCAAACTACCAAGGCTTATGACATTGATCCGCATTAGATTTTTATTTTCTCCGATCCATCGACATACACTCGCAGATCACTAAGTCATTTTCATTCATTTCCCTATCCATATTTGGTATAAAAATATTCCTCTTGCCAATATTATTCTAGAATAAGGCTGAACTGTAGATTCTTCTATATGGGTCCAAAAAAATTTCTCTACTTATAGTAGGGTGATAATTTTTTATATATTAAGAAAATAACAATGAAGAGTTACCCTTACATCTATGTATATAGTATAACATGCAGTTTCAAAACATATGATCCATGACATGGATATTCCTATGTTTATGTGTGCCCATCTGGGGGTGAAATTTCATGCTCATCTGTAACTGGGTACCAAAATCCTCCTACATGACCCTTTAAATCCATGACATGAACTGATAATCCTTGTTTGAGAAATCAATAATGGTACCTGATGATTCCAGATAATTTCCCATACATAATAATACCCAAGACACTCAATCGAGATATAATCTTGAATGGAAATAAAGTGTGATGACTTTCTTATTTTGTCAAAAATCAAGTAGATATATTCACAACCCCTATTTGTTTGTAGAATCTATATAATAAAGTCTATGTACAAGAAAACCCATTTCCACTATAGCATCTCTAGAGGTCATGTGAAACCTACAAAAACCGAATTCTAATCAATTACTTACTGACATGTGTGACACTGAGAGATGAAATTAATGAAAATACATCTCATGCAATCCAAATACGACAACCAATGAAGGACATTCTAGATATTTCCAATAGAAAGATGTACAACCAAGTGGGAATTGTGAAACACCCTAAGAAACACCATAGTCAATATAAAAAATCACCTCCCATCCCCAAAAATGGATGACATGCACCAGAATATAAGAAATTATTTCTATTCTATCTGGTAAGGATATCTAGTCACACAAAAAGACAAATCAGATGCATCCCATCTAAGAATTTACCAAATAATGAAGTAGTGTAGATGTCACCACCATATAATGAAGGAAAATTGAACCCATGTCCTTTACCAAGGTCATTTGTATCAAAACCAACTTCTCAGATTCCCCTTCTACCAAGCGACAATGAGATTTCATTCTAAGGGAATCTATCACTATGTTACACTACAATGGAGTATAGACTATCTCAATTTCATAGTCCTATAAGAGCATCAACTAGAGAATCTATATTAGGTTACATAATCTTTGAGTGAAGTTGTACCTAATACACTGGTGGTCTGAGTAAACAAAAAAATGTTCACATAGAAGATAGTGCCTCCAAATCATCAAAGTGAATACTACCACTTCAAACTCTAGTTCATGAGTAACATAGTGTTCCCCATTGGGTGTTAACTACCTTAACCCATATGTAATCACTATATAACTCTTCATTAATACACAACTAAGACCAACTCCTGAGGCATCACAAAATGCTACGTACTTCGCTCCCTCCTCCAGTAGTCCCAATTTGGGATAACTAGTCTATGATAACCTCAATTCCTTGAATCCTCTTTGAGACAAATTTTTCTAGGAAAATGACTGCCATTTAACTATTAAGGAATTCAAATTGGATGGCATCATGTAGAATTATTCCACAATCCTTCCATAGTACCCCACCAATTAATGGAAATTCATCACATCCTTAAAGATTTTAGGTGAATTTCAAGAATGAACCATAACAATATTCACTGGTTATATAGATAAACCATTAATAGTGATCCCATGAAATAGAAATAGAATCTAACTAATTCAAAACTGGAACATAAATAGCTTACCATAAAAATGGTGCTCCTGGAGTAAATTTAGGACTATACTCAGATGCTTTTCATGCTCCTACTCTAATGAAGAGTACAAAATTAAGCCACTAGTGAAAAAAATATGAATTAGTTTAAATATTTTTGAAAAAATATAACTCATAAGATCTATAAACACCATGGATGAATTATCCACAATTAATGGAATCATTAGGAAATCCTAGTGATCATAGAGAAATCATATTGAAACCTTTGAAATATCATCCTCATGAACCCTCAACTTGAGGTATATAGAGCTATAATTGATATTAGAGAACCAAATCGTATATATCAATTAGTTTAAAAGGTCATAAAAAACCAGGTAGGAATATATTTCATTTATCGTCCCTTGATTTAGGAGAAACTAATACATGAAAATCATTAAACTCCCATCCACCTTTTTCATTATCAAAACTATATATGACCATGGGGACACTTTGGTTATGGAAAACCCTTTCTCTATAAGGTCCAAAAACAAAAACCGGAAATCCTAGAGCTCCTTAGGGGATATAGGATACATCATAGAAGATATCGGTTTGTTCCTTGGGTGAATGCTGATGTAGAAGTCTATCTTCCTCCATAGAGGTAGTCTCAAAATATCCTTTTGGAATGAAAAAATTTAATAATCTACTACAAAAGGAATAAATATTCTTGAAGAGACCACTGCATTACATGATTAACTCACCTACTTATGGATAATGGGTTGTATCTTCCAGCTCAAAAGCCCCACTTAGTCTACCCTGACATCACCCTTTCCCAAAAAGGATAATCTTATCCCATCTATCTAAAAGAACATAACATAAATATGATGATAGTCAATATGGTCCCAAAATATATAAAACCAATCCATACCCATGATAGAATCATATGGTCTCATTATAATGATCATTAGATCCCAATAGAAACATAATCTACGGAGTCACATCTCAAACATCAAATAGATGTGAGATATAGAAGAATCAATCCTTGTAGGAACCTCTAGCCATAATTATTGGAAAGAAGTATCAATATCATTATGTAGATCTTATAGGAGGGATACATAGATAATGGAATGACTAAAAGGAATGTCACCAATTACCAGAGTATGATTATAAATACTATAGTTCAATCCTCTAATCATCTCATAAGATACCTAGTCATATCCCTCCATATATTAAAATACTCAGAGCCTCATCTGCATGCTCTATGAGCCTGGAATTGGCCAACTTGTGGGGGGTTTGGATGTATCTCATAATGATCCCCTACACTATTAGATCCTCCATTTATTGTTCTACATAATCCTATGTCTGAACCACCTACCTGATGGATGCTAAGACCCCACCTTCGAGATCCCTGATCACGACGTTTGTAATGAACCGAACTGTTATGAAATAAATTACATATTATGATTAATTTAAAGTAATTATTATGTAATATGCCTATAAGAAACACATGAATGCATTTGTTTTTTCCAATAATGTTTATTTTACTATTTATAATCATTACCATTGATAAATCCGAGAACTTAAACCTGATAAAAACAATTTATGGGAGAAGTTCAAGCTCTTCGAAATCACGACCCAAACCATGTTCCCAAAAATGCCCCATGAAAGTCCTACCATCGCAAAACTTAATAATTGAGAGAATTATAATATATTAGAGGTATAACAACCATGTCCCTAGCAATATTACTGTTAACAACAATTTTTATAGTATAATAAATATTTTTTCTTCCAATTATTGTTACTCTTTAAATGATTTTTATATAATAATGAACAAATTGTATTTTTCAATATTAAAATTAAATTTATGATTTTATGATTTTTTCATATATAGTATTTTAATAAAATATTATTATAATATAAATTTATCAAATATAAATTATCATATAATTTTGATAGATTCAAATGTCATTTTTATAAGTGTTCATAAAACATTTATTTTTCAAAAACCGCTTCATTTTTAATAAATGTCAAATAATATTTTCAATGTGAAAATTAAAATACATAAAAAATTATTTTTATAAAATTAATATTATATTTAAAATTAGAACTTTGAAATTATCCAATGATTATTTTTTCATAATTTTCTAAGACAGTCGAATTTTCACGTAATAATTATATACCATATAAATATTAATTCTATTTTCTGAAATCAAAATGACCCAAAAGTGATGTAATAAGTCTTATAAATGTGATACACGAGAAATATATGTTTTTAATTTAAAATAAATCGATTTTTAGTTTATTTTATTTATTTTATAAAGACATTATTTATCTTCCAAATCATATAATATATATTTTTTAAAAAATAAATTCTTTAACAGTGTGACTCATCTCCAAATAATCAAGGGAATTATTTTATTATTATTTTTCCATTTCCATTATAAAATAATTTCATACACTCACTTTTTTTAAAAAACCATGGTATGGTCTGTGGGTTTGGATGTTTTATTATGTTGTATCCAAAATGTAAATAATAAATATATCTCCCTCCCTCCAAATATAAACCCAACCAACTCCAATTTCTATTCAGTAATTTTTTTTATAGAACTTCCATCATCTATCCTCCACTCCCTAGAGTCCTCCCAAGGTTCATCAAAATGTTAATAACTCATTCCCAAGCCTTTGGAGTCACATATTAAAGTAACAGATCCTCATCTTCCAAACTCATCTTTTATCAAGCACTCCCTTTTTGCTATTCCATTTACATTTCATTTGAATATGATGGGATATGATATTCCATTTTCTCCATAATATCCATTTTATTTAAAAATTATGAGATCTTACTTTCACTCTCATAAATCCACCCATGATCTTTTATATACACTCATTACCATGCCGAAATTTCATAAGGAATTGTTTCTCTATTAATCATTATTCATTACCATATTCCTACTATATCCCAATTAATAATGATGGGATAAATGTTTTAATGTCCCTACTACTGAAAATTTTATGTTTAAGTGATGATATACCCCTTCATCTATCATCAACAATTTTTATGAATTTTTATTTAACGTCATTATGTTGTGAAACTTTCACCACAATTTTCCATGCCAAAACAATTATATAATGAATAACATACCTATTTTTATATCAAAGTTATCACATTTATCAACATATTATTATTGAATGGATATTTAAATGTATTTATTCTACATTGCATGATTATTTAATAAATAATTAAGTAGAATAAATCTAGGTTGTATGACCAATGTGGCACACTTAAGCATGATAATGAAATGATTATGATGGGTGTACCCTACTAGAACTCTAATGCACTGCGTAATGTTTAGTATCATGATAAGTAATGTTGGGATAGTGGTCTAGCTGATTCCTTAATGGAAAATTTTCCCCCATGATGTATGGGAAGTTTATCTTTGTCTTGTGTTTATGATTCAGGGTTTTATGTTGTTTCCAAATACCCCATGTTAATATTATCACGCTATATCATGCCTAATTATTCATGTACCTTTTATTCAATATTTATATGAGTATTTTCTAACATGCATCACTTATGCCATGTTTATTACCATAACTAGATTTATAGATCACCCTTTATTATGTATGTCTCCAAGTTATCCCATGCAGTTTTATGTATAAAGGAATATTATGAACATGTTAAGGAGGTTTTCAATAAAGATGATGTATTTCATGTTTTAAGTTGTTATGTAATGCACCTAATTCAAAAATACACTAGACCTAATGATCATTTAGTATTTTATTAAGTGTAATATTATTTAATAAATTACTTGTTAATTTTTAATAAAGAAAAAGGTTATTACTGATTTTCCTTTACCATGGTGGTCCATCCACTATCTTCCTATCGAACTTAGCATTAATAGTTATGAAATCACAATCCGTGTTACCTCTCCTATCACAATTATAACATAATCCCATTCATGTATGAGTGGATTATCCACAAAACCCCAGTTTGGAAGACCAACATGTTTGTGTCTGTGTACGTGTATTCCTCATGTGTTGAGACCTAATTTCCTAACATATACTACCTTCTGCAAACACCTTAGCCACATGAAATCCACTTTAAGCTGTAACCACATGTTGTCTCTATTCTACGAAGAACTCCATCACTAAATCCTTCCCTATAACTCCTTCACATGTTTTAATTCACAAAGAGACTATGTTTTCAAAAAAATTTATATGAAGACCCTTCTCAAACATTCACACCTAGAAGAATCAATGTCAACCCATATTGATGGAGTAATGCATGAGAACATTAATCCTTGAAGTGTTCTATGAAAATTACATATAAAACTATTGTATATCAAGAAGCTATTGTATCAATATATAGTGTAGACATGATGGGTATACTAAAAGTAGAATTATTATTGGATGACTGTCCGTGTGTGCATCATCCCATTATATGTCGGTGTCATCAGAATCCCCAAAGTCCATATTTCCCTATTAATTATGAGTGATTTTATTAGAAACATATGATCTACTAGGGTTCTAATATGCATAAGGACTCAAGTCCTCAACTTAAGAGCACCATTTTCTATCTGTGGGTATTTCTCATCATGAAACCTTAGTGGTCTTTGTTTTTATAACTGATGCACATGATCATCTCGACAAACTAAAACTATCTTCTTCATGAAAGATATTGGTGCTACACCCTACCTACATAGAGGAAGCACCCCATGGGATGGATCATGAACTGAGACCTCACTAGTCATCAAATCATCTTCATGATCTTGTATTGGAATCATGCATGCGTCTTCATGGAGTCATCATGAAAGTGTTCAATACGCACCGTGGTCTAATGAGAATACATATGGAAAACTGAATCAGGAAGGACAGTAAAATTACTCAATCCTATATGATTCATCCACTAATGCTTCCCTAGAACAGATATAATAGTATGCCATGTTGAAGAGCAGATAGTCATAGTCTGGGTGAATTGGTTATATCAGATTCCACACCCACAATAGATCTCCTAGCTTGAAAGCTGCACTCGATACATTATGACATCATTTCCCTAAGATCCTAACTAATCCACACCAACATCAACCAAATTATGAGATGCATCTAATAAAACTCTGTCATGAAATGAACAACTTGGGACCTATTATTCAATTCTAAGGTATGTGTGACAACCCCAAGTCCCACAACAATGGGATTGATGCTAGAGACTAGCACCTATAAGGTTATAACTAATATTGGATTCCTTATAATAAATTACTTGCATTCGCACAGACATTTATCTCAATGAAAATTTCATAATATTAATAAAATACTATAACATATATATTTTTACAATGAATTAAAACGACGTTAAAAAACAAACCATAGTATGTCACTATAAACCAAAGAAACAAGAGAAAAAATTAATTCTGAATAACAACTAAAGTCTAAAATTTAAAAAAAGCAATAAAAAATATATCTGAATAGATCCCAACCCTTGATCTCTTTGTCTGAAATCCTAATGCGGTCAATTCCCACAAGTATCACTAAGCTCCACTAATGTCACCACTGATCTATATGTCATCTACAAAGGAAACAACATGTGTGGGAAAATCCCATGTAGGGATGAGTATTTGAAAACCCATTAATATGATTAGAAAACTAGAAATGAAAAAATTGAAAGATAAAATTAACAACTTCTCAACCAATAACGAGATGAAAATGAAATCCCAACATATATTCACTTAAAGGAACCTGAAATATAGGTAAAGGGGATCTCTATCTCACAACATTTACAAGAATAATGAGTCTTTCTAGAGCTCCAAAAGTGCATCTATGATTCCCAACATCATGCAAATCCTTGCAACACTCTTTGTGGAGTGGCCCACACCTCGCCACTATACTCTATAGCCAAGGGAGTGACAAATCTAGTGGAGGAAATTCACCCCACCAGAGCTCAAAGAGGGGGGAGTACCAATATATATATATATGACTAGCATCCTACAATAGAATGGTATAGAAATGAATATTCCTTAATAAAGTGTATAAATGATCCATGCTCGAGTGTGTTAAGGGAGTTTCCAACTCTGGTATATCTCAGATAACACATCATGATTGTTACCAATATTCAAGCATCAAATAATGAATAATCACACTCAAAACACATAACATCATATATTATATTCCACAAAAGGATACCACCATGTTATATATTAAAAAACACCTAGAATAGTCTACAAACAATCCACAATCTGAGTCTTTAATAAGGTGGAATGAATGGAACTTGTTGATGGGAGAATTGAACATTGTGTATATTGGGTCACATTACATGAAACCATGCATGTAAATGTTATCGTCGAGACATGGATTGAGAATATATTTAATAATATAATAAATTTCTATATGGTCACTCAATGTGTATTTATACCAAGGGTCCGAGGTGTGTACACCTACCACATAGTTCAGCTGGCCATGTACAACCAATAATAGTGTCTCTAAGGTGACACGATGTGTATAAACTCCTTAGGTATTGGGGTGTGTACATATGAAACATAGATTAACTACCTAGGTATAGTCCCATAGTATGTGGGACTATCCACACAATTCATAATCATTATCTCAACAAAAATCCCATCTCTTGTGAGAACCCAGATTAAATGGCGTGTCCTCCTTCGTGATACATGTCTTGTAGTCATGAAAATTTATAGAAGCCCCATTTCTCTATAACGATCAAAGATCTACAATTCCTTTCACTATTCATTCTTTCTTGACCCCTATAATCCACCATAGTTTAACAAAACATCATCTTAAAAAAATTCCAAAAATAAGATGGTTAGAAATCATATTTCATACTTCCCACACAAGATTCTCTCACACATCTACTACCACTCAATATCTAAAATCCCTGATGATATCAACCACATCCTTTAAAATACCTCGATCCATCCCTAAATACATGATCTGTAATCTAGTCACACAAATTCCCTAAATAAAGGTGTTTGACCATGCTCAAACCAGTCCCAAAAATATAAAATTCTACCCCATAGGCCAAATGATGAAGAATGTAAAGAATAGTGGTGGAAAAGTACAGTAACGTGGTGAATATATCATAGGATAAATTGGTTTTTTATAATGGTCACATAATCATGATTATATTATATTACATCAATAACATAATTTACAATCAGAATCATGTGATAATCGAATCCATAAAAAATGAAAGTAGATAATACATACTTGCTTAATCATTTATTAAATGGGTAAAAAACACAAATATCGAGCCCTAACTCATTTAGGAATTGATTTATGGGGAATTTTATTTCTTTCAAAATGGATAAGGTCTATATTTTTCACTTATCGCCTGTCAATTCTGCTTGATATGATCATCATTCTCCAATCTCTATTTTCAAACAAAGAACAACTCCATACTCATATTTAAATCTCCCATGTTGATGCAGATAACCCTAGAGAAATATAATAAAGATATATTTATATTGTTATGATAGGTTTAAGGTGTTTAAATAAATATGTAAATAGTAATAATTAATTCACATAATTCACACACCATTGGATTCCTCAACTAAATTTCTAGCACCGAAAAATACTAGGTTGCCCCAGGGTAAAACTTTCTATTTTGAATTAGCGATGGTCTCATATTTACCATAAAAGGTAGTAAACACTAGGAAAACCATTTAACCCAAAATGATGCATGTGCATGAAATAAAATATATTAATATTTTTAATATATTAATTATTGGGTCTGAAGACATGCAAACACCATGAAAACTTAGAGAAAAAATATAGATATATAGATTAGAATATTCAATTGAATAATCCAATAAAATGAGAGTTGTGACACCCTCAGTTAGGGTAGGATATCATACCAAAACTTATTTATTTCCTTCTCACTCATGGTTTGAAAAATAAAAAACCATTGAGTATACCCTTTCACATAGTGTATTAATAAAAATAACCTTAGACATTTCCCTCTCACTTTTGGTGGGCCCATGTAACAACATCTCATGTTGAATCCATATAAACCTGTTTAGAACAAATATTACCATGGCATGGCCTCATACCACCATAATGAAATTTGGGTGAAAACCAGACAAAAAAAATAGTACTATGTCTTAGCTCTATGTTAATCGTCTATGTACCAAACACATCTACTTCCCAGCTCATAACATGGTCACTAGGCACTCATGAACTAACCCTATTTCAGCAATCATGACTCACATTCCATCCATCATCATAGGATCAAACATCTATGAAATAGTTAATCAAATGAGACACAACATTTTTAACATATAAAAATTACCACTATTACCATAAAAGAATATATTTGGTTCCACTAACCCTGCATGGTCTCTAACCATCATTTTCAATTAATGTTCATTCCCCATAGTGATCACATAGCCTAATATCCCTTTTATAACTACACAATAATAGGTTATTCCAACTCCTCATCCAATAACCACATCAATATTCTAGTCTTGATACCTAATGGAAATTCAAAACCAAGCCTCCCAAAGACTCCCAGAAACTCATTTCTATATAAAATAGAATATATCCCACAATCTTTGCTTGTGTAACCATTTCATATCTCACGAAGAAAAGATATGATTACCACTATAAAAATTAATCCCTCTCAATCATGATCCTACAATCCTTGAAGGACTTATCTTAATCACCATAATCACTAAGAATTCAATACACACTCAAGGGGTTTTTATTTCCATTAATGAGACACAAAAATTTATTTCCCATCCCCCAGTAGCCTAATCTAGACATTTCATGAATAATATCTTCATAGACTCCCTTCCAAGGCTACTCACAACCCATATTGAGCCTAAAGACAAATTTCACACTCTATATATACTAAACGAACACCCTCTCCCACTTATATTCATATTTTATATGCATTATAGATCTCATGGTACGAGGTGGGGTACTCTCTCTTAATATAGGATGCTCAATTACTCATTAATCTCCAATAAGGAATTCTTATCCCCTTTATAATTTACTCTAACCCAATAACCCATACAGTCATGCACATACATGAATAAAAACCTATGGTTATGTATTTTGGGGACACTTTGATACAATAGTTACACTCCTCAATCCACGTTATCTAAGCCTGAACCCTGATAGTGCCAATCCATACTAACCTGTTAACCCCTATCTCAAACATAAAATATGAAAAATTTATTTTATCAATTTATAATTAATTCTAAAATTTAAACTGAAGTGACATAACCCCCAAAAACACATCGAGAAATTATGTGACAAAAAACTAAGAAAAATAATTCATAATGGTCCAATGTGAACTCCTGATACCTCTATGATTAAAATACATATCATATAGAACAATGTAACTCAACAATTCCAAAAAATTCAATAAAAATACTGTGTTATGTTTTTTCAAAAAAGTTCATAAATAAAATGGTGTGTGGGGACATGTATTCATCTCTTTTTGACATCATTTACCCAAAACATTCCAAATCCATTTTCATTTGAGTTTTTTCCACCATGATCCAGTGTAAATATTAATAGTTAAATAACTAAAAACACTTGAATTTTGTGGGGAGAAAAAGAGGGATATGGGGATTATATTTCATATATTCAACTAACCAAAACATGCCTTGACCAATCATAACAAAAGGGGATCGAATAGGGATCTATAGGGAAAACAATTGGGAGAGGGGAGACAAAATTTCGTCGCATAATCAATAAATTGGGTGAAAATAAAGGGGTGATGACCCCAAAATTATGGGACTACCCTTGAAAATAAAATGATCCTAGAATCCACTGGGTACCCAGTTATCCTTCACAATGAACTCAATAAGGCACTGACAAATCATTATATCCCCAGGGGAAACTACACCATTTCCTCAGCTGCCTGGCACTCGATGGAAACTACACCAAATTTTCAATTAACCACTCAGTCCCTCTTTGATAAAAACACCTTATATACTTCTTAAAACTCAAAATATATATGTAGAAACATGTGGAAACACCTCAGAGAGGTATCCCACTTTCATTAATTTGGAATCTAATCCTGATTATCCAAATATATCTTATTATTGAGGTCAAAAATTCAAATTCCCTTTTGAATCACCGAAATGAATTGATGATGGTAATTAAAAAATCCCCAAAAAATTATTATCATCCCATGAAGAACCTAAAAATTTCAGCTAATTTTAATTCATTTAATATAATCTGATACCACTCCCTTATACCAATTATAAACTAAATTTGGCTCAACATAATTTCCCATTTATTGAAGTTGACTATAATGTATTACTCTAAAAAATCTCAATCTAGTACTCTAATCCTAATATCCACATTTCAAATTGTGCATCCAATTATTTTCCACCAATCCAAATCTAATTATATAATGAATTACTGGTCAATCCTCTACTGTATAAATTTTCCTAAAAACACACATCCTTTCATGCTATCATGACTTTACTTGCATTGATCATAATGACTAAAATTCATCAAGAATCATGAAATCATCCAAACACCCATATAATACTATCAAATTATCACATAAAAGAATCACTCTGACCGAACTCTTAATGGAATCACAAAAACAGCCAAAGTCCGAAATTGAATTATAACCCAACACATAGTTTAAATATCATTGAAAAATATTCAATCCCAAATAAATTTCTATCATACCATCTATGTATGTAGAGACATACCCTTTATTTGAGTCCATCTCAGACATAAGATGATCTATACTCAAGTCAATCGTCATGATCTCTGATTCCACTTGGAAACCATAGTCGAATTCCAATTACAATATTTGTGATGAATCTAGTTGGAATTTCCCTTCCTATATATTATTATACTAGTAAATTACTTCACAACACATCTACCGAATCCACTACACCTTCTACCTCCTTAAAATATGGATCATACAAAAAAATAATGATGAGATTATCCCCACTATAGTAGTATCCTTATAAATTTTCTGATGAACCAATGCACCCCCAAAACCTATATCTTGTAAAATAATGAACATAATAACTAGATATAACCCATCCACTCATAAATGAGTGGAAATAAGAAACACCAATATCCACATATTTTATGATTTCTAGGAATGTGGGTTGAGTTTCACCAAAAAACATTGAAAAATATTGTCACACTCAATAACAACCATTAGTGTGCTCCCTATTACGTGTCTATACTTATATAGTTTTTTGAGAACTGACCTAAACATGTCCTAATATCTATCCCATGTTACTCATTCTGAACCATGCTCATACCATCCTAGATAACCGCAAAAAAAATATGTTCTCATATTTATGGCTTTATTGTTCTTTAGACCATGTACATGAAAATATCCTAATGGCCTATTATATTCTTAAATAATTTAAATAGATATATCCTATATAGGTCAATAATATCACCATTAACAAAACTCATGTGTTAACACATAACATGACTTATCTTGTGCAACTACATTCTAAATCCTTATCGTGGTCACCTATTATCATAAATAGAACACCACTAATTCCCATCAAACCCTCAAGTAACCCATCCCACATGTGTCTAACTAACCTTACATGGTCATATCTCTCTGTGGGCGACGATATAAAAATTTCCACTAGAGTCCTAAGAATCATCTTCAATCATTCAGGGAGTAACATATACAAAGCATCATTCTAAAATAATAACATACCTTTGGTTATCGTAGAACATAGAAAATTATAAATAGAATCATACATGGACCATTATAACACTCCACATAATGAATGGGTATCAGATTCCATAAATATTTGTTTTTATCACACATTAGGATCACATTACCTAAGGGGTCAGACAAACAATCACTCTTTGATTTCCAAGTTAATGTGATCCTTCCAAGAACCCTCTTAGAAGTTCTTATATACTCGTCCATCTCAATCTCATTCAAACCAAAATTTGCGTATTATCCCATATCACAGGATTTCAAATCCATAATATTGATCCTATGAGTCTTATCCCATCCTCCTAGACTAATGTTCCCAATCCAAACTCTTTTCATATACTCTTCTCATGTTAACACACAATCCAAGATGTAGTATTTGTTATCTCTTCCCAATGTTCCCAAGGTTTCAAACACATCCATAGTCTAACACAAGATCACTCACCTCTGTTATTGTATTATAGAAGCAAAAATATTCTACACATCCTTGACCCAAACATTTCGGATCACCACTCATTATCCCACCAAAAACCACACCCTAAACTAATAATGATATCAGTCTTAAAAATCAAAACTAATAAACATAATCAAAAATACCAAATTCACTCTATGAACTTGACATCACAATAACCCAAGGTGACCAACATTCCTTTATCTATCCACTCAAGGGTATCCACATCATTAGGATAACACATTACCTTTATGAATCCAATCCCAGGAATACCATACTTCTATCCAAATATCACCATGGAATAAAACACTCAATAGAACCCACAAACGGTTTCTATACACCACATAAACATCACAACTGCACCTCTATTGTCAAATGACCAGAATTGTAAAGATCTACATTACCAGTTATTAGAAAGATTGAAAAACTCATGAGTTGAAAATCATTTTCTAGATGGATAGTATTTCACCAAAATTTTATATAGGTAAACACTAAATATGTTTTTATTAACACTTTAAACAGATAAAACATCTATTGTTACCATTTATCAATGACACTCAATTATAAAATTTTTATGTGAATACAATGCTCTAAATATGATGCATAAACACATACCTCTTAAGAATTTGGGGATAAAGATTAAATCCATAAATAAATATATCAAATATAATATCATTCTTGATAAGAAAACTCAATTATAATACTGAAAAAATAGTAGTAATCCTACAACTCTGGTAACATGGACTTCTTAACAGACAAGTGTTAATGAATCATCAACTTGAGGTCTATCACAAGCTCAAACACATTACAATATCTAACTACAGTGTCCTAATTTTTAAGACAACCATGAAATGTTCTATCAAAATTTGAAACACCCCAGTTATAATAACCTAAAAGGAACTTTAGTTGGGATTCCACAAGACCAGAAGACTGACTCCCCATATGCTAGTGGCTACTGACCATAAAAATGAGTGTACAATAAATATTATAGAGACTATACTCTCCATATTATTGATATAAATAATAATAAATAATTAAACATTATCCATTATAGATAATTATAGTTCATGATTAAATAATTACTACCAAATAAAACCATAAAAAATAAACACACACCATGCTATAACAAAGGAAAAATATAGTTATACACACATATTTCTCAATTATTTCCCATTTATCCAATCATATATTTGAAATATATAATTAATTGAATATATAAGAGGTTCTATTATGAAATGAGAGCCTAAACTCAGTCATATATCTAAATCCAAGTGAGTTTCTCTATTCCTATCACATGTACAACATTATCATATGTACATAAATGACATAAGGGTTTTCACACACCAGGGTTCTCATGTAGGGTGTGAGAAATAAATTCCAGTAGGGTCTAACCACATTTCCAAAATATACATAATCATATACATGTGTATGCATGAAAATAATATATCAGAAAAACACAACATATAAGAATACATGTCAGGTCATCATGTACTAACCATTCTACTATGACTCCCAACCATACCTGAATCATCCATTTCCAAAACAAGTAGGCAACTCATGCTAAAAACCTTGAAACATACACAATTACTTATAGAAGGATGTGATACCATTTCTTAATATCTATCCTCTCACAGAGGATATGGTCTTATAACGAATCTTGACCATATCCTACAATTTCTTGATATCTCCACTCTCACTCATTATAGGATCATATCCCAAACATTAACATATTCCATCACAATCTGGTTAGTGTATCATATGAAAAATTGTCCCCTTATAAATAAAAAATGATATGCCTCATAATAACCTTAACCAGTTTCCTCTTACATTGGTTAGGAATCATACCAAACCTCATCCTAGGCCCTCTAAATTTGGGTAGGGACATGAAAATACATCCCATGCTAAATTAATATCACTTCGGTCAACATATTTATTACTATAATACACTCATATCCTTCCCCAATAGAATTAATTAGAACCAATGGATAGGTAAACAAAGTTCAATGTCCATGATCTTAGTTAATAGTCTTATTATCAAATGTATCTCATTCCCATATCATGTATTGGGAACTAGACACTCATGACCTATCCCGATTTCTCAAAGGGAAAATCATCATCCATATAGATAAATATGATCATATTTCCATGTTAAAGCTGATTTAATTTGGTAAAACAAAATGAATCCATCAACATACAAACCTTTATCATAAGGGAATACATAAGGTTGCTTAGACCCAACCTAGTCTCTACCACATTTCAATCCCAAAATCAACACCCCATGTTGACCTCACACGCTGAAGGACCTACCAAACCCCAACATCATTTGGACATTAAAAACCATCATCCAAATCCCACATTAGCATATTGGTATTAATACCCAAGGACCACGCTATGCAAAAACACTAAAATCCTCTCGAAAATCAATTACATGTCCAAATGACCATGTATCCAATGACACATTCTTGGGGTTCACATTTCAAATATCTCATATCAAAGCTCCCAATATTATTTACAGATGAATCCCTAATTTATGAGAACAATTAAATGAATTATCTTTCTCAATGGAAGCATGAAGACTCCAATACGTCCTAGTGGATCTGATTCTAACCGTTCACACTACATACAATTTTCATACCCATCACCCATTATCCTAAACCTTACATGCATACCATACTATCATCAAGGAGTCTCATGTTTGGATACTCATAACCTATCTTGAAACTAAATACCAATCATGGGATCCACATGCACCCAACCATCACTAACACCCTAGTGGTTAAATAATTTATAGGAATTCTGGATCACACTGTATCCGAAAGAGCACCCACACTGAATATAGTAGGATCAATGACACCACACTATCATTTAGGGTACTCATGATCAAATTATAATTTTATTGAACTTAAAACCGTATGAATACAAGAATATCAAGTATAAATATTTATTGGGTTAAGTATTATAGGGATAAACTACCTCGAAAGCATATTTAAACTCCTTAATCCAAGCTCTCGGGGACTTAACCATGCTAGTTCCCAGACACTGTAAATTTGAAACCCTTATATCATTGTATACAAAAAAAATTAGTAATAATCGTTTATAATTAATTATTAAATTTAAACCAATGTTTCATAAACCACTAATACTAATAAAATGATTCAGCGACAATGAATACAAGAGTAGTCAAACATGGTTTGTATAAGGAAAACTACATGAACCTCTATTTGATAAGGAACCGTAATATGACACCAGATCACTCAAAAATTACATCCAATTTAATAAAAATACTTACCTAAATATAACAAACAATATATCTCACTTTAAATAAAGGATTATTATGTTTACTAAACACCTATTTTTGTCTTCTATTCATAGCATGACAAATCTCATTCATCTGGGATGATTCTACTATACTACGAAGCACTTACCAATAATAATGTTATTAATAAAAAGATGAAATTAATGTGTAGACAATGAGGGGGAAGGGGAGGTGGAGAAAGAGGGTAATACCTATCCTAGATGTTCTAAAAACCCTTATCATATATGAACCATGTGGGATACAATATGGATCCATGAGAGAGAAATAGAGAGGGTAGTGGTGGACAAATTCCAACTCCTGAACTCCTAAATGAATGAATGAATTGGAGACGAAACAAAAAATATGAGCCTTCTCCCAAAACAAAAACCCACTCAGAACCCACTAGGATCCTAGAAAGGCACGAGAATCCCAATGTGTTTTCACTGACCACATGGTGGAACTATAATGGATAGTTTCACTTTTCCTCAACTATCATTTCCGTAGTAGTAACTACAATAATATATAGTTCATCACTAAATTATTCATTACACCAAACACCCAATAGACCTCCCAGACATCCCCAAAACACACTAGCACACATAAAAACAACTTCTATATGGGTCCCACACACAATGATTTTAATATTAATTCTAATTATGAATATGAACCCTAATCTAACGATTGAAAATTCAAATTCCATCTAGATTTATATACCAATAACAATGTGTGTCACTAATAATACTCTTAGTATTTCACTAAATGATTCAATAAAAAATCCATATAAACACATATCAATCATATTAGTTTGACAAAAATATATGAAATTACATTTATAGTTTATCATAAATTAAATAACAATGAATTACACTGATAATAAATAACACATAAATAAATTATATTTTAACAAAACATGTACCTTGACTTAAATTAAAATCAATTTTGATAGTCATATTAAATAATAAGTAAAAAATTTACATTTCATAATCAAATTTGAGTCATCATGTGAGGCTACCTATATAACTAAGATATGGATCATTAAGATCCACTTTATAGAACCATGTTAGGTGGTTTATTTACAAAAGAGCATTATGTCCACAATGTTTCAGTTTCAATAGTAGAAATAATGTACACTAAGTATATTTTTATAGGATAGATTTGTAAACATGTTTTTTGATTTCAAAATGAGTTCGAGGTCATTTGGGTTTGTATCCTTTAACCCAACGTTTCCACATAGAAGGATTTTAAGTTCATCTTAATCATATCTATATCTAATTTCATGAGTGGATTTATTGAAATTCTTGTCATAAGTTCCCACATTAGGACCTGAGGACTTTATCATGATGTTTTCTAAATAATCATATGGTTTTAATTGATCTTACATCGTACATAGAACCAACACTGAAAAAATAACATGACACACCATTTAAATTAAATTAACCGAATATGAATTGAAATTAGAATGTAATATCCATGTATAAGGTTGAATAATGTAATTGAATGCTTTTAGAAAAGTTGAACGTCACATTATCAATTTTTTTAATAAATCACCCTGATAAATCATTAAAAATAATATCAAATCATTTAATGATGTTAATTCCATGAAATTAATTAAAAATCCAAAATTTTAATTTCTCTGAAAACCCTATTAGTATCATTTTACATAAAGTAATGTTTATTATGCTCAAACAATGAATTATCCATGGAAGTTCCTAAATAATACAAAAAGATAAAGGAATTGCCAAATACATATCATAGTTTTCATATATAAATTACATTTTGGTGAAGATATAGTTTCATATATTAATGTAACATTGGTTATCAATTTAGAGATTCAGTATTGAGCACTATATATCTTAATATCAATTTAAAAAATTAAAAAATTCATTAAATAACACTATACAATAAAGCATTTAATCATAATGAAACATATAAAACCAAGATCACAATTTATTCAAATAAATAAAATTTATTTTATAAAGCCCATATGATAAAATATTCATCCTTCATAGAATATATGATGACTCACAAAGAAATATGGTGTATAATGTTTTCCTTGATCTCTTATTCAATGTTAGAGAAAAATCCATCATTGAAACAAAGGGATTAATTGTAACTTGGTGAATCCCGAAATAAAATATCTATTTCACGTATAAATTGTTAATTAGGGAAAGATAGAATAATAACAGACAATGATAAGTTAAAATAGAGAAAAATATAATGATCCTAATCATTCTAGATCCTATTTGGTGGATTGAAGAAGTGATGAATATAAAGGGGAGTTGGATTCTCTCCCCTCTTCCATTCCATCCACACATGAAGTAATGAGAGAACTCCCTTAATACTATTTAATTCATTACCCTTCCCTCTATTCTAGAATTTTTAGTAAATGGATACAACAAAAAAATTATATTAATAATATTTTATATGATAAAACACCACATACCAATGATAATATGTCAATTACATTATGGAAATTGAAATTATTTACCAAATAATCACACCAAACACACTAAAATAGATAATAATAAATATAAAATAATAAAGATAATAATTATGATAGTAATAATAATAATAGAAATTATCATCCATATTATCTTTAAAGTAATATAATAATAAATGATACACAATATAATTTACCAAAATCCTCATGTATGTTTTTAATGAATTACATTTCAAAAAGAAATTTCCTTTTAAATAAATTTTTAAAATAACTTAAATATCATAGAATAATAAAAATCCATTTTATGTTATTTAAAATAATCATTAAAATATATTTATGTTTTATATTACTAAAAATATCAAACTTTGTAATTCGAAATAAAATTTTAATTTTTCCCCATTATTATTATAATTACAATTAATATAATTTATTAAAATAATTATTAAAAGTACAATGTTACTAAGAGTATTTGAATCTTGTTTTATCTAGTTTTATTTGTTATCCAATCCTAACTATAATTATTTATTATTTATTTAATCTTAATCCATTTATATGATTG
The DNA here is from genome assembly GCA_963277665.1 of Viscum album. NCBI lineage: Eukaryota > Viridiplantae > Streptophyta > Magnoliopsida > Santalales > Viscaceae > Viscum > Viscum album. Next base: position 1,900,585,178 of record OY728152.1, on the reverse strand, counting down.
TATTCTTTAGATTGGGGTTAAGGTAGGAATTATAATTCCACATATTATTATGGTGTTTAGATATAATGAACCTATTTTATTCTAGTTTGATGATTTGGAAAATTTAATATGGTGTATCTAGATTTAAATGTTGTTTATTTGTTAAAATATTTAACTAATATTAATATTGGAAACCTATAAATTGTCTTATTATATAATTAATTTTTTTATATAACATTTTGTGCAATTAATTGAATATATAAGGATTCTATTTTTGGAAAAAATGAACTATTTTTATAATAGTGATTATGTATTAGGGTAACATGAAAGTATAATATGTCTAAAATTTAATATACTAAATGTGACTTTAGATTTAATTGACAGATAATCATTTAATTTCATCCAAATTATTTATAATCACATGAGAAATGTTTTTGACAATTGACTTTTTTGTGGGAAATTTTGAGATAATTAAATTAAGGATTGTGTTATATTAGTTCCTTTTAATGACTTGTGTTGATTATTATATAAATTGTGTTTTGATTAAATATAATAGTGTATTGAGATTTTTTTATATTATGTTTCTAATGATTTATGATGACAAAAAAGGGGTATTTCCATTAGATATGACATTCCATGGAAGCATAGAATATTTGATTGCATAAAATATTTTATTCCATGGGTGAGATCTGATTCCACAAGATATGTTTTTATATGGAAGATATATTTCAATTTGTAGTTTCATTACATGGACATGAGATATATATGAGATAATCAATACCTTTTCAACATTTTATAAAATTTCAAATCATGTAAGGATATGAGTTGTGGTGTCTAGGTTAGAAAACAAAAATTTAGTGTGTTTAATTTATATTACTTAATTAATTAAATTAATTTTAAATGAAATTTCAAAATTAAATGTGTGTACTCATTATTTCACTAGACATGTTTATGGAAAGTTGTAGCCTCGTATTAAATAAAACTCATTCCTTATATATGTATATCTCATGTACATAAAAACATTATGTCTCATAGTAAAATTTGGAATAAAGGCCCTATGTTAGATGACTGGTACATGGATGTTTGATAAGTATATGAAGACTGGGCGATTGTGGGAGTATAAGGATCATTTTTTAAAAGATCGTGTCTTCATTATATTTATTTGTATTATTTTGTAAATTAATTTTATATTATATTATGGTACTTTAATTTCTGATATATTAATGTATGAAATGAAATAAATATTTTGGGATTGAGATTTTATTAATTATCTTTTTTTGGATTATTTTTATTGTTATTTTTTATTATCCTTGTTTATATTTATTTATATTTATTATAGGTTAAATATACCACCACTAAATATTATACACTATTAGTGCTAGTCTATTTACTCTAGTTATTAGAATAATAATATGAGGTGTTGTGTTGTTTCACCTTGATGACATGATCTTGTCTTGTTGGGACACTAAAAAATGGTATTAGAGTATTCTATTTATTATAATTATTTTACATATTTTTCAATATCATAAAAATTAAGACAAGTTGATCAGATCTTTGTATAAAATTTGAACATTTTCTTGGCCAATACATATATAGTGAAAATTCAACTCACTGGGTAGTGATGAATTTTAATTAATTGGTTTGATATATCCATATTTATTTAATTTTTAAAGGGTAAAATTATAAATGAATAATTTAATCACTCTTGATATGTGGGATCCAAAGAGTGTGTGTTCTTGCATCATCATTGTCACTTAGGATCATTAAATCCATGCAATTTCAACTAGATATGATTTTTATAATGATTAACACGGTAATGAGTTTGGTAAATTATAAATCACAATGCATTTATTAAATTTTTTATTTAATTTATTATTTATTATAAAATTATTAAGTATAAATAGTTTATTGATTTAATTGTAATGGTTCATTGATTATTGTGTGGATTTAATTAATAATTATATTTAATCTAATATTTTATTTTATAGAAGTATTGATCCTACGAGAAATTTGAAAGATAACTATGAGGTAAAACATAATGTGCTGCATGGGTAGAAGCTCCTGTAGTTTTGGTTAAAGTGTTGCTCATATCAAGTATTCTCATGGTACTCTTTTGGGAAAATAGGGGTCACCATAGGAGAAAATTCATCACTCCATATTTTTTTAGTGAAACCTACTCTAAATATTTGGGGTCGCATTGGACCTCAAGGTATTAAAGAATTGATTATGAAGATTGGTATAGTTTTTAAAATAATTTATCCATAGAAAGAATATTATCTGAAGATGGCTACATTTACAAAATAATGACTAACACTATTACATCCCCCACCAAGATCCCATTTTTTGGGGATGAACTAGAGTACTACATACCATACGAATGCATTCTTGTATGCTATAGGTTACCACTAAATTGTAGTGAGATACTGATAAAACCCTATAGAGAGACTATACCCTCAATATCATTACATGGGATTAAATGTAAAAAAACTGATGCATCTATAAACTTGTATAAAATTATAGTATAAATGTAAGATCACCATATCATTGATTTTATACATTACAAGAACAAATAAAAAATATAATAACAGGGTGACCCACTACACTATCCTCAACATCACCTCAGAATAGTTTGTAGAACACTAAAAATGGTGTCCAAAGTAATAAAAAGTGTATATATATATGTGTGTGGGTGTGAAATCATGTTTTTAATGGATTATAATCTATAAAAACATTACCTGAAAACACCAATCTAATCCTGAATTAATCCCTTACAATTATTAATAGTTAATAATTATCAACTTAATCTAGGTATAGATTGTGTTCTGTTGATTAAAGTTAATTAATCTATGATAATCCAAAATTTATGTAACTCATCTCTAATAGAATGTTGGTAGAGCTTAGAAACTGGAAAATCATACCAGCACTCTCGGGGAAGAGTATCCAACCAAAATATTCTCTATTTCAATTGTAGTGAATCCCCTCCTCAATATTATCATTCTATCGCAGGGGATAGTATGTACCACCTAGCATACTTATCACTTAGGGAATTTAGTCCCCTCACACACACACACACACACACACACACTATCTTAGTGAAAATCTATCCATCATTACATTCTAACCACTAGGGATAATCGTTCCCCTTCCATGCACAATATCTCTATATTATGGGATAATACATTATACCTAGCATGCACACAACCAATGGTAGTACATCACATAATTAACACACATGATCTATCACAAGAGGAAGTATGTCCCACTTTGAATAATTTTTACAATGTTTAGTTAACCCCCTCATAAAAAATAATTCTATATCTCCGGTGAAACAAATCCAACGAATAATAATAATTTATGATGGAAGTGTATCCCCTATTTAACAAGCTTAACCTATATTAGGGGGTAGTAATTCTCACCTTGAATACTCAATTATAAGGGTAGTACAAAACCTCCTCAATACACTCTCTCTATCTTATGTGGTAATATGTCCAACTTAGAATACTCAATACCAAGGGTAGTTTGTCTCTATATTAATGCATTATAAAAATACTGATATCCATAATCACAAACATTAATGTCACCCTAACAAGTAATTTCCCATATCAAATAAATTATCTCACCTAATAAAACCACATCCTAACATACCAATCATAAATTTCCATAGCTTATTAATCATGATTACCCTTCCTGGGGTCACTGAATGTACCCATCATCAAAAACCCAAAATAATCTAACCCTCGATTGGTAAACAATTAATGTTCATTCTAGACTATAGTCGGTCCACAAAAATTAACCAATTCGTCACTCTCAAGTCAACATTCGTGCACTGAATCAACAACATGACTCATGAAAAAAACCCCATTAACTAAACCCATTGTGGAATAGTCCTCAATGATCTACTTTCTATTAAAACCTTTTTGAAATTATATTTACAAGTCATTCATGGACATTATTTTGTTTCTTATAATTTATAGTGAAATTTGATAGGTTATCTATCTAAGAAAAATCAATTCACATAATGTTGGTAAAAAATGAATCAAATGAATCACCTGCAGACCATTACCCTCAATAATGCATAGCATCGCCTCATAAGAGACCTCACTAGGCCACTTGGGACATCAATCAAGTCCAGACACCAAATATGGTGTCCCTTACATCATAACCCTATCAAGTTATTCAATAATAGTACTCATGAAATTGATAGTCCAAAGAAACACATGAGGGATCACTGAAATGGACCAATAAGGTAATAACTATTACCCTATAATAACATTAACCATGTTAGCTTCTAAAAGTTTCAAACAGAGCTTCTTAAACATGATTTACTTTTAGATAATTTATATATTTACATATAATGATGTTAATATTAGGAACCACTTACGTAAAATCAGTCTTATCCAACTTTTATGTTTTATTTATCCTCAAACATAACAATTCAAGAACATAATATCCATCAACCATGATACAAAGAGCCTATTAAAATAAATAACCAACAGAGATTAATTACAAACAATTTAAAATTTATTATATAATTAATTTATAATTTATAACATTTGACATAAAGGATGATGTTTTACAGAGTGGTGATGTGGAACCCTCATGTTAGTGTTATATTCAATATTGTTTAATTATGAAATATTTTTTATTATCTTGGTGTTTCAATTATTTTTAGGAGTTTGGGGAAGCCCAAGGAGGTATAATTTAGACCAATAAAAGGTCATTATATGAAAAAGGGTTCCACATCATGACTATACCTGGGACATGTGGGTGTTTTTTTAGAATTGTATCACACAAAAATTAGACAGTATCCATTACATTTTTTGTTATAAGAAACAATCTTATTTTTCAATGGAAGTACTTTGTTTCACGACTAGAGAGTCTATACCGAGAAAAGGTGGTTTTTCATGTTGTGATAGGTAGGTTATGTAAAAGATAATCCTGAGAAGTGTCTATTTTTATGGGAAGTGTGTCACACTATGAACTAAGAGAAACCATATAGAGACCCAAAGATTGATCTACACGAACATTACATTAATTTTGCAGAATACTTAATACATAAAAAAAATCCAACACTCAAGGACCGTACTAGTTTAGTGTCTTTAGAAACTCAAAACATAATCATCTCATCAAGGTGAATGTTTTTCAACATCTCCCATAACGATCATCCCCTTTTTTCTTACCTAAAACATTTCTTTATATCCTGGGGAAAAAACATATTAAGGGTGAGATCAAATTCTCAGTAGGGGTAAACAAGGAGAAAATAAAATAAACCATATACATTTGAACTTAAAAACATGATCATAATGTTTAAACATCAAAATATGTAGTGGTGAAATAAATCTTGGTAGAACGCAATGAATAGATCATAATGTAACATTATTCATGCTAAAATGACATTATAATAAAACATGTAATTTTATAATAACATTAATCACATGATATGATTTCCATAGTTGCCAAGGCATTTCTACCAAGACCATCATAGTGGACAAAGTCCCTTACTGAATCAAGTTAACTCCTCATTCCAGTCCTATATAACTGAACCAGATTAACTTACCATTCCAGCCATCTTTATCTTATGAGATATAAATCTTTACCCAATGAATTTGATTTATATGTAGGTCTCACCGATCTCATAATGAAATCATTATTTCGTGTTCCACAAAAATAACATACATCATTCATAATAACCCAATGAATAAAATGGGATTCATAAACATCATCCCATCATAACATAATACATATAAAAGAAATGGATATCATTTCATCATAAGATAAATTAAACCATGTAAATAATATAGACATTATACTTGAAACATAATCAAACTAAATAATTTCATCTTAGATGGAGAATTGTTTCTATAAAATGCGTGAAATGAATTCTTGAGGAAAATATCCTTTCTTCTTCAAAATAATTTTCTTTTCTCAAAATGACATGAAATTTTAAACGAAAAGGATTTTTTTAAAGAATCATGACATTTTGTAGAGGAAGATTCATTGAAATAAGTCGTTATTAAACCGTAAAAATCCGTTCATGTCGTATAAGTTAAAAAACATTCTTCTTTTACTTTTGTCGAAATAGTCAAAAAGTTCCTCGTATGTTAAACAAAAGAAATATTCCTTACATAACACAATGTAAAAGTAAAATAAGGGTAATCATGACTTTAAACATACATGGAAGAATATTAAACACATTACGAAAAACATTTTTATGGACATGGATGAAAAATATAACCCCGGTAAATATTTACCTACATGCAATCTTGAAAAAAATGAGATTTGCAAAATTATCCCTTACCTGAGGTCTGATATGATTTGTACGTATCCGAACCTCCTATATAATGATTTAAATAATTTCATTGAATTATTACAGAATCATATTAATTTTTATGATATCATATATGATTCAATTAGGTATTTATATTACCCGTTCATTTGTCAATTCCATGTTAAAGCAGCATTTTGGGTAAAATCGTTTCATTTATCATACGTGTTTGGAGTTGTTGTTCGTGATAATATTATTACTTATATAATTATTTAATTACTTCTAGAATGTAAAAAATTATTTATATATCATAAATATATTCATTATATATGTATAATAGGGAGATAAATTAAATAAAACACACTGTTCATGGAGACGGTAGGTCGTACATACACATGAATGCTGTTTTTCATTCCTTATTGACTTGAATGGAAGTAAGTAGACGAAATATATATATATATATACATAAATAAATTTTCATTATTATGTCATATATATAATTATTATTCATTATATATACTCTATATTCATTCTTGAATGGTTATCATGGATAATAAATCTCATCACGTCGTGGAGACGGTAATCTGTACGTACGCATGAGAGATGATATCGTTCCCATTATTATTGAATGGAATTGGAGTGGATGATATAATATCTCATAATTAGTATTATGTAATAATAAAAATATATATTTATTATTTACACCCATATACCCTCCCAAGTAAGGTGTTTGGGGAAAAACGGATTACACCACAATGTGGAGATGGTATTCCGTACGTACGCACGCGTGGTGATATCATTTTCCATCGGATGGATAGAAGGTGAAATAGGGTTGTTTCATATTTATAATAATATATCAGTATATTATTTATTCTGATGTAATTACTCTATAATGAAGCAACTATATAATAGGAAGTAGAAGAATAAAGATACTTGAAAGAATCGGTAAAAGAGATTACCTCTTCTTCGACGCGCCTCCTCTTAACATCCTGTTAGGGAACTAAAGCTGGTCTTAGAAGATGAAAAGTATCTATATTAGGTTTCTATGTAAGTGGAGAAGTAAAATGGGTAGGGTTTGGCAGAGCATAAAGGCTCAAATTTGTGTGAAGAGGAGATGGAGGAGGTGCCCTTTTATAAGGGAGGAGAGGGGAACCTTTGGAAATATAAGAAATATTAATTTATAAAAAATTAAAACCCCACATAAAATCTTCCACAATTACTCAAATACGAAGATTAGATGATATTGGGTAGTAATATCATAATCCAATAAAATTTAAACATGGTGGAAATTTATTTTAAACCCTATCAACATGATTTATCCTTATTTAATCTTTTTAATTTTATTTATGGTAATAATATTTTAAATTTTAAATTGTTGTAAATAATTACTTATGTTTTGTCAATTGTCCATAATTAAATAAATTATGTTATTTTATACCATATAAATATCATTTTATAAATTTTAAATATTTTTTTTGATTTTTAAACAATTTTATAATATGTTATTTTTAGAAAATAACAATAGTGTCAATTTTGACCCTATTCAATTATTTGAATTTAAATAAAATCCAAAAAAATATATATTTTCCAAAAAAACTACTTAATAGATTCCTAAAAAGTCATATTAATCTAAAAAATTCACAGATCACATTAATTTGGTCATATATTATTTATTTTAATATTTGTAAAACCATTTATTTAGTATTTCTCTAAATAGAATAATTACTACAACATTTGTGTGTAATTATTTCATATACATATTTGAGGCATAAAAATTAAATATAAATTCTATGATGAAGATAAATATAATACCTTTTATAATAATATATAAAATCGAATTTATAATCTCAAAATCACTACATTTAAATTGTTATAATTATTAAATTATGAAGGTGACATCTATGACATCATTTAAAATAAAATAAAATAAATGCCCTTATCTATTTTATAAGGCTCCAAATGGTCCACAAATCTACCCATGGATGATTTGGGTATCTATATACTTGACCAATAGTGTTTGTTCATGTTTATAGTCCTTTTTATATGGATTATTATTTTAATAAAAAATATATTATTTATTTTCACTAAATAAATAATTTCAACATCATTATTGTATAAACTATTAATGTAATTAAATATTTATTAAAAATTAAAAATTAATTACGATGATAAAGAAAAAAATTTCATCTTTAAAATAATTTTTTATAATTGAATTTATATTCTGTATATCCTTATATAAAAAATAATCTAATTATTAATGTTTTAGTGAGACATATTTCACTTTCCTTTAAATAAAATAAATAAAAGGTCGTAATCAAATACAAGTGGGTTCCATTAGATTCCATTTCGACCCATTTTTGATTTATGGAAAAATATAATCATCCAATTATATTAAGACAAGTGTTAGGGTAATTTTATAATATTATATTTACCCTTAATTACCTGATTTACCTTTAACTATGGTAAATAAAATTTGCCGTAGTTACTATTCATAGTGCCCAAAAATTAGATGTAGCTTATTGACATAATTTGGACCTACTGATTCCATATATGGAATCCATATATCCAAGTTCAAATCACTAAATTTTCATAAATTAATTTAAAATTATACTCATTGTTATGAAAATGAGTTTTAAAAGTTAAAACATTACAAAAGATTGAATTGATTTTACCTATGAATTCAATGTTAAATAAATGATAATTAAATACACTATATTAAATGATAAAAATATATTCTATTTATATATTAAAACCATTCAACAATATAATTTAACCATATAAATTATTATGATGAAAAAAGTTGTTTTTAATTAAAATATAGCGTGTTTTTATTATTCATTAAAATATAAAGTTATCAGAATAATATGAAAAATTTATCCAAATTAAAATTTTATATCCTGATTCCAAAGTAGAATTTTATTTTTTTCAAATTTAAATTATAAACATGCCAAAAACTATATTTAAAGTTGGTGCACCATCACAAAGTGGCAAAACTGCATTTTTTAAAAAATACTTATTTTACCCAAATTTTTTTTTTCTTCTCATACCATGTTCTATAAAATGTGTTAGATGAATAATAATGTTATAAAATACAAAAAGTTGTTAATAATATTCATAAAATCTAGTTAATAAAACTATTATAACCATATATCATTTTTTAGTGAAACCCGGTATTGCGTACAGCACATGCTATCGAGGAAGGTCACGATTGCTTGTAATGCAAACCAAGTCAGGGTTGCATGTAGTGAAAGACTAATTTGTTGTTCCATATAATAGAATCAATCCATATTTCATTTATAAATTAAATATATATATATATACAAACTCAATTTTTCATATAATGGCTACTATAAAATGGTCATGAAATTGTATGTAACACGATCCAAAAATAGTGTTGCGTATACTACAAGCTAACACGATGTTTTATATAGCCCAAGATAATCTCGGTGTAGAGTAAAAAAGTTGTTATTAATGAAATTAAAAATAATATATCTCATAAAATCTCATGGTTTTACATTCTACCCCCCCTAAAAATTAATTTCTCCCTCAAAATTCGTCGGGGTTATAAATGGATTTCTACTTGAAAATTTCATCCATAAAAACCCACTTTGTAAAAAAGAATAAAAAAACAGCATTTTAAAAAGTAATGTTAGAATCATAATGGATACCCACAGTAACTCATCACTGGGTTTCCACATAGGAGTATACAAGTGAATATATAGATATTGAAGAGAAATATAACTGTCATGTTCTAAAGGAGAGTGGTAGAGGACAAGGATATGAAAAATCCAACAATCACAAAGCCATAAATTATTGGTGATCTAAGGTACCATCTAATTCATCAGTTATGAGGGAACTTGGAAAACATTTTTGGTTTTCAAGATCATTTCCCTAATGTTGATAAATTTTTGAATTAATTGAAATACTTTTATGATTTTGGTATAATCTCACCATTGTTTGTACCTTGAACAATTTCCAATTCTTCTCTTAATGAAATGAAGTTGAATATTTCATTTGTGATATTTTAGTAGATCATTTGATAGAATGATGGGTAATTCCATATGTCTCAAACAAAAGTTTATCAAAAGTTATTAAAAATACCTAAGTCCATCGACGGTGAGGTTAATCTTATATGATTCCAAAAATGGATATAGACTCTAACTATCATACCGCTAATTAAATAAAACTAATATCTATAAACCAAGGACTTCCAGTAGGAAAATGGTAGGCAAAAAAGGCCTATCGCACTTCAGTTGTGGGTTTGATTCCCGCAACCTTGTCTGACGCGACGGGTTGTCACCCACCCTATGAGTTGTCTTTTTTCTAAACCTATAATATTATAACATTCGAGAAATTATATTGAAAAATTTCTAGCCTTAAAAAATACTATCTGATGCCCAAATTAATCCATTTCAACCTTTTGTCTTTTAATAAACACTTCTGCCAATCTCATAGTATAATGAAAATGATTACTAGAGATGTCCTCATCCATGCATGTTAATACCATCCTTTATCCCATATATATCATAAGATATATCTTGATGATTTCTCTCCAAACATGTGAATACCATAACCTTGTATTCACTTGAAACACAAATTACCATAGAACCTTATTGAAAACATAAATGTTGTCAAAAGTTAACTCTTTCCACATACCAAAATCCCAAAAATTCATTATACTCAAACCATAATGTCACATTGTCCTTATATAAGTCATTAGCTAATTAATAATATTCAACATATTATTTTCTCCTAATCCCTTCATTATGTTAATATTATCAAATTTCCAAAAATATTTCAATCACTTTTCATGGTTATCAGTACAATATTCTTATGGAAAACCACAATAGACCAATACATAGACATTTCAATATACCATAAAAGTACCTCAACAAAATTATTCTTGAATTCCAATACATAATCCCTTAAATCCATTATCTTCAGTGATTGGCATGGAATTGGTCCTTCTTCAATTTAAAAGTAACCTCTTACGTCAGGGCATTGATTTGGTTAATGCCCTTGTTCCCTACAGATAAGACATTGAACTCCCTAACAGTCTGTCACTATATGACCCTTCTCCCCACACAGATAATATCTTCCCCTACATTTAATGTATTCATCAAGGTTCATCTTCCCTTTATTATAAATCACATTCTTCCTTTCTTTATGCTCCTCACCATGCGAACATACATAAAATTTTATCTTCCTCTTATTTGTGGAATTAGGAATATAACTAATGATCACCTTATTAATCATATATCACGATGACTGATTCAGCATAATCATAATATCTCTCTTTCTAGGCATTATGCAATTTCTTTGCTCTTAATCACCAATTTTTCCATTGGATTCAATGTTGACCCAATTCATTCTGGTTCCCTCTATTGACTAAAACAAAAAACCATGGGCTATGAAATAGTTAAAATATCGAGGAACCACATAATCATAAAAGTAACTTATGTGATGCTTAACATATCACACATTAATTAATCCTTGACAACATCAGTTCACCATAGGATATTCATGATCATCAACATAATTCTAGGACTGTAACTTATAGTTATACTAAACCTTAGGGACAACGCTAGACATACCTTAGAAATATCATTAGGGATCTCACAAAAGTTTTCACGTCCTAGTTTCCAAAGGATAACTAAACATTTCCTCTGATACCAATTATAGAGACCCAAAGCTTGATGTACATGGACATTACATTAATTTATTAGAATACTTAATACATAAAAAACCAACACTCAAGGAACATAATAGTTTAGTTTTTTTGGAAACTTGGAATATAATCTACTAATCATGGTGAATGATCTTCAACATCTCCCATAAAGATCTTACCCTTTTGTTTTCTTTCCTAAAACCTTTATTTATATCCTTGGGAAAAGAAAACATATAAAGGGTGAGATAAAATGATCAGTAAGGGTATGCATGGTGAAAATAAAGTAAACCATATACATTTTAACTTAATAACATGAACATAATGTTTAAACATCAAAATCGTGAGTGGTGAAATAAATCTTTGATGTAAATAAGACATAGATCATAAAGGAACATTAATAATGATACAATAGCATGGGAATAAAACATATAATTCTGGAAAAACATTAAGCACACGATATGATTTTGGTAGTAACCAAGGAATTGGTTCCAAGACCATCATAGTGGACAAAGTCACTTAATGAATTGAGTTCACTCCTCGTTCCAGTCCTGTATCACTGATCCAGATTAGCTTTTCCTTCCAGCCAAGTCTATATCATAATATATAAATCATTACCCAATGCATTGGAGGGAGATATAGGTCCCAACCATTTCATAATGAAATCATTATTTCGTGTGCCCCAAAATAAACATACATCATTCATAATAACCCAATGAATAAAATGGGTTTCATAAACATCATCCCACCATAACATAATCCATATTAAAGAAATGGATATTATTTTATCATAAGAAAAATAAACCATGTAAATAAAAGAGAAATTATACTTGAAACATAAACATACTAAATAATTTCATCTAAGATGGAAAATAGTTAGGATAAAACACTTGAAAAGAATTCTTGAGGAAAATATCCTTTCTTCTTTATAATCATTTTCTTTTCTCAAAATGCCGTGAAATTTTAAGCAAAAATGATTTTGTTGAAAATAATTATGAAATTATGTAGAGGAGGCTTCATTAAAATAATTCATTATTATATCGTAAAAATCCTTTCATACCGTATAAGTTAAAAAACATTCTTCTTATACTTTTCTCAGAAAAGTCAGAAATTTCTTTATATGGTAAACAAAAGAAATTTTCCGTACCTAACAGAATATAAAAGTCAAAGAGGGGTAAAAATGACTTTAAAAATACAAAGAAGAATATTAAAAACTTTATGGTAAAAATTTTATGGACATGGATGAAAAATATAACCCCAGTAAATATTTACGTACAAGCAATCTCAGAAGAAATGAGATTTGCACAATTATCCCTAACCTTTGGTCTAATATGCTTTGTACAAATCTGAAGCTCCTGTAAAAAAATTTAAAAAATGTCATTGACTTATTATAGAATCATATTCATTATTATGATATCATATATGATTCACTAAGGTATTTATATTACCCTTTCATTTGTCAATTCCATGTTAAAGCAGCGTTTTGGGTAAAATCGTTTCATTTATCGTACGAGTTTGGACTTGTTGTTCTTGATATTATTATTAATTATATCATTATTTTATTAATCCCAGAATCTAAAACATGATTTATATATCATATATATATTCATTGTATATATATAATAGATAGATAAATGAAATTAAATACACTGTTCTTGGAGACGGTAGGTCGTACGTATGCATGAACGATGTTTTCCTTTCCTTATTGACTTGAATGGAAGTAAGTTGATGAAATATATATATTTATACACACATAAATACTGTAGAATTATTATGCCATATATATCATTATTATTCATTATATATACTTTATAATTATTCTTGAATGGTTATCAAGGAGAATGAATCTCATCACGTCGGGGAGACGGTAATCCGTACGTACGCACGAGCGATGATATTGTTCCCATAATTGTTAAATGGAATTTTAGTGGATTATATAATATCTCAAAATATTTATGATGTTATAGTTACCATATATAGTTATTATTTACACCATTATACCCATCTAAGTAAGGTGTTGGTGGAAAAACAGATTACACCACGGCGTGGAGACTGTATTCTGTACGTACGCACGTGCGGTGATTTCATTTTCTGTAGGATGGATAAATGGTGAAATGGGGTTGTTTTATATTTATAATAACATATCAGTATATTATTTATACTTATGATATAAATTTATAATTAAACAACTAAATAATATGAATTATAATAATAAATAAACTTGAATGAATCAGTAGAGGAGATTACCTCTTCTTCGACACGCCTCCTCTTAACCTCATCTTAGGGCACTAAAGATGGTCTTGGAAGAAGGCCAGGACCTATTGTAGGTTCCAATGGAAGTGGTGAAGTGAAATGGGAAGGGTTTTTCCAAACATGAAGGCTCAAATTTGTGTGAAGAGGAGTGGGAGGTGGTTCCCTTTTATAAGGTAGGAGAGGGAAACCATTGGAAATATAAGAAATATTAATTTATAATAAATTTAAACCCCACATAGAAACTTCCAAAATGACTCAAATATGAATCTTAGATGATATTGGGATGTAATATCATCATAAAATAAAATTTATACATGTTGGAAACTTATTTTAAACCTTGTCAACATGGTTTATCATTATTTAATCTATTTAATTGTATTTGTGGTAATAATATTATAAATTTTAAATTTTTATAAATAATTACTGATTATTTGTGAATTGTCCATAAGTAGATACTTTATAAAATTTTAGACAATTTAATTCAATTTTATAATTTTTAAATATTTTTGTGATTTATATACAATTTTATAATATGATGTTTTTATAAAATAACAATAGTGTCAATTTTGACACTATTCATTTATTTGAGTTTAAATAAAAATACAAACAAAATATATATTCGAAATAAAAAATTTAATAGATTCCTAAAAAGTCATAGTCATCTAAAAAATTCATGTTGCACATTAATTTGTTTATATTTTATTTATTTAAATATTTATAAAACCATTTATTTTGTATTTCTCTTAATAAAACAATTACTACATGATTTTTTTATAATTATTTAATATACTTATTTGAAGCATAAAAATTATAAATAAAATTCTATGATAAAGATAAATATAATATATTTCATCATAATATTTTTACTCGATTTTATCAACTTAAAATACTAATATTTAAATTGTTATATTGATTAAATTATGAAGATGACAACTTTGACATCATTTAAAATAATATAATATAAATGTCCTAATCTATTTTATAAGGCTCCAAATGGTCCACAAATAGACTCTTGGAAGATTTGGGTATATATAGACTCGACCAATAAGGTTTTTTCACATTCATGGTCTTTTTGATAGGTATTATTATTTTAATATAAACAATATTATTGATTTTTCACTATATAAAAAATTTCTACCTCATTAATGTATAAGCTATTAAGGTAAATATATTTTTCTTAAAAATTAAAAATAAATTACCTTAATAAATAAAAACAATTCAGCTTTCAAATAAGTTTTTATAATCTAATTTTTATTCTTTTTATCCTTATATTAAAATTAATCTCATTATTAAAGTTTGAGTGAGATATATTTCACTTTCCTTTAAATATAATATATAAAAGGTCGTAATCAAATAAAAGTGGGTTCCATTAAATTCTATTTATACCCAAGTATGATTTAGGGAAAAATATAATCATCCAATTATATTAGTACAAGTTTTAGGGTAATTTTATAATATTATATTTAACCTTAATTAACTGATTTACCTTTAACTATGGTAAATAAAATTTACCGTAATTACTATTCACAGTGCCCAAAAATAAAAAGTAGCCTATTAACATAATTTATACCTAATGATTCCAAATATGGAATTAATTTTTCCAAATTCAAATCATATAACTTTCAGAAATTAATTTATAATTAATCTCCTAGTTAAGAAAATGAGTTTTAACAGTTAAAACACTACAAAATATTGAAATGATTTTACCTGTGAATTCAATGTAAAATCAATGATAATGACATAAATTATATTAAATGGTAAAAATATATTCTATTTATACTTTAAAACCATTCAATATTATAATTTATCCATATAAATTATTAGGATGATAAAAGCGGTTTTTAATTAAAATATACCGTGTTTTTACAATTCATTAAAATATGAAAGTTATCAGAATAATATGAAAAATTTATCGAAAGTAAATTTTTATATCCGGAATCCAAAAAAGTGTTTTATTTTGTCAAATTTAACTTATATATATGTCAAAAACTATATTTAATGTGGGTGTGCCATCAAAAGGCGGTAATAATGCATTTTTCTAAAAATACTTATTTTACCAGAAAAATTTATATTGTTCTCATAACATGTTCTAGAAAATGTGTAAGATAAATAATAATGTTATAAAATTCATAATTTAGTTAATACTATTCACAATGGCTTTTTTATACTAATATTATAACCATATATCTTTGTTTAGTGAAACCCTGTATTGTATACAACACACGTTATCGAGGAGGGTCGTGATTGCGTGTAGTGAAATCCTTGTTAGGGTTTCATGTAGTGAAAGAATCCTTTGTTATTTTGTATAACCGAATCAAACCATATTTTATTTATAAATTTAATATATATATATATATAAAATGTTGCGTATAATAACTACTATAAAAAAACATGAAATTGTATGTAACACGATTCAAGAATAGTGTTGCGTATACTGGATGCTAATACTGTGTTGTGTATAGAGCAAGATAATCTTAGTGTAGCGTACAATAGATGTTAAGAAAGAAATTAAAAAATAATATATCTAATAAAATATCTAGGTGTTACACACCACACAATATTGAGTTCTATGACATAAGTCTTTTTTTAGAGGATATACTTCACACCATGGTGAGAATGTATGCACCATGATAATACGGTGTTCCATGATATGATAGGTTGATCGTGACACAACATGATTATGCTCAATTATATTTTTTAAAAATTGCTCTATTTTTCACCTCTTTGATTTTTAGGGGGGTTTTCACCCTTCTTTCATTTCACTTATGTTTCTCAGCTATGGAGATATCAACGGGAGCTCTATCTTTATCCTTCAGTTACAAGACAATTTTTCATTGGGTGTAAAATGATTTGGTAGGAAAAGACAGTTTTTTATCTTTCCTATCTTCAGTCTTCCTTACCCTCTTGGTTATATTTCTCTCAAAAAATCCAATGTACATTGACTATAAAATTAGGGATTGGTTTGGTTTAAAATGGGGGATTTAGATGTCTAGGACTTCTAAATTACATCTCCTACCTTGGTTTTGAATTCTCCATTGAATGTGACATGTTATGACTTGATTCCAATGATTATGGTGGGTGTTTATATGATGTTGCATTATATTATATGCCTTGAGATGATCTTATATTTTAAAATATTGTTCTTCCCATGACATAAAAATATTTATTGCCCATAAGGGTTTGAAAAATGTTTTAAAATTATTTTTATACATCACATTGAGTTGTTGCGTGACACATGCTTGTGAAAATTCCAAAGTGGACCATTGAAATAAATTTATGTGTTTAAAAAGGGATTCTTGAACATGGTTAAATTTTAAAGAGGATTCATTTTTTTATTTAATGTAATTATTTATTTAAAATATGTTATTGATAATATTGATATTTTTTATGAACACCTGGGAATTTTTATGATTTATGATTATTTTAACAGTTTTAAGGAATATTTAATTTTCCAAATGGTTTGTAATGTATGTTTTTAAGAATGATTTTTTTGGAATATGGTGGAATGTATTAGAGTCCCAAGAATTTTTGTGGAAGGAATATTATTAAATTTCAAATATTAATTTATTAGTTGATTTTGACACACTCAATTAATCTCATAGCTAGTATATATAATTTATCCTTGATGGGAATGTTTTTTTGTTATGTTAAATGTGACTCTTATGCATTGATGTTAAAGGGACTCTTTCATGTGAGGGTGTTTTAGCTGAGATGATGATTATTTTCTATTTTTTATTATTTATAAATTTTATGATCTGGGTATTTTTTTTAATCAACTGATTTTGAGTTATATCATAGGAATCATATGTGGATAAGTAGAAGATATGGATGTGTGTTACATTGGAATTGTGTATTAAAGAAAAATATCTACCTAAGATAGTTACATCATCATATGAGATTATATTATATTGAATGACCTGAAAGGGTATTGAGTGGGGTGTTTTAGTTTCTTATTGGGGTTTTGAGAGAGATACAGTGATCCAATAAACCATATCTAGTATCATTTATGTTACATCCTTGGGATTTTCCCATGATTACATGTTTCTATTGATGGTAGTTTTTTATTATTTCGTTTCATACATTGTTTGTCTTCCCTAACTCTTATTTCGTTTCATGGAACCATTTATTTGTTATTTGTTAATTTTTTATTTTTTATTATATACTGATTTCTTCAAATGCTGATACCATACTTCACTGGTTGCTTGGTTTAATCATAATTAGATTTAAAAAATGGTTTTTATAATGTTATTTTAAAAATTATGTGATGATTTATTTATAAATAATATTTCATTAAGGTTTATAAAATAGAAAGAAAATGATTTTTCATTTTATGAGTACAAAAGTCCTATTTTCATTCTTTAAAATTGTGGCTTTAAAAATAGTTTGTATTTATTACCAGACATTAAAATTTTGGTTTTAATATGGATAAGTCAAAATTGTTTTCTAAAATGACTTATTATATGATTTTGGAAAGAAATGGGACATAAAATTTAATAATTTTTTATTAGGGTTTGATCATATGAAAATAATCATTACAAATCGTGTTCAAACTAGAATTTAAGGAACAATTTTTACGCTTTGGTAAAATCCTATCAGGTATGATTGGATCATAGCCTGCATATACGCATTTGTGTATTGGTCTATATAATACTCATATGTATTCTACCATGTTTTCGTCATTTGATGCCATTTGTTAGAAATTTGTAGGGTCGTTAGATTGACATGGTGGTATGTGGTGAGTGATCATGGGTCACATCGAATTTTAGTTATAGCTATTTAGGTTTCATTTTACCTTTGGGATATTATATCAATCAATTCTAGCCAGTGTATTTTTATCTTCTATAGTACTTTTATTTTCATTAAATGTAATATATTAGTTGGCCTAGTTGGATATTTTCTGTATGGATGTTTATATTATTATTCCATTTTCTTGATTATTTTTCATTAGACTATTTGATAGGTATGGATTCCCAAATTCTGTAGAGTATATAATGGATTATAAATACATTAATCTGATTGAATTTATGATTATAATATTGTAGAAACATTTCCTAGTGAATGTTATTAACAAAAAAATATTAGATTCCATTCCATATGAATCAAGAATTCCCATTAGGACAAGAAATGAGCTAGGATTACTAATGAGTCAGATCAAGTCAGTATAGTATGTTATAAATGGAATCAAAGATTAGGTTTAAAGAGGTCCTTGGTTTTTGAAACACTCTCTAGTAATTTAGTAAATCTGTTATTATGAAGTTAGTAATGTTAGAAATCTTGAGGAAGGTACTTAGAGATTCTATCTAGAACATTCTCACCCAGAGCCATTAGTTATAATGAATAGTTGGGAATTGGTTTTAATTTTAATTATTCTTATTGGATTGATATTTGAGATGGTGGTATTGTGATCCTCAATTGAATTGGATGTGTTTAATTAGTGGTTTTTAGTTTTTTGGGATGGGTATGAAAAAAGAATAAAAAGAGTGAGGTTGGATATTAGGCCAAAAAATCCATGAAGTGTCTTGTCATTTGATTTTGGAAGCATTAAAAAAACTATAGCTTGATTGGTGTGTGGTATGTCAAACCATGCATTCATGTCCAGAATATTTCTACATCAATTTTTTTATACCTCATGATTTATGGATTTCAATGTGTGGTTTTGGTAATGGGAAAATAATAAAGGTGGGTTTGGTGATCTGTTGATGTGGGTGGAGTGTATTTTCTCAGAATATTTTTGTGTGATTTTATATATGTACGTAATACAAAACTGATTTTTATACCAAAATTATATTTAATGAAAAAATTTCCAATTTATAAAATCCATTTGGGATTATTTGTAAATGGAATTTAGTTTTAATGAAATATTTTAAAATGGTTTCTCTAACATGATATTTGGGAGGACATATCTTAAAAATGTTGGAATTATATATATAAATAATTTTTTATCTCTTGGAGTGTGATTTCAAGAGTGGTGGAAAGAATTAATTGGTTAGGAAAATGGTTTTTAAAAGGAAGACTTATTTTAAAATATTGAACTTCAAAAAGTTGGTTCATTATTTCACATGAAGTCATTTGGTTTCAAATATATTCTAAATGTTTTGAATTCCCTATTTTGGAATTTGTGATTTTGAATGATTATTAGATTTTAAAATATATTTCTAAATAATTCTATGATGATATAGAATTTATAAATTAGTTGCCTATTTTAAATGTGTTAATTCTTTTAATAATGGGTTTTAGGACTCTCTTATAAAGATCTATGGATTAAAAAAAGATGATTTAAAGGTGTTTTATTTTTTAGTGATTCTTGGTATTTATTTGTCCCTTTATTGATTTTTGAAATTATTATACAATTTATTAGACATGAATGAGTTTGGTTCGTTTTTGACATCAATTTAGGTAATCCTCCAACGATGGTCTCAAGTAAAGGAATTTCATTTATCATTAGGGGTAGTTCATTTTCTATTCTGGACTCTTCCCAATTCCTGAATGGAGTGGTTGGTGTACTTTCCAATTTAGGTGCTGAACTGGTGCATCTTGGAATCATTCAAGGTAGTGTCACTCGACTTTCATTATTTTGTAATCATGTAGTTTGATTAGAGTATATTGGGTTTATGATACATGGTAGGAGAGTTCAATTGTTGATGATCCTACTTATTAGAGTTTCATAGTCTCTTATGAGAAGAGAAGTAACATGTGTATGTATTGATTGGGTGATGATATATTTTAGGATTCCTTCTCAAGGAGTTTTGGTCAGTTGTGGTTTCAAGGTGGATTTAATTTGGTTTGTTTTTTTGAGATCAAATATTTTTTTATTTTTCAAGTAGTATTTAGTTGGATTTGTTCAATTTTATGACCCTCCCCTAAATGTGTACTGCTTCATGAATAACAACGTGACAGATAGATAATGAACCTAGAGTACAGCCTCCAATGGGAGGTATTACCATCCAAGAGAACACATAGGAAAGATAGATAAAAGATCAGAACCAACCAAAACCTTCTCAAAAAATAATATAAAAGAAATCAAAGTAGACATATGTAATTTCTTTAAAATACTACAACAATAGAATGTAAAAAAACAGTTACTAAAATAAATTAAAACAACATCGACCACAAATCCCAAACTTCTACTATAACCCCATGCTAGTAGTGACTAGCTTGAACTCCAAACTTCTACAATAGATTTGTTAAATTTTTTATATAAAACAGGTTGAGTATAAAATTATAATCATTAGGAACATCCCTAGAGACTCTCATGAAAAAGTATAGAATGAATGTTAAAGAACATTTAACCACAAGTGAAACTAACTCATAGCCTAAAAAGGTACACTATAATCCCATCAACACCATGGATACTCCAACGAAGTAACTCTTAAAAGATTATATAATATAATAAATATTATCAAGGGTACCCTGGTACCAATTCCCCATCGATTTTCCAGTTTTCCCCAACATCGCATGTCCTGAGCATCTCTGTCATAAAAGGCTAGCCAGAAGACACCTGGGTGAAGCACCACAACATGCACCTCATGCAACAAAACCACCATGTACACATAGAAACTGTAACCACGTAGTTTCTGGGTTCCACTGTAGCCTTCATAACATGGATCAAATGTCCAGTATTATACCTCAAGCCACTACAACCCATACAAGGAGTAAATATCCTTAAGAAACCATAGCCTATACACATTACACCTATAGTATTCCATAGGAAAATATATTTAGAAAATATGTGTGTGAATAACCACTATCAATTACATCCCTCTACAAACATATATGGGGAAAAATAACAATTTGTAACACCAACAAAAGTAACTACCAAGAGAAGAGAGAGGGGACAAATGGGGTAGTCATCCGTCAATCCTCCCACCAGAATGTTGGAAGAAACACAACCTCGATCTCAGAGTCCCTAGGGTGTTGGTTTCCATTATCTATAAGGTGGTGTAGAGTATAGGAACACAAAAAGTAAATGATATAATATAGCTCATCTCTACATAATGGGGAATACCTAGTCTTAGATTCAATCATAGATAGTGTCTCTTGAACTCCGGAATACAACTACTAAGACAAGATATTCTATGAACACACAACCATTTGAAGTGCTAAATTAAGTTACTTATCCATTTTTATCCATTTTAATTTATGTTAATTAATTAATTAACTATTGATTTTTAAAACATTATATCCCATTACCATTTAGACCAATATCCATGCCCTCCGGGAATAACCAAACTGAGTCCACGACTTCTCCGAAACATAACCTTAGCAATGCATCCCTGCATGCTTTAACCCCCAACGTTTATACCATTATAAATTCATTTATTTAATAAAATTACCACTTTCCATAATTGATATATTCTATGAAATAATTATATGCTCCCAAAATTAAGGGGATCAACATGGTGTGTAGATGAACTACCCATCAAGTATTTTCGACCTATAGTAGTAGTGTAAACCGATCCATCCCCAAGAAGAAAATAATGCAAATAATGTGGCATAACCCACATGTCTCTTCATATTTCTGAAGGAGGGTAAGAAAGGCCATATTTCACATGTAGTGGGGAATGTAAAATATATAAACATATAATAGGTTTAACACTATCCACTTTCATCTCGATTGGTAAGCCTCTATTTGACCAGTTCCATCAACCCCATTGCCCTACCTCATAACCTCATACATTAACTAATGAATCTCACCACTATAGGCATCAAATGTCACCATGACCACTGATCCTCCCCACCCCCACTTACCCTAACATACCTCTTCACTCAACTCCCCTAGGCTCAAACAACAACATAAGAAGCGGGAAACGAACAACATAGAAGCTAAGCTCTTGTCCCTAAACAAGGCATTCATCTTCCACATAGTACGAGCACTCAAAACACCAAATAACAAGGCACTTGAAGTTTACAAGAAAGAAGGTCACATAGAACCCTTAAATGAATTATCATTATCTCATAACCAGTTATTTTTTATATATTTAATTTACTGACCTATTTAAACATTCATAACTATATCCATGTGATTATCATCAAAGCAAAAAAAATAAACAGATTCATTTAACCTGTCTCTTTATCAATTTTCAATTAATTCATGATTAATCACGAAATTACATTATTTAGAAATTTCTATCAAGAATGAAAATCTAAAAACGAAAACCATAGATATCATAATATCTTTCAAAAAAAGAGGCAATAACTTTTCTAGGGAGATGATAATGTTATTTTAATCTGGTTCGAATAATTATTATTTCAATTTCATTATGATCCATTAGATATATCATGATAACACTATTAATTTTTGTAAAAATAATAGATAATCCATGAATCCCTAACCTCAAAAGGTTTTTGATGTTATTTCCATGATAACAATCAAAAAAATGGGTCATGATCACCTCTCTAGCATATGACTGTATCCACCCAAGGATGCTATGACACAACCACTGTAGCCAACACCAATGAAAGGACAATTAGAAAATAGTGATCCCATTCCATCACATGCAAAATGAAAATTTGAGGATATAAATTCGAGATCCTAGAATAATAGAGGTATAACATACCTTATATCCAAGATGAATTGAAACTTCCTGGTTTCACCAAAATGGGGGGTGTGCATGTAGTAAGAAAATCTCCAAAAAGGAAATAAGTCCAATGATGTAAGTTCGATTGCATAACTCCTATGGAAGGATTAACATTGGGTGTCTGGTACCAAGGAAAACAACATGGAAGAATAAGGTAGAAGGTATCTCATCCTTTTGAAAATCAAAGAAATTGCAGCTATTAAGATACTATTTAGATTTTCTACTAAAATAGAATCATTTATGTCTATTTCGTTAGACCATGTAAAGGGACCATGACCCTTATAAAATTAAAATTTGAGTTATGGGAATGGAATCAGTCTTAAATACCATAACACATGTATTTTATTGAGTTTTACATCAAATTAAATGGAAAACTGGCGAAATTGTAAGAAACTAGACACACTTTTCACATATATCTCATTGATGAAACTGTTCACATATGTCTCACTAAATGATGACTCACTAAAAGATGACTCACCGACTGATGACTCACTGAAAAATGACACACATAGAGATGAATCAATGAGAGATAATTCATTTACACATGAATAACTGAATGATAACTCACCGATATATGACTCACCAACATATGAATCACTGACAGACGACCCATAGAAAGATGACTCACTAACAGATGACTCACCTTGAAAATATTCACAGAACTTGACACATTGTTCAAATAAATAATATTTTTGAAAATGGTTACAAATAAGTCACATTGAACTCCAAAAACACATCAAACACCATATTAAAATAATGTAATGGACCAGAGAGGTTAGGGACCTTACCTCAGATAACTTTCAAAACAATCTCAACCTCAGGAATATAAACCCAACAAAGAGGGGGAATGAAAAAAGGGGTCCGAATAACCACCCTTCAAGATATAGCTCAAGGCTCTCTCAACACAAGGACGTCAACTAATTCCCCAAAGTAACAATGAAAAACAATACATAATGCACAAACGTCTCCTAAACACTCTCCCAGTTTAGATTCCTCTCAATAGAGATAAAACCACAATAAGTCAAAAATGAAATCCATCCCTTAAAGAGGAATGGTCTACAACCACAAAACAACCATCATTACAAGAAAAAGATAAACATCAAACACCTCAGGATACTAAGCACATATATGTGACAAACATTCCCATGTACTCTCCTCCATGCCAAAATTCCACCATAAGACACAAACCAAGGGTATATCATGCTCGTTAAACACCTTCTCCTTACAGTCCTCAATCTCTACAGGTAGTTCCTCAAAGTACGCATCATCATCAAAATTGTTCTCACCCCAATAGATGATGTGAGAGTTATAATGAAGATAACGATGGATCTATAACATGTGAAAAAAATCTTATATCGAGCTCATATGTGGGGGAAGTGATACCTGATATGCCATTTCTCCTTCATGAGCTGACACATCGAGTGGCCCAACAAACCGGGTAAAAAACTTACTCCTATAACTAAATGTTCATTCTAAACAATGGGGAGTCACCTTTAGAAGCCCATGATCCCCAATGTAAAACACAAGAGGTATCCTCTTATGATTGACACAGGACTTCTGATGTTCATGTGATGTCTTTATCCTCCAGCCAATCATCTGTACCATCTCTATTATATTCTATACCAGTTCCAACATGAGAATTGCTTACTCTCTGACCCCAGTATAGCACAATGATAAATGGTAAGGCCAGTAATATTGGGATTCAAACAATTCCTTAATAATCATGGAGTGGAAACTATTGATTTAAGAATATTCTACCAATGGTAGGTTCCTCATCCATGAACCTCCAAAATATAGGACACAAGAATCCAACATGCATTCAATAGTCTAGATAGTCCACTCTAACTGACCATCCGTCTATAGATGAAATGTTTTGATAAGGAATATGTGAGAACCAGAATCATTAGAAAGGCTTCTCCACACCTTGGAAGTAAAACATGGGACTCAACCTAAAATGACCATCCTCCGGACAATGTGGATGCTCAACACCTCCTCTATATATTTCTTTGACAAAACCACCGATGAGCTCATCTACTTGGTCGCTATAAAGTGGGATGATTTCATCAAACAATCCACTACTACCCATATATCATCATATCCTCCTTGAGATCCATGTAAAATAGTAAAATAAATTATATTGAGATGTCCTCCCATGTACACTGAGGAATATCTAATGGCTAGAGAAACCCACTGGGAAAACGGTGCTTGACCTTCACCTTTTGGCTGAACAAATATTGACATAAAAACTCCGCAACAAAATACTCAAAAAAAGTACACCAAAACTAAATCCTAAAATATAATTATATCTTTTTCACTCAAGGATGTACCACTAAGGGAATATTATATAATTATATGAGAACCATCTCACACATCACCAAAGGAACAAAAAGCCTTCCTTGAAACAACACCTGGTGTTGTTCATCCTCAAACCAGCCACCAGGGGTCTCACCACTAACCACTAGGTCTCCCTAGACCTCCAATTCATGATCCCCCAACTAGGATTCCTCCACATACTCCAACATAGATTGTTTCATAGTCATATAAAAAACACAACCTCTATCTTCAACTTCTCCCATATAAAGATGTAATGTTGAATGATCTTTTATTACACTCCATGAATCACCTGATTCATTCACCTCATCACTATGTGACTTCATACTCAGTTAATCAACTATAAAAATCACTTTAATAGGTGTATATGATATTTTGAAGCCCTAATTCTATATGAAATCTATCCACTAACGTTGTCGCTAGTTCAAGTCATGCGTGGAGAAAACATACCTCAAGATATTATGACTGGTGAAGACCATGAAACCCTAACCAATAAGGTAATGTCTCCAAAACATAATGGAAACCACCACTACATCCAAATTGAGACTGTGGGTGGCATAGTTATGTTTTTGGGGATGTAAATATTGAGACCTAGAAGAAACAACTAACCACTATGATATCAAAACAGAACATAACACCAGACATGAAACATATAGAAAAAAATCAAACTGAACTCCTTCTACTGGTAGAAAATGAATTGGAGCACTATCAAACATCTCCTTAAAATACTCAAATTGTTCTTGACATTGATCAGTCCATATGAATGCTCGATCCTTTCTGGTAAACTATGTTAGAGGAGTCACATCCCGAGATAAATTGGCTACGAACCACCTATAATAGCATTAGAGGCCATGGAAACTTTTCACCCCATCCACTTTTTTGGAAGGTTCTAATACCAAAAAACTTCTATCATCGAAAAATATATAGCTACTCCTTGCTGGGAAACAAAAGTTTTCCAAAATAATACTTATCAAGCCCAAAACTCACACTTAGAAAACATTCTAAATAGATATTGTTGATGAATAACTTCGAAAATGTCATGCATATAACCTACATTCTCCTCATCAGATATGTAGTATAGAAGGATGTCATCAATGAAGACCACCATGAACTTATGAAGGAACTCATGGATCACAATTTTCATCAAACACGTGAACATAGATGGATCAATCGTCACACTGATCGGAATCACAATGAACTCATCATTCCCATGAAGACCAAAAAAAGTAGTCTTATGGATATCCTCATCCTTCAAAGACATATGATTTTATCATATGTGAAAATTAATATTTGAGGAAAATCTTGTACCATTCATTTTATCAAGTAAATTATCAAACTGAGGAAAAGGATAGTGGTTCTTCACTATCAATTAGTTCAAGTGATGATAATTGATACATAGCCGTAGATTAATGTCATATTTAATTAAGAAAAAAATGGTGCTCCTCGTGGTTACATTCTCAAACAAACAAAACCACACTTCACCAAGCCATCAAGATATAAATGTAGATCTCAAAATTTAGAAGTGTTCATCCCAAATAGAGACATCGAGAGAGGATACGTGCTCGATTATAGCTCGATCTTGAACTCGATCTCTCATCGATGGAAAAACGCAATGACCTCTTCTAGAAAGTCATCAGGGTACATTGCAATAGACCAAGAAAATGCAAACTACTGAACCTCCAATGAACTCAGCATCATCTTATCTATCAATGATGAAAAGGATGTAATGTTCCCCTAACCCATCTGAGGGTCTCACTCTCCAATAATTACTATTTTCTCTCCATCTGCATTGAATAACATCTTCTGCATCCTAAATGAAATCAGCGATAACCGGCACCTAAAAAACAATCCATTCCATGGGTGACATCATAAGGCTGTATATGTAATCATAAGAAATATCCCAAAGTGTGGTGCTTCCCCAGCATTGGATCACAGTCTCTACAGACTACAAACTTATCAGTTCAGCCTCCATATAGAGTAGTAAATGCCAAGGGCATTGGAAGCCTATCTACCTCAAGTTAAAATGTCTAGATAAGGGAAGGTGATATGAAGGGATGCATCGCTCTAGAATCAAACAAGGCATGAATCCAAGAATACAAAAATAATGGGTACCTCGAAAATCATCCGACTCACCTAGCATTGGAAACAATAAGGTCTGAAGGTGACCATAACCAGATCCATGACCTCTTTGATCCTATTGGTGACCACCTCTATATCTACGCACTACTCTATATGAATTGGGAGTGTCCCAGGTCTATCATCTACCTTCCCCATCAACATTATGCTAATCCAAAATTGGTGAAACCAGCTATTTTTTCCTCAGATGGAACTTCTTCACTGGAGGAACCTAAAGTGGAACTCTTGTCACACGTTGACTACTCAGAATGGTTGGGCACTCTCACTATTGATGTCCTCTGCCTCCATAGAAAAAATGATAGATCCCTTGGAATAGTTCCAAGAGACACTGCCCCCATATAAAAATATTACTTAGGCACTACTACAACACACACCATTAAAAATTCTTGTAATTATCAATGTTATAGAAAAATGCCGATAAATGGCATATTTATTAGCACATTATTTAGTGTTGATATAGTTAACCTTTTATAAGTGTGTCTTTTTTATAATTAGTAAATGAAAACCTTTATCCGAGCTTAATTTTTAGCACTAATATTGGTATTCTTTATCAGCACAATATTTTTAGTATTGACAAAGGGCATTGTTTATCATCGCTTTATTTTTAGCACTGATACACAGAATCCTTTATCATAACATTAATTTTTTTTTACTGATACAGTGTATCCTTTATCAATGCTTTTTTACTACTGATTGGTATTTATATAAATAAAATGTAATAAAATTATAATAATATTTTAATTAAAAAATAGTAATTTTGATATTATATAAAGAATTTTTTATAAAAATTAATAGATTTATTGTAAATTATTAATTATTAAAAAACATCGTAATTTGATAATTATTGTAATTAATGTTATTAAAATATATGTATTTAATATATAAATATCTATTAATGTATATAAATATGATTTATATATAACAAAATATTTACACACATTACACTAAATATTCATATTCTAATTGAATAATTTTTTATAATTAATAATAAATATAAATTAAAATTATTGATTATAATTTCATATTACTCAACATATAATTGAATGTTGTTGGATTCTTCAATTTAACATAGATCAAATGTGTGTTATATTGATTTTACATAAAAATAATTAATTCATTTTCATATACAATGCACAGACACCAAACATATCCTTTTTTCAGTATTTTTAAAGTGTACATATTCTTAATTTATTCAATTTCACTCAATTTAACATAGATGCATTCACTTAAAAGGATATATTTATTAATAATGTTAATAATATGTTTTTAACAAATAGTTATAATAAAATATATTTTTAAATATAATTTCACTCTATTTATACAATTATATATTTATAATTGTAAATAAATAAATCTTTTTTAAAAGTATTTATATAATTGTAAATAAATAATTATGCATATTTAGATAATGATTATATTTATGATATTTATATTTATATATTTTTTGTAAATAAAAATGTATAATTATAAAAATATATGTAATGAAATAAATAATATTTAAAAAATATTTCAATATTTAGAAATAAAATAAATTTAAATTAAAATATTATTATAAAAAATTAATATGTTTAATATATTGAAATTTACATACTTTTATTATGTATTTATAAAATTTTACAATTTTTTAATTTATATTTATAATTATAAATCCTTTAGTAGCACTTGGATAATAAGAGTTGATAAAAGAATATTTATCCGCATGGAAAAAGCACTAATAAAGATGAGGATTTATTATTGTTAAATAAAGACATAATAAAAAGAAGATTTATCAACGCTCTAATTTTAGCACTAATAAATATTGGTTTTAACAGGAATTTTATAATGCTGATAAAGATATATCATTATCAACTCATATATATAAGCACTGATAAATGTGTACTGATATATTTTATAAACCCTATCAATTTTTGAGCTCATTGAGATATCAAGAGATTTCTGTGGAATCCACCCACGGCTAGTGCTCCTCCTTGGTGAATTGAAGCTTGAATCACACCAATCGACTTTTTATGATGTTCCTCCTTAGTTATTTGAAGCTAAATTACAACACGCATTTGTTTGTGGCACTCCAGTTTCAGAAACATCTTGCCTGACATCCGGTTTTTATTGAGATTGTTATGCAAGTGGGTTTTCACATTAATTTCTGGTAATTTATCCACCTGAGGTAGGTGGTTCCATGCCAATATTTTTTCGGTAATTTTATTTTCTCACATGGTTAATTTTGGAATGATTAATAACTTATTTTTGAGGTGTGAACATGTTTTGGAAATTCTTTGACATTAATTTCTTTTGATAATTAATTTTCTAAAAAAATATTATGTTTCAATATAGACCATGTTGTAAAAAATCAGTGGAAGTGTTCAATTAATTGTTTGAGGTGTGAAAAATGTGTTTTTATGGGTACCTAAGGTCTGAATGTGTTTAAAGTGTATTAATTTATGGAAAATAAATTATTTTTGGACATGCTAGTCTTGTTATGTGATGTTGAGAATGAGTTTGGAAGTGTGTAAATGATAAATAAATTGTTTTAGAAATGATATTTGAGATGTGGAAATGGTTTTAGTGATGCCAAATGAGCATTCAATGGGTTATTCATTCTTTTTGTGGGTTTTGGTTTTATAACAGAAAATGGATATGTTGTGTGTGCGTGTGTTATCATGGTGTTGTATGGATGGGTTTTATGGGTTGTTTGAAAGGTGAAATCATTTTTTCAAAGGCGGATAAATACGGATAGGTTATGACATATCTTCTTAATGTAAATTGGTATAATTTTCCATGATGAACATGTTTTGCCACTTTTTTAATGTGAATTGTATATTTATTAAAAGGATGGAAGGCATGTTTCTAAAATTATTTCAGGTTCTGTACAAATTTTTAAAAAAGGGAGATTCCATGGAATTATTTGTGAAATGGTGTAAAATCAAGTTTTTTTAATTGGAGGTGTTCAATAAATTTGTTAATATATTTATTAAATTATATAACTGTTGAAAATTATGTTCAATGTGGTTATGCAGTATCGTTGATTTTGAAATTAGAATTTCAATGTGATGTTTGGAGTGTTTTTGAGGTAAAGATTTACGCTTCCTTCGAGGGTTATATTAGAAAACTTTTTAAATGAATTAATATCTTTAAAAATATACATGAGTCATGTTTGGTCAGTTATCTGGTGTACCTATTTTTTCAAATGGGGTTTGGGTATTCATGTTGTGAAACACTATATGTACTTTGTTTGGCATGAATTATGTTTTTAGGTATATTGTGTTAGTAAAATGTGATTTGAAATCATTATTGACCACAAATAAAAGGGAATCCTAGGTTTTTGGGTAACATGATTGTGATGTGTTATGGCATATTGATGTTTTCAAAGTAAAATCATTGTCCATATAATTAATGTATTTATTCATATTTATGATGAATTCATTTCATTCTATTAGTACTCACATAATAATTGTTTTCTTATACACGTGGATTCTTTCATTCGAGTTGGGTTTCTCTGTCTAAATTTTATGCATCTTCTTCCTCAAAATATTTTCACCCATGTAGTTGTGCATTTATCACTTTCTTTCAAGTTACATTTACTTCCATTGCAGGAATAGAAACAATGTTTCCTATGCTCAATCTTATAAGTAATCTTGATGTTTTCACAGTAAAATAATTTTCTATAGAATTAATGTATTTTTTTATAATTATTTTTAATTAATTTCTATTTTCTATTACTCACATAATAATTTTTTTCTTATATGGGTGGATATTTTTTATTGAGTTGGGGTGCTCTATGCAACTTTCATGCCCCATCTCCCTCAATGTCTTTTTACCCATGCAGTGGTGCATTTATCACCTTTTTTCAAGTTATATCAACTACCTTTGAAAGAAGAGTAATAATGGTGCCTCTACTCAATCACAATCGTAATATTGGTGTTCACATAGTAAAATCATTGTCCATAGAAATAATGTATAGTTTCATATTTATGTTTAATTCATTTCTTTTTAGTATTACTTAAATAATAATTTATTTCATATACATGTGGATTCACTTATTTGATTCGGGTTGCTCTATTCATCATTCATGCTTCTTCCCCCTTAAAATATATACACTCATGTAGTGATTCATTTTTTAATTTCTTTCATGTTTCCTCCACTTTATTTGCAGGAAGAGCAATGGCCCTGCCTCTACTCAATCTGAGATGTAATCATGTTATTTTCACAGTCAAATTATTGTCCATATAATTAATTTATTGTTTCATAACTATGCTTAATTTATTTCATATTTGTATTAACCAAATAATAGTTGTTTTCTTATTCAAGTGGATTATTTTGTTTGGGTAGATGTGGCATTTTCAAAGCTAATCACACAGTATTGATATCTCAATAATGAAAGTCAATGGAAATCAGGGTATCATTGGTAGTTAGGATTTTTTTTGAATCTATGTAATATATTATATTTAGGTAGTTGTATAAAACAATGTATGAAATGTATATAATATAATTTTATCTTCTATTAT
The DNA here is from genome assembly GCA_963277665.1 of Viscum album. Lineage (NCBI taxonomy): Eukaryota > Viridiplantae > Streptophyta > Magnoliopsida > Santalales > Viscaceae > Viscum > Viscum album. Next base: position 1,900,552,472 of record OY728152.1, on the reverse strand, counting down.
TTTTTCTGTAAAATTAATTTCATTTAAATTATTTATTTGTACTTGTTTTTGTTGATATATCTAGTGTATTTCTGGTGTATTTGGTGCTTCATGTGTTGCGGTGTACTATAACAGCACACTATAGTGGTACTGTAGTGTGCTGTAATAGCAGACTACGATATGGGTTTTTATAAGTAATTATGAAAGCAATGTTAAATTACTCATTAATCAGCGCTTCTAGAGTGATGATAATAAAATATTTTAGTGGTGCATTAAAAATTGCTAATAAATTATTTTTTATCAGTGAATTATCAATCACTGATAAAGGATACATTTGTTAATGCTTTTTCAGTAATGATAAAATTCATTGGATTTTAACATCGCCCACATCTCTAGTGCATTTTTAGGGATGATAAAATCTATTTCTAGCACTGTAAATGTCATTTTGTGTAGTAGGGTAGATTTTGAACAACCCATGGCCAAACAGAAACTCTTATGCCCTGAAAACAAGGAATCTCAAACCATAGATATACTTCATGTGTAATCCTTATGACTTCCCTCTCATGAACATAGGGTTCTTGAAAAATTCTTATTGATGACCTATTCCCTCAATAACACATCAAGATATGTCTTCATCATTAATGGGGTGACTAGGCGCTATGCCTCTAGATGCAAAGCCTCCTCAAAAAGCATCTCCCTAGCATCTTCATCTGGAAACATATCTGAAGTATATCACAAAAGGTTCCTGAAGTGGATTCCAAAACCTCACACACTAGAACTCCTCTTTTAATGGGTAAGTAGCTCCTGGTGATTGGATGCCTTCACATTCAATGAAATAAACTCGACTCAGAACGGGTCTTGAAACTCCACCCATGAGATTTTCGACTCCTTGTGATCTATAAGGAACAATGACCACCACTACCTTGCAACCACATGTAGCATCGCCACAACCAATGAAACCCAATGCTTCTTATGAGAATGGATCGAAATGAAAGCTATCTCAATCTCCTCCAAAGAGTCTTCCCTAACTACATATGAAATAGAGCCATCATAATTTTTCATACAATAGAGTTGAAACTCTAAGAGTTTCTTCCTCTATGTGTGGTCACCATCAACCTCTACTCTGTGGTGATCTTCTGGAATAGCCTACTGAATATCATCGACATGAACCCAATGATTTCATCAACCTAGAGACATAATTACTAAAGGAAAAAAAATTCATGCTCCTAAAATAGAAATATATATGTCTTTTTTATTAATTAATTGTTTTATGTTACTCATTTTAGGGTAACTTATATCAAGGTCTGCCCATTCAAACCTAGGAGAAAAGAAGAAAGACGCATTATCCAATCCTAGGCATCTACCCTGCAACCATCATCACTTCATTTAGTATCCATTGTAAAATTAAATATCAATGAATCAGATCATTGGGGACCCTAAATTCTTGTATCTCTTCTAGTCTCTAGTGTTTACAACACTTTCTAAACATGAATCACATTTTTGGCCTACCAACCAATGCAACCTAACCTGTGCCTAACTCCAAATACCATTTTATCCATCAACCAGACCATTTATACCACTCTATAACAACCCCCTCTACAAAAGGTGTACCCCTTTAGAGCCGAAAATTTGATAATAGAGATAATGTCCCCCCGTGTCCCGCCTCTGGTTGGCCCCAGATTATCAACTAGCACAGAGTGTATAGTAAACACACTGATGTGATCCATTACCCTCTAATAAAACACATGTAAAAAAGAGAGATAATAAAAACACCCACCAACTCCTACTCAGAATACAATATAATAGAACCCATTTACAGATATTTAATTTCATAAAAAAACTACAATAACTAAAAGGTAAAATTGAACCTACCAAATGAAAGTAAAATACCAGCGACCACGAATCCTGAATAACTCATATAAACTCAATCTAGTAGTAACCACCCTGATTCCCAACCGACACCAATTGACCTAAAAAACTATATATATAATTCAGGGTATGTATAACAATATACTCAGTAGGATCATCCCTAGAGACTCTCATCCCAAAGTAATGAAATCATGTTTTAGCATAGTGAACAACAAGTGAAACTATCTTATCACATAAATAGGTACACTAACTTCCTAGCCACACCATGGATACTCTCACCAAGAACCACTAAAAGAAGAATATAATATAATAAATAATATCAAGGATACCCCACTCTCACTTCCAAACATTTTTTCTCTTTATCACAACATTGCACGTCCCGGGCATCTCTCTCAAGAAAGGGTATCCTGAAGGCTCCTAGGAAAAGCATCAAAATATGAACCATGTGCAGCATAAAAACCACGTCCACATAATCAGAAGTAACTAGGTAGTTTTTGGGATCCACCATAACCCACAAAATGTGTGTTAAACATTGGGTATTATACATAAAGTGACTAAATCTCATGCACTGAGTAAGGATCATCAATATATCACTACCTATACATGTTACACCAATAATATTACATAGGAAACTATATCTAAAATATATGGGTGTGAATAACCACAAGCCATTATATCCCTCTGCACACATATATGGGGAAAATAACCATGCTGTATACAAGAACAACTAACTAATAAGATAATAGAGCAGGGCTAAAGGGGCTTTTCAGGCATCCATCCTCCCACTGAGATGTTGGGGAAACCACCCCCAGGGATCAGAATCCATGGGGTGTCAGTTTCCCTATTCAACTTGGTGTGGTAGTGTATAGAAACTCAAAAATTAAACTCCGTAATGTAGTTCACAGCTACACTATGGGAAATACCCAATCTCATACTCAACTATAGCTAATGTCCCTCGGACTACCGGGTGACACTATAATGAAAAGATATTTTATAAGAACACAACCATTTATATATCTACATTAAAACACATATGCCTTTTTATCAGTATCACTTCACAATACTTAATTATTTAACCATTATTTAACCATTAAAATTTACAAAATTAAATACCTTTACTATTCCATCCATGATCCATGCCCTCTATGCATAACCAAACTGAGTCCATGGCATCTTAGAAACACGAACTCAACCTTACATCCCAACAAGCTCCAACCCCCATGGTTTAAAAAATTATTCATCAAATTATTTAAAAACATTAATACATCCCAAAATCTAGGTATTCCATGAATTAATTCTATGCTACCAAATGAAAGGGGCTCAACACGGTGAGAAGGTGAAATGTTCATCGAGTATTTTTCACCTATAGCTAGAGCATAGACCCATCCTTACTGAAGAAGCTAAACAAAAAAAGAATGTAACATACCACCCACATCATATCCTCTATTTGAATATGGTATGAAATATCATCTTCCTCAATCAGATGGGAATAGAAAATAGAAATACAAAAAATATGTTCAATAATAACCACTTTCACATTAACTGGTGATCCCAGATTCAACCCATTCCATTAACCCCAATGTTTATTCTGACTCCCTCAGTCATAAACTAAAGTATCTCACCACTATTGGCATCAATTGCTACCACAACCACTAGGAGTCCCAAGCCCCACATAGAAAAATCTCCCTCCAGGATCAGCTATCCTAGTCTCACAACAAAATAAAATTATCATGAAACAAACAACATTGAAACGGGGCTACAGGTCCTAAACAAGGCATTGAACCTTCAACCACAATAAGCACTCATAGCTCCAAATAAAAAGACACATTGACTTTAAAAGAATGATGGAAACTCAAAACCCTTAAGGGAATTATAATTATTGGACAACAAGTTCTTTATTCAATATTGAATTAACCGATTCATTTAAACCAGCATAACTTCAAATATTGGATTATCATTAAAGTACAATAAAAACAATTGGAACCATTAAACATGTATCTTTAACATTGTACAATTCGTTCACAATTAATCCTAACATTACCTTATTTACAAAATTCACCCAAGAATAAATGAGAAACAAAACAAATCATAGATATCACACTATCTTGATAAATAAGAGGAAATAACATCGCTAGACAATTGATACCGATAATTTATTCTAGTTCAAATATTTATTATGTTAATTTCATTATGATCTAGTGGCTATATCATTCTAAGAATATTATTTCATTTAAAAGGAATAGAGAATCCACAAATACCACACCTCAAAAGGTTACTAATGTTCTTTGGACAAGAAATGCACAACACAACAGATCATGATCACAACTCCCGCAATGAGTGAATCTATCCGAGGATGCCATAACACAACTGCATCAGGAAATACCCATGAATATGTCCATTAGAATCCTGAAAATAACATTCCATTACATGGTATAGTGAAATGGGAGGAAATAAATTGGGTATCCAAGAAGAACAGAGCCATAACATACCTTATATCGAAGATGGATCGACACTTCTTCATTGCACCAATATAGGGGGTCCACATGTTATAGGAAAAGCTCTAAAGAGAAATAATACAATGATGTATGTTTAGTTACACTACTCGAATGGAAGGATGAACTCTATCCTTTCAGTATTATGAAATATAAGAAGGAATAACAAGGCCAAGGTATCTCAACCTTTTGAAAATCTTACCAGAGTAGTGGTTTAGATACAATTTAGATTTTACATTCAATGAAGTTCTATCAATTATATGTTGTTTTTATAAGTAAAGGAACCATGACCATTAGGAAAATTAAGGTAGAGGTTAGGGTATTTGAATCAGACTTAAATCCCTGTACAAAGGCTTTGATTGTGTTTTACATCAGAGAAAATGTCAAACAGGAAAAACTATTTGAAGATGGAAACATTATTCATATCTGTCTCATTGACGATAATGTTAAAATATGTCTAACTAAGAGATGACTCATTGAGAGATGAATCATTGATATATTCCTCACCAACAGATGGTTCACCAACAAATGACTCACTGAATGATGCCTCACTAAAAGATGCCTCACAGAAATATGGCTCACCAAAAGATGACTCACCAACAGATGAATCATCAATAGATTACTCACCGACCAATGACTCACATACAAATGAATCAATGATAGATGACTCACCACTAGACCACTCATCAACAGATGACTCACTGATGGTACTATTCACAAAACTAGAAACACTGATTATAAAACATGAATTTTTTCAATGGGTTAGAAATAACTCACATTGACCTCCCATAACACCTCCAAAAAAAATATTACAACTAAGGAATGTATGAGATACATCTGAGCCATTACATTCATTTCTCATTGAATTATAATTCATCATTAGGTTTTCCTATGAGGCTAGGTATTTGATGGAATCTATTATTTGAGAGTTTTATTAATTGATCGAATAAGGGAAATCCATGGGTATGTTCTTGGGTAACTGGTGTGAGTAGATTTTCATTTCTTATACAATTGTAACTATTAATTTGGATTATCCTATTAGGACCACTACGGGTTGGAATTTCGTGAGCTTGGTTCCTAGTTAACCTCCATTGTAATTCCATGACTCAAGGATGTATCCATGTTATTCCAGGTTGATTCGCATATCCAATTGATGATTTCGTCAGTTAATATTGGAATTGATGGATTTTTGTACCTAATTTTGTGATCATGTAATTTTTTTTGATTTTTCAGCCTTTATGTAATATAAGAAGGGTTATTAGTGAATAGTTATGGTTAGAGGAGCATGTGGTTCAAAAGATTATTGCAAGAAACATGGTGTTTTTTGGAGGAATTCGTCTAATAGAATAGGTTGAGTATTGTTTCAACACATTAAATTAATTTTAAATATTGCAGATACCTATATTAACTCTTTATTTTCATAGATATTCATGTTGGTTTTTCATGAATTGTGTAATGCCTAAGGTATGTTGTTTTTATTTGAGGATTAATTTGAATGATTTTAAGGAATGATGCTATCAGTTGGGATTCCTTTTAACAAAACGATCCTATAGTTTTTTCCACCCACCTTCCTCTTATATTCAGTAGTAATATCTTGCCCTTTCAACCATTATACATTTACCAAATACATTTGGAGGTTTGAAATGGCCTAGTGGGGATAATTATGGCCCCGTAATGTCAATATTGTATAATTATATTCTATTTTAAATTATCTAGGTGTTTTGTTTATTTTTATTATTTCTAGGTATCCTAGAGGGATGCAGTTCTGGACCTATAGTATGTCATATCATGAACAGCGGTGTCACTCCATTACTCTACACAGATAGTGTAGGTATTTTTCTAGAATGTGCGTCATGTTGTGAAAAGTGAGGTTTTACACCTAATTTGTGATACGAAGTAAGATTATTTTTTAGTGGAGGTTCCTCATGCCATGATTATAGAGTAATTTTTGTGGTGAGGAGGTATGTTATTAATTTACTATTCGGTCACACTACAACACACCAATTCCTTGTTTTTTAATTTTACATTTTTACCCATCTATAATTTTTAGGGGTTTTGTCCCCATTATGTGACCTCAATCATGTCACCTAGATGTAGAGGGATTTAGGGGATATCCCTCATTCATCTCTTTTAATTCAATGTATACAATTTATCAATATTATGTGTATTTGGAAGGAAGAGTCAGGTTTTTCAATTTCTTCTCTTCCAATTTCAATTCCCTGTTGTTTTTTCTCTTCAAAACTGTAACATCCATTGGGGGTGAAATTAGGGTTTGTTTAGGTTTTAATTTCATTGCATCAATGTATATGTCTTATAGAATCTATCTCCTACCTTGGATTATCCTTATCCATTGAAATTGACTTTTTGTGAATTTTTTTATGATTGGGGAAGGCGTTTCTATGTTGTTCGTTTAAATTATATTCCATGAGATGCTCAAATCTTTTAAAATATTTTTATTCCAAAATAAAACCTATAATTATCACCCATTAAAGGTGGAATTTTTTAAATGGTTTCTGTACATTTCATGGAGTCATTACATGTTGAGTGATTGTGAAAATATCCTAGTGGATCCATCAATGAAATTTAAGTGTTTTAAAATTTATTTTTTACACATGTAAAATTTTAAAATTGATGATTGGTGATTTAAACAAAACATTTCCAAAAAAATATGTTATCAAACCTAGATTTCAATTATTAACACCTTTTTACGTTTTATGGTTTTTGATGTTTTATGTCCTTCTTAGGAAAAAGATTCATTTTTAAAAGGGTTTATAATAGAATTTTATAGAATGTGTTTTTATATGACTATAGAATGGATTGGAATCCCAATATTTGATTTTAGAAGGTCCATTTTACTGTTTAAAAATTAATTTCTCATATTATTGTGAGATCATCATTAAATCAATGAATTTTTCCATATATTTTGATTCTATTGTGGATGTATTAATTTGTTTATTTATATGTGATTCTTAAGGGGATATTTCTTGAGTGGGTATTAATGGTGATATGTGGTTAATTTTCCATATTTTATTATTGAGAAATGTTTTGATAATTCGATGGCTATTTCTCACATCAATTTTGTGTGATATCATATGGATACTAGGTAGATAAGTGTAAGGTATAGATGAATGGTACACTATATCAGTGTACATAAGCTAGATAGACTCCTATGATTATTATGTCTTCATAATTCTTTATATTATACCCGATGACATGAAAGGGTGATGAAAGAGATGTTTCTATATCACAAAGGGGCCCTACGAGATAATGAATTTATAAATCAAGTCCAATACCATTCAATTTAACATTGATTGAGTTTCTTATGATTCCTTGTTTTTATTGAGGACTATTACTGGGGATTTAATTTCATAACTTTTTTTTATCCCCTAGATCTTGTTTGGTTGTATAGAATCATTTATTGGATTTTACTTATCCTTTTACTATTATTTGATATATATATATATATATATAAGGGTATGGTTATATTAATACCCTTAATAACTGGTGGGTTTTTTCTATTTAAAAAAGATTTATAAAATGGTTTGGATAACATGATATAAAAAGAATGTGAAAATTTCATTGTAAATGGAATTCGAGATATTTAGTATGGATAAAAGGAAAAAAGGGTTTCACATTATTTATGAGTTCAAATATCAAATTTTCGTGGATTAAAAAGGAGTTTTAATGAGAATTTTAAATTAATTATTTATCATTATTATTATTTTTCAGCGTGATAGGCCTCACTTATTTTTTAAATTGGATTACCTTAGGGGTTTTGAATGATAAGGGATTAAAAACAAGATAACTTTTTTATTCAAACATTCTCATATGAAAACCCTTTTTTAAAAATTATGATCAATTTAAAATTTATGTAATTTATTATAATAAAAAATATATAAACCATTTAGTGAAATCATACTGGACAGGTTTGGATCACACCCTATATTTTCACCAATGTGAGTATATATGCAACTATTATGTTGTCTATCACGTACCCGGTATTTGATCCTATAACATGGATCTCTTTTCGGACCGTAATAGGATGTAGTGGGATATGGTGAGTGACCATGGGTCATGTGGAGGATTGTTTTGAGTTTTTTAGGTTTTGTTTTATCTATGGTATATTGTATTGACCAATTTTACCAGATGTATTTTGTTTTCCATACAAACATTAATCTAGTTCTGCTACATCACATTTACATATCCTATTGGTTATATTATTAGATGTAAATTTTTTTTTTCTATTTCTGATTTGGTTTTATTTTTTCTTTTTCATTAACCTAATTTAAACTCATGGATGTACAATGTTTAGATAGGTCATGCTAGATTCTCAGTAGTTTCCATTATTTTTTATTTGATTATATAAGAGTTAAATCATTCCCAATTGAGTGTTCATGATAAAATGATACTAGTTTCGAGCCCATGGGGACTATGAATACCCTTCATCCAATGTGGTAGGCTGTGTTGTGTGATATGTCGAGTCTACCCATATTGTTTTTTACTTGTCCAATGATAGTGAACTTCAAGCAACAATATATGATATATAACAGTCCTTCTCTTTATTACACATTAATTCATGACTTATTACATAAAATTACACTTAATACAGTCCATAGTATTGATAAGTATAATGTATTTTCTAATTGGGTAGATTATATAAATAATTTAATACATAAAAAACAACATATTTGTTGAAAAAATCCTTTACTTGCTGTTACTTAAAATTGCACAGGATAACCCGAGGACATACATAAGAAAGGAGTGAGCTATAAAGGCTAGAAAGGGAATAAACATAGAATAAAAAGAATAGAATAAAACATGTTAGAAAATATATATAAATGGGAAATAAAAGGAGTAAGAATGATAAACATGAACCATGATATAACATGATATTTGTAAAAGTAGCATCAGAAATGTGCAAACAACTAAAAACACCACATCATTAACACAGGTCAAAACTAAATGAAAAGACATCATGATGAAACAAATTAGAAAAAAGGAATCAGGTTCACTCTCAGTCTCCATATATGTATCATTATACTAATCATTACCTAATGCATATGATCACTATATAATTATGAGTGCACCCATCACATTCATTTCATTCTCATGATTTTTTGTATAACAATGATCATATAACTACATCATCATAATTTATTCCATGGTCATATATTTTAGAATAAATACATGTAGTTACCAATTAAAAGTGGTATAAGTGTATAAATTTCAAATACTTTGATAGGTAATGGGTATAATATTAACTACATAACTATATTTGTATGGAAAATTGCTCTGGAATTTCAAATGTATAACGACATAACATAAAAATTTATAAAATGGGTTGATGAGTGGTAAAGTGTCTATAATAATTTGGTTATAAAATTAGTATTAATAGGTTTATGTAATGACATATCCCAACATAATTAATTATAAATATAATATATATCATAATAATGGAACATGAATAGTAGGAGAAGGAGAAGATCCCTTACATATGTGTGGGACACCGAATGCATTGGAGGAACTTATTGAGATCTTGAGGGCACCTTGGAAGGAATCTAGATTGTATATAATAGAGTATATATGTTTTACATGGATTTATTGTGATGTTAACTATGGGTTTTTGTGGGTTTATATAGAAAAATATTAGGGAATTATTTATTAATTATAGCCCTGATGTTTTGGATTCTGTATGATAAAATAACCAAAACCAAAAACCATCCCATGGTTTTTGTCAATTGTTTATAAAAAATATGAGTTGTTTTTATTATTTTATATATACAAGGTCTGAACAAAACAAAATAATTCACTTTCATAAATGGAGGTTGGTCATACTCCTAAAGAAAAGATTTTAAAACATAAAAATATTTTAATGGATTTCATGGATTCATAAAAGATTTATAAAATTAATAAAATAAATATAAAATGAAATTTTTTTAATTGATAATATATATTTCTTCATGTTACTATTTATAGTATTTATTACATCACTTTTGGGTCATTATGATGTGGAAATACGAAAATTATATTTTCAGTGTATTTAATGTTTACCGAAAAATTTGACTGACATAAAAAATTAAGAATGATTACCAATGGATATTTTTAATCACATAATTCCAAAAAATGTTATTATTTTTTTCAGAATAATTTTTTAAAAATGTTTATTTTTACTTTTAAAATATTAATAATCATTTATTTTTAAATTCTGGGTTTTTTTTAATATTTATTTTTAACCCATTATAAAAATTACCTTTGAATTAATAAAAAATTTATAATTTTTTATTTTTAATAGAAATTATTTACTAATAATATTTTATTAAAATAGTATTTATTCAAAAATATATTAATTAATAAATATAAATTCCTTAATATAATTGTAATATAACTATAAAACACTATGTTTTCGTTATTATATCAACCAATTTATTTATAATGTAACAATAATAGGATGATAATATGTACTTTATTATTTAGAAAATAATGTATATAATCATATTCAAAGAGTCTTGATATATATCCATTTAATACAGTATAATTTTCCTTAAGAGTATGGTTCATGAAAATGATAATTTCGTGCCGTGGTTCGATGTACATGGTTCGGGTCGTGATATCGATGAGCTTGAAATTCTCCCCTAAACGGTGTTTGTCATGAATAAGTTATTGGATTTCATTTGGGTATTAGTCAATGGAAAATCCCATAGATTTTATCTCCCTTATAAGATTTGACAAATGGGATTCATAGGATACGATCCTATTGGTTGAGGCCATCACTTTCTTTGTTTGTGTTAATTGGATTTGTTTAAAGCCTATATTTATGAAAACCATGTTATCACAATTCAATGTCTGTATTATCAGTAATAATGAACCTTAATGGTAATTTGAATCTGATAGTAAATAATAAAACCAAATTAGTTTATGTGTATTCTATATCTATATTACATAATCATACATTTTATTAAAACGGAATGGGAAATTTATTTATAACAGTTCGAGTCGTCATAATATTCCCCACATAAGAAATTTTACTCTCAAAATTTTCATTTCCGACACAATAACATATTAGGGTAACATTGTTTCATCACATCCTCTAGTTCCCACATCACTTCTTCAATGTTTTGGATTCCCCACAATATTTTGACAAGGTATATTGTATTATTATGTAGAACATTGTCTCTACGATATAAGATCATCACTAGTTACGCCTTATTGGAAAGTTATTTCTCCAATGGTACTAGCCCAACATTGAGTACATGTGAGGGCCTTGGTATATACATTAACAATAAGGAAACATAGAATACATCTTGTACTTGATATTGGATAGGTGGGGGTGCTTTTTGGTTTTCCACTGCTCCGATGTAATCAAGGATAAAAACGGGGATGATGTATCTTAGAATAATTTTAACCTTCTTCCAAAATATCATCACATTATTCCCTGGAGGTATGTATAGGAATACCATGTATCCAACATCAAAATCAATGACTCATTCATGATAATAATCATAGATCTTATTTCTTTTCTAAGAAACCATGTGGTCTATAAGAATGGTCTTAACCTTTTCCACCATTTATTCAACCATTTCAGGATGTAGCAGTTTTTGTTCTCTAATTTTATCCCAGTAAGTAGTTGTTCTGCACATTTTCCCATAATGGTATTATTAGTGATTTATTTGCATGATCAATTGGAATATATTTTTGTAAGAGAACTCTATAAGAGGAACATGTCAGTCTAATGTTGATTTTAATTCCATTTTACATGATCTCAACATGTCTTCTAGTGTCTAAATAGTTCAATCAGATTAGACATCAGTTTGAGAATTATAACCCATAATGAAGTTCAAATTGGTGTTTAGAGCATGAAGGATACTTTTCATAAAATTATAGGTGAATAATGGATTTCTAATGTATAAAATTATTATTGGTACTCCATATAACCTTACAATTTCTATTATGTATATTTGTGAAAGATGATATGGTGAGATGCACTCTCAAATTTTGATAAAGTGAGATATCTTTGAGAGACAATCCATAACTACCCATATATCATTTTTCCCCCAATCATCAATCGGTGTCTCGTAAAAAAGTCCATGGAGTTTTTTTCCCATTGTTTATCAATATATGTAATGGTTGCATCATCTTCTTAATATTTGTCATTTTTTCCTTCACTTGATGGGATAACTGACACTTTGAAGTATATTCAATGAGCTACTTCTTCATAATGTCCCAACAATAGTACTCACTGAGTTCTCTATAAATATTTATTATAACTGGATGAATAGAGAATGTTTAATTATATGCATCATCCAATAGTTTCTTCTTTACCTCAGGATTTTGTACAAGGCATTGTCTTCACATAAATCTCCCAATTTGTTCTTAATTAATAGTAAACTATGATGATTTTTCTTTACTTATATTTTTAACTTTTTTTTAATTTCCAAATCTTATTTTTATGAATCATCTAACCTTTCCCTTATAGATAGTTATGTAATAATTTCTGATATTATTTATGAGGTTTCTTATTTTATTGTTCCCATGTCCATCCTCTTCATGTATAAGATGATTAGATCCCCCTTGATTCTAATTAATGATATAATTTATGGATTATTTATACATAGTTTATCTTCAGCATTGTTCAAATACATGTGATGGTAGTAGATTGAGTAGTCATAGTCCTTGATCATCTCTATCCATCTTTTTTATCACATATTCATCTCTTTCTGTGTAAATATATACTTGAAGTTTTTTTGATCTGTAAAAATTTCTATCAGCGCCACAAAAATATAATTTCACCAAATTTTCAAAGAGAATATCATTTTAGGAAAATTGATATCATTATATATGTAGTTCAGTTCATAAACATTCAACTTCCTTGAAGCATAGGCTAGGAATTTTCCATTCTGTTTTAACACATATCCAAATCCCTTCTTCAAAGCATCACAAAACTCTACAAAACATTATCCAATTGTGGGTTTTGTGAGCATTGGGGAAGTGATAAGACTCCTTTTCAATTCCTTTAATATCTCTTCAAATTCATTATTCCATGTGATTATGAATCCTTTATGAGTTATCTTAGTAATATTATTTGACAATCATGATAAATTTATCACCAATTGACAATAATACCTGACTAATCCACGAAAACTATGGATATTTATGACCGATGCAGGCCTCAACCATTAATCAATTTCTCATATATTTTAATAATCTACATATTTTTCATTTCATGAAATTATATGGCCTAATAATGTGACTTTCATCAATTAGAACTCACATTTGGTGTATTTTTCATAAAGCATTATCTTTTGTAATGTATGTATCGTAGTACTCAGATGATCGTCATGATCCTCATGATAATCGATAATTTTGAATTATATTAGAATATCATGTATAAATACTACCAATAATTTGTGGAGGTAATCTCTAAAGACTGTGTTCATTAACTCCATGGCGATTTATATAGAATTAGTGAGTCTGAATGGAATTACTATGAACTCATAGTGCTCATACATTGTACAAAAAAGAAATTTTGGGGATATCCTCATTCTTTACACTAACATGGGAATATCCTTGACACATATCCACCTTGAATAATTATTGTTCTCTACAAAGATAATGGAAATCTTCATCAATATTATTTAAATGTTTTTTTTTCATTATCATGATCTTGTTGATATCCTGATAATCAATGAAAAGGGCATTGACCCATCCTTGTTCTTGACAATGTGGAATTGTTCACTCTGTGGTAACGAACTAGGGTATATGAATAATTTATTAAGAATCTCTTGTAGTTGTTTCTTAAGCTCATCATGTCCCACACGAACCATTATATATAGAGTCTAGATAATAGAAACACCCTTGGAATAAGATCAATTGAAATGTCAACCTCTCTACTAGGATGAAGAGCAGACAATTACTGGAAAAACAAATCATCAAATTCCCTCACAATAGACAAGTATTCAAATATGGTTCTTTCCTTAGACTCAATAATTATATCTTGATATTATTTTATATTATATAAATAATCTCCATGCTTGATATGTTAGGTCTAAAGAGGAATCATTATATTTTTTTCACTTGTACAAAATTTGGGGTCAATTTTCAATACAGAGGGTGATTTCCTTCTCATGGAAATTTATGTTCTCTCTATATAGGGAAATCCCATCCATACCTAGAATTGTATAAAAGTTTTCAAAAGGTAGTATCATAGGTTTTTCTAGTAAGTTTAACAAAAAAATAGTTATAAGAGAGGAGTTATATACTTATGATTCAATAATTACCCATTTTTACATTTTTACAAACATATATACATCCATACATTGTGGTGGTGTTTGAATATTTATACTAAACTTTTTTAAGATGAAGGATTGTGTTGAACTAGAATAAATAAGTATGTTCTCTATTATAAAATTAATAACCAACATACCTATCACCACTTCATTGTTAGGATCCACCTCAAAAGTTTTGATGGAAACATCCCACCCTTGTTTCCTTCGAGGTTGATGGTTGTCTCTGAAAACCATTGGGTTAGGGAATTGATTTTCAAGGTTCCCTAGTTCCTTTTTGATGAAGAAATGAACAACGTAATATGTTTTGAATGGATCATTTCTTTCGACCATCATATTTGTGAGTTTATCCTATAAAAAACCATCATCTAGATGCCCTTCCATTCCACACCTAAAGCATTTTAGAATTCCCCTTAGTAAAAATCTAGGGTTCTTATTTCTTCACCTTTGAGAAATGAGATTTTTAAATTTTTATCCACTAATATGTTTATATATAGGATAACCTGAATTGAACTCTAATTTCTTCTTTATATCCCTATATTATCCTTAATATTGATGGATCTCCATTTCCACATTGAGGGAACACTAACCAATTTTTTAAGCTATTAAATTCATGAATCTTCAAGGATTTTCATAGACTAGGTTTTATCCCAGTAGAGAAGTGACCAACCTTGCATTTGGGGGTAATTAAATAGATATAGGTATATATTACAAGCCCTATCAATGTTTCCTTACACACATAGATAGATTCATCATCTTTTTTCTTATGGTCACATAAATCTCCTTCCATTTTAAAATGTTGTGTGCAGGTAAAATATTTATCCAAAAAAATTCTCAGAGTTTTTCCACACTATCACATCAATATCTTCCTCCTAGTTAGTATTTTGTACCAATGTCCACCACTAATCACCTTCTTCATCCATATGATAAAAAACCAGTACAACCTTCTCCTGATTGAAACATTGAAGGGTAAAGAATATATGATAAATGTAGTCGATTCATTTCTCTATGATTAAGGGATCAGATGATTCATTAAAATCTAGAGCCATTTGTCACATAAAGGACTCAAAAATTATTTGTTAAATATTAGGGTGTTTTGATGTTCCTTTTGATCCATATTTCTATTTAAAACAACAAATATCTGATAGATTATCATCTTAATGTTTTTTATTCTGGATTCAATCAGGTTGGAAATATCATTATGTCAATCATCACATTTCCTATCACATTGACTGTGTACCTAAATCTTCCTATTTTAAGCCATTGTATTAAAAAAAACTAAAATTAGGGTTATTGTTTTATTCTATTAAAAATAAAAAAGGGAATCCAATTGAATTTATTGTATAACTTATAAATTAAATTTATTTCTTAACTTTTGAAATTCTAGGCTACAATCTATGTTATAAATTATATATATCCTAACATATATTCCTATAGGAATTTTTTTGTTCACTTAATAATGGATCATAATGAGATTTTTAATTTACCAAATCCTATAACATTAGATTGAGAAACCATGTGCACATTAAGGCCTTTGTCCATGTGCTGAGATACACTGAGTAAGGCCCAGCACACCTTGTTAGAGTTGTTACCACTATGTAAATCTATGCCAGAACCATGTCAACTAATAGGATTTTGAAAAGAATCTATTTTCATAATAATCCAATTAATCTATACTTACCAAATCTTAAGTATGTTTTAATATACCCGGTCTTATCTCTAAGGATTTTTCAGTAGTTTTCTAAACCTGTTTTCAAATAAAACTAAACTTTTCATTTGATACCAACTATCACAATCCGAATCATTATCACACATAATTCATGATTTTTTTCTTAAGACTACACTGAATAAAACCATGATGATAAATAAGTATACAGTCTTTGGGAATTATGTAAATTACATAAAAATTTTAAAGCATGAAAATTAACATCTATATTGAAAACATCCTTAACATGGTTGCACTTAAAACTGCACGTCATTACCTAGGGACTTACAGAAGAATGGGGTGAGATATAAAGACTAGTAAGAGATTAAACATGAAATGACATGAAAATAACAATAAATAATATAAAATTCATATCAATGGGGAATAAAAGAAGTTATAATATTAAACATTAATAATGAAGTAACATGATAATTGTAAATGCAACAACTTAAAACACGGGATCATAAACATAGGTCTACGATAACTCCCAATACATCATGATAGAAAATGTACCATAAAAGAATCAGGTTCATTCCCTATCCTAAGATAATGTTTCATGACAATATATATTATCCAATGCATTAGAGTGCTATATAATTCTAGGCACACCTGTCATATTAATTTCATTATCAAGCCTAAGTGTATCACATATATCACATAACATTGATTCATTCATCATCATAATTTATTACACAGTCAAGGAGTTTGGAATACATAAATAAAGGTACAAAATTAATGGGATATATGTGTATAAATTATAAATCATTTATAGTAAATGGTTATGGTATTCACTACCAAATTGTATTGGCATTGAAAATAGTTGTGAAATTTCAGCAGCATAACGACGTCACCAAAAAATTCAGAAAACAGGATGTTGAGATTGAAAAGGGTGTCTCATAAATTATACATAAAATTTAAATTAAGAGGGAAATTGAAATAAATATCCCAACATATGGAATTGTAAATTGAATATATAAGATAATTAGGAAACATGAATAAATAAGAGAAGGTGAGGATCCCTTACTTAAGTGTGTGACTCCAAATGCATGGGAAGAACATATTAAGTACTTGGGAGTTCATTTTGAGGACTATAGAGTGGATAGGGATGATTAAGGTCGTTATCAAATTACTTTTAGTGAATATAAATTTGATCTTGGGTGGGATTATATAGGAAAATAGTTGTGATTTCATTATTTTTTCTAAAACGGTGGTTTTGGACTCTATATAAAAAATAACAAATAAAATATAATCTAATTTTTACCCATGGTTTCTAAAATATGGGAGTGGATTTCATTAATTTTAATGCTAATTTATGATCTTAATAAAACAATTTATTGCTTCTATGGAGGTGAGTCATACTCTTAAGGAAAATATTTTAAAACACTTAAATATATTAATGGTTTTTGATGATTAAAAAAGGATTTATAAAATTAATAAAATAAACATAAAATCATTATATTTTAAATGGAAAATATATTTTTTGTTATGTACACTCTTTATAGTACATATTAAATCACTTTTGGGTTATTATGATGTCGTAGTTCACAAAGTATATTTAAATGGTTATTAATTTTTACATCAAAATACAATGGTCTAAGAAAATTCATAAAAATTAAACATTGTACAATTTAAACGCTTTTATTACAAAAAATAAAATTCATTTTATTAAACTAATTTTATAAATATGAACATTTTCACTTTTAAAATATTAATCATTATTTATTTGTAAATGGTGGGGGTTTTTTACAGAAAAAGGCTTTTTAAACCCTTATAAAAATTACATTTGACATCATAAAAATTATATGATCATTTAAATTTAATATAAATTATTTCAGAATGATATTTTATTTAAATATTTTTTATTTAAAAAATCAATTAATTCATCAAAATAAATTCATTAACTAAATTTGAATATTACCCAAAAAAAATATATCTGCATTATTATATAAAAATAAAAAACATTTATAATGTAATAATAATATGATTAAAATATGCTTCTTATTAGCTAAAAATAAAGTGCATACACATATTTATATGGTATTGATACATATCCCTTTAATACACCGGCAACAACTCTATGAGTAAGGTTTGATATATTAAGACTTTCATAGGGTGGTTTGATTTACATATTTTGGGTTGTGATCTCTACAATCTTGAGCTTCTCCTACAAACAGTTTTTATCTTGATTAATTTATTGGATATCATCTTGGAATTGGTAAAGGTAAAAGACCATAGATGTTATCTCCCTTGTAATCATTCATAAATGGGCTTCATAGGGTTTGATCATACAATTTGAGGACATCCCTTCCTTTTTTTGGGACAATTGGATTTATTAAAAATCTATATTTATATTAACCATGGGATCATTATTAAATTACTATATTATCAATGGAGATGATGTCTAACAATCATTCAAATCCAAACGAATATAATAAAACGAAATAAGTGCATGTGTTTTCTATATCTATATTACATAATAAGAGATTTTATTAAAAAAAGGCTAATTTTATTTATAATAGTTCAGGTCAGTACATGTAATATCCTCATCATGCATATGAGCATTGAATTGATATAAAAGATAGATTAATCAAACAATTTAATTCATATTTTCCAAAATCCATTATTTAATCTTCCAAACAACATATATATATATATATATACCAAAATGGAAAGAAACTGAGGTGACCCAAACATCACATACCAAAAAATTACATCATTTTAGATGAATATTCAATACATCTAATAACAATACATTCCCAAAAAATGTTATGTTTTAGTGTCGTTTGAGAATGGATAAATTATTATTAGATTTCATGAAATATATCCAATATATAATGTAGTTTTTTTCTTTCATAGTACACATTATAGAAATACCCAACTTAAAACCATTCTTCATAGCCTAGGTAAATGAAACATAAGAAATAGTGAAAATAGATGCCCAATAAGGTTAATCATAGAATATTTCAACCGATGATAATAATTGAGACCAATATAATCATAATGTAATGATAACAGGGTCATAAATTACAAAATTCATTCCCAATCTGTCAAATATATTTAACCATGAATAAATATATAAGTATTTTTCATTTCAAACGACATAACTAATAAGAGTATGAAATCCTCAATAATCAATCCCAAGACATGAGAACATATCTTAATCATAATACATAGGCTTTTGGAATATACATATCCTTATAATGTCATTTACTTAATCAAGTCTCATTAAACAGACTATCATAGTAGATTACTTTCACATCCCATTCGATCATTACCTTATTGAAGGTTCCTCTCAATACTATAATAATGTTAAGATTCACATACTGAACTATGTTCACTCCCCATTATAAACTATATTATCACATGAAATATCAATATTTACCCAATGCATTGGTGGGATATATAATTCTAGTCCCACCCATAACATAATGAAAACCATTCACATGTGAGTCAAAATTTCATAACAACATTCATAATTTCATCATAGAATAAACCATTGAATGTAAAAAGGATTCATATACATTTTTTCATTTCATATTCTCATAACCCATTACAAATAAACAAGATACATTAAGATTTATCATAACTTAATTAACCTATTATAAAAAAACATGTGTCATGAAATAATCTTGTAATAATCACCATCATAAGACAACTAGATAAATAATGTGTATAGTAGCATAAAATAATATCTTTAGTGAAGTATAAAAATCAATAAAAGAGGGTGACATATATGAAAAAATCTTTTTGAAGGGAATTTATAAATTTCTTTACAAATTGGGAAAATAAAATTTTCTTTAGTATATTTAAAAACAAACTTTTCCCAAATATTAAGAGCAATATCTTATTTAAAAATATCCATAGAAATAATCATCAGAATCTTAAAATCAAGAAATAGTCAGTATAGTGGGAAAAAATATTCATGTGTTAAACATTAAAAAAGGATTCATTTCACACTTTGTGTAAGATTTCATAAATAACATGTTTGAAAATTACTAAAAATAATTAGATTAAAATTTGTAAATTAAAGTAAACTATATTTGATAATGAATTTAAAATATAATTTTTTTCAGAGAAAATAAAATTCTGGAAATTTTTCTTACAAACACAGACATTCTTGAAAATTTTCATTTATCAAAGAGGAAACAAGGTCAATTTTTCATAAAAACATTTTCCCAATCTATTTTATTACCAAATAGAAGAACATGTTTCTAAAAATTAATTATTATAAGAGTAACAATATGATAATTAGTTATATGGGTTTTAAAGTACACAGATCACATAATTTACACTAATTTAAATTTAATATAAATATTGTTGAAATGAAATGATATTGTAACATAAACCCTTACGTCAAGGCTGATGTTTCTTTTTACAAATTCAAATATCCTATATAATAAATATAAATTTATTATATATATATATATATATATATATTATATAATAGTTCACATATACATATTACTAAATTTCAGTCTTGTATAATTTCCAACTAACCCTTTATTAATAATACATGATTGAAATCATTTTTTGGATGAAATCTGGTTATTTTCTATGCACGTTTCAATTCGAATGTTATAGTCAACGTACACTTATCATGGGATAATAATATAAATAATACTAGTCATTTAATTTGTATAATACATTTTAATTATATATTCTTTTATAATATTTCAATTTAATTGGTAATAAAAAATTAATTACATCACACTATGGTGACATTATTCTTCACTTATCGACAAGTGAAATTTCCACTTTTCTAGGGAATAAATAAATGAAAGGTAAAAAATCAATCAACTTTACAGAAATTATATTTGTATCACTAATATTATATATATATTCATTAAATATATCTTTATGACAATCAATGTAAAGAGGAAATGAAAATGAATCACATCGCTTTGTGGAGGTGGTAGTCCAGACATATGCACAAGCAATGTTATCATTTTCTAAAAGACGAGAAAAAGGCAGAAAATGGATATAAGATTAACAAAAAACATTGTATTCTAACTAAAATTATAAAATCAGTTTAATAAGATTATATAATATTTCTAGGTTTTTTAATAATAATGAAACATATAAAATATTGGACAGAACATATACCTCTTCGTCAGGTATAATCCTTCAAATACACATTAAGGATTATTAGATGGGTATTTTTGGATGAATAGTACCTTAATAAGAGGTATAATGATGTTTATAGAGTATCTAGGTAGATCCTAGTGTATATAAAAGTCCCAAGTGATGTGGTGAATTTAAAATAAAAGGTTTTCATTTATATCTCGGAAGAGCGACACTCTTTTAAATACAATATTATTAAACTATAATAAATAAAAATTCAGGTGAACGGGACAAAAAATAAAAACCAAATTTAAGATAATGTTTTTTATAAATAAACATAATTAATAGTATTTATAAAATTTATTATAGTCATTTAAACCCTTATATCTTTTGTTTAATCTCCCAATATCCCCTTTAGAATTTACAATGGAATTGAATTTTTACCATAGTTACTACATTTAATGACCTAAAATGAAATTTAAATCATTATAAAATTTTCAAATTATGATTCAAAATATGAAATCTATTTTTATTGGATTCAATTTCTATATTTTTAAAATTTCTTTTTAAATGATTTAAAAAAAATCGAAAACAATTTTTAGAAAAATGATTTTTTAAGCATAATTTTTATTTAATTCACATTACTATACACATAAAAATCATTAGATTATTGAATAAATTATATAAATATTTCTTTAAAATAATTCCCCAATATTTTCTAGTTTATTTTATTAATATAAAAATAAATTGTGATTATAAAAAATGTTTTTTTTCAGAATGACATCTATTTTTTCCTTTAAAATTATTTTATTTCAATTTATAACCAAATTATAACCAATCAAAAGATTTTATAAATGTGTAAAAAATAATTTTAAATAGTTTAGTTAGTGTTATTGATTCCTTCTAATCCAATAATTGGATGATAACTATCGTATTTAATATTAATATTTCATGTGTATATTGTAGTTCATTTAAACTTAATTTTGCATATAAAGAAAGTTATCAAAGACATTAAACATATTTAAAAATAAATATTTCATAAAATATCTACGTTATAAATTATAAACCCATTATTAGGATTTGAACCTTTTTATTCTATCCCCCTAATATATACAACTTATTATAATTCCTTCTCACCACATCATCTGGTTACACTGTAGGTGTCTAAATTTTATATATTTTCAATAAAAATTGACTAAGTGAATAGTATTTTTATACAAAAAATTTTCTTTTCAATACATAATCTATATTGGTTATTTATCTTAATAGATATCACAATCCAATGCTATAAAGTAAAATTTATGTACTCTTGATGGATAATGTATGTACTTCCTCAGTTGAGATACATAGAATACATAATGTACTTAAGAGAGTTTTCATGGAAGATCCCAATGAAAACCAACCATCTAGATATTGTTAGAAATTTAAAAGGAACCAATATATCTAGGGATAAAAATCACATTCAATCTATATCTCATAATCTTCCACCTGTGATATATTTATAATATTACCCTGTAATTATCTTCAAACTCTAGATCACTCTGATTATTATTAGTATAAAATTTTTATCAACACTAAGATACCCTCATGTGTGGTGGAATGCCTCTATCCTTCTATACCATTTTCTCTGCTAGCTCAGGTCTTAATATTTTTTTCTCCGTCTTTATCCAAAATAAATAAATTTCTACACTTCCATCCATAGAAGGAATCATAAAGAGCATTATGAATTCTCAAGGGAAGTCTACTATTGTAAGAATACTAAAACATAGTAAGGGGTTAATCTAACCACCATTAAAATTTATGAAACATGATATCAATAAACATTCTACAGTTTTAATGGTATTATCATTATTATTACCAATATTATATTGATGTTAAGTGCTAATGCATAACTATATATTAAAATCTTGTTAAATACTTCTCATGAGCAGTGTGGTAATCCTATTATGCTGATATGATATAATAGAATATGGTAATCTATGAAACCTTACCAATTAATTTATATTTTAGAAATTCGATCAATGGATAAATATTTTCTAATTATAATTAAATGTTATACCATCACAAGCAAATAAACTACTACCAAAATAAAATTATAACCTTAATTTGTTTTGGAGGGACTGATGATGAAATGCATAAGGATATTTTCCCATTTCAATTATGGTATGGGTTATGGTTTTAGCATCCAGTTATACTTTTATATCATTCCATTGACATATTGAAATATCAGTAATTGACAAAAACACTCTGCAATATCCTTTTTTTCCCACCATCAATACTATTTTATATATTTATACCTCTCCACGCATCGAGTACAAATATGGAATAATGAACAATGAGCTTTATCCAACATATCATTCTTCTAATATGGTATTTATGGTTAGAATAATTGGTTCCTGAACATTATAATTCCATCATAATCATATTTCAACTTAATAACATTACTCACATTCATCTTTAATACCTAAACATCCTAATGTGCCTATTTAATCATCAAATAAATGGGTGGTTGAATATTTATCTACTAATGATATGATATTCCCCCCTTTACTCATGATTTCAATATACACCATTTTAAAACCCTTATGTATTCAATCATTTTAATCCCCTTTGTAGAAAATGTTACATGGTCTTTCTGACATAGAGCATCATCCACCTTGTTTACCTTCCTAGTGAGGTTATGTATTGAGGATTCATAATGATTATCCTACTCCAACGATATTCATTAACCCATATTAAACTCTTTCTTTGGGAATATATATTTCAACATTTTATGATAATTATACATATCACAAAATACACCATAAATTAAAATTCACCCAATTTTCAATGATAAAAATACCGCGACCATCTCCAAATCAAGAGTCCGGTAAATGTTTTATTGAATTTTCAATTTGTGGAAGGAGTAAATAATCACCATGTCATTTTTCATGAGGATACATCCTGATACCATCATTAAATCATCACTATAGATCACAAACCCTTCTCTAGTATTGGTTTGTGTGATCATAGGTGTAATAACCGACCTTAATTTCATCCCCATGAAATTTTCTATCATTTATCTATTTAAAGGAATTTTTATCCCTTCACGATCAATTTGGATATTAGATTAAATACCCATAAGAAATATCTCAAAATGTTTTGATTGTATCTGAAGAACCCAAGAAAACAATGTATCTCAATAAAAATTATTTTCCTAGGAAAATTATCAATAACTTTTACATCTAAAGGATCCATCGATATACCCTCGCTCGAGATTATATTACCCACGAATAAGACACTGTATAGGCAACATTCACACTTATTAAATTTTACATACAACTTATGCTTTATCTAGTTCTTTAATACAATAATTAAATGATATTATTTCTCATACTTAATCTAGTAATGTAAAATAATATTATATATAGATACTACCATAAACTGATTTAGGTAATTTCTAAATACTATATTAATAAATTTTAGGAAGAAAAAAGGAGCACTGCTAAGTCCAAATAGAATCACTATAAAATAATAATGAACATACATAATATGGAAAGTTAGATTGGTTTTATCCTCCATGAAACTCAATTGATGATATCCATAATAATGGTCAGTCAATGAAAGGCATTGATCTGTATATAGTTGATCAAACATGTAATAAATTTGAGGTAGTATATACTTTTTTTGTAGTTATTTTCATATGTTCATGATAACAAATGAAAACATAAATTCACCCCTATTTCTTCTTAAAATAGAGAAACTTTTCACCCCATGGGGACACACTATTGTGCATGAATACAATATCATTATTCTCAATGATTTCCTTAAATAATTATGAAAACTAAATTAGTGAAATTATATACATAATCATTAAAATTGTAATGGAACTCAGTATGATTTATATTAAAAATTTAACATCAAAATTTGTTGGAAGACTCTGGAAGTGTCCCAAAAATAAAATATCATATTCCTAAAAAAATATTAGTATCTTCAATGTTTATTTTATCCCCAACCATTTGACATAAATATCCATCATGAATATGCATCAACTCTCATGCCACATATGTTATTTACATTGTAATTTAATATTCATCGTCACACTGATGGATGGTCATAGGTTGATTACAAATGTAAATTGTGATTTCAAAACCTTGGAAATTAATATGTTATCTACATAAATAAATCCAACCAATTCTCATAATAACATTAAATTCAACTAGAGAGAGAATCAAAATATTCAAAGTACATCCCAACAAACATCTATTAGAGAAGATCTATTGACGTGAGATTTGATCATCATACCATTAGGAGTTTTTATTACTAAGTCAACATCTAATAATTTAGGTGGTATTGTGAGTAACATAGAAAATTTATCATATATAAAATCCTGTGTAGATCCTGAATCAAATAATGAATATTCTGTTCTAGAGTTGATAGTATGTGTACCTTCCACCACTTCATTCTCATGACCCACTTTATTAATTGGGATAAAATAAAATTTCCATTTATATGATGGAATAAGATATTCATGACACTGATTATAATCATTAACCCTTAGATTTATCCACTGATTTTCATAATTTTCAAATTCATTGTAATTATTTCATTAGAGTGTTGGTGGAAAATTCAGTTGTTATTTCTCTCAATTAACATCATTGACTGGAATCATCACATAAATTTGATATTATTTTTATCAATGGCCTTATTTTCCTTGATTAACAAATTTAATAAATAATATATTGTTATATCCTTCTTGTTTACTTTGACACTAGATGCATTTAGTATGATTATTATTCTTTCTCCAATTGGTTTTATTATTATTAATTACCTGGATTTCCATCTTTCTCCTCTTTTCACTAAACCATGGGAATAATGGGAGTCTTTAATATCAATTTTAGATTTATATCTCATAAAATGATTTATTAATAGCTATAATTGTCTCTTATAGGTTATTTATTTAGTATATTTGTGCTTAAACATCTAATGAAGCGGTCCAATTTTCTTTCTGACATGATGATAAAAATGTATTCATACCCTGAATACATGGTGAAAATTTCCTCCTAGGTACAAGTGGAATATTCATACCATTATTAGTTCCGAAAATCCTATTTTATTTTTCATGGGAATATTTTGAGGAAAATACTTATTGCAAAATACATTCCTAAACTCCTGCCATGTCATGGATCCAAGTTTCCCCTCTTACCTCATATTTTTGAAAAAGTCATCCTTTATTATCTTTACCTACCAAATGATACATAAAAAAGTAATGTTCTCATGGTTCAATAATTAAAGAATATAGAATATATTCTCTATAAATTTGGTCTATTATTTAGATAGAAGTTGATTATAGGAACTACCGATAGAAGGTGGACATTTCCACTTATAGGACTCAATAGTGAATTTTTCATTATTTTGGTTAGTTTTATGTTAATAATGATTTATGTTACTGTTTATATCTTGACGAAGTTGGGTGGGAATGACTATAAGATTTCACATCCCTATTACCATTTCATTTGGTTATTTATAATGATGGCTATTGTATTCATCACCACATTCATTATTCACACAAATTCACATGGTTATATCCAATTAATAGAACCAAAAAACTTTGTGTGATTATTATACATCAATAAAAATATTAGGGAATCATAAGATTATGAAAAAAATTCTTATTATGTCTTAAATTATGATTCCTTCTTTTAACCCCTGAAACATTGTGTTTATCCAAATCACTATAGATTATTATAGGATATCATATATTATATCATCTCAATCATCACAATGGTTCAAAATAATGTGAATCAACTAATGAATGTCACCATGATGTTTCAATCATAATGTACAGTTTCAGGCCCACTCATCATGCACCGAGTGAAGATCGATTTGATACTCAACCAACCATTTTCATGATGCTTAATCATTAGTGGATATATTATACAACCACATCCACTTTCTAGTATCTACAAATGGACTTCAATTCTTGGAACCCACACAATCTCTACTTTTCAAAAACATTAGTATGTGATCCTATACATAGACTGATCCCTAGAGTTTTTGCAATGTTATCTATCTCTAATCCCTAGAAAACCCAATAATACATTATTGGATACTAACTGACATGGACCAAGCATGAAGTACCTAAATATTACATCCCTGTATATGAATCTTAAATACCAATAATAACAATATATCCCTTAGAATCATAATGCTTTTATTGTCTTTTATAATTAACTGAAGACTTATAAATAAATTTCTACTTTTTTTAATAAAATGATTTATTATGTGATATGGATATAAAAAGACCTTCAATTATTTGGTTTTATTATATAATATTGGATTTAAATGACTATTAAACATCTTTACAATTGATAATATAGTCACTAAACAGTGATAGCAATATTATTATAAATATAGGGTTGTATGAAAATCCAATTCACGTTGACAAAGGAAGTGATGACCTCTACCAGTAGGGTCATACACTATCAATCCCATTTATCATAGATTCATAGGGTGATATAATCTATAGTATATTCCCCTATCCAATTCCAATATGAGATCCAACTACTTAATAATGATTGAAACAATTTATGGGAGAATTTCAAGCTCATATATATCACGACCCAAACAAAGTACACTGAACCACCCAATGAAAGTATCATCATTACACACCCTAGTCATAGGGAGTTTGCAGGTGTATTAAAGGGACATGTATTAGGACCCTAAAAATATGATTATATAAATTATGTTTTACTGAATAATTAAAATATTTCCATCCTATTATTATTACATAATATTTTTTTGAAACAAATAAAAACAAACAACATTCTTGGGAAATACTAAAATTAAAATAAGGTACATATTTTGATGAATTAATGGATTTTTAAAATAAATAATATTTTATTTAAATAATATTATTAAATATTTTTTATTAAATATAAGTAATCATAAATTTTTTATGAAGTCAAATCTAATGTTTATAAGGGGTCAAAATTGTTATTTTCCAAAAAACATTTTGTAAATAAATGTTGATTTTATTTATAAAAGGGAAAATTAATATATTTGAAAAATTATTTTGATAAAATGATTATTGTTTTTTGGGAATTATAATGTCAAAAATAACCAGTAGTGAAATTTATATAATTTTTTGTGGCTGTCAAATTCTCGTGTAAATATTAAATATTTTATAAATATACATTGTGTATAATGACATCATAATGACCCAAACATGGTGTAATAAATATATAAATGGTATACATGACCAAATGTATGATTTATATATATAATAGTTAGATTTTAATTTTTTTTATAATTTTATAAATCCTTTTGGAATCCTAAAAACCATTAACATATTTTTTCCTTTTAAAAACATTTCT
Organism: Viscum album; assembly: GCA_963277665.1. Taxonomy (NCBI): domain Eukaryota; kingdom Viridiplantae; phylum Streptophyta; class Magnoliopsida; order Santalales; family Viscaceae; genus Viscum; species Viscum album. Next base: position 1,900,523,731 of record OY728152.1, on the reverse strand, counting down.
TTAAGAGTATACTCACCTTCAAATAAGAATGTCTGTTATTTTATTACATTATTCCATTTAGATTATAAAATAATTAAAACCACTCTCATTTAGAAGAAAAAATGGGCAACAACCAAGGAATGGTTTTTGGTTTTGGTTTTTCAATTTCGTAGAGTAAAAATCCTAAAAAAAGAAATTGACCTCATTTCCTATAAAACCAACCTATTATCCCATTCCTATTCACTAAAACTATTTTGACAAATTATTTACTCTGAACTACATTTTCTATTTTCCTCCCATGGTTCCCCCAATCTCTTATGGAACTCCACACAAGCATTGGGAGTCACACCCTAATGGAAGGGATCCTTTCATTGTCTTATTTATTCAAGATTCCTTATTTTGTTATGACTTTTATTTTCAATTTATTTTGTTGGGATATATAATTCCATGTAGCTATTAATAATTATTTTATGTCCAAATGATTATATACCCATTTCTTACTAATCAAACTATTTTTATAAATTTTAATGAGAAGCTATTATGCTTCCAAAATTTGACCATTATTTTTTATAAAAAACAATTCCATAGTGAATACCATACACATTTTCTATCAAGGTTATTCTCCATTATGCACTTTTTATTCATTGACATGGGACTAACCTATTTTTATTCCACACTCATTAACCATGGAATAGATTATGAAGATTAATGAATCCTTATTATATAATCTATGTGGAACACATAATCTTGATAATGAAATGAATATGACGAGTGTGCCCAAAATTATATAGTGGTTAAATGCATTGGGTAATTTTTAGTATCATGACACATTATGTTTTGAAAGGGAGTGATCCTGATTATTTTATGGGAATTTTTCCATCATGATGTATTTGGAGTTATCCTTGACCTATGTTTATAATTAAATGTCTTAAGTTGATTCCACCTTTCCGATGTTTACATTTTGATATCATTCCATATCATTGTCCATGATTATGATTCCTACCTTTATACACCCCATTTATATGACTATTGTTTAACATTTTTTAATATCTTTTCATTATTCCATGTTTATTTGCTTATGGATATTTATAGATCACCCATTTATATTGTATTTCCAAAGTCTATCTCATGTATTTTTAATTTATAGCATGTTAAAAATGTTTTCAAAATGATGTTGTTTTGAATGTTTCAATTTGTTATGTAATGTACCTAATTCCCAAAGACACTATAATTCTCGATATTATTGGTTGTATTATATGAAATATTATGTTATAAATCATGAGTTAATTTGAAATAAATATTAGGTTTGTATTATCTTTGGTTACTAGATATATAATTAAATTATTTCTTGAATGATATTCAACATATCCCACAAATTTCCTTTCACTTAGTACCCTTCTTATGAAGACCCCAATTAAATCTTGTCTTCATAACTTTGGGAAAGAAAACATTATAAAGGGTGGTATAAATTCCCAAAAAGTGTAAAAATAGAATATATCAATCAATTATCATATGTGAGAATATGATATATATAAGGGTATGATAACATGATCATAAATTTTTAATGTCATAAACAATCATTCAAAGATCTAGAATCATGAATCATGAAATAATTATTTTTTATAACAAAATTAATAAGTTATAATAATGAAAAATCCTCTAAAATTAATCATGATCTTGGAGGAAATATCCTAATCATAATACAAACATATGACTTGAGTATCATTTCTATTAATCAATGCTCACTGCCAAGACTATTATAATAGATTGGGTTCACTACCCATTCCCTAATTTCTATAGTCTCGGTTCACTCCCAAGACTATCATAATGGATAAACCCCTTTTAGAATTAGGTTCTCTCCCCATTACAGTCCATATTATCTAATAATATATCAATATTTACCCACTTATTTGAAAAAATATATTATTCTGAACCTAACCATAATATAATGAATACCATACAATTAAAGCCCCCAGATCATAAAAACATTTATCATCTCTTCATATCATAACCCATGGAAATGAAAAAAGTGTAATATACATTTCATGAATACATAATGTTTTTATCATGTTGAAAAGAAATAAGTTTCATAATGATTAAGTAACAACATAATAAACACATGGGAATGAAAAATGTTTCATAGAATTATACATAAATCATCGGCATTATATTCCACACAAATAAATAATGCGGATAATATTAATATATTATATCCCCATAGAAGCATAAAAATCCCTAAATTATGTTTACATAGTTGAAAATAATCTTTTAATAGACTTTTCTCATTTATTTAAAAATTTTGAAATTACCCCTTTCGTTCACTATCTTTAAAAACTAAAAAAATCCAAGAATATTGAGAAAATAATATACTTTTAAAATAAACATGGAATAATGTAAATTAATATTTAAAGTAAATAAAAATCTTGATAGTGAGAAAACTAATTCATGTTTTGAATGTTAAAAAAAGATTCCTTTTATACCTTTTGTAAAAACTGTTAACATCCTAACTTGATGCTATATGAATAGTTACTATCTACTTGTGACACATGACCTTCAGAACACTTCATCAAATTCTAGAGGTTGCTGACTTTAATTGGGAGACTAGGGTGATATTCTGAGGGGACCATACTCCCTATATTAAAGTTTAAATAATAGTGGAATTGAATAAAATATCAAGAACATCCATTAAATCATATTATATAAAGATAAAAAAATCATAATACTGAGATGATGAAATGGAATGATGTTATAAATTCATATAATACCAATCTAACACTAGGTTATTCACACATACAAAATGAATAATAGAAATACAATTTAAAAAAGTACCACTGTAACTCTTAGTTGTACCTCAACTAATGATCCATATCCTATATGAGATATTCAATCATGATCATGAAATCACATATCTTATCCCAATATAGACATGTGAAAAATGAATGGTTGCCCAAGTACCCAAGTTAAATAGCAACTCAATAAGGATGTGAGTGTATAACTTAATAGGGAACCACCACCACATTCCTAAACATTTATAGTAAATAAAATTATACGAGTACATGAAATGCCCGGAATAAAATGTAATTTTTTTTAAAATAAATCAATAAAAAAATCATACATAGTCAATCCTTTGGTCCATGACCCTGATCATTGATACATTCATCATCCAGTATTGGAGTGTATCTAAGCATGTCAGGATAAATGTGGCAATCACAATAACAACCAGAGGTTCTTTCACCCTATCTAGAGTGATAATATCATGGGGGATAAAGTCAGCCCTGTATACCATATAATAAGCTAATGAATACTCCATCCTCTTATCGCAACTTATTGAATGGTTTATTCCAACATACAATGGATCATAGATCTAAATACATGGCATCCCACCAGTAGTATTAGAAAATTCCACCCCAATTGAGTTTTTTAGTATCATAAACCTCCCGACTAAGGGAGTTTTTGTTAATATCACAAACTACATAATGAGGGGATATTTCATTATCAATAAAATACTACCCTAATGGAATTGTCCATATTCATCCCAACAACCATACGGATGCATTCCATATAATAAAACAATTAACTATAATGTGTTTTATAATAGTGTCACTGCAATCTAATAGGCCATTTTCCATATCATTTATAAAAATAATAGTAAGGAAGGGTTTTCCTAAGGCATAAACCCATCTTCACTATACATATATCATCATATCCTGTGTATGTTATTGTTTATAATATTAATCCCACAATAATCACTATCCTTTCATATTCACACTCTCTCATGGTCAAGAAGAATCTGGGTACCAACTGAAGTTCATTAGGTATGTACATAAATAGGGTATGCTTACTGGGGGTCTTCATTCCCAAATAAGTCAATTGGGGCATAAATCATATCACAAGGGATAAAAAAATTTCAAAAATATTCCTATTTATAACCTTACATTTTATGATTCATACGATAAACCACATCAATAGTAGACTATCGAGATAGCTCATGGACCACCTCAATGATTTGGGTCGTGCAATGTTGGTTAATAAACTCAACCTATCAAGGATCTACACAAGGCCTAATCATATGGTAGTTACATTTCAAGGGAAGGAAAACTCACCCAAGGTTCGTATATTAAATCCTAATGGATCCAAGGTATCACTAGGGTCACTTATGGTATACCCGAAAAAACTCTCACTAATTCAATGGATATATTATAAGAGGTATCCTAAATGAGGATCACCATATCACACTCACTCTGGTCACCCCCCTCATATAACGACCCACAATTTACATTATTAATGCTTCAAAATTGAATCACACTTATTACAACATATAAAAAAACCATGAAAAGACTGTATAGGTATAGTGTCTTTATAAACTGGGAATCATAAACAACTGGTTCATAAAGCATCTAAATTTCCTCCCATTTATTTCATCATATCTAGAGTCCCTTTTGGTTTATCCTACTTAATAACCATCTTCCTGACCTGGGGAAAGAAAACAGACAAAAGGGTGAGCACAAATTCTCACTAAGGATAAACAAAAGAAATATCAATCACATCATATTCATAGGAACATAACATTTTAGAAATCTTAACCTGCAAAAGAGATCATAATTTCATAAAATGGGATAAATCATAGTAGTGAAATGTAATCCCAATAATCGTAACTTAAACATGAAACCATGTTGTATAATCACATAATCATAGAGAATAATTTCATAGTAGTCGAGACTCATTCCAAAGACTATCTTAGCGGACAAAGTCCATTTCTGAACCGAGTTCACTCCTCGTTTTAGTCCTATTTCACTGAACCGAATTAACCTGAAGTTCAAGACATGCCTATCTCATGAGATATAAATCTTAACCCAATTTATTGGAGGGAGATATAGGTCCCACCCATCTCATAATGATACCATTCTATTTGTGCCACAAAATCATAAATCATACATCATATAATAACCCATGTAATAAAAATGGGATTCTTAAAAGTCATGCCATCATAACATAATCCATATAAGATAAAAGGAATTAATAAAAATAATTACATTATAACATAATAAAATCAATGTAAAAATAGGTATATAAACATAATCCTATATTATCTTAGATGGAAAATAATTTTGATAAAACGCTTGAACTCTATTCTTGAGGAAAATATTCTTTCTACTTAAAAAATATTTTCCTTTCTTAACATGTCATATAATTTTAAACTAAAATAAATTGATTAAAAATAAACATTAAAACATGTGAAGGAAGATTCATGGAAATAATGATCTAAAAATCCATTAATTATGTATATGTTAAGAAAACATTCTTCTCATACTTTGGCCAGAAAAGTCCAAAAAGTACCTCGTACGAAAAATGACGAAAGATTCCGTTCATATATTTTACTAAAAACACACCAAAGGGTAAAATTGGGTTTAAAAAATTTCAAGATGATATAAATAATATTAAATATTTAGGAAACATGTATGTGGATGATAAATATTCCCCAAAAATTTCTGAAGTATAAATAATCTCAGATAAAAATTTAGATTGCGAGATTTTCCCTTACCTTAGGTCCGATTTTCTTCGTAAGTGTCTGAGCCTCCTATATAATGGTTTTAAATAATTTCATTGACTTATTCCAGAATCATAATCATTGTTATGATATCATATATGGTCATATTCTTAGCTTCTTTTTAGTAATATTTCATTACTACTTATTATTCGTGTGTTTATTAATTATTGTTCTTACACGTGTTTTGTCAACTAAATTCCTATTATTCTTTTTAGGTTATAGATACATAATTAATAGAATGGTATTTGTGTAATATATATCATATTTATTCATTTAATCCATTTTTATAATCATTATGCAATGAATATCATGTATAACAAGTCGCATCACATCGTGGAGACGGTATTCCGTACATTCGCACGAGCGATGATATCATTCCCATGATCATGGAATTGTATTAGAGTGTTTGTATACTATTTTAGAATCAATAAAACTTTACGATTATCAAATATATTTATTATTTACACCATTATTCCCATCCAAGTATTGTGGTGGTGGAAAATAGATTACATCACGATGTGGAGACGTTATTCCGTACGTATGCATGCGCGATGATTTTGTTTTCCGTAGTATTGATAGATGGTGAAATATGGTTTTTTCATACCTATAATAAAATAACATTATATTATTGATACTGATGTTATTACTTCAAAATTAAACAACTAAAGAAGAAGAAGTAGAAGAAGAAATAATGTTGAAAGAATCGGTAACAGACATTACCTCTTCTTTGAAGAGCCACCTCTTAACCTCCTCTAAGGGCACTAAAGATGGTCTTTGTAGAAGACCATGAACACTATGATGTTTATAGGGAAGTGGAGAAGAGAAATTGGCAGGGTTTGGCTGATCTTGAATGCTCAATGTGGTGTGAGGAGGAGAGGGATGAGGTGCCCTTATATAAGGGAGGAGAGGGGCACCTTAGGAAAAACTAAAAATATTATTTTATTATAAAGTCATATTCGGTTTATAATAGCTCAGAAATTGATTAATGTTGAAGATAATGTGGTTATGGGTCGAAATCCTCTCATCCCATTTAATTTAGACAAGTTTAGGTTTCTATTTTAACCATATCATTTAGATTTAACTTTACGTTAAATAATTTTACTTTTATCGTATCTTCTTGTTTTCTTAAACTATAATGTTAATAAACATACTATTACAATCCAAAAGAACCCATAGTTGTTTATTATTTATATAAATAACCATATATAATTCATTTTTCTGATCTTTAGATTTTAGGAATAAAATAACAACTAATAATATAATATTTGTTTTAAAAACTATTTTAAGTTAATTTTGACACTATTTGGTAATTGATTTTTGTGAAAATCATAATAGAATTATTAGTTCTAAAGACATTAATTAAATCAATGCTAACATTTTCTATTAACCTATATAATTAGTGTAATTCATAAAAAGTCTCAAATTACGTTTATTTGGGTATTTATAACATCAATTGTGTCAATATTTCATTAATAAGATAATTACTGCATCATCATTGTTTCATAAATAAATTAAAATATTTAATGTCAAAAATTATAAATAAAATACTATTATGTGGGAAATCTATTTATCTTTCTAATGAATAATTATAGTCGAATTTATCTTATGTATAACCCTGTATTAAAAATGTTTTAGTTATTAAACATTGATTTTAACTATTTTAACTATTCTTTAAATAAAATAATATTAAATGTTTTAATCTAATCTAAGTGGGCCTAAAAGGTCATATTTTATTTCTAAGTTTGTTTTTGGTCTAATTAAACTTATCCAGTACAATTAGGATATGTGTTAGGGTAAAAATAATATCATTTTTACCCTTAATTACCCTATTTACTTTAAACCATTGTAAAAAAAAGTAAAAAGTTACTATTCACCAAAAAAAAATTATCTCATTGAACCACATTTTAGTCCTTGATATTAACCATGTCTCTCATATTTTCGAAATTCCACTCACAGAAGTGGTAAAATTATGTTTTCTATAAATTTTCAAATTCTCCATGGTTGTGGGTAAAAGATGGTAAAAAGTTCAATAAAATATTTATATATATATAATTATTATAAAATAACTCCAATGAATTATTATGTATCAATTTTGACGTAAAATAAATTTAAATAAAATAAATATTTATTTATATAAAAAGTCGGTTTTTAAATAGTAACCTAGTGTTTTCACTATTAATCAAAAATTGAAATTTTTCAGAATAATACCAAAATTTCACCCTACCCTAATTTCAATACTCCGAATACAAAAATGAAGTCCATTTTAAAAGATAAAATTTAAAAAATTTCAAAAAGTGGGTATTACCATAAATAACTGCTAGTTTTAATAATATTTTAATTGCATATCGTTGTTTAGTGAAACTCGGTATTGCATACAACACATGCTATCGAGGAAGGCCGCGATTGCGTATAAAGCAATCAAGATAGTGTTGTGTGTATTGAAAGATTCCATTGATGATTTATATGACCTAAAAACAAAATATTTCTCATAAAAATCTAGGTTGTTACATTCTACCACCCTTAAAATGAATTTCTCCCTCGAAATTCGTCACTTGGTAACAAACAGATGAGGATACCTCTCCCTCATCATATCCTCAAGCTCTTATGAAGCTTCTTCTAATTGGTGGTTCCTCCATAAAAAATTCACCGAGAGAGTGGTCTTGTTTTGTATGACTTTTTTACTACGATCCAGAATCTCTATCAGCTATTCTTTATAAGGAAGATCGTGCTCCAGTGGTACAACTTCTAAGCTAAGTACATGTGAAGGATCGAGTATGTACTTTCTCTGGAGAGATTCATGGAACACATCGTGAACTTAAGAGAGATTCTGTGGAAGATCCCATCGGTATGATACCTTCCCAACATGATTGAGTATTTCTAAAGGACAGATATACATAGGGATCAACTTTCCCTTCTTCCAAAATCTCATTACTCTCTTCCAATGAGATATTTGTAAGAACACTTTATCACCCACTTCAAACTGTAGGACTTTTCTTCGATTATCGGAATAAATTTTTTGTCCACCCTGTGTTTCTCTAATGTGTTGTTGAATAGATCTGACCTTTTCTGCCATCTCATCAACAAGATCAGGTCTTAATAGCTTTCTTTCCCCAACTTCATCCCAATAAGTTGGAGTTCGGAATTTCTTTCTATAAAGCGCTTCGTAAGGATCCATCTAAATACTGGAGTGAATGAAATTATTATAAGAAAATTTAACCAAAGGTAGATGTTGATCCCAAACACCTTTGAAATCCATATAGGAAGCTCTTAATATATCTTCTAGAGTTTGAATTGTTCTCTCAGACTGACCGTCTGTCTGAGGTTGATAAGCTGGGCAGAAACTCAACTCTGTATCCAGAGTAGGCTGAAGACTTCGCCAGAACATTGTGGTAAACCTCTGATCCCGATCAGATATAAATGGAAAGTGGTACTCCATGCAATCTTACCACTTCTTTTACATATATCCTGGAAAACTAATCTAGAGAGAAATCTTCTCTAATAGTAATGAAGTGTTTTGACTACATAAGACGATAAACTATGACCCATATAACATTATTGCCTTTGGATGTTTTAGGAAGTCCAGGGACAAAGTCTATAGTGATGTTTTACCATTTCCATTCAGGTATGGGTAATGGTTGTAAGATCCCCTTATACTTCTGTCTCTCAGCTTTAACATGCTGACAAACCAACCATCGAGAGACATATTCAGTAACATCTCTTTTCATTCCATCCCACCAGAATTACTCTTTCAGGTCCCTATACATCTTCGTGCTTCCAGGATGAATAGAGAATGAATAACTATGAGCCTCATCCAGTAGCTCCTTCTTTAATTATGGGATGGAGGAACACAAACCCGATTCCTGAAATTTATTATCCCATCACAATCAAGGATGAATTCAAGAACATTTATCACCTTGTTTTTTAACTCTACATCTTCTTTCTATGCCTCTTTAATCTTCACATGTATAGATGGTTGAACATTCATTTGAGAAAGATAAGATTTCTCCCCTTCCATTATAATTCCATGATCCATCCTTTGTAAATCCATATATATTGGATCTTTTGTGATCCTCATCTTGGATAAGCTGGCATGGTATTTTCGACTTAATGTGTCTTCCACCTTGTTTGCTTTCCCAGGGTGGTAATGAATTGAGCAGTCGTAATCCTTAATCAACTCCAACCGTCTTCTTTGGCGCATATTCAGATCCTTTTGCGTGAAAATATACTTTAAACTTATATGATCAGTATAAATATCGCACCTTTCACAATAAAGATAATGCCTCCAATTATTTAATGCAATGATTACCGCAGCTAACTCTAAATCATGGGTTGGGTAGTTTTTCTCATGGATTCTCAACTGTCGTGAGACATAATCTATCACCATATCATTTTGCATAAGAACACACCCCATCCCCTTCCTGGATGCATCATGGTAGATCACAAGCCTTTCTCCACTACAAGGAAATGTGAGTACAGGTGCACTGGATAACCTTCTTTTCAACTCCCTGAAATTCTCTTCACATTGCTCTGTCTACACAAACTTAACACCTTTTCGAGTCAACCGGGTGAGTGGATTAGATAATCGTGAAAAATCATTCATAAAATGTCGATAATATCCAGCCAAACTAAGAAAACTTCGGATCTCAGTTACTGTTTTTGGTCTCGACCATCTTTCAATAACCTCTGTTTTTGCTGGATCCATATATATCCCCTCTTTTGAAAATATGTGTCCGAAAAATGAATCCTTTTGAAGCCAAAATTCAAACATGGTAAATTTGGAAAAAAGCATCTCCTTTCTCAGGGTCTTCAATACAATTCTCAATTTATCTTCATGTTATTCCTTGCGCTTTGAATATAAAAGAATATCGTCTATAAAGACTACCACAAACTGATCAAGATAGTCTCTAAAGACTCTATTCATCAGATCCATGAAGATAACAGGGGAATTAGTAAGACCAAATGGCATCACTATAAATTCATAGTGTCCATACCTTTTAAGGAAAGCCGTCTTTGGTATATCCTCCCTTCATGTTCTTCCTTGCGCTTTATAGTGATCTTTTTATGTTCTCAATAATCAATGTAGAGTCTCATTTATCCTCCTTTCTTCTTAACAAACAGAACAGGGGGTCCCCAACGTGACTCACTAGGGTGTATGAATTCCTTATCAAGATTATCTTGGAGTTGATTCTTCAATTCCGGCAACTTAATTGGGGAAATTCTATATGGTGTCTTTGAAATAGGCAAAGAACCCGATACAAGTTCTATTGAAAAGTCAACTTCCCGATTTGGTGGAAGACCCAACAATTCTTCTGGAAAGACAACATGAAACTCTTGTACAATGGGCATATTTTTAATCGTGAATTCCTCACCAACCATTTGAGATAAATAAACATCATATAGTGGATTCAAACCCATAAGATGGAATAAATTTCCACTGGAAGGTTATGTTCATCCTTGCATTGATAAACAACATTAGATTGATCTGGAATATGAAATGTGACTTCCCTTCTTTGGCAATTGATATGAGTTACATATAAATAATGCCAATCCATGCCATGATTCAAATAGAATTACACTATAGGAAGGATCACAATATTTGCAGGAAGCACTTTCCCACAAACATCAATCAGAGAAGAATTATAAACTTTTGATGCGACTTTTGTGACATTAGGGGATGTCACAGCACACTCAACTTCTAATTGTTGAGGTAATATAGCGATACCATTAAAAAAGTAATCAAAATAAAAGAGTGGGTGGATCCAGAATCAAAAAAACCATTTTCTACTTTAGAGTGTATGGTAAGTGTACCTTTCACCACTTCATTCTCATACTCCACGTCGCTAATAGAAATTTCATTTGACTTTCCTTTGTCTTTAGACTTAAGAGTTTGTTGACGTCGATCATCATCAACAACCTTTGGATTAGGGCAGTGATTGGCATAATTCCCCATTTCCTTGCACTTGTAACATTGAAGTGTAGGAGGTTCACTATGTGTAGCCTTTTATTTGTTCTCATCACTAGACATCTTCTTCCCATTCATGGCGGTACTACAAAGCCCGATGACCTTACTTTCCACATTTGAAACATTTACTTGTCCCATTAAGATAACTCCCTCTCTGTTTCTCCCACACTTTGAGCATAAGGGAAAACTCATCTTCTTTCCAGTGTGCTCTTTATTTTTTCTTTTGAATTCCATTTTCTTCTTTTTATCAAACCCATATGACTGATGGGTTACTCCAATCTCCATCTCATCCTTGAGAGCACATCGAATGATTTCCTAGTAGTTATTGAAATCCCTTATTGATAATTCCCTTTAAAGACTTGGTTTTAAGCCACTGAAGAATCGATCAATCTTACTCTCTGGTTAGATAATAATCCCAGAAGCGTACCTTGGAAGTCTTGTAAAATTTTCTTCATAGCTACAAACAGATTCATCATCCTTTTGCTTCAGTTCAAGAAACTCCTTCTCCATCTTTGTTCGAAGAATATGATGGAAGTACATATTGAAAAATAAGTTCATGAACGTGTCCCATTCCACAGACTCAATTTCATCTCTTGGCCTCATATTCTTGATAATATTCCACCATTGATCAGATTCACCTTCCAAACAATATACTGCTAAGATGGATTTATCATGTTCATAACATTGAAGAACTAAAATTATCTTTTTAGTGGTACTGATTCATTGTTCACCCTCTAATGGATCAGTAGACTCGCTGAATGAGGGTGGACGTTGCCTCATAAAGGATTAAACAGAATGTTGCACCTTCCTTTGCTCGTTTGGAAGTCTTGTATGATTTATAGCTTGAGAATGTTTTGTGAGCATGACTACATGATTTTTCATTCCAGCTCCTATAATGTTTGGTTGCTCAGGGGGACAATCATTGCATTGCCCTTTTCATTCCGCGTTAACACTGTTCATTCGGGTTCAACCCATTTACTAAAACCAAGAAGAATAGTGTGAGAAACACTAATTATAAAATGAAAACCACATAATCATGAATAAAATTTTACACATTAGGGCTTATCTTAGGTTATTCATGGCCATTTCTAAAAAACTAAGATTATGTTCTATTATTAGATATATCATTAGGATTCTTACTAAGGATTTCACATCCTAGTTTCCAAAGGTTGAATATACCTTTCCTTTGATACCAACTAAATGACCCACACTTTACATTTTTATTACATCAAAATTGAAGCACACTTATTACAACATAAAACAAAACCATGAAAGGACCGTATAGTTATAGTGTCTTTAGAAACAAGGAAACATAAACAACTGGTTCATAAATCATCTAAATTGCCTCCAATTTATTTCAACATATCTAGAGTCCCTTTTGGAATATCCTACTTGATAACCTTCTTTCTGACCTGGGGAAAGAAAACATACAAAATAGTGAGCTAAAATGCTCAGTAAGGATAAACAAAAGAAATATCAATCACATTATATTCATAAGAACATAACATTTTGGAAATATTAACCTGCAAAAGAGATCATAATTTCATAACATGGGATAAATCATAGTAGTGAAATGAAATCCCATTAATCATAACTTAATACATGAAACTTTGTGGCATACACACATAATCATAGAGAATTATTTTTTAGTAGTCAAGACTCATTTACAAGACTATCTTAGTGGACAAAGTCAATTTCTGTACTGAGTTCACTCCTCATTTCAGTCCTGTATCACTAAACCGGATTAACCTGACGTTCCAGCCATGTCTATCTCATGAGATATAAATCGTTACCCAATTAATTGGAGGGAGAAATCGGTCCCACACATCTCATAATGAATCCATTCTTATGTGTGCCACAAAATCATAAATCATACATCATAGCATAACCCATGTAATAAAAATGGGATTCTTAAACATCGTGCCATCATAACATAATCCATATAAGATAAAAGGAAATCATAAAAATAATTCCATAATAACATAATCAAATCAATGTAGAAATAGAGATAGAAAAAGAACCATATATTATCTTATATGGACAATTATTTTGATAAAATGCTTGAACTCCATTCTTGAGGAAAATATTCTTTCTACTACAAAAACATTTTCATTTATTAATATGTCATATATTTTTAAACTATACCAAGTTGATTAAAAATAAACTTGAAAACTTATGATGAAATTTTTATGGAAATAATGTTCTAAAAATCTATTCATTCCGTATAAGTTAAGAAAACATTCTTCTTGTACTTTGGCCGGAAAATTCAAAAAAGTACCTCGTACGAAAAACGACAAAAGATTCCTTTCATATCTTTTAGTAAAAAATCACCAAAGGGTAAAATTGGATTTAGAAAATTGTAGTAGGATATAAATAATGTTACATATTGAGGAAAAATGGCTGTGGATTATAAATATTACCCATTAAATTCTTAAGTAAAAACAATCTCGGATAAAAATTGAGATTGCGAGATTTTCCCTTTCCTTAAGTCTGGTTTGCTTCATAATTGTCTGAACCTACTATATAATGACTTAAATAATTTCATTGTCTTCTTCCAGAATCAGACTCATTGTTATGATATCATATATGGTCATATTCTTAGCTTCTTATTAGTAATAATTCATTGCTACTTGTTATTCGGGTGTTTATTACTTTTTGTTCTTATGCATGTTTTGTTGAATAAATTTTTATTCTTATTTTTAGGTTATAGATACAAAATTTACAGAATGGTATTAGTGTAATATATACCATATTAATTCATTAGATTCATTTATATACTCATTATTCAATGAAGATCATGTAGAACGAGTCACATCACATTGTGGAGATGATATTCCGTACGTACGCATGAGCGATGATATCGTTCCATTGATCGTTGAATTGTATTGGAGTGTATTTATACTATTTCAAAATCAATATAACTTTAAGATAATCATATATAGTTATTATTTACACCATTATGCCCATATAAGTAAGGTGGTGGTGGAAAATAGATTACACTACGGCGTGGTGACGGTATTTTGTACGTACACACGCGCGGTGATTTCATTTTTCTTAGTATGGATAGATGGTGAAATAGGTTTGTTTCATAAGTATAATAACATATCCGTATATGATTGATACTTATGTTATTAATTCATAATGAAACAAATAATGAAGAAGAAGTAGAAGAGGAAATAAATTTGAAAGAATCGGTAACGGACATTAGCTCTTCTTGGAAGCGCCTCCTCTTAACCTCCACTTAGGGCACTAAAAATGGTCTTGGAAGAAGGCCAGGATCTCTACGATGTCTCTAGGGAAGTGGAGAAGAGAAATTGGTAGGGTTTGTCTGAGCATTAAGGCACAAAGTGGGGTGAGGTGGAGAGGGAGGAGGATCCCTTTTACAAGGGAGGAGAGGGGCACCTTATGATAAACTAAAAATATTATTTTATTATAAAGTCATATTTGGTTTTTAATAGCTCCAAATTGATTTATTTCGAAGATAAGGTGGGGATGGGTCGAAATGATCTCATAAAATAGAATTTAGACATGTTTGGATTTCTATTTTAACCATATCATTTAGATTTAACATTAAGTTAAATAATTTTACTTTTACCATGTCTTCTTGTTTTCTTACACTATAAGATTAATAAACTTACTATAACATACCAAACAAACCCCAAGTTGTTTATTATTAATATATAAAACCTTATATTAGTTATTTGAACTAACCTTAGATTTTTAGGAATAAAATTACAATTAATAATATAATTTGTTTTTAAAAACTATTTTCTGTTAAATTTGACACTATTTGGTAATTGGTTTTTTTGAAAATCATAACAGAATGATTAGTTCCTAAAAAGATAATTAAATCAATAATAACATGTCATATTAACCAATAAAATAAGTGTAATTCATAAATGGTATCAAATTACATTTATTTGGGTATTTATAACATCAATTATGTCAATAATTCATTAATAAGAAAATTACTGCATCATCATTGTGTCATAAATAAATTAAAATATATAATGTCTAAAAATTATAAATAAATACCCATTATGTAGGAAATCTGTTTAACTTTATAATTAACATTTATAGTCAAATTTATCTTATGTATAACCCTATATTAAACATGTTTTAGTTATTAAGCTTTGATTTTAACTATTTTAACTATTGTTTAAATAAAAAAATATTAAATGTCCTAATCTAATCCATGTGGGATTAAAAGGTCATATTTTATTCATAAGGTTTTTTTTGGTCAAATTAAACTTATCCAATAGAATTAGGACATGTGTCACGGTAATAATAATATCATTTTTACCCTTAATTACCTTATTTACTTTTAATTGTGGTAAAAAAAGAAAAAAGTAACTATTCACCAAAAAATTATTTTCATCTCATTGAACCACATTTTAGTCCTGATATTAACCGTGTCACTCGGATTTTCTAAATTCCAATCACAGAAGTGGTAAAATTATGTTTTAGGTAAATTTTCAAATTGTCCTAGGAGGTGGGTAAAAGACGGTGAAAAGATCAATAAAATTTTTATATATCTAAAATTATTATAAAATGACTCAAATGAATTATTATGTATCAATTTTTAACTAAAATAAATTTAAATAAAATAAATAAATATTTAAATAAAAAGTCGGTTTTTAAATAGTAACCTAGTGTTTTCACTATTCATCAAAAATTGAATGTTTTCAAAAAATACCAAAATTTCACCCTAGGATAATTTTGATACTCCGAATCCAAAAATGAAGTCCATTTTGAGAGGTAAAATTTAAAAAATTTCAAAAAGTGGATATTACTATTCATAACAGCTAGTTTTATGAATATTTTAATAGCATTTCATTGTTTAGTGAAACTCAGTAAGGTGTACAACACAAGCTATCGAGGAAGGCCGTGGTTGCGTATAAAGAAAGCCAAGCTAGTGTTTTGTATAGTGAAAGACTAATTTTATGATTTATATAACATAAGAACAAAATATTTCTCCTAAAAATCTTGAGTGTTACACCTGAAGGGAGTAAAATGATTTATTGAACCATAACAATATTCGTTGTATCATCCTTCGATGAATGAGGTAAAAAGTCTAGTGCCTGGGGGTTTTCCATGGTCGAGGAAAATTTTCTCATTACAAGGAACTTTATTATTTTTTAATCATTCATATTTAATTTAAATAATTTAATATAAATTGAAAAAATTAATTATTGGAAGTGA
Source organism: Viscum album (assembly GCA_963277665.1). Classification (NCBI taxonomy): domain Eukaryota; kingdom Viridiplantae; phylum Streptophyta; class Magnoliopsida; order Santalales; family Viscaceae; genus Viscum; species Viscum album. The sequence goes on along the minus strand of OY728152.1, from coordinate 1,900,507,040 downwards.
AACAATTTCCCATAGTTGTGAGTCCAAACATCAACATACACTATAATAAAATCATAATCAATAGAGAAATAACTAGGACCACCTACCTCTTTAAATGCTTCCTCCCACTACAAACCATAGTTTTAAAGCTACTTCCAAACATCGTCCAAGCCTTGTCAATGAACAATCCATCACCAATGCATCTATACCAACCAATAACATCCTAATTAATTAATTACTAACAAAAAATAATAATATAATTTTTTTATTTAGCTCTATATTTTACAATTCAGTATAATCAATGAAACAGCTATTATGTGGACTCATCTTAACCAAACCAAAACCAATGCACATGGGAGTTCTATTCCTTTAGTCAGGAACCATCCTAAGGTATTACCTATCAATATCCATCATTAAAAAAAATACAATTTCATTAAAAACTAAGTAAAAACTTTAGAAAAATGTTCTTCATAATTTACCTCCCTTGAATCACCATGAAAAATCACGTAGATAGATTTACAATATTCCCTCATCACAAGTAGAATTAAATCCATTTGTTTTTCGGATGATTACACCATGATTCAGTTGAATCACAATAATATTTCTACCCAAGGAGGAAATTAATTAATGTAGAATGAAGGAAAGGGTTAATGGAGTCCAACAGAGGAGGAATCGTAGCTTAATACACTATAAAATGAAAAGTGATTTCACCAAAATTGAATGGAAATATATAGAGAGGGTGATTTTCAATTTTCTAGGACATTCACGTTTGGATGAATAAGAAAAGAGTGGTTCCTCTCTCAAAAAACTATTGAAGAAAATTTTAAAAAACATTTAATGATCCCCAGGGTTTGTCTGCCCAATTTTCCAAACTGTGCAGTAGTCATGTGTTACACACCTCCCATGAATCATCCTTCAAAAGTTAAGGATTTATGGTTTACTAAACCATCTTCCAACCTTGAAAATTTTTTCTTCCTTGGTATTTGGTTTTTCCTACCATTATTCTACAACTTTTTACTAACCATGTACCCAGATCTAAGTCCATACCATGATGCGTTGTTTAATTTAGAATCTATGTAGTTTCCTTAAAACCATTGGATAAATATTCCATACAATGATGATCCTAAAAAATTAATTGGAATCCTCCTCACCCTCAGGGTGCTGCATAGTTTCTACTAGACCACCCACTAAACCATGTTCCCTTGATAATTACCCTTTAAAAAACAAACAAAACATTACTTGAATATCTCATTACTCTTTTGAGAATCTAATGTAACTCTCAATCCTTGAAACATGCCAAAAAAATCACATTAAGAGGTTTTAGCTCCTGGAATTATTTTATAACAATAATTTGGAATCCTTCCATTTAACCTACCCAAAAATTATAACTCCCACTAAATTTACAAACCCATATAAATATAATATATTACATCCTCCCCACCATAACACTTCTCATCCTCAACAATCCTCAATGGTTATCTAACTGTATCTCTGAATTGATGTTAGTCACAAGTTCAACAATAACAAGCTGCATTATATTCATGAATACCAAGCAATCTTATGGAGTGTAATTTCAAACATAAGGCACTAAAACAACCTAATCATGAATGATATCTCAAATGTAATTGTTAAAACATTAAGATGATGCTTCACAGATCATATTCGAGCCAAATAATAATGGTTTTACTTCTCGATTAATCAACCATCCTATGGTGTTTCACACTATAAGAATTATATTACAAGGAAAATACCAACATATGGTTCTCCCACCATTGAAATTGATTATAAAAACACATTATTAGTAGCAAAATTTCACACTTAACATTGTTCCCAACACACACATGTGAGAATTATAGTCATTCAATGACACTAAATCTGATTTAATATCCCCAAAAAAATGATGCTCGTAAACCATCCATGAAAATAGACTAGACACACCATATTTTCCTTGAAAATACTCTAGTATCACCCAAAACAAACCCATAAATTCAAAAGAGATGCAACAAATGTGTTTTTTATCCCAATATTCAAATTCCATCTGAACGCGTAATTCAAACCTCTTTAGGATAATTCCCATTAAAATCACTTGAAGTCCCTACCAATGGGTCACCCAAAACACCTAACCATGATTTATATAATCTTTAGGGAAATACAAGTCCATATAAAGTAAACAAAAAAATTCCAACCTTGAATTTTTTAGTGCAACTTTAGTTGGAGGCACAATAGGAATAAACTTCCATTATGCTTTAATCATGAGGAATAATGACCTTTGAACCCGAAACATGCTTAGATCATCTCATGTTTATCCTAAACTCAAATTCAATTCTTAGGTCTACCCAATAACTCATTTAAATTAAAATATATCATTTACTAAGGAGTCCATGTAAAATTGAATTTACTTGTTCATTGGTATCCAATTCTCTCACGACCATCCCCTGACTGATATCTCATCCTCGATTATTTTGAAATGAGTGTCACACACACATGATAAAAGTGATACTCCCCACCATTAGAGTATACACATAATCATAGTAATAAAATAGAATCCTAAACACGATGAAAAATTCTATATCTACTACCAAACATAATGAATGGATGTAACAAACCAACTCATTCCCGAACACTAACTTGAAACATCACAAGTTTCATGTTCCCTGCTCATGGGAATTCCATTCCCATTACTTGTCAAAATTCATTCAATGTGAGGGTCAAGAAATATAATATCCTATGGTGGACTCCCAACCAAAAGAATTTATTAAAACTATTCCATAATACTAATTCTTGTTAGATCCCAATATCATAAGTGTGTCACCCTCTAAGGCCGCACTCATCATATTTATCACTGTTTGTCCCACATTTAACTCGAAACACTTGATTTGTTCTAAAACCACCCATGAAAATCACTAATTTTCAAATTCAATAGTTTCCATGATTAAGGATTGCATACTAACTCAATTACACCTTGTATAATGTTCCACACTCTAGCATCACTCGATCAATGAATCTTGACATATGACTCTTAGAGTTTCAAAACATAGAATCTGGGCTCAAATTCCTAAACCACGGACCATTCTCTATGGAATGTATGTATCATATAATTAGAGGACCCATGTAACCCCAATAAAAAATTGAGAATTACTCCCCTATAAATATTAACCATACATTTATCCTCCTTTTGATGTTGTCTTAAAAACATTATCATCTACCCATCCTCTTACCATATACAAAAACACAGCTATATACAAATGGTCCTATCACCAAAATGTTCATTCTCTTTTAAATAGGCCTCGAAAAAAATAGCACTAGAACTTCTGAATATCAAGAAAATATGAGTAATAAAAATTACAAAACCATAACACCAAAATACCTCCCATGCATCGATTCCCAATGTAAGAACATACCCATGATTCTCTCTTCCAAAGGCACTCACAAACAAGGTTTACCCCTATCACGGGTCACCATTACATATAAGAAAATAAAAATAATCAAGAAAATAAATATTTACACCTCCAGGTCACATGAATCTCAGACCTAGGTCAAAAAAACACGAAAAGGTCCATACCAAGGAAACTCATGTTCCAAACCACCAACTCTAATGTCTCACAATCATTCCAAATTAAATTCCATGATCACTACCACTTAAAGTAAACCATCAACTTTACGAATCTATACTATTAGACTACTCCATGGAGGATCAATTATAATATAACAATATAATGGTATATAATAATTTACCCAAGATGACCCTAATCTAGCAAAACATAGTATCTAGTTTGGAAGTATAAAATATTACTCCATGATATATGGGAAAACAACAAATATGTTGTTAATAAAACATTAAATAACTAAACTTATGTAATAAAAACCCACATGGGGTCTAATGGTAAAACATCATGTGCATGTACTAACCTATAATGGTCTCATAACCTCCATGTACTTGGGACCACATCAATGTTTCCAACATCATACACCTCAACATAGATCCACATAATCATCCACCATGATATATATATATATATTATCTATATTTGATTTGTATAATTCCACTAAGAACATAAACATAAAAATTCACTATGAGTTTTTATTGTAACATTAAATAATTTTACATTTATGTTTATTGACAATAATCACAAAATATGGACTATTTGACATGTGAATCCTATATTCCCTGAATAATGCATGAATGAACCTCTTTCTTTAATGAAAAAAGAGATAAATCCAATAACATACTTCATGGTAGTGGTACAAGATCCCAAAATATAGGGAGAAACCATTTATCCCATAAATATGGTGTATCACATGGGAAAAAATTCTTAAAACCGTGACATTGAAAACCATAACATCTATCCCATCCTTAATAACATGGATTTCCTATTATGAAGTGCTTTTGTGATGCCCTATCAGAAGGTACATCAGAAACTCCAACACATTTCTATATTACCTGTCTACGATACCCTATGTATTAAAAAAAATTAGAAAATATTTAATACCACTTTTTTACATATAGGTTCAGCTCAATATTAATAGTAATTTTTTTGGTGGTGCCACATGGCCTTAGGAACGTCTCCTTATATGAAAAAGTATTTTGACTTAAAGCTATAGTCTATGGTGGAATCACAAGAAGATTATATCCACTATATCAAAGTATCAAACATATCATAAATGACAAAATATATTGAGAACATTAATCAAATAAGAGTATATAAGATAATAAAAATAGTGAAATGCAATAATGAAATTGAATACCATCATACAAGCATACAAGACTGATCACCCACTAGTCTGATCACATGTGCCAAATGAAACCAAAAAGAATAAATAAAAAAGGATAAACTAAAACTCCGATCTATACCTCTTCCCAAGATCCATATACCATTAGAGATGATCTATCTCACTCAAAATATTACATGCCTCAACCTAGTATAGAATTTCCAAAAATTGAGAGGTTTCACAGGTCCCTATGTGAAATGAATTCTCATGAAGGGTGTGAATATATAAATTAGTAAGGAACCATGAACTCAGTCCTATACATATCTAGTAAATATAGTAATATGATCATGTGAAATTGTATCAATGATAAGTAAACTTTTTGATAATAAATCAATAAATAAGTCAACCACCATCAATCGTCATGTACGTGAACCTGAGAAACCATATAGTATGAAAACAATGTCAAATTCTCTATATGATCATCATGATGACTATGCCAACCATTATAATGATCCTAGGGTCTTTCAAACCCGTATAAAATTATAATGAAAAGGGGGCTAGGCTAAGCAAAGTATATATCATAATGAGTTGGGGAAATCTCTATCCTGGTATCAAAACCACTAGAATGCTACAAATTACTATACAATGGTCCTCAACTACAAGTATATGTTATCCCCACTAGTAGTATCATAGACCTCCCTAACAAAGGATTTTTTTAGTATCATAGAGTTCCCTATGAGGGCATTTTTTTTGTATCATAGACCTTGTTATGAGCAGAGTTTTCTATATTAATCAAAGATCACTCTATAGGAATTTTTAATACACATACAAACTATGATGAGGGAGAATTCCATATCATAACAAAACTTTTTCATAGTCTCATTCTAACAATTTAACTACCCACTCATAAGGAATTTTCCATATCATTTGTAACCATAAAAGGAAGTATGTGTTATTCAAATTCCTAAATCATTCATTTTTGTTCACAACCCATTGGATCTTATGTAATGTATGAGAACCAATGTGACAACTACAATTGTCAATACCATTTCCCATACACACCTGCATAGTGTCAATAAATAGTTGGGTACCCACTCAGGTTCCCTAGGTGAGTATATAGGTGGAGGTACCCTACAAGGGGTTCCATGGTCTAAAGAATGTCAGGTAGGGAATAACCCATATCACGGGGATATTACAATCCCTGGTAGTTCTACAATTATAACAAGTCCACTTGATCCACATGAGATATTCCAGATTGGAAATAGTATAGAGAGATGCCTCATTGCCTATGTCAAAGTATATGTATGTTCTAGGTCAGTCCATACACCAGATATATGAATAATCTACACATGGTATACCCATATGTCTGTCAAATCTAATGGGAATGATATCTATCCCCATGTTCACATCAATGAGACAATGGGCTCCAAGGTATAACTAGGTTCATATACAAACCGTGATGCCAAACTCTCTTGATGTCATTGAACCTTTTCCGAGAGGCTTCAAGGGTCTCATGAGTGATGATCTCTAGAACACACTCACACAAGTTACACCCCTTAATGGGTCTAGATGTTTTAGAGAACTACAATATTATCAATGGAATTAGATATTAGTGACCGCGGGAAGTAATATTGTTTTTGGAGGTTTATTGGGGTGCTTGAAACTTCTTTTATCTAAATAACATCATTAGCATTTAAAAATTGACATGTAATAAAAACAATTAATTTAAATTGAATAATTTATTTATTAATGTGTAAATACTCTCCCTTAGTTTTGAGAACAAACAATAAATTTTACTGGAACAAATTAATAAGATATAAGGAAGTACTATAACCAACCACCTATTTTAAAACATCATACCACCATAAACCATAGCATGATAGCTACTTTCATTCCGTAAACATTCCTTGTTTATGGTCGATCCATCACCCATGTTTCTATCCCAACCTAGAACACATCAATTAATTAACTAAAACAAAAATCAATGGAATTAACTAATTATATTTTAATTATGAATTTATACAATCTGGAATAATTGATGAAACACATACTATGTGGCCTCTTCCAACCAAAATAAAACCAATGAATATGAGAGGTCCATTCCATAATTTTAGCACTACACTAATGAATTTGATATCAATCCTCATCTTTTGAAATACTAATTTAATTAAATAAAGAAAAACCCTAAGAAAACACACTATGTAACATAACTTTCTCAAATCACTATGTAGCTATATTAAGATGGAATAACAATACCCCAGGAAGATAAGAAAAAAATAAATTCCTTTTATTATTTGAAAATTTAATAATGATTTAGTAGAATAATCATAAAATACCATGTTAGTGGGGAATGAAACAATAGAGGGATGGAGGAACGGGTGGATGGATGCCGATAGAAGAGTAATCATACCATAGAAATCTAAAAATCCAATGAAATTACATTGTAATTGAAGGTAAATCAATGGAAAATGATGGAATGGTAGGGGTAAAATTAGATGGGGCATGCACATGATGGACAAGAATATATATGGGGCTTCCCCTTAAAAATCACATTGGAAAATAATAAAACCCACTATTAATGAGTCACATGGTTTTACAAACCATATGCAATCATTGTGGTAGGCACTATATAAGAAGACTTCCTTCACATAGTTGGGATTAATGGTTTACCAAACCATGAAGAACCATGAAAATTGGCGATGACATGGTTTTCCCATTTCTCATTATTTTTAAACAAATGTGCACAAACTATGTGAAATCCCAATGTCCAAATATAGCAGAAAAATTTCATAAATAGTTTATAACTAATCCTCGTGGCCATGATATTTATAAAAATAATTTCTAACCTCCACCCTTAAGTTACAACATTGTTTTTCCAAAGTTTCTCACATCAAACCATGCACCCCGGATAAGAACACTCTAAAATCATTCAACACAATACCTAATGCTCTTGAGACTCTTTCGAGCACCCTAGGTACCTATAAGCCCTAGAAAAATATTTAAAAACATCAAATTGAGAGGAATAAAATCATGAAATTTCATTATAAACCCTGGTTTTTAATTCAACAACTCAACTAGTGAAAACATTTCACTTTCTTTCTAAACATCAGAACCCTTATAAACATGGGATCTTATAAAAGTCATACATAAAATGTTTGAATTGTTTTTTAAAAATTCCTATTAAAACATACAATGGAAAATAAAATATGGTTTATTATGAATTCAAATTATCATTTCATCATATACATAAATAATCATGAAAACATTTTAAATAACATGGATATGGAAGAAAATGTAAATTGACCAAAGAGAAAATAAGATTAGTATTTCATAATAAAATTCTTCATATTTCATTATAACAAGTAAAAGAAATTGGTATTAGTAATAAAATATTATAGTATTAAAAATATTAGTAGAAATAAATTGGTTTAAAGTATATGGATCATATAATTTCCCATACTAGAAATTTTACAAGAGTAATTCTTAAAATAACTGAAATTGTATTATTAACTCTTTCCTTATATCCCATATCGCTTTACATGAATTAAAACATATGGTATAATTACTTAATATTTATGATAAATATATTCAATAACCATATTTATAAATATATTACAATATATAATTACCAAGTAATATTCAATTTCTCTTCTATTAACAATACTTCATTAAAATCAATATTTGGGTTAAAACTAGTTCATTTTTCATACATGTTTTAGTTCAAAGGTGTCAGACCATGAAATTTTTAAGGGTTTTGTTATCTCTATAATATTAATATTTTAATAATTATAATATTTATTCATCATATATTATATTATAACTATTCATATAATGCAGAGATAAAAAATTAATTATATCATTCGTGGAGGCAGTAGTTCATACGTACTCATGAGTGATGTTTGTACTAATGAATATATATAAAAAAGAAACATATATAATAATAATTTTTTTTAAAATATAATTATGTCACAATTATGATATTTATTCATTAATTATATGCTTATAACTATCCAAAAAATGAGTAAATGAATAAATAATCACATCACTTCATGCAGGTGGTAGTCCACACATACGCACGAGCGATATCATCATCTTGAAATGGAGGATAAAGAGATAGAAAATATATTTAAAATTGACATAAAAATGTAATTATATTAAATATAATTTTTTATTTATTATAATATGTTTGTATTACATTTTTAGTATGTTTAAAAAGAAAGAAACATAAAAATTACAATATGAACATATATATTTTCTTTGGGAATCCCCATTTTAAAAGCATGATAAGGCTTCTCAGATTGGTATTTTTTGAATACCATCACCTCAGTGTCATATAAAATAATTTATATATAATATTCATTTCTATATGTTTCAAGAAAAAGGTATCAATTTTTGTGTGTAGGATAAAATAAGTGTGGACCTTTTATAAGTGAGCAAAATTTCACTCTTTTAAATATGTTAAATATTAAAATATACTAAAGGAAAATTAAAGTGAAAGTTAAAAAAATCCAAAATTAAAATATCAGTTAAATTTAAGAATAAATAAACATAAAAATCTAATTTTTAAAAGAATTAATTTAATTTATCCCTTATCATTTTAGTTTAACCCCTCATTATCCCAATTAAATTTGACCATTGTAAAGAATTTTTACCTCAATCGCCTTTCATAATGATGAAACACGAAATCGTCATCATTAAAATTTGTGTAAATATTTATTAGAAATTTGGATAAAATTTATCAAATTCTATTTCATTAATTGGATGTAATTTAGTTTAAAATATGTGCAAAAAATTAAATAAAATCAGTTTTTAGAAAAACAAATTTTTAGACATAAAGGCTACTAAAATTAGGGATATGACTCACATGATTAATATTAGCATCTTGTACATATTTATGAAATGTTGAAGTGAACTTTTTTTTACCGAAGAAACCCACTGATATATAAGAAATGTTCTAATTAAGTTTTATATGTTGAATATTGGATCAAATCTGATATAAACTACACAATCTCAGTTGGATTTTGATGTCAGGTATTGATGCTTTATTAAGTATCAGTGGATATGTTCTCATTTATATGTTCTAAAATTTTATATCTAGAATTGTGTTACAATATTTCTTATACATTATTAAATTAACTATTTGTTGGTTCAATCTTATTTCATCTCATGTAATTATTGTAACTCTTTTCATTAATAATATTTTAGGGATAATTAGTTGTCTTTCAACTCATACTTTGTGTGTTTCATAGAATAATAATATTTCAATAGTACATTGTGGATCATTTAAACTCAGTTATTAATATAATGGAATCCATCTATAAAAAATAACTTATTTATAGAGAAATATGTCATAAGATATTGTGGTTTTATTATAACCACTTGTTCTCATCACTCTCATCCCTCATCTAGCCACAATAAATAAAATTACTACCATATCAATTCCATTATAATTTTATCTAATCGAATTGAAAATAAAACCCCCAATAGACTATCATAAAATTATATATAAAGGATTAATAAGTATATGGTAGTAACTATGGAAGGGAAAATAATCTTATTTATTATTATAATAACTACATTATAATATATATCTAGGGGTTAGGGTAGATAATAATTGATTCAAGGAGGCTCTCCCATACTTTCTTAACCAACTCGGAATGGTTACTCCCAAATGACTATTTGAAACAACTAAAAATGGCTTAAATGACCCTATTAATTTTTAGAACATGATAGTGAACTAGAAATATAGCAGGGCCATGAAATTCTTTTTAAACACCAATAGAACACCAATGTGATGGTTTATAGTTACTGTATGACCATCGAAGACTGATGGACTCCATTGTGTTTTTGGTGGTCTACATCTGCTTATACATTCAAATGCACTTTTAAACAATGTAAAAAAATCACTTTAGGCCTCATTTGTAAAATAATACACATTAAAACATTTGTTAACTCATCTTAAAATTTTCAAAATACTCATATTCTCAATTATAATTTAAAAATTCAAATTTTCACTTGATTCAGATTCACTAGATTCTAAATTATTCTCCCCCTTTATCAATGCATGATAGGATATATCATTACAAAATACGAACTGTACCACTTCTCTCCTTATTTATATCCAATTATTTTCAATGTTTTTTAATATATAACATTTCCTCTAAATACTTGACCTGTTCTAGTTATAGTTATACAACAAATGAGCCCAAAATAGGGAAACAATTTAATCTCTATAAGACTCTTTCTCATTTCCATCATATGCCACTATTGTTCTGTGGATGGAGTATTGCAATTAATAATTTATTCACTTCACAAAACTACATATGATACATAGTAGTTGACACCCTTCTACACTATCTCTAAAAACTCAATGGTCCATGCACAATGGTATTGATTGAGTTCATTAACTAGGAGATGATGTACCTATCAAGGTGAAGTACATAGAAATTTAAATTATTGATATTTTATATAAATTGTTGATCTCTCTATCCATGGAAAACCATTTTTTATTAATAATCACTCCAATGTATCTCTAAAACATCAATTCCTATAATCCTCTATAAAGACCGAACCTGCACACTCTAATATAGTGGTAAATAAACAATCATTACATTTATTCCTTTGGTATTTCTTAATGTGACCGAATTTTAACCATCCAAAAAATATGACATAAAAATGAAATATTGCATCACCTATATACCCACAAAAATATTATGTTTTTAAAAAATTATGTCAAACTCTTTGAAAGTGAACATTGCCTTATAATGTCCATTTTTTCACAAAAGAAGTTCTTTATAAAGACATCTTTGGTCCATTTAAGGTAACTTTCATATCTTAAACTCTGAAGTTATTATCCTTTATATTCATCTATTGGACAAATGAAAAATCATTTAAAAATGTGGGGTCACAAAATCAAAAATCATTGTATGGAGTATAAAAATAGTAAATTCATTGGTTTAGTAAAAAACATGACAACACATAAAATGTTAACCTTTTCCATGTTATTCTTTAATTGTATAAAATAAAACATATCCAAATAGAATTTTTCCCTGAATTAAATTATTTAAAACATATTACAAGAAAATGGTAACCCACATTAGAAACATATAGAATTATATTCATAACCCATGTTAGAAAATACGTAATGCCTTGTTAAATGCACAGGATAAAATATAGAATCTAAAGAAAGTTTTGATGAAATAGATGGGATATCGAGGTTGAATTAGTGGTACCCTCATGTTAAAAATTCCATTAAAATTCAACTTCTTAAACTTTGTTAAGGTTCCCGATCCACTCGATATAAAATCTAAATATAATATCATGTATAATGATAACAATAGATAAGAGAAAAAATAGTATTTAAAAGGTTTTTGTGAAATTAATACTCATTTAATTGTTGTTTATACCCCTAACTTGGATTATTAAGAGTCTAGAAAAGTGAATAAAATAACACAAAATCCATGTTCTTCCTTCTAAAAAAACCCACAATCCATCGTTCCCTCTCCTGCTTTAGAATCCACTAGAGACAACTTTTGCTTCCAAATTCCTTCGAAATAATTCTTCCTTTATTCAAGGATAATCCATATTCATAAATTTCTATTACTTTAGGTATAATTGTTCTGTAAAAAACCATATTTCCATTCATTTTTACTTCCTAAAGAGATTTAAAAAATATGATGCTTATAATCTGTCTAGACTTACTGAAATGTGGGTTATCCTCAATATTTTAATGCTCTAGAAAAAAGGGTTATTCTTCTTTAATGGATCCTATATTCAAACACATTATTTGATAATTTGGTATGTCATGTTCTCAAAAATAACATTCAATATACATCAATATATTTAATACCTGCATTCAAAATCTATCTATAAAAAATAATAATTTTACACATAAAAATATATCATTTATTCAATCAATTAAATGTGTTATTAAGAACACATTTATTCTCTTTCATTAATATTTGAATACCCAGTGGCATTTGTTTATTGATTTCCTCATTATTTAATACTAAAAAATAATATGGCTATTATTATTTATCATTTATTTTGTATAGATACTAATATATAGAAATATATTCTATGGTGGAGCATAGTAACACTTGTATTGTTTTTCTTCTTCCATGGTTCATCACCAATTTAATTTCAAGAACAAAAAATATCTACAATATTACGACAATGTAATCTTATACATCGCTCTGTATCACCATATAGATGAAACCATTTCTTTTTTTAATTAATAGCCTTCAAGTGTTAAATAATAAGGTATTAGTATAAAAATAACTATTATTTGGGAGCTTTGGTAGTGAAGTGATAAGTCCTACTACATTATTGATGAGAAGCCTTTACTCTTAAAATACATGCATAGTGAGTTGTAAATAAAATCCTGAAGACTCAGGCTTCTCCATTCATCACATGAAATTAAAAATAACACATCGTATTTAGTACTTTATAACTATATATTATATTACCTAAAGAATTGGGCTTCCACGTATTCTACAAGTGGATACTCATGAAAAATGTATCCTTATCGCTGCTTGCATGAATCTCACTTTCGTTAGTTTCTCAGTCATGACTCACTGGACATTGTATTCATCATTCTACATATACAATGTATATACATGAAATTGAAATTGAACCTCTTTCAAATATTTATCATACCTATACATTAATAAACAATTAACTTCATTTGAATATATATCTTCATTACGTGACGTTGTAGCTCATGATCCTTTTGTTCGTGCATGGAAATGCTTGAAAATCATTCACAACATGTTCTTTAATTGCTCATGAATATCATGTGTTTAATATGGGCTTCATAAATTTTTATGAGGATTAGGACTGATCAAGGAGGATTAAAGATGAATCAATACATATGCATATAATCCATCAAGTGATGAATGTTATAGATAATCAAATAAAAAGACCCAAATACCCGAATGCAACAGATCCAATAGATGTGCTTATATTTGTAAAACATTTGTATAGAAAAAATCATACACTTCTCCAATATACCACATTGTAATTGATTGATTTTTAGTGTTTCTTAATAAACATTTCATTATTTCTTACCACTCAATATGGTAGCAGGGTTCATCACCCACAACACAGACACAGACTATATTTAATAGGTCACACCTCACCTATACTGGCCCACTATACCACTTGCACAACACACAAGTGCACTCACCAACAAGTCCCTTTAGGAACTACTCTATCCCACTACTCTACATCTTTTAAAGACAGGCCAAGATGGTTCCCATGTTTGGATTAGAGATGATCCCACATGCATGGTTGATTTTTCCGGCTTGGTTAGACAGTTGTTTAAATATTAAATTAAAAAACATAACAAATATCTCATAAAATGTAGATGAAAAAACCAAAAATTCTTTTTCATTTACTATTAAGACATTAATATTATTCATTTAAAATGTAAATAAATTTTACATGTCTTCATTTTAATTCCACGTGAAATAATAAAATATGGCATGGTCTTCCCTATTTGGTATGAATTGTGTTATCCTAAGCACATGACCTTGACATTGAATATTAGTTAAATTAATGATCAAAATTAAATAAGGAAAATATTTAAATCATGAAATCCATTTCCAAACTAAGAGTCCATAAATATATTTAATAAATTACAACTTCATTTCAAATTCACCAAACACATATTGACACAACATTTACAAAAAAATCTAACAATTAGTCTCAACAATATACCACTTTATATTTAGTTGTTAATATCTCTTCACATCATAAAATTCAATACATTTCATCCAAACTTTTCCCCCCTTAATTAAATTTGAATCAAATTGAAAAATGGAGTCTTATCAAATAATCTTTCTTAAAAAAATAAAATTCCCTTATTTTTAAAATCATTGAGTGATTTCACATTATCTTGGAAAATATCACTTAGTTATTCGACTGTAATTATACATTGGATAACTTACTATAGTAAACAAGAGAGATATTACTGAGGTTGTCCAAGTATTCTATAAAAATACTCACATGTGGTAACAAGATTACAAATCCTCAATTTTTAAGGTTATTAGTTGAACATAATCTATTTTATCAATGAAATGAAAAAGAATGAACATACATCAAAAAACACATTAGAATGTTTTGGTGAAAAGGATTAACTATGAATTTGTCCAAAATTTTAATAAAATAATTAGTCCCCCTTAATAAATATAATTAATAATGGGGGATAATAGTGTAATTTAAAGACCACTTTACCTTATATAAGATCCACCTCAAGAGATTCAATAACCATTATCATAATTGAAATTGATTAACTAAATGATGAACAATAATTGTTATCAAATTCCCTAAATTTTACCTCATAACACTTAAAATAATAGGGAAAAAGGAGAAACCTATTGGTTTCTCATAATTAACATTCAATAAGAGTTCTTACAGAAATAGACAGCTTTTTTTCTTCACTTTTACTTCTTCAGTGTTTTTAATTAATACATTTATTTTGTTTACTCCTCAATGAGTACTAATATCTCTTTTTATTTAGATTCCATTTTTATATGAATTTTTTCTTCTCTCTTTGAAAATCCTCTCCTTTGTTCTAGATTTCTATGATATTCATGAATTAAAATTTTATTCCAGCATTCCAAAGATATTTTTTAAAACTTATATAAAAAAGACTATGAATCTTATTATCATATTTTTTTGTGTATTATGTCGAGAATTAATATGTTTTTGACCTTGTCCTCTTTGATTTTAACCACCTCTATTTTGGAATCTTCATTGTAAATAAATATTCATTCATATTTTCATATGCACCATTTATGTTGTAATTTTATGAGTATTATTCACCATCTATGAATTACAATGATTTTAAATTAAATAAGTTATTTATTTTGAAACAATATTAGAACAAAAAGAAAATTTTAGAGGAAATGGAATACCTTATTCTTCTAGGATGTTTAATTTTTATAAGAGGAAAATATCATGATCATCATTCCAAAAAAAATTATTATTATTAGATTACTAACTCTTATTGTAATCATGGGTGTGAAAATATATTTTTATAGTAACATGGTAAGTTCTAGCATATTTTTATCCCCGATTCTTTAATATAAACTCCAAGTTAAAACATTTCATGTTGAGGGAATTATTTCATCCCAAAAAGATCTTAGACTTTCTTTCCAAACCTCATTCATATTTTTTTATTTTCTAGAATTTTTTTGATTATTTTAAAGTATTTTCAACCTCAATTACTTTATTTTATTTATAATCAAATTGTGTAGTATTTACATCCATTAAAACATTGTATAATTTCTCATGTGCATTCAATGTTATAAAAAAATTATATATGAAATAACTCTCTCATAGGAATACCTCAGTATGAATAAAGGATTTACCTCCTTCTTCCACCAGGTATATGATAGTGATTTAATTTATGATCTTATTTCTTAGTGAATCTTACAATTATGTATCTTATTATTGAAATTATTTTTTATTATGATGAAATCCCTTGATAGTTTCAAAATTTCATTTATCCTCTTATATAGGAACATTATTGAGATATTATTTGATTTTAGAATAAAAATTAATAAATTATTTATTATAATCAAATATTATGAAATTACCTTTGTAAGAAATATAATAACAATAATTAATAATTTTACCACTTTAATTACCATTAGTTAGTGAGATTTCTCCCTTTAATTTTGAATTGTTTTTTATCTTCCTTACCACTCTTTTCATTATATTTTTCTAATACATGGTAGAAATTTCCAAATGAGTTAACTCTAACAATTTCAAAAAATTTCACTTCATTAAATCTATTTAAAAAATTGGGGTAAAAACGTTTGGATCTTTATAATTAACCTGACCCTATGAAATAAACAGAATAATCATTTTAAAGGTTAAATGAATCATGGGGGTGAATCAATGGTACCGACATTTTAAAAATTGCATTTTAATTCATCCACCTTATTTTTTTAGGTTATTGATCTAATCAATTTAAACTCATAATCATACCATATACTATAGTAATAATAATAGAGTTTATCACCTAGTATTTTCCAGTTTTGTATGGAATTACATCCTCTTACCATGTTGGTTATACCCACCAACATAGATTCTTCACACTCAACACATGTTAACACAACGACAAAAAATCCATTGATTCCTCCCAACAATAATATTGAATCCTTTGTTTTTTCTCCTACTCTAGAATCCATTGGATACTTATTCTTCATCCATAGTTTACTAAAATACTTCTTCACTTATTCAAGGATAATCCAATGTCATAATGATACTGTTCTTCAGATTGCATTCATCCATATAAAATATTGATCTCCCTTTCTTGAGTACCGAAGGAAGAGCATCAAAAAATATACTCTTGAGGATCCTTAATAAATTTATTCATTATATATTATAAAAAATCATCAAATTCTTGGGCACATTGGTTGACTCTTTTTAATGTCTCTCATCTTTAAACCATTTCTTCGATATTTTGATGTATCGGGTACTCAAAATAAATTTAATATACCAAAAAATATTCATCACCATTTTTAGTAATTTATGTAAAACAAAAAAATAATTGTTCATTTGATAATATATCATTTATTTTGTTAATTAAACATATCAAGAATAACACATTTATTCTCTCTCATTTTAATTTGAAAACCCACTATCTATTTTGTATATATTTTCCCATTAATCAAAATCCAAAAATACTATGGGTATTATTATTCCACATTTATTGTTCATAGATAATATGGAGTATCCATATAATCATTGGAGATGCACAATAACTCTTAAATTGTAATGTTTATTCTATAGTGGAGAACCCTCTTGATTTCTAGAAACAAAAAATATAAAAAATTCAATTCTCTGTAAACTCATGAATTTCACCATATCTCCATGTCTATTAAAAAAGTTCATCTATTATTTCTTATCCATTAATTATGAAATGCTTAGAATGCGGTGTGGGAATCTCTATTATATTAGATCTTATGTAGTGAAGTGATAACCCATATAATATAGCTAATTAGAAGACCAAACTCAGGAAATGAATAAATAACAGGATTTAAATAAATACCTAATTACCCAAGATTTTTTATTAATCAAAATACATTAAAAATACCTCAACTCATATAGAATTAAAAATTATCATTAAAATTATTGATTTTTTGGGACTTATCAATATTCTCTAAAGGGATATTAAAGAATCATGAGGCCTCATCATAACATCCGCCAATTTGTTATGAACTTGTTTCTCTATTCAGCTCACTGAATGTAGAATTTTTCATTTTCATTATTCAATGTTTATTCATGATAGTAAAACATATTATATATCACATTTCAATCCTACATATTAATTAATCAAAAAATTAACTTCATATGAATACCTAGATTCATCACTTGATAGAACAAATCATGATCCTTTTATTTAGGCCTAAACATGCATCAAAATAGAGCATAACATGTGCTTGTATATCACTTTGATATTTGGTGTTCAGTGTAGGATTCATAACTGTTTTTGATGATTACTCTTGATCACAGTGGACATGTTCTTGAAAAATCACATCATGTAGAATCCATTGAGGGATAATAGCTGAATATGAACAACAAAAAAGATCTAATGGACTAGGTGTAACAGATATGACTATTTCAGTTATATGCATAACATATTTAGTCAAGAAACAATGTTACATTTTCAACTGTCCTACATCAGACATGAAAAAGGTTTAAAATATCAATAAAAGAAGTTCTGTACTACATAACACATGATCGGTGAGGCTAAACACACACAACACACTTAAAAATGAGATTACACAGCCCACACCTATCCTTCACTGGCCTACCATATAACTAGGCCAATCCATAGACACACTAACTTGAATATCCCTCTAAGATCAATGATGGACTATTCTCTTTCTTCTATGTTAGCTGGTCCTAGTTGGATCCCATGAATGGTTGATCATTGCTCCCACAATGCATGGTTGAGATGGTCGGCTTGCTTGTCCACTTTATAAAATACAATCCATTAAAAAAACATGTCCAATATCACATAAAATATTCCATCAAAAACTCAATATTTTTATTCATATCCTCTTCCTACTAAAATATTCATCACATAAAATGTAAATATATTTTCAAGACCTTATTTTAATTACTCATGAAATAATTAAATATTTTATTTTCATTGAATTGTTTAATGTAATGTGTTCTCTAAAACACATTTCCTTCACATTTATGACTAGTTAAATCAATAATTCAAATTTAAAAAGGATAATTATTCAGGCATGTAATCCAATTCCATTAAATTAATCCTTAATAATTCTACCAGAATCATCAATTCATATCATAGTGATAAACGGATACTAAAAAATCATTGATAATAAATGAAACACTTAGACTCAACAAAATCATACCCAATTGAGTCCCTCTTATTTTTCTTTGAATACGATAAACCTCACTGAATGCATTGGGCGGTTATATCGATGGAATCCGTCATATAATCTATACCGAGCTCAACTATGGTATAATTTTTAAAAATCACACTTATCTTCTAAGCTATAACAAGATCACATGTCATCATCAATAATGATATTTTACCACATCAAGAATAAAACATTTTATTCTAGAACCTTTTAATTATAAAACTTTTGAAAAACCCTTTTTGAAACATATCAAACACATTTTTGGTCATAGAAATACATGTTCCTTTAATTTTTTTTTTAAAATCCAGAATCAATAAGAATGGTAAGATGTATTTTACTTTGAAGAATATGGGAATCATATAAACGATGGAAAATCTAAAATAATGGTTATAAAATTTAGAAAATCCATTGATGCCATATATATTAAAATAGAAATTTTATTTTTCCCCTTTTTAAATAATGTCAACACAAACTATATTAAATTTATAAAAATATTCATTTTGAAAACTCTTGAAAAAAAGTAAAAAGAGAAATAAATGGCCTTTGTAATTATTTAATATCTATATAAATATATCATTAAAAATAACTATATTAATATGAACATGGAATAAAATTATTTAGCCAATAAATCAATAAATCATTTAAGAATGATATTTTATGTAAAAGTGTATCTAATCTCAAGTTCGACTTGTCACATACATTATTAATCTTCCTTATATTAAAAAAGAACACCATTTCATTACACCTTAAGCCCTATGAGGTTTTTATTATACCATAAATAATACCAATGAAACCTAGGGAGGTATTTTATGAAGGTATTAGTGTAGGAATTGGCAGAGCTAGAGTGCTCAAAATGTGTGAGTAAGAGAGGATAAGAGGCGACCTTTTATATGTGAGGGGAAGGGCACTCTTGAAACTACCTGAATTATAAAATTAATATAAAATAATTTTCAAGGTGAAATGTAAAAAATTGGATATATTTATAATATTAGATGATGATTAATTGAAATACTATAATATAATAATTTTTTTTACCAATTTAGCTGATGTTTTCACAATCATCTATTTGCTTTTACTATCACTAACCCTTTTGACGACTACCAAAAAATTAATATTTTATTATTATTCACGGGTCATTAAAATTAAAAAAAAAATAAAAGTAAATCATAAATTAATCAATATCTAATTTTAAAACTAAATAAAAATCATTTGAATAATGATAGTTTTTTTATTTTAAAACACTTGATAAAATATTTGTTATTTTAAAATATCAATAATGTCATATTTGGTAATATTAATTTAATTAAACTGTAAATTCATCATGAAAACAATGAAATTAGAATCTAAATTTCAATACACTCCTATTATGCAATATTTATTTATAATTTATTTTGAAACTGTAAATTACCCAAAAAATTACTTTTTGTGTTTTTAAAATCATTTACTTTATTATTCTAGCACATTCACAAGCCCTGAGTTTGCATTACATAAATATTTAAGGTACATATATCATCACTAAAATTTAGAAATAAATTTACATCATAAAAATAAATGAATAATGTTCAAAATAAATATTTTTATTCATTAAATGTGTATATTTACTTATGTGTATTTTTGGGAAACGTATTTGATATGTTATTTTGACATGTTCATCTTTGTGCAAGAAATGCACATACTTTTGGATATGTCACTTATTATATATCTAAAAACTAATATATATATATATATATATATCCCAAAATATAATAAATTATACTTATTATTTATTAAAAAGGTATAAAAATACGTATTTTATAATGCTCTGAAATTCTAAAATAATAACATTGTATTTGATAGCGTGTATGTCACACAACACCAACCATACAAGGGAATATAATACCCTAAGACATTACAATATAGTTATAATTGTAAATAAATTTAATATATTATATAGATTTTAATGCATGAAACCCTGAGTTAGCATACATTTCATGAACCAAATACCTTTTTTGATGACATGCATGAGACAGAAGACCGATATTTACCTTACAACAATATATTATTAAAAAATTATCATTAATATAATATGATATAACATATCCATTAAATTAGTAGTCTTTTATAGTATTTACAATATTTGGAAAATATATGTTTTATGACATTATAAGATAAATTCATTGGTTAACAATAAATTAAAAACAAAAATATAAATCAACTGAATAACAAGTATATATTTATATTTTAATGTTATTAATGGTGTTTTGCGTTAATAAATTAATTAATTATTATTAGTGGATGATATTAATTAAATCTATATATTATATAGTAAATTTTTTTTTTTTTTATATTTATATAATATATTTTACAATTATATGATTATAATGAACCAAATAGTATGCCCCAAAACCTATATCTTTATAAAGGCTATTTTTCACTTTCTATTGGGGAACTTATTTTAAATCTTTTTTTTTGCAATTTTATAAATCCTTTTTTGTCAAAATAAATTTCAATTTTAAAATATTAAGATAATATTTTTTAGAAGGATATTTTTTCAATATTTTTATGAGGTTTCATATTTTGATGAATGGTGACAAGTACTAAATTTTAATTCAAAACTTATGTTTCGTCTAATTTATTTATAAGGTTTAATTTTATTTTAATTGGTTTTAATGATAAATTTAATACCCTTTACATAAATTAATCGAATTTAGGTTATTGGAATCAATTTAATTTTGAAATTGGATATAAAGACTTAGAAAACTTTTGAGCATTCTTACTATAGAAAACTACTTTGTCATATTGTATGTAGGATTAAATTTAAATTAATTTTTCCTCTTTTTTATAGGATTTTAGAAAAATTGATTCAATATTTAGAAATAAATAAATTTATAATTTCTAATAATGTACGATTAGTTTTTTAATAAAAATATTAGTGAATATAGTTAATATTTATTAAAGTGATGAAGAGAAAAATTTTCTTAACAAAGAACTAAACCATAATCTTAAAGGCCAAATTGACACAAAAAACTTTCCAGAATCCATTTAATGTTAATATTTTTTTACCTAGACTCCCATTTACCAATGTTTTATCATTATTGGGGATATATTTAATAGGATAAATGTTTGAGGAATTCCCTTTTCAAAAAATTTCAAGAATGCTACTCCTCTTGCAATATTAAATGGAACTCACCCCTCCCACTTCCTCACACCCCTCAAGAAAAATTCCAAATATCTCAAAAAAATAATTCCCCAAATATTATAATCCACTATTTTATAACGAATTAATATTAGTAAACACTTAGGTGTAATCCAATAATACTTACCCAAAGAAGAGGGAACATCTCCCCTCAAGATATCTTGTTTTATTTTCAATATTCACCCACTGAAATATTCTTATTCCATGATTAAATAATATCATAAGTATTTTAAATACATTAATAATTTTCTCAAATAATTTTTCAACCTAAAAATACACATAGTTCAATCTAATGGGTAACAAAATTACCATTCATTTACAATTAACTACATCCTCATGAAATGATGATTGCCCAATTTTATGTTACCACCTATCCTGGATGAGAATTATGATCGAAAAAATATTTTAATATTATATATCAGAAATTTAAAATTTCATTATACTTCTAGAATTATTTTAGTACACATACATTTATTCACTAATTTTTTTTTAATATGATAACATCGTTTATGTGAGTATAGACTACAACCTCCTCAAATAGATGTGATTGATTCATGATAAACACAGAATATACAAAGGTTGAAATTTTAAAAATGATGTCAAATTTATTAACTATATATGGTCATATAATTATAATAAAAATATATGTTATTTACATTTTATTCTTTTAGATATGACAAAAAATAGAACTAGCATTCATACATACATACGACCTACAATCACCATAAATAAAGTGTTTCATTTATTATCTCAAAATATTATTGATTATTATAAATAAATATATAATAAATATATATGATAATTAAGTAATTGTTTATTTTATAAATATTATTAAATCATGATCTATGTAAGAAGAAAAATAAGTTGCAGGTCAAAAAATGCAATAAAAACACGGCAATTAACACCTGAAATAGTGAATATAATGAATGATTATTAACAAACTAGTTATAAGAGATTATATAAATATAATATATGATATTATAAATTTAATTATAGTCATGGTATAAGTTAGTTATATTTTTAAACCATTTTATATGAATTAAATGTATGTTTATCTAAAAGGAAACACATGCTAAGGAATTCTTTTCTCACTTTTCCTTCTGTGAGGAATACACTGATTTCACCGCTTACATATTTTGGGTGGTGTATATACATCCCGATTTGATATATTATGTCATTATTCAATTTATATTCATAGTATTTAAATATTCATATGATGTTATCACTTTGAAGGGGATTATAACTTAAAAGTAATAAATAATAATGGACTTCATCTCAATTTTCATTCATTGAGGGAAACATTATTATTATACACCTAATTCCTTATATACAGTGTAAAAATTTCAAATTTGACATATAATATCATCATTCATTCATTATTTATGACATTTTGAGTTTATATTTAATTTATAAAATCTAATGTGATTTTAAATAAGATGTGTTTGTTGGAAAATTATTTAATAACCCAATTTTTTTCATTGGGTTATATTACATCCTCATTGTCCTTAATATTATATGATTATGTGTGTAATGACTTTTGTTAATCTATTTTTTTTCTTTCAAATAGTAATATATTGATTTAAATTTTTCAAACACAATCAATTAATTTATTTATTATCACATCAATATTATGATCTTTTCAAAGATTTACAGTAAAATTTCATTTGGTTCGCGATTGTTTACACATGAATTTCAATTAAATGATATTATTTGATCATTATTTTATAATACAGATATGTTTTTTCTCCTAGGGTTATTCATGAAAATTTTCAATGAAAAATATCATTTTTACACTCTATGATACCAATATTGTTTTATAAAATGATTATTAGAAAACCCAACATCATTTCTCTCATTTGTAAGAGAACGCATTTTCTTAAAAACACCCTTTTTATAAAAAGGTTTTCAAAAAGTTATAACCTTTACAAAATTATTCATTAAATACATGTGTACCATTTTTTTCTTTTATAAATTTTTTAAAATGATTTTTCTTGTCATTTTCCAATAAATTCATTTTTCTGAACGTATACAGTGCTTAAGGAATGCTGTTTTTACCATTTAGGACATGTACTAATTTACACATCATCATTTCCTTGAAGCATATATTGAATTTTTATAATGATAATTTAAAACAATTTTTTCAAAAGTTATTTTCAATTATAATTACATTATAAAATATATTTTTTTAAAATATTTTCTTCAAGAATGTTCTCAAATATCATATTCTATTTCGTCAATGAAAAAACCATTTATTTTTACCCCCTATGGGATATATTGTATTACTACCCTAATTATTGTTCCTTTGATATGTTTTTTGAGTTTTGTGTCAAAGGATTGTATTGAAATTCATATCCTTGATTCATGTGTTCTGTCCCTATGAAAAATTAAATTCTCTATGATTAGAGAACATTGAATTTCCCCTAATTATCCCTCCTATTTTCATGGATATGCTTTTTTCCGAAACCATATTTTTTTACTTATGTTTTTTATTTTGATTATTAATTTATTTTTTGGGGAAATATTAAAAAAAATGTATCTTTTATTCAATACTGATATTTGATAATTTGTATTGTTTATTATTTAAAATGATTACTCGATATATTAATTTATTTGGACAAGAAATGATCGGTGTGGTCTGGAATTTATATACCCCCTTAACACATCAATAGGTTCTCAAGATACAAATTAATTTAAAAAATTAAACAAGTTTCCACATGTAGTTTTATCACATCTTCTAAAATGTATTGATAGTATAATTTTTCATGTCCCCCAATAATGAAATATAATAATTAATAATTTCTCTCATTAATATTATATTTTTATTATCCATGCGAATTTCAATAAGAGAAATTCCATGGTGGCATTTAATTTTCATTTTATTAATTAAATGGATTGTATTTTCAATTTCTTACCATTCTATATTTATTATGACTTATCCAATTATTTAGATTCCATTTGTTTCTATTTAATTCTTTTAAATATTTTTTATTCACTTCCTTCTTATTTATTGATTACATAGCATGTGTCTTCAGTTATTACCTTTCCATATTGACTATTATCATTGATTCATTATTTCTTCCAATGTACTTACCTTTACTAAAAATTTGAGATCACCCTTATTTAATTTCCTCTCCCCAGGAATCCATGAAGTATACTCAAAAATTTATTCAATGATATAATATATGGAATAAATTTATTATCATAGAAAAAAAAATGGTGTAATTAGTGTATTCATTTCTAATAATGGTTTAGTGTATTTATCTAGTTTACTAATACTATTAAAATATTCGGTCCTATGGGACATGATTTAGATATATCTTATAATAATGTGATAGTAACATGAAACCATATCTATGATATCAAGGGTAATATTTCTATAGTTGTCATCCAATAAAGTTTAGTAGTGAACTTAGGAAATCAATTTAGGAAAAATAGATTAGAGAACGTATCCTTAAGGTGTAATTTTAGGATAATTATATTAGAAGCTGTTAGAATTTTGGTATGGAAGAGATTATGTGAGTCTTTTAGAAATAATTCACTTTCTGGATACTAAATGTGGAATTGGTTCTAGTATAGATGTAAGTAGAAGTAAAAAATCAGAAAAGGAGCGTCAACCTATACTCGAGAATAACCTTGTACACAACAAGGAGCCTTACTGCACGCCTCGTTTTACACTCCTAGGTAATATGCTTTAGATAATTCACATTTTCTTTACAAACCATTTGGAAGGAGTTGAATAAATGATAAAAATGAATAACCAATGTTCAACGTATGGGGATTCATATTTTAAATATGATCAATGATTTAAAGAAATTTTTAGGTTTTTTTATAATATGATTCTACCAAGATTAATGACATTTTGGAGAAACATTTGGAAAATATAATTTTTACTAGGAAAATATATTTTAGTAATAATGAATTTAAATTTTATAGATGAAATTTAAAGGTATTAATAACCTATAAGGTTTATATGATCAATAATGAAATCATAGTAATAGTAAAATAATATTAATAGGCTTTTGTGAAAAAGAAAAATAAGTTGTATGGAAAACTGTAGTTAAAATGATACATA
The DNA here is from genome assembly GCA_963277665.1 of Viscum album. NCBI lineage: Eukaryota > Viridiplantae > Streptophyta > Magnoliopsida > Santalales > Viscaceae > Viscum > Viscum album. Next base: position 1,900,480,696 of record OY728152.1, on the reverse strand, counting down.
GTGATTAACCTTATATCAATTATGTCCAAAATATTTATTTTAGAAATTATATTTATAGGTTTTATAAAGGAACATCATGTATGTTGGGTGACAACCAATCATGTACAGGAAAGATGTGTGACAAGAACCCATAACTTTAGGATGATAAGGGTTTCACACCTACCATTGTTCTACACAGTCTTATAGTTAATATGTAATTTTTTAGTTAAATAAATTTTAAAATAAATATGACTAATTATATAGTAGTTTCCCATTTTAACCATATTGGTTTTGGAAAATAGTTGGAGACAAATATTTAGACATTTTACTCCTTTACGGGCCTTATGATATATTAAAAGTGTATTCAAGTACTTCTGGCATCAAAGTTAAATTTTGGAAGAACTAGAATATTATGGAAGCACAACCATAATATAGATTTTTTCATATGAAATTTAAAAATATAGTGTAGTTATATTTACTTACATTATTTATTAATAAAATAATTCATCAAAAATAAGGAAACTGCCTTAAAATTAAAATGTTATCCCAATACTTTATTTTTTATAGAATCGGTCGTCTTCTAAATCATCAATGACTTTTCACTTTGTATCCCTAAAAATTCCCTGGATCATTATTTTTTTGTTATTGATAACCGAAATCTGCCTCTATAAATATTTACACTTTTCCTCCATGTACGTATCTCAATATTTCACTAATCCCCTCCTTATTAGAAACCTTGTTATATATTAATCTTTTTGACCTTGTACTTCTGATTCAATTTTTTGTAGAGGATTTCATACAAAAAATTCACATTAACTGATATTTAAATAGAGGATATATCCAAAAACCTTCTACTAATAAATATTTAAAATTAAGAGTATGTAATTTAATTATGGTGGGGAGAACATAACACCATGGAATGCTAAAATAAGAACATTGTGTTTGATAACATTTATGAAAGACAACACCATTAATATAATGGAATATAATATCCTAATACATTACTATATAATTATAATATAAATAAATTTCATATATTCTGTAGATTTAAATTAACACAACATCAATAATTCTTATGTCGCACACAACAAATACTTTCTTCGAGGACTTGCGTTACATGCTATATTGTGTTTTACTAAAGAATATTATGTTATTAGAAAATTATTTTTTTTATATAACAAGATATAGTCTACCCATTAAATTATTGGATAGTAATAGTTTTAAAATTTTAAGAAAATAAATGTTTTATAAAAATATATGTTAAATTTTTTAGTTACCAATTAATTAGAAATTAAAATAAAATCCAATTGAATATAAATGATATTTTTTTTTGTGTTTTAAAAGGTGTTTAATGTTAATAAATTAATTTAATTAGTTTTAGTGAATAATATTAAATATATATATATATTATATATTCAATATAATATTTATGATTTTTATAAAATATATTTTATAGCCAAAAGATAAACACACACCCAAAAATACAGAAGAACACTTGTATTTTGAAAAAGGCATGTTTGCCGCCTTTCAGTGGACAACCTATTTTAAATCCAATTTTTAATAATTTTATAAATTTTATATATCATAATATACTTAATTATTGAATTTGTAACATAAAAATTATCATAGGTTGAATTTTTGGTATTTTTCTCCGAGGATCCAAATTTTGTTGAATTGTGGAAAATGGTGAATTTCAATTAAAAAATTCTTTTTTTGTCTAATTTATTTATATGGTTAAATTATATTTATAATTGGATTAACAGATAAATTATATATATTTTAGATAAATTAATAAATATTTGGAAATTTTAATCAATATTGCATTAAATTTGGATGTAAATACTTAACAAGGTTTTGAATATTTTTCTTTGAAAACATGTTTTCTCATCCCATATGAGAGATTAGATTTAAATTAATAAATTCCACTTATGTTATTGGAATTTAAAAAATGGATAAATATTTGGAATAATAATAATATATAATTTATAATAAGGTTAAATTACTTTTTTACTGAAAATATTATTAATCTTTATTATAATTAATAATAGTGAATTGTTGAAAACTTAATATAAGAAAGGACTAAACCTGAAACATTATTTCCAAAATAACCTAATAACTTGTCCAAAATACATTTTATGATCATATTTAGAAAATATAATCCATTTTATAGAATTATTAAAATACTGGATCCAATTTACCATGGGAAAATGGGGGTGGAATGAAATTTTCAATTTTTTTTATGAAATTCACTCCTCTTCCACAATAAAATGGCACTCACCCCTCCCACATCCTTATACCCTTAATGAAAAATTGTATCATACAGTATCTTCCCAAATATAACCTAAAAAAACTAAAACTTCCTATAATCTGTCCTTTTTTAGAAATTTATCCTTGGAAGCCCTTTGTGGAAAATGAAAAGGAGTTACGGAAAGAAGAGGTAACATAATTCCTGAAGATCTTTTCTTTTATTTTCATTCTCCACCCCATAAAATATTTTTATTCCATGAATAAAAAATATGTATCCCAAATATATTGTAATGTTTTTATGTTAGTTTTTAGATCTATAATTACACACACATTCATCAAATAGGTAACTGACTTACCATGAGTGTATGACTAACTACCTCCTCCTAAAATGATGATTGTTCATTTTTCATTTACCACCTCCCATGGTTGAGAATTATGATGGAAAAGGTGTTTTTATATTATATATATGATATTTATAATTTCATTATTATTATTTAATTATTTTATTACACGTACCTTTAAGTATTCCATTTTGTGGAAATATGATAGCATCATTTATGGATGTTTGGACTACCTCCTCCTCAAAGGAATGTGTTTCATTCATGGTACACATGGAATGTATAAAAGGCTGATTTTAATAAACCTATGTGAAATATATGAAATAAATATTATAATTTAGTTATAATATATATATAAATATTTATTACATTTCATTATTTTAAATATGAAAAAATGTATGCAGCGTTCATGTTCATGTACAACCTACCATCACCATGGAAGGTGTATTATATTTCTTATCTCCAAATATTATAGATTATTATAAAAAAACTTTAATGGATATATATAATAATTAAATCATGGTTTATATTCTTAATATGGAGAAATCATGATCATGGTAAGTTGAATAACATGTAATAATTCATAACATACTAAAAAACTAAGCAATTAACACCCAAAACAGTGAAAAGAATGATGGATTGTCAACAAAAAGTTAAAAATATGTTATAAGAAAATTATATACGATGTTATAAATATATTTACAGTTTTAGTATAATTTATTAACATGTTCAAAACCATTATAAAAGAATTTAAATGCTGTTCATCCAAAAGGAAACACATTTTAAGGGATTCATGTCTCATTATTCCTTCTGTGTGGAATAAATCATTTTCACCCCTTACTTGTTTTTGTTGTGAATATACAACCCCAATTGGTATATTACATTATTTAGTCTTTTATAAATTTTTTATTTAAATATAAATTTTAATTTATCTACATTTTTAGGCTTACAATTACAATGTTACCAAGTATAAGTGTCTTCATCTCAATTATCATTCTTTGAGACAAACATTATTATTATGTGCCTAATTTCATATATATGGTTTACATAAGTATACATTGACATATTGTATAATGATTAATTCATTATTAATTATATTTTTATACTAAATTTGAATTATTTCATCGAATACGATTTGAATTAATCATTACCAAGTGAAAAATATTTTCATAACCCAATTTCTTTAATTATATTATATTACATCCTCATTGTATATAGTATTATATGATAATATGTGTAATAAAATTTTACTACATATTGTTTTGTTTCCCTTTGTTTTATTTTAATATAAATTTGAGACACATAATCTATTAATTATTAGATTCTCAAATCAATGTTATGGTTTTGTCAAAAGGTTTACTTCATAATCTCATTTTTTCAGTATTATATACACATGAATTTATATTAAAAAATGTAATTTGGTCATTATTTAATAAAACCTTTAGTTTTTTTCTCCTCTATTTGTAAAAAAATAATTATCAAATATTATTAAGAAAATCTGATTTAATTTATCTCATTAGTTTGAGAAGCTATTTTCTTATAATAAACATTTTTTCTAAAAAGGTTTTAAAAAATATTTTAACCATTATAAAATGACTTGTTAATGATATTTTTACCTTTTTTAAAATTACCAATTTTCTCAATGGAATCTTATTTTCTATTTTTAAACAATTTATTTTTCAATCCTTTTACTAAGAAAAAGGATTGTTCTATTTACCTTTTATATAATTTATGGATTTACCCACCATCATTTTTCAAAGTTTAATTTGAATGTTTTAAATGATGATTTTTGAAAAAAAATTCTCCAAATAAATTTTTTTAAAAAATTATTTTTCAAAACTTTTCCAAAATATAAAGATTTTTTTTCCAATTTTTTTTAATGATATTATTCGATTTAATCAAAGTAACAAACCATTATTTTTACCCCACATGGGATATATAGTACTGATTCTATCCATATACTTCCAATAGATGGTTTTTGATTGATTTGGAAAAGGATATTAATGACATTAACTTCTCGGATTCCATTTGTATGTCCCTTTAAACATATTCAACTCTATGTGATAATTAAAAATTGAATTTCAGCTAATTACTTATATCATTTATCATGGTTATTTTTAATAACTAAATCATATAACATATTTATATTTTGTGTTTACATTGATATGTAATATATTATCTGGATAAATATTGATAAATATGTATATTTATTAAATATGGATATTTGATAATGAATAATGTTTGTTACTTAAATAAATTAACTGATATTAGGAATGATTTGGAAGGGAAATGACGGGTGGGTACCAAAATTTATATAACCCCTTAATACATCGACAGGATCTAATGAGATAAATATATGCAAAAATTAGGCATATTTCTACATATATATTTAAACTAACTTGTGAAAAGTATTTTAAGTATAGGTTGTCATGTACAATGTATTTCACATCCAATAATTAAGAATTCTCTTCTGCCATATTCAGTAATATTATCCATGAGAATTTCACTATGACAAAGTCTATGAATGTATTTCATTCTTAGTTTATTGATTAAATAGAATGTGTTTTCAATTTCATTCCATATCACATTGATTATTTCTTATCTATTTTTTAAAGGAATGTGTTTTCATTTATTACATTTCTATATTGTTTACACACTTCCTTCCCAAATTATAGATTACATGGAATGTGTCTTCAGTGATTACCTTACTATATTGACTATTCTCATTAAATAATTATTGTTTCCACAATACTTACCCTTAATAATCTTTTGAGTTCAGCATTATTTGGGTTCCTCTACCTATGAAACCAAGAAGTGTACTTAGAAGGATATGCAAGTCTTCACTATACAAAATAATGTTTTTATACATTTTAAAAAATTATATTGTAATTATTGTATTTATTGGTAATACAAGTCTCATGTATGTATCTTTTTTATCAAGAGTACTAAACTATACCGTCCTTTGGGTGTAAATTTACCTGTATGTTATTCCAATATTATGATGGAATGTCACCAGGTCTGGAATTTCAAGGTTGGGTTGCTAAAAATCCCTTCACAAATATTATCTTTAGGAAACCAATTGTTTTTTTTTCTATTTTTGCACTAGCAATATGTCAAAACTGGAATTGATTTTTATATTTATCATGAAATAAATTATAATTTATATGTTTTCAATTATTTTTCTATTATATTTTTATGATTTTATTATAGCTGAGAATTTAAATATTTTTCATAAATTTTTATATCATATTTTAATCGTGGAAATATAATAGAATATAATGTGTTTCATAAAAAAGTATATTATTTACTATTTATAAAAAATTAAGCTTCATTAAAAAAATTTAAAAAATTAAAATTAAGATATGTTTTAATTTAATTATAAAAAAATCAATTACCTTTAATAAAATTCATTTTTTATAGGTGATATAAATAAGTTTTAATATAAATGCATAAAACATTAATTTTTTAGAAAATTGAATTTTTAATTCGAAAAATGATCTTATAGTAAAATCATTTATAATAACGAATCTAATGGAATTAATTTTATTATATATAACTCATATATAATTATATTAATTTATTTTAATGTTCAAATATAAATGGGAACATTAAATGAAATAAAATGATTGTTTTAAAAAAATCATTTTTTCATTATTCAATAAAAATGAACCCTTTAAGAAAAATCCCGAAAATTTCATGCTTAGATAATTCGTATATTCTAATTTAAAAATTATTATAAATTATCAAATAATGTTTTGGAAATTTTCATAAATTAATTATATTATTTGCCGACAAAGGGCAATAAAAAAAATTTTCTTGAAGAAAACATATTCTTAAAGCATTAAATGACTTTATTTCGATTGAATTACTAATAACAAAAATTAAATAAATTTTAATACACTCAATTGAACATATAATCTACTTATTTGATGTTAATCATTTTTAATTGTTAACTTTTTATCCAATTGTTATTAAAATAAATTTCTGTCATAAACAATATTTTATGAAAAATATATGTTTTACCTTCAATAGATATTATATTCATTCCTAACCAATTGATAATCAATTTATAGTTTTTTTAAATTTTTAAAGAAATAAATTATAGATATATCTAAAAATATAGTTATTCATATCAAAACCCTTAATTTAATTACTATGTTATAAAAATATCAATTGAATAATAAAAATTTTTTGTTTGTTTATATTCTACGTTTCATGTTGTATACACTATTGAAGATAGTGATATTTTAAAATTTGAGGGTGTTACATTATACCACCATTTAATAAATTTCATCATTTATATTTTAACATGATCTTATTAGTCATGGATTATATATTTTAATTTTCTTTTATTGAAAAACTGTATCATAAAATGGGTTAATTAAACATTATTTGGAAAAGGGGTAAAGGGAAACACATATATCATCTGAAATAACACATAATCAGGTTTTTAAATATGATAAGAGTTGTGGGAAGTGAAAATAAAGATATTGATGTAATAGTAATGTACAAATAATGATGGAAAGTGATAGATTACCTTGATCATAAGAAATTGAATAATCAAGAGAATGTTAATGATCACAAAACCATAATCTATAGATACTTGAAAAAGATCACCAACTTATTAGAAATAAATTTAATGGATAACATATTTTTTAACTACCATTTTCATAAGGTTGAATAATTACTTTATAATCTAGAATAATAACATAATAAAACATACTTACTTTATAATTAAAATTTCATCATTTAATAAATTTCCCTCATAATATCTATTATTTATATAAATGATTTGTATTAAATATGAATCATTCATGTTGAAATAACTAAAATAAAATTATAATGACTTACAAAATTCTATAAAAGGAAAAAAAATAAATTACACCTATCATTATATATTAACAAAAACTAAAATGGTTAGCACATGTGAAGATAATACTCAAAAGGAATAGGCCTTTATATCAATAAATAATTCATTAATCTCTAAAATCAAACAATAACTCCAAATATTCAATGTTTATAATTCCATAAATAAATTACCCTATATCCCAAATAACATTAATAACCTCAAAATTAAATAATGTTTTTTCCTCAAGGTTGTATCATACCTCTTAGAATACATCCCTAAAATGTAATAGAATTATTCTAAAATAATCGTTCACATTAAACCAGACGGTTATATATACTTAAAAAATAAACAATATCCTAAAATATCATCAATCACCATAAAATAATATCACATAAAACCACATAAGGTGTGTCTATACCTTTTAAAATATAATCATCCTTAAACATATAAACCAATAATGGTATCCAAAACTCTTAAGATAAAATTTCATGAAAACATGGTATTCTCTATTGTTATTTAAACTCTTCCTATGAAACTAAACATAATACCCCCAAACCAGTACACCCTGATATACTGGCAAAGAAAATTCATTTACATTATATAATTTTATATGGGAAAAAATGACCCATGTTTTTCTAAACAAAACATAAAAAATAAAAAAGGAATATTTTATTCCTTATATAACCAAGTAATGTTTCAGTTTATAGTTTTATAAAATTTTAAAAAACTCTTTTAAAGTGTAAATTTCCACATATTATCCATTTTTCAGCCAAAAAAGATCTTTATAAGGACATTTTTACTTCATTTACGGTCACATCCATATATGTCACTCCGTATTTATTACCATTTCCCATGTTATTATTTGAGAATATAAAATAAATCCTATACAGATAGAAAAACATATCATCAAATAAAACAATTAAAAATAATATAAATAAAAAATAAACCCATTTAGGAAACATAGAGGATTATATTAATAATCCATTTGATAAGTAATTCGAGCTTAGTTAAATTCATTGGAGAAACCTCCCTAATTCTCACACACCTACATGACATTGATGATAAGTAAAATTTCCCAATGAATTAGAGATCTATATTAGGACCAAGAACCATATTATCTATATTGGGATCACCTATCACATAAGATGTATTGGGCTCACCCGTTGTATAAGTTGTAATGGGATCACCTATTGTATAAGTTTCATAAGGCACATTCTTCATCTTCAATAATGATAATGTAAAATATCATGAATAAATTATTGATGATATTTTCCACCATAAAACAATTTAAAAATATATTTCAGACCAATATTAAAAACATTTTCAAATTTCAAAATACCATTTCCTTATATAAAAAATATTTACAAAATTAAAAAACCAAGAACATAAGGAATTCTGTTTTTTGTAAGGAGAAAAGGACAAATGTTATAAAGGAAAAAAATATATAATTTTTTTTATAGTATAAATATTCGCAAATGTTTTATACATCACAATATATTATTAATTTTTTTACTGTAATGAATTTTAAAACGTTTCAGTAAAAAAATTAAAAAATATTGCTTTTCAAAAAAATTGAAAAAAATTCAAAATTGACAGAAAATATATTTAAAAATTAATTTTTGTTCATATAAATACATCCATAAAATAATTTTATGAATATAGACATAAAATAAGAATATTTTTAAAATAATTCTTTATAAAACATTAAAATTTTATTTTAAGTTAAAGACTCCCTTACCTTGAGTTTTACTAGTCACACATGTTTTGTATCTTCCCCTTATTTAGGTATCCTCTTTTTCTTTAGACATCAACTTATGTTAAGATTTTATTTAGCCAAAAAATACATCTGGAGCATGGGAAGGGATGTTATTAAGGGATTTTGGTACGGACCAATTGATCTAGAGTGCTTAAAAGGTGAAACGATGAGAGGAGAAAAGGTGCCCTTTTATATGTGAGGGGAGAGGAACTATTGGAATTATTTAAATTAATAAATTAATATAAATAAATTTTCATTAAAAATTTAATAATGTTAATATATTTTAAATATTAGATAATTATGAGTTTATATTCTAATATTTAATAATATTTTTACAATTTCGGGTGGTGTTTTCACCCTTATCCATTTGTTTTAACCCAATGTTAATCCTTTTTAAGATTACCATAGAATCAATGCTTTTTAAATATTTAGGGGGTCAATAAAATTATTATAAAAATAAAATAAACCCACAAATTGATCAAGATTGATATTTTAATAAATATTACATTCACAATGATGAAGATAAGTTTTTTTTCTTCTGAATTGTTAATAATTTAATAAAATATCATTTGTTTCATTTATTGTACTATTCATTTAATTTTACATTATAGTAATATAGACAAAAAAATGATTTAAATATATAATTTAAAAATATTCATAATATTATATATATATATCATTGAAATTATTGGCACTCTATATGTCCCCTAAAAAATTACTTTTATAGTTTTTAAAATTACATAATTTCTATACTACTTGCACAAACAATCATGAAAAAATTAAAAATACATTAAAATTATAAAAATAAAATAATTAATTTAAAAATAAATGTTTATATTTAGTAAATATTACTAGTTAATAACACCTATTTCATTCAAAAATATTTAATATATTATTTTGACTTTTCTATCCTTGGGGAATCAGTTGAAAAAAAATATTGATTTGTAAAATTTTATATAAAAAATTATATATATATATATATAAATGAATAATCAATATTAATTCATATTTTTTTAACATTTTTTAGAAAAAACATCTTTTTTCTCAAATATTATCTTTACAACACCAAATTTGAATTTTCCATTATCGTGCTAGAACTGCATCGACATTTAAAATGATATTCATATTTATCATGAATTAAATAATCAAATATATGTATTATGATTTTTTGATATTTTTATTATATACTCATAAATTATTATTTACAGAAGATTAATACATTTTTATATCATATTTATGTCTTTGTGATATCAAAAAAGATATCATACTTAATAAAAACAATATTTTTTACTATTAAAAAAATTACCTTTTTCATAAAAATATAAAAATGAATCATTGGATAAATTTGACTTTATGAATAAAAAATTATGTCTTTTATCATAAAATTTAATTCCTATAATTTATAAATTACTTTTAATATAACTGTGTAAAACAGAACAAATTTTATAAAAATGTATTTTTATTCCCAAAAATGAACTCATAACAAAATCAAGTATAACAATATTTCAGAATTAATTAACTATATTATTTATAAATAAGAGATAATTATATTAATTGATGATAAAATTAAATTCATAATGTAACCTTTCTATAAAATTGTAAGAACGTTTTACAAAAATCACTATTTTTCACTAATTATTGAGAAATCAATCAATTTAAAAAAATATCAAAATTTCATCCTATGATAAATTTCATATGATGAATTTAAAATTTATGTGAATTATATAAAATAAAACTTCAAATATTATCATAATTTTATTATAATATTAACTCAAAAAATTTAATATGAACCACTGTTGATGAAAATTATTTTAAAGCATAAAATGACATTATTCTCGTTCCATTTATATTAACCATAATTAAACAAAGGTTATTATATTTTATTGAATATATCATATATGTATTTGTTATAAATACTTGTTAATATTGATAAATTTATCCTATTAATATTAAAATTCATTTCTCATTAAGAAAAGTATTATGAAAAATATATCTTTTTCCTTCAATACAATTTATTTACATTTCAAACCAGTTGATAATCAAGGCATAGTTGATTATTAATTTTATTTAATCAAATAAATTATATATATTTAATAATATGGTTATTCTTATTCATACCCATCAATATAATATCTTTTTTATAATGATCACATGTAAATAATAACATATCATATTTCATTTAATCTTTGTGTTACATATTTTATACATTATTAAACGTAGTGTTCTATTAAAATATCTGGGTGGGACATCCCTAATCTCCTACATGATAATATTTCAATCACATTAAGCTAGACACCAATTTATAAATTCTTATAATCTCATCAAGAGTACTATCATCATCTTACTCATATGATCATAATGGATTGTCACACAAATCTAACAACTAGTAAGTTACCAAACACACTCACTCAACACCATCATCATAGTTTGATTCCTCATCTTTATGTATTTCATTCTTGCAATACATAAGTTGGATGCTTGAATCAAATAAGAAACATTATCAATCAATAACTATTACAATGGGTTTATCTCACATGTCACACTCGAATAAAGGACACACCCATAAAAAATCTTTAAAATTCTCCCCAAAATAGGTTTTACCTTACCATAAACCATAAAACATATACCTTCGCATAATACATCATTATTTGAATGATGACATATAAATGGACCATTATTTATATCCTAATAGAACCATTCCCTGAGCCTCACTCTAGGGTCTATAATATCTCATGTTTATAAACTACCATAATTCAATTATCATAAAAGATCTATAAGTTTATAACCCAAGTATTTTTGAATGACCGTAATTGATACCACATGTCTTCCATGTTTTATCCAATTGTAGACTAATAATAACCTACTAGATGTTTTTAAATTTCACTGATGTTTAACTCAATATAATTGAACCAATATTGAAGTTTATCCATTATTCTGGTTGAGCTACTTATCTCTTGGAAATTTCATTAAAATCAAGAGCTATCTCAGCACCTTTTGTTGATATCAAGTGATTATATGTCAACTGTGACTAGTATCCATGTTATACTAAAGTCAATACACAAGAACCTTTATTTATTTTACCATCATCTTATAGAGGCCGCATCTACTCTAATAATCGTACCATGCTTTATGCATTCATATTGGTTAATACACATATGAATATTCTAGGAGAATCCATCCATCTTACTCACACCTAACATATCATCATAATGGAAACTCTCTCATCAGTTTTTAATTAAATGAAAGGCATCTCACATATATCCTAGACCAATTTATCCCCAATCAACTATCACGTGTAGTAACTCCTCGAGTCTCATCAAGATCCCATGACATAACTTCAAGAAGCCATGTATTTGAGGAGCCCTATAACCCATCACCTTATATAAGTTCCTCTTGATATTTTAACACATATAAACCAATATATGGTCTGGATATACATTAAAAATCCTCCTAACCCATATTATATAATGGATTTACATGAAATTAACATGTTTCATCAATTGTCATGGTGACCTTTCCCCTATGATCCACATGACATTTATAACATAATCTCACAAACCTAGAGATTAATCCTAAAACTCTTTATTTAAAATTTCTCATATACTACTCAGAACTGATAATTCCTAACTTATCATTAAGATGATAATCATTATTTTTTGTTTAGTTCATCCCATCACACCTATAATTCACGTAGTGTCATAACACATTAACTTGATTTAAAGGTATGTCAATATCTTAACCATTCTCACAATTCTAAAAAAAGTAAAATCATTTTTTATATTACCTCATTTATAAGTTGGAATACAACTTAGTACTACCAATTATAAATAATCTACATTTTTACATTTTAATTTTATTTTTTGATAATAATATTCCAAATTCTAAAGAAAATATGATGAGTTAATGTTATGCAGTTTCGAGGAATTTGTACAGATTTAGAGAAGGGTTTTTTGAAGAAGTATAAATTACATTTCAACACACATTATTAAATAATGAAATACATTTCTTTTAATGGGAGAGGTTTGGACTGATGATTTACACCAAAAAATATAAGGACCATGGAATGATTAATAAATTAGTGTATATTTATAATTAGGTGTAAATTTTGGAAATATTGTGATACCAATGTTTTAATCATTGAAAAATGAGAGGATAAATTAATCCCTATCACTTAATGCATAAAATTTACATGTCACACTAGAATTAATAATTATTCCATGAATTATATGATTATACCATGATATGCTCGTCCGATTTATTTATAAGTGAATGAACTCAATTTTAATTGTTGATTATAAATTGATATTTGTAATTTTTTTTAAATACTAGAGGTTTTGGACTCGGATAATTGGTTTCATTTCATAATCACTTCATGTTAATAAGATTCTATATATTTTATTTTTTATCCATTAAGAGATATCTTTTAGATTAAAATGTTGTGTACTTGACATAGATATAAGGAAATGGATGGTGGAATTTAAATAAAATAATAAAAGAAACCAAAATACATTAATTTTGGGAAATAAGGAAAATATCATGGTATTTAGAAATATATATTTACATTTAGGTAAGTATCATTTTATATATATTTGTATTCTAAAAATATTGTATAACACCACCATTATGTTACTATATATCATTCACATAAATAAATCTAATGTATTTGATAAAGTGTTTCACAAGAAAACAACTACAAAGATGCATGTAATATTTGAAAAATATTATAAACAAAATTTAAGAATAATAAATCTAATATTATTTAAAATTACTGTAATCAGCTAAAAATGAATATAAATTATGATTAAGAAAACATAATGTTTTAAAGCGTCAATTTTCAATACAAGTATATTTTATGTATATATTTTATTTTCTTTTAAAAGATAAATTTTATAATTTTAAAATAAAAATTTTATAAAATGAACATCAATTTTTAATTCATCTCTTTAATGTTATCTTAGGGTGATTTTATTTTTGGAAAATAATTTATTTTTTGGTGAACAGAGATAAAATACCGATTTTTCTAATACAGTAACTTTTCTAAAATTTTCGAAAATCAATATTAAAATAATTTTTTTTAAAAAAATTATTTATAAAAAATATTAATAATTTTAAAAAGATATTTTGAATTTATAAAACCCATGTATAGTTTTTTCTTAACATAAGAAATATTTTACACTAAAAACTATTTTCATTCACATATATTAAAAAAATTGTTATCATCACCTATGAAAATTAAATATTTAAAAATTGGTTTCTAATTTTAATTTTTTTTTCATATTATGTAATAAATTCATTTTTATTTTTAGAAATAAAATTAGGATTAGTAATTTTATAGTTAACGACCATGATAATGGAGAATGGGTTATTTTTAATGAATTGTTTTACTAATGTTGTGTAATTTTAATGTAATAATTTAAATTGAAATATTTTTTATAATTACATTGATATGATTTTAAAAAAATTATATATATATTTCATAACTAATTTAAAATCTAGTTTATGTTATATAATATTATAAACTCTTAATGGTGAAAATAACATTTTTATACAATTGTTTTTTCAATAAGTTAAATATTTTAATTTAAAATTTTATTTAAAATTATTTATATATTTTATTTTATTTTATAAAGATTAAATTTATATTCATTAAATCATAATTTTTATGAGGTATTAACAAATTGTTTTAGTTAAATTTAAATTACTTTTTTTAAAACTAGTTACCAAGGTAAAAATCAAAATAGTCAAAATGGGAAAATCATGTTGTAAAATATTTTAAAATGATTAAAACATTCGTTAAAATTAATGTTAGAGGATTTATCCCAAAAATTATTATTTTCCACTTTTGGTTCTGTTTTCCCTTTATAGTGTCATTCCATCATTGAAAAAGTAACGGTAATTTACAAAAATTCTATTTACATCACATATAAATGTAGAACAACTTCATTAAAATTATCCACCCATTAAAATAATTAATTAATATAAAACCAAACTATATTATAACATGAAATATATCCCAATGTAAGATAATTTTTTTCTTTGCAAAAATACCAATATAAGGATCCTTATATTATTGACCAAGGTTAACCATCCAAAGGGAGAGGTAATGTTCTCAACCAACCTCTCTTTATTATTTTATTATTAAACATCCTCAAACCTATTATATAAATTGTTTTATGATAAAACATATTAATAATATTATTAAATGTTATTATACTAAAATAATATCACTTTTTAACCTTCCTTCCAACTATTTGGGAATGAAAAATGTGGCATGTGTTATAAACAAACTACTACCTCCATATGTGACATGATATTTTTTTTCAAAACCACCTTACATGGATTGTTTAAAGGATAAATATAGTGAAAAAATATGATATTAATAAAATTATTAATATTCTAAAAATATAATCCAATTCCTACATCTTATAAATTTCATGAAAAATAATTTATTACATGAATACATGCAATCTAACACCTCCATGAAAGTGACTTATTTCATATTTATGTTTTATTTTATTACATATAAAAATCTATCCAAATATGATTAAAAAAATAATGACACATAATTAATATCAATATTCTTCTTTTATAATTTTACTATTGAAAAATCATCATGTACTTAATTGTACTCAACCATAGGTTATAGCTTATTCTTTTTTTGGTTGGTTTAACCACCTTCTTGAAGAATGAAATAAATTTCAATCATGAATTATTATAAAAAATAATGGTTTTATTTTAAAATAATTGTTTTATTAGAAAATAATGACAAAATAATGATTTTTTCTCAATACATATTATATTAATATGTTACATTGTACATTTTATTTTTAAAAAAAATTACTGAAACAAGCTCAACACCAACTGCAACATCATGAATAATTACCAAAATACATAGGAAATGAAATTATAGTACAATAAATAATAATTAAACTTATCTTACTGTACCAATAAAAATCCAATAAATATGAACCATGAATGTACAAATAAGAATAATTACCTTCATTAAAAATTCTAGTATAAAAAAACTCTTGAAACTAAAAAAAGATGACAATAAAAATAACATTTTACTAAAAAATATATTTTTAATGAAATATTGGAAATGATTTTTATAAATGGTTATATTTGTGAGTAATTTAATGATATAAGTTATTATGTTTTTTATTTTCTTTCTATAGGAGGTTATGTAACATCTAAATAAGAGAAATTTAAGATAATGGTTCTTATATCTGAATAGTTCTTCATTGAGATATGATTAATATTCACCACATGTTACATTTTGTAGTGTATATGTTTTGCATAGATTTTTTAGAAATGATTTTAATTATATTTAATTTAATTTTAAATCTATCTCACATTCTATATTTTTTGGTCCATCAACTTAAATGTTTCCCAATTTGTAAGGTTATTTGTTTAATCAATTACCATTGTTGATTTATAATACATATTATTGAACTTAATTCCTCTAAGACTAATTTTTTCATCCATATGATCTTATTTCATAATAAATTTTCTTCATCTATAGGGGATAATGAATTTTTAAATTTTAATATTTTACCTTATTGAACATCTTTCTCAAAAATTATATCACTATTGAAAATTGTTACTAATCTCTTTACTGGTGATTTCCTCTATATTTTAAACCTTTTTCCTATACATGATTATTATTTTTATTTAGAAACACAATAATTTGTTATCATATGTAATATTTAATTTTCAATTTTCTTCTTTTCAATATAATGTTTTACTTTCCAATTTTATAATGTGGGTTTTCAATAAAAGTATTTAAATTTATTAAAAATGGTTTTCCTTTCATGATCATATCTTTTATCTTCTCAGAAAATTTTATTCTAGAAATATTTATATTATTTTAAAGGATTTTTGTTGATTTTATTTTCCAAAAGTAAAATTTTTCAAAAAATATCACTTCACAGTTTTGAAAATGAATTTTTAATGTCACTTGTACTGTCATTTATTTTGAGTATGGTAAAAATTATTTATAAAAATTATTTTGTAGCATCTATCACTGTATGAGGATTAATATTTCCAATGATCCATTTCCATGTTTTGATGTAATTTTATAATTGACATTGAGACTAGATTATTTCATAAATAAAAATTAATATTTTTTATTTTTTAAAATTAAAAGTTTGATTTTAAAATGAATTATTGATATTATATGTGATTTTAAAGGAATTTGTTTTTAAGAATAGATTCTTATGTGATTAGATGAATTATAAAAGATTTTTTTCTTAAAAAAATATATTTTATTAAATTAATATAAGAAAAAAACATTAAAAAGTTCACAATACATTTTATTTAGAAATTAAATATCTTTTTTCTTAACCACATATATTTTAGGTTTATATTTTTAAAGAACTAGGTTAAAAATCATACATAAAAAACTAATATATCAAAAACTGGATAGCTCTACTCATTATCCATTTTTTCCACAATATAAATGATTTAAAATAAAATATGTTTTCCTTTCCAAAATAAATATTAATTACATAAAATGGGACTTATTCTTTCTTAATACACATCTTAAAACCTAATAAACATATTTTAAAATGTGGTATGATCATAAAATTCTCAGTAAGAGGAAAAATTTATAAGAAAAATTAGGTCATTATAAATCATTTAACCTCATAAATTTTTATGTTTTCACTGGTATTCATTAATTTTATAAAATAAATCACATCCTCAAGTTAAATTTTTTTTAAAGAAAACGATTGAAATGAATAACCAGCAACCTAGAACACCTGTAGGAATCTTAGAGCATAATATTTATAACCTGTGTTCATATGTTTCATAAATATCTTGAGCCAAGTAAGATATATTTTAGATACTACCCTATGTTACACCCTCCATAACATTAATGATAAGAAACTATACCCAATGCATTTGAGTGCTATATCGGGATCACCCATTTCTTTATGTTTTATTAGGATCACTCATTTTTATAATCTATATTAGGATAAGCTATTTGTATAAGCTATGTAATGCTTACCCTTTCATTAAAAATAATGTTCAAGTACCATATAATGAATGTATAATTTTAATATTGTACCTTTTCATCATAAAACCATTTATAAACTCTTCTAAACCTATAGGTAAATCACTTTTGGATATTTAAATACCCTTTACTTAAAAAAAATACATTTTCAAAAAACAATTACCACAAAGGGAAGAAGGGTTTTCCATTAAAGAAATAATTGAATATTATAAAGTAATAAAAACATCAAATAATGTTTTAATACTATGTGAACAAATTTTGTAAGGATAAAACTATTTCCTATTGACTTGAAAATTACATAATATTATTAATTAAAATATACCTCTATAAAATATAATTAATTAAAATTAATAAAACATAAAAAATTATTTTTTATAGCATTATATGGTTTGTTATACTCTTCATTAATTTTGGAAATTTCATCCTCGTAGTTTTTATATTTCTAACGCAAGTGGGGATATTTTTTCATTATATAATTTCTTGATTCCCGCGTACTTATTCAACTGTTTCATTTTCCCAAAAAACATTAACTCAGTGAATTAACATATTCTACAAAAAGGTTTCTCTGTAGTCAAGAATCTATACTATATATACATCATAAGAATGGTTTTCGACATACTGAACTACTTTATGGCTTATAATATAAGATACATCCAACAAATATTTTTTTTAATAATGAAACATGAAATATGCTAGGTACCTAAGATAAAGATAGAGGAATGACAACGTAGTAGGAAAATAATACAACATTATGTATTTTGATCCCCCTTTTCCCCAAAAAACATAAAATTTTCTATTGAGATAATTTATGAAATATTATACTTCTTACCTTGGAATAAATATCATCCAGTATCCATTTCTTCAATAATATACAACATTTAAAATGAAATAAGTTTCCTTTTCCAAAAAAAATATCCATGACAATAATCACAACTTCTTATATTTTTTACAAATCCTTAAAACTAATGAAATTTTTTAAAAAAGTAGAATGAGCATAAAATTCCCAGTAAAGGGAAAAGTGTATAAATAAAATTAGTTTGTTGAAAAAAAGTTAACCCCGTAAAATTATCATGTTTTACATATTATTCATTAATTGTATAAAAAATCACATCCTCATGTTAAAAAAATGTCTTTAAAGAAAACCATTGAAACCAATAACATGTATCTGGAAACCCCTATAGGAATCCTAGATCATTAAATTCTTAACCTGTGTTCATAGCTGTCTCAAATTGCCTGAATCAAGTTAGATATATATGTGAATCTACTCGATTTAACACTCTCCTTACCTTTATGGATAAGAAACAATACCCTCTGCATTAAAGAGCTATATCAGGTTCAAGAAATTTTTACGTTTTATTGGGCTCACTCATTTTTATATACTACAGTTGGATAAGATGTTTGTGTAATCTATATAAAGCATTTCCATTTATCAAGTATAATGTTCATGTACCATATAGTGAATAAATCATTTTAATATTGTACCTTTTAATCATGAAACCATTTAAAAAATCTTATAAACCAATATGAAAATCACTTTTTGATATTGAAATACCCATTCCCTTAGAAAATCCTTTTTCAAAAAAATACCCAAAAGGGAAGAAGGGTCATTCATTAGAGAAATAATGGAATATTATAAATCAATGGAAACATCAAATAATTTTTTCATTATATGAGTACTTATGTTCTTCCCTAAATTTGGAAACTTCATCCTCATAATTTATTTATTTTTTATTTAAGTGGTGATATTTTTTCATTATATATTCTATTGATTCCCATGTTACTTATTAAAAAATATGATTTTTCAATAAAACCTTAACTCAATGAATTAATTTATTGAACAAAACGTTTTTTCTATGGTCAATAATTTATACTAGATATACATCATAACAGTGGATTTCTTCCTACTGAACTACTTTATGGCTCATTATATGAGATACATCCAACACATATTTTTTTAATAATGAAGCATGAAATATTTCATGTACCTAAGACAAATTCATAGGGAATACATCAGATTTTGAAAATAATCAAACATTCATAAGTATTTAGATCCCACTTTTCAACAAAAAATTATCAATTTTCCAAAGAAATAATATATGAAATATTATTTCACCTACCTTGAAATAAATATCATTCATTAAGTTATCTATATATCTTTTATATATTTTTGTATCCATCATCATATATTTCTGATTAACCTTTAGTTTTTCAACCATTTATTTTACAAAATATGCTCCCAACAACTTACTTCCACCCACTTGATCACAAGAAGCTACATTATAAAACCACCTTCCATAAAATGGATGAAATGTTCCCATATGTATACTAGAATAAAAATTTAAATTATAAGAATATTCAACCAATTAAATATTATAATCTTAACTTACTAGGTAATCTATTAATTAAAAATGGAATATGTTTTCCATGGTCTGAATCATTCTGATGGATTATCCATCAAATTTAGGATTAAAATTAATAATTAAATTAAATTTCGTAACCAATGTATTCTTAATTATTTTATAAAATTTAGAAGTAATCCTAGGATCAAGGATAGACAGAATAAAGATAGAATATCTGTGTAACATAACTATCTCTTTTACGTAAATTTTAGAAGTCAGATATAAATATTTAATATCATGAATGGGAATAAATTTTGAAAATTTAGCTAGTTAGTCAATAATAAACGAAATATAATTATTACCACATAATGTATTTAGAAATACTACCATTAAATCAATAGATGTATTTTCCAATTTACACAAAAGAACAGGTAAGGTATGAATAATCTCCTTTAGTGATTGTCATTCTAAATTAAATTTTTGGAAATTTAATAATTTTATGGTAATGTCAAAAATATCTCTTTTATTTACATCAAAAAAGTAATACCTTGATAATCTATATACATACATATACTTCTTGGATGGACCGAGAAACTGGAGATGTGAGCCTCAAACAATAATTCATTTTTCATATCGGAACACAAGCCACCCATAATCTCTTTCAAAATATTATACAGCCTTATTAATAAAATATTAGACATTTGAATCCTATCTTTCTTACTTGATTTTTTCGTTTCTTATAAAACATGATCCTCCATCATAGATTTATTAATTGTTCCT
The DNA here is from genome assembly GCA_963277665.1 of Viscum album. Lineage (NCBI taxonomy): Eukaryota > Viridiplantae > Streptophyta > Magnoliopsida > Santalales > Viscaceae > Viscum > Viscum album. The sequence goes on along the minus strand of OY728152.1, from coordinate 1,900,459,395 downwards.
TATAGAGATGATTGTACTACCACCAGAAAAATTGAAGAAGTTCAGGCATGCATAATTTCTTGTAAAAAAATTCATCTAATCATTAACCAAAATGTTATATTCCAATCATAAAATTGATAATATATAATTATATATATAACTCAATAAATAAAATACATGTTTAATTTTTATGATGGAAATGAATTGTGAATTTATATTCATCAATTGGTTTCAACCATCATATATACCTCATTTTCAACAATTTCTAAGTGATATATACCATAATACTTTATAATTGGTATAAATTTCATAATTTTCTCTGTATAAATGATAAATATAAATTTTAAATAAAAAACCATAGTAGATAATACCATATAAACTGTAGGATAATTTATCTCTGGAGGTTTTAGTTGATGTTATTCATAGAAACTACCTGATCATTTTTATCTTAAAAAACAAAGTACATTCAATGAATCATTATTGTGAATAAAAAAATTAACCTTTTCTAGAGGGAATGTGTAACACCTCGAACCAAGTTACCCAGAGTTTGTTCATTATTACATAAAATTGGCATGATTAGAGGAGATCACGTCTCGAAATACCGATGAGTTTAGTAGGCTTGGAAGTACTAGATACATACATAGTTTTACATTACATTATAATATAAAGAAAACAACATTATATCTCCTTTGAACACACTCATATCCCCTAGCCTCTCCTTATAGTTCAATCATAATATAATTCATTATTTCCTAGGAAAAAATAAAACATAAGAAAGGGGTCAATCTCAGATTCTCGGTAAGGATAACAATATAGTAGAAACGATCATAAATAAGAATAAATATTTAAGGAAATGTATAATACTAAAAAAAACTTTTTAAACATAAACATAAGCATAATATGGAAAAGAAAAATAAAATAATTCCAATTACTTATTCACATGGATATTCTACTGGTCTAATAATCACATGTAATATCAATAGCTAATTTCATAATGATAGAATGAATAATGACAGATATCGTGACCACATACTCAAGGCCCTGTACCAAGACTACAATTACGATTTAGTCAAGGACCTATTCTAAGACACTAGTTTGTGCCATGAGATATACCGGTGCATAGAGGAGCTATATCTGGCTCCATCCATCACTTACTATGTCCAATGCATTCCTCATATGAAAAGGTTGAAACATAACATAAAAATTAGTATTAAAACGTGCATACAAAATGTTAATACTTTAACCATAAACCATTAATGGTATAATAATAACACAACCACAGTCATAAATATCACAAAACCTTGAATACAATATATATGATGGTATCATAATAAATCAACTTCAAACAAGTGTGAAATCAATAAAAGGATGTTGACATAGATGATATCAAAACTATTTGAGAGAAATATTTGATTCTATTTTGAAATCATTTAAAAGTCATATAATTATAAAAGAAAGCATTTATTTTGAAAATATTCTGATAAGATTGTAAGGGAATTTTCTATTGTTTTATAATGATAGATAACAGCCAAAACCTTTTTACAAGTTAAAAAACATTCATGCCTTAATTTTTTGAAGTGGTCACAAAGTACCTTTTTTGGAAAATGATGGAAAGATTAATTTAAAAACATTTTATAAAAAGTGAAACAATTATATAAATGACTTTAACCCATATTATAGGAAATAGTAAAAATGTTTTGAAATACATTTTTAAGAAACACAGATGTGGATTATAAAGAATTCCCAGTAGATACATACATATAAATATCCTCGGATAAATAAAGAGATTGTAAAATTAACCCATACCATGTACATTTCCTTGTTCGATGGTATGTTATCTTCATTTATAATAGTTATATCATTGTTATAAAATTATACAAGAACCACATACTGATTAAAAATTAACTTTTTATTATAAAATCACTTTTTAGGCAATTTGAGAAACTAGTCCTAGTTAATCTGGATGTGAAGCCTCACAGAAGAAAGCAAAGCCTCATCCAATTAGTGCTTTCATCTCTATTAAGATTCGAGTTCATAAGAAATACCTTAGCAATAGGTTCATTACCAATAAAATCATCAAGACGACACACCACATTGTCCCAAGATTGAACATACTCTTCTTTTTAGATTTTCCCATCATTGAAGCCTCTCATCAGGATCATATCTTTTTTGTCGATCCAATTCACATGCTCATTATTTTGGGTGTTAACTGTTCCATTCTTCATTATATATTTTTTATATAAGAAAAGTATTTTTATGGATATAATGTATTTTTTTCATATCCATAATGATATTAAGTTGATAAAAATTATTTTTAACCATAAAGTAAAAATTAGTCTTGAATGGTTACGATTGGGAATGAATCTCATCGCGTTCGTGGAGACGGTAATCTATACGTATTCTTGAGCAACAATATCATTCTTTGGATGGTGAAATCATATGTAACTGAATGGTATATTTCATATACAGAGTAACTAAATTTTTATATTTATTATTTAATCAATTATACTCATTATTATACCCATCAAAATAATGAAGTGTTGAATAACAAACTACATGACGACATAGATATGGTACGTCGTATATACGCATGTATGGGGAATTTTTCATTCAGAGGGTATCTATAATGAATATTGTTGTACCATATTTATAATAACATCTAAGTATGTATATGGTACAATAGTTATTATTTTGGTATGGAAAAAATAATTGTAGTGGAACTCGAAAAAGAAAAGAACATTGAAAGGGGTGATGAAATTATAACCTCTTCATCAGTTCCATTTTTATTTGATCAAAAGGGATCCATAGGGTTCCTTTCTGATAAATATAAGGCCTCTATGTTGACGTGACAGTAGTTCGGAAGATATTTGACCAGTGTTTGGACATGCCAATTGGATTCGGAGGTGTGATTTGATGATAATGGGAAGTACCCTTTTATAAGAGATGTAGGGGTCGCATTAAGAAAATCTTGAAATAATATTTTATTTTAAAATAATGTTTTATTTATAACTACTCCAAATGGATTTATTTCAAATATAAGGTGGGTATGGGTCTAAATACTCTAAAATAATAGGTTTTAGACATGTTTAGGTCACCATATTAGCCTTATTATTTATATTTAACTATTAGTTAAATAGTTTAACTTTGACAATTTCCTCTTTATTTTTATATTACAGGGTTAATAAAATTACTATAAAATTATAAAAGAACCTCAAGTAGTTAATTAATGACATTTATATCATTATATTAGTCCTTTGGTTGAATCATATATTTTAATGAATATTATATAATTTAATAATATATTATTTTTAAAAAAAACTCATTTAGGTCAATTTTGACACTATTTAGTATTTGGTTTTTGTGAAAGTCAAAAATACTTGATTACCTCAAAAAAATACATTAAATAAATCCATAGATTTAATTTTAACCTATAATATAAGTTATATTGATCAAAAGTCTCAATTTACATTTATTTGGATATTTATAATATCAATTATTTTAATATTTCATTATTAAGGTAATTACTCTATCATTATTGTGTCATAAATAAAATTAATTATTTAATGTCTAAAATTTATAAATAATATAAAATGATGTAGTAAATATTTTTATCTTTCTAATAAATATTTATTGTTGAACATATCTTATGCATACAACTATATTAAAAATGGATTAGTTAATAAAATTTGAATTTAACACTTTTAACTCTTCTTTAAATTAAATAATAATAAATCACCTAATCTAATCCAAGTGGATACGAAAGTAACATAATTTATTCTTATGGTATATTTAGTTCGAAATTAACTTATCCAATAAAACTATGACATGTTTTAGGAAAATTATAATATCATTTTTAACTTTATATTCCTAATTTACTTTTAACCGTGGTAAATAATATTCAAAAGATACTTTTCACCAAAAAGTATTTTCATCATATTGAACAAAACTTTACTTACTGATGTCAACTATGTCTCTCAGAATTTTGAAATTCAATTCAAATAAGAGGTAAAAATACATTTTTTTCTAATTTTCAAATGTTCCTAGAATGTGGTTAAAAGACGTTAAAAAGTTCCATAAATTTTTTTATATCTAATCTTATTATAAAATGACTTAAATGAATTAAACTGGAAAAAATAGGTATTATTTGTGTATTTTGACTTTAAAATAAATATAAATAAAAATAATAAATATTTAAATTAAAACTTAGTATTTATATACTATGCAATATGTTTCACTATTCATTAAAAAATGAATGTTTTTAGAAAAATAAAAAAAATCACCCTAAGTTAATTTTGATATTTTGAATCCAAAAATTTTGTATATTTTACCAAATTAAATTTTTATGAGTGTCTAATATTAATTTTATTATTGTTCACAAAAGGATATAAAAAGTTACTCTTTTTATAAAATTGGTTTTTTGAATTTATATATAATTTAACAAAACATATACATTTCATTATAAATATTTTTTATTTATGTGAAAAAATTATAAATAATAAAAAATTATTTGTTACTATTTATATCACAATATTTAATTTAAAAATAAATATATTATTTAAATAATTATAATTCGAATTTGTTGTCTCACAGAAACTTAATCTTGCTTATAATGCAAGCCAAGTCAGTGATGCGTGAAATATAAGTAATTGACTTACATTAAGGATATAACATACTATGAGATCTTGTGGTGTTAAATTCTCCCCTCCTTCAATAAATTGCATCCTCACAATTTGATGTTGTTCTTCAAAAATTAAAGGATAAAAATATAAAATTCATTTGTGGAAAACCCACATCGAAAATAGGGTTAATAAAATTTATTCTTAATAAGAGGGAAATGGAAATGAAATAGTCACCAAGAATTATGATTTCAAATAGTAGAACATTGGTGGAAATTTTAGTCACATAATTGGAGGAAAAACATAAATATTTATAGGGTGTGATTGAGTTCATCCATCACAAACATGTGAATTAAAAATATAAAATTAAGGGACTCAAATCCATAAATCCAAGATGAATTAAAATATCATTGGTTCATCCAAACATGAGGTATTAAGATAACAAATTTTTATATTTAAGATCCTTTCACTATAGTTTACGAATTAATTTCTTCATATAATAAAAAAAATTATAAGTAGAGTTCCATCATTTATCTAATTTCTATCACAAACCCATCTTTCACTCTTAAAGATAATAGAAATAAAAAATATTCTATTTATCCTAATATTATAGGGTTTCTAAAACAATTATAATTCAACTATCAAATAATTTAAAAAAACAACATTATACAAAAAATGGAATCACATAAGCCAATGGTAGGTGATACACCCTTGTCGCCCTTTGGTTCTGGGTTCTAGTCCCGCAGCCTTGCCGAATATGATAGGTTGTCGCTCGACCATTGGGTTGTAATTTTTATAACAAATATATAAATAATATTAATAAATGTTTTAACCATAAACCATAATTTCCAATTTCTAACTCAATCTATAACAATATTTTGACTAATCCAAAATACTTGTGTCCAAATTCATAGTCCACAAAATTACAAGGTCAACATAACATAATAGAGATCTCATTTTTCCACATAATAACATGTGTTTACCTTCATCATATACACTTTTAAAACATAGTAACACCCGGGATTATCATAAAACTTTATTTATAACATTAAATATCACTTTATCCTTATATAATACTAGATATATTCCTTATATCCAAAAAATTTCAAATATTCCAACAATTATGGAATAAACAAACCGTTAATCAGTTCTAATTTAGTCAAGAATATTCAATATAATTTATCCAAATCAACCATATCTTATTCCAAAATCACTACCTCAGTATCAAGAGAATATTATGGTTTATATTTCTATCAACCATGTATTTACCAAAATGATAAACTAGATGTTTAGTCACTTTTCTTAGTACCATATAATCTCAACTTCTCAATCAAATAGTGTTGTAGTACAATATTTATTTATTTACATAATTGATATAACCATTACATTGTTGATACTATAATCAAATGGAATAATTAATTAATAAAAATATAAGAACACAAATTATTCCTCTTCATCTGTGGAAGTATCGGAACTTGATTATTATTCAATAACTTTATTTGGAGTAAACTCTGATTATTGGCACATTTATTCTCATGGTGTCCCAACTCTATAAAGATGAAGCACTGTATATTTGATGCCATTTTCATACCCATGTAGTCTTGTACATGGTGTTGTTTTTCTACAAACTTATCAAAAACTCACAATCCCTTCATGAATTTACCAAGGTTATTATTTTCATAGTTACCATATATTGGAAAATCCTTCTTTTTCTTATTACCTTTATCCATCTTTCTCTCTACAATCCTTTTCCTCTCAGGCTTCCCTTCAAAGCCATAGGACTCAGATAATTCTTTACTTATCTTATTAACAGATGATATTATTTCATCATATGATGAGAAAACATGGGAGACTATTTCCCTTATAAATTTTGGATTAAGACTATGAAATATTCGATCCTTCGAACTCATTAGATCATGCGTATTGCAGGAGTTCTCATACCTTATAATAGGAACCATTTATAAATAATAGAATACACTAGTTTAGTTTATGAATCACAATTCCTAATTACAAACCTTTAAAATACCTAACATAAATTGAAAATTATCTTCATATTATCCATAATCATAAAAACATTTTCTTGGAGGAAGTATTTACTCATAAATCCTTTATAAGGGTTTGAAAAAAAAATGTGATTTATCAGAAGCAAATCCTCCAGGAGTGTTAATACTAAGAGTGAAGCAAGGCCAATTGTCATTTACCAGGATACGCCAGGTCAAGACCAATACTCTTTGTCAGTTTTTTTACTCCTATTTATATAAGTTCCCAAGACACCACTACCTGTTTGTATATGGAAAATGATGTATTTTCTTGGAAAATCCACATAATATTTACACAAATTTTTTTTGATTTTTTTCTATACTAATCATCAATGATTATGTTAGGGTAATGTTCTCTAATCCGAGATTTTCAAAATCTAGTTTCCAATGTTTCTACTAAAAATCCTCAGATACCAACTATAACGCACTGACCTTAGTTAACAAGAGTCAGTGCCTTATTACATAACATTGGTATGATCCCAAGAGATCATGTCTCGAAATAATGATTAGTTCCTTGGAAGTACTAGATACATACAGAAGTTTTACATTACATTATGAAATAGAAAAACAGAATTGTGTCTCATTTTATATCACTAATATCCCATTGCATATCCCTACATGTCAATAATAATACACTTCTTCACATCCTGGAAAAAATATAACATAAGAATGAGGTGAGCATAGATGCTCAGTATAGATAACAATATAGCCGAAACTATCATAAATAAGAATAAATATTTAAGGAAATGTATATGATTAAACAAAAGCCTTTTAAACATAAACATCAGCATAATATGGAGAAGATAAATCAAATAATTTCATTTACTTATTCACAAGGATATTATACTTCTTGAATAATACAATGCAATATCAATAACTAATTTCTTAATAATGGAATACATAATGACGGATATCATAATCAACTATTCAAGGCCTCATGCCTATATTACAAATAAATTTTTTCAAGGCCTTGTTCCATGACACTAGTTTTTCTCATTAGACATACCGATGCATTGAGGAGCTATATCGGGCCCCACCCATTACATACAAAGTCCAATACATTCCTCGTATCAAAAGGTTGAAACATTTCACAATAATTCATATTAAAACTAGAATAAGAGATGTTAATAAGTTAACCATAAACCATAAATGGTATAAATGTAAAACATGCATAGTCAAACATATCACAAAAACTTCAATATAATATGGATGATCGTATCATAATAAATCAACTTCAAACAAGTGTAAAATCCATCATAGTATGTTGAAATAGATGAAGTAAGAACTATTTTAAAGAATTATCTATTTATATATTAAAATAATTTAAATGTCAAATAATTATAAAAGAAAACAATTACTTTGAAAATATTCTTATACAATTTTAAGGGAATTATTAAATGTGTTATAATGTCGAAGAATAATCCAGTCACTGTATATGTTAAAAAAATATTACTTTAATTTGTCGAAAAGGTCATAAAGTACCTAATTTGGTAAAAAATGAAAAGATTCATTTCAATATATTTTATATAATTTCAAAAAAGGGTATAACTGAAATTAACATAAATTATATGAAATTTTAGAAATGTTTTTAAATACAATTTTAAGAAACACATATGTGGATGATAAACAAGTCCCAGTAGATACTTATATATAAAAAATCTCGGATAAATAAAGAGATTGTAAAATTAATCATTGCATTGTACTTTTCCTCAGTTTATGGTACGTTAAACAGTTGTATAATAGTTAAATCAATGATATTAAATTATAAAAGAACTAAATAAATAAATATGATATCATATATTATCTTATAATATATCTTCGTTAAAAATATTTCAGTAGTATCATTATTTCAGCAGTTAACTGAATCATTTTCCATTATATGTTTTTTTATGTAAGTCATTTTTGTTAGGGATAGAATGTATTTTATTCCTATCTAGAATGTTAATAAGTTATTAATCATTATTTTTAACCATAGAATGAAATTTATTTTTGAATGATTACAATGGGGAATGAATCTCATCGCGTTGGTGGAGATGGTAATTCATACGTACGCACAAGTGACAATATCATTCAATTAATGATGAAATCATATGTAATTGGATGGTATATTACATATATAGAGTCATTAACATGTTATATTGATTATTTACATCAATTATATTGATTGTTATACCCATCCAATTAAGGATGTGTTGAATAACAAACAACACCCCGACGTGGAGGTGGTATGTCGTACGTACACACGTATGGTGACTTTTTCATTCCTAGGATGGATAGAGTAATAAATATGGTTATACCATATTTATAATAACCCCAAAGTATCTATAATGTACTGAAATTAATTTTTTTATGGAAATACAAAGAATGTGTAACTATAATTATAAAAGAACATTTAAAGGGGTGATAAAATTATTACCTCTTCTTCAGGTAATTAATTTTTAATATGATCAAAATGGATCCTTAGGCTTTCTTTCTGAACATGTAAGGCCTCTAGGTTAATGTGAGGGTCTTTATAATGATATATGACCCAGGGTTGGTAGTTCTAAATGGATTTGGAGGTGTGATTTGGATAGAATGGAATATACCATTTTATTAGATAGGTGAGTGTGGCTTTAATAATTTCTTGAAATATGATTTTATTATAAACTGTTTTTTGGTTTATAATTGCTCCAAATGGATTTATTTCAAGGATAATGTGTGTATGGGTATAAATACTCTCAAAAAGTAGGTTTTATTCAATTTTATGTCCCCATATTAACCTTATCCATTACATTTAACACTTAGTTTAATAGTTTAACATTTACAATGTCTTCTTGTATTTTTATATTACATGTTAAATAAAATTACTATAAAATGACAAGAAAACCTCAAGATGTTCATTAATGACATATCTATTAATATATAAATTCTTTGGCTAAACCATAGATTTTTATGAGTATTATATAATTTAATAATATAGTATTTTTTGAAAACTCATTTACGTCAATTTTGACCCTATTTACTATTTGGTTTTTGTGAAAGTCCAAAAACATGATTACATCGAAAAAAATAAATGAAATAAATCCTAAAATGTCATATTGACCTATATAATTAGTGTAACTCAACAAAAGTCTAAATATACATTTATTTTAATATTTATAATATTAATTATTTTAATCTTTCAATAATAAGATAAATACTACATCATTAATGCGTCATAAATGTAACGCCCCGACCCCAGCTACCCAGAGTCAGTGCATTACTTCGTAACATTGGCATGATCACAAAAGATCAAGTCTCGAAAGACCGATTAGTTTAGTAGCCTTGGAAACACTAGATACATTAATAAGTCTTACATTACATCATAAAGTGAAAAACTAATAACAAAGTCTTCATAGTCCACACTCATATCCTCTTCTGACTATCCCTGCAGGTCATTCATAAAATACTTCTTCACATCCTGGAAAATATTAAAACATTGAAAGGGGTGAGCTCAGATGCTCAGTAAGGATAACAATATTGCGGAAGCTTTCATAAATAAACATAAACTTTTAAGGCAATGTATAAATAAAACAAAATCCTTTTAAACATGAACTTCAATATAGTATGGAGAAAGTAAAATGAGATAATGTCATTCACTTCTTCACATGGATATTCTACTGGTCGAATAATCACATGCAAATTCAATAACCACTTTCATAATGATGGAATGCATAATGCCAGACTATCATAACCACGTATCCAAGGCCTCGTGCCAAGACCACAAATAAGATTTTGTCAAGGCCTCATGCCAAGACACTAGTTTGTCTCATGAGACCTGCCGATGCATCGAGGAGCTATAGCGGGCTCCACCCGTCACTTATTAAGTCCAATGCATTCCTCATATGAATAGGTTCAAACATATCATAAACCATAACATAATCGTATCACATAAAACATGCATAAAGGAAACATAACATTTCAATCAAAAGATATCAATACAACACATTTATATAATAAAAATGCTTTTAAAACCATTTTCAATACCAAAATAAAAGAAAGTTGAAACTTTGTATTTATTTTTCATTTTAAAAAAAATGATGGCTTGTAGAGGAAGCCGAAACTCAAATAATGGTCATGGCAGCGGAGAAGTCGTTGTCGCCGCATATGTACGGAAAGAAAAACATTCCCTTTTTGTCGTTTAGTGAAACGCTTCGTATAAAAATATTCCTTTTGAATAAACGTAAAAGTCAAAGGGGTTTATACACCGTATAAAAGAAAGTTGTGTATAAAACCAAATATGCCTCAATGAAAGGGATTTGGACGAAGTCCTTAAAAAGATCATTTTTTTAAATTATAGTAGATCTATCATGTGTATTCACTATAAGTACACATAAAGAAAGTACAAATATAAGATAGGACATAATAATATCATGAAATAATTTGAATGTATGAGATTAACCCAAAGAATGGAAGTTGGGTTTAGAAATTCCATTACCTTGTGTCCGACTTGACTCAACCGTTCTTTAACCTCCTGAATAATAAACTAGAGTTAATATCTACCTTATTAAGAACCATTTTCAATTTCATTATCCTTTTTATATCACTTATTACAATGTTATGAACATTATGTAATTATTTAAGTTAATAACGGTCGTTTTGTCGATCTTTGGTACTTGAGTCAAAAATAAAATTCTTATAATTACAAGTTGTTCATGTGGTAGAATATACATTATCTACAGAATTATATTAATGATTTAGATGTCATATATATCTTATATATCTAGTATATACATTCATTTATAATATTACGTAACATTTAGAGGTAAGAAATGAAATGCACCGTTCATGGAGACGGTAAGCCGTACGTACGCATGAACGCTACTTTCCTTTCAATTTCATATTTAATGGAACGAAATCATAATTATATAAAGGTATAATATAGTTCCAGTATAATATCATATATAATATCATTTACTCCATCCTTTATACATCCCACATATGGCATTAACGATTCACATCACTTTGAGGGGGCGGTAGTCCGCACTTCCTAAAATGAAATTATCGCGTTTACCCATAATGGAAATCATAAAGTATGCCATAAATGAGAAATACAGAAGCATAAGGAAAACATAAACATAATATATATATCATATATGAAAATAGGGACATCATAATGGCCACCTTTGAAGGTGTTAAATGAGTATTGAACAATCATCGTTTCGGGAGGTAGAATTTCGCCATCCACGGAAACCGTATGTTCATTAACCATTTGATGTAGTTGTGTGAGAGTGTGGCTCAAATAAATCTTATAACAACATCCTAGTATATTTAAGATACTGGTTTTGTTACAAAAGAAGTAAATAAAAAGAGTTTATGGGGTTGGAGAAGCAAAATAAAACAAATGAACAAGAGAGAATGAATTACCTTTAAAAGTGTATCTTTTTTCGGTTTGAGCCTAAATGCTTCCTTTGAAAGGATTCTGCCCAAAGGGATTCCTCTAGGATTAGGAGATGGATGTGGAGAGAGTAAATGGGCAGGGCTTGGCCGAGCCAATGGCTTTAGAAGTGTGTGAAATGAGGTAGCGGTGGGGGCCTTTTATAAGAGGAGAGGAGGGGCACTTTTGGAAAGTAAAGAAATATTACTTTATTTGAAAATGTTTTTCGGTTTTAAAAGGTCCCACATTGATATAATTCGTGGATAAGGTGATAAGGCTTCGAAATCCATTCATCCAATTGGTTTTGGCCATGTGTAAGTTTTAGATTTTTCATTATCATTCCATTTTATTTAAATCGTCAAATAATGATGTCATCGCTGGATCATAAATACTTTAATTTATTTAATGTCTAAAAATTGTAAAAAAAATAATATGATGTAGGAAATCGTTTTATCTTTCCAATGACTATTTATAATCAAAATTGGGACTTGTATAACCCCACATAAAAATTGTTTTAGTAAAACAATTTATGTTAGTATCATTTTCAGTTTAACATTAAATAACAAGTAATTTATGTCATTTCCCAACAAAAGTGGATCCATGGGGTCCCCTAGTTGACCCATGGCTTGTCATGGTCTGCCATGACACAACCAATGAGGTTGGGACATGTGTCAAGCTCATATCATATTATGAAAACATTATTTTTACCTTAAACTACACTAATTACCTCTAATCGCGATTAAGAACTTAAAAGTTACTATTCACCAAAAAATTATTTTAATCTCATTGAACAAAATTTTACTTCTTAATGACAACCATGTATGTTGGATTTTTGAAAATAAAATCACAGAAGTGGTAATATTTCATTTAAACGAAAAATCAGTTATTTAACTACCACTTAGTGGTTTCACTATTCATCAAAAATTGAAGTTTTTCAGAACAAGGCCAAAATTTCACCCTAAGCTATAATTGATATTCCGAATTCAAAAATGTTGTATATTTTACAAAATTCCAAACATATAAGTTGCATTAATTAATTTTATAATTAATTCCCGCTGTTACGAAAAATAGCGTGTTTTTAAGAAACAATTTATATCAAAAGATTGGCAATTGTTTATGTCCAATTTCAATGTTAAATTAATTCTAATGACCACCATTGGATAAAATGGTAAAAATATATTGTAATTATACCTTAAAACCACTAAATAGTATAATTTATCACAATAAATTATTTTTATTAAAAAAGTTGTTTTAAAGTATTTTTCACTATTCAAAAAAAATTAGAATTTCTCAGAAAAATACCAAAAATTCAACATAGGCACATTTTGATATTCCGAATCCAAAAGTGAAGTCCATTTTGATAAATAAAATTTATAAAATTTCAAAAAGTAGGTATTACTATTCACAACGACTAGTTTAATTCGTTGTGGTGTGTGTTAGAGCTCGGGGTTGTGTACAACACACGCTATTGCATTATTCGAAGTGAAACGTACCGTGGAAGCTTGGGGTGTTACATTCTCCCCTCCTTCAATAAATTGCGTCCTCGCAATTTGAAATTTTTCTTTGAAAATAAATTGTTGAAAAGATAAAATACCTTTGAGGAAAACCCACATCGGAAATAAGGTTAATAAATATATAACATTAAAAGAAAGCAAGATAAGTACAAAGGTCACCCGATATAGCCCATTCTAGGATTATATGAAAATATGGATATGGAGGAGAAACAAACCATCAAGGTCTGATGGAGAGTTATAGAAAACAAGATTAGGAGAACATTTAACCACAAGATAATAACAAACTTGTGATTGGTTAAACGGTCATTGAATCCCCAGTTGTAAAAGTTAACCGACAACATTTTTGTTTTATGTTACCTTTTATAATGTTGAGGAATTTATTTTGGAGATTTACTAATAACGTAAGGGAATATACATACTTGTTATGTATACTTTCATTCGTTAATAAATTTTTACCACAAACCCAACTTTTACTCTAAATGGTAATGGAACTCAAAAATATTCTATTTATCCTAATTGTATAAGGTTCAAAATGTTAACACATACCATTTAGATTAGTAAAACTATTTTGTAATAACCAGGGACTTCCTGTAGGCTAGTGGTAGGAAATAAAGGCCTGTCGCACTATGGTTGTGGGTTCGATTCCTGCAGCTTTGTCCGACACGACGGGTTATTCCCCACCCTGCAGGTTGTCCTTTTCCTAAAACTATAGTATTATAATATTCCAAAAATAATCTTCAAAAATGCTTTAACCTTAAACAATACTATCCATGGTTCAACTTAATCCATTCCAACCTTAATAGTTATCCAAAATACCTCCATCCAGACTTTCTCTAAAAGGTCTCTAAATTCCAAAATCAATTGTAACATCAGATTCCCCAAACAAAGAAAAGTTTCTCTTATTGTCACATACTAAAAATATAATTACCTCCATCATATTAAAACCTTACTGAAATCAACAAGTACTGCAGTACAATCCTTATATATATATCACATTATTCTAATAACCAGAATATAATCCATGAGTCCAAAAGCACCAATACATTAATTATTCCGCTTCAACTGTAGTCACAGCATAAGATTGGCCTTGATCCCTTAGCCTTTTCTGAGGTATGTTTCCTTGACGCTTAGGACATTCATTTGCATAATGCCCTATTTCCCTACAATTGTAGCATTCAACTTTGACAGCCTCTTTCTTTCCCTTGCAATCACGAGCCCGGTGACCCTTTTCTCCACATTTATAACAAACTCCCACTCCTTTTAGGCAAGTACCAGGGCGATTCTTCCCACAATTATCACATAATGGAAAATCCTTCTTTCCCTTTTTCCCTTTATCTGTCTCTTGTTCCACCGTTCTCTTCTTCTCTTGCTTTACTTTGTTGTCATAAGACTTAGAGAATTCCTTTTCTGTCTTGATAGCACACGAGACAATATCTTCGTATGATGAGAAGGATTGTGATACTAAAGCTCGATGGAGAAATGGTTTTAAACCATCAAAGAAATGATCAATCTTACTCCTTGGGTTACGTATATAATCGGCAGCATGCCTCGCTAACCTTGTAAAGTTATCCTCATACTTTGCGACATTCTCATCCTCCTTTTGTCTCAGACTCAGAAATTGCCTTTCCATATCCGCTCGATGGTCTCGAGGAAAGTATTTTTCTAAGAACAGCTCCTTGAACTCCTGCCATTCTAGGTTTGTTAATTCATCATCTTCCTTTGTGTTTTGAATTAGTGACCACCATTGATCGACATCTCCAGTGAGGCGGTAAACTGCCATGACAACTTTCTCCCTTTCAGTACTCCCCAAGGCATGGAATATTTTCTCTATGGAATTTATCCATTGCTCAGCTACTATAGGATTTGTACTCCCATTGAAGGTTGGTGGTTGTTGCCTCATGAATCGATCTAACATTGATCCTCCATGCTGTGGATCAGGGTGCTCCATACGGGTAAGGTTATTATTCATAACCTGAGTAAGTTTTCCCAGTATGGTGATTAGCTGATCGGCACCAGTTGTATCTCCTGATCCACAATAATTATCTTGAGCGGGAGGGCAATCCCTACACGGAGTTCATGCATTGATACGGTTTCCATTCCTTCCACTAGGCTCTATTTCTAAACAATGACATAACTAGATTAGTTTATGAATCAAAATACATAATTCCATACTTGTAAAACACTTTACATAAGTTGAACTATTTATGGATATAATCCATAACCATAAAAAGTAATGTTTTCTTTGAAGAAGTATATACTCATAACCCTTCATAGTGGTTTGTTAATAAAATGAGAATTATCCTAAGCAAATCCCCCGGGAGTGTCGTAACCAAGAGTGCAGCAAGGCCCGTTGTCGTGCACCAGTTCCCGTTTGAGTCTAGCTCAAAGCGGTGTTTTTGGGTTTTACCCCTAGGTACATCTGTGCCAGAGCCGCCTCTACCTGCTCATATCCAGACAGGGATGTATTTCTCGGAAAACTCACAAAATATCTACAATAACAAAATTCTAGGAAGTTCTTCTATACTAATCCTCTAAGTCTATCTTGGGGCTGTGTGCTCTAATCAGAGTTTATCTAAATCTAGCTTACAAGGGTTGTACTAAACTTTCTCTGATACCAACTGTAATGCCCCGACCCCAGCTACCCAGAGTCGGTGCATTACTTCGCAACATTGGCATGATCACAAAAGATCAAGTCTCGAAAGACCGATTAGTTTAGTAGCCTTGGAAACACTAGATACATTAATAAGTCTTACATTACATCATAAAGTGAAAAACTAATAACAAAGTCTTCATAGTCCACACTCATATCCTCTTCTGACAATCCCTACAGGTCATTCATAAAATACTTCTTCACATCATGGAAAATATTAAAACATTGAAAGGGGTGAGCTCAGATGCTCAGTAAGGATAAAAATATTGCGGAAGCTTTCATAAATAAACATAAACTTTTAAGGCAATGTATAAATAAAACAAAATCCTTTTAAACATGAACTTCAATATAGTATGGAGAAATTAAAATGAGATAATGTCATTCACTTCTTCACATGGATATTTTACTGGTCAAATAATCACATGAAAATTCAATAAACACTTTCATAATGATGGAATTCATAATGCCAGACTATCATAACCACATAGCCAAGGCCTCGTGCCAAGACCACAAATAAGATTTTGTCAAGGCCTCGTGCCAAGACACTAGTTTGTCTCATTAGACCTACTGATGCATCGAGAAGCTATAGCGGGCTCCACCCGTCACTTATTAAGTCCAATGCATTCCTCATATGAATAGGTTCAAACATATCATAAACCATAACATAATCGTATCACATAAAACATGCATAAAGGAAACATAACATTTCAATCAAAAGATATCAATACAACACATTGATATAATAAAAATGCTTTTAAAACCATTTTCAATACAAAAATAAAAGAAAGTTGAAACTTTGTATTTATTTTTCATTTTAAAAAAAATGATGGCTTGTAGAGGAAGCCGAAACTCAAATAATGGTCATGGCGGCAGAGAAGTCGTTGTCGCCGCATATGTACGGAAAGAAAATCATTCCCTTTTTTCCTTTAGTGAAACGCTTCGTATAAAAATATTCCTTTTGAATAAACGTAAAAGTCAAAGGGGTTTATACACCGTATAAAAGAAAGTTGTGTATAAAACCAAATATGCCTCAATGAAAGGGATTGAGACGAAGTCCTTAAAAAGATCATTTTTTTAAAATATAGTAGATTTATTATGTGTATTCACTATAATTACACATAAAGAAAGTACAAATATAATATAGGATATAATAATATCATGACATAATTTGAAAGTATGAGATTAACCCAAAGAATGGAAGTTGGGTTTAGAAATTCCCTTACCTTGCGTCCGACTTGACTCAACCGTTCTTTAACCTCCTAAATAATAAACTAGAGTTAATATCTACCTTATTAAGAACCATTTTCAATTTCATTATCCTTTTTATATCACTTATTACAATTTTATGAACATTATGTAATTATTTAAGTTAATAATGGTCGTTTTGTCGATCTTTGGTACTTGAGTCAAAAATAAACTTCTTATAATTACAAGTTGTTCATGTGGTAGAATATCCATTATCTCCAGAATTATATTAATGATTTAGATGTCATATATATCTTATATATCCAGTATATACATTCATTTATAATATTACGTAACATTTAGAGGTAAGAAATGAAATGCACCGTTCATGGAGACCGTAAGCCGTACGTACGCATGAACGCTACTTTCATTTCAATTTCATATTTAATGGAACGAAATCATAATTATATAAAGGTATAATATAGTTCTAGTATAATATCATATATAATATCATTTACTCCATCCTTTATACATCCCACATATGGCATTAACGATTCCCATCACTTTGAGGGGGCGGTAGTCCACGCTTCCTAAAATGAAATTATCGCGTTTACCCATAATGGAAATCATAAAGTATGCCATAAATGAGAAATACAGAAGCATAAGGAAAACATAAAAATAATATATATATCATATATGAAAATAGTGACATCATAATGGCCACCTTTGAAGGTGTTAAATGAGTATTGAACAATCATCGTTTCGGGAGGCAGAATTTCGCCATCCACGGAAACCGTATGTTCATTAACCATTTGATGTAGTTGTGTGAGAGTGTGGCTCAAATAAATCTTATAACAACATCCTAGTATATTGAAGATACTGTTGTTGTTACAAAAGAAGTAAATAAAAAGAGTTTATGGGGTTGGAGAAGCAAAATAAAACAAATGAACAAGAGAGAATGAATTACCTTTAAAAGTGTAACTCTTTTCGGTTTGAGCCTAAAGGATTCCATTGAAAGGCTTCTACCCAAAGGGATTCCTCTAGGATGAGGAGAGGGATGTGGAGAGAGTAAACGGGAAGGGTTTGGCCGAGACAATGGCTTTAGAAGTGTGTGAAATGAGGTAGAGGTGGGGGCCTTTTATAAGAGGAGAGGAGGGGCACTTTTGGAAAGTAAAGAAATATTACTTTATTTGAAAATGTGTTTCGGTTTTAAAATGTCCCACATTGATATAATTCGTGGATAAGGTGATAATGCTTCGAAATCCACTCATACAATTGGTTTTGGCCATGTGTAAGTTTTAGATGTTTCATTATCATTCAATTTTATTTAAATCGTCAAATAATGATGTCATCGCTGCATCATAAATACTTTAATTTATTTAATTTCTAAAAATTATAAAACAAATACTATGATGTAGGAAATCTTTTTATCTTTCCAATGAATATTTATAATCAAAATTTGGACTTGTATAACCCCACTTAAAAATTGTTTTAGTAAAACAATTTATGTTAGTATCATTTTCACTTTAACATTAAATAAAAAGTAATTTATGTCATTTCCCAACAAAAGTGGATCCATGGGGTCCCCAAGTTGACCCATGGCTTGTCATGGTCGGCCATGACACAAACAATGAGGTTGGGACATGTGTTAAGCTCATATCATATTATGAAAACATTATTTTTACCTTAAACTACACTAATTACCTCTAATCGCGATTAAGAACTTAAAAGTTACTATTCACCAAAAAATTATTTTAATCTCATTGAACCACATTTTACTTCTTAATGACAACCATGTATGTCGTATTTTTGAAAATCAAATCACATAAGTGGTAATATTTCATTTAAACGAAAAATCAGTTATTTAACTACCACTTAGTGGTTTCACTATTCATCAAAAATTGAAGTTTTTCAGAACAAGGCCAAAATTTCACCCTAAGCTATAATTGATATTACGAATTCAAAAATGATGTCTATTTTACCAAATTCCAAACATATAATTTGCATTAATTAATTTTATAATTAATTCCCGCTGTTACGGCAAATAGCGTGTTTTTAAGAAACAATTTATATCAAAAGATTGGCAATTGTTTATGTCCAATTTCAATGTTAAATTAATTCTAATGACCACCATTGGATAAAATGGTAAAAATATATTCTAATTATACCTTAAAACCACTAAATAGTATAATTTATCACAATAAATTATTTTTATTAAAAAATTTGTTTTAAAGTATTTTTCACTATTCATAAAAAATTAGAAGTTCTCAGAAAAATACCAAAAATTCAACATAGGCTAATTTTTGATATTCTGAATCCAAAAGTGATGTCCATTTTGATAAATAAAATTTATAAAATTTCAAAAAGTATGTATTACTATTCACAACGGCTAGTTTAATTCGTTGTGGTGTGTGTTAGAGCTCGGGGTTGCGTACAACACACGCTATTGCATTATTCGAAGTGAAACGTACTGTGGAAGCTTGGGGTGTTACAATAAATAAAATTAATTATTTAATGTCTAAAAATTATAAATAAACTACCATGATGTATGATATCTTTTTATATTTACAATTAATATTTATAGTCGAACATAGCTTATTTATAACCCTATTTTAAAAATGCTTTAGTTATTAAAATTTTAATTTAACACTTTTAACTCTACTTTAAATAAAATAATAATAAATGTCCTAATCTAATCCATGTGGATAAAAAAGGATCATATTTTATTATAATGGTTCATTTTGGTCGAAATTCACTTATCCAATATAATTAGGACATGTTTTATGCAAGTTATAATATTCATTTTACCTTTAATTACCTTATTTACTTTTAACTATGGTAAATAAAATTTAAAAGGTAATATTCAGAAAAAAAATATTTTCATCCTGTTGAATCACATATTACTTGCTGATTTCAACCGTGTCTGTCAAATTTTTGAAATTTCATTCACAGAACTAGTAAAATTTCATTTTATGAAAATTTCCAAATGTAACGACGTTGTGGGTAAAAGACGGTTAAACATTCAATAAATTTTTTAATATTTAATCTTATTATAAAATGACTCCAATTAATTAAATAGGACTAAAATATTTATTATGTACCTATTTTGTCTTTAAAAAAATGTAAATAAAAAATATTAAATATTTTAAAAAAAATATCGGTTTTTATGTACTATGTGAATATTTTTCTCAATTCATCAAAAAATTGAATGTTTTTGAGAAAAATACTAAAAAATCATCCAAATATAATTTTGTTTTTCTCAATCAAAAAATGATGTCTATTATAACAAATTCAAATATTAAGGGTGTCTAATTTTGAATTTATTATATTTCACATAAAGACATAAAAAGTAATTCTTTTAATAAAATATTTTTTTCTGAATATATAACTATTTTTACAAAACATATAAATTTCATTATAAATATCTTTTATTTGTGTGAAAACATAATAAATATAAATAAAAACTTATTTGTTACTATTTATGTCACAATATTTAATTTATAAATAAATATATCATTTTAACAATATTAATACTAATGTGTTATTTCTCCCAAAATCAATCTTGCTTATAACGTAAGCCAAGTCAGTGTTGCGTGCAGTATAAGATACTGATATACCTTAAAGATGTAAATTAATATGAAATCATGGGGAGTTACATTCTCCCATACATTAATAAATTTCATCCTCACAAATTGAAATTTTTCTTTAATAATAAAAGGATAATAATAGAAAATAACTTTGTGGAAAACCCCCATCAGAAATAGGGTTAATAAAATTTAGTTTTAATAAGACTGAAATGGAAATGAAAAACTAGACACCAAATTAGGATTTTGAATAAGAGAACATTGGGTGAATTTGAGACACATAATTGGTAGAAATTGTAAATATTTATAGGGAGTGATTGAGGTCATCAATCACAAACACATTAATAAAAAATAAAAAATAAAGGGCCTCAAAGCCAAGAAATCCATGATGACTTAAAATATCATTGGTCCATCAAAACATAAGTTATTAGGATAACACATTTTTTGTTTTATGTTTATTTACCCAATGTTTATGAATTAATTTAATCGTATAATAAAAAAAATACTTGAAATGTAGAGTTCCATTCTTTAACTAATTTCTATCACAAACTCATCTTTCACACCAAAAGATAATAGAACTCAAAAATATTATATTTATCCTAATCCTATAGGGTTTAAAAAATTTATTATTCATCTATCAGATCATATAAAAAACTAAATTATATAAACTAGGACAATATATAGGATAGTGGTAGTTGATGCACCCTTCCCTCCCTTCGATTTTGAGTTCAAGCCTCATGGTCTTACCGAATGCGATGGGTTTTCGCCCAACCTTTGGGTTATTATTTTTATAAAAAATACAAAAATAATTTTAAGAAATGTTTTAACCTTAAACCATAGTATCCAATGCCCAACTCAATCCATTCCAATCTTTATACATATCCCAAATACTAGTGTCAAAACTCATAGTCCAAAAAATTATATGTACGGTTAACATAACATAATGAAGATCTCTTTTTTCCACATAATACCATGGGAGTAATTTCATCATGTGTTATACTAAAACATGGTAACACCGTATATTATCATAAAACCTTATTTATAACATTCATTCTCCCCTATTCCTTATAGAATACTAGATAAACTCAATATATCAGAAAAATTGAATACTCCAACAATTATTGAATAAAAAACTATTAATCAGTTCTAATGTAGTTAAGAATATCCAATATAATTAATAGAAATCAACCATATCTTATTCCAAAATAAATAACATATTATTAGGAGAATATTACGGTTTATCTTTCCATCAACCAAGTATTTTCCAAAAAAATTAACTTTGTTGAGTCACTTTTCTTAGTACCATATAATCTCAACTCCTCAATCAAATAGTACAATAGTACTATCCTTATTTATTTCTATAATTAATATTACCAGTACATCATCGATACAACACTAAAATTACATAATTCATTAATAAAAATATATGAACACTAATTATTCCTCTTCGTCAGTGGTAGTATCATAACTTGATTATTATCAAATAAATTCATTTTGGGTAAACTATGATGATTGGGAGATTGTTCCGTGTAGTGTCCCAACTCCTTACAGATGAATCATTGTTCATTTGAAACCATTTTCTTACCCTTGAAATCATGTAATTTTTTTCCTTTTTCTCCACACTTATAACAAACTCCCATTCTATTCAAGCATTTACCAAGGTTATTTTTTCTAGAGTTATCACATATAGGAAAATCCATCATTTTCTCATTCCCATTATCCATCATTCTCTTTACCATCCTTTTCCTCTACGGCATCCCTTCAAAGCCGTATGACTCGGAGAATTATTTCTTTATCTTATTAACACATGATACTATTTATTCATATGATGAGAATATGTGGGTGACTATTTCCCTTCAATATGATATATTAAGACCATGAAAGATATAATCCTTCTTACTCTTTGGATCAGGTGTATTACTGGAGTTCTCAATACTTCTACTGGGAACCATATCTAAAAAGTGGAATAAACATGGATTGTTTATGAATCGCAATTCATTATTCTAAAATTTCAAAATACCAAAAATAACCTGAAAATTTTCTACATATAATCCATAATCATAAAAAGATTCTCATTGAGGAAGTATTTACTCATATATAATTCATAATGGTTTGAAAATAAAATGTGAATTACCCTAAGCGTATCCCCTAGGAGTGTCAATACTATGAGTGAATCTAGGCCCATTATCATGTACCAGGATACCCTAGGTCATGACGAAAAGTCGCTGTCATTGTTTTCACTCCTAGGTATATATGTTCCAGTAGAACCATTACCTGTTTGAATCCAGACAGGGATGTATATTCTTGGAAATCCCACATAATATTTACATTAAAATTTTTTGGGGATGTTCATCTATACTAATCCTCAATGTTTAACATAGGGTAATTCTCACGAATTAGATTTTTTTCAAAATCTAGTTTCCAATGTTTGTACTAAACTTCCTCTGATAGAAACTGTAACAAAATGATTCTAGTTACCCATATCCGGTGCATTATTACATAATATTAGGATGATGACAAGAGATCAAGTCTCAAAAGACCGATTAGTTTAGTAGCCATATAATTACTAGACACATAAATAATTTTTACATTACATTATGAAATAAAAAAACAACATTGGGTTTCCTTTTTCACACTGATATCCCATAGAATATCCCTGCAGGTCAATCATAATACACTTCTTCACATCCTGGGGAAAGTAAAACATAGGAAATAGATGAGTTTAAATGCTCAGTAAGGATAACAATATAGTAGAAACTATCATAAATAAGAATAAATATTTAAGGAAATGTATAAGACTAAAACAAAATTCTTTTAAATAGAAACACCATAATATTATAGAAATGATAAATCAAATAATTCTATTTACTTATTCACATGGATGTTCTACTTGTTGTATAATCACATTTAATATAGATAACAAATTTCATAATGTAGTAATACATAATGTTGGACATCATAATCACATAGTGAAGGCCTTGTACCAAGAATACAGAAAAATGTTTTCAAGGCCTTGTGCCAAGACAATAGTTTTTCTCATGAGGCCTACCGATGCATCGAGGAGATATAGAGGGCTCCACCCATCACATACTAAGTCCAATGCATTCCTGATATGAAAAGGTTGAAACATAATATATTCATTTATATTGAAACTAGTATAAAAAATGTTAATATGTTTACCATAAAAATGAATGGTATAAAAATAACACATTAATAGTCAAACATATCACAAAACCTTCAATACAATATGGAATATTGTATCATATTAAATAAACTTAAAACAAGTGTAAATTCAATTAATGGATGTTTAAATATATTAAATAAAAACTATATGAGAGAAATATGGATTTATATTTTCAAATAATTTAAAAGTCACATAATTATAAAATAGATCATTTATTTTGAAAAAAATTTATATTATTTTAAGGTATCTTTTGAAGGTGATATAACATCTGAGAATAGTCACACTCACCATATAAGTTAAAATAAATTCTTAACTTAATTTGTCAAAAAGGTCATAAAGTACCTTATTTGGAAAACGATGGAGAGACTCCTTTAAATATTTTTTACAGAAAGTCAAAAAATGGTGTAAATGACTTCAATCCATATTATAAGAAATAGTAAAAAGTATTTGAAATACATTTTTAAGAACCATAGATGTGGGTGATAAAGATGTCCCAGTAGATACTTACATATAAACAACCTTGGATAAATAAAGAGATTGTATAAATAATCCGTACCTTGTACTTTTCCTTGGTTTAGGGTATGTTAACCTCATGTATAATAGATACTTCATTGTTATTAAATTATACAATAAACATATACATAAATATGATATCATATATGATGTTCTAATATTTCTTTGTTAATAATATTTTAGAAGTATCATTATTTCGGTTGTTCAGTGATTCATTTTCCTATATATGTTTTGTTTTGTAAGCCATTTTTGTTAGGGATAGGTTGAATTTTATTCATATCTATAATGAAAAAATTTTCTTAATAATTATTTGTAACCATAAAATGAAAATTATTATTTTATGGTTATGATGTGGAATGAATCTCATCGCGTTGGTGGAGACGGTAATCCGTACATAGGCCCGAGTGACAATATCATTATATTGGAGGTGAAATAATATGTAATTAGATGATATATTTCATATAAAAAGTATCTAACAAGTTATAATTATTATTTAAATTAATTATACTAATTATAATTCCTATCCAAATAATTAAGTGTTGAACAAAAAACTTCACCATGATGTAGAGACGGTAAGTTGTACATACGCACGTATGGTGACATTTTCGTTCATAGGATCGATAGAATAATACGTATAGTAGTACCATATTGGTAATAACATAAATGTATGTATAAGGTATTGTAGTTATTATTTTGGTATGGAGACAACATAAAAGAGTAACTGGAAGAAGAAAAAACATTGAAAAGGGGGAAGAAATTATTACCACTTCTTCAAGTCCTTCCTTTTGATTTGATCAAAGGGGCTCCTTAGGTTGGATTTCTGATCAATATAAGGATTATATGTTAATGTGAGGGTATATGGGAAGATATTGGAGTAGGTTTTGGTCATTCCAAATGTCTTTGGAGGTGTGATTTTTAAAGAAGGGGAAGTACCCTTTTATAATAGATGTGAGGGTCACTTTAGGAAATACTTGATATATTATATTATTATAAAATACTTTTCAGTTTATAATAGCTCTAAATGGATTTATTTCTAGAATAAGGTAGGGATGGGTTTATATCCAATCATCCATTGGTTTTATACATGTTTAGGTCACCATATTAATGTTATCTTTTAGATTTAACTCGTAGTTATATAGTTTAACTTTTATAATATCTTCATGTATTTTTATATTACATGGTTAATAAAAATACTATAAATTTCCACGATATCCTCAAGTGGTTCATTAATGAAATATCCACCATTATATATGTCTTTTGGAAAAACAATGTATTTATAATAATATTATATCATTTAATAATATAGTATTTTTTCGACTCATTTAGGTTAATTTTGACACTACTTAGTATTGGGTTTTGGTGTAATTAAACAATACTTGATTACATCAAAAAAATACATTAAATAAATCTTATCATTCCATATTAGCCTATAATGTTATAGGAATGAATAAAAAGTCTCAATTTACATTTATTTGGATATTTATAATATAAATTATTTTAATCTTTCATTAATAATGTAAATACGACATCATTATTGTGTCACAAATAAAATTAATTATGTAATGTCTAAATATTATAAATAAAATACCATAATATTGGAAATAAATTTATATTTATTATTAATACTTATAGTGGAATATATAATATGTATAACCCTATATTAAAAATGGTATTGTAATTAAAATGTGAATGTAAGACTTTCAACACTTCTTTAAATAAAATAATAATAAATGTCCTAATCTAGTCCTAGTAGATCAAAAAGTATAATATTTAATTATTAAGGTTTATTTGGGTTGAAATAAACTTATCTAATAGAATTAGTTCATGTGTTAGGATAATTATAATATCATTTTTACCTTTAGATTCATTATTTACTTTAAAACATGGTAAATAATATTCAAAAGTTACTATTCACTAAAAATTATTTTCATCATATTGAACGAAATTTTGCATAATGATGTCAACCATGTCTCTCTGATTTTTGAAATTAAATTTACAGAAGTGGTAAAATTTCATTTTATGCAAATTCGCAAATGTTCATAGAAGGTGGGTAAAAGACGATAAAAAAGTTCCATAAATAAATATATATTTATATATATAATATTATTATAAAATGACTCCAAAGAATTACATTAGAATAAATTAAGTATTATATATAAATTTAGACTTTAAAATAAATTTAAATAAAAATAATAAATATTTAAATAATAAGTCGGTTTTTATGTACTATGTAGTATTTTTGACTATTCATCAAATAATTAAAAGTTTTCAGAAAAATAACAAAAATTCACCCTAACCTAATTTTGATATTAGGAATCCAAAAATGAAGTCTATTTTACAAAATTAAAATTTTAAAATTGTCAAATATTAATTTTATTATTTTTCACCAAAGGACATTAAAAGTAGTTCTTTTAAGAAAATATTCTTCCTAAATATCTAACTTTTTTAACAAAACATATAATTTTCATTATAAGTATGTTTTATTTATGTGAAAACATTATAATAAAAAATAAAAATATATTTGTTAATATTCATATAACAATATTTCATTTATAAATAAATATTTTTTTAAATAATTATAATACTAATGTGTTGTTTCGTAGAAACTCAATCTAGATTATAATGAAATCCACATCGGTGTGGCATGCAGTATAAGATATTGACATACTCTAAAGATATAACATTCTATGAAATCATAGGGTCTTACAAAAAAACTAGATCATTCATAATGATTATTTTTAATTATTAAAAAAACCATCTCACCCTTTTATAAAAATTATTTTAACTCATTTTTAGTTAACATATTCAGTTGGATAGATAAATAAAAAAATTCAACAAAAGGATAGTATTAAATTTCTAATCCAAGAAATAAAATTAATCCATGTGACATGTTTTAATCTTGTCCATCCTCAAAAACACAAGTTTTATAATGATCAATAGTCATTCTATCATTATAAATAGTTTACCATAGGTAATTATTTTTACATCACCAAAATTATCACTTACTAAATTTTATATACAATGTCCTTTCAATTAAGGATCCAAAATACATCATATGGTATATTTTTGGATCCTTGTGAATTTTAGAATATACTATTATATCATGAATCAAAAATTCAAAAACATCTCTAAATAGATAGGGAAAGCTATATTCATATGATCTATAAATATAAATGGGGTATTAGAAAACCCCAAGGGCATCACTACATACTCATAATGCCCATATATAGTCTGAGAATTCATCTTTGAAATATCATCCTATTTTAACTTCAACTGATGGTACCCTGACCTAATATAAATCACTAAAAAATTAAACACCCTGAAGATGATCAAACAAATCATCTATATGGGGAAAATAATACTTATTATTAAAATTTATTTTATTCAATTCTCTATAATCAATAAATTATCTCATTAATCCATATTTATTATTTAAAAATATATTAGGATCACCCCATTGTGAAGTTATCTAATTAATGAATCTATTATCTAAAAACTCACACAAATACATTCTTGATTCAAAATGTTATACTTTATCCAATATATAAGGGGGTTTTGAAACTGTCTTAGTATCATGCATTATATTAATAGTAAACTCAACCTGCAAATCATGAATGACACTTGGAAAATCATATAGTTAAATGAAAAATATTCTTCTAATACCAAAATATAATTATTCTAAAAAATTACCTTATTTTTAGACAATATAAACTAGGTTACTTTCAATACTATTTATTATCAATTTATCATCTTTTTGAAATGTTATTGATGGAATTAAATCATTAAATAAACCTTTGTTATATCTATAATATATCATATCTTGATAATCTGAGATATTATCTATTCCCAAAATAATATCAAATTCAATTATTTTTAGTTCCAAAATAATTTAAGGAAAGGCCACCACACTAATAACAAAATAAATATTCATATAAATCCCATTTTCTTTAATACTTCCACATAGAGTCCTCACAAAATGTGAGACATTCATTATATAAAGAGATATTCCCATTTTAGTACACAATTATCAAAAATAATGGAATTATAATTTCTACACTAAAATAAGGCATTGTAATAATTTGAATAAACATTTAATAGACCTTCCACCACTTCATTAGACGGACCAACATCAACCATAATCGTAGAAAATTATTTTTCCACACATTTTTTATTTTTTATTTTTGATGATTTCCACCTTGAATAACAAACTTCTGAATCATGTTAGAATAATGTCCCAACTCATTAACATTAAAACATATCACCATTGTATAGATATCTATTACCACATTCATGGATTGTATAGGACTCTTTTATTTTCATTCAAAAGCACCATCTTCCAACATAAAACACCCATAACACATTATTGATCCTGTTAAAAATTACATGAAATGTTTTTCCCCACACAAAAACATTTTGGTGGATTACATAAAAATTTATTGGTTTACTTATTCTCTATTTATTTCCACCTTGACCGCCTCTTACTATTTTTCCATCAAGGAACATATGTATCAGAAAACTCGTTCTCAACATTCTCATCCAAATGAACATATTTTGCATAAGTCATATTTTATTATGAGGACTGTATCACCTAAGGAAAATCGAGACATAAAAGGCAAAATGCTACTACCCAAGTCAATAAGGTGAAACTTTATTTTTAGGACCCTACATGATTAGAACTCCATAGTTTATCATGGTTGTCCTAGAGTAGTAATATGGATGGGTGACCTTTTGGGATGTTTCTCAGGGTGTGTTTGAGTGAGGACAAAACACACTGAAAGAACAAGTGTTGGCATGAAGGGACAATCATTAGTCTAATAAGCGACCCTAGTGAGTAACAGCCTATGCTATAAAGGGAAAGCAACCAAGGTACTATAGGAGACCCATGGGGTCATATGAGAAGTTTCATGTCCCAAGGAGGCGGGTCGTGACAGATGGTATCAGAGCCAAAAACTAGCTGGAAGTGCTTAGGCAATGCATGAGTTTGAGGCTTGGGGTCCACAACGAGGGTTTTGTGCTTTAATGTGGTGGATAATGTAACACCCCTGGAAAAGGGAGACATAAGAGTATAAATTGTACTACCTATGTCAATAAGGTGCCACTTTATTTTTGGGAGCCTACCAGATTTAAACTCCACAATTAAGCATGTTTTTTCGGCAGTAGTAATCCGGATAGGTGACCTTCTGGGAGGTTTCCCAGGGTGTTTGTGACTGAGGAAAAAACGCATTAAAAGAACATGTTGTGGATTATAGGGATAGTCATTATCCTAATAACAGACCCTAGTGAGTAATAGCTTATAGTGTGTTGGGAAGGCAATCAAGGTATTACAGCAGACCCATGGGGTCATCTGAGAAGCTTCACGGCTCGGGTAGGTTGGTCATGAAAAATGGTATCAGAGACAATACCTAGCTGGAAGTGCTTTAGCACTAACTAGGTCTGAGTCTTGAGGTCCACAATGAGGGTGTTCTGCTTAAAAGGTGTGGATAATGTAACACCCCTGGAAAATAGAGACTTAAAAGGCTAAATGTTACTACCCATGTCAATAAGGTGCACCTTGTTTTTGGAGGATTTGGGTTGGTGAAGGAGAAAGTTAGTGCTTGGAGAACTACTCTACAAGGAAGAACGCACCATATCTAGTGAGGAACAAGGACGATGCTCAATCCAAGGACCAGTGGTGCAAGTCCCGAGCAACATATGATGACATCTTCAAATTCTTTCTCACGTCAACGAACAACAAACTCGTGGAAGGGGTTTATTTTGATTGACTTAAATCATAATCCCTTGTTGTTTATTGGGGTTAAATGTTAGCCAAATGTTATCACCTTTCGAGGATAGAACAGGAAGAAAAAACATGGCCCTATGTCCCTCCATTAATTCTTGATTGGTTGATGACGGCAGTGGTGCAACGGCGCCACCAGAAGAGAGGTCTGCAGAAGAGCATCAACAGCCAGCGATGGGCCGGCCGCGATAGGAACCAGCGGCGCAAGGGTCACCGGGTCATCTAAGGGGCATGACACCGTCGTGCCATGCAAAGAACCAGGCCATGGCCAGGCGGGTCACGGTGGTGCCAAAGGGGCGTGGTGTGGTCGCACCGCGCCAGATGAATGGGGGTCACGACCATGTGGGCCGCAGTGGATGAAGACGGTGCAATGGTGTCACGCCGTGCCATAGAAGACCCACGGCCAAAGGCCACGGTGGATGGAGAAGGGCGGCCAGCTGAGTCGACCGCTGGCGGGCGCTCCATAGGCAGGACCCCTTGGCTCCTGTGGATACCAGGCTGGCTCCACGTGCCGGACTTTACAGGTTGACAGGGGGAGGGGGGGTGTTGACCACCCCCCCCCCCCTGCGGCCACCGCTAGCTTCGGCTGGCGGCCCACCTCCAAACCATGCAGTTCGATGAGCTGGGCAACCTCGGGCTAGGCCGCCACGGGTCGACCTGCCTCGGGCATGGACGCCACGGGCCAAGCCACCATGGGTCGGGCCACCTTCGGGTCGGTCCACGCCATTAGTTTGGTCCACCCACTCTAGTAGACCCCCCCACCTAGTTCAGGTCACCCCCTCGGGTCGGGCTGCCCAATCGTGCTGAGTCGGACTCGCGGACCAGTTCCGGCCGGGTCGGTCCTACTGGGTCAGACCAGACCCGGACTCGCTGTGTCCTGATTACACCATTTCACCCATATCTTGGCCCACGCGTGTTCGATTGATAAACTGCCCATGGTGATGGAAGGCTGGGAGCGAGACAGATCTATTGGAATACCATACTTGAGTTTTGGATGCTATTGGGGAATAGCTAGGATGGTTTGATCCAAAATACCAACTGGGCTCCTGAAACAGAAATCCCAATAACTCACAGACCGGGCGTCTGATTGATGCACCGTCTGTTGTGTTGGGTTCCTTATGATGAGATGGAACTATGAGATACATCAACATGAGCCATAATGTTATTTGATGTATCAAAACTTGGCTTGAGGAGCGGACCCTCTCTGCATCGATCGTGTTGTGTGCGAGTACCCTATAGCTGGCTGCGACTGAGATGATAGGATCCTACGAGGACCTACTACTGTACCAAGATCCTCTGTGGGTTCGACAGCGACGATACTATACTAGGATCCTCTGTTGGTTCGACAGTGAAGAATTTTATACTGGGATCCTTCGTGCATTCGACAATGGTGAATTCTATATTGGGATCCTCCATGGGTTCGACAACAGTGATACTATTCCAGGATCCTATGTGGGTTCGATGGAATATTTGATTCAGTGGATACATCTAATCCACTATACCCCTCTACATGAGTTGTATACCTATGTGAGCTGCGTCATGTTTTTCAGTCATTATCATTGAGATGATTGAATTTACTTCCTTTGTGGAATGGTTTGTTTTTGGTCTCGAGTGTTGGATCTGAACTATGTTTGGTAACTTAGCTAAATGAATGGGCATATACCTATGTAGTGATGGTTGATACTTCATGATTGTGTCTTTCTTCTGTGGTTTATCCTTAGTGGATTTTGTGAAACCATCAGGGGTCATGGGGTCCCCTACTGAGTATTTTTATACTAACCCATGCACGGGCTTCACCCACACCATATTGTGTTATGTGCAGATGACGGTCAGTAGTGATCGCGGCTGAGGGCAGTGGACGGGAGGCTGGTTGGAGCTGTAATATATAGGACGTACCTCAACAACTATTTGATTGAGATTTATTCCCAACCTTCAGGTAGGATCCCCAGTGGATGATCTAGGAGTTATTTTACCTTATTTTACTAGTACGTGTACCTAATGTTCTTTTGGGTTTGTAGACGGGGCCACTTACTTTCAGTACACCTTTTGATTCTATATTAGTACTTGTTTATTCTACTGCTTGTGTTCATACTGTGTGTGTTACAGGTTTAAAGGAAATGCCTTTTATTTTTTTTCTGGGATTCGCCTTTCGGGCTAGTCGCCAACCCCTGGCATATGGAAGGCTGGCTTGGGGTAGTCATGGCACGAGCCCTAAGGACGGGTCGTGACAAGGAAAATGATATTTACAGAAAATTAAATCCATATTTGAACCTATTAATTTAACTATAAAGGCCCCAAATAGAATCTAGTGAATAACTATCTAATATTTTAAAATTTATCTCATTCATGGATATTTATTATTCATTTATTTTACTCAATTCTAAAAACTGTTTCTCTATCCCAACTCAAGAAATATTGGTGAAATATTAATCTCTGAATAGGTTCTTAAATGTATCAAATTAAAAATAATTAATATCATATATCTCTTTGTTGTTCATAATTAATGACTTCCATTGATGATCTTTACCTTCAAAATGATAAATGGAAATAGTTAACTTTTACCATTATGAACAACTGCTGATTTCAAATATCCTTTTTGTGGAATTTTTGTATCTATTATCTACCACTGTATCCAATGTTCCTCTAAAATCTAAAGGTTGATGTATTATCAAATACTCAAATGTCAACATGTTCCTCTATGGTAATTTCAGTTTTTGTCTAACAAGGAATCCAACCCTATTTATTGCATGAAACATTTGATCCATTACTATAAAAAAATATATCATTTCCAGTCCAAACCATTCCACGATACTGATTTAAAAGAATATTTTCTTCTTGAAAACATCATAATTTAGATTCCTTATTTCCACTATAGAAAACTAACCTATGAACAGACATATATTAGACAATGTAATATGGTAATCTTTAAATTCTGTAACATTTCAACATAACAAAGATGTATAACATTTCAAGGGTATTTGATTAATATTATCCTAACCTCTAAACACATCTAAACATTTTCTCTAATAAAAACTATATTGGGACAAACATTAATCATAAATAACCTAGAGCATTTACACTAGTATTTCCTTTCTTTGATTCCCAAATATCCTTTAGTTTTACAGTTTTAGATAATTAGATAATAACTCTTATATAACAAACTCTTATATTACAAATTGGACAGTTATACTCAATATCCATTTTTAAAAAGTATAATTTTTTTAATTAAACATGTATTATTTTCATAAAAATATTCATGAATTTTAGTATGACTTGTTATATGTTCCTATAAATCCTTAAACCCAGTAACAAATATTTAAAAATATAGAATGGGGACAAAATTCATATTAAGGGACATAATAGTATGATATCTGTTAGTCCATTGAAAATCATGAAAACCCATAAAATTATTATGCCATCCAAAATATTCTTTGTGCCTATAAAATAAATTATATCCACATTGAAAACACATATTTTTTCATTAATAAAATATTTAAAACCCATAGCAAGAGACTATAAACCCATCTAAGCAACATATATAATCATATTCATGACCCCAGGTGAATAATGTAATAAATAACATAATTCTATTTAAATCCATAGGATAAACTACCACAATTAACTCCCTCATTCTTTCCTTTAAATATATGGAATATTATCTAATTTATTGGAGATCTATATTAGTCTCAAATATTGATATATGATATATCAGGATCACATATTCATATAAGATTTTTTGGGCTCACCAGTTCAAAAAATCTATATAGGGTTCACACATTCATCCTCTATAATAAAATAGTTTCATATAATGAATAAAACATTTTTAGAACCATTTCATTTTAAAAATCTAGAAAAAATAATTTAAACCCATATGAAAAACACATTCTGATATGAAAATACACTTTTATTTTGAAAACCCATTTTTAAAAATAAAATACCAAGAATAAAGGGAAGAATGTTTTTTATTTGATGAAAACATGGAAGACAATAATATAATAAAAATAAATATTTTTGGTTTAATCCACTATAAAATTCAATGATTTCATATACAATATGATTGAACATTCACATTCATTTTTGTAATAAAATTATATAAGAAATCAATAGAAAATATGTAAAAATATTCCTTTTGAAAATGTTTTTATTAAATTTAAAACACACAAAAAATTCCTTTCTAATAAATTTATTTCCCCATAAATAAATCTATAAAATAATTTAATGAATATAGTAATGGACGAAAAATATTTATAAAGTAAATAATTAATAAAATTTAAAATGATTTTTTATGTTATGTCTCCAATACCATGATTATGACTCGTCATGTATGGTCATTATATTCTTGAATAATAAACCTATGTTAATTATTTACTTTTTAAAGAAAATTTATCCTATATATTATTACTTTTAATTTTTATTTCCTTGTTATATACAATTACATAATTTTTTTAGTTTATGTTGTATGTTTTTGTGATATTAAAATCATATAACAAAAATGAATTTGGTATGTCGAACATGGTAAAATATGTTATTATTCTATCATCTAAGGGGTAATAATTATTTCATAATTATCTTTTTTACATAGCAATTATACGTTAAAAATTTTCAATGAAATATGGTTTTTTATAAATGAACAAAATTACAATCATGGAGAGAGTAGGTTAGACAAACACATGTGTGTCATTTCTATTTTTCTGGTGATCATATTGAAATGTTTTCATGATTTATTATGAGCATTTGAGTATTATCCCCTCATACTAGGGTTTCCCAATACCGCCAATCCCTCCCTCTCATAATCTTATCATCGTGAGAGGTTCTTCTCCACCGTTGTTACCTCTCATCATGTTCCCTTGATCAGATGCTTTATGTGAGCCCCTTTCTCTCCTAAATATCTCCTCCTCTAATATTCTTGAGTTTTGCTCTCATTCTTTCTCATCCTGTTTCACCTCCTTATTCTTCTTTCATGCTCTACTTTCTTGGATTCGATGGTTCTTTGGTTCTCTTTGGTGACGAAGAAGACTGTTTCAAAGATGTCTTCCTGGGCCTGATGACAGTTTTGTGCTCTAGTGCTCTTTGGCCTCTCAACCTAATCTCGCACCAAGTGCATATGTTCTTAAAATAGTTGGATTAGGTGTAGAGGTAACTATGTGGTTTTGGGATTAGTGGTTCAACTTTCATAGGAATTCAAATTCTTACAGAGTTTGGGTTCTTTTATTTTGTTGGATTTGGTTTTATTTCTCATTTTATATGTTGTTCTATTATTTATTTTGGTCATAGTCATAACATATTCTTATAGATGACAACCTAGTTTCCTTTTCTGAGTATGATATCTATTTTCAAGAATTATTCTTATGTTGAGGATCTTCTTAGCCACTCAACATGATCTAACCCCAAGTTCATATTCACCACTCCTAATTGGATCTAGTGTAGAGGTAACAATGTAGTTTTAGGATTTGTGTCTCATTAATCGATGGTATTCAATAAACTTACAGATTTTGAGTGATTTTAATTTTTTATCTTCTGTTTTATTTATCTATTAACTTAGTGTTCTATTATGGGTTTTCATGATGGTGATGATTGTATTTTTGTGATAAGGTGTCTCTATCCCTAATTTAATCGGAAAATATGACAATGTTGATGGAAATTAATGATGGTTTTTTTAGTTTTTTTTGTATTGTGGTTTTTTATGCTAGTGATGATGTTGAGGTGATGGTATGATGGTCTCAAATTGTAGATAGGATGTGACTTTTCTCAATGTAGTTGATGCCCTTTTATTGGTCTGCATGTAGGATTTGTGTGACTTGCAGTGATACTGGACATAATTTTGAAAAATGGGAGGGATGTCTATCTTGGTGTGGTGTTTTTGTTATGTTATGTAATTTTGATATTTTAATTCTTTAATGTGTGTTTTTTATGAAGTTACTTGATAGTGAAGGATTTTGTAGGTTCCCACTTTCCCTCATAGTGTATTTTCATTAAATTAAAAAATATGGTTTGTGGAAATTGATCATACTGAAAACAATGTAAGTATTTATTTACAATAAAATAATTGTAATTATATCATAAATGTATTATTTTCCATTTAAATAATCATATATATATATATCATACATGTGATTTGGTGAAGAAAAAGGAATCACATTTCTTTGTGGAGGTGGTAGTCTTCACATATGTATGGATGATGTTATCATTTATCAATTGATGAAAATGAATGGAATTAAAAGATATATTATCTTTTTGGAATGTTAATTATTTCATTAATATCATATATATAAATTAATTATATCATAATAAACTAATATGAATGGTGTTGATGGAAAAAAAAATACATCACTCCACGGAGGTGGTATTCCACACGTACCCATGCACAATGTTTTCATTTACCATGGGATGGAAGAGGTAATGAAAATGGTTTGTCAAATAATAATAAAAATATATAAATATTTTGAATGTATTGATTTTATTGTTATAGAGTGGTTGGAGAATATATAAATGAGGTGGAATAAAAAATAATTATAAACTAGGTCGGATAGTATTTAAACCATTTCATCATACAACCACTATGTCTTACACCTTAAGCCTCTGAGGTTCAGTATTATAGTTATTCTAGGACATATGTAACACGAGGATTAAATTACAGGAGAACATTTTATAGTTATTTAATGAAATAAAATATTCAATATGTGTGAGTAAGAGAGGAGAAGAGGTTCCCTTTTATATGTGTGTAGACATGCTATTGTGGATTTAATTAAGTTATTAAATTAATCATAAATAATTTTAAATTAAAATTGATTCCAAATTAGTATTCAAATAATATATTATAATGATTCTAAATCATCTCATCTAGTAAAATGTGAACCCATATAGTTACTATTTTCACGCTTATCTATTTTATTTGACCCCTGTTAGCCCATTTTATGGTTACGGTGATATAAATGTTTTTACACTATAAGACTCAAAAAAGGTACTATAAATGAATAAATTGACCATAAATAGACAATGATTGATATTCTACACCATATCATATTCAATTGTATACATTCAATACTTTTTAATGAGAAATAATTTTAAAAAATATTATTTTTTATAAAATATTAGTAATGTCATTTCTTGAACCTTTTATTTAACTTGGCTTAGAAAAAAATCATCAAAATAATAGAATTTGAATATAAACCATTAGAATAGACCTAATATGTATTTTTTGTTTATGAAATTATATAAAACTAAATCTCACCAAAAACATAGTACTTTAATAGTTTTAAAAAATATTTACATGATTCTTATAATATGTAAATATGAACTATGTCAACATTGCATAAGACCTTAAGGTAGTTGTTTCATAACTAAAAATTAAAAAATAATTTATCATGATAAAAAAATTCAATAAAATTTACAGGAAAAATTACTACTAAACATACGTTTTTATCCCTGTCACAAAATATTGTTAATATTTATTTCAAGAGAGTTACATTTTGGAATTTATAATTTTCTTAAATATTATCAAGGCCAAAATACATGATTAACAGAGAAAATGAAATATTTTCGAAGTATGGATAATTATTGAAGAAGTATACTACTAAAATAAAATATATTAATGAATTTTAAGGAATCTTTATCCTTATATAATTAGTTTTAACTTTACTATGGTAATAACAAATTACCATGTTTAATATTCATAATGAAAAACACCAAAGGGTCAAATTGTAAAAAATTTGACCTCATCATTACGAATATGGAATATATTTTTTATTATTAAATGATCATAAGTGGAATAATTATATTTATATGCAATCTCATAAAATATGATTGAAAACATTATTTCAAAAAAAATTATTTCGAGTATAAAAATGATTTTTTAGCAAATTCAAGTATGCAATTAATTCTAAAGACATCAATTGGGTTATTTCCAATTTGAAGAAACTAATTATATTTTAATTGGAATCTTAAATATGATTTTACTTTTCAAATGCTTGAAAATAAAATACATGTACCAATTAAATAAATGTTTTTCAATAATTATTAAAAAATTAAGCATTGTAGAAAATTCTGTAAAATAATACTAAGATATTTTATACATGGTGAATTAAAAGTTATAGTTTATATTATAAAATTAAAAGTATATAATTGGAAAAAAATTCTATTTAACTGAAATATATATTATATGTTTGAAATTAAAGTATGATTAATAGAATTTCTTTTTTGGATATAAAATTAATTGATATTTTTATAGTGAATATATATCTATAAAATCTAATTAACAAATATTAATAAGAATAGAAATTAATTTTTTTCTAAAATTAAATATGATGTTATCAATTGTTTATTAAACATCATTTTTTTGTATTAAAATATAATTTTAAAATAAAATCCAACTAAAACAAATTGTTTTTGTACATTACATTTGAAGTATTTTTCCATTATTTTAAAATTTTAAATTTCATTTTGTTTCGGAAATTTAAATTATTTCAGAATATAATGATTCGATGTGATTGATTATTATACCATATTTCATTATTATTATACTTTTCTATGATATGTTTTATTTATATATACCCTTTATTATGATCTATGGCTTATGTTACAATCTCACACTCTTATATCATAGTACATGTTTGTTCATTTGGTATTATATGTCCTTCTATAATAAATTATTGAAAACTGTTATTGTTGTATATTATATTTGATAAGATATTTATCCAATGATCATTTTTCTAATTAACCTATTAAATAATCCTTGATATAATATTTATTTTTTTCTCTTACTGAGATTGTATGGTCAACCCTTTCTTATTTTCACATTCACCGTGTTATAAATCTGATTACAACTTATAAAAACTCTATAGGTAAGTACATTGTTGTTTAATTATAGAGAAATTAACCCAATAGTCTAAAAATAATTTTATTATATAGATGATTATAAATGATTCAAGCCCTTCCTTGGGATTTTGTGGTTACTGTGAGATATAATGTTTAAATTATAGAAATGTTATAAAATAAAGATATGTTACTCACAATTTGTATCAAATATATTGTTTAAAGAATTTTTTTGCCTCAGAATTGGAAGTGTAGGTCCATAGTGCCATATTTGATATTAGAGTTGGGTTTTGTTATTTTTATGGATTTTTGTAGTTACGTTTTGTGATTAGGACGAGGGGAATTTTTAGGAAATCACGGGTACATGGATAAGTATAAGATAACATCATGAATATTTTTTAAAATATAGATTGTGTGATTTATTATAATTTTTATCCATGAAAGGACAATGGACGGTGTATGAAACTAAAGGATTGATTAAGCTAGAGGTAATCACCTATATAAGTAATTTTTTAGTATCGACACAATAATCACTTGATTCTTAATGATTATGACTAATACAATATACATAACTAGATCCACCCAAAAAATATTATTTTCTAATTAAAATTATTTTTAAGAACTATTATAAGTAATTTAAATGTAATTTGAATATTTAATATGTACCTATAAGGGTTAGAGAACCTAAAAGGAAAATGGGAATGGATTACATAGGATAATATGGATATATAAGATGAATAAAGTGTAACATATTTGATCTGAAATTATAAGAGGATGAAATGAATGTTTCATAAGAGAAGAAATCATGGGATTGAGTTTTAATTTTCATATGATCCTTTAATCAAATTTATTTGATATTATTATAATGATTTTGTTTTTAGTTTTTTGTTGGAAATGATACTATTGAAATGAATCATAGAAAGGCATATCCCTATCAAATTATATAACCAACTAATGAATTATATTTGCTATAAATTATTAAGACAAAGGAAATAAAAACAATACATTGCTATTATATAAGAAATATAAATTTTTCTAGTATCTGTTGTTATTTTTTTATGAGTTTAATAGAAAATATATATTCAATGTCTTAAAATTACCATATATTATTCTTAAAAAAGATGATAATAAAATTTATGTGTAGACAAATATTTATTGGGGGGACGTAACACCCCAAGAATTCACTATATATCTTTCTTTATGTAAATATAACA
This sequence comes from Viscum album, assembly GCA_963277665.1. Taxonomy (NCBI): domain Eukaryota; kingdom Viridiplantae; phylum Streptophyta; class Magnoliopsida; order Santalales; family Viscaceae; genus Viscum; species Viscum album. Next base: position 1,900,418,935 of record OY728152.1, on the reverse strand, counting down.
TGTTTGATAACATGTTTCACATGGGAAAAAATATTAAAACATGCCACAAAATATTATATTATTATTATAGGGAAATTTTTAGAATAATAAAATCTCTAATAAAAAATGTTGTAATCAATTAGAAATTCATAGAAAATTTCATTAAGAACACAAAAAGTTTTAAAAATGAATTTTCAAATAAAAAGATATTTTATTTATATATTGTATTTTCATTAAAATTAAAAGGTACAAAAAATAGATTTATAATTTTGTAAAATTATCCTTGTTTTTTAATTTAGCATGTCATAAGTAGAATAAATAGAATTAATTTAATTTTTATAAAATAATATTTCTTTAATTGAATAACAAAAAGTACAAATTTTTATAATACAACCACTTTTATGGTGTTCTAATAATACAAGAATTAATGAAAATATTTTGAAACATTTATTTACATAAAAATAATATATTAATAATTAAAAACAATTTTTTTATTTTATAAAACCTAAGATTAATGTTTTAAAAATATAAATAATATTTTACTCTAAAAACAAATTTTATTCACATATATTAAAAAATAGTTCTAATTTATTTTAAAAAATAAAATCTATCCTAATTTATTTAATATGTTCGAGGAAAAAATTATATTATATAATATATTCAATTTAATATTTAGTGAAAAAATTGTGATTACTAAGATTACAATTAATTACAATGATATTGGTGAAAGAGTTATTTTCAAAGAATTATTTTATTAATTTGTGTAATTTTTATCTAATGAATTTAAATGAAATATATTATATAATGATTTTATATTATTTTAAAAATATATAAAATTATATTTTCAGTTAGTTAGTTGGTAATTAATGTTATATATGTTTAAGAAAAATTAATGGTGAAATTAAATTTTTTTACAAAATAGTTTTTGTATATGTTAAATTTGTTAATTTAATAGATAATTTTATATTATTTAAAAATTTAATTATTTTATATGGATATTGAATCTAGGGTCAAAAAATAATAAAAATTATAAGAGGGGTGATTGTATATTTGAAATAACATATATGTTATATGGGTAAAAAATAGTTTTCAAAGTAAAAACAAAAATGGTAAAAAGTAATAATATAGTCGTAAAGAGTTGAAAATTAATTAAAACATATTTAAATTTAAATGATATAACATTTATTAAAATTATTTCACTCATTAATTTATTCTTTGCCACATTTGGATCCTCTTATCTCTTATAGTTTCATTCCATCAATGAAAATGTAATGGGTATTTACGGAAAGTCCATTTCCATCTCTTAAAAAATTAGATTACTTGTGCCACATTTATCAACATGTTTCAAATAATTATCTCAAATAAATCTTACATATTCTAATATAAAATATATCTTATAAACTAAAATCCTTATCATCTACAAAACACCATTCTATGGATTCATTATATAAGGGAGATCATATAAAGGGAGTGGCAATGTTTACAACCTAGCACTATTAATTATTTTCCACTTCTACAACATCAAACCAATTATATCTGTTTAATTTACGATAATTAAATACTAATAATATTATTAAATTATTTTAAACTAATGGAATATAATGTTTTTACATTCCTCCCAAATATTAGAGAAATGAGAACATCCGTTGTGTTATGTGCAAATCACCGCCTCCATAAGAGTCGTGATCCATTTTTCTAATCAAAATTACATAGATAGTTAAAAATGTTAATATAGTGAATAAATATGATATTTTAAACATTATAACGGATATAAAAATATTAAAAAATCTCTACCACCTTTAATCTATATGTAAATCACGGTGTCACTCGTTAATATGTATAGACTACCGCCACTATGAATGTGATGTATTTATTTTTACATTTTATATGTTATTCAATATAAATCATTCAAAACAATATTATTAAAAACCTTAAAAGATCAATATATTATAATTATGATCATGTACTATTGATATTGGTCCAAAATAATATCTTTCATAAGCATACTCATTCATATATTATAGCTTGTTTTAGTTTGGGTCGGTTTAACCATATACTTGTACATGGATATAAATTCCTATCGTAGATTAATATGGAAATGTAATTACTAATGTTATAAGATATTAATGAGAAAATAATATATTTTTATGTTTTTCGAATGATTATATTAATATTTAACTTATTATTAATAAAATTAATAACATTTTAATAAATTATTAAAACAATATCCTCAAAAACAATAGAGGTTTGGATCATAACAAAAATACTTATAAAATAAAATTTTAAATTTATAAATCATTAAAAAATATATTATTTTACATATAATTATATTAAAGTTATGAAATTTTTATCTATAAAAATGAATCAAAATCACAACTTCAATGCTACTAAAAAACAATATAAAATAGTAAAATATGATGATGAAAATACAATATAATTAAAATATATATTTGTAATGATTAATTATAAATGTATTTTATAATATGATATAGGTTTTAATAAGGTTATAAAATAGGTTATATTTGTTATACCGGCAGATATAGGATGTTTTACAAAACAACAATTATGGTAAGGGTTTTTGTATCTCAATTTTTATTTATTGAGATTTGATTATATTCTCCACTTTATTTGTAGTTTAAATACTGGCCATTGATTTATTTTTTTCATAATTTTAAATAATATTAAGGTATTTAAAATCTATATTATATTCTATCTTTCATTGGATTTTGATTCAAAAGATTCCAATGTTGTAAGGGTATTTGTTGACTCAACTTACTTCATTGAGTTATAAGGATTAATCATGAACTTATTTCTTCCTATCTAGGGAACTTCCACCCAATGATTTCATTTCACGTAATTTATATTACACTATAATGGAAAATTATTTTTTTTCAATTATTTTCATTATTAATTTCTCTATAAATAAATACGCCATTGTTGAGGATAATTCCAATCTTATTTAATGATAGGCTCCGCTCCGCATCTATATTTTTCTTTCCTACCCATGTTGTCATTTATATTTAGAAATAAAATTTGATATACTTTATATAACCATAAATTTTTTTCCAATTTTTAGAAGAATGTTAAATTATCCATTTTCCAAATTCATGTTTTAAATAAAATTATTTATAAGTATTAAATTATTTTCATTTCATGATCATATATTTTATATTCAATTATATTTTTAAAAAAACGTATAATTTTACGGGATCTATTGTTAAATATTATTTTTAAAATTAAATAAATCAAAAATTAAACATTTAACCTTTTTAAAAATTAATTTTTAATGCGACATATAACTACATATTTTATTATTATGGTATTTATTTTATAAAAACTATTTTATTATTTCTCTCTCTATATAATCATTATTCTTCTTAAAATATCCCTTCTATTTTTTTTTATTTTCAATTGAAATAACTCATTATGATTTTGAATTAAAATGAAATATTTATATATTTCTCAAATGTAATGTTTTTATTTTTATTTGTAATTATTTATTTTATAATTGATTTTAAAGAACTGTGTTGTTAAGAAATATTTATTTAATCTTCCTATATATTCTCAATGAATGTTTTTAAAAACATAAAACATATATAATATTTGTTTTTTGATTTTTTTGTTATAAAATATATTTTGGAAAAAAATATCATCCTCAAAGTATTTAATTTAAAATAAAACATTTTATGGATTTTTCTATCATTCTAAAAAGGGTTATTTATTTTTTCATTCAATTTTACTTATAGAATAATTATAACAGGATATTTTATATGAATATCAAAAAAACTCATCTCATATGAATTTATGTTTTATGAATTAAATTCCAAATTCCTATGTGGAATAATACTTTGGAGTGGGTGAATGTTTTTATGTAGACCAATAAACTATTGATATTAGGTTATCTGATACCATTCCAATATGACATTTAACATATTTTATTTCCATGGTTTTTAATGATATAATAAATGATTGATATCTTATAGCACACATTTGTATGGATGATGATTGATGGGGTCCAATATCTCCCTCCAATGCATTACTTACGGTTTTATATATCATGAGATAAGGAATAATAAAAATAATTTTATTTTTTCAAAACATGAAGAGATAGATTAATTAGATTACTCCCACAAACAAAATTATAAAACTTCATAGATTAAACTCACTACATAAATGGTTATACTTATTAGATTATCATAACTACATAAATGGTGCACCTTCATGGATTTCAGTCACAACATAACGGGTTGTACCTTAGGATTACACTCACAATATAAAGGGTCATCCATATGAGATTTTGATCAAATATAATTGTCGATGACTCTTAGATTACACTCAAAACATAAAGGGAGAACCTTTTTGGATTACACTCACAACATAAATAATAATCTTTATTGGATCAAACTCAAAACATAAAGTAAAATAATTCTTATATTATGCTCAAAACAAAAAAAGTAGATAAATTCTTAAATTGTATTCAAAATATAATTTGTGGGACTTATTTGATATGATAACAATATAATTATTATATGTTCTTATGTTTTATGTCATATTTCTTTATTATGATAAATTTCTATGACATTTCATCTTTTTATAAACATATCATAATTGTCATTGGATTATGTTTTTATCTCATACTATTATACCATGGTACATGTTTTTCTTAAATTTTAGATTAAATGTTCTTTTATCCTAGATTATGGATAGATATTTTTATTCTATGTTTATTTCAATAATATATTCTCCAAACTCTTGTTTTCCCATAAAACTATTCTCTAACCCTTGATTTCTTATTTATATTTTTTACCTTATAGAGATTTTGATCTCACCTCTTCATCTCACAACTTTATTATGTTTCCATTATAAAAGTTATAAAGGTTATTATAACATATAAGCAGTCTAAAAGGGAGTCTACAGTGGTTCATTATAGATAAATATTCACAACTATTGTATAATATGTTTTTTATGTAGCTCATCCGTAATGAAACAAAATATTAATTTATTGAAATTTTGTGAATATTTTGATATAAAATATTTATCTTATGGTGCTATTGTAAAATAAATATAGGTTCATCTCACTTTTTAAAAATATATGGTTTAAAGAAAGTATTTTAAGAATTAATCCTTAGAGTGCAAGTCTTGGGTGACTATCTTTTATAGATAGAAGATATTATTCCCCAAGGTTGTTATTGGTATAAATTCTTAGATTTTATGATATTTAATATGAAAAATCCTATTATTCAACAATATTTTGTTTAATATCCATATTTAATTCATTAATTATAAAAGTACTCACTATGGAGAAGCATTTAATCCTTTTATGTGAAGAGAGTTGTGCACTCTCATGATTTTAATGGTTATAAACATAGAGGTATAATAATTCCATTAAAATGTTTAAATATAAGTATTAAATTTTAATGTTATTTTTATATAATTAAAAATTATTAATTTTTTTATACTCGGACCAAGTTTAGTGTGTGTATGCTGAGTAAAAATAACTTATACCTCTTAATCATTATTTGTTTCTTTCATTTTATGTGGGGGAGTTTAGTTTCAATTAACTGTGAAACAATATCATTATGAAGAGATTATTTATTCTATAACTCCATATTATACAGACCTCCTAGAATATCTTCTTTATATGTGACCAAGACATGGTATCATAGTGTAAGGTTCGTATTTAAGGGGTTTCTCTTTCTTTAGATTCGAATCTACTATAAGTAAAAAAATGAATTCACATTTTCAAAGGGAACACCACTCAATTAATGAATAATGATATAAAACACAACTAATAATCATTATTAATAAGTGTGTAAATGGGATTATTATATAGAATTAAAATATATATGGTTAAGGGAGCATTATCCAAAAGAGATCATAAGGAAACAAATGTTGATTCCAAAAGATTTGATGTGTTATAGGGATCATTTATCATCAAAATATACAAAAATGATATTAATTATAAATATTCTAATTATAAATGGGATTATTTTATCAATATATATAAAGGATATATGTATGTGTGATGTAATTAAAAATGTCAGTATAGTTTAGTGATGTCTCAGAGAATATGAATTCATTACCCTAGAGCATGTGTTTTTCAGTTAATCATGATTCATCATTGGAATATAAGAATTGAATCATCTCTCGAATATTTTTTGGACATAGATAAATATTCATTTGGTTTTTTTGGATGTTTTGTTGAGTGTCAAGGAAGGGATTGGGTGGACTGGAATCTGTAGGTGGCTATATGTTGTAGAACACAGTGTAGCACTAGGAATTGAAGTGTGGTATGGGTTTTAACACTATTTGAATGTTAATAAATTAATCAATGCCACCACACATCACATAGGGTTTTGAACATGGTGGGTGATACATATTTTTGTATGTATGGTTTAGGGAGGATTTCTAGGCCATTTCCCTAGGACTATGCCATGGTGGGTGCCCTAGGGATAGTGGGGTGAATATTCCCATTTAGATTATGGATGTGTTTTGGTAGAGGTTGGGGCCACAACCCATTTGGAGGAAATAAAACCATATTCTACATAAATTTTTTTTCATTAATTATCTTTCATTGGGATATAAACCCTTTTGGGGGTGGCTACATGGGGTTCCATGGACCATTGAACTTTTTTTTTTATATTGGGATTTTTCTTATGGTGCAGGGTAGTGTGTCACAACACAAATGGGAGGTCATGATTGACTTATTCTACTATGATACTTTTTAAAACAGCCTATTTTATATTTTTCTAGGATACCTATTTGGGATCCCATTAGGTTCCCTCACCATCATCCATTTAAGAGAGGTGGAGTAACCTCTCATGGATTCCTTTTTTCTTCCCCACAAACCATTCAATCCAGCTCGTTTAAAGGGGTTAATTTATAAAGAATATTTGGGAGTTTCTCCCTATTTATTTTATTTTTTATTTCTCTTGGTTGATTTGTTCTAATTAATTGGGATTTAAATTTCATCTCATAGAGGAGGTACCGTAAGGGGATCTTCAAGATATTTCTCATCTTTTAAAATGAATTTTTTCTTATTTCTAATTTATTTATGGAGTTAAAATTTTTGGATTTAATTATTTATTAGATTATGTGGTTTAATTGACTATATCATATATTTTAGGTCTATATCTGTTCCAGAATGGGGCTAAAACATGTGGATCATTATTTTAGCGATGTTATACAATTTGGACAGTTTGGTTTCAATTATTTCATTATACTATTTTGGTATCAAATGTATAGATAATTAAAATAAGGATGTTTATGTTTGTTTTACTAACTTATTAATATATAAGAAGTTTATATGGGTTTAGGAAAACTATACATGTCATCAGTTATGGTAGGTGGATCCATGCATACCTTTTCAAAAATAATACCATGATTTCTTATAGACTGTTAAATCATATTTTTATCTCTTTTTGGATATTTTTCATGTAATTGGTTATCCTTGGATAATATTAGTAGTATCTATTATGGTTTAATTATTTATATAAATGTTTTCTTCAAGATCATGGGATTTTATAACATATTCTAATTAGGTTATCCGCTTAGTAAAATTGATTAAATATCCTTTCCTAAAATAAAAGTATTGTTTTATGTAAATATTTAAAAACTAAGGGTGGGATTGGATTCCCTAAATTTTCCTAGTTATTTAATGATTTTTATACTTATTTATTAATATTATTACTACTTGGACTTTTATGTAGTTGGGTCAACTTTATAAAATATTTTACTTTTTAATGGACATTTATACACAACTTTATACTTTGGTTTGAATAAATGATGGTATATTATGGTTTCATTATAACATATATTTCTAATGGATTATATGGATTGTGAATAAAAATTGTTTCTGTTAAAAATATTACACCTTTTATTGAGAACATTTTTTCATATATTTATTATTCTCTGTTATTTTTTGGATTTTAATTATTAATTTTTATTAATGTGAGTATGTATTCTAATTGAAAATTCTATGTGGGGATTGAAAAATAATTTTATTTAATATGATTTTTTATTACTATTTATAATGTGTGAATGTTATGTGACAAATGTTTCCTCACTTGTATGACTTACTTTTTGAGAATATCTAGCTTATTTGGTATGAACTCCTTGATTGGATGTGGTCATTTACCAATAGTTATGTGTTCCACAATTACTAGTGAAGTAAACATAAATTCATGCCCCAAGATAATGAATTAATTTGATACTCTATCCACTTGATAAAAACATAAATCCAATTAGTGAATTAATATTACATGGTGACACAAACATTAGTTTCATTCATGGTTTTGCATTGATATTTTTTATTTCATTATTTTTCTATAGAAACTATATCCATTTTCACTTTTCATTAGATGCATTTAAGCATAATTAAACTTCAAATTCAAATCAAAGGATTGTAAAGTCTAGTTCCTTGTGTGACTAGATTCATAAAATTGAAATCATTGGACCAAAAAACCATTCCATTATTTAATATCCATAAAAAGATCCTAACTTCCATTTTTCTAAAAAATATTCATAGGATAATATAGGAATAACATGAATAAAGGGATGAGTAGTAAATAAAAACATGGAAGTAATCATAAGAATAATTCATAACACACGTGTGAGAAGGTATGAAATGACGATATACATGGTATCAAATATAATATAGAGAATCATAAAATATAAAACATGGGATCATATTGTAATGGAATTATAGTAATGTATCGTAAACTTAAAACATGATTTTAGATTGAGTCAATAATTTTTTCACATAGAGGATCATGAGTCAAGGCTAACCACAAAGACTATTGCAAATGGAGCATGAGTTATGGCTAACCACCAAGACCATTGCACATAATGTCTAATGAGACTAAACATTACCCAATGAACTAAAGTGATTTCTAGGAACACCCATTATAACATATTCATGAATATGTGTTCCTTATTAACAATCATACATAAGGAATTAAGCACAAACTTAAGGGTTCCCCAAGGTAATAATTGGGTAACATAATCTTCCAAAGAGGCATAACATATATAAAATATCACAATCATGTCCATGAAATAAAGGATTTAAATCATACATGGAAATTAATAATTAAAAATCGTCATATATCGTGGTAATATATTTCAATTTTTACTGAAAATAGGTAAAAATATTATTTATGAAATATTATAATTAAAAAAATTAGTCCAATTTAAGGAAAATATTACAGTGATTTTGAAATAGAAAATGGAATAATCTATTATATAATTCCTTGAGTAAACCTAGATAGTTTACATAAAATAGATTTATTTTATTAAAATAGTGGTGGCTCAAAACATATTATAATGTTTACTTTAAAATGGGTAAGAATTCAATATTTTCTGTAAAATCAGGCTTACTTATGGGGAAGAATTGAGTAGGAAGCCTTTAGAAAACATGTATATCCCTGAAAAGAAGGATAAATGGATCTTGATGTTGATTCTAGAATATATAAATAGAATTTATAATATGATTATAAAAATATAATATAATTTATTTTTGGTAAAAAGAGAAAAATAGAGTACCCCAAAAGAATAATATAGGTTTGGGTAGAATCCCTAACTTATTCTTGATGGAATTCTTCATATGATCTTAATGTACTCGATAATCAAATTAGATTCATTAATTAATAATTACGAAACAATTTATACATTTATTTAATTTATTATAATTTTATTTTGTTTAATCTTTTTTTATGATTTATAGTGTTCAATTTTATTGTTTGGGAGTGCTTATTTTTGTAGTTTTCATGATCGATATGCTTGTATAAGAGTATGGGAGTTCATATGAAATGAGAATGTTTTTATTAAAGTGTGGTTATATTAAATTATTGAAATTATATAAGATAAAATGGTAATATAATTCATTTAATTAAATTGTATGAGGATGAATCATTTGATAAAAAGTTATAAAAATCTTTTGGGTTTAATTTGGCGATTTTTGACCACTAATATCTCATTTTGATTTATAAAATGTTATCATGTATAAAAATTCATTAGAGAACATTTATAAAAGATATAATAAATATATAATAATCCATTCAAAACATAAAAATAGTTTATTCACTAGCCTTGAATATGGTAATACAAAATTGAAAACTAGTCGTCCTTGAATACGATGAAATAACATATCTCAGATGGTGGTTTCATTTTTATTATAAAATGATGGGGAAGGGAAGATGATATTGAATTATTAAATTATAATAGATAAAATCTATTATATATAAATTAAAAGATTTAACATACACCTTAGATGAGGATATGTGAGAATATAAAAATAAATGAATGGAATTTAAAAGAAAATAAATTGAATGAAAAGAGAAATTTACCTCTATAATTCATATTTCGTTCAGATTCCCCTTAAGGGATTGGTTTGGACTTTGGATAAGAAAAAAATATCTTAAAATTGGATAGGGTATTGGAATGATATTTGAGTATAATTTATACAAGGCATAAGGCTTTGGAGGGTTGAGGAGAAGAGGTGGTCAGCGGTGGTATTTATAGTGGAAGATAGGAGTGTTTTATCAATATTTAATTTGTTAGTTTATTGTTTTTATCAATATAGAAAATAGTGATGACTATTAAGTTGAAATATAGTAATAGACCATGTGATTTTAAACCATTGTTTTTTACACAATACATTATGTATGGAATAGATTATTTAACTTATAATGTATATATATAGTATATTATATTATTTTACTATTCATAAAAAATCATGTGTTTTATAAAAATTCCACAAATTTAACCAAAACATTTTTTGATTTGTATAATAAAAAATGAAATCTCATTTTTAGGAATAATTTTATACATATGAGAAATTTATTTTTTAATAAAAATTATAATTTATATGAGAATTAAAAATTTGAAAACTAAAACAGCTTTTCTGACACATTGTAAAATTAATTATAGTATCATAAAATTATCATATAATTATTAGACCTAAAAATAATAAATTTTTAATAAATTTTATATAAATAATTTTTCTATTGAATTATTAAATTTATATTAAATTTGTAATAAAATATTTATTAGTTACAAAAATACCAATAATTAATTAATAATATTTAAAATATTTAATTTGATATAATTATACCATATTTTAATTTAAAATATGGATAAATTTTATTTATGCATTCATTACAGAAGTTACAATTTAATTTTCTAATTAACTATTCATAGGGGTCATTTTTCTACTCCAAAGTTCAAATTATTATTCCTTCAGTATATGTTCCATAACATCTAGAAATACCTTTTTTAAATAATTATTCATTTATAGAGGTTTTATTATGTTATTATTGTGATATTATGTGATTATACTATGTGAAATGATTTTAGTAAGGGAATTACATTGATAAAACTTTGGTTCATTACATCCCCCCCTTAGAAAATTTCTCCCTAGATATATTTATATTCTATGCTAAAAATAGGTGTGGGAAATTTTCTTTCATCACTTCCAATAGTTCCCATGTAAACTCTTTATACTTATGGTTCCACCATTTTACTTTGACCATGTGAGTAGTCTTGCTATATATAAATTTATCTATATTATCCACGATCATCACTTGATACTCCTCGTATGAAATATAATTCTCCAAATGTTCCACCTTTGAATACAATAAATATGAAGGATCTAGTATGTACTTACTTAAGAGGGATACATGGAATACATCGTGTACTTTAGACAAGGTAGGTGGAGCTGCTAGTTAATATTCCACAAATCTAACATGATCCATAATCTAGAAGGGGGAAATGTACCTAGGATATAACTTTCCATTATTTCTAAATCTCATGAACTTATTCCATGGAGTTATGTAGAGGAATACCATGTCACCAACTTTACACTCAATATATTTTTGATGATTTTATACATAGATAATCTATCAACATTGGGCTACCATGATGTGATACTGAATGGATTTCACCTTATCCAATATTTCATAGAACATTTAATGTCCTAGAATATTATTCTCACCAAATTAATTACAAAATGTCGGTGTTTTGCACCTTTTCCTATAAAGGGATTAATATGGAGCCATTTTGATACTGGAGTGGAAATTATTGTTGTATGAGAATTCAACCTGAGTTAGATGTTGGTATCATCCTCCTTTGAATTATGTAGAACATGGTTTCAACATGTCTTCTTGTGTCTAAATATTTCACTCTAATTGTCCATGAGTATAAGGATGATAGGCTATACTAACGATCATCTTAGTTCATAGATCATGTTGGATACTATTCTAGAAATTTAAGTAGAATCTCAAATATTGATTGAATAAACCTGATAATGGTACTCCCCGAAACCTAACCACCTCATTGATATATATTATTCAAAGTGTCTCTAATGAAAACTCCTGTAAAATTTTGATAAAGTGATATTCCTTTGTAATATGATCCATAATAACGCATAGAGCATTGTTCCCTAGGATGTCTTTAGAAGTCTAATGACAAAGTCCTGGGAAATTTTCTCCCATATCCATGTTAGGATTGGTAGTCGTTTCCTAATACCCTTAAATTTTTCCTCTCATTCTTCACTTTATGTCATAATAGGAACTTTTATTTATATTCATCAATCTCCTTTTAAATATTATCCCACTAGTAGTTCTCCCAGAGATCTCAATACATCATTCTACTTATTGGATGAATATATAATATAGAACATTGTGTTTAATTGAAAAGATCCTTATATATCTCTGGATTAGCTGGTACACATAGTTGTGTCCCAAATAATATTACTCTATCCTCATAGATCTTAAACTCATTGGATTTACCTTTTATGATAGCTTCCACCATTTTTTGAATTTCCACATCATTTCTCTGAGCATCCATTATTTTCTTCATAAGGGATGGCTAATAAATCATTTGAGAAAAGATTGACTATATTCTTTCCTTATTGATTTCCATGTTCATCCTTTTCAAATATTGGAACATTTGATCCTTCTATATTCTTACCCTTGATAATGATGTTCGATTCTGTGTACTTAGAGAATTTATAACCTCATTTTCCTTTTTTGGGTTGTAGTGGATTGAGAATTCGTAATATTTTATAAGCTCTAACAATATTCGCTGGAAAATATTAGGAGCATTCTATGTGAATATAAATTTGAGACTCATGTGATAAATATATTTCTCATACTTATCCACATTGAGATAATGTCTCAAAAATTTTAATTCAAAAATCCAATCTTCCCAATAAGTATCATGTGTGGGATAGTTTTTTTCATGGATTGGAAACATAATTCAGATATAGGACATCACATTATCATGTTTCATTGGTACATATCCTACGACATTCCTTGAATCATCGATGTACACCACAAAGTGTTCTCCACTTGTTGGGAATGTGAGTACTTGAGTTTTGATAAGCCTCATTTTGAGATCCATAAAGCATTACTCAAATTCTTGAATACATAAAAACTTAACTCACTTTCATGTCATCTTGTTCCACAGGTTATAAAATCTTGAGATGTTCTTCACAAATCATTGGTAACACCCTAATAGGATATAGACATTATGGATCTCCATTACAGATGTTGGCCTCATCCACTCTTCAATTTCCTTTTTCATGGAAGGGTCTATAGATATCCCTTCTCTAGTCATTACATTCTCGAAGAATGATACATACTCCATCCATAACACACATTTACTATACAATGAATATCATTTCCCCATTCAGAAAGTCATCATAACAGTGATTAAATGCTTTTTGGGTTTCTCCTTGTTCCTGGAATATATCATAATATCATCGATAATGACTAAAACTAATTTTTTGAGGTAATATATAAAGAATATATTAATTAAATACATGAAAATTACTAGACAATTATTGATTCATAGGGCATAACTATGAATTCATAGTTTCCATTACTCATTTAAACGACAGTCTTGGGAATATCTTTCTTCATCACCATTAATTAATGTTATTCCAATAGAAGTTCCACCTTAAAGAAATAACATGCCCCATGATGCTGATCAAATAAGTCATATATCCACATAAAGAAATACTAATTCTTTATCAGGATTTTATTAAGCTCACGACAATCAGCCCTTAGGTGAATTGATCCATCTTCATGATGAAGAGGACTGGTTCACCATATGGTGAAGCACTTGGGCGTATAAAACCCTTGTATAGATTCTTCTTTAACTTCTTATTCAACTCTTCCAGCTCAATTTTGGTTATTCAATAAGGATTATTTGATATAGGATCATATCCTATAATAGGTATGACTTAGAAATCAACCTCTCAATTAGAAGTAAGACTATAAAACTCATCAAGGAACATTTTATTGTAATCCATCAAGATGGGAATGTCTTAAAGAATGAGTATACCCATTATCTCAATCATTTTAGATATGTATTCTTGCTTATATGGAAGTAATATCAAAAATTGAGAAAGTGATTCTAAATAATATTCATCCTCCTCAAAATATTTATACAAAATTGGTGGAGTATTCAAAATGTGATGTGTGATATCCCTTTCCTGAAAATTAGTGTTGGCTTTGAAGGAAGATATCTAATCCATTTCCAATATAACATTGAACTCCACCAAAGGAATTATGACAAGATTTTTTTCAGATATGTCCCCAAATATTAACCGAGGAGGAGTTAAACAGTTTGGATGCAATAATTTCCCAATATTTGGTTCTCACAGATAACTCAACCTCTATATTTTGAGTTGTTGCTTGAATAGTTCAACAAAACATGAATGATATGAAATAATGCATATAAACAGAATCAAATAGTGTGTTCTCTACCCTTGAATGAATAACCAACATACTTTTCACCACATCATTGTCTGGCTCCACCATAATAATAGTGTAAGCATAAGACATTCCATGTGCCCCTGGAGGTTGTTGTTTATTTCCTCCAACAACCCATGGCTTAGGGAAATTTTTCACATAATTCATATGTTACTTGAAGTTGTAACACTATTCTATAGATAGAGTGTTGATATGAACCTACCTTTATTCTTTGACACCATTCAGATTCATTATATCCATTCAATAGTTCTTAGCTATATGCCCCATTAATCCACACATGAAGCAATTAATGGTTCCCTAATGAAATTTTCCTAGATGAATCCTCCCACAATTTTGACATGAGTAATGTGCAATCTTCTTTCCATCATAGGATTTATATTCCAAACCACCCATATTAGACTCAATTTTCTGCCTTTCTTAGCTAATCCCACAGGACCATTGAGATTCCACAATCTCTATTTTATCCATGAAGTAACAACACATAATCTCCTAATAATTGTTGAAGTATCAAATCAAAAACACTTTTTGTAGACTCGTCTATAGTTCACTAATGAAGTGATATACTTTTATTTTAGTGTTTATTACAAAGCCATAGGAGTATATTTCGTGCCTTGGAAATTTTTCTTCATATGGCCTGATAAAATAATATTTCTTCTACTTATGAACATGGAACTCCCTTTCCATCTTCAGATAGAGATTTTAGGGAAAATATTTATTGAAAACAATTTCTATAATTCCACCTTATCAATTGAATCAATTTCCCCATTTAACAGAGTATTTTTTATTAGTTTCCACCACAGATCAACATCCCCATCTAATTGATAAATCACCGACATGAATTTCTCTTCATCTGGGAACTGAAGGATAGATAATATCCATTCAATGGAGTTAATACACTATTCCACGAGGAGGCTATTAGAATATCAACTAAACAAGGGGGCCTTTCTGTATGATTTATTTTATGTAAACATTCTTTTTCCTTGAAGGAGGATGGAAATCCACCAGATTCATGTTATTATTCATAACGTGATCCAACTGTGAAAGTTATGTGATAATGTTTTGAGAACCCATTCCCATAATATCTGGCATATCATTAGGGAAATATTCACATTTCCTTTTATATTTATTGTTTACACGTGTTATTTTATTTCCCACAATTAACAAAGAAAAAAATTCACAATTTGGGGTCTTGAATAATTTCCTAATTAGAATAAAAGAGAAACTTTATCCTTAAAAGGATATATCATAAATTAAAAGTATATCCAATGTTATGATTCCTGATGTTTCTATCTATGTTATCTATGATATATTTCCTAACAATTATTTTCTAATTAGAATTCCTTCCTATATAATTGATTTATATTGAACTTATGAATTTACTAAATCATATCCCTTGGGAGTGTCAAAAAAGGTGTTCATTAAGGCCAATTTTACAGTACCAAGTTAACTCAAGTCTGGTTCAGAACACCGTTTTAGTGTTGTTACTCAAAGGAACATCTATGAAAGAACCATTTACCCTTGTGGTTTTCACACATGGATGTATATTCTCAATAAACCAAATACTCTATACTAACCAAAATATCTATATGTTTTCTTATAATTAGTTTTATCCCTATGGTTCTTAATTAATGGACTTATTTCTAAACTCCAAAAACAACTAGACCATTTTCATATTCCTACTATAGTGACCCTATCCTTTTCACAAGTCATTACATTATTTTAATGATAATTAAACATTAAATTACAAGCTAAGGATTATAATTTCTAGTGTATTAGAAGACTAGGTACATAAAACTGAAAACATGGGACAAAAAAACTTTTCATTATTTAACATTCATAAAGATATCATACCTTCCATTGTGCTCAAACATCATCCATGTATTACTTGGGAATTACATGAACAAATTGATGAGATAAAAATCCAAGTAAGGGAATAATAATAAGAATAAATCATAGCTCATGGGTTAGAAGGCATGACTTCATGATATAAAAGGCCTGGAACATGATATATGTAATTATAACATATTTAATATGGTTTTATATACTAATGGATTCATAGAGAGGTGGAAGAAACATAAAACAAGACTTTGTCTTGATTCAGGGCTAATTGCACATAGAGGAGCACAATTTAAGTCTAACCACCAAGACTGTTGCGCATGGAGCACAAGTCAAGGCTAACCACCAATATGATTGCACATAACGTATCATGTGACTAAAAAATACACAATTTATTGGATCCCTATCTCGGTACACCCATCATAAAATGTTCATGAATATTATTTTTATATTAAAAATAAAACATATTTAATCAAGCATAAACATAAGGGTTACCCATTGTAAGAATTAGGTACCACAATCTTCTCAAAAGTCATAACATAAGGGGAATATCACAATGGTTTCCATAAAAGAAAGGATTTAAATAATGCATGGACATTAATAAGGGAACATAGGTATAGATCATGATAATATATTTCTAATTGAAGTTACTACATGTAAAATGAGTATTAAATAATGATTATAATTAAAATATTTTAGTGTACATTAATGAAAATATTAAAGTGATTTTAAAATAGAAAATGGAACACTCTTTTACTTAAAACTATATTTTAATCTAGAATTTTTTCATAATAAAAATAGTGATTTTGAAAAACCAATTTTGGCATAAAACATATTATAGTTTTCACTTTAATATGGGTAAGAATTTGAGATGTTCCCTTAAATCTATCTTACTTATCAACCAATTGAGTTGGGAACCTTTTAAAAATACATATATCCCCAAAATGTAGGATGAATGGATCATTATACATGAGTTTGGGGAATATAAAAATTATTTAGATGATTTAAATAAAATTAAAAGTGAATTTTATTAGTTCAAAAAGACATATAAAGCAACCTGAAGGAATAATGGAGGTTCGGGTAAAATCCATTACCTTATGCCTGAAGGTGCTCTTCACATGTTGTAATATGAGGGATAATAAAATTATATTAATTAATTAATAAGTACAAAACCATTTATATATTTAATTTATTAGTTATAATTTAATTAAAATTCAATAATTGACTTTTTATGAGTCATTGTGTCCAATTTTATTATCTAGGATTTCTTGTTTTCTTAGTTATCATGATCGGTTCGCTTGTACAAGAGTATGAAAGTTCTAGTAAAAATGGAGTTGTTTTCATAAAGTGTAATTATAATATATTAATTTACTTATAGAAGATAAAATTGTTATATAATTAATTTTATTATATGGGATGATGTTGAATCATTCGATAAAATTTTAATTATAATCATTTGGGTTTAATTTGGAATTTTTCAATTGTAACGAAATCATTTTGATTTATAAATTAGTATCATATATACAAATTCATTGTACAACATTTATATGTGGAATAATAATTATAATATAATCTGTTATGACTATACAACTTATATTAGGGCCTACATTGAATATTAAAAAAGAAATTGAAAACATGTTATCCTTGAATGTGAAAAATTCACACATCTCGGACGATGTTTTCATTTATAGTATAAAAGGAGGTGGAATGAGAGATGATGATTAATTGATACCATAATATAATAAAATTCAAAATTATGGAACAATATAGAGTAATCATACCCTTTTTTGTGGGGATGTGAGGAGGGAAAATGAAAAGGAATGGACTTGAAATAAAATTAATGAAATTGAAAGAGGAATTTACCTCTAAAATTAATCCTCTTTGAGAGAATCCCTAGGGGATTGGTTTTGGTGTTTTTTAATAATAAATGAAAATGGAAACAAGAGAGGGTATTGGAAGATATTTTAGAATAATTTAGGAAATTAACAATGCTTGATAGGTGTGAGGAAAGAGGTGGTGAGGGGTGGTATTTTTAGTGGAGGAGATGAGTGTTTTCTCAATATTTAATTCACTAGTTTAATATTTTTATCAAGAGAATTAATAGTGCTGATTATAGAGAATAAATATATTAATTTAATCATTTTATTTTGATCCAAGGGTTATTACATAATTAATTATGTTAGGAATAGTTTATTCAACTTGTAATGTATATATACTATAAATTACCGTATATCACTATTTCTAAAAAATCATGTATTTTAGAAAAAATATCAAATGTTACCTCAAATTTTTTTCCCACATGTAGAATTAAAAAATGAAATCCATTTTTCAAAAAAAATATACTAAATATATGAAATTTAATTTTTAATTAAAATCAAATTTTACTTAAAAAATACAAATTAAAAATAAAAAATTCATTTATAATAGTTTTAAAATTTAATTACAGTGTTTTGAAATTACCATATAATAAAAAGACCTAAAATAATAATTTATGAATACATTTAATGAAAATAAATTTTCTTATAAATTATTACACTAATCATAAAATTTTAATTAAATATTTATGACTTACAAAAATACCAACACATAATTAATATTTATTAAAATATTTAATATGATATAATAATACCATATTACCACTTATAAAATAAATAAATTTTATTTATAATATCATTGCTCAGGCTACCATTCAATTTTTTGTTTTACTATTCATAAGTTTCCTGGTTCTTTTCCAAATTCCATGTTATTATTCCTTTAGTAAAATTTCATAACTTTCTAGAAATGACATTTATTTCATTAATTCTTAATTAATTGAGTTTTTATTGTGTTCTTTACATGATTTTATGTGATTATACTATATGAAAAATTATTAAAAAGGGAATTCCATTGATAAAAAATTAGGTTATTACATTTGTCAAGTTATTATACTATTGTTTACATTGAGTTTCTTTATAGTTATCTATATGATGTTACTGATTCTTATAATTATTTAATTTATTTCATTTTTTAGATGTTGTCATGGATATTTTCTTCTTGTTTATATGTATTGATATGTTGTCACCTACTAATATCATCAATGCTAGTTATTTTATGACTATTATGTTATTATTTATCATTTTATTGAGATTTAATTATTTTAAAATCATTATACAATCCCACTAGTGTCATTATAAATAGGACATAAAAATATTTAATTAATAGTAAGATGTATTCCATTACCTTAAAACTCTACTATTTTATAAATGAATATTGTTTGACCTATTTTTACCTCTAATTTATTCCCATTTTTTCTATAAACATTTTGACACTTTTTTATGATTAAATGTGTAATTTTGTTTTGGGATAATGTGATTTAAATGGATGGTTGCATGTGACATATAATTAGTTAAATGAAAAGCATATTTTTAAAATTTTATTTGTAAACTATCATTATAATGATATATTTTTAATGGGGTATTAGTGGGATGTGGTGAGGATACCATGTTGGAGTGTTTTTCACTTTCATATATATATATAATATGATTTTTACTCAGGTTCCAGTTTAATAAAAATTTTACTTATAGGTTTTCAGATTGGTTATGGTTATAGGGCCATGTAGTTAGACATTCTCATAAAACAATTTGATTGCTGATTGTAGACTTTGATTGATGTCAATATTTTTCCCTCTCCTGATACCACAATAACATTTAATTTTGATTTAATTTTTTTATACATGTTTTTATCAAGTTGTATTCTTCTATGTTAATATTCATTATTATACCTCATTTTGTTTTTGATTATTATTGGAATTTATTATTCTTATATTCATGATCATCATACCAATATAATGGTCATGTTCGACATATAGGTGAAAGTTCAATTTTATTCCTATTATATAGGAAAGCATTGTCCAATATTTTTTATGTTTGATGAATATGAAATAGTTTCCAATATGTGATAATCATGAATTATCCTCAGTAATATTTGTATGAAAAATTTGGTGTTCGTATATGGGTTATCCCATCTTATTTGATGATAAAATGTTAACAAATACATCATTTTTACATTATTTTTTGATATAGGGTAGATATGAGATAATATTATCAGAATTTTAGAGGTAGGTTACATATAAGTTCCTAATCACCACTTTTTTTCAAAACCTGAGTTTCCAAGTGAATTTAGTAATTTTTAATTCTAATTATGGGTTTTTTATCCTTATATGTGGGTACAGTTCTAGCTTCTAAGGAAGATGGAAGAGGTTCAAATAAGACACCTGGGTAGGGTTCACAAGATTGAGAATGTGTATATAAGATATTTATTTTAGAAGGATGTTGTTTTATTATATTCTTTATATTTTAACTGTTTTTTAATGTGATCTACTAATCTTATGAGGTTAAAATAATTAATATTTGTAATTTTTAGGTGATCCAGATTTACATTTTTCATTAATTTTTTAACATTGCAATTGAACAGAGGGGATATAATTTGGGTAATGTGTTTGGATTACTGTGTCTAGTTTCACCACTTTATGTCAGACCATTGGTGTTTTCATTATAGAAATCGATTTTTTTAATCAGAAATTATTTAGTAAAGTGTTCTTGAATTTTAAATGGAAGGTTTTGTTTCTAGGGGTTTACTTTTGTAAATAATTACCAATTATTTAATTTATTAAAAGATATTTTTAAAGTCATTTTTTAATTTTTCTAGGAATTTTAATAGGCCTTATGTTTCATGTCATATTAATAAAGACTCCTTCAATGTTAAGATATATAAATGAAATGGAAATTTGTTATTTTAAATTATTTATGAGTTTTGAAATTTTTGTATTATGTTTTTTATTCCATATCATTCCTGGAAAAAAACATGAATACCAATTTCTTCCAATGTTATGTTTTCTAGAAAATTATTTTTCTAATAATTTGTAAATAAATAACCATAGGGTATAAAATGACTTCTTTTTAACATTTTTTTAGAAAATTTTAAATGGTTATTTAAATATAATTATAAGTTATTTTTATGTGATATTCTATGTTTTTCTTTAAAATGACTATATTATTATATTTTAAGGATATTATTTATGTTTTGTGTTTTTTAGGTCTCATTGGTATTGGGAATGATTTATATTTTATTAATTATTTATTTCTTTATAATTTTATAACATTCATGTTGTGATAGGATTATGAGTATATGGTTGTTTGAGAAGATTTATTTATAGTTGGATTTATCTTGTTAATGTATTTTACAATATTATTTCTCATTTTGTGGTTTCATAGTTGTTTTGTTGGGATGATTCATTCACACTTTATTGATATTTGGTCTTAGAGTAATGTATTTCTTGGTGGGGACAACCCTATAAGTGTATGAGGTATTAATGAACTATATTAAGTTTTTTTTGTAGAATTTTTAGTATGTGTATTTATCCCCTAGTTTTGTAAGTTGCCTTTATCTATATAATGTTTTCAATAAATTATGTGTATGATAAGTGTTTATAATGTGGGGTGGTTAAAAAATGGGTCATTATGGGTGTTTCACGACCCCTCCTAAAGGGACCTATGTCACAACTACCCCAATCCCACCAATAAATGGCTAGGGGATAACGACTAGAGTGGAGTAAGAATATGACTCACATAAAATGACTTTGTATAAGATACATGTACACATTAACACACCTATAAGACCATACAATGTAGAAATGTAAAAAAATAGAAAAATCATACATGCATTAATCTAAATACCACTATTAATGAATGAAAAAAAGTGTTGGAATGGAAAAATTCCAAATACAATCCCTTCCCAAAGAGTCTGAAAACAACTCCATTAAAAAATATAAAAGGGGTACACTATCAAGGTAACTACAGGTAAAAACCATAGCCAATGTGAATTACTAAGATCCACATGGCTCTGGTCTCTTTATTAATCATTCAGAAGAACAATTATCTATACAATACATGGCATGTGTGAGAAAATCCATTGAATTTATATGCATCAAAACACCTAGTAGGACACCCTGAATTTACTAAGCATATACAAACATGAATAAAAGTTCACTCATCCCAGGTATATGTAAACGACATTGTAGATAGGAATATATTTATATAATCAAAAAAGACAAAACATATAATGGTAAATTCAATAGAATAATTCAAGTCTAGGAATGTGGTGCGATGGTTCTACATAACACTAATCTGAGAGAACACATTCCATGAGTTAGAAAGAAATGATGGTGTCTATAAAAGAGGTACTAATAACCGTGTCTCACTAAAATAATTAAATGATAGTAGTATGAATAGAATTATACATATATTAAGATCACACCCAATACCATGGGTTATAACAAAACATCAATCTAGAATAACCTTCTATGTAGAGGAAAAAATCCCATATAGTGTAGGTCATGAAAATACTATGAACTCCAAATAGGGAAAGACGATGATAAAGGACCTCACTTTGGGCCTCACAGAAGGATTAAAATAACTCTATTCATGCTGTCCCACTAAATATATCACAATTATATTTGTAGGACAAGACTCTATACTATCCCTTAGGGAATGTATAAAGGGATTTACCCACAACAAAACATGTAATACTTCAAAGGAAAATGGATGGAAGACTTAATTTAAGGGTTAAATAACATTTACTAATACTACACAACATGTACAATCAGCACTACGTCCTACCCATTTATCATGACCCATTCCCTTGCTTGTGTCTGTGTTAAACTACATGGCTTCCCCAATATCATGTATTCATGGATATCATTGTGTCTGGATGGTCATGTCGATGTCTGAATTGGTGTGACCGTGACTGTGCCCATGTACCTTTTCTGGTACATGCTAAGATTACATGAAATGGTCCCATTCCATGTGGGAGGGGTCGGATTCCATGTGATATTTAGAATTATCATTGAAACCCTAGTGATATATTTAATGCCCCACACATTGTGTAACCCTATATTACACTATTTTTCATATGGGATTTTATAGAATCTCATATCTAGTTCATGTGTCATAATCACTTCTTTGGCCATAAATGTGACCACACACCACACCAGGAATCAAGAAACATAATAAGACAGGTCTTTTGGTCATCGATTACTAAGTTCCAACACATTAAATACATTTTAATATTGTCTACTCATTTCATCCTCTATTTATTGAAAAATAAATGATAAATGGTATCCCTAAATCAATACTTAATAAATCATCTATTATCGTACATTAATCTCATCTTTTTCCAATCCTAGATCTGTGATATCAACCCATATCTTGAAAAAATATGTGTAGAACAAATTATTTATTAGTATTTGTTGAACCACATGGAAAAAAATTCCCACGATGACTGAAGAGTTGTGGGAGAAGCAAAAGTAACACACAAAAGGGTTTTATACCTCAAACATGTTTGGTTGAACCCAATCTATTTTCGATAAAATATAGAAACATGATAAAATGAATTACAATAAATCCTCTCAAATAATACTATGAGATTAAATATTATACCCGCAATACGACTCATCCACAAATCAATATGTTTTTAATTAATTTTAGTCCCTCAAATAATTAATTTATGAGGAGAATAATACAATTAAAAAATCATCCTAATTCAACTTGCATCAATTTTAGGTGAAGAATGATTCTTTATCATTGTTTATGGACATATTCTCAAGATCCATCAAATATTATTTGATGATCCATGATCTATACATCACTCACTAAGAAAACCTCCTCCAATAATTCACAATGCCTCTTCTTGATTTGTAGAGTTATGTAGGTAACCATTAACATTTTCTATAATATCATTTATATAGATAATTTAATAGGTCAAAGTGATTAATTAAATATTCTGATTTTTTTTCTATTAGTTTATTTAAACGTCATCCCACAACCACACCCATCTTGATCATCTGATGTGCCCCAATATTATATCACTCCTGGGGTAAAAAATCTTGATATGGACTCAATGATAGCCTCATATTTTGAATATTATATTTTTTATAAGTTATTATACCTTTTTAGTCAAGCTATACAGATGTGAAATATATATATATATAATACATTTCAAATATTAATTATGCGAGCACCATGCCTCAAAAAATCATGTCGTCCCTTTCATAAATTTGAAAATTATTTATACAGTATTATAATATAATACATGGAAAAAATTGAATCATTATGGGGATATGTAGGGGAATTTTAATTTTTTACTCCTAAGAAAGGTTATTTACTTAATCAACACTCAGACAAAAATATTAATCTTTGAAACATTCTAGGAATAGGTTTTTGGATGTGAAATTAGACCTGATTAGTTTTGTAAGTTCTTGGGAGAGTGTTAGAGAGGGGTTAAGGTGACATATAATCTATGGGATGGTGAAGGATACTGAATACATTCTATCCTCCGGTTTTGTGGTGTGGTGTGGGATGTGGTTCCTTAGGAATTTTATTTAAAGGGAAGGAGACCAAGATACTTCCAGGAGTAGAATTTTAATAGTGGGTACTGGGTAAGGGTGTATATAAGGGTTTGGGAGTAAGGTCACACATCATACCAAGGGATGTTCCTGGGTAGTATATGTGGGGATAACCATACAACAACCCTTGAGGCAATGTTGTGGTTGGTGATTGGTAGATTTGGTGGTAAATATTTTCCTACAGGATTGTTTCACTATAACTATAATATCTTTCATAATGGTAGAGTTTTGGTGGTGGTCAGGGTCCCTGTCATTTTTAAGGTCCTCACTCTGTGGTACACAGACCGCACCATAGTACGACCTTCCTAGTATTGGGATCTCTTCCATTTTGGAGGTTGAAATTCCAGGGTATAAGAACCATTCTAAAGTGTTTCATAGGTTTGGGTTTCAATTGGGGAATAGGTATGTGTATCATGAAGAAAGGGAGAGGACACTCCATAGTTATGTTACTGTGTGGTTTTTTAAATGATTATTTTTTGTCATTTTCTTGGAAAATTATTTGGGAAACACATATATTTCTAAACCTTCATTTTATCATGAGAGGGGGATATTTATATCACCACATGATGTTAAAACTGTGATATATTATATGATAATACATATGAATTGAAATAAAAATCAAATAAGTGAATGTAATACACCAATACTTCATTATATATTTATTATTAAATCAATTAAATCCATTCTATAGCTTTTGATGCACATAACACCATGTTTAAATGAAACATTATACTATAATAAAATATTATTATTTTAATATTCCCATTATAACATAGATGTTATATTAGATGGTATCAATAAGAATAAATAAATTATGAAAATTATATGGTTTAAATATTTATAAAATAAATTCAATGTTTATCAATTTATTGGAAATAAAATATGAATAATTTTAAAGCGAAAAAGAAATGTTTTCTAAAAAATAGTATTTTTCTAAAAACTTGTTTAGTCAGGATATGCAAACATAATATAAATTTAATTTGTACCAATTTTTAGGAACATTATTTCAAAAAATTATATAAAATTTTTAAGAAACATTATTGGAAGTATCTAAGAGTGGTTTTTTGGTTTCCCCAAAAAAATTTCATTTTTTAGTGAATTGTGAAAAATATTGCTTTTTATTTAAAAAATACTTTTTCTTTAAATAATTTATTTTCCCCATATTATTTTGTTGTTTCGTATCAATTTAAATTATTTAAATTATATATTTATTAATAAAATTTATTTCAATTTAATATATTTTTATTTAAAATTTTAACACCAAAAGTTTAATCTTTTGAATGTTTTTGTTCTGGAAACTCATTATTTTGACACCGTTGTCGGTTTAATTTTAAATTAAATTCTCCAAAATACAAAAGTTGAATTAATAAAAATAGATTCTATATGTTTAATTATAGTAATTTATATTATTTAATAAAGTCAACTTAATATTTTACCAAAATGAAAATGGAAAAAAGTAAATAATAACTATATTGTTAATGTAAAAACGGGTTTAGTGAAGGTTGAACATAAATGTGAAAGTCTAAAAATGACCCAAAACAAGTTTAATTCCAGTTTTCATGACATATTTAGACCTTATATCTTATTATTTTCTGAAATGAACTAATTTGGGGCATAGTTTCTTGGGAAATAATTTGTGTAATTATTTCTTTTAAAAAATTCCATGTATGTCCTCTACCCCACTTATAAAACAAAACCCCTCTAATATCCTTGAAACACTTTAAAAACCCTTTGTATTAGAAAATAAAAATAGATATAAATTTCATTAATAACTCTACTAATCATAGAATCATTTTTTTGGTCGTGAAGATAACCAGGAACCATTTTGGTGAAAAACAAAAAATGTTTTCTGAAGTAGGGGTAACATCCTTAAATGAGTGTTTTAAAATAGTTCTTACCCATAACATAAAACTATTATAAAACTGTGATGTTATGATAAACATAGTATATTATACATAATTATATTTTTCATTTTAAGAGCATAACTTATAAACATCTCCCCCCCCCCCTCAAATGGGAGACAAATTTGTTGATTTATTCTATGAATGACTACCACCTCACAAACCAACATAATTCAATTTACATCATTTATTATTATTGATGGATTTAATGATTTATATACTTATTATATAATATATTCATGATATAATTATACTTATGGATTTATAATATCACATATAAATTTTTTCCTTTCCAATCCTCAGGATATAAGATAATGTCACTCATATGTATGGAAGATTACCATTACAAGAAGAGATGATATTTTCTTTTCACTAATGCATTATATGGAAGGAATAAAGGGTTAAATTTATCACATATATGTGATATATATGAAATTATATTTATTCATAGAAACTAACATGCAATACGCTTCACCAGTTAAGGAAATGATAATGTCGCTCGTGCATACGTGCGACCTACTGTCTCTACGAAGCGATGTGACT
The DNA here is from genome assembly GCA_963277665.1 of Viscum album. Taxonomy (NCBI): domain Eukaryota; kingdom Viridiplantae; phylum Streptophyta; class Magnoliopsida; order Santalales; family Viscaceae; genus Viscum; species Viscum album. Next base: position 1,900,391,462 of record OY728152.1, on the reverse strand, counting down.
CATTATCCACATTCAAAAGTAATTAATTATTATAATGATTTATATTGAAAAAATTATATTTATAAAATTAATATCATTATTTATTTTAGTTAACTAATCCTTTGTTCAGGATCAAGAACATTCATGATAAAAGATCCCTGATGAAATAAAGAAATTAACACTCTAATTAATAGTGATAATGAAGTCTTATTAACAAAAAGATAATAAGATGTTATAAAAAGATAATATATGATATTATAAATATTAATATTTTCTATTATAGGATGAAAACATTAGTAAGTCCACTATTTATGAGTTTAAATAATACTCAACAAAAGTGAAGTTTGGGGTAAGTGGTTTCATAACTTAATTTATATTTATTCGAATTTATGACTACATTGTTGATTATATTATATCAGTGATACATGTGAAATTTATTTTAATTTATTTTTGTCATATATTAACTTTTATTTTTTGGATATAAATTATTTGCACATAATAAATTAATTTATTTACTCTCACCTAAATGATACAAACTTTGTAAGGGGTTTAACTCAAACTTCCTTCATTGAGAAAGATATTCTTCTATACACATAATTTATTTTAAATGGTATATATAATTCCCTTTTAGATTAAATATCATGGATACATCCTATATCATGATTTTATTTATTTTCATTCATATACATAATTCATGGTAATTTTTTATTCAAAATTATCCCAAGTGGAAAGGTTTTATGTTTTAATATAATTTTAATTGGGATTTCTTATTCTTGAATTTACATTGAATGGAATTATTTGATCATTCTCTAATAAAACCATGAAATTTTTTATACTCATGTTTTCAATGTTTTATTTTCTCATAGGAGTTCCATTTTCATATAATATTTCGACTTCCATCTATGATGACATCTTTTGATGTTACTCAAATCAAAAAGGATATTTTCATTATGAATATTTTTAATATTTTTAAAAGTATTTTTCATGAATTAAAACAGCCTTCAATGTTATAGATTTCTTCAAATTTTTATATATATCTCTAAAATGTATATCAGGTTTATTATCTATTTGTTTAATCAAGTAATACTTTTCATATGATTATTTATCAAATTCATTATTTATAAAATTTCCATTGTATATGATATAAAGAATGATTATGCAACCCATGTTATTCCCCTATGTAATTTTTATTTTATTAATTATTATTGATTTCTTTTTTGTGTAACACATAGTTCCTAAACATTAAATGATGGTTTCACCTAGATAGTACATAAATTAATTGGGTAATGATTTAGTCTCAAGAGATTTCATGTATAGGATTAGAGAGTAAAAGTAATCTATTATTGAAATTTTTATTGCATGTGATATTTTATATGTCACATACATGACATATTTTAAAGGTATTTTTGTATTTAATTTACATTATTGCTTTTTTGGGGGTTTTCAATGCATTTTTGAAGGAAATGGTGGGTTTCCATAATTTGGGTCAACTCGAGAGCCCGTTTCCAGTTTTGACAATAAATTTTGTTTGTTTAATAACTCCCACGTTTTTCAACATTTTTAACTCATTCAACTTCCAAAATGACCTTAATTTAACTATTAAAACCACCAATGAATTTTGGCCCCCTTAAAAATTCATTTGCATCTTGGATTTGGGTGATCAAGTTAGGTATTGGGCCAACCCGAAAGCTCATTTCCAGTTTTAAAATTGTTTTGTAATTATTTCATAAAATATTCAATTTTTATTCTTTTTTGGTGATTCCACCTCTCACCTTCTCCCACTGTACCTGGCCGCACCCCCAGCTTCGTTTCCCCCTCTTTCGAGATCGCATATGTCGCGAATTAGGGCCTAACTTCTCTGGTTTCTAAAAACGTCCAGTTTTCTCAAGTAAGTGACTATCCTTCTAGTTCTCTTCTTTTCCTTGAGATTTATCTTTTTTTTTCTTGAATCCCCAAATTTCCAGAAGCTAGGGCTTCGTGCTTAGGGTTTCATTTTGGGTTTCATGGTTCAATCCTCTGGTTTTAGGTTTGATATCACTTCCTTGTGGCGCGGTGGTCGTGCGGTTGAAGTTCCGCACTAGGATTTGCGGTTCTTGAATCTTTTGGTAGGTGATTCCATTGTGTGTGCAATTTTTGGGAATTTGCTTGCTGTGTTGAGGGTGAATTAATTCTTATTGAATTTTAATGTTTCTGTAAAAATTGGTTTTAGTTGCATTTACAATGCAAATGAATTTTATGTTACAATTTTTGGTGAAATTGAGGGTTTTTCATGAAAGTCTTTTATTGGTTCATTTTGGGATGAACTCTAATTACATAGTTGATTTTGTTGAACTGTATTAGGAATTAAAATAATGTTTTAAATATTTATTCTTTTTGTTTGTGGCTGAAAAAGTTTGTTTAAATTGTGTTTGAGAAGCAAATGGGCATTAAGTGCCATGTTGGTGTGAAAATGGTGGTTTTTAAGATATATAATTTCTTGGTTAACATTGGGCTGCCCCATAACTGAATTTTTGGTTTTATTAAATTGTGTTGAACTGAAATTTTGTTTTGATGACTTACAAGTGTTCACATACTGTGAAAAGTGGATATTTCAAAGAGTTTTGGGTGCAAAACAATGTGATGTTTTGAGAGGTTGTTTTATTGAAGATCAAAATATTTTATTGACTATTTCAAATGATATAAAATGTGTGTAGCTACTGTACTATTTGTTTGTGACCAGTAGAGATACTTTACATGAAAAAGTATGTGTGTTGTTTGCTGAAATTGTTTGAGCACAAAAGGGGGAATCCCGGGTACTTAGGTGGGCGGATATGTACTAGTACGGCTAGTGGACCGGATGGGTTGTGTCCCTGTTTCACTGAGCAAATGGATAACGACAACACTAACTAAACTATGTGGATGTTATTTGGGGACCACTAGGTTATGGGTTTGTTCCCTACTAGTGGCTCGTGCACGGGAAAGGATTGTGACTTGGATACTTTACACCGAGGTACGAGGTACATAGGGCCCGAGACTATCTAGTTGCCTAGGGGTGTTCCCAATTTTTGTGCTCATTAGAATTGTAGTATATACCCTTGTTGTGGGATCTTTTGGCAGTAATTTACAGTAGCTCACATGTTTATTTAATTGGTTATCATTCTGAAATTCTTGGATTGAAAATTGTTCTCATTTGAAAGTTTCTTTTCTTGAAATTTTTAACATTGTTTCACCTTGTGTGTTAAAATTGCTAGTTTTGTTCCCATTGTATTGCATCCCCTTTGGAATCTTCTGGTGGTATCCTATTGGGCTTAGGCTCACACCCTACTTACACCCCTTGGGTGTAAGTAGAACTTCTTATGCTTGACTCAGGTAAAGGGAAGGCTAAGGTTGATGACGCTTCAGGGTGTTAGTCCCCATCGTTGGGGCAGAGTTGTGGAGAAGGCTTGCGGGTGATGACACCCTTGTTGCGTGAAGTGATTGGGGATGTCTTGATGTAGTAATTATTTGTATTTGGACCACTTGTAGTGTCTTTAAACATATGTATTCAGATCTGGTTTTGTTAAGAATGGTTTAGTATGGAAATTTCATATTCTTATTATTGATTGTTTTATTTGTTTTATGCTTTCATACTCGGGTAAATCGTTCCCAAATCATATTGTTTTATACCCGGGCACTTGTGCCAGCCCGTGGGGATAGGGAATGCCCTTCGGGTTTTGTCACGAACCGGATCTGGTCGCCACTTAGGCTCACACCCTACTTACACCCCTTGGGTGTAAGTAGAACTTCTTATGCTTGACTCAGGTAAAGGGAAGGCTAAGGGTGATGGCGCTTCAGGGTGTTAGTCCCCATCGTTGGGGCAGAGTTTTGGAGAAGGATTGCGGGTGATGACACCCTTGTTGCGTGAAGTGATTGGGGATGTCTTGATGTTGTAATTATTTGTATTTGGACCACTTGTAGTGTCTTTAAACATATGTATTCAGATCTGGTTTTGTTAAGAATGGTTTAGTATGGAAATTTCAGATTCTTATTATTGATTGTTTTATTTGTTTTATGCTTTCATACTCGGGTAAATCGTTCCCAAATCATATTGTTTTATACCCGGGCACTTGTGCCAGCCCGTGGGGATAGGGAATGCCCTTCGGGTCTTGCCACGGGCCGGGTTTGGTGCCATTAATGGTGGATACCAGCTCCGGTTCGTGACAAAATGGTATCAGAGGAGGTTAATGTTTTTGGGTTATATTGTTATTTTGACATGAGTCGGGATAGACAGGAGCTAGGACTGTCGGGGCACGGGGTATTGGTTGTGAGTAGGGTGCCTGGCCCGCACCTCTCATGGAAGACCTTGAGTCACCAGAGGATGTTGGAATTTACTGATTTACTTCACTTCTAGGTGAGACGTGTGGGCTGCAGACCACATGTGGACATCAGGCAGATGTGGAGTAGTTGTTTCTTTTATTACAAGAATGTGTTTAGTTTGCTTATATTTGATGTATTTGATTACAATTTTCAGAATTGTGGTATTGACCATTGTTTTGTGACTGTTGCATTTTGTAGCAACATGCCTCCCCGGAAAGCTCCAACGCACCCACAGGAGGAAGCTGGAGAGAGTTCACCCACGCCGATTGATCAGAGGCTAGTCGAGGCCGTGGTCCGGGCTGTCCAGGCTCTAGGATATGGACCAGCTCCAGCTCCAGCTCCTGTTAGAGAGGATTATACTGGTCCTAGAAAGGACAAGGCCCAGGAGTTCCTGAAAAATAAGCCTCCAACCTTCCGAGGCAGCTCAGAACCCCAGGAAGCAGAAGAATGGCTCGAGAAGATCGAGCGTATGTTTGAGTTCCTGGAAACACCCGAGGAGCTCAGGGTGAAGTGTGCCTCCTTCCTATTGGAGGTTCCCAGTCGTAAATGGTGGGAGTCAGTGCTTCAGGCTGGGAAGAATGATCAGATGCGCTGGGGAGATTTCAAGGCTGTCTTCAATGAACAGTACTGCCCTGAGGTGTTGGCTTATGCCAGGTCTAGAGAGTTCATGGAACTTGTTCAGGGGAATCTATCTGTGATGGAGTATGCCAACCGTTTCGCTGAATTGGTTCGGTATGCTCCAGAAATTGTCTCTAATGAGCAAGCGAAGGCCCAGAGGTTTGAGAAAGGCTTGCGACCAGAGATATACTCCCAGGTGTTCTTGTTTAAGCTGAGGACCTATGCTGAGGTTGTTGATCGAGCGTGCATGGTGGAGATTGATAGGAAAGGCAGGGCTGGTTTTTATGGTTCAGTATCAGCAGTGGGAAGTGGTAGCTCCTCAGAGAAGAAAAGGAAGCGGGAGGATCATGTGAAGAAAGGAGGGGGCAGTTCAGGCCACTCTTCCAGGCAGTTTTCTTCTGCTGCTTCTGATGCAAGATCGGTCGTGTGCCACCAATGTGGGAGGCCTGGGCATATCCTACCAGCATGTCCACTTCCTCCAAAGCCTTGTTTCCAGTGTGGAGGTATGGGGCATTTGCAGCGTTTTTGTGGTGTGGCACGTCCACTTCCGAGTGGGGTTGGTTCAGTGGCTTCAAAAGGAGTGCCAGCACAGTCCGAGCCGTCGAGGACTGGGGGATCTCGATTTGGTGGTCGTGGTGGTAGGGATGGATCATCTTCTGGGCAGAGCCAGTTCAGGGCACAACCACATACTAGCGGTCGTCCTCAGGCAGATACTGGACAACTCCATGCAGTGGATCAGTCACCAGCAGGATCAGAGGCGGGACCGTCGACAGTTCGAGGTACCGTTCTGATCGCATCTTCTATAGCTACTGCTCTTTTTGATACTGGTGCCTCTGTTTCATTCATTTCTGGACATTTCGTGGACATGCTGAATTTGCCAACTGAGTTGATGTCTTTTGCGATGGAGTTGGTGACACCATTGGGAAAGAAGAAGGAGCAGGGCCTGAGGTGCCCCTCATGTGCACTTTCTGTATCAGGGGTCGAGATGGAGTGGGACCTTATGGTCTTAGATATGGACCTTTTTGATGTCATACTCGGGATGGATTGGCTAGTTCACTTCCAGGCACACATCGACTGCTACAAAAGGCGTGTGAGTTTCACGGCACCTGATGGGAGTCGTCAGGTTTTTCATGGAGAATGGGATCCACGATCAAGTCGCGCAGGGCCTCCACTCCCAGAGTTGGGAAGTGTTATCTTCCAGTTATCTTCGCTCATGCTAGAAGATGGTATTTCTTCTAATGGTTCACTACCCCATGTAGTGAATGAGTTTCCAGAGGTATTCCCGGATGATTTTTCGGGTTTGCCCCCAGAGCGGGATGTGGAGTTTTCGATTAATCTGGCGCCGGGAACACAGCCGATATCTCTTCCCTCTTATCGCATGGCCCCCACCGAGTTGAGGGAATTAAAGATGCAGCTGTACGACTTAGAATCCAAAGGATTCATTCGCCCGAGCGTCTCTCCTTGGGCCGCTCCTGTGTTGTTTGCAAAAAAGGCTGATGGATCCCTCCGGTTGTGCATTGATTACCGGAAGCTGAATAAGGTAACAATTAAAAACAAATACCCTTTGCCCAGAATAGATGATTTGTTTGACCAGTTAAAGGGAGCAAAGTGGTTCTCAAAGATAGACCTGCGTTCAGGGTATCATCAACTCAGGGTGAAGGAGTCAGATATCCCAAAGACAGCCTTTCGGTGTAGGTACGGCCACTTTGAGTATTTGGTCATGCCCTTCGGATTGACCAATGCTCCAGCAGTATTTATGGCACTCATGAATAGGGTGTTTCATCAGTATCTCGATTCCTTTGTTGTGGTGTTCGTGGATGATATTCTGGTATACTCTAGCTCTGAGGAGGAACACGAACATCACTTGAGGATCGTTTTAGGTACATTACGGGATCACCGCCTCTATGCAAAGTTGTCAAAGTGCACCTTCTGGATCAGAGAGGTGAGATTTCTAGGGAATGTGATCTCAGAGCACGGAGTTTCAGTGGACCCTGAGAAAATTAGTGCGGTTATGTCATGGGAGCAGCCGAAGAATGTGTTCGAGATCAGGAGTTTCCTTGGCCTGGCTGGTTACTACAGGCGATTCGTTTGGGATTTCTCTCGGCTTGCATCACCAATGACTGCGCTCACCCGGAAAGGGGTGAAGTTTGTATGGGGTCCAGAATGTCAAGCATCATTCGAGGAGCTGAAGAGACGGTTGACTACCGCCCCTGTGCTGATTTTGCCTGAGGCCGGGAAGGGTTATGTGGTTTATTGTGATGCTTCAGGTATGGGTCTTGGGTGCGTGCTTATGCAGGATGATCACGTGGTGGCTTATGGCTCTCGCCAACTCCGACCACATGAAAAGAACTACCCTACCCATGACTTGGAGTTGGCAGCGGTGATGCATGCTTTGAAGACATGGCGTCACTACCTCTTTGGCGAGAAGTTTGTGGTCTACTCTGATCACAAAAGCTTGGCTTATATCTTCTCGCAGAAGGACCTCAACTTGAGGCAATGCCGCTGGATCGAGTACTTGCAGGGGTTCGACTTTGACATTGTCTATACCCCAGGCAAGGGTAATGTGGTGGCCGACGCTTTGAGCAGAAGAGTTCCAGTGCAGGCTTTGAGGAAGTCTAGTGATGAGTGGACATTGATGGGGCTATTTTCTCAAATGCATGTGGAGGCTAGGGAACACAGTGGAGAGGCATTCTTGGCGAGTGTCCAGTTGACTCCTTCTCTGTTGGAGTTGATTCAGCGGGAACAACCTAGTGATGAGCTTTGTCAGCGATCTAGGCAGTTTCTTCATGGTGGGGAGACATCCTCTGTTTGGTCATCGTCTTCCGAGGGCATCTTGTGCTTCAAGGGCCGTTCAGTAGTACCGTTATATCTACGGAAGGCAGTGATGCATGATAGCCACCAGTCTCAGTGGGCTGTCCATCCAGGTGCCGCTAAGATGTATTATGATGTCCGTCGGCATTTTTGGTGGCCTGGTATGAGACGAGACATAGCAGACTTTGTTTCGAGATGCTACACATGCCAGCAGGTGAAAGCAGAGCACCAAAGGCCCTCTGGTTTGCTCCAGCCATTACCCATTCCTACCTGGAAGTGGGACGAGGTTTCCATGGACTTCATTGTTGGCTTACCTCGTACACCTCGGGGTAAGAATTCCATTTGGGTGGTGATTGATCGTCTGACCAAATCAGCCCACTTCATTCCGATCAGAGATACATCTAAAGTGGATGAGTTGGGCCATTTGTATCTTCAAGAGGTGGTGAGACTCCATGGTGTACCATCAGCTGTTGTCTCGGATAGAGACCCCCGCTTCACTTCTCGATTTTGGGAAGGCCTTCAAAAGGCCTTGGGCTCTCAGATTAAGATGAGCACGTCGTACCACCCTCAGACGGATGGTCAGACAGAGCGGGCGAATCAGATTTTGGAGGACATGCTTCGTGCATGTGTCTTGGACTTTGGAGGTTCTTGGGATAGCCATTTGGGATTGGTTGAGTTTGCTTATAATAATAGTTACCAATCCTCAATTCGAATGGCCCCTTTTGAGGCGCTCTATGGTCGGCCATGTCGGTCCCCCCTATGTTGGGCTGAGGTAGGAGAGACTTCACTATTGGGGCCGAGCCTTGTGCAGGAGACTTCTGAGAAGGTCAAATTGATCAGGAAGCACTTATTGACAGCTCAGAGTCGTCATAAATCTTATGCTGATCGGAGGCGTCGAGACCTAGAGTTTACTGTGGGTGATAGGGTATTCTTAAAAGTGGCCCCTCGTCTGGGCCATCGTCGATTGGGGAAGCAAGGTAAGCTGATGCCACGGTATGTCGGACCCTTTGAGATCACCGAGCGTATTGGTAAGGTGGCATACAGGTTGGCCTTACCTTCTCAGTTGACATCTATCCATGATGTCTTCCACGTCTCCCAGTTGAAGAAATACAATCCAGATCCATCCCATGTGTTGAGTTGGGAAGAACTAGAGATAGAGCCTGACTTGTCTATCGTTGAGAGGCCGGTGAAAATAGTGGACTCCCAGGAGAAGATACTTAGAGGAAAGTCTATTCCTTTAGTCCGGGTTTTATGGCAGCATGGGAATGATACACATGAGACTTGGGAGCGAAAGTCATGGGTCGAGGAAGAGTACCCATTCTTGTTTACCAACCAAGAATCATGTTGACTTTCCGGGGCAGAAAGTCCTTCATGGTGGGGAGAATTGTCACATACATGACATATTTTAAAGGTATTTTTGTACTTAATTTACATTATTGCTTTTTTGGGGGTTTTCAATGCATTTTTGAAGGAAATGGTGGGTTTCCATAATTTGGGTCAACTCGAGAGCCCGTTTCCAGTTTTGACAATAAATTTTGTTTGTTTAATAACTCCCACGTTTTTCAACATTTTTAACTCATTCAACTTCCAAAATGACCTTTATTTAACTATTAAAACCACCAATGAATTTTGGCCCCCTTAAAAATTCATTTGCATCTTGGATTTGGGTGATCAAGTTAGGTATTGGGCCAACCCGAAAGCCCATTTCCAGTTTTAAAATTGTTTTGTAATTATTTCATAAAATATTCAATTTTTATTCTTTTTTGGTGCTTCCACCTCTCACCTTCTCCCACTGTACCTGGCCGCACCCCCAGCTTCGTTTCCCCCTCTTTGGAGATCGCATATGTCGCGAATTAGGGCCTAACTTCTCTGGTTTCTAAAAACGTCCAGTTTTCTCAAGTAAGTGACTATCCTTCTAGTTCTCTTCTTTTCCTTGAGATTTATCTTTTTTTTTCTTGAATCCCCAAATTTCCAGAAGCTAGGGCTTCGTGCTTAGGGTTTCATTTTGGGTTTCATGGTTCAATCCTCTGGTTTTAGGTTTGATATCACTTCCTTGTGGCGCGGTGGTCGTGCGGTTGAAGTTCCGCACTAGGATTTGCGGTTCTTGAATCTTTTGGTAGGTGATTCCATTGTGTGTGCAATTTTTGGGAATTTGCTTGCTGTGTTGAGGGTGAATTAATGCTTATTGAATTTTAATGTTTCTGTAAAAATTGGTTTTAGTTGCATTTACAATGCAAATGAATTTTATGTTACAATTTTTGGTGAAATTGAGGGTTTTTCATGAAAGTCTTTTATTGGTTCATTTTGGGATGAACTCTAATTACATAGTTGATTTTGTTGAACTGTATTAGGAATTAAAATAATGTTTTAAATATTTATTCTTTTTGTTTGTGGCTGAAAAAGTTTGTTTAAATTGTGTTTGAGAAGCAAATGGGCATTAAGTGCCATGTTGGTGTGAAAATGGTGGTTTTTAAGATATATAATTTCTTGGTTAACATTGGGCTGCCCCTTAACTGAATTTTTTGTTTTATTAAATTGTGTTGAACTGAAATTTTGTTTTGATGACTTACAAGTGTTCACATACTGTGAAAAGTGGATATTTCAAAGAGTTTTGGGTGCAAAACAATGTGATGTTTTGAGAGGTTGTTTTATTGAAGATCAAAATATTTTATTGACTATTTCAAATGATATAAAATGTGTGTAGCTACTGTACTATTTGTTTGTGACCAGTAGAGATACTTTACATGAAAAAGTATGTGTGTTGTTTGCTGAAATTGTTTGAGCACAAAAGGGGGAATCCCGGGTACTTAGGTGGGCGGATATGTACTAGTACGGCTAGTGGACCGGATGGGTTGTGTCCCTGTTTCACTGAGCAAATGGATAACGACAACACTAACTAAACTATGTGGATGTTATTTGGGGACCACTAGGTTATGGGGTTGTTCCCTACTAGTGGCTCGTGCACGGGAAAGGATTGTGACTTGGATACTTTACACCGAGGTACGAGGTACATAGGGCCCGAGACTATCTAGTTGCCTAGGGGTGTTCCCAATTTTTGTGCTCATTAGAATTGTAGTATTTACCCTTGTTGTGGGATCTTTTGGAAGTACTTTACAGTAGCTCACATGTTTATTTAATTGGTTATCATTCTGAAATTCTTGGATTGAAAACTGTTCTCATTTGAAAGTTTCTTTTCTTGAAATTTTTAACATTGTTTCACCTTGTGTGTTAAAATTGCTAGTTTTGTTCCCATTGTATTGCATCCCCTTTGGAATCTTCTGGTGGTATCCTATTGGGCTTAGGCTCACACCCTACTTACACCCCTTGGGTGTAAGTAGAACTTCTTATGCTTGACTCAGGTAAAGGGAAGGCTAAGGGTGATGGCGCTTCAGGGTGTTAGTCCCCATCGTTGGGGCAGAGTTGTGGAGAAGGCTTGCGGGTGATGACACCCTTGTTGCGTGAAGTGATTGGGGATGTCTTGATGTTGTAATTATTTGTATTTGGACCACTTGTAGTGTCTTTAAACATATGTATTCAGATCTGGTTTTGTTAAGAATGGTTTAGTATGGAAATTTCAGATTCTTATTATTGATTGTTTTATTTGTTTTATGCTTTCATACTCGGGTAAATCGTTCTCAAATCATATTGTTTTATACCCGGGCACTTGTGCCAGCCCGTGGGGATAGGGAATGCCCTTCGGGTTTTGTCACGAACCGGATCTGGTCGCCACTTAGGCTCACACCCTACTTACACCCCTTGGGTGTAAGTAGAACTTCTTATGCTTGACTCAGGTAAAGGGAAGGCTAAGGGTGATGGCGCTTCAAGGTGTTAGTCCCCATCGTTGGGGCAGAGTTGTGGAGAAGGCTTGCGGGTGATGACACCCTTGTTGCGTGAAGTGATTGGGGATGTCTTGATGTTGTAATTATTTGTATTTGGACCACTTGTAGTGTCTTTAAACATATGTATTCAGATCTGGTTTTGTTAAGAATGGTTTAGTATGGAAATTTCAGATTCTTATTATTGATTGTTTTATTTGTTTTATGCTTTCATACTCGGGTAAATCGTTCCCAAATCATATTGTTTTATACCCGGGCACTTGCGCCAGCCCGTGGGGATAGGGAATGCCCTTCGGGTCATGCCACGGGCCGGGTTTGGTGCCATTAATGGTGGCGACCAGATCCGGTTCGTGACAAAATGGTATCAGAGGAGGTTAATGTTTTTGGGTTATATTGTTATTTTGACATGAGTCGGGATAGACAGGAGCTAGGACTGTCGGGGCTCGGGGTATTGGTTGTGAGTAGGGTGCCTGGCCCGCACCTCTCATGGCAGACCTTGAGTCACCAGAGGATGTTGGAATTTACTGATTTACTTCACTTCTAGGTGAGACGTGTGGGCTGCAGACCACATGTGGACATCAGGCAGATGAGGAGTAGTTGTTTCTTTTATTACAAGAATGTGTTTAGTTTGCTTATATTTGATGTATTTGATTACAATTTTCAGAATTGTGGTATTGACCATTGTTTTGTGACTGTTGCATTTTGTAGCAACATGCCTCCCCGGAAAGCTCCAACGCACCCACAGGAGGAAGCTGGAGAGAGTTCTCCCACGCCGATTGATCAGAGGCTAGTCGAGGCCGTGGTCCGGGCTGTCCAGGCTCTAGGATATGGACCAGCTCCAGCTCCAGCTCCTGTTAGAGAGGATTATACTGGTCCTAGAAAGGACAAGGCCCAGGAGTTCCTGAAAAATAAGCCTCCAACCTTCCGAGGCAGCTCAGAACCCCAGGAAGCAGAAGAATGGCTCGAGAAGATCGAGCGTATGTTTGAGTTCCTGGAAACACCCGAGGAGCTCAGGGTGAAGTGTGCCTCCTTCCTATTGGAGGGTCCCAGTCGTAAATGGTGGGAGTCAGTGCTTCAGGCTGGGAAGAATGATCAGATGCGCTGGGGAGATTTCAAGGCTGTCATCAATGAACAGTACTGCCCTGAGGTGTTGGCTTATGCCAGGTCTAGAGAGTTCATGGAACTTGTTCAGGGGAATCTATCTGTGATGGAGTATGCCAACCGTTTCTCTGAATTGGTTCGGTATGCTCCAGAAATTGTCTCTAATGAGCAAGCGAAAGCCCAGAGGTTTGAGAAAGGCTTGCGACCAGAGATATACTCCCAGGTGTTCTTGTTTAAGCTGAGGACCTATGCTGAGGTTGTTGATCGAGCGTGCATGGTGGAGATTGATAGGAAAGGCAGGGCTGGTTTTTATGGTTCAGTATCAGCAGTGGGAAGTGGTAGCTCCTCAGAGAAGAAAAGGAAGCGGGAGGATCATGTGAAGAAAGGTGGGGGCAGTTCAGGCCACTCTTCCAGGCAGTTTTCTTCTGCTGCTTCTGATGCAAGATCGGTCGTGTGCCACCAATGTGGGAGGCCTGGGCATATCCGACCAGCATGTCCACTTCCTCCGAAGCCTTGTTTCCAGTGTGGAGGTATGGGGCATTTGCAGCGTTTTTGTGGTGTGGCACGTCCACTTCCGAGTGGGGTTGGTTCAGTGGCTTCAAAAGGAGTGCCAGCACAGTCCGAGCCGTCGAGGACTGGGGGATCTCGATTTGGTGGTCGTGGTGGTAGGGCGGGATCATCTTCTGGGCAGAGCCAGTTCAGGGCACAACCACATACTAGCGGTCGTCCTCAGGCAGATACTGGACATCTCCATGCAGTGGATCAGTCACCAGCAGGATCAGAGGCGGGACCGTCGACAGTTCGAGGTACCGTTCTGATCGCATCTTCTATAGCTACTGCTCTTTTTGATACTGGTGCCTCTGTTTCATTCATTTCTGGACATTTCGTGGAAATGCTGAATTTGCCAACTGAGTTGATGTCTTTTGCGATGGAGTTGGTGACACCATTGGGAAAGAAGAAGGAGCAGGGCCTGAGGTGCCCCTCATGTGCACTTTCTGTATCAGGGGTCGAGATGGAGTGGGACCTTATGGTCTTAGATATGGACCTTTTTGATGTCATACTCGGGATGGATTGGCTAGTTCACTTCCAGGCACACATCGACTGCTACAGAAGGCGTGTGAGTTTCACGGCACCTGATGGGAGTCGTCAGGTTTTTCATGGAGAATGGGATCCACGATCAAGTCGCGCAGGGCCTCCACTCCCAGAGTTGGGAAGTGTTATCTTCCAGTTATCTTCGCTCATGCTAGAAGATGGTATTTCTTCTAATGGTTCACTACCCCATGTAGTGAATGAGTTTCCAGAGGTATTCCCGGATGATTTTTCGGGTTTGCCCCCAGAGCGGGATGTGGAGTTTTCGATTAATCTGGCGCCGGGAACACAGCTGATATCTCTTCCCTCTTATCGCATGGCCCCCACCGAGTTGAGGGAATTAAAGATGCAGCTGTACGACTTAGAATCCAAAGGATTCATTCGCCCGAGCGTCTCTCCTTGGGCCGCTCCTGTGTTGTTTGCAAAAAAGGCTGATGGATCCCTCCGGTTGTGCATTGATTACCGGAAGCTGAATAAGGTAACAATTAAAAACAAATACCCTTTGCCCAGAATAGATGATTTGTTTGACCAGTTAAAGGGAGCAAAGTGGTTCTCAAATATAGACCTGCGTTCAGGGTATCATCAACTCAGGGTGAAGGAGTCAGATATCCCAAAGACAGCCTTTCGGTGCAGGTACGACCACTTTGAGTATTTGGTCATGCCCTTCGGATTGACCAATGCTCCAGCAGTCTTTATGGCACTCATGAATAGGGTGTTTCATCAGTATCTCGATTCCTTTGTTGTGGTGTTCGTGGATGATATTCTGGTATACTCTAGCTCTGAGGAGGAACACGAACATCACTTGAGGATCGTTTTAGGTACATTACGGGATCACCGCCTCTATGCAAAGTTGTCAAAGTGCACCTTCTGGATCAGAGAGGTGAGATTTCTAGGGCATGTGATCTCAGAGCACGGAGTTTCAGTGGACCCTGAGAAAATTAGTGCAGTTATTTCATGGGAGCAGCCGAAGAATGTGTTCGAGATCAGGAGTTTCCTTGGCCTGGCTGGTTACTACAGGCGATTCGTTCGGGATTTCTCTCGGCTTGCATCACCAATGACTGCGCTCACCCGGAAAGGGGTGAAGTTTGTATGGGGTCCAGAATTTCAAGCATCATTCGAGGAGCTGAAGAGACGGTTGACTACCGCCCCTGTGCTGATTTTGCCTGAGGCCGGGAAGGGTTATGTGGTTTATTGTGATGCTTCAGGTATGGGTCTTGGGTGCGTGCTTATGCAGGATGATCACGTGGTGGCTTATGGCTCTCGCCAACTCCGACCACATGAAAAGAACTACCCTACCCATGACTTGGAGTTGGCAGCGGTGATGCATGCTTTGAAGACATGGCGTCACTACCTCTTTGGCGAGAAGTTTGTGGTCTACTCTGATCACAAAAGCTTGGCTTATATCTTCTCGCAGAAGGACCTCAACTTGAGGCAATGCCGCTGGATTGAGTACTTGCAGGGGTTCGACTTTGACATTGTCTATACCCCAGGCAAGGGTAATGTGGTGGCCGACGCTTTGAGTAGAAGAGTTCCAGTGCAGGCTTTGAGGAAGTCTAGTGATGAGTGGACATTGATGGGGCTATTTTCTCAAATGCATGTGGAGGCTAGGGAACACAGTGGAGGGGCATTCTTGGCGAGTGTCCAGTTGACTCCTTCTCTGTTGGAGTTGATTCAGTGGGAACAACCTAGTGATGAGCTTTGTCAGCGATCTATGCAGTTTCTTCATGGTGGGGAGACATCCTCTGTTTGGTCATCGTCTTCCGAGGGCATCTTGTGCTTCAAGGGCCGTTCAGTAGTACCGTTATCTCTACGGAAGGCAGTGATGCATGATAGCCACCAGTCTCAGTGGGCTGTCCATCCAGGTGCCGCTAAGATGTATTATGATGTCCGTCGGCATTTTTGGTGGCCTGGTATGAGACGAGACATAGCAGACTTTGTTTCGAGATGCTACACATGCCAGCAGGTGAAAGCAGAGCACCAAAGGCCCTCCGGTTTGCTCCAGCCATTACCCATTCCTACCTGGAAGTGGGACGAGGTTTCCATGGACTTCATTGTTGGCTTACCTCGTACACCTCGGGGTAAGAATTCCATTTGGGTGGTGATTGATCGTCTGACCAAATCAGCCCACTTCATTCCGATCAGAGATACATCTAAAGTGGATGAGTTGGGCCATTTGTATCTTCAAGAGGTGGTGAGACTCCATGGTGTACCATCAGCTGTTGTCTCGGATAGAGACCCCCGCTTCACTTCTCGATTTTGGGAAGGCCTTCAAAAGGCCTTGGGCTCTCAGATTAAGATGAGCACGTCGTACCACCCTCAGACGGATGGTCAGACAGAGCGGGCGAATCAGATTTTGGAGGACATGCTTCGTGCATGTGTCTTGGACTTTGGAGGTTCTTGGGATAGCCATTTGGGATTGGTTGAGTTTGCTTATAATAATAGTTACCAATCCTCAATTCGAATGGCCCCTTTTGAGGCGCTCTATGGTCGGCCATGTCGGTCCCCCCTATGTTGGGCTGAGGTAGGAGAGACTTCACTATTGGGGCCGAGCCTTGTGCAGGAGACTTCTGAGAAGGTCAAATTGATCAGGAAGCACTTATTGACAGCTCAGAGTCGTCATAAATCTTATGCTGATCGGAGGCGTCGAGACCTAGAGTTTACTGTGGGTGATAGGGTATTCTTAAAAGTGGCCCCTCGTCTGGGCCATCGTCGATTGGGGAAGCAAGGTAAGCTGATGCCACGGTATGTCGGACCCTTTGAGATCACCGAGCGTATTGGTAAGGTGGCATACAGGTTGGCCTTACCTTCTCAGTTGACATCTATCCATGATGTCTTCCACGTCTCCCAGTTGAAGAAATACAATCCAGATCCATCCCATGTGTTGAGTTGGGAAGAACTAGAGATAGAGCCTGACTTGTCTATCGTTGAGAGGCCGGTGAAAATAGTGGACTCCCAGGAGAAGATACTTAGAGGAAAGTCTATTCCTTTAGTCCGGGTTTTATGGCAGCATGGGAATGATACACATGAGACTTGGGAGCGAAAGTCATGGGTCGAGGAAGAGTACCCATTCTTGTTTACCAACCAAGAATCATGTTGACTTTCCGGGGCGGAAAGTCCTTCATGGTGGGGAGAATTGTCACATACATGACATATTTTAAAGGTATTTTTGTATTTAATTTACATTATTGCTTTTTTGGGGGGTTTTCAATGCATTTTTGAAGGAAATGGTGGGTTTCCATAATTTGGGTCAACTCGAGAGCCCGTTTCCAGTTTTGACAATAAATTTTGTTTGTTTAATAACTCCCACGTTTTTCAACATTTTTAACTCATTAAACTTCCAAAATGACCTTAATTTAACTATTAAAACCACCAATGAATTTTGGCCCCCTTAAAAATTCATTTGCATCTTGGATTTGGGTGATCAAGTTAGGTATTGGGCCAACCCGAAAGCCCATTTCCAGTTTTAAAATTGTTTTGTAATTATTTCATAAAATATTCAATTTTTATTCTTTTTTGGTGCTTCCACCTCTCACCTTCTCCCACTGTACCTGGCCGCACCCCCAGCTTCGTTTCCCCCTCTTTGGAGATCGCATATGTCGCGAATTAGGGCCTAACTGCTCTGGTTTCTAAAAACGTCCAGTTTTCTCAAGTAAGTGACTATCCTTCTAGTTCTCTTCTTTTCCTTGAGATTTATCTTTTTTTTTCTTGAATCCCCAAATTTCCAGAAGCTAGGGATTCGTGCTTAGGGTTTAATTTTGGGTTTCATGGTTCAATCCTCTGGTTTTAGGTTTGATATCACTTCCTTGTGGCGCGGTGGTCGTGCGGTTGAAGTTCCGCACTAGGATTTGCGGTTCTTGAATCTTTTGGTAGGTGATTCCATTGTGTGTGCAATTTTTGGGACTTTGCTTGCTGTGTTGAGGGTGAATTAATGCTTATTGAATTTTAATGTTTCTGTAAAAATTGGTTTTAGTTGCATTTACAATGCAAATGAATTTTATGTTACAATTTTTGGTGAAATTGAGGGTTTTTCATGAAAGTCTTTTATTGGTTCATTTTGGGATGAACTCTAATTACATAGTTGATTTTGTTGAACTGTATTAGGAATTAAAATAATGTTTTAAATATTTATTCTTTTTGTTTGTGGCTGAAAAAGTTTGTTTAAATTGTGTTTGAGAAGCAAATGGGCATTAAGTGCCATGTTGGTGTGAAAATGGTGGTTTTTAAGATATATAATTTCTTGGTTAACATTGGGCTGCCCCTTAACTGAATTTTTTGTTTTATTAAATTGTGTTGAACTGAAATTTTGTTTTGATGACTTACAAGTGTTCACATACTGTGAAAAGTGGATATTTCAAAGAGTTTTGGGTGCAAAACAATGTGATGTTTTGAGAGGTTGTTTTATTGAAGATCAAAATATTTTATTGACTATTTCAAATGATATAAAATGTGTGTAGCTACTGTACTATTTGTTTGTGACCAGTAGAGATACTTTACATGAAAAAGTATGTGTGTTGTTTGCTGAAATTGTTTGAGCACAAAAGGGGGAATCCCGGGTACTTAGGTGGGCGGATATGTACTAGTACGGCTAGTGGACCGGATGGGTTGTGTCCCTGTTTCACTGAGCAAATGGATAACGACAACACTAACTGAACTATGTGGATGTTATTTGGGGACCACTAGGTTATGGGTTTGTTCCCTACTAGTGGCTCGTGCACGGGAAAGGATTGTGACTTGGATACTTTACACCGAGGTACGAGGTACATAGGGCCCGAGACTGTCTAGTTGCCTAGGGGTGTTCCCAATTTTTGTGCTCATTAGAATTGTAGTATTTACCCTTGTTGTGGGATCTTTTGGCAGTACTATACAGTAGCTCACATGTTTATTTAATTGGTTATCATTCTGAAATTCTTGGATTGAAAACTGTTCTCATTTGAAAGTTTCTTTTCTTGAAATTTTTAACATTGTTTCACCTTGTGTGTTAAAATTGCTAGTTTTGTTCCCATTGTATTGCATCCCCTTTGGAATATTCTGGTGGTATCCTATTGGGCTTAGGCTCACACCCTACTTACACCCCTTGGGTGTAAGTAGAACTTCTTATGCTTGACTCAGGTAAAGGGAAGGCTAAGGGTGATGGCGCTTCAGGGTGTTAGTCCCCATCGTTGGGGCAGAGTTGTGGAGAAGGCTTGCGGGTGATGACACCCTTGTTGCGTGAAGTGATTGGGGATGTCTTGATGTTGTAATTATTTGTATTTGGACCACTTGTAGTGTCTTTAAACATATGTATTCAGATCTGGTTTTGTTAAGAATGGTTTAGTATGGAAATTTCAGATTCTTATTATTGATTGTTTTATTTGTTTTATGCTTTCATACTCGGGTAAATCGTTCCCAAATCATATTGTTTTATACCCGGGCACTTGTGCCAGCCCGTGGGGATAGGGAATTCCCTTCGGGTCTTGCCACGGGCCGGGTTTGGTGCCATTAATGGTGGCGACCAGATCCGGTTCGTGACATTATAGGAGGTAGTCCTTGATTAAATTATATGTCATTATATATTTCTCTACCACATTTCCTATGTTTATATTATATTATATTTCCATATTTTTTTACATTATGCTTTCATGAGATAGGTTATGTGCCTTATTTTTATGACATCATGTCGTATCATTGACTCACATGTTTTGTTTCCTTACCATGTTTATTCCCTTACTATACAAATTATCTCAACCCTTTATTTTATGTACTCCCTTGGTTATCTCTTGTAGAATAAGGAAGTTCAAAAGGATTTAATAACTGTATACGGAAATGGAAAAAAAATATAGATGACATGTTATAGTTCCTTTTAATTTAATAAGAATAGAGTCTTCTAGAGACACATGGCCTTTAAAATCCTTGTGTTTTATTAATGGATATTCATAATTAAAAATCTTGTAAAAATATGTTTAAAAGGGTTGTGTAATCATATTTTTTATTATATTACTGTTCAACTATCCTATAGAAAATCAGATGATAAATACATAGTGATAACCCTAAGAATAAGTCTAAGGATAAGTCCTTGTATTGGAAAATATCCAATAAATTGGGTAAAGTTTAGTGAAATATGTTTATGAGAAATTCCATCCATGTAAAGATACTACAATATGATGTGGTTCTAGAACATATTTACCTATGAGTAATAACATTAAAAACAAATGATGATATTTTTTTCATCATGATTAATGTATGAAAATTTTAATCATTAAAATATGGAAAATATAAAAGTCATGGATTACTAAAGTTTTAGAGGAAAAGAAAATATGATATTAAAAAAATAATCAAGCTCTGGGGGATGGAACCCATATTAGAATAAATAATGATGGGTTTACTGTAGTTATAATTTGATGAAGGATAATCAAAAACATGATTTCCTTCATTACATACATGGTTTATGGTTTCTCTAAAAATGAATTCCATGAATCGTAAGATGAGATAAATAAAGCACCATTAAGTATCATACATTCCTTATAAGGGAGGTAATGATAAATGAGGAATAAGTTACAATCATAGTGAGGTTAATATTAGAGAGAAAAATCACCATCCTATTATGAAATCATTATCCTTTGACATAATAATCTCCTTGCCCATATATTCCATTAAATGAAATTAACAATATTCCTTTGGAGTCATGAACAACACCTCCCCTTGAATGATTCCATGGTTCTATGATACATCACTATTGATCTTGAGTCTACTAATAAGGGGTTCCGCTGAACCCATATTCCTAATAATGTTTCTCTATTTGGAGTAGACTTAGATCCTATACCATCCATAACCATTCTCATATAGAGGGAATTATCCCAAATATTTAAGAAAGAAAAAAAATCAACAGTCATTCACATTGACCAAGTCTGTAATTCCACTAGATGATTTTAAATCCTCCCACCCATTATTTTTTCAAAAATTACCATTACACCAAAACCATCCAAAAATAGATTGGACCTCTCCTTTCACTCCAAGACATTTCCCTCCACCACAAGAGAGCAAGACTAAAAAAATCTATATGCATTTCCTTATAGACAACGATTGGAAATTGGAATATAAAATTTGATCCAAAAAACCCTTTCCCAATTTTATTCAATGAATAAGTGATCAATACCTTATTATTTGGAGTATTGAAAAAATCACATGGACAAAACATTAATTCCTATACATATTGTAATATCATATAACATAAAAGAACACATCCAAATAGACAAACAAGTAAGATGAACTTGATATGAATATCTCACTAGAAAATCATTCGTAGTCTATCTTCAGAATTTCCAGGATAGAAAATTGATACTACTTGGCCAATAATTACCCCAATGACACCCTAGTGAACCAAATTATATTTGGTTATAATTAATGATGTATATTATTGAAGACATAATTTTTTTTTGGGTTTTGAGTGGACTAAATTAATTTTTTAATAGAAAAGTCTTGATAAAATATTATTTCGGGGGTATAGAAACCTCAATGTCCCAGGGGTATACCAACCCAGTTATTCATCAGGTAGAAAATGTCACAACAATCAATGTCCCCAATCACTTCCATTGAAACATTGATAAATTCCCATGTAGTATCTACCACATGATGGATTCAATCAATATTATATTACTTAAATTATTCCTATATTTTCCCATAACAAATATCATCTATAATGACTAAACATCCATTTCCTCCAACACCAATTTGACTTGATGGATATTCATGGAATCAACCACATTTCTATGACCAATTCCATATGATTCCAAAGGGTTTTCATTTTAAAAAAAATATTCAACTTGCATTAACCATCCATATGAGAATCACCAAAAAAAGAATCCATGATTTTTTTTCAATATTATAAACCAACGTTCTATTTAATTTGATAATTGAGAGAATGTGTATCAATGTGGTTGTAAGAACACAATTAACTTGCATGATATGATCCTCAAAGGATAAGAATCAAACCTTACAGATGTTAATGATTTTTTTGATTTTAGAATATAGGATCTCAATGTTCTTAATGTGAAGACCTCTAGGAGAAATTAGAGATCCCAAATATTTTATAAGAAAATTTTTTCTATTAATTTTCATAATTTGTTCAATCTTTTTGAATCGAAGATCTAAACATGATTTTAAAATATAAATACTAATATTTTCAAAATTAATTCATTTTCCACATCTCTTGAAACATTCTCTCCTAATAATGATGAATCCTTGAAGATACATAGTGTTTCCCTTTATGAATATAATAATTCCATCCAAAAAAGATGGTGATAAATTACATTAAAGTGACTCTTGTTTCTGAATGAAAGTATAATAATATTATGAATGAAAATATAAGAATATTTTTTAATGGACTATTTATCCAAAATGACTATATGTGAAGAAATATGGTCTACCTATCTAAGAAAGTGAATTGATTTGAAAAAACCACATCTCTTTCCCATGAAATTCACCTAAATCCATAGTGATCTAAAACACCTAAAGAATTATTCATGCACCCAGACAGGGAACCCCATGTAGGATTTCGCCTTCATAATAAATCCCCATTAAATAATATTATAGTCTTATACCATATCAATTTTAATCACAACATTGGAAATTGGTGTTTTCCTATTAATGTCTCAAATTATATCTTGAGGATGAGAAATACTACCTTTGGTTGACCTTTCTCTAAATAATCCATGTGGTTAATCTAAAATTCACTCATAGAAGTGAGATGATACACTAATATTGATAACACTAGAAAAATCATCTATATAAATTAAAAATTCTAACATGTCTATAATTTTTAATAGAGGATGGGTGCCTCACCTTCGGAATAAAAACTATCATTGTTGCACAAGACACCTGAGGTAAACTGCCTTCATTAAAAAATCATGAATGATGTCTGGTAACTCATTTTTATCAAGGTCCTAATATGACATGTAAAATGAGCCATGAAATTCATTAGGTTTTGGAGATACCCATAGGTTTATTGTGGCCATAGAATCCAAATTATTCCCATCATCAGGAATTCTCTCAGGTCCCAATTTGGCATCCTAACACACCAAATTAGGAATAACATCACATAAAATAGATTGATCTCTCAAATAACCCTCCTACATGACCAAGATTATATCATAATGTATATAATCAATTTTATTCGCAACCATTATTCCCCTTATAATAATATAATTTGTAAAATATCTATCTTTTGTGGATTTGTTTTGTGTCACAACTTGTTTATTTTCCATGTTATAATTAGGAAAAAATTATTCTGTTATATCTCAAACTTTTGACCAAGTCAATTTATATTTCTCTTCAAAAATTCATTAATAATCAAGAATCATGCCCAATGATTTTTTCTTCCTTTAAATGAGTGAATTTAATAAATTAGTATTTCAATTTTCAATAATGATGGTATTTGTATGTTCAATATCATTTTTCATAGTCTCAAAATCATGAAATCTTAATGGATGGTTTTTTATCCTTGTTTGAAGATATTATTTCTATCCGGTGATATATTTATGATATCTATGAAATGAAAGATCATTCATATGATTAGTCTATGAATATGGCACCAATAAATGATAATTATGTTCTGATGACCATTGGTTGGAGGTGAAGAAGTTATTTTTGTATCATCAGTAGAGGTCAGGTGCACCAGAAGGGTGTAAATATCTCAAAGAGCATGTGTCATGTTTGTGACATTCGCACATGCATATGAATAGGGTGTATAAATTATATCCTATAATTGATCCAGAATACACTATATAACATGAAATTTCATTTGTTAATTTCAATATGAAAACTTATCCCAATAAAACCAAATTCTAAATTTGCTTTCCATGCCATGAATGATTAGAAATCATGCTTCTATTTCAAATGGAATAACCCTACAACCATTTTTTCTGATGGTTTTTAGATAACATTAATGTTTTTAACAAACAAAGAAGATATATTTTCTAGATCAAAGCCTTTATTGTCTGGTCAGAACTATTTTCTCATCCTTGAATAACACATAGTATAATAATACTAATAAAGGACATAAAATTCTTGTAATCAACATTCAACAGGATCTGTTTTTAAGAAACTATCATAATATTAACTAATAAGGAGTTACTCTAAAATATCACGATTTTTTGATCTAGGGACTCTCTATATAGGAAATCATGTGGACCCTTATTTTGAGTGAAATAAATAATCCTTGAAGTGTCTTGTTTATATTCATGCACTACGATGATAAATGTATTGTTCTTGGAGAGTTCCCTAGATAGGAAAAATAACTCACCCAGGGACCAAGGTTACATGTTTTCTATAAAATGACAGAGATCATTGGAATAGGATATACTGGGTTTTCTTCTAAATAATAAAAGGAATTTTAGAATCATTATAAAGTTAAGAAATTACATTCTTTGAAATTTATCTTGTGAAAAAATTAATAGGCACTGAGGAAGGAGTTGGAGGAGGAAGAGCTTCATCCTCTTATATATACAATATTAGACTATAATAATTATAAAAGAAGACTAGAGAAATAGCTAAAATACATGGATCATAGGAGCTATAATCCTAGGGAGTATCCTCTTAACTATGAAATAACATACTACTCCATTCCAATTAATAATCATTAGACATATTTATAGAACATTACTAACTAAAAAGAGGAGCATGGGAAAGATAGATGAGTAAGATGATAAACATTCTACTAACCTTAAAATTACTACAGGGCATCAGAATTATAAGATCCCCCAGTATAGAGATTTAGATGTCATTGAATATTCAAAGGGACCAATTCCATGCATGAGTTCAGCCAAAAAGAGACAAAAATACCTACATGGGGATAAAACTCACTAAATGTGATAGACACTTGTGTGATAATGAGGAAGCACAATGAATGATGGGTGGATAAAAATATATCATTATTATTCATAATCACCTATCTGGTTATAAGATTAAAAACAAGATATTTAGTGTGATTCCTAATAATTTAAATATGTTGAGGATAGAATTTTATGAAATATCATATGTTAAAAACATAGAGAAAAAAGGATTTAGCTTTTTAAATTTAACAAAGGTAGGAAGAATAACCTTAAAGAATATATCAATCAGAGGGGAATAAGTTATCAATGTTGAAATGATTGTTATAGAGCAAAAAATTTACATGTAATTATAAAACTTATATATGGGGAACTTGGAAATTATTTTAGTCAATAACCTATACTAATGGTTATCCCCAATACCATGGAAGGAACTATGTTATACTAAATCATTGGAGTAATAGTGTTTCAATATTTATGTATTAGGTTTTAATAATTATCTAGGAGTATTTTTACCAATGATATTTTGGAAATAATAATCATGAAACATCTATCGATTGTGTAAATTTCTAATTTATATTTATAGTTATGTTAGATTAACATAATATTTTTTGTATATTATAATTGTTCTTATAATTTTAAGGTTAATAATAAGTTCAATATCTTAGTAAAATCTGTTGAGACATTAATTAAATGGACTTAGAGGTCACTAATGATATTTTGGGATATATTTTATAAGGTTGAAGCATATATAACCACTTTTTAACATAAATAATTATTTAGTATGAATACTATTATTGTTTTAGATTTATAATGAAGGGTTTTAAGGATAAAAACTTATGGAATAGAATAATATAAAATTTAGGATTTACAATTATGGTATTCAAGATTAATATATAATGTGGGAATAATTGTGCTAATAATTTTTGTTTTAATAATGAAAAGGGGAGAATCTTGTTGTTGTTTTGGTGATTACATGATCCATTAAAAGATTATTTTAGTGATTTAGGCATGAAAAAATCCATCATTAATCCTTATCGTATGAAGAAAATATTATATTTATATTGAATTGATTAATGTATAAAATTATAGTTGCCAAGAAATTATATTTTCTTCTATTCATTTCTTATTTGTTAAGTGGAACCCTTAACTCTTGGGGAATTATCTTGAAACAAAAATGTTATCTTAGTACATTCATTTCTAAAAAATCAAATGGCCTTATAAATTAGTACATATGTATGGTTTTAAAGTCATTAACTTACTTTTAATAATTCACATTATTGTTATAAATGATCTCTATTACTCTCCTTGAATTTTTGGTCATTTGTAAAATCTTCAATGTCTATGTTTTCATTTACCACCAATGTTATCGAAAATGGAAACTGGATAATGACTTATTTTGGATGACCATCATACATCACTTCTTATCTTATCAGGACGTTGCCTTATTTACCCTTTTAAATAAGTTGGATTCCAATAAAGTGTTATTAAATGTAAAACCCTTGATTAATTAGAAATATAATTAATTTCATGGATGGAATACATTTAAGGGATGTATTATGTAACATCATAATATTTTAAAAGAATAACATCATGTTTGATAGTGTATATGACACATTACAATAAGAATAAAATATAATGTAACATAGAAAGACTTTAAAATATATTTCTTTTTAAATAAATTTTATCTTATTGATATGATATGATGTACGCATCACCAGGTTAAAACTAAACAAAATATTATATTAATATATTCTTATTTGAACATGGACATTATAAACATGGCGTTATGTTGTTGAGTATGAATAGAAATAAATTAATTATCAAAATTTTATGGTTTATAAATTTATAAAATAAATTCAATGATTATATATTGGGGAGAAATAAAATAAGAATCATTATATAGAAAAAGAAAATTCTTCTAAAAAACTATCTTTTTTAAGGAAAGTTCAGTAGTGGTTTGAAAACCTAATTTAAAAATCATTCACACTAATTTTAGAAAAAAATAATTAAATACTAAAATTAATTTTTGAAATTATCTTGTGAAAATTATCTTCTTGTAAATTTTTGGTATTTCTCATAAAAGATTCATAATAAATGAAAAGAGATAAATATTGTTTTTTTATAAAAATTCATTTTCATTTAAAGAATTTACATGGGAAAAATTATTTTATTTTTATTTTAAAATTAAATTTAGTGAAATTATATATTTACTAATTCTAAAGAGTTTATTTTAATAAATTTAATATTTAATTATTTTTTATTCCATTCAATCATTTGAATGTTTTTCTTTTGGGAAATTTTTTTTCAACATGACTTCTGGTTTATTTTTAAATTAAATTATATGATTTATGTGAGTTTAATTTAGAGAAATTCATTATATATTTGGAATAATAATAATATATATTTTATAATTAGTTAAGAATAATGTTTTACCATAATTCATATTGTAGGAAATAAATTATTTATCATAGTTAAGGTAAAAACCAATTTACCGGGGGTTAATCTTAAAAGATAAGGGTTAAAAATGACCTAAAACATGTCTAATTCCAATTTTATCATTATTGTTTTTAAATTATATATTTTATGGATCATAAATTGTCTATTTTGGATCCCTATTGAAATAGAAAAACATGGGTGGAAGTTTTTCTTTTATAATATTCCATGTGTGTCCACTCCCCAACATATAAAAGTCCAACCCTCTCATATCCTTTTCACAAATAAAATTTCTGCTATAATTATGATTTTATAATTATTATATAACATATAATTTATTACTTTACATTTCATAGTAAATATGATAACGCCACTCATGTGTAAGGAAGACTGCTACCTTACGATGTGATGTGATTCGTATTTCACTAATGCTTTACATGGACGGTAAAAAAGGGATACATTTAATGAATATGTGTTATATAAATAAAATGATATTGATTATTTAAAAATAAGATTCAATGAAATTCTATACCCTTTCACCCATTAAGGGTTCGATAACGTTGCTTTTGTGTACGTACAACCTACTGTCTCAATGAAGAGATGTTATTGAATCTCTATGTTCAAAATTAAATAATGATTATAATAAAGTATATAGTGAAAAAATATTTATAATATAAAATTAATTTTGGATATGATTTAGCTACATCCTATGATTAGTATTCTGATCATTCATGATAAAACATTCCTAAGAAAATAATCCAATTAACACCTAAAACAATAGTGATAATGAAATATTATTAACAAACAAGAAATATGATGTTATAAAAGGGTAATATATGATATTATAAATATTAATACCGTTGTGTTATAAGTTAATAACAAGTTTAAAACCACTATAAATGAGTCTAAAAATGATCAATTAATAGTAATCCTAATGTAAGAGGTTTTATAACTCAATTTTCATTCATTGGATTACATGACTACTTCATTGATTATATATTTAAAAAATTATGTCTTAAATTGTTTTTGGTTTATTAATGTTATATTTAAACATTAATTTTTTTATATAAATTTTTTACACATAATCAATGCATTCATTAAACCTAACCTCAATTATACAAACATTGTAAGGGTTTCATCATAACATTTATTCTTTGACATATATTTTCTTTTATATACCAAATTTATTTTTAATGGTGTATATAATACCCTTTTACATATTATATCATGAATCATCTAAAAACATGATATTTTACGTTATAATTGATCTACTAAATTTCTGGTATGATAAGAATCAAATTTTTCAAAAATAATAATGCTTTATATTTCAATCTCATATTAATTGGGATTGATTGTGCCTGAATTACCATTAAAAGAAATTATTTGATCATTCTCTAATAAACCCGCTTAATTTTATTCTCCTATTTTTATTCATGAATATTTCATGAAATATTTCCATCAGCGTATATTTGTAAATTAATATGATTGATAAAAAAATTTAGGAAAATTCGGCTTCAATTATCTTTTGGGTCGAATTTAGTTTTTCATCCAAATCCATGTTATCTAAAAATGTTTTCCAAAATATTGAACTATTATTTTTAAATTCATTTTAACATTAGTTATTGTAATTTATTTTAATGTAAACATCCTATATTTTTTCAAAAAGGTATTTTTTGATGTTTCAAATATGAAAGATAAATGAATATTTATTTTTAAGGCATTAGGTATAAACATAACTCTTCCACCATCATGACTAATCAATTTTTTAATGATTTTTTATTTTAAGATTCCATGGTTATTTTCAGAATAAATATTTTTGACTAATGTTTAAAAAAGTAAAATATTTTAAAAATGTTATTTTAAAATAGAAATTATATTTTCATTAATAAATGTTCAATGTGATCATTTAAAATTATTTTCCATCAAAGATGACATCCTTTGATGATACTCAAAATAAAAAAGGTATTTTACTAAAAAATTTCATTACTCTCTTTAAAAGTACTTTCATCAATTAAAAGAACCTTGATGTTATTAATTAATTCAAAATTATGTAGATATACATCTGACACATATACCTAGTTTATTATCCCATCCATTGATGGGGTAATATATGCCATACGATCATTTATCAAATGTCTTAATTATGGAATTTACATCCAATATGATATAAATAATGATTTTGAGACCCATTTTCCTTCCATGGGATGTTTTTTTGTTATTCTTTTTGATTGTTTTACTTTTTGTGTCACATATATATCATGAAGAATTTATGATTGGTTTACCTGATCACACTCCAATTTATTGTGTAATGTTTTGTTATAATGATAAGTGATGTATGGGATTAGGGAGTAAAACTAATCCATTATAGGACTTTTTCCAACATATGGTAATGTATAGGAATTTATACTTGACTCATGTTTATGTCATGTTATATGATACACTGATATTTCCTATATTTTGATAATCTTATAATACCATGTTCTTTACATTATCCTTCTATGTGATTATTGATGTGCCTTATTTTTATGATATCATGTTATAACCATAACTCACATGTTATGTTTCCTTATCATGTTTATTATATTACTATGATTATTTGGTAATTAATTTATTTTATGTGTTCTCCAGGATATCTCATGTAGTTTTAGGATACTAAAAGTATTTAGGATATCACTAAGGAACACTAAAGAAATATGAATGCCATGTTTCAGTTATTTTTTATGTAATATGAACCTATTCCTCCAAATACACTAGGAGTTTATGATAATTATTTTATAATATTGGATATTTATCTTTAGAAATTAATTAATTATATTTTTAAAAGGATTTTGTATTCATAAAATTACCCTCATGGAAATTTTTTTCCTTCCACATACATCACCATAAATCCAGTTCAATCAAGTGGTGTTTCATTTTATCGATTATTGATTAGTTTTATCCTCTATTATTCATTTTTCTTATCCCTGTATTAATTTATTTTTTGGATTATTCATATATGTTTTTGGGTGTCCCATTACACCATTGTATGGTGGAATAATTATTCATCATGGGTGTTTTAATTTTTTATTCATGAGGTGCTATCGTTAAGGGATATTCAAGTATCTTCTCATCCGTTACCTTGAGGAATGTCTTACTGAATGTTTTTAGATTTTTTTATTTTGGGTATAATTATTTGTTTTATTGGGTCTTATAATTTTATATTTCATGTGTTTTATTTTTAGGATCATTCTTGGAGGGGACTAACACTTTTGTATCATTATTTCTGCACATTTAAGATATCCAGTGAGTTTGGATCTAATTATGTAATTATTTGATTTCAGTTTTAGATGTATGGTTTATTTATTTAAGAGTTTTAATGGTTGATTTAGGTTCTGATTGACCAAACTATGTCACTCTAGGCTTGGTATTTTTGTGAATCTCACCAAGAGAGGTAGGTGTCTCCATGAATACCGTTATATATATAAATTCTTATTTTATATAAAAATTTCAAATCATATTTTGAGATATTAAGGGTTATTCGATATGTAATTAGTTATACTCTCTTAATGGTCGGATTATCACTTCTTGTTTCCATGTGATTATAAATAATGGTTTACTGTTTATGAGTTTCCAAACCAAAATTATTTGAGCAAGTGTTTATTAAAAATATTTTAGATCCATTTCTGAAAATAAAAATAATGTTTTGAGAAACCAGTTTTTAACCATGGGTGGATTGGTTTCATTTATGTTTCCTTGTTTTTATGATTGTCTGGATGATTATTTTTTCATAATTCTTAGTATTTTTTCATGTATGTGGTTAAGTACAACTTATAAATGATGGGTATTTTTACAAAGGTCCATCAAATATCTCTCTATAGTATCCATTTTAATGAAATGATACTATATTATGTTTTATTTTTAAAGGATATCTCCAAAACCCTAGATGTAACATTATATGATAATAATTTTCATTAAAATACTTACTGTATAAGTTGATCAAATTTTTTATACATATTCCATGATTGGTATATTTGGTAAGGTAATTATTGATTGTTATTTACGTAAGTGGGTAAGGATTCTTGTTAAAAAGGGGAATGATGATGTTGTATATAAAGTTTCAATAGGATAATTTTTTATCATTATTATTGATATGTGATTTTTATGTGATAAATGTTACCCCCCACCTCTAGGTACAAATAATTGGGAAACCCTGGGTGATGAGTTGAAAAATATATACTAGACGATATCTTTTCCCACTAGTTATGTGCATTGTTTAGACTAGTGATACAATGTGTGATTTATCTATACAATCATGCAGTTAACTTAAAAATATTCCCACTAGTTGATGGAATCAACCCAACTAGTAAATATATATTACTAGGTAACACTAAACTTTGTATAATTCTGGTGATTCTCATTATATCAAATACTTTTTTAATTTAATTGAGTGATGATACTAATGATTAAATTCATTATCTTTATATTTAACAATGTTATTTTGTTTATTCCAATATTTCATCACTCCCTTTATTTTTTTAAGAGATATTATTGTTGTTTACTTCTCATTTCAATTTATTTATCTATTCTCACCTACTTATCTTGACAATACTGGTATTATTGTGGTCATTCTTTTAGAATTTATCATTTTTAGAGTTTTATTTATTTAAAAAGAATCATTATATCTGACTAGTGTATTTCTGTATGGACCTTAAGAAAGAATATTTTAAAGTTATTTATATTCTTTTACTTTTAAGTTCGAGTTTTTTCCAAAAATCTGAGTTTTGTAACTATTTTTCTTATATTTTATACCCATTAATTATAAAACTATTTTAAGAAATTTTTGTTTTTATAATATTAAAAAATATATTATAGAAAAAATTAATAAATAGAATGGTTTTTTGTTACTTTATTTTAGATAAATAAAGAACATATTTTTTATAATTTTATTTTAAAACTAGCTTGGAAAAGTTATACTTTTCATAGGGTGGGCATGTAGTGTAGGGAGGTCAGCTAATGGAAATTTTTTATTAAGACTATATATATTATAGGTCCTAATAGGGTTCCAGTAGAATGCATTTGTTAGTCATTTGTTTGGAAATCAGGTATGGGGATAGTTCCTAGAATTGGGGTATTTTCATGACATAAGGTGATTAGTGATTTTAGCCTTTGATCAATGATCATATTTTTTTCATTTTATTTTGAATGATTAAAATTTAATTTTATATTTTATATTTTTATTTTTTATATTTTCTTATATAATGTCATGTTTTCTAATATTAACATGCTTTTTATTTAACTATATGGATTTTTATTTATTATTATAACTACTTATTATAATACTTCTTATCATCTAACTTTTAGAACGATCATTCTAGTCTTCTAGGTGAATGTTATATATTTGTTCTATTTTATTAATAGAAATCATTCCTCATTGTGTATCTTTGTTGAACAACAATTTGTTTCTATAATAAGAGGGATCATGAATTCCCTTTGATCCTTTCCATTTTTTGGGGCTTGAATCCTTAATATCCTTTGCTTGTTCATGATATAAATAAATAAATTACATTTTCTATGGAACAAGTAAGATTATTTGAGGATACTACAAAATCAATTAATTGATAGATTTTTCAATTGGGTGAATATGTTTACGGAGGACATGTGTGAACCCAAAAAACCCTCATTTATTTTAAAATCATGATGTAAATTCTGATAATATGTCCACTCCACCTAAATATAATGGTTTTTGTGATTTAGGAATACGATCCATATAATGTTTCATTAGATAGTTTTCATAGAACTACTATTAAATATGATATGAGTACTAATGAGTATGATTTATTAGAAAAAGAGAAATCTCCTAAAGTAGTGATTAACGTAATGGATAAGAATTTTGATTAATACGATTTAAAAGATAATGAGTTTAAATACATAATTAAATTACATTCCTAAAAATATAAAAGGTTGAAATGTAAAATTTTAAACAAAATCTACTCACATTTAATCAATGTGGAATGTTTTGGTTCCTTCCTACTGTGTGTACTATGTTATTCTATGATGATAATGAATATATATCACTAAAAAACATGTTCTAAGGGTAAAAATTGGATGATGAGTAATAAGAATACATTGTTAAAGAAGAAAAACATTATTTTATAAAAATATTTGATACTGAAAAAAGATTTCAAGAAATTTAAAACCAAAAATATCTCACTACAGACGTTCTTGTGGGTTTTAAAGACAAACCATAAAGCGAGGAGTAAAGTGATGGAGATTACATTAATGTCAATGGTTTAATAGTACTGATGTAACAGTTGAATGATATTCATTATGATATATATCTTCAAAGAGATAAAATGATAAAACATAATTCCCTGGTTAATAGTTATAACTCACCATCATAAGGATTTATACTACATAACCCATTATTAAAGAATAAAAAAGAAGATATTTGGACATAAAATATTGAAATTTTACAATAGAAATGGAATAACTTTCATTAATATCATTTTGAAATATTACCTCAGGTATCCTAGAATTGTAAATTAATTTTTAAAGATGATAACTCCTCATAAAAATAATATTTTTAGGAGAAAGTGGAAAATAATTAAAAATATGGGACAACTGATGCTAATTGAAAAAGTCATATATAAAATTAATTGAAATAAAATGTTATTGATATCAGTATATATCAATAAATTATCCTTGTTCTATTTATCTATATTAAAGACTCAATAAAATATAATGAAAGAGAATATCTCTATGTTTCAATTCGTTATATGTTTTGAAGTAAGTGCTTTATTCCTAAGAAAGTGAAAACACAACAGAAGTTTGAATCAAATAGAGATGAAGAAATTGATCTTTACTACACATCTAATAAAATACATAAAAATTAATTAATAAATAGATTGGAAAAATTATTGAATGGAAATATGATATCATGGTGAAAAATGGGTATATTTTTCATCAAAACAATGATAGAATTTGGGAGGAACGGGTTGATATTTTTAGATGTTTTAGAGGATCTCTTGGGGATATCATTTATTAATATAGATATAGTAATAATGATTATGTTTAAATGAGTTCATTAAATATATGTAATTAAATTATCATTGGTAAAATTTATGAGAATGATATTATCTGGATTAGGAATATAGCAGTGAAGTCATGGAGAAAGATGAGTATGTTGTCATTAAATTGGAGTATATATTTCCTCATAGTAAAATTATTAATATTATGTTGAAGAAAATTAACATTGAATTGCATAAAAAATATAATTTTATCTTAGATTTCAAAAGTCTCTATTTTTTTTAATGAATTATATAAGGTACCCCCACTACCCTAAGGTAACTGTCACTTTACATTTGGTGCTTCATGCATCCTACACAAAATTGAGATAATTAATTAGTGGCTCCAGCAAAGGTATCATATCTCTCATGTATTATTAAGTTATTTAATGATTCTTCCTTTTAACCATCAAAGAAGTTTTATTTGGGTTCATTAATAATGGGGAGATTTATAGGCTCATATTATACACATTAATTATTCATGGATTGTGATATTTTATCAATGATGGGTTGAATATTTCTCTTATGTTAACAATGATAAAATATCTCAAAGTGTTTAAAAGTAATTTTTTTCATTGATATGGATTTACGGGTAGATCATGAATGTTTATTTACGGATATTTTATTGTAATTATGTTTTAAATACAAACAAAAAGTGGTGTCAAATATTGTTTTCTGAAATGTGGAAACAGGAGGTGTTTATTGTGAATGTAATGTGGTGTTTGATTATAAAACTGATAGAGTTTTTCATTGACAAATTTTCAATTTAAATAATGCTTTACTTGTAGAGATTGAATATTTTTTCTTAATGTGGATAATAAGTGAATAATTAATTACAACATCAAATGTGTTTTTATTTTAGTTAGTTAATGTTCTGTAAAGTTTAATGTTTTCTGTGTTGAATGATATCACAAATCCCAATGGGGTGAATTGTAAATAAAAACATTATTTTTGATTTTTCAGTAATTTTTGATAAAAAAATCATTTAAATGTATTATGAAATCATAGTGAATTAATTTTATTGTGTTTTTAGGTGTTTGGAAGAATTTGGAGAACTCTTTTTTTTAAGAAGATCAAATCAGGTCGTAACGTACATGATTATGCTATGAAGTAAGTGTAATGTAAGTTGAGTTATTCTAACTAGACATTTAAATACCAATATATATGGGACAAAATATTATTTCTAAATAATTTTATATTTATAGGATTTTTTTATTAGGATTGAAGTATCGTAATATTATATTAGACATTGTACCGTGATGGGAGAAATGTTACCATAATTAGTAATTCATAAATTTTATGTTTCTCTAAAATTGGTTTTTACACTATAATGTATATGGAAATTCCATGATATAATGATTGGGTTTATTAATTATGGAATAGAAATGTTGTAAATTATGGAGTATAGATTGTTATATGTAATTATTTTTAGAGAAATAATGTTTTTTACCATGACACAAGCTGTCATTCTATAATCTGGTCTGGTAAAAAATATTTTCAAGATTTTAATTTCGCCTATTTTGGAAGATATATTGTGATTAAAATGAGTTGAATATGAATTATATTTAATTAAATTCAACAAATTAATTTTCATAAGATATTTAAATAATCATGGATTCTATAATGTGGGGAATAAGGAAAATCTCTCAAGATTTATAGAAATAACATAACATATGGAGAATGTTAATTAGAGAGTAAATATACTTATAGATATTTATGTAAAAGATAAATAATTTTTAGAGTTAAATCTTACTATAAATTAATGGACTTCATAATATTGATGAACATAGATCTTATGGTTACATGAATTGTAATGTGAACTCTATAGGGAGTTATTTTGGGTGATGAGAGAAACACATTATCAATATTATAAGGTATATAAACAATAACAGAGAGTGAGTTCCCTAAAAATTATAAAGGAAAATAGTTAACATATAATTATTTTTTTCACTCAAACATCACTGAGAATTAGTTCATTAAATGTAGGCTAATACAGGAAAAACCTAGTAAAAATTGCTCTTGTATCTCTTTGATTTATTGAATTCAATCACTCTTTTAGAGTGAGTTGAGTTTTAACTATCCAAGAAACAAGATCATTCTAAAGGGGTGTTTTAATTTTTCATACATTGATATAATACCTTTTTTATGTTTATTTGTTATATTGGAATGAAATTACCCCTCCATATAATTCAATTAATCTCACTATTAGTCATATCCCATTAAACATAGGCTCAAACACCATGTCTGCTAACCATATACTACATGTACATTTCTATCACATTCATCTCATAGAGAACCATCATCAAGTCCATAACTAATTTATATCCAAGAAACCCTACATGTTAGTATAAAACTCTTGATCACATGAATGTTGTGCATTATTACAATCAGGTGTAGAATCACATATTCTCCCCCTCTACAGAGGAATCCATCTAAATGGGCTGACCCCTCATTCTCAGTATACCCCTAATTATCAAAACCCATATCATTTATATTATGTAAAGTATATTTCCCATGTTCTTACCCAATTGACACACCACTAGAGAATGGCTTTTCAAATTATACATTGTATCCCACACATAGATAATATCACATTCAGTCTAGTTAGTTTCAACATTTATGAAATCATTGATGCTCTATCCCAAAACTCATGGAATATCATATTTGAATGATCCTATATTATTGATCTCATCAATACCAGGTATCCACTACCTTTAATACCCTCTTTGTGGTCAACATAATTATAATATTTTATATCTCCAAAATATCACTATGCACTAAATTATAAATCAAATGTTACACAATGCTATTTCAGTTAAGTTGAGCTCAACTAATAATAAATTTTGAAAAACAAATACATTATATATTAAAATTATCAAAATTCTAATAAGCCTTTTAAATTCTTTATTAATAATTTCTTAGTCATATTCAAGTATTCACATGTCATATGGACCTATTTTATATGTACGATGTATGAATACACACATATTTTTACCTCATGTTATGAGAAAACCCATAAACCATAACTATGAACCATATAATTTTTTAAAAATAGTTCTACTATAATAGAGAAAAATAGTAACAATAATCTTCACCCCCAGTAAATTTGTATTTACTCTAAAAATTATGTATTGTGGGTAAAAATATAACATCTATTTCATGTTTGGGAAACTATTAACATCACATACTATATCAATAATAGTAAGTGAAACATTTCAAATGAATCTCTAATACTAATTAGTAACATCGATGACCTAGATATTTCTATCAGAGGGGAACAAATAAATATTGATACCTTAATAATTCCTTATCATATGATATATACTATCAACATGTCACTAGGTTTTGATAAAACCATGTGAGTTGACAATATAATTAGTATCATCAAATAAAATGACATTAAAACAACTAACACATCCATAAAATTTATAACACCATATTACAATATAATTATATATAATGAAAGGTAAAATAAGACAATATAAATCACCCCATAATAAAAAATGTAACTCTTAGAGATCACATAGTTATACGTCATTACATAATCACTCTATGGTCCAATTTTCTATAGTATAAGAAAAAACAATAAGAAGACCCACTACATTTTCCTCAACATCACCTTAGAATTTTCTCCAAATCCATGATAAAACTCCCTATCCCAATCACATTTGTTATAAATAAATTCTAATGATGATTTTTTTGAATGACAAGATGGTCCTTATGGATCTTCTATTTCCTTGGATGTGGAGATGATTGGGCTAATTTCTATAGGATGCATAAAAACTAAAGGAATTGGAACAACATGTGTTGTGAATGTGACTTCACCAGATTCGTGTAGGCTATCAGAACTAGTTAGATTCATCTTAAATCGAAGTTAAGAAAAAAAAATAGAACATGTTCCTTGATATATTATCCTAAATAAACTACATCATCACACATGTTTTTCGTGAGGAAAACTTTCTTACTAATGCCCTTGAAAATAATTGAATGAATAAGGTGGTTTTCCTTAATTATAACAATCTCCAAGGAGATCTGTAGCCTTATTCTAAAAGGGATAAATGTAATTTTCATCTATTAAAACTATTATTATTTCTTTTTGTATATTCTAAGATCATCTCTTCTCATTTTTCTAAAATCTCATATTCCCAAATATACATGGAAACCATATGGTTTACAAATCCTCCAAGAAGAACTTGTAGGCTATGAGTAGAAAACACAATAGGCTAAAACAAATTACATCACTAATAATAAACAATATATAAAATATTTATATACATCGACTAAATGGAATATAACTTATAAATGCATCACATAGAAAAACTTGTGGAATAATTGGATACTCCTGAAGACACCCAAATGGTCAACCTATATCTTTTTCATTTACTACTAGTTTATGGTTTTCTAGTGGCACTATCATAAATTAATCTACTCTAAAATCTATTAAATTCATCTTTAATAGTAGGTTGGAAGTGTCCTAAACCAAGAATTGTTTTCCAAATCAAAAGTGGTACAGAATTCCACCTAAATATTCTCATCCTTTATGATAGTATCCCCCACTCAATATACTCTCTATATGTTTGGGGAATTTATTCCCCACTTATCATATAATTTATTAAGGATTGTGTTGTTGGATTTCTAATATGGCTGATAAACACTTTTTTAAGGAAATAAAATCATTTATAAACCAAAAACCCAAGATCACCATTCATAGAAAAAATGAAATATTGTATATTATAAATGAAAAATAATTTATTAGATACATTACACTAATAAGATTTTATAACATATTTAAACCATAAAATGGATTTATAAAGATCATTAAGGTATCAAAATGAAATTTACTCTCTATGATAAATCCACGTTCATAGACAAATATTTTTAACGAACAAAAAGAGATTCCTTCTTCCAATAAATTGTTCTACAACCTCATTTTGTAAAGAAGAATGAAGAAGAGTGATTTCAGTTTTTTGGAGTCTCATTCAATAATTGGGTAGACACACACACCAACTAACATCACATTTTAGTATTATTTATAAATCCTGGAGGATTCTCCTTCATGATTCATGTGTTAAATCAAACATTACAATGCATGATACAATGCTTTGCCCAAAACATGTGTCACATTCATGAGGTAACCCCCTCATGTTATAACTCTTATGGTGATCATTAAAAAGATATACCATAATGGATGGTCATATGAATGATAACCATATTTCATTCATCTACCATAAGAGAAAGAATGTGATACATGATGATCATTGTAATCAAAAGATATAACTCTCATGAAAATAAAAAAATGTTAGAAACCATGTACACATATGAATTTTTATAATAATACATCCACAATAATGTGTTGTCACTATTTTCTTAAGGCTACGTCAGTAAAATAAACCCTTAAATACATAACCACCAAATGAATCACATTAAGTATTGGATTTTGGGTATATTCATTTCCTGTGTGTTCACACATCAATACACATTCTTTATAAATGTGGAACTAAATCCCACATAGAATACCCCTAACATAGGGTAATGCATTCCCATCTCAACACACTTTCTATATATTATTGGGAAGTATATATCACTAGTAATACTCATTCCTAAGGGTGTTGTATCCCATCATTAACATACAAACACACACACACACACACAAACACCTACACACACACACATGCGTGTGCGCGCACACACACACCATATTAGGGGGATGTACATTCCATATGTAATATTCTTTACTAATGGTAGCGCAACACATCATAAATACACGCACACATAGATTTTAGAGAGCATCGTGTCCTATTATGAATACTAACTACTAATGTCATTTAGCTCATTTTTTAGACCTAAAACTCCATATTTTTAATATTTTTTAAAAACAGATTTTGAGTTTGGGTGTGAACCTTCACATAATATATTACTTATATATTATTTAATTTAAAATATCAAATTTAAATATTCAATCTCAAATTTTAAAATTCTATCAAAAGACAGTAACATTGGAAAGATATCTTTTCAAGATGAAAAAGGGGCACTAGGTTCGATACTGATCACATTAAAACCCTTATTTCTCTATTCTAGCGTCTCATCGTCATTAAATTACATAATGAGATTTGTATAAAAAAATCACTTCCATCAGGCCATGCCCAACCAAGACATCTTCTTTTGTATTCCATCAAAAACTCCATCATTGCCTGAACATCAATTCTCCATAAAACAAATATTGTGTCAATTCATCCATTACTCACAATGTGACATAAGATCTCCTCAAAAGATATATCATTAGGCCACTCAAGAAATCACTAAATCTTGAAAATCATTTTTAGAGCCCCTTTTTTATAACCTAACCCCATCATGTAATCAATTTCAAAGAGTGACCAAAATTAGATGGAAACACATACTGACACTACATTATAAAAATTCTATTATAATCATATTATCTCTCAAGAATTATATTCTGGTTGAATAAACCTACTAACCACCACTTTTATCCCTTATTATTTATAAATTTACATTTACATAATGGAATTTTATTAACAACCAATCTCAAACCATATTTATCCCATTTTCATGTTTTTTATATATTATATCATTCCCACCATAGCCCAAAGCCAACATGTACTATAATTCTACGCCACACTATTAATTAATTAAAAAATTAGATTATTTATAAATCATTTATAATTTATTATATAATTAATTAAAAAATAATTCTCTTTTTAATAAAAGGTTAATTTCACGCTAAGTGGTGAAATAATGATGAACCTTTGAGAAAAAAGTTGTCAACAATCCCTATAATATATTTAAGCATATGAAAATAAAATTACTAAAAGTATGAAACCAATTCCTCAAATAATTTTATTCCCTTCTCAGTAAAATATATCACTAAATATTTTGGTCAACATAGCTCTATTGTAATAGAATGTAATCATGTGTGTTTTATATCCTCAAGGATCCTATTACAACTCTAAATAAATAACCCATCACAACGATTCTATTCTACAACATTGTAGTGGAATCGTAGATGAAATCCATAATCCACCATACTAAAATTAGAGAAACTAGATGAGGAAGTATAGATGAGGAATACATAAAGAGAAAATAACCATAATTAATAAATGAAAAATTTACAAAAACATTAGAATAATGGGATGAAATGGTGGTGATAAAGGAGTGAAGGAGGATCTCTCATCCACTATTGGGGGACTGTACAATTTGATATACAATGTTATTTTTATGAAAAAAAACATAATATTATAAAACCCCTTAAACAAAAAGTGTGTATCAAGAAATGCATCTGGATGTTCGGTAAAGACATGAATCCCTAGTGATCAACAACATGACCTTATTAGGGAGGATTATAGCTACTTCATATCCACTAAAAGTTCAGGGGACACTACTAGGCTTTTAGGGACCCATTTTAATAACCATATTCACCTCCTCATTTATATACTACTTTAAAAATAAATTTCTTCCTTATTCTAAAAATGATTTATCTTAAATACGTATTCTAACACATCATATTCATATCTAACAATTAATAATTTTATTTTAATTCAAAAATAAAAAACCTCCTCTAATCTAGTTTCAGTAGAGTCTATCTTTTGCTACCATCATACTAATATCTGATGAAGCTTGATGATATAATCATGGTGTTGGTTTGATTTCAAAATTAAATGAAAAAATATTAACGGGGAATTATGGGATTTATTCTAAACTATATTTTTTTAGTATTTTTATCATTATACATAGGAAAATCATTATATCTAAAAAGTATATGGATATAAATAGGAACATATGGAAATTATGGA
Organism: Viscum album; assembly: GCA_963277665.1. Lineage (NCBI taxonomy): Eukaryota > Viridiplantae > Streptophyta > Magnoliopsida > Santalales > Viscaceae > Viscum > Viscum album. The sequence continues at coordinate 1,900,349,604 of OY728152.1, read as the reverse complement.
TTATTTTTGGGATTTTATTGATTTTATTAGGTTTTTAATATACAATGGTGAATATGTAGTAAAACAATCTTATATATTTGGTATTGTATTATATATATCATGTGAATCTCATCTTAGAGTTTTTTAGTACACTGCCTATAAAATGAAAATGAATAAATCCCCCATCATAAAGATGTTTTTGATAGAAGAATAAATATTTATGGTTATTTTAAGATTTTTGGGATTTATAATAGGGTATTTGGGTTGTTAGAATATTTTTTAAGGAATTACACCAAGGTAGAGAGAAATTAAGGGGATGGAATTAGGTTTTACCTATTCTTCAATATTGTGTAAAGTATCTGTTATATTTTGATCCTTGTTGATGAATTGGTAGTTCTAGGACTATGTGAAATAGTAATTGATAAGAGTATATCTATTTTGTTTGAATAGGGTATCTTTAATTTTATTACCATAATGGGATTTAGGGAAGTGGGAGAAGAGGTTTTGTAGCAACCTAAGAATCTCATTAATGGGAAAAGGCTTTAATATAGTAGTTGTTAAATCTAATAAGGATGTTTTAGTTATGGTTTTATCTAAGGTATATATATAATTCATTATTAGTTAACTTTTATCCAGTCTTGTTGGGATTTTTTATCTTTTTTCATGGAGAATGTCTGTGATATGTTTATGTCACATAGTTGATGAAATTTAATTTTGGTATAGGTCTCCAACAATTTAAAGTATTTATTTATAACATCTAACTTTTATAGTGTGATTTTTAATTCTATTATATTTTATTCCACTAATTTTCTCACCTAGTATATAATATTTATTTTTATGTGGAGTTTTTATCTAGAGTATTAAATATTTATACACCTCTTGGAATGAAATTTGGACAGATTAAGAAATTGATGACATGTGTTATAATGCTGAATTATTATGGTTATATTTGATGTTTTTTTATTAGGAATTATAACCTTTGATATTATCATGGTTATGGATTATATGAATCATTTTTAGCGCATATAAATTATTATTAAATACAAGTGATGTAACACCCTGATATTTTGATATTTTTTTTTCAAATTAATTTTTTATTTCAATATTTTTTATTTCACATGACACTAAAAATAGTTATATATATATATTATAAAATAAGTAAAACAACCCTTTCCCGTGAAATACCAAATTTTCTTTCACTATAAGAAACACTGACTTGGTGTATGATGCACACAACACTTATTTTCTATGCAGCATCTCTCTTTATTATTTAAATTATTCAAATAAGATAATTAAAATGTAGCTATTAAACATAGTAATATTAATAGTAAAAAATATTATTCAAAAATATTTTCTAAATTGTTTTATATAAATAAAACATATTGATAATGAAAGAACATATTTTTGGTAAAGTCGTTTATATGTTTAAAAACATTATTTTCTTGAATGAACAGATTCTAATAATGAATGTAATTTTAGGCACATTTGGAAATTGAATTGGATAAAATAAATTTCATTTTTTGAATTCAGAACTTATAAATTAGCCTATTGTGAATTCTTGGGAATCATCTAAGAAACATCATTTTTGGTGAATAGTGAAAAATACTACCTTTTAGTTAAAAACCACATTTTTACAAATTAATTATTAAAGATAAATGATATAATAAATTTTTTTAATGTAAAATTATTTAAATATTACATTTAATAATATATCTAAATTCAGTTGAATAAATTACAATTTGATATTTAATATAAAATGATAAAAAATGATTCAACATTTTCTAACTTCCTAACCCCTTTATTTTGTCCCATTTGTGAGATTTTCACTAATATTAACTTTGTCACATCTGTGATTGGAGTTAGAAAACTCTAATATACACCATTTTATTTTGTATTGTATTAGGTTCTAGTAAGACCATGTTAATATTTTTTTAACAAAAAATGATTACTAAAAGTGATTAAAATTAATCACATTAATTGAAGTCAAATTAGGCTTAATTAGGGACTAAACCTCAAAATTAAGGGACCAAAAGAAATATAAATTTGTCCAAACCCAATTTTATGTCCATATTTAGGTCATAAACCTTAAATTATTGAGTTTAGTTGGTTTGGTAAGACCTGTTTAGGTAAAAACATGTGAATGCCAATTTTTTTCTAAAAATTCCATTTGAGTCCTTTTTCGTCCCTATAAAAGGCTACCCTATATACCCCTTCCTAACACCTCTCAAAAATTTTAATTTCATCCATGAACTGAAAATGTTGATACCCAAAATTCCACCATTTGACTTTTAATCCTACGTTTGCATAGAGACCCTATCAAAGAATCCTTTTGGCATTATCCAAAAGGAGTTTCCCGATTTAGGGTACGTCTTCTTTCAAGATCTTTTCCTTTATTTTTCTTCTCCACCACCTCCACTATCATTATATCGTTATTTTTTGAAAACACCTATATATTAAAAATAATAGTATATGTTCAGGAAAAATATTTGACCTACACTGACACTAACCTCCATCTAATGGATGCTGAACATACTGTTCTTGTGTACGACGAAGTACTGCCTCACGAAATGATGATTGTTCTTTTCTCCTTTACCACCAATAATGTTCTCCATTATGATATAAAATATATTTATATATGTAATATATTTTATTTATTATAAATTTAAGGTTATTTAGTCCTTTTATAACACACATATTTTTACATTCCAATTGGTGTTAATATGATAATCTCGTTTTAGGAAGTCTGGACTACCGCCCTCTCAAAGAGATGTGATTTGTTCACACACCACATTGAATGTATTAAATATTGGTTTAATGAAAATATATTATATATAAATTCTACATTAGTAATTATATATATATACATATATTTATATATATGTCAATTACATACATTGCTTCAGTAAGACAATAAAAAACAGAAAACAACATTCATGTGTATGTACGACTTACCATCACTATGAACGATGTATTGAATTGTGTAATTCATTAGGCTATAGATTATTATAATTTACATATACATTATAAACATGATATTTATATAATTTTATACAATCTGGAATCATTATTTACGTATAAAGATCAATCAGATAACAAATTTGGACATTTGCGAAGAACAAAGTGAATATTATCTGAAGTGAAACATTAACTTAGGATCACTAACAAGAATATAATATAAGGTTAAAAGAATCCATATATGGTAATAGATATAATAATATTCTTCTGTAATTGATTTATAGTGTCCTTATATTTATTATATAGGATGTTTTTATGAGTACGGAGGGAGTCAAGACACAAGGTATGTGGGATTTCATCTCACTTTTAATTTCAGTGAGATACATCCTATTTTCACCACTATTTCATTTTGTGTTGTATATATAATTACCATTATTTTATTATATTTATGATTTAGTTAAATTTATTTGTACTAACATTCCCATTTTTTATCCTTCTTTCATGGGGTATAAGCATCAAATGTTATTAAATTGGTAAAAAAATTTGTCTCAATATGACTTCTTTGAGACACATGTTTTGTTTTGCAGCTAAAATCTTTTTTCAAGGTGCATATACATCCATTTTAACTGACATATCATGAATATAACTATTTTCTGGATATTAGATGATTAACATAATTTCCTTTCCTTACATGGAATTCATGATCCAAAGATTCCATGATATAAGAGTTTATTAAGGCAATCACATTGCTTTTCGAGATTGTTTATGTTTATGTTTCATTTGATGAAATCTTATGATCCATATCTCAAGAATATTCACGAGATTCCTTATACTCTATTATTTTATAATAGACTCATGTATTGGTATCATTTTCTTATCTTTGGTACATATGTTGTTTAAGAATGTGTTTTTAGGAAATACTAACTTTACCCTCTCTTCAAGAAGAAAACTATATTTTCTAAAAATATTTTCCAAGAATATTAAACCATTAACCTATGATATCTAAAATAACATTTTACCCTCATTTTATTTTACCAAACATTTTAAAGGAATATTATTGTCTCTTTTAGAAAAATGATCTTTTGTATCCTTTTTACAGTTAAAATAGATTGTTCTTTTGACCTCGTATGACATGTACGGGTTTAACCACCATCATTTATTCAAATCAGTATTTTCATTTTTAAAATTATAATCATTAAAAAATGTTTTTAAAATAAAGTTTCAGATAAAATTGTTTTCAAAATGTTTTCAAGTGTTATCTACATTTTTTCAAAGTGTTTTAACGAAATGGATTACAAAAAGTTTTCATGATTTCTTTAAAATTATTCAAAGTGTTTTCAAAGAAATGGATTTCAAAATGTTTTAAATCATTCAATATATTTTTTCAAATGGTTTTTGAAAAAAAAAATTAAAAATTTTGGGTTACTATTTTATAATTTTTTGAGGAAAATTGTTTTCAAAATTATTCCATATGTTTTCATGTTATTTTTTATTAAAACAATTTTCAAATAGTTTTCTGTTTTAAAAAGCCTTTTTCAAATAGGAAAGGATAATTTAATCAAGAAATGTTTTTAAATGATATTTCATAATTATTTTCCATAAAAGATAACATCTACTGATGTAACACCTTAAATTCTACAAAATGGTCTTACGGTTACATTCATATCCTTTCTATGAATGATTTTTGCTTAATGTCATAGTCTTTATAAAGCATGTTTCACATTCATAGGTTATATGCTTCTTAATACCACATCATTCTGGAATTATGGTTTTGATGAAATGATTATGAAACCTGTAACTTTTGTAATTGGTTATAATATTTTTATATTTTTGTGGTACCAATTTCATTTAATGGGTTAAGATATGTTTATTTGTGATCTTTTAGAACATGTATGTATGATTTCATTATGTGATGGGTGGGACCTATACCTCCCTCCAATGCATTGGATAATGATTTATATATCATGAGATAAAACATATCTTGAATGAGGGTTAATCAGATCAGTAATATAGGGCTAGAATGAGGGTTACTCAATTCAGTAATATAGGGCTAGAATAAGGGTCACTCGGTTCAGTAATATAGAGCGGTAATAGGGGTTACCTGGTTCAGTAATTGACTTTCTCCACTAAGATGGTCATGGAATTTATGCCTTTGATACTATATAAATTACTATATACCATTGTGTTGCCATAATTTCATGTCTTACTCTTATGTTATGCTTTTAGGGATTATTTCATTTACTTCTATTTGATTACTTTTTTATTAACTACTACGATTAATTCCATGATTCATGTATATTATCTTTGATATGTAGGGTATGATATTCTATTTTCTTGATCATGTTCTCATACCCTTGTGCACATGTTTAAGCATACCTGTCTCCTTTGTTTACCATTACAGATCATATGAGATCACCCCTTTTTTATGTTTCCTTCTATAAGTTATGGAGATTTATATGATGTTTGATTTTTCTAAAAAGGGTGCTATTTGTGTAGAACCTAGTTAAAGATAATGTATCTCTATTATGTAATAGTTTTATGTTTCCTTGTTTCCAATGGCATGATACCAACTATGGTCATTGGTCGTCTGATGGTATAATGTTTAATTATTCCCCAAATTTTATGTAATGATTATGTTCTATAAAGTGAGGGTCTCTAGAGTTGTTTTCAGAGGATAGATATAGTTAACCATAGAAAACTAGGATAAGAAAACATTAGTGATATCTAAATTTTTATTTCTAAGGATATGTCTTGGGATGTATATAAGGATATGTATAAGGATGATTTATCATTTTGGAAAATATCTTGGAATTTTGGTAAAGGATAATGTGAGTGGATTCCATGAAATAAATCCATGTCTGGATACTAAACATGGATGCGGATATAGCACATATATACCTTGGGGTAACAACTCTGACAAGATTTTCATGGATTGACTCGGGGTAATCTGGTATATGATAATGGGCCTTGCCACACACCTGGTTTGAAAATCCTAGGGGATATGATTTTTGAATTCACAAACTCTTTGTGAACCATCAAAAAGGATTTCGATATAATTTAATAATGATTAACCTAGGATAAATCCAAGGTGTCATTGATTATGAAAGGTGTCATGATTTAGAAATCCTATAAGTAACTCTTTTCATGACTATGTGATTTTCTTCATTGATAAGTAATGCTCACACTATGGTTTTGGTTTTAGGAAATAGTGATAATTGGAAGGAACTGGATTAATTTTGAATGTGATGGGAGATTTTATTATGAGAGGTATAATGGGATGATCTTTGGAGTGAGAGATTTCATAATCATGCTTAATCTGTTTTCATGTAATATGATTAACAATATTTACTTTAACCAACTCTCAGAATCACCAAGAAACGAAATTAGGAGTTCATTAAGAGTTAGGGTATTAAATACCATGGAAGAAACAAGATTCAGTATCCTTTGTGTCCAAAATATAAAAAGAAACACCTATGTGAATGTCTTAGATAAACAAGAAGCTGTTTTGACTGTGGAAAAGAAGGATGAAAATCAAGTGACTATAGGGGAAAAATGAAGAATTTGGTTAATGAAATGGATGGGAATTTTGGCCTTTGTATGTCATCATCAAAGGTTACGTGTTTTAAATATATAATAAATACTCATCATGTAACACAATTTTACTAGAGGAATGATCCTGAAGGGAATCAGCATAGTGGTGTTAGTAATGGTTCCATTGTGGACATTAAAGAGACTGTGGAAGAAATGTGTTAGGAAAAGGTATTATCATTAATGGATTATATATGATGTAAATGAATTATTTATATATTTGGATTTCAGAATTAAGAATGGAGAATTATGTATGGATGGTTTAGTTTATGTTTTTCTAAGTATTTACATGAATATATTGAATGGTAATGATGGAATAGAAATGTTATACAATTAAATTTATCATTTTTACTAAGGAAAGCTAACCCTTAATGTGTTCCTTATGTTAAGATAATGTTGCTTGTATAGAGATATGTGTGATATGAATAAGTAAATTGAATAGTATTGATTACCATGGAAGTAAGTAAGGACTTCATTATTGGTGTTTTATGCTACCACTAATGAATTTGAAATCATTTTTGGATTTATGTAGTAAATCCCATATACTTTGGAATGAGGAAGCTTTCATGTATTCCAGATGGATTTATGTTAATTCAGGTTGTTAACATGTTTTAAGGGAATATAAAATAAATGTATTCACATAATTAGAATGATAAAACTCAAAAATTCATTGAAATATAGAGGAATAAATGTTAATCAAGTTTTTAACTCACTTTATGAGGTTTTGGATTTTCATCTTTTTGAAGGGTTGTAAAGTTGTCCATTCATGAAATGTTTAATGTAAACCTTTAAGGAAGTATTTTTTCACTGAGTTTATTTTAAAAACCATATTTAAAAGGATAACCAGTTATTAGACATATTTCAAGGATTAACGTCTTATATATTATATTAGTTTGGTTTTAAAAGAGTATTTCATGTTTGTTGGGTGACAACCAATCATGTCTGGCAAGGCAGTGGGTCATTAACCCATGATCGAATAATGAATAGGGTTTCATTCCTACCATTGGCCTACATGATTTCCTAGTTAATGTATATTTATTTCTAATGAATAAATATTTATGATGAACTATTAGTGTAATTTTTTATAAAATAATGTCTATTTATTTTTTTAGAGACAAATAGTTATAATTTTTAATCATTTATGGCCCTTTAACATCCTTTAAAAGTTTATTTTAGTGATTTAACCATCAATGTAAATTTATGGAAATTAATTCCGTGTGGTAATTTGTGTATTAGAAATTTTTCAAATCATAAACCAATAATGAAATTTTGTTTATAGAAATTTATAAAAAATTATTCAATGTTTTGAAAGTAATCAATTTTTTTATCCAAATACCTTAATTTTTGTTGATCTAATGGCCTTTTAAATCAACAAGGATTTATTACTTTGAAGACCTAGACATTCCGTCATTAATTCACTAGTTATTTATTTATGACCTCAATCACTCCTTATAAATATTTACATTTTTCCTTCATGTCCAATCTTCACTCCCAAACTATGTTATCCTATGTGGAAACCCCGTTTTATGTTACTTTGGGTAATGAATATGGTTCCAAATTCCCCTTTTATGGGATGTTTTAGTATCAAATTTTACATTTTGGTTTTCTATGTATGAAAGTTTTCTATAGTAAAACTTTGAGAACCCAGAACAATTTTTAGGGAGAAATTTATTTTAAGGGGGGTAGAATGTAACACCCTGAAAATTTGAGATATTTTTTTGAATTAATTTATCATTTCAATATGTTTCATTTAAAAAGATAATATAAATAGTTATATATATATATTATAAAACTAAGTAAAACATACCTTTCACACACAATATTAGATTGTCTTGTGCTATAAGAAACAGCAACTTGGCATACAATGCTCACAACGTTGAGTTTCTACAAAACATATCTTTTTATTATTTTAACTATATAAATAATATAATTATAATCTATACATTAAAAATTGTAATATGAATAGTAATAACTAATTATCAAATATTATCTATAATTATTTTATTTAAAAAAAATATTTATAATGAAATATAACATTTTTGTTAAAGTCTTTTTTAGGGATAAAAACATCATTTTCTCGAATGAACTACTTATAATAATGAATGTAATATTACACAAATTTAGAAATTGAATTGGATAAAATAATATTCATTTTTTAATTTGGAATCTCAAAATTATCCTAGGGCGAATTTTGGGGATTTTTCTGAGGATCGTAATTTTTGATGAATAGTGAAAATACTATTTTTTGAGTCCCCACTTCCATCCATGATCTACACCTCATATAATTCTCCATCCCCATCCGAGTTTTCCCTCTTAATTAGGTATCATTGGTCCTATAACATACATGAACCTATGAACAATGAATTTTTCTTGGGTAATAAGTGACATGGCTACCTGATAAGGGTTGAGTATATCGTTGTAGGGAAATACCAAAGGGGTCAAAAACATAACTACTAATATAGTGTATGAATGTGGGATATGATCAAAATAAATAAACATTAACTTTAGAAGTGTGTATATATAATCACCATTGATCAATGGGTTTTAATGGGAAACCTAATATTTAATAGACCTAATTTAGTAAATGATATATGTCTCTAGACATATTAACCACCCAAGGGGATCCATTTCCTACCTTGAAATCATACCTAAATAGGATACCTTATTTGGCTATGTACATATGTATCTAAGAATGATACATATCCTTAGTGGGGTAAAAGTCCTACCATGGGATCTCATGAACAAAAATATATAAATTTATATCCCCAGGATCCTAGGAATCATCATAGGAATCTCATAATATCAGATAAAATGTTAGATCTAAGGAATCACTATGTTTCTCAAATCATTAATCTTCAACGAGTCCTAGAGAGGTAATTCCTAGAACCCTATACTATCATGAATAATCTCTAGACCCTTGAGAGGTAATCAATGAAATCCCAAAATCACCCAAATTTTCTAGATCCTAGTGAATTAATAGTTTGAATCCCATCATCACTCAATATATATTGATCCTAAGGAGGTAATCCTAAACATCCCTTCATCATTAATTATCCTTATATCCCCAAGAGGTAATCCTAGGAATACCATCACCATCAATATCCCTATATCGCAGGGAGGTTATAAATTACATTAAATTAAAACTAAACACATTTTAATCCTAGGGATGTAATCCTTCAAAATCCATCATCAACTATCATTCCAACATCTTATATAGGTAATTCGTTGAATCCAATCATCAATAAGAACCCATAGATCCTAGAGAGGTAATCTCTGGAATCCCATCAGCGCCAAACACCTATGGATCCTATAGATCTCATACCTATATTCTTATCATCACCTAATATATATGGATAATATGGAGGTAATCCTTAAAATCCCATCGTAATATAGTCGGGGGACTATATCCACTTGATTCACATCACACAATAATAATAGTAATATTGGATTTCTAGTTGCTCAACCCATTTCACATAACCGAGGTCGATTTATAAGGTGTATAACCAATCCTTTTCAACATATCCTTATAAGGCTCACATCATCATTTAATTTTGTAAGGTGACACTCTAAATCATCACTTACTATTCCTACACTGATACCCTAAAGAAATACAGAAAATGTGAACCATGCGTGGATAAAAGTTCACACCCTTGATAGGTTCAGTTATCTCAATCTCATCACTTGGGATTAAGAAATCACTCAATGGTCCTGAAATTCATTAGAACTATTGTGGTCACTTTTCATTACCACTATATTTATAGTGTAATCCCTACAATAACCATACCCTGAAGCTTTTTATAAACCCCATATATCATCCCAAGTCATCCAATGTCATTCCACTCACAAAACCTATCATGAATATACTCTGGTTTTACCCACCATGGTGATTACAATATAATAAGGGATAAACCTTTTACCCAATTAATCATATTACTGTCAAACAACTCTAAGACATCTTATTGCCATATCATTGAATAATTAAGAATATTATTCCATCTCATCACTCACCCCTACTGAAGGGAACTAAGGGTTACTATCCAATCCTGTTATGATCAATTATTTAATTTAATTAACTCTCATCTAGGGTTTTAGTATCTCATAGATCATATTTATAATAATGTACTTGAATTCTAGTGACCAAGGCAGTTAGATGATGTTAAAAGGGTCTATCATGGCCCTCTACACTTGTCCATTATATATATTTTCATTTAACCTAATAAAAATTTATTTAATTTAAAAAATTTAGTTACCCATAGTGGTAAGATAACATATCCTAAACTACGCAAATAAATTTCATAATACAAAAGGGCAATACATAATAACCTCTAACCTTATATGATACATATTATTTTAAAAAAAAATCCTAAACACACTACCCTAATCTATTCCTAGATCATATCAATATCTTTTACACCAATTTCAATCTAGGAAATCCAAAGAAATAAATATAAATGAAAAAAATAAGTAATTTAAATTTAAATAAAAAAGTAATAATTTTCTAAATCCTCACAAAGTCACCTCATTACACCGAAAACATGACTGACCTCTTATAGAAGGTCAACGGTATACCCATGACACCATCCCAAATAAAATACCTAATTTTTTTAAAAAATTTGATATTAAATATATTAAAAAATTTAGAAGAAAAAAAATATTATATTAATTCCCTAGGAAATTTAATTTTAATGAAACAATATGTGAGGATATGTGTTCAAACATATGTGATGTCAACTAGAAAATTAAAAAAATTATCATTATCATATTATTTCAACATGATCTAGTGATTTAATCATTGTAACCCAAAGATAATCACCAAAAATCAATGTAAAATATGAGGGGAATAATAAAAAAGGAATTATGACCTTTATAATTGAAGGAATCAAATCAAAATACACCACAAACTAAGGGGAATCAGTGGTTGAAAGGGGGAATTACCCCTTGGACAGATGCATGTGATAGGACAAGTACATAAGAGGGAAAATTAAAAGTTTTTAGTTAAAAAAGTATTAATTTTCTCTTTTTTAGGAAATTTAGGTACCCAGTTAGTTTTTCCATATGATTATACAAACTGTGCACCAAATTTGTTTTTAAACGCCATCTCACATCACCATACAAACATGGTTTGGATACACATGTTTCTAAATTTTTCACCAAAAATAAGAATCACAACTAAAATTAGGTTCCATGTTTCTAAATATTTGTTTATAACTATGAAAAATACATGCACAATACCTCATGGACAAATAAACCCAAATATTTTACCCAAATAGTTCCCCTTATCTATACATCAACCATTAAAAAGATTAAAATCCTTTTAAAAATTCTAAACACTATACCAAATCCCCTAAGGAACACTTGAGCAGTTGAGACACCTTCCATTCCTCAATCCATATCCAAATAAATATCTAATTATGATGCTTGAAATATCATATTTCAATCAATGTCTCAATTTTAAAAATGATCCCTCATTCAAAAATAAACATTCAAAGAACACTTGAATATTAAATCCCATAAATTTCATGTAATTGTAAAATATAGTATTTTAAAATAGAATATTAGTAGAATATAAGAAATAAATGGTGATTATATGTTAGAGTGCGTTGAAGAAAATATTTATGATACAATGTATTCTTCATATTGAAGGATGTTATTTTTATCTCTATATGTGGATTATCATATCTAGTAGAACTGATGATGTATCATATTTAGAAATGAGTAAAATTTTTATAGGACTACATATATGATGTAGAATTCATTAATTTTAGGGGAGGAACATATCAAAATCTATTATTACTCTACCTGAATCTAAAAATATGTGTGTAATTTTTTGTGATGTATATAAAGTAGAGGTGTGATGTGTATTTATAACAATGGAATAAATTGTAACATATATATTATAACGACCCATACTTTACATACATTGTTAATACTTCAAAATTGAAGCACACTTATTACAACATATGACAAAACCACAAAGGACCGTATAGGTATAGTGTCTTTAGAAACTGGGAAACATAAACAACTGGTTCATAAATCATCTACAGTGTCTCCCATTTATTTCATCATATCTAGGGTCCATTTCAGCATATTCTACTTAATATCCATCTTCCTGACCTCGGGAAAAGAAAACATAAAAGGGTGAGCTCAAATGCTCTGCAAGGGCAAATAAAGCAAATAAAAATCATATCATATCTTTTTTAAAATCATAACCTGCAAAAGAGATCATAAAATCTTAACATGGAATAAATCATAGAAGTGAAAATGAGATCCCCATAATCATAACATTAAACTTGAAACTTTTTCGCATGCACACATAATCATGGAAAATCATTTCTTGTTAGTCATGATTCATTGCCAAGACTATCTTAGTGGGCAAAGTCCCTTTCTGAACCGAGTCACCCTCGTTCCAGTCCTGTTTCACTGAACCGGTATAACCTACCGTTCCAGCCCTTTCTATCTCATGAGATATAAAATCTTTACCCAATGCATTGGAGGGAGATATACGTCCCACCCATCTTATAATGAATCCTTTCTTATGTGTGCCACATAATAATAAATCATACATCATTGCATAACACATGTAACAAAAATGTGATTTTTAAACAACATGACATCATAAAACAATTCATATAAGATAAGGGAATTTATAAAAATGTTTCCATCACAACATAATCAAATCCATGTAATAATAGGGATAAAAACAGAACCCTTTATTATATTAGATGGAAAATAATTTTGATAAAACACTTGAACTCCATTCTTGAGGAAAATATCCTTTCTTCTTCAAAAACACTTTTCCTTTCTTAAAACGTCATAAAGTTCTAAACTAAAAGAAGTTTATTAAAAATAAACTTGAAAACTTGTAGACGAATCTTCTTGGAAATAATGTTTTAAAAATCCATTCATGCCGTATAAGTTAAAAAAAACCTTCTTCGTACCTTTTTCGGAAAAGTCAAGAAGTACCTCATACGGAAAAACGACAAAAGTTTCCTTTTATATTCTTTACTAAAAACTCACCGAAGAGTAAAATTGGATTTTAACTATTTCAATTGGATGGAAACAATATTACATATTGAGGGAACATGGATGTGGATGATAAGATACACCCCAGTAAATGGAAAAGTAAAAACAATCTCGGATAAAAATGAGATTGTGATATTTTCCCTTACCTTAGGTCCGATTTGCTTTTTTCGTGTCCGAAGCTCCTGTATAATGGTTTAAATAATGTTATTGACTTATTCCAGAATCATACATATTGATATGATATCATATATGGTCATATTATTAGCTTTTTGTTAGTAATATTTCATTGTTACTTGTTACTCGGGTCTTTATAACTTTTTGTTCTTATGCGTGTTTTGTCAAATACATTCTTATTATTCTTTTAAGGTTATAGATACCTTATATCCAGAATGGTATTAGTGTAACATATATCATATTTATTCATTCAATTCATTTATATAATTACTATGTAATGATGATCATGTAGAACGAGTCGCATCACATCGTGGAGACGGTATTCCGTACGTACGCACGAGTGATTATATCGTTCCTATGAACGTGGAACTGTATTGGAGTATATATATATTATTTCAGTATAAATATTAATTTATAATAATCATATATATTTACTCATTACACCGTTATACCCATCCTTGTAAGGTGATGGTGGAAAATAGATTACACCACGGCGTGGAGACGGTATTCCGTACGTACGCACGCTCGGTGATTTCATTTTTCCGTAGGATGGATAGAAGGTGAATTTGGGTTGTTTCATATTTATAATAACATATCAGTATGTATGTAATACTGATGTTATTACTTTATCATGAAACAACTAAAGAAGAAGAAGTCGAAGAAGAAAGAAATTGAAAAGATCGGTAATGGATATTACCTCTTCTTTGGAACGCCTCTTTGAATCCTCCACTTAGGGAACTAAGATTGGTCTTTGAAGAATACCAGGACCTATAGGATTATTCTAGGGAAGTGGAGAGGAGAGAATGTCAGGGGTTGTCCGAGCTTGAGTGCTCAAATTGGTGTGAGGAGGAGGGGGAGGAGGTGCCCTTTTATAAGGGAGGAGAGGGGCACCATAGGAATATCTCAAAATATTATTTTATATTAATGTCAAAATCGGTTTATAATGGTTCCAAAGGGTTCTAGTTCGAGGCTAAAGTGGGATGGGTCGAAATACTATCAACCAATATGATTTAGACAAGTTTAGGGTATTATTTTAACCTTATCAATTAGATTTAACTCTAAGTTAAATAATTTATCTTTTACCATGTCTTTTTGTTTTCTTTCACTATATGGTTAATACACTTACTATAACATGCCAAACGAACCCCAAATTGTTTATTATTAATATATATATCCTTATATAAATAATTTCACCGAACCTTAGATTTTTAGGAATAAAATAACAATTAATAATATAATATTTGATTTAAAAACTATTTTGTGTCAATTTTGACACTATTTGATATATGATTTTTGTGAAAGTCATAACAGAATTATATGTTCAAACCCAGTTGATTAAAGCAACACTAATATATCATAGTAACCTACAAAATTAGTGGAATTCATAAAAAGTCTCAAATAATATTTATTTTGGTGTTTATAAAATCAATTATGTCAATATTTCATTAATAAGATAATTACTGCATCATCATTGTGTCATAAATAAATTATATTATTTAATGTCTAAAAATTATAAATAAAATACCATTATGTAGGAAATCGTTTTAGATTTATAATTAATATTTATAGTCGAATTTAGCTTATGTATTACCCCATATTAAAAATTATTTACTTATTAATCTTTGATTTTAACTATTTTAACCCTTCTTTAAATAAATTAATAATAAATGTCCTAATCTAATCCAAGTGGGCCTAAATGGTCATATTTTATTCCTAAGTTTGTTTTTGGTCGAATTAAACTTATACAATAGAATTAGGACATGTGTTTGGGTAATAATAATATCATTTTTACCCTTAGTTACCCTATTTACAATTAACCGCGGTAAAAAAGTAAAAAGTTACTATTCACCAAAAATTATTTTTATCTCATTGAACCACATTTTACTTACTGATATCAACCGTGTCTGTTGTATTTTCAAAATTCCATTCACAGAAGCGGTAAAATTAAGTTTTATGCAAAAATTCAGTTTTTAACCTACCACTTAGTGGTTTCACTATTCATCAAAAATTAAAAGTTTTCAGAAAAATACCAAAATTTCACCCTAGGCTAATTTCGGTATTCCGAATCCAAAAATGAAGTTCATTTTGAAAAATAAAATTTATAAAATTTCAAAAAGTTGTTATTAATATTCATAACGGCTAGTTTTAATAATATTTTAATAGCATATCATTGTTTAGTGAAACTCGGTATTGCGTACGACGCAAGCTATCGAGGAAGGTCGTGATTGCGTGTAATGTAAGCCAAGTAAGTGTGTATTGAAAGATTCCTTTGATGATATATAAAAAACAAAATATTACTCATAAAAATCTCGGGTGTTACATTCTACCCCCCTTAAAAAGAATTTCGCCCTCGAAATTCGTCACTTTTTAACAAACAGATGAGGATACATCTCCCTCATCATATCCTCAAGCTCCCATGTAGCTTCTTCAAGTTGGTGGTTCCTCCATAAAACTTTCACCAATCGAGTGGTCTTGTTTCGTAGGACTTTTTCACTACGATCCATAATCTCTATCGGCTGTTCTTCATAAGAAAGATCTTGCTCCAGCGGTACAACTTCTGAGCTGAGTACATGTGAAGGATCTGGTATGTACTTTCTCAGGAGAGATACATGGAACACATCGTGAACTTGAGAGAGATTCGGTGGAAGCGCCAATCGGTAAGCTGCCTTCCCAACACGATCCAGTATTTCGAAAGGACCGATATATCTAGGGCTCTACTTCCCCTTCTTTCCAAATCTCATAACCCTCTTCCAGGGAGATATTCGTAAGAACACTTTATCACCCACTTCAAACTCTAGGTCTTTTCTTCGGTTGTCGGCATAAATTTTCTGTCGACTTTAAGCTGCTCTTATGTGTTGTTGAATAGATCTGACCTTTTCTGCCATTTCATCAATGAGATCAGGTCCTTGTAGCTTTCTTTCCCCAACTTCCTCCCAGCAAGTTGTAGTCCTACATTTCATTCCATAGAGAGCTTCATAAGGAGCAATCTGAATACTAGAGTGAAAGCTATTATTATAAGAAAATTCCACCAAAGGTAGGTGTTGATCCCAACCTCCTTTGAAATCCATAGAGAAAGATCTCAACATATCTTCTAGGGTTTGAATTATTCTCTCAGACTGACCGTCTGTCTGGGGATGATAAGCAGTGCTGAAACTCAACTCTGTAACCAGAGTATGCTGAAGACTTCGCCAGAACTTCGAAGTAAATCTCGGATCCCGATCAGATATAATAGAAAGTGGTACTCCATGCAATCTTACCAATTCCTTTACATATATCCTGGCAAGCTGATCTAGAGAGAAATCCTCTCTAATAGCAATGAAGTGTGCAGACTTTGTAAGAAGATCAACTATGACCAAAATAACATTATTTCCTTTGGATGTTTTAGGAAGTCCGGTAACAAAGTCCATAGTGATGTTTTCCCATTTCCATTCGGGTATGGGTAATGGTTGTAACATCCCCTTAGACTTCTGTCTCTCAGCTTTAACATGTTGACAAACAAAGCATCGAGAGACATATTCAGCAAAATCTCTTTTCATGCCATCCCACCAGAAATACTCTTTCAGGTCCCTATACATCTTCGTGCTTCCCGGATGAATATAGAATGATGAACTTTGAGCCTCATCCAGCAGCTCCTTCTTTAATTCGGGGATGGGAGGAACACAAACCCGATTCCTGAACTTTATTATCCCATCACAATCAAGGTTGAATTCAGGAACATTTCTCACCTTCTTTTGTAACTCGACATCTTCTTTCTATGCCTCTTTAATCTTCACATGTATATATGGTTGAACATTCATTTGAGAAAGATAAGATTTTTCCCCTTCCATTATAATTCCAAGATCCATCCTTTGTAAATCCATAAATATAGGATATTTTGTGATCCTCATCATGGATAAACTAGCATGGTCTTGTCGACTTAATGCATCTGCTACCTTGTTTGCTTTGCAAGGGTGGTAATGGATTGAGCAGTCGTAATCCTTAATCTGCTCCAACCATCTTCTTTGACGCATATTCAACTCCTTTTGTGTGAAAATATACTTTAAACTTTTATGATCAGAATAAATATCACACCTTTCACCATAAAGGTAATGCCTCCAAATCTTTAATGCAAAGATTACCGCAGCCAACTAAAAATCATGTGTTGGGTAATTTTGCTCATGGATTTTCAACTGTCGTGAGGAATAAGCTATCACCATATCATTTTGCATAAGAACACACCCCAATCCCTTCTTGGATGCATCACTATAGATCACAAACCTTTCTCCACTACAAGGCAGTGTGAGCACAGGTGCACTGGATAACCTTCTTTTCAACTCCTTGAAATTCTCTTCACATTCCTCTATCCAAACAAACTTAACTCCTTTCCGAGTCAACTTGGTGAGTGGATTGGATAATCGTGAAAAATCTTTTACAAAACGTCGATAATATCCAGCCAAACCAAGAAAACTTCGGATCTCAGTTACTGTTGTTGGTCTTGATCATCTTTCGATAACCTATGTTTTTGATGGATCCACAGATATCCCCTCTTTTGAGATTATGTGACCCAAAAATGCAACCTTTTGAAGCCAAAATTCACACTTGGTAAATTTGGCATAAAACTTCTCCTTTCTCAGGGTCTTTAATATAATTCTCAAGTGATCTTCATGCTCTTCCTTGCTCTTTTAATAGACAAGAATATCGTCTATAAAGACTACAACAAATTGATCAAGATAGTCTCTAAAGACTCTATTCATTAGATCCATGAAGATAGCAGGGGCATTAGTAAGACCAAATGGCATCACTATAAATTCATAGTGTCCATACCTTGTACGGAAATCCGTCTTTGGTATATCCTCCCTTTTGACCCTTAATTGATGATACCTTGAATGAAGATCAATCTTGGAAAAGTATTGTGCTCCGCGTAGTTGGACAAATAAGTCATCAATGCATGGGAGAGGATATTTGTTCTTGATAGTGATCTTGTTAAGTTCTCGATAATCAATGTAGAGTCTCATTGATCCATCTTTCTTCTTAACAAATAGAACAGGTGCTCCCCAAGATGACGCACTAGGGCGTATGAATCCCTTATCAAGATTCTCTTTGAGTTGCTTCTTCAATTCCTGCAACTCAATTGGGGCCATTCTATATGGTGTCTTTGAAATAGGCAAAGCACCTGGTACGAGTTCTATTGAAAACTCAACTTCACGATTTGGTGGAAGACCCGGTAATTCCTCCGGAAAGACATCATCAAACTCCCGTACGATGGGCATATTCTTGATCGTAAGTTTCTCACCAACCATTTGAGATAAATAACCTTCATTTAGTGGAATCAATACCCATAAGATGGAAGAAATTTCCACTGGAAGGTTATGTTCATCCTTGCATTGATAGACGATCGTAGATTGATCTGGAATATGAAATGTGACTTCCCTTCTTTGGAAATTGATATGAGCTCCATGTAGAGAAAGCCAATCCATGCCAAGAATCACATCAAATTCCACTAAAGGAAGGATCATAAGATTTGCAGGAAGCACTTTCCCACAAACTTCGATCAGAGAAGAATTATAAACTTTTGATGCGACTGTTGTGCCATTAGGTGTTGTCACAGATAACTCAACATCTAATTGTTGAGGTAATACGGTGATACCCTTAGAAAATTCTTTATAAATAAAAGAGTGGGTGGATCTAGAATCAAATAAAACATTTGCTACTTTAGAGTGGACGGTATGTGTACCTTTCATCACTTCGTTATCGTACTCCACATCGGTGATAGAAATTGCATGTGACTTTCCTTTGTCTTTAGCCTTAAGATTTTGTTGACGTCGACCATCATCATCAACCCTTGGATTTGGGCATTGATTGGCATAATGCCCCATCTCCTTGCACTTGAAACATTGAAGTGTAGTAGGATCATTCTGTGTATCCCTTCCTTTGTTTGCATCATTAGACATCTTCTTCCCATTATCGCGGCATTCAAATGCCCGATGACCTTCCTTTCCACATTTAAAACATTTACTTGTCCCTTTAAGACAACTCCCTCCATGTTTCTTTCCACACTTTGAGCATAAGGGAAATCTCATCTTCTTTTCAGTGTGCTCATTAGATTTTCCTTTGAATTCCATCTTTCTCTTCTTATCAAACCCATGTGACTGATGGGTTACTCCAATCTCCATCTCGACTTTGAGAGCACATCGAATGATTTCCTCGTAGCTATTGAAGTCCCTTATGGATAACGCCCTTCGAAGGCTTGGTTTTAAGCCACTAAAGAATCGATCGATCTTACTCTCAGGTTGGATAATAATACCAGAAGCGTACCTTGCAAGTCTTGTAAAATTTTCTTCATAGGTACCAACAGATTCATCATCCCTTTGGTTCAGTTCAAGAAACTCTTCCTCCATCTTTGTTCAGAGAATACGAGGGAAGTACTTATTGAAAAATAAGTTCTTGAACTCGTCCCATTCCATAGACTCAATTTCATCCCTTTTCCTTGTATTATTAATAAGATTCCACCATTGATCAGCATCTCCTTCCAAACGATACACTGCTAGGATGACTTTATCATGTTCAGAACATTGAAGAACTGAAAATATCTTTTCATTAGTACTAATAAATTGTTCAGCAACTAATGGATCAGTAGGCCTGCTGAAAGAAGGTGGATGCTGCCTCATGAAGGATTCAACAGAATGTTGCTCCCTCTTTTGCTAGTTTGGAAGTCCTGCATGATTCATAGCTTGAGAAAGTTGTGTGAGCATGGCTACAAGATTTTTCATTCCAGCTCCCATATGGTTTGGTTGCTTAGGGGGACAATCATTGCATTGCCCATCGCATTCCGCATTAACACGGTTCCTTCAGGTTCCAGCCATTGACTAAAACCAAGAAGAATAGTGTGAGCAACACTAATTATAATAGGAAAACCACATAACTCAAGAATAAAATTTTCATACTTAAGGTCTTATCCTAGTGTATTCATGGCAATTTCTAAAACATTAAGATTGTGTTCTATGCTTAGACTTATCCTTATGGTTCTTACTATGGCTTTCACATTCTAGTTTCCAAAGGATGACTACACCTTTCCTTTGATACCAACTATAACGGTTTGGAATTACTTCCAGTGGACTATAATTGATACCTATCAGGGCACTCCATGGGCGGCTACACCCCCAGGGCGGGACACACCACCATCCCCAGTGGTAGCCATTTCCACATGAAGCCCTTGGGCGGAGAGCCATGCTTCGTCCAACGCTCACATGTGAGAGTTCCCAAGGATCGGATACATTCCTACCTCCTTTGCCTATGATACCAACTATAACGACCCATACTTTACATACATTGTTAATACTTCAAAATTGAAGCACACTTATTACAACATATGACAAAACCACAAAGGACCATATAGGTATAATGTCTTTAGAAACTGGGAAACATAAACAACTGGTTCATAAATCTTCTACAGTGTCTCCCATTTATTTCATCATATCTAGGGTCCCTTTTAGCATATTCTACTTAATATCCATCTTCCTGACCTGGGGAAAAGAAAACATAAAAGGGTGAGCTCAAATGCTCAGCAAGGGAAAATAAAGGAAATAAAAATCATATCATATCTTTTTGAAAATCATAACCTGCAAAAGAGATCATAAAATCTTAACATGGAATAAATCATAGAAGTGAAAATGAGATCCCCATAATCAGAACATGAAACTTGAAACTTTGTGGCATGCACACATAATCATGTAAAATCATTTCTTGTTAGTCGTGACTCATTTCCAAGACTATCTTAGTGGACAAAGTCCCTTTCTGAACCGAGTCACCCTCGTTCCAGTCCTGTTTCACTGAACCGGAATAACCTACCGTTCCAGCCCTTTCTATCTCATGAGATATAAAATCTTTACCCAATGAATTGGAGGGAGATATAGGTCCCACCCATCTTATAATGAATCCTTTCTTATGTGTGCCACATAATAATAAATCATACATCATCGCATAACACATGTAACAAAAATGGGATTTTTAAACAACATGACATCATAAAACAATTCATATAAGATAAAGGAATTCATAAAAATGTTTCCATCACAACATAATCAAATCCATGTAATAATAGGGATAAAAACATAACCCTTTATTATCTTAGATGGAAAATAATTTTGATAAAACACTTGAACTCCATTCTTGAGGAAAATATCCTTTCTTCTTCAAAAACACTTTTCCATTCTTAAAACGTCATAATGTTCTAAACTAAAAGAAGTTGATTAAAAATAAACTTGAAAACTTGTAAAGGAAGCTTCTTGGAAATAATGTTTTAAAAATCCATTCATGCCGTATAAGTTAAAAAAACATTCTTCGTACTTTTGTCGGAAAAGTCAAGAAGTACCTCGTACGGAAAAACGACAAAAGATTCCGTTTATATTCTTTACTAAAAACTCACCGAAGGGTAAAATTGGATTTAAACTATTTCAAGTGGATGGAAACAATATTACATATTGAGAGAACATGGATGTGGATGATAAGATACACCCCAGTAAATGGAAAAGTAAAAACAATCTCGGATAAAAATGAGATTGTGATATTTTCCCTTACCTTAGGTCCGATTTGCTTTGTTCGTCTCCGAAGCTCCTGTTTAATTGTTTAAATAATGTCATTGAATTATTCCAGAATCATACATATTGATATGATATCATATATGGTCATATTATTAGCTTTTTGTTAGTAATATTTCATTGTTACTTGTTACTCTGGTCTTTATAACTTTTTGTTCTTATGCGTGTTTTGTCGAATACATTCTTATTATTATTTTATGGTTATAGATACCTTATATCCAGAATGGTATTAGTGTAACATATATCATATTTATTCATTCAATTCATTTATATAATTACTATGTAATGATGATCATGTAGAACAAGTCGCATCACATCGTGGAGACGGTATTTCGTACGTACGCACGAGTGATGATATCGTTCTTATGATCGTGGAACTGTATTGGAGTATATATATATTATTTCAGTATCAATATTACTTTATAATAATCATATATAGTTACTCATTACACCATTATACCCATCCTTGTAAGGTGATGGTGGAAAATAGATTACACCACGGCGTGGAGACGGTATTCCGTACGTACGCACGCGCGGTGATTTCATTTTTCCGTAGGATGGATAGAAGGTGAATTAGGGTTGTTTCATATTTATAATAACATATCAGTATGTAAGTAATACTGATGTTATAACTTTATCATGAAACAACTAAAGAAGAAGAAGTTGAAGAAGAAAGAAATTGAAAAGATCGGTAATGGATATTACCTCTTCTTTGGAACGCCTCTTTGAATCCTCCATTTAGGGATCTAAGATTGGTCTTTGAAGAAGACCAGGACCTCTAGGATTATTCTAGGGAAGTGGAGAGGAGAGAATGTCAGGGGTTGGACGAGCTTGAGTGCTCAAATTGGTGTGAGGAGGAGGGGCAGGAGGTGCCCATTTTATAAGGGAGGAGAGGGGCACCTTAGGAATATCTCAAAATATTATTTTATATTAAAGTCAAAATCGGTTTATAATGGTTCCAAAGGGTTCTATTTCGAGGCTAAAGTGGGATGGGTAGAAATCCTATCAACCAATAGGATTTAGACATGTTTAGGGTATGATTTTAACCTTATCAATTAGATTTAACTCTATGTTAAATAATTTAACTTTTACCATGTCTTTTTGTTTTCTTTCACTATATGGTTAATACACTTACTATAACATGCCAAACGAACCCCAAATTGTTTATTATTAATATATATATATATATATATATATCGTTATATAAGTAATTTTTCTGAACCTTAGATTTTTAGGAAAAAAATAACAATTAATAATATAATATTTGATTTAAAAACTATTTTGTGTCAATTTTGACACTATTTGATATATGATTTTTGTGAAAGTCATAACAGAATTATATGTTCAAACAAAGTTGATTAAAGCAACACTAATATATCATAGTATCCTAGAAAATTAGTGGAATTCATAATAAGTCTCAAATTACATTTATTTTGGTGTTTATAACATCAATTATGTCAATATTTCATTAATAAGATAATTACTGCATCATCATTGTGTCATAAATAAATTAAATTATTTAATGTCTAAAAATTATAAATAAAATACCATTATGTAGGAAATCGTTTTATCTTTCTAATGAATATTTATAGTCGAATTTAGCTTATGTATAACCCCATATTACAAATTATTTACTTATTAATCTTTGATTTTAACTATTTTAACCCTTCTTTAAATAAATTAATAATAAATGTCCTAATCTAATCCAAGTGGGCCTAAATGGTCATATTTTATTCCTAAGTTTGTTTATGGTCGAATTAAACTTATCCAATAGAATTAGGACATGTGTTTGGGTAATAATAATATCATTTTTACCCTTAGTTACCCTATTTACTATTAACCGCGGTAAAAAAAGTAAAAAGTTACTATTCACCAAAAATTATTTTTATCTCATTAAACCACATTTTACTTACTGATATCAACCGTGTCTGTCGGATTTTCAAAATTCCATTCACAGAAGCGGTAAAATTATGTTTTATGCAAAAATTCAGTTTTTAACCTACCACTTAGTGGTTTCACTATTCATCAAAAATTGAAAGTTTTCAGAAAAATACCAAAATTTCACCCTAGGCTAATTTCGGTATTCCGAATCCAAAAATGAAGTTCATTTTGAAAATTAAAATTTATAAAATTTCAAAAAGTGGTTATTAATATTCATAACGGCTAGTTTTAATAATATTTTAATAGCATATCATTGTTTAGTGAAACTCGGTATTGCGTACGACTCAAGCTATCGAGGAAGGTCGTGATTGCGTGTAAAGTAAGCCAAGTAAGTGTGTAGTGAAAGATTCCTTTGATGATATATAAAAAACTAAATATTACTCATAAAAATCTCGGGTGTTACATTCTACCCCCCTTAAAAAGAATTTCTCCCTCGAAATTCGTCACTTTTTAACAGACAGATGAGGATACTTCTCACTCATCATATCCTCAAGCTCCCATGTAGCTTCTTCAAGTTGGTGGTGCCTCCTTAAAACTTTCACCAATCAAGTGGTCTTGTTTCGTAGGACTTTTTCACTACGATCCAGAATCTCTATCGGCTGTTCTTCATAAGAAAGATCTTGCTCCAGCGGTACAACTTCTGATCTGAGTACATGTGAAGGATCTGGTATGTAATTTCTCAGGAGAGATACATGGAACACATCGTGAACTTGAGAGAGATTCAGTGGAAGCGCCAATCGGTAAGCTACCATCCCAACACGATCCAGTATTTCGAAAGGACAGTTATATCTAGGGCTCAACATCCCCTTCATTCCAAATCTCATAACCCTCTTCCTGGGAGATATTCGTAAGAACACTTTATCACCCACTTCAAACTCTAGGTCTTTTCTTCGGTTGTCGGCATAACTTTTCTGTAGACTTTCAGCTGCTCTTATGTGTTGTTGAATAGATCTGACCTTTTCTGCCATTTCATCAACGAGATCAGGTCCTAATAGCTTTCTTTCCCCAACTTCCTCCCAGCAAGTTGGAGTCCTACATTTCTTTCCATAGAGAGCTTCATAAGGAGCCATCTGAATACTGGAGTGAAAGCTATTATTATAAGAAAATTCTACCAAAGGTAGGTGTTGATCCCAACCTCCTTTGAAATCCATAGAGCAAGCTCTCAACATATCTTCTAGGGTTTAAATTGTTCTCTCAGACTGACCGTCTGTCTGGGGATGATAAGCAGTGCTGAAACTCAACTCTGTATCCAGAGTATGCTGAAGACTTCGCCAGAACTTCGAAGTAAATCTCGGATCCCGATCAGATATAATAGAAAGTGGTACTCCATGCAATCTTACCACTTCCTTTACATATATCCTGGCAAGCTGATCTAGAGAGAAATCCTCTCTAATAGCAATGAAGTGTGCAGACTTTGTAAGACGATCAACTATGACCCAAATAACATTATTTCCTTTGGATGTTTTAGGAAGTCCGGTAACAAAGTCCATAGTGATGTTTTCCCATTTCCATTCGGGTATGGGTAATGGTTGTAACATCCCCTTAGAATTCTGTCTCTCAGCTTTAACATGTTGACAAACCAAACATCGAGAGACATATTCAGCAACATCTCTTTTCATGCCATCCCACCAGAAATACTCTTTCCGGTCCCTATACATCTTCGTGCTTCCCGGATGAATAGAGAATGATGAACTATGAGCCTCATCCAGCAGCTCCTTCTTTAATTCGGGGATGGGAGGAACACAAACCCGATTCCTGAACTTTATTATCCCATCACAATCATGGTTGAATTTAGGAACATTTCTCACCTTCTTTTGTAACTCGACATCTTCTTTCTATGCCTCTTTAATCTTCACATGTATAGATGGTTGAACATTCATTTGAGAAAGATAAGATTTTTCCCCTTCCATTATAATTCCAAGATCCATCCTCTGTAAATCCATAAATATTGGATCTTTTGTGATCCTCATCATGGATAAACTAGCATGGTCTTGTCAACTTAATGCATCTGCCACCTTGTTTGCTTTCCCAGGGTGGTAATGGATTGAGCAGTCGTAATCCTTAATCAGCTCCAACCATCTTCTTTGATGCATATTCAACTCCTTTTGAGTGAAAATATACTTTAAACTTTTATGATCAGTATAAATATCACACCATTCACCATAAAGGTAATGACTCCAAATCTTTAATGCAAAGATTACCGCAGCCAACTCCAAATCATGTGTTGGGTAATTTTGCTCATGGATTATCAATTGCCGTGAGGCATAAGATATCAGCATATCATTTTGCATAAGAACACACCCCAATCCCTTCTTGGATGCATCACTATAGATCACAAACCTTTCTCCACTACAAGGCAGTGTGAGCACAGGTGCATTGGATAACCTTCTTTTCAACTCCTTGAAATTCTCTTCACATTCCTCTGTCCAAACAAACTTAACTCCTTTCCGAGTCAACTTGGTGAGTGGATTGGATAATCATGAAAAATCTTTTACAAAACGTCGATAATATCCAGCCAAACCAAGAAAACATCGGAACTCAGTTACTGTTGTTGGTCTTGACCATCATTCGATAACCTCTGTTTTTGCTGGATTCATAGATATCCCCTCTTTTGAGATTATGTGACCCAAAAATGCAACTTTTAGAAGCCAAAATTCACACTTGGTAAATTTGGCATAAAGCTTCTCCTTTCTCAGGGTCTTTAATATAATTTTCAAGTGATCTTCATGCTCTTCCTTTCTCTTTGAATAGACAAGAATATCGTCTATAAAGACTACCACAAATTGATCAAGATAGTCTCTAAAGACTCTATTCATTAGATCCATGAAGATAGTAGGGGAATTAGTAAGACCAAATGGCATAACTAAAAATTCATAGTGTCCATACCTTGTACGGAAAGCCGTCTTTGGTATATCCTCCCTTTTGACCCTTAATTGATGATACCCTGAACGAAGATCAATCTTGGAAAAGTATTGTGCTATGCGTAGTTGGTCAAATAAGTCATCAATGCATGGGAGAGGATATTTTTTCTTGATAGTGACCTTGTTAAGTTCTCGATAATCAATGCAGAGTCTCATTGATCCATCTTTCTTCTTAACAAATAGAACAGGTGCTCCCCAAGGTGACGCACTAGGGTGTATGAATCCCTTATCAAGATTCTCTTGGAGTTTCTTCTTCAATTCCTGCAACTCAATTGGGGACATTCTATAAGGTGTCTTTGAAATAGGCAAAGCACCTGGTACGAGTTCTATTGAAAACTCAACTTCACGATTTGGTGGAAGACCCGGTAATTCCTCCAGAAAGACATCATCAAACTCCCGTACGATGGGAATATTCTTAATCGTAAGTTTCTCACCAACCATTTGAGATAAATAACCTTCATTTAGTGGAATCAATACCCATAAGATGGAAGAAATTTCCACTGGAAGGTTATGTTCATCCTTGCATTGATAGACGATCGTAGATTGATCTGGAATATGAAATGTGACTTCCCTTATTTGGCAATTGATATGAGATCCATGTAGAGGAAGCCAATCCATGCCAAGAATCACATGAAATCCCACTAAAGGAAGGATCACAAGATTTGCAGGAAGCACTTTCCCACAAACTTCGATCGGAGAAGAATTATAAACTTTTGATGCGACTGTTGTGACATTTGGTGTTGTCACAGATAACTCAACATCTAATTGTTGAGGTAATACGGTGATACCCTTAGAAAATTCTTTAGAAATAAAAGAGTGGGTGGATCCAGAATCAAATAAAACATTTGCTACTTTAGAGTGGACGGTAAGTGTACCTTTCACCATTTCGTTATCGTACTCCACATCACTGATAAAAATTGCATGTGACTTTCCTTTGTCTTTAGCCTTAAGATTTTGTTGACGTCGACCATCATCATCAACCCTTGGATTTGGGCATTGATTGGCATAATGCCCCATCTCCTTGCACTTGAAACATTGAAGTGTAGTAGGATCATTTTGTGTATCCCTTCCTTTGTTTTCATCATTAGACATCTTCTTCCCATTATCGCGGCATTCAAATGCCCGATGACCTTCCTTTCCACATTTAAAACATTTACTTGTCCCTTTAAGACAACTCCCTCCATGTTTCTTTCCACACTTTGAGCATAACGGAAAGCTCATCTTCTTTTCAGTGTGCTCATTAGATTTTCCTTTGAATTCCATCTTTCTCTTCTTATCAAACACATGTGACTGATGGGTTACTCCAATCTCCATCTCGACTTTGAGAGCACATCGAATGATTTCCTCGTAGCTATTGAAGTCCCTTATGGATAACGCCCTTCGAAGACTTGGTTTTAAGCCACTAAAGAATCGATCGATCTTACTCTCAGGTTGGATAATAATACCAGAAGCGTACCTTGCAAGTCTTGTAAAATTTTCTTCATAGGTACCAACAGATTCATCATCCCTTTGCTTCAGTTCAAGAAACTATTTCTCCATCTTTGTTCGGAGAATACTAGGGAAGTACTTATTGAAAAATAAGTTCTTGAACTCGTCCCATTCCATAGACTCAATTTCATCCCTTTGCCTTGTATTCTTAATAAGATTCCACCATTGATCAGCATCTCCTTCCTAACGATATACTACTAGGATGACTTTATCATGTTCAGAACATTGAAGAACTGAAAATATCTTTTCATTAGTACTAATCCATTGTTCAGCAACTAATGGATCAGTAGACCCACTGAAAGAAGGTGGAAGCTGACTCATGAAGGATTCAACAGAATGATGCTCCCTCCTTTGCTAGTTTGGAAGTCCTGCATGATTCATAGCTTGAGAAAGTTGTGTGAGCATGGCTACAAGATTTTGCATTCTATCTCCCATATCATTTGGTTGCTCAGGGGGACAATCATTGCATTGCCCATCGCATTCCGCATTAACACGGTTCCTTCAGGTTCCAGCCATTGACTAAAACCAAGAAGAATAGTGTGAGCAACACTAATTATAATAGGAAAACCACATAACTCAAGAATAAAATTTTCATACATAAGGTCTTATCCTAGGTTATTCATGGCCATTTCTAAAACATTAAGATTGTGTTCTATGCTTAGACTTATCCTTATGGTTCTTACTAAGGCTTTCACATCCTAGTTTCCAAAGGTTGACTACACCTTTCCTCTGATACCAACTATAACGGTCTGGAATTACTTCCAGTGGACTATAATTGATACCTATCAGGGCACTCCATGGGCGGCTACACCCCCTGGGCGGGACATACCACCATCCCTAGTGGCAGCCATTTCCACATGAAGCCCTTGGGCGGAGAGCCATGCTTCGTCCAACGCTCACATGTGAGAGTTCCCAAGGATCGGATACATTCCTACCTCCTTTGCCTCTGATACCAACTATAACGACCCATACTTTACATACATTGTTAATACTTCCAAATTGAAGCACACTAATTACAACATATGACAAAACCACAAAGGACCATATAGGTATAGTGTCTTTAGAAACTGGGAAACATAAACAACGGGTTTATAAATCTTCTACAGTGTCTCCCATTTATTTCATCATATCTAGGGTCCCTTTTAGCATATTCTACTTAATGTCCATCTTCCTGACCTAGGGAAAAGAAAACATAAAAGGGTGAGCTCAAATGCTCAGCAAGGGCAAATAAAGGAAATAAAAATCATATCATATCTTTTTTAAAATCATTACCTGCAAAAGAGATCATAAAATCTTAACATGGAATAAATCATAGAAGTGAAAATGAGATCCCCATAATCATAAGATGAAACTTGAAACTTTGTGGCATGCACACATAATCATGCAAAATCATTTCTTGTTAGTCATGACTCATTTCCAAGACTATCTTAGTGGACAAAGTCCCTTTCTGAACCGAGTCACCCTCGTTCCAGTCCTGTTTCACTGAACCGGTATAACCTACCATTCTAGCCCTGTCTATCTCATGAGATATAAAATCTTTACCCAATGAATTGGAGGGAGATATAGGTCCCACCCATCTTATAATGAATTATTTCTTATGTGTGCCACATAATAATAAATCATACATCATCGCATAACACATGTAACATAAATGGGATTTTTAAACAACCTGACATCATAAAACAATTCATATAAGATAAAGGAATTCATAAAAATGTTTCCATCACAACATAATCAAATCCATGTAATAATAGAGATAAAAACAGAACCCTTTATTATCTTAGATGGAAAATAATTTTGATAAAACACTTGAACTCCATTCTTGAGGAAAATATCCTTTCTTCTTCAAAAACACTTTTCCTTTCTTAAAACATCATAAAGTTCTAAACTAAAAGAAGTTGATTAAAAATAAACTTGAAAACTTGTAAAGGAAGCTTCTTGGAAATAATGTTTTAAAAATCCATTCACGCCGTATAAGTTAAAAAAAACATTCTTCGTACTTTTGTCGGAAAAGTCAAGAAGTACCTCGTACGGAAAAACGACAAAAGATTCCTTTTATATTCTATACTAAAAACTCACCAAAGGGTAAAATTGGATTTAAACTATTTCAAGTGTATGGAAACAATATTACATATTGAGGGAACATGGATGTGGATGATAAGATACACCCCAGTAAATGGAAAAGTAAAAACAATCTCGGATAAAAATGAGATTGTGATATTTTCCCTTACCTTAGGTCCGATTTTCTTTGTTCGTGTCCGAAGCTCCTGTATAATGGTTTAAATAATGTTATTGACTTATTCCAGAATCATACATATTGATATGATATCATATATGGTCATATTATTAGTTTTTTGTTAGTAATATTTCATTGTTACTTGTTACTCGGGACTTTATAACTTTTTGTTCTTATGCGTGTTTTGTCGAATACATTCTTATTATTCTTTTAAGGTTATAGATACCTTATATCCAGAATGGTATTAGTGTAACAAATATCATATTTATTAAATCAATTCATTTATATAATTACTATGTAATGATGATCATGTAGAACGAGTCGCATCACATCGTGGAGACGGTATTCCGTACGTACGCACGAGTGATGATATCGTTCCTATGATCGTGGAACTGTATTGGAGTATATATATATTATTTCAGTATCAATGTTACTTTATAATAATCATATATAGTTACTCATTACACAATTATACCCATCCTTTTAAGGTGATGGTGGAAAATAGATTACACCACGGCGTGGAGACGGTATTCTGTACGTACGCACGCGCGGTGATTTCATTTTTCCGTAGGATGGATAGAAGGTGAATTAGGGTTGTTTCATATTTATAATAACATATCAGTATGTATGTAATACTGATGTTATTACTTTATCATGAAACAACTAAAGAAGAAGAAGTTGAAGAAGAACGAAATTGAAAAGATCGGTAATGGATATTATCTCTTCTTTGGAACGCCTCTTTGAATCCTCCACTTAGGGAACTAAGATTGGTCTTTGAAGAAGACCAGGACCTCTAGGATTATTCTAGGGAAGTGGAGAGGAGAAAATGGCTGGGGTTGGCCGAGCTTGAGTGCTCAAATTGGTGTGAGGAGGAGGGGGAGGAGGTGCCCTTTTATAAGGGAGGAGAGGGGCACCTTAGGAATATCTCAAAATATTATTTTATATTAAAGTCAAAATCGGTTTATAATGGTTCCAAAGGGTTCTATTTAGAGGATAAAGTGGGGATGGGTCGAAATCCTATCAACCAATAGAATTTAGACAAGTTTAGGGTATTATTTTAACCTTATCAATTAGATTTAACTCTAAGTTAAATAATTTAACTTTTACCATGTCTTTTTGTTTTCTTTCACTATATGGTTAATACACTTACTATAACATGCCAAACGAACCCCAAATTGTTTATTATTAATATATATATCCTTATATAAGTCATTTGGCCGATCCTTAGATTTTTAGGAATAAAATAACAATTAATAATATAATATTTGATTTAAAAACTATTTTGTGTCAATTTTGACACTATTTGATATATGATTTTTGTGAAAGTTGTAACAGAATTATATGTTCAAACCATGTTGATTAAAGCAACACTAATATATCATAGAAACCTATAAATTTAGTGTAATTCATAAAAAGTCTCAAATTACATTTATTTTGGTGTTTATAACATCAATTATGTCAATATTTCATTAATAAGATAATTACTGCATCATCATTGTGTCATAAATAAATTAAATTATTTAATGTCTAAAAATTATAAATAAAATACCATTATGTAGGAAATCGTTTTAGATTTCTAATGAATATTTATAGTCGAATTTATCTTATGTATAACCCCATATTAAAAATTATTTACTTATTAATACTTGATTTTAACTATTTTAACCCTTCTTTAAATAAATTAATAATAAATGTCCTAATCTAATCCATGTGGGCCTAAATGGTCATATTTTATTCCTAAGTTTGTTTTTGGTCGAATTAAACTTATCCAATAGAATTAGGACATGTGTTAGGGTAATAATAATATCATTGTTACCCTTAGTTACCCTATTTACTATTAACCGCGGTAAAAAAAGTAAAAAGTTACTATTCACCAAAAATTATTTTTATCTCATTAAACCACATTTTACTTACTGATATCAACCGTGTCTGTCGGAGTTTTGAAATTCCATTCACAGAAGCGGTAAAATTATGTTTTATGCAAAAATTCAGTTTTTAACCTACCACTTAGTGGTTTCACTATTCATCAAAAATTGAAAGTTTTCAGAAAAATACCAAAATTTCACCCTAGGCTAATTTAGGTATTCCGAATCCAAAAATGAAGATCATTTTGAAAAATAAAATTTATAAAATTTCAAAAAGTGTTTATTACTATTCATAAAGGCTAGTTTTAATAATATTTTAATAGCATATCATTGTTTAGTGAAACTCGGTATTGCGTACGACGCAAGCTATCGAGGAAGGTCGTGATTGAGTGTAAAGTAACCCAAGTAAGTGTGTAGTGAAAGATTCCTTTGATGATATATAAAAAACAAAATATTACTCATAAAAATCTCGGGTGTTACACATATCCCAACAACTTAGGCCACAAGAATGCAATTACATTACGGATGATTTATTCAACTAAAACCATTATGTTTTCGAATATACATATTGATCCTAAACATGAATGAATAATGTTAATTGTTTGAAACTAGAGACACATTATTTAAATTTCTAAAATAATGATAAACTATCTAATGCATCATAATAAATTTTTTTAATCGCAACATATCAAATTGAACAAAACGAACACACAAACAAAATATAAAAATTTAACACCACATGATGTTATAAAAGGTTATCGGATTGAGACACACTCTAACTCTATGGGAGAACCACTAATTAATTTTTTATAAATTGTAGAATATTATAATTATTAAATTATTCTAAAATTGGTTTCCCCACTCAGTCATATATAAAAATTTGTATTCAATTGATCGAGTTCGACGCCCTATGATCATTAATGATAATCCTATCTTTGTCAAGGCCACCACTGGCTTCCCACAAAATGTAACAACTTTAACTCCATCATATCAGAGACAATATTAATTTTATAAAATTAGTACATTGATAAAAATATGATTATCAATTATTTCATAGCCTTTGAAACTAGATACCTAAATGATTTTCATATTACCATGAAAGTATGAATAGATCATTTCAAAATATAAAAAAATTATTATTATCCTCATAACCTATTTTCATAAGTATTACCTCTCTTGGTTCCTTGGAAAAAAAGGAAAAAATATAAAGGGTGATCATAGACTACCACTAAGGAGGTTCCATACCACATAATAAGTTATGAATATAACATTATTACCTATATAAATAAACATATATATTTCATATAAAATTAAAATGACATAATGAATAAATACCTAGAAAAAATAACATTGATTAGTTTTTTGTAAAATAATAATTGAGCACATTGTAAAGGAAGGAATTAATATTTAAAATGACTTGTTTTATATCAAATGAAGCTAAGAGAATAAATAAATCCTTAGGCAAAATAAAAATGAATAGATTCCAATATAATATTAATTATATAAGTAGTGAAAGGATGAATGAATAAATAAACTGAGTTATTCAATATCAAATTATATAGAGTATAAAAATATTCATAGCCAACATAATAGTGAATAGATTCTTGTATTAAAATAATAAATCATGTAGTGAATGGAGGCATGAATAAATACATTGATTTATTATATATCAAATTATATTGAGAGTATAATTAAATCCATTACCATCCGATTATAGAATAAATTCTAGGATATTATAATTGATTCACTAGTGACAGGATATCATTATTTCTCACATCTAAAAGATTATTTCATGGCCTTATTCCATGAAATATTATATAAAAGTAATGATTCCCCCATTAAAATATATTAGTCTTGTCATTATATTTTCCGGTGTAATTAGGGTTTATATAATTTTGGGCCCTACCCGTAAAATAATAGTCCAATGAAATCCAAAAAAATTGAATAATGGCATGACATAATGTTCAAGGAATAAAAAACATAAACACATAGAACAATTTTAACAAAGAGGAATATCTTAAATCATTTTTCCATATGATGGAATTAATTATATTGTAAAAAACTATTTTCTCAAATCACTGAATAATAAACAAATATAGGTGAAATTCAAAAAGAAATAACTCGGTATTTCACAATGCACAATTAAACACCCTTAAAAAGTAAAGGATATGATATTATAGTCATTGGATGTTCATAAGGTCTATGTTTATAGGGTATCTAGGTAGATTGGTATATGTATTTTTAATGTAAAGTTAAAAATTCATTAATAAATGAATCCTTCATAATGGGTTTTAAAGAGAATGTAAATTTTCCAAATCATATCCCTTGGGAGTGACAAACGAGGTGTATAGAAAGACCTGTTTTCGTGTACTAGGTGATGACTGGGGAAAACCCCAACCCTGACTTTTGATGGTTTTCACCCCAAGGTACAACTATATAAGAGATAAATCTTCTTGTAGTACCCAGGCAAGTATTTTTTCTTGGAAAACCATTCACCTTTCACTTTACCAAAATTTTATGATGGTTTTATGGATACCCGATAGTCTGAGTATTAAGATTTCTTAGGAAAAAAATAAAATGAGAGAGAGTAAGTAATATGTAATGGAAAAAATTTCAAATGTACGAAAATCTCATAGAAATAGTAGAATTTCTATATATGAATTGGAATATGAAATTAAAATGTATCAATGGAATTACAACAGAAAATTAAAGAGGTTGATCGGGGAGAACCCTTACATTTACATATTAACATATTATGAAAAACGTTTAATGACAGGGAATAAAACAATATCTGTTAAAAATTATCTGATTGATGATTATAACACTATTTGAAAAACTTGTTAGTCTATGTTATTTAAATTTAAAAAGAAAATTAACAAATGAGATGAACATAAAAAAGGAAGATGAGGATTGAGGACCCTTACCTTGGATGGATGATTCATAAATATATATGGGGACTTCATAGAACCTTGGAACCCCCTTGTAGAGACTATACTGAAGGATATTGATAAATAATTCTTTTATTCAAAGGCTTGGGAGTGAAAATTGAAGAGGGAATGTGGGTATTTATTCATGATGAGGGGCGGTTTCAAAGGATTAATTTTTTTATTTTATTATATAAGCCGTCCACTTGTGGGAGAAATAAATTAAAAATATTTTTCAAGAATATTAATTCGTGAAGGAGGGTTGTTTTACTGTAAAAACCATCCCAAATAAAAACATACTTTTTGAACAACACATTTAATTCACAATAACCAAAAATAATTTTTAACTCAAAAATAAAATTGTTTGTTTCAAAATGAAATGTATAAATTTATAATTTAAACTTATTAATTTTATAAAAAATTAAATACTTATTAAGTAAAATATTTATATAATAAAAATTTTCATAAATATTTTAATCATGTTAAAATAATATTGAATTCCTAAAATTGGAGTTCATGAAATATGAATATTTTCACATGATCACTAATAAAATTGTTGTAAAATTTATAAAAAATAACCCTAGGATAATTTTTATATGATGTGTTCAAAAAATATATTTTTCTATCAAAATAATTTGATAAATTTAATAATTTTAACTTTTAAATAAAAACACTAATATATTTAAATTTAATAATATTTATAGTATAGTAAAAAAATATGACTGTCACTAAAATTAAATTTGGATTTGGGAAATTATATATTAGTTTCAAATGTTTTTTATAAGATTATTTTATGAAATAAATTTGATTTAAAACATTTACATTATTCATAAAAAATATGTTTTTTGTATAATATATTTATCACCTCCATAAATAATAGAATTTTTTTTATATCATAATATAATACCAATTGTCCATTAATTACATATACATATGTAAAATTAATAATGGAAAACATCATTTTAACTAATCTTTATAATTTCCATTAGCTATATTAGCCAACAATAATAGTTGAAAACAATATATTTTTCTATACATATATAATAATTCTTACATCATCATCCACTACATCCCTTATAAGGGTTCTTAGACACTAGTTTATAATTTTCTATATTTTTTTAATTTTTTTCATAATTTTTATAATATTTTGGTTGGAGAGATATTCATAGGGAAATTAAATACTATGGAGTTTTCTTTAGTGAATATAATATTCTTTCAATTGTATGTCTATAATGAACCGTGATTTTTAAACATGGATATTTATTATTTCAAGATGAATATTCCTTACATTACAAAAATGCTTGCCCCTGGAATGTAATAGTGTCGTTGGAAACACAGAACACATTATTCTAGTATGGTGAAAGATCTTAGACATCTCCCATTAATTTTTTCCCCTTTAGAACTCATAATTTAAATGTTTCTATATAAAATGAGGAAAGGAAGCATATGGAATGGTGAGAAAAATGACCTGTAAGGGTAAACAAAGAAGATATTTATTCATAACATGAATATAAGGGTATAAAAACATGATAATAAAAATTTAAGATCATACCCTACATATATATTATCAAATACATTAGTCATAGAATAAATCGTGGTAATTCATAAGACATTAATCATAATATAATCAACGAATGTGAAATATTACAGTATAACAATGGAATATGACCTGGAAATTGTGGTATACTCCTAAGAATGAAATTTCATATTTAAGTGATTCCTATTAATTGATTCACAATATGGTCTTAGTGGGTTAATCACCCTTGTTCCTACATCGGGATTGGGATTTCCTCATGTGTACCTTTTGGTTTCCGGCATAGGATGACCTCCTATGTACTCTATTATTATGAGCTTAGGATAACCTCCCATGTACCCTCTGGTTGTGATCAAAGGATGACCTTTGATGTACCATTTTGAGTTCATAGAACATTAATCACTACACAATGATTTGTTGGGAGATACATATCCCACACATCACATAATGAAAACCATACATATGTGTTCTACATGACCATAAATCATTCATCATATCAAAAATCATGTGATGAAATGGGTTTCATAACTACCATTCCATCATAATCATATTCCAATATTATAAATAAAAACATTGTTAGCATTGAATCATGTTACCAGTAAAACATATGTGACATAAAATAATGTTATTATTTATGGAAAATAATTTTGAGATATCATTTGAAAACAATTATGGAGAAAAATATCATTTTTTAATTGAAAAGGTTTTTCTTTCATAAAATTTTGTAAAAATTTTAATTGAGAGAAATTTCATTCAAATTAACCTTGAAATCAAATAGGTCAATATTAAAATAATTAAGGCATTAGGATGGAAGAGAATTAAATTCTTCCATATATGTTAAAAAACATTCGCTCTATAGTTTTCTGAAATACTCACAAAGTACCCTGTTTCGAATATGAAAAAAATATTCCTTTCAAATCATCTAGTAAAAAGTAAAAAATCGGTAAAAATGTATATAAACATCCATAGTAGAATTGTAGAAAGGTTTATAGGATTTATAAAAACGTTTATTGAAGATAAATGTCCCTTAATAGAGACTTGTAACAAAATAATCCCAAATATTGATGACATTGAGAAATAAATACTCATCACATTATAATTAGAATAATCATATTCCCTGTGAAGAAAGAAAGTTTTATAAATATGAAAATACAATATTATTCTAAGTAATACTCATAAGAGACATTAATGGTTAGTATATAGACCAAATATAATAAATAAGTAATATATAAGGCATGTGTCCCACAGAAATGAAATAGAGACAAAAATCTCTTACCATAAGTACTGAATTATTTCATTAAGTAAAAAAATCATATATAATAAATTAAATTTTATTATAAATATATGAAATAAACAACATTCATAAATATAATTACATATATCATCTATCTATAACATTATTTTGAACTCTTATTTTTAATTTCTTGTTAATGTTATGTTTCAGGTATTGATGGCTTTGTTTTTTATTCGTGTTTTGACTTCTTATCCTTTTTCCTCTTATATAGATAATGATTTCATCATCTAAATATTGATAAAATGATATAAATATTAGATAAATTTATTTGTTATATATGAAGTATTAGTGACTCCAAATATATAGAGATAAAAACTAATATGCACCATTAATTGAGACGGAAGACCATAAATACGCATGAACGTGGTTTTCATTCTATTGTCATATTAAGGGAAAGGAAATTATGTGATATATTGTAATTATAGAATAATTTTCATGATATATAAATAAAATATATTTCTAAAATTCATCCTTGTCACTTTCCATTCTAAATATAGATGAAAAACGAATCACATCGCATCATGGAGATGGTAAGTCATACGTAGACACAATTGACGCTATCATTTCACAAAAGTTTAGGTGGTAAAAAGATATAAATGATATTGTAATTAAATAATAATAATATAATTAATATCATATATATACATTAAACCCATAATCATTTACACTCAGAAAATATGGTGATGGAAAATGAATTTTATCACTACATGGAGAGGGTAAGCCATACATACGCACCAACGATACTTTCACAACTTGTTAAATGGGAAAGGGGTTGTATGATTTTGTATTAAAAATAAAAATAAAACATAATAATATTTTGGATTACTATTATATAATTTTATTATATATATGATAGATTTAGATGAGGTATATAAGAGTATAAAAAGCGAGTGATTGGTTAGAGAGATTACCTCTTTTTTCAAAGGACTCATTTGGTTAACATATTAACACCTCTAAAAAGGGTGTTATTCTTAAACATAGGTCTCTATGATGTTGTGATGGATTATAGTAAGGAATTTGGAAATTTAATTTCAATGAAAAATAGGTTTTTATGATTAAAGAAATGAAAATAATGTGTTCCCTATTTTAGTAGAGGGGAGGGGCACTCTTGGAATTCCTCAAACTACGAAATTAATATAAATTTATTTTATAATCGAAATGGTTAAAAACATATGGTAAAATATAAGATTATTTTTTTGTCTAAAATTCTTCATCTAATAAAAATTATATATATTTTTACTATTTCTAATCCTTATCTTTTACCTTTAACCATTAATTATAATCTTTAACTCTTACTATTATATCATGTAATATAAATTTTTAGGGTTATTATTATAACTGAAAAATGTCAAATGAAAAAAAAAAGATTAATTGATAATATTTTAATAATCATCCCAATAATTTGGTCTCAATTTAGTTTTTTAAAATTCTATTTTATTAAATAAAATATTATTTATATTAAAATTTCAATAATGTCAATTATTTAACTATTCAACAAATTTCTTTTTAAAAATTTGATAAAAAATGATATCTTAAAGTAATACAGTTTGAAATCATCACTAACATGTCTATGTATTCCTCGAAATTATTCTATGACATTAATTATATAAAATTATATTTATTTTCATATTTTTAATTTAATTTATTTTATACTTACCTTAAATCCGAAATTACAGCATCAAAATTATGTCATACATTATGTTAAATATTTTGTCACAAAAAATTATTACAAAATTAACTTTATATAGGTAAAAATTTTATATATATATACACGATTTAATGTCAGACACATCCATTATATATCAACATATTAAAAATGTTTCAATTCTCAAAAACAAAAGTAAGACAAAATTGCCTTCTATTGAATATAAAATAATAATTGTTATATTCTCACAAAAAAAGGACATAAATTGTCTCATAAACAATAATTTAATTCTTATGGACTAAATATAATCATAAAATAAAATTATAGATATTTTTTGGGTAATTTATTAATATTTATTATAGAATGTTTTACCCTTAATTCCTCGATTTTCCCTTAACTATGGTGATAAAAAATTACTAAAGTTAATATTCATATTTCAAAAAAAAATTAAAATGGGATGATTTAATAAACTAGATCCTTTTATTCCGAATATTGAATCCAATTTTCCAAAATTAAAAACAAATTACGTAATGAAATTAATAAAAAATTAATCTCATTGTTGGAATAAGAAAATGAGTTTTTAAAATAAAAACCATCAAAATATTGAAATGTAGTTATTTCAAAATTCAATGTGAAATTAATTCAAAGAATTTTATTTGGATTAAGTTATAGTTAATTTATCTAATTATAATTTTAAAACATTAAAATATATAATTTATCACTATAAATTATTTAGATTCAAAAATTCTTTCAATTAAAAATGCAATTTTTTTCATTATTGATAAAAAATTGAATTTTATTAGAAAAAATCAAAAAGTAAACCAAAGTATGCTTTTATACAAATATTTAATAGTATATGTTTTTTTTTAATATTTAAATTATGAAAGTGTCAACATAATCTATTTAAAACAAGTGCACCATCAAAAGGTGGTAAATATGGGTTTTTGGAAAAATATTTTTTTTATTCGTAAAATTGGACTTCTTATTATATCATTTCTAGAAAACATAGATGATATATTTTAAAAATATATATTTATTATATATATATATATATTTAATATAATCTAATAATTGTTATTTTCTTATTTATTAGTATAAAATACACATATGCACATTTAAATAGTTTTTTTTCTATAAATATTTTTTTAAAAGAGTTTTATATTCATTTTCAGTAAAATAATTATTTATACATGTGTAATCCAAAATTTAAAAATTGAGTAAATATGTTTCATATTTTCTATTATTACATCTATATTATAATTATCTTTTTTTATAATTTACTATAATAAATTAATGTTTTGGAGAAACTCAATGTTGTCTATAATGAAATCTAAGAATTTGTTGTGTATAGGAAAAGCTTATAATTTTATAGCATGTAAGGGAATCTATAAAATTAATATATTATTTAAAAATATACTTCAAAAAAAATATTAGGTTGTTACATTGTCCCCCCCCCTATAGGAATTTTTTCCTCATAATTCATCTGGGTTATCAAAGGTTCAATGTTTTAATGTTTCTTTCATAGAATCCCACATTGTAAAAATGAATACTAAAACTCCTTTAAAAAAGGGAAAGATAAAATCATAAAATCTACAAAAATTAACTCATAACAATTTTTCATCATATGATAAAAAGAGTGGAATGTGAAAACATGGTTATGGAAGAGAAATCTATCTATCATGTTCTGATGGACAGTGATGGAAAATGTATTAAGGATAAGGTAAATGACCACAAAAACACATTACAATTATGTTTGAAAAAGATCACTAATATCATAAAAATTATTATAAATAAATTATTTAAAAATTAATTGAGAAGATAAACTTACTTGATTTCATATCATATGTACAATCTCTTCATATTGTTGTGACTTGATCAATTTCAACTTCTTTATCCTACTCAATGAAAATATGATGTTGAAATTATAATGCCTAAAGAACTAGTGGATCAAAAGATCCATAACAAGATTATAATTTATCCCTTCTATCTATATTTATCATCACAAACAAATGCTTATCATGTGTTTTCCAATATTAAAAAATATTCATATTACAGAACATTAATCTTTTAAAAAACATGGAAATTTCTTCATAAACAATTTCACAAATGGTTGTCCAATGAAACTTCCAAAATATTAAGATCTAATAAATTCTAAATAATGTCACTAAAACGATCAATTATCCCTAAAAAATTATGTATCAATTATTTTTTACTTAACAAAAATTTGAATTCAATTATACTATATTCTCATAAAACATGGTAATAACCTAAATTACCAAACAAATCTTGAAAAAAATGCTTCTCCATTCCTTACATAAAATATTTTCATAGAAAATAAAATTAATTAGAAGACTGGGTTCATCCTTGTACGAAAATAATATCTAATTTTATTATTCCAAAATCCAAGATGATAATCGAATGAAATTTCACTAATGGGTGATCAATAAGATTTTTATATTGATTATTAATTCTAAATAAAACATGAAATTTCCATATAAGGATAGGAGGATAATTATTCACTAATAATCATGGTCCACTCTATCCATTATAACAGTGTATCATTTCCGTTTATCCTTTGTCCTTAATGGGGTTTCTGTATTACTATCCACATTATCCCTTGGATTAGGGAACTTTTTAGTGTAATTCCAAAACTCCTCACAATTGAAACAATGAATTATAAGAGTTGAACTCTTTGGAGATTTATTTTTATTAACATTACTATGAATATTTAATTATTTATGGCTATCTTTACTACCCATAGAACATTTACCAATCCCTTAAAATAATTTCCTCCATGTTCCCTTCCAAACATTGAGAATAATGTAAATCCCATATTCTTCTCACCAAAGGTTATAGAGTATCTATTGAATTATATCCTTATTTTCATATCATAACAATGAGATATATGTAAAACATCAATCTCTATTTTTGTATGAATAATATGGGGGAGGTTCCTTCTTAAATAATAAGTCCTTGAAATCCTCTTAAACCATTGAGTCAATTTTATGTTATTTCCTTCTATTCTTGATAAACTTTGACCACTCATTCTCTCCACCTTCCAAGTGATTATTTCCTAGCATATCATTCTTGTGTTTTGAACAATTGATAATGAAAATTATTTTCCTGATGGTATATGTCCAATTCTCAATAACTAGTGGATCAATTGTTCTACTAAAAGAACATGGACATTTCCTTAAGAAGGATTCCATAAAATGTAGTTCCCTACTTCGGTCATTTGGAATTCCATCATGATTCATGCCTTAAAAAGGATGTGTTATCATAGAAATTTTTGTTTTCAATAAATATTTTATAACATTTGGTTTCTTAGGAAAGCTATAATTACATTTTATATTGAATACTACATTAACAAAGTTCCTTTGGGTTCTAGACATTGACAAACACCAAAATAAAATATTATGAGAAACACTAATAATATAAAAAAATCTTTATAATAAAGGTAAATTATCTTCAATATAAAACATATTTGGTCTACTCGAAGGATATTCATGATAATTAAAAAAATTATCGGATTTTATCTTATACTATGACTTATCCATAGAGACATCCCTAGAAATATCCATAGAAATATCTATAGGGATCTCAGTAGTGTTTTCGAATCCATGTTTCCAATGGACGGACAAACCCTGGATCTGATTCGAACTATAACATCCTAGAAATTTCAAAATAGGATATTACATCATTATAGATGAATATACATTACATTACAAAAAAACATTCCCAAGGAGCATAATTGTTTATTTCCTTCAGAACCAAGGAACAAATTCTTCCAGTTTTGACAAATATATTCAACATAACTAACAAAGATCATCCCATTTAGCACCCCTACATAATCCTGTTATTTATAACTTGAGAAAAAGAATCATAATAAAGGTTGCGCTCATATGATCAATAAGGGTAAACATGGAAGATA
This sequence comes from Viscum album, assembly GCA_963277665.1. Taxonomy (NCBI): domain Eukaryota; kingdom Viridiplantae; phylum Streptophyta; class Magnoliopsida; order Santalales; family Viscaceae; genus Viscum; species Viscum album. Next base: position 1,900,305,530 of record OY728152.1, on the reverse strand, counting down.
TGTAAACATTACATGAACATAAGGGTATGGAAACAAGAGAATAATATTTCAATATCACACCCTTAAAAAATATGATCATATACATGATTCATGACAAAAATATTGGTATTTAATAAAACATAAATCATAATATAATAAAAAAACATGCCCTATGAGAGTATAAAAATGGCATAAGACATCAAATGTATCATCCAGTGTTTTAAACAAGATTAATATCCAAGGGAATTCGAACATGTTCATTCACTAAATAGACTGTTATTAAAACCATGCACCAGAATGTATTTCTATGAGTTAGAACACTTATACATGTTGTTTTTGGACTTGGGTGAAGGACTGATAAGTTATTTAGATGCCTTAATGGGTTTTCGAAGCACTAGGGGTAATAGTTTCTAAAATTTGAAGGATATATAGATGGTATACAGTTTATCTAAAATCATGTGTCCCTCCACAACTGGCTATTTGATCTACAGTAAGTGAGAAGAAGGTGCCACATGATATACACACATTTTACCATGTCATAAACCTAACATGCATTGTTAGTGACAATTTGGTAGTAATTCAGCACTATTCTCCACACAGCTGGTGTACGGTTTCCAAACTGTGTGGCTTTCCTTTGTAGGTCACACTGGGTTTCTAGTAGAGGGAACATGGTTGGCACATAGATTCCTAAATTGTGCAGCTCAAACCGTGCTTGGTGACCTATTTTAAAAATTACATTAAATCAATTACAAAGTAAATAAATTAAATAAATAACCTATCTAACACTATTTGCCTCCTTACCCACTCGCGACGCACCTCCCCCCATTCCGAACCCCATGGAAAACATGATCCCCTCTCTAATTATCCTTGTTTATTCTATTTTTAACCATATTTCATTCCAATTGTTCTTAAAATAATCGAGGTATGACACATGGAACCTTTCTTCTACATTTTTGCCAATTTTTTCTATCCCTATCACCCTACACCATTCGGTTGAAACCCTAATGTCATGGATTCAAAAAATATTTGTTTTCTTCCATTCTCAGGTTTTGAAATCGATCTCTGGAGATTTATTGGTCATATTCGGAAGACAACCACCATAGGCAAAGCAATTTATATCGTTTTGGTTCTCTGCCATCAATTTTGTGTACGTTTTTCCATTTTTCATTGTTTTCACTAAATTTCTAATTGGGGATACTATTTTTTATGAGTTCTCGATACTTTACATTGGAGAGTTTTGATCTTCCATCTGTGAGGAGGACTTACAAGCATGTACAGGTGTAATATATATATATATATATATATATATATATATATCCCCTCTATGTACATATTCCATCATGGCAGGGGGAATATGTGTGATGTCGCTTGGGGTTTAATATATATATATATATATACATATATTTGTGTTTGTGTGTGTGTAAGGAAAAAAATTGAGTTACCATCGTCAAACATTTCATGAGATGAGTGTTCATCTTGGTCTAGATCCTGTGGTAGGATCTATTTCATTGGTCCTTAAATTAAAGAATGCATTATTTAGTTTCTCATCACATCATCATTGAATTTTAATTAGTACAGTATATTATTTATATTAAATGCCTATTAAATTCGAATTTAATATAATTCTTGAATTAAATGTTTAAAAATGCTAGATGATTTTTTAAATAAATAAAGTATTTTATTTATAGTAAAACCCCTCTAACGCAGGTACAATTAATTCTGTGATAAAAACAAGTGGTCATAATATTAATCATTCTTTAATTATTACATTGTTTTTTATTTATACATTGATATTACGATTGATATATGGCATGTTTTAGACAAGGCCTACAATAGCATTTGAAAATGGGGGTTTCATTTTTAAATTTATAAAGATCCAAGTCTTTGTATTAGTGGTTGGATCATTATATATTTTGTTAACCTTTGAATGATTTATAAAAATGCAATTTCAATATTGGTATGTTCCTTATTTGACAATGGAACAATCCTTTAAAAATGATCCTTGTACATGAATTTCCCATGTTTAGGAAAAACAAATGAGTAGGATTGGTATAGGAAGGCTAAAATGTCATAGATTTTCATTCTTTAAAATGAATTAATTGGTATTTTCATATATGGGATGGTTAGACCATACATTTTTAATCTGATATATATAATTAATTATGTCAATAGAAATGTTTTAAATGGAGATGAATATGGCTAATAACAAACATAGAGGTACTTGTTTCATGAATTGAATAGTATTTTTGATTATTCCATTGTAATGGTTTTAGATTGAAATGATTATGATGTTATTCCTTAAGTTCAATTGTGATATGTGAATATGACTTGTATATAGATATAGATTAACAAAAGAATGAAAGGTTTATGCATAATTCCACATATATTATAAATGATTATGCCATATAGGTTGTAGAGATATGGGACCATGACAACCCTTGGGGGAGGACTGTGTGAGATTTCCATGTGGTGTTAAGGGAACATGAGATCCCTTAAGGGAGGAGACTGTGTGAGCATTTGAGTTGGGCTGGGGTTTGACAATAACAACATCACCTAGTATAATATATCTATGAGTTATGTCTGAAACCTACCAACATGAGTATCCCAAGTGACCATGACAGCTCTTGGATTTGAGCCATGGGTTAAACCATGAGAGCTTACCCTGGAATTGGATGTTTTTTAGATACATCCTAGTACATAAAAACAATTTATATATATATGTGTGTGTATGTGTGTGGGTAATGAAATGATCAAAATCTTATTCCAAACATGAGTTGAAGCATGTATATCTATTAGGCATCCCTTAGGAACATGTATGAGTTGTTTTTTATTTATTATGTTGTGTTAATTGTTTATATATATCCACAAAATATTTAATTAATATTGCATTTTCTGAATTAGGTTAGAGATCGTGGGTTCTAGACTACTAAGATTTATATCTCCCACCATACATAGGTTTCCACTACACTAGGGTACCCGAGTAGACTTGCTTTTTTATAAGACAATAGAACATGGTTTATTGCTTATTCTATATTTCTTGTACCTAATGATTTCGGAGAACAAGACTGGGCTAGAGCTTAGGATGCCAAGGGAGATCACCTTTATGATATTTTATTATTTTAATTACTTGATTCTAATATTTGTACATTATTACAAATCATGTTGTATGTTTACTATTTTATCATATGTATTATCCTAGTATATTTATAACATGTATAAACTCTTGTTACCCACTTTTATTAAATTATTATAAAATATGTATTCCACTATTTTGGTATTTCATTATACTACTTACACTATTGTTTTTCATTCTGATTGTACTTCATTTCTACAATGATAAGAAGGTATATTCTCCCCACCATAATTTCTTGAGACCATCACTTCTATTTAGCAGGCTTATCATATAGTGAGATGTGGTTGGGACCATGTGACCCACTGGTCCGATTTTCAATTTAGTACTGATCATGTTTAGGATGTTACAAAGTGGTATAATAGATTAATTATTCATTTGTATTACTTTTTTTGGTTGGTAAACATGAGACTAAGAATTTTTTGTGCTTATTTAATAGTCGTTATTAGGAAAGATCACCCCATGTATAGGTAAATGACCAAGATCCCAGGGCTTGGAATTTTTGTTCTTTCTGTTTGATATTATAATTGAATTTGTTTTCACAACGAGTGATTAGTTTTTTTTCTACTTATTATTGATTTATGAGTTTATAGTATTTTTACCATTGACCTAATTTAGCATGGATTTGGCATTGCATGCATCATTGTAGGTACATATAAATTCACATTCCATGCATGTGACATGCCATGTACTTGCATTTTTTATATTTCCTTCTATTTGAAATGTGTTCCTGGAATGCATTTCATTACTTGTTTTCTCATTGCATATATATTTAGATAACATGATTTAGTGATTTAATTTTCATGTTCTTCGTTTAATGCCATGCTACCAGCTTACTTATCATGTCTTTCTTATGTACCATTCTTCCGTGTTACAACATTCTTCTATGTTTATTGTTTTTTATTTCATGTTACATCATGATGTTAGTATGTAATCAGTTTCATGGATTGGAAATATATGTGTTTTTATTGAGCGGGGATCATTTTTTTTCTTAAAAGTTGTTTGGGCACATTATAAATGGGAAATTATAGCTTGTATATTCAAACAATATTGGGAATATATATATATATATATATATTAGAGACATTTGTTAAAATGTGAAGGATACTAAATTAAAATTCTAATGTGAATTGGTTTTGACTAATGGGATCCAAATGCCAAAAAATAAAGTGTATGGGTACTTTAGAGGATGGTTAAGGGCCACTCATATCATCAAAACATTATATATATATATATGTGAGCATGTTACATTGTTAAATGGATATAAATATGAAATCTATTTGTTTGTAAAACTCAAATGAATGGTTTACATTATTAAAATTTTGAATGGGACCCAAGTATGCTAGTTGGGGCATGCTTTTTATGGGATGACCTATTTTGGTGATTGAATCCACATTAACAGAGAAAAACTTGTTGGGATACAGTCTGATGAACCCAGGATGGATTAGCGGGACTCTAGTGGTTCATCATACTTTTTAAATAGGAATTTAAATTCTAAATTTCCAAAATATGAAATAACATCAGTTAATATAACCTTTTTAGAAAGTATGTTTAATGAATGTTCTTTTATTAATTTGAGATGGTGGTTAAAATCAAGTACCATGTGTTTTTGTTTTATAATATAGTACTTGATATTTTTAAAAATTCATTCAGATATTTATGATTTAGTGTGAATAAATGTATGGGGTTTGGAAATGCAACCTTTGGCGGTGTCATCAGTTAAACAATCCTTAGGTAAGGGTACTTTGGTTTATCCTTTGAGTTTCCTTGGAATGAAAGTGTGATCATTATCCATAGGAGATCATTTCGTTATAAATTGATTAGATGATCGGATATTGTTCGTGGTGACTTTGGTTTGGTGTGACCCTGTGTTAGGGCTACCTTTTTTCTTTCTTAAGGGGCTGTCACACAGTCGGTATCAACCTTAGAGTTAAATTCCTTCCTAAATCTTGTGAGTTTTCTTAAATTTTGTGTTTTTCCCATAGTAGGACCACATTGAATTTAAATTAAACCCTTATTTAGTTCGGTGGTAATGTAATTCTTATCATTTTTATAGAAGTGAGCACCGAGTAATGCTTGGTTTTATTATATTAGACATGCGTTGAGCATGGTCTGATGCTTTTAGGTCTCGTAACCCTTTATTATTCTACATTAATTGATGAATTAGAATGAATTTTTTTATTTATAATTTATATATAGAAATACATCTTAGGACTAAATCTCTTGTATAGACATCCAATACTTGAAATCATAGGGTCTATGAGCCTATGAGTAGTATCTGAGATGTGCAGTCTTACTTCTAAATCTAGGGGTTTTATGCATTGACATACGTGGTACCATCAAGTACTATATGATATAATGAACTAGTCTAGTTTGGTTAAATCATTGAGCTTTGTTCCATTGATTACATTCTTATGTCAGCTCTATATTAGTGTGACCTGGTTGTTAAAGAAATAATGTCCTTCCCAATTCTTAGGATGGATTCTTATAGACTCGGTTTTTTTGAAATGGCGTTCGATCTGATTTTGGATTTCTTGGAATGATTTGACATTGTGATTAAGGCTTATAGGAGCGTCATGTTTTCATTTGAAGTGTTTTTGATCTAGTTATCTTGTGATATGTTGTTCTATATCTCTTTTAAAAGAGTAGGAAGATCCTAAGGTTAGTAGCATCATGATGGTTCTATTAGAAACATGTCCTTCTAGGTTTAAGGAACACCACAAATAGGACCATTGGGAAATGGGATATTTTTCATGTTTTCCCAGAAGGATTACATGTTTCAAATATGTGTTGGTTCTTACTCGGCATAATGATGTCATGGAGGTTTGCTGGGTATGTAACACTTAAGATACACTGTTGGTCTTGGATGAATTTAGTTTCTATGTTTGAATGTTTACATGATGCCTCAGGTGGTGAAGGCTTGTGATGGGTTTGAACTAGTGGTGTGTCAGTAGGTAGAGCCTGACTTTTACCATGAATCCAACCAGGTATGGTTTGACTATTATTCATTCAAATAATTTGGATTTATTTAATGGAAATATTGAAACTCCTCAGAGTGTATTATGTTAAGTGATGATGATGTAACCTATCATCACATTTTTCTTAATGAATTAAGAGAGCATCGTTCTTGTGTTGTGCTACAATTATAAATTCAGAGGGCTTGTTGAGTGATCTCTTTGGGATTTTTTTTCTAACGTGTGGTTCTTATCGAAGCATAGTTAATTTAGTGTGATACTCAGGTTACCAAGTAAGAACACCTCATATGAACTCTGGAACACAATCTATTTCTTTTGGCTTGACCACTAGGCATAGGCTGTTATGGGATCAGTCAATGATCTAATGTGGATGTTAGGATATTTATGAACATCTTACTTGTATGCATGGAGTGTGAACTACCTTTTAATTGTCTTATGAACCATATTGAATGATTCTGAAGTATTCATGTAATTTTATCAGGCTCTAAAGTTACGAGTAAAAAGGGATAGTGATTCTAGTGGGTTGGGTCTGGATTACTCCTCAAACTATGTTGTGGCATAAAAATTTAAATTGCCAGGTGGTGGATTGATCATAGAATGTCACTGAATGGTGGTATCAGGAATCTATCTATGTGATTTGTGATGAAAAAGTAATGCATTTAAAAAATTCGATGTTGTTAAATTTTTAATATGATGTCTATCTAATCTAATCAATTTTTAATAGATTTACTAAAGGTGGCTCGGCTCATTATCTTCATGTTAAATGTGGATGGTTGTAAGGAACTATTCCAATGAACACTGTAGGGTTATTGAAGGTGTGGTGTGAAAAGGGTCCTTAGTGCTCTCAAGGAGGATTGTGTGACCAGTACGGTTATGTCAATCAAGATTCTACCATTCTTTTTTAATTATTACATGCTATGAGCATCCAAAGAACACTTAAAAGGGGTTTTCTATTTCCAGTTTCTATGGTGGGAGGTACTCTGGATATTAATTGCACCTTATTAATATTAAAACTTAATGTGTGATGTAACTTTTGCGATATGTTTGATGATATCAGGATGTGATCATTTCTCCTTTTAATAGAGTGCGAGTAGGAACCATTTTGGTGTTTCGATTAGAAAGGAAACATTTGATTAGGTGTTGATGTTTTAGTCACTATATTCTTAGGAAATTATTAATGTTGTGTTGGTAGTTTGGAAACGAAACATTATAATTTGAATGAAGGTGCATGACTCTTGTAGGTCAGGTGATGATTACATTGTTCTTCAAGTCTTCTCAAGCATGATATGTTCTACGATGGGATGGTTTTAATGTACCATGTTTAAAACTAGAAAATAATCTGATGGAATTTAAGATTTTCAATTAAATGGAAGGGTAGTTGTTAAAAATAGGCATCAAAAAATAATTACAAGAGTTAGAACACTTTGACGTGTTTATTTTGGACTTGGGTGATGACCCGAGAGGTTATTAAGAGGTCTTTTCATGTTTTGGGAGGGTGGGTCCAAAATTTCAAAATATTAAGGATCTTCCAAGGGAACACAATTTTTCTGAAATTTTGTGGCCCTCAATAGCTAAACGTGTGACCTATAATATGTGGGAAGAAGGTATCACATGTTTTGTGCATAAATTTCAAAATTATGTGCCTGAGCTACACATTTAGTGGAAATTTGGAAGAACCTCAACACTATTCACCACCCTGTTAGTGCCTGTTTTTTATCCAAGAATCCAACCCATGCAGGGTTCCCTAGATGTCTATTATAGGGTGCATGATTGGAACAAATTTTTCCAGACTGTGCATCCCAAACCGTTCATGATGGACTATTTTGAAAATTACGTTTAATGAATTAATATTTAAATAAATTAAAAACATAACCTATCTAACCATATCCCTCTATTTACCAGATCATGACGCACACCCCTGGAAAAATCCCATGCCGCGCGTGATCCACTCTACTGCTCTACTTGGTTCTTTGATTTCTAACTAGATTTATTCATGATCCCTCTTTGAATCTACTATATATTACTCATGGATCCTTCTTTTTCCTTCCTGGAATGATTTTTTCTCTCCTCATCACCCTGCATTATTTAGTCAAAACCCTAGGTTTAGGGGTTGACCCATTTATGGTTTTCATCCACTATTAGGTTGTGTGAAGGTTCTCTAAGGATTCCTTTGTTCGTATTCTAGAAACCACTGCTGATGGTGGAGTGTATCATATTGTTTTTGCTCAGCGATGTCGATTTTGGGTATGTTTTTCCATTTTTATTCATTGTCCCTTGATTTATAATTGGGTTTATTGATGTTTATGAGTTCCTCATACTTTTCTTAGGTGTGTTTTGATTTTCCATTTTTGAGGAGGATATAAACACATGTGCAGGGGTATGATATATATATATATATATATTCTCTTTGTACATATTCCCTCACAACTGAGGGGATATGTGCAATGGAGCTCTTCGTATTATATACAGGCACACACACACACACATATATATATATATATTCATATGATTGTAAGTTTAAGGGCTAAATTTGAGTTTCCATTGTCCATCTTTTCAAGTGCTGATTGTTCGACATGGTCTACATCCGAGGGTAGGATCCAATTCCTTGGCACTTAATTAAATGAATGCATTAATTAATAACTTATTGTTACTTCCATGGATATCAATTAATTTTTTATAGTATTTGAACAAAATTTCTGTTAAATGTAAATTTATTATAAATCTTGTATTAAATTTGTAAACTTGAACAATTAATTATCTTATAAGCACAGTCATGTTATTCTTGTAAAACCCCTCCAATAGTGGTGTGATGTCTTCTAAGATAAGAAGTAGTTATTATAATTTTATGCTTTCATGTATTATTGGATTTATGTATCTTTACACTTTTATGTTATGATTGATATATGGCATGTTTAGGACATGTCCCCTAATGGAATTAGAAAACATATTTTCCTTTTTTGAATGTTTAAAGAGCTAAGGAAGTGTCTAAGTGCTTGGCCCATTATTTAAATTGTTTTTCTTACAGTGATTAATAATAACGGAATGAATATTCAGGCATTTTCCTTATTTGACCCTGATACTTCCCTTGTAAAATTTTTATTTAATATGAATTTTCAATGATTTGGAAAAATGAATGAGTAGGATTGGTATAGGAAGGCTCACATGTGATATATATTTTCCTTGAAATGAAATAATTGGCATTGACAAATATTTTATGTTTAGAAAATTCATTTTTTTTATTTATATAATACCTTATGCCAATTGAAATGATGTAAATGGTGTTTAATATGGATAATTATAAGCATGAGAGTTATTTGCCTCCTGGGTTGAATTGTATATGTTTTCATGCCTTTGAAAAGGTTTTAAATTGAAATGCATAAGTTGTTATGCCCTATGTAAGATTGTGATTAGTGAGTGTTCCACTTATATTGATATGGATTAATAAGAGAATGAGATTTTTAAGCCTAATTTAGTATAAATTATAAATTATTATTCCATATAGGCTATGGATACAAGGGAATGTTATAGCCCTTGGGGGAAAAGACTATGAAATTTCTATGTGCAGCCAAGGGAACATGAGTTGCCTTGGTGGGGGGAGACTGTGTGAGTTTCCCAGCTAGGGCCAAAATTTTGACCATGAAAGCATTCCCTAGTATCGGATGTCTATGAGTTATGTCCAGGTTCTATAAGTATGAGTATTCCAAGAGATTATGAGATCTCTTGGAGTGGGGCTAAGGGGTAGACTATTAGATCTTCCCCCGATATTAGACATTTGTTAGTTATGTTCCAGTCTATCCCAACAATATATATATATATATAATTATATTATATAAATGTAATAGTATAATTATATTTGAATAGTTACATGATCAGACTCTTAATTTGGATATGAGATGATGTAGTTACAGCTTCCAGGTGTACCTTATGTGCCTGGATGAGTTTTTCATATTTATTCCATTATTATAATTGTTTCTCTATACTCACACACTTTTTAATTAATATTTCACTATATAGACTGGTTTAGACAACGTGGTTACTGAACTACTGAGATTTATATCTCTCACCCTTCTTGGGCCTCCAGTGCACTAGGGTACCCTTGTAGACAATCTTAATTGTAGGCATGTGGACCTTGGTTGATTGATTATTATGCATTTCTTGTACTTATGGTTTAAGGATCCTGAGAATGAGCTGGATCTTATGATTCTCATAGAGACCACATTTGGTATTTTTAGATTTTTTCTTTACTTGAGTCAAATATTATTACTATATTTAATATCATGCTATATGTTTACTATTTTATCAAATGTATCATCTATGTACATGCATAACTTGTATAAACTGGTGTTGGCCGATTTTATTCACTTATTATAATATTTTTCTACCACTGATTTGTCATTTCTTTATACTATTTCCACTATTGGATTACGTTTATTCTTATTTATCCTTTCTACTTCTGTGAAAAAAGATTATAGAGTCCCAATTATTACCACATGAGACCCTCGTTGTTAGTTGGTAGCCACTAGCATATAAGGAGATGCATTAGAGGCTGCGTGACCCAGTGGTCTGGCTACCTGTTTAGTGGTGAACTGGATCAGGACATTAAACGTATATTGTGTCATACACATAAGATTACAATATCATATATAAATTATTCCTACCATGATAGTCATTGTATTTTAGGATTGGGTTAATTGTTCTTGTAAATACCTTTGGCTTGGGATGGCCTCACATGTACCTTTTGGTTTTAGGTTTAGGATAACCTTTGACGCACCTTCTTGTTGCTAGCTTAGGATGACCTCCCTTATAACATTTTATTGTGGTCTTAAGATAACCTTCCTTGTACCCTTTTTTCTCTCATAGAGAATTTATCATTACCCAATGAATTGGAGGGAGATATAGGTATCACAATGACATAATTACAACTATAAATATGTGTTCCATAGTTCTATAAATCATTAATTGTAACACCCCAAGCTACCACGATATGTTTCCCTTTGAATAATGCAATGGTGTGCATTGTACTCAACTTCGAGATTCAAACACACCACAACCAGTCAAACTTGCCATTATTAATAGTAATACCTACTTTTTGAAATTTTATAAATTTTATCTTTAGAAATGGACTTCATTTTGGGATTCGTAATATCAAAATTAGCTTAGGGTGAAATTTTGGTAATTTTCGGATAACTTTCATATTTTGATGAATAGTGAAAATTAATAAATTTTAATTAAAAACAAGTTTTTTAATCAAAATAATTAATAGTTGAAAATTATTAATTTGAGTGGTTTTTTAGTATATTTATAATATATTTTTACAATTTAATACAATTTTGGTCATTGGATGTAATTTCACATTTAAACAAGACACAAACAAATGTCAATCTTTTGATAGTTATTATCTCTTAAAAACACACTATTTGTTTTGACGACGGGAATTAATTTTTAAATTAATTAATGAAACTAATATGTTTTGAATATGGAAAAATAGATATCATTTTTGAATTCATAATGTCAAATATATCTTAGGCCTAATTTTTGGAATTTTTCAGGAAACTTTCATTTTTTATGAATAGTGAAACCACTAAGTGGTAGTTAAAAGACTGAATTTTTCATAAAACATAATTTTACCACTTTTGTAAGTGAAATTTCAAAAATTCGAGAGACACGATTATTATCAAAGAGTAAAATGTGGTTCAATGAGATGAAAATAATTTTTGGTGAATAGTAACGTTTTAGTTTTATTTACCACGGTTAAAAGTAAATAGGGTAATTAAAGGTAAAAATGATATTAATATTACCCTAACACATGTCCTAATTCTACTGGACAAGTGTATATCGACCAAAAACAACCTTAGAAGTAAAATATTATCATTTAGGTCAACTTTTAATAGATTAGGACATTTATTATTATTTAATTCAAATAAAAGTTAAAAGAGTAAAAATCAATGTTTATTTACTAAAAAATTTTAATATAGAGTTATACATATGATAACTTCGATTTTAAATATTCATTAGAAAGGTAAAAAGATTTTATACATAATGGAATTTTATTTATAATTTTTAGACATTAAATAATTTAATTTATTTAGGACACAATGGTGATGTAGTAATTACCTAATTAATGAAATATTAAAACAATTCATATTATAAATATCAAAATAACTGTAATTTGAAAATTTTTATGCATTAAAGTAATTTTATAGGTTAATATGAAATATTAGTATTGATTATATAAATTTTGATCGAAGTAATAATATAGAATCCTGCCTTTTTATCACATAAACATTCATTACATTTTACAAAACCGAGGATCTTTAAGGTTTAGTGTCTTGGAAAACATGAACTTCAAACATGAAAACATAAAACATATTTCGTAAACACTTGAAAGGCTTCTCATAATTTTCATCCTAGGTTCAATAATTCATCTCATAACCTAGGGACATACATCAAAAAAAGGGTGAGCAGAAGGCCCAGTAAGGGAAACAAGAGAAACAATTTACATGTGAACTTGAGATACTTTAATAAGGTCACGAAAAGAACATTAAGGAATGAGAAAGAAATCATGAGGCATATCATAATAAAAATAACATTTTTAATAAATTTAATATGTGGCTACAACATTTAATATTTACAATCATTTCGTTTCACCAAGGTCCATCCCCAAGGTGTCATTAAAAATTACCAAGGTTATTCACCAAGGTATCAGTCTAAAAGGTTATCTCTAGATATTAAGTCTTTACCCAATTCATTGGAGCACTATCTGGGCGCACCCTTGACATGTATTTATTATCATGTGATTCACATATATCATCATCAATCATTTCATAAACAACCCATATAGCATAAAATAAATTGGTTTCATTTCATAATCATAACGTTTTATAAACTGTTTTAAAGACATGATATTTATGTCACTTTAAAACCACAGAATGGGAAAGCGAGTTTCAGGTATGTAATCCCAGTATTTAAAATAAAATTTTTTGATATATATGTGAATACCACTTTATAAATAAGGGCTTTGAGTATTCACTTAATAACATAAAATAAATATTAGAAGAAGAGAGGAATTTTGAGACGAAAATTCTGCAGCATAACGGCTACATTACAGGGTTTTAGAAAATATTGAAAAGAGAGGGGACATGGGTCACCCACACATAAATGATCAAAAAAAATAGTATAGGGACAGAATTTAATGTTTTTAAGAGCATGGTAATGAAATTTGAAAATATATTATATGATATGAAGAACATGAAAGGAAGCCAAAAATAAAATTTCTCTTATGAAAATTCGGCAGCCTAACAGCATCACATAAACATCAACCAACAATAAATTTATGAGATCAAATAGGGTCTCTCATACTATGAACATAAAATACCATTATGATAGATATAGAGATCATACCCCAACATAATAAAAAGTAACTTGAAAGACTTGACATGAAAGTAGAACTTGAAAACGAGAAGGGTGAAAGAACCATTTTAAAATTCGGCAGCCTAACAACGTCACTTAGAACTTCAAAATACTGAATTGAAAAGATAAAATGGGGTCTCTTGTCATATGATCATAAAAGATCAGTATGATAGATATATAGATGATACCCCAACATAATAAAAAGGACCTTGAAAGACTTGACATGAAAGTAGAACTTGAAAACGAGAAGGGTGAAAGAACCACTTAAAAATTCAGAAGCCTAACAGCGTCACGTAAAACATCAAAATACAGAATTGAAGAGATAAAATGTGGTCTCTCATAATATTATCATAAAATATCAGTATGATAGATATAGAGATCATACACCAACATAATAAAAAGGAACTTGAAATACTTGACATGAAAGTAGAACTTTGAAAAATGAAAAGGGTGAAAGAACCACTTAAAAATTAGGCAGCTTAACAGCGTCCCTTAAAACTTAATAAAATGAAATAATGAGAGTAAGAGGGGATATATCATTATATGAACATGAAAATGTCAGTATGAGGAGTATAAAATAACATCCTTTAACATAAGAACATGGAGCATAAAATAAATTACATAAAAGAGATTACTTTAAAAGAAAGAGAGAGGTCAGATCCCTTACCTTAAAACGTAACTTTTAAAACTCAAAGGTTGGGACATTGAGGGCTTGGGGGCACTTTAGGAGGACTCCTTGGGAGGTAATGAGACCTGAACTTCGTTGGGGGAGGTTTGGGAGTCGAATGGATGAGATTATGGCTTGGTACTTATAGGGAAAGTGAGGGGACACGACATTAATGGCCAAGGGACACCTCATGGGTGGTTTTGGAAAAACCATGGGCTTGCCCATGGAATATTCCCATGGTATTGGCCACATGGGTCCCCCATACAATAATGCATTACCTTTGGTCGACCAACCCTTAAAATATCTCATTACATCATCATGACATAGTTATGATGTCATTAAACATACTGAAACCCTAAAACTGTATTTTCACTATTCACTGAAAATTCAACATTCTCAGAAAAATCCCAAAATTACACCTTGACCAAATATCAATGCTATGATTTCAAAAATGAACTCCATTTTATAAAAATAATTTTCTAAATATTTTTAATTTATTTTTTAAATAAATACCCTATTCACCAAAAAATCATTTTTTTCAGAAAAAATCCCTAAAAATTATATTAACATAATATCGATGCTATGAATTCAAAAATGAAATCCATTTTATAAAAAAAATTTCTAAATATTTTTAATTTAGATTTTCCATTAAAAAACACTATTCACTCAAAAAAATAATACTTGAATAATAATTTATGAAACAGTTATTTAACCATTTTATTTAATCACATTACTTAATCAAGGTGCCTAGATTATAATACATTATTTAATTGAGATTAATAATCCATTTAGACACATTACTAATCCTAATCATTAAATCACTATTCATAATTTACTATTAATCAAAAATTAAGTTGATCTTATTAGACTCTAAATTTTGTACTGAACGTAATTGTAGAAGGCCATTTTTGGAAAATCATTACACATTTTTAATTATTTAAGGTTTACACAAACATTTTTTAAAATATCTTTTCACTAAAATTCACCAAAAATATGCATTATATATTTTTTCCAGACATTGGAAAAGTCATAAACATCATCATAAGAAGAAATCCCTATTTTTTATTTAAAACAGAGGATTACACAAGGCAGTTACGGTCTCCTTACATAACCCCTTATCACACCAGCATAGGACCTAAGTGTAAGGTGTCCTAAGGTGAGAGAATCCGAGGGAGGCTTGGCCAACATCACACGAGTATTAATTTTTATCAGTTTGAACTTCTAACGAAGGCGATTCCATTCGATCTTCACACGATGAAGTTCGGCTTAGGTTTGGTCCAGAGCAAAGCCCAGTGGTGCTACCTCCTTCCCAAGTTCTGTTAGATGGGCTTCAATCGGTCCATGACTGCTGGGTGAGGCCATCGAATCTTATTTCTATAATAATTAACCAAGATTACTTGTTTTTAGAGACAATAATCAAAACGATTAGTTTCCAGCGGTCATATTGACCAATTGTCATATAATAGTCAAAACCCAATGGTCTCATATTAATTATACTCATGTTATCAAATGAAACATTTTTGTTGAGTATAATAACACATAAAATTAGGAAATAAGATTTATCCAAAATTTCGGTTCGTTACAATCTTCCCCCCTTAAGAAATTGTGTACTCACAATTTTTAAAATTGGGTTTTGAAATTTCATTGAATGTCCCACATCAGAAAAGGAGTTAGTAAAGATATTACTTTAAAAGAAAGAAAGGGAAGTACAAAGGTCACCCGAGTTAACCCACACTAGGATTCCATATTGGAAAACATGGACATGGAGGTGAAAACAAAGGGTCATGTTCTGAGGGAGAGTGATAGAAAACATGATTAAGATAATGTTAACCATAAAAAATCCCATACTTATGATGTCTGTAAACGGTCTTTGATTACCTAGTAGGAAAGGTAAACCAACAACATTTTTGTTTTACGTTCCTTTTCATAATTTTGAGGAATTCATTTACTACATAGAAAAAAAAACATAAGAAAATATACCTACCTTCATGTAGAGTTTCATCCATTAATATTTTTCTACCAAAACTAATCTTTTCTCCAAACTATGAGCATTCAAAACTACGTGGTCTCATAAAAACACAAGAATCATCTTCTAGAGAATCACATAATCCATAAAAGATTAACTATCTATTTCTTCTATCTTTAAAAATTATCCCAAAAATTGAAAGGGTAAGGTAAAACAACACTTCAAAAAGAAAGTATCCCATAGGAATGGATACTATTTTGAAATCATTAATGTTCCATGGTACTACCCAAAGATCATCATAGACCATTCCATAAATAACGGTCCTTAAAATTCCTCAAATTAACCCGAACTAAAATTGAAACCCAAATACAAGAAGGATTTGATAACATAGTCTTCCAAAATAAACTTCATTGTTCATCTCCAAACAACATCAACCTCTCCTAACATCTTATAATAAAATTTTCTAACCTAAACATATTTTACCCAAGATAGGTTAATCATTCCCATGAGTAACCTAAATTACTATAAGTACACCTTAAATTCATCAATTCTTCAAAATATTAGTCTACCTAACTCCTCAATGAAAATACCGTAGTAATCTATTTACCTTGATCATATAGGGTCCCCAAATTATTGAATGTATTCCAAAATAATAATCATCTTTTAATCCCCTAATCAACTCTGTCATATTAATACGAAAATCGTCACATTTCCTATCACATTGGTTGTTGGGACATGTTCTTTAATTTCTCGCCATTAACTAAGAAAATAAAGTACAATTAGGGGCTTAAATACTTATCTAATAATCATGTGAATGAAACTTTAAGAATTGAAGGATAAACTTGTAGAAGAAAATTATACCCTAACTTGTGATCCCATAGGTTCTAATCTAGGTTATCCATCATCATATATTCCTATGTGAATCTTTATTTTATTTTATCTTTATTCCATTAATAATGGTTCATACTATGCTTCTGAATTTACCAATGCATATCCCTCGGTAGTGTCGTAACCAAGAGTGCAGCAAGGCTTGTTGTTGTGTACCAGTTCTCGTTCGAGTCTAGATCAAAGCGATGTTTTCGAGTTTTACCTATATGTACATCTATGCCAGATCCCCCTCTACCTTCTCATATCCAGACAAGGATGTATTTTCTTGGCAACCCCATACTCAATACTCACCAAAATACCAAGAATATTTCCTATATTTAATCTTTTCTATAGGTTTCTTCCTAGAGTTTTCATATCATAATTTCCACAAATAACTAAACCATCCTCTGATACAAACTATAGCATCCTGCCTATTTATCAAATAAACTTTCATTACATTTTACAAAACAGAGGATCTTTAAGGTTTAGTGTCTTGGAAACCAGGAACTTAAACCATGAAAACATAATACATTCTTCTTAAACACTTGAAAGGATTCTACTCATGTTCATCCTAGGTTCATTATAGCATCTCATAACCTGGGGACATACTTCAAAAGAAAGGGTGAGCAGAAGGCCCAGAAAGGGAAACAAGAGAAACATTTCACATGTGATCTTGAGATACTTCAATATGGTCATGAAAAGAACTTTAAGGAATGAGAAAGAAATCATGAGGCATATCATAATAAATATAAAATTTTTCATAGCATTAAGATGTGTCTAGAACATTTAATATTGACAATCATTTCGTTTCACCAAGGTCCATCCCCAAGGTGTCATAAAAAATTACCAAGGTTATTCACCAAGGTATCAGTCTAAAAGGTCATCTCTAGAGATTAAGTCTTTAGCCAATTCATTGGAGCGCTATCTGGGTGCACCCTTGAAATGTATTTATTTTTATGTGAGCCACATATATCATCATCAATCATTTCATAAACAACAAATATAGCATAAAATAAATTGGTTCCATTTCATAATCAAAACTTTTTAAAAACTGCTTTAAAGACATGATCTTTATGTCACTTTAATCCCACGGAACGGGAATGTTGGTTTCATGTATGTAAATCCCAGAATTTAAAATAGAACATTATGATATATATTTGAATACCCAGTTAGAAATAAGGGCTTTTAATATTCACATAATAACATAAATTAATTTTGAGAAGAAGAGAGAGGCATTTTAAGACGAAAATTCTGCAGCATAACGGCTACGTTATAGGGTTTTAGAAAACGTTGAAAAGAGAGAAGACATGGGTCACCCACCCATAAATGATCTATAAAAATAGTATAGGGACAGAATATTAAAGATTTTAGAACATTTTAATGAAATTTGAAAATATACCATATGAAATGAAGAACATGAATGGAAGACAAAAATAAGATTTCACTTATGAAAATTCGGCAGCTTAACGGCGTCAAATAAACATCAACCAAAAGATGAATTGATGAGATCAAATAGGGCCTCTCATATTATGAAAATAAAAGACCGGTATGATAGATATAGAGATAATACCCCAACATAATAAAAAGGAACTTGAAAGACTTGACATGAAAGTAGAACTTGAAAACGAGATGGGTGAAAGAACCATTTAAAAATTCAGCAGCATAACGACGTCACTTTAAACCTCAAAATACTGAATTGAAGAGCTCAAATGGGTTATCTCATCATATGATAATAAAAGATCAGTATGATAGATATAGAGATCATACCACAAATTAATAAAAAGTAACTTGAAATACATGACATGAAAGTAGAACTTGAAAACGAGAAGGGTGAAAGAACCACTTAAAAATTCGGCAACCTAACAGCGTCACTTAAAACATCAAAATACTGAATTGAAGAGATCAAATGGGGTCTCTCATAATATTATCATAAAAGATCAGTATGATAGATAAAGAGATCATATACCATAATAATAAAATGGAACTTGAATGACTTTACATGAAAGTAGAACTTTGAAAATTGAGAATGGTGAAAGAACCACTTAAAAATTAGGCAGCCTAACGGCATTACTTAAAACTTCATAAGACGAAATAATGAGAGTAATAGGGGATCTATAATTATATGAACATAAAAAGTTCAGTACGAGGAGTATAAACTAATATCCTTTAACATAAGAAAATGGAGCATAAAATAAATTACATAAAAGAGATTACTTGAAAAGAAAGAGAGAGGTCAGATCCCTTTACATAAAACGTAACTCTTAAAACTCAAAGGATGGGGCCTTGAGGGCTTGGGGGTACCTTGCAAGGACACCGTGGGAGGTAATGATACCAGAAAATCATTGGGGAGGGTTGGGAGTTGAATTAATGATAGGATGACTGGGTATTTATAGGGAAAGTGAGGGGACAAGGCATTAATGGCCAAGGGACACCTCATTGGTGGTTTTGGCAAAACCATGGGCTTGGCCATGGTATTTGCCCATGGTATTGTCCATATGGGTCCCCCATAAAATAATTCATTACCTTTGGTCTACAAACCCTTAAAAAATATCATTACATAATCATGACATAGTTATGATGTCATTAAACATACCGAAACCCTAAAACTGTATTTTCACTATTCACTGAAAATTCAACTTTCTCAGAAAAATCCCAAAATTTCACCTTAACCAAATATCAATGATCTGATTTCAAAAATGAACTACATTTTATAAAAATAATTCACTAAATATTTTTAATTTATTTTTTAAATAAATACACTATTCACCGAAAATTCATTTTTTTCAGTAAAATCCCCAAAAATTACATTAACATAATATCGATGCTCTGAGTTCAAAAATGAAATCCATTTTATAAATAAAATTTCTAAATATTTTTAATTTTTTTAATTAAAAAACACTATTCACTAGAAAAAACTAATACTTAAATTATAATTTATGAAACCGTTATTTAACCATTTTATTGAATCACATTACTTAATCAAGGTGCCTAGATTAAAATACTTTATTTAAGTGAGATTACTAATCCATTTGGACACATTACTAATCCTAATCATAAAATCACTATTCATAATTTACTATTCATCAAAATTAAGTTGATCTTATTAGACTCTAAATTTCGTACATAACATAATTGTAGAAGACGATTTTTTGAAAATAATTACACATTTTTAATTATTGAAGGTTTATAAAACCATTTTTGAAAATATCCTTTCTCTAAAATTCACCAAAAATATGCATACTATATTTATCCGGACATTGGAAAAGTCATAAACATCATCATAAGATGAAATCCCAATTTTTTATTTAAAACAAAGGATTACACAGGCAGTTATGGTCTCCTTACATAGCCCCTTATCACACCAGCATAGGACCTAAGTGTAAGGTGTGCTAAGGTGATAGAATATGAGGGAGGCTCGGCCAACATCATAAGAGTAGTAATTTCTATCAGTTTGAACTTCTCGCAAATGTGATTTAATTCTAAGTTCACACGATGAAGTTCGGCTTGGGTTTGGTCCAGAGCAAAGCACAGTGGTGCTACCTCCTTCCCAAGTTCTGTTAGATGGGCTTCGATCGGTCCAAGACGACTGGGTGGGGCCATCGAATCTTATTTCTATAATAATTAACCAAGAATACTTGTATTTAGAGACAATAATCAAACCGTTTAGTTTCCAGCGGTCATATTTACCAATTGTCATATAATAGTCAAAACCCAACGGTCTCATTTTAATTATAATCATTTTATCAAATGAGACATTTTTATTGAGTATAATAACACATAAAATTAGGAAACAAGAGTTATTCAAAATTTCAGGTCCTTACAAATAATGGTGTTATGAATTTATCAAAAACAAAATACCCAATAGTGTCAAAATTGACATAAAAGAGTTTTTAAAACAAATATTATATTATGAATTTATATTCAATTAATAAAAATCTAAGGTTCATCCAAGAGACTTATATCATGATAGTTGTATCATTAATGGACCACTTGGGGGTCTCTTGGATGTATATAGTACGTTTATTAACCATATAATATAAAAATACAAAGAGACATTGTAAAAGTGAAACTAATTAACTAAGAGTTAATACTTAAAGATGAGGTTAATATAATGACCCAAACCTGTCTAAATTCTATTGGTTTAGTGGTTTTTGACCCATCCCCACCTTAACTTTTAATGAATCCACTTTGGAGCCATTAGAAACCGAATATGAATTTATTATAAAATAATATTTTTAGCTTTTCCCAAGGTTCCCCTCACCCCTCTTATAAAAGTGAACTCCCCCTTCCCACAAATTAACACATTAAAAGCCTTTTTTCTCGGACAAACCCTACCCAAATACTCTCTCAACTTCCATCACTACAACTTAGAGGCCTTAGTTTGATCAGAAACCCATCCTAGGAATCCATTTTGATAGATTCAAAAGGAAGAACCTGAATAAGAGGTATTGTTTTCACCACCCTCTTTCAAGTTCCTTTCTTCTTCAAAATATTATTTATTTGTTATTTCTATTATAAAATAATAACTCCAGTATCTTCTATATACTATGATTTTATTATAAATATGGTACCACCATATTAGGTATTCTATCCATCCTTTGAATGGCATGTCACCATACATGCGTACGTACGGCTTACCATCTCCACGTTGTGGTGTAATTGTCATTCAATAAATTATTATTTGGATGGGTATAATAATGATGTGTAATTCATTTAAATAATAAATATAACATGATAATTATTATTCCTATATTATATACCATCCAATTAATATTATTTTAACATCAAAATAATGATATTGTCTCCTGTGCGTATGTACGGACTACCGTCTCCACGAACGCGATGAGATTCATTCTCCACCGTATCCATTCAAGTATAATTCTCATTAGATGATTAAAAATAATGTTTATGGACTTGAAATAATTATGGATATGAATAAGATACAACCTATCCCTAACAACCATGGCTTACGTAACAAAGAATATAAAGGAAAACGGGTAAGTTAACACCCGACATGACGATAATACTAAGATATTATTAACAAATCAATGTTAAAAGATCATATATGATATCATATTAATGTAAATAATTTTTTTATAATTCAATAACAATTATTTCACCATTATAAAATAGGTTAACATACCATCAACCAAGGAAAAATTACAAAGTAAGGGGTTCCTTATCTCACTCTTAATTTCGTGAGAATTCCATTGTTCACAACTTATTTATTGCATGTGGTGTATGTGTACTGTCCATAATTGTATTCATTATGTAATATACTATAATTTATGGGTATTTACATCATCATTTTATGATTCTTCTTTCATGGGTGTATGTTTCGTATGTTACCTAATTGATAAGGGAATTTGAAATTTCAATTTCCACTCATTTGGATTTACGCATATTTCATTGATTATATCACTCCATGATTATGTGTGGAATCTCTATTAATTTGATTATGTCATAATTTCCACTCCCCTTTCTGTGGATATACATTTGGTACACATAGTCACTCCATTGATAAATTCTCAAGTCATCGATTTGAACTTGATAAGTGTAACTTTAATTCAATCTCCATTTGTTGAGTTAAATATCCAATTCATTGGTGTTGTTTTTACAAGAATATATGTGATTTTCCTCTGATTGATTTACATTGAATATCCAATCATATTGAGTGTATTTAATTTTTTCACACATAATTATGTCGTTGATTTATCCTTTACCAAAGGATATGGACTTTATAAGAGAATTCATCTCAAATTACATTCCATGGAGACTTCTTTGTTGTTATAAACCAGATCACTTTTATATGGTGTATATAATGTACTTTGACATAGTATATCATGAATCCATTTATTCTCATGATATTACACAGTTTTATTACCTAAATTATTTTTATTCAAGTTTCTCTCTTTTTGGTTAGTAACTCTAACTAAAATATCATTTTAAAATGTTTTAAAGATTTATCATTCTAAATCTTTCTCAATAATGTCCTTGTTTTAAAAATGGTTTAAGGATTTATCTATGAGGACATTAATGTTTTCAAATCAAAATTCCTTTAAAATGTTTCAAAGTGGTATGGCACACATTGATTCAAAAATCTATTTTTAAATGACTTCTTGACAAATAGTGTGTATTTTAAATGATTTCTAGAAAAAAGGGGATATTTCTCTCTAATAATTTTGATGATTATTTCCATCTATGTCAATATCCTTAATTATTATTGATTGAGGGTAATATGATACAATACAATATTTAATATTGTATGGAATGTGTTATGTTTGACTGTGGATGTGCTATTTTTATACCATTCATGGTTTGTGGTTAAAGTATTGACATTTCGTATGGTAGTATTAATATGAATGTTTATGTTATGTTTAAAACTTTTCATATGAGGAATGCATTAGACGTAGAAAGTGAAGGGTGGAGCCCGCTATAGCTCTTCAATGCATTGGTAGGTCTCATGAGACAAACTAGTGTCATGGCACGACGCCTTGACAAAATCTTATTTGTATTCTTGGAACGAGGCCGTAACTACATGGTTATGATAGTCTGGCATTATGAATTCCATCATTATGAAAGTGGTTATTAATATTTTCATGTGATTATTCGACTAGTAGAATATCTAAGTGAATAAGTAAATGGAATTATTTCATTTTATCATTTCCATATTATGTTGAAGTTTATTTTTAAAAGGCTTTTGTTTTTGTTATACATTGCCTTATATTTTTTTGTTTATTTATGAAAGTTTCCGCTATATTGTTATCCTTACTGAGCATCTGACCTCACCCCTTTCAATGTTTTATTTTTCCCAGGATGTGAAAAAGTATTTTATGAATGTCCTACAGGGATAGTATGAGGGGATATGAAGACAATATGTTATTGTAGTTTTTCACTTATTGATGTAATGTAAACATTATGAATATATCTAGTGTTTCCAAGACTACTAAACTAATCAGTCATTCGAGACTTGATCTTTCTTTTGATCATTCCAATGTTATGTAATAATGCACCGATTCTGGTTATCTAGGGTCGGGGCATTATATTTAGTATCAGAAGAAGATTAGTAAAAACCTTGGAAGATAGATTTAGATAAACTTTGATTAGATCATGTAGACCTAAGATGAACATTGAGGATTAGTATAGAAGAACTTCCTATAATTTTGGTATTGTAGTGATTTTGTGAGTTTTCTCAGAAATGCATCCCTTTCTGGATACGAGCAAGTAGAGGCGGCTCTGGCACAGATGCACCTGGGGGTAAAACCTGAAAACACCACTTTCACCTAGACTTGAATGGGAACTGGTGCATGACAATGGCCATTTCTGCACTCTTGGTTACGACACTCTCGGGCGATATGCTTAGGATAATTTACATTTTCATTACAAAACGATTTGAAGTATTATATATATAAGTTGATCTTAAATGACCTTGGTTAATCCTAATGTGTTTCAAATTTAGAATATGGTGACATGTTAATCTCTAAATGATTTTATAACTACTGTTACTCACACAATTCATTCTGGTTTTAGTCAATGGATGGATTCCAAGGAAGTCATAGTGACTTTGAGAATGATTTCAAGGTGGGAACAATGGTGGAAATGAGCAACAAAATGGAATGATGATAGGCGTTAAAGATATCATATTTATGCCAAATCAATTTTCCAAAAATATGATCAACAATATATATATTAACCAATTCTCGGACTCAACAAAGAAGAAAAAGGTGATGAATGATAAGAGCTCCAGCAGTGGAGACCATAGAGAAAGGAATCCTTAATTTCCATCAAGCAGGAAATGTGGAAGGACACACCCAGGAAAGTGACTCAGTGGGACAAAGAAATTCTTTATGTGTGGGAAGTAAGGACATAATGTGAAGAATGGCGGAAGAAAAATTAAGAGTACTATAGAAGAAGTTAAAAATGGTCCCATGAATCCATTTACAGTCATTTGCCGTAAATGTAGGGGACCTGGCCATTACCCAAGTAAATTCCCTATTCTATAGGATATTTTCTTTTTCAAAGAAGAAGCTATGTGGGAATAAATGGTTGGGGAAATGATAAAAAATTAATAGTGCTCCATGTTGATGGGTTTACTTTGGAATAATTTTCTCTTGTATTTTTAGCCCTAAATTTTTTCATGTGTGAATGATATTAGAGTAATAATTATCTTTTCTCTTGTGGATATAGTTATAAATAACCATTTGGTTTTATATGATCGTTGGGTTTGAGGAAATTATAAGTTATTATAATTTGGGATGAAAATGCACTGTATGAGATAAGATTTGTGGATAAATTATGTTATGGTTATTTTGAGGAATTTATCTCATTTTGGTAATGTTATAAAATATAGTTTTTGAGAAAGGACAACACGCAGACCGTGTGCCAACTCGTCACGTCAGACAAAGCTGTGGGAACCAAACCCACAACCAAAGTGCGATTGGGATTTATCGCCTACCACTGGACTACGTGAAGTCCCTGTATAGTGTGACTATTATTTTTAGTTAAATGATTTTATTGACCAATAATAATTTGATTTGGGATCTTATGTCTTATCAAATGAATACCCTTATTATAGGAAAATGATTTGGTGATTAAGTGATAAATGTTATTTTGGAAGTTGTTCACTTTGTTGTGAACACTATATGCCCATGGAAAATGGAATAGTATGGGATTTCATTTGAGGAGTAATGGTGGATTTTTATATTTTTTCTTATTGTGGATTTATAGTGGTTTGGGTTATTTAAGGAAATGATTAGGTTAATTACTTTTAGGTATGTGACTTTAAGAGTAACTAATGTCATTTGGAGATACAATTTAATGTGGAAGACAACATTCTTATATGTTTTGGGTTTCAATATTATTTTGGATTATATTGAAGGATTTTAAGGACAATTTATTATTGAATGGTATTTATTTTAGTTTGGGGTATTGATGGTTTAAATTTAGAAAATTAAGATTAGGGTTTTTTATCTAATGGAATATCCATTTAGTGGATCGTAAGATATTATACTAACCATTTTTGTTTTGATTAATCTCTAAAGAGAAGGTAAATATATAATTTATCCTATGTGGATCATGTATTTCTATAGAAGACTATTCTAGATCTTCCATTGTGAAAAAGTCTTCTTGAATACTCATTATTCAAAAAAATGAGTTAGTGGTAAAAATTAATTAAAGAATGAAACTCTACTTAAAAAGTAATAATATATCTTTATATTCTTAGTGAATATCAAAAATGAATTCCTCATCCTTATGTAATGTAACTTAAAACAAAAAATTTTGTCTGTTTACTTTTCCTACTGGGAGACTAATGATCATTTGTCCTAAGACTTGTTTGTGATTTTCTTATTATTAACTTTTTCCTGATCATGTTTTCTATCTCTCTCCATTAGAACATAACACTTAGTTTATCATCCATATCCATGTTTTACTACATGGAATCCTAGTATGGGTTATCTTGGGTGACCTTTATACCTCTCTTCCTTTCTTTTAAAGTGATAGTTTTATTGTCTCTTTCTTCCGATGTGGGACTTTCCATTATATTCTCAAGCCCAATTTTAAATAAATTACAAGGATGCAATTTATTGAAGGAGAGGAGAATGTAGCACCCCAAACTTCCATGGTACGTTTCCCTTTGAATAATGCAATGGCATGCATTGTACGCAACATCAAGATTCTAACACACCACAACCAATCAAAATAGATGTAATGAATAGTAATACCTAATTTTTGAAATTTTAAAAATTCTATCTTTCAAAATAGACTTCATTTTGGATTAGTAATATCTAAATTAGCTTAGGGTGAAATTTTGGTACTTTTCAGATAACTTTTATATTTTGATAAATAGTCAAAATTACTACATTTTTATTAAAAACAACATTTTTAATCGAAATAATTAATAGTGATAAATTAATAATTTGAGTGGTTTTAAAGTATATTTAGAATATATTTTTACAATTTAATACAATGTTGGTCATTTGATGTAATTTCACATTTCTACTAGACACAAACAAGTGTCAATATTTTGATAGTTCTTATCTCTAAAACCACGCTATTTATTTTGACGATGGGAATTAATTTTTAAATAAATTAATGTAAATGATATGTTTTTAATTTGTTAAATAGGCATAATTTATGAATTCATAATATCAAATATATCTTAGGCCTAATTTTTGATATTTTTTTGGAAACTTTCATTTTTTTAGGAATAGTGAAACCACTAAGTGGTAGTTAAAAAACAGAATTTTTCATAAAACTTAATTTTACCACTTCTGTGAGTGGAATTTCGAAAATACAAGAGATACAGTTAATATCAAGGAGTAGAATTTGGTTCAATGTGCTCCAAATAATTTTTGTTGAATAGTAACTTTTTACTTTTATTTACCACGGTTAAAAGTAAATAAGGTAGTTAAGGGTAAAAATGATATTAATAATACCCTAACACATGTATTAATTCTATTGTACAAGTATACCTCTACAAAAAAAACCTTAGGAGTAAAATATTATCATTTAGGTCCACTTGTATTACATTAGGAAATTTATTATTATTTAATTCAAAGAAGAGTTAAAAGAGTTAAAATCAATGTTAATTTGCTAAAACATTTTTAATATAGGTTTATACATAAGATAAATATGATTGTAAATATTCATTAGAAAGCTAAAAGGATTTTCAACATAATGGTATTTTATATAAAATTTTTAGACATTATATAATTTATCGTATTTATGACACAATGGTGATGCAGTAATTAACTAATTAATTAAATATTAAAATAATTGATATTACAAATATCAAAATAAATGTAATTTTAGACTTTTTATGAATTAAAATAATTTTATATGTTAATAAGACATATTAGGATTGATTATATAAATTATCTTTGAAGTAATAATGCTTTTATGAATTTATCAAAAACAAAATACCCAATAGTGTCAAAATTGACATAAAAGTGTTTTTATAACAAAAGTTATATTATTAATTTATATTAAATTCCTAAAAATCTAGGGTTCGGCCAAGATACTTATATCATGATAGGTGTATCATTAATGGACTACTTGGGGGTCACTTGGATGTATATAGTAAGTGCATTAACCATATAATATAAAAATACCAAGAGACATTGTAAAAGTGATACTAATTTACTAAGAGTTAATACATAAATATAAGGTTAATATAATGACCCAAACCTGTCTAAATTCTATTGGTTTAGTGTTTTTCGACCCATCCCCACCTTAACCTTTAAATAACCCAATTTGGAGCCATTATAAACCGAAAATGAATTTATTATAAAATAATATTTTTAGCTTTTCCATAGCTTCCCCTCACCCCTCTTATAAAATGACACTCCCCTTATCACTAATTCACAAATTCAAAGCCCTTTGGCACGGCCAAAACCTTACCAAATACTCTCTCAACTTCCCTCACTACATCCTAGACGCCTTATATTGATCAGAAAGCCAACCTAAGGGGCCCTTTTGATCAACTCAAAAGGAAGAACCCGAAGAAGAGGTAATGTTTTCACCACCCTCTTTCAAGTTCCTTTCTTCTTCAACATCTTATTTCTTTGTTATTTCTATTCTACAATAATAACTCCAGTAACCTCTATATACTGTGATGTTATTATAAATATGGTACAACCATATTCAGTATTCTATCCATCCATTGAATGACATGTCACCATATGTGCGTACGTACAGCTTACCGTCTCCACGTCATGGTGTAATTTTCATTCAATAAATTATTATTTGGAACTGTATTTTAATGATGTCTAATTAAAGTAAATAATAAATATAACATGATAATTATTCGTACTATATGATATACCATCCAATTATATTATATTTCAACATCAAAAAAATGATATTGTCGCTCATGCGTACGTACAGACTACCGTCTCCACGAAGGCGATGAGATTCATTCTCCATCATATCCATTCAAGTATAATTCACATTTGATGATTAAAAATAATTTTCAAGGAATTGATTTAATTCTGGATATGTATAATATACAATCTATCCATAACAAACACGGCTTACGTAAGAAAGAATATAATGGAAAATGAGTAAGTTAACACCTAAAATGACGATAATACAAAGATATTATTATCAAATCAATGTTAAAAGATCATATATGATATCATATTAATTTAAATGATTCTTGTATAATTCAATTACAATTATTTCACTGTTATATAGGAGGATAACCTACCGTCGACCAAGAATAAGTATAAAGTATGGGGTTTCTTATCTCACTCTTAATTTTGTGAGAATTCCATTATCCACCACTTATTTATTGCGTGTGGTGTATGTGTACTGACCATAATTATAATCATTGTGTAATATACTTTAATTTATGGGTGTTTACATAATAATTTTATGATCCTTCCTTCATGGGTGTATGTTTCGTAAGTTACATAATCGATAAGGGAATTTGAAATTTCAATTTCCACTCATTTGGATTTACACATATTTCATTGATTATATTACTCCAAGATTATGTGAGGAATCACTATTCATTTTATTACATCATAATTTACACTCCCATTTCTGTGGGTATACTTTTGGTACACATAATCACTCCATTGATAATTTCTCAAGTCATTTATTTGAACTTGGTAAGTGTAATTTTAATTCAATCTCCATTTGTTGGGTTAAATATCCAATTCATTGGTGTTGTTTTTACAAGAATATGGGTGAATTTTCTCTGATTGATTTACACTAAATATCCAATAATATTGAGTGTATATAAATTTTTCACACATAATTATGTTTTTGATTTATCCTTAACTGAAGGATATGGTCTTTATAAGGGAATTCATCTCAATTTACATTCTATTGAGACTTCTTTGTTGTTATACACCAAATCACTTTTATATGGTGTATATAATGTACTTTGACATAGTATATCATGAATCCCTTTATTCTCATGATATTATAATTTTTTATTACCTCAATTATTTGTATTCAAGTGTCTTTATTCTTGTTAGTAACTCTAACTAAAATATCATTTTAAAATGTTTTAAAGATTTATCATTCGAAATCTTTTTCATTAATGTCCATGTTTTAAATATGGTTTAAGGATTTATCTATATGGACATTAAAGTTGTCAAATAAAAATTCCTTTTAATAGTTTCAAAGTGGTATGGGACACTTTGATTCAAAAATCTATTTTTAAATGTCTTCTTGACAAATACTGTGGATTTTAAATGATTTTAAGAAAAAAGGGTATATTTCTCTCTAATAGTTTTGAAAATTATTTCCATCTATGTCAATATCCTTCATTATTCTTGATTGAGGGTAATATGATACAATACAATCTTCCATATTGTATCCAATTAGTTATGTTTGACTGTGGATGTGCTATTTTTATACCATTCATGGTTTCTGGTTAAAGTATAGACATTTCATATACTAGTTTTAATACGAATGTTTATTTTATGTTTAAACCCTTTCATATGAGGAATGCATTGGACTAGGTATGTAACTGGTGGAGCCCACTATACCTGTAACATCCCAAGTAAGTAATGAATAATAGATATTTTTATCTATGTCTATTAATGATTAAGATAGTGTCATAGAGGCTTAAAATGAAAATAAATACAATCTTATGCATGGAATACACTAATATTCTTAAAAGATTGTTTTAGTGCCTTTTGATGGCAAACCATTTTTAAATCTATCATTTTACAATTTTATAAACTATGTTTGTCAAAATAAACTTATTCTTTATTATTGGGACATCAAAATTTACTTTGTGTGAATTTTTGGTATTTTTCTGACAATGTTCAATTTTTAATGAATAGTGAAAAATACTTCATTTTACATCAAAACTGCTTTTTAATCTAATTTATTTATATGATTAGATTATGTTTTTAATTGGTTTTGAAGTTAAATTAGAATATATTTTTACCATTTTATCCAATGGTGGTCATTGGAATCAATTTCAGTTTGAAATTTGACTTAAACTGCTGTCAATCTTTTGATACTTATTGTTTTGTAAAAACACGCTTTTTGCTCTAGAAGCGGGAATTAATTATTAAATTAATTAATGTGACTTATATGATTTGAATTTTGTAAAATAGAATTAATTTTTGAATTCGTAATATCAAATATAGCTTAGGGTGAATTTTTGGTAATTTTCTGAAAAACTTCAATTTTTGATGAATAGTGAAACCACTAAGTGGTAATCAAGCAAACTGATTTGTCAGTTAAATGAAAGTTTACCACTAATGTGTATTGAATTTTGAAAATCCGACATACATGGTTGTTATTAGTATGTAAAATGTGGTTCAATGAGATTATAATAATTTTTTGGTGAATAGTAACTTATTAAGTTCTTAATCACGATTAGTGGTAATTAGGGAAGTTTAAGGTATAAATAATACTTTAATAAAATGAAATGACCTAGACACATGTCCCAACCTCATTGGTTGTGTCATGGCTGACCATGACATGCCATGGGTCAACTTGGGGACCCCATGGATCCACTTTTGTTGGGAAATGACATAAATTACTTTTTATTTAATGTTAAAGTGAAAATGACACAAACATAATATGTTTTACAAAAACCAATTTTTAAGTGGGGTTATACAAGTCCAAATTTTGATTATAAATAGTCATTGGAAAGATAGAAAGATTTACTATATCATAGTATTTTTTTTATATTTTTTAGACATTAAATAAATTAAATTATTTATGACATAATAATGATGCAGCGATCACATCATTATTTGACGATTTAAATAAAATAGAAAGATAATGTAAAATCTATGAACTAAACATGTCCAAAACCAATTGGATGGGTGGATTTCGAACCCTTATCACCTTATCAACGAATTATATCAATGTGGGACCTTTTAAAACCGAAACACAGTTTCAAATAAAGTGATATTTCTTTACTTTCCAAAAGTGCCCCTCCTCTCCTCTTATAAAAGGCCCCCACCTCTACCTAATTTCACACATTCCTCAAGCCTTTGGCTCGGCCAACCCCTGCCCATTTACTCTCTACACATCCCTCTCCTCGTCCTAGAGGATTCCCTTTGGGCAGAATCCTTTCAAAGGAAGCCTTTAGGATCAAAACAAAAGGAGTTATACTTTTAAAGGTAATTCTTTATCTCATGTTCATTTGTTTTATTTTGCTTCTCTAACCCCCTAAACTCTTTTTATTTGCTTTTCTTTATAACAAAACCAGTATCTTCAATATACTAGGATGTTGTTATAAGATTTATTTGAGCTACACTCTCACACAACTACATCAAATGGTTAAAGAACATACGGTTTCCGTGGATGGCGAAATTCTGCCTCCCGAAACGATGATTGTTCAATACTCATTTAACACCTTCAAAGGTGTCCATTATGATGTCACTATTTTTATATATGATATATTATATGTATATGTTTTCCTTAAGCTTCTGTTTTTTCATTTTGGTCATACCTTTATGGTTTCCATCATGGGTAAACACGATATCTTCATTTTAGGAAGTGCGGACTACCGCCCCCTGAAAGTGATTTGATTCGTTAATACCATATGTGGGATGTGTAAAGGATAAAGTTAATGATATTATATATTTTATTATACTGGAATTATAATATACTCTTATATCATTATGATTCCATTCCAGAAAAATACGAAATAGAAATGGAAGTAGCGTTCATGCGTACGTACGGCTTACCGTCTCCAAGAACGGTGCATTTCATTTCTTACCTCTGAATGTGATGTAATATTATAAATACATGTATATGCTGAATATATATGATATATATGTTATCCAAAACATTAATATCATTTTGGATATAATGAAACTTTGACCAAATTAACAACATGTAAGTATAAGAGGTATATTTTTGACTTAAGAACCAAATACCGACAAAATGAACATTATTAACTTAAATGAGTAAATGATGTTAATAACATGGTATAAAAGGTATAATGATCTTGAAAAAGGTTAATAAGCAAGTAGATATTAACTCAAGTTTATTATTCAGGAGATTAAAGAACGGTCGGGTCAAGTCAGATACGAGGTATGGGACTTCGTCTCAATCTCCTTTCATTGAGGCATATTTTATTTTATACACAACTTTCTTTTATACGGTGTATAAAACCCTTTGACTTTTACATTTATTCAAAAGGAATATTTTTTATACGAAGCGTTTAATAAACGACAAAATGGAATGTTTTTTTCGTACGTATGCGGCGACAATGACTTCTCCGCCGTCATGACCGTTATTTGAGTTTCGGCTTCCTCTACAAGCCATAACTTCTTTTTTAAAAGAAAAATAAATACCATGTTTTACTTTTCTTTTATTTTGGTATTGGAAATGGTTTTCACAATGTTTTTATATCAATGTGTTGTATTGATATCTCGTGATTGAAATGTGGAAATTTTATGTTTCCTTTATGCATGTTTTATGTGATATGATTATGTGTATGGTTCTTGGGAATTATTATGAAGACGGGTGGTTCCGTGATAAACTAACGGCGGGTGAGCCCGTTATAGTTCTCCAATACATTGGGTAATGCGAAGGAGTGAAACGTTAAGGTTTCTCCGAAGAGATTTTAGGGAATACACTGTGATGGGTATTCCAAACGTAACCAAGAGGGTTACTCCCTACGTAATAATGTTATGAATGACTCAAGTTACCTTTATGTCTTATGATTCCTATGATTTATTCATGATTTTATGGGGTGTGTTAAAGTGCCTATGTTTTATGGGTAAAGTATGATTTCATTCTTATGTATATATGAACTCATGTTTCCTTTCCATGTTTTTTTAACCCATACTGAGTTTTATGCTCATCCCAAGTTTTTGAAATGTTTTTCACAGGTCAAGGGAAAGGTACATGATAAGATGATAGAGTCAAGGATGTGTCAAGAAATAATCCATGTTTTATTTTAAATATGTTTCCATTGATGGGAATGAAGAATACTATCTTTATGTAACCACTTTGTTCATATGTGGATTGTAATGCCTGTTTTATGATCTAATTCTCTAAAACTCTAAACCCGAAAAGATCCTCAATGTGCAATCTAGTAATAATTCAAGAATAAGTATGGTTTAAGGCTGGGGCCTTATAGGTGGTATCATAGGTCGGTTTAGATAACTTTAGGAGTTAGAATTATATTAAATGATTATCCATAAATATTTTTTTTTTGAAATGATATAGCATTTAAAGATTTCCATGTTTCTTCATCTAAGACATGTTTGTTCAGAATGGTTTTCCGCAGAGGAAACAGGGAAGCAGTGCTAGGAAGGCATACAGAAGGAAATAACCTTCCGAATCAGCATCCAGAAATGGTCGGAATTGGAACTGAA
The DNA here is from genome assembly GCA_963277665.1 of Viscum album. Taxonomy (NCBI): domain Eukaryota; kingdom Viridiplantae; phylum Streptophyta; class Magnoliopsida; order Santalales; family Viscaceae; genus Viscum; species Viscum album. The sequence continues at coordinate 1,900,271,224 of OY728152.1, read as the reverse complement.
CAGTTTTTTTCAGTAATGGCACAGTTGACTCAAGCGATAAATGGTGGTGGTATCCATGCACGAGATAATCCAGATCAACCGCAGAGGAACATGTCAGTGGTGGAACATTTCATGAGGCAACATCCACCATCATTCAGAGGATCATCTAACCCTGTGCTAGCTGAAGGGTGGATTAAAGCACTGGAGAAGATTTTTGATGTCATGGGGTGTTCAGACAATCAAAAGGTTAGTCTTGCTATTTACCGTTTGGAGGGTGAAGCAGATCAGTGGTGGTCTATGGTTAAAAATATCGGGGATGCCGATGAGATTGATGCTCTCGATTGGGATGAATTCAAAGGTGTGTTTCTTGAGAAGTATTTTCCTAAGGCTGTTCGACTTAGGATGGAAAAGCAATTCTTGGAATTGAGGCATGAGGAAGACTCAGTGGCTGCCTATGAAGAAAGGTTCACTCGATTGGCAAGGTATGCCCCAAATTTTATCCAGGACCTTGATAGTAAAATCAATCATTTTTACTCAGGATTAAAGCCAAAATATCAAAGGGCTTTGTCTTCTCGTGAGTTTAAAAGTTATGATAAGCTTGTTCGATGTGCTGAGAAGGTGGAAATGGAGTTTTCTGATGACCAAGTGTTCTATAACAACCAGCAGAAGAAGAGACCGAGGTGGCAGGAGAAAGGTAAGAATTCTTCAAAAAAGTCTGATGGTAAGAAAACTAAGTTTCCAGCTTGTGATAAATGTGGAAAAAGGCATGCTGGGGAATGTCTTCTGAATTCTGGAAAGTGCTACCGATGTGGTAAGATGGTACATAAGGCTCGTGATTGCACTGAAAAGGATCAAGGTGAAGGTAAGACCAAATTTGATTTACAGTTAGTGAAATGTTATAAGTGCAATGAGATGGGTCACTATGCAAACGAGTGTCTGGCAAAGAGCTTGAGTGATGGGAAGCAGGTAGACTACAAGCAGAAAGGGGTGGTGAAATCCTTTGCAACTACTTCAGTAGATGTCGGGCCATCAAATGAAGTTTTATCAGGTACTTTGTTTGTTTTTTCAGATTATGCCAGTGCGTTGTTTGATTTGGGGTCTACACATTCTTTCATCTCTGAAACCTTTTCTAGTAAAATGGGAATACCATCTCAAGAAATGACTCCTGAACTTTTGGTAAAATCACCTGGGGGAAATGTTGAGGCAAAAAGAATTTATAAGAATCTTCCTATCCTTATCTGTGGAAAGAACCTACTTGCAAACCTTATTGTTCAACCTCTAGTTGAGTTTGATGTCATCCTGGGTATGGATTGGCTCTCTATTTACCATGCTAAGATTGACTGTAGAGCTAAAGAAGTTTCTTTTCAGAAAGACTTTCAGTTTGTTTACAGGAATGAACCCTTACTTTTGATAAAATATCAAGAGGCCGAGAAACTTGTAAAAGATGGAAATGAATGTTACCTTGCACACGTCGTTGAAAATAAAGGAACTATTCAGATTAATGATGTGCCAGTGGTAAATGAGTATCCTGATGTTTTTCCTGATGACTTGCCTGGAATAATACCAGATCGGGAAGTTGAGTTTACTGTTGACTTAGTTCCTGATGCTAAGCCATTCTCAAAACCCCCTTATCGAATGGCACAAATTGAACTTTTAGAGTTGAAGGAGCAATTGCAAGATTTATTAGAGAAAGGTTTCATTAGACCTAGCACATCACCATGGGGTGCTCCTGTTTTATTTGTTAAAAAGAAAGATGGTTCTGTGAGACTTTGCATTGATTATAGAGCCTTGAATAATATCACTGTTAAGAACAAATATCCTTTGCCTCATATCGATGATTTGTTTGATCAGCTCCAGGGAGCTCAGTTTTTTTTCAAAGATTGACCTGAGATCGGGGTACCATCAGCTGAAGGTAAAGGAGGCAGATATTCCGAAGACCGCGTTCCGTACGAGATATGACCATTATAAATTTGTAGTAATGCCTTTTGGGCTAACCAATTCACCTGCTGTATTCATGGACTTAATGAATAGAATTTTCCATGAGTTCTTGGATAAGTTTGTGGTGGTTTTCATTGATGATATTTTTGTGTTTTCTAAAAGTAAAGAGGAGCATGAAAGACATTTAAGGGTTATCTTACAAACCTTAAAAGAAAAGAAACTGTATGGAAAATTCATCATGTGTGAGTTTTGGTTGCAACAAATTTCTTTCCTTGGGAACATTGTTTCTAAAGATAGAATAACTGTTGATCCTGCAAAAACAAAAGTTGTGGAAGAATGGACAAGACCCACAAATGTAACCGAGATTCGTAGCTTCCTTGGTTTGGCGGGCGATTACTGAAGGTTCGTTAGAAATTTTTCACTGTTATCTAGTCCAATGACTAAGCTAACTCAGAAGGGTGTTATGTTTATCTGGACAAAAGAATGTGATGATTGTTTTCAGGAATTGAAAAGAAGATTGGTGAATGCTCCAGTTTTGGCACTACCTTCCAGGAATGGTGATTTTGTTATATACAATGATGCTTCATTGAAAGGACTTGGTTGCGTCCTAACGCAGAATGATCAGGTAATTGCTTATGCTTTACGACAGTTGAAAACTCATGAGGTAAATTACCCTACACATGATTTGGAATTAGCTGCTATTGTTTTTGCTTTAAAAATTTGGAGGCATCACTTGTATGGAGTAAAGTTTGAAATATATACCGATCACAAAAGTTTAAAGTATATATTCACTCAGAAAGAATTGAAAATGAGACAAAGGAGATGTATAGAATTAATCAAGGATTATGATTGTACAATTCATTACCATCCGGGAAAAGAAAATAAAGTGGCTGATGCTTTGAGTCGAAAAAGTAATGCTTCATTAACAATGTTGGGTTTGGAACGTGATCCTTTGGTTAAGGATTTGATGAACTTTGGCATAGAAGTTGTTGGTTCAGGAAGTCCTTCTGTTTTGTTTCAGGTATCAGTAAAATATTCTCTATCAAATAGAATCAAGAAAGCACAGAAGCAAGACAGTGAGTTGCAGAAAAAGGTAGAGCTGGTTCAGAAAGGTAAGTTGCCTGAATTCAACATTGATTATGATTGTGTTTTGAGATTTGGGAAGAGACTGTGTGTGCCTTGTGATTCACATTTGAAGAGAGAGTTGTTATGTGAAGCTCATAGTTCTCCGTTTTCAGTTCATCCGGTCAGTACTAAGATGTATAGAGATCTACGGGAGTATTACTGGTGGGATGGAATGAAAAGAGATATTGCTGATTTTACTGTGAAGTGTTTGACATGTCAGCAGGTTAAAGCAGAGCGGCAGTTACCGAAAGGGATGCTTCAGCCTTTACCAGTGCCATAGTGGAAATGGGAGAATATATCCATGGAATTTGTTGTTGGATTACCGAAGACATCTTGAGGTAATAATGCAATCTGGGTTATTGTTGATCTCTTAACCAAATCTGCTCATTTCCATACTATACGAGATACTTTCTCTCTTGATCAACTTTCCCATTTGTATCTTAAAGAAATAGTCAGGTTACATGGAGTTCCTCTCTCCATTGTATCGGATCGTGATCCCAGGTTTACTTCTAACTTTTGGAAAGGCCTTCAGAAGTCGTTGGGTACTGAATTTTATTTTAGTACAACTTTTCATCCTCAATCAGAAGGGCAGTCAGAACGAACAATCCAGACATTGGAAGATATGCTACGAGATTATTCAATGGATTATCAGGGAAGTTAGGACCAACATCTTTCTTTGGTTGAATTTTCATATAATAACAGTTTTCATTCCAGTATACAGATGACACCATTTCAGGCATTATATGGGAAGCGGTGTCGAACTCCAGCTTTCTGGGATGAAGTGGGTGAAAGGAAGTTGATGGGACCAGAATTGGTAGAAGAGTTGGCAGAAAAAGTTCAGCTGATTCAGAAGCACATAAGAACAGCTCAGAGCAGGCAGAAGAGTTAGGCAGATAACCGGAGGAAGGATCTATCTTTCGAGGTAGGTGATCATGTTTTTGTCAAGATTTCTCCTTGGAAAAGTGTGATGAGATTTGGTAAGAAAGGAAAGTTGAGTCCAAGGTTCGTTGGACCATACGAAATTCTGGAAAGAGTTGGATCAGTTACATACCGAGTGGCTTTACCTCCGAGTTTATCTCAGGTACACAATGTTTTTCATGTTTCGATGTTGAGAAAGTACATGCCAGATCCATCTCATGTTTTGAGTCCAGAGGTAGTTCAGCTGGAAGAGAACCTATCTTATGAGGAACAACCGGTCCAGATTCTTGACCACAGGGAGCATGTGTTACGGAATAAAGTGATTCACTAGGTAAAGGTTTTGTGGAAAAACCACATGATTGAAGAGGCAACATGGGAATCTGAAAATGCAATGAGGGATAAGTACCACCATTTATTCGATAAGTAAATAAATTGCGGGGACGCAATTTTCTAAAGGGGGGAAGGATTTAACATCCCAAGTAAGTAATTAATAATAGATATTTTTATCTATGTCTATTAATAATTAAGATAGTGTCATAGAGCCTTAAAATGAAAATAAATACAATCTTATGCATGGAATACACTAATATTCTTAAAAGATTGTTTTAGTGCCTTTTGATGGCAAACCATTTTTAAATCTATCATTTGAAAATTTTATAAACTATGTTTGTCAAAATAAACTTATTCTTTATTATTTGGACATCAAAATTTACTTTGTGTGAATTTTTGGTATTTTTCTGACAATGTTCATTTTTAATGAATAGTGAAAAATACTGCATTTTACATCAAAAATGCTTTTTAATCTAATTTATTTATATGATTATATTATGTTTTGAATTGGTTTTGAAGTTAAATTAGAATATATTTTTACCATTTTATCCAATGGTGGTCATTGGAATCAATTTCACTTTGAAATTTGACTTAAACTGCTGTCAATCTTTTGATACTTATTGTTTTGTAAAAACACGCTTTTTGCTCTGGAAGCGGGAATTAATTATTAAATTAATTAATGTGACTTATATGATTTGAATTTTTTAAAATAGGCTTCATTTTTGAATTCGGAATATCAAATATAGCTTAGGGTGAATTTTTGGTAATTTTCTGAAAAACTTCAATTTTTGATGAATAGTGAAACCACTAAGTGGTAATCAAGCAAACTGATTTTTCAGTTAAATGAAATTTTACCACTAATGTGTATTGAATTTTGAAAATCCGACATACATGGTTGTCATTAGTATGTAAAATGTGGTTCAATGAGATTATAATAATTTTTTGGTGAATAGTAACTTATTAAGTTCTTAATCACGATTAGTGGTAATTAGGGTAGTTTAAGGTATAAATAATATATTAATAAAATGAAATGACCTAGACACATGTCCCAACCTCATTGGTTTTGTCATGGCCGACCATGACATGCCATGGGTCAACTTGGGGACCCCATGGATCCACTTTTTTTGGGAAATGACATAAATTACTTTTTATTTAATGTTAAAGTGAAAATGACACAAACATAATATGTTTTACGAAAACCAATTATTAAGTGGGGTTATACAAGTCCAAATTTTGATTATAAATAGTCATTGGAAAGATAAAAATATTTCCTATATCATAGTATTTTTTTTATATTTTTTAGACATTATATAAATTAAATTATTTATGACATAATAATGATGCAGCGATGAAATCATTATTTGACGATTTAAATAAAATAGAAAGCTAATGTAAAATCTATGAACTACACATGTCCAAAACCAATTGGATGGGTGGATTTCAAACCATTATAACCATATCCACGAATTATATCAATGTGGGACCTTTTAAAACCGAAACACATTTTCAAATAAAGTGATATTTCTTTACTTTCCAAAAGTGCCCCTCCTCTCCTCTTATAAAAGGCCCCCAACTCTACCTCATTTCACACATTCCTCAAGCCTTTGGCTCGGCCAACCACTGCCCATTTACTCTCTCCACATCCCTCTCCTCATCCTAGAGGATTCCCTTTGGGCAGAATCCTTTCAAAGGAAGCCTTTAGGCTCAAAACAAAAGGAGTTACACTTTTAAAGGTAATTCTTTCTCTCATGTTCATTTGTTTTATTTTTCTTCTCTAACCCCCTAAACTCTTTTTATTTTCTTTTTTTGTAACAACACCAGTATCTTCAATATACTAGGATGTTGTTATAAGATTTATTTGAGCTACACGCTCACAAAACTACATCAAATGGTTAAAGAACATACGGTTTCCGTGGATGGCGAAATTCTGGCTCCCGAAACGATGATTGTTCAATACTCATTTAACACCTTCAAAGGTGGCCATTATGATGTCACTATTTTTATATATGATATATAATATGTATATGTTTTCCTTAATCTTCTGTTTTTTCATTTTGGTCATACCTTTATGGTTTCCATCATTGGTAAACACGATATCTTCATTTTAGGATGTACAGACTACCGCCCCCTGAAAGTGATTTGATTCGTTAATACCATATGTGGGATGTGTAAAGGATAAAGTTAATGATATTATATATGTTATTATACTGGAATTATAATATACTCTTATATCATTATGATTCCATTCCAGAAAAATACGAAATAGAAATGGAAGTAGCGTTCATGCGTACGTACGGCTTACCGTCTCCATGAACGGTGCATTTCATTTCTTACCTCTGAATGTGATGTAATATTATAAATACATGTATATGCTGAATATATATGATATATATGATATATATGTTATCCATAACATTAATATCATTCTGGATATAATGAAACTTTGACCAAATTAACAACATGTAAGTATAAGAGGTCTATTTTTGACTTAAGAACCAAATACCGACAAAATGAACATTATTAACTTAAATGAGTACATGATGTTCATAACATGGTATAAAAGGTATAATGAACATGAAAATGGTTAATAAGCAAGTAGAGATTAACTCAAGTTTATTATTCAGGAGATTAAAGAACGGTCGGGTCAAGTCGGATACGAGGTATGGGACTTCGTCTCAATCTCCTTTCATTGAGGCATATTTTATTTTATACACAACTTTCTTTTATACGGTGTATAAAACCCTTTGACTTTTACATTTATTCAAAAGGAATCTTTTTTATATGAAGCGTTTAATAAACGACAAAAGGGAATGTTTTTTTCGTACGTATGCGGCGACAACGACTTCTCCGCCGTCATGACTGTTATTTGAGTTTCGGCATCCTCTACAAGCCATAACTTATTTTTTAAAAGAAAAATAAATACCATGTTTTACTATTATTTTATTTTGGTATAGAAAATGGTTTTCACAATGTTTTTATATCAATGTGTTGTATTGATATCTCGTGATTGAAATGTGGAAATTTTATGTTTTCTTTATGCATGTTTTATGTGATATGATTATGTGTATGGTTCTTGGGCATTATTATGAAGACGGGTGGTTCCGTGATAAACTAACGGCGGGTGAGCCCGTTATAGCTCTCCAATGCATTGGGTAACGCGAAGGAGTGAAACGTTAAGGTTTCTCCGAAGAGATTTTAGGGAATATACAATGATGGGTATTCCAAACGTAACCAAGAGGGTTACTCCCTACGTAAGAATGTTATGAATCCCTCAAGTTACCTTTATGTCTTATGATTCCTATGATTTATTCATGATTTTATGGGGTGTGTTAAAGTGCCTATGTTTTATGGGTAAAGTATGATTTCATTCTTATGTATATATGAACTCATGTTTCCTTTCCATGTTTTTTTAACCCATACTGAGTTTTATGCTCATCCCAAGTTTTTGAAATGTTTTTCACAGGTCAAGGGAAAGGTACACGATAAGATGATAGAGTCAAGGATGTGTCAATAAATAATCCATGTTTTATTTTAAATATGTTTCCATTGATGGGAATGAATAATACTATCTTTATGTAACCACTTTGTTCATATGTGGATTGTAATGCCAGTTTTATGATCTAATTATCTAAAACTCTAAACCCGAAAAGATCCTCAATGTGTAATCTTGTAATAATTCAAGATTAAGTAAGGTTTAAGGCTGGGGCCTTATAATACCTCCTCGATGCATCATTAGGCCTCATGAGACAAACTAGTATCATGACATGAGGTCTTGACAAAATATTATTTGTAGTCTTGACACAAGGCCTTGGCTACGTGGTTATGATGGTCTGGCATTATAAATTCTATCATTATGAACGTGGTAATTAATATTTTCATGTGATTATTCGACTCGTAGAATATCCATGTGAATAAGTAAATGGAATTATTTCATTTAATCCTTTCCATATTATTCTGATGTTCAAGATTAATAGGGTTTTGTTTTAGTTCTTCATTGCCTTATATTTTTATGTTTATTTTTGAAAGTTTCCACTATATTGTTATCCTTACTGAGCATCTGAGCTCACCCCTTTCAATGTTTTATTTTTCCTGTGATGTGGAGAAGTATTTTTATCACTGAACTGCAGGGATAGTATGAGGGGATATGAAGAAAATATATTTTTGTAGTTTTTCACTTATTGATGTAATATAAACTTTATAAATATATCTGGTGTTTCCAAGGCTACTAAACTAATCAGTATTTCGAGACTTGTTCATTCTTGTGATCATGACAATGTTAGGTAATAATGCACCAACTCTGGGTATCTAGAGTCAGGGTGTTACATTAATCATTTCAGAACCCATGAACTTAAAGGGGTTTAATAAATATCATTCCATCATTATCATAAAAAATTATTAGAAATAATAAAAAATTTTCATTGAAATAATATCCCCAAAAAAATATATGTAACATAAAATAATGTTATATTAGATGGAAAATAATTTTCAGAGTTAACTGGAAAACAATTCCTAAGGAAAATATCCTTAATACGTTGAAAACGTTTTCTTTTCCTACAATGAAATGCAATTTTAAATGGAAACATTTAATTTGAAAAACCCTTTATAAGATTAGAAAAATTATAGAAATCATCAATAAATCATGGTGATGGATAATTTTTTTATTCTACACTAGTTAAAAAACATTCCATTCATACTTTTATTGTAAAATTCACAAATTACAGCATTTGGAAAATGAAAAATGAGTTCCTTTCAAACTGTGTAGTAAAAGGGCAAAATGTGTAAAATGAATTTAAACATATATAAGAGAATAGTATAAATATTTTTTTAATTTTTTTAGAATACATGGAAACAATTGATAAATATCCCCTAATAGATACTCGTAATGAAAAAATCCCAAATATTGATGAGATTTTGAAATAAATACTCATCCCATTATATTCTGTAGAATCATCTTCCCCATGAAATAAGTAAAATTATATTCTCATTAAATTACCATAATCTTCCAAATAATACTCATAATATAAATATATGGTTACTATATACATGTAACATTCCAACCTGGGTGCCACACATCGATTCCCTGAGCTGGTCAGTCACATTACCTCAAGCACAACACCTCATACACCAAAGGGTTATGACTAGCAATGAGGGTGTATTGTCTCTTATGAGGAGACTATACCCTATTTTTCAATAGAGTAATACACCAGTAGAAATAAATAAATAACAAAAACTGAATAACCAAATGATATCATGACATGAAAAATACATTTATAATAAGATTACCAAAATAGAAAAAAATATCAAACCTAAACAGTAGAAATTCCTTGTTAAATACATTTCTAGTTATAAAATTAAAACTATAAATAAAGACACTAATGAATCCCAAGAGGATCCATAACCTTGTTTGGTTCCCTCTTCCATGCTCCATCCCAGCTCAGCCACCCAACATAGGGCATTTTCCTTTATTCTATCATACAGTCATGAAATATATTATCGTACCGATCAGGCATCCTGAGTATGGTGTGAATAAAACTCAGAAGGCCACCAAAAATGATGTCTAATACAATATCCAAAAATTAATAATATATGTATTCATATAAATAAATAGATCCAATGCACAATAAATAGTTTTTTTATTATCATTTGTTCTTTATTTAACCACATAAACCCTAGTGTTCCTAAGGACACCCAAACATCAATACCTGATTTGGACCACATCAGAGTCTAAACTACCCTAAGGTATACCATGTCCAATAATTCCACTATTACCATTCTGTATCTCATTTCATATATCAGAATTACATTTTTACCATTATAGATATGTATTCTCAAATAAATTCCACTGTTACCAATCATCATTTCAATATCATCCAATTAATAAATTCAAAATTTAATTAATCCTCTCAATTATATTAATTAACTCAAAAATTAATTAATCATATCAGTTTCATTATTAATTAAACAATTATTTCATCAAATAAATTCCTTTAGTTATATTTTAAATTAATTAATCAAAATCCTCTAACCTACTAATTCCAAAATTAATTTATCAATTTATTATTCACTTATCAATTTCATTATCCTATAATTAATTAAACCATTAATTAAATAAATTAACATTCAATTATCCCATAATTAATTCATCAATTAATTTGTCAAATTTACTATTCCATTATCCCATATTTATTTCATCAATTAATTATTCAAATTCACAATTTTCGTATCTGAATTTTACAATTCACTAAATTATATAATTAATAAAATTAATTAATTATACCTATAAATAAATTTATAAAATTATAATAGAAATATTACGATTACATATACAAAATTTTAAATAAATTCATTGGTATTTGAATTATAGATGAACTAACTCAATTCGTTGAAGAACGATCACATAACGGAAATCCCAAAAAATTGAGCAGAACAATGAAATAAAATCATATTCAGATCTAAAACCCAATATCAAGATCATACAAAATAAGATACCCCAATGATCAATCTGGATCAATAATCCTAGATCTATATCCATAATACCAAATATTGAGGTAATCAAAATAGAATGAACCAACCATTCTATAATGAGAGAAGAAATGAAGAGGAACATGAAACTATGCAAGAGAGGATTCACTTTCCAAGAGATGTGAATATGTTCAATCCATAAATTGAATCACATGGAATAGAGGTTTGTAGAAATTGAAATTTTACCATGAACCTCTAAAAAATAGAGAAATCGTGTTGGTTTGAGTAGGGGTTGGTTTTGGGTTCATTAGGTGGTTCAGGTGATTTTCATCATAAATTTTGGTTTAATTAAAAATGTAAGAAAAGTTCTCTGGGAAGTGGTGTATAGTTTACCCTAACCTTTTTCCAAAACCTGGATCATATTTTAGGAGTGGGGTGTAATATTTTTACATTTTGGGTGCACAGTTTGACAAACATTTCGCTATCGATGAAAAATCACTCTATCCAAGGTGGTTTAGTTTGCTAGGCTAAGGCGCACAATTAGGGAATATCATATTCCCATCATTCACTACCCTATATCTTCCATTTTAAAAAATATACACCAAAAAACACCCCATAGTAAAAAAGTAATGAAAATTACTCAAGATTAAGTAATATAGTACCGGTAACAAGCTGTAGACATCTCCATGGATGTTCATAATCTTACAATCTCAGCCACCTTATTACATCTCATACTTAAGCTGTACTCCAAAGAATCACTAGGATTCCATGTAAAAAATATTGGGGCACTATCCCCATGTATTTCTTTCTCTCTCTCATGTTTCCTCATAAATATGACCATGTTTCCACAATACACAAACTATTAGTATGATCTTTCCCCACAATACTTTCTCACTACGATGTAAAAGACATATCAGATGATCCTCAAAGGATGTGTCTATCTTTATCTCAACATGATCCACATCGATCACTTGAGAATGGACTGGGTGATATCATAGTTGTTGTAACACATAAAATAATACCAGTTATTGAATTGTATTTATGTCAAAGATTCAATTAGAATTACATCAACCTGATTTTCTCTACAACCTCATAGGGTTCAATGAACCAGAGCACCTGCTTTCTCCATCTCCATATCCTACGGTGACATAAATTGCATGACACACAAATAAATACACGATCAGCCTCTGAACACTCTATAGATCATGGACATCTATCACCATATTTCATCTTTATACTCCAAGCAATAAACAAAATATTTCAAATAAACTGATCCTTCTCTGATGTCTCCTATAGGAGACTCTATCCAAGAAACATTGAGTCACCTATATCTATCTAGAAAAAGGTGATCTGGATGGCCTAAAATAATGATCCTTGTACACTTCCATATTTAAAGTATTTTGAAAACTATTTTTATAGGTGAACTCCACCAAAGCTAGGTGATTCTCAAAAGATACACTGAAGTCTAGAACACACTCTCACAACATAACCTCAAGCTCCTATATAATACATTTTGACTACCCATCTGTCTATGGGCTAAAATACATAAACAAAAAAACAAATATACCATTCACCTTCTATAAGAATTATTATAATGTATTAAGTAAAATTTGAGTAATGATATGAAACTATAGTCTGTGACATCCTGTGCAGATGTACTATCTCCCGAATATAAAAATCTCCTAACAACTTCACTGAGAAAGTCTCACGTATAAGAAAGAAATCTGCTACCATTGATAGATTTTCCATAAAAACCTAATAACAACATTCATCCATGATATACTTAGGAGGACCACAAAAAATTCCATGGTAACATATTCCCACATTAATTTTAGAATGGGAAATAGCTACATCAATGGTCGAGGTCATTGATGTATTTCCTTAACCTACTTATTGGTGTCTCATTATGTCACGAAACCATCTATATCATTTTTCATTCTCATCCAACAAAAATATCATCATATTTCATGCTAATTATGGTTACCCCTAGATGTACCACCCACTTAGAAGCATGAAATTTATGCGCCAACCTATTCAGTATACTCAATGGGAAAAAACGTGACTCGTTATGTAGATGATTTCATCCTCATTAATCAACCAGTCTGAAGGTGTCTCCCCACATTCAAGGATATACCTCAAAGATAAATATTTTTTATATTCCAACTGTATGTCTATGATCCCTCTCAAAATCATATAATCCAATCAATATCATACTAGAGTCATCTACTCTCAATTATCTTGAACCACAACATTCATCTAAGCTAGTAGTGTCATCATCTTCTGCACAACACTAGAATCCTGAACAACCTGAGTTTGAGTTTTTGTTTTTAATGAATTCTCATCACAATATCTATTCCTATATTTATATTCAGGTTCAAAATAAAATTAATTTATATACTAAACCCTTCTCTACTAATGAACATTAAAATATCATTGTTAAAAGATATAACATATACACTTGGGGTTGGTAAACAATGTAAACTAATATCCTAATAGATAATCAACCCACACTTGAAATCATAAATCAACTCAACTAACTTAAGTTCGTGAAAATGGTAATTATTTTCATGTTTCATAAACTTCCAAATACTATATACCAGAAATTAATCTCCTTGTATCAACACTACTCCATGTCCAATCCTAGAAGTGTCAAAAAAACCATGTACTCCTCACAAAAATCATATAGGTTCAATGATGGTGTCTATGTAAACATATACTTCAACTATTGGAATGAATCTTCATTGGCTTCTAGCAATTCTAAATTTATCACCTTATTGTTCAAATCCAAAAGTGGTGGTTCCGATTAAGAAAATTCTTGGATGAACATCTGATAATATCCAACTTACCCCAGAAATATATGAATATAAAAAAACCCTTTGGCTACTACCTAGTTTCAACTACTTAAACCATCTCTTGGTATAGTTCCTTATCTTACACTTTGATTAGATGTCCCAAAAAGTCTACCAGATCAATCCAAAACTATCACTTATATAACTTGAGGTATAAGTGATGATCTCTTTGTGTGCTCAGAATGATGAATATATATTGTGCATTATCATCATGATTTTTGGCGTACACAAATTTTAATTCCACAAGAACAAAGATAAACTAATCTAGGAATTTATGAAATATTTTTTTCATCAAGATATTAATCACTAATGGGGTATTCGTTAACCAAATAGGCATTGTGATGAACTAATGTAGTTCATTCCTCCTTCTAAAGGTAGTCCATGATATATCTGAAGGTCGAACAGTCAACTAACAATACCTTGATCTCAATTCAATATTGGAAAATTCATAATAAAATATAATCTTGTTAATAAGATCATTGATTTGTGGAAAAGGATATATGTTCTTCAAAATCATCTGGTTCTACATCTTGTAATTAGTACACAAGTTCCAACTCCTATCAGCCTTCATTGAAAACAACATAGGTGATCCCCAAGGTGACATAATCTAATGGATAAACCCCTTCTTCATCAAATCCTCTAGCTGAGTCTTAAACTCATGAAGCTCTATCATCAATATTTTGTATGGTGAAATAGTAACTATATTAGCTACTGGAATTATCTCAATAGAAAATTCTACATCTCTCTCATGTGGAATCCTTGAGATTTTTTGAGGAAACACATCATGAAAGTCATCCGCTACTGGTGTAAATACATTATTTTTCACTCCCCCTTCATCTAAAGTCAAACTATAATCCTAGACTATTATATACCCTATTTGTTTTGTTGTTATCCCTATTTAGCCATCATGGATATCCCACTCTCCATTGAGAATATAGTTTTCACCCTCAAGATATGTAAAATTCACCCTCATACCGTAACAATAAATATGGGCTCGGTATGAATGTAACTAATCCATTGAAAAAATAGGCCAAATTCTAACATGTATATGATTTAGAGATCCCACATAAAATGATATTCGCCAACATTAAGAGAACTTTCCTTGCATAAGTATATGCCCAAATACTGTGCTCCCATTATTTTATCTATCGTCAACACCCCTCTCGCATAATCAACCTCCATAATCAAACCATTTATAATTTTTGTAGATATAAATCAATGAGAGGCACCAATATCAAAAAAGGAATAAGCTAATGTTGAAGCTACGATAATAGTACCTATCATTGTCTTTAGTATAGCCTCTCTATCCACCAACGTAGGATGAACTGCATCTTATTGTCCTTCCCCACTTCCCTATGATGTATTTTGGGCTCCATGAGAAACAAAACTCTACAGGTATAGACGCTCTTTCTCAAAAGTACCTCATCCACCGCCTCTAATGCCTCTTCCCATAGAACTCTTGTAGCCAGTATGAAAAGGTATATAAGATATTCTTTCTAATCTTTGATTCTTCATTGATTCCATATCATTACCCATCTATCATAGGTTCCTCACTAAATTTTTCATATGTACTATCTTTCTGATATATTTGAAGTCTACTGGTGGATAGGAATAGTTGCTATGATATTGACCTCTCCTACTTTACTTGTGTAAAATAACTAGAAAATTGTTTGGGGTGGATGAATATATCCAATGACCACTATGTATTCTACTTCTCTAAATAATTTTCTCATAATGATGCTTTTTTCTCTTATATTATGTACCTCATAATCAAATAATAGAAACATTCTATCATTCACTAGAAGTATCTTTTTGATAACCTCAGTCTACTAGATAATGATTCACAACTTCTAAAAACTTATGCCACCTAAAGATATTCTCATATGACTTAATTTCACATTTAGGCCCTTCGGAAATTGTTTTACTCATGTATCCCCATCCATCGATAATGATGGACAAAATCACATCAGGTCTACACATTGTCCATGATACTCCATTATAGAAATACTCTCCAAATACAATCTCTTAAATTCAGCTACTCAATCTTGCCTTAGTGTCTCTACATAGAAGTGCTCCAAGAACCTATCCAAGATAGCCTTACCTATCATTACCTCATCCTGTCCAGTAAAATATTTAATTTACCACTACCGCTTAATTGATAATCGTATCACACAAGAATCCATCATTAACCACCTCTCATCATGAGTTTCCAAGGGGAAATGTATAGTATTGATAAATGCAATCAAGAACTCAACTCCCTCATATCCACCCTATCCAGAAAAATTCAGATGGTTATGTAACTATATACCCCTCATCACCTCATACATGCTCTTCAAAAATGCACTTGGGGTCTCTTTCCCTAAAATACATGAATCAAGAAAATTTCTCCTAGCACTCCACCCTAACTCCCTCTCCAATCAATATCAGTTCCCCAGGTAATATAGTTGGAGGATCGTCCCTATCCATGTCCTCTCATCATCCTCTCAATAAGCTTCTTTGTGGAGGGATAACTCTAAAATCCAAACATGCACCTTAGGATAATTTTCATAAAATTAGAAAATTTACGGAAAAAAATTGTAAGGACAAATAATTATTTTTCAAAAAACACCACCACATGTTCATAATCGAGGTGTTAAAACAACACCTAACCATCCTATATCTTGGTCAAGGTTAATAAAGGGTAATTCATTATCATTATTCAAGCATCTCATTTAGACACCCAATTTTTTCATATTTCAGAATTTTCCCACCTTTAATTTCATAATAGGAACGATTGTAAATTATATTTTACATGAAATAAAAAACAGTTCATGTTTAACAACATTCGCAAGATCCATTTTCATGTGAATTCCTCAAATGATACATGTAGAAAAGTAATTATGAGTTCCAATATTGATGCATGAATACTCAACTCTTGTGCCATACTAGGACCTGATTCAAATAACAACCAATTTTTTTAAAAATAATCATTTAATAGAATAAGTGTGTCACCAAAGGTGAAATAATATTCAACAAAAACAAAAAATTATAAAAACAACAATCCTCATCCATGGTACTTGGGTTCTCCCACATACATGGGTTAGATACTCCCATGCACGATCACATTACCAGGTCTTGAATCTTCCTAGTATCCTATCTTTATTTCCAAAATAATAATATAAAAGAAAAGTAAATATGCACTGGGCTCTGATACCATTTGGTGACATCCTGACCCAGGCACCACACACCGGTGCTCCAATCCAGTCCATCAATTGACCTCAAGTGTGCCTCCTGAAACCCCAGAGCCTTTCAACTTGTATTGGGGGTCTATTACCAACCATGGGGAGAATATACCCAATTTTTCATTTTATAAATAAAATAATAGATATAAATAAACAACAATAACTGAATAAAAAAATTGTATCATAACCATAACAATACCAGTATAACAAGATTACCAATGTATAATACAATATCAAAAAAAAATTGCTGATATAAAATTATAAATTACGTGCTCAATTTAAAAATTAAAACTATAAATAAAAAACTAATGAGGCCATAGAAGGTCCCAAAACTCACCTGGTACCCTTATTCAGTATCCCTATCTACTCGACCACCTAATATAGGGATTTTATTTTATTATGTCCTCAAATCATGAAATATATTCAGTTACTGTTGAGGAAGGATGATTAGGGTGTGAGTACAAATCAATAGGCCTCCACCAATGGTGTGTAAAACAACATACATTCTATAAGAATGTGTGAAGTAATACAAAGAAATAGACACAATGTATAGGTAAAAAATTTTCACATTATCAATTATCCTTTATTTAATCATATAAACCCCCTGCTTACCAAGGATTCTGAAACCTCATTTCAAGATTTGGCCCACATCAATGTCAAAACTATTACCAAGGAATACCATGTCATAGAAATCCTTTGTTAAAATTATATATATCATATCATATATCAAAATTCCATTTCTACCATTCTAGAGATCAATTATCAAATGAATGATAATGTTACCATTCATCATTTCAATATCATACCATTAATTAATTCAACAAGTAATTAATAATCTCTATATAATTAATTAACTCAATAATTAACTAATCATATATATTCCATTACAAATTAAATAATTACATCATCACATTAATTTACTTAATTAATTTTCAAATTCATCAATCAAAATCCACTAACAAAATAAACCCATAATTAATCAATCAATTAATTATTCATTTCACAATCATATTATCTTTTAATTATTTCAACCATTAATTAATCAAATCAATATTCCACTATCAAATAATTAATTCTTCAATTAAGTATTCATATTCATTGTCCTATTATCCTATAACTAATCCCTCAATTAATTATTCAAATTCAGAATA
Organism: Viscum album; assembly: GCA_963277665.1. NCBI lineage: Eukaryota > Viridiplantae > Streptophyta > Magnoliopsida > Santalales > Viscaceae > Viscum > Viscum album. The sequence continues at coordinate 1,900,253,251 of OY728152.1, read as the reverse complement.
TCCATATCTCGATTTCACAATTCCATTAAAAAATAATTAATCAAGTTTATTAATTCTTATAAAACCCATTTTCTAAACATCTAATATCCATTATTTGATTACATAAATATAATTTGAAATCAATACTTTGGGATTTTAATTATATAACAGTTACCGCAACTCTTTGAAGAATGATCGCTTGACGGAAATACCAAAAATTAGAGGGGTACAACAATATAGAAATAGATCTAGTTATAAAACCCTAAATCACGATCGAATAAAAAAAGATCACAAAATTAAAGATCTAGATCCATAGCATTAGATATATAACAATAAAACCAGATATAGGTTTAATCAAAATTCGAAGACAAAATAATTCTAAACTAATAGAATAAAGGAAGAGGAATGAGAAACCAACAACAGTTGGAATCACATACATGGATAGGTGAATATCTTATATAAAGACTTTGAATCACCACTAATGGTGGTCAACAGCCCTAGGAATGCATCCAAGAACCTCCCAAAATAATAGAAATCACTTTGGTTCAAGTAGGGGAAATTTTATGGTAATTAGGGGTTCATGGGTTTTTAAATCTAAACTTAATATTAATTAAATCCATGTGCATGGTTTTCATGGTGGGGGTGAAAAGTATTATTTATCCATCCAACATAATAATGTGACTCTGTTTTGGAGGGGCGTGGGGTGGGTGGGAGGGGTGCCCAATTTCCTTTTTTAGGGTTCACATTTTGAAAACCCATGAAACATTCATAAAAGACCACTTTTTTAGGGTTTCATTGGTATCTATGATAAGGTGCATGGTTAGGGAAAACCATGAATGAACTATGCACTACCCCCTTTATTCTATTTTCTCAAATTCTCATCCAAAAACACCCTATTGTAAAAAACTAATGAAATGTATTGAACACTAAGAAAATGTGTACCTGAAAACAATCCTGGTACATTATTAGAAAAGTTCTTAATCTTACAGTACACCAATTAGAAGAAAAAATTTGTGTATAAGTCATTTTCCTACATAAATAAAAGTGAGACCTAAGTCTCATACCTTATGTCTTGACATCCATCATATACATTTAATCCTCCTGTATGAGAAATATAATTTTATAATAAATTTAACATATAACCATATTCATATATGTAATACCATATATGAATTTCTTATAACATTATATTACTCACTTGTTAACAATTCCATGTTAAATATATGTTTCGGGAAATAATCACTTTGTTTTTCGTTCTAGGTTTGATTTTTAAAGCATTGTGCTCTTAAAAAATCATGATTCAATCATATCCATAATCATAAAAATGATATAAATTTCATATATATAATGAATATATATGTATTCTTGGTGATTCATAAATATTAGAGATAAAAAAATAAAATACATAGTTCATAGTGGCGATAGGTTGAACATACACATGAACACTATTTTCATTCTATTATCGTATTAAAAGAATGGAAAGAATAGGTTATATTATAATTATATAATATATTTTTGTAATATATCATATATATTTATAAATTGAAACCTTATTACAGACAATTGTAAATATTGATGAAAAACGAGTCACATTTCATCGTAGAGATGGTAAGCCAAACATACGCCCAACCGATATTATCATTTCCCAAATGATTAGGTGGTAAAAATGTAGATATGATATTATCATTCCAATAGTATAAAAATTTCATAAATCTCATATATATAAATTAATACCATCATAATTACCACTCATTAAAAATTTGATTGAAAATGAATTATATCTCCACATGTAGATGGTAGGTCGTATGTATGCATGAGTGATACATTCACTTCATGTTAGATAGGAAATGGGAGGTATAATCATATATTCATAATGATAATAAAATTTATTAATATTTATGATTTTGAGTTTTTTTATTATATATATATCATTTATTTATAGGAGGTATAGAAGAGTAGAAAAAGAGAGTGATCAGTTAGAGCGATTACCTTTTCTTCAAAAAGACACCTTTGATTAACACCTTCACACCTATAAAGAGGGTGTCATACAAAAAATTTGTCCTATAATTATAGGTATGAATTCTTGGAATGGATTTTGAGGGATCATTTCTAATCAAAATATGTTTTTAATTGTGATAAAAGAGAAGAATGGAGTCGTTTATAGGATAGGGGAGCGACACAGATGGAATTCTTCAAAATGATAAATTAATATAAATTTACATTATTTTCCAAATAGTTCCAAAATTATTTATTTCAAATATAGGATTATTTTTCATCGCAATAACTTCATACAATAGTAATTATATAAGTTTTTTACTTCTTTTTAATCCTTATATTTTTTTATAACCATTATTTATCATTATTAATTCTTACCATGGTATTGTGTAATTTACACCTTGAGGGTTAATATAATTACTATTAAATGAAAAACAACCAATAAATGAGTCAATGATGAAATTTTAAAACATATATCATTAATTTGGATGAAATGTTTCCTTTTATAAATTTTTCATTATTTAATAAAATGTTATTTATTTTTAAATATCAATAATATAATATGTGACACAATTTTTCAACTAAATTTTTAAAAATTCCATAAAAACATGATATCTTAGAGAAAACTAATTTAACTCATCATAAACATTTCAATTTAATCCATTATTTTTTGTATAACATTAATTATATCATATTATATTTATTATAAAAAAAATTATATCATTTATTTGATTCTTCCATTCATTATATAATTAGTGCATCATCACTCTATAAACATATAAGGAAATTAGTTTTCACTAAAAATTATAAATAAATTATAATGATTTGGATAAAAAATATTTATTTTAAATAACATTTATAGTCAAACATTTCCCTTATATAAATGAATATTTAAAATTTTTATCTTTTATAAAAAATTATGACAAAATTGTAATTCCTTTGGATATAAAATTATAAAGGATATGTTTTCAACCAAAAATCCATAAATATTCACATAAATAATATTTTAATTTATAGGGATGAAAAAATCATCTAAAAATCTAGGACATGTGTAGTTTCTTGAATTTTTCCATTTATTATTTTTAAATATTATGTGGAATTAGTAAGAGACTAGGTATAGAGGTAGAACATCATTCTGAGTCCCGGTGATCCAGGAATGGTTGTTCAAAATTTTTGTAAGTTAACTGAGTATACACAAGTGTGCAGTTGTGGCAGTTTCCAAACGGATGTTCGGATTAAATATTTGAGGGCACCATTGCATCTGGACAGACGAATTTACCTAAGAACGATTCTAACCTTGAAGGGCACGGGTCAAGGGAAAAAATTAATTTTCAGACATTTTTAGTAAAATAAAAATAAAAATAAATTCCCTATGTTTATTTTTATTTTTTTATGGAAACATCTGTTGTAGTGCGGTGACAGAGAAACTATTTATTTAATAAATTCCACGTCATAATGAATCAAAAATGGAAATCTAGACTCATTAATATAATATCATATTTTTGAATGCCAAAACATGTTTCCTTATTTATTGGTATAATCGAATGACGCTTGTTGTCAAGGATTGAGAGGAAACTCTGGAGAAAACCCTCAGCAACGAATGATGATGGACTGAAGATGCAAATCGTTATGCCAACAATGTTTAAGGATCTCGACAAAAACAGAAACATGAAAATTTGTCAGTGATCTATCCTAGTTGAGGTAGGGGTTTTTTATTTTAATTTTTTTCCTTGATTTTGATTTAAATGATAAAAGAGGATCAACCACGAACAAGTTGATCTACGGATTCATACATTCCTCCGAGAAGGATTTATTGGGATGATTCAGGGAATTGATCCATGTTGAATTATTGTTTTTTGATTCTACTCTACTTAATCCTTCTAACGGGAGTGGATCAATTCTGTGGTGAATGACAGTGGAGGTTCGTTCCTCGATATGCGTATTGGATTTTCCTCCCCATTTTTCTTTCTTGCGTTCTTCACATTCTTCATGTGGTGACGAACAATGGATCTTTGTGCATCCTTTTTGTGACTCAAAGATCCCTAATTGAGGATTTGATACCACAAAAACCTTGAATAGGTACGATGATGGTGGTGGATGATGAATCAGACCGGGTCGGGAAGGGGCGTTCATCAAGCGTTCTTCGCGTGGGTGGATCATTGCTTGTTTTCGGACCCGATCAGAGGACTGAAAACAACAAAATCAACTTCTTGGTGTTGGGGAGAACAAAACCTGGGAGTTTCATGGTGATCAGATGGGCGAATCAATAATCAGAGTAGCAGAGGAGGTGCGCCGATGGGGTGCGTCAATTCTGGAAGTTTCCAAAATACACGGAGTGTACTTTCAAAGAACACGCCCGGTAGTATTGACGATGGTGGAAAGGGTTTCAGGGTTCAGAGAGGAATCACACAGTGTGTGACCCTAGTCACAAGATATTTTAGACTTTCCCGATAGCTCGTCATGTATTTTGGGAAGTACACGGACACAAGATGGACTACACGGCTTTAGACGACACGGTATGTACTCTCTATGCAGCATGACAGAAGCATCTACGTGGGACTCAGCGTGTATCCCAAGGATAAATGGACATGGGATGAAGTACACCACCGTGTACTCCATCACACGGAAAGCTGACGCCAGTAATGTGGGTCACCACTTATACCGTTTACATGGGTTGGAGTACACGGGTCGATGACCGTGTACGAGTAAATGGCCAGCATACATGGATCCAACCCCAGTCACTCGGACATGGTGTGTACATTGTACTACACATTGTGTACTCACTTTTCTACATAGCCAGCATTGCCACATGGTCCGTTGTACAATGTAAGTACTCAGGGTCAAACAACACGGCGTGTAGCTTTTCTACACACCGTGAACTTTTTGGAAAATATTGTGGTCCTCTTGTTCACCGTATCATTGTCATCTTTTGTTTGGGTTAGTGCCCCTTCATCTCATTCCCCTGAAGGTTAGGCATTGTTTCCTTCTACAGAAGTATGATCCCTTCAGCAGATCATTATGTGATAGTGTCAGCATCCCTCCAAGAGGCTTGGAGTGAGATCCCCTATCCATTCCTGACCCTAGGGAGAGTCAGGAATCATCGTGACCAACTCTACCGGGCATTGATTCTGTACCTAGCTAGTGAATCACATAGCTGGTGAATCTGGATGAGTCGCGGTATCTGCCATGGCCCTAGCAGTGATCCTCATCTGTGTATCGTGGCCTTTCTCACTAATGAGTGTTTCTCCCATAATGAGTTCTTCTATCTATCATGATCTTCCCACTCTAGAGTGTGTCTCCATTAATGAGTTTATCCACCTCTCATAATATTTCCTGATGAATAGTACTTCTCGGACGGACATCGTCAGAGCTACCAGACTCATCGAGTGTGTTCTCCTTGAATGAGTGCTTCATGGAAATCTTCAAACTGAATCCCTAGTAGGGTTAGGAGTTTGTGTGACTAGTATCTGGACTACAGGTCAATGATTTGAGTATATCAAGATTGTGATGTCTTAATATATGATCAATAGACATATATTTTGTAGAACTGACCGTGCCATTCCTTTGAGTACAAGCTTTGTTTTTTTTCGGGGACCCCTATTGAGTATTTTTATACTCACCCCTACACGGGCTTTTCCTGCACGTGTCATGTCTTTTGTAGATGAGCATCCTTTTGACAGAGTCTAGGGTGGACCTGAACAATATCGAGCTTTCTGTGTTACCTACAGGGTGATGAGTCCTTTAGGCTCTTTGCAATGGTCCCAGTACCTCTTCATGTTTACAGTTTGGACATTGCAATTTTTATACTCTTTTTTTGGTGGCATTGTATTTTGGACCATTTTAATTTCAGTACGTTACGTTCAATCGTACTCTTTTGTTTGGCTTTAATTGTATGCATGCATTTTGTTCCTTAGTAGTTTTTACATTTTAGCATCTGTGGGCTTGGAGATGTGTGTGTGTGTACAGTTTCCTAGGCAATGCCTCCCATCTAGTAATATGACTACTCATTTCTAGTCACCATCCCCTGACCTATTGGAGGTGGGATTTGGGAGTCATAGTGCAGGCCCCACTGGGACGGGTTATGACTGAGTTGTATCATAGGTTATCGGTTCTACCATAGGACCAAGAGACAGTGAGATTGGTTTGGAGCAACAGTGTTAAGTGTTTTGACCATAGATTTCGTTCCAGAGACTCTAGTGTTAGTGCAACGGTCGATGTATCCATCCACCAGGACTCTGATAACCTACTTTTTCGACACATTACATGAAAACACTGGTTGCAGTGAAATAAAATAAAGGTACATGCATCATATAGGAATGGGTTGTGTTTTCCATGTCCTTTTTGTTAGCTATTCAGATATACTCATTGACCATGGTACATCATGTCTTCTTATAGGATTCCTTTGTGATGCATACCCACTAGGATGTAGCAGCATGATCACGAGGATGGACCCCTCAGTGATGAGGCCTTTATACAAGGACCATTTTCCCATGCGTTTCCACTGTGTGGTGCACCTGCTATACAACAACTAGTGGAACATCCTGTGGTACCCGCAGTACCGACTGACAAGGAGCATAGGATGAGCATGCTCCATGAGTTCCAAAGATAGAGGCCCCTTTGGTTTAGAGTTGAGACCAACCCTCAGGTGGCTGAGGACTGGCTTTAGGTGATGACTAGAGTTTTCTGTCTAGTGAGGATACTAGCAGACCAGATGGTGATCCTAGGAGCGAGCCTTCTTTGGGGTTCAGCGGGACGATGGTGGTGTCTAACCATACATACTCATGATGAGTAGACTCTTTCATGGACAGAGTTCGAGTGACTCTTCAGGGATGAGTTCTCTCCCGTTATTCTAAGATCCATATTCATTCAAGAGATTCTTCAGCTTTAGGAGGGCAGTTTGATGTTAGTTGACTATACATCGAGGTTCACCAACCTTGCCATGTACTTGATGAATATGTTCAGGGATCAATACTTCTGAGATCAGAACTTCGAGTGATGTCTATGATGAGACATCTAATCTAGTGTCATGCCTCTATGAATTCTGAATTATGATAGAGTTCTCAAGTGGGCTTTGGTGATCGAGAGCTTCTTGGCGGAGCAGAGACAACCGACAACAGTCAGAGGTAGGTAGAAAGGTTTGGAGACCTCGGCATCAGAGAGCCAATGTCAGACATATGGATCAAGATGTGAGTAAAGTTAGAGGAGGTCCCAAGACAAGGTATCGAATGTATAAGGCTTTCAAACTAGATCCAGTCATCCTAGGGAGAAGAGGTGCTATGCGTGCACTGGTAGGGGATATCTCGCTAGAAATTGTCTAACCCATCAAGATGCTAACAGCGATGTGGTTGATGGACCACTGAGGCAGAGGCAATGAATGGATCAGACAGACTCACCCGACTGCGGACGTGGTAGAGAAGCAGGTGGAGCTTCAGGTGGTGGAAGACGCTTCGATCTACATCAACCACCACCCATAGGAGGTCCGTACTAGGCTTAGGGAGCTAGGGGATAGGGGTAGGGACAGCTACATGTGGTAGACGCGTACAACCTAGAGACTTCAAGGATGATATGAGGTATGTTATTTGTCTTCTATACATTAGCTTCCATACTTATAGATACATGTTCCAGTCATTCCTTCATCGCCACATGTCTTGTGCGAAACCATGAGATTCCAGTAGAACCGTTGACTCAATCCTTAAATTTGGAAACACCTACAGGATGAGACTCAACAATCACACACCTTTGCAGACAGTGTGATATAACCCTTGAAGGTGTGATTTTTGGTCGAATCCTCTTAGTGGTAGCATCGAGGCCTTACGATGTCATTCTTGGTATGGATTTGTTATCTTCGTTCCATGCCCAGATTGACTATTTTAGGCGAAGAGTGTGGTTTGTCCACCGTGATGGAACATGGTTTTCCTTTTTCATATAAAATGAGACCCATGCAGCATAGAATGGGATCATGCATAGGAGGGTGTAGCCGATCACTCATGAGATGGCCAGCCTTACCCTCAACGCAGTAGATGTTGTAATCTCTCAGTTCCTAGTAGTAGTGTAGGAGTAAGTGGACTTGTTTCCTAAAGATGTTCCAGGATTACCTTCCCACTGGGAAATCGACCTCTGTACCGAATTACACCAAGGGAATGCACCAATTTCATCATCATAATATCAAATGGCTCCCATAGAGCTTCACGAGCTTAGGGTGCTGTTGAAGAATTTGCAGAGCAAGGGTTTTGTAAGACCCAACGTTTCACCCTGAGTGTCCCCAGTCTTATTTTACAAGAAGGAATATTAGATTTTGAGGTTGTACATGGATTATCGGTTCCTAAACCAGGTGACGGTGAAGAACAAGTATCCACTACCAAGGATCGATCACCTCTTTGATCAGCTGAGAGGGGCATGGTGGTTCTCAAAGGTTGACCTTTGATCAGGTTATCACCTGTTATAAGTAAAGAATGAGGATATACCAAAGAAGACATTTAAATGCTGATACAATCACTATGAAAACTCGGTTATTCCTTTGGGTGTGAAAAAACTCCCTTGTAGTGTTCATTGGACTGAGGAACCAGATCTTCCAACAGTACTAGGATCGTTTTGTGGTGGTCTTCATCAAAGAAATCCTTTTTTACTAGGCATAAGTGGAAAAGCATATGGACACCTGTGAATGGTTCTAGATGTTCTTTGGGAGAACCATCATTTTAAGATGCTCTCAATGTGCCAGTTCTGGATTCAGGAGGTCCACTTTTTGAGACATGTCATCTCAGAAGATAGAGTATTTGTAGAACCAGCCAAGGTGGAGGGTGTGTTAGCATGGGAACCACCTTGAAGCATGATGGAGGTGCAGAGCTTCCTTGGGTTGGTAGGATATTACAAGAGATTCATTCCAGATTTATCTCGAATATTAGCACAGATGACTGCATTGACGAGGAAGAGGAAACCCTTTGTGTGGATGGAGGATTTCCAATAGGCTTTAGAACCGTTTACATAGAGTTTGACGAGCATCCCAATCATTAGATTACTGGAGGAGGGTGTCAAGTATGTAGTTTTCTACGACGCATTAGGGACAAGGATTGGTTGTGTCCTGATGCGAAGACAGGAAGCGATTGCTTATGATTCACACTATCTTACACCATATGAGTAGAACTATGCCACCCATGATCTTGAGTTGTCTACATTAGTCTTCTAATTTAATATGTGGCGACACTACCATATTGGCGACCAGTTTATCATCTTCTCTGACCAGAAGAGTCTCATGTACATATTTTTCACAGAAGGATCTGAATTTGAGGTAGAGGCATTGGATAGAGATCCTCCAGGACTATGATTTCGAGATCATATATACTCTTGAGAAGGGGAACAAGTTGGCGGATACTATTAGCAGAAGGTCGAGCTCTCTTCTGTTGAGTGAGGTGATAGAGCAGTTAGCCATGTTGCAATTATCCTTTGTGGATAAAGAGGATACAGGATACCTATAGTTGATGGTTGTCACCACTCAACTATTACAGCTGGTTTGGGAGACGCATCTAGGAGATGTCGACTGTGTGGCCTTATGTGCTCAGTTAATCATACGGAATGATCCTGATGGATATTCACAAAGGGGGACACATACTTCATTTTAGGAGATGCACATTAGTACCAATATGATTGCAGGAGGAGGTCATGAGGGTGTTTCGTACATCCCCCTTGGTGGTACATCCTGTAGTGCAAATATGTACCAAGACATTAGATGACTATTCTGGTGGTCAGGTATGAAGAAGGTAGTATCAAAGTTTGTTTCCTCATGCCTTACATGCCAGCAGGTGAAGTCTGAGCACCATGTTCTAGCGGATTAGCTCACCCCCTAAAAGTTACACAGTATTGGTGGGATGGAATATCGATGGAATTCGTGGCAGGCTTACCACGAACGTTCAAGGGTCATGATTCCATCAGGGTGATCATTGACAGACTCACCAAGTCGGCCCACTTCCTAGCTATTAAGGAGTAGTCTTCCATAGAGAGCTTGGGATGCATCTATGTGCATGAGATAGTTCAGCTTCATGGAATACCTTTGATGAAAGTCTCAGACTGAGACACTCGATTTACATCACAAATGTGGAAGGGATTGCAGGAAGCCTTTGGGACTCATCTATACTTGAGCACGACATTCCATCCACAGTCCGATGGTTAGACGGAGAGGACCATTCAGGTTCTGGATGATATGTTGCGGGCTTGTATCTTGGAATTTTGTCACATTTGGGAGGACCACTTTCCACTGGTGTATTTTACGTATAATAATAGCTACCACTCTACCATTGGTATGGAACCATTCGAGGCCTTGTACGGATGACACTGCAGGTCACCTCTTTACTGGACCGACCCTAGAGAGTCACCGCTCATGTGTCCAGAGTTACTGAATCGGCTTTGTGGTGTTAGGGTGACCAAAACCTAGGAGTTTCATGGCGATTCGACGGCCAGATTGACGATCAGAGCAGCACATGAGGCACGCTGGTGAGGAGCGTCAATTATGAAAATTTCCAGAATACATGGCATGTAATGCTGAAGAACACGTTGTTTAGTACTGGTAGAGGCGGCTAGGGTTTTGGTGGTCAGATAGGAATCACACGGCTTGTGACCCTGGTCACACGTCATGTTAGACTTTCCACAAAGCATTGCGTGAATTTTGGGATGTACATAGACACAGGATGGACTACACAGCTTCAGACAAAACATCGTGTACTCTCTACACGACATGATAAAAGCAGCTATGCGAGACTCGATGTGTATCTTGGGGATACACAGACACAGGATGAAGTACACGATCATGTACTCTATCAGAAGACAAACCGAGGCCACTAACGCGGGCCACCTAGTGTACAAATTACACAGGTTGGACTACATGTGTTGATGACCATGTACGGGCACATGGACAACATACACGGAGCCAACCCCAGTCACTTAGACATGGCATGTACACTGTACTACACGCTGTGTACTCACTTTTCTACATGACCAGCCTTATGACACATGTCGTTGTACACAGGCAGTACCCGGGGTCAGACAACATGGCATGTAACCTTTTTACACATCATGTACTTTTTGGAAAAAGGCACAGTCCTCTTGTTCACCGTATCTTGTAAATCATTAATTTTGGTTAGCCCCCCTTGTTTTCGTTTCCATAATGTTTAGGCATCATTTTATTCTATATGAGTATGATCCCTTCAGTAGGACTTTTTGTGATAGAGTTGGCATCCATCCAAGAGTCCCGAAGTGAGATCCTCTATCCATTCCTGACCCTAGGTAGAGTTAGGAATCGTTGTGACCAAATCTAACTGGCGTTGATCCTATACCTAGCTAGTGAATCACCTAGATGGTGAATCCGTATGAGTCGTAGTATCCTCCATGGCCCTGAGAGTGATCCTCAAATGTGTATCGTGATCTTTCTCACTTAATAATGTGTCTCCCATAATGATTGATTCTATCTATTATGTTAATACCACTCTAGAGTGTGTATCCCTTAATGAGTGTAACAACCTCAGGTAATATTGACCAATGAACAGTACTTCTTAGTTGAACGCCATCAGAGCTACGATAATCATGGAGTGTGTTCTCCTAGAATAAGTGCTTTGTGGAAATCTTTGAACTGAATCCCAAACATCGGTATTCGGTTGTGTAACATGCCTCTAGAATACGGGTCTGGGAATTGATTAAATATGGATTGTGATATCCAATTATATGTTTAGTGGACATATATTGTGTAGAGTGGACTATGTCTTTCCTTTGTGTAATTTCTTTGTATTTTCTTGGGGTCCTCTTCTGAGTATTGTTATACTCACCCCTAAATGGGGTTGACCACACGTGTCATGTATTGTGCAGATGAGAAGCCTTTTGATAGAGTCCAGGGAAGACCAGTACAAGACAGATCTTTTTATGTTCCATAAATTTCGAGGCATCCCTTCAGCTACAAGTAGCAGTCCCAGTACCTCTTCAAGTTTACAGGTTGGACTTTGTAGTTTTCATACTCATGTTTTAGGTGGGCTTGTATTCTGGCCCAGTTTACTTTCTATACTTTACATTCCGTCATACTCTGTTGGTTGGGTTTAGTTGTATGCATGCATTTTGTTCCATAATGGTTTTTACATTTCCGCATATGTGGGCTAGGAGATGTGTGCGTGTGTACTGGTTCTTAGAAAGTGACTCCCATATAGTAATACACCTACTCGGTGCTAGTCACAAGCCCCTGGCCAATTGGAGGTGGGCTTGGGGAGTTACAATTCGGGCCCCATAGGGACGGGTCATGACAATATGTGTGGGGATAATTTTGTAATATTTATAATATTAATTTTGCCATTAATTACACGATTTATCCTTAATCGTGGAAATATTTTTTTACTAAATATACTATTCATATTTCCAAAAAATAACAGCCTTATTTACTAAATATGAATGTTATGATTGCAATTATTAAATCAATTTTCAAAAATTCCAAATACATAAATTTTATAAATTAGTTAAAAAGTAATATTGTTGACGAAACAAGAAAACATGTTTTTAAAGTAAAAACCTTCAAAAGATTGAAATTTATTGATCTCCAAATTCAATACAAAATTTATGAAAATAAACTTAAAAATATTAAATGATAAAAACATCATCAAATTATACTTTAATATTATTCAAATAAATAAATTGACACTATAAATTGTTTTTTTGAAAACCTTGTTTTCAATTAAAAATGCAATAAATTTTCAATATTCATCAAAAAAAAAATGAATGTTATCATAAAAATACAAAAAATTAAACAAAAGTAATTTTTTTATACTATTTAAAATAAGAATAAAATTTTTCAAATAAAATTTATAAATTTCTCAAAATTTAGATTTAAATCAAGTGTGCCTTCAAAAGGTAGCAAATATGCCTTTTAAAAAATTACTTTTATCTATAGAATTGGATTGGTTCTTATATCATGTCCAAAAAAACTAATAAGATTAATAGTAATAATTTAATTGAATATCATATGTATATATATTTCATTAAGAAAATCCAATAATAGTGATTTTTTATTTCTTGGTATAAAATACTCTTCTCCATGTTTAAATAGTATTTCTAAAAATAGTTACTTTTATTTTAAGAATAGAATTACATTCATTTTAATTAATTGGTCAAAGAATTATATACTCATGTCTAAAATATAATTTCATCATTTAGTTAATATTGTTCATATTCCCTGCTCTAGCAATAATTTTAAAAAATTATTTAAATTATTACAATAATAGTATGATGTTTTGTAAAAACCCAGTATTATGAGTAACACATGCTAAGTCAGTGTTGCAGGTAACAGAAGATTGGTATGGTGTAGAATGTAATGCAAGATATAAAATAAGATTATTACGTAAAAATATATTTCATAAAAATATTGGGGTTTTACAATATCCCTTTAATGTTTCTATTTATACAAGTCTAAATTAATGCATGATGTGTAGTGCTCATATATAAAAGTCATTCTATTTTAATACTGGATATTATATTGGTTATTATTCTAAAATTTACAAATAATGAAATAAATAATTTTCTATTATGGTATGTGTGTTATATTATAATTTATTAATAGTAATTATATAATATTATTTTTATTAGAAACAAATTGCAGGGTTGTTATAAAAAATTTACCACCACAAATTCAATATTTGGGTGAATAGTGGAAGTTTTATATTTATTCATACATAGTCATCAAATACAGAATTTATAACCACAATGTTACTTTTACATATTAAAAAATTTATTATCACAAAATTAAAATTACTTCTTATTAACATTTCCAAAAATATCAAATTTTCACCAATTTCCTTTTGTCCTAGAACATGTTTAAACTATGAATTTCCATATGTGATTAAAAATAAAAACATATATATTTATCCTTTTTCAAATATTCTAATAGATAGATAAAAAATAGACTTCACAGACAATCCCACCAATATATATCTTGAGGATAATTAACTTTGATTCACTAAGTCCAGATCACTTATGGAATTTCAACCATCCCTATTTATATAACAACATATAGTAAATATACATTCCTTTATTTCTAATAAACTCTGACCATTGAATAAAAATTACTTTCTATATATTCCTAGACTGATAACATTGTCATTATATCTATCGTATTCTATCTTCTACTAATCTTTTTTTTATGACACTCCATCTTCCCTATTCTTAAGGATGAAGGGATAATTCAATTGAATTTATTTTGTTCTTTATTGAATAACCAGATTCTATGAAAGATGGATCGTGATATGACTATCACATAATAACTTTCCATTCCCATTCTTATTTATGAGTTCCTACAATAATCCCTCTATCCATATATTCTCATTTCCAACTTCCATTTTCGTAATACACACTCCTTTTATGGTAGAAATCACAACAGCTAGTTATAGTATAAAAATATAAATTATGATTGATTCTATATAGATAATCACAAAGAAAGTGGATCTTATCTACGTGTCTATATCTTTGAATAAATACACTACAACATAACCTTGAAATATTATATATGTTTTAAAACAAATTTCTGGTACTTATGTACCTTTGAGATACTAGAGTATCTACTTTACTACATCCCACTATTTTATTAGAAAATATTCCACAAACCTGATAACCACTCCCAATACACATGAAATGTATGTCCTTGTACAAATATATAATAAATTAAAATTCCAACAACTAATAAATATAGATCCTTTTTTATGTACATATACTCATTGTTCATTGTTTTATATTTATGTTTGGATAGATTTAAATATCTAGATAATGCGCTATATAGATTTTTAAATTTTGAAATTTCAAACCCTTCTATTATATTCTAGGTTTACTCTAATTATTTATTCCTTCTTTTCCATGCTTCTAGGATCTTCTAGAACCAAAAATCATTAAAATCATTTATGAAACCCCATGCACCTAGATGGACATCTAACGGAAGAGGAGATCCCATGTTAAACATCACAAATTAGTTCTAAAGAATAAATTCTATACAGTTTCCATATTTAATGATTGAATAATAAAACCATGAGGAAAACTAAGAACCCTTAAACTAAATGTTATCATCCATGTATATATAATTATTATTTACCATTCAAACTGGAGAGTATAAATTTGAAGGAATATCATTGCACCAAATCATGCTCATCCATTAATTGACAAACTACTCTGAGTGAATAAACATGTGAAACTCTTGCACACTAAAGCATCTGGACATTGACTCCTAGAAAATATATTGGTTGGATAGATCCATCATAAGAATCATTCCATAGAGGAGCTTATACATTATACATAAAAATCCATTTCTAAAAAACCATTTTCATTGAATTTTTTTGTGAATATATTTTAATTAAATTTTACAAATTATATGAAATGAATATTGAAAAATTTACACAATATTTGGATTAAGGAGGACTAAATATTTTAAATAGGTACATTTTATTTTCGGTCAGTATAAATAATAACAATAATAATTATTTGTTCTCCCGATAAAGGATGAGTGAGTTAATTATGGTTAGAACTAATGTGATATGGGAACATCAGCCTCATCCTGATCCGTGAGAACTTAGAAAGTGCATCCAAAAGTCCTAAGATCCAATTCAGGTAGAGACATATTTCTTGGTACTATAGCAGTACTGTAGAAGGTAATGTAGTAGGTATTGTAGCATGTACTATTTGTTATTTTAGTAGTCGGAACAATCCCCTTGGTTCAGCCTTCGATCCACCAGTTTTTTCCTCAGGCCCTTCAAGGCCTTCGGGCCACTCAAGGCCTTTATTCGAGTATGACTTAAGTTCCACCTCAGGGCCTTCAGGCCACATAAAATGAAGATGAAAAAAGGATGATACAAGGATCAAGGCTTTATAAATGGACTTATAGCATGTACATTCACTATAATATATCTAACCGGATTTGGCTGAATGAGAGAATATTACATTTCCATCGGTACCAGCCTGATGCATCTCTAAACAGGAAAACTATCCAACCATCCATGAAAAGGTGGAGAGTTGTCATCATGATATTTTCTAGGGAGGGTTTGGTCTAATTGTCTGTTTGGGATAAGCTTCTCTAAGACCTCTGTTTCATGTAATGTTTCACTTAAGACATCATGACAAGTAATGGTTCCCCCCAACCCTCAAAATGGATATTATCAAAAATTTATAAAACAATGAACGTCTTCAGGCCATTCATTCAGTGATAAAGCTTAAAATTAATTAAAATAGATTCATTTATTTAATTGGATGAAAAAATTTCATACATAATCAAAAAAATTTAAAATATGTCATTTTCCCATTTATATTTTATTTTGACCTTTATTATATTTAGGAAAAGGGTAATGTAAAAAATTTCACTCTATTTATTTTTAATATCGATATTTTTTTTACATGGATAAAAATTATTTATGTTCAGTTATAAAAGTTTATTTTAAATATAAATAAATTCATTTATAATTTTAATTTATTTCAAATTTTTAATCATTAAATGTTTACCTTAAATGTTTAGGAATAACTAATGTAAGTCTTCTATTAGAAGTAGAGACATCAAGTAAACAATTTTAAAAAACCATAAAAGGTATATATTTTTTATAGTAATGGGGTCCTAAGAACTTTTTAAATCAATTTAATATATTATGGGTATTTTAAGGTTTTATATTCAAATTAATTTTTGTCATGTGTTTTATAAATTCATGTTAAATTAATACATCCAAAAATGAAATTAATCTTATTTTATAATAATCCATATTTTATTGAATGATTTAAAATATATAAAAACATATAATTTACCATGTGAATGAGATATGGTTTAATATGTCAACCATAGTACATTTATGTGACATTTTATCTCTTACAGAACCTCTCTTGATGCATAAATATTAAAACCATTAATATCATTGTAATTGTGAAAAGGTTTATTGGGGTTACAACATAGAGATGATGGTATAAACATAACAATAATTTTCTAAATTTTATTGGATTAGATGATTTTGACCCATCCTCATCATATATTCAAAGTATTTCAATTCATATTCACATTAACATGAAAATTAATTTATATTAATTTAATACTTTATGTAGTTCCTATAATGATCGTCCCCACTTATAAAAGGGAACATACACTCCCATCCTATACACACTTCAAAACACCTATTGGGTAATCCAAGATCTAACCAAAAATAATGCTTATATTCCTTCTCATGTTATATATTCATACATTTGATTATAATACCATCCTCGTATGGGTTTATGTATAAAACTAAAGAAGTTGACCGAAGTAGATGTACGGTTTTTAACTGATTATTTTAATTTTATTTATTATTTTATCCTTATTTAATATTTTTAAACCATGATAAAATAATAAAACCAATATATTCTAAATACTAAGATGTTATTATACTAATGGCATAACAGATATTCATATCCTCTTCCGTCAAATAGAAAAAGAAATTATTGTTTGGTGTATAGTGGACTATTGCCTCGTGAGTAGATGTTATTTGATTTCCATCAACACTAATCGTGAATAGTTATAATCATGTATTTAATTTATATATTTGATATTCCTGACACATTTACCATTTAATTTATTGAATAGTGATAGTAACATTCATTCGTATGAGTGGATTACAACAACCATTCAAGCGACATGATTATTTTTCTGTTGCCGCTTCCCATAGATGCTATATATATGTTTATTTAATTAAATAATGTAATATTTACCATATAATCACAATTATAGGAAGATAAAATAATATTTACCTAATTTCTATCATGTTTGTGGAAAAATGGAAACATTACTCATAAGTACATATATCCTACTGTCTCCATGAGCATAATATAACTCATTTTAAATAAAAATATTTCAGGGTTGGTTTTAAAATTGAAATTATTGTATAAAAATTATAATTATATCAGGATTTTTATTCTTGAGATGATAGAATAATGGTCCCTTTCACCATAGTCATCCTAATGAATTCATTTTGGATATATGATTCGGATGTCATCAAAACATCTTATTTGAACATAATTGATTATGTAATTAATTATAACACGGTAATAAAATAAAATAAATAATAAAATTAAAATTTTATTTTTAACATAAATAATTACCTAATTTTATTATTTAAGAATATAAATGATGTTTGTGATGATTCATACTTTAGGTAAGGGACACTTTTTCTTAATAACTGGTTTTACATGTTTTTAATGATTTATTTTGTAAGTCTTATTCACCATATACAATTTCATGAAATTATTTAATTTTTTCGTTGATATTAAAATATATGAATAATAATGTATTTTTTTAATTTATATTTTATTCAAAAAAAGGTTATTGTTATGTATTTTATATGTAATGTGATGAATTTAGTTAAGAAAAAAGGAATATTTTATTTTAACATATATGACATCAACAAATTTTCTTACCACCTCAAGAATTATATTATATTTTTATTCCATTATAATATTCAATGTAGTTTTCATTGAAATCCAATCATTCCCTTTGTTATTGGTATTTTGATTTAAAAATAGGGTTTTAAAGGAATGCAATATATCAATATTCAAAAATGATTTACTTATGGTTTTCAAATATATTTTTATGACTTCTAAAATTGTTTAGTTGTTTCCAGAATATTATGATCCTTAGAAAATATTTTTAATATTGAGTGGGTCTATTATAAACCATGGAGGGGTGGTTCCATTATAAACCATGTATAGGTGGATATGTTGCAAACCAAGGATGGGTGGGTCTGTTATATCCCCACAATACATTTTGTAAGGATTATGTTCTTTAGAGAATTTTGATCCAAGTTGACCATAATGGTTTTTCTACATGTAATGGTTCTAATTAAGGGTTCTAAAAATATTATTCACCAGTGATAGTATATTATTTTTCTCTTTTTTGTAATGTCTTTTCATAGAAATCTTTTGATTTCAAAATATAATATAATTAAATTTTATTTTAAAGGAAATATTATTCACTATCATGTTAAAAGGTATGTTTTATGGAAAACATTTTATTGTATCCAAATAATAATAAAATCCCTCATGATTATAATTTTCATTTATTTTTTCTTAGAAACATCATTATGAGAATATTTGGGTACTAATGATGATTTCATATATTTATAAATGAGTATTTGTGCTCAATGTTTTTTATATTAAATTAATAAATAACTTTTATGATATTATGGTTTTAAAATTGGAAAAAGGGTTCTTTTAACTTATTTTTTATTCCTTTTACAGTGATTTTATTTCTCATCATATATTTTAAAATTATTTTCACATTATTTTATGGATGAGTAGGGGCAATAATGAGGTCAATATTATAATTGTGAAGATAATTTATGAAAATAAAACATTCTATATCATAAAATATTTTTATGGTAGGAAAAATAGATACTATGTTAAAGTGTCCAACTTTTGATGTAATAATACATTTTATAAGGGTGGTGACCTAACATGATAATACGTCAAACTATAAGTATCTTAAAAATGTAATTGAATGAATTATTGACTTAAAACTCTGGATTATGTAATGTTTTATTATTGTTTTTTATTTTTGGTTTCATATGAAAGGTTTAGATAATTTTTTTAGGATAATGTATATAACTACACTTAAGTGATTATAATTTATGGGTTTCATGATATATAATCTCATTATTACCTTATAATTCATCTAAACTATGTTTGTTCAAAATGGGTTTCCATATAGGAAACATGATAGAAGGTTTATAAAAGAACAATGAGGAAAATATTATTCCAAATCAACAATATGGAATTTTTAGAATTGGAATGGTGTATTTTTTTATTGTGATTGACTAGTTGAATTAGGATATAAATTTTCTTGGTATCTATGATAGAGATAAAACAAATCTAATATAGAGGATCTTTTCAATATAAGAAATTTTTATATGAGAGAACCCTCCAACATTTTGTGGATCTTCAAACTCAATGGTAGTTTTTGAATTGAATAATGATATAGAAAGTTATTTGATTCCATTGGTTGTCGATATCTTCAAAAGTTATCTCCTTCTATATAACTCTTTGAAGGTGTATTTGACTTATGGTTATAAATATTTACGAATGATAGATAGAGATAGAAGTGATTAAAACCATGGAATATGATTCATTTCAGAATATTTTAATTTAGAAATATATTCCTAAGGTTTTTAAAATTATGATACAAAATAAATTATTGTTATTGATAAAAAGGTGATGATTCAGAGGCCACATGAAATGAAAACATCACCATATTAGAAAGGAATGCAACAAATTGTATACAGAGTATTAATTGTAAAATTAATCTATATTTTTACAGATTAAATACAATATATATAAGTGAATTGGCCAATAAAAATATTGAATGTTACGAAAAACATTACCATCATACTGAGGAGAAAAATGTTGTTTTCCAATTATCATGTGTCCTATGAAAAATAGTTGAAAATGTGATCTAGGTTGGAGGAAATGGGAAAAATTGATTAAATAATTCTGAATATATGAAAAAAAGTTATTACTTTTTTATGGTTCTGGTAAAAATCATTGTGGGGAATGTGTTACGAAATCTAGGAACTTCTTATGATGTTTTTTGTTTTGGAATATGGCTTTGGGTTTCAACTAAAAATATCTTAATAGTGGTAACACAAATTTTCATATGTAGAAAATTATTTTTTTTATATTTCTAGAGATTGAACTTATTTGGATGTTTGTGGAAAGAAGAGATTAACTACTGGGAATCAGTAAGACTATAAATGGAAGGGTGCAGTGAAAAATATTTCATCTACATCGATATATGTTTCTCATTCAAACAAAGTTCCTACATGTACATTACATTTTTATTCATATTATTTCAATTCATTTTTTTATTATGGGTCTATAAATTCATTATATTTATTGATATATACTATTAAATTAATACTTTTCCTCATAAAATAAATTTTTTATTTTTGGTAAAACAATTGTAGTATTGAGGAAATAAAAATTAAAAAATGTCTTCCTTTTATCATCTATTGAATGGTTTTCCCTACAAAATTTATTGGATTTCCCATTTAAGAACATAATGTTATTCTATGTATGGATTTAATATTAGTTTATCATGATAAGATAGATTACGGACCCAATGATGTTATTTTTTAATTGAGTTTCTATTTTTATATATGAATAAATTCATAAATTCGATGAAATATCTATATGATAAGAAATTGTCAGTGTATTTATATAAAAGTTATAAAACATATATTATTAATTACAAGGGAATTGTTCTGATTAATAATTTATCAATAGTAAAATAATATCTCGATTTTTTTCATTATTATTTACCATTTATTGTACCTAATCAACTAGTTTAATTTATTATATATAGAGTTAATAATGCTATGAAAGTTTCAAAACCCCCTTATCAAATGGATCATGTAGAAATTCTTTAATATAAAAAGTTTTATAGGATTTTGGTTGATAAAGTATTAATTTATCATAAACATCACTACGAGGTTCTCCAATTTTATTTCAAATAATATGAAACGTTTCATAAAGATTTTCATTGATTCTAGTGTATTAAAAAACTTCATTTTAGGAATATTTTTATGTTTCCTCATATTGATGACTTGTTTTATCATCTCTAGGGAGATCATTATATTTTGGAGTTTGATCTTTGATCTGAGTATCATCGGCTAAATGTAAAGGAGGATGACATCACTAAGACATTTGTTAAAACATGGCATGATAATTATGAGTTTTTGGTCTTGACCATGGGTTGAAAAATTCTCTACTTGTATTCACGGATCTTATGAACGGATTTTCCAGGAATTTTTTGATAAATTTGTGTTTATATTATTTAGGAAATTTTGGTTTATTAAAAATGTTATAAGGATCATGAAAAAGATATAATGATTTTTCTAAAATACCTAAATGATTATACGATAAATGAAGAATTTAGAAAATTTTATTTTTGGTTACTAGAGATTTCATTAGTTAAATATTTCATAAATAAATATGGAATATATTTCTCTCTTTTTACATCTATTGTGGTTTACAAATGTATAAAACATTCAATTTTGAATCAATTTTACAGTTTATATAGACTAGAAGTATATTTCCAATGGTTTATTGAGAACATTTCACAACTTTTAATATCGCTAACCAAGTAAACACAAAATGAGTTAGATTTATCTGGAAAAAATTATAAGATGATTTCTTAGTATTTTAAAAGAAGATTAGTGAATTCTCTAGTTTTGGTATTTCTATTTAGAAATTAGGTTTTTTATCTATAGTGATTCTTATTTGAAGGGGTTGAGTTTTTTTCAACACATAATGATTAGGTAATTTATTATCCATCACATCAATTAAAACCTCAGGAGAGAAATTATCCTATAAAAGACATTGAACTAGTGGTTGTGGTGTTTTATTTAAATAATTAGAGATATCAATTATAGTTAAGTATGATGTATATGCTAAATATAAAATTTTAAAGGTCATATTCACTTAGAAATAGTTTTACATGTGATTGTGGATATGACTATAATTGATAAAGGGTTATGCATTCTCAATTCATTATCATCCATGAAAGGAACAAAATTTATCTTTTTATTTGAGATAGAATTATAATGATATATTTATCAAGATACGTTCAGAACATAATCATTTGGTTAAATATTTGATTAATTTTGGAGTATAAATCATACATAAAGGAAATATCTATCTTTTTTATAGTTGTCAAAACAATCATGTGTATCATACAGAATTAAAATATTTTAAGGAAAGGTTATGTTATATATTAAAATGTAGAATCATTTAAATGGGGTATGTTTCTAGTGTTTAATATTAAAAACCATGGTTTTTTTGAGATTCAGAAATCGGTTATGTGTTTTATATGACCCCCAGTTGAAGAAAGAACCATTGAGTGAGGATAATATTTCACTATTTTTTACATACAAGCAGCATAAAAATATACATAGTCCTATAATAATATTTATGGTTGGAAGGAATGACAATAAATATTATTGATTTTACTATGAAATGATGAACTTAACCACAAGTTAAATCTGAATGACATTACAGAAGGGCATGTTTCAACCGTTCATTATTCTAGGATGAAAATGATAGAATATATTGATGAATTTTGTGGTGGGATTACCAAAAAAAATAATTTTCTAATAATTTGATTTTGGTAATTGTTGATTGGTTAACTAAATATACCAATTTTATTCCCATTCAAGATAGAATGAAATTAGATCAACATTTTTTAATTTATGTTGAAGATATGATTTTAATACATGGAGGGCCGATTTATATTATATTTGATATCGATTCTAGATTTACCTATAATTTTTGGAAAGTAAATAATAAGTAATTTGGTGCTGAATTAAATTTTGAAGAGCCTTTACTCTTCAATATGATGGAAAATAGTGAAAACAATTCAGACTTTGGAGAATAATATTTAATATTGTTGAAAGTATTAACAGGGAATATCATATCAGCATCTAAATTTGTTATAGTTCACTTATAAAAATATTTTTTAGACTCATATATTGATGGTTCCTTTTTAGGGGGGATATGAAATGTATTGTCGGATTCCATCATGTTGAGATATATTAGGAAAAAGGATGTTTATGAGACCATAGTTGGTAGAGGTAATGGATGAGAATGTGGTGATGACTCAATAACATATGAAGATGTATAATAATAGGAAAAATATTTATTCAGATAAAATGAAGAAATATATTTCATTCATTTTAGGTGATCATTCTTTTCATAAATTATCACAATCGAAAAGTGTTATGAAATTATGTAAAGAGAGGAAGTTAGGTCCGCGATTTTGTGGAACATATGCAATACTAGGGAAAGTTGGATATAGTTCATACTATGTGATCGTACATCCATGTTTATCTCAGTTAAATTATAGATTTAACTACAGAATGTTAGGAAAAAATGTCCCAAATATATCCCATGTATTGGTAAATGAAGTAGTTCATGTAAGAAACCGGTTTTTGCAATAAATAATATTGGAATTTTTCTTGATGTTATTACAGAGCAGCGTCTTCAGACAGCGTGCAATTCCGAGCCCCGATGTGGCTGGAATTAAATTTTCAGTGCGTTCACACTAGGCACACCAAATAAATGAAATAACTCCTAAACGGAAATTCAGTTCCAAAATATGAGTGTACGGATGGGTCCACAATGGGTTGTTTAGCCTAGGAACGACATAGAACATGTCAGCATGGGACGTTGGGACCCCTCGCCCGTTATTGGACTGGTAAATTGATAAATAAAATAATTAATTAATTTATTTAATGGTTAAAC
The DNA here is from genome assembly GCA_963277665.1 of Viscum album. NCBI lineage: Eukaryota > Viridiplantae > Streptophyta > Magnoliopsida > Santalales > Viscaceae > Viscum > Viscum album. The sequence continues at coordinate 1,900,228,978 of OY728152.1, read as the reverse complement.
ACATGTATCTCTTAAATGGTGGCTCATATAGGAAAATTGAGGGCACATTTGAGTCTGGAACGTGTCGTTTACCCAAGGAGGAGTGTAAATTTTCCAGGCATGGGTCTTCTGTGAAAGATGGCCGTATGGGCGCTTTTGTAATTTAGCGGCCTCAGACGTTAAATTTTATAACATTTGGATGGGGTGTCAGATTAAAATTATGTGACCTCTGTTATGCTCAGGAGGTGGTGTTTACCATAGTTGCGGCCTGTCTTTTACAGCGTCGGTGGTTTTAGATGTGGGTGTTTTCGGGGGTCAAGTTTTTAATTAAAAAGACATTAATTATTTAACTCTTCTCTCAATCTCACCCCATCCTCATTCCCCTGGAAAAACCCCCTCACACTCAACCCTTCCCTATCGACCTCCTCCCCCACCTCCTTCCTCCATTCAAGGCGGCATCTAGCGGCGGGATCAGTAGCATCACGTACGTCGAAGCTATGGGATACGCCCTCGTAGGTAGGCAGTCGTTGTTTTCAGTTTTTAATTTCTAAACCCCTATTTGAATCCCAATTAAAGTGTTTTTATTCTATCAGATTGTTGAGCGAAGGCTGTGTTTTCAAAGAGACTGATCTGAGCCCCCAATGCACTTTTTGTATTTAAAATCTGATTCACGACGTCTTCGCAAATGTCTGGCGAAGTTCACGGGTTTTTGAAGTTTTCGGCAGTTTTCTTTTTTTTTCTCCGGCAGGCCGGTGCAGCGGCACGACTGTGGTCTAGGCAGAGGCATGGGCGGTGAGCGAGATATGGCAGCTGGTTCTGGCAGCGACATTAAGAGGCTTCTCCAGGGCGTTAGCGCAAGGCGGCGGCTCCAGGTGGGGCTAGGCGGCACTCACCGGGGCGCAAGGGATCACTGGTGTCACGGTGCGTGACCCCAATGGGGGAACAAGACCCATGTTCTGCTGATCTTCATGTGGGATGACTGACTCACAGCTGGTATGATCATAAACCACAGGTCCTTGTCTTTCCCACGTAGCTCTTCCATGGGCCGATGCTGCGAGCTGGGTCGGCCGACGCGGGCAGGCCGAGGCAGGTCCAGCCCAAGGGGATTTGTCCCCCTTCTTTGGATGCCCGTAATTTTCATTACGGGGGTCTGTTTTTCAGGCTTTATATGGTAGTTCTTTCCTAGAATCATGAAGGTCTTTTTGATATGGTCTCGGGTATTTTTAATTTCTGGGATGAGGGGTTCATTGGCGGACAAGATGTTAAGTGAAGAGACTTTTTTCTCAGGGGTTCTTGTTTCGGGCGGCGCAGACACACCTGGAGTCCGATTTGAGCACTGTCAATGGCGTTACGACCATGGGGTCAAGGTGGAGTCTTCCAAGGGGTATTCGGGCATTGAAACTGGAGTTGAGTCATGGGCCCCACGACCCTTCTTTTAATCTGCGAGCTGTGTTTAGCGACTTTCTCATTGGGCGTCTGTTCAGGGCATACGAGTAGTCATATTTTGGTGTTTTTTTAGGGCATTGCATTGGTGAAATTTTCCCACTTTAATTCCACACGGTGGTGTGAGCCCCAAGAGGGCTGTTTCAAGAGTTGGTGGTGATTTACATTTTTATCACCGGGCGTCAGTTACGGGCGAATGATTAGTCCATCTGTGTACTTTTCTGAGAGGATCACAATAGTGTGATCCGTTCATTGCTCTTCGGGACCAAGGTGTGGGTCCCACGTAGACTCGCTGGTGTGTGGTACGGAGAAATGAATCTTTTTCTCTGAATATCTATTTCACTCAAGTGAGTAGTCCTTTTGACATGTTTCCTGATGGGATCGCAATGGTGTGATGTGCCAGACTATTTTTGAGACTGAGGCTCGGGATCATGGGACACAGTTCGGGCGTAAAGAGATGTTGGTGACTTTTCTATCAGATATTTGATTGAGGCAAGTAAATAGTCTATCTCGCATTTTTTTCCGTGAGGATTAAAATGGAATGATCCATTTGGATGTGTGGATTCTCTTTCATGATCTCTTTTAATGTAGAAGCATGAAAGGTGCACCAGTGGAGGTTCTTCCTGCGGTGTTTGCAGAGAACCTTTGGCGTGTAATCGCATTCACTCTTGGGAGAGTGAAGTGAATGCTTGAAGATATGTGGTTGGACGTTCCTAGGACATTGAGGTGTCAATTTGGAGTTGTTACATTTATTCCCTTCACGTTAAAATTGGGTACTGTGTGCACGATAGCCTTTGGGCTGGAAACGTGGTATACTCTGGGAGTATACGGGAACGCTTGGAGGTACATGTGGTTGTTTGTACCTGAGAACATTTGTGCGCTCATTTGGGTTTGATTTGCGGCCACACGTCGTGTGGGCCCCATGTGCGTGTCGCATCCTGCTTTGTGTACCCTTGACCTCTCGCGACGTATAGGGTCCCTCTGTTCTCATTTGTTTGACCAGCAGGGTCGAGTTTCCCCTGGTTCTGTTCTCATTTGATTGAACGGCAGGGTTGCATGTTTCCCCTAGGTTCTGTTATCATTTGTTTGACTAGTAGTTTTGAGTTTCCCCTGGTCTTGTTCATGATGGTTTCGACCAGCAGTGTTTACTGGGTTTCCCCCTGGTCTTGTTCAAAATGGTTATGACCACCAGGGTTGAGTGGTTTTCCCCTGGTTTTGTTCTCGATGGTTTGGCTGACAGAGTTGCTTCGTGTTCCCTTTTATAGTTCTTGTGGATTCGGTGTGACCAACACATTACGCGGGCACTGATCCACTACCCAGGAGGTTGTTTCCAGCAGGGCTGCCTAGGTGGTTTCCAGCAGGGCTGGCCATGAGGTATCTAGTAGGGCTGGCCCAGAGGTTATACCTTCTAGTAGGGATGGCCAGTGCGGTACCATCCAGCAGGTATGGCAAGTGGGTTACCATCCAGCAGGGATGGCCAGTGGGTTGCCATCCAGCAGGGATGGCCAGTGGGTTACCATCGAGTAGGGATGTCTAGCGTTGTAACATCCAGTAGGGATGGCAAGAGAATTTCCAGTTTTACCTCTAGTGGGGCTGGGAAGTGGTCCCAGATGCTGGGTTTACCTCCAGCTAGGCTGGGAAGTGGTCCCCGATGCTGAGTTTACCTCTGGTTGGGCTGGGAAGTGGTCCCCGATGACGGTTCAGAGCCTCCCTCCAGTGGAGTACCCTTTTACGGGACTGAGCATTGGGACACATCGATGACTTTATCCAGGTCTCCCTCAAGTAGATTACCCTTTTACGGGACTGGGAAGTGTGGCACCCGTCGACTTTTTCCAGGTCTCCCTCCAGTGGGAACCCGTCGACTTCCAGGGATTACCCTCTAGTGGGGCTGAGTAGGGGGTCACCTGTTGACTTGAGGAGACCTCTCGATTTCAGGGCAGTGATGAGGTGTGGTTTGAAGTCCCCCCCAGAACTCTCAAGTATGAGGGGTGATTTCTCCACTGAGACACATCCTTTAGATGCAACCTAAAACCGTGCAAGCAAGTCGGTGTCGCCCAAAGTGGATAGTGTCTTGTTTCAGTGATTTGAGCCCCTTGACATGCAGTTCAGGGAAGACGTGCGGGGTGCTCGGCATTGATGGTGTTTACTTCTGGGACTGTTGGCTACTCACATTCTTTGTCTGAGCTATGGGTTGGAGATCTCCTTACGATCTTATTCGGGCTCCTTGACTGATCATGTGGATATGTTTATAATTTGTTCCAGTACCCACTTCTTGGGTTTGGTTTCTCTCCTTCCAGGAGTGGTGAAGACGCACGAGGTATGTCATGTGCTTTCCATGTCTAGCTTCTCATGGTTGGACGAGTCTAATGTCCTACTATTGGTAGCGAAAGCACCATGGGTAGTTCATATTCTCACCATTCGTATCTCCTTGTGTTGGGACGACTCTACTTCCTTTTTCATGTTGGGTAGAGCTGTACTCTTTACTGCACTCTTTATTGTACTCTATTTCTATTTCCTGTTCGATCTACTGCTCACACTTCGATACCTTCTTTGTTTCTCCATTGAGCCTTTAGGGTATCATACTGAGTATATTTATACTCACCCCTACATAAGATTTTCCCGCACATGGTGTGCCGTTGCAAGTGAAAGACAGGTTGGTCGTGACTTCAGTGAATCTTAAGAGTTGGGGAGATAGGACCGCGTTTGATGGTCGTAGTCGGCCTCCAGGTGTATGACTCTCTTTGATGTTTTCTACTATTTACCTATTTCCGGGTTGTGGCACCATTTCTAGTTGGGTTCATGTTTTTTTCCTTTTCTTTTCAGTTTACCTTCACCATATACTTTTACTGTTTAGAGGATGACGCACTCTTGTGGTTTTTTGTAGCAGTTAGCACTTTACATTCCATTTAACTCTACACTTTGGCATTGAGTGTGTTGTGTGTGTGTGTACAAGTACATAGGAAAAGGCCTCCTCGAGTTGTTGTTCCTTCAATGCTGGTTTAAAACCCCTAGCCTATGGAGGTGGGATTGGGGTAGTTGCGGCTCGAGCCGGGGTAGGGTCGGGTCTTGACAGTTCAGTTGAAAGAAAACCATTCAAAAGAGGAATAGATTTTTCAGTTTGATGACCATAGATTAAAAGTGTTGTAAAATTAAGAAACTCCTCAAAGTAAGGTTTTGTGGAAAACCATGTGATTGAAGAAGAATCATGAGGATATGAGAATATTATATAGTAAAAATATCCCCAGTTTTTTGGATATTGAGTAAAACTGAGAGGGCGTAATTTATAAAAGTATAGAAATGTAACAACTTAGGTAATTTCATAATAAATGATTTTCCAATCCAATTTATATTTATTAATTAAATTTTAATGATTTATAATAATTAATATAATAATAAATAATTATTCATTTAAGAAGGAAAAAAATCCTTATTAATAAAAAAATTGAGTTTTCATGCACTATATAGTTTTATATATAATATTTATTTAAAATTTTTATAATTTTAATTTGAAAAAATTAAATAAAATTATTAATTTATCATCTCAAAATTAGCATTTGGTTTTTTTCCAAAAAATATTCATTTTCATGGAATATTGAAAAATAATGATTATTAATGAAAAATATATTTTATTTTCAACTCTTTATATTTTAAATATCTACTTTGGATTAGTTAAAAATATTATTTATTCATTTTGATTATAAATACTCTAATTATGTTCTTTGGAATAAATTTTATTTTTGAATTTGATATAAAATAATTTTTATACTTAAAAATATTATCTAAAAATCATTTTTTGATGTTTTAATTGGTTTAAATTTAAAATTAAAAGTTGTAACTTCTGTAAATTTATTCATTAAAAATTTAATCTATATTTAATATAAATATGTCCACATTTAGTAAATAACACCCTTTTATGTTTTAAAATTTTTAATAGTAACCATAAAAAAAAATTTCGCCTTGAAAGGGAATTGGTTTAATTTGGGTTAAAAATAATGTGATAGGGCCTCAAATTCATTCAAAAAATTTCCTTTATTTCAAAGGATGATACTATTTCATACGTAATCATCCAATCATAGATAATATATACTTATTTTTTCATTTATCATTTATTTTTACCTTCATATTGTTTAAGTAAATGATACTATAAAAAATGACACTCCCTTTCTTTTAACATCTATAATATCTTTTTTACAATGATAAAACCAATTTTCATTCTGTTATAAATATTTATTCCCAATATGATTGAATTGTTTTCTCATCAAAATTTATTTCTAGTTTTTATTGATGGAAGAATTACTTTAAATAATTACATAACACCGACAAAGTTATTTTTTATTGTGTAGAAAAAACAAATAAAGGATTCTAAAAAACATTAAAACTAATATTGTGGGGTGAGTTATAGTGTCCCATGAATTTTATATATCAATATAAAAAATTAGAAGTGTTTAAATGGATTATATTTTAATAATTTTTTGGTGGTGTATTTTTCAAAGACACATTAAATTAATACTTCCAAAAATAAAAATAATGATACTTTGTAATGAACTATATTTTATTAAATGATTTAAAATTCCTAAAAACCCATTCATCAGTAAATTACCCCTCTCATCACTTATAAAGGGGGTCCTCCTCTCATCTCAGATACACACTTTAAAAATACTTTTGGTTCATCTAATATCTATCAAAATACTTAACTTACATCCCTCACCATGTTCTAGAGGACCTAGTTTGACAATAAAACCAATCATTGTTGTGTAAACCTAAAGAGGTTGTCTGATGTAGAGGTATAGTTCTTTATAAAAAAAATTTGTTTAATTTATTTTTCTATCTCAATAAAATATTCAACAACCATTCTAAAATAAAAACACCAAAGTCCTATATATACTTATATATTTTTATAATAATTTAATAACCTATATCTATCACCTATACCGATGAAAAACATAAAATGAAACCATTGTTCATGTGGGTAGTGGACTACCACCTCTTGAATTGATGTAATTATTTTTTCATCACAATCTCTCATGAATTGTTATAATTATGTATTTAATTAATATATATAAATATATTATATTCATTAATTATTTATCATTATATAAAGATGATACATCATCGAATTTCTATCCTTTCACCAATTGAAAATTGATAATGTTGTTCTTGGATATGTGGGGATTACCACTTCCAAAAATGTGACGTAATTCATTTTTTCTAGACACAACATGTAGATAATATATATAATTTTATTTTGAATCATTTTATGATTTTTATCAAATAATCATCATGCAATAAAGTTTAAATAGTAGTTACGTTATTTCATATATCTTAATTGAAAAATAGAAACATTACTTGCATGTATGTACAACCTACCGTCTTGACGAATGTAATATAATTCATTTTTAAAAACCATATTTATTATTTGGTTTCAAATGTATAATTGATATATTAAATTGATAAATATTTAATTATTTTATTCTGAATATATATGATTAATATCCACTAAGACCATAGTCAACCTACTGATTTCATTTGTCATATATAAGGTGGGTATCATCAAAACATTTTATGTGAACATAATTGATTATATAATAGATTATAACGTGCTAACTGAATAAAATGAAAAATAATCATGAAAAAATTAATCAGATTGTAAATAATTAATCTATTTTTAGTATTTAGGATTATAAATAATGTACGTGACGATTTTGGATTTAGGTAAGGGACACATTACCTTAAAAACATGTTTTAAATATTTTTTAAAATATATATTTATAAATATTTTCCTTCCCTGTACATATTAATTAAATTATTTTTATAGATTTATTTATATAAAAATAAATGAATTATAAAAGAAAATTTATTCTACCATTTTTCGTATATTTTATATTTTTCAAAAGAAATATTTTTACATATTTTATACACAAAAATAATTACTTTCTTTACTAATGGTCAATGGAACGTTCTATTGTAACATATACACCATTAATGGATTTTCCCAATTCCAAAACCATTATTTTAAATTGAGATTCCATTATAATATTCAATGATTTATTTAAATAAGAACCCTTGTTCCTTTTTTTGTGTATTCTTGTTTGAAAAAAGGGTTTTAAATGAAAGGGACAAATCAATATTTTAATATGTTTTATTAATGGGTTTGAAATTTATTTTTTTGGTGTTTTGAAAAAATTTAAGTGTTTCATTCATAATATGGTTTTTCTAAAAAATTTATGATTATGGGTGGTTTTGTTAGAAACAAAATAGAGGTTGTTCTAGTATGACTTAAATATTTCTGGTTATGTTATAAATCAAGGATGGGTGGTTCAATTATATCCCTCCAATTCATTATGTAATGACTATGTTCTCTATTGGACTCTTATTAGAGTTTCTTTTATTAGATATTCCATTTTTAAGAGTTATTCTAAGAGTTCTATGAAGAAAATTTCGGAAGGAAAATACTTCAATTTTCTATGATTTCTAATTGGTTTTCATTGAAATAATTTAATTTAAAAAGTTAATCTTATGATATCTATTTATAAAAGAATTTTTATTCCCATTTAGTGTAATAAGTTGTTTTTTTTATAAAAACATATTTCACAGGTTCTCATTTGTTCAAACAAACCCACCAGATTATAATTTTACCTTTATGTTTTCTTATAATGTATTTTATGAAAATATTATTATGTTAAATCTTATTTCATGTGTAAGAATATGGTTATTTTAGATTAAAAAAATTTGTTAAAGGAAAACTCATATTTATGAAATCATGGATTTAAAATGGTCTAATCAGTTTTTTTCTACTTCATTTTTATGTCCCTTATTTAGTTTTTAGGCTCATACCACATTTTAAAATGATTTTCATAGGGTTTTAAGAATGATTCAAAATAAGTATATGGTAAAGATGAATTTTGTTAGTGAAGTTAATGAATATGTAACAGGTTATATCATAAATTCTTTGAACTATGGGAAAATGGATACATAGATGAAGTGTCCACATTGTGATTTAATATTTATTGATGAAAGTGTGATACCCTAATTCTCTAAAACTCTAAAATTTAAAGGACCTCATAATGTAATAGATTGAATTATTTAATTAAATTTCAATATTATGTAATGTTATATGACTGGTCCCTTATAGGTTTCATGGATCGTTTCCACTAGAATAATATTAGAGCAAGGTATTCTTAATCTAATACGGATTCGACTAGGGTTTGATAAAATAGTGGGAGATATTTAATGACTTCATTAGTTAATAATATCTAATATTCAATCAATATAATTTACTAATTTATATCTTTATTTTTTATATAAAATTAAAAGGACCACTATATATCCAATATCACTGTTATCTACACTCAATCAAGATAATATCCAGATATCCCAGAACATCCAATAGTGGTACAAGCTCCCACACATAGTAACAGACCAAGAGAGGAAGACTTATGTTTTGGATTCCCCACTTACTAATGATCCTCCTTAGTGAAAAATAATGGTTATTAAATAAAAATATAATAATAATCATGATAATTCACTAGATTTATAGTGTATCAAATATCCATTTATTTTTTGTTAATTATATAAAATGAATGAGATCGAATATATCTAAATGAATCAATATCATATCTAAGTGTTATATGAATAGACTCCAATGAAGGAATTTTTTGAGATATCAATTGAACTATATATTTGAATTATTTTAGAATGGAATCAAGTAGGACCTCATGTACTCAGGATGATGGGGTACATCCTGTGACTTCAATCACTTGTGTTCAAGCTAAACCTAGAATTAGAAATTTATTTTGTTATTTACTCTTCAATACATAGATTATTGAAATTTATTATTAATTAAAACTACAATAACATTAAAAAATCTCTATAAAACTATAATATTTAGTCTTTGAAATTTATATGGATAAAAAATAATACTATCCATTCAGTCCTTATGGTGAAAAAGATAATGAAGGGAAAGGATGATGGTTCTAACGATATACCAAAATTGAAGAAACCAACACAATATCCTTATATGAACCAAATGATAAAATCGTAGGGAAATGAGTAGAAGGTTTCTTACTTTTCTTGTGTCATGAAAAGCCACTCCAAGAATAATTTCATGTTTGGGAAAAACGAATGGTGGTTCTTTTGGCTCATGATATATTCAATAAATGAAATATGACATTGGAAAAAGTTTGTTATTAGATAAGACATATTTCTCGCAAAATTATATACACATATAAAAACCATAGAATTCCAATAATATTTTAAATGGTTGTGTGGACACGATTACTGCAAATGGTGTGAGACTGATAGCCTTGGTAGTGGTAGATTATCATCTAACATTTCCTAGTTGTTTAGTTAATGTATTAAATAGTTCTTATTATATACCATTAGTAACCATGAATATAATCTCAATGTCATGTTTGAACCCCATGGAATTTTATTTCATTTTTTTAATTATATGTTATCTATTTTTAATGACAAAATATGTTATGGATTGGATCATCTTAATAATGGCTTGTATATATATGAATTAAAAATAAAGTATTGGGAATCAAAGAGAAAACCAGAAAAAATGACTCATATAATACCCACATATGAAGCTTCATCGTCGATCATGTAAATGAGAATAATTTTCATAATTTACCTAAAAGGATTAGTTATACACCATTTAAATAGAACCATTAGATGTATGGCATGTTTTTTACTATGGAAAATGATTAAAACATCCATAATTATGAAAGGATTAATGAACATTGAACTACTGAAATTTATTCATTTTGATGTATATGGTCTGTTTCTTATTGAGTAAGGGGTTGGGTTATTTTACATATTTACATTTACTGACGACTATAGTAGGTATGGAAATATCTATATAGTGAGGTATAAGTCATATTTATTTCAGATGTTTATGGAATACTAATATAATGAATAATACTTTCTTTGTAAAAAATTTAAGGAACTATGATTTATACCTAGTTGGAGAGTATCTCAAATATGATTTAATTGATCTCTTAAATAATTTTGGGTTAGTCCTAACTCACTCATTTGTATACACCTCAGTGTAATGGTGTTATTGAAAGGGGGAATCAAACATTTCTGGACACTATCAGATTGATGAAGAGTCACAAAACACTTCTATTATCTTTTGGGGGATACTAATTTCAAACAAAAAATATATATACTAATAACCAATTCACAACTAAAATAGCATATGATATTCTATATGAGTTATGGTGTAGAAAAAATCCTAATATATCACAATGTGTGTATTAGTGTGTGAGGATTATTTCATGACTATACATATTCGAATAATATAATCTTGAATCATGTAATGAATCTTTATAAGTTATCCTAAAGATAATAATGGGAAATACTGATATTAAAATTAATATAAAATAGTGATTGGGATTATAGAAGAAATATTTCATGAAAGGGGAAACATTTCTAATTGAAAATAGTGAGAGGAATATTGAATTTTCTGATGTTGATTCTCTAGATACACAATAGTTGTTATGGGAAAAATATCTATAAGAAGGTGACCAATGAATATATTCATAAGACAGAAGATTTGGTTGGTCTACTTGAGAGATTGGAGAACCATAGTGATATGGGTTTCTATTCACCTATTTAGGTGACACATTAATCTTAAAGAATGATAAACCTCTATCCAACAAGAGATCGGTATATGGAAAGGTTTCTATGCAATGGAATGAAATCACAAATTCTATGATGAATTCCATATATCAAAATCATGAAATTATTTTGGTTGAACCTCCAATTGATATAAAAAATTTTGGTTGTAAATGGGTTTTCAATAATAATATGGATATGGATGGTAAAGTAATTTTTTATAAAGGATGATTGGCCGCAATGGGTTTCTTGGAACATCAAGGAATAAAATATGATGAAAAATTCCTACTAGTAGTGATTAAAAATCCATTAGAATATTACATGAAATAGAAGCCATCCGTGATTATAAAAATTGAAAAATGGATGTCAATATTTCTTTTTGAAATGAGAAGTTGGTTTAAGGTTTATATTTCACTCCGCACAAAGGGTTAAATAGGTAAAGGAGTTTCTATAAAATATACATGTTCATTAGATCCATCAATGGGATGAAGTAAGCATCATGATCATAAATTGTTCTTTTTAATGATTCCATGTGACAATTTGGTTTCATCATGAATGAATGTGTTCTATTTTTCCATAAGAAGGTTAGTGTTAATGTAATAATTTACCTAGTATTATATGTTCATTACATATTTATTATAGGAAATATAGTGAATGTGTTAATGTCAATTAAGAATTTTTGAAGTCAATGGTTATCCATGATATAATTGTGAAAAGCATATGATATTATAGGGATAAAGATTTATATTCACAGATCTTAGTGACTAATTTAGAAATGTCAAAGTACATATATTTAATAGGCACTCAAAAGATAGAATATGAATCGATCCAAGAGAGGTTTGTTTCTAATTCCACGTGGTATTAGTCTATTTAAGATATTGTATCAAAAACATAAGAGGGGATTGATAAAATTAGTAGAATCCCTTATTCATCATTTGAGGGATTTATCATGTTTGTAATGTCATATACTAGGTTTGATGTTCTATTTTCATTAATCCTCGAGGGAAGATATAAAGATAATCCTAGAGATCTAAAATGTGTAGTTGTTTAAACTATCCTAAAATAATTGAGACTTGTAAAGGATATGAGCATAGTGTTGGGATGATATGAGGTACTTATAGTGTTAGGATACACTGATTCTATTTTCCAAATAGATCATGATAATCTAACATCATATTCGGGCTATGTTTTTTAATGGTGGTGTGTTAAGCTAGACATGCTCAAAGTAATATGTGCTCACTAAATTTAAGGAATAATTGAGTATATAGTAGATTACAATCAACTACAGAGGAAATATAGATACACAGCTTGGTTATAAATATTTGTGTATTGACTAGTAGTATAGACCCTATTCTAGTTTATTGGGACAACACAACATTAGTGGTTATTTAATGAGATCTTAGGTCACACTATAGGATGAATCATTTACATGGAAAATTTCACCTCTTTTGTGATTATAGTTAATGTGGTTATGTGTTAGTTATATGAGTAGACTAGAGTATAACATGGCATACAACCTAACTAAATGAATATCATAGTAGAAGCATGATTTTCAGGTGATGGTTAGTGGGTCATGGATTTTTTGTATTTAAATCTATTACAAGTGTGAGTATTGTGAGTTTTCCCAAGACCAAACTACTTTTTCACTTTAATTAACATTAAATGTATAAAATTTGATATATAAGTTTGTTTATCATAATATAAAACTATTTATACATCTATATCCACTAAATTTATGATAATTTCCTTCGATTACATGTTATATCAAATGGTTATATAAGTTCCTAGACATTAATGAGAACCTAGAGATACCATGACATTAGTCCTAAACCTATGTCAGATATTCTAGATACATCATACATATATGAAACATGTTATGATCGATTATTAGTTTATGATGGATCATATGAGAATTTAGAGCCCCCATACCCACTTTTTTTCTTTCAATATAGGTATATGAATGGATTTGAATATTAATAAAATATCTGATTATATATTGTACATTATTCTTCATGAATTTAATGTAAAATTGTCCTCAAGTGTTTATCATATTATTATAGTTATTGTAGTTCCCCTATATGATAGGAACCATGAAATTGCATGATGTTATTAATAAATATAGTTCTACAGTCAGGTAAAATTAATTTATGGGACACATAGGACATGAATTTCAAGAGTATGTACTAATAAATTGATGAAACATATTCTCACAATGTTTGAACATGGTAATCTCCAAGATGCAAGACTAAGATAATTGGCCATCAAGTAGGAATTTCAAAAGTATTAGTTTAATGCGATATTCCTATATATGAGGGAGCATAATAATCCATATAAATTAATGTTATTTTAAATTCATTTTATAACTCACAAACTAATATGTATTTCTCAAACCCGCAAAATACTGTTCATAGTTATGTTTCATATATTATGTGCATCATGACTGATGTGTTATTAATGTATATATTGAGGATGGATTTTACCTCCCTAGTTTATGGAAATTGATATCTTATCCCATTGATTGGAATAGAATCCTTATGAAAAATTCTAGGTCCATGTAATAATGTTGTGTTTATTTGATATAGTCTAAGAAACACATATCTTATATATTTTTTGAGTTCAGTAATGTGAAACCTTCATGATAAGATATTGTGAATAGGGTATTATATTATATAGTGAGAGTACGTATGCGGTTTACAAAATGGAAAATTTAAGTTTGTTTAGTGGTTTCCTTGACATGTTTCTAGATATTAATCTTGGAAATTTGGAAAGCCCTCCAAATTCAAATGAGAAATAACCATAAAGGGTCCCACACTAAATTTTTTTAATGAACTCAATTAGATAATATTTTAATTTAAACATTGTTATAAATATTATTCTCAAAAGATGGGAATAATTTAATTCATGTTTAATCAATCAAAAATATTTATTGATGAATGAAATATTTTATGAAATATTTATTAAAGTATTAAATAACTACTGAGGAGTTCAAATATACCACGACAGTGCCTATGGATGGATAGTTATTATCATTTAGTAATTAATATTGACTAGTTTCATGACTACATACATGTTAAAGATAATAATAATATTATTATCTAGTATGGTATTTATGGAATATAATATTAATTAATGGATTCTATGAAAATAAATAATATTTTAACCTGATCCATAAATATCCAAATATATTTGAATTTCTATTATGTAGGGATAATAAAAAATTGATAATAGACAAGTGTTTAATAAAATAGAATTATCTCCCTCTATTGATATGTCCCTCTCATCTTCCTAGTAATTATAACTCCTTCAAGCCTAAATGATATTGAAGTGATCAACACAAAAAAATTCTAATAGTTAATTCACCACACTACCACCCAAATATTAATTGGCATAGATCAGAGATCAAAAAAGGATATGTTCATAACCACTTGATATATTGAATAGGTGGATCGTCCTAATGCAATGAAGGTAATCTGAGAAGGGTTTTTCAGAAGATCAAATTCATTATAAATAAACTCAGGGACAAGTTAAAAATATCTCTTAATATTAAATAAATAAATTATAAATTTAACACGAAAATATCATAATTAGGTTTTAGGTTTTCCATATATCAATATTTTGTGAAAAGAGTTTTATAGTCATGATTTAAAAGGAATGTACAATATTCTTAATGATATACTAAATTGGAAAAAATTAAAAATTATCTTTCCATTAAAGAGATTCTTCTATACATGGAATATATAATTTGTATACAACTAGTCACATTATAATTTAAATTTTTTCATTTTATTGTTGATCGATCATATTTAAAGGATAATTTTCATTTCATAGTATAATTGTTTTAGGATATATAATCAAAATATTTTACTCGTCTTCTTCCTTTTTCACAAATATTACAAAGATCAGTTAACGATTAACGTAGTTTAAATAATAATATATCCTATGAATGTACCAAGAATCCTAGATATATAATAAAAGACTACATAGGTTGTACTCATTTTTTACACATCATGTATCCTTGTTCATTACACAAGGATGCCTACGTGGATTCTGGTTCATTATGTAATTAATACTTACCATGTGTAATAAATGAACCACATGTTGACCAACCTATGTAGAACATTGATATTATATAATATGAATCATGTAATATTAATAAACATCATGTATTCCACAAGCTTTCAATTCCAAAAACATATGTTCAAATATTATTAGGTAACTAATAAGCCACATGTATTTAACAAATTACACATAATGACTGGAATCCATGTAAATATAAGTACACAATGTATATCCTTTATACATGTAATTTACCTTAGAAATGTTACTAAGAAGTATACTATGAGTCCCTCAGAATGTACTATGTTTATCCAGTATTGATAAGTACATGTTATGTTGCTATATTTCAAATGTTATGTACTTTAACTATTCACACAGAAATATTAAATTTATTTTTTTACTCCATTAAACAAAATCAACATAATTATTTGTATGGCCATTAAGTATAATATTACCCCCTAGTCATTAGGTTTCTTATTATATTAAATGATTAATTAAATATGCATAATTTTTGATGTTTTGAATCATGTATGGCTATTGTGCACTAACGAGTCAACAAAGTAAATTTTCCAGGCTTTGTAATTTTCATGTGTTCTACGGTTAATTAAATTGGATGTTCACACAATCAAATTATTATACATTTCATGCACACAACATGTCTTTTCAGTGAATTATTTATAATTTATACCATATTGAGTTTTTTTCATGGTAACAACCTGGTTTCATCCAAGTACAAACTTTTATACTATTTTATTGAGTTCAACATAAAATCCTGAAATTTATTTTAATTTAATGTTACTGGAGATGTAATTTTAATGATGACTGGTTGTAATATGATAAAATGAATTAATTGATTAATAATATGATTAATAAGATTAATATATGTTTGTTTTATCTCATCTAAGAATGAATTGAAGTGAATGCTAGTTAGTTATTTTAAATATGTAATCATAGAATGTTTATGAATGACCATGAGCTTTACCAAGCCCTATCTATGTGTTATCATTATTTATTTATTTTTATTTCATGGGTTTTCAATTATTATTTATTAAATAAAATAAAAGAGCATGTGAATCATCCCTCGCTCATTTATTATATAGGAACAGTGTTTCCAATGTAATTTATGTAATTACACTAAACTAATCCTCTAGTTACACTTAGTTGCATGAGAGTTACAAATATTCTTAATTAAAGGATTTCCCCAAGGTACATGGAGGCAGTTCAAGATATAATCGAAACATTTATAACACATGTGATATATAGGGGGATTGGTCAAATAGTGAAACTCATGCCAAGACCAGCACAAGGAGTTTTAACCTTTGTCATAGGTTTATTTATTCTCTTCTCAAAAAATAAACTTTTGGATAAGCTCGTTGTCAATTTATTTATTTATTTATTTCCTTCTTATAAATTATTTATTTTATGGATTAAAGAAACAACATAAACAAACGAATTGATATGAAAATATGGAATATAAAAATATGTAATATATATAATTATTTTATCAAAACATGGTTAATCACTTATGTAAAATAAAAATTATATTAAAAAGAAATTTAAAATTTAAAAAATAAAAATTTATGCATTATAATACAAAAAGCATCATGTTAATAAATACTCATTAAGCACTCAATCATCTTAATTAAGATGAACTCATATTTTAAGTGTCAATTCGGCCTCTATCGGGAGAACCATTAGTTATCTGAAACTAATAACTAATATATTGGGTCGCATTAGCCAAATATGTATTAGGTTTAATGGCCTCTGTCTATCCAATACAAATTTAGAGGCCAGTGTTATAGAAATTTGAGTTAAGATTCCTGGATAGGGAATTCTACTCTACATATCAAGGTACTAAAATCCCCAATTTGTAAAGACCTTCTACCTAATTAATTTTCAGTGATTTTCATTATAAAAAAATAACCTCGGTCAACTAGATAATCCACACAAACTAGTCCATATCATGAAATAGGTATAGTAGGATAATAGAAACTAGTATTAAATAGAATAAAAACAAGACGTACAACCGGTATACAATGTGAAATAATGATACATCAAAAAAGAAATACATTCCAATAAAAAATAAACTAACCCCTATAATAGTTTAAAACACTATGTTGTGAATAGTCACCTTCACAACAACCTTAACTAAAAGCAGAAAAACAAGAGAATATAGCCTGCAACGTGATGACCTTTCCTTTAACTGAATCCTATAATAAAACATCTAAAATTACCCAATCCACAAGTAGGGTGTAAATTAAATACCATTAGGATACAACCATATTTATTTACACTAAATAATATAGAGAATTCAATAATTCATGCTAAAAAATAGTTTTACAAATCATTTTCATAAATCCAAACCATTTACCATTATCTTCCCATTTTCTCATTTTTGTGTCATTAAATCCTTCCATATTATCAAACTAGAAATATGAAAAGGATAAGTGATAATATATAAAACATATCCATGAATCAAGAGGTAAATATATAAACCCATATCTATGAAATAACCTATAATGATATGCTATGTGATACAACCTCATATAAAACATATGAGCAATCATCCAATATTAAACAATCACATGATATAAATTTATTAAATAAAATTACCTTACATTGGGTTTTATCCAATTGGAATGCACGATATACAATAAAAATCATAAATTGTTGTGACATTGGATCCAACCAATATTGAGTCCTTCTAGTTGATATCACAAGAAGAATAACTTTTAATGGTGTGACACACACAACAAATCTTCCCATGTCAATTTTCTGATCCACCCAAGGATCCCAATGTGCAATTTTCCAAAATATATTTCAAAAAGATTCAAGAAATTAAATAAAACATTTTTAATGGTATTAAAACCCACTTCAAGGTTTGAAAACCCATTTCTGAATCAAGGAAATCCATTTTCAAATAAAACCCCCTTTTAAATATTATCCAATTCCTAAAATCAAATAAAAACACATATAACTTCTAATTAACAAAAAAATGGAATTTATAATTAACAACATTAAATTCATAAAATTTACTCATTTTACCAAAATACATACCTCAAAAAAGTAGAAACCTAAAGGCCTTTAACAATGTTGACTAGAGACAATTAGAATGGCCTTGGAAAGATAAGGCATGCCATGAAACGAAAAAGGATAAATGGAAAACACTAACCGATCAAAAATATAAACAAAATTTTTGTAGAACCACAGCCCCAACCAAACACAATGATGATTCCGAAGGATTAAATACCATAATAGATGAAACTTAACTAAAACAATGATCAATCATTGAACGAAGTGATCTAGAAGGGAGGTAATCACTCAAAATCATCTAGAAAGTGTATCTCGGTTAAGTTCAAGGAATCATGAAATGAGTGACATAAGAAACCTCTCATGAAGCACCCTAAAATACCAAAACATGACTAAATGATGGTTTTTACCTAATTATAGATTTTCTAATGCATGAATCTCAAGTATGCCAAAAACCTATCCCCATTTTATTAAAAAATTGATATTTTTTATTACATGACTTGAACCTGTTACAATATCTGTAAAACCTTCATGACATGTATCAATTCATTATATCTACCATGATTAATTTACAAATCTTTTACACCCATTAAACAACATTTATTTTTTCTATAGACTACAAAAATTCAAAATTCATACACAATATGAAATCAAACATCAAGTGTTCACCATGCTTAGGGAGAACCCTACAAATCTATCAACACATTTATACATAGAATACATTAATACATAAAAACATAAATTCCAATATTTTAGGTCATTATTATAAGAAATATTTTCTTTGTCATCAGTTTTTCCATGGCACAACCTATTAAAGAAGAAAAAACAAGATGTTACAATCTCCCCATTGTATACAATTTGTACACTTAGAAATCATTCAACATCATCGATCTGAAGAAAAAGTCCCCTAATATCTCATCAATTTTTCTTTCTCCCATGTATCATGGTTATGATATATGATATGCCTAATTATATAGAGTATAGGAATCATTTTACCATGTAGTACCATATCATGAAAATCCATAATCTAAACTAGATGCTCAACCAATGTGATATTGGTCCCACGATCAACATCCTCTCATCTGATCACATGTGAAGGATTTAGTGTAAATATCCTTGACTAGGAAACAAGAAACTTTATGTGGATATATGTAAAACTATATAATAAATAAAAATTATAGGACACATTCTCCAGTTAAAAAACATCTCAATGGTTCCAAAAGACCTCAATGGACACTTACCCTACATACCCAATAGATGATGTACCATGTTTGGTGAATCTATGAGAATGAACCGATCTCTAACCTCATACACTAGTGGATGATGATGATAGTCTGCATAATATTTATAGCTCTTATATTCCACGATCAATATCCTCTAGATAAACTACACCATCTTCATCATCTCTAGAACAATACTCGGCCCAACCATGGATTCCTCTCGCAACTATTCCTACAACTAGAGAGATATATATGTCCACCCAAAAAAATACTTCAAAGTTTTTATATTTACCAAAGCCATATAATTATATTTATAAGAAAATTCATCAAAAAAATTATATTCCCATAATACTCTAAAATAAATCACAATCCTAGTGTGTATCTTTTAAAACATCTATATCAATCTCTATTCATCCATTATTCCACAAGTGATGAGTTGTGAAAAAATTTATAACATAAATCATTACATTATTTAAACTATTCAAAATTGGGGTTTGAATATTGTGTCCCTATTAGAAACAATTTTAAAAGGAACCCCATGATGATTCAAAATCCCTCAGATATACAATCCCCCAAGTTGTTCCACTTTGGTTGTCTCCATGATAGGTATGAAATGTTCTGATTTCATGAATCAAACAATGATCACCCAAATATCAACCTTCCCAATAAGAGTTTCTGGAAATCCAATGACACAATAAATGGAAGTTTCATCCAAATTCCATAATGGAATGGGTATGCCATTCAACATCCCTACAAGACTATGGTGTTCCCTATAAATTATCTAAAATGTAAGGCACCCCAGTATATACTCTGAAATAGTTCATCTCATCTCCTACCACCAATACAGATGTCAGAAATCCTGATAAATCTTGGAAATTCCTATGTGGAAGGATCTAAAATAATGGTGCGCACTATCTAATAACTTCTTCCTCATGTAAAATGGAACAACCAAACTGTTATTGATACAGAAAGTTCTTTTGGGAGATCATGCCTACTCACCCTTCCCCCCACTATAATGTATTTCATCAATTGGTTGAAACACAGTTCCTATCACCAGATCGAATCAAACTCACTCATTATATGATGATTTAGATTTTATCAATGTTATATACACATGTACACCAACATATTCTGCTCCAAATATAATCTATCTAAATAAACTCATCAAAAAAAATTCGTCAACTGAATCCTTTATGAATTGCATTAGAAATTTTTTGTTTAATGAATTAGAAACCAAATTCTCATTCCCAGTAGTATATGTAATATAAAAATATAAAGTATTAAGATAATCTAATAAATAAATATATCACTTGTTTGTATCCATATGAGAAAAAAATATTTCAGACTCCAATTATCAGAATAAGCTTTAAACCAATCCCCAAAGAGATAGTGACACCATGATTTGTGTTCAATCATAACTACTACCAACTCAATATCAAGGGTAGGGTAGTTCTTCAGAAGAGGGTTCAACTACAGTGAGGTATATTCCACCACCTATTTCACTTGCATCATGATACCTACCAAATGTATACAAGAAGCATCCCAAATAACATCATAACTTGTACCGAGTTCTAGATGAATCAAAATTGGTTTTGGACTCAACATGAAATACATCCCATAAAAATATTTAGAAATATTCATTCCGTTCAATATTTACACAATTCTGGTTTAAGTATATCATAAAATATTTGATCTTATAGAAATTCTAAACAAATAGTCTATAGTAACCCACCAGAATGAATAATCTTAGGATCTAGGAATCATTTATAGAATACTTTTGTGTTATAACTTCATGTAACATTTCTAGATCCCTAGATACACCCTTCTAAGTAATCACAATCCCTAAAAACATCACATCATGGATCCAAAACTCAAACATAGAGATATTATCATACATACGATGTTCATTCATGGTTTGAAGAATGATATCCAAATGGATCATATTTTCATCCAATGAATTTGAGTACACCAACATATCATTTATGAACACACACAAAAAGAGTACAAGAATCGATGACTGATCTAGTTCATAAATTCCATAAAACCAAGGGATAATTAGTGAGACTAAATGGCATAACTATAAACTTGAAATGATCATATCAACTCCAAAATGATGTATTAGGTATATCTTCTTCTCATACTCTAAATGGGTGGTACCCTGGCTGCAGTACAATATTTGAAAACCAATAGGCTCCTCTAAACTAATCAATGATAACATCAAACCTTGGTAAATTATATTTGTTCATAACGATCACCCAATTCAAATTTTGATAATCAACACAATGTATGATGCTCATGTATGACTTCATTGTAAATAGTTAATTAAATTCCCATGGGGACACACTAGGATGAATAAATCCATTTGATTATAGGTTGTCATGAATGAAATTAAGTTCCACCAACTCTCCTAGTTCCATTTGATAATATGATATACAAATGTGAAACATACTTGGGATAATATCTATAGTAAACATTACCTCTAAAATATGGGGTGAACAAAAAAATCATCATGAATTACCTAGGTTTACTCACATACAACTACATGAAGTTTACCACCCCAAAAAGTGTTGACAACCTCAAGATATAATTCAAATAACTAGCATGTTATTTCCCAAACATAAGGGGAAAACCCATTCCCTTCTCGATCAAGAGTCTTATTCAACCCACAAAACCTGAGTGACCCCATCAGTAGATAAGAACTAAATAAAATGGATATAATAGAATATATGGTCCATAACACTCCTCATCTAATATATTTCAATAATCAAGTTGAGGTTATCAATATCATGAATGTAAAATTATCACTCCACCTCAATGTCAACTATCATCACCTAACAGTCAGAATAGTTTAATCCTTATTCGGATAGCTTTTTCAAAGTCATGGAAAGATCCAAAAATAATGTCACAGGTTTTGAATGAAAAACCAACACATCAACTGACATTGATGATATAAAATAATTTTAATTACCTTTATATAAAAATAAAGAATTTTAGAAGATGAGATAAACATCATACCTCTAATAGTAACCTAACCGCCTTATGATTCCTCTACCGCATACTCTACTACATAAAATTGTCTAGTCATAGCAACATAAACATCTCACATGGCCTAAGGATTATACCTAGAACCCTCTAATGAATATGTACAAACCTACAAACCCTTCATGAGAGAGGATCATTCCCTACTTCCATGTGACATATTTTCATAAAAAGTATATAGACAGATCATCCACAAAGATGAAATTTATTGGGAGCCTCCGCTCAGTTAGGCTTGGCATTTTCATTCATTCCACACTAGTAGAAAATAATCTTCTAATTGACTAAAAAAACTTATGATTGGTCATGAGGAAAATTGACCACTCTTATGATTCCATTTCTAGATAGATGACACAACCTTACTAATCACAAGACCAACTAATGCTCAACCAAAAAAATTAGTTCCTGATATATCTACCTCATCCAATGATTCGTTGTCAACAAACTCCACAAAGGATGAAAGGAAAATGAGAATCAACGTAGGATGTATATTATGACTCATTCATAACTCAAACCTCTAATATGTTTGTTACTCGTTATTGAAAGGATCCAAATCCAGATAAACCAACTCCAAAAAATAGGTTGAATACTCCAAAATGGTATTCAACACTTTATATAAGGTCTGAAACATTTATTTCTATATCCCATGTAATGTCCTATTGTAAAATTTAGGATTAAATATATTTTTGAAATAATCCTAGGTAAGATCCTAATGAAACATAGCTTACCCAATGGAATCCCACCATCTCCTACCAGACTCCTTGAGCATATATATGGAAAACCCAACATTTGAATATTTTGGTGTTATAAAAAAGATGAATATCCACTCTAGCCACTCATCCAACACCTCATATTATTGAGTACATTTTTCTTCTAAAATTATAGGTGGATGTTATTTTAATATATATGGAGCTATAATCCACCCCACCTTCTAGATTCCCAACACCAATTTGGTATAATTCTTGAATATTGAAGATAATAGCTACTAGTAATGAAGTGTTCCCTAGAGGATTTTACTATGGATCCTATCTCACTTCTTCCTATCTAATATTACAAAGATCAATTCCTAAATGTATTGTCTCATAAAATATGAATAAACATTCATAAGAAAATTCCAAAATTAAAGTACCAAATTATGGAATTACTATCAAAGCATTAAAACATTAAAACATTAAAGTAACCTTGAAAGACCTTAATTAAAATGGAATAGTAAAATTTGAATAAAATTATCAAAAATTTCATTCCAATTCTCTCAAAATACATGCTTTAAACATTGTAAATGTCCCTGACCAACCAAGGAAACTCAAGTTCAATCAGTGAAGTGAACTAGATAGGCCCCTTTTCTGAACATTGATTCTAAATTCTGATGGTCCTAACTCTTATCTACTAAAGACATATAACCAAACTCAGGAAGTGATAGAACACTTCATGTTGAGAATCTTTTTTATACCAAAATGTTTGGAACTAACCCTAGTCACCTATAAAATCCTCTAAAATCATCCCATATTGTAATATAGTAATAATAGGATAACCGGAACTGGTCTTGAATTTAAGTAAATATATATATACAACCATAAACAAATGTAAAAACAAATAGATACCATAATGGGAATAAAATCGAATCCAAAAATAATATAAACTATAATATATGACAAAACCCCATGTGACGAATAGTCAACACCAAACCAACTCAAACTGAATGCAGTATGAGAAGAGAAGAATGCATGCAACATGATTCCATTACCATTACCTGAATCATGAAACATAACATCTATAATCACCCAAAGGCACAAGTATGTTGTGACACATGGACCTTAATGATAATTCCATAGTTTTTATAAATATTCTAATATAGTGAATACAACAATTCTATATTTAAAAAATATTAGAAATCACTTTCATAAAACCAAAGGAATTGTCAAACAATTTCCCATTTTATCCTTTGATTTTCATAAAATCATTTCATATTATTATAATTTAAATATAACAAGTATAGTTGATAAAATAATAATGAGATTTTATGAATCATTATGTAAAAAGGTAAACACATATACATGAAATATCATATAATGTGAAGCTATGTGAAAAACCCTCATTTAAAGGCATGTGATCAACAATCTATTTAAAAAAATCTCGTGATAAATAAATGTAAATGGAAAATCAGCACACATTGGGATCTATAATAAGGGAATAATTAATATACACTAAAGACCCTAAACATCCATAAAAATAGATCAAACTAATATTGATTCCTTGAAGTCAATATTAAATTAAGGTTACCTCCTAGGGGTTCCAACAACACTCTAAGGCTACCCATGTATCTTATATAATGAACCCATGGTTCCGGATGTGAAATAGTCCAAAATACATTTCAAAACCATTATCAAATTTCATAATCCAATTTTAACACCAATCCAACCCACTACGGTGTTTTTATACCGATTCCTAAATCAAGAAAATCAATTTTCATTGAAATAACTATTTTAAATTATTTTCCAATCCATGAAATCCAGTAAAACCACATATATGTTCGGGTAAATGAAAAACTCAAAAAAAATTTATCAAAGATAACATTCAATTAAAAAATGTATTCATTATATATAAACAATTACCTTAAAATAGTAGAAACCTAGCAACCTTCGACCATGGTTAGAGGAAACGAAGGGTACGACCTTTGAATGACATGGAACACCAGAAAACTGAAATGGATCAATAAAAAACACTATCTGATAAAAATATGAATACCAAAACTTGAAAAACCATAGTTACAACTGAATTCAAAGAATAACTGAAAGGATGACATACCTGAAGAGAATAAACCCAATTTCGGAGACAATCAATCGTTGAACTAAGTAGTATGGAAGGGAGAGAATCACCAAAAATAACCTAGGAAGAGCCTCTAGGTTGATAGAAAGAAATAATGACATGAATTAAATAAAAAACCACTCATGCAACCCCCTAGAGGCTAAACATTTTCTATTATATCGATTATAACCCTATTACGCATATTGTAATCCACAAATCTCTTGTATAACGAAAAACCCATTATATATTTATTAAAAGCCTGATATTTTCCATTACTCTATGTAAACCTACTACATAATGTGTGTATAATTCAGACCATGTATTAGTTCATAAAATATTCACTGTAGAGTTTACAAGTTTTTATTCCCATTACATGTCATATATCTCTCCTTATAACTACAAAAAGTCAATACTATTAAACAAAAAAGTCAAAACTCGTCAAGTGATTTCTGAGCTCAAGAAGAAACAAAATATTACATTAACACATTTATTCCCATACACCATTAATTAAAATAGACATACATCCCCAAACAATAGGTCATTTTCTCAGTAAATGTTCTCAATACTCAAGAGTTCCAATACACACCCAATTAATAAGGAAAAAACTATAGTGATGGGAAATACCTGAAAGATATTAACATGATGTTACAATCATGGCCACCTTCTTGATTTTAAGAAATGAAATATGGATCCTTTCCACTATAATTTCAGAGAATCTAGTAATTCCATGTTCAATAGTGAGGGATAATATGACATGATTAAATAGTGGGATATTTGTTCATATTAAATTATTATTATTTCTTATATAATTTATAATCAATGATGTAATTATAATCATATTTTCTATAATTATATAATAATAGAATGCACACAATACACTTTATCCCTATGGTTTATATTTTAGAAAGACCATGTTCTCACCAGAACTAAATTCTAGGAATGGTTCAGACTCCTTCGAGTTGGGATGCCCCATGAATTGAATCTAATGTTCTTGAATCTTTAATATGAGACCTTCTAGTGAACGAGGATAGTGATTATGATTTGATTTTCTATGAGAAAACTCTTGAATGGCATGTTTTATCTCAATAAATAAGGATTTAGTATATGTATATAGAAGTAACAATGTCTCATGAAAACATGGATTTTTATAGAATTATCAATCTTCTTTAAGTTCTTTAATATGAGAGAGAAAAAAGAAATAGTTTGTTATATCCAATGATCTTTTTTAGAGATTTCATGGAGAGGGTGCACCAGCTAGGCCTCATGTAGTCAATCTCATTGGAAATTCAATCACATAGAGGTTCAAGAATTTAAAACACTTAACAAACTATGTACCAATGTCATGCATTCATCACTCCAATAGATTATCTCTTATTTTTTGTTTATTTTAACTTAAAAAATATTTAGAAATACCTCCTATATATTCTTACTCTTCATCACCAAGTATATATGGAGATGAAGCATGAAAAGCCTTTTGTTCTAATGGTAAACAAAAAGAATGTACAAAAAATTATATCTAAGATGAAATATTCTTTATAACACAATTATATGATGATTATGATAAAACAAAAAGATATAGAATAATATATTTTTTGTGTCATGTGTGGGATGAAGGGACACTAGAAGAAAAACAACACCCATATAAGGAAACACAAGGAATAATCAACTGATTTTTTTATCATGTAAAATTTTTCATTATCTAAAAATTGAATATTAGGGATGTCCTTTGGGGATTAAATATTTATTCAAATAAA
Source organism: Viscum album (assembly GCA_963277665.1). Lineage (NCBI taxonomy): Eukaryota > Viridiplantae > Streptophyta > Magnoliopsida > Santalales > Viscaceae > Viscum > Viscum album. The sequence goes on along the minus strand of OY728152.1, from coordinate 1,900,202,034 downwards.
AGAACCACGTCCATTTAGAAAAATATCCTGAGTGGTGGTCAATTTAGAATTATCACACAGAGAAATTTTTTTTATAACTATTGGTGAATACTAAATCATTTTTCCAATTCGAATTATCTTTTCTTAATGTCGACAATTATCTTCCAAAAAAACTAAAATTATAAGGGAATTTTCTATTTTTTAACACCATTCAATGAAGATTTGTTCTATCCATTCGGAAGACTTCAAAGGTATCTATAGATTGAATATAAATGGTCATTAGTGCATTATTTGGAATACAACCCAAAATAAGAAATTCAAATAGACATCTTGGAATTATCTAGATTTACTGATTACAGAGGGAGGCTTCAGCATCCATTGTTAATCGAAAATCATGAACTACTCACAAGCAGGACTAGCATGGGAAATCATTGAAGGGAAAAAATGTGGGAAATGGTGATGTGAGATAGATAGATATACAAGTGGAATTAATGGGCATCTAATAAAGGGATATTTCTAGTTATGGATTCATGCACAACTGGGAACATTGATTCCCTTAAAATAAATGTGCATTGGGTGGTGGGGTATAGATACATCAATTTCTTGGTGGATAAATAGGATAGTGGGGTAATTTTCTTCTCGAGATTCCTAAATACCAGATTCTCCTTTTAAGAAGAATATCTCCAGTCAAGGTTTATCAACACCAAATTGAACCACAAATAGAAAATATGTTTTGAGAATATCTACAGGAATTAAGAAATAGACATATGAATTTTTATGAGATCAAAAATAAGAATCTTCTCTATTAGTGACTTAATATGTTCACAGTGTGGCTCCTCTATCCAAGATGAATTTGACTCGGTGATATTTTCCATGTATCTCCCCATGAATATGAATATTTTTCCTTGGACAAGAGTAAAAATTACATTCATAGAGATTAAAACCTAAAAATGATGGGCATCACACTTGGGTGGAGGTATAGGTGTTGTGGATGACCAATCATTGAATCTATCTAGCACCTTTAATTAATGAGTGATTTGGAAATATGCCATTGGTGTCTGGTGGGGTAGGAATGGGGCATCCCTATTGGTTGAGAGCCCATTTAATCCTTCCTTTTAGAAAGGAACCATAGAAAAGAGAAATAGGGAGTTGAGGTTAAGGTCAAAGAAAGTTGTTTATTACTACATGTTTCACTATCTAGGATACAAATAAGCTTTACGAGGGATGGAAAATTGATCTACACAATGATATTTAAGACCCAATCTATGTTATCTACAGTAGAACATACAAATATTATAATGTGACCAGGATCCTCTATGGTGATTTGTTGAATGGATTGTCATACTTCAATGGTGATAGAAGACAAAATTTACATGAACAAGGGATGATGGGTAAAATGGGAGGCCCCTCACTCAAGGATAAATATGAACCTAAAAAACCCTACATATATGAGAACATGAGAGGAGGAGGGAATATAAGGGATGGTCAAGGGTTGGTGATTATGAGATTCATGGCTTAAACTGGTTTGGGCGTGTTATTGTAGGTTGAGGCCAAAGAAATGGCTATTGGATTATCATTGTGATGGCATTATAACATCTATGATTCATAGGCATAATTTGATTCCATTGTTATGATTGATGTAATATGTGAAAAAGAGGACTTTCTATAGGAACTCAATTATATGATCCACAAATGAAAAATCTTATACATCGAGAGAATCATGCAGGGAAACACATATAGGGAGGGGAATTTCAAATCTAGTAGCATGGAACGTAATGTCGATGCTAGAGATGGTATTTAAATTTTTTACCAAACAGGGTCCCTACACATCGATTTCCTCTTCATTATAAAATAGGAAACCATCGGTCTTCATCACTACTATCCTTTGTAGGTAGGGTGTTTTCATTTTCTAGAAATTTTAATAAAAAAATAATGTTTTGTGAGCATGTTGGATTATCTAAACCATGTGATGGAAATAGATAATGAAACTAATTCACGTGAATTATACAAAACCCAACTATGTAGTCATATATTGGTTCATGTAAATGAAATAATTTGACAAAATTATAAAAATATGGATATTAATATTCTTTTGAACAAAAAAGTGATTAAATCCACTTGTTGTGGAAAAGGTGAAAGCGAAAAAGAGATTCCTTAATTTTTCCATGCAGATATGTGTGGACCTTTTCATGTTAACATGTGGTTTGGGTACACATACATCCTAAGTTATAATAATTATTTTAGTAGATATGTATATGTATACAGGACTAGTTTTAAAGACCTAGAAATTTGAAGGAATTTTTTTTTCTTAAATTCTATGGAATTTTGTGAGTCCGCGGTTTCTAACGGCACCTTATTCCAAGGCCCGGTGTGCCCGGAATCAATTTCAGAAGTATTGTTCCGGTACGTTCAGTAAATGTACGTGCGGGTTTTTCTATCTTTTGAACTGGTGCTCAAAATTGAAATCTGAGGGCACCGATGAACTCACAGTGCCAATATTTGCTTAAGGGGACCATTACCGCAGTTGCGTTTTATGGGGGATGAGAGTTAATATTTGGGGTTTTAGAATAAAATAAATAAAATTTCTGGAACACATTATTATTTTAAGGATGTTACTTTTTCCCTACAGTAGGGAGTTAGTGGTGGGGCCCACACCCACATAACCTCCAGAGATGAATTAGTGTAGTGGGCCCACAATAGCCCCAACTTATCACCTTCCCTCAACACCCTTTAATCCCCTATTAAACTCCCCTTGTTTTAAATGTTACATCTTCCCTTTTTAAAGTGGAGCCTCTCCACCTCCCAAGCATAATGAAGCCAACTATGTAATTAATAACCTTATTAATTAATTTGGCACATCTCTTTTGAATTATTTTTAATTGCTTGGTGATTCATTAAAATTGAGAGAAGACTATCATAATATTTTCTTAGCAAATATTTTGGTGGGGAAATTTTGGAGAATTTGAGTAGAGCTTTGTTCTTCCATGAAGAACACCATACTCTCTCAGTGATGAATGCTCCATGACTTCTCCTTTATTCTTCTCTGCAACAAAGAAAAATACATCTCTCGTGAGAAGTGTCGACTACGTCAAGGATTCTTCCTCCAACGTTTATGGGACGACACCGTTCTCCACAACGCCATCTACTGTGAGGCTCGTCTTCTGTAGCTTGTCGACGCGTAACGTCATTTGTGGTGTAGGGGTTTATATTCAATTTTAATTGATTAAAATTGTTCTTGTTCTTCGTTAAAAGTTTTGGATTGCCTATGGCAAATTTTTCCCGCCTAACGCGGAGGGCGTAGGCCAAAACTATAAGGCCCGACGACCATCTTTCATTTGTTGTTTTATTAATTCGAAAAGGGAGGTGGTGGCGAATGGAGGCGGCAGCGAGCGAAGGCGGTGGCCGCGTGCTGGCCACGTGCAAAGAATCGCAGCCCGCAACCGCGGGCTCCTCATCCGAGGAAGAACCGGCTGGCTAAAGCCGGCCGGACTGAACAGATCGTGGCACCACAAGGGGCACTGCACTGCGGAGAACCATGGCCCGCGCTCCGTAGTCCGCTCAGCGGAAAACCGGCCGGCTCATCACCCCACCGAAAATAAGGAGTCGTAGCGCCAGAAGGGCTCTGCCCTAAAGGGACCGCGGCCCACCCAGGCAGGCCTCCTGTGCCAGGACGGCCGGTTGGGAGGGCGGCACCACCAATTAGGAAAAGCGGCGGGACCACTCCAGCAGGGTCAGGCCACGTGATTCACTGGGCCGGTCTGACCCTATGCTGTGTTAGACCCACCAAAACCAGGTTGACCCGACCAGCCATCCCACCGGGCTAGATGGACTGGGCATGTTTTCACATAAATGTGAATAACTTTAAGACTGTGCATCTGATTGATGCGCTATCTTTTTCAGAGAGACCCTTAGGACGAAGCATTAGTTTTTCGATACTCTATGTGAGTTTTGGAAGACATTGAAAATGTCCGGGTTTGGAACGATTATATTGCCAACCGGGCCCCCAAAACGGTAAAAACAATATCTCTCAGACCGAGAGTCTGATTGACGCGCCGTCTGTCACGTTGGTTTTCTTTTGACGAGAAAAAAATTCAGGATACACCAACTCTATACTTTAAGATATTTGATGTATCGACCCATCTACTATATTGGAAATCCTCTGTGGGGTCGACGATGATAGCTAATGTATTGGAATCCTCCATGGGTTTGATGGTGATAAATATTGTTCTTGTATCCTACATGGGTATGGAATTTTGACTTTTGTACTTGTATCTTGAGTGGGTATGATAGAGTAGCTGGTATTGTATCCTCTGTGGGTCCAAGAACATAGCTGGTCTTGTATCCTATGTGGGTCAGACAGCTTAAATGAATCATTGACTACATCTGATCAGCTCTATCACTATTAGAATGATGTATACCTGTGTGAGGTGAGTCTTGACTTTCAATCATTATAATTGAGGTGATTGAATTTCTTTACTGTGTGGAAAGGGTTGTTCTTGGGCTTGAGATTTGGAGCCAAACTGGGATTGTTAACTTAGGTATATGTATGGGAATATACCTAAGTAGAGTTGGATTATGCTTCATGTTTGTATCTTTCCTTTGTGGTTTATCCTTCTTGGATTCTAGGAGACCTTCGGAGGTATTGAGGTTAATACTGAGTATCGTTATACTCACACCTGCATGGGCTACACCCCCACTATGTTGTGTTGGATGCATACGACAGACATCACTGATCGTGGTGGAGACATATGGATCTGGACGGTACCCGGAGGTGGAACACTTGATGAGACATACACGGAGTAGTTGGACAGACCCGAGGTGCTGGGGAGAGCATTTGTACCCAACCATCAGGTGGGATTCCTAGAGGGTGACTCAGTGGTTACTGTTTTACTTTTCAGTAGTTGTACTAGTATTTCAGGTGTACTGTACATTCAGTTGGGCTTTTATTTATGGCCCCCTTTCCTTTCAGCACATACGTTGTGTATACAGTTTTATTTAGTGCTTTCTTTACTTGAGTACTTTGTTGTGTATTTTTACTTTCATAAAGGCAATGTCTTCCAAGCATATGGATTTACACATTTGGTGTTATTCTCCAGCCCTTGGCCTATGGAAGGCGGGCTTTGGGTAGTCACGGCACGGGCCCTAAGGACGGTTCATGACAAATTGGTATCAAAGGAGTCTGTTCTATCATAGAACTCAGGACTCTGATGATTCCTTTTAGTGAAGCAATAGTGTTAAGAGAATTGAGTGTTGTTTTCAGTCTATGAAGTCCAGTGTTGGTGCGGCGGCTGACGTATCCATAAACCAGGACATTGACCCGTGATTTCCGACTCAGTGCCCGAAAACACTTATTGCATGTGTGTGTTTCCTTTGAATGTTTTCTTTGTGATATACTTTGTGTCAGCTCACCAAGAATACTGTTTAACTATGGTGCACCTATTTCATTTCAGAATTTCCCCATGAATGCAGCCATTAGGGTTTCCGAGTCACGTGTGAGATGGTAGCCCACCGAGCAATGAGGCCTCGGTGCAGGGGCCCATCACTGCGGAGGCACCAGCGGTACCACTACCCACTGAGCCACTGATACTACCAGCCCCAGTAGCAGATAGTTCATGCATCCTAGGAGCGTTGCAAGAGTTTCAGAGACAGAGGCAGCCCAGGTTTTGCAGAGAGACAGACCCATAAGCAGCCGACGATTGGATGGAGGCTATCATTAGGGTTTTCAGATTTGTAGGGACACCATCTAATCTTATGGTGATCCTTGCAGCGAGTCTCCTATACACAGCAGCAGGAAGATGGTGGAGCTTGATGTCCAAGTACGTGATAAGGCATATCTTATTTGGACAGACTTCGAGAGTCTCTTCCACTTGGATTTTGTTCCTACCACCCTTCGTGTGGTGCAGATCCCAGAGTTACTTCATATGCAGCAGGGTAGCATGATAATAGCTTAGTACTCAGTGAGGTCCACTGACCTCTCATGAAATTCCACGGATATGGTTTGGTACTCGTTCATTAGGGCTGACACCTTTGAGTAGGGACTGAGGCACGAGATAAGAGCTTAGATGATTCCACTCAGTATCCCGATGCAGGCGAGGGTGCTAGAGAGAGCCTTTTTAGTGGAGAGTTTTCCCACTGAGCAGCCTGCAGTAGCGAGACCCACAGAAAGGTGACACATAGTAGAGTCTTCTACATCTGGTAGTAGATAGATGTCATAGAGATCCAAGCTGACCAGACCATCAGGTGGACGACCTCAGGATTTAGGTTCATTTGTGATGGGCACCCGAAACAGAGCCAGCTATACAAGGAGTATGAAGTGCTATGCATGCGGTGGGTAGGGTCAAATGGATCGAGACTGTCTGACCCACTATGAAGATGAGCAGATAACAGTGGAGGGACCTCCCAAGTAGAGGCAGAGGTTTGACCGTGGAAGTCCTCCAGGAGCGGGCAAATGAGGCAGAGGAGCTGGCCGAGCAGCGAGTGGTGGATGAAATTTTGAGGCTCTACCACCACCACTACCAGGAGGTTCACCCCAACCATAGGGAGCTGGCAGGCAGAGGTGGTCTCAGCTCCAGGCACCTGAGGCATATGACCATGACACACTTGAGATGATTTGAGGTATTATCTGTGTCTACTCCACCCTTGCCTTAGTACTTATAGACACATGTGCGAGTCATTCTTTCATTACCACTGCCCTTGTTTGGAGATTGGAGATTCCAACGGAGTCGTTGGCTCCATCCTTACGGCTAGAGACTCCTACGGGAGCAGACTCGATGATTACGCACTGGTGCCGGTAGTGTGATCTTACTCTAGGAGGCAAGATCTTCAGATGGGATATTCTTATAGTGGTGTTGAGGCCTTACAACGTCGTCTTGGGTATGGGCTGGTTATCTATTTTCCAAGATTAGATCGGTTGTATTAGGCTCAATGTGCGGTGTGTCCACACGGATGAGAGCTGGTTTACCTTCACCAGCGATAAAAGAGCCTTTGCAGTGCAGGATAGACTTACGCAGAGGAGAGGGCAGCTGATCACAGATCAGTTGGCTAGTCTCATCCTTGAAGTAGTTGACATGCGGAGTCCGATTTTTCCTGTTGTGGGGTTTCAGTATGTGGATGTTTTTCCTGGAGACATTCTAGGACTACCTCCTCGCAGAGAGGTAGATTTATATATTAACCTATACCCCGGGACAACACCAATATATACTCTAGTATATCGGATGCCTCCCGCAGAGCTTCATGAGAGGAGGGTACAGCTGGAGGACTTACAAAGGAAGGGATTTATCTGACCCAGTGTTTCACCCTAGGCTTCTCCGATTTTGTTTGACAAGAAGGAAGATGGGAGCTTGTGACTGTGTGATAACTACTATTTCCTAAATCTGGTGACCGTGAAGATTATGTAACCACTCCTGAGGATTGGAAACCTCTTTGATCAGCTCAAGGTATCATGATGGTTCTCAAAGATAGACATCAGGTCAGGCTATCACCAGCTCAGAGTTCGAGATGAGGATGTGCACAAGACGGCCTTCAGGTGTCGGTATGGCCACTATGAGTTCTTCGTTATACCCTTCAATGTAACCAACACTCTAGAAGTGTTCATGAGTCTAATGAACATGATCATTCATCCTTACCTTGATCGATTTGTCGTAGTCTTCGTCGACGACATACTGATTTACTCGACTACTGAGGAGGAGCACACCAACCACTTGCAGTTTGTACTAGATACTCTCGGAGGGTACCCGATTTATGGTAAGCTCTCGAAGTGTCAGTTCTGGATTTGAATGTTTCACTTATAGGTACACATCATATTGGGGGATAGGGTTGTAGTGGATCCACTGATGATTGAGGTGGTACTTTCCCGGGAGCCACCCAGGAGTGTGACAGAGGTTCGGAGTTTCTTGGGCCAGGCTGGATACTATCAGGGATTTGTGCCAGACATTTCCAGAGTTGTATCACCACATTCATCTTTGAAATAGAAGGGAAAACCCTTCATGTGGTCAGATAGATGTTAGTAGAGCATTCAAAAGCTGGGGCAGAAGTTGACTAGTGTGCCCATCATGAGGCTACGAGAGGTGGTCGTTGTGTACGTAATGTACTACGACACATCAGTGACCAGACATGGGTGTGTCCTAATGTAGGAGCGGGCAGTGATCACCTATGGATCATGGCAGTTGAGGCAGCATGAGAAAAACTACACGACTCATGACCTGGAGTTAGCAGCAGTGGTCTTCGCCTTGAAGATTTGGCGACATTATCTGATTGGTGAGCGCTTTACAGTCTATTCTGACCACCAGAGTCTCAGGTATATCTTCTCACAGAAGGATATGATCCTGAGACAATGACATTGGATCTAGTTCCTCTAGGTCATTAACTTCGAGATAGTCTATACTCCTAGGAAGGGGAACGTTGTAGCAAATGCTCTCAGCAGGAGATTGGTCATTCAGCTTCTAGGAGAGGTGACAGAGTAGATAGTCGCATTTCAGATATCCTTTGTGGATAGAGTAAGATCAACCTTTCTTCAGTCTCTTGTATTAAATCCACAACTTCTTCAGGATGTCCAGGAAGCAAAATGGGGGGATGTTGACTGTGAAACACGACGTGCTCAGATATCCTTAGGACAGGTACCTGATGGATTTTCTGAGGGAGGGGAGAATGTTATTCTATTCAGAGAACATACCATGTTACCAGTTGCACTACATGATTAGGTGTTGACGGAGTTCCACACTTCTCCTATAGTGGTAAATCTAAGAGTGGCGAAGATATATCAGGACCTCAGAAGACAACATTGGTGGTTGGGTATGAAAAAGGTTGTACTAGAGTTCGTTTCACGATTCCTCACTTTTTAGCAATTGAAGGCGGTGCACCAGGTACGAGCAGGCACGGTACATCCCTTATAAGTCCCAGAGTGGAAGTGGGATGGGATATCCATGGATTTCATGATGGGACATCCACATATATCTAGAGGACATGACTCTATCTGGGTTATCATCGGTTGACTCACCTAGTCGTCCCACTTCCAACCGATCCGAGAGCAGGGCTCAGTAGAGATCTGGGGAGGCCTTTACATTCAGGAGATCATACAGCTTCATGGTGTTCCATCGACTATCATTTCTGATTAAGATGCTCTCTTGACATCCTGTTTATGGAAGGGGTTATATGAGGCTTTCGAGATGTAGCTACATCTGAGCACCGCCTTCCATCCTCAGACGAACGACCAGACATAGACGACCATTTAGGCTCTCGAGGACATGCTCTGTGCATGTGTCCTTGACTTTGGTCACAGCTGGGAGGATCATTTACACTTGGTAGAGTTTGTGTACAATAACAGCTACCACTCCACAATCAGGATGGCACCATACGAGGCATTGAATGCCAGACCCTGCAGATCACCTATTTGCTGGACAAACCTTGGAGATTCAACACTTGTACGACCAGAGATGGTTCCGGCTATGAAGGAGAAGGTACGGATCATACAGGAGTAGATGAAGACTGCACAGAGCAGACAAAAGTCCTATGCGGAAAGGAGATGGAGACCACTTGAGTTCGAGGATGGGGACCACATCTTCCTACGGGTGTCACCTCGATGAGGTCATCAGAGATTTGTCCAGGGTGGAATGTTATGTCCGCACTTCATTGGACCTCTCTAGGTCCTCATCAGAGTGGGTGAGGTGGCTTACCGCCTATCCCTTCCACCTCAGTTACACCGGGTGCATGGCATCTTCCACGCGCCTCAGCTGAGGAGATACGTGCATCACCCGACCCACATCATCGACCACAGAGAGATAGATATCGATGAAGGGGCGACATTCACGGAGGTCTCGATGGAGATTGAGGATTGACATGATCGGGTCCTACATGGATGGTCAATTCCTATGGTGTGCATTCGTTGGCAGCATCGGAACCTCCAAGAGAGCACATGGGAGAAGGAGGCTCATATGCGTGCTCAGTACCCCAATTTGTTCCCCTAGTGTGTTGTAGTTTTACAGGGACGTAAATCCCTGAGGTGGGGGTAATGTAAAGACCCAGAAACCTCAAGGAATTTTTTCTCTTAAATTCTTTAGAATTTTTTGAGTCCTCAGTTTCTAACAGCACCTGATTTTGAGGCCCAGTGTGCCCGATATCAATTTCTAATGATTTGTTCGGGTACGTTCATTAAACAAACATACGGGTTTTTCTATATTATTTAACCAGTGCTCAGAATCAAAATCCGAGGGCACCGATGAAATCACAGCGCCAGTATTCTCTTAAGGATATCTTTACCACAGTTGCATTTTATGCGGGTTGAGGGTTAATATTTGGGATTTTATAAAAAAATAAATAAAATTTGTGGAACACAATTTTATTTTAAGGATGTTAGTTTTTTCCTACAATGGGGAGTTAGTGGTGGGGCCCACACCCACATAACCTCCCATGAGAGGAATTAGTGCGGTGGGGCCCACACGAGCCCAACTTATCACCTTCCCTCAACACCCTTGAAAGCCCCATTTAACTCACCTTGTTTTAATTATGAAAAATTCCATTCTTAAGGTGTAGCCTCTCCAACACCCATGCTTAATAAAGACAACTAATGTAATTAATAACCTTATTAATTAATTTTCCACATATCTTTTGAATTATTTTGAATTGCTTTGCAATTAATTAAAATTGGGAGAAGTCTATCATAATATTTCCTTAGAAAATATTTTTGTGGGGATCTTTTGGAGAATTAGAGGTGGGCTTTGTTCTTCCATGAAGAACGCCATACTCTCTCGGTGAAGAATGTTTCACAACTTCCCCTTTCTTCTTCTTCGCGACAACGAAGAAGACACCGCTCATGTGAACCGTCGACTACATCAAGGATTCTTCCTCCAACGTTGGTGGGATGACACCATTCTTCGCAACGCCATCTACCACGATGCTCGGCTTCTACAGCTTGTCGATGCTCGACGTCATTTCTGAGGTAGTGGGATTATGTTATATTTTAATTGAATAAAACTTTTCTTGTTCTTCAATAAAAGTTTTGGATTGTCTATGGTCGATTGATACAACCTAACGCAGATCATGCGGGCCGAAAAAACACGGCCCGATAACCCTATGTCGTTTCATGTTTTATAAATTCGCAAAGGGAGGTGGTGGCGAATGGAGTCGGCGGTGAGCGAAGGTGGCGGCTGTGTGCGAAGAACCGCAACCTGCAATAGCGGTCTGCTCAGCTGACGAGGAACCGGCCGACTAAATTTGGTCAGACCAAAGAGACCGCGGTGCCACAAGGGGTGCCGCGCTGCGGAGAGCCATGGCCCGTGCTCCGCGGCCCGCTCATAGGCGAACCGGCTGGATCATCAGCCAGCCAGAAAGAAGCTGCGACACTAGTAGGGTGCCACCCTAAAGGGACCACAGCCCGCCCTTGTGGGCCGCATGCACCAGTAAGGCCAACTGGCTTTGTCTGGTTGGTTGGGAGGGTAGCGGCGCCGATTCGGAAAAGTGGTGGGGTTGCCGCCCCCCACCCCCCAGACCGCTCTGCTAGCCGGGTTGTGCCAGCCAGGCCGGGCATATAGGGACCCGAGCCTTTTACATATAACATTTCATTATTTTAAATATAATTCATCATCAGAGTACAATCGAAGGATCGTTAAGTCTAGTGTCGTGGAAGATTAGGTACATATAACACAAAACATGGGGATAAAAAACACTTCTTTATTTAATCTCCATAATGAGCTCCTAGCTTCCTTTGATCCCTTACATCTGCATAGGGTACCCTAGGGAAAACATGAACAAAGGGATGAGCTAAAAATCCTAGTAAGGGAATGAACATAAGGATACATATCAAGCACATGAGTCAGGAGGCATGACATAATGATATCTAAAGCCTGAAAGTTATATAATCATTTAATATAAGAATGGGATCATATACACATGGAATCATATAAATGTGGTAGAATCACAAAGCATTTATTTATTATGGGTCAAGGCTAACAACCAATCCTATTTCCCATTTCAGTACGGGTCAAGGCTAACCGCCAATCCCGTTTCACATCGCATCTCATTAGACTTAACCTTACCCAATGCATCAGAGCGCTATCTGGGTTCATCCATCTGAACATATTCATGAATATTCTTGCCACATAAATTTTCTTACCACATATACAATCATACATAATCAATCATAAAGAAACATAATGGTACCCATTAAAAGAATTGGGTACCACAATCATGACATCAATCATAACCAATGGGCGCATAATGAAATTTTCCATATAAGGAAAGAATTAGAAAATACACGGATGTTGATAGTGTAAAATAGGAATATATCATGGTAAGTGGTGTCAAACATATGATACAACATATGAGAAATGTATTTTAGAAACATTGGCATTAAAACATTTTTGGGCGGTTTTAAGTAAAATATTATAGAGATTTTAAAATATTAAAGAAGAAATTATTTTATATAAGACCAGAGTTAAACCAAGAATGTTTTCATAACAAAAATACAGAATTTATAAAGATAACGGTGTCTTAAAACAGAATATAGGGTTCACTTGAAATTGAGTAAATGTTTGGGAAGTCCCCTTAAGACAGGTTTTCTTATCGGAATGTTCTAAGGAGGGAATCTTTCAAAAAGATGTGTATACCTGAAAGAATGTTAAAAAATGGTATTTATATAATAATCTTTTAAAACTAACTAGAGTTCATAATATTCACATAAATAGATAAGATAACACCATTTGAAATAAATATAAGGCAACCCGAATGAACAAAGAAGGTTCCGTTAGAATTCGTTACGATTTTATCGGCTTGGTGTCGGGTGTAACCAAGAGGGATTGATGAGAGAGAAAGGGGATTTCTCATCCCATATAAATCAAGAGGTAAGTATGATGTTGTGCGTAAACATACCCAATCACTTGGTATTACAAAAAATTTCATATAATAGAGAACATTCTTGACTAGGAGTGAAAAGGATAGGATCCCTTACCTTTAGTCTGTTGGTGTTCTCCACTTGATATTAATGACCTAAATAGTCAAATTAGGTTTATTAATAAATAGTCCCAGAACCTTATATATATGTAAAATATTTATCAAATCCCTTTTATGTTCATTTATACCCATATAGATTGATTATAAGTTTCAATTTCATGGTTCATGTCCGTTTGTTTCCTTGGTTTTAATGATCAGTTCACTTGTATTTTGGTTCGGATTAAAAGTAAGAAGAAAGTGGTCATTCAGAATTGATGTTATATTGAATTGGTGAAAATCAAAAATGTTACATGGTTATAAAATTTATTTGGTTAATTTTAGTGAAATAGAACCATGACATAAGACATTAATGATAAACGCGTGAATTAATTTTAGCGATTTTACCCATAATTAACTTGTTCTGTATTATTATTTGATATCATGAGCGTATAAAGATTCCAAAACCATAAATAGGATATATATATATATATATATTTATATAACATATATAATAATATGGTTCAACCATAACAAAAATGGTTTAATGATCAAAAAACAAATATGATAAAAGAAATTGAAAACACATTATCCGCGATGTCGATAATTCAACACATCACAGACGATGTTTTAATTTTAGAACGCAAGGGAGAGGAGAAGAAACATGATGCTTGAATATTTCCATAAACATGATTAAAATCCATATTATATGAAATTATGGAGCTTTTATGCTTTTGGATAAGGGAAGGGGAAGAGGGTATAAGAAAAGAAGGAAATTGAAATCAAAACACTTGAAAATGAAAGGGGATCCTTACCCTTTGATCATCTCTCTTTGAAATCCCTCTTAAGGCCTTTGATTTTGCCATTTTTATAAAAAAAGAAGGCCTTGGACGTGGGGAAGTAGCTTGGGAGGATAATTGGGCACATTTTGGGCTAGGCACAAGGCTTGACAGGTTTGTGGGAAAGAGGTAAGAAGTGGGGGTATGTATAGTGAGGGAGGGGAGGTTTTCCACATTATTTTAAGTATTAGATCATTATTTAAGGCCAAGACTATGAATAATTGAGAATTATCATCAAATATACTAAAATAATCATGGATGATTCGAGATTATCATCTTACATCAGCCATACATCACATATGATGCAGTATTTAGCATTTATTGTAATTTATCGTATTTTACGATTCATAAAAAATTCATGTATTTCAGATAAATCCCAAATATTCACCCTAACCATTTTTAGATGTTTAGAATCCAAAAATGAAGTCCATTTTTCAAAAATAATTTTTTATATATGCTTGTTTAAATTTTTAATTAAAATAAAAATTTAGTATGAAAACCAGTTTTAAAACATTCATTAACTTATTCTAAAATACAAGTATATTGTACTTCAAACATGAATATTATTTTTATACAATCATAGGTGATGTTATTATTCATTAGGGTATATCACTATTTATAAGGGTATGTTACTATTAATTAGGGTAGGTTACTATTCACCAAAAATTATGTTTTCCTTACCGGACTCCAAATAACTTACTGATTACAATCATGTATGCCAGATTCTCGAACTTCCAAACACAGAAGTGTCAACCTTATGTTTAGAGGTCGATTAAAACATAATAGTTCATTATGTTGAGTTTTAATGTGATTTAATGACATACTTATTAGAAGGGAATTTTCATTGAAAATCATTGGGTCGTTACAGGGCTGCGCCCCACCGGGTCGGGCCGCGCGATTCACCAGGCCTGTCCGACTGTCTCCCAGGTCGGACCCGCCAAAACCAGGTTGACCCAACCAGCCAGCCCACCGGGCTAGATGGACCAGGCCCATTATCACTTAAACATGAATAACTTTAAGACTACGTGTCTGATCGATGTTCCATATGTGGCACTAAGACCCTTATGATGAAGAGGTCTTTTGTGATTCTCCAAGTGAGTTTTGGAAGAATTTGGAAAATAGTCGTGTTTGGAAGGAGTATATATCCAACCAGGCCCCCGGAACAGAAAAGCCAATATCTCTCAGACCGGGCGTCTGATTGACACGTCATCTGTCCCATTGGGTTTCTTCTGATGAGATAGAACTTCGGGTTACATCAAATCTATACTTAAAGTTAGTTGATGTATCGACCCCTTGGCTTGAGGAGCGGACCCTCCTGGAATCGAACATGCTGTGTTAGGGAACCCTAGAGTTGGTTGTGACTGTGACGACTACCATACTGGAAATCCTTTGTGGGTTCGACGATGATTGATAATGTAATGTAATCCTCCGTGGGTTCGATGGAGATGACTATTGTTCTTGTATCCTACATGGATCTGGCAGTTTTACCTCGGTACTTGTATCCTGAGTGGGTCCTACAGAGTAGTTGGTCTTGTAAACTCTATGGGTCCGACAACTTATCTGGACTTATATCCTATGTAGGTTGGACAGCTTAGATGAATCAGTGACTACATTTGATCATCTCTATCTCTATAATAGGAATGTGTAATTGTTTGAGATGATTCGTGACTTTTAATCATTATCATTGATGTGATTGACTTTCTTTCCTGTGTGGACCGGGTTGTGCTTGGGATTGAGAGTTAGATCCAAACGTGGATTGTTAATTTAGGTATATGTTTGGGAATATACCTAAGTAGAGTTGGATGATACGTCATGTTTGTATCTTTCCTTTGTGGTTTATCCTTCGTGGATTCTAGGAGTCCTTCGGGGGACTCAGGATCCCTATTGAGTATCGTTATACTCACCCCTACATGGGCTATTCCCGCACTACGTTGTGTTGGATGTAGATGACGGACAACACTAATTGTGGTGGAGACCTATAGAGTTGGACAGTACCTGGAGGTGGACCACTTGACGAGACGTACACGGAGCAGACGGACGACCTCGAGGTGCTGAGGCGACAATCTGTACCCACCCTTTAGGTAGGATTCCCAAAGGATGACTCAGTGGCTGTTTTTTTACTTTTCTGCAGTTGTACTGTAATTTTAGTTGGGCTTGTATTTCTATCCCCCTTTCCATTCATCACTTACTTTGTGTATACAGTTTTACTTAGTGCTTGATTTACTTCCATACTCTGTTGTGTTTTTTACTTTCATAAAGGAAATTCCTTCCCAGCATAGGGA
Organism: Viscum album; assembly: GCA_963277665.1. NCBI lineage: Eukaryota > Viridiplantae > Streptophyta > Magnoliopsida > Santalales > Viscaceae > Viscum > Viscum album. The sequence continues at coordinate 1,900,186,016 of OY728152.1, read as the reverse complement.
TTTACGCCTTTGGTGCTAGTCGCCAGCCCTTGGCCTATGGAATGCGGGCTTGGGGTAGTCATAACACAGGCCTGGAGGATGGGTTGTGACACTAGTAATAAGTATGATTCGTTTGAAGCATTTAAGGAGTAGAAAAATGAATCTGTGAACAATCTTGGTAAGAATATAAAGAAAATATTCTCATAACATGGTGTAAAATAACTTAATCAAGACGTCATGGATTATTTACAGGTGTTTAATATCGTATCAAAATTTAGTCTTCCTTATAATCTTTATTGGAATGGTCTAAGTGAAAGGAGAAATAACTCATTTGTGGAAAATGATTAGACCAATGACTATTGATGCTAGTATTCCATTATCCTTTTTGGGATACAAATTACAAAAACTAGCATACATATATAACTAATTTCCAACTGAAGAAGAATATGGTATTCCATACGAATTGTGGAATAAAATTAAAATCAATATTTTTTACTAACATGTATGGGGATTTGAAATATTTTTTGAGGTATCTTTAGGTAAAAACATGAACTTTAAGGCATAACATTTATCTATATACGAAATCCCATGTAAAAAAGAGGATATTAGTTATACAATACTTTATACAATAATTTCATGGTGGATATAAACCCCACATTACATGACAATGATCATATATCTAAATGATATAGTGGGAGAATGATTGATTTTGATAAAGTTTGGGTCATGTTAAAAATGTCCTAGCATAAGAAAAATTCTAGAAATCCCTACAGAAGAAGTTGTTCCAATGTCACAGATCTAGTGTCAAGGTTTAATAGAAGATAGTGAACCCAAACTGTATGGTTTTACTATCACTGAGGATATCGACCCATTATTAGTTGATAATAATGATCATGTAACCTACAAGAATCATTATTTCAGTCAGATATTGTTATGTGAAAAAAGTCCACTAATTTTGAAATGAATTCCATGTACCAAAAACAAGTCTAGATATTGGTAAATCCCCATGTTGATGTAATTATCATTTTTTGTAAATGGATATTCAAGAAAAAACTAGACACACTTGGGAAAGTCAATACCTATATGGATTTTATGGTTGAAAAACGGTTTGAGGAGAATACAAAAATTGACTATGATAAAATATTTTTATTACTTATAATGCTAAAATCAATAAAAAATCTACATTCTATTATGTCCTATGACAACGATATTTGGGAAATTGATTTCAAAACAACCTTCTATAATAGGAACATTCTTGAAAATTTCTATAGAGAACAACCTGAAGGTTTTTTATAGTCAATGGATGATCACAAGGTTTATAAATTGAAAAATCCAGTTTTTGATTAAAGAGAACATCTAGGTAAGGTAATATTCTATTTTATGAGTCCATTATAAAATTTGGTTTTATAAAAAATGAATATGATCCTTGTTTCCATATATGGTTTAGTGGGAGAGAGTTCCTTTTCATAATCATTTTTATGGATGACATATTACTCATGGAAAATGAACTTTCAGTATTATAATCTATTAAGGTCGGGTTGAATAAATGATTCTCCATAAAGGACATAGGCAAAGGAGAATATTTTATTAGGGTCAAGATCCATCATTATCGATCAAAGAGGCTTCCCATTTTATGTCAAGTCAAAAATATTGAGAAGATAATGATGAAATTTAGTATGGAACAATCCAAGTTGGTTTTTTACTAGTGTCACATGACATTCATATTTTGCATGAAAATGTGTCCATAAAGACATGAGGAATGTGAAAGGATCAAAATGATTCTCCATGCATTAGTAATTGTTTCATTCATATATTCTATGTTATTTACCATTCTAGATATGTATTATTCTTTATGTGAGGTAAGAAGATATCATGTTGACCTGGGTGGTATCCACTTCATGAAAGTCAAGAAAATCCATAAGTATCTGAGGTATATTAGGGATATGATTCTATTCTATGTTGGAGATAAGGAACTATTCATCATTGTTTATGAATATTCTTATTTTAAAATTTATTACGATGATATGAAATCAAAAAGAGGATACATCTTCATTTTGAATGGAGGTTTTATAAGTTGTAAAATCTCAAAAAATGGTTGTGGTCACATATTCTCTAGTAGAATCTATGTATATTGTAGATTTTTAATAAATCTAAAGAAGAAATATGGATATTCATCTTCATGGAAAGATTGATGTATTAGTTATAGTAAAGATCCTAACATGTTGTATTGTGATTATACAATAGCGGTGAATCTATCAAAAATTGTGAAGGCCATATAAGTGAATGGAGTAACTACAACAAAAAAATCACAACCTGAGGGATTTTTCATAGAGATATGAGGTTTTAGTTAGAATTATTTCCATAGAATAAATTTTTTCAGTCCTCTTGAGTGGATCCTTAACTCACCAAAAAATCATTATCATGTGAGGTTTAGTGAACTAAAAATCATAAGTAGTTATCTCTAGTCCACTGGATATTTTGAGAGATTTGGTGTGCTGGGACCAAATTATTGTATTTCAATAAAATTTATATTCAATAATTTTAATATTAATAAAATATCTTTGTATTTATTGTTATTTTCTCTATGTGAATTTAATGTTGAAATTTTGTAGACTATATGTCATAGTGAAATGGTCATAGTAGTTCCCTGCATTGATGAGAACAATGAAAGGACATGATGATAATAAAATATTTATTTCCATTGATGAATAAAATTCACTGATGGTCCACATAGAAAATGATTGTCAAGTGTGAGTACTCTTAAATGTATGATAATTCTTCTACTAATGTACAAACTTGGTAATTCCCAAGACATGAGATTATTAGAACATACCGTTCAGTACGACTTCCACATGTTTTGGTATCATCTAAAATTCCTAGCTGTAGGCATCTATAAAGGTCTGTATAATTTAGTACTATTAATATTTCATGTTAAAACATACACAATTAGATTTGTTTAGTAAACCATTATGATGTAGTTTAGAGTGAAGTTAGATATGTAGGCTTCCTCGTGAGTGATGTGTTATTAATGAATAAGTTGAGGAAGGATTTATTCATTCTATCTTTATAGAAATTGATATCTTCCTCCTTTGATTGGAATAGAACTGTCACAGTAAAATCCATGTTCATAATAAAAAATGTGTTTATTTTACATAGTCAAAGAATGGTGTATCTAGAATATAGTATAATGAAAGCAACATGCAACCTTCTTGATAAGATATTATGATAACGGGATGATATTATTAAGTAATCATTCATATGTTGTTATCAATATTCAGAAATTAATTTATTTCTCTTGTGTTCCTGAACCTTTGCTAGACAGTAATATTGGACTTTAGTAAATCCCAACAAATGTTAACAAAAAAGAATCATTAATGTTAACATAGTATATTTTTCTATTGATCAATATTAGATTCTATTTGAATTTAATTAATAAAATAAATATTACTCTCAAGAACGAGGAAGAATTTTATTCATGCATTATCGATCACCAATATATATTGATGAATAAAATATTTAACTATATATTTATTAATTTTTTAAATAAATTTTTAGGAGTTCTTTTGAACCAAGATGGTGTCCATTATTGACCATTTATTTTCAAGATGTTAAATAATATATATCATTTAATTGAGTTATTGCATGAAAAAAATTATTACAATTATTATTATTATTTGAGATTCTTTTTTTAGGATTATAAATTTATTTTTGAAATAGTATGAAATAAATAATCTTTTATACTAAAATATAGATCTATAAATAGATTTTTATGTCTATTATGTAGGATTAATCAAAAATTGAGAAAAGAGAATCCCATCACACAATGGACTTATCTCCCTGTATCTATAATTCATCATCTCATCTTTTCTAGAATTATAGGAAGTACATCAAGATTAAAGGATATTAATGATATCGATATAAACATCTCACGACAATTGATTCATTACACTTTCACTAGAAAATCAATTGGCATCACTCGAAGTTCAATGGAGAATGTATGGATCATCACTAGAGGGATTCGACACATTGATCAATCTAACACAACAATGGTAATATAATTTGGGCTTTTAATAGATCGATATCATTATTAGAGAATATTCCATGGTTGATGTAACAGTTTATCTAAATCATAAAAAATTAATTATATGTTTATATTAAAATATCATCTACAGGTTCTAGGTTTCTTATGCCAATATTTGGTGGAAATATTTCATTGATCATGGCATACATGTCATGAAATATTGATAATTATCCAATGAATTAGATTTTTTATTTTTTTATGCCCATATAAGATATAATATTGGGCCTCAAACCTACACTCAGAAAAATTGAGAGTTATTCTCAAGATATTCACATTTTGGAGATCTTGAATATATATGATCATGAGAACTAACCAATCAATATGAACACTACATGTTTAATGTGACATTATTAGTTATTATCTTTAAACATGAGTAATGATATTTTAATTGAGATTATTATCAATGTATAAAATTTTATTATGTATTTTGATACAAGAATAAAACCCTGACATTTATGTCATGGAGTGGTAGTATACATTGGGTGCACCAATTATATTATGACATTTATTGAAGGATCACGGTATAATTTTCTTCTTCCAAAAAGAAGTGATATCTTAAGATTAGATGACTTGGATAGTAGTAAATCTAGTAAATACATGGTCATGGTAGATGGTGGTATGTCACTCTAGTAATTTTATTGAATAATAAAGCAAGAATAGATTATGACAAAAATTTTGCACCCGCCTTAATGAGATATCACAAGGTAAAGAGATTATATTATACAAAATGTGTATTTGTATGAGAGGTTTTCATTGATATAATTTTTAATTATATACTTAGGGGATTTCATCTATTTCCTGAATATTTACTTGATACATAAATATTATTCACTGATATTGAGATTAGGTTGATCGCATAGTGAATCATTATTTATTTCCACCCTTAAACCATAGTTTTAAATTGGTTTTTTATTGAGAACATAAAATATTAAAAAAATCACTTCATGTCTACTTAAATAATTTAATTTTTATCAATGTTAAATATATACATTTTACTAGTTTTAAATATTACACTGTAGGAGAAGGTCATTTCGAGATACCACGATGGAATTCAATCCAATGATCCAAACTGCATGAGATCCTAAGTACACTTATGGATTTAAATATTTATTTTGGATAATCCATTAGTCAAATGGGGTTGGAAATTGGATTATGAATTAAAAACCTTGTGGGAGACATTTTTCTATCATAAAATGGAGCCCAATTCGTCCATTTGTGTGTCTAAAAGAGACCCATAATGTGAAGAAATTTTTGGAATGAGGGATTGGACCACCCTTCTGTATTAGAGCCATAACTCGGGATTTGGGGATCCAATTAGTCTACTTACACCTCCATTGGACTGAAAACGAAATGGAACAACACTACACTAAATTTAAAAACATTTTACACCTTTTTTCTAATATAAAATTCTTATAAATAAGGATGAAATGGAATTCTATGAATTTTCAAATAGTCCCATTGATAATTGACATCTTTTGTGGAAATTTTGATGAATTTATCATTAAATCAATTCATCACCCTCTGTATAAAATTTTTTCGACTATGTGGTGATTTTTATATCTTGGTGTATTCTTCTTAATCATCTTTGTCTTGCACTCTTCAAATAGAGTTTTAAATTGATTGTTATCATCCCTTGGAGAACATAGAGTAAATCCCAAGCAATATTTCTATAATAGATGAATGCTATTTCAAATTAAACATTTTTTTATTTCATCAGCCTATATTCTTTTATTAATTTATTTTTGTACTGGTATGTCATTCTCAAACTCCTATGATCATGTTTGGGGGTACCCATTCTTGTGATGTTTCATGCATCATTCACCATTTCTTCCTCCCATTATAATTACTTTATTTTTTGTGGTCCATATTAGGCAATTGGACTCTCGTAAACATTTTCATGTACATGTTCATTTATTTCATTCTATAACATGTATATAATTTACAAACTCATACAAATAAATTAATTTCCTCGTATGTTTCCCTGGCGAGTTTTGGTAATGAAGCTGGACACAAATCAACCTATCATTGGTGGTATTCAGTAAATCAGTTTGTTATTCTGACTGAACCCTAGGTGTAGTACCCTGTCCCCAGTTACCCAGTTTCGGTGCATTACTTTGTAACATTGGCATGATCACAAAAGATCAAGTCTCAAAATAATGATTAGTTTAGTAGCCTTGGAAACAATAGATACATTCATAAATGTTACATTACATCATAAAGTGAAAAACTACAATAACAAATTCTCCATAGTCCACACTCATATCCTCTTATGACTATCCTTGCAGGTCATTCATAAAATACTTCTTCACTTCTTGGAAAAAATTTAAACATTGAAAGGGGTGAGCTCAGATGCTCAGTAAGGATAACAATATTGCGGAAGCCTTCATAAATAAACATTAAAATTTAAGGTAATGTATAACTAAAACAAAAGCCTTTTTAAACATGAACTTCTGCATAATATGGAAAAAATAAAATTAAATAATTCCATTTACTTACTCAATGGATATTCTACTAGTCGAATAATCACAAGCAATATCAATAACCACTTTCATATTGATGGAATGCATAATTCTTGAATATCATAACCACGTATCCAAGGCCTCGCGCCAAGATCACAAATAAGATTTTGTCAAGGCCTCGTGCCAAGACACTAGTTTGTCTCATGAGACCTGTCGATGCATCGAGGAGCTATAGCGGGCTCCACCCGTCACTTATTAAGTCCAATGCATTCCTCACATGAACAGGTTTAAACATATCATAAACCATCACATAATTGTATCACATAAAAAATGCATAAAGGAAACATAATATTTCCACACTTCAATCACAATATATCAATACAACACATTGATATAATAAAAACTTTATCAAAACCATTTTCAATACCAAAATAAAAGAAAAGTAAAACATGGTATTTATTTTTCTTTTAAAAAAAGTTATGGCTTATAAAGGAAGCCAAAACTCAAATAATAGTCACGGTGTCGGAGAAGACGTTGTTTCCGCATACGTATTAAAAACACATTCCTTTAGTCATTTAGTAAAAATGCTTCGTATAAAAAGATTCCTTTTTAATAAAAGTAATGTCAAACGGGTTTATACACTGTAAAAAAGAAATTTGTGTATAAAATAAAATATGCCTCAATGAATAGAGATTGAGACGAAGTCCCTTAAAATGATCATTTTTAAATAAAATAGATATATCATGTGTATTCACTATAAGTACACATAAATAAATTAAAAATACAAGATAGTACATAATAATATCATGACATAATTTGAAATTATGAGATTAACCCAAAGAATGGAAATTGGGTTAAGAGATTCCCTTACCTCGTGTCCGACTTGACTTGACTGCTCCTTAAACGCCTAAATAATAAACTAGTGTTAATCTATACCTTATTAAGAACCTTTTTCAAGTTCATTATTCCTTTTATATCACTTATTACCTTGTCATGAACATTATGTAATTATTTAAGATAATAACGGTCGTTTTGACGATCTTTGATACTTGAGTCAAAAACTAACTTCTTATAATTACACGCTGTTCATGTGGGGAACTATACATTATAACCACCATTAAATTCATGATTTAGATATCATATATATCATATAAGTCCAGTATATACATTCATTCATAATATTACGTAACATTTAGAGGTAAGAAATGAAATGCACCGTTCATGGAGACGGTAAGCCGTACGTACGCATGAATGCTACTTTCATTTCTATTTAGTATTTAATGGAATACAATTATAATTATATAAAAGTATAATATAATTACAGTATAATATAATGTATAATAACATTTACTCCATCCTTTATACATCCCACATATGGAATTAATGATTCAAATCACTTTGAGGGGGTGGTAGTCCGCACTTCCTAAAATGAAAATATCACGTTTACCCATTATGGAAACCATAAAGGTATGCCATAAATGACAAATAAATAATCTTAAGTAAAATATAAACATATTATATATCATATATAAATATAGTGACATCTTAATGGCCACCTTTGAAGGTGTTATATGAGTGTTGAACAATCATCATTTAGTGAGGCAGAAATTCATCATCCACAGAAACAGTATATTCTTTAACCATTAGATGTAGGTGTGTGTATGTGTAGCTCAAATACTTCTTATAAAAAATCCTAGTATATTTAGGATACTAGTTTTGTTACAAAATAAATGAATAAAAAGTGTTTTGGGGTTGGAGAGGCAAAATAAAACAAAATAACATAAGAGAAGTCATTACCTTAAAATCGGGTAACTCTTTTTGATTTGAGCCAAAAACATCCTTGGGAAGTCTTCTGCCCAAATTGAGGCTTCTAGAAGTAATAGAGGGAAGTGGAGAGAGTATTTGGGCAGAGGATGTCCGAGCCAAATGGCTTGAAAGTGTGAATAAGGTGGTAGTGGTGGGTGCCTTTTATAAGAAGAGAGGAGGGGCACTCTTGGAAACTCATGAAATCTTACATTATTATGAAGTGCTTTTAGGATTCCAAATGTCCCAAAATTATTTATTTCTAGAATAAGGTGATAGGGGTTCTAACTCTACTCATCCAATATGCTTTGGACAAGTGTATGTTTTAGATTTTACATTATCTTTTTATTTTATTTAAATATTTAATTACTGAGGTAATCACTACAACATCATGGTGTCATAAATAATTTATTTTATTTAATGTCTAAAAATTATAAAACAAATATCATCATGTATGAAATCTTTTTAGCTTTCTAATGAATATTTATAGTAAAAAATATTACTTGTATAACCCCATTTAAAAATTGTTTTACGTAACAAACTCATGTTTGTGACATTTTTATTTTTACATTAAATAAAAAGTTATTATTGTCATTTTCCTACCAAAGTGGCTCCATGGGGTCCCCAAGTTGACCCATGGATTGTTTGGGTCGGCCATGACTCATCCAATAGGGGTAGGACATGTGTAAAGGTATTTTCATATTTTTACAATATCATTTTTACCTTAAATTTCACTAATTAAATTTACTCACGATTAATTAAACTTAAAAGTTACTATTCACCAGAAAATTATTTTAATCCAATTGAACCACGTTTTATTTCCTAATGACAACTAGGTATGTCGGATTTTTGAAAATAAAATCATTGAAGTCGTAATGTTTCATTGGAAAAAATAGTTTTTTAACTACCACTTAGTGGTTTCACTATTCATCAAAAATTGAAGTTTTTCAGAAACATGCCAAAATTTCACTCTAAGATATAATTGATATTACAAATTCAAAAATGATGTCTATTTTACAAAATTACAAACATATAAGTTTCATTAATTAATTTTATAATTAATTGCCGCTGTCACAACAAATAGCGTGTTTTTGAGAAACAATATATATCAAAAGATTGACAATTGTTTATATCCAATTTCAAAGTGAAATTAATTCTAATGAACACCATTGGAATACATGGTAAAAATATATTCTATTTACACTTTAAAACCATTTAAAAAGATAATCTAACTATATAATTAAATTAGATGAAAAAACAGTTTTGATGTAAAATGCAGTATTTTTCACTATTTATTAAAAAATGAACATTGTCAGAAAAATACTAAAAATCAACATAGGATAATTTTGATATTCCGAATACAAAAATGAAGTCCATTTTGAAATATAAAATTTATATAATTTCAAAAAGTGTGTATTACTATTCATAACTGCTACATTGATTGGACGTGGTGTGTTAGAATCTCTAACTTGCGTACAATGCAAGCAATTGTATTATTGAAAGAGATGTGTATCGTGGAAGCTCAGGGTGTTACATTCTTCCCTCATTCAATAAATTACGTCCTCTCAATTTGAAATTGTTCTTTGAATATAAAAGGTTTAAAATAGAAAATACCTTTGTGGAAAAACCCACATCGGAAATAAGGTTAATAAAAATATAACATTAAAAGAAAGAAAGAGAAGTAAAAAGGTCACCTGAGATAGCCCAAACTAGGATTCTATGAAAATATGGATATGGAAGAAAAAAACTAGCAAGGTCTGATGGATATTTGTAGAAAATAGGATTAGGAGAAAGTTAACAATATGAAAATCACAAACCTGTGATTGGTTAAACGATCATTGAATCCCCAGTTGGAAATTTTAACTGGAAATGTTTTTGTTTTAAGTTACCTTTCATAAATTTGAGGAATTTATTTAAGAGAATTACTAAGAATTTAAGGAAATATACTTACTTGTCGTGTATAATTTCATTAATAAATTTTTACCAGAAACCCATCTTTCACTCCAAATGGTAATAGAACTCAAAAATATTCTATTTATCCTAATTGTATAAGGTTCTAAATATTACCACATACCATTTAGATTAGTAATACTATTTTGTAATAACCCGGGACTTCTTGTAGGCTAGTGGTAGGTAATATAGGCCTGTCTCACTATGGTTGTGGGTTCGATTCCTACAGCTTTGTCCGACTCGATGGGTTATGCCCCACCCTGCAAGTTGTCCTTTTCCTAAAACTATTGTGTTATAATATTTCAAAAATAATCTTCAGAAATTTTTTAACGTTAAACAATCCTAGCCAAGGTTTAACTTAATCCATTCCAACCTATATAGTTATCCAAAATACCTCTATCCAGATTTTCTCTAAAAGGTCTCTAAATTCCAAAATCAATTGTGACATCAGATTACTAAACAAAGTAAAGATTCTCTTACTTTCACATACTAAAAATATGATTACCTTCATCGTATTAAATCCATAATGAAAGAAACATGTACTGCAGTACAATCCTTATATATATATATATATCACATTATCCTTATAAACAGAATATAATCGTTGAGTCCAAAAGCACCAATACATTAATTATTCCACTTCAACTGTAGTAACAGCATAAGATTTTCCATGATCCCTTGTCCTTTTCTGAGGCAAGTTTCCTTGACTCTTAGGACATTCAATTGCATAATGAACTATTTCAATACAATTTTAGCATTCAACATTGATAGCCTCTTTATTTCCCTTACAATCACGAGCCTGGTGACCTTTTTCTCCACATTTATAACAAACTCCCATTCCTTTTAGGTAGGTACCTGGGTGATTTTTCCCAAAATTATTACATAATGGAAAATCCTTCTTTACCTTTTTCCCTTTATCTATCTCTTGTTCCATGATTCTCTTCTTCTCTTTCTTTACTTTATTGTCATAAGATTTAGGGAATTCCTTTTCTATCTTGATAGCACATGAGACAATATCATCGTACGATGAGAAGGATTGTGATACTAATGCTTGATGGAGAAATTGTTTTAACCCATCAAAGAAACAATCAATCTTACTTCTTGGGTAAAGTATATAATCTGGAGCATACCTCGCTAACCTTGTAAAGATAGCCTCATACTTTGAGACATTCTCATCCTCCTTCTGCCTTAGACATAGAAAATGACTTTCCATATCTGCTCTATGGTCACAAGGATAGTATTTTTCCAAGAAAAGATCTTTGAAATCCCTCCATTCCACACTTGATACCTCATCATCGTCCTTTGTGTTTTGAATCAATGACCACCATTGATCAGCATCTCCAGTGAGCTGGTAAACTGCCATGACAACCTTCTCCCTTTCACTACTCCCTAAGGCTTGGAATATTTTCTCTAAGGAGTTTATCCACTGCTCAGCTACTAATGGATTTGTACCCACATTAAATGTTAGCAGTTGTTGCATCATGAAGGGGTCTAACATTGATCCTCTGCATTGCGGATCAGGGTGCTCCATATGAGTATGGTTATTATTCATAACCTGAGTGAGTTGTCCCAGTATAGTGATAAGTTGATCAACACCAATTGTATCTCCAGATCCACAATAATTATCTTGAGTAGGAGGGCAATCCCTACACGGAGTGCGTGCATTGATACGATTTCCATTCCTTCCACTACGCGCCATTTCAAAACAATGGCATAAACTATATTAGTTTATGAATGAAAATACATAATTCCATACATGTATAATACTTAAAATATATTGAATTATTAATGGATATAATCCATAATCATAAAAATGTTTTCTTTGGGGAATTATATAATCATAAGCCTTCATAGTGGTTTGTAAAGAAAATGAGAATTATCCTAAGCATATCCCCCGGGAGTGTCGTAACCAAGAGTGTAGCAAGGCCCGTTGTCATTCACCAGTTCCCGTTCGAGTCTATCTCAAATCGGTGTTTTTGGGTTTTACCCCTAGGTACATCTGTGCTAGAGCCACCTCTACCTTCTCGTATCCAGACAGGGGTGTATTGCTCGGAAAACTCACAAAATCTCTATAATACCAAAATTCTAGGAAGTTCTTCTATACTAATCCTCAAAGTTTATCTTTGGGATATGTGCTCTAATCTGAGTTTAACTAAATATAGCTTCCAAGGTTATTACTAAACTACCTCTGATACAAACTGTAGCACCCCGACCCCAGTTACCCAGAGTCAATGCATTACTTCATAACATTGGCATGATCGAAAAAGATCAAGTCTCGAAAGACCGATTAGTTTAGTAGCCTTGAAAACACTAGATACATTCATAAATGTTACATTACATCATAAAGTGAGAAAAATACAATAACAATGTCTCTATAGTCTATACTCATATCCTCTTCTGACTATCCCTGCAGGTCATTCATAAAATACTTCTTCACATCCTTGAAAATATTAAAACATTGAAAGGGGTGCGCTCAGATGCTCAGTAAGGATAACAATATTGCGGAAGCCTTCATAAATAAACATTAACATTTAATGCAATGTATAACTAAAACAGAATCCTTTTGAAACATTAACTTCTTCATAATATGGAAAAAATAATATTAAATAATGCCATTTACTTACTCACATGGATATTCAACTAGTAGAATAATCACATGCAATATCAATAACCACTTTCATAATGATGGAATGCATAATGACAGACTATCATAACCACGTAGCCAAGGCCTCGCGCCAAGACCACAAATAAGATTTTGTCAATGCCTCATTCCAAGACACTTGTTTGTCTCATCATACCTGCCGATGCATCGAGGATATATCGTGGGCTCCACCCATCACTTATTATGTCCAATGCTTTCCTCATGTGAATAGGTTTAAACATATCATAAACCATAACATAATTGTATCACATAAAACATGCATAAAAGGAATATAAGATTTCCACACTTCAATCACAAGATATCAATACAACACATTGATATAAAAAAAACTATATCAAAACCATTTTCAATACCAAAATAAACAAAAAGTAAAACATTGTATTTATTTTTCTTTTAAAAAAATTATGGCTTATAAAGGAATCCAAAACTCAAATAATAGTCACGGCGTCGGAGAAGTCGTTGTCACCGCATACGTAAGAAAAAAACATTCCTTTTTTCATTTAGTAAAAACGCTTCATATAAAAAGATTCCTTTTGAATAAAAGTAAAGTCAAAAGGGTTATACACTGTATAAAAGAAATTTGTGTATAAAATAAAATATGCCTCAATGAATGGAGATTGAGACGAAGTCCCTTACAAAGATCATTTTTAAATAAAATAGATATATCATGTGTATTCACTATAATTACACATTAAGAAATTACAAATACAAGATAGTACATAATAATATCATGACATAATTTGAATGTAGGAGATTAACCCAAAGAATGGTAATTGGGTTAAGAAATTCCCTTACCTCGTGCCCGACTTGACTCGACCGCTCTTTAACCCCCGGAATAATAAAATTCAGTTAATCTCTACCTTCTTAAGAACATTTTTCATGTTCCTTATTCCGTTTATATCACTTATTACCTTGTCATGATCATTATGTAATTATTTAAGTTAATAACGGTCGTTTTGTCGATCATTGATACTTGAGTCAAAAATAAACTTCTTATAATTACAAGTTGTTAATGTGGTGAAATATAAATTATATCCACCATTATATTCATGATTTATATATCATATATATCATATATATCCAGTATATACATTCATTCATAATATTACGTAACATTTAGAGGTACGAAATGAAATGCACCGTTCATGGAGACGGTAAGTCGTACGTACTCATGAACGCTACTTTCATTTCTATTTCATATTTAATGGAATAAAATTTTAATTATATAAAGTTATACTATAATAACAGTATAATATAATTTATAATAACATTTACTCCATCCTTTATACATCCCACATATGGCATTAACGATTCAAATCACTTTGAGGGGGTAGTAGTCCGCACTTCCTAAAATGAAAATATCACATTTACCCGTAATGGAAACCATAATGGTATGCCATAAATGACAAATAAAGAAGATTAAGTAAAACATAAAAATATTATATATCATATATAAATATAGTGACATCTTAATGGCCACCTTTGAAGGTGCTATATGAGTGTTGAACAATCATCATTTCGTGAGGCAGAAATTCGCCATCCACAGAAACAGTATGCTCTTTAACCATTAGATGTAGGTGTGTGTATGTGAAGCTCAAATACATCTTATAACAACATCCTAGTATATTTAGGATACTGTTTTTGTTACAAAATAAATGAATAAAAAGAGTATAGGGGTTGGAGAAGCAAAATAAAACAAAATAACATAAGAGAAGACATGACCTTAAAATCGGGTAACTCTTTTTGATTTGAGCCAAAGGCTTCCTTGGGAAGACTTCTGCCCAAGGTGAGGCTTCTAGGAGTAATATATGGAAGTGGAGAGAGTATTTGGGAAGAGTTTGGCCGAGACAAATGGCTTGAAAGCGTGAATAAGGTGGTAGTGGTGGGGGCCTTCTAAAAGAGGAGAGGAGGGGCACTCTTGGAAGCTCATGAAATGTTACATTATTATGAAGTGCTTTTCAGATTCCAAAGTTCCCACAAATATGTATTTCGAGTATAAGGTGATAAGGGTTCGAAATATACTCATCCAATAGGCTTTTGACAAGTGTATGTTTTAGATTTTACATTATCATTATATTTTATTTAAATCGTTAATTAATGAGGTAATCGTTGCATCATCATGGTGTCATAAATAATTTAATTTATTTAATGTCTAAAAATTATAAAAAATATATCAGGATGTAGTAAATCGTCTTATATTTCGAATGAATATTTATAGTCAAAAATATGACTTGTATAACCCCATTTAAAAATTGTTTTAGTAAAACCACTCATGTTTGTGACATTTTTATTTTTACTTTAAATAAAAGGTTATTATTGTCATTTTCCTACAAAAGTGGCTCCATGGGGTCCCCAAGTTGACCCATGGATTCTCATGGTCGGCCCTGACTCATCAAATAGGGGTAGGACATGTGTAAAGGTATTTTCTTATATTTATAATAGCAATTTTACATTAAATTTCATTAATTACCTTTAATCGGGATTAATTAAACTTAAAAGTTACTATTCACCAAAAAATAATTTTAATCCCATTGAACCAAATTTTACTTCCTAATGACAACCATGTATGTAGGATTTTTGAAAATAAAATAATAGAAGTTGTAATGTTTCATTAAAAAACAGTTTTTTAACTACCACTTAGTGGTTTCACTATTCATCAAAAATTGATGTTTTTCAGAACAATGCCAAAATTTTACCCTAAGCTATAATTGATATTCCAAATTCAAAAATGCTGTATATTTTACAAAATAAAAAACATATAAGTTTCATTAATTAATTTTATAATTAATTCCGGCTGTCACAACAAATAGCGTGTTTTTGAGAAACAATATATATCAAAAGATTGACAATTTTTTATGTCCAATTTCAAATTGAAATTAATTCTAATGAACACCATTGGAATACAAGGTAAAAATATATTCTATTTACACTTTAAACCCATTTAAAAAGATAATCTAACCATATAATTAAATTATATGAAAAAACAGTTTTGATGTAAAATGCAGTATTTTTCACTACCTATTAAAAAATGAACATTGTCAGAAAAATACTAAAAAATCAACATAGGCTAATTTAGATATTCCAAATCCAAAAATGAAGTCTATTTTAAAATATTAAATTTATATAATTTCAAAAAGTAGGTATTACTATTCATAACGGCTACTTTGATTGGTCGCGGTGTGTTAGAATCTCTAACTTGCGTACAATGCGAGCTATTGCATTATTGAAAGAGATGTGTATCGTGGATGCTTGGGGTGTTACACTAGGAGGTATCTAGGTATTAAAAAAAGTAAAATTCTGGTTCTATATTTTACAAACTAGGTACTAAAATATCTAAACACTATCTCTTGAATCTACGTTTGATAAGCGTCATGATATTTCCCTGAGATGATCCTTCTTAATCAAATATGTTAATTTCTTCATTCTTTCATTGCCTGTTTTTTTACTAGCTTATCAAATCAAAAAAAACAAATATTTATAAAATATTATTCTCATTTTTTAATAAAATTTGTTAAATTAATGATCCACGGATCCATCGAGAGATGGCCTAGGGTTCCTGTTATACAAAAAAATTTGTGAAAAAACTAAACATTTAATTTGACGCGCTTGAGAACGTTATCAAAATTTGGAACTATTTTACTGGATCCAGGATTAATTTTTTTCTTTTATTCCTCTTATTTTTTTCCTTTATATTTACTACTCCTTCCAATATCCCCATTCACTGTTTGTTTTTTTTTTCTATGTTTCCTTTATCTCTCTCTATATATCTATCTAAGTATATAGTATAAAATTATCTCTTATTTTCTCCATTAATTATTCTTAATTGAATTTATATTAATCATATTCCATTATAAAAAGAAAAAAACATCATAAATTTGATGTATGACAATATCTGGAAAATAAATACTACATGAATTTGACCAATATATAGAAAATACAATTCAATCAAAAATTAGGTCATCTAGAGTAGGAAAGTCATGTAAAAAATAAGGAACCTCTTTTGGAACCTCAAGTGGTCCCAAAAAAATCAAATACATACCTAAATAAAACCTTGGAAATCATGGCTACAAATAATAGAACTATAAAAGAACTAATTGTAAAGACATGAAAATTCCATTTAATTTTTTTAATTATATGGAATTATTACAAGTCTGAATAACTAACAGCATGTGATTCTGAGGCCCAGAGTGCACATAATGAACTTTTGAACATTTTAAAGGTACATTCAGTTTTTGTGGTAGTGAAAATTTCTATCATTTAAACTGGTGCCCAGATTAAAAATACATGGACACTGTTGGCCTCACAGTTCCAGTATTCGCTTAAGGGATGCTTAAATTTGATCGGAAAAATATGGGTGGAAAAGTTAACTTTCCAGACATTCAAAAAGATGATAAAATAACTAAAAATGTTATTTTATTCCTTTTATAGTAGTTGATCGGTTAATGGTGGGACTGCAGTGTAATATTGGGCAATAAATGTGGGTCAATTAATGACCAGAACCTTTAATTTTGTAAACACAACATTTTTTGATTATTTGGTTCATTCATTCTGATTTATTAATGAATAATAATAATTAACTAATTTTGGAGATTATTAATTTTATTTAATCAAATCATAAACATGGGTTTTGGGAACCCATGGGAGGACTCTTGATGAAGTGTTGGCAACGTCTTCCACCAATGAAGAATGGTGATTCGATGATGTCCGTTGAGAAAATGATCCAGTGGTCGATGAACGAAAAATGACAACGGTGGTGGAACTTCTTCCTATTTTGTATGAAAACCCGACGTATTCAAGGTAGGGGTTAAAAATTTGTAATTCATTTAAATGATTTTCCTCTCTTCGTTCTTGATTAATAAGAGTAACACATATCAATAAAATAATGGATTGATCTACGACTCATTATTTTTTGTAGGAGCCTATCATGAGGATTAATTTTAGGGTTTTATAAAATATTTTTATGATTATTGTTTCAGCCACATGTTATAACGGTAATGTGGAGGGCGCGGGAAAATCCAAACATTACCCAAATACTCTGACAAACATGTTCTTGATGCATTCTTCATCAGTGATTGGTAAAATTTTTGGCAATGCAGAACTGTGGGCCACACAGTGAAGATGGTATCCCGGGAGGCCCGTAAGCATAGACAGAAAGACAATCAGACCATTGGAGCTTCACTGGAGGCTTGCGGATGCTCCGCTGGCATGATGGCACCGATGAACATAGGAGGTGGCAGCTGACTCTTGCAGATCGTGAGGATGTTCTGGTTCCCAAATTCGATGCAGCGGAAAGGGGGTGGTCTGCTGATATTGGTCGTGTTGACAATGGTGGCACTCCGCAGCAGCATGATGTGGAAGAGAGTTACGACTCCGCACCAAGGCAGTGGGCGGACCCTCGCCCATGGGTCGTACTGTTGACAGGTCCAGGTGGACTGGTCATGTTTAGTGGATCCACCCTGGGTCGCTAATTGGGGATCCCAAACAGACTTAGTCCATTTGTGGAGGCAGACCATGCCTAGTTTGGGGCCTATGCCTACCAGCGGGCCGGCCGGTTCCATGGCCCGGTAGCCTGAACCAGGCCTAGCGGATAGGGACTGGATAGACTAGACCCATACCTAGTTTGACCAAGTTACACATAAAGGGCCATAACTCCTAAACCAAATGTTTGTCTGACGAACCTTCTACGACATTGGATTCTCGAGGAAAAGGTGTTCATTTTGAGATACTCCACTTGGGTTTTAGAGAAATATGGAGTACAACTGGGCTGGATTGGACTCAAATCCAACAGGACCCTCAGCATTAAAATGCCTATATCTTTTAGACCGGGCGTCCGATTGATGCACTATGTATCACATTGGAACACTTATGACAAAATAGTCTTTTAGGTTCTTTCTACGTGGGACTTCATGGTGGTTGAAATATAGCTGAAGGATTTTAGAGAAAATCCTTTGTAAATCACGCATGCATTGTGTAGGAATCCAGTGGCTAGTTCTGATGGGAAGAAATAATAGCGATCCTCTGAGTGGGTCAGAACCCATAAATCCTCTGAGTGGGTCAGCACCTAGTAATCATTTGTGATTTAGAACCTAGCGATCCTATGTGGGTTAATACTGAGCAATCTTCTGAGTGGGTAAGCACCTAAGGATCCTCTAAGTGGGTTATCACCTAGCGATCATCTATGGGTCAGCACCCAGGGATCCACTGAGTGGGTTAGCACCTAGTAATCCTCTATGGGTCAGCACCTAGAGATCCTCTGTGGGTCACCACCAAGAGAACATCTATGGGTCAACACATGGGGATCCTTTGTGGGTCAACACCTAGTGACCTTATGCGGTCTGGCAGTAAAAGTCACTCAATAGAATAATATGATCAATCATTATGACTAATCATCTCTATTCATGTTCTTTAAGTTACATACATGGTTTGAGGTGAGTCTATACTTTTGATATATGATTGGGATCATGATTTTTGTGTTTACATTATGGAATTCTAAAAGACAATCGGACATCTCAGGGGTTTCTACTTGGTATTTTTTAACTCACCACAGCACAGGCATTTCCCACCCCTTGTTGTGTATTGTGCAGTCGATGGATAGCTTTGACCAATGTTATGGAGTCAGGACTAGATGGAGCATGGAGGTGACCCGTTAATGTGCAGAGCTGCAGAGAAAAGTTGAAACTAAACTTCAGGTAGGATCCTTGTAAGAAAAACTCAAGAGTTTTTTCCCTTTTTTCTATATTTTCATTTTGTAGGGTTTGTATTATGGCCCATTCTGCTTCAGTTCACACTTATACATTTAGCAGTAATACTACATGGATTTTTCTTATTCTATACATGGTCTATGTGTTTGCAGGTTTAAAGTCAATGTCATCCCATTTTAGGGATATTTAGTCTCCAACCACGAGCCTATTGAAGGTGGGCTTGGGGTAATCACGACAAATGCCTTGGGGGATGGGTTGTGAAAAAATGGTATCAAAGGATTAGGTTCTACCAAATAACTAAGACTTTGATATTTTTAATGGGGAAATAGTGTTATGTGTTTTGAGTGTGGTTTTTAGTTTGTGGAGTCCAGTGTTGGTGTAGTGGCCGACATATCCATACACTGTGACCATGAATTCAGATTTCCAACTTGGTACATGAAAGCACTAATTGTGTGTGTTTTTTAAATATTTATCTTTTGGTGTCTTTTGAGCCAGCTCACCAGGAATAACATATTTACCATGGAAAATATTTTTCTTTACAGAATTTCACTACATAAACATCCTTCCAGGATTCTAGTGAGAGATCATGATGATGGCCCACTGAGCGATGAGGCATTGGTTTTTTATTCTCTTTTAGTGATACTACCTTTAGGTGGTGTACCTACTGCACCACCACCCATAGGGTAGTAGTTTACACTAGGACCACCAGCAGACCATGCACACTAATGGAGTGCATTTCACATGTTTTGGAGACAACGACCTTCGATTAGTCGAGGCAATACTGATACACAGGCACCTGTGGACTGATTGTATGCTATGGCATGAGTTTTCTTCCTACTTGGGACAGAAACTGGACAGATGGTGATCGTAGGTGCCAGCCTTTTCTAGGGAATAGCAGGGATGTGGTGGAGTTAGGAGCTCTCGACACATGGGATGGAGGCACTGGTCTGTATAGACTTCGAGAGCCTTTTCATGGTGGAGTTCATACTAGGTACTTTACGCTCAGTGCATATTTAGGAGCAACAACATTTACAGTAGGGTAGGCAGATAGTGGCCCAATACCCAACGATATTCACTAACATCCCTCAATACTCCAACAAGAAGGAATGTGACCATTTCTTTAGGGTCCTGACCTTTGATCATTATCTTCAATGGGAGATCAGAGTGTTGATGACATCGCTCAATATCCCAATGTAGGCTGGATTTCATGAGCGAGTGCTATAAGTGGAGAGATTCTTAGATGAGAAGGTACTGATAGTGGGAGCCACCATTACAGAAAAGGTAGCCGAGTCATCTATAGAATACAGTAGGCAGATGACGTGGAGGTCTACGTGGTCCAGACCTTCAAAACGATGACCCCAGGTCGTAGGGTCAGAGGTGCAGAGCTCGTGATGCAGAAGAGATCAATTGAGTAATATCATATCTTACACTTGCGACGAAAAAGGGAACTTGGATTGTGACAGTCTGACTCCCCATGTGGACGATCAGTAGATGGTCAAGGGACCACTGAGACAGTGATAGTGGTTCAAGCGAGGAGGTCTGTAGGGCGGTAGATGTGGAAGAAGACTTGGTCGTGCAGTAGGTGGTGGGTGGTGATTTGAGGTTTTACCTCCACCATCCCTAGGTCTTCCACCCCAACAACTGGGAGTATATGTAAATGGACGAGCATATCTACAGGTATTTGAGGACTACAATCATGGTGCTCTAGAGGTGATTTGATGTATAATATGTGTCTACTCCACCCTAGCTGCAGTTCTTATAAAAACAGGTTCCTATTAATATTTTATTTCCACAACACTCATTCGGAGCTCGAAGATTCTAATGGTACTTTTTGCTAGATCCTTATTATTAGAGAATCTTACAAGAGATGATTTTACAATTACACACAGGTTCAGGAAGTGTGAGCTCACTCTAGGAGACAAGATCTTTGGCTGGAATCTCTTAGTAGCATCATCGATCCCTTACGACGTCATATTGGGTATGGACTGGGTATCCACAGTCCATGCTCAGATCGGCTATTTTAGTTGAAAAGTACAGTGTGTCCATGAGTATGGGACTAGGTTTTCCTTCATCGATGAGAAGGGAACCTTTGCAGCACATGAAGGAATTTCTTGAAGGATGTTGCAGCTAATCACTCATTAGTTGGCTAGCCTCACCCACATTGTAGTGTACAAGTGGAGTCTGACATATCCTGTAGGGATGGACCAGTATGCTGATGTCTTATATAATGATGTTCTAGGACTACCTTATCATAGAGAGGTAAACATATGCATCGAAATGTACCCTAGGAAGACACCAATATCTACACTAGCATATCGGATGGCTCCCATGGAGCTTCATGAGTTGAGGGTACAATTGGAAGACTTATAGGGAAATGGGGTTCATAAAGCCATGTGTTTCTCCATGGGTAGACCAAATTTCTTTCTCCATGAAGGTAGATGAGTGTGTGAGGCTTTGAATGGATTTTTGGTACCTTAACCGGGTGACTGTGAAGAACAAGTATCCACTTCAGAGGATTGATGATCTCTTCGATCAGCTGAAAGGTGCTCGGTGGTATTTGAAGATAGACCTCGGATTGGGCTATCATCCACTCAAGGTAAAAGATCAAGATGTACCAATTAGGCCCTTATGTTATTGGTATGGCCAGTTTGATTTTTTGGTGATTCCTTTTGGCATGACCAACTCTCCAGAAGTGTTCAGGGGACTCATGAACATGATCATCCATCCTTACATGGATCACTTCTTGGTGGTTTTCACTAACGGAATCCAGGTGTACTCAGCGTTAGAGGAGGATCACGCCACCCATCTGTAGATAGTTTTGTATATAGTCTTAGAGAACTAGCTATAGGGTAAGACATCAAAATTCTAGTTTTGTATATGGGAGGTCGAATTTCTTGGACACGTTATCTCAGAGACTTCAGTTGTTGTAGATCCAGTGAAAATACTGGTAGTTCTTTCTTGTGATCCACCCAAGAGTGTGACTAAGGTGTAGAGTTTTTGGTGTTTGAGGGATTCAACCAGTGGTTCGTAGATGGAATTTATAGATCTGCATCAACCCTGTCAGCATTGAAAAAGAATGGACAACCTTTCTTGTGGACAAAAATATTCCAGTAGATTTTCTAGGAACTGACAAGGAGAAAAAATAGCGCATCCATATTGAGCCTAAAAGAATAAGTCCTTGGATATATAGTCTACTGTGATGCATCATGAACTTGATTGGGGTGTGTCCTGATGCAGGAGCAAGCGGTGATTGCCTACGGCTCACGAAATTTGAGCCAACATGAGAAGAACTACACAACCCACGACATGGAGTTTGAAACAATGGTATTTTCATTAATGATGTGGAGGCACTACTAGATGGGTGAATGATTTACTGTCTACTCTAATTATGTAACGCCCCGACCCCATTTACCTAGAGTTAGTGCATTATTTTAGTACATTGTCATGATTACAAGGAATCAAGCCCTCAAGGACTGATCAGTTTAGCAGTCTTGGAAAATAGATTATATACATGAACTTTACATTACAATTTCAAACATAAAACACAGCATAGATAGTACTTTGATAATGCCATTATTAACTTCGCGTAACCCATTTTATTAATCAGAATACACTTTTTGGAATCTTGGAAAAAAATAAAACATCGAAAGGGGTGAGATAAAACTCTCAGTAAGGGTAAGAAATACATCGGAAGATAACATAAATATTAACCATGGAGAATAATTGGAACCACATACCTTTAACAATAATAAACATGAATACTTTTATGGCAGGAATATGAGATGAGTAAAAAATGACATTATAAAACATAATCATGGGTATTCTACTGGTCAAATGACCACATGAACCATCAATATTATTTTCATAATGAGGGAATGTATAATTCCATACATTCTAAAACATTTTTTCAAGGACTCAGCCAAGATGTCTAAAATGATTAAGGCCTCAGCCAAAACCATAAATCAAATTGGGAAAGGTCCTCATCCAATTATACATCTAGTTATCTCATGAGACCTACCAATGCATCAAGGAGCTATAGCGGGCTCCACCCATCACTTACTAAGTCCAATACATTCCTCATATGAAAAAGTTTAAACATATCATAAACATTCGTATTAAAACGTGCATAAGAAATTTCAATACATTAACCATAAACCATGAATGGTATAAAAATAGCACATCCACAGTCAAACATATCACAAAAACATCATTAAAATATGGATGTTTTGCATCATAATAGATCAACTTCAAATAAACTTCAAATCCATCAAAGGATGTTGACATAGAATAAATCAAAACTATTTGAGAGAAATATCTCTTTTTTTGAAATCATTTATCGGTCAGATAATTATAAAATAAAAAATTTACTTTGAAAATATCATTATAAGCTTGTAAGGGAATTTTTGATGAAGTTATAATGGGGGAAAATAGCCGCACCCGCTGTATAAGTTAAAAAAACATTCTTTCCTTAAATTTTCCAAAAAGTTAAAAAAGTACCTTGTTTGGAAAATGACGGAAATATTCCTTCCCAAACACATAAGGGTATAAATGAATTTAACCCATTGTCTAGTAAATAGTAAAAAAATTTGAAATATATTTTTAGGAAATATGGATGTGGATGATAAAGAGGTCCTAGTAGATAATTTCGTATAAACAAACTTGGAAATGAAGAGATTGTGAAATAAACCCTTACCAATTTATTAAATTACGAAAAATACACTCCATGAAAGAATTATCATACAATTTATATGTAAATACACATATATTATAGTGGGTTACACAAAGAATACAATTATGGGTAGTACATACACCACACAAAAGGTAATAGTGGCAATATGGCATGAATCTCACGAGAATAAGGAGTGAGATGAAAACCCCTTACGTTGTACTTTTCTTGGGTTCAGGGTAGTTTAACCTCATGTATAATGGTTAAATAATTGTTATTAAGTTTTACAAGAATCATATACATTAATATGATATAATTTATGATCTTTTAACATTGCTTTGTTAATAATATCTTAGTATTATCGTCGTTTCGAGTGTTAACTTACTCGTTTTATTTTATATGTTTTGTGACATACGTCATGTTTATTATGGATAGATTATAACTTATTCATTTCCAGAATAATATAAAGTCCTAAAAAATTATTTTTAATCATCAAATGAGAATTATACTTGAATGGATACGATGGAGAACGAATCTCATCGCATTCGTGGAGACGGTAGTCAATGCGTACGCACGAGCAACAATATCATTCATTTGATATTAAAATAATATAAAATTGGATGGTATATCATATATAAAGAATCATTATCATATTATATTTATTATTACATTAATTACAAATCATTATTATACCCATCCAAATAATAGTGTATTGAATAACATTTACACCACAACGTGGAGACGGTAAGTCGTACGTATGCACATATGGTGACATGTCATTCAAATGATGGAGAGAATATTAAATTTGGTCATTCCATATTTAGAATAACATAAACTTATATATAATATACTGGAATTATTATTTTATAATGTAAATAACAAGGAAAGAAGAAGTTAGAGAAGAAAGGAACTTGAAAGAGGGTGTTGAAATCATTACCTCTTCTTCGGGTTCTTCCTTTTGATTTGATCAAAAGAGATCCTTAGGTTAGCTTTCTGATCAAGATAAGGCATCTAGGATAAAGTTAGGATATTTTAGAGGGTTTTTGGGCAAGTTTTGGCTGAGACAAATGTATTATAAGGTGTGAATTAGAGAGATGGGGGAGTGCCCTTTTATAAGAGGGGTGAGGGGCACCTTAGGAAAAACATAAAATATTATTTTATAATAAATTCATATTAAGTTTATAATGGCTCAAAAGTTTATTATTTAAAGTATAAGGTGGGTATATGTCGAAAAAACTCAACCAATAAGTTTTTAACTAGTTTAGGTTACCATTTTAACATTA
This sequence comes from Viscum album, assembly GCA_963277665.1. NCBI lineage: Eukaryota > Viridiplantae > Streptophyta > Magnoliopsida > Santalales > Viscaceae > Viscum > Viscum album. The sequence goes on along the minus strand of OY728152.1, from coordinate 1,900,160,432 downwards.
TCATTTAGATTTCACTCTAAGTTAAATAATTTAACTTTTACCGTGTCTGCTTGTATTCTAACACTATATAGTCAATAAACATACTATATGCTACCAGTCGAACCCCTATTGGTTCATTAATGTCATCTATATTATTATATAATTATTTTGGCCTAACCTTATAATTTTATTACCATTATATCATTTAATTATATAATATTTGTTTTAAAAACTATTTTATGTCAATTTTGACACTATTTGGTATTTGTTTTTTGTTAAAATAATAACAACATGATTAATTAAAAAAAATACATTGAATCAAAACTAAAATTTTATATTCACCAATAAAATTCTTGGATTTCATAAAAACATTGAAATTATATTTATTTTAATATTTATAATACCATTTATTTGATTCTTTCATGAATAAGGTAATTATTGCATCATTATTATGTCATAAATAAATTTAATTATTAAATGTATAAAAATTATAAATAAAATAAAATTATTTAGGAAATATTTGTATATTTATAATGAATATTTATATTCAAAAATATAACATATATAACCCTATGTGATTTTTTTTCTAAAATATATTTGCTTATTCCATTTTTGTATTTATTTTAACTTAATTAATTTAAAGTGTCCTTATTACCTAAAAGTGGATCCATGGGGTCCCAAAATCGACCCAATAGTGCCCATGGTCGTAAATATATCAACCAATAAGGATAGGACACGTTTTAGGGTAATTTATTACTATTATAATATTATTTATGTACCTTTATTAACTGGATTTACCCTTTAACCATGGTAAATAAAATATTTACCGAAGTAGTTATTCCAAATGTCTAAAAATAAAAGTTACCTATTTAAACATTTTGGACATCCTGATTCCAAATTTGGAATCAATGTTTCCAAATTCAAAACATAGAATTGACAGAAAGTAATTTAAAATTAATTCCTGTTGTTAAAATAAAAAGCGTGTTTTTAAGAGATAATAACTTTCAAAAGATTGATACTTTTTTATGTCTGTTTTAAATGTGAAATTATGTCCAATGACAAAAATTAGATTATATTTTAAAAATATATTCTAAATATCATTTAAAACCACTAAAAATCATAATTTATCACTATTAATTATTTAGATTAAAAAAGTTGTTTTTAATTAAAATTTAGTAATTTTCACTATTCGTCAAAATATGAATGATTTCTGAAAAGTACCAAAATTTCACCCTAAGATAATTTCAATATTATGAATCCAAAAATGAATTCAATTTTGAATGAAAAAAGTTATAAAATTTCAAAAAGTGGGTATTACTATTCATAACAGCTACTTTGATTGGTCGCGGTGTGATAGAATCTCGATGTTGCGTACAACACATGCTACTGTATTATTCAAAGAGAAGCGTACCATATAATATTGGGGTGTTACATTCTGCCCTCATTAAATAAATTTAATCCTCACAATTTGAAATTGTTTTTTGAGAACAAAATGTTGAAAATAGAAAATATGTTTGTGGGAAAATCCACATCGGAAATTGGGTTAATAAAATTTAGTCTTAATAAGAGGAAAGGAGAAATGAAAGGGTTACCACCAAATTATGATCTTGATTAGGAGAACATTGGTGGAAATTAGAGACATATAATAGATGGAAAAACTTAAATATTTATAGGTAGTGATTGAGGTCATCAATCAAAAACAAGTGTAAAATTGAGGTCCTTAAATTCATCAATCTATGATGATTTAAAATACCACCAGTTCAACAAAACATAAGGTATTAGGATAACACATTTTTTGTTTTAAGATCCATTCAATAATGTATATTAATTTATTTTCTTTGTAGAATGAGATATATATATATATATATACTTAACAAGTAGAGTTTCATGCTTCAACTAATTTCTACCACAAACTCATCTTTCACTCAAAAGATAATAGAACTCAAATAATTATATTTATCCAAATAATATAAGGATACAATAATTAATCTATAATTAATCTACCAGAACATAAGGAACTACATTATACACTCCAGTGACTTCACATAGTCCATTGGTCGGTGATAAATCCCAATCGCACTATGGTTGTGGGTTCGATTCCCGCAGCTTTGTCTGACGTAACGGGTTGTCACAAAATCTATGTGTTGTCCTTTTTATAAATATCCACAAAATAACCTTTTAAACTTAATACATTCCAACCTTTAGAATTACCCAAAATATAACTATCCAAACTCACAGTCCAAATTTTATAAAGAATTTAAACACAATGAAGATCCTTTTTTCCATGTAACAACATCTGAACACCTTCATCATGTATTATTTTAAAACATGGTAACATCTTTAATTACCATAAAAACTTATTTTTATCTTTCATTCTCGCTTATTCTTTATAGAATATTAGATATACTCCTTCTATCCAAAAATTTTTTAAACTCCAACAATGAAAAATCATTAATTAGTTTCAAGGTAGTCAACAATATCTAATATAATTTATTCAAATCAACCATCTATTATTCCAAAATCACTACCTCATTATCAGGACAATAGTAAGGATTACCTTTCCATAAACCATGTATTTTCAAAATAGTGCATCTTACTATTAAGTAACTTTTCATTGAACCATATAATCTCAAATCCTCAATAAAATATTACTGTAGTTCAATCCTTATTTATCTCTATAATTCATGTAATCAGTATACTATTGATACAAAACTCAAATAAAATAATTCTATAATAACATCATAAGAACACTAGTCATTTATCTTCATCTAAGGTAGTATCATAAATTGATTATTATCCAATAGCATCATTTTGAGCATACTCTTATGACGTGGACATTGGTTTGCATAGTGTCCCACCTCCTTCTAGATGAAGAATTGTACATTTGAAAACCTTTTCTTACCCTTGAAAACACGTACTTGGTGTCCTTTTTTCTCCACACTTATAACAAACTCACATTCCCTTAAAGCATTTACCAGGTTGATTCATTCCACATTTTTTACATATTGGAAAATCCTTCTTTCCCATATTCCCATTATCCATATTTCTTTCTACAATCCTTTTCTTCTCTGGCTTCCCTTCAAAGGCATATGAGTTAGATAATTCTTTACTTATCTTATTAACACATGATACTATTTATTCATATGATTATAATACGTGGGAGGCTATTTACCTTCTAAATTCTATCTTAAGACCATGAAATATACGATCCTTCTTACTCTTGGGATCATGCGTATTGCTGGAGTTCTCATTCCTTTTACAGGGTTCCATTTCTAAACAATGGCATACACTAGATTAGTTTATGAATAGAAATACCTAATCCCAAACTTGTAAAACACTTAACATACATTAAACAGTTTATGGATATAATCCATAATCAAAAAAATGTTTTCTTGGGGAGGTATATACTCATAAACCCTTCATAGTGGTTTGTAGAGAAAATGAGAATTATCCTAAGCATATCCCCCAAGAGTGTCATAACCAAGAGTGCAGAAAGGCCCGTTGTCATGCACCAGTTCCCGTTCAAGTCTAGATTAAAGAGGTTTTTTTGGGTTTTACCCCTATGTACATCTGTGCCAGAGCCGCCTCTACATGCTCGTATCCAGACAAGAATATATTTCTCAGAAAACTGACAAAATCTTTACAATACAAAATTCAAGAATGTTCTTATATACTAATCCTTAAACATTATCATAGTTCTATGTGCTATAATCAAAGTTTATCTAAATCTAGCTTCCACGGTTTGTACTAAACTTCATTTGATACATATTGTAACTCCCCAAACTCAGTTACCTAGAGTCAGTGCATTATATTAATATATTGGCATGATTACAATGAATCAAGTCCTGAAGGACTGAACAGTTTAGCAGTCTTTGAAAAAAGATTACATAAATAAACATTACATTTCAATTTCAAAAATACAACACAACATAGATAGTTCTTTGAGAACGCCAATATTTACTTAGATTAACCCTACTTATTAATCAGAATACACTTCTTGGAATCTTGGGAAAAATAAAACATGGAAAGGGCTGAGCTCAAAAGCTCAGTAAGGGTAATCAATATAGCAAAAGATAACAAAAATATTAAGCATGGTGAATAATTGGAACCACATACCTTTACCAATAATAAACATGAATACATTTATGGGAGGAATATGAGATGAGTAAATAATGCCATTATAAAACATAATCATGGGTATTCTACTAGTCGAATGACCACATGAACCATCAATATTATTTTCATAATGAGGGAATGTATAATGCCATACATTCTAAAACATTTTGTCAAGGCCTTGGCTAATATGTCTAAAATGATTATGGCCTCTGCCAAAACCATAAATCAAATTGGGAAAGGGTCTCGGTAAATTCCACATTTAGTTGTCTCATGAGACCTACCGATGCATCGAGGAACTATATCAGGCTCCACCAGTCACTTACTAAGTCCAATATATTCCTCATATGAAAAAGTTTAAACATATCATAAACATTCGTATTAAAACGTGCATAAGAAATTTCAATACATTAACCATAAACCATGAATGGTATAAAAATAGCACATCCACAGTCAAACATATCACAAAAACATCATTAAAATATGGATGTTTTGCATCATAATAGATCAACTTCAAATAAACTTCAAATCCATCAAAGGATGTTGACATAGAATAAATCAAAACTATTTGAGAGAAATATCTCTTTTTTTGAAATCATTTATCGGTCAGATAATTATAAAATAAAAAATTTACTTTGAAAATATCATTATAAGCTTGTAAGGGAATTTTTGATGAAGTTATAATGGGGGAAAATAGCCGCACCCGCTGTATAAGTTAAAAAAACATTCTTTCCTTAAATTTTCCAAAAAGATAAAAAAGTACCTTGTTTGGAAAATGACGGAAATATTCCTTCCCAAACACATAAGGGTATAAATGAATTTAACCCATTTTCTAGTAAATAGTAAAAAAATTTGAAATATATTTTTAGGAAATATGGATGTGGATGATAAAGAGGTCCTAGTAGATAATTTCGTATAAACAAACTTGGAAATGAAGAGATTGTGAAATAAACCCTTACCAATTTATTAAATTACGAAAAATACACTCCACGAAAGAATTATCATACAATTTATATGTAAATACACATATATTATAGTGGGTTACACAAAGAATACAATTATGGGTAGTACATACACCACACAAAAGGTAATAGTGGCAATATGGCATGAATCTCACGTGAATAAGGAGTGAGATGAAAACCCCTTACGTTGTACTTTTCCTGGGTTCAGGGTAGTTTAACCTCATGTATAATGGTTAAATAATTGTTATTAAGTTTTACAAGAATCATATACATTAATATGATATCATTTATGATCTTTTAACTTTGCTTTGTTAATAATATCTTAGTATTATCGTCGTTTCGAGTGTTAACTTACTCGTTTTATTTTATATGTTTTGTGACATACGTCATGTTTATTATGGATAGATTATAACTTATTCATTTCCAGAATAATATAAATTCCTAAAAAATTATTTTTAATCATCAAATGAGAATTATACTTGAATGGATACGATGGAGAACGAATCTCATCGCATTCGTGGAGACGGTAGTCCATGCGTACGCACGAGCAACAATATCATTCATTTGATATTAAAATAATATAAAATTGGATGGTATATCATATATAAAGAATCATTATCATATTATATTTATTATTACATTAATTACAAATCATTATTATACCCATCCAAATAATAGTGTATTGAATAACATTTACACCACAACGTGGAGACGGTAAGTCGTACGTATGCACATATGGTGACATGTCATTCAAATGATGGAGAGAATATTAAATTTGGTCATTCCATATTTATAATAACATAAACATATATATAATATACTGGAATTATTATTTTATAATGTAAATAACAAGGAAAGAAGAAGTTAGAGAAGAAAGGAACTTGAAAGAGGGTGTTGAAATCATTACCTCTTCTTCGGGTTCTTCCTTTTGATTTGATCAAAAGAGATCCTTAGGTTGGCATTCTGATCAAGATAAGGCCTCTAGGATGAAGTTAGGATATTTTAGAGGGTTTTTGGGCAAGTTTTGGCTGAGACAAATGTATTATAAGGTGTGAATTAGAGAGATGGGGGAGTGCCCTTTTATAAGAGGGGTGAGGGGCACCTTAGGAAAAACATAAAATATTATTTTATAATAAATTCATATTAAGTTTATAATGGCTCAAAAGTTTATTATTTAAAGTATAAGGTGGGTATATGTCGAAAAAACTCAACCAATAAGTTTTTAACTAGTTTAGGTTACCATTTTGACATTATCATTTAGATTTCACTCTAAGTTAAATAATTTAACTTTTACTGTGTCTGCTTGTATTCTAACACTATATAGTCAATAAACATACTATATGCTACCAGGCGAACCCCTATTGGTTCATTAATGTCATCTATATTATTATATAATTATTTTGGCCTAACCTTATAATTTTATTACCATTATATCATTTAATTATATAATATTTGTTTTAGAAACTATTTTATGTCAATTTTGACACTATTTGGTATTTGTTTTTTGTTAAAATAATAACAACATGATTAATTAAAAAAAATACATTGAATCAAAACTAAAATTTTATATTCACCAATAAAATTCGTGGATGTCATAAAAATATTGAAATTATATTTATTTTAATATTTATAATACCATTTATTTGATTCTTTCATGAATAAGGTAATTATTGCATCATTATTATGTCATAAATAAATTTAATTATTAAATGTATAAAAATTATAAATAAAATAAAATTATTTAGGAAATATTTGTATATTTATAATGAATATTTATATTCAAAAATATAACATATATAACCCTATGTGATTTTTTTTCTAAAATATATTTACTTATTCCATTTTTGTATTTATTTTAACTTAATTAATTTAATGTGTCCTTATTACCTAAAAGTGGATCCATGGGGTCCCAAAATCGACCCAATAATGCCCATGGTCGTAAATATATCAACCAATAAGGATAGGACACGTTTTAGGGTAATTTATTACTATTATAATATTATTTATGTACCTTTATTAACTGGATTTACCCTTTAACCATGGTAAATAAAATATTTACCGAAGTAGTTATTCCAAATGTCTAAAAATAAAAGTTACCTATTTAAACATTTTGGACATCCTGATTCCAAATTTGGAATCAATGTTTCCAAATTCAAAACATAGAATTGACAGAAAGTAATTTAAAATTAATTCATGTTGTTAAAATAAAAAGCGTGTTTTTAAGAGATAATAACTTTCAAAAGATTGATACTTTTTTATGTCTGGTTTAAATGTGAAATTATGTCCAATGACAAAAATTAGATTATATTTTAAAAATATATTCTAAATATCATTTAAAACCACTAAAAATCATAATTTATCACTATTAATTATTTAGATTAAAAAAGTTGTTTTTAATTAAAATTTAGTAATTTTCACTATTCGTCAAAATATGAATGATTTCTGAAAAGTACCAAAATTTCACCCTAAGATAATTTCAATATTATGAATCCAAAAATGAATTCAATTTTGAATGAAAAAAGTTATAAAATTTCAAAAAGTGGGTATTACTATTCATAACAGCTACTTTGATTGGTCGCGGTGTGATAGAATCTCGATGTTGCGTACAACACATGCTACTGTATTATTCAAAGAGAAGCGTACCATATAATATTGGGGTGTTACATTCTGCCCTCATTCAATAAATTTAATCCTCACAATTTGAAATTGTTTTTTGAGAACAAAATGTTGAAAATAGAAAATATGTTTGTGGGAAAATCCACATCGGAAATTGGGTTAATAAAATTTAGTCTTAATAAGAGGAAAGGAGAAATGAAAGGGTTACCACCAAATTATGATCTTGATTAGGAGAACATTGGTGGAAATTAGAGACATATAATAGATGGAAAAACTTAAATATTTATAGGTAGTGATTGAGGTCATCAATCACAAACAAGTGTAAAATTGAGGTCCTTAAATTCATCAATCTATGATGATTTAAAATACAATCAGTTCAACAAAACATAAGGTATTAGGATAACACATTTTTTGTTTTAAGATCCATTCAATAATGTATATTAATTTATTTTCTTTTTAGAATGAGATATATATATATATATATACTTGACAAGTAGAGTTTCATGCTTCAACTAATTTCTACCACAAACTCATCTTTCACTCCAAAAGATAATAGAATTCAAATAATTATATTTATCCAAATAATATAAGGATACAATAATTAATCTATAATTAATCTACCAGAACATAAGGAACTACATTATACACTCCAGGGACTTCACGTAGTCCATTGGTCGGTGATAAATCCCAATCGCATTATGGTTGTGGGTTCGATTCCCGCAGCTTTGTCTGACGTAACGGGTTGTCACACAATCTATGTGTTGTCCTTTTTATAAATATCCAAAAAATGACCTTTTAAACTTAATACATTCCAACCTTTAGAATTACCCAAAATATAACTATGCAAACTCACAGTCCAAATTTTATAAAGAATTTAAACACAATGAAGATCCTTTTTTCCATGTAACAACATCTGAACACCTTCATCATGTATTATTTTAAAACATGGTAACATCTTTAATTACCATAAAAACTTATTTTTATCTTTCATTATCGCTTATTCTTTATAGAATATTAGATATACTCCTTCTATCCAAAAATTTTTTAAACTCCAACAATGAAAAATCATTAATTAGTTTCAAGGTAGTCAACAATATCTAATATAATTTATTCAAATCAACCATCTATTATTCCAAAATCACTACCTCATTATCAGGACAATATTAAGGATTACCTTTCCATAAACCATGTATTTTCAAAATAGTGCATCTTACTATTAAGTAACTTTTCATTGAACCATATAATCTCAAATCCTCAATAAAATATTACTGTAGTTCAATCCTTATTTATCTCTATAATTCATGTAATCAGTATACTATTGATACAAAACTCAAATAAAATAATTCTATAATAACATCATAAGAACACTAGTCATTTATCTTCATCTAAGGTAGTATCATAAATTGATTATTATCCAATAGCATCATTTTGAGCATACTCTGATGACGTGGACATTGGTTTGCATAGTGTCCCACCTCCTTCTAGATGAAGAATTGTACATTTGAAAACCTTTTCTTACCCTTGAAAACACGTACTTGGTGTCCTTTTTTCTCCACACTTATAACAAACTCACATTCCCTTAAAGCATTTACCAGGTTGATTCATTCCATATTTTTTACATATTGGAAAATCCTTCTTTCCCATATTCCCATTATCTATATTTCTTTCTACAATCCTTTTCTTCTCTGGCTTCCCTTCAAAGGCATATGACTTAGATAATTCTTTACTTATCATATTAACACATGATACTATTTATTCATATGATTATAATACGTGGGAGGCTATTTACCTTCTAAATTCTATCTTAAGACCATGAAATATACGATCCTTCTTACTCTTGGGATCATGCGTATTGCTGGAGTTCTCATTCCTTTTACAGGGTTCCATTTCTAAACAATGGAATACACTAGATTAGTTTATGAATAGCAATACCTAATCCCAAACTTGTAAAACACTTAACATACATTAAACAGTTTATGGATATAATCCATAATCAAAAAAATGTTTTCTTGGGGAGGTATATACTCATAAACCCTTCATAGTGGTTTGTAAAGAAAATGAGAATTATCCTAAGCATATCCCCCAAGAGTGTCATAACCAAGAGTGCAGCAAGGCCCGTTGTCATGCACCAGTTCCCGTTCGAGTCTAGATTAAAGAGGTTTTTTTGGGTTTTACCCCTATGTACATCTGTGCCAGAGCCGCCTCTACATGCTCGTATCCAGACAAGAATATATTTCTCAGAAAACTGACAAAATCTTTACAATACAAAATTCAAGAATGTTCTTATATACTAATCCTTAAACTTTATCATAGTTCTATGTGCTATAATCAAAGTTTATCTAAATCTAGCTTCCAAGGTTTGTACTAAACTTCCTTTGATACATATTGTAACTCCCCAAACTCAGTTACCTAGAGTCAGTGCATTATATTAATATATTGGCATGATGACAATGAATCAAGTCCTGAAGGACTGAACAGTTTAGCAGTCTTTGAAAAAAGATTACATAAATAAACATTACATTACAATTTCAAAAATACAACACAACAAAAATAGTTCTTTGAGAACGCCAATATTTACTTAGATTAGCCCTACTTATTAATCAGAATACACTTCTTGGAATCTTGGGAAAAATAAAACATGGAAAGGGGTGAGCTCAAAAGCTCAGTAAGGGTAATCAATATAGCAGAAGATAACAAAAATATTAAGCATGGTGAATAATTGGAACCACATACCTTTACCAATAATAAACATGAATACATTTATGGGAGGAATATGAGATGAGTAAATAATGCCATTATAAAACATAATCATGGGTATTCTACTAGTCGAATGACCACATGAACCATCAATATTATTTTCATAATGAGGGAATGTATAATGCCATACATTCTAAAACATTTTGTCAAGGCCTTGGCTAATATGTCTAAAATGATTAAGGCCTCTGCCAAAACCATAAATCAAATTGGGAAAGGGTCTCGGTAAATTCCACATTTAGTTGTCTCATGAGACCTACCGATGCATCGAGGAACTATATCAGGCTCCACCAGTCACTTACTAAGTCCAATACATTCCTCATATGAAAATGTTTAAACATATCATAAACATTCGTATTAAAAATTGCATACAAAATATCAATACTTTAACAAAAAACCATGATTTTTATAAAAATAGCACATACACAGTCAAACATATCACAAAAACATCATTACAATATGGATTTTTTGTATCATAATAAATCAACTTCTAATAAACTTAAAATCCATCAACGGATATTGACATAGATGAAATAAAAACTATTTGATAGAAATATCTCTTTTTTTGTAATCATTTAAAGGTCACATAATTATAAAATAAAACATTTACATTGAAAATATCCTTATAATCTTTTAAGGGATGCTTTTATGATTTCATAACGGTGGAAAATAGCCGCACCTGCCGTATAAGTTAAAAAAACATTCTTACCTTAAATTTACCGAAACGGTCAAAAAGTACCTTGTTTGGAAAATGACGAAAAGATTCCTTTCAAAAAAATAAGGTTATAAATGACATTAACCCATTTAATAGTAAATAGTAAAAATGTTTTGAAATATATTTTTATGAAACGTTGATGTGGATCATAAAGAGGTCCCAGTAGATAACATCGTATAAACAACCGCGGATAATGAAGAGATTGTGAAATAAACGCTTACCAATTTGATAATTTATGGAACATACACCCCATGAAAGAAGTGTCATACAATTAATATGTAAACACACATAAATAAAAGTTCATTAAAAAAATAATACAATTATGGGTAGTACATACACCAAACAAAAGGTAATAGTGGCAACATGGCATGAATCTCACGGGAATAAGGAGTGGGATGAAAACCCCTTATCTTGTACTTTTCCTGGGTTGAGGGTAGGTTAAACTCTTGTAAAATGTTAAAATAATTTTTATTAAGTTATACTGGAATCATATACATTAATATGATATCATATATTATCTTTTAACTTTTCTTTTTAATAATATCTTAGTATTATCATCGTTTCGGGTGTTAACATACTCATTTTCTTTTATATGTTTTTTGAAATAAGTAGTGTTTATTATGGATAAGTTGTATCTTCTTCATATCCAGAAAGTAATCAAGTCCTTAAACAATATCTTTAATCGTCAAATGAAAATTATACTTGAATGGATATGATGGAGAATGAATCTCATCGTGTTCGTGGAGACGGTAGTCCGTACGTACGCACGAGCAACAATATCGTTGTTTTGATATTAAAATAATATATAATTGGATGGTATATCATATATATAGAATCATTATCATGTTATATTTATTATTTAAATTAATTACACATCATTATTACACCCATCCAAATAATAGTATATTGAATAACAATTACACCACGATGTGGAGACGGTAAGCCTTACGTACGCACGTATGGTGACATGTCATTCAAAGGATGGATAGAATATTGAATTTGGTAATTACATATTTATAATAACATCATAGTATATATAATATACTGGAGTTATTATTTTAGAATGGAAATAACAAGTAAAGAAGAAGTTGAATATGAAATGAACTTGAAAGAGTGTGGTGAAATCATTACCTCTTCTTCGGGTTCTTCCTTTTGATTTTATCAAAAGGGATCCTTATGTGGGATTTATGATCAAAATAAGGTATCTATGACGAAGTTAAGAACTTTTAGAGGGTATTTGGGCAGGTTTTGGCTGAGGAAAATGGCTTAGAAGGTGTGAATTAGAGAGAAGTGGGAGTGCTCTTTTATAAGAGGGGTGAGGGGCACTTTAGGAAAAACTTAAAATATTATTTTATAATAAATTCATATTCGGCTTCTAATGGATCAAAATCTTATTATTTAATTTCTATGGTGGGGATAAGTCGAATAAAACTCAACCAATTGGTTTAAACAAGTTTATGTTACCATTTTAACCTTATCATTTAGATTCATCTCTAAGTTAAATAATTTAGCTTTTGCTGTGTCTTCTTGTATTCTTATACTATATGGTTAATAAAAATACAATATACTTCCAATAGAACCCCAATTGGTTCATTAATGTAATATATATTATTATATAAGTCTTTTGGCTGAACCTTAGATTTTTAGGACCATTATATCAATTAATAATATAATATTTGTTTTAAAAACTATTTTATGTCAATTTTAATGCTATTTGGTATTTGTTTTTTGTTAAAATAATAACAACATTATTACCTTATAAAAAATACATTGAATCAATCCTCACATGTAAAATTAACATATAAAATTCTTTTATGTCCTAAAACCTTTGAAATTATATTTATTTTAATATTTTTAATACCATTTAATTGATTCTTTCATGAATTATGTAATTACTGCATCATTATTGTGTCATAAATAAATTTAATTCTTAAGTTTCTAAAAATTATAAATAAAATACCATTATGTAAAAAATATTTTTATATTTCAAATTAATATTTAGAGTCGAAAATTGAACATATATAACTCTTTGTAATAATTGTTTTGCTAAAAGATATATGCTTATGTAATTTTTGTATTTATTTTTACTTAATTAATATAAAGTGTCCTTATCACCTACATGTGGCAACATGGGGTCCCAAAATCGTCAAAAATATTCCCATGGTCAGAAATTTATCAACCAATAAGGTTAGGACACATTTTAGGGTAATGTATTATTATTATATTATTATTTTTTACTCTTATTTACCGGATTAACCTTTAACCATGGTAAATAAAATATTTACCGAAGTAATTATTCAAAATGTCTGAAAATAAAAGTTACCTATTTACACAATTTGGATATCCCGATTCCAAATATAGATTCCATTTTTCCAAATTCAAAATACAGAAGTGGTAGAGATTAATTTAAAATTAATTCTCATTGTTAAACCAAAAGACGTGTTTTTAAGAGATAATAACTATCAAAAGATTTACACTTGTTTATGTACGGTTTAAATGTGAAATTATTTCCAATGACCAAAATTGGATTAAATGGTAAAAATATATTCTAAATATAATTTAAAACCACTCAAAATCATAATTTATCACTATTAATTATTTCGATTAAAAAAGTTGTTTTTGTTTAAAATTTAGTAATTTTCACTATTCATAAAAATATGAATGTTATCTGAAATGTACCAAAATTTCACCCTAAGGTTATTTCGATATTACGAATAAAAAAATTATGTAAATTTCTAAAGAAAAAAAAATTAAAAAAGTTCAAAAAGTGGGTATTACTATTCATAACGGCTACTTTGATTGGTTGCGGTGTGTTAGAATCCCGAAGTTGCGTACAACACATAATACTGTATTATTCAAAGGGAAGCATACTTTAGAATCTTGGCGTGTTATAGATCACCAGAGTATTAGGTATATCTTCTCACAGAAGGACCTGAACATGAGACAATATCAATGGCTAGAGTTCCTTTAAGAATATGACTTAGAGATATTCCACACTCCTGTGAAGGAAAACGTAGTGGCATATACCCTCAGTAGGAGGTCAGGTCTACAGTTTGTAAGTGACATGACAATGTAGCTAGCCGCGTAGCAGATATCCTTCATTTATAGAGATGGAGCAGATTACCTCTAGTCTATGACTATCACTTCACCACACCTTCAGTGAGTTCAGGAAACGCAATTTGGGGTTGTTGACTATGAGACCCAATGTGCTCAGATATCCTCAAGACATCTTACTGAATTATTTTATGAAGTTGGGGAGCACACCATCCTTTTTAAAGGATGCACCAATGTACTACTAATTCTTCGAGAGGAGGTGTATAGGGAGTTCCAAAAATCCCATTTGCAGGTACATCCTGGTGTTGAAATGATGTGTCAGGACCTCTGGCTTTAGTACTGGTGGGTAGGTATAAACAAAGCAGTGATAGTGTTTGTTTCACGATGCCTCATTTGTTAGAAAGTGAAGGTCGAGCATTAGATTCTAGAAGGCTTAGCGCAACCACATGAGTTTATAGAATGGAAGTGGGATGATATATCCATGGACTTCCTAACAGGGATACCACATACGTCCAGGGGCCACGATTCCATCTGGGTGATCATTGAACAACTCATCAAGTCATCCCACTTATTACACATCAGACAGCAGGGATAATTATAGGGATTGAAACGCCTCTATGAATAGGATATTGTACAACATCACGGGGTGTCATTGGTGGTTTTTTCATATCATGATACACATTTTACATCTCGGTTGTGGAAGGTATTTTAAAAGGTGTTCGGGACTCAGCTATGCTTGAGCACTACCTTTCACACATAGATAGATGGTCAAACCAAATGGACAATACAGATGCTTGAGAATATGCTTCGTACTTCCGTCCTTTATTTTGTCCATAGTTGGGAGTACCAACTACCCTGGGTGGAGTTCACAGACAACAATTTTTATCACTCCACCATCGGCATGGAACCATTTGAGTCCTTGTATAGGTGACCATGAAGATCACTTCTATTCTGGAAAGATCTAGGGGAGTCATCACTTATGGGTCTAGAGTTAGCATGAGCTAATATTGAGAAGGTGTGGATCACCTCATAGTGGATGAAGACTACAAAGATTAGGAATAAGTCTTATGCCGACAAGAGATGGAGACCCCTAGTGTTTGAGGAGGGTGGCTAGATTTTCCTATGGGTTTCACCACGACGAGGATTGGAGAGATTTTCCAGGCCAACATGTAATCTCTGAGGTTCATCGGGACTTCCCAAATTCTCATCAATGTTGGTAAGGTGGCATACCACCTAGCTCTTCCCCCTAAAATGCACCGAGTACAGAATGTTTTCTATGTGTCCTAGCTGAGGATGTACGTGCATGATTAATCGCACATTATCAATAGGGGAAATCTAGACATTGATGATGGGGAGACTTTTAAAGAGTTCCTAGTGGAGATTGAGGATCAATAGGAGTGGGAATTTTGTGGATGGTCAATACCTATGGTGTGAGTTTGGTGGTAGCACGAGAACCTCTAAGAGAGAACATGGGAGCGGGACTCTCATATTTGTGCTTAGTACCAACTTTTGTTTTCTAAGGTTTTGTTGTTGATTTTAGGGATGAAAATCCCTAAGGTGGGGATAATGTAAAAACCCAAAAATTCAACATAATTTTTTAAATTATATAGAATTATTTTGAGTCCACTAAAATTGACGGCATGTGATTCCGAGGCCGGGAGAAACCAAAATGAAATTTTGAACTTTTTTTAAGATATGTTCAATAAACGTGCAAGAATGAATTTCTATATTTTGAACCAGTTCTCGGATAAAAAATTAGAGGAAACTATTGGACTCACAAGACCAACATTCAATTAAGGGGAGCTTAACTTTGTTCAGAAAAAGTTGGATGAAAAAGATAATTTTTTGGACTTTTGGAAAAAAAACTAAAGATGTTATTTTATTATTTATTCACCAGTTGAGCAGAAAATGGTTGGACCTTAGTGTAACATATAGCAATAAGAGTGGGTCAATTAATGACTTGAACCTCTCATTGTGTAACCACAATGTTTGTGCTTTATTAGGTTCATTAATTATGATCAATTAATGAATCATACTAATGAACCAATGTGGGATGTTATTTTTTAATAAAATCCTTGGATTGGGTTTTTGGAATACCTAGGAGGACTCCTAAAGAAGTCCTGGAAACATGTTCCTCCAATGAATAATGGAGATTCAACGACGCTCATTGAGAAATCAATCCAAAGGTTGAAAAACAATAATGAACTCAGACATTATTTCTCTTCTGCAAGTGAACCCAATGTATTCATTATAGGGGGTTAAAATGTTTTATGCATTTAAATTATTTTCCTCTCTTAGTTGTTGATTAATATAAAGAACAGAGATCATCCAACTAATGGGTTTATCCACGAATCATTCGATTTTGCAGGAGGTTGTGGCGGAGATTCATTTTTGGGTTTTATTAAATATTTTTATCATTATTGTTCCACCCACATGTTTTAATGCTAACAAGGAGGGCGTAGGCCAATCCAAACAAATTCTGGAACATCCGTCTACCATGTTCTTGATGCGTTCTTCATGGGTTATTGGTCAATGTGTCGGCAATGCAGAACCCATGGCCATGGAGTGAAGGTGGAATCCTAGGATTCCCGTAGGCACATACGAAATGAGAATCAGACCTCCAAATATACATCAGAGGCTCACAGAAGCTCTGTTGGCATGACGGTGTTGGTCACTGTGGGAGACGATGGCCAGCTCTCACTGGCTGTGAGGAGGTAGTAGCACCAGAAGACACCGTGACTGATAGTGGGCGGTCGGCTGACACTGGCCACATTGATAGTGGTAGTTCACCACGGAGGAGGTCCATGGCTCTGAGCCACAGTAGAGGATGGACACGTGCACATGGGTCCCACTGTTTACCAGTCCATATATACTAGTCAATCGAAGCAGTGCCACCCTGACATTGATGATTGGGGAGACAGAACATACACAGTATGTTCAGGTAGGTAGACCGTGCCCTGCGGGCCAAGCCTATGGCACAAAAGGCCAGACAATACTGAGCCCAGCTGATTTGAGATGGGCCCTGCTGACCAGGTTAGCTCAGTCTGACCGTGTCAGATCCGACCCAGACCTAGTTTGACCTAGTAACACATAGGGAAATACCTCTAAAACCAGAAGTCATTTTGATGAATCATATGTGGTGCTTCCTTAATTAGGATGAAGCAGTCCTTTTGCGATACACAACATGGGTTTTTGAGAATTATGGAGAATGGCCTGGTTAAATTGGAGTCAAATCCAACTGGGACCTCATCACTAAAATGCCAATAATTTATAGACCAGGATTCCTATTTTCGTACCGTTTGCCACATAGGACCCCTTACAACAAGACGATCAATTGGGTTACTTCTATGTGGGACTTCAGGGATGTTGACATACATTCGAAGACTTGTGGAGTGGATACTATGGAAATAAAGTGTGCTTAGTGTAGGAATCCAGTGGCTAGTTGTGATGTGAAGAAAGAATATTGATCCTCAAGGTGTGTCAGCACCCATTGATCCTCTGAGTGGGTCAGCACCTATCGATTCTCTGTGAGTCTTCACATAGAGATCCTATGTGGATCAGTATAGAGCAATCCTCTTAGTAGGTTATCACCCACTGATCCTCTGAGTGGGTCATCACCTAACAATCCTCTGTGGGTCAGCACCTATCAATCCTCTATGGGCCAGCACCTAGTGATCCTCTGTGGGGCATCACCTAGCAATCCTATATGGGTCAGCACCTAGAAACCTTGTGTGGTCTAGAATTAATAGCCACTCGATAGAAAAATATGATCTATCTATATGAATAATTTCCTTTATTCATGTTTGATAAGTTTTATACTAGGTTTGAGGTGAGTCTTTACTTTTTATTTTTGATTGAGATCTTACTTTTTTATTTTTTACATTGTGGAATTTTGGTAGAGCATAGGGGATCTTAGGGGTCCCTAATTTGTATTGTTATACTCACCCATGCATCAGCTTCGCCGGCATGTTGCTGTGTCTAGTGAAGATGACATACAGCTTTGACTGTGGTAAGGGAGTTATGACCAGACATTGAAGGGAGGAAATTGGTTGACGTGGAGAGTTACAGTGATGAGTTGTACCTACCCTTTAGGTAGGATTATTTTCTGATGACCCCATGAACTATTTTCCCTTTTTTTATTTTCTTTTAGTTGGGTTTGTATTCTAGCCCACTGCTCTTTAGTCTACACTTTTACTTTTAGTAGTTATAATACATGGTTAGTTCCTATTGTGTACCTGGTCTATGTGTTTGCAAGATTAAATAAAATTCCT
Organism: Viscum album; assembly: GCA_963277665.1. Classification (NCBI taxonomy): domain Eukaryota; kingdom Viridiplantae; phylum Streptophyta; class Magnoliopsida; order Santalales; family Viscaceae; genus Viscum; species Viscum album. The sequence continues at coordinate 1,900,141,968 of OY728152.1, read as the reverse complement.
TCCCTTTTTAGGTATATTCCATTCCAGTTCTAGTGTCTAAACCCTGGCCTATGGAATGTGGGTTTGGGGTAGTCATGCCATGGGCCCTAGGGACAGATTGTGACCAAGTGGTATCAGAGTATTCGGTTCTACCCAAGAGCTAAGACTCTGATCTTTTCAAATGGGGAAATATTGTAAAGTATTTTGTGAGTGGTTTTTAGTTCATGGAGTCCTTTTTTGGTGTGGTGGATGATGTATCCATACAACAAGAACCAAAATTATTATTTTCGACTTGGTACACGAAAACACTGACTGTGTGTGTTTTTTGAAATGGTTTTCTATTGATATCTTTTGATTCAGTTAACTAAATATAACTTATTGACCATGATGCATCTGTTTCTTTCAGAAATCCCACCATGTAGACAACCATCTAGTAATCTAGTGAGAGATCACAATGATGGCCCACCGTGTGATGAGGGTTCTGTGTCAGGCCCACTTTCCGTGATAGCACCTTTAGGTGGTGTGCCAGCACCACCACCACTAGTAGGGAAGAAGTATCGCCAATCCCCACCAATGGACCATGCATGTCTACTGAGCATGATACATGAGTTCTAGAGATATAGGCCTCTAAGGTTTTGAGGTGAGACTAATCTATAGCTAGCTGAGGACAATATGGAGGCTGTGGCATTAATTTTCCACCTAGTTGGGACACTAGAAGACCAGATGGTGATCCTAGCTACTATCCTTTTCAAAGGAAAAATATGGAGATGGTGGAGCCAGATCTTCCAGACACTTGAGGAGGTGAAACTGTCCAAATTGGACTTTGAGATGCTTTTTAGGGAAGAGTTTTTACTATCTAATTTATGCTCAATGCATATTCAGGAGCTACTACACTTATAGAATGGTAGCCTGATAGTGGCATAGTACTCGGTGAGATTCCCTGACTTCTCTCTCTACTCCACCGATATTGTATGAGAACCTTTTTTAAGGGCCTGAACCTTTGAGTAGGGTCTCCGATTGGATATCATAGCATCGATGATATCACTCAATATCCTGACGCTGGGTGGAGTGTTTGAGCATATACTATTAGTGGAGAGATTCCTAGCTGAGCAGGCACCGACAGTGAGATCCACCATTAGATAACAGGTAGAAAAGTCATTTGCAGTAGGTAGTAGGCTGGTGATGCAAAGGACCAAGTGAGCCAGACATTCCAGATGACAACCCCATGACGCAGGGTCAATTCTGTGGAGCTAGCATGGGAGATGAGGTCATCTTAGGACTAGAGTCGGTTACTCTAGAAGAGGATAGGGGAACATGGCTGATGAATATTTGACTCCTCACATGGAAAATCAGTAGATGGTTGAGGGACCACTGAGAGAGAGACATAGGTTTGAGCAAGGAGGTCCAAAAGGTAGCAGACGTGGCAGAGGAGATGTTTGTGCAGCAGGCTATGGGAATCGATTTGTGGTTTTACCAACACCACCCCTAGGTGGTCCACCCCGACAATTGGGGGTAGGAGGATAATGACAAGCTCATCTACAGGCAGCTAAGGCCTATGACCACAGTGCTCCAGATATGATTAGAGGTACGATCTGGGTTTATTCCAACCTAGGTTCATTTCATAAATACAGATGTTCTATTCACTCTTTTATTAAAATTGGCTCTCATTCAGAGCCCATAAATCCTATGGAGCCATTGGCTACGTCCATATCATTAGAGACTCATACGGTAGAGGATTCGAATATTACACATTGGTACATGCAGTCTATGCTCACTCAAGGAGGTGAGAGTTTTATCTAGGATCTCATAGTAGCAGTGTTGAGGCCTTACAACGTCATCTTGAGTATGTACTAGTTATCAACAATCCATGCTCATATCAACTTTTTTAGGGGAAATTTGTGGTGTGTCTATGAATATGGGACTATTTTTTCCGTCACTCACAATAAGAGAAACATTGTAGCACATGATTGACTTTCTAAAAGGATGGTGCAGCTAATCACTCATCAGTTGGCTAGCCTCATCCTCGGTGTAGTAGATGAGAGGAGTCCAAGTTATCCTATAGTGGTGGACTAGTGTGATGATGTTTTCATGATGATATTGTTGGACTACCTCCTCACATAGAGGTACAATTTTGCATCAAATTATACCCAGAGACGACACTGATATCTACACCACCACATCAGATGTCTCTTGCAGAGCTTCATGAGTTGAGGGTATAGGTGGAGGACATGTAGTGTATGGTGTTCATAGGGCCCAGTGGTTCTCTTTTTATTGCCCCAATATTCTTTTCCACGAAGGAATATGGAATTTTGGGGATTTGAATGGATTATCGGTTCCTGAACTAGGTGACATTGAAGAACATTTATCCACTCCTTAGGATTGATGATATCTTCGATCAGCTGAAGGGATCTCGGTGGTTTTCGAAGTTAGACCCCAGATCAGGCTATCATCAGATTAGGGTACGATATGAGGTATTACCAAAGACAACTTTCAAATAGCAGTATGGAAACTATGAGTTCTTGGTGATTCCTTTAGGTGAGACCAACTCTCTGGAAGTGCTCATGGGAATAATTAATAGTATTTTCTATCCTTACATCAATTGCTTCATGGTTATTTTTATTGACAACCTCTTGGTGTACTCCGTGTCAGAGGAGGATCACGCCACTCAACTGCAGATAGTTCTGCATACACTCTGAGAGAACTAGAATTATGGTAAGCTATCAATGATCAAGTTACAGATATGATAGGTCCACATTCTAGGAAACATTATCTCATAGGATGGAGTTTTAGTAGATCTAGTGAAGATAGTGGCAGTTCTTTCTTTACAGCCACCAAAGATCCTGATCAAGGTGTGATGTTTCTTAGGGTTGGCAGGATACTACTTGTTATTTGTACCTGAAATTTCTAGTGTATCATCTCCTTGTTTATCGTTGATAATGATGGGATAACCATTCTTGTAGATAGAAAGAAGATAGTAGAGTTTCCAGGAACTAAGGCAAAGACTGACCAGTGCCCCCATCATGAGGCTATTAGAAAGGGCATTGGGTGTGTAGCCTACTATGATTCATTAGGGACTGGACTGTGATGTGCCCGGATGCTGGAGAAAGCAGTTATCACATATAGCTCACGACATCTAAGGAAATATACAGATACCCACAGCTTGATGTACATGGACATTACATTACTTTTTAAGAATATTTAATACATAATAAAAAATGACTCCCAAGGACAGTAATGTTTAGTGTCTTTGGAAACTCAGAACATAATATTCTAATCATGGTTAAAGATCCTAAAAATCTCCCATAAAGATTGTTCCTTTTTCTTTTCTTACCTAAAACCATTCATTATATCCTGGGGAAAAGAAAACTTAAAGAGGGTGAGCTCAAAGGCTCATTAAGGGTAATCATGGAGAAAATAGAACAAACCATATACGTTTTAACATAAAAACATAAAAATAATGTTTAGGCATTAAAGTCTTGTGTAGTGAAATAAATCATGGAAGTACGTAAGGAATATATCATAAAAGAACATCAATCATGATAAAATAGCATGGGAATAAAACATGTAATTGTGGAAAACCATTAATCACATGTTCTGATTTTGATAGTAGCCAAGGATTTACTGCCATGACCATCATAGTGGACAGTTTCCATTACTGAACAAGGTTTACTTGTCGTTCTAGCCCCGTATTACTGAACCAGATTCACTTGTCATTCCTGCCATGTCTATCTTATGGGATATAAATCTTTACTCAATGCATTTTAGGGAGATATAGGTCCCACCCATCTCATAATGAAACCATTCTTATGTGTGCTACAATTTCTTTAATCATACATCATAGCATAACCCATTTAATAAAAATGGGTTTCTTAAACATAATGAAATCATAACATAATCCATATAAGATAAAAAATTCATAAAAATAATTCCATCATAACTTAATCAAATAAATGTAATAATAGGGATCGAAATAGAACCCTATATTATCTTAGATGGAAAATAAATTTGATAAGACATTTTAACTCCATTATTGATGAAAAATATCCTTTCTACTTCAAAAAATTATCCCTTTCTCAACATGTCATAATATTTAAACTAAAAGAAGTTAATTAAAAATAAACTAGAAAAATTGTAAAGGAAGCTTCAATGATATATTGTACTATGAATTCATAAAAATCCATTCATTCTGTATAAGATAAAAAACATTCTTCTCATACTTTGGCTGAAATGTGAAAAAGTATCTCTTATTGAAAACGACAAAAGATTCCTTTCATAACCTTTACAAAAAAATCATCAATGGGTAAAATTGGATTTAAAAAAATTTAGGAGGATAGAAATAATATTAAATATTGAGGAAACATGGATGTGGATGATAAATATGCCCCAGTAAATACCGCAGTATAAACAATCTCAGATAAAAGTGAGATTGCGAGATTTTCCCTTAACTTATGTCCAATTTATTCTGTATGTGTCCGAGACTCCTGTATATTGGGTTTAAACATATTATTAAATTGTAACTGAAACATAACAATATTTATAATATCATATATGATTCACTTATGTATTTATATTATCTGTTCTTTTGTCAATTCCATGTTAAAGAAACGTTTTGGGTAAAATCGTTTCATTTATCGTGCCTATTTGGAAGTGTTGTTCTTGATTTTATTACTTGTAACCTTATTTACATAATTTAATTGTGTACATAATTATTTTTATGTAATATATATTCAGCATATAAATATATATGATAGATCGATAAATGGAATGAAATACACCGTTCATGGAGATGGTAGGTCGTACGTACGCATGAACGTTGTTTTTGTTTACATATTAAAATTAATGGAAGTAAGTAAATAACATATACATAAATCTAGTATCATTATAATGTCACATTTTTCATGATTATTTATTATATATACTTTATAGTAATTCTTTAATGGTTAACATAGAGAATGAATCTCATTGTGTTGTGGAGACGGTAATCCGTACGTAAGCACGATCGATGATATCATTCTCATAATTATTTAATGGTATTGGAGTAGATTATATGATATCTCAGAAATATTATCATGCTATAATAGTAATATATAGTTATTCTTTCCACCATTATATCCATACAAGTAAGGTGGTGGTGGAAAACAGATTTCACCAAGGCAAGGAGACAGTACCGTATTCCGTACGTACGCACGCGCGGTGATTTCGTTTTCCATAGGATGGATAGAAGGTGAAATGGGTTTGTTTCATATTTAGAATGACATATTGTTATATGATTGATAATTATTTTATTACTTTATAATAAAACAAATAATTAAGAGGTTGTAAAATAAGAAATAAATTTGAAAGAATCGGTAAATGATATTACCTCTTCTTCAACGCACCTCTTCTAAACCTCCTCTTAGGGCATTAAAGTTGGTCTTTGAAGAAGACCAGGACCTATAGTATGTTTCTAGGGAAGTGGAGAAGAGAAATTATATAGGTTTGTCTGAGCTTTAAGGCTCAATGTGGTGTGAGGAGGAGAGGGAGGAGGTTCCCATTTATAAGAGTAGAGAGGGGCACTTTTGGAAACCTCTAAAATATTAATTTATACTAAACTCAATCCCCACTTAAAACCACCAAAAAATGACTCAAATCAAGATATTTGATGCGATAGGGTTGTAATATCATCAACCAATAAGATTTATAGATGTTGGTAATTTATTTTATACCTTATCAATTTGACTTATCCTTATTTAATCTGTATAAATATATTTTTGGTAATAATAGTCTAAATTTTAAATTGTTATAAATAATTACTTATGTGTTGTTAATTGCCCATAATTTTATAATTTATGAAATTTTAGGCCATATAAATTTCAATTTATAATTTTTTAATATTTTTTTGATTTTTAATCAATTTTATAATATGTTGTTTTTATAAAATAACATTAGTGTCGATTTTGACACTATTCATTTATTTGAATTTAAATAAAATCCTAAAAGATATGTTTTTGGAAAAAATTATTTAATATATTCCTAAGAAGTCATATTCATCTATAAAATTATTGGATTACATTAATTAGTTCATATAATATTTATTTTAATACTTTTAAAATCATTTATTCCATATTTCTCGTCATAAAATAATTACTACAACATCTTTGTATAATTATTTAATATACTTTTTAGTTGTATAAAAAATAAAATAAACTACTATGATGTATATAAATATAATATCTTACATAAAAATACTTTTAATTGAATTTATCATCTAAAAATCAAAAAATTTAAATTGTTATATTTATTAAATTGTTAAGGTGACAACTTTGACATCATTTAAAATAAAATAATATAAGTTTCATAATCACTTTTATAAGGCTCCAAAGGGTCAAATATTAGATGAATGGATTATTATGGATTACATGTACACGAAAAATACGTTTTGGTCAGGTTTTTGTTTCTTTTATGGTCACTATAAGTTTAATAAAAATTGTATTATTGATTTTTCACTAAATAAACAATTTCTGCATCACTATAGTGTCACTATTAATGATAATTATTTAATCCCTAAAAACTATAAATAAATTCTAATGATGTATATAATAATATTTTATTTCTATTGACTATTTATGTTCGGATTTTTATGATGATTATCACTAAATTAAAAAGTTTATACTTATAAGATATAACAGAGCGACATGTTGTCACTTTCTTTGGTTTTAATAATAATTACATCTTTTTCATGGTTAAAATCCCATGAAATGAATCTATTACGACCCTTAGGTTATATGGGTATAATTTTTTTGATCCAATAGAATTTTGGTAGGCGTTAGGGTAATTTTATAATTTTATTTTTACTCTTAATTATTTGATTTACCGTGAACTATAGTAAATAAAATCTACCGTAGTTATTAATAATAATGCCTAAAAATAAAAATTATCCTTTTAACATAATTTGGAGCTAATAATTCCAAATATGGAATCCATTTTTCCAAATTCAAATCACAGAATTAACATTATTTAATTTAAAATTAATCCCGCTTTTGAGAAAACGGGTTTTAAAAGTTTAAATGTTGCAAAAGATTGAAATGCTTTTACAAAGGAATTCAATGTAAAATTAATGATAATGAACTACATTATATGAAATGGTAATAATATATTCTATTTATAATTTAAAACCATTCAATATTATAATTTATCCATATAAATTATCTCGATGGAAAAATTTGTTTTTAATTAAAATTTAGCGTATTTTTACTATTCATCAAAATATGAAAGTTATTAAAATAATCTCAAAAATTAATCAAAAGTAAATTTTTATATCCTCATTCCACAGAAGATGTTTTATATTTAAAATTGGACTTATAAACATTTCAAAACTATATTTAAAGTGGGTGCACCATTAAAAGGCGGCAACACTGCATTTTTCGAAAAATACTTATTTTAGCTGAAAAAATTATTCTGTTCTCATACCATGTTCTATAAAATGTTTAAGATGAATTATAATTTCATAAAATTAAAAATATAGTTACTAATATTCATAACTTCTAGTTCATAATAATATTATAACAATATTTCATTGTTTAGTGATACTCAGTATTGCATACAACACACGCTATCGAGGAAGGTCACTATTGCATGCAATGCAAGCCAAGTCAGGGTTGCGTTTAGTGCAAGATTCCATTGGTGTTTCTTATAACATTATCAAAATATATTTCATTTATAAATTAATAAAAATCTATACTTTGTGTTGTGTATAGCGCATGATAATCTTGGTGTAGCGTTCAACATAAGACATGAAAGAAATTAAAAATATTATTTCTCATAAAATCATGGGGTGCTACATTCTACCACCCATAAAATGAATTTCTCCCTTGAAATTCATCGGGGTTATAAATCTTTTACTACATGAAATTTTCTTTCATAGAAACCCACATTGTAAAATGAAATACTAAAACGTAATTTTTAAATGGATTGTTAGAAACATAACAGTCACCCAAAGTAACTCAGCATTGGGTTTCCACATTGGAGAATATAAGTGAAAATATGAATATAGAAGAGAAATCTAACCATCATGTTTGGATGAAGAGTGGTAGAGAACATGGCTATGAAAAATCCAACAATCACAAAGTTACAAATTTCTGATGATCTAAGGTACTATCTGAGCCATCAGATATGAGGGCAGTAGGACAACATTTATGGTTTTCAAGATCATTTCCCAAATGTTGAAGAATTTTTGAATTAAAATAAATAATTACTTGACTTTGGTACAATCTCTCTATTTTTTGTGCCTTGAACAATTTACTTTTCATCTCTTAATGTAATTAAGTTGAATTTTTCTTCCATGAACTGTTAGCAGATCATGGGATAGAATGATAGGATATTCCATCTATATCAAAAAGTTAGAAAAAGTTATTAAATATACATAAGTCCATCTATGGTGAGATTAATCAAATATGGTTCCAAAAATGGGCTTATAAATCATCTATCATACCACTTCATAAAATGAAACTAGTTTCTACTAACTAGAGACATCCTATAGGCTAGTGGTAGGTGATAAATTTATGTCGCATTTCAGTTGTGGGTTTGATTCCCGCAACCTTGTCTGGCGCGATGGGTTGTCGCCCGTCTTGCTGGTTGTCCTTTTTATAAAACTACACTATTATAATATTCCATAAATAATATCCAAAAAAGGTATTATCCTTAAACAATATTATCTTATGTCCAACATAATCCATTTCAAATCTTTAGGCTTATCCAAAATACTTCTATCCACGCTAATAGTATAAAGAAAACAATTACTAGAAATGTCATCATCCAAGCATGTGAATACCATCATTTATCCTCAGTATATCATAGGATATATCTTATTGGTTACATTATAAACATGTGAATTCCTTAATCATCTATTCTCTTGAAACATTAATTACCATATAATCTTTTTTAGAACATGATTTCTGTCAAAAGATAACTCTTTCCACATTCCAAAATCCCAAAATTTTATATACACATACCATTATATCACTTTTTCCTTATATTAGTCATGAGATCATTAATACTATCAAAAATTTCATTAACATCTTATCCCTTCATTATGCACATATTAGGTGCATTCCAAAAATATTTCAATCACTTTTCATGGTTACCGGTACCATATAACTATTGAAAACCACAATAAACCAATACAAAGATATTCCAATATTCCACTATACTATAAATGAGATTCCACAACACTATTTTGGATTCTCATTACAATAACAATTAATCATTCCACCAATTATTTGTCATATTCAAAATCGCCAATATTGATCTCATGTGAATGACTGATAATTGATTTTTATTAAAAGATTAACAGGTGGCCGCAATACCACCCAAACTAAAATTCAAGGGGGCAGAAATGATGAAAACCAAGGGCATCCCCTTGAAAAAAGGACATACAATCCGCTGGTAGGGATCCAATGATATCATTACACATGTGACATCCCTTTTACTTTTTCCTTAATAGTTTGGTGATGTAAATCATCATTAAGCCTTGGATTAGAGCATTGGTTAGTATAATGCCCCATTTCCCTGTAGTTGTAGCATTGAATTGTTGGTGGTGCGTTCTCTGCAGTCTTTTCTCCATTCACATAATTAGCTACCATTTTCCCATCACATCAGTAATCAACTGCTTGATGACCATATTTTCCACACTTAAAACATTTTCTAGTCACTTTAAGGCAATCTCTACCATGCTTATTTCAACACGTTGTGCATAATGGAACATTTGTCTTCTTTTCACCATAGTTTTGAGATTTTTCCTTGAACTCCATCTTTCGTTTCATTTCAAAAACATGAGATGGATATGTAACTACAACATCCCGTTATACCTTAATATCACATCACACAATCTCTTCATAGCTACTGAAGACTCTTATAGCTAATTCCATTCTAAGACTTGGTTTTAAGCCACTGAGAAATTGATCAACTTTACATTTAGGCTGGATGACAAATCTAGATAGATGCCTTGCAAGCCTTGTAATATTTGCTTCATATATACAAATGGATTCATAATCCTTTTTATTAAGCTCAAAGAACTCCTTTTGCATCTTCATTCGAAGAATACTAGGAAAGTACTTATTAAAAAATAAGTTCTTGAACTCATCGCATTCCATAGATTCAATTTCATCTTGGGGCCTCATATTCTTAATTAGAGTCCACCAATGGTCTGCTTCCCCTTTAAATGGTAAATAGCCAGAATGAATTTTTCATGTACCAAATAGAAAATTATGGAAAATAAATTTTCAATGGTACTGATCTATTGTTCAGTAACAAGTGGATCAGAAGACCCACTGAAAGAAGGTGGACGTTGCCTCATAAAGAACTCAATAGAATATTGTTCCCTTCTCTGCTCATTTGGTAGCTCAGAATGATTTATAGCTTATGAAATTATATCAATAATATTTTTCACTCCATCTCCCACAACATTGGTTTGTTCAGGAGGAAAATCATTTCAATTTCCATTACATTGATCAACACGGTTCCTTCGGGTTCCATCCATCGTCTAAAACCCAAAAACAATAGTGCGAGAGGCCGAAATCATGCTAGGAAAACAACATAATAAAGGGTGATTACCTTCAATATATAACATATTAGGATTAATTATAAGATCTTTACCATAATTATAGGACTATAACATATAATTTATACTTAACCTTAGGGACATCCCGAGACATACCTTAGAAATATCTCTAGGGATCTCTCTAATGTTTTCATATCCTAGTTTCCAAAGGTTAACTAAACCTTTACTTTGATACAAACTATAGAGACCCAAAGCATGATGTACATGGTAATTACATTACATTTTAGGAATACATAATACATAAAAAAAATGATACCTAGGGATCGTAATAGTTTAGTGTCTTTGGAAACATGGAACATAATCTTCTAATCATGGTGAAAGATCTTCAACGTCTCCCATAAAGATAATTCCCTTCTATTTTCTTACCAAAAACATTTATTTATATTTTGGGGAAAAGAAAAAATTAAAAGGGTGAGCTCAAATGATCAGTAAGGGTATGTATGGAGAAAATAGAACAAACCATATAAGTTTGAACCTAAAAAACATGAACATAATGTTTAGACATTAAAATCTTGAGTCGTGAAATAAATATTGGTAGTATTTAAGGAATATATCATAAAAGAACATCAATCATGATCAAATAGCATTATAAAAACATGTAATTGAGGAAAACCATTAATCACATGTTATGATTTCCATAGTATCCAAGGAATTGCTACCAAGACCATCATAGTGGACAATGTCCATTACTGAACTGGGTTTACTTGTCATTCCAGCCGTGTATTACTTAACCTGATTCACTTGTCATTCAAGACATGTCTATCTCATCAGATATAAATCTTTACTCAATAAATTTTAGGGAGATATAGGTCCCACCGATCTCATAATGAAACCATTTTTATGTGTGCCACAATTTCATAAATCATACATCATAACATAACCCATGTAATAAAAATGGGATTCTTAAACATAATGTCATCATATCATAATCCATATAAGACAATGGACATAATAAAAATAATTCCATAATAAATAATCTAATCAAAGTAATAATTGGGATAGAAACAAAAACCTATATTATCTTATATAGAAAATAATTTTGATAAAAACATTTGAACTCCATTCTTGAGGAAAATATCCTTTCTACTTCAAAACATTTTTCCTTTCTCAACATGTCATACTATTTTAAACTAAAAGAAGTTAATTGAAAATAAACATGAAAACTTTTAAAGGATGAATCATTGAAAAAATGTTCTATCAAATCATAAAAATCTATTCATGTTTTTAAGTTAAAAAACATACTTCTCGTACTTTGGCCGGAAAAGTCAAAAATCTTCTCATAATAAAAAAGAAAAAAGATTCCTTCCATAAACATTACAAAAAAATTTATCAATAGGTAAAATTGAATTTAAAAAATTTTAGGTGGATAGAAATAATATTAAATATTGATGAAACATGGATGTGGATGATAAATATGCTGCATTAAATACAGATGTATAAACAATCTCAGATAAAAATGAGATTGCGAGATTTTCCCTTACCTTATTTCCAATTTCTTCCGTATGTGTCTGCGACTCTTGTATAGTGGGTTTAAACATATTATTATGTTGTAACAGAACCATAAAAATATATATGATATTATATATGATTCACTTATGACATTATATTACCCATTCTTTTGTCAATTCAATGTTAAAGCAACATTTTGGGTAAAATAGTTTCATTTATCGTACATGTTTGGACTTGTTGTTCTTGATTTTATTACTTATAAACTGATTTACTTAATTACCGAATTTAAAACATGATTTATATATAATATATATTCATCATATAAATATATATGATAGATCGATAAATCTAATTAAATACACCATTCATGTAGATGGTAGGTCGTACGTACGAATGAACACTGTTTTCGATTCCTTATTAAATTTAATAGAAGTAAGTAAATAACATATACATAAATAAAGTATCATTATTATGTCAAAATATTCATGATTATTTATTACATATAGTTTAGAGTCATTCCTGAATGGTTAACATAGAGAATGAATCTCAGCGCGTCATGGAGACGGTAATCCGTACGTACGCACGAGTGATGATATCGTTCTCATAATTATTGAATGGAATTGGAGTAAATTATATAATATATCAGAATTAGTATCATGTTATAATAATCATATATAGTTATTCTTTCCACCAATATACCCATCCACGTAAAGGGGTGGTGGAAAATAGAATACACCACGGCGTCGAGACGGTATTCTGTACGTACGCACGCGTGATGATTTCATTTTCTGTAGGATAGATAGAAGGTGAAATGGGGTTGTTTCATATTTATAATAACATATAGGTATATTATAAATAATAATGTTATTAAATTATAATGATCAAATAAATAAGAGGACGTTGAAGAAGAAATAAATTTGAAATAATCAGTAAAGGATATTACCTCTTCTTCGATGCGCCTCTTCTAAACCTTCCCTTAGGGCACTAAATTTGGTCATTGAAGAAGACCATCACCTATATAATGTTTCTATGGAATTTTATAAGATAAATTTTTAGGGGTTAGCTGATCTTGAAGGCTCAATGTGTTGTGAGGAGTAGAGGGAGGATGTGCCCTTTTATAAGATAAGAGAGGGGCACTTTTGGAAACCTCTAAAATATTAATTTATAATATACTCAACCCCCACATAAGAACCCCCAAAAATAACAAAAATACTAATATTAGATGATATATGGTTGTAATATCATCAACCAATTATATTTAGACATGTTTGTAATTTATTTTAAACCTTATCAACTTGATTCATCATTAATTAATCTATTTAATTTTATTTGTGGTAATAATATTCTAAATTTTAAATTGATATAAATAATTACTTTTGTGTTTAGAATTGTCTATAATTGGATACATTATGACTTTTTAGACCATATAAATTTCAATTTATAACTTTTAAATTTATTTGTGATTTTTAAACAATTTTATAATATGTTATTTTTATAAAATAACAATAGTTTCAATTTTAACACTATTCATTTATTTTATTTTAAATAAAATCCAAAAAAAATATTTTTTCGAAAAAAAGTATTTAATATATTCCTAAAAAGTCATATTCATCTATAAAATTCGTATGTAACATTAATTAGATCATATAATATTGATTTTAAAAATTGTAATATCATTTATTTGATATTTCTCTTCATAATATAATTACTACAACATATTTGTATAATTATTTAATAAACACATTTGTTGCATAAAAAATATAAATAAAATATTATGATGTAGATAAATAAAATATCTTCCATAAAAATACTTTTACATGAATTTATCAACATAAAATCACAACATTTAAATTGTTATATTTATTAAATTATGAAGGTGAAAACTTTGACATCATTTAAACTAAAATAATATAATTATCATAATCACTTTTATAAGGCTCCAAATAGTCAAATATTTGACCATTGGATTAAAATTGATTACATTTACACGAAAAATAAGTTTTTATCATGTTTTTGTGCCTTTTATGGTCACTGTTAGTTTAATAAAAATTTTATTATTGATTTTTCACTAAATAAACAATTTCTATGTCACTATTATGTCACCATTAATGATAATTATTTAATCCCTAAAAATTATAAATAAATTTACATGATGTAGATAATTTTATTATATTTCTATTGACTATTTATTTTATATGTTTTTTGAATTTTATCTCTAAATTAAAAATTTTACACTTATAAGTTATAAGAGAGTGATATGTTGTCACTTTCTTTGGTTTAAATAATAATTAAATCCTTTTCATGGTTAATAGTCCATGAAATGAATCTATTACAACCATTAGGTGATATGGGTATTCTTTTATTCATCCAATTTAATTTTGGCATGTGTTGACATAATTTTATATTTTTATTTTTACTCTTAATTACTGGATTTACCTTTAACTGTACTAAATAAAATTTACCCTCGTTAATATTCATAATGCCTAAAAATAAAAATTTTCCTATTAACATAATTTGGACCTACTAATTCCAAATATTGAACCCATTTTTCCAAATTCAAAACACAGAAGTGGTAGTATTTAATTTAAAATTAATCCCGCTGTTGAGAAAACGGGGTTTAAAAGTTAAAACATTGCAAAATATTGAAATTTTTTAACCTATGAATTCAATGTAAAATTAATGATAATGAATTACAATATATTAAATGATAATAATATATTCAATTTATAATTTAAAACCATTAAATATTATAATTTATCCATATAAATTATCTCGATGAAAAAAGTTGTTTTTAATTACGATTTAGCATATTTTTACTATTCATCAAAATATGAAGGTTATTAGAATAATCTCAAAATTTTATCCAAAGCAAATTTTTGTATCCTGAATCCATTACAAAAGTTTTATTTGTAAAATTTATCTTATAAACATGTAAAAAACTATATTTAAAGTGGTTGTGCCATCAAAAGGCAGCAAAACTGCATTTTAAAAAAAACTTATTTTAGCCGAAATATTTATTTTGTTCTCATACCATGTTCTATAAAATGTGTAAGATTAATTATAATGTCATAAAATACAAAATATTGTTACTAAAATTCATAATGTCTAGTTAATAATAATATTATAACAATATATCGTAGTTTAGTGAAACTCGGTATTGTGTACAACGCACGCTATCGAGGAAGGTCGCTATTGCGTGTAATGCAAGCCAAGATAGGTTTGCATGTACAGAATGATTTCTTTGGTGTTGCATATAACATATTCAAACTATGGATCATTTATACATAGATCAAAATCTATACTTGGTGTTGTGTATAGAGAAAGCTAATATTGGTGTAGCGTACAACACAAGACATCAAAGAAATTAAAAAGATTATTTCTCATAAAATCTCAGGGTGTTACAAAATACAAGAAGAACTGTGTGACCCATGATATAGAGTTAGAAGCAGTGGTATTTTCGTTGAATATGTGGTGGTACTACATGATGGACGAACAATTTACGGTCTACTTTGATCAAAATAGTCTCGGGTATATCCTCTCACAGAAGGACCTGGACCTGAGACAATGGTGATGGCTAGAGTTCCTTCAGGACAATGACATAGAGATAGTATACACATTTGGAAAGGGAAAAATAGTTGAGGATGAACTCAGTAGGAGGTCGGGTCTCCAATAACTAAGTGAGGTGATAGAGCAACTAGCTATGTTGCTGATATCCTTTCTGGATAGTGGTGGAGTAGCTTACCTCCAAGCCATGACTGTCACTCCCCCACACCATCATCATGTTTGGGAGGCACAACGTAGGGAAATTTATTGTCAGACCCAACATGCTCAAATATCCTTAGTACAGACTCCTAAATTGTTTTTGAAGGTGGGGAGCACTCCATCATTTTAAGAGGATGCACCATGGTACCAGTGATGATACAACGGGAGGTGTTGAGGGAGATCAACAAATACCCATTAGCGGTACATCCTAGTGTGGAGAAGGTGTACCAGGACCTCCAGCGTCAGTACTGGTGGCAATGGATGAAGAAAGCAATGGAGGAGTCCATTTCACAATACCTCAATAGTCAGAAAGTGATGGTCGAGCATCCAGTTCCAGCAGGCTTAGTATAACCACTTCAGGTTCCAAAGTGGAAGTGGGATGGTATCTCCATGGACATTGTGATAGGGCTACAATGTTTTTCTAGGGGACAAAATTCCATCTAGGTGATCATTGACCGACACACCATGTATTCCCACTTCTTACCCATCCGAGAGCAAGGATTTGAAAAGGGATTTGGGTGCCTTTATGTACATGTGATTTTAATGCTTCACAGGGTGTCATCAATGATCGTTTCACATCATGAAACTCATTTTACATCTCGTTTGTGGAAGGGGTTATAGGAGGTGTTCAGGAATAAGATATGCTTGAGCACTGCCTCTCACCCTTAGATAGATGGTCAGACATAACAGGCCATATAGACACTTGAGAACAGGATTCGTGCTTGTGTCCTTGATTTTGGCCGTAGTTGGGAGGACCACCTTCCCCTTATGGAGTTCACATAGGACAATATTTATCACTCCACCATCGGCATGGCACCATTTGAGGCCTTATACGAGTGACTGTCAAGATCTCCTCTATATTAGAAACACCCAGGGGAGTCAGCACTTATGGTTCCAGAGTTGGTATGAGCTACTACTGAGATAGTGCAGATCATCCAGGAGCGGATGAAGACTGTACAGAGCAGGTAGAAGTCTTATGCCGACATGAGATGGAGACCCTTAGAGTTTGAGGAGGGAAATCATGTTTTCATTTCTGTCTCACCTCAATGAGTATTTTAGATATTTGTCTGGTGTGACATGTTATCTTCAAGGTTCATCGAACCATTCTTGATCCCTAGCAGAGTTGGCGAGGTGGTGTACCGCCTAGCTCTTCCACCTTAGATACACCAGGTGCATAATTGTTTCCATGTGTCACATGAGGTATTTCAATTAACCATCACACGTTATCGACTAGGGAATGCTGGAAATTGATGATGGGGTGACTTTTGTTGAGTTCCCGGTGGAGATAGAGAATCGATAGATGAGGGTCCTTCGTGAACGTTTGATACCTCTAGCGTTAGTTTGGTGGCATCATAGGAACATCTAGGAGAGAACATAGAAGAAGGACGCTCAGATTCATGCTCAGTACCCCCTTTTTCTTAGGTTTTGTTCTGGATTTTAGGGACATAAATCCCTACGGTGGGGAGAATGAAGAGAGCCAGAAATTTCATGTAATTATATGGAATTATTATGAGTCTCTGAAAATTGATTCCATGTGATTATGAGGCCAGGAGTGACCGAAATGAATTTTTGAATTATATTTTAGGTACGTTTCGTAAACATGTAGGTGAAAATTTCTCTCATTTGGACAGGTGCACAAATTAATAATCCAAGAACACCATTGGACTCAAAACGCCATGATTCGCTTAAGTGAAAATTAAATTTATTCATAAAATGTAAAACGAAAAAGTTAATTTTTCAGACATTTAGAAAAAAATAATAAAATAACTAAAGAAATTTTTTTATTCATTTTGTATCAGTTGAGTGGATAATGGTGGTACCATAGGGTAACATCGAGCAATAAACATGGGTAAATGAATGAATTGAACCTTTCATTGTGCAACCACAACGTTTATGATTTATTAGGTTCATTAACTATGATTCATTAAAGAATAATACTAATAAACCAACATGGTAGGTTATTTCTTTTATTTAATTAAATCATTAGCATGGGTCTTGGGAACCCACGGGAGGTATCTTGATGAAGTGCTGGAGACGTATTCCTCCAACAAAGAATGGAGATTCGACGATACCCTTTGAGAAATCGATCCAGCGGTCAATGAATGATGAATGAAAATTCTTTCAGACCATCTTCCTATTCCATAAGGGAACCCAAATTATTCAATGTTGGGGTTTAAATATTTTTTATGTGTTTAAATTATTTTCCAATCTCCATTCTTGATTAATATAATGAACGCAGATTGACCATCTAACTGTTTGATCTACAACACAATCATTTTTGCTGGAGGGTATTTCATGGATTCATTTTGGGGTTTTATTAAATCTTCTTATGATTATTGTTTCACCCACATGTTATAATGAAAATATGGAGGGCACATGCCAATTCGATCAGGGCCCAAACCCCCCACTGAACTTGTTTTTGATGCATTCTTCATGGGCTATTAGTCAACTTCTCGGCAACACATAACTGAGGGCCACACAGTGAAGGTGGAATACAGAAAGGCTCGTAGGTGTAGACGGAAATAAAATCAGACCTCTTGAGCTTCACCGAAGGCCCACAGAAGCTCCGTCAGTGCAGTGTCGCAAAAAGGTGCATCGATAGATAGGGGGTAGCTAGCTATCATTGACTGCGCTTATAGCGGTGGTGTGCCGCGGCAGCGTGCCACAGAGGAGGGACATGTCTCTGAGACGTAGTGGATGGTGGACCCACACCTGAAAGTCCTACTATTTACGAATCTACAAGGACTATTTAGGTGGAGCAACGTGACCCTGATGCCACTAATGGGGGATCTTGAATAGACATAGTCTGTTCGGGGAGGCTTACCGCACCTAGCAGGCGGGCCACACCCAGCCAGCAGGCCAGGCCGGTTCTACAGCTAAATAGGTCGAGACCATGGTCTGGATAGGGCTGAGCCCAGTCAGTTCGAACTGGGCCTATGGGACAGGGTCAGGTCGGTCCGACCATGTCGGACGGGACCAAGACCCAATTTGACCCTGTTATGTTTAAAGGGCCACAACTCCTAAACCTGACGTCCATTTGATAAACCACCAAGAGAACTGGAATCCTTAGTATTAGGTGGTCCTATTAAGATACTCCAATTTGATTTTAGAGAATGATGGAGTATGATCGGGTTGGATCGGACTCAAATCCAACTGGTCCCTTGGCAAAAAAATCCCAATAACTTACAGATATGGTGTCTGATTGACGTGCCCTCTATCTCGTTGAAAACCTTACAACAAGACAATACATTGGGTTAATTCTAAGTTGGTTGTCGTGGGGTTTGAAATACATCTGATGGATTGTTGAGAAGATCTTCAAGAAACAAGCATGCTTAGTGTGGGAATCTAGTAGCTGGCTATGATGTGATGAAATAATAGTGATCATCTAAGTCAGTCAGCACCCATCGATCCTCAGAGTGGGTAAGCACCTAGCCATCCTCTGTGGGTCAGCACCTAGAGATCCTTTGTGGGTCAGTGCAGAATGATCCTCTGAGTGATTCATCACCCAGTGATCCTCTAAGTGGGTCAGCATCTTGCGATCATCTGCCAATCAGCACCTGGCGATCCCTTGTGTGTCAACAACTAGTAACCTTGTGTGGTCTGTTAGAAAAAGTCACTCAAAAGAATTAGATGATCTAGCTTTATGAATAATCATTTATATTCATGTTCTATAATTTGTATATGAGGTTTGAGATGATTGTTTACTTCTGCTTTGTGATTGGGATCAAGTATTGGGGTTTTTCAATTTTTGGAATTCTGGGACACCTTTGAGGTTCTTTGTGGGTCCTTATTGGGTATTTTTATACTAACCCCTACACGGGCTTCACTTACACCTTGTTTTTTTTGTTATATGATGAATAGATTTGAATGAGGATTGGGATTCAAGACCAGATGATGCACAGAGGTGACTGATTTATGTGGAGAGCTATAGTGACAAGTTGTACCTAACCATCAGGTAGGATCCTTGGCAGATGAACATAGGTGTCATTTTCTCTTTTTTCTGTATTTTCTATTAGTTGGGTTTATATTCTGGCCCATTCTACTTTAGTTCACACTTTTACATTCAGCAGTTACACTATATGGTTTGTTCTTGCTGTGTACCTGGTATATGTGTTTACACGTTTAAAGGAAATACCTTCCCAGATTAGGGATATGCCTTTCCAATACTAGTTTCCAACCCCTGGCCTATGGAATATGGGCTGGGGGTGGTCACGAAATGGGCCCTGAGGGATGGTTGATGACACTTGTCATCATTGGTGTGGATTAATAACATGCGTACATCCATTACCCAAAGGAAGAAGATAGTTTTGTTCCCAAATCCGGGATAATGCACTGTCTTCCTAAATTCCACGGTCTTTCAAGTGGGGACCGTCAAAAACATTTCATGGAGTTTCACATAGTGTGATGAACCATGAATCATGAAAATGTGACAAAGGACATCATAGTTTTTAAGTCCTTATTTTAATCATTTGATGGTGATGACCAAGATAAGATATAATATCTTCCTACCATAATTTTGGAAAAGAATAAAATTAATTTTCTCATTCTATATAATTTTTCCCTGCTACCCAATTTGCATCAATAAGAAAATAAATCTATGGAATTAAGCAATCACATGGATATACCATTCATGAATATTGGGATAGATTCAAAATACATTATTCAAATTACCTATACCATAAAATTATTGAACAACTTGTAATTAAATAATTATATGAGGGACATGTCCCCATAGATCATGTCTTGGTAGATGATGCATCAGTTGGTCTCTTCAATGACCAAACTCCTACAATTTCTCATGACTTAATATCACACATGGTTCAAAATGCTAAACAATCCGGTACACATGCAGTCCCACTGACTAGAGGCGTTTATGTGGAAAGAGATTCTAGCCTAGAACAAAAGGTAGATAATTAAAATGATGATATTCACACCATTATAATGAAATTAGCTCTTGGAAAATTTAGTTTACACCCTCCTCTAATTCCATTTCACTATTGTATTTGTTTTGATAACACACATTTTTTTGATTAGTTCCTGCAAATTCTGTATTTGTTTGAGTCTTGTGAATTATTATTCCATGGGAGTCCATTCCAATAAAGAACTCCCATCATTCATGAATGATTCTGGGAAAATTCAAATCATGGATGGAAAGAACAACCAAATTATCGATAATGTGTCAATTTGAGTTACCCTAAAAAGAACTGGTATCAACAAGTCCAATGTAAGAAAACATTTTACCCTTTACATTGTCGGAAAAATCCTCCTCCTCCCATGTTAGAAAAAATCCATGAACATATGGGGAAGAAAATTTAAAATTAGAATATCCAGATTCAACAAACCACATAGATTGTTATTCAATAACTACTAACATAGGTGGGAAAACTGAAAAAACTATCTGTGAGATAAAGCTGAATGGTTTGTCAAAGCAACCTTCACAATATATTGACAATCTAATTGAAAAATAGTAAGGTATATGCAATCAAACATTTTAGTGGTAACGTTTTTTCATCGTCTAATGATTCTACCCAACATATATGTCCCCCTAGTGAAGAATCCTTTCTCTACACACAAATGATTCATGTTAAAAAAAATAAAAAAAAGGGTAAATAAGTTTTTATTGAGGATCCCCATGAAAAATCCATCCATCTTCTTTTCCTATAAATGTAACAACCCAATATTTCATAGTACGTTATTTCTTCAAAGTAATTCAATAACTTGCACTACACACAACACTGAGTTCTAGCGCACCATGACGTACCAAACTAGCCGTTTAAAAGAGTTTATGAATAGTATTAACTAAATTTTGATCTTTATATAATCCTCATAATTTTAGAATCCATTTTATGTGTTTCTTAGACATAATGTAAGAACAAATTCATTTTTTCAGATAAAATATGTATTTTTTAAAACACAATTTTACCGCCTTTTAATGGAGAACCATTTTTAAGTACAATATATGAAACTTATATATATTCAATTTGACTAAATAAATTTATTCTTTATAATTGGGACATCAAAATTTACTTTGTGTAATTTTTTTTAATTTTTTTGATAAAGTTCATTTTTTAATGAATAGTGAAAAATATTACATTTTAATTCAAAAGTGCCTTTTAATCTAATTTATTTATATTGTTTATTATCTTTTTAATTGGTTTTAAAGTGTAATTATAATATATTTTTATCATTTAATCAAATATCGTTTATTGGAATTAATTTCACTATGAAACTGGACATAAACAAGTATCAATCTTTTGATAGTTATTGTTTCTTAAAAACACGCTATTTGTTTTGACAACGGGAATTGATTTTAAATTAATTAATGCGACTTCTATGTTTTGAATTTGTTAAAATAGACTTCATTTCTGAATTTATAATATCAAAATTATCTTCGGTTGAAATTTTGGTATTTTTTCTAAAAACATTCTCTTTCTGATAAATTGTAAAAAAACACTCAGTTATTATTCAAAACCGAATTTTTTAATTAAATAATTATTTATTTTATTTAAATTTATTTTAGGTAAAAATAGATACATAATGCCTATATATGTTAAATTTGATTCATTGGATTCGTTTTGTAGTAATATTAGATATACAAAATTTTATTGAACTTTTCACCGTCTTTTACCCACATCATAGGAGAATTTTCAAATTCACATAAAACATAATTTTACCACTTCTGTGAGTGTAATTTCAAAAATACGAGTGACACGGTTAACCTCAGTAATTTAAATGTGGTTCAATTAGATAAAAATAATTTTTGGTGAATAGTAACTATTGAATTTTATTTACTACGATTAATGGTAAATTGGGTAATTCGAGGTAAAAAGAATATATTTTAATAATTCAAAATTACTTTAACACTTCTACTAACCTTATTGGATGAGTCATGGCCGACCGTGGGAATATTTGGGACGTTTTTGGGACCCAATTGTGCCACTTGTATGTGCTAATGACACTTTATATTAATTAAGTTAAAGTAAAGACAAAAATGACATAAGCATACATCTTTTAGAAAAACAATTTTTACAAAGGGATATATATGTTATATTTTAGACTATAAATATTCATTAGAAATCTAATTTTTTTTCTACATAATGGTATTTTATTTATAATTTTTATACATTGAATAATTAAATTTATTTATGATAAAATATTGATGCAGTATTTTCCTTATTAATGAATGAATCAAATAATTGGTATTATGAATGTAAAAATAAATTTAATTTGAATGTTTTAATGCCATACAAGAATTATATAGGTTAATATGACATTTTCGGATTTCTTAAATTAATTTGGTTTGAATTAATAATGTTTTTATGACTTTAACAAAAATCAATTATTAAATAGTGTCAAAACTGAAATAAAGGATTTTTTAAAAGAAATATTATATTATTAAGTAATATTCTATTCCTAAAAATCTAATGTTAGGACAAAGGACTTATATAATGATTTTTGTATCATCAATGGACCATTTGGGGGTCTCTTGAATGTATATAGTATGTTTATTAACTATATAATATAAAAATACAAGGAGACATGGTAAATGTCAAACTAATTAACTAAAAGTTAAAACTAAAAGATATGGTTAATAATGTGAACCAAACCTATATAAAACCTATTGGTTGAGTGTTTTTTAGAAAAATACCCACCTTAGACTTGAAATAAATATTTTTGGAGCCATTAAAAACCGAATATTGAATTATTATAGAATAATATTTCTAGCTTTTCCGAAGGTGCCCTTCACCCCTCTTATAAAAAGGCACTGCCCTTCTCTCTAATTCATACCATTAATGCCAATTGGATTGGCCAACCCCTACACAAGTATTTTCTAAACTTCCCTAAATTCAACCTAGAGGCCTTAGTTTGATCCAAAAGTCAAACTAAGGATCCCTTTTGATCAAATCAAAAGGAAGAACCCGAAGAAGAGGTAATAATTTCACCACCCCCTTTCAAGTTCCTTTCTTCTTCCACTTATTCATTCTTTGTTATTTCCATTATAAAATAATAAATCCAATATATTCTATATACTATGATGTTATCAAAAATATTTTACAACTATATTTAGTATTCTATCCAACCTTTGAATGACATGTCACCATACGTGCGTACGTACGGCTTACCACCTCCACATCGTGGTGTAATTGTTATTCCAAACATTATTTGGATGGGTGTGATAATGATGTGTAATTGATCAAAATAACAAATATAACATGATAATGAATCTGTATATATGATATACAATCCAATTATATATTATTTTAATATCAAAATATTGATATTGTCCCTCGTGCGTACGTACAGACTACCGTCTCCATGAACGCGATGAGATTCATTCATCATCATATCCATTCAAGTCCAATTCTCATTTGATGATTAAAAATAATGTTTATGGACTTTATATTATTCTTAATATGAATAAGATAAAATCTATCCATAACAAACATAGATTATGTAACAAAACGTACAAAATAAAAAGTGTAGGTTAACACCCGAAATGACGATTATACTAAGATATTATTAAAAAAGAAACATTAAAAAATATTATATGATATCATGTTATTGTATACGATTATTTTATAATTTAATAACAATTATTTCACCATTAAACAGGAGGTTAAACTACCCTTGACCAAGGAATAGTACAAGGTAAGGGTTAATTTCAAAATCTCTTCATTATCTGAGGTTGTTTATACGTATTTATCTACCGGGACCTCTTTATCATCCACATCCATGTTTCTAAAAAATGTATTCCAAAAAATTTTTACGATTTATTAGAATATGCGTTAAAGTCATTTATACCCTTGTTTGAATTTTTATAAAATGGTTTGAAAGGAATCTTTCTATCATTTTCCAAACAAGGTCCCTTTTAACCTTTTGTACAAAATTAAGGTAAGAATGTTTTTTTAACTTATACGGCGGGTGAAGCAATTTTACTCCGTTATAACATCATCAAAGCATCCCTTAGAAGCTTATAATAATATTTTAAAAATTCATTATAATTATGTGAATCCTAAATTATTTCAAAATGGAAAGAGATATTTCTCTAAAAAGGGTTTTGATTTCATCTATGTCAACATCCTTTGATGGATTTTATGTTTATTTGACATTGAATTACTATGATACAAAACTTCAATATTGTTTTGAAGGTTTTGTGATATGTTATACTGTAGATATGGTATTTTTATACCATTCATAGTTTATGGTTAAATAATTGACGTTTTGTATGCTAGTTTTAATACGAATGTTTATGATATGTTTAAACTTTTTTATATGAGGAATGTACTGGACTTAGTAAGTGACAGTTGGAGCCTGCTATTTCTCCTTTATGCATCGGTAGGTCTCATAAGACAACTGGACGTGTAATTGGCCTAGGCCCTTTCCCAATTTGATTTATGTTTTTGGCCGTGGCCTTAATCATTTTTAGACGTCTTGGATGAGGCCTTGACAAAATGTTTTAGAATGTCCAGCATTATACATTCCCTCAATATGGAAATAATTTTGTTGGTTCATGTGGTCATCCAACTAGTATAATTACCATGATTATGTGTTATTATGGAATTATTTACTCAGCTCATATTCTTTCCATAAAAGTATTCCTTTTTATTATTGGTAAAGGCATGTGGTTTCAATTATTCACCATGCTTAATATTTATTTCATTTTCTGCTATATTACTTACCCTTACTGAGCATTTGGGATCACCCCTTTCTTATGTTTCATTTTCCCAGGATATGAAGAAGTTAGTTATGCGTGATCTGTAGGCATAATCTAGGAGGCTTGTAGGATTCTAATGAAATATATTTGTGTTGTATTTCTCTTAAAATTGTAATGTTGAACTTATGTATAAATCTTGTTTCCAATAATACTAAACTGATCGGTCCTTTGAGACATGATTTCCTTATGATCATGCCAATGTTATATAATAATGCACCGACTCTGGGTAACTAGGGTTGGGGAATTATAGATGGTATCAGCAGAAGTTTAGTACAAATCTTGGAATCGAGATTTAGATAAATGCTAATTAGAGCACATAGCCCTAAGATAGACTTTGAGGATTAGTATAGAAGAAATTCCTAGAATTTTGGTATTGTAGAGATTTTTTTAGTTTTATGAGAAATACATCCATGTCTGGATACGAGCATGTAGAGGCGGCTTCAGTACAAGTGTACCTAGGGTTAAAACCTGAAAACACCGCTTTGATCTAGACTCAAACAGGAACTAGTGCATGACAACGGGCCTTGCTGCACTCTTGTTTACAGCACTCCCAGGGGATATTCTTAGGATAATTCTCATTTTCTTTACAAACCATTATGAAGGGTTTATGAGTATATAATTCCTATAAGAAAACATTTTTTATGATTATGGATTATATCCATAAACTATTAAATCTACGTTATGTATTTTACAGGTTTGGATTTATTCGTTGCAATTCATAAATTGACCTAGCGTATGCCATTGTATAGAAACGACGCCCTGTAGAAGGAATGTGAACTCCAGAAATTCATATGATCCAAAGATTATAAAGGATAATATATTTTATGTTATGAAGCCATCATTTAGAATGGAAATTTTCTCCCATGTATTCTCAACATATGAAGAAATAGTATCATGTGTTAAAAAGATAAGTAAAGAATTATTTGAGTCCTATGTATTAGAAGGGAATCAAGAAATGAAAAGGATGGAAGAGAGAAATATGGAAAATGGGAGGGGGGAAAAGAATAATTTTACTATATGTGATAAGTATGGGAAGAAACACCCTAGAACATTCATGATGGGAATGGGAGTTTATTGTAAGTGTGGAGAAAAAAGACACCATGTACGTGACTGCAAGGGTATGAAAAAATTTTCAACTGTACAATGATTCATCTGTAAGGAGTTGGGACACTACCCAAACCAATATTCAAATCATTAAAGTATTCCCAAAATGATTTTATTGAACAATAATCAAGTTATGATACTACCACAGATGAGAAGGAATGATTAGAGTTCTTATGTCTTTATTAAGGAATTATGTCATTTGAGTGTTGTATCAATGGTGTACTGGTTATAACAGTTATCGGGTATATAAGGATTGTGTTATAGCACTATTTCATCAAGGACGTGAGATTGTGGGGAACCAAGAAAAGTGACTCAATAGCAGGTTAAATTTTTGGAAAATATATGTTGAGAGAAAGATAAACCATAATTTTGTTCTAATACTAAGGTAGTGATTTTGGAATAATACATGATTGACTTGGATAAATTATATTGGATATCCTTGAATACCTTGAAACTGATTAATGATTTGTATATTCCATCATTGTTAGAGCTTACAACATTTGTTGATAGAAGGATTATATCCAGTATGCTATAAGGAATAAGGGATCATGAATGTAATCAATAAGGATTTATGGTAATTTAGGATGTTGTAGTGTTTTAAAACAATACATGATGAAGGTGTTCACATATTATTATGCAGCAAAAAGGATCTTCATTGTGTTTACCTTCTGTATAAATTTTGGACTATGAGTTTGGGCACATGTATTATGGATAATTCTAGTTTGATATTATTTTTTGATTTCTATAAAAGGACAACCTAGAGGTCAGGCGGCACCCCATCGCATCCGGAAAGGCCACAAGACTTGAACCCGCAACCGAAGGGTGACAGGGGTGTATCACTTACCAATGGACCACGTGATGTCTTGGATTGAATAATGTAGTTTTTAAGGGGCCTGATAGGTGATTTATAAATTCATTATTTTTGGAACCCTATACGATTAGGATAAATAGAATAATTTTTTTGAAATCTTTTGGAGAGAAAGATGAGTTTGTGGTAGGAACTACTTGAAAGATGAAACTCAAGTTTTCAAGTGTATATATATATATATATATATATGATTTTTCCCTCTTATTCTATGGGTAAATTAATTCATAAACTGTAGGGAGGGGATCCTTAAACCAAAAATGTGTTATCCTAACACCTTATTTTTTGTTGAACAGTTGGTATTTCAAATCACCATAGATTGATGAATTTAAGGCAATCAATTTTACACTTGTTTGTGATTGATGACCTCAATCACTACCTATAAATATTTACATTTTTCTCTAATTATTTGTATCTAATTGCCACCAATTTTCTCCTAATCAAAATCATAATTTGTTGGTGACCCTTTAATTTCACTTTTCCTCTTATTAATATTAAAATCTTTTAACCTAATTTCTGATGTGGGTTTTTCCAAAGGTATTTTCTACTTTCAACCTTTTATTTTTGAATTTTTTTGAAATTGTGAGCACGCAATTTATTGATGGAGGGATGAATGTAACACCCCAAGATTTTATAGTACATTATTTCTTTAAAGTAATTCAATAACTTGCATTACATGCAACACCGAGTTCTAGCACACCAGGACTTACCAAACTAGGTGTTCAAAAGCTGTTATGAATATTATTAATTGAATTTTGAACATTATATAATCCTTATAATTTTAGATTCCATATTATGAGTTTCTTAAACATAATGTAAGAACAAATTCATTTTTTCAGATAAAAGATGTATTTTTTAAAACACAATTTTACAACCTTTTAATGGAGAAACCTTTTTAAATATAATATTTGAAAATTATATATATTCAGTTGGACTAAATAAATTTATTCTTTATAATGGGGACATCAAAATTTACTTTGGGTAAATTTTTGGAATTTTTTCGATAAAGATCAATTTTTAATTAATAGTGAAAAATATTGCATTTTAATTCAAAAATCACTTTTAAACTAATTTATTTATGTGTTTTATTATATTTTTAATTGGTTTTAAAGGGTAATTATAATATTTTTTTAGCATGTAATCCAATGTTGTTTATTGTAATTAATTTCACTTTGAAACTAGAGATAAACAAGTATCAATCTTTTGATAGTTATTGTTTCTTAAAAACACGTCATTTGTTTTAACAACGTGAATTAATTTAAATTAATTAATTCCCCTTATATGTTTTGAATTTCTTAAAATAGACTTCATTTCTGAATTCATAATATCAAAATTATCTTAGGATGAAATTTTGGTATTTTTCTGAAAACATTCTATTTCTGATAAATAGTAAAAAAACTGAGTTATTATTTAAAACCCACTTTTTTATTTAAATAATTATTTATTTTATTTAAATTTGTTATATGTGAAAATATATAAATAATACCTATATATGTTCAATGTAATTCATTGGAGTCATTTTGTAATAAAATTAGATATAGAAAATTTTAATGAACTTTTCACCATATTGTACCCACATCCTAGGAGAATTTTCCAATTCACATAAAACGTAATTTTACCTCTTCTGTGAGTGGAATTTCAAAAAGTTGAGAGACATAGTTAACCTCGGTAAGTAAAATGTCATTCAATAAGATAAAAATAATTTTTGGTGAATAGAATCTTTTCACTTTTATTTACTGCGGTTAAAGGTAAATAGGGTTATTCAAGGTAAAAAGATTATTATAATAATTCAAAATTACCTTAACACTTATCCTAACATTATTATATGAGTCATGGATAAACATGGGCATATTTGGGTCAATTTGGGGACCCCATGGTGCCACTTGTAAGTGAAAATGACACTTTATATTAATTAAGTTAATGTAAATACAAAAATTACATTAGCATATGTCTTTTAGAAAAACAATTTTCACATTGGGTTGTATATGTTATATTTTAGACTATAAATATTCATCAGAAATAAAAAATGTTTCCAACATAATGGTATTTTATTTATAATTTTTAGACATTGAATAATTAAATTTAGTTATGACGCAATATTGATGTAGCATTTTCATTATTAATGAAAAAATTAAATAATTTTTATTATGAATGTTAAAATAATTAGAATTTGAAGGGTTTAGTTCCATACACGAATTTTCTAGTTAACATGATATGTTAGGATTTCTTAAATGAATTTTTTTTAATTAATAAAATTTTTAAGACATTTTAAAAAATCAATTATTAAATAGTGTCAAAATTGATATAAAGAAGTTTTTAAAAGAAATATTATATTATTAAGTGATATTCTTTTCCTAAAAACCTATGGTTCGGCCAAAGGACTTATATAATGATAGTTGTATCATTAATTGACCACTTTGGGGTCTCTTGGAAGTATAAATTCTATTTATTAACTATATAATATAAGAATACAAGTAGACATGGTAAATGTCAAATTAATTAACTAGGAGTTAAACCTAAAAGATAAAGTTAATAAAGTGTCCCAAAACGGTCTAAAAAATATTGGTTGAGTTGTTTTAGACCCATCTCCACCTTATAATTGAAGGAAATAAGTTTGGATCAATTAGAAACCGAATATTAAATTATTATAAAATAATATATCTAGCTTTTCCAAAGTTTCCCCTCACCCCTCTTATAAAAGGGCACTCACCCTTCTCTCTAATTCATACCTTCAAATCCATTTGGCTCAGCCAACCCCTACCCGAATATTTTCTCAACTTCCCTCACTTAAACCTAGAGGACATAGTTGGATCATAAATACATCCTAAGGATCCCTTTTTATCAAATAAAAAGGAAGAACCCGAAGAAGAGGTAATGATTTCATTGACCTCTTTCAAGTTCCTTTCTTCTTCCACTTCTTATTTCTTTGTTATTTACATTCTAAAATAATAAATACAGTATCTTCTATATACTATGATGTTATTAAAAATATGGTACAACCATATTCAGTATTTATCCATCCATTGAATGCCATGTCACCATACGTGCATACGTACAGCTTACCATCTCCATGTCATGGTGTAATTGTTATACAATACATTATTTGGCCAGCAAACTTTTTTTGGTATTTTATAAAAGCCACTTTTGGAAAGTGGTAACCATACAATGACCCAAATCATCTCACATTAAAAATCAACCACATATCAATTTCAAAATTCAAACATTCAAAAACAAATCAATGGCACACCTTGATCCACGAACACATCCTTGAAGAATGGGTCCTCTCTATTTCTGCGCCACCTCGAACCATGACCTACCTTGAAACAAACACCACGTCGCTCGTGCGTATGTACGGACTACCATCTCCATGAACATGATTATATTCATTCTCCATAATATCCATTTAAGTCTAAATCTCATTTGATGATTTAAAATAATGTTTAAGGACTTTATATCATTCTAAATATGAATAAGATACAATCTATCCATAACAAACACAACTTATGTAGCAAAACATATAAAAGAAAATGGGTAAGTTAACACCCGAAAAGATGATAATACTAAGATATTATTAAAAAATCAATGTCAAAAGATCATATATGATATCATATTAATGTATATGATTCTTGTATAATTTAATAACTATTATTTTATCATTATACTATAGGTTAAACTTTCTTTTGACCAAGGAAAAGTACAAGGTAAGGGTTAATTTCCCAATCTCTTCATTATCCAAGGTTGTTTATAAGTATTTATCTACCAGGACCTCGTAATCTTCCACATCTATGTTTCTTAAAAATGTATTCCAACACATTTTTAAAATTTATTAGAATATGGGTTAAAGAAATTTATACCCTTGTATGAATTTTTATAAAATGGTTTGAAATGAATCTTTCCGTCATTTTCCAAACAAGTTCCTTTTTAACCTTTTCGACAAAATTAAGGTAAGAATATTTTTTTTATCTTTTACAGTGGGTGCCGCTATTTTACTCCATTATACCATCATCAAATCTTCCCTTACAAGCTTATAAGAATATTTTCAAAATAAATGTTTTTTTAATTATGTGACCCTTAATTTATTTCAAAATAGAAAGAGGTATTTCTATAAAAAGGGTTTTGATTTCATCTATGTCAACATCCTTTGATGGGTTTTAAGTTTATTTGAAGTTGATTTATTATGATACAAAACATACATATTGTATTGAAGGTTTTGTGATATGTTTGACTGTGGATGTGCTATTTTTATGCATTTATGGTTTATGGTTAAAGTATTGACATTTCGTATTCTTGTATTAATACGAATGTTTATGATATGTTTGAACCTTTTCTTATGATGAATGTATTGGACTTAGTAAGTGACGGGTGGAGCCCGCTATAGCTACTCGATCCATTGGTAGGTCTCATGATACAACTAGACATGGAATTGACCGAGGCCCTTTCCAAATTTGATTTATGGTTTTGGCTGAGGCCTTAATCATTTTTAGACGTCTTGGCTGACGCCTTGAAAAAATGTTTCAGAATGTCCGGCATTATACATTCTCTCATTATGGAAATAATATTTATTGTTCATGTCATCATTATACTAGTAAAATACCCATGATTATGTTTTATTAGGGCATTATTCACTCAGCTCATATTCTTACCATAAAAGTATTAATGTTTATTATTGATAGAGGCTTGTGGTTTCAATTATTTACCATAATTAATATTTATGTCATTTTACACAGTATTACTTAACCTTACTGAGTGTTTGAGCTCACCCCTTTATTATGTTTCTTTTTCCTAGGATATGAAGAAGTTAGTTATGAGTGACCTGAAGGAATAATCTAGGAGGCTTGGATATTTCTAATGAAATATATTTTTGTTTTATTTCTCTTCAAGCTGTAAAGTTGAACTTATGTATGAATCTTATTTCCAATAATACTAAACTGGTCGGTCTTTCGAGACATGATTTCCTTGTGATCATGCCAATGTTATGTAATAATGCACCGACTCTGGGTAACTAGGGTTAGGGAGTTACATTAAAGACTCTCTGAATCTATGAAAGTTTTTTATAATGAGATTGATGAAGAAATAATGTGTACATTTAAAAATGATCAAGTTAAGATTCCTTTATTGGATGCAGTTAAACAAATCCATTTCTAAAAAAAACTATTAAGGAGATTTTTTCCCATAGATAGTGACTAAATGGGAATGAGAGAGTAATCCATGGATGAAATGTCCATGTTTTGATACAACCAACAAAGCCAACTAAATTCAAGGATCCATGAACATTCATAATACCATTCACTACATAGGACAACTTTTTTTCTGATGAAATGATATATTTTTGTGCTTTGATAAATGTGATGTAGTACTATATGTACAATTACATATAGGTTGGAGAGCTTCATCCAAAGGGGAATCATCGTGTAACTTTCCAAATGAAGTACCAACACACCCATATGGATCGATTGAGGATGTCCTCATAAGAGTGTAGTATCTCATCTTCCTCATAGAGTTATACATTCATGGGATGGAAGATACCTAAACCCAATAAAATGATCATATAATAATTTTATTGAAAATCCTTAAAATAGTAAATAATATCTTCAATGTTCAGAAGGTATGATGCCAACAGATATTACTAAAGAAAATGTAATTTTTAACATTGTTTATTCCATGAAGCACCCCTGAGAATAAAATTAATCACTTTTAGTTGATTTTATAGATGTACATCCTTCCCTAGAAAAAAATATCATTCATTTACCATGATCCCCTTTCCGAGTTTTCAATATTGATTGAAATTCTAGATAAGGATTCATACATTTAATGTTGTAGTTGTTTAGAAAAATGTCATCCATGTTTGTTAATTGATTATTTATTGATAATTAAGGATCCTATAACCATCGAAGATATTTCGGAAATTATAAAATCTTATTCCTTATTCGAGGATATTACAATTAAGCATTTAGATGAGATCATTGACCTATCACTTTTACATTCACTCCCTGAACATATTGAAAATTTCGAAGAGGGAATACAATTGGATATCAAAGTGGATTTTCCAGAGGAAACTGATACCCAAGATTCTTACATTGAGAGGGGTGAACATGATATTGATTCTTAATTTTTATTATTTTTATTCAAATATAATTATACTCTAAATTTACCATTCATTACATTGATGCAACATAACTAAAGTAAAAACATTAGAATCAGGAAGATATAGTACAAGTGGAAACCATGAAAAATGAGGTCTCATTATTTGTCCTACCATTACCATGAAAGATGTATCTCATTAAAATGGTGGTAAATTTAGTATAAATTCTCCATAGTGTCCTTAAAAATAATTATGGTGTGAAATATGAAAAAAAATGTTGGTAGTTCCACTCAAAGAAACTCCACCCACCATCAGATTAAGGATAACCAACAGGATCATCCCATTTAGAGGTAGTCAAAAACCAAGGCCCACATGAGGGATTGGTCCAAGATATATCCTTATTTTATTTTCAATTCTCATTTTATTTCTATTTACATTTAATTAAATAAATTTCAATTTTTATATTATCTACTTTTTCATGTAGGTTTTTACTGAGCATCATTTATGTGATTAACTCAACATTTCACTACCAATAAGATAGTTTTTAACTCTCTGTTATACATACACTGTTGGTGCGATTCAATTACAAATATTATTACAAGTTATATCCAAATATATACAGTGATAAAATTTCACATTTTTGTTGAGGGGGAAACATATATTCCATATATATTTAGTAATTTTCATTATCATTCTTATTTTTTAATTTTTCCCTTGTTGAATTATATTGTTACCTTGATACCCCTATTTCATCTGTATATTCCTTTATTATTTTTTAATTTTAATCATATTTCAAATTTTAATATTTTTCTCTTGTTGAATTTATTTTTACATTTCTCTACCATGTTAAGTTTAATAAGATTTTTATCATCTTCCGTCTTTAGAATATTTTTTACTTTCTGAACAATATTTTTTCATTTCATTTACCCCCTCTTATACTCACCAAATCATGGAAATTACTAATGTTATTTTTCAGAATTCATAATTCCTTGTTTATTAAACATTTAATGAAAATTATTCTCAATTATGGAATATCTTTGTTGGAATTTAACATTGGGATGTTATTTTTTTAAATTAGTTGTTTTTAGATGATGTAAATGGTTTTATTCTATAATACCTTAGATATTAATGATACCCATTGTTTGTGTAATCTATAGAAAAATTACTCCACTGTTATCTTCATACATCTTTTCACCCAACAACGAAGTGTGATTATTTATTACTTAAGAGAAGGTAAATATAATTTATGAAAATACTAATCATTATTTAAACATGATTATTTCATAGATTCATTCCTTATCCTAACACATTAATTTATATAACATAATGACCTATGTGTGTGTATCTATTATCCAAATTTTGTACACCCTAAAAACCCAGACAAATAAAACAAAAAAACACCAACAACAATAATAATAAATATTGATAGGGTGATGAAATATAAAACATCTGTTGATTTATAGGTTAGGATATTAAGGGTTGACTTCATGGAACCCATATGTTAGTGTGTCTTGAAATTTTATCACAAAATATTTTGGGCAAGTTAGGTGAAAGTAATCAGGTAAGAAGAAAAATTTTAAAATAATCTATATTTATGGGTTAGAAAGTTGAAAGAATATAATGAAATGGTTTTCAAAGTCACGTGTGTGGAGATTCAGTGGTATAGCTAACTTTTGAATTCCCTTTGTAAATTTGTATCATGAATCTCTTTGAATTTCATTCTAATAAAATTTATGAGACATATTTTTCTATGATCATTTGAAATAACTCCTTGGTGTTATTGTTTCTTTGAAAAATTTATTATAATGAATTTAAATTTCATTGAATTTTAAATAATTGATGAAGTTAGGAATATATAAAATTATTAATTTTTTAAGTGAATTTTACATGGAGTGAAAATGATTAGCTATGGGGCTTTGATCTCATTGTGATTCACTATTTATTTCCACCCTTACACCATCGTTTTAAAATTATTTTGTATAGAAAATACCTAATATAATAACATATTTTAATTTATGTTTGATTTAATAATTTCATTTTTATCATTTTTAAATAGGTAATGTTTACTTTCTTTAATTATTAAATTGTAGGAGGAGGTAACTTAAAGAACCCATGATGGAATTCAAGAAAATAGGCCAAAATGCACAAGTGCTCGATCACAGTTTTGGATAAAAATATTTACATTGTGTAATTTGGGAATAAAATTAGGGTGAAAGAAATGGATGAATGAAAAGCCTTGTAGATATTTTTTTCTAGAAGTCCACTGGTCCCATTTTATCCATTTAGTGTCCCAAAATTGGCCTATAATGTGAAGAAATCCTGGGTGGGCCATATTGGACAACCCTTGTGTATCTGGGCCATAACTCATGTCTAGGACTTCAAATAGGTCTGCTTCCACCTCCATTGGTCATAAATATCAATTTAACACCACTCCAAGTAAGTTTAAGACATTATAACTTGTTATTTTGGTTAACCTATCAAATAAAGGAGGAAAAACCTTCCATGAATTTTCACATAGTCCCATAGATACTTGAACTCTTTTTGTTGAATGTTTGGTGTAATTTTTCATAAATCAACTAATTAAACTGATTATGCAATTGTTTTTTCCATGTTTGAGTTTTGATATCTTGGAAAATCTATCTACATTCATCCCGTCCCAAGGAGTTTTAATCTCTTCATGATCATCCTGGGGAGGAATGTTGGGTAAATCTCGAGATTCATTTTTGAAAAACATGAATGTTCTTTAAAATTCCAGGTTTGTGTTTATTTAATTATTTTATTTTATTTTTTAATTTATTTATGTACTACTATTTCATTCTAAAAATAACTTGATAATGTTTGTGGGTAACCATTCCTAAGATGTTTCACACATTTTTCACCATTTCTTCTTCTCTTTTACAATTACAGAGTTTTTTGGATCATATTTGTAAATTAAACTCTCATAAACACTATCAAAGAAATAAAAATTTAGGTCAGTATATCTTAAATTAAAAAAAATCTTGGATAACATGTCAAGTTATTTGTAGGTTTCCTTGGTGTCTTTTGGTTATGAATTTGGACACAAATCACCCTATCATTGGTGATAGTCTGTGAATCATTTTGTGCTTTAGACTGAACCCAAAGAGTAATCTTAGTATAAAATATGTAACATTCTAGATCTATGTGATATAAATTATGGCTTAAATGATCTATAAATGGTATATTGAAGAAATGAAGGATGGGCGTCATCAAATTTACCTTGGTTGATCACACTTTCTCAAATCTCCTGATTTATGCTTTCTTTTTTCTCTTAATTATTTATACATTCCTATCAAATCAAAAAATACCAACCTTTATAAAATATTATTTCAATTATCTTAATCAATACATTTTTTTAATTAAAGATCTAACTATCCATTAGGAGAGTACCTAGTGTTCCTGCTATACTATGGAAATTCTAAAAAATACTAAACATTTAACATAATGTGCTCAGCAACATGATCAAATGTCCTAGAGGGTCGCACACTTAGAATATTGAAAATATATTTCCTATTCCAATGAATACATGTATATAAAATGGTGCACCCCATAACAAGATCGAGGAGATGCCTAAGTATAAGCAATAATCAATGAATAAAGATTTAATCATTCTTTGAGTATAGTATAATTTAATTGGAATTTATTTATGTAATGTACTTACTAGTATAAAAGTTATTATATGGGAAAAAATTAATGAATGAATTTTAATTTTATATTACATATTCATTTAATATTTTGGGGGTTGTGGGTTGATGGTTGTTGGTTTATGGTTCTGGCCTCTTTATTTTTAATAAAAAAGTAACTTTGGATGGATAATGAGTCAATTTTTTTATGTAATTTTTTTATTGCAAGTAAATGATAAAATGTTATGTTTGTGGAGCAATTAGTTGATCATAATATGTCATTTATGACTTATTAAGAGAGTAATAAAAATTTGGGGTTGGGGATCCATTTATAGGTATTTTATAAAACAATATATACGGAATAGGTGGATCTCATTTTAATAAATATTCATTAATAGAAATTGAGATCCGCTCTCTCTTCTCACATGCATCCAATAGAGAGAATCATCTAATCTGAGTTGTTGATCTATGTTAATTTTAATGCATCGAAGGATTGGCGTTGTAGTGATCCTAGATACAATGAAGGATTCATCAAATATCTATACTAGCACCAAATTATCAATGATTATCCCTCCCACATATCTTTGATACACATGTGGATGATTTATAGTGATTTGACACAGGTTCCTTATATAAATAGTCATTGAAAACATGCAGTTTTTGAAAACACATTCAAATAAAATGAGGAAATTGATTGATTTAATGTTGTTGTTAATTTCAACACATGATATCCTCATTATATTATCAGAATGTGAATCACATGAGATAATTTTGTTATTTTTCTATAGTGATAGAAAATTTAAATCCCCAACTCATCTAATTCAATTGTGCACCTTTCTTCCAATATAAAAAGAATTTCATTGAATATTTCCTTAGTAGCATTCATATAGATACATTTAGATCACACCCAATATACAAACCCTAACGTGTATGTAGATAGTATTTCATCATGCATATTTTCATAGATTTATCTCATTTTGGATGGTATGGTTATTAGTCATTCGAATGAGTGATTTGGGATGTGGAGGTGAAGTTGGGTTGCAAGATTGTTATCATAAGTTGATTTAGGTTTTATGATTCTGCTTTACTAATGTATTTATCAGCCGCATCTTCTTTATTAATGTTTTGGGGATATTTTTATATGCATTTTTTACATCTTCATGATTTATGTTTTCCAAAAAGAGTTGGATGTTTATATTAGTTATGCCATGGTGGGATTCTATTTTATTTTGAACTACTTATTCAATTTTTAGTAGAATCCAATTTATGGATACCACATGTCTGATTACTATATATGGTATATTTGCTATTTTTTATTATTTTTGGCCTTATTTTATATATATAGAATCTAATATATATATATATATCAGTATACACTCGGATTGGAAAAGAAATCGAATTAATTTTTTCTCTATTTTATCCTCCATAAATTTTTTTCTTCCCCACTTAGACACATATCACCTATTCCTATTACACAAAAATTACTTCATGTAAGATTTTAATTAAAATCAAAATTAAACACATAGAAACTCCTTCCACATTGTACATTGTTGACACGCACCATTTCATCCCACCAAACTACCAACACTATCTACCAAATAAATATTCTAATAAAGCCACCACTCTCCACTATCATCAACCATTATAAACCCACCATCATCCATCAATGAATCATCATTACATGAAAAAATGTATTTTTTTAATAGTGGTATTAAAATCATCCCTAAATTGAATTTAATATTATTTAATTATTTATTTACAATATATATATATATGAAAAATTATTAATAACCAGTTTTTCCTTATTATTAATAATTAATAAAAAATTAATTACAAATTTATTTTTTAAAATTAACAATTATTGATTACTGACTATAAAATACATATTACTATTTAGTTATTATATAGGATAAAAACATTATTATTAATTACTATAAATATATTTTTCTATATTTATATATGTTTCATTATATATATGGTCGTAAATGTATGTACGTATATACATATATATGAATATAAATTTTTCAAAAATTGATATATTTTTAATTATTGATGTTTTATAGAAAATAATATATATTATTAATTAATCATTATATCTGATAAAAATTAATCAGAAATTTGTAATCATATATAAAAATATATATGTGTTTTTGTATAATTATATATACATATAAATATAAAAATATGTAAATAGTAATAAATTTTTTTAATTTATATTTATTCATCATGAACTATCAAATCTATCTTTTTAATTAGTAAGTACACATGATAAAAAGAAATTTCTAAATATTAATTATATATTTATACAAATATATACATATATATATATATATTCAAATAGATATATATGTATTTAATACATGTAAACATATAAAATTATTAATATTAAATAATAATTAATAATATATTTAAAATTTTAAAAAATAATAATATTTTTACCATAAAATAAAACAATTTAGGAGATGTTTATGAATGTATGCATTTACAAATTTATCACCTTGATATTTTAAAAAATATTTCTCTTTAAGTAATTATAATTCATTTTTAGCAAGTGTTAGAAGCAACAATAAGTTTAAACGCACTTGGATATATTATTAAAATATTATTATGTGTTGGTTATTACCATGCTATTAAATTGGAATGTATGAACATGATTAAATAATTTCGAAGGTATATAAATCATTTATAGTCAATATAAATATATTGAATAATTCATTGTAAATAAGTTCTAGATTTTTAATAAAATTATATTAATCTTGAAAATGGATTTCTTTCAAAATAACATTTTTTCATTTTGTGAGAAAATGAATAATAAATTTTTGAATCTATTAAAAATTTTATTTAATAAAAACTAACTTCATTATTGAAATAATCATATAAAAAATTAGGGTGGATTACAATGATTTTCTAGAAAAGTTATATTTTCCATTGAATAGTGAAAAAATAATGAATTTGTATTGAATTCAATATTTTTAAGAATATAGAAAGTTTAATTTTCTTTTAAAAGGTGTTTAATGTAAAACTATATTTTATATATTTTAAATAATATAATTAATTCGATTGGAAATAATTTTCTGACTGAATGTGGTAAAAAACCTTTTTATACATAAAAAGACAATTTTCTTAAAATAGTTTTTATGTACACAATTTATTTTTATTAATAAATTAAGATGATCTGTATTTATTAAACTATTTTAATGAAATTTATATTTCATTTACACAATCATATTTTTAAAAAATGAAACAAAAAAATTCTTTTCATGTGATAAGAATATATTGAGTTTTATATTTAAAATGTATTTTTTTAAAAGTTATTAATGTCTAATTGTTCACCCTTACATTAAAATTAATTTCTAAAATTTATAGATATTGATTTATATAAATTTAATTTAAAGTTTATAATACATACGTTTAAATTTTTTAAATAGGAACCATTTATTTTTTTCAATAAGAATATTTATCATGGTAAAATTTATCACCTCAGAAAAGGGTAAATCGAGTTAATTTAGATTTAAACTAAATTTTAAGAAAATAATTCTTCATCATAATTATTATTTTATAAATTTCATTCAACCCTTAACACCATTTTATTGAAATTTAATTGTTTTATACACAAATTTTAATTAAAATGACTTACAAGTTATTTAATCTATGAAAAGTTACAAATTATCAATCTATTACTTTAAAATATCCTTTATGTCCCCGCATAGTGTAAAAAAAGTATTTATTAATGAATATTAATATTCATTTTGGGTGTATTGAAAATTTATTCATTATTTTAATTTATTTATAGATCTTTGGATTTATATAAGTACGTTAAATCCTTACACACTTCTAGGATAATATGTATTCAATTAACAAAATAATAAAATAAATGATTTTTAAAATATTTAAAGCGATATAATTTTCAAAATTTATAGTGTTACATGAATTTTATAGGTCAATATGTCATAATATTGTTTTTTAAAATATTATAATCTAATTCAACCTTTTTTATTATTTTTTTTTAGTAAATTTAAATGCATAATGTTAAAATTGACAAAAATGATATTTTATCAAAATAATATTTTTTAAATTGTATAAAAAACATAAAAATCATTAAATTAGACAATTTGGATATGATATGGTATAATTTTTCATAAATTTAAAATTTATGGGTCTATTTTCACCATATAAGTAAAAAATTAAAACTCATTAATATTAAGAATGATTTTAGTGTTGATAAAATTAAAATTCATTAACTAAGTGTTAATCAAAAAGGTTAGCTTTAAAATGATATAAAAACATGTCTAAATTGTATTTTTTTGTGTTACTACCCAACACATACTTACCTTTTAATCCCTTTGTATTTAAAGTAATTTTTTTCAGAAATGGGTTTATTATAATTTAATCTTATGAGAAATTATAAATCTTTCTCTCACCACAATTATAAAAGTGAATTCCTCCCTCACTTATTTACACCACATTGTGGCTTATAACTCAAAAAAATTTTGAAAAGTTTTCTTCTATACTTCCATATACACAATTTATAGATTCTGGTCTTCCCAAATGACCAACCCTAGTGACCCTTATAGGCGATCTAAATGATTCATTTAAAAAAAAGAAATATCCTAAAGAGTTCACATTCTTTCTAATCTTATTTACATCCTCTAAATCAGTGTTATTAATAATATCATTATTATTCAATTATATTAAAAATTTTAAAAATTTATTATGATTGTGAAAACACATCTACACCCTCTTTTCCTCCAACTAAAAAGTTATAATATCGCTCATGTGTATGTATGTCTCACCATCTCCACATAGGGATACAATTAATTTTTCACCACAATATTTTATGGATGGATATTATGATGATATTAATGATTATATATTATATTTATGAACTAATTCTAATTTTCCAATTATAATATCACATCTACCTACTTATGATCAAACCATTTGTGAAGAAATAATGTCGTCCATGTATACATGTGGACTACCATCTCTATAAAGCGATGCAATTAATTTTTCATTAATATTTTAATTTTATAGTAATGAGGAAGAATTTTAAATAAATATATAAATTTATAATATATATCATATAATAATTATCCTAAAATGTTGAATTAATAGTTACCTTTCTTTTGATGTATCTATTGAAAAATTAATATAACATTCATGCAAATGTATGGCCTACTGTCTCTATGAATGGTTTAATTAATTTTTCTATATCTTACATTTATGGATGAAAATAAATATATATATAATGAATATAAATGAAATTTATATAATTAATAATATTATTTATATTATGTAATGTGAATTAATGAACATGTATCAGAATAACCGTACTAAATACTCATGATAACTGAAACAGTTGATACACAGAAATGACAATTTTAATATGAAATTATTGGTAAAATAGAGGATTAAAATATTATTAATGGATAATATATGGTATTATAAGTATTAGAAAAATTTATTATAGAATTATAATATATTTGAATTTTATTATAAATGTGTTATATTTCATTCAAATCAAAGAGAACATGTGGTAATAGATTTTTGTCTCTAATTTATTTTGGTGGTACACATTCTTTTTATACAACTAGTTTATTTTTTTAGCATATATGATAACCAAGAATTAAATTTTCAATTATTATCATGAAAATTTTTGTATATACAATCCATATATGGTTATTTATTTCATGGGGCTTATGAATCAAAAGTTTCCACTATTTTATGTCTTTTATATTACAATGTCATTATTTATCAGGATTTTGTTATCATTATGTTTCTGATGATAAAATATTTTTATCTAACTATCAGTAAACTCATAAATTTTATTACACTGTTGTTATTTATTTTAATTAAATGTTTTCTAGTCATTTTCTTCAGGATAATTACTCAATAAATTGAAAATATGTTTTTATGTAAAATTGAATTTATTTCTCCCTTCGATCAAGAAAACATTTTT
Organism: Viscum album; assembly: GCA_963277665.1. NCBI lineage: Eukaryota > Viridiplantae > Streptophyta > Magnoliopsida > Santalales > Viscaceae > Viscum > Viscum album. The sequence goes on along the minus strand of OY728152.1, from coordinate 1,900,098,815 downwards.
TTCTATATCCATGTTTTTATAAAATGTTCTAAATAATAATTTTATAATAATTATATGATTATTTAAATTTTTTAACCATGTTATATTTTTTTAAAAATATATTTAAATGAATATTTTTATCATTTTTGAAAAATGGTACTTTTTGAATTTTCCAATAAAAGTGTTGAAAAATGTTTTTATAAATTATATGGAATAAAAAACGTTTCCCAACATAATAACTAATTTTTTTATTTGAATATTCATTTACATGTTTTCAGTTCATTCCAAATAATATTTTATCCTGTATACTTCTTCAGTTTTTTAAAATAAGTTATTTAAAAATGGAATGATTGTATTGTTCAAGAATGTTTTGATGATCTTTAATTGTTATTTATATTTATCATAGACAACAAACTTTGATTTCAATTTTGATTTATTAGGGATATGATTCAAGGATACAATCCTTATTTTTTCCCACGATTGTTTATGAATATTATGATTCAACATTTATGAAGCCCATTTATCTTCCATCGGATGTGATGTGATTAAATGATGAAATGTTTATGAAAACCATTTTTTTCATGGTTTATGGTGTGATAAAATGATTATGAAATAAATTTTTTAATGGGTTAGAATATGATGAATGATATATGATCTTTTAGAGAATATATTAATGATTTCATTATGTGATTGGTGGGACCTATATCACCCTCCAATTAATATGGAAAATATTAATTTCTCATTAGATAAACATGACAAGAATGGGAAGTGAAATCAATTCAATAAGGGGATATTTCCTTTATGATACTGTTGTAAGTGAACAATGAATACTATAATGATTTAGGGAGGGAACCCATTACACTATCAAAGCCTTGGAAATGGGATTTAACTAATTAGAAAACAATCTACTATGTTTACTTGTATGCTAGAAATCAATGTCTAATGCCAATGTTAAACATTAATGGATCTCATTCTTTGATTCTCTAATGATTCATGTATTATAAACATTATTCAATGACATAAAATGATTATCTTTGATATATAGGGTAAGGTTTCAAAATGTTATGATCATGTTATTATACTTTTATTATCATGTTATTATTATGTGATCAGTGATATATCCCATTTTAACACTTACTATGAATGTGATCTTGCCCTTTTATTATGGTTCATTTCATCAAGTTATAAAGAAAGGTATTCATTATGATATGTATATGAAATGTTCTTCTAATGAATAATCAAGTGTAGATTATGTATATATATTATGAACTAGTTTCTCATCGTTCCATGTTTCCAATGATATTATACATAGATGATTTATGCATTAATTAAAATTTTATTTAATGAATATTCATCTATTATGATTTAATATATATGTATAAAAATGTCACATGGTTATAGTTGGTATCAATGTAAGGATTAGGTAACTATTAGAAACTTGGTTAAGAGAACTTTTTTGATAAACTTTAGTATCATTTTAATAATAGGATATAATCCTAATGTTTTTTTAAAGAACATGAATATCCAATGTCAAATCGAAGGTGTCATAAAAAAGGGTCCATAATTTAGACTACATTTAAATGTTTTTATATGGTTTACCACTATGATTATTATTACACACACTATGATTTTAAATTTTTCCCCATAGATGGAACATAATGGATGCATGTTAATGTTGATAGTGATGGTGAATGGTATGATTTTCTTCATGAGAAACCAAGTGAAATAAAATATTTAATATGAAACTTTGTGATTATACCTAATGCTATATCTTGTTATATGATTAAAAATATCAAAATGTTTCAGGTTTTTATCACACTTAATAAGAGAAAGATAGAGTTTCATAAATACTATATAAGAAAAAAGATTCAGCATCTATCATGTCTAAAATATGTGAAGAAAAACTCAAATGAATGTATCAGAGGAATAATAACAAGTTTTTTAATTTAGAAAATAAGGACACAAATAAATTAATATCTAATAAAAAATGAAAATAGTTTTTAACATAATGGATGAAAAAATGGCCCCCCCTAAGGTATCTTCAATGATGAAATTTTTTAAATGTGTAAATTATGCACATTATGGAAATCAGTTCCCTAGGGGGAATTCAATAGAAGAGAATTTGTAGGTCTATACTACTAATGGTTTTACGAATGATTATAAAGATACAACAAATTATGTATTAATATTATGGGATGTTTTAATAGTACTAATTATGTTAAAAGTATGAAGCTTAATTAAATTGAGGATTATTAATCTTGTAACATGGTACAAATTTAATATTGTAAGAATTATGTAATAGGGAATATGATAATTAATCATAGTTAATAGTTTAAACTACTGGAAAAATTTCCATATATCCATAGTTTCAAACAGTTGGTATATCCTATAAAACTGTGGGTGTAGGCTATACCCACAGTTTCAAGAACTGTGGGCTCCTGAGGTGTTGGGATATCCCTATACCCACGGTTCTGTAGAAATCGGGGGTATATCTTAATGAAATAACATATTACCTTCGGTTCTAGTGAACCTTAGGTATACATATATACCCATGGTTTACATAACCATAGGTATACATTTCTAGAACACAAATTATATACCCACAGTTATGTAAAATGTGGGTATACATAGTTTTTTCACAGCAAACAAACCCATGGTTCAACAAATTGTGGGTATAGATAGATCCCCCCCCCTATCGCCCCTCACTGGACACCCACACCAGACTTGCAGAACCTCCCTTCCCCCTAGAGAGACTCTGCGGCAGCCCCTCCCTTCCCCCCTGGACAGACCCCCCCTGCAGCCCCTCCCTTCCCCCTGGACAGACCCCCTGGACCCGCAGCCCCTCTGGGACAGACCCCCACTCCCTGCAACCCCCACTGGACATGCATCCCCTCCCTTATCCCTGGATAGACCCACTGGACCTGTAGCCACTCCCCCCTGCAACCCCCCTAAATATGTATCCCCCTCCCCCTGGACCTACAGCCCCCGTCCGCCCCCCACCCCCGGACCTGCAGCACCCCCTGGACAGACTCCCCAATTCAGCCCCCACTGGACTTGCAACCCCTTGACAGACCCCCCCCTGGACCCCCCACTAGAGCCTCCAGGACCCTGGACACCCCCACGTACCCCCCCCCCCCATTGGAACAGCCCCTGAACCCCCCTGGACCATGGACACCCCCACTTTACCACCCCCATTGGACCCCCCTGGACACCCCCTCCACCCCCTCCAGGACAGCCCCCTCCCCCTAAAACCCATGAGAATTCTTGGGAAATTGTGGGAAGATGACATAGAGTGTTCTACCTCAACAATTAATGAGTGATTATTGTATGTTCTGGTCTGTTCTATTCAAGATTTTGGACAGGGAGCAGGTTTCAGTCCTGCTATCATTAGGGAAACCGAACCAGAACCTATAAATCACAATGCATTGGAGTTTATCTATAAAATAAATCGCCACTTTTTAGTTAGTGTTTAAACCTATTACAAAGAGAAGAGTCTTGATTAGATAGTGATAATGATTTAATTTAATGATAATCCTGAGGCTATCAAAGTAAACTGTGTTTCATTCTTTTTAGAAGATCATATTCGAAGATGTTGGGACTTAGTTGTTCAAACTAGGATGACGGTAGAGATATGTTGAAATATATTAAGATAATTTTAAATGAGCATAAGGGTCTTGAGGCCCTAGCTTATTCCAGATCTTGAGAGTTTATTTTTCTTTCCAAAGGTGGCTGATTAGTGATCGAGTATACCAATCATTTTCTTGAGCTAGTGCAGTACACACCCTAGATCATTTCAAATTAGTAGATGAAATCTTAGAATATTGAGATCGGACTATAGATATAAGTTTATTCTCATGTATTTTTTTCAAGGTGAAAACATACAGTGAGGTAGTTGATCATTATTTCAAGGTTTATATCAGCTTGAAAGGAATGTCTAGTTACATTGGACTCCCCTTGGACACCCCCTAGACAGCCTCTAGAAACCCCTCCCCATTAACCCTGCAACCTCTCCCCCACTGGACAAACACCCTGGACACCCCTCCCCACTCCCCTTGTAGCCCCTCCCATCCCCCTAGACAAACCCCCCATGTCAAGTATATTGGCATGAAGATCTATTTCATAATTATGTGTAAAATATGAATATATATATATATATAAAGTTAATTCTATGTGTCAACATAAAGTATAAGTCTTAGAAGAGGACTGATGGTCATGGTATGCATGGATGAATTTCATAATGAAATGACATTCATGATTTGGAGATACTGATATGTGTTTGGAGCATGGATGAAAGTTGATATAGGTTAGAAATTGGATGTGGATAATGTTCACTAGTTTAATTAAAGTGGTGACTGATATATTAAAGTTGGAATTGATCTTAATATGTGAAATCTAGAATTGCTTTAAAATACATGAATGATGGAGCAATTTTTAACTGGTTTACAAGGATGCGGTTACACAACATTTCAATAGCCTATATAAATATTGTTGCACAGGGAGTCAGAAGCTTCCATGAAGATGTTATAGAATTGGAACTATAACTATAGGTTTGGAAGAGCAGGCTAAAAGGTAGTGTTCATGAGGAAAAACATACATCATGTGAATGAAACACTTGCATGGTTCAGATGGTTGCATGAATCATGTTTTTGAGTCTCATGCCAGCAATTTTTTGAATGAAGATTTTTGGTAATATAGATTACATAGTATTCAAAGTCTTAAATGAAGAATATAGTTTTGTGATATTCTTTATGTTCTTTGGAGACATAGTTCATGATGATCTCTTTAACACTATGAGGGAGTTCTTTAACCATGCCTCAATGCCTTATGGAATCAACTCCAATTTTATTCCCCTGATCCCAAAGAAGGAAAATGTTTTGAATGTAAAGGATTTCAGACCTATAGCTTCAGGGAATACCTTTACAAAAATCATTAGCAAAATTATTTCTATGAGGATAGGTCCCATTACTTGTGGTTTTATCTCTTCAAATCATTTTGGCTTTATCCCTAGTAGGAATATTCAGAACTGCCTCTAAATGTGTTTACATCATGAAACAAAATGTTAAACATGAGAACGTTTCTTTAAAGCCTGATATCTCAAAGGAATTTGATACAATAAAGTTGAGTTTTATTTTTAAAAATATCAAAAGGTATGGAAACCCACCTGAACCCCCATTCCCCCCTAGAAAACCCCATTGAACACCCCCATGCCCCATTGGACATCCCCCTTGCAACCCCCCTGAACATCCCCAGATGTTTATGTTTCCTCATTCCACAATCCACTGAGACTGCTCAATAAGAACCAGAATGTTTCCATTTAACTCCATCCACATCCATGAGACATTCCCCATTGGATCCCCAAGTTCAGTTCAATACTATGATAGATATGAAATTTCTACATATAGAAGGACCTTCAAGAACATCCCAAGAAAACTTTGTATAAAGAATTTGCATTGATCCCACAACACTGCATAAGTTTATACCACCATCTACCACTAGTATAGCCATCCTCATTCATACATCCCTAGGAAAATCTTCCCTCCCCATGATAATACAATATAAAATAAGTCATTATATTTACAATATTCCCCAACACCACTTTTTAAGCCATTAGGACAGATAACACATGAATCGTAATTGAGTTAAGGATGAAATTCACCAGCATAATTCTTTGACTGAAGGATAAAAAATAAGTTCTTGGTGTTGGTGTGGTGGCTGGTGTGGTGGATATTATGGGGTGGAATGGCTGGTGCGGTCTGGGAGGCAGGTGTATAGGGATGGCATGGGGCTGGTACGTGCTGGAACTGGTGGTTGGGGCAATTTTTCATGTGGTAGAGGGCTTCCATGAGTGTTTTTTAAGAGGATGGGGGGTGGGGGCTGGTGTGGTGGCTGGTGTGGGATGGATTTCTGGTGTCCATGGCATGACTATGGCATGATAGCAGCGTGACAGTGGCATGATTGTGGCGTGATCCCAGCGTGACCTCGGCGTGACCGCTGCATGACCGCGGTGTCACCGCGGTCTGACCGTGGCTTGACTGTGCCGTGATGACATCCTAACCACGGTGTTCTGGCCAAGTCCAATGATATCTATGGGGAGACATCCACTGGCCAGGAGAAAAGGGAGTGGGAGGAGGCGATGCAACATTTTGGCCATCATCCCACTGGCAGAAATTATGATTAGTCGGTCTCAAAATTGATCACAAGACTCATGGAATAATGTCATAGAGGTGATCATCCATCAGATTCCCCATTGATGTAGAAATCTACAACTACACTGTATGAGGTGTTGGTTATTTACTGTTCTCACACAGATAAAAAAAGATAATGTAGAAGCATTTTCTATTCAAGGGTCAAAACACTCATCCGATCATCGGGATCATAAAAATATCAAAATATAAAGGACACTTTTACAAATGAAAATATCATTATAAAAGTATTCTCAGGTCTTCTTATTGTCCAAAATTTTCTATGATGTCCCTGGAGCACTTAGATGGTCTTGTAGAATACAAGTATTAAGCTTCGCCCTCATCTCCAATGTTGTCAATAGGTGACTAAATATTTTCATGACAGACTTGATCATAAGGTTTTCTTCTTGAGATCCTCCCTCTCCATTAACTATGGGTGGGTAATGTATCAAAAAATCTATCTAGGTATCATATAAAGAATTCTGATAGGACTGCAAACCGCCACGGGTGTCATCCTGGAGCAAGGCCAAATCATGGCATTACTGCGGCGTGACAACATGGTGACAGCAGCATGACCATGGTGTGACCACAGCATGACCACGGCGTGACTGTGGTAAGTTGGCTTAGTCCATCAACCTTTGTGGGTCAGCATCTTCCAGCTAAGAGCAAAGGGAGTGGGAGGAGGCGGAGCAACATTTCGGCCATCACCCCACTGATAGAAATTGTGATTAGTGAGTCTCAAAATTTATCACAAGACTCATGGAATACTATCATAGAGATGATCAGCCAACATATTCCCCATTGTTGTAGAAAGCACCAACTACACTATATGAGGTGTGTGTTGTTTGCTGTTCTCATAGAGAAAAAAAGATAATGTAGAAGCATTATTTCTACAAGGGTCAAAACACTCATCCGATCTTCGAGATCATAAAAATATTAAAAATCAAAGGACACTTTTCCAAATACAAATATCATTATAAAATTATTATCATGTCTTATTATTGTCCAATATTTACTATGATTCCCCTCGATCCCTTAGATGGTCCTTGTATAATACAAGTAGCAAGCTTCACCCTCATCTCCAATGTTGTCTATAGGTGACTAAATATTTTCATGAGAGATTCAATCAATAGATTTGCTACTAGAGGGAATTCTTTCCCATTAACTATGGGTGGGTAATGTATCTAAAACTCTATCTAGGTATCATAAATCATATTCCTACAGGACTATGAACCACTACGGGGTGTCATCCTAGAGCAGGTCCAAATCACGGCGGCATGACTGTTGCATGACTACGGCGTGATCATGGCGTGATCGAGGAATGACCACGGCGTCAATGCGGTGTGACCACGGCGTGACCGTTGTGTGACTGCGAATTTACTGCAGCCTGACTGCGGCATGACCATGGCATGAGTGCGGCGTGACCATGACGTGACTGCGGCGGGACCGCGGTGTGACCGCAGCCTGACCGCGGCGTGACCGCAGCGTGACCGCGATGTGACTGTGGCTTGACCAAGGGGTGACCGCGGCATGACAACAGCATGACTGTGGCATGTTTTCCTGGTCCAGAGATAACCACAGGGCAACATCTTCCGGCCAGGAGCGAAGGGAGTAGGAGGTGGCAGGGCAACATTCCGATCATCACCCCGCCGACAGAAAATGTGATAAGTCATTCTCAACATTGAACATAAAATCTATGGAATACTATCATAGAGCTGATCATCCATCAAATTACCCATAGTTGTAGAAAGTAGCAACTACGCTATATGAGGTGTGTGTTTTTTACTATTCTCAAACAGAAAAAAAAAGATAATGTAGAATCCTTTTCTCTATAAGGCTTAAAACACTCATCTGATCAACGGTATCATAAAAATATCAAACTCTGAAAGACACTTTTTCAAATAAAAATATCATTATAAAAGTATTCTCAAGTCTTCATTTTGTCCAATATTTACTATGATTCCCCTAAATCACTTATGTGGTCCTTGTATAATACAAGTAGCAAGCTTCACCCTCATCTCCAATGTTGTCTACAGGTGACTAAATATTTCCATGAGAGACTCAATCAAGAGATTTTCTATCAGAGGGCCTCCCTCCCCATTAACTATTGGTGGGTAATGTATCTAAAACACTATCAAGGTATCACACATTGATTTCCATTAGGATTGAGAACCGACGTGGGGTGTTTACCTAGAGTAGGGCCAAATCACAGTATTGCCGCGACATGACTGTGGCGTGACCGCCGCGTGACCGTGCTGTGATCGTGGCATGTTGGCCCGGTCCAACGACATCCGCAGAGAAGCATCTTCCATCTAGGAGTGAAGGGAGCGTGAGGGGGCGGGGCAAAAATCTGGTCATCGCCCTGCCGACAGAAGTTGTGATTAGTTAGTCTCAACATTGATCACAAGACTCATGGAATACCATCACATAGCTGATCATCACTATTCATTGGTTTATAAGAAAACTCCCCACTATTAGAGAGGTTTTATAATAAAATCAGTCATGTTGGATTAAAGAGGCATGGGATTTGTCAAGAATAATGGCAGGAAGATATATTTCATTAAAATGTGTTGAAATTTAATATATGAAGTTTGATTTTGAGATGTTAACATAAAGAATAAGTCGTGTAAGAGGACTGAGGGTGAAGGTATACATGGATGAATTTCATAATGAAATGACATTCATGATTTAGATATATTGATATGTGTTTGGTGTCTCGAACAAGGGATTAATAACCTCCACAAACAAATAATTAAAACAACAGTATAAAGTAAATCAAATTTCGGCATGAACCATCTATATGTCAGACATTCATACCAATGGAAAATAAAATAAAAAAAAGCAACACAGTAAAATCAAACAAAAATTAAACACACTATCAATATTTCCACTACCCCGATCTCCCTCCCTTGCAAAGAAAACTATATAGCCACCACTAGTGCCCTTCTATCCCCCTTTGCAGAATATAAGTACACTATGTCCATAGAAAGTTGTAGAAGGCCTAAATGGAGAACTCAATAAAGAAAATAAAAAATACAACTAAAACATACATGTATCCTCTTCCCCAGAACAAATGAGTGGGCTGCTCGTGTCATTGCAGACTGGACTTTAGCAAGATTCCTCCCATGTTTCCCAGATTTGTCACCCTTGTATTTCCCAGAAATATGCATTATAAAAAGTTGTTTGTACAGGTAATGTTCCAACAAACAGTTCCAGTGTAAGCATTGCTGGTCTAAGAATTAATAATGTAAGAACTCCTACTATAATGATGTTAGTATCAACATTTCTAGTGTAAATACTACTCCTGTAAGAAATTTTTGTTAAATTTTGATACTAATGAAGTCAAATGTGTAAATATGTAAATTTTTCCAGTGTAAACATTGTTTTTAGTATGGTATTCTACTGTAAGCACTCCTAATACAATGGTTACTGTAGAAGTCATGCTAATGTAAGCAATGATACTTAACCACTTCTAGTCTTATCCTAGTGAAGATAATGTAAATATGTATTCAAATATATATTTAAAGGTTTCAATTTTTGGAATATTGGGAATGATAATTAATTTCCTTATGTTTAATGTTGCTACTAAAAATAACATAAACTCCATAACAAAATTGTGAAAATTATTAGATGTTTTATGTTATAGAAATTCAAATATTAAATAATATATGGGTAATAATTACCTAATGTTTATTCTCTTGTAAAAAATGCATGTTAAACATCCATGTAATACAAGCACAATAATTATGAGAATGATTTCTTTAAATGATATATTAGTAGAGATAAAGAAAAAATCATTCATACTCACTGGCTTATAGGAATCATCAACAAAACTATATGTATCTACTTCATCACTGGACTCATCTTTTGTTTCAAGATGAATTGATAGTTTACTTTTTATCATTATTTCAAGTGATTTCATAGGTAATTTTTTCTACACAAAAACTTCCAATGCACAATTAGTGACCAGAATTACCAAAGTGTATATATAATCTATCAACCTAAAACCCACTGGAACTATTTATATAATGCACAAGAATTAATAAGAACCCTCACATATTCATCTCAATCACTTTAGATTAACCAGTGGAGTCACTCTCAGAAACATTGGTGGAAGAAAAAATGACTTTTTTAGAGAGTTGACTGCCCATTCAAAGTAGGAGATGCTTTAGCAGGAGGCTCCTAAAATAGAACATAGTTTAATAATCATTAAAAAAGAATGAAACAAAATAAAATGTAGATTTGTATTGGTTTTTTGGATGCATACCATGAAATGAGAACCATATACCACTCATATTCATAGTTGATAAATGCTCACTCCTTCATAATCACTTTCAAAAGAGCTTGACGAATCAGAGCTGCTGTTGGGCTTCACTATCTTTTTAGAAGAAACAATGATGTTTTTAGCACCAGTTTGGGATGGATTAGTTGAAATTGTAGCCTTGAAAATAGTATCCTATAAAAATGAATTCAAGGCCAATTAATACATGAGATCATCATCCAGACTTCATTCATTTTAGTTTGTAGAAATAAACGAATTAAACTAATGAAAATTTAGTTCATGGATGCATGGATAGAAGAAACAAAAGGAACTCTAACACAACATGAATTTGATTTAGTTTTTTGATACATTTAATAATACTTTGAAAAATAATACTACTTGGGGTAATGCCACTTTCAGTTATCATTCTGTGGAAATTAATTTCATGGTCTTATTTAACTTTTCTAAGAAAATCGTGCATGAAATAGTCATATATGTTGGTATCAGCACACCCATGTCTTCTTGATGCACTGCACGTGTACAAAATATAATTAATATTATTCAAATACAAATTTTAAGGTTTTTAAACTCCATGAATAATTCATTTCCATAGTTTAAACTAGTTGAAGAGTTCATTATGCATACATGATCATTTGAATACAAATTGAATGGTGTTTCTTTTATTCTGCTATGAGTAGATCGAATGTAATAATAATTGTATTTTAAACAATATACACACATAGATTACTAAATAAAATCATAGATAGAAAAAAAACATGACAATTCTTTGAAAACACATGTAAAAAACACACCTAAGTGAAACATACCTTCAGGTAAGAGAAGATCCATGGAATCCCATACCTGCAACCCAGGTGAAAATAACATCACGAAACCAAAAACATCCAAATCTCCAGTCATACATGAGATTATAACATTTCTATGAACACTGAGATGTGTAGCCAAAAAGCACCAAATTCCGCCTACCATAGCCCCACCCCCTAGCACCTTACCCCCCTACACCCAACCCCACCCCCTACACCCAGCCCCACCCCCTACACCCAGCCCCACCCCCTTCACCCAGCCCCCAGCCCCACCCCCTGCACCTAGCCCCCCTCCCTCCTGTACCCAGCCCCACCCCCTACACCCAGCCCCAACCCAAGCACCCCCCCCCCCCCCCCGCACCCAGCCCCACCCCCTACACCCAGCCTCCCCCCCTCCCCCTGCACCCAGCCCCCCTCCCCACCCTCCTCATACACCCAACCCCACCCCCTGCACCCAACCCCACACCATGTACCCAACCCCTCCCCCTGCACCATTCTTACAAAGAAACCTTTAAGCCCAAAAAAATCTATGGCATTTTCCATATCATTCAAGGACATGGTATCTCAAGAAAACCCAACCAGTTCAATCAATAGAACATCTTCAGATTTTAGAAAATAAAAATTTTAGAAATAACAACTGAGGAATATATTACTTTTTTACGTACATTAATTTGGACTTGTTAATTCAATAATTTATGAAAAATAAATAGATAACAAATGGAATCCAATTTAACTATATGGGATACAATTTAGAGCTAAGTATTCTATGGTAGTATAGGCATCTCTTACCCATATGCATGATTATGGATTCTAATGTTAGATTTTTGTAAATGCATTCAAAAATTTATTGTTACCTTTTCTGAAGAAAAAAAATTAATCATTATCATCCATTCAAAAATTCAATTCATGTTCTTAAAGTACATACATAAGTCTCCATTCTATATCAAAAATAGAGAGGATTAATATCCCACCATCACCAACATCCCCATCCCCATGTTCGTTCCAATAATCATCAACATCGTCATTATCATCAATAATATCTTCAGCAGCCTCATCACCAATAGTTCCATCAGTAACATCCTCACCACCAACAGCTCTATCGCCACCTCCTTCATTTCCACTAAGACCCTCATTAGAATCACCCAATACATCATTAAAAGATTGCATTGACATTATATATGATTCAAAGGTAGCAAAGTCTCTGATGGAAGTGACTGACTCAAAACTTCCATAGCTTTCATGAAATGTTCGGTCATCATCTTTCTTCTTTGACACTCCTCTAAAACCATTTTCTTTGCCACAGTAGCATCAGCTCGAGTGATTTCATCTCAGAGGTTTGGGAGGCTTGAGAGGAGCTTGATGACATCCAATACTTAGAGGGGATGATTTTTTTCTCTGGTCGACATCGTACTCTAGTCGGGTGCTCCTCACCTAATACCTGACTTAAATGATCATGTGGCCCGAAGTTTTCATCTTCCTTACCATAAAGGGCCTCCAATGTAGACTGTTGAAATTATAAACATATTAAATTGTGAATTTCATATAAATATTTACAATATAAATAATAAACCATACAATTTTATCTTGTGTATGTTCATTTATTCCACTTCCATCCTTTTTCTTTCTACATGATTAAAATAATTTGGCATGAGGTATAGGGCCATTGATGCCCAATTTAGCTTGATGTAAATGAGAAATGCACAAATCTAGATTAGTATCATATATGATAATTGAAAAAATCTAAACTATTTCTATTCAAAAATATTTTTAGTAGAACATCATGTATAACATCACAATACCCAGTTAAAGTACCTGGTACTTTTCATGATCAGGCGTTGTAGTACTCCCCAATGTGTGAAAATATGTCATTAAATCCTTACTCGTTATGTTTTCCTCTAACACTTCCTCAAAAAATTCCAATACAAGTAATAAGAGTAAAATTTCATATGTCAACCATTAAAGAGTGAGATTACCTTATAATTAGTAGTCTTCCACTGTGAAATCATTTTTTTCATATTGACTTGTTGGAATGTCAGGGAATATGGGTACACCCTCTAAGTCAGTACCAACCCTGATCTTCCAACCAACATACAACTCATGCTTGTATGAGTTCCAGAACTACCCTACATCCATCAACATTGCTGTTTTAGTAGCTTCACCGCCGATATAGTTAAACTGAATATACAATGAACATGTTATTTCATCCAAATACACCAATAATATAGATATGACTTTATATAATTTTCGTACCCATATTTTCCCCCATGCTTTGTCCTTAATCTCTTTATTAATACATCTCCATGACACTAGTTCCACTAGAATTATTTCGTGATACTTGTCCAAAGTGGCCATGAATCATCTACACTGCATTACAGTTGGACATAACATCTGGTTTTGTCTCTTGTAATCCACCCTTAGTGTTTCGGTTGATTCCAAACTTCATTCATCTGAGTGAGCCCTCGTCTCCTAGAATAATATCCCACTGAATAAAAAAGGTGGGGGGGGAAGAAGAATTAATTCATGGTACAACTAGAAAAAACTAATGTGATATAATTTGAAATAGTTATAATCAAAAAACCATCTACAGATTGCTCAATAGACTGTGATGGATCTGTGGGATGTCCTAACTCAATAGCCTCTGCTGGAAGTGTCTATTCCAGTGCATGCTCTGGGTGACCTTCATGCACTAGAGTGGAAGCCAATGGAACAGACTCATCAGATGTTGGATGGATGGTAGGAATTTGAGGCGGTGTAGACACGGCATCATATGGGTAGTAGGATGGGGGATACATCATCAGATATGGATATGGTAAAGGTGGAAACATCTGTGGAGGTGGTGTAGTCATGGATTTCAAATAAGAGGGTAGCTGAGATGATGATGGAGGCATGGATAAAAAAAATCCTTGAATACTCAAGAGGATGGAATGGTGTGGTGGAAGGGGTGTATGATGGTAGGGTAGTGTGGAAACGTGTATGACAGGTTCTCCATCTCGGTCTAATAGTATCCCCACTCATACCCATGCTAACTGGATTCTGAGTAAAATCCAGTGGAACTGAATGTACCTAAAAATGGATAATCAATATTAACATGAAATTATATGTAATGCAGAAAAGAAACATTACAATTATAATACTCACTCATATAAGCAAAGGTAATGCACGCCCACACCCCAGTCGATCAGGATCAAATAGTTTCTTCCTCCGTCCTTCTATTGTATGTGGCATAATATACATAAGAAAATATTATTTAACGAAACGACACTAGAAAATACAAAAAACAAACATTTCATTCCAAACTGAAACATAATTAAATTAATTATAGTAAAAAACCTGAGAAACGCATGTCAATATAAACTAAATGAACAGTGAACATATATGGTTGATTCTATATATTACTGACCACTAATTTAGATTCAACATCAACTCTCATAGTGGTACAATTTGATTCTTCAAATGAAATATTTTATCCAACACCAACGGGGATGTCAGTGGTGGAAATTTCATCAACAACATCATGACAAATATTTCTAGGGATTATGTCATTAATGAAACCATAATAGGGTCTCAGAAGATCTTTCACAAAAAAAATTGTGTATCCATTGATGCCAAAATTTATGGTTCATCGGTATTCATTCATCGACTCATATAAATAACTCTGAATACAAATTCATCAATAAATGTACCATGTAATCTCATTGAATCAAACCATTTACATTTCATCAAAGTGACTCTTCCTTGAGAGTAGTAATCCAATAAAAATATTTTATCAACTAGCCCATAACAATACACATCTTCATATCGGGTAAGACTATCTAATACACTGGAATAACAATCCTTTGTAGTGGTTAACATAACACCATCATGTTGTGTTCTCATTTTAACCACTTGATCTGTTGTAAAAAATTTATACCCATTGATTAGTAAACATTTACATTTATGAACCAAAAAATTAGAACCAAAGGCTAAATATCTCAATTCATGAGGAAAAGAGTCAATAGGTACACTCAACACCTGAAATATATATGAATAATAAAATTAATTGGATATCTATTTTTTAAACTAATTAAAGTAATGGTAATACATTCGATTTCAACCAAGCGGGAAAATCTAGGTTATGAAAATCCTACCTCATTATCGAAGATAGAGATTGATGAACTCTACATCTAACTTGTTTATGTTCCCTACATAATATGATAATAAATGTGTAAGGTATATGTGAAAATTTTTAATATGAGATAACATATAAAAATCCAAATTACTTACTTGATATAGTCATCGAACAAACCATAGTTAATCAAGACTATGTGATGTGCCATCTCCCACTCTTCAAGGATAAATGTAGCCAATGTATAAGACCCAAATATTTCTCCTATTTGGGGAAGAGATGGAAACTAGGGCTCAATTTCCCCATACTATTCATCTTCATTTCTCACTGGCTGATTATTTCTTGTGGTGAAATCATACCAATACATTGAACCAAAATCCATATATTCTTATGCCAGATAACCCCTCACAATCGAACCTTCAGGATAATTATTATTTTGAACATATGATTTCATTATGCACATATTTCTTTCAGTAGGATACATCCAACTAAAAGCAACTGGTCCCCCAAGAAATGTTTCAGTTAGACGATGAACAGTTAAATGCAATATGCAAGTGAAAAAGGATGGAGGAAAAATATTTTCCATCTCACATAAAATTAATAGTGCCTCCAGCTGAATTTTTATCAAGATGAATTGGATAACCTTTAAGCACAAAGGTCTTTAAAAAATGGAACAATCTAATCATTTTCACCCTTAAATTATTGGATCGAAAATTCTGAATTTCTATTGGAATCAATTCATGAAGAATGATGTGATAATTATAAGTTTTTAGAGATTTTAGTATCACATATCTTCTATTGACTCATTTAGATATGTTTCTAGAATTACCATCAGGAACCTTGATATTCTCCAATACATCCAGAAATTGATCTTTCTCTAACGGTGTCATCACATTAGAAGCATAAGGAACTTTCCATTTGTTTTCACCGATACACACATGATATATTTCCGGTCAAATACCTCAATCCAACAAGTCTCGACGAGATTGGAAGATATCTTTGGTCTTCCCTTGATATTTATAATAATTTCAAGCAACATTTCACATATATTTTTCTCAATATGCATTAGATCTAAAAAATGATCTAACAAATTGGTAGACCAATATGGAATTAAAAAACAATAGTTCACTTTTTTCAATTGTAGGAGGTTTCAGTGTCAAAATTCTTCCCCTTTTTAGATTTACACTGACCTCTACCTAATCAAAAACTGAAATCTTTTAATTCATTAAGAACGTCGCTTCTGAAATATGTTGGGGTGGTTGTTCAGTCTCAATAGTATGATCAATCCTTTTACGATTCATCCTGTATTGATGATCCATTGGAAGGAATCGTTGATGCCTCGTGAAAATGAAACTATGACGATATTTAAGACTTCTCTATCATGTATTCTTCATACAAACAGGACAGGATAGTTTTCCCTTCGTGATCTACCTAGACATCATTGCATAAGTAGGGAAATACTTTATGGTCTAATAGAAGGGCTGCATTTATCTGAAATGTATTCTTTGAAAAAGCATCGAATGTCCGCACATCGAAATACCAAAGTTATTTCAACTCTCTTATTAAAGGATGTAAGTAAACATCTATATAATTACAGAGATTAGATGATCCAGATATCAGTATAATCAAGAATGTGAATGATTTTTTCATACACATTCATGAAAGAATATTATAATCATGGATAAAATCTGGAGACATGCTGTGAGAAGTAAGCATCTGACAAAACAGATTAAAACAATCACTGGATAGACCTAACCAGACATTACGAAACTTAGCTACAAAATCAGGATATTGTGCATCAAATGTCCACCATGCTAATCCATCTGCAGGATGAACCAACTCATCATTACCTTTAATTCCCTCTGAATCATGCCATCACATGTTTGCTGATATTTCTGTAGATATGAATAAATTTGAAGTATGGTTATCAATGGAAAGTGCCACATGACTTTATGAACTACATAAGATGGTGTTCCATCTACATATGTATTCCATCGAGATGTACCACATTCTTTACAATCCATACAGTCAGTTGTTTCCACCCAAAATAAAGTGCAGTCTCTTGGACAAGCATGAATTTTATTAATATCAATTCTAAGATACTTAATTAACATCCATGTCTTGTAATGATTAAAGGTAATATGTGTACCATCATGAATAAATTCCTTAAAAAATGTAATAATGTAATCAGTAGAAGTATTATAAATTCCATACATGTTTTTACCATGATATAAACGCATTAAAAATTACAACTTGGTCATTTTATTACATTTCTGATATACTGGAGTTCTGGCATCATCTAATAAAATTTTCACTCTCTCATCGTCATCTTCAATATTTTCCTCATGTGTATTGATATCATTGTCTTCTTTCAATAGCATTCAATCTCTCTTAGGATGATGGAAAAATGTAAACTAATCGAATATCAAATTCTCCATGCCATTTCTTTTATTTTGTTCGTGACCAGTAGAACATTGACACGTCTCTCCATAGTGATACCAAACATAATAGTTTGTTTGAAATCCAAATTTTGATATATGGTATCTATCTTCATCCCATATTAACCATGGTGTTCCAACACATTTATAGCATGGATAATATATACAATCTCTATCTGAAGCATTTTCAGATGCAAAATCTATAAAATTCTCCAAATTATTTTGAAACGTGGTTGAAATCCTATCGCTACAATACGTCCAGATTCTATCCATTCTATAACAAGAAAAATAAAAATTATCTTCCAATAAATAATGTAAACAATAATTAAAAAAGGGATATGTACTATAGAAAATAAAACTATTAGAATAGAAAAACATAATAGTTAATTTAAAATTGTATTGAAAGTGTATTTATTTTTATAACCAATTTCAACCCATTCAGTATCAAAGATAAAATTCATACCTATATCCTATAAAGGGATGATCAACAAGGTAAACCATAATGGTCCAATAACGCTTTCATGTATATGATAGAGTGGTATGTGTCATTATAGTTGAACTAAGGGAGAGATAAAAAAGTTTTTCCTCCCTTAGGTGTAACATAAAAAAAATAAACTTTTAACATTAAAACACACCATTAAACATGGGGTATTTCATTTAAAAGGCAAGGTAGAGACAAAAACATTCAGCCATAATCAAAAACATTTTAAACAAGTCCATGTTCATTTAATTTAATATTTACCATGGGTATAATTTTAATTTAAAGAGGGAATTTTTTTAAAGAAAATCACTTCATCACAAATAATTAATGAAAATAATTTAGATAATTTATATAAAAAATCATGGGTATAAAATATTTTTATGAATAAACTAGAAGATGAATATAATAAACTAAATCACTTAATTGATTTTTTTTAATAAAAACATTTCCTAGAATCACCTACTGCGTACAAAGTGGAACAAGTCACAACAAGACTCTTAAAAAGGAAAAGGTAAATTTGGTAAAATATATGATTTTAAAATAAAGTGGAAAATAAAATACACATTATTAATTTAATATTGAACACTAAATTTTAGACACACCATTATTAGGGTTCTCATAAGAAATAAAAATGAGGGAAATTGAAGTGAAAAGACATGGGGAATCTCCCTCAAGATTTAGGTATTGTCTTCTGTATAAAATTTCATTGATTACGATTTTGTATTCTTATGGAATACCCTTATTTAATTCTTACGGATGAGTTAACTAGATTAAACTTGATATATTTGGTTGGAATACCTACATCGCAATCAATGTGTTATAATACTACCCTTCTTCTAAATGCCAATGTCTCTATCTATTCCTTAGAGTATATAATAAGATCCAAATTATATTTTAGATCAGTTCCATCTTTTCATCTATGATCCAACTAAAAACCCATAAATGTGTTTGCTGAAGTAGATTGTGTTCCCTTAGAAAATATTTTAGGTTTAAGTTATTTGTATGTTACTTTCTTAGAAAATTGGAGTTAGGTAAACTTATATATTTTCCTACATACATATTCTCCCTTTATTCTCAGTTTGGATTTTATC
The DNA here is from genome assembly GCA_963277665.1 of Viscum album. Lineage (NCBI taxonomy): Eukaryota > Viridiplantae > Streptophyta > Magnoliopsida > Santalales > Viscaceae > Viscum > Viscum album. The sequence continues at coordinate 1,900,079,457 of OY728152.1, read as the reverse complement.
TTCTAAGAAAATTGAATCATCCATAGGAACATCACATAGAATAGGGTGTCTAGGCTCAAGGCATTCTTTCTCCATCCCCTTAATGCTAGTAAATTTTCCCATTGATATTATTACTATATGTTTTGGAAAAGATAATAATCCTTAAAACTCCATAAGGTTTCCCTTATTTATATATATTTCTTCATTTCATGGTTTTATATTCAAATTACATTTATTATTCAGACATGTTAATGAAAAATACATATATTGAGGATATCACATCGCATAATGGTTGTGGGAATACCAACCGTATTTAATCTATAGGCAGAGGATCTTATTCCCTAAACCCATGGGGTAAATTTCTATCCCTTACTAGGATTGGTGAGATAAAATTATTCACTGTTGTAAATTTATCATCAAAGAGGGATTCTATTTACTAAGAATTATTAATAGATAATCTTGTTTACTATAATGTTGATACGATCGATCATGCTAGATTTAAGAACATGCCACATATCTATCATCAGAATTAACTCCACCATTATGTCCAATGTTTATGGTCACATTTAAGGTACTGGTTATATGAAAAAATATATAATCCTTAATGAATATTCTAGGTCACCATATACTCTTGGTATAGGTATACGATGTGTTCCCAAGGTAAACATCGTTTATCCCTTATGAAATGTATAGAACATGTGCAGGACCCAAAAAGGGGAAGTAATAATATGACTATAATATGTGTGGATAGGTGAAAATTGTGTGTAGCATCTATAGGGATAGTTGATAGGTTCTCCATCTTCATAGGTTATGTTCTATCAAGGAAAAATGGAATTTGGTATTAATCCTCGTGGTTTGTGAGGATACTCGGGCTTCCTAGGTGTATATTACCTATACACAAAAAAAATATCTAGATAAGGGTAAAATGTTGTATTATTTAACCACACAATGTGTGGTATCTAACATATCCTTGAATCGCTAGCTATTGTATCTACCAGAGTACATGATTTGTGTTTTATCCAACTATACGCCATGTAGTTGGGTTCTAAGATACAAACCTTACTGTAGTCTTAAATTGATTTCTAATTCCTCTTATTTTTCTTCATATATAACTTGAATTGCCTTTGGCCATGCTAAAAATTATAATGCCACCTATTTATAGTGGTTTCTATCCTTTGGTACATACGTTGATGATTCATATCACAATCTTGTTGATTTGAATATTGATATTCATGATGAAACCCCAAATCAAAACTCACCTATCCCATTTTATCTTATCTTATAATCCATATTCACGCTATAATCCTACAGGGATACCACAGAATGTAAATATATGGAGCCTAATTTAAATTTTAAATAAAGCCAATTTGTTATATTAGTTGAATCATCAGATAAAATATAAAGTTAGTGATGAACATGTAAATAATAGTGGGAGAAATAGAAGAAACCACAAGAATAGAAATGATGATCTTGTATGATCACGAATCATCTATGTTCGCTTACAATAAATAAACAAAGAAGTAATTTCTATTCCCAATATTAGTTATCCCAATATCATAATTTGAGCCAAATATCATAAGTTAAAAAGGCCATATACTACCTGAATATTGATTCAATTTTATGAAAAGTATTCCATGTTCAAATCAATAAAAAAATGGGGATAAATCCATATATATAAATTCCCAACCATGATGGTGAAATAATGTTTATTATATTCAACTTCACAACCAAGGTACTTTTTATCGACATCACTAAAAAACTGATATTTCTTCCCTGGTTTTTCATCACCACCAAGCCCTCGCTCCATCTTCATTTTCCTCTACCACTAAGGTTCATGTGGTTATAGAACAACTAACCCTAGGGAGATTTCATAATAAGGATTAAGTAAAGAAATTCATGGGTTTCTCAGTATAATAACCAACAAATTAAATAATTAAATTATATAATTAATCATCTCATGACCAAAAACATCCAAGAGTCCCAATTAAAATGAATCATAATCTTAATTGACACTCTATTTTATATAAAAAAGCAGACTTGGGGTAAACATCACAATATGGAACCAAAGAAACCTTAAAAAAATTGTGAAGTTACATACTCCCTCCCTAATATTTTCTACTACATGCATAAATACACCTATCATAGAGTCTGTTAGAATGGATTCCTATAAAGAGATAGGTCCCTCTGTAACATTAATTATAGAAAACCATGAACATATTCCTATCATTTTTTGTGAATTACATGTAGACCCCCTCCCACTAAAAAATGTGGTATCATTAATACTAGGAAAAATTCATTACAGAGGAGGCTAGTTAGATTCTCTCTCCCCTCACCCCACTCCATGAGGTAGGAATACTACCAAAAGATCCTTCCCCTGAGTGAGGAAAAATTTTACCTACGATTTATTAATGAATCCACCATTACTCCATTCCATCATGGGATTCACAACAAATATCGAATTTCCTTTCTATATTAACTCCTAAAATATATCTGAAAGAGGATTAATGGATCCCCCATAACAAATGAGAATCCTAGACTCACTACCCCATAATTAGTTGTTGAGTTCTCCACAACACTAGTAAACAGATTCGAGGAGGCTTCTTTCTACCCCTTTCTATCCTACCAAAGCCACCACCTAGCTCACGAAGCTATGGAAGAGCCTCCATCCTTATCTATAGAACAAAAATAGAAAATTCTAATTCAAGCATCAGATTAGTAATAAACTCTATAGTACAATCAAAATTCATTGTAAAATGGAAAGGAAGTATATATCAGAACACTATATAAATTTTGAGACATCAATCCATGTGATTCTCAAAAAGGTCAAAGTGATGAAAATACATAGTATTATCCTCATAAACAATATTGGGGATAAAACATGTACCATAATCAAAACAAAACTAAATTAAATCTAGGAGAGATTGATATAGTCTTGATTAAATATATAATCTTTCCTGAATGGGTTGCTTCCTTGTCATTTCCATGTAATCATCCTATAATAATACCTTGAATTCATCACTAAAATTCTTAAGAACTCTGAAATTATTGGAATAGAGCTGAATTCAAGGGATCGAAATAAAAAAAATTCAAAAGTAATATATTTCAATGCATAAATCACCAGATTCCAACACATCAGAATATAATATAGAGGCTGAAAGGAATGAAAGATATGAGACCAAACAACCAGAAATTCCTCTTTATCCACTCATCTAATAGAAAAAGAGTGGGGACAGATGCTCCCTAGCATCACCTTTTTACTCTAAACCTAAATCTAGGTTAATTTATTGATCAAAAACAAATGTTGAAGTATGTCATAAGATTTGTATTAGGAGAAAGATATGTTTGGGAGATGATATCTCAAAACACCAACTCAACAAAAGAGATCTCAACCACTAGATAAACAAGGAGAAGAAATTTCATACCTAGATGTCGAAGCTAGGGGTAGGGAGGAAGAGGCTGGGATGGGACATTTCTATAGTTTGGGGGAAGTTGAGGTAGAGGCCAAGGCTAGGGGGAGAGGGAGCCGAGAGGGGGGGCATCGCTGGAGCTGTGGGCAGGGAGGCGGAGTCTGGGCCGTTGAGGCTCAGGTGAAGGCCATGAGGGAAGTCGGTAGTAGAGGTGGAGGCCGGGGAGGGGAGGTGATGGCCGGGGCTCAGTGGTCGGATGGCTAGTATGCGGAGGTCAGCGAGGGGAGGATAGGGTCGAGCATCAGAGGTCAAATAGCCAAGAGGCGGTGGTCAGGGAGGGGAGGAGATGCTCGGGAGTCAGGGAAGCGAGGAATGAGAAGAGGCACAGGAGTTGGGGAAGCGAGGAAGATGAAGAGGTTGATGAAAGCGAGGGTAAGGTGGAGGTGGATCCTAATGGAATCCAGTGAATTGGGTATATGTTTCCAATGATTTTATTAAAACTGTGGGAATATATATTAAAATAGAGATATCCCAATGATTTTTGTAAACAATGGGGGTAGATGCATGGGGAAATAACCCTTTTTTAGTTGTGTTAAGAAGGATGTCTGATGATTGAAGTGTTTATGAATTTGGATTCAATAATTATGTTTCATAAGTGTTATACTAATGATATTCTTGATATAAAATGATAAAATATCTCAAGAATTTTCGAGAGTAGTTTTTATTTAAGATATATAATTAATGGTATTAATAACCATGAAAAGTTATTTAGAGGAATGGTCATATTTTTGGAGAACATGTGATTAATGGTAATATAAACCATAATATGTGTCTGATGTTGAGTTAATATTGTTTAGCTGGGATGAAGAGATGATTGACACTGATATTATTAGTAACCTTGAAACTATATTGTGATTTGATTAAAAATCTTATTTAGGTAATCATGGATAATTTTTATTTCAATTTTGGATTTGTGAAATATATTCCATAGTTTCTGATCATATTTGAGGATTTATGATTGTGTAAATTTTTAGAGGCATATATGTTTTCCTGTGATGTTAACATTAAATTTATGGATTCTATCATGTGTTCATATGTTATAAAGTTGATATTATGTTAAAAGGAATAAATACCCCATTTTATAGTTTTATGTGATGGGATTTTGGTACTATATTGAGGTTTATATTGCCCCGTGGGATTAACATATGATTTGATGATATGGTAATTAGGGACTACTCGATAGTGGGATATATAAAATATTGATTTTTGAAAAGATATTAATTGAAAAGTTGATATTTTTATATATATTTATGTTCACATAAATAATATCCTTTCATGTTAGTATTTAAATTTGATTCATGATATTTAGATGAATTTCACTTTATCACAAGATTATATAGTAATATATCTTGTTAATTAATGATATTTGGAGGGTGATTCATTGGGTTGAGGTATTTGTGGCCATTATATTTCATAAGTTATTTAACATGAATGATTATTTGGGACTAATGAAATATTATTTTTAAAGATGTACAGTAATGGTTATAATATAGCCTTTCATAATAAAAAAATACCTTATTGTTGATGTTATTGGGTAACTAAGGCTTTGTATACTAATATTGTATTTTTTCACCGGAAGGGTTATTTACTTTAAGAATTATCTCACGTTTTTATAACCATTTTAGAATTTTATTAATTCCTACAGATAGGAAGAATATATTGATACATTTTTATCAATTAGAATAAGATGTTATTTCTTCATGTCTATAAAATTCTACTTAAATTTTCATTGTTTGAAACAACGTATTAGATTCTATTAGAAATTGAAATAAGGTTGAAAGTATACTTTTTATGTAAGTATATTTTATTATGTTATTATTATAGATGTTAAAATAATTTGTTAACTATATGAACAAAATTTTAAGAAAAAAATGTTATCATATAACCTTCAATTCTGATGAATTTCAAGTCTTTTAACCCCCTCCCCCACATATTTTGGGTTTTGTGGTTGTTAACATTCCCTTGATCATGTTCTCTATCACACTATATTATTCCTTTGGAATTAGTTTTATCTTCCATTACAATTTTTTCACTTTACACTAATTTTCTCTTATTTGGAAGCCTAGTTGGTTGTGGCCTTTATCCTCCTGTTTCCTTGTTTTTAGTGGGTTGATTTATTAACACTTTTTATAATGTCGGTGTTCAAAAAAAAGTCTCAAATATCAATATCTTAATTACTGACATAAATTTATGATGATGAAATTTATTATTTGGGGGTATAATGTTGCACACTAATATTTTATAAAATATTTATCTTCAAATAATTCAATTTCTTCAATAGAATTAGTTACATGACACGTTATGATTAAATGAACTACGATATATTATTATCATATTATTATGTGGTTGATAAAATATAGTTGTGAAATTTAATCTACACATGGAATTATCTACTTTATAATATATATATATATAATATCATACTCAATATAAATTTATTGATTAATTATTAGTAAAGATGCAATTACTTTTTAGAAAAATTATATTATGCTCTAAAAATAAATTTCCCCTGAATTTAATTTTATTCCTTTTATTTGAGAATATATTACATTTCATTTTTGAAACATTAAAATAAATATTTCATAAAATATAACTAATTTTTTCAAATCATCATATAAAAATTATCTTAAGTTAAATTTCATCAATTTTCTTGAAAATTTTTATTGTCCTGTGAATATTGAAAAATATTGATTTTTTAAAACAGTATTTGCATGCATGTAAAAATTAAATATTTTTTTAAAATAGATTAAAAATAAAATCATATAACTTTTATTTTAATTAATCAAATTATGTTCATTGGCATCAATTTTAAGTTTGAATTTGGTATACAAACATTTTTCATACATATAAGGATATTTTTTTAAAAAACTGATTTTATGCACCAAATGTATTTTTATTTGTAAAGTAAATTAATCTATATTGGTAAATGAATTTAATAAAAAAATATTTTTATATTATGAATTTATTTATAAAATAATATTTTTTTTCTTGGGGTATCATAAGAATAAACCCAGTTTTATTCATAAAATTTTTTTTTTCTAAAAAAATCATTTTGGGCCATTTTATGAACATATATTAAAATTAATTTATGAACCATATAGGTATTTAATTAGATACTATTAAAATAATTTTTATAATTAATAGTTGTAAATTATTGTAAATATAACCCTTCTATTTGTGGTTTATATGAATTATAGTCGTGGTAAAATATATCACCTTGATAATGGGTAAATCGTTTAATTCTATATTGAATATATGTTATTGGATAAAAATTATTAATACTCTTATTATTATATGAATTTAATTATAAATTTAACATATTATTAATTAAATTCAATTAATTAACGAACAATTTTCCATGAAAAGGAAATATATATTATTTCAATCAATAAAAGTTATAAAATTTCACTATCTTAGTCTTCAATATCCTTCTTGTGTTTATATTTGGACAAAAAATTATTATGAATAAATATTAATATTAATTTTTTGAATAATTAAATTATATTTAATATGTTAAATTAATTAATTTTTAGTTTTTATATTATTACCTTAATTCTTACACAATGCCAAAACCATATTTATATAAATAATAAGAAAATAAAATAAATGACTTTGAAAGTCTTAAAAGTCATATAATTTGAGAAAATTCATAGTTTTCCATTAATTTTATAGGTTAATATTATGTATTATTGATGTGTTAAAATATTATATTCAAATTCAAACATTATATTTTTTAAAATTCAAATTTAATTAATTGTGTAATGTATTTTTGCTCCCTTTCAAGTGTTTCCCATATATTTTATTGTTTTACTCCTTATTGGGGTGTGCCATGAAACTACCAAATATGGAGATCAATTTTTTGGTAAAATGACTAAATTTTCAGGTATGGATGTTTGTTTGAATAAATTGAGTTTGGGTATAAATTTTTTATGGATTTTAATGGTTCTTCCTCTGTTCTGAGAACACCCGAGGTATTTTTGAGTTTTTTTGTAAGATCATAGAGGTTTTTACTATGTGGTGTAATATTACATGGTTTATAAGGGGTTACATGATGTGTAAAATTTCTATATAAACAATTCATGAACTATTTACATAATCTAAAAGTGGTACACATTGTATAATGGTTACACGACACATAATAATAAATGATCAGTTTCAAATAAAATTGTGATGGTTTTTTGGAATAACTATGCAATATTGATTACATGAATTGTAAAAGAGTTACAAATCTTGTAACTATCATGAGGTATTATTTTATTGAACCATATGGAAAATAAATGTATTCATTATTTTATGTCTCTCTTGGATCTTGACCAAGAGAACTTCTTTATTGTATTTTTGAGTCTCCATTAAATACCGATTGATCTATAGGGATATTGATCACTATGGCATTTGGTTTGAATCTCATTGGGAAAGTAAGACTTTATACTTCTTTGTTTCAATGTTTGTGGCAGCACTGTGGCATCATGTTAGTCGGTCCTGTTGACCTATAAAGATGTACTAGATTTCATTCTTCTAATTCTGTGGTGAAATCTTGTTCTAAGGGCTTTTTCTTTTGTTGGTATTAGTATGGTGGGTTTCTTTTCAATAGATATATTTTTTTCTTATTCTTCTCTATCCCATTTTTAATATCAGTTCAATTATATGATGTGTAGATTGGTTCTAGGGACATTGTTGTCTATTTTGTGCTCTTTTTTACGAGGATCTTTTATGAGTGTCTATGACCTTGTATTTTGAGGTAAGTTGTTCAATATACATCCTTATTTAGAGAATTATATTTCCCCTATTTTTATAATTGATTTATAGATAAATTTGGCATGATTTTTTATATTTTTAAATTCTCTTTGGATAAAAGTTATTTTTTCCACTGTGTTTGGAAAATAGAAAAGGTGGTCTTTTCAAAGAATTGGAATGACTAATGAAATAAAGAACATAGGAATACTTGTGTATATATATTGAACATTAAGCTTTGGGTAATCATATACATTAGCATCAATAGGTTTTCTAAAGGAGATTTCCTCTGATCCTTAGGACTACTATTCTAGGGATATGTTCTGGGCATTATAGGGGGTTTCACTAATGGGTTGTTCCTATACTTTTTAGGCATGTTTTCTAGGGACTTATTTTGAACTCATCATTGTTGTGGTATGAGTATTATATTATCCTAACCTATTTAGTTCCCTAGAATTATTTACCTATGCTTGGATTTGTAATATTTTTTATTTGATATGCGTACTTTTTTTTCGTAAGTGATAATGGAAATTATATTTGGAATTGGTATACCTTCATTTTTTGGAATTATTTAAAAATAATAATATGTTTACAATGAATTGGATAAAACTCTTTTACTTATTGTCATTTAATATATTTTTTAAATGATAATAGATGAGATATTTTAAGGAAACTTTTTATTAAACACCTGGTTTAGGTCCTTCTATGTCTATCATCTCACACCCTGTGCAATTAATCCTTATTTTGAAGACCGTTGTATGTCTTTTGATGTTGGGAATGTTAGGGTTTCACATTGATCCGGTTAGGTTTTATAATAGTTGGATCTGTAACAGGGGTAAGATGATGGGATTCTGTCTAATATATCTAATGGATGAGTGGGTTTTTCCTATTTTAGTTGTCCTTTCTATGTGTACATGTACATGGAAATCATTTCTTCTCTTGAGTAGTTTGGTTTACTATATAGAATATATTTATATTTTCTCTTTCTATCTATATTATATATATATATATATATCTTTTTTTTTTGTTCCATGTTGTTTCTTTAGGTTGGGAGAAATCATTCCCTATGTTTGTTTTTCGATTCTAGGGTGTTATTCACTAGCCTGTGGGAATCAGGAACTCCATTATGGAATGTTTCATGTTAGGTTGAGTACTATATTGATAGCATATTCGAGATGGTTTGTTATAGTTTGGAATAAATGGTTCATGTTTTTGTGGTGTTTTCTTATCTTGGGATGTAGACTAATTATTGTATCTTTAGGTCTTGAGAGGTAGATTTCAGGAAGTGTCTGGATATTCCTTTTTATGATCAGAATCATGTTACAATGGGATTTAGGGAGATGTATCTCTTGATATTGGTTCATAATGTTATTAATGGTTTTTATTATGGTTTTTCTAGTTTGAAATAAGATTTTTTGGTTGTCTGGTCATCTATTATATTTTGTTGTGCAACAGTATGACTTCGAGACATGTTATGTGTGTTCCTCTGAAGGGTGTAGTTGCGAATACTCTAATGGATAAAAAATTTATTAATGTTATAGTTTGGGTAATTTTTATTGTGGACCAGAATTCTCCACTTGTTCAGAACATTTATTTGGATGTATAACAAGGTGCTGGTGGAGAAAGGGATTGATCATTCCAGTTTTTTACATAGAAGCCACCATCATTTAATGATACAAATAAACCTCAAGAGGAAGAGAACTGGATTGACATGATTGACTAGATCATAGAATTAATAGAATCTCATGATATTTCCAAGTTTGTGTTTTACACACTCATACATTATTGTCTTAGAATGCATTATTAGGATTCCATGGTATAGGTGGATAGGCATGTGGGATTAGACTGGAAGGTTTATTATAATCTATTCTTACATAAATGTTTTCTAGAGTCATTGATGATAGAAAAATCAATAGATTTATTCTATTTACAGAAATTAGAATATGTGGTGTCATCATTTACAAATAATTTGGTTGATCAGGTTCATTTTTCAATAGTGGCTCCACAAAGTGATAAGTCAATTTCTCAGAAGTACCTATAGGTTTTGTGACTGAATATCAGATCCTAGGCATTTTGGAATAATAATTGGAACTATGTGGATACATTAGAATAGGAAGTGATGGTAGAGATGAATATGGAAGGAAATTTTGGATCTTATACCCCTTCTTGTTTACCTAGTTAAAGAATCAGTGGCATGATGGGGGAAAAGAGCAAGTGGTGGGACCATCATAGGAGTAGTGGAAGATGTTCTCTATAGAATGAATCTTCGGAACCTCTAGTTGAGCCTACTAGTGTTCCTTTGACATGATATCTGTGTGAAAATTTCATATATATGTAGATGATGTTGTCCTATACCAGAAAATATGTGTTACGGTTATGGACATCACTGTCACCTAGAACATTTCTATGATGCTATGTTTAAACATTGATATGGTAATGGATCATCATCTTTAAAGGCTATCATGGCACAGTTAGATGCTACAAATTCTGTAGGTATCCATCTGTACACCGCATAAGTGATGCACCTTCATGATGTAGATGGATTCCATGTTTTGGTACATGTCGGTCCTGTGATTGTGATATGTACCATTATTATTTCATTGTTAGTAACAATTTCTTAATTTGATACCGGTGCTTACTATTCCTTTATATATGTCTGTTTTTTAGTATTCTTATCCTTACAGAAAAACTCATGTCATTTTTTATGGGTTTAAAGAAACATCTAGGGAAGAGGAAAGATTAGGGGTTTCAATGTCTTTCATATGCACTATCGAAAGCTGATATATAACATGTCTGAGATTTTCTTGTTCTCAATATGGATCTATTTGAAATCATCATCGTGATTGATTTGATTATTTCCATCCATGCATAGGTTGATGGTTTTCATCAGTGTTTCTTGATTATTTCTACTGATGGGATCTCACAGGTGTTTTAGGGAAAGTGAAATATGATTACTCATTGTGGAGGACATTCCCACCCAGATCTCAGGAGTTTTATTTCACCTGATATAGTTGAGTTCGATGACATTTCTTCTATTTTTGATCTTCCCGGCACATTTGGGGTTTTCTTGCGGTTTTCATAGATGATTTCTCTAGGATTCTATCAAAGAGGGGGGTATATTTTACAATTTACCTAGATCTTGGTATGTAACTCATATTGATACATTCATATCATATAGAACCAGTGGGATTAAAAGAGATAAAGATTCAACTGTAAAATCTAGTGGAAATGGGTTTTGTTTTCCCTTGGGTTTCACCTTGGCAATTCCCAATTCTCATTATTATGAAGGTAGACAGTTCTCTCTAGTTGTGTGTAGACTATTTAAGCATGAACTGAGAAATTGATAAGAAATATTATCCATTTACTCGTTTAGATTATTTTATTGATATGTTAATCTGTGGTAAGATGTTTTCAATGATTGGTCATTATTTAGGTTATCTTTAAGTCTGTATTCAAGAGTCTGATATACTAATGACGGATTTCATGAGTAGGTATGGCCGCTATGAATAAATTTTTATGTCACCTGGTATGACAAAAACTCATACAGTTTTCATGGACTTGAGGAATCAGCTATTCCAGCAGTATATCGACACTTTTATGGTAGTGTTTAAAAGTGATATTTTGATTTATTCATGATTTAATTGAGAGAACGAGAACAATCATATTTTGGTTTTGTAAATATTTTGGAGTATCTTTTTTACATTTAAATCTTTTTTAATGAAACATCTAGATTAATGAATTGAAATTCGCAGAGAATGTGATTTCTGATCAGGGATGATCAGTTGATCCTGATAGGGAAAATAATGTTTTATCATGAGAAAATTAATGAAATTTCCTTAAGGTTTGGAGCATCCTTGGTCCTACAGGATATAATTAGTGGGTTTTCAATGAATTCTCCACAGTGTTGCCACTTTTCACGTATCTTACAAGGAATAGGGTGAAATTTATATGAGATGAAAAGTGTCAATCTTTATTATAAGAGGTGAATCAACTTCTAATATCATCTCATATTCTAATATTTCTAGAAATTAGTAGGGGGTATGTGGATTTCTGTGATTCTTATTGAATTTTATTGGGTATCATTTTCATGAAGAATGATCATTTGGTGGATTATAGATCACTTATTATATAGCAGCATGAGATTAATTACCCCACTCAGGATTTATAAAATTATTAAATTATGAATGTGATTAAGTGTTTGTAGCATTATCTTTTTGGGAGAGGTTTGTAGACTTTTTTACTATAATTTTTTTTATTTATAACTTTTCATATAAATACATGACTCTTATAATGATCCTATAGTAAACCGTGATTTTCTTATATTTACATTACAGAACATATTTAGTATAATTAAAAAACTATACAAACAGACGCCCAAAAACTGTATTAATCTAGATACTTGGGAAACATGGACACATAAACATAGGTACGTTTGTGAGATACATTATATCCCACTAGGTACTTCTTAACAAGAATCCTTCTTAGAAAAATCAAATATAATATATATTTTCATAAACTAAAGGGAAATAAAACAAGAAAATGTTAGATCTCAAATGCTCTGTAAGGGTAAAAAGGGTATATTTATAAGTATAACATTGAGAATAAGGTTAATGAGAACATGATAATTATAAATTAATATCACACCCTACATTTAAAATATCATAAAAATGATTCAAGGGATAATGTTTAATAGATCATAAGATATAAATCATATGGTAATAAAGAGAATAAGATGTTAAATAAAAACATATGAATAAAACATGGAATTGTAAAAAACACAAAAGATTATAATATAATTTCCATATTAGCAATGTAATCCCTAGCAAGACCATTTTAGTAGTATGGGTTCACTCCCAATACCATCTTGGTAGTAATGGTTCACTCACATGGCCACCATAAAAGTCAAGGTTCACTCCCATCAATATATTAGTCTATCTAGTGAGATATAAATATTTACCCAATACATTAGAGGGAAATATATTTCATATCCATATAATTATGAAATCATATATACATGTTCCACAGGATCATTTAAAATCATTTCATAAACCATGAAATGAAATGTGTATCACAAACATGTAATCCTATCATAAAATGTTGAAAATGATACATGTTTCATAATAATTTCATAAAAATCATAACCTATGAAAGGAATTAGTTTTCAGAAGTATATAAACCATAAAATATAAATAGGTTTCATAAACATCATTCCATAAAAACATAAACCACTCATTGAAAGAATATGAAGGGAAAAATTGAAAAATATCTATAGAAATCCATTAGAAACACCAATAAATGGAATCTTATATGTAAAATTATTTTGAGATATCCTTAAAAAAATTTCTTGATTAAAACATAATTTCATTATTAAAAGTTCATTTTAAACCATAAATCAATTTTGACAATCCTTTTTTTATGGAAATGGATTTTATAACATATCAAGGATCTATAAAAAAATAAAATGTATCTTTTTTTTGAAATTATCTACAATGTTCATAATAAAACATTTTTGAAATGATATTTTAAAACAAATTTTTTTAAATAAGATAATTTTCTAAATGAGGAGGGAAATACAGTTGGATTTTTCATAAAAACAGATTCCTAATTATTTAAATACCATAATGTGGTAAAATAGAACTAATAAATAGATATAACTTTAATTAATGGATTATATGAAAACTCAGGAGGGTAATTGAGAGACGAATTGACATATTTCATCAATTAATGTATAATCATAAACAATCTCGTTAAATGATGAGATTGATTCAATAAACTATTACCACATAGTAAATTTGGATCATACTATCCATGTAAAAAAATTAATTTACATGAATATTAAAATTTAATTAAATTAAAGAGATTAAGGATATAACAAGTGAAATGTAAGTATGTACACCTCGTAAAATAATGTTGGTTTGATAACAAAATATGTGTCACAAATAAGAAAACTTTTGACCAAATTGTCTTACCGATTTGGTATCTTTTGATACATTAACACCATGAAATAAAGATCATATAATGGATATCTAAATACCCATATATTTAATAATAATCATCATCATATAATACATTCATGGTATTGGTATACACCACACAATATTAAAGATTGGAGTCTAAGGCATGTATCTCATGGAAATAAAAAGTGAGATGAAATTTCCCTAACCTTGTGTCTCGATACTCCTGATAGACATAAAAGATTCTTGTATAAAAAGTCCATGTTTATTATACATAATTTACATAATCATATTATTATATCTAATTCCATATATAGTGTATTATGACTTTATATTTCCCACATGTTAATAATTCTATGATAATGTTTTAATCCAGGTAATATCTATTTGGTTCATCGCATGTGCCTTAATTTGTTATATATTTTATCCTTATACGTATATCATGATTTATAGAATTTAAAAAATGATATAAAAAAATTTATATTCAATATATTTGAATTATAATAATCCAAAGTATATAGAATAATGAAATTGAATACACCATTCAAGGAGACAGTAGGTTGTACGTACGTAGGGATGTTATTTCTGTTTTTTTATCTTATTGAAATAAAGAGAAGAAATGACGTAAAATTATATATATAATTTGTTTATATATCATTATTATATCATATATATCATATAATTTCACTAAACATGTCATCAATACATTACATGTTGTGTGTGAATGAATGATATCTCTCTGAGGGGGTGTACTCCCCACTTCCTCAAACAGAATTATTATATTTACACAAAATGAAATGCATGAAAAAGTGTTTTAAAATTATTAAATAAGATTAAATATATATAATAAAATAATATATAACATATAAAAATAGAGTGTCCATCATAATGTCTACCATGAGAGGCAGTAAAGGAAAAATGAACCATCATCGTTTTGTGAGGATGTAATTTGACCAACATGAAAACAGTATGTTCATTACCCATTAGATAGTATTATGTGTAAGTGCAGGTCAAAAAACAAGAATCACAAAAACTAAATTTATTTAGAATACAGAATTTTTTATAATTATTTAATAATTAGATTTTAGGAGTTGGAGAAAAAAATATAAGAAAGGAGCTTGAGGGAGGATGTTACCTGTTCTTTGGGTAACTCATTTTGGTTTTCCCCAATGGGATTAATTGGACCACTTTAATCCAAAAAGGGGGATTAAATTGGTCATTCATGGATGTATGTATGTGTATAAAAAATATCATGGCTTAAACTTAGTGTTTTTATAGGTATGTGGAATGCGGGAGATGTGGTGGAACTATATAGTGGGGGAAACTGACATACATGGTATTTTTAAAATTATGTTAGGTGTACCCACGTTTTCACGAAGAAAAAATAATATAAAACAAAAATAAATAAAAAATTTATTGTAAATATCTGAATAATTTCCATAAAATGGGTTTTGGATAAGTTTCCATGTCATATTGGGACTTATGTATAAGCTTTAGTTCTTTGATAACCTAATTTTTCTTTTAATTCTTGTAATTAATTTTTATTGATTTCAGTAATCTTTTTGTAAAATTTTTTTTATAAATTTAGAAAATTAAATAATATTGTTATTTAAAATATTTAATCTTTTTATTAAAATTAAAAACAAATATGTGGATGATATTAATTTGAATGTAATCCCATTGAAGGGAAACATTTTGGGTTTTTAAGGAAAAAATGATCGAAAGTTTGATGGGTTTTGATATCCAGATACAATGATAAATTAGTTCTAATGAAAAAATTTATATTAATTGATAAATATATTATATAATTAAACTAATAAACAAATTTAGAACATAATTTAATCTTTTAGATAAATTATATGAAAAAATAAATTTTGAATTAAAAATCTGTATTTTTCCAAAACTGATGTTTCTCATAAAAATCCAAAAATTAATCCTAAGATAAATTTGACCTTATAAATTACAAAATGAATTTAATTTTATAAAATAAAATTTCTAATTTTGTATGAAATTAATTTTATTTTCTTTTACATAAGTACATAAAAAGATGTTTATTTGAGAAAATAGTATTTTTAAATCATATAAGGATTTATCCAAAAAAAATTATCTTTTATTATAAAAATGTTTGGAAAAGTTCTTATTACAATTATCATTACTATGTTTAACAAGAAGGTTATAATTATCTATTTTAAAAATTATAATAAAAATTGATATGTTTTATAGAAATCCAGTATTGCATGTATCTTAAGACAAGTTTGGGTTGTGTGTAACGTATGCTATGTCAATGTTTCAGGTATCATACGTCAAATTGGTTCCCTGTGAATGGAATTTTTTGACATAGTTAAATGAAATATTTCAATAAATATTAATTGATTAATGAAAGGTCCCTCAAAAAGTTGGGTGTTGCATTCTACCCCCATAATATTAATTTCTCCTTCCAAATTCATTCTTCACGTAAAAAATTAGGACACATATGATTTATCTTATCCACTTTTTTGTATGTATCGTCCACTAATATGTGGTTTCTATAAAAAGCATTGATTAGGTGAGTGGTCTAGTTTTTTAGAATAATCTCTCTATGATCTATAATTTCAACAAGTTGTTCCTCATATGAGCGATCCTACTCCAGCAGTATGACCTATGAGTGCAGTAAATGTTTAGGGTTAGGTATGTACTTCCAGAATATAGATGTGTGGAACACATCATGGAATTTAGAGATATTTGGAGTAATTTCAATATAACGGGCTACCTCTCAATACAATTAATAATTTGAAAGGGACCAATATACCTAGGGATTAGTTTCCTATTCTTCTCAAAGAACATAACTTCCTTCCATGGAGAGATTCATAGAAACACCTTTTCACCAACATCAACTTCTATATCAAACCATTGATTTTCAATATAACTTTCCTAACAACTTTGAGCTGACTTGATTTTTTCTTGAATGGTTCTAAACGTCATGACCATTTCATCAGAAAACTTATGCCCCAAAACCATTCTTTCTCCCAAAGTGATCTTGTCATGATGGAGCTCTACATTTCACTCACATAGGTCTTCATAAGGTTCCATATAAATGCATGAGTGAAAGTATTATTTTTTGATAATATTACTAGAGGAAGGTTTTGATCCCATCCACCATTGAAATATAGAGAGAAAGATCTCAACATATTTTATAGGGTTGAAAATTGTATTTCAGAGTAACCATCTATATGTGGAAGATAAAAAGAGTTGAAACTCAACTTCCTATCAAGTTCTTGCAGATGGATTCTCCAAAACATTGAGGTAATTCTCAGATCCTGATCTTATACAATAGAATGTGGTACTCAATGAAACCTTACAACTTCTTCAATGTATCTTTTTGAAATAGGGTCTAGTGAGAATTCATCTATGATAGTGATGTAGTGTGTTGACTTAGTAATGCAGTCGAATACCACCCTTATATATTTAAATCCATTTGACGTTTTGGGTAGCCTAATTATAAATTACATAGTGATGTTCTCCCATTAACATTTTGATATGGAATATAAATGAAGGATCTCTTTATAATTTTCTCATTTAGTCAAATGTAGTTGACATACTATGCACCAAGATACAAACTTTGTGATATCCAACATCATTCCATCCCACTATATGTTTTATTTCAAATCCCTATACATATTCCTACTTCAAGGATGAATAGAGAATGATGAAGTATAAGAATCCTCTAATATCTACTTCATCAAATCTAGCATGGAAGGTACACATACATGGTTCCTTAACCTAATCATTCTTTCCAGATCAATGTAAAAATAATGAACATTTCTAACATTCTTTTGTAACTAAACATCTTTATTCTATGCCTCCTTATATTTACATGGATAGAGGTTTTAAAATTCATTTGAGAACGATATTATTTTCACCTTACTTATAGATTTTTAGATCCATCCTTTGATAATCCGAAAATAATGGATCTTTTGTGATGCTCAGCATGGATAATCCATCATGATCCTTTCATCTTAAAGATTTTGCCTCCTTGTTTACCTTCCAAATGTTGTAATGTACTGGGCAGTCATAATCCTTTATCAAGACCTAGAATCTTCTCTTGATAATTTTCAACTACTTCTATATTAGTATATATTTTAGAATTTTATTATTAGTATATATATATAAAAATTTTCTCTATAAAGACAATGCTTCAATATATTTAATGAGAAAAATCACCATTGATGACTCCAAAAAAATAGTGGGGTAATTTTTTTCATGAATCATCAAATAACATGATGCATATGATATACCCATGTTATTCTACCAGATAAAACGTCCCAATGCCTTATTAAATACCTCACTATAGATTAAAAACACTTATCCACTATAAATTAATAAAAGCCCAGGTGAATTGACAAACATTTTTTTGATTTTTTTGAACTTTTCCATACATTCAAATTTCCATAGAAACATGAAACCTTTCTTAGTTAACATGGACATAGGGTAATATGGTCATCATAAATTCTCTAAAAAATCATTGATAATATCATGATAAACCAGGAAACCTATGGATCTCAATCACCGTGGTAGTTATAGTCTAGAATTCAATAGTATCAGTCTATGTAAGATCTACTTCTATACCTTCTCTTGTGAATATGTGACCCAAAAATGAATCATTTTTTAAACAAAATTCACAATTTTTAATGTTTTCATAAAGTTTCTCCTTCAATCATGTATTTAATAAAATTCACAAGTGGTCTTACTAATTTTCCTTTATCACTGAATAGTTAAATATATCATCTATAAATATTATCATAAACTGATTGAGGTAATCTCTAAAGGATCTATACATTAAATCCATGAATATAGTAATGGAATTAGTAAGACCCAAACAAATTATTATATATTAGAGTTTTTATACCATTTATGGAATGCTATATTTGGTATATCCTCCTTCGTGAACCTCAATTTATGATATCCAGAATGAAGGTCAATCATGGAAAAATAATGAGCTTCACGCGGTTGGTCAAAGAAGTCATTAGTATAAGAAAGATGGTACTTTCTCTGGATTGTGATTTTTTCAACTATTAGTAATCCATGCCGAGTCACATTGATCTATTTTTATTTTAAAAAAATAATAGTTGCACACCATGGTGATAGACATGGCTTAATGAATCCCCTGTCAAGGTTTTATTGGAGTTTCTTCATTAATTCCTATAACTCAATCTGGTCCATTCTATAGGGAGTCTATGAAATTTGTGTGGAACAAGGTATGAGTTATATTGAGAACTTATCTTCATATTTTGGTTTAAGGGTGGGGAACTATTTCGTAAAGTCATCCACAAATTCTTAAACAATAGGCATATCATTGATGTCTCTTTTCCCACCAACCATTTTAGGAATAACAACACATCTAAATGGGAATTATAAACCATATACTGAATGTACTCTCTTTATGAAGACCATACTTATCATCACAATTATCGAAGACCATATGAGGGTTTTAAATATCAAACTAACTTCCCTTTCTTGAAAATTGATGTGGGCTTTATGGGGAGAATGAAAATCCACGTTGACGATAACACAAAATTCAACTAATGAAAGAATGGGAATATTTTCATTAATCACATATCCATAAACATCAACAATATATGGATCTTATAATATGGATGCAATAATCATTCCATTAGGGGTTTTCACTTCCAATTCAATAGCTAATAATTTTGGTGGAATCTTAACACCCTTAAAAAATTCTTTAGATATGAAATATATTGTAGATCTAGAAATAAATAAGACATTAGTAGTTCTAGACTGTATGGAAAGTGTACCATTCCCCATGTTGTTATCTAAACCCCATTAGGAAATATTAATTGAATGATATTTCCCATTGTACCTTGGCATATGAGGTTATTGATTTTTATCTTCATCACCATATCATGTGTTTGGGAAGTTGTTAAAATAATTACCAATCTCCATATACTTGTAGAACTGAATTGTGGGAGGGGAATTATTTGATTATTTTTCTCATTTCAAACCATTTTATATCTTCTTCCCATCACATAAAAACAAAATACTTGATGTCCCTCCATTCCACAATTATAACATTTATTAGACCCCTTAAGTTAATTTTCATTATCTTTCTTCCCACCCATGGATCATAATTAAAGGTACATATACTTCTCTTCATGGTTTTTAGATTTCCTATAAACCTAATATTTATTTTCATTCAAAAAACATAATATTGACACGTGACTTTAACCTTCATTTCAACCTTGATAAAAAAACAAAAAATTTATTCATATCTACTAAAGTCTCTTATGACCAACTTTCTTCAGAGATATTTCATTATGTAACTAAAGAAACTGTCATCTTTGATTTAGGTTTGGATGATAATTTCTAAAGCGTGCATCAAATGTCTTGTGAAATTATCCTCATATGTGAAAAAAAATTCATCATCCTCTTTCTTCAACACATGGAACTCTTTCTTCATCATGGATTAAAGAATCTGAGGAAAGTATATATTAAAATATAAGTTCTGGAACTCATAAAAATACATGGATTCAATCCCATCCTATTGCCTCATATTCTTGATAAGAGTCCACCATTGTTATTCTTGGCCTTCTAACTGATAGACCACCAAAATAGTATTCTCATGCCTCACACACTAGATAATGAAGAATATCTTTTTAGTAGTACTGATCCATTTTTCAGAAAAAAAGTGGATGAGAATACCCTCTGAATGATTTTGGACATTCCTCTTGAAATAATAAATATATTATCTCCTTTTATAATTTATAATCCCACAATGATTTATTTATTGAGAAATATATGTGGTAATAACAACAAGATTTTGAATTCCATCTCCCTTAGAATTCAGTTTCTCAAGAGTAAAATTGTTTCATTCTCTTTATCACTCACCATTAATGTTGTTCCTTAGGGTTCCATCTATTTAATAAAACTAAAATAATATTTTAAGAAATAGATATCATAATGAGGAACCAAATAATCATGAAAAATCACTTATAGGATGTCTAACATATGACACATTATTTCATTTATGAAACCTTAAGTTCATCCTAGATTATTGATATTTATCATCCATTCAAATACTTCATAATGTTTTATGAAGAGTCTGTGAACCTCCAAATCATATTCTCTTGGAGTGTCAAACTAGGTGTGAATCTAGGACTATTTTAATGTTCTAGATTTCCTTGAGTCATGCCTTATATATCTTGTCAGAGTTATTGACCCTATATACATTTGTTTCAGATCCACATCTGCTTTTATTATTTGGATAGGGATTTATTACCTGGAAACCACTCACTCTATCCTTTCCAAAAATTATAGGAAACTTTCCTATATGTTTTCTTATCCTTTTACTTATCCTTAGAAATGTCCTTACAGTTATCACTATGGTTTTCTCATCCATGTTTTCAAAGGGTATCTAAAACATTTATCTAATACCAACTATAGAGACCCTATCTTGTAATACATTAACATCAAATATAATTTGCATAATGCAGAAAACATCGTGAAAATAAACACCCAAAGAACATATTAGCCTAATTATTTTAGAAACATGTGAACATAAACATCTGCATATAAGTGAGCTAAATTATCTCCCACATAGTTACTATAGAATATAAATATTCTTAGTCACCTCAAAAAAATGCATATATTTATATCCTTGTTGAACGGAATCACAAAATTGGGTATGCTCAGATGATCAGTAATGGTAAACATGGAAGATACGTAAGCATAACCATGATAAAAAGGGTCTGAGAACATGATAATGAAAATAGAAGATCATACCCTAAATATAAAATATCATTAGAATAAACGTGAAATAAAGGTTAGCATTTAATAAGTCATGAATCATAAGGAAATGAAGAACATAATCTATAAAATAATAACATAGGAATTATGGAAAACACATAAGCATATAATATGATTTCTATAGTATCCAATGCATAACTACCAAGACCATCTTATTAGTATAGGTTTTCTACCCAAACCAAATTACTAGTCACGATTTTCTCCCATAGCCATCTTAGTGTCATGATTTCCCTCCTCATACCATCATGGTAGTCATGGTTCCCTCCCATGTCTATCTTAGTAATCATGGTTCACTTCCAATACCATTTTCATCTATCTCATGATATACTAATCTTTACCCAAGTCATTAGAAGAAGATATTGGTCCCACCCATCTCATAATGAAATCATACAAACATGTTTCACAAGATCATGAAAAATCATATAATAACCCATGAAAAGAAATGGGGATCATAAACATGTAACCATATAATAACTTTCCAAAAAAGATACGTGTTTCCTAATCATTTAATCAAAACTATAACTCATAAAAATAAGTTGTTTTCAAAATCATATAACCTATTAAATAGAGATGGGTTTCATAAACATCATGTCGTTAAAACATAAACCCTTCATTGAATGAATAATAATGGAAACACTGAATAATTTCCATATAAAGAAATGAGTAACTCCAATGTATTTAATCTCATATGGGAAATTATTTTGAGATATCCTTTAAAAATATTTCTTGAGGAAGATACCCTTTTTACATTGGAAAATGCTTTTTAACACGTAATACATTTTTTAAACTATTTTTCATTGAAAATAGAATTTAAAAAATATAATTGAATATTTAGAAAATAAATATTTTTTTGGATATCATATTAAAGTAACATTTTAAAACATTTTTTGAAAACATTTTTGAAAACATTGTTTTTGAAATAAAATTGATTTCCAACCATAGAGAGAAATATAGTCAGATTTTTTTTATAAAGATTTTCTTAATTATATTATAAACCAAAGAGTCTAAAATTGTTCTAATACATTGAGATACCTAATATAAAAATAGGATAGATTTACTAATGAGTTTTCATGATATATGAATCAAAATATTTCATTAATTAAAGAATAATCATAAGTGATCTCAATAAATGATGATATTACTTCAATTAAATCTTACCACTTGATAACTTTGGATCATACTCTGAATGTAAGAAAATGAATTTACATAAATCTTTAAAATATCATGTAAATAATCAAATAAATTATATATCTTGTCAAATATATGTATATACGCCCCAATAAATAATTTTGGTTAATGAAAAAACATGTGTCTCAAAGAAGACAAATTGAGACAAAATTATCTTACCGATTTGGTAACTTTTGAAAAAATAACCCCATGGAAGAAAGATCATAGAATAGATATATAAATACACATAAATTTTATTATTATAATATTATAATATATTCATTGGAATTATATAAACCTCACAAAAAAATATTGTTGTCTAAGACATTTATCTCACAAAAATAAAAAATGAGATGAAATTTCTATTACCATGTTTCTTGACACTCATTGTATTCAAACAAGATTACTATTTAATAAAATTAATATTATTATTAATGTTTTAAATAGTAATATTGTTAAATATAATAACATATATGGTTGATTATGATTTTATGTTTCATTATTTTTAATAACTTTAGGTTAAGGTTTCACTTTGGGTAATATCCACATAGTTCTTCACATGTGTCATTATTTGTTATATCATTGTCGCTTATACTTATATAATGATTTACAGAATGTAAAACATGATATAAATATCATTTATATTCATTATATGTGTATTATAGTAATCTATAGAATTTATAATTATGAAATTGAATACATCTTTCATGGAGACGGTAGGTCGTACGTATGCGTGAATGTTGTTTCTGATTTATTTTCATATTTAAAGGAAGAGAGTAAAGGAAATATATGTATATTTATATATATGTTTATATATCATTATTTTAGTATCATTTTTTTATCATAAATATTATATATGTTCACTAGAAATATCCTTAATAAATTCCATATAGATTGTGAAAGAATCACATCCCTTTGAGGGGCGGTAGTCCACACTACTTCAAACTAAATTATTTTATGTACGGAAAATAGAAAGTATAAAGGAATGTGTTATAAATTAGTATATAATCTTAATAACATATTAAATAAAATATATATTATATATAACAAGAGTTTCTATTGTAATGTCTATAATGATAGGAGGTAACAAAAAAATGAACAATCAACATTTCGAGAGGTGGTAATTCTCCTTATAAGTAAACAATGTGTTCATTACCCATTAGATGGAAGTGTGTGTAAGATTAGGTAAATAAATTAGAATAAAAAAATAATATTATATTTATTATATCATTATTATTGTATAATAATTCAATATGATTATTTTAGGGGGTGAATAATGAAAATAGTAGAAAGTAGCTTGAGGGAGGATGTTACCTCTTCTTTGGATAATGCCTTTTGGTTTTAACCAAATGGGATTACATGGATTGATTTATAACAAAATAGATAATTCATGGAGTGAAAGAGGTATTTTGGGATGTTTATTGTTTATATATTGATGAAAATATGAGTTTTGAGATGTGTGAGAAATGGGGCTGAGGTGTTTGCCATTTATAGGTGAGGAAAATTGGTCACATGGTATTTTTAAATAAAGTTAATTGTACCAATGTTTTCACCTAGAAAAATTCATCCAAAAGAAACCATAATAAATAATGCAAGGTAAATTGATGACAAATATCCAGAAAATCGGTGTTGTATAGGTTTTTAGGTCCTTTTGGGAAATATATGTAAGGTTTAATTCTTTGTTAACCTAATTTTTTCTTAATAGTTTTAATTAGATATCACTACACTCAATAATATTTTTGGTCAAAAACTAGTTTTACCATATTAGAACTTATAAATTATTTCTATTTCAAATATGTGACCAAGTTCTAATATTTTCAAAAACATAAGTGGATTAAATTAATTTAAGTTTATTCTCGCTGATGGGATGACACAGTGGGTTATTAATGTTAAAATGACCCAATGTTTACTCTGTTTTAATATTCAATTCAAATGTTAAATTGGATACAATGACCAAAATGGGATTAATTGGTAAAAATATTATCTAATTAAATTTTTTTACCCAATTTATAATATAAATTGACCTCTTATATATATTATATGAAAAAGAAGTTATGAATTATATTTCCGTATTTTCACTATTCATCCAAGAAAGAGTTTCTCAGAAAAATATCAAAATTTCATCTTATGATAAATTTGAAATTATAAATTTAAAAAGGAAGTTTATTTTATCAAATTAAATTTATATTTGTGTGATTCTTTAATTATATTATTTTTATAAAAGTACATAAAAAGCTTATTTGATAAAATAATATTTTTTAAACATATATTGATATTTACCAAAAATTATATCATCCATTATGAAAATTATTTGAAAATTAGTTATTACAATCATATTACTATATTGAATGGTTATTTTATAATTATATTAATAAAATATTTATAATAGTAAAATATATGTTTCATAAAAAATTAGTGTTTTGGGTATGTAAGCCAAGTTAGTGTGGTGTGTAACATATACCAAGTCAGTGTTATGTTTAACAAACACCAATATAGTTCCATTTGAGATGAACATTTCACTTAATTAAATTAAACATATCAATGAAAGATAATTAAACTAAGAAAAATGTACCTAGAAACTCATGATATTTCAGATTCAGTTAGTGGAATACCGTCAAACATCAGACTTCGATATCTCCTACACCCAGAGGATAGGGAATGTTATTGCAGATGCTCTTGGAAGGAATGGTCTATTATAATCTATTCAAGAATAAAAAAAATAGTGGAACCTTATGGGGATTTTTCTTAGTTGAATTTGGAATCCCATTAGGATGATTCAGGTTTAGTTCTGATCAGTGTTAAGTTATCATCTTCTCTCATTGAGTATATTCTATAGAATCAGTAGTAGGATGTTGAGTTCAGCGGAATTAAAGAAACACTATATGATGGGGAGATCATTTTTTGTTGTCCACTCTCTTTTTATTATATTCTTTGTTTTTGGGGATCATTTAATTTCTATAGTATTAGTGAAGAGATTAGCATTGTTTGGTTGTCATAGTTCTTCATGGATCGTACATCCATGCACTATAATCGCGTTTTACGTCAATAGATGGTTATTTTAGGGTCTTGGTATGAAACATGCCATTTCAAATTATGTGTCCTGTACTTACACCAGCCAAAAGATAATGGAAAATAATCTAAAACCTTCAAGTTTTCATTAGAATCTTTTAGTGCTTGTTTGGAAATGGGATGAGATCTCAATAGAATTTTGTTGGGTTACTATAAACTATATATGAAATGAATTATATATAGGTGGTGATGATTAATTAAAATAGAAATATAATTTCATTTCAATCAAAGAGACAACAAAATTTAACAATCTGGGTATGTTGTATGTGTATGAAGTTACGAGGTTACATGGGGTTCCATTAGATGTTTTTTCAAACATATATCCTTGGATTACTTTGAGGTTCTAGAAAATTCTCCATATGGTTATGGGGAATCATGTTAGATTGAATACATCCTATTATGCACATAGAGATAGGATGAAAACCCATTTTATTAAAATTCTTGAGGATACGCTTTCGACCTCAATATTGTACTTTGATGGATCTTGAGATAGCCATCTAAAACAGTTTGACTTTTCCTATAACAGTAGTTATCAGTCATCAATTTTATTGGATCCTTTTGGGGCTATATTTGGTTTTCTGTGAAGATCAAATATTTGTTGTAATAAGGTTGGTTAATCTTCTTTGGGAGGACCCAGTTTGGATCTGAAGACATCTTAAATGATTCTAGATATACATCAACATCTAGTTATAGTATAGAGTAAAATGATATGATGAACACTCATGTTATCCTTGGAAGTTTTTCCTAGGTGACTCGTTTCTCATGAATGTTTCCAACTTTTTGGCTTATAGTTGGCTTGAAAAATAAGGAATGTTGTCTCCAAGACACATTGGTTCATTTAAGGTTGCAAAGTAACATGGGATGTTTCTTATCAGTTATCATTGTTATTTTAGTTGATATTCATGAGTGATGTTCTCATCATTTTACATCCCTTGAAATATCATCCTAAACCCTCTAACATTCTGATTAGGTAAGATATTGAATTAGATACATATTTTTTATTGTGGATATGTAAGTTGATATCATAGAATCTTAGGTGAAAGTCCTCTATGGGATGTTGATTCAACTTTTCAGAGTAATATGGTGGCACAGATCAGATTCTCATGAGACTTGAGAGCTCAAATCTTTGATGAGGGAGCAGTGTCCTTACCATATTTACTAGACTTCATTCTTCCACATGAAATCCTAGGGACATAAAGTATTATGTTGGGGAGTTTGTAACATCACATTACCCCCATTCAATAATATACCTTTTATTTTCTTATTATCCTCTTTAATTGGGTGTCAATTGGTACTACCAAGGATAGAGATTGTTTTTTTGGGGAAATAACTTAAAAGTTCATTGATGGATTTCATTTAATTAATTGTGTCCATCTATATATGTTTGGATTGATTTACGGGGTTATTCCCAGGTTTTTAGAACTCCTTAGGTGTTTTTGAGTTTTTGTGTATGATCTTGGAGTTTTCTACAGTGTGTTGGGAAATTACACATCATGTAATGGAGATACAATAAATGAACTTTGTCTCTAATCACAAGTTGTGAACTATTTAAAAATAAGGAAATTCATACATTCCATGTTATCGTTACATGAAAAGTAAAAATAAAAGGAATGTTTTTAACAAAAAGGTTATTGTATTTTCTGCATACTTAAGAATTGTGGATTACACAAGGTATAAAATATTTACACATCATGTAAATTTTTGTAGGTCATATTTTAGAGCCATGTATGAGAATTAATTTTATTCATTCTCTAAAATCTCTCTTGTATCTTGAACAAGAGACCTTCCCTGATGATTTGTGCAGTCTTCATTTGATATGGATTGATCTGTTCGGCAACTGATCATCATGGTGGTATGTTAGAATCTCTCTGGGAAAGTAATCCTTCCATCTTTATTGTTGTTTGATAATGGTAGTGTCTTGGAATCACATTACCAGACCCATTGACCTATGATGATGTTTTATCTTTCTTTATTCTAGATCTAGGATGTGATCATGTTTTGGGGGTCATTTATTTTATTGTCTATTGGAGGTGGGTGTGAATTCTTGAGGTAAATTGTTTTTCCTATTCTTTTCTAGACCTTATATCTAAATCTATTCAATTATGGTATTTTTAAATTTGATTTAGTGTCTCCATTTTCTTTATTGAATTGCCTTTGGGTCGAACCATTATGGGTGTGTGTGACCCCAAGATTTGACTTAGGTGGTTCTTTCTCAAGAATGTCTTCATGAACTGTATTGATTCTATTTTTATATCTTTATTTATAAATAAATTTGGAATTTTTTTTTCTATGTAAATTATTTTTTGTGAAATTTTAGGGTTTCTCGCATTTTTTTAATTGGAAAAATATGTATTTTTAAATCATTTAAACGATTTATGTAATGTATCACATGTGAAGCCTTGGGTATGTATGTGAAGTGTTTAGCTTAGGGACATCGTCTATATTATCATCAGGATGTTTTCTAATTGGTATTTCTTCTACTCCCACATCATTTTGTTCTAGGGACATGTTCATGAATTTTTTTTGGGGTTCACTCATTGGGAATTCCTCTACTCTTCAGGTCAGTGTTCTAGGGACATGTTGTGAAAAAATCATTGTTGTGGTTTAAGTAGACTTCTATCATTACATATTATGTTTTTTGGCACCATTTACATGTTCTTGGATTAGTACATTTCTATATTTTATATGAATTATTTTATTTTTAGTAATATGTACTGTAAATTATACTTGAGATTATTATACCTACCATTGATTAGGAATTTTTTCAAAAAGGGAAAATATTTACCAAGCTTTTAAAAAAATTGTTTTACTACTTATCATGCCATGTTTTATATAAAATGGACATAAATGTATTATTGTATAGATATTTGTTATAGAAAACCTAGGTGGGATCCTACCGAGCCTATGAGATGACACCCTACACAATTCTATAGTGGTGCATAGAACATTGTAGGTCATTCAATGTAGGGAAACTCTAGGTTCCACAGTGAGGTAATATGGTTTTTTATCAGCTGGATGGGTAGATGGTGATTAAATGATTGGATTATACCCACAGTATAACATAGAGTAGTTTTTTATTCATGTTTTACTGGTCCTTTTTAGTTTGACATGCACTTGGATATTGTTTATACACTTTAGTTGTTTGTTTTTCATTGTGGAATATATTTATTATCTTTTTGTTCACTTTGTATTGTATATATGTGTGTCGTTTCATTACATCAGTTTTGGTTAAATTGATCGCGATGTTTTTCTAGTGACGCTCGAGTGCCAATTATCAGCATGTGGGGATGAAGAGCACAAATTGGGTATATAGAAGGTTGATTCGGGTACCTGTTTGAGAGGGTGTTGGGGTTGTTTAATTACTAATAGTGTCAAATTTTATAATAATGGTATTTTTTCAAAATAATGTTTTATTAGATTTATTAAAAACCAAATAATCCTAAAATATGACAAGTTGTAAATTATATGGTTGAAAATGTCATAAATTTTCAATTTAAGTCCTAATTTTCAACTTATAAAGAAAACAATTATAACCCTTTAATATTATAAAATTCATTATCATTGTTAAAATTAATATTGATTGGGTGAAAGATAATAAAAAAGATAATGTTTAAAATTAAATCAATCATGTAAAAAATTTGATTTTTTATTAAAACCCTAGATAAACTTATTTTCAAATTCCTATCCATTTGTAGAAATATTCTTGAGAATGAATTTATTATAATCAAATATATTTTTTTAAATTATAATAGTTAGCATAGAATTAAATATTAAAGGTAACCTCTTCACTAAATTATTTATAGAAATTTTAGAAATAAATAGCAACAAAATTCTACTAATTTCTATTCAAAACATATATATCCATATTCTAGAGGTCTTTTTCTTCCCAATAGACCAACCGTAGAGTCATCTATATATGTTCTAAAGAAGTCATTTCAAAAAAAGTTAATCACCTTAACGATCATGTAATTTTATATTCTTGTCATCATTATATAAATATATGGTATTTATTATAAAATAATAGATTCAGTATCTTAAATATTACTAAATTTTAGTTATTTAGTAAAACACCATTATACACACTCTTTCCTACAAAACAATATGTGAATGTTTCGCTAGTGCGTACGTACGACATGCCATCTCCATATAGGGATAAAATTATTTTTCCATAACCATAATTTATAGATGGGTATTATGATATATTTCATCTTTATCTATGAAATTTATAATATAGTAATATTTATTTATTGTAATATCACATCTACCTACTTACCATTTAATCCTTTGGGAGACTATAACATCGTTCATGTGTTTGTGTTTACTACCACATTCACAAAGTGATTTGATTCATTTTTCATTTATATTTTACTTATAAGGTAATGAAGAAGAATTATATGAATATATATGATATAATAATGATCCTGTTATTCTGAATGAAGATTTAGTTTTTTTGTTCAATCCATCAAAAAATGAAAACAACATTCATAGGTGCATACGACCTAGAGACTCGATTAATGATGAAATTAATTTTTATATTTATGAGTTTTATGGATAACTATAAATATTTATATGATAAATATATATTATATTTATATAATAGTTAATATTTTAGAGAATAGTTAACAAAAATAATCTTACAAGTACTAGAACTACTAAACTGAAATACTCATGATAAACGATGTGGTTAAAACCCAAAAATAATGATTTTAATAATTAATTATGGATAAATTGGGGTGTTGAAATATTATAAAGGGGTATTATATGATAATATAATTATTAACATGACTTTGTTATAAAATTCTAATAAATTTTAAATATATTACATAAGAGGTTAGAGTTATTTTTTAAAAAAGCGATATTGAGGCAAGAGATTTTTGTCTCACTTTCATTTTTGTGGGATACACGAATTATACACCACTTATTTATTTATTGTGGTGTATATACATATATTCAATGTATTTTATGATTCTTATCTTGATAATTATTTGATATAAATATCCAACTAAAATTATTTCTTTCATGGGTCATATGATTCAAAAGTTACCAATGTGGTAAGGGTTTAAAGTTACAATCTCTGTGTTTACTGGGATTGTTTAAGATTATTTTTCTGATGATGAAATTTTAGGATCTAACTATTAGAAAACTAATTAATTTTAATATAATATAGCTATTTATTCTAAATAAAATATTTATTTTCATTATTCTAACAAAATGTTCACATGAATTCAAATATAATTTTTAAGTAATATCGAATTTCTTTCTCTCTTCGGTCGAAACCCCATTTTCATTCATATTCATGTTATTTCAAAAATTCTTTAAATAATGTTTATAATTTTATAATATATATTATTAATGTAACTTTTACAAATGATTTAATATTAAAAAATTAGATTGAAATGATTTTTTTCACTTTCTAAATGAGGTGCTTTGTGATTATTCCGACAAATGCATTGAAGAAATATTTTTAAACTTATACGGTATAAATGAATTTCTTTACCATCATGGATATTTTTTTTTAATTTTAATTATCATGTCAACATGGCTCACTTAAAATAATTTTTTTTCCTTTTATACTTGCACTGTTCTTTAAAAAAAGTGATTTCAAAAAGGAAATGGTATTTTCTTCTAGACTATTTTAATGAATCTTTAAAGGCATTTCTATTTACAGAATACAATAACTATTGATTTCACATAATCTCTACTGGGTATGTGATAAAAGGATACCATACTTATTTTTCTTTAAATGGTTTATGAATGTTATGAAAAAAATTTTATGAAACCTATTTATTGCCACTGTAAATGCTATCATGAAATTAATATATGTTTATGAAACCCATTTCATTTCCATGGGTTATACTATGATGAAATGTTTATGAAACCCATTTACATTCATGGGTTCAGATATGATGATTGATTTATATTTCTATGGAAAGAATATGTTTTATTTTTATTATATGATTTTTGGGAACTATATCTCTCTCCAATTAATTTGGTAAATATTGATATCTAATTTGATAAACTGGACTGGAATTGGTATTGAACCCAAGTAAGTAATGGACTAATCCCACTATGATAGTCATTAGAGTGGACCCCCACTACAATGATATTTTGGAATGTGAAGTGATCCTACTTTGATATCCTTGGAGATTATCATTGACTACAAATAAAATGATCTCCTATGCTTATGTGTATGCTAAAATTCAATGTCTTGTGACTATATTGATCTTTTATGGCTCGTAGTCTTTGATTTAATTATGATTCATCTCTTATAAAATTCTATAATTTTTTTGTGATTTAAAATTATTATCATTAATATGTAGGGTATGTTTTTGTAATGTTAGGATCATGTTCTTATACACTTATACTCATTTTATTCTTATTTAATTAATTAATTTCCCCAATGATTACCCGTACTATGAATGTGATCTTACCCTTTTCTTTTGTTTCCATTACCAAGCTTATAATGTAAGGTATTAAGTATGATATGTCTAAGAGGAGTTCTAGTAATAATTAATTGTTTGAGAGATGACATAGAGATTTTATGAACCTATTTGATTATTTTTTAATGTTTCCTAATATACTAGACATAACAATTCTACCATGGATCAAAATGTTATACAATGAATTTTTTTATATTAACCTATAATAACTATGAATAAACATTATGGGATTCTATAATAAAAATTTATAATCATATAAAAAATTATATATATATATATAATAGATTTGAAAAAATAGATAAAAACACACAAAATATATGTAATTATATACAAATAAACAGTAAATTACCTATATAGATGTGTGTGTCTGTGTCTGTGTATTTTAACTAATAACAAATAAATAATAATTTATAAATAATCACTAGTAATTTTTTAAAATAATTTATATTTTAACATGTAATAAGTAATTAATATTAAGTAATATATAATTTATAGAGAACAAAAATTATTTCATAATTTATAAATATTATTTAATAATTAATACTTTCTAATTCCAATTATATATATGTGTGTTTAAAAATGTATTAATATAAAAATTTAATATATATAAACATATAAGTGATATGTAATTATTAATTAATATAAATTAATTCGTTCCCCCTATGGTGCAAGGTAATTGAAACCCTTATTGGGTGGCCCTAGAGATGTCTCAGGATAGAGTCTCCCCAATTTTATTACAGCATGCATGTGTGTATATTTTTTTAGCTATTTTTATACCCCCACTATAAAAAATATAAATATTGATAAATTCATAAATTATAAATAATAATTATGAATAAATAAATAATATTAACTAATTAAAAAATGTAAAATATTATATATATATATATATATATATTAATATAATTATTTGTACTTATATATATTAAATTATATTTATATATATTTATATATTTAAATGTATTTATATTTAATTATATATATATATAAATATATATATAGTTATATGTTTATATATATATATATATATATATTTGTATATATTTAGGTCTACTTAAAAGGCCATTAGTACAATGAAACACCATAGGCCTTTGAGCCAAGGGGTTGTTGGGCCACATTTTACCTTCGAGCCAATGGTTTTCAGGCCAGAGAACCATTGGAACATGAAGTAGTTTTCTCTGAACAAACAGGGGCATTCCCCACAAGAGGAATCATGGTAAATATATATCATCGATTAGAGCTAATGAGATTCGAATAATGAGAGGTTATGACAACTCTCATCGGTACTAGGCACTATATAGCTCTGTATGGGGTAATTCTAAATGATCTTCCATGAAAGGTAAGGAGATAAGCATCATCATTGAATCCAATGATGTGGATAGGTAGTTCAAGTGTAGGTGGGTCTTTGGGCCTTCATGTTATGAAATGGGCCTTCTTCCCCTGGGCCAATGGTTCATATAAGGGTTATCTCTCAACCCATATAAAAGGTGGATTACCCAAAAGTAAATAAAAAACCATGAATCCTTCGAGCTCGGATGATCACCACCACCATGTCTATTTATATTTATATGTATATATATGTTTGAGTGTGTGTGTGTGTGTATTACTATATATATATTTACTTTTATTTATTTGTATATATAAGTATATTAAAATATTTTTATTTAATAGTTGAAATATTTGGTGGAGTGGTAAACTATAAAACCCCACATATTATGGGATATATATTTATTTACATTTTTGTCAAAGCATTTGAATTTTTACAGTTCTCTACTACTTCAGGAATTAGTAGTTCTTTTTTTATTTGGTAAACAAATAACCCATAAATGGGGGTACTATTCCTTGATAAGGTGTTTTTATATATGTATATGAATAATTTCTTTAGAAATTGATCTATGAGTTATTTGATCACTAAAAAATTCTCTAAATGAGAATAAATAATAGGATCATAGGGAGGTATCACACTACAACATTAAGAGTTCCCCTTGATGTTTATGGTCATATCATAATTGAGGGGTTGCAAAAATTTATGGCTACTATATACTAGGGAGATACACTAAGATTCTCTTTTTTAAAATGTTAAATGTTTACAATATGATTTTTATCCTTTGGATTACAACAATAGTACAAGAGAATACCCTTTAACAACATTCTTCCACATTTCTTCTCCTTTATCTGTGGGGGTTGGAGCATAGTGGAGTTGAGTTCTACCTACTTTCTTCATTTCTTCTTTCCTCTCTCCTAATCATATAATTCAATTAAATTTTATGTCCGGGATTTTATACAAATTCTACTGAATCATGGTGTAATCAAGTTATAATTATTATGATTTTTTAATCAGTAGTAGGGGATTATTATGAGAGATGTTCTCCAAAGATGTCTCATTGTTTTATTTAAGGTAAGTCACTACATTTATTGGTTTTTGGATTAATAAAAAATTGGTATGGAATTAGTTAACGAATATGTGTTATATTTAGGGGGTTTGGTTGGCTGTAGAAACAGAGCTGTGGTGGGAGTTGTTTATCACACATTGGTTAAGTTTTTTCTATGGAAGGTCTCCCAATGAGTTTTAACTCACTTATGTCTCACTGAAATTATTGAATTAAAATGTTAAATTAATTTTAATTTGGTTATAATTAATTATAGTGTCTTTGGATTCATGTTGGGGCTCAGGATGATGGATAGTGGAAGATTCAGGCTTGGATGAGGTAGGGAAATGGTGTTTGATCATCATATGAGGGTAAAACTCGTTTTTAAGGTAGGTCAACAAAAATATCAATTATTTATATAGTCATTCATATATTATATGGATTATGATAGTGGGTGTGGGTGAACTATTAAAGAAAAATGATTGGTTACTTTATGTAAGGCTAGAATAGTTAGTTTTATTAGACTCAAAGTGAATCCTTTAATATTATGTGTTTATTTTGAAGCTATAAAAAATATGTAACAAATATCGGAGGCTTAAAAAAGGTTAAATTAGAACCACGTGGGGTATTAATTATTGAGATGTATAATTATTGACTAACTTTGGTCATATTTGGTAAGTTGTTACTACCTAGAGTTATGCTTATGGGTATGCCTATGGAATGATATAATGTTAGTTCTATGAGGTATGATCATGAAAGATCATATAGGGATTCCCCCAAAATATTGCATAAATGTTTAAATTATTCATGTGATATGATTTCATACTATCTAGACTATTATAGTGGCTTTAGTCCATCTACATTGAACACATGATCATTGATAGATATCTTGACATGGGAGATTAGAGATATTATCTTGGAATTAAATAGGGAGGGTTATCCATATCCCTATTTTCTGTTGTGAGGATTTTGTGGAATCCTTATGTGTTCCTTGATGATGAGAAGTCATGTATTAGTTATACTATTTTTGGTTTTAGACTTTGTAATGGGACTTAGTGTAATGAGTTCCAACTATAACATGGGCCATTTGTGAGGGGTAGATATATAAATTCAATGTCATGTAATTAGAGGCAAGGATTGATATATGAGGGATAGGTGTACAACTGAAAATGAATGGTTATCATAATTAGGGGGTTGGTTTTGTGTAAACCAATATATAATATGATTAACTAGTTTTCATATGCATTTTCTTGTTCTATAATGTTAATAATTGATGATAAATTTTTCACCATTTTTTTATTATGTTCTTGGTGATATGATTCTCAACAATATTATAATTGTGATGATGTATGACCCCTTGTGACACATTATACCATGTGTAATGTATAGCTCCCTATGATTGAGTTTGTTATAAGGTATATACGTCTCTATGTGATAACCTATCCTGATTGGTTATATGCCTCTCTATCCCTATTATATTATGAGGGATGTACTGCCATGTGTAATTGGTGGTCCCAGAGAGATGTACTACCACATAGGACTTAGTGTGTTATGAGGGTTTTATTTTCCTATATTATGATTTATCTAGGTGGTATGTACTAACCCTTATGATTATGTATGATTATTAGGGGAATAATTCCCTTTGTAATGAAAGTTTTATTGAGGGATGCACCACCCTCTATGACTGAGTATTCTAGGTGGGATGTACTTCCCCCCATGAGTAATATCCCAAGACTTTTCAGGTGTGTTATTCTGTGAATTCATCTATTATTAATATTTTTTGAGTTATAAATTGTTTGGGTGAAGAATTTGGTAGTTTTTTTCCAACATTATAGTGTTTTAGTGCCTTTATAGAGGATCATAGTTTGAACAATGTTATTTTAAACAATATGGTTCTCACTAGGTAACTATGTGGATTATTTGAGAGGATTAGTGTAAGGAACACAATTAGGGATAACCATTTGTCATTCCCTCGAAATATGTATAATTCATAAAATACAAAAAATAATAGTTTTCTCATATTTTTTCAAACTATGTGGATAAACCATGTGTCCAATCCTTGTGGGTCCCCTAAAGAGGCATTAACCCTCAAATAATTGGTCCATGGTTTACTAAAACTTGTGAAAAAACATGTGTGTTGAATTAATAATTATGAACATTATTATTTTGACAAGGAAGCCCATATAAATGACAAATTATTTCACCCACAACATGGCCTCTAAAAACTAGTGTCTCTAGTGGCCCCAAAAGAATTCCTTCCAACTAAAGATCAATTAAATTGGATGTATAGACATCAGAACTTGATATTTTAAGATATGTGATCATTTTCCCCAATTCATCTTGTTCTTCCAAGATATTATATATTCTACATGGTGAAGACACTATATCTACACTACCATGGTCAGATATAGATATATCATCTTGATATAAAGATATTCTGTCTATAATTTAATAAAAGGGAGATGGAAATTGCGTGTTACCTTGATCAATCACGGATCCATATAGATCAATTTTTATATCAATGAGGGTCATTAGTGTGTATGATTTATTGTGGAGGTGATCCCTAGGATTCATATTTCATATGACTAATGTATAAAGTTTCGTAATATGTTAAACTAATTATATAAATACTATAATATGACATTATTTTGTGTGTGTACATATCCTATATGGTATTTCATGATATTAAATTCTTCTACATGTATATTTATATACCATGAGACCACTATTGATATGAAATACTTGTTTACGTGTGTGTGGCCTATGATACTACTTTTTTTTACATTATTATGATTTTGTTTAGTTCAAGACATTCATTATTTAGGATTGTGTATGAAATTATTTCTATGGCCCATATAATTATTCTATCTATTATCAAAATGACAGGTAAACCCTTCATAAATTGGTTAACCCATTTGGGGGGAAGCACATGTACTACAATGAATGATTTTTATGGTGTATTTTTGAAATAAATCTAGCAAGGAATTGTGGCCTTGAGGCTAGAACTGGGTTTGGTAAGTGGGGCATAATGGCTTTATAGGCTGAACCCTGATAGTTGGTAGGGCATGATGACCTTATGTTTTGAACCATGGCATGATGTCATTGTAATAATTTCTAAGACATACATTGGTCTTTGGGATTATTTTCATACTCATGGAAACTAGACATAACATTTATACCAATATAGAGATAACGAAAGTATGTTCAGGGTTCTTCATATCCCAGTTTTCTCTTGAAGACCTGGAATGTCATCAAAATCCATATTTTTTGTATTTTTTATAACATTTTTTAATGATAAGTTTGAAACCTAACCAAAATCAATCTAATAAAACAAAATTTAACTCTATCACTACCCAACCTGACATGTGATTTTTACTTGTTCATTTACTTTTCTATACTTGATTAATCCTTTATATAAATTCTTCACTTATTATAAAGATGAATTTTTGGATCCTAAGGTGTTTATACTATCCCCTTAATGGGATAATTACTGAGAATAAATACATTATGGAAGGGAATAATGTAAATGGAAGGAACCCAATGCAGTGTGGCTGAGCTGGAGGAGTACGAAAAATGTGTATAGTTAGAGTGGACTTTGGGTTTCATTTTATGGAATCTATTATCATCATCTATATTTGTAATATTTATAACATGATATATAGTGGTATGTTTGTGTCTTTTATGTTATGAAATAATGATACATCATGGTTTATGTAATTTACATGAATTATATGAATATATTGTTTTATTATATCTTCATCGTGCTATGTGATCATTTTATATCTATAATGAGGGAATAGTCTCCCCATGTTTTGATTTTTTCCCCCACGACTAGTCTATAGCCTCTTGTATATGGGGAGGTGTAGATGTGGTCTTGTGACACTGTAACAGCCCGAGATTTTATGAAAAATATTCTTTTTTATTTCACTAATGTCTTGTGTTGTACGCTACACCAAAAGGAGCTTGCACAACACGTATCCTTGACTTGCCTTGCATTACACGCAATCGCAACCTTCCTCGATAGCGTGTGTGGTACGTAATACTGAGTTTCACGAAACAATGATATGCTATTAAAATATTATTAAAACTAGCCGTTATGAATAGTAATTACCACTTTTTAAATTTTAGAAATTTTAGCTCTCAAAATGGACTTCATTTTTGGATTCGGAGTATCGAAATTAGTCTAAGGTGAAATTTTGGTACTTTTCGGATAACTTTCATATTCTGATGAATAGTGAAAATTACTAAATTATAATTAAAAACAACTTTTTTAATCAAAATAATTAATAGGGATAAATTATTAATTTGAGTGGTTTTAAAGTATATTTACAATATATTTTTACAATTTAATACAATTTTGGTCATTGGATGTAATTTCACATTTAAACTAGACATAAACAAGTGTCAATCTTTTGATAGATATTGTTTCTTAAAAACACGCTCTTTGTTTTAACAGCGGGATTTAATTATAAAATTAATTAATGCAACTTCTATGATATGAATTTGGTAAAATAGACTTCATTTTTGAATTCGGAATATGAAATATAGCTTAGGATGAAATTTTTGCATTGTTCTGAAAAACATCAATTTTTGATGAATAGTGAAACTACTAAGTGGTAGTTAAAAAAATTAATTTCTTCATAAATCTTAATTTTACCGCTTCTGTGAATGGAATTTCAAAACTCCGAGAGACACGGTTGATATCAGTAAGTAAAATGTGGTTCAATGAGATAAAAATAATTTTTTGGTGAATAGTAACTTTTTACTTTTTTTTACCGCGGTTAATAGTAAATAGGGTAACTAAGGGTAAATATGATATTAATATTACCCTAACACATGTCCTAATTCTATTGGACAAGTGTAATTCGACCAAAAACAAACTTAGGAATAAAATATGACCATTTAGGCCCACTTGGATTAGATTAGGAAATTTATTATTAATTTATTTAAAGAAGGGTTAAAATAGTTAAAATCAAAGATTAATAAGTAAATCATTTTTAATATGGGGTTATACATAAGATAAATTCGATTGTAAAAATTCATTAGAAAGATAACAATATTTCCTACATGATGGTATTTTATTTGTAATTTTTAGACATCAAATAAGTTAATTTATATATGACACAAAGATGATGCAGTAATTATCTTATTAATGAAATATTGACATAATTGATAATATAAATACCAAAATAAATGTAATTTAAGCCTTTTTATGAATTCCACTAATTTTATAGGTTAAAAGGATATATTAGTGTTGATTTAATCAACTTGTTTCGAACATATAATTCTGTTATGACTTTCACAAAAATCATATATCAAATAGTGTCAAAATTGACACAAAGTAGTTTTTAAATGAAATATTATATTATTAATTGTTATTTTATTACTAAAAATCTAAGGTTCGGCCAAATGACTTAGATAAAGATATATATGTTAATAATAAACAATTTAGGGTTCGTTTGGCATGTTATAGTAAGTGTATTAACAATATAGTGAAAGAAAACAAAAAGACACGGTAAAAGTTAAATTATTTAACTTAGAGTTAAATCGAATTGATAAGGTTAAAATAATACCCTAAACTTGTATAAATCTTATTGGTTGATAGGATTTCGACCCTTCCCCACTTTAGCTTCGAAATAAGACCCTTTGGAACCATTATAAACCGATTTTGACTTTAATATAAAATAATATTTTGAGATATTCCTAAGGTGCCCCTCTCCTCGCCTATAAAAGGACACCTCCTCTCCCTCCTCCTCACACCAATTTGAGCACTCAAGCTCGGCCAACCCCTGCCGAAATCTCTTCTCCACTTCCCTAGAAACATCCTAGAGGTTCTGGTCTTCCTCAAAGACCAATTTTAGTTCCCTAAGAGGAGGTCTCAAAGAGGCGCTTCAAAGAAGAGGTAATTACTGTTACCAATTCTTTCATCTTTATTTCTTCTTCCACTTCTTCTTCTTAGGTTGTTTCATTATGAAGTAATAACATCAGTATCACTCATATACTGATATGTTATTAGAAGTATGAAACAACCCTATTTCACCATCTATCCATCCTACGGAAAAAGAAATCACCGCACGTGCGTACGTACGGAATACCATCTCCACGCCGTGGTGTAATCTATTTTCCACCACCACCTTATATGGATGGGTATAATGGTGTAAAGAATAACTATACATAGTTATTACAACATCATATTTATTCTGATATATTGTATAATCTACTCCAATTCAGTTCAATATTTATGGAAATGATATCATCGCTCATGCGTACGTATGGAATACCGTCTCCACGACGCGATGAGATTCATTCTCCATGTTAACCAATTTAAGAATGATTATAAAGTATATATAAGAAATAATAATGAAATATACGACATTATAAAGCTACTGGATTTATATATATATATAAATGTATTTCATCTACTCACTTCCATTTCAAGACAATAAGGAAAGTAAAACAGCGCTCATGCGTACGTACGGACTACCGTCTCCATGAGCGGTGTTTTTCATTTCATTTATCAATATATATATATATACTGAATATATATGATATATAAATCATGTTTTATATTCTGGAAGTAAGTAAATCATGATATAAGTAATAATAATGTCAAGAACAACAACTCAAAACACCTACGATAAATAAAACGATTTTACCCAAAACGCTTCTTTAACATGGAATTTACAAAAGAACGGATAATATAAATTCATAAGGAACCATATATGATATCATAACAATGATTATTATTCTGGAATAAGTCAATAACATGATTTAAATCATTATACAGGAGGTTCGGACACTTACAAAACAAGTCGGACATAAGGTAAGGGAAATATCACAATCTCATTTTTATCCGAGATTGTTTATTCGTAAGTATTTACTGGGGTGTATTTTATCATCCACATCCATGTTTCATCAATAGGTAATATTATTTCCATCCACCTATTTTTTTTAAAATCCATTTTTACCCTTCGGTGAGTTTTTAGTAATATGTATGAAAGGAATCTTTTGTCGTACGAGGTACTTTTTGACTTTTCCGACAAAAGTACGAAGAATGTTTTTTTTAACTTATACGGAATTAATGGATTTTTAAAACATTATTTCCAAGAAGCTTCCTTTACAAGTTTTCAAGTTTATTTTTAATCAACTTCTTTTATTTTAAAGTCGTATGACATGTTATGAAAGGAAAAATGTATTTGAAGAAGAAAGGATATTTTCCTCAAGAATGGAGTTCAAGTGTTTTATCAAAATTATTTTCCATCTAAGATAATAAAGGGTTCTGTTTTTATCCCTATTATTACATTGATTTGATCATGTTGTGATGGAATTATTTTTATGATTTCCTTTATATTATATGAATTGATTTATGATGTCATGATGTTTCAAGAATCCCATTTTTGTTACATGTGTTATGCGATGATGTATGTTTTATGATTATGTGGCACACATAAGAAAGGATTCATTATAAGATGGGTGGGACCTATATCTCCCTCCAATGCATTGGGTAAAGATTTTATATCTCATGAGATAGACAGGGCTGGAACGGTAGGTTATACCGGTTCAGTGAAACAGGACTGAAACGAGGGTTACTCGATTCAGAAAGGGACTTTGTCCACTAAGATAGTCTTGGCAATGAGTCTTGACTAACAAGAAATGATTCTCTATGATTATGTGTGAATGCCACAAAGATTCATGTTTTAGGTTATGATTATTGTGATTACATTTCACTGCCATGATTTACCCCATGTTATGAAATTATGATCTCTTTTGCAGGTTAAGATTTCCAAAAGTTATGTGCTTATGTATATGATGTGATTGATATTTATTTTGTTTACCCTTACTGAGCATCTGAGCTCACCCTTTTATGTTTTCTTTTCCCCAGGATATAAAGAAAGGTTTTAGGTAAAAAAAAGGAATATCTTTATAGGAGATGTTGAAGATCTTTCACCATGATTAGAAGATTACGTTCCGAGTTTCCAAAGACACTAAACTATTACGATCCTTGTGTGTGTGTTTTTTTTATGTACTAAGTATTCCGAAAATGTAATGTAATGTCCATGTACGTCAGGCTTCGGGTCTCTACAGTTGGTATCAGAGGAAAGGTTTAGTCAACCTTTGGAAACTAGGATGCGAAAACGTTAGTGAGATCCCTAGAGATATTTCTAAGGTATGTCTAGGGATG
This sequence comes from Viscum album, assembly GCA_963277665.1. Lineage (NCBI taxonomy): Eukaryota > Viridiplantae > Streptophyta > Magnoliopsida > Santalales > Viscaceae > Viscum > Viscum album. The sequence continues at coordinate 1,900,036,299 of OY728152.1, read as the reverse complement.
TCCCTATGGATAAGTATACGTATAGGTTATAGTACTATAATTACGCTAGCGATCATATAATTAAACCTAAGATGTTGGATATTGAAGGTACTCCCCCTTTATTATGTTGTTTTCCCTAGCATGATTTTTGCCTCTCACACTATTCTTTTTGGGTTTTAGACGATGGCTGGAACCTGAAGGAACCGTGTTGATCAATGCAATGGAAAATGCAATGATTTCCCTCCTGAACAAACAAATGTTATGGGAGATGGAGTGAAAAATCTTATTGCTATACTTACACAAGCTATGAATCATTCTGGACTTCCAAATGAGCAGAGAAGGGAACAATATTCTATTGAGTCCTTCATGAGGCAACGTCCACCTTCTTTCAGTGGGACTTCCGATCCACTTGTTGCTGAACAATGGATCAGTACCATTGAAAAGATATTTTCAGTTCTTCAATGTTCTGAACATGATAAAGTCATCTTAGCAGTATATCGTTTGGAAGGTGAAGCTGATCAATGGTGGAATCTTATCAAGAATACAAGGCAAAAAGATGAAATTGAGTCCATGGAATGGGACGAGTTCAAGAACTTATTTTTCAGTAAGTACTTCCCTCGTATTCTTCGAACAAAGATGGAGAAAGAGTTTCTTGAACTGAAGCAAAGGGACGATGAATCTGTTGGTACCTATGAAGCAAATTTTACAAGACTTGCAAGGTATGCTTCTGGTATTATCATCCAACCTAAAAGTAAAGTTGATCGATTTTTCAGTGGCTTAAAACCAAGTCTTCGAAGGGCATTAGCTATAAGAGACTTCAGTAGCTATGAAAAAATTGTGCGTTGTGCTATGAAGGTAGAAATGGAAGTTGGTGTTACATATCCATCTCATGGTTTTGACAAGAAACGAAAGATGGAGTTCAAGGAGAAATCTCAAAATAATAGTGAAAAGAAGATGAATGTTCCCTTATGCACAAAGTGTGGAAAGAAGCATGGTGGAGATTGTCTTAAAGGGACTAGAAAATGTTTTCAGTGTGGAAAAGAAGTTCATCGAGTAGCTGAGTGTCGAAGTAATGGAAAAAGGGTTTCTAATGATGTGAACAAAGCAAACACTGCAGAGAACGCACCACCAACACTTCAATGTTTCAAGTGCAAGGAGATGGGACATTATGCCAATAAATGCCCTAATCCAAGGGTTTGTGACGATCAACATGAGCAACCACTTAAGGCAATGGACAAAGGGAAGTCACATGTGATCTCTATTGGCAATGTTGAATATGACAATGATGTGGTGGAATGATTAAGTGTTTATGTAATGGGATTCCAAAATAATGTTGTATCATGTAGTATTGGAATATTTATGTATTTGTCTAATGTGGTATTCAAAGTAATAGAGATATTATGCGCATAATGAAGGGAAAACGAGAAAATGAAATGTTTAACAGTATTCATGAGCTCATGATTGATATAAGGACTAAGTGATATCATGGTTTGAGTATATAGAATTTTGAGGATTTTGGTATGTGGAAAGTATTAGATTTTAACTGCATTCATGTTTTCACTAAGGTATTCAATAGAATACATGATTAAGGACTTTGAATGTTTGGAATGTGACCAACAAAACATATCTTATGATATATGGGGATCGAAGATGGTGTTAAATCTCTGGTAATCATTTTCACTATGTTATGAGAGTGGACTGCAGTATTATGGATAAGCCTAAAGAATTGGAATGGATTATGTTGTACATAAGTTATTATTGATTAAGGATAGATGTTCTCTCGATATTATTGATGGGATGTTATAGTAATATAGTTTTAGAAAAAGGACAACCTGCAGGACGGGCGATAGCCCATCGCTTCGGACAAGGCTGTAGGAATCGAACCCACAACCGAAATGCGACTGGCCTTTATCGCCTACCACTGGCCTACAGGAAGTCCCTGTTTATTAGAAACTAGTTTTATTATATTAAGCAGTATGATATATGAAGTATAAGCCCATTTTAGGAACCATATATGATTAATCCCACTATAGATCGACTTATGTATATAAATTTTGCTAACCTTTTGAGACAGATGGAATGACCCGTCATTCTGCTAACACTTCACGAATAACAAATTCAACTTCATTTATTTAAGAGATGAAGTGGAAATTGTTAAAGGCACGAACAACAGTGAGATTGTACCAAAATAAAGTAAGTATTTATTCTAATTCAAATTCATTAACTTTAGGGAAATGATCTTGAAAACCAAAAATGTTGTCCTAGTTCTCTTATACCTGATGAATCAGATGGTACCTTAGATCATCACAAATTTATGGATTTGTGATTACTGGCTTTTCCATAGCCATGTTCTCTACCACTCTCCATCAGAACATGATGGTTAGATTTCTCTTCCATATCCATATTTTCACCTATGTGGAAACCCAGTGATTAGTTTATTTGGGTAATCGTTACATTTCATACTTTAGTTTTTAAAGCCAAGTTTTGGTATTCCTTTTTACGATGTGGGTTTCTATTAATGAAACTTTCGAATAGTAAACCATTTATAACCCCGACGAATTTCAAGGGCGAAATTCATTTTAAGGGGGGTAGAATGTAACAGCCCGAGATTTTATGAAAAATATTCTTTTTTATTTCACTAATGTCTTGTGTTGTACGCTACACCAAAAGGAGCTTGCACAACACGCATCCTTGACTTGCCTTGCATTACACGCAATTGCAACCTTCCTCGATAGCGTGTGTGGTACGTAATACTGAGTTTCACGAAACAATGATATGCTATTAAAATATTATTAAAACTAGCCGTTATGAATAGTAATAACCACTTTTTAAATTTTAGAAATTTTAGCTCTCAAAATGGACTTCATTTTTTGGATTCGGAGTATCGAATTTAGTCTAAGGTGAAATTTTGGTACTTTTCGGATAACTTTCATATTCTGATGAATAGTGAAAATTACTAAATTATAATTAAAAACAACTTTTTTAATCAAAATAATTAATAGTGATAAATTATTAATTTGAGTGGTTTTAAAGTATATTTAGAATATATTTTTACAATTTAATACAATGTTGGTCATTGGATGTAATTTCACATTTAAACTAGACATAAACAAGTGTCAATCTTTTGATAGATATTGTTTCTTAAAAACACGCTCTTTGTTTTAACAGCGGGATTTAATTATAAAATTAATTAATGCAACTTCTATGATATGAATTTGGTAAAATAGACTTCATTTTTGAATTCGGAATATGAAATATAGCTTAGGATGAAATTTTTGCATTGTTCTGAAAAACATCAATTTTTGATGAATAGTGAAACTACTAAGTGGTAGTTAAAAAAATTAATTTCTTCATAAATCTTAATTTTACCGCTTCTTTGAATGGAATTTCAAAAATCCGAGAGACACGGTTGATATCAGTTAGTAAAATGTGGTTCAATGAGATAAAAATAATTTTTTGGTGAATAGTAACTTTTTACTTTTTTTTGCCGTGGTTAATAGTAAATAGGGTAACTAAGGGTAAATATGATATTAATATTACCCTAACACATTTCCTAATTCTATTGGACAAGTGTAATTCGACCAAAAACAAACTTAGGAATAAAATATGACCATTTAGTCCCACTTGGATTAGATTAGGACATTTATTATTAATTTATTTAAAGAAGGGTTAAAATAGTTAAAATCAAAGTTTAATAAGTAAATCATTTTTAATATGGGGTTATACATAAGATAAATTCGATTGTAAACATTCATTAGAAAGATAAAAAGATTTCCTACATGATGATATTTTATTTGTAATTTTTAGACATCAAATAAGTTACTTTATATATGACACAAAGATGATGCAGTAATTATCTTATTAATGAAATATTGACATAATTGATAATATAAATACCAAAATAAATGTAATTTAAGCCTTTTTATGAATTACACTAATTTTATAGGTTAATATGATATATTAGTGTTGATTTAATCAACTTGTTTCGAACATATAATTCTGTTATGACTTTCACAAAAATCATATATCAAATAGTGTCAAAATCTACACAAAGTAGTTTTTAAATGAAATATTATATTATTAATTGTTATTTTATTACTAAAAATCTAAGGTTCGGCCAAATGACTTAGATAAGGATATATATATTAATAATAAACAATTTGGGGTTCGTTTGGCATGTTATAGTAAGTGTATTAACCATATAGTGAAAGAAAACAAAAAGACACGGTAAAAGTTAAATTATTCAACTTAGAGTTTAATCGAATTGATAAGGTTAAAATAATACCCTAAACTTGTCTAAATCTTATTGGATGATAGGATTTCGACCCTTCCCCACTTTAGATTCGAAATAAGACCCTTTGGAACCATTATAACCCGATTTTGACTTTAATATAAAATAATATTTTGAGATATTCATAAGGTGCCCCTCTCCTCCCCTATAAAAGGACACCTCCTCTCCCTCCTCCTCACACCAATTTGAGCACTCAATCTCGGCCAACCCCTGCCAAAATCTCTTCTCCACTTCCCTAGAAACATCCTATAGGTTCTTTTCTTCCTCAAAGACCAATTTTAGTGCCCTAAGAGGAGGTCTCAAAGAGGCGCTTCAAAGAAGAGGTAATTACCGTCACCAATTCTTTCATCTTTATTTCTTCTTCCACTTCTTCTTCTTAGGTTGTTTCATTATGAAGTAATAACATAAGTATCACTCATATACTGATATGTTATTATAAGTATGAAACAACCCTATTTCACCATCTATCCATCCTACGGAAAAAGAAATCACTGCGCGTGCGTACGTACGGAATACCGTCTCCACGCCGTGGTGTAATCTATTTTCCACCACCACCTTACATGGATGGGTATAATGGTGTAAAGAATAACTATACATAGTTATTACAACATCATATTTATTCTGATATATTGTATAATCCACTCCAATTCAGTTCAATATTTATGGAAATGATATCATCGCTCGTGCGTACGTACGGAATACCGTCTCCACGACGCGATGAGATTCATTCTCCATGTTAACCAATTTAAGAATGATTATAAAGTATATATAAGAAATAATAATGAAATATACGACATTATAAAGCTACTGGATTTATGTGTATATATATATATATATATGTATGTCATCTACTCACTTCCATTTCAAGACAATAAGGAAAGTAAAACAGCGCTCATGCGTACGTACGGACTACCGTCTCCATGAGCGGTGTTTTTCATTTCATTTATCTATCTATATATATATACTGAATATATATGATATATAAATCATGTTTTATATTCTGGAAGTAAGTAAATCATGATATAAGTAATAATAATGTCAAGAACAACAACTCAAAACACCTACGATAAATAAAACGATTTTACCCAAAACGCTTCTTTAACATGGAATTTAAAAAAGAACGGATAATATAAATTCATAAGGAACCATATATGATATCATAACAATGATTATGATTCTGGAATAAGTCAATAACATGATTTAAATCATCATACAGGAGGTTCGGACACTTACAAAACAAGTCGGACATAAGGTAATGGAAATATCACAATCTCATTTTTATCCGAGATTGTTTATTCGTAAGTATTTACTGGGGTGTATTTTATCATCCACATCCATGTTTAATCAATAGGTAATATTATTTCCATCCACCTATTTTTTTTAAAATCCTTTTTTACCCTTCGGTGAGTTTTTAGTAATATGTATGAAAGGAATCTTTTGTCGTACGAGGTACTTTTTGACTTTTCCGACAAAAGTACGAAGAATGTTTTTTTTAACTTATACGGCATGAATGGATTTTTAAAACATTATTTCCAAGAAGCTTCCTTTACAAGTTTTCAAGTTTATTTTTAATCAACTTATTTTAATTTAATGTCGTATGACATGTTATGAAAGGAAAAATGTTTTTGAAGAAGAAAGGATATTTTCCTCAAGAATGGAGTTCAAGTGTTTTATCAAAATTATTTTCCATCTAAGATAATAAAGGGTTCGGTTTTTATCCCTATTATTACATTGATTTGATCATGTTGTGATGGAATTATTTTTATGAATTCCTTTATCTTATATGAATTGATTTATGATGTCATGATGTTTCAAGAATCCCAATTTTGTTACATGTGTTATGCGATGATGTATGTTTTATGATTATGTGGCACACATAAGAAAGGATTCATTATAAGATGGGTGGGACCTATATCTCCCTCCAATGCATTGGGTAAAGATTTTATATCTCATGAGATAGACAGGGCTGGAACGGTAGGTTATACCGGTTCAGTGAAACAGGACTGAAACGAGGGTTACTCGATTCAGAAAGGGACTTTGTCCACTTAGATAGTCTTGGCAATGAGTCTTGACTAACAAGAAATGATTCTCTATGATTATGTGTGAATTCCACAAAGATTCATGTTTTAGGTTATGATTATTGTGATTACATTTCACTGCCATGATTTACCCCATGTTATGAAATTATGATCTCTTTTGCAGGTTAAGATTTCCAAAAGTTATGTGCTTATGTATATGATGTGATTGATATTTATTTTGTTTACCCTTACTGAGCATTTGAGCTCACCCTTTTATGTTTTCTTTTCCCCAGGATATAAAGAAAGGTTTTAGGTAAAAAAAGGAATATCTTTATAGGAGATGTTGAAGATCTTTCACCACGATTAGAAGATTACGTTCCGAGTTTCCAAAGACACTGAACTATTACGATCCTTGTGTGTGTGTGTTTTTTATGTACTAAGTATTCCGCAAATGTAATGTAATGTCCATGTACGTCAGGCTTTGGGTCTCTACAGACACTTTGGCCCAGAAATAATGATTCAGGTTGGGGTGTTACAAAATTTTATAAGAGGATTCCTTATAGGAAATGATTTGGGAGTTTGGTATAAAAAATATAGGAAAATTGGGACCCAATTTGGGGTGTAAGAAATTTCTCTGGCCAGATCATGTGTAATAGATATCCAAGTTAATGGGGAATGTGGGATTTATATTGTTAATTGTGTTATTAAAATTTAATTTTGATCTTGATTATTTTTGTGGAGTGTCATTTTGTTAGATTTATCTGAGTTCATTCATCATGAGTGGGAACTTATCTTTATATTTCATGAAACTATTTCATTTTCATTGATATGAGTTCAACAAATTCAGTTATAATAAATGATTTTTTATATTCTGATATATTATTATTATATTTAAATTTTTTGAAAAGGAGCATGATATATCCTTTTTTATGTACATTAAATTGACTAATGTGTATGTACTTGAGACTTGATCTTAGGCCTTTAGAAATATATGGGGTTATGTGTTATAGTTGTATAGAACCTCATAATATGAGTGTCCATGAAGTTGTTTTTTTGTGTATTCTAGTTGAATTCATAGGTGGTATTTCTATTTTAGGTGTTAAATTTTTTTCCATGTGTTTCTTATGGAATTTTAGATAACTCTTCCATGATAATGTCTTAGAGGGACACCTAGGAAGGTAGTACATGATTCTCTTATGTTGGGAAATACTACACCAATACATTCGAATGTGTGAGAGAACATAGCTAGGCATGATCTGATATTCACTCCAATGGTCTAGGAAATGGAACTACTATAGCATGAAGTATATAAGATAATACTTTTTCAGGTTGGAGGATCCCAAATGGGAGGGATTACAATTATTGATTTTTCCCAAGATTTAAAGTAAAATTATACCCCAACATTCCATGGAACATGAGGTCACCATGATGATAGTGACTAGATTGAGATCATCGAGGGGAAATTTAATCTAGTAATGAATATAAGTGAGTCGATAGTGAAATTTGATACATATTTTCATTAGGGATCCCCTAGGAAATGAAAGATCAAGATGAACTGGGCATGGATATATTAGTTTCTAACAAATGAGACCATCAAGGAAATACTTTAATGTAGTCCATTTTAAAATTTCCTAATTATGATATATCTTATGAGTTCATGGATCTCCAATAGGGAATGAGGATGCTTAAAAAATTATACTCGTTTAAACCAGTTTTTTTTCATTTTTATTATCATTTTTCGAGGAATGATGTTCAAATATACTGGAAGTGTGAGATTGAATAATGACATAATTTTAGTTTCCAAGTGAGAAAATATGACCAAAACACATACTCAAAGGTTCTCCACAAGGATTTTAAATAGAGGAGGGATTAGAGGTGGAAAAAATAGATTGTCTTCATTTTATCCTTAGTGGATAAGCATGTTGGTTCTTGAGTAGATCTATGGGAGTCCCATCCAATAAAAAATATAAAGGATGAGGGAAGCATCATGGTAATGATATGTATATTGACAATATTATGGATTCAATAGCTCTCTATATTGTAATAGATTCTCTATAATGAATTAATTGTGGAAAAATTGGGCACTACACTATATTCTACCAAAATACTTGAAGGATGTTTCATCACTGTAGTAAGATGGATATCTCAAAAATTTCAGTTTAACTCCATAGATATAGAGTTTTTATTGGAGTTTTAGACATAAATAGGCTTTATCTCTAAAGGTGTGGCTAGTAGAATATCATATTCATAGTCACAAAACTATTGGAGGGTTTGTCAATAGATATGGAGGGTGTTTTAGCAATAGCTATGATCTTTACATTGTTTGGTGAATCGGGTTAATTTGCCATCATGGGGTCAAACACATGGATCTGATGTGGGTAGATACTACATCTTGGATCACATTATAGTTAATTATGGAGATAATCCATTAATAATAAGAGGTATATTTTTTCTTAAATCTATATCTACTACATTATTTGATACATGAGATTCTCATTTAGTTATATCTTCTCGAATAGTTTTTTTGTTAGGTTTTCCAATAAGTATTTTTCCCTAAATTTTTTACCCTTGATAATCCTCTAGGAACGATAATAGAGTGTATTCAGAAATTTCTATAATATCTGATAATGGTTGTAGATCATTGGAATCTATGATATTTCATGGTTTTGGAGATAATGAGTATCTATGTGATAACTGATATGGACCATTTTACTCATTACCAAGCTTGGATCGATTATTATCAAATATAGGTGACCTTTACCTCTAAAAAGAAAGATTACCATACTCAAAGTGGATAATGGGATCTAAGAGTAGGTATAGTGGGACAAGATCTCAATAACATCATGACCAACATAGATCATTTTGTAGGTATGGTTTCGTAAGTATATCATGTGACGGTTACAATAACATTTCTAATAGTGTTGTAACTTTATTGAGATGTTTTTACAAAAGATTCATTAGGACTCCCACCTTAACGATAAATCATATTTGAGATACAACTCATGTATAATGTGAAACCTATATTGATCCCTCTATATTAGATGAAGCTAAAGAATATGAAGGATTTAGAAACAAATCTTGATGATGTTGAGATGAAATATATTATTCAAACATGTACATCCCCATTGGTGCTCCAGTTATTTTTCCCAAAAAGGTGAATGATATCTTAAGTATTATTGTATATTACCATAAATTGAATCAGGCCATGGTGAATAACTGGAATTCATTACCTATGATCTATGATTTCCTTATTAGTTAAGTGGATCCCAATCATTTTTTAAAATTGTTCTAAGATATATAAATCGACAAATTTAGTTCAGATAAAAGGATATATCAAATAAGTTGTTCAAGAGAAAATATGGGTTATATGAGTACCTTGTTATTCCATTTGGGTTGGAAAATTCCCCAACATTTCCCATATCCCTCATGAACATAAATTATCACCCAGACATTTATTCATTAATTATGGAATTTATTGAATAAATCATGGCATATTCATGGACCTCAAAATTGCATCCCAAAAATTGTGAGATATTGCTTACAATTCTTTGATAACATCGTATTCTTATCAATCTCTTGAAGTGTCACTTTTTATTCCATGTGGTTTTTCTTTTGAATCTTATATATGAGGTATATATTTTTGGGATAGTCACTTCTATTTAATTAGAGAAGGTAGAGGTAATTAAATGATGGTTGTGACCAAAGAATATGTTTTTTATCTGATGTTAATTTAGAATATCTTGGTGTTATATGTGATTCTTATATGAATTATCTAGTCTGAAAGAACTTATGACCCGAATTACCATGAAGTGGGTAAAGTTTAAGTGATATTACCAATAAGATGTGTCCTTTTATTCTGAAAATAAGGTTCAAATAATCATTAATTTAGATTCTACTAGAACCATGGATTTGTTATACAATGTATTTTGATGCCTTTAGGGTTGGTTTAGGGGATTACAAGATGAATAATTATAGAGAAGTTTCTTATTGGTCCCTCGAGCTATGGCCCCATGAGTAAAAATACCCTACTCATAACCTAGAGTTTACTAATGAGGTTAATGCCTAGAAATTTTTGATTCATTATCTCTATAAGGAGATATTTTTAATCTATGTAATCCAAAAAAAAATTTGATATATTTTATACCAGTGCGACCTGAATATTCACAAGATACATTGGGTCAAGAATTTATAGTCATTCGATTTTGAGATGGAATAATCCCCTAGAATATATAATGTTATAATATATGATTTTAGCAAGAGAACACATGCTTATAGATCCCATATATTGGATAAATACCTAAATTTTGGGAGACTTATCATAAAGTTGTCATTAGGTATTTCTAGAGAGTAATAGGTGGTATCTTGTGCACACTGGACCATTATTCTTCCATTGTTCGATTAGGTCTAGACTTGTCTGAGGACATGTATGGAATATCTAGTGATGTGGGAGAAGTTAAAATAATAATACCATGTTCTAGAAGGGTCCTAATAGGAGAATTATATGATTTGTGTCCATAGTATCTTGGAAGTTCCTAATTCTATGGGAGATGAACTCATTAAGGATTCACACACATAAAACATGGTGGTCCATTCATGATATTATAAGAGGTATCATGATACCTGATATTTTTCTGGTGGATAGGCATGAAAAAGGATGTAGTAGGGTTCATTACTCATCACATCACTTTCCATAAGAACAAATTAGCACATCCACAAAACAATGGTCTATTGCATCCACTTCCAATATCTAATTGTAGTGGGATGACGTGGTGATGGAATTTTTCACAAGGTTTTCCAAGACCCTGAGAGGCCGAGATATATTTTTTGTTGTTTTTTATTTTCATAAAAATATTCAAATTTCATTCCCTCTCAAGATACACAATATTTGGATGAGTTGGGTAGGATTTATGTTTGTGAGATAGATTAGCTATATGTAGTTCCTATGATTATCATTTAATATTAGGATTCTCTATTTCAATTTCAGTTTGGCAAAGGATATCATAAGGATATGTGGTCAAAACTAAAGCTGATTTGGACGTATCACCCCTAAAAAGACGGATGATTCAAGGGGTTAATTTTGATGTTATAGGATATGATCAGGGCATGTGTGGAGGAATTTTATGGTGAAGGGATTACCATTTGGTTTTGAAAAAAAATTCTTATAGTTAATGTGTTTAATATTAAATTTATATTTTGAGTCTCTCTTTGGTAAACCTTGTCATTCTATATTATCTTAGCATGAATCCGATGTGTTATTAGTTATTGAGCCTTATTTATTTTAAGAAACTTCTACTAAGGAGTATTTAATTGGGAATTAGTTTATTACCTCACAATTTAAGAAGTTTTATAATAAGGATAGACAACGATGAACAATGTAGTTCATCATGGGATACCCATTTTTATTGTAGGTATCACCTTAATTGGGGAGCCAAATATTTTCATGGGGTAGGTTAATTGTTACTAGAGTATGTGGGACTATTATAGATATAATAATGAATTGGAATGGTGGATTAATGATTTTATCTTCCTCTATGACACTATGTTATACATGATTTATTCTATGTGTCTCATATTAGAATGTATGGGTCAGATCATAGTCTTATGATTAATAGTGAGGATGTTGACTTGGAAACTAAATTATCTTTTGAGGAACATATGGTATGGATTCTATATCATAGAAAGATGGTACGCAAAGAGAGTATATTTCCTCTTGTTTTAATTTTTTGGAAGAATAAACTTATCTAATAAGAATCATGGGAGAAAAAATCATATTTTTTGGATTACTGGCCCATGTTGTCATAGAGGGACATCTAAAGACACTTCTTATTGATTAGAAGTCATTATAGGGGGATATTGTAATATATCTATAATAGTTTGGTGTGTTATTGCTTCATTTCATCTTTTTTATGATAAATTAAGTTATATTTTTTTGGTGAAGACTCAAGAATATTCTCAGACGTTTTTGATGGGTTTGAGAATCCTCTATGGAGAGAAAAATTTTAAAATGGTTAGTGAAAACCATGAGGTTTTCCCAATGTGCCCATGTGACTTATTAGATAGGGGAGTACGAGGCACACAGTTTGTGGAAAATGATAGATAATCATGAGAAATTACCCAAGATCTTTATATCTTATAATAGAAACAAAAGTATGGTTTCCCAAATCATGTATCTAAACCATGAGGTTTCATTGACGAGGTAGCGAGCCTCTCAAGTGTAGTGAATAATTTGGTAAACCATGAATATAGAATTTATTAATAATAAAATTCATATTTTGACTTGAAAACCCCCTAAACCCCATAATTCCTTCTATCATGCTTAGGAATTCAATATTAAGGGCTCTTATGGTTTTGTAGGTTAATTAATTCGCTCTAGAGAGAAATTCCATAAGGTCAACAGATATGATACATTTGGATTTATTAGTATTTTGTTATTTATTGTATTTTTTCTTCTTCTTAAAATATATTCTCTCTTCTCATTGGACATGACCATAAAGCCAAATTTTCTTGGTCACATCTATGAATTTTGATATGATCTAATGATTTAATTCTATATTTTAAGAAATGGGATTTGGAAATCTAGGCTTAACATGATTTTTTATTTATTTATCTTTATCTATTCATTACATTAGATCATGTTGGCAATAATTTGTGAAATACCTTGATTCTGGTGGAGAACCGTAGTGGTGGTCTTCAATATAAGGTAACAATTTTCTTACCATATTGAGATAATTATATAAATCGTATGATATAACATTCTAGAGTGTGTTAATATAACCATTTATATCTTTCATAATATAGTGTTATTGGGCATATGTGTGTATGTATCCCATGAAACCTCTATTGATATGAGATGATGGTGTGTGTGAGTTTCTATCATGTGATACCTATCTTGATATGGAATGTGTAAGATCCCAACCTTTTCTGGAGATTTCTCAAGATTGTTTTTAGTTATTCTTAATCTTGTATGAGTATATTTGGTTTGGGATTTATCTTTGGGGAATTTGGGAGAGAATTTGTGAAAATTGGAAGTGTGAATAGAAGTGCACAGTTGGTGCAAGGTTTGTACAAACTATGTGCACTGGCCCAACAAATGTTAAAACCCCACACAGAGAGAGATTTCATGTGTGGAACGTTTTTTTTAAAAGCACGCACCCCTTACTAGGAAACTATTCATGGGTTTTGAATTAACATGAAATTTAGATATAAAAATTTAAAACCCCTCCCCCCCTTTTAACCCAAAATTGAATCTAACTCAGACTTAATTGATTCCTCTTCTCATTTGATCCCCCCAAATTGATTCCTAAGGATCTTGGCCTCTATTCATTGAGATTTAAATCCCATATTGTATATCTAAACCACCCTTGGTATGTGGTTTCTTCCAGAATATATCTCCCTCTCCCACTCCTCATTCCATATAGAAGAGGGATGTTTTATCCTTTAAGGGTAAGGGTTTAGATAAAGGTTTAATAGATCTTATTTCTTTTCATATGGGATCTATGTTTTATATCTAGATCTCATTATTTGTCGCATTCTATATCATTCCTATGAAATTGGGGAATTCAGTTGGTGAGCATTAGTCAACAATCAGGAGGGAGGTGGTATATTATTCAACTACCAGATACTTAACTTCAATTACATGTATGTAATTTTAGAATTTCTATTGGATGTTTAGTAATTGACATTATTAAATAGTATTAATTAACATCATAAACTAAGTAATTAATGGATTTTCAAATTTGGGATATTGATATTGATTTAACTGGATTAACTAATTTTTTAATTAATTAATGATATTGATTTGGATTAATTAATTTCTAAATTAATTAGTGGAGATTATTGTTATTGGTTAATTGAATGAGTTGAATTGATTATTTCATTAATTAATTAATGTAATTTAATTGGATTAATAAATTTTTGTATTCATTAATGGGTTTTTTTTGAATTTAAAATATAATGTATTGAAATGATTAATTGTTGAGTTTGTAATGGGAATATTGAGATTTATTATTGAAATAATTAATAATTGAATTAATTAAAGGTAATTTTTTTGACTATGGAATTTATTGAATTGGAATAATTAATTGATGAATTAATTATATGGATATTGAGTTTCTAGAATTGAATTAATTAATGGAATGTTTTTTATTTTAAATTTTATTAAAAGGATATTGTTTGTTAATCTTGAAAGATGTGATATGTGTGATACATATGTGATTGTGATATTTTTGTATGAGACATAGTTTGATGCATCAAAAGCCCATAGTGATGAATTGATTGAAAATCATGTGTGGTACATGGTCTGCTACATCACAATCCCATTCTGATGTATTGATTGATAAATGTATGTAGGACAAGGCTATATAAAAATCCCATTGTGATAATGATATTTGGGATATGGACTAAGGCTCTAATTACCCATAGGGTATTAGACATGATTTTCTACACACACGATATGATATTGGAATGTGATTCCAATTGGATATGATATAAATTAATATGATTAATATTAAGAATAGAATTATGATATTCAATACCCCTTGAGAATAGTTCAGAATCTGATGTGGGCTGAAGTGGGTATTGAGTGTTTATGTGTCCTTGGAAACCAAGAGGTCTATGTGGATAAATAAAGAGTAATTGAATAAATGTAAAATTATTACTTCATTTATTGAATTTTATTCTTTATACAACCCAATAAAATTTTATTGTTTGGATATTGTTTTCGATTATATTATTCCTGGCCTATTAAATTTTACTCACACCATACCTGGGCTTCCTGATCGTAACAAAAATAGATTTCATGGTTATACGACATGTTAAGGGAAAGGTCCCTATGTTAGTGGGTTGATGTGGGGTGGAGTATGGATAAGGAAAATATACCTGATTTAGTACCCAGATGGTATTTTATAGTGTATTATTTATTTTTGGTTTTAAATATTGAAACATGACATGTACTTTGGCATGAAATACCTAATGTCCTGTTTTGATATAGTACCACCATTTGGTTATCATAGGATATTAAGTTTGGTTATGGTTATATGATTTGGTACATGTTTTTTTACCTCTTATGGGGTCTTACTATGACAAAATGGTATATTCTTTTAATAATTGATATTATATCCTCACTACTAGTCGACAACCTCAAGTGTATGGGGAGGTGTTCATGAGGTCATGTGGCCAACCGGCTCATGTCACCAGTGTGTGGAACCTGGGTCGGGATGTCACAATGATGTATCAAATCCCTATTTTATTTTATATTATTTTTTCAGACTATTTATGAATGGTAGACATTAGAATAGGAAGATTAAATCTATGGTCATGATCTCATGCATGGTAGCTTCTAACCCATGTATGGGGGAAAAACTAAGTACCTATTGGAGGACTAATGTTATTGATGTGAGTTATTGTTGATGGATCACGTTGGATGATGTACATGTTGTGTGATGTGATTATTGTTTCTTATATTTTATGATATTTGAATCATGGACCAATAGAAAATGAGATTTTAGAGTGAATTCATAATTATTGAAACTCAATAATAATTTTTTACTGGCATCATTTTAAGAATAAACAGTGAAATAGGTTTTGGGAATGTTTTTGAAGATGAATTTGTATTCCTATCTTCTGAAATTGAAATGAAAAATGTTCTTAACATGAATTGATAATTCAAAAATAATTCATGATTTGAATAAATTGGTTTCTAATGAGACTTTATAATTATAATGCACTTACCCTTTGTTATCCACGACCTATAAGTAGGATGGTTAAGAATGTGATAGTGCCACAGTTTTGACTGTGTAGAGAGGTTTGGGGTAGTAACTTATTATGAAATATTTTAAATCGTTGTAAATGTGTTAATGTGTATTATGCTTCCTAATATGTGTGTTTGTAATGGTATTGATGTGATTCCATGAAAATTCTTATTGATAAGACGATTGAGGTTATGTCTTGGAATGATCAACCGAGAGTAGAACATAAGGCACTAGTTGTTTTGGGTGAAGGAGTTGGAGAGTAGTTCTATGATAACATTTCATGCTTAATAGTGTTTATTGATTGGGAACTAAATTGGGTGGTGAAGAGTTTTTTAATCATGCCTAGGACTTTCTGTTACAACACCCTTCAAATTTTATCAGAGACAGTGGACTTGATGTGGAAGAGTTATATATTGAGTCCATCAAGACTACACATGACCATTTGGAGACTTCGACTAAGAAAATGGTCAACTGTTCTACTTCCATGTTGTGAGGATCAGCGATCCATTGGTGATATGTTCTTTCCTAGACAGGGCAGGTAGAAGGAATGATATCGATAGAATATTCGGAGAAGTTCAAGAAGAAATTTTATCAAAATACAATTTGATAAGAGAGAGTAAAAAATTTCAAGCAATTTGATGATCAGACTATGTCCATTATAGACTATGCTAGTCACCTTACTAACATGTAGTACTTTTCTCTAGCACTAGTTAGAGATATGACCTCTTTGACAAGAAGATTCAAAGATGGGCATAAATGTTTGATGAAGCCTCAAGATAACATATTTTGGCTAAATACATTTTTTAAAGTGGTGTATTAGGCTCTAATATATGAGGGGAACCTAAATGAAGCTTCCATGTGATGAAAACTAGTTTATTCTGGACGATCATGGGGTACTTCTTTTGAGAGTAAAATGTATCATAATTACAATGTTATCCAGAGAACTTGGAACCATAGTTGTTAGTGGTATGGTTCATCCACTCAGGACCAGACTCAACTTATCATCCATTGGTGTCGTAGGTTGGGTAAATTTCATAGCCATTATCCCCAGCCATTGGTAGAGTGTTGTTCCTACTGTTGGATGGGTCATATACATAGGTTCTATAGGAACACACATCAGATTGGTCATGATGAAGCATCTAGAAAGAATCAGAGTGTGTTAAGGGTATATTCTACACCTTTCCAATATGACAGTTGTAGTTCTACTTCTTATGGTAGTATAGCTTATGGACACAGTAGTACTGGGCCAGAGAACCCATATTAGAAGAGTAGAGTAGCTCAAGGAGATCAAACTATATCATAGAGAATAGGTACAAGATAGTTATATGTCATTCATCCTACACTATTGGATAGCAAGGCTAGGCTATCGACAGATAGTGGTACTATTCATGTAGCATCTATATTATCTAATGCATTATTTGATATCGTTACCTCTAATTCTATCATATCTTTACAACATGTTAATTATTTTATCGATAGGTGGAGTTCATTATCATGGTTTAGAAAATAGATACATCTATGGGATTATGGTCTAGAGACATATGATTGTGCTAGGTGTGTTCTCTTGAGTTTGATGAGTATTATATTCTTTGGGATATTTTAATACATGGCATGTCTGGAATTGATCTAATTTTGCCTATGGACTAGTTAGTAGAATATTGATCCCATTTAGTCTGTCACTACAGGAGTGTGACTTTAACATCTCCTGAAGTTGTAAATTATATTCATCATGGAGAATGGGATATTAATGTGTGATGTGCATTTCTGGTTAACCAAAACTATGGGATATTACTACCTAGGATTCTTGATTGTAGATAGATGACATAGTGGTAAAATAGGATGTGTTTCCCCTTTTAGTGGACTAGTTTCAAGATGTTTTTTATGAAGTATTCTCAGTGATTTCACCTGAGAGAAATGTGGAATTTACAATTGAGCTCATTTCATGGGTTGAGCTAGTTTCTATTCCACCATAAAGAATGTCACCAAAAATGATTCATGAACATAGGACACAACTAGAAGAGTTGATGGATTATCGGTTTATCTTCCTAAGTATGTCACCTTGGGGTTCTAAAATTTTTTTGACAAGAAGGTGGATGGGACTCAACAATTATGTGATGATTACCATAAGTTGAACCAGATGACATTGGAGAACCAATGTCCTCTTCCACAAATTGATGATTTTTTGGCCAGTTAAGAGGAACTTGTGTTTTATCCAAGGACAACTAGATATTTTGTTATCATTAGTTGAGATTTCTACCTTCTAATATAATGAGAACAACTTTCAGAAGAATGTATGGCCTTTATGTGTATTTCATAATGCCTTTTTTGTTGACAAACACACTAGCAGTGTTTATGGAATTGATGAAAATAATCTTCCATACATACCTAGATTAGTTGGTGGTAGTTTTTTTGGACGAAATATTTGTGTACTCCAAGACTAATGAAAATCATGCAAAACATATTAACATTATACTATGTACACTAATAGAGCAACAACTATTTTATGAACTATATAAGTTTATGCTCTCGATGGATCAATTATTCTTTTTGGGTCACATCATCTTGGAGGAATGTTTTCCATTGAACCTAGTGATGGTTCAGGTAGTTGTTTCATGGGTTCATCCTGAGAAGATTTTTGATATCCATATATTTTTGGGATTATCTGGATATTATTGGAAGTACATTCAGGAATTTTCAATTTTTCTAGTACCACGTTTGGGCTTGAACCAGAAGGTATTACTGTTTCAATGGTCTATGGATTGTGATAATGATTTCTAAAACCCAAATATGAATTTAAAAACAACACCAATCTTGATATATACATAGACAGAAGATGAGTATACATTTATTGTGACATTGTTGGGTTTGGACTAAGAGCACTATTTATACAGGGAGATCGAGTCATGGAATATGTGTCTTTCTATTTGAGGACCCATGAATGGGACTAACCTATGCATGACATTGAATTAATTTTATTTTTTTATGCCTTGAAGTGTTGGTGGCATTATCTATTAGGTGAGAAATTTATTGTGTATAATGACTTTAATATATTAAAATACATCTTTTCACAACAATATTTGAATATCTAATAGTGGTTATTGGTTGAGTATATACATTTATTTTATTTTGAGATATAATATATTCTAGGAATGGGAAATGTTGTTGTTAATGGTTTGATTAAGAAATGTCAAACATTGGAAGTTTAGGGGTCTACTGTTGAGTGGAAGATGATGACTTTGCTGGATGAGTTGCATGTTGTAGTTCAGGAGTGTTTGGAGCAGATGACACTTGTATCAGTTTTAGTGGAGTCTATACTTTTGAAAAGGATTAGGGATAGGTAGTATCATGATCCAGAATGTTTATCCTTTATATTAATACTTGAAGGTGTAGAGTCTCCTTTTGAATGGAAATAGATGAGGATGAGAACATCTATGTCATAAATATGGTTATTGGTCTTATGAGAATGCAGGAGGTGATGATGCATGAGTTTCATGCCTCGAATTGTGTGGTTCATCAAGGTGTGGCCAAAATGTACTATGACCTACGATGATAGTTTTGTTAGATGCACAAGAAAAAGGAGATAGTAGGGTTCAGGACAAGATGTTATACCAATCAATAGATTAATATTGAGCATCATGGGCTTATTGGTTTGTTACAACCATTTCCCATTCCAAAATTGAAGTGGCATGACATTACCATTGGAATTTTTGGTTTGTCTCTCATGGAGGCCTTAAAATAATTATGCAATTTGGGTGATTGTGGACCATTTCAAAAAGGTATCTCATTTCTTACTAGTACATGAGAATTTCATGGGGGATCAGTTGGGAGATATGAATAGTCAGGATATATTCCATCTATATAGAGTCACATTATGTATTGTTTTAAAATGTGATACATGCTTTACATTTCACTTATACTCAAGTGTTCTGAAGGAACTTGGAACATCATTTTTATTGTTCATGGTATTTTACCCATAGATATATGGGTAGATATAATTTATTATATTGGTAAATGAGGTCATACATAGAGTGTATGTTCTTAAATTTATTGGGTATAGGGAGAAGAACATTACTTTGTTGGAGTTCTCCTATAAGAATATTTATCAATAAACTGTACAAATTGAACCATATGAGGATCCATATGGTAGTCTATGTAGATCATCTCTTTGTTGTATAGAAGAAAGTGAGTTAGTGTTTTTGGGACCAAGTCTCATTCAAGAGATGTCAGAGTACATTTAGATTATTTGGAATCATATGGATGTGCCTCCTAGTTAGAAAAATTTGTATGACGATAGACGATAATGACCCTTAAAGTTTTTAGAGAGTGATCATGTATTCCTTCCTGTGTCACCAAGATTGGGTCACTGTATGATATAGAGACATGGAAATTTGGTGGCTATGATTGTTAGAGTGTTTGAGGTTATGGTGAAAATCGGGCAAGTGGCATACTAATTAGCAATTCTAATGTGGTATGCTGCAATGCATGATGTTTTTAATGTGTCACATCTTTGAAAAAATCTACCCAATCCTTATCATGTGATAGATGTGGATTAGGTTGATCTTGAGACTGTTGTGTCCATTGAAGAGAATCTGATATTTTTGTTGGATTATTATGAGAAAGTGTTGTTGGGAAAGACTGTACTGATGATTCATGTATTGTGGAAACATGGTCATTTTTAATAGGAAACATGGGAGAGGGAAGAGGATATGCAAGCATAGTGGCCCAAACGTTTTTACTCAAAAACATAGAGATACTTGAGAGTTCATCATGAGGAGAAGCTATTATAATCCTAGGAGATTGTAAGATCTTGAAATTTTCGGGATATGTTTTGGGGATGGTTTTCGGTATTTTTTTAATTTTTATATATTTTTTAGCTTTATCTAGGGTTTTTCTAGGTTAGAATTTGAAAAAATTGGAAGGGTGAAGGGTAGTGAATGGTTGGTGAATAGTTTCCCCAAATCGTGCATCATGGACCAGTAAACCATAAAACCCATCACAAAGAGGGACTCCATGGCTATTTCATGGATTTTAAAACCATGCATCATGTTAGAAGAAACTGTGCACCCCTCCCCCCTTGAAAAAGGTACATGATTTGGAAAACCCGGCATCCTTTCCCAGGAAACCATTCACGGGTTATTAATTAATCTGAAATTTATATTTAAATTTCTCAACCCCCCCCCCCCCCACATCTTAACATAAAATCAACCGTAAATCAAACCTAATTTATCCCCTTACTTTTTGGAGGATCTATAATTAATTTATATGGATCTTGACCTCTGTTTTGGGATATTAGAAGCCCATATTGATGCTATGCCACACCCTTGGTATGTGGTTTCTTCCCGATTAGATCTCTTTCTCATTACCACTACACTTTTCAAAAAAAATAGATGTTTTATTAGTAATTGTAAAGTAACTACATAATGGATTAATGGTTCATGTTTCTCATGATCATTGATCTTGGTTTTGGATCTAGATCTCATTCATCACTGCGTTCATGATCATTCCTCTTGAATTGGAGAATTTTGTTGGTGAGTGTTGGTCAATGATCTTAAGGTAGGTGTTCTATTATTCAAATCCCAAAGATCCAGTTTCAATTAAATTAATGTAATTGTATATTTTCTATTAGATGATTATAAATGGGCTTTCTTAAATTGAATAAGTATATATGATAAATTAATTAATTAAGGGATTATGAAATTAGGGATATTGAGAATGATTTAATTGGATTATTTAATTACTGAATTAATTTATGGAATTGAATTTCATTAATTAATTTTGTAAATATATAAAGGAATTAAATTTTATTAATTAATTTATTAATTAATTAATGGATTTTTATTTGGAATATTAAATTAATCGAATTGGAATAATTAATTGTTCAATTAATTATGGGAATGTGGATATTTTTGAATTAAAAAATCAATTGATGAATTAATTGAAGGGAATTTTAGAGAATATATAATTTATTGAATTGGAATAATTAATTTTTTAATTAATTATTTGGATATTGAGTATATTTTATATATTTAATTTATTTTTTAATTTATTAATAGAAAGTTTTGTGATTATGAAATTGATTTAAAAGTTAGTGTTGTTTATCCATGAATGATTTCATATATATGATACATATGTTATTTTTATATTCACATGCGGGACATAGTCTCCTACACACACACACACACAGATATATATATATATATATATATATATATATCATAGAAATTAATTGACTAATAAATGTGTGTGGGATATGGTCTTATGCCTCAAAATCTCATAGTGATGAATTGATTGATAATAGTTTATAGAAAAAACTATACTCCATCAATATAACATAGTGACTATGAGGTGTAGGATAGGGATTGAGGCTCCAAATACTCATAGGGTGTTATACATGATGTTCTACACCCATGAGTTGGTATTTAAAGATGGTTCCAATTGATTGTGACATGAATAAGGATAATGAATAGTAATTATGGAATTATTATATATGATTTCCAATTGGAATAGTTCAAACTCTTGTGAAATATGAATGAGTTATTGAGAGTTTGGGTTTCCTTGGGAACCTGGGGGTATATGTGTTTAGTTAAAGAGTGATTGAATAAATGTTAACTTATTAATTTATTGATTTTATTTCATTTGTTATACAACTCATACTCTTTTTTACTAGATACAGATTTAGACATTGTTGGTGGTGGCATATATAGTTATACTCACACCATACTCAGGATGCATGATCAGAACTCGAATAGATTAAACAATTATAGGATAGGTTATGGGTAAGGGAAATATGTTAGATAGATGATATGGGATGGAGTATAGATGAGGGAAACATATGTAATTCAATACCCTCTTGTTATTTGTCACATTCTTTATTTATTTTTGGTTTTTAATATTGAAACTTGATACATACTTTGGATGACATATCTATTGTTTAGTTTCTATATTATAATTTGACATAGTTATCTTGTGATATTGGGTTCTTTAATGGCTATATCATTTGATTATGGTTTTATTACTTCCACTTGTGTATTGCTATAACAAAGAGGGTACAGTCTCCTCATGATCGATGTTATACCCTCACTACTAATTAGAATTCTCTAGCATATAGGGAGGCACAGTAGAGGTCATGTGTCCAATCAGATCAGTTCATCGGTGTGTGAAACCTGGGTAAGGATGCCACAAAATTATATATGTGTGTGTGTGTGGCCCATGAGACCTATTTTTTACATGGTTTTGTTTCTATAGATTAATACATTCATTTCTTTGGATTATTTATGTAAATATGTCTTTGGACAATAGAATTATTCTATATTCTATCAAATATTAAAATAGTCCCTTAATTTATTGATTAACCCCATACAGTGGCACCATATGTGTGGTGGCGTATGATGATTATGGTGGGGACTTGATTGAAAAATTGTAGGGCATGATGATATTGGGGCCTAACCAGAGTTTAAGCATTGGTTTGTGATGAGGTTGTGGCCTGAAATTGGATAGTTGATAGGTAATGATGACCTTATATTCTAAAAATATTAATGATTATTTTTGATATGATTTTATACTTAAGTTGATCTAGTGTCTTGTTTTGAGATTCATAGAGACTAGATAAAACTTATCTTCTAGCATAATGCCAACGAAGTTGGGGTTAGGATTCAGGGAAGCATTGTTAGTATATGATGACTTAGCATGTGATTTTTTAACTGTTAATTTACATTTTTTTCAATTCATACACCTTTATATAAATTTTTCACTTCTTCTAAGGATGCCTTGGTGGTTCCCTATAGTTTTTACTAACAAAATTGAAATATAATCTCAGTGCGCATATTGAAATATTGATCATGGATCTAGTAAATCAAAAGGGCCTTATGTCGGGTATCAATGCTAAAGGATTAGGGTAGATAGGGGAGTTATGGTGTACTATTGGTTTCATTTCATGGGATATATTATCACATTCCATATTTATTTATTTATAACATGTCTTACAATTGAATGGTTTTTAGTTTCCTTGTATGAGATATTGATACAACATGGACTATATCATTTACATTCATTGTATGATTATCCTTTTTAATTATCTATTCCACATGTTATGTGTTAGTTCGTTATCATTACCGATTTCATAGCCTCACCATGATTTGATTTATGTCCTTACCACTAGTCAATAGCCTCTTGTATATGGGGAGTTGCGCATGAGGTCATGTGACACTTTGTCTGAGACTCAGTGATTTGAGTATGGCTATTATACTTTGACTGGGTATGTTATGAGGTATATACTTCCATAAGTGATGAGTTTTCATGGTGGGACATACTACACCATGTGATTGAGTATGTTATAATGGATGTACTCCCATATATGATTCATTTCCCTAGTCGGATGTACTTCCCCATATGACTATATATGTTATAAGGGGTACACTTCCATATGTGATAAGCAATCCATGGGACATAATCCCTTCTATAAATAAGTATATTCTGAAAAATATACATCATTATGTGATGAGCAATATAAGTGGGGTATAATTACCCATTTGGTTAAGTATGATTATGAGGGGTGTATTTTCCTATACGATGTGATTTTTTATGTGGTACTTTCTTTCCCTTATGACTAAGTATGAATATGAGAGATTTAATTATCTATATTATGATTTTTCTCTAAAATGATGTCCTTTTATATGGGTACTAGTACACATTCCCTTGTTGGACATACTATCATGAGTCACATGATATGAGTTACTCAGATAGTGAACTATCCTCAATGGAGGTTTTACAATTGACAAACCATAATTTAGAACTAGTTAATGTAGGTTTGGATTGAAATTACTGATAGATTTATTGTACACATGGTATGATAGGTTAATTTCATGTAATTTTAATAACATTTATTTAATTTAGTACATCAATTCACATATATATGGGTTTTTATTTTGGAAATTGTTTTTGGGGGCCATTATGTTTTATGCTCACAACATCAATAAGAACATTGTTACATGTTTGGATCCTATAGTTGACGAAATGGTTTGGGTGATGGCCTTGGTACATGAGGATAATCTCATATAGATCATTAAGGTTATGATGGTAAGTTTGAGGTTATGTTTATTATAGATGTTGATCCCTCATTTTATCATTATTTTTAGTTATTCATATACTATATAAGATTTTCCCATAGAATGTTCATTTTCTAATGTATAAAAATATTCATTCTTGTCTACATCTCATTATAACATGGTGATGTTTTTCCTTATGATTATTTCTATACTATAATTCCATAATTTTACTATGATTTATATTTGTTTTAAATTTATTAGTAGTTTATCTATCATTGTCTATTATGATGTTTTGGGTATGGTCTCCCCATGAGGTGTTATTAGACCTTCATTGTTATTCAGAATCCTCTGGTGTATATGGTTTAGGGAATGATAAAAAATCCCTTGGATCATTTCACATGATAGGTGATGCATGTTTAATCTTAGAGGAACTTTACTCTCAAGGTTTAATTTTTATTTTCCCTTGAATGTCCTCTTATGAGAGCACATTAACTTCAAAAACATGGAATACTTAAGAATTTATTTCATATCATTAAGTAAAGGAATATTGACTTGGAATTTCCAAAAAATATAAAAAAAAAATCCTTCCACAAATCACTTTCAATACTCATCTTCACTAGGTGGATTCCCCTAACATAAGGCAGTGGTGGTTTGGGAAATTTCTAGTCATTTTGAGTATTGTTTTTAGAAACATAAGGTCATATAATTTTTCTCCAATATTTATTGGTTCATTTAAGTAAAGTTTAATCTTTTAACAAATATTTATCTTCTATAATAGATTTTGATTTTTTAGTAAGTTTATCAATAGTTGAATTTTATTCAACACGGTCAAAATTAGGTGAACATGGTTTGGAACTCTCTTAAACATGTTGAGGTTTAGATTCATGTTTATAAATGTCAGTTTTAGGGTTGTTCAAATTAGTTCCACTTCAAATTTGTATGACACCAACATTTTCATTTTTCGTATCCTTAGGATTCACTTGATCTTGTAAAGGAAAATTTCCACATATATAGTTCCTTAAAGTACCAATATCAGTTCTCATTTTCTCCATTTCAGAAATCAAATTGTTCAATATGATTTTTTATAATCTCATAGTATCTTTAAGGATATTTTTTAATTTTTGAGTAGGTTTTTTCAGATAGAAATTTCTTCCAACATGGGAATTGGATTTCTTATTAAAGTATTTAGGTTTTGAATTACTTTATGGTCCTTGGAAAAATATTAATTGTTGTTCTTTATATCTAAATATATTATTAGACTAATTATTCAAGTCTTGGTTGAAATTTTGGTTGGGTTGAAAAGGAATATTTTGGTTATGTTGGAAATTTATTCCTATAAAAAAACATTTCATGCTTTAGAAGATTCTTTCATTTATGGTCATTGATCACTAAAATGTCTATTTAAAGTACAAATTTCACAATTAATTTGTATTTAAAAGCTTGTTTAAGATTTGGGTTAGGTTTGTTAAGTGTTAAAAAACTTCATGTACTTTACCATTGTATTAAGATTACTAAATTGACTCAAAATCATTTTATTTTTAGAATTGGAAGTGGAAACTTCTTGAGAAGATTTGACATAAAGTAGGTCTCTTATTCTAAATTTTTGAGCATGTATGTCCATGTTACTAATTTAAGTCCTATAAGTTTCTAGGGTTTTATCAACTAAAGATCTACCTTCATCAACATGTATCATGCTTCTATCAGCAAGAAAATGTCCCTCATAAAAAAATTGAATTGAAATTTGTTCACTAATTTGATGGAGGGGATAACTAAAACAAAATCTTTTAAATCTCTCCCAATACTCATGTAAAGTTTCTCTTTGAGTTTTATTAAATACACAAATTTAGTATCTTATTGAATTAGTCCTATAAGTAGGGTAAAACCTTTCAAGAAAGTGTTTCTTTATTTTATTCCAATCTCTAATCAAAGTAGAGTTCGAATATAAAAATTATTCTATAACCACTCCTTCCAAAGAAAAATTAAAATTCCTAAGATTCATTTAATCTCTATTCACTCTTGGTGGCTTCATATTAATATAAAGATAAATAAATTATTGAATATGTTTGTGTGGATACTTCCCTATAAGTCCATTAAATTTTAGAAAATGAATTAAACTATATTTTATTTTAAAACCAGTAGTTTCATCAGGGTATTCCATATGATTTTGTTTTTTATCTTTATAGGATGAATCCAATTATTTAAATGTTATATTATCAACCATTGTGATTTCAGGTTCAAAAAGGTTTTATCTTGGTTTATTGGTGGAATAACTTGAATTCTCAAGTTTATTATCCAAATACTTTCACTCACATGATAAACAACTGAATATTTTTCTTCTCTAGTCCTAATATATATAGCTCTATAGTGATAAGTCCTATAAATTTTAGGGTCTAAAGGTAGTAAATTGGGGTTTCAACTTCTGAGAATTCAAAAAAAAAATAAATCGACTTAGAAAAACACCCCAATAATGAAACCAAATTTATGGTAGGTATATTTTCAAAAAACCCTTGTCAATATTTTATCCTTAAGAAATAAAATATATCTTCCACCAAGTCTATCTCTCAAGAATGTTGTAGGATAAGTTCAAAACTATCAATTTTGTTATTATATTTTTATATAGAAGAATAAAATTTGGTATTTGTTTGAGTTTTTAAAAATTTAAATAAAAATAAAACATATTTAATTAAAAGGAAATGAGAGTGAATGTATTGAAAGAAAAAGATAATTAAATTAAAAAGGAGTATGAAACAAGATTAAGAATGGTAGCTATGAAAAAGTTTCAACCCTTTTGTTACTCTATTTTTCCTTGTAAAAAAGTATTTCTTAGTTAAATTTCTAAATGTGCACTTCAATACCTCAAATTATACAAAAAAAATTTCTTGAAAATCATATCATTAACCTAATATGAGCATTAATTATCCTATGAGAGTGATTTAATAACTCAAGGATCTCTAAGTAGTTAAACTTAATCAAATTTATTGTGATCCTAAAAATACCTTGATTAATAAATTTAAATATAAAATTTTATAACATTAATTTCAAATATTAAAGAATAATCCAAAATAGAATTAGAAGAATAAGAATCCCATAACAAAAGTAACCGGTTTTATTGAAGAAATTGATTCTCGATAAAAAATACACAATATTTATTGAAGTGAAATACATGGAAGAGAAGTTTCCTTAGGTCTCTACAACTCGAATGTAACGACCTGAAATTTTGAATAAATTTTGCTTCCTAAATTTGTGTGTTATTTTATTTTATACTCAACAAAACTATTTCATTTGATAAAATGGGTATAATTATAATTAGACCATTGGGTTTCAACTGTTATATGACCATTGGTCAACATGACTTTTGGAAACTAAATGTTGCAATTATTGTCTATAAGTACAAGTGATCTTGGATAATTGATATAGAAAGAAGATTTGATGGCCACATCCAGTAGTCTCGGGCCAATCGAAGCCCATCTGACAGAACTTGGGAAGGAGGTAGCACCACTGGGATTTTCTATGGACCAAACCCAAGTCGAACTTCATCGTGTTAAGCTAGAACGGAATCGCCTTCATGATAAGTTCAAACTGATAGAAATTACTACTCGTGCAATGTTGGCCGAGCCGCCCTCGGATTTTCTCACCTTAGCACACCTTACACTTAGATCTTATACAGGTGTTATAAGGGATTATGTAACGAGACCTTAGCTACCTTATGTAATCCTTTAATAAATAAAAATTGTGATTTCTTCTTATG
The DNA here is from genome assembly GCA_963277665.1 of Viscum album. NCBI lineage: Eukaryota > Viridiplantae > Streptophyta > Magnoliopsida > Santalales > Viscaceae > Viscum > Viscum album. The sequence goes on along the minus strand of OY728152.1, from coordinate 1,900,007,470 downwards.
GAGAAGTTTGTAAATTTTCAAATGTCCGGATACATGTAGGATGTATATTATTGATGAATTTGAAAAAAAAGGATATTTTAAAATATTTTGGTAAACCTTAAATAATTAATGATGTGTAATGATTTTCAAAAAATGGTCTTCTACAAATGTGTTTAGTAAGAAACTTAGAGTCTAATATGATCAACTTAATTTTTGGTGAATAGTAATTTATGAATAGTGATTTTACTCTTAGGATTAATAATGTGACCAAATGGATTAGTAATCTCACTTAAGGAATGTATTAATATATTATAGGCCCCTTGATTAAGTAATGTGATTCAATAAAATGGTTAAATAATGGTTTCATAAATTATTAGTCAAGTATTTTTTTTTCAGGTGAATAGTGTTTTTTAATTAAAAATTAAATTAAAAATATTTATAAAAATATTTTTATAAAATGGACTTTACTTTTGAACTCAGAGCATCGATATTATGTTAAGGTAATTTTTCGGAATTTTTATGAAAAAAATGAATTTTCGGTGAATAGTGTTTTATTTAAAAATTAAATTAAAAAAATTTTGAAAATTATTTTTATAAAATGGGGTTTATTTTTGAATTCAAAGCATTGATATTATGTTAAGGTAAATTTTTTAGTGTTTTCTGAAAAAGTTGAATTTTCAGTGAATAGTAAAAATACAGTTTTAGGGTTTTGGTATGTTTAATGACATCATGACTGCATCATGATGATTTCATGAGATATTTTAAGGTATTTTCGACTTATTAATAGTAAGATATGGTATGAGGTGTCCAAAGTGGCCAATACCATGAGGAAATACCACTTGTTTTTCCAATACCACCAATGAGGTGTCCCTTGTCCATTAATGCCTTGTCCCCTCACTTCCCCTATAAATAACAAGCCATTATCTCATCCTTTCCATTCCAAAATCATACTCAACGAATTTATGGTCTCCTTACCTCCCAAGGAGTCCTCCCAAGGTGCCCTCAAGCCTCCCAAGGTCCCAAACTTCAATATTTCGAAGTTACTCTTCAAGGTAAAGGATCATACCTCTCTCTTTCTTTCCAAGTACTCTCTTTTATGTCATTTATTTTATTCTCCATGTTCTTATGTTGAAGGATGTTATTTTATATTAATACTACTGTCCTTTTCATGTTCATATTATTAGATACCCCATCTTGCTCTCATCAATCCATTTTTGTAAGTTTTAAGTGGCGCTGTTAGGCTGCCGAATTTTTAAGGGATTCTTTCACCCTTCTCATTTTTCAATGTTCTTCTTTCATGTCAAGTCTTTCAAGTTCCTTTTTATTATGTTGGGGTATTATCTTTATATATATCATACTGATCTTTTATTTTCATATTATTAGAGACCTTATTTGATCTTGTCAATTCATTTTTTGAAGTTTTAAGTGACGTCGTTAGGCTGCCGAATTTTCATAAGAGAAATCTTATTTTTGTCTTCCTTCCATGTGTTTCATTTCGTATGGTAGGTAATTAAAATTTCTATACCATGATTTTATATCCATTATATTTTGTCCCTATACTGTTTTTTGGATCATTTATGAGTGGGTGACCCATGTCCCCTCTCTCTTCAATGTTTTCTAAAACCCTATAACATAGCTGTTATGCTGCAGAATTTTGGTCTCAAAATGTCTCTCTCTTTTTCTCAAATTATTTTATTTTATTAAGTGAATACTCAAATATCTTTATTTTACAGGGGTATTCACATATATATCAAGATTTTCTATTTTAAATTCTGTTATTTAAATACATGAGACCCTCTTTCCTTTTTCTGTGGGTTTAAAGTGACATAAAGATCATGTCTTAAAAGATGTTTTTAAAATGTTATGATTATGAAATGAAACCCATTTCTTTTATTCTATATGGGTTTTTTATGAAATTTTTATGATGATATATGTGTATCACATGATAATAAAGAAAAATTAAGGTTGCTCCCTGATAGCGCTCCAATTCATTGGGTGATGTAACCACTAGAGATTACAATTTTAATGATACCTTGATGAATAACCTTGGTAATTTCAAATGACACCTTGGGGATGGACCTTGGTGATTTTTTCATGAATGTCTAAGTTAAATGTTATATCCATATCATCAAATTATGAATCATGTTCTTTCCATTATGATATGTCTCATGATCTCTTTCTCTTTCCTTAAAGCTATTTATCATGACTTTATTGATGTATATCAAGTTCACATGTAAAATGTTTCCCTTGTTTCCCTTACTGGGCCTTCTTCTCACCCTTTCTTTTGATGTATTCTCCCAGGTTATGATGTGATGTAATGAACTTAGGATGAACAAATGAATAATCCTTTCAAGTGTTTAAGAATAATTTTTTATGTTGTCATGTATTATGTTCCTCGTTTCCAAGATACTAAACCTTAGAGATCCTCGGTTTTGTATAATGTAATGAAAGTTTATGTGATAAAAAAGTGGGATGTTATAGTTAGTATCAAAGGATGGTTTAGTTATTTGTAGAAATTAGGATATGAAAACTTTATGAATAACCCTATAGAAAAGTTTAAATATATGAAATATTCTTGGTATTTTGGTGAGTATTGAGTAAGTGGGTTCCAAACAAATAAATCACTATCTGGATGTGAACAAGTAGAGGTGGCTCTGGCATAGATGTTCCTAGGAGTGAAAACTCTGACAAGGTGTTTTGGGCATGACCCGGGGTAACCTAATGCACGACAACAGGCCTTGATTCACTCTTGGTTTGACACTCCCGGGGGATATGCTTTGGTAAATTCATAATCTTTGTATAAACCATTATTAAAGGGACAAAGATAAAATAAAATAAAGATTCACATAAGAATATATGATCATGGATAACCTAGATTGGAACCTAGGGGATCAAAATTTAGGGTATACTTTTCTTCTACAAGTTTATCCTTATATGCTTAAAGTTTCCTTTTCATGATTATTGGCTAAGTATTTAAGCCCCCGAATTATTCTTTCTTTTCTTAGTTAATGGAGGGAAATATAAGAACATGTCTCAACAACCAATGTGATAGAAAATGTGATGATTTCCCTATTAATATGACAGAGATGACGAGAGATCAATTTGAATATATTGTGATTATGCCAAACTAGCTATCAAAAATTACAATTAATAATTGGTACCTAGTTGAATGCCCAAATTCATCAAAGAAGATGAAATCTCAAGGACGTTCATCTGATAATGTTGATAAGGGAAAGAAGACCCAATTTCCTTTGTGCAAAAAGTGTGGAAAGGGGAACCAAGGAGAATGTCACAAAGGAACCGAGAGATGTTTTAAGTGTGGGGTGATAGGGCATAAAGTAACCAATTTCTTTAAAAAAAAGGGTAATGTGATGAATAGATATAAGGTTTGATCTAATGTACCTTATACTTTTCAATGTCGTAAATATGGAGAATTTGGACATTATCCAAGGAAATTCTCTCTTGGAAGAGATGAGAAGCATGATGAGCGTCAACAATCTGCAAGGACAAGGGAACAATGAAAGTCCCATAATGGGATGGATCATGATGACTAAAGTACATGTAACTTCTTCGCAATGAATGTCTATGTCATGTTATATTTTATTTCATTCCCTATGAGCATATCTTTAATGTTTTCTAAGAACATCGAGTCACTACCTAAGATGGTTTTATATCATTAAGGAAAAAATCTATTGTTATGTACCACATGTTGATGTTGTGAAGCTGTTCTTATTGGGAAAAAAAGAGATGATTAGGGGATTAAAAGATTATTATTATTTTGGATGATGTTCACTATTTTGGGAACCCTATATGATTGAGGTAAATAGATTACTACGGTATTTTCTTTGAGGAGTAAAGGTTGACTTATATTTTGAATAATCAATGAATTTAAGGTGAACTTATAGTAATTTAGGTTACTTATGTAAATGATTAACCTATCTTGGGGAAAATATGTTTAGGTTAGTTACTTTTGTTATAATATGTTAGGAGTGGTTGATGTTGTTTGGAGATGAATGATAAAGTTTATCTTGGAAGACTATGTTATCAAATCCTTCTTGTATTTGTGTTTCAATATTTGTTTGGTTTATTTTGAGTAATTTTAAGGACATTTATTTATGGAATGGTCTATGATGAAATTTGGGTAGTACCGTGGAATTTTGAAGATTTAAAATTAGTCTCCCTTCCTATGGGGTTATTTCTTTTTGAAGAGTTGTTTTTACCCTTTCTATTTTTGGGATAATGTTTAAAGATAGAAGAAATATATAGTTAATTTTTTGTGGATTATGTGATTCTCTAGAAGATGATTCTTGTTCTTTTGATGAGACCAAGTGTTTTTGAATGCTCATAGTTTGGAGAAAAGACTAGTTTTGGTAGAAACTTATTAAAGGATGAAACTCTACTTGAAGGTAGGTATATTTCCTTATGTTTTTATTCTATGTACTAAATGAATTATTAAAAGGAGCATAAAACAAAAATGTTGTTGGTTTAAGTTTCCTACTGGGTAATCAAAGACCGTTTACACACATCACAAGTTTGTGATTTTCTTGTGGTTAACTTTCTCCTAATCATGTATTCTATCACTCTCCATCAAAACATGACCCTTTGTTTTCTATTCCATATCCATGTTTTCCTACATGGAATCATAGTATGGGTTTACTCGGGTGACCTTGGTACTTATCTTTCATTCTTTTAAAGTAATAGTTTAACTGACTCTTTTTCCGATGAGGGACTTTCAATCAAATTTATAATCCCAATTTTAAAAATTGAGAGGACGCAATTTCTTAAGGGGGAATAATGTAACGACCCGAAATTTTGAATAAATTTTGTTTCCTAAATTTGTGTGTTATTTTATTTTATACTCAACAAAACTATTTCATTTGATAAAATGAGTATAATTAGAATGAGACTGTTGGATTTCAACAATTATATAACCATTGGTCAATATGACTGTTGGAAACTAAATGTTGTGATTATTGTCTTTAAGTACAACTGATCTTGGTTAATTAATATTGAAAGAAGATTCGATGGCCACATCCAGTAGTTGCAGTCCGATCGAAGCCCATCTGATAGAACTTGGGAAGGAGGTAGCACCACTGGGCTTTGCTCTAGACCAAACCCAAGCCGAACTTCATTATGTTAAGCTAGAACAGAATCTAATTTATGAGAAGTTCAAACTAATAGAAAGCACTACTCGTGCAATGTTGGCCGAGCCGCCCTCAGATTTTCTCACCTTAGCACACCTTACACTTAGATCCTATGCTGGTGTTATAAGGGGTTATGTAACAAGACCTTAGCTGCCTTATGTAATCCTTTGATAAATAAAAATTGTGATTTCTTCTTATGGAGAAGTTTGCAAATTTTCAAATGTCCAGATAAATGTTGGATGTATATTATTGATGAATTTGAAAAAAGAAAGGATATTTTAAAATATTTTTATAAACCTTAAATAATTAATGATGTGTAATGATTTTTAAAAAATTGTCTTCTGCAAATGTGTTCAGTAAGAAACTTAGAGTCTAATAAGATCAACTTAATTTTTGGTGAAAAGTAATTTATGAATAGTGATTTTATGCTTAGGATTAGTAATGTGACCAAACGGATTAGTAATATCACTTAAGGAATGTATTAATATAATATAGGCATTTTGATTAAGTAATGTGATTCAATAAAATGGGTAAATAACGGTTTCATAAATTATTAGTCAAGTATCAGTTTTTTTAGGTGAACAGTGTATTTTAATTAAAAATTAAATTAAAATTATTTATAAAATTATTTTTATAAAATGGAATTTACTTTTGAACTTAGAGTAACGATATTATGTTAAGGTAATTTTTAGGGATTTTTATAAAAAAAATGAATTTTCGGTGAATAGTGTTTTTATTTAAAAATTAAATTAAAAATATTTAGAAAATTATTTTTATAAAATTGATTTTATTTTTGAATTCAATGCATTGATATTATGTTAAGGTAAATTTTTGGGAGATTTCTAAAAAAGTTGAATTCTCAGTGAATAGTAAAAATACAGTTTTAGGGTTTCGGTATGTTTAATGACATCATGACTGCATCATGATGATGTCATGAGATATTTTAAGGGATGGTCGACTTATGAATATTAAGATAAGGTGTGATGTGTCCCAAGTGTCCAATACCATGAGGAAATACCACTTGTTTTGCCAATACCACCAATGAGGTGTCCCTTGGCCATTAATGCCTTATCCCCTCACTTCCCCTATAAATACCAAGACATTCTCTCATCCTTTTCATTCCAAAATCATCCTCAATGAAGTTATGGTCTCCTTACCTCCCAAGGAGTCATCCCAATGTTCCCTCAAGCCTATCAAGGTCCCAAACTTCAAGATTTCGATGTTACTCTTCAAGGTAAGGGATCCTACCTCTCTTTTTCTTTCCAAGTACTCTCTTTTATGTCATTTCTTTTATGATCCATGTTCTTAGGTTGTAGGATGTTATTTTATATTCATCATACTGTAATATTCATGTTCATATGATGATAGACCCCCTCTTTATCTCATCAATCCATTTTTGGAAGTTTTAAGTGGCGCCGTTAGGCTGCCGAATTTTTAAAGGATTCTGTCACCCTTCTCATTTTTCAAAGTTCTACTTTCATGTCAATTCTTTCAAGTTCATTTTTATTATGTTGGGTTATTATCTCTATATCTATAATACTGATATTTTATGTTCATATGATTAGAGACCCCATTTGATCTCGTCAATTCATTTTTTGAAGTTGTAAGTGACACCGTTAGGCTGCCGAATTTTCATAAGAGAAATCTTATTTTTGTCTTCCTTCCATGTTTTTCATTTCATATGGTATTTCATTCAAATTTCATTACCATGTTTTTATATCCATTCTATTCTATCCCTCTACTTTTTTTGTATCATTTATGAGTGGTTTACCCATGTCCCCTCTCTTTTCAATGTTTTCTAAAACCCTGTAACATAGCCGTTATGCTGCAGAATTTTCATCTCAAAATGTCTCTCTCTTTTTCTCAAATTATTTTATTTTATTAATTTAATACTCAAAGATCTTTCTTCTACAGGGGTATTCACATATATATCAAGATGTTCTATTTTAAATTCTGTGATTTACATACATGATACTCGCTTTCCTTTTTCCGTGGGTTTAAAGTGACATAAAGATCATGTCTTAAAAGCAGTTTTTAAAATGTTATGATTATGAAATGAAACCCATTTCTTTTATGATATATGGGTTATTTATGAAATTATGATGATTATATATGTTGCTCACATGATAATAAAACCAAATTAAGGGTGCACTCTGATATCACTCCAATGCATTGGGTAATGATGTAACCACTAGAGATTACAATTTTAATGATACCTTGGTGAATAACCTTTGTAATTTCAAATTACACCTTGGGGATGGACCTTGGTGATATGTTCATGATTGTATAAGTTAAATGTTGTAGAAACATATTCAAGTTATGAATCAGGTTCTTTCCATTATGATATGTCTCATGATCTCTTTCTCATTCCTTAAAGCTATTTATCATGACTTTATTGATGTATATCAAGTTTACATGTAAAATGTTTACCTTGTTTCCCTTACTGGGCCTTCTGCTCACTCTTTCTTTTGATGTATGCTCCCAGGTTATGAGATGATTTAATGAACTTAGGATGAACAAATGAAGAATCCTTTCAAGTTTTTAAGAAGAATGTTTTAGGTTTTCATGTATTATGTTCCTGGTTTCCAAGACACTAAACCTTAAAGATCCTCGATTTTGTATAATGTAATGAAATTTTATGTGATAAAAAGGTGGGATGTTATATCACAGATTTCTTAGGATTTTATCTTGATGTGTCTAAACCAGATTCAATATTCTTTCTTTGCAACTGCTCTAGGTCCAAATCCAGTAATATTTTTCCTTATTGTGTGATTATCATTGGTTGGTTATCTCCCTCTATTTTTTTCCTCAACCATACATGTTTTATTCTCTATAATAAAGGTAAAAATATTTGAGATTGGTCACTAGATTCAATTATATTTTGAGGAAAAATCACCATGCATGTAACATATTTTCTCCATTTTATTCTAGGTGGAAATGATAGTCTTAAAGATTTATTGTAATGGAATACCCATATAGGGTATTCAATGGGAATTTAACTTGAATTCCTCTTAAATTATCCTTATGGCTTAAAACCTCTTCAACTACCCTTTAAATGAATTCACATGATAAATTCTAATAAAAATGTTTAAAGGAAAATATCTTACATAACTCTAAATATAAGATAACTGATATGTATGAAAATTCCTTTTGAAAAACTTTTCATTTCATGATACATATGAAAAAAAATTTATACGTAACATATTTTCCCATTTCTGTTAATATATAAAATTTTACATTTAGAAAAAAATTCAATTACTGTATAATAGATTATGCATACTTCTTCTTGGAAAAATATATTATGTATAATTTTGAAAACATGTTATTCACCAGCTAAAAAATGTTTTGTATTCCTTTTTTCTATTCAAAAATATGTTAACCATGAATTTTCCTAAGAAAAATTATATTACACATATTCTTTCCCATTATAAATTCATGTTACGCATTTACCTTCACTGTTTAAAAAATATATTACATATCATATTTCCTCTTGGAAAATATGATACATCCCTTTTCCATTTTTCAATTATCCCTAAGCACAAAATTCTAAATAACAATCTTAAAAACCATATTCATTCATGTCTTATACAAAATTATTACTATCTAAAGTTCAAAATGATTTTTTATAAGAATTAAAAAAACATGGCTTATTCAAATAATTCCATAAATGATTAGAATGGTTAAAAACCAGGAATTTATATATTTTCCTAATAATTTCCAAAATGTCCCAAAATTATTGAAATGGTTAAATTTCCCTTAAAATGATAAATTTTTAGGGAATAAATCATTGGAATTCAAAATAAAAGTAATGAAAATATGAGCTTTATCACCACAACTAGAACTTCAAAAGGTTAATTTAGAGAAAATTGTAAGATACATTCATGTTATTATCTTAAAATTCATGTCATGATTAGGTTTCATAAGGTTAAATGAAATTTTCATAAGGTTACATAATTTTTGAGATTTTTTGTTTCATGTTACATGATGTGATATAGTTGCCACATTGTAAATGTGATTGATTAGTTTCCAATGTCATTTTTTATCTAAAGGTCATGTTGCAAAGATATCGTCACATCATTAGAGTCCAAGGTATAAGATTTTTTTTATAGTCTATAGGTGACCATGATGTATGAATAAGGACCATTCTATGACTAGATTTGGGTAAATTTTGATGGTTCTATCCAGGTGAGGGTTACATTATGAAATAGAGGGTCACGTCGTGACTAGTCTGATGTTTGATATGGATTTTAAGATTCACACTATGATCTTAGAGAAAATTGAATATGATATATGGAGTAGATTTGGTGGATCTTGCTTTTGATTATATATTGTGTTATGGAAACAAAATCATTCCTTTTAGGCTTCATATACATGAATTAATACTTATAGAGTACAAGTGAACACATTGTAAAGGTGTAGGTCACATAGTGTTATGAAAGTTTAAAGGAATTGTGTTTTCTAGATGGGATCCTAGAACACTATAATTTATTATTTTTTGTTGTAGAGTTACAAATGGTTATACCTATAGTGTTGAAGGAAGCATTGGGTCACACCATCACAATAATAGTCATATCGTGAATGTGTCAAGTCAATATACCATCAAAATTAAATGTATTATCTTTTAGGAATAAATTAGGAAGACTAAATGGAATATATTGTCTTTAAATTAATAAAGATATTTGGATGATTTTGAATAAGTTTACAAAGGATATTTAAGGGTATATTTTCCCATAAAAAACATAAATAATTGAAGATCTTTATGAAGGGAAACAAGGAAGATATCTCTTGAAATAAAGAGAAGAATTTTTGAAAGGAAAGAATTATAGAACAATTGATCTGTATAAATATTGAATATTATTCTATGAAGGATAGGTGAGCATAATTTTATATATATGATATTGATATAGTAATTCTAGTAGTGAAAAATAAGTAAGAATTTTCACTCTTTAAAGATCCTATCAAAATAAAAGGAGGATGAAGGGAATTGTTATTGTGAAGAAAATTATATTTCACTCTTGTTATGATTGATGGAAAGTATTAGAGAAAGAATGGAACCCCTTGAATATTTTTTCAAATAATAAGAACAAAGAATTAGTTTTTATGATGCCTCATGGAAAGATGATAATTTTGTCCATGAAGTAGTTCATGGCCTACTTGTGAAGAATGGTATGTATAGATCAATGACATTTATTTACATCTGGTGAAACTATAATAGTGGTGATGTGCTCTGTATTGGATTTTATTACAAATTGGTAATCCTTTCATATTATTTATTAAGGAGAGAGGAAGTTATGGAAGTGATCCTTAGGTGGTAATGAGCTATACAAAAACTTTTTAAGGGTAGTGACCTCAGGAATAGGAGTGGCCTAGCCTAAACCCACCACCAATCAGTGGGTTAGTGGATTCCTATACATTTATACATTATCAATTTCATTCTCCTTGGATTATCCCAATACTAATAAACCAAGTAAACCCTTGTATCATGTGTACTTATATTCCTTGATATTCTGTATGACACAAAATGGTAAAAGTGGGTAAAGCTAATTGAACATACTATTAAAGGATAAAGGTGATATGGATAATAATCAAATTAATATCCAAAAAAAATAAAAATAGTAACCCTAATAACTATGAGGTAAATATTATATTAAGGATGTGATATTTTAAGGAAAATTGATTAATTAGATTAATATTTTATTCCCTGATCCCCCTTTCACCTCAAGGTATCTCTCACCTAATCCCTCTTTGGTTTAAAAAAATTGTATCAAATATTAGGTTATTTTTATTGTATTTGTGTTGATATGAATTGATCTAATTATTGTTTGGAGTTTAGTTTTTAACTCCTCTCTTATATTTTTTATTGATATGGAAAAATGGAAGAACTTGAAGAAGAAGCAGAACTCTAAAGGAATTCCACACTGTGAAATAGTTTTTGGGAAAAGTGAGATTCAATTAAATAAATATAGAAAACCTCAAAAGGAAATTATTAATGATTATAATAATGAATAAATTATTTTGTTTCATTGATTTTTCATTATTAACTGAGGAAGGTGGGGATTTTAGTATCTTGTAGTGGCTTTGGTCATAGTTACATGGATCAATAACGAATATTTCCTCAGATAGCTTCTCTAGTACTTTACTATTTTTGTGTATCTTTTATTATGGATACTTTATTTTGAATAGTAAAGAGGTCAATAAGGCAGTTTTCTTGTTATACATGTAGTTCCAAATCAGGTTAAAGAAGGTAAAATACTTGACTTCTTTCATTTATTTTTTTCACTTTTGATGTGTTCTCATCATGATTTGGTTATCATTTTTATTTTCTATTTTTGTAATAAAACATGATTTAACTATATGAAACATAACCACCATTATAAGTTAGTGGATCCTTGTTAATTCTCATAGAATGCCTCATAACGCTTCCCATAAAATTATTCATGGACTACAAGCTAGCTTTTATTTGTTGAGGTCGGTCTGTGTAAGCCAATATAATTTTTTCTCAATTTTTTTTAAGACCATTTAAAATGAAGGGTATTTTTTCTAGTTTATCCTACCCTATAAATATAGTCTATAAGTATAATATTGTATTAATGAGTCTTATTAAGCACCCCTATATGCAAGCATGAGTATAAACATACTCAATCGATTTCTCTTAAACCACAAAGGAAAAGTAAGAGACGGGTCAGCTTGAACTCCAGAATAAGAAGTTTGTTGGGAGTGTTGGAACCATGGTGATTCATGTTAGTGTTTGATGGTGTGTTGTGTTTTTTTTCAATTCCTTTTAGATTTATCAAGGAGTTTGAACACAAATGGAAGGAGGGATAAAAGACATTTGTAAATGGAATTTTTTCAGTGCTTTCTACTTTTTATGTGAAAATATGGAGTTTTTGGTGAAGCTTCATGAAGGTTTTGAGGTGAAGGAAGGTAGTTGTATGTGACCCACTGGGTCAATTACCTGACTGACAATAAGAGTTCATAGAAGTGAGTATGTGTTTTCCTAAGTAATTTCATTATCATAAATCACACCATGTAGTCGAAAGGTGTAGAATTATGGAATGACCATGAATGCAATACGTGGTTTGCTTTGAATGGTTTAAAAAATGGAGTTTGTGGTGTCAGAGTGGAGGATTTTGTTCAACCACAAAGGAATTATATATTATGTGAAGTTTAATCTTGTGAGGTTATCCATGAAGTGGAGTACATGGTCCGCAAGTTTGGTTCGTGATGGGTATACAGTGAAGGGAGTATATCAATGGTGCTTTGTATGGGTTGAACAGTACTTTCAAGGATTAGTGAAAATATAGTGGGATTTTCCTATAAATACCCCCACTAAACCATTAATTAAGTATCAATAAGAAATAAAAAAATATCTTTTGAGGAATAAAAATATTGAGTAAGGTGAGAATCATCCATAAATTAAGAACCGCATAGTGATTATGTGAGGATGAGTTCGTGAAGCGGGGTGTGAATTCCATGAAGGGATATACATAGTCTGAAAGGTTGAGTATGTGGTGGAAAGAGGTATCTTGTGATAGATCTCTAAAAAGTGAAGAGCATGGTCTGTGAAGGGTAATGCATGGTCTGTGAGTTTGATTATGTTTCAAATTGGTTTTTTCATGGTTACTTGGCATAATGAATATTTTGGTAGGTATTTTCACATGAAGATAATAGGAGGATATTTTTAGATACCATATAGTTCATTGTAGAATCAAATTCAAGTTTTCGTGATACAAATCAAATCATAATTTAATAAAAATGTAGAAGTGACCTTTAAGTAGAAAATACATGGAAGAATTCATCCTGAGTAGTTCACAATGATGATTCAACAAAAGTGATATGAGGGAGGTAATACAATGTCCCTAAAATCATTATAAAGGTAGTTTGTTTGGAACAAAGTGACTGTGACTAAAAATTTTAATCCATAAAATCTACTGAAGGTTAGTGTATTTTTTTATGATCGATATATCATTGACATATGCTCCTTGGACTATCCCTTAGTGTTGAACCAAGTAAAAAAAATTCTGGTATATTACTTCGTGTGAGTGTTTGGTGAATGTGTATTATAATCAAATGGGTTTAATGAGTTCCTACCAATGTAGGGATAATATATATTTAATAAAAAATAAAAATATTGACACTTTGATTCACCCCTCCTCTCTTATAGCATCCTGAGGTATAATAGGGATTAATATGATAAAAATATCTAGATATTATCTATAACTATAATTCCCATGGATATAAATAATTCTTGGTTATCCTAGCCCCCAATCCTCAAATATTTTATCTCACAATCAAATATGGATGTCTGGAATATTTAAAGGCTCACAAAGTCTAAATTCAATAGCCCAATTATAAATCACATCTCAATAGTGACCAAGGGGTGACTAGGGAGTCATAGGTCTCAGAGTATTTGATCTAATCGACCATCCATCCACACCACCACAAAAATATATAAGGGTAAACCTATTCTTGTTGAAGTATGTGTGTCAGTTAAGGGATTATTTCACCTTAAATTCCATCATTACTGTGACACCAATCGAGAAACCTATAGGGGAACCCAGTCCCAGAATACGGATATATTTTGATGAAGGGATTATTGATCCCTACTATCATAATTACCAGGATATGATCAAACTCACATCACCTTTCAAAAACTATAGTGGAAGACTCACACCTCTATGATGGAAAAGTATCAATCAAGGGATTAACCAACCCTAGTTAAGGACTCATGACTTCTTTGAGATCATATACGGGGGTACTAACTCTATAGATAAAGGAACTACACCTTAAGTATATGGGGGAGTTCTGAACTCTATCAGTGATGCATGGGACCCACGCCCTGACATGAACAAACTATCAAGGGAGTACTTACCCCATGGATGCTATAATCACCATGTCCAATCCTCATTTCTATCCTCACAAATCTAAAGAGTCTAAAATATGCATACTACCATGTGTCCCACTTCTAATGTTGAAGATAAGTTCACCAATACATTCTATACGGAAAAGTGTTTGGGATATACTATTAACATGCCCAAATCTAAGTCCCAATCAAGGATATATGAAAGAAAATTCAACTAAGGTTGGAATATTACAAGTAATTTGTGGGGTACATGGTTTGTATCCCCCTATACCCATCATGCCAATCAACTTAGAGGATACACTATGTATACCTATGGTATACACGACATGTGATATCCACCTGAAGACATTTTATGTTGTGACCAAAGTTATTCATTCCATGACCAAATCCATCATTCCACAACCAAAGATCTTCACACCATGAAAAAATTATTCATTTTTCAACTAAATATCTTTATACTATAGCCAAATTCTTCATTTCATAACCAAATATCTTCACATTGCAACCATAACTCCTCCTTTACAAAACTTCTATTTAAATCTCTTAATATCGTGATAGGATGCACCATATCATGACCATAATATCTCCTTAAGACAGTATGAAACCTAACTCCCATGGCCTACGCCATATGCTACGACACCAAAAAAACATTTTGTGACTCAACCCTTCATGGAGAGACACCAAAAACCATGTTGTGACTCAACCCTTCATGAAGCAACACATATTCAAGCCTTGATTCTATAAAATTCTTGAATTTACTTTTCTGTCACCATTATCACCTTCGATCAGCCCCAAATCACCACAAAAAAGGATTGATTGTCACTGTCATGCCTCTGATGTTCAATTTATTGTTTTGATTCACCAAAAGAATTATTCATAAGTGATTCATAATATTCTTAATTTCTGCAATGCTCATGTACTTCAAGATTATGGATCCCCAATTCTTCTAGTGATCTTCTATGATCCTCCATCAATCCTGCATATCCCAAGAACTATTATCACATCCCATTAACTATATAACTGGATTCCAATCATGCACCAATCCAAAACAAGAATCGTTTAACCCCTGTCCATAAAAAAAGGTCAGTAGTAAATGCATGGAGGAATAGGAGGGAAATGATGAAGAATAATTGTTGAAGAGATCATTGGTGTCTAGAGTAATGGTTGGGTCCTATTCATCAAGAATAGATCCACCAATAATGAAGAATAAAATAAAATCAAATAAAGAGAAAGGGATTCAAAAAAATTATAAATTAGATAAATTGTAGGGATAAACAATTTTAGAATTTTACCAAGAATGAAATTAAATGCTTCAAATTGTTAAGAACTAAGCAATATAAAAATAATAAATCACAACCTCATGGAAAAATGATCATCGCTTTAATTTTTCATTGATTTCATAGTATTGTTTGTCATTTTTTTGTGATCTAAGCATCAATGTTATCATGAATTTGGATCCTTTCATCCATTGAAATCCATTGGTGACCTATCAAACGAGGATATCCAATCACTTTAACTCTCTCTATCTCTCTCATTAAGTTTCCAACATTAGCAGAAATAGATAACCCTATATAAAAGGTATAATACAATATTTATAACCCATAGCTAGGTCTGCCTATCTTTTAATTAAGGCCTAAAAATATTCAGTCTATTACTTGACACACGATGTGGCACCCCATCCCAAAACACCTATTTGATCTAGAGTACCACATGGACCCAAGAGTGTTTCCTCATATTCTAGATGCTTCTGATTAGAGATGAGGGAATAATCCATAAAATGGGGAGACTATTACCTATAATTAGAGTCATAAAATAATGGTAATAACTAAAACATCAATTAAACATAATCAAAGTATTCATAATCAAATAAAACATAGAGCTATGTTAATATGTAATATTTTCACACAGATATAAAAATGTAGAAATTTTCATTGGCATCCTATTAGAACAACCCCATATGCAAAATATACAAAATAAAAAAGTGCATAGACATCCCTACTTCCATACCCAAGACCCAATAACCCTATCTTTAAAAACTTACTGAGATTCCTCGGTATGATCCACTACACAGCCAATGATATACCTAAAATTAAACATAAGTTAAGCACATGAATCAAGGGTGCCCGTGTAGGGTGTGATAAATACATCTCAGTAGGTTCTCACTAAGTAACCCTAGTATATGCCATCATATACATGTATATATAAGGAAAATAAACACATCACACTAGAACATTGCATGTTTTTTGTTAACCAAGACACTTTGAATCCATGCACATTAGGTCAGTGTGTGATAAATAAGACACCATGGAACCTGATCATACTTGTTTCGACACCATGTTGGAATCCAACTCATCCCTTCACCTCATAAGATCGAGCCCGTATTGTAACCTGAATCATGCTTGAAGACTCAGGGTAGACATTATCCATGACCTAAACCCACTACCTAAAGGTATATGATACAATCATATATCCAAATCCCATCCCACTACCTTATCACTTCAAGTAGAGTCCATCGTCCATATATCACATCACATAATGACCCAAACCTCTCATAGTAAATCCTCATTTCAATTATACTCAAGGAAAGTTCCATTATCCATGATCCATTACTCTTAAGGAAAGTTCCACCATTCGTGTACATTGGGACCCCATTGTACCCATAGCGATCTCACCAACCATCTCACTCATGGTGAGGCCAGGCCTCATAATCCACTCCCCCACCGACATTCTTCACATATCACAAGCACAAGAACGTATAAAAAAAATAAAATAGGGTCTTATAGAATTTCACATAGCACTCTATGTCAACACTTGGGTGTCATTTACTCAGATATGTCCCCTCACTGTAAACACATCACATCTCACCTATCAGGGCATCTATTGGGTCCTCCAGACCTACCATAGTCTCTACTTATTGATACAATCTCAAAATCATCACCCCTTAGTGACAATTTAACCCACATGCTCATACCAAACCATAAATAAAGGTCTGGTCTAACCACAATAAGATCCCTCAATATTCCTAGTCCTACTACCTAGGGACCATCCTATTCCATCTTTCTCTAAGCCCCTTGGTAACTTGATGTTAAGTCCCAATCAATCCCCATGACCCACATGCAAGACCCCACTCCTCTTTAGAGGTATAGACTACTTTAAATTTTCTTATACTTCCCTTAGTGTTTTCTTAGGGGAGTCTCCAAGGGATTAGAGGAGGTATTGAGAGTGTCTTGGGGGTTAGGGCTCATAATTTCAGGTTTTTTTCACAAAATAGGGTGTATGGTTAGTGCATGATTTATGTTAATCATACACCCCAGCCATGTGGGTTACAAAAAGGAGGATCCCAATTTTTCAAATAGTGTGAAGGGTTCATGGAAAATGTGTAAGTATTGTAATTTATTATAGATCCATCCCACATGGTTTGCACATGGTTTGTCTAATTATACTCCTAATCATACTTGATGTGGAGTTTTTAGACAATGTGGTTTACACAGTTAATGCATTGTCTGGTCAAATGTGTGGCCAAATTGTGCATCTGGTTAAAAATGGGAAATTTAATATTTTTAACTTTTCATCCCTTAAGTATAACTCAATTTTTCTCCCCTTTCATATGCACAATAGCACTTCTATAAGCTTCCTTCTCCTCCTTCTTCAAGCTTGGTGAAACTATAAGGCCCCAGACTTAAACATTACATAATCTTGAGTTAAGTCAAGAATTTAAATTCATTCACATTGAGGATATTTTTAGGTTTAGAGTTTTAGAAAATTATGTCATAATTATCACATAACAACTCAAATATTAAAAAGTAGACACTTCTACTCACTATCCATTTTTTCACAAAATAAAACTCTTGAAAATAAAACATGATTTTTTTTTCTTGATTAAAATCATCATAACATTAATCTTAACATCATACTTCCTCTTACCCATCCATATACCCTATGAAAAACATTTTAAAACTTGGTATGATCACAAAAATCTCAATAAGGGGAATAAAATAACGAAACAAATCTTTAGTCTATGAATATTTTAAACTTATGAAAACATTTTCACAAAATCATAATTTTCACCCATAAAACATAAAATCATAAGATTACCACACAAAATCATAAGATTCTTATAACACTCTATAAAAATAATAAATCATAAAGGTAACTTGTGTCAACCATATCATCTTTATATTGTAGCTTCCACTGCTACATAGGGAGTAACCTTCATGGTTACATTTGGAATACCCATCATAGTATATTCTCTTAATCTCTTAGGATAAACTCAAAAGTTTAACTATGTCTCATTACTCAATGCATTGGATATCTATCACGGTATCACCCGCCCTTAGTTTATCACAGAACCACCCATATACATAAACAATTCCCAAGAACCTTAACATAATCATAACACATAAAACAAACATAAAGGAAAAATAACATTTCCACTTTGAAATCATGAGATATAATTTAAAGATATTGATATAATCAATCAATTCTCAAAAAAAAATTCAATATCAAAATACTTGAAAAGGAAATATGGTTTTTATTTTTCTTTTAAAAATATTATGGCTTGTAGATGAATCCAAATATCAAATAATGGTTACGGTGATGGAAAAGTCATTGTCGCCGTATAAGTTAAAAAATTCTTCTATCTTTTAGTAAAATGTTTTGTATAAAAATATTCTTTTTAAAGACCTTTGAATGAAATTAAAATTAAAAGGTTTTTATTATACACCATATAAAATAAGGTGGTGTATAATATCAAAATATGCCTCAATGGAAGGAGATTGAGACAAAGTCCCTTACCTTGAGTCTGACTCATTGCATATAATCTTTATATTCATGAATAATAAACTTACGTTAATTTATATTTTATTAATAACCTTTTTTAATTTTATTATTCCTTCCATATCACTTATTAACATTTTATAAAAATTACATAATTATTTAAGTTCATGTTAGATGCTTTGTTGATATTCAGTACTTGAGTTGAAAATGAACTTGATATGATGTCAATAGTCTATGTGATCATAAATCCATCATATCTAGAATAATATTAGTGACATTATTATAATTTTTATACATAAATTATAATTTTAAATCAAACCATTATGTATGGTTATGATAAATTGACAACGTTATAATCATGGTGAAGTAAGTCGTACATATGCATGAGTAACGTTTCCATTTTTCATTGATCATTATAAAAATAAGGTAAATTTTATTTTATCTTTCCAAAATGATCATAATATTATTAAAATAATATTAATAATTTAAATATACATATATAAATCATACAAGTGAGGTGGTTAATAAAAATGAATCACGTCACTTCATGGAGGTGATAGTTCACACGTACGCATGAACGACATTATCATTTTTAGGAGCATGAAAAGTAAGAAAAAATTGATATATTATTATATTATAATGATAAATATGTCATTAGTACCATATATAAACATTTATTCCATAATTATAACCAATATTGAGAGACAGTAATGAAAAATGAACTATATCGGTTCGTGAGGCGGTAGTCTGCCGTACACACAAACGAAAAGTTAATTTCTCATTTGATGAAATTAGAGATGGATTTACGTGATAATACTAACATAATAACATCTAATTATATTTTAGATACTTTATTTATTATTTCATAATGGTTTAATAATATTTTAAATAAGTGTAAGAATAAATAAAATAGAAATACTTAAATAAAAATGATACCTCTTCTTCGATTGATCGCCTTTCTTAACACCTTAACACATCTAAGAAGGGTGTTATGTATAAAATAAGGCCTCTAGAATATGGGTAATTATTCTAGTAAGGGTTTTGAGTAGATATTTTCTGAAACAAAAGGTTTTTTAATTGTAATAAATAGAGATGAATGAGTTCTCTTTTATAGGGGAGGGAAGGGGTACTCTTGGAATTATCAAAAGTATTCAGTTAATATAAATTCATTTTCTATTAAAAATAGTTCAAAATTATTTATATAAAATATATTATTATTATGGGTAGAAATATAATCATTCAATGAAAATTATAAAAGTTTAAATATTTTTAAATCCTTATCTTTTTTAACCCTTTTAATTCTTACCGTTTTATTAAGTAATTTACAATTTGAGAGTTAAAATAATTACCATAACATTCCAAATGATCAATTAATGAGTAATTAATGAAATTTTTAGACTTATATAAACTATTTGGTCAAATTTTTTATTTTTATAAATATTATAACATTTAATAAAATATTTTATATTTTAAAATACCAATAGTGTCAATTTTGACACTATTATTTAGTTGACTTTTTAAAAATATCATAACAGAAAGATAAGTTCAAAACAACTCCATTAAATCATCACAAATATGTAAAATTTATCCATAAAATTATTTTATGGAATCAATTATATAAAATTATTTTATTTTTATATTTATAATATCATTTATTTGATTCTTTCATTAATTATGAAATTACTGTATCATCATTGTGTCACCATTTTCTTTAATTATTTATTTCCTAAAAATTATCAATATATTATAATGATGTATTTAATACTTTTATATCAATAATTACTATTTATATCCAAATATATCACTTATATAACCTCATATTAAAATTGTTTTAGTTATAAGAGACATGATTATGACATCTTGGTCTTTACATTAAATAAAATGTTATAAGTATCATAATCACACTCAAGTGGCTTAAAAAGGATAAAATTTAGGATTAAGGATTTTATTGGTCTAAAATAACTCATAAAATAATATTATAACAAGTTTTAGTGTAGTTTCATAATATTTATAAAATTATTTCAACCTCTATTTACCCGATTTACCCTTAATAGTGGTAATAAAAATAATTACTAAAGTTGATATTCATAAAGTCAAAAAATAAAAGGGACCTATTTACATAATTTGGACCTTCTGATTAAATATATGGAATCTATTTTTCTAAATTCAAAACACATAATTGGCAGAAATTAATTAAATATTAATCTCATTGATGGAATAAGAAAACAGATTTTTTATGTAAAACGTTCAAAAGTTCACATAGTTTTTCTTTTAAATTTCAATGTGAAATTGTTTTCAATGAAATAAATTGGATTAAATTATAAAAACGTAATATAATTATACCTTAAAACCAATTAAAATTATAATCTAACAATATAAATAAATTATATGAAAAATAATTTTTGAATTAAAATGCAGTATTTTTCAATATTCATTAAAATATGAAATTTATCAGAAAAATACCAAAAATTCAACCAAACTAAAGTTTTATATCCCAAATCCAAAGAATAAGTTTATTTTTTCATAGTTAAATTATTAAAGTGTCAAAAAATATATTTAAAATGGGTTCTCCATCAAAAGGTGGTAGAACTAGTTTTTTTGAAAAAATACATTTTTTAGGCTTAAAGCAATATTTATACTTATATTATGATTATAAAATAGATTCGATGAATGAAAAAAATTATTCTATCATTATCTAGGTTTTTACATTCTTCCCCCCTTTTAGAAATTATTTCCACACAATTTTATTCACTTATTAAATAAGTGGGGGTATTTTTTCCTCATAGCATTTTCAGATTCTCATGTTGCTTCTTAAACCATATGGTTTTTCCACAAAACCTTAACCTAATGAATCACATTATTTTGAAGCACTTTCTCTATGTGTTCAAGAATCTGGACAGTCTATTCCACATAAGAAAGATTCTCTTCCAATTTAACTACTTATAGACTCAAAAACATGAGATGGATTCGGCATATACTTTCTTAAAATTGAAACATGAAAAACATTGTGTACCTGGGATATACTCAGAGGTAAATCAAATCTGTAGGCAATTAAACCCAACTTTATTCATGATTTTATAGGGTCCAATGAACCTTAGACTCAGCTTTCCTTTCTTATCAAAACACATCATTGTAACGACCCAAAGTTTAATCAATGTAAATTCCCTTCTTATAATTATATCATATAATCAAATAAAATCACAACACAATAAACTACTAAGTACTATGCCACCTTTAAACATAATATTTTCACTTCTGTGATTTGATTTTCGAAAATCTGACATACGCGGTTGTGTTCAGGGTGACTTCTAGGGTCTGATGGACCAAACTTATTTTTTCATGAATAGTAACATACCCCCATGAATAGTAACCTACCCTTATGAATAGTAATATGAACCTTATGAGTAGTAAATCATCCAAAATAATAGTAACCTCACCTATGAATGTATAAATAAAATTTAGGCATCTTATAAGTGATAATATAACCATATTAAAAGTATTGGTATTTTGGTAATTCATAAATAATTAATTATAATTAATTATTTAATTTAAAAGAAATGATTTTAAGATAATTTTATAAGACCTTATGTAATTTTTGAAATCATTATAAAATCACTTATAGTTTTAAAATCTGTATTTTTTAAGTAAATTGTTATTTTAATTAAAAATTAAATTAATCATATTTATAAAATTATTTTTGAGAAATAGATTCTACTTTTTGGATTCTACATGTTGAAAAATGGTTGGGGTGTATTTTTGGGATTTTTCTAAAATATTTGAATTTTGGGTGAATAGTTTAATATTATAATTTATGGTAAATGCGAAATAAATTAATTTTTGCATCATGCTTGAGTCATGGATGATGTAAATGGAATTTGGTTAGAAATAACATGCACATATTACTGTTTTTTGTCACAATAATCATTACCATTGCTTTTCTTGAGAAAAATAATAAAATAATAAATAGAATATTGAGAAAACCCTCCTCTCATATACTATAAAAATAACCCTCACCCCCCCCCCCCCTTCTCTTCACTCATCTCAAGCCTTGTGCCTTGACTAAATTCTACTCAAATCTCTCCCCAAGATCATACCCCATATCTATCATCCATTTGTCTCCTCAAAATACCAAATACTCTCCCTCTAAGATAATCTCAAGGAAGATTAATTCAAGAGGTGAATTCCTCTTTTCAATTCTTTTACTTTCTTTTCAAGTCCTTTGTTTTATTTTCTATCATTACCTATCCTCATCAAAATATTGTGAAAACTCTATTACCTTACATGTACTATAATTTTGTAATGATAATGTAATAATTCATTATCATCTCTCATTTACCCTTCTTTTATACTAGTAGTAAAAACATCATCTGATATGTGTTAATTTAACACATTCAAGGATGATGGGTTTTTAATTTCTATTACCATCTTCAATTATGATCATGAAACCATTTTTATGGTTAAAAAAGACTATAATATATGTATTATGTCTCATATATGGTTATATAATGTTTTTGTACACATAGTATTTATTTATAAAACAAAATGTGTTAATTGAGATCAAAAACTGCCAATTAACCCAAAAGGTTATCACTAAAGTTTTATATAATGATTCATCTTCACTCCAAGTAACCAAATGAAATTTACAACCATGTAACCTTATGGATGTTAAATAATAAAATATAACTTCAATTCTAGACAACCATCCTCATTTTAAATGATTATCCATTCATGTATATAAGTAAACTGATCATAAAACAAACGGACCCGAACAATTAAATTGAACCTCATAACCAATCAAAAAGTTTATGAATGAACTCAAAAAGGATATAATAAATAAATTAAATGTAAAATAGGTTCTATAATTATTAATTAATGAACCTAATTTTTTTATTCAGGTCATTAATATCAAGTGTATAACAACATCAAACTCAAGGTAAGGGATTCTACCTGAACCTCCATTATTCCTTCGGGTTGCTATATCTTTATTTTTATCCAAATTAAGTTATATTTTCTTTTTATGAACATATTATAAAAAAAAATTCATGATAAGAACTCATGTATCAAGTTCCATTTATCATTCTATTTCAGGGATATACATGTTTTTAAATTATTCTCCCCTCAATACTTCCCGATAAGAAAAACCTTTTTAAGTGAACTTCCGGAATTCTTACCCAATTTCAAGTGCACTCATTAATATGTTTTAAGCCACCATTATTTTTATTAAATCATAATTTTTATTATAAAAAATTCTTGGTTAACTTTTTGTTTTATACAATATATTATTCCCTTTCAATTTTAAAGACTCTTTAGTATTTTCCCTAAAACCGCACTAAAATGTTTTAATGCTAAAATTTCTTAAATACACTTTTTAAATGTTGTCACTGTTTTTTGACATCACTTACCATGATATTTTCCTATTTTACCTTATCAAATTCCATGTATTTTTTAATCCCTTTCTTTTATGGACACTCGTATGATACACCCATCTATTATGCTTTACGAAATTATTATGATACTCATTTCTTTCCATGGGTACCATTATGTTTATGTATTATTGATTATTTATGATTATATATGTTGAAAGAATATTCATGAACATGTTGTGATAGGTGTGCCTAGATAGTTCTATAATTAATTGGGTAAAGTTGAGTCTCATGAGACATTATGTGCAATGGTCTTGGCAGTTATCTTTGACTCATGCTATTATATGCAGTGATCTTGGTGGTTAACCTTGACTTGTGATCCTCTAAGTGCAATGAGTCTTGAATCATGGTAAGTCATTTTTTATGTTTTTTCACATTACTATGACTCAATTTTTATATGATTCCATGTTTATATGTTTTGATTCCATATGTTCTATGCCTTTTTATATCATTTTGTCATGACTTATAACCCATGTGGTAAAGCTTTATTCTTATGATTATTCCATTATTGGGATTCTAGCTCATCCATTTATTCATGTTATCCCTGGGTTATCCTATGCATATGTAAGGTCTAAATGGGGGCTAGAATCTCTTAATGAAGATTAAATAAAGAAATGTTTTTTTAGTCCTGTGTTTTCAGTTTTATGTACCTAGTCTTCCAAGAAACTATACTTGATGATCTTTTTCTTGTATTATGATGTTTAATCATGCTCAAACTCATATAATGATATGTGTAAAAGGCAATGGTTTCTATAGTTGGTATCAAATTCAAAGTCAAGTTATTTTGGGATATTAGGAATAGATCACTTTAGTAAGAACCTTAAGGATGAGACTAAGTATAATAAAACATCCCTAAATTTTGGTAAGTATAGATTAAGTGGTTTATCAATAAAATGCATCCATGTCTAGATACAAACAAGTAGAGTTAGATCTAGCATATATGTAACTAGGGATAAAACCCAAAAACACCACTTTGAGCTAGACTCAAATGGGAACCGGTGCATGAAAAAAGGCCTTGCTACACTCTTGGTTTAACACTCCTGAGGGATATGCTTTGGTAAATTCATAAGCTTAGTACAAACCATTATTAAGGGAACAAAAAATAAATAATCACATAAAAATATATGTTAGGAAACAGATCATGGATAACATATATTGAAACCTAGGAAATCACAAGTTAGGATATACTTTTTCTTTAAAAGTTTATCCTTTTATGTTTAAAGATTCTTTTTTTATACTTATTAGCTAAGTATTCAAGGCCTATAATTGTACATTATTTTTCTTAGTTAATGTAGGGAAATATAAGAACACATGACAACAATCAATGTGATAGGTAATGTGAATATTTCCTTAATGATATGCCAAATATGATGGGAATGGGTGAGAAAAACTTCATGACAGTACTTGACCAGATGGATCAAGTTATGAATAATAACTTGAATCATGTGGAATGCCCTCCTAATCCAAGGGAAGAGAAATTTGACATTGAATCCTTCATACAGAAAAGGCCTCCCATGTTTAGTGGATCTTCTGATCCCCTCCTCATGGAACAGTGGATTAACTCCATTGAAAAGATATTCATTTTCCTCTAGTGCATAGAATAAGAGAAACTCATACTGGTGGTCTATTGTTTTTATGGGGAAGCTGATCACTGGTGAACACTGATCAAGAATATGAAGTCCTAAGAGGAAATTGATCCCATGGATTGGGAGTAATTCAATAAAAAAAATTCAACCAATATTTTTCCCAAACCCTCCAACTCAAGATGGAAAGAGAGTTCATAAAACTCAAGTAGAAGGAATATGAGTCCATCAGGGCGTATGAAGAAAACTTCACAAGGCTTTAAAGATATACCTCTTTCTTTTTCATGAATACCAAAAGCAAGGTGGTTTGATTTTTTAGTGGACTAAAGCCGAGTCTATGAAAATAATTGGTGATTCGATACTTTGACAGTTATGAGGAGATTGTTTGTTGTTCCCTAAAGGTTGAAATGGAGATCAGAGACTCTCAGTGGTCTCATGGTCCCAGTGATAGAAAGCATAAGATGGAGTCTAATATGGGTGGTTCAGCAAATAAGTCATGTGATAGAAGAATATCAAAATCTTGTGTATCAAAATTGTGGGAAGAAGCATCATGGGAACTTTCTAAAGGGAATTAGGAATTGCTTCAAATGTGAAAATATGGGACATCAAGCAAAGAATTGATAAAGGGATATGAATAATCCCACTAAGGTGAAAGAAGAAATGAAAGTTCATATCAATGATTAGTTGTTAGTTCAGTGTTACAACTACCAGAAGCATGGGTATTATGCGAACAATTTCTCTAAGCCAAGGGTTGTCAGAGGCAATCAACAACAACCTCCAAGGAAACAAGGAAGTGATTATGCTATCACTACTACTGAGGTGAATCCGGACAACTATGGGGTGACAGATATGATAGTTATTCATTCAATAATATTGAACATGCTATTTGATTCTGGTTTTTTGCATTCATTCATATCTTGCATGTTTTGTAGAACTATTCAAACAGCACCTCAAAATTTGGAGGATAAGTTATCTATGAAACAAAGAATGGGTAAATTATTGAATCTAAGGTTTATAACTCCTCCCCAATAAATGTTTGTGGGCTGAACCTCCAAACAAATCTTGTCATACTTCCTTTAGTGGAGTTTGATGTTATCTTGGTCATGGGTTGGCTAGCTTTATACAAATCCAACATCAACTGTCGGTAAAGGGAGATCACTCTTCACATCCCAAAACATCCTACAATTATTTAAAAGTGTAAGGAGGAAGATGAATCTCCTTTAGAATCATTGTATCAAGTGTGTATATTACTGCCTTATGAGAAATCATTCCTAACTCAAATTCACTTCGTGAAGATATTCCCATCCTGAGGGATTACACTGATGTATTCCCTAAAGATTTTCCAGGTATTCCTTATGATCGAGAGGTTGAGTTATCAATTGAAATTATTCTTGGATCTCTACCTATATCAAAGACACCTTATATAATGGTCGTTGTAGAGCTGGAAGAGCTGAAGAAGCAGTTACAGGAGAATCTAGAGAAGGGTTTTATATACTTAAGTGCTTCACCATGGGGTGCGCTAGTTCTCTTCATCAAGAAGAAGGATGTATTGATGCACCTCTACATTTATT
The DNA here is from genome assembly GCA_963277665.1 of Viscum album. Taxonomy (NCBI): domain Eukaryota; kingdom Viridiplantae; phylum Streptophyta; class Magnoliopsida; order Santalales; family Viscaceae; genus Viscum; species Viscum album. Next base: position 1,899,980,131 of record OY728152.1, on the reverse strand, counting down.
ATCATGATCTCAATAAAATCACAATAAAGAACAATTATCCCCTTCCTTGGATAGATGACTTGTTCAATCAGCTTCATGGGGACAGTTATTTCTCTAAGGTGGACCTTTGGTCGGGATATCACCAATTAAAGGTGAGGAAGGAAGATACTCCCAAGACTACATTTTGAATGAGGTATGGACACTATGAATTCCTAGTGATGCCCTTAAGACTCACTAATGTTCTAGAAATATTCATGTATTTAATGAATATATTATTTAGAGATTATCTCGATAAATTTGTGGTAGTCTTTATTGATGATATTCTGATATACTCCAAGAGAAAGGAGGAACACAAGGAGCATTTGAATACTATGCTAAAGACTTTGTGAAGAGAGAAAATATATGAAAAGTATATTAAATTTGAGTTCTATAGAGATGAAGTATCATTCTTAGGGCATGTAATCATGGTCAAAGAGATATCTGTAGACCCTTCCAAGACAAAGCTAATTGAAGAATGATCCAGGCCAAAATCTGTAACAGAGATCAGTAGCTTTCTGGGTCTAGTTGTGTATTATCGATGATTTTTTTAAGAACTTATAACAATTTTAAAACCGAATGACCAAGATAACACAAAAGGGAGTGAAGTTTGTCTGGACACAAGAATGTAAAGACTGTTTTAAGGAGTTAAAAAAGAGGCTTATCATTATTCTAGTACTCACACTCCCAACAAGTGGAGAAATATTTGTGGTGTATAGTGATGACTAAAATAATGGATTATGATATGTGTTGATGAAAAATGATAAATTTATATCCTACGCCTCAAGGCATCTAAAAATCCATGAGAAAAACTATCCTACACATGATCTAGAGTTAACATTTGTGATCTTTGCATTAAAAATCTAGCAGCATTATCTCTATAGGGAGAATTGTGAGATATATACTGATCACAAGAGTCTAAAATATGTATTCACATAGAAGAAGATTAATATTCTCCAGTGAATATGGTTAGTTCTCATCAAGGATTATGATTGCTCAATCTACTACCATCCTAGTAAGGCAAGTAAGGTGGCAGATGATCTAAGTAGAAAGGATCCTTTATCTTTATCAATTATGAGAATTAAGAAGGATATAATATTATTATATTTGTATACGATGGACATGGGAATCATTAAGGGAGGAAAGTCATAAATCCTTTCTCAGATGGTTTCTCAACCATCCCTCATGGAGAAAATAAAGGATGCTCAAAGAAAAGATGTGGAAATTTAGAAAATGATGGGAGATATCAGAAATGGGAAATCCTATGAGTTCAAGATTGATGAGGAAGGAGTTATAATATTTGGGTCATGATTATGTGTACTAAATGATCCATATATAAAGAAGGATCTTTTTAATGAAACTCATATCTCAACTTTCTCTATTTTCCTAGGGAATACAAAGATGTATCAAGATCTCCAAGAGAACTTTTGGTGGGACAATATGAATAAGGATATCGCTGACTACATCAAAGTGTCTGGTATGTCAGCAAGTAAAGGTTGAGAGGTAAAAGTATAAGGAGGTGATACAATCACTACCCATACCAACATGGAAGTGGGAGAAAATTACCATATACTTTTTCACTGGACTTCTAAGGACATATAAAGGAAACAATGCTATATGGGTCATTGTGGATCATCTTATAAAGATAGCTCGCTTTATCGAAATTCGAGAGGAATTATCATTAGATAAACTTTCATGGATATATATCAAAGAGGTGGTAAGGCTACATGGAGTACCACTATCTATTGTATCTGATAGAGATCCTAGATTCACTTCGAAGTTCTGGAAAAGCCTCCAGCATGCTCTAAAAACTGAACTAAACTTCAGTACGGCCTGTCATCCTCAAACTGATGGACAATATGAGCAAACTATTTAAACATTGGAAGACATATTGAGAGTGTCTTCTATGGGATTCAAAGGAGGATGGTACCAACATATTCCACTGGTTTAATTATCCTAAAAAATATTTTCCACTCGAGCATCTGAATGGAACCATATTAATCCCTTTATGGGAAAAGATGCAGAACACCAGCATGTTGGGATGAAGTTAGTGAGTGTAAGCTGATATGACCTAAAACGGATGAAAAAATGGTGGAGAAGGTGAAAACCATTAAGCATCACATCAAGGAATCCCGAAGTTGAAAAAAGAGTTATGCAAACCATTGTCGATGAGACCTTGAGTTCAAAGTTAGAGACATTTTATTCCTCTAAATATCTCCATGGAAGAAGGTCGTGAGGTTTTGGAAGAAAGGAAAGTAAATTCCCAAGTACAACAGCCCCTTAGAGATTCTTGATGATGTTTGAGATGTGGACTATCAACTAGCACTTCCACCTACCATGTCTAAAGTACATGATGTCTTCCATGTATTCCACTTAAGAAAGTACATACCAGATCCTTTACATGTACTATCTTCAGAGGTGGTACAGTTGGAGAATGATCTTTCTTATGAGGAGCATCCAGTGAAGATATTGGATCGTAGAGATAATGTACTACATGAAAAGACTACACACCTGGTCAAAATACTATGGCAGAACCATAAGTACGAAGAGGCAACATGGGAACTAGAGGAGGTAATGAAGGAAAAGTACCTGCACTTGTTTACAGCTTAGAATGTAAAACAAAATTTTGAGGGTGAAATTTCATAAGGGGGAAAGAATGTAATGACCAAAAGTTTAATCAATGGAAATTAACTTCTTATAAATATGTCATATAATCACATGAAATCACAACACAATGAACTAATAAGTACTATGTGACCTTTAAACAAAATATTGTCACTTTTGTGATTTTAATTTTTAAAATCTGACATACACGGTTGCATTTTGGGTGATTTTTGGGGTCAGATGGAACAAAATTATTTTTTGGTGAATAGTAACCTACCCTTATGAATATTAATATGACCCTTATGAATAGTAAATCTTCCAAAATAATAGTAACCTCATCCATAAATGTATAAATAAAATTTAGGTGTCGTATAAGTTATAATATGACCATAGTAAAAGTATTGGTATTTTTTTAAGTCATAAATAATTAATTATTTAATTTAAAAGAAAATATATTTTCTTAAAAGGTGTTCATAAATTAACAATTTTATGTCTTCTAGTTTTAAGATAATTTTATAATACCTTATGTAATTTTTGAAATCATTATAAAATCAGTTATAGTTTTAAAATATGTATTTTTCAAGTAAATTATGATTTTAATTAAAAATTAAATTAATCATATTTTGAAAAATATTTTTGAAAAATGGATTCCATTTTTTGGATTCTACACATTGAAAAATATTTGGGGTGAATTTTTGGTATTTTTCAGAAATACTTGAATTTTAGTGAATAGTAAAATATTATAATTTACGATAAATGATAAATAAATTAATTTTTTCCTCATGATTGAGTCATGGATGATGTAAATGGACTTTGGTTTTAACTCACATTCACATATTACTATTTTTGGTCACAAGGATCGTTGTTATTTCTTGTCTTGATAAAAATAATAAAATAATAAATAGAATTTTGAGAAAATTCGCATCTCTTCCACTATAAAAACCACTCTCACCCCCCCCCCCTCTTCTCTTCACTCCTATTAAGACTTCTCCCTTGCCTAAATTATACTCAAATATCTCCCTAATATACTCTCCCAAATTCATCATTCCATGTTCTCCCCAAAATACCAAATCCTCTCCCCTTAAAAGGCTTTTAAGGAAGATTAATTCAAAAGGTGAATTCCTCTTTTCAATTCTTTTACTTTCTTTTCAAGACCTTTTTTTTATTTTATATCCTTTCCTATACTCATCCAAATGTTATAAAAATCTATTACCTTATATGTACTGGAATGTTTTTATGATAATGTAATAATTTAATATCATCTCTCCTTTACCCTTCTTTTATACGTGCAGTAAAAATGCCATCTGAGATGTGTTAATTTACTACATTCAAAGACGATGGGTTTTCAATTTCTATTATTGTCTTCAATTATAGTCATAAAACCATTATTATGGTTTAACCAGACTATAATATATTTATTATTTCTCATATATGGTTCTATAATCTTTTTGTACACATGGTTTTGATTTATAAAACAAAAAAGTGTTTGTTGTGATAAAAACTACCAATTAACCCAAAAGGTTATCACTAAAGTTTTATATAATGATTCATCTTCACTCAAAGTAAAAAAATGAAATTTACTACCATGTAAACTTCTGTATGTTCAATAATAAAATATAACTCCAATTCTATACAACCATCCTCATTTTATGTGATTATTTGTTCATGTATATAAGTAAACCGATCATGAAACAAACAGACCTGAACAATGAAATTGAACCTCATAACCAATCAAAAAGCTTATGAATGAACTCAAAAAGGTAATAATAAATAAATTAAATGTAAAATTGGTTCTTTAATTATTAATTAATGAACCTAATTTGATTATTCAGGTCATTGATATCAATTGGAGAACACCATCAAACTTAAGGTCAGGGATTCTACCCAAACCTCCATTATTCCTTTGGGTTGCTCTATTTTTCTTTTTATCCAAATGAAGTTATCTTTCCTTTTTATGCATATATTATAAATTATATGTAAATGATCCAAAATCATGTATCAAGTTATGTTCATCATTCTATTTTAGGGATATACATGTTTTTAAATTATTCCCCCCTCAATACTTCCCGATAAGAAAGCACGTTTTAAGGGAACTTCCCGAATTCTTACCCAATTTAAAGTGAACTATATAATCTGTTTTAAGACACCATTTATTTTATTAAATAATTATTTTTTTATGAAAAACTTCTTTATTCACTTATAGTTTTATACAAAAGATTATTCCCTTTTCAATTTTAAAGACTCTTTGGTATTTTCCTTAAAACTGCACTAAAAATTTTTAATTCTAAAATTTATTAAATAATATTCTTGAATGTTGTCACTTATATTTGACATCACTTACCCAGATATATGACTATTTTACCTTATGAATTTTCATGTATGTTTTAATTCCTTTCTTTCATAGACACTTGTATGATATGCCTATCTATTATTCTTTATAACATGATTATGATACCCATTTCTTTCCATGGGTACCATTATGTTTATGTATGATTGATTTTGTATAATTTTATGTGGAAATAATATTGATGAACATGTTATGATGGGTGAACCTAGATATCAATCCAATGAATGGGGTAAATTTCAGTCTCATGAGATGTTATGTGCAATGGTCTTAGTGGTTAGCTTTGACTCGTGCTACCATGTGCAACGGTCTTGGTGGTTAACCTTGACTTGTGCTCCTCTAAGTGCAACGAGCCTTGACTTGTGCTAAGTCATGTTTTATGTTACTATAACATTACTATGACTCCATGTTTATATGATTCCATGTTTATATGTTATGATTCCATATGTTCCATGCCTTTTTATATCATTATGCCATGCCTTCTAACCCATGTGCTAAAACTTTATTCTTATGCTTATTCCCTTACTGGGATTTTATCTCATCCCTTTTTTCATGTTATCCTTAAGATATCCTTTGAAGATGTAAGGGCTCAATGGGGGTTAGGATATCTTTATGAATATTAAATAAAGAAATGTATTTTTAGTCCCATGTTTTCAGTTTTATGTACCTAGTCTTCCAAAGACACTAGACTTTATGATCCTTTTCCTGTGTTATGATGTTTAATCATGATCAAAATCATATAATGATATGTGTAAAAGGCTATGGTTTCTATAATCATACTTTTCCATTGAGAAAATTTGATAAATACATGATCACCTACCTCAAACGAAAGATCCTTCCTCTGATTATCCACATAAATTTTCTACCTGCTCTAAGTTGTCCTCATGTGTCACTAAATCAATTGAACTTTATCTATCATTTCATAAACAAACTCTAGACCCATCAACTTCCTTTCCCCAAAATCATCCCAAAAAGATGGTGAACAACACTGCTTTCCATATCATTCCTCAAATAGTGCCATTTGTATACTAGAATAAAAACTATTTTTATAAGAAAACTCAACCAAAGAAAGGTGTTGATACCAAGTTTCCTTGTAATCCATAGAATAAGCACATAGCATATCCTCCAAGGTTTGAATTGTTCATTCTGACTTCCCATATGACTGAGGAAGAAAAGTTGTGCTGAAATTTAATTTAGTACCCAATGACTTCTAAAGGCCTTTCTAAAAGTTAGAAGTGAACCTGGGATTATGATCTGATATAATGAAGAGAGGAACTCCATGTAAATTGATTATCTCTTTAAGATAAAATTAAGAAAGTTGATCTAGATATAGAGTGTCTTGAATAGGAAGAAAATGAGAAGATTTTGTCAATCAATCAATAATAACCAAACTGTATTGTTACATAGAGAAGTATTTGGTAATCCCACTATGAAATCCATGGATATATTTTCCCATTTCCACTCTAGCACTGGAAAAGGATAAAGCATCCTATTTGGAAACTATCATTCTACTTAACTTTCTGATAATTCAAACACTTCATAGTAAATTCAACAATATGTCTTTCATTCCATCCCACCAGTAATACTCTCAAAGTTCTCTGTACATCTTAGTACTACCAGGATGAACTAAAAATAGAGAACTATGAGCTTTACATAACAATCGTTTCTTTAACTATGAATTACAAGGCACACATAACCTCTTACCAAATCTCAAAACACAATCTTTATCAATGTTAAATTCAATAAACTTACCCTTTTGAAAAAAATCTACCTTTTTCTTCAATTCATAGTCTTCCTTTTATGCTTTCTTAATTCTTTCTAATAGAGATAATTTCACTAAAACCTAAAACAAAATAGATGAATTTCCTTCAACCAAAATTTCATCAAATCATTAACCAATGGGTCATTTTATGAATGTAACATGGTTAATGTTGCATTACTTTTTCAGCTCAAAGAATCGGCAACATTATTTGCTTTTATAGGATAGTAATGAATCGTACAATAATAATCCTTGGTTATTTCTAACCATCTTCTCTATCTCAAGTTCAATTATTTATAAGTGAATATAAAATTCAAAATTTTATGGTCATTATATATTTCACATTTTACTCCATATAGATGATGCCTCCAAATTTTTAAAGCAAAAAAACAACAATAGTTAATTACAAATCATGTGTAAGGTAATTTAACTCATGATTTTTTGACTGAAATGATGTATAATAAATTACCTGATCATTATGCATTAGGAAACAATCAAGTCCTTTAAATGAAGTATTATTGTAGATAAAAAATTCACTATTTTTGGAAGGAAGGTCCAGAACTGGATCATTCACCAATCTTCTTTTCAATTCCTAAAAACAATCATCAAATTTTGTTTTCTAGATGAACTTAACACCTTTTCATGTTAACTTAGTCATTGAGCTAGATAACCATGGAAAATTTTCAAAAAAACCTATGGTAATAGTATATTAAACCCATAAAACTATGAATATAGGTTATATTTGTGGGTCTTGGACATTCTTCAACAACTTTTGTTTTAGAAGTATCAACAGTTATGCCATCTTTTGAAACAATGTGACCAAGGAAAGAAATTTTTTGCAACCAAAATTCACTCTTATTGAATTTCCCATACAATTTATTTTCCTTTAAGGTTTTCAAAACAACCCTTAGATTTCTTTCATGTTCCTATTTACATTTATAATATATCAAAATGTTATCAATAAACACAACCATAAACTTATAAAAGAACTTTTGAAATATTATATTCATAAGATATATGAATACAGCAGGTGCATTAGTTAACCCAGATGGAATAACTACAAATTCATAATGGCCATATCTAGTACAAAACACAGTATTCAGAATTTCATCCTCCTTTACTTTAAACTGATAGTACCCTAACCTCAAGTCAACCTTCAAAAAATATCATGATCCCTAGAGCTGATAAAAAACATCAATATGTGGCAAAGGATACTTATTCTTAACAGTGATGTTATTTAAGACTCTATAATCAATGAAAATTCTCATTAAACTATCTTTCTTTTTAATAAACAAGATAGAAGCACCTCATAGTGATATGATAGGTTGAATGAAATCTTTATCTAATAACTACTGCAATTGCTCCTTCAACTCTAATAGTTTAATTTGATCCATTTAATAAGAGGGTTTTGAAATTGGATTAACATCGTGAACAAAGTCAATATTAAATTCAAATTCTCAATTAGGTACAATACTAGGAAACTCATAAGGAAAAACATCAAGATACTCATGTATCACTGGCACATCATTAATCTGAACAGTTACTTTATTTTAAACAATATGTGAAATATAACATTCATTTACATATTTTAATAGTTTCTCAACTTCATGATATATTATCAATGGTAAGGGTTCATTCTTGTACACAAACTAAAACTATTTCTAAAAATAAACTTCTTTAGCTCTACACTAAATCTTAGCATGGTAAACAGAAAGTCAATCCATACCCAAAATAACATAAAACTCTATTAGAGGCAAAACAACAAGGTTTGTAGGTAAATTATTTCCATATATAAGAACAATAGGATTATTATAATTTATTTTTTTTAACATCTCTCCCATTTGTTTTTATTATAAGTTCTAGATTCATTTATTAAGGTGGAATTTCCAATTTACCAGAAAATTTCTCAGAAATTAAAGAATGTGTAGACCCCAAATAAAACAAAACATTGGAATAATATGAATAAACAAACAATGTACCTAATACCACTTTATTTTATGGTCCAACATCTGCTGAAGTAGTTTCATAGTATTTAACCACACCTTTATGATTATATTATAGTTGATTCCCATCATTTGAGTTCTTCATCAGATACTCGTTTACATAATGACTCAACTCATTATACTTAAAACATTTTACTGACTATACATTAGATTTTATCTTACCACCACCATTATCTTTTTCATTTCATTTATGAGCCTTATATCCCATTTTATCACATAGGAAGCACTTAGTAGAATTCAGAAGGCATTCTCTAGTGTTTTTTTACCACAATTTTTACAAACTATAAACTTAATTTTCTTACAATCAATTTTTTTTAATGAATTATTCCCTTTCACCTACCACTTAAACCTATTATTTTTATGGTTTTCAAAGAACACATGATCATAAAAAAACTCCTTTTATACCTTCTACACACATCAAAAAAGTTTATCATAACTTTTGAACTCATGAGAAGCCAATTCCCTTCGATACTTTCACTTTAATCCTAAGTAAAATTAATTGATTTTACTATCAATATCTTGGATAAAATTTGGATCATAACTTTCCAAACAATTGAATTATTTTTCATATGAAGCCAATGAATCCTCATCTTGCCTTAATTCCAAGAATATTTTTTCCATCCTAAGTCAAACCGCATTAGGAAAATATTTATTAAGAAAAATATTTTAGAATTTAACCCACTCAAAAACATCAATCACCTCATTATCCCTTCTATTCATAACCATAAGCCACCACTGATCGGATTAACCTTCAAAATGGTAAATAGAAAGTCTAACCTTTTGATTGTCTAAACACCCCATGACATAAAAAATATTTTCTAGGGCTTTAATCCACCCTTCAACTAGCACAGGGTTAGATGATCCTATGAATGATGGAGAATGTTACCTCAAAAAATACTCCACTACTAACATGTTTCTAAATGGTTAATATGGATGATATCATGCATTGATACCACCATAATTTATATCCTGATTCAATTGTTCCATTACTACAACAAACTATTCATCTTTGATTCTAACTATTTATGGTTTTTAATTTGGAAGGTTGTTTTCCTCTTGATGTCATCCCAGTACAACTTCCCTATTTCCATTGTAGGAAACCATTATGAACAGACATATCTTAGATGAATCAACACAGAAACCTTTAAATTCTATATCATTTCAATTTTACCATAAAGTAAAAATAATTTATTGATATTCTATTAACAATATCTTAACCACTAAAGTTATATAAATTGACCTTTCATACTAACTATAAGTCCCCAGCCTTAAACATTACATAATCTTGAGTTAAGTAAATAATTTATATTCATTCCCATTGAGGATCTTTTCAGGTTTAGAGCTTTAGATAATTAGGCCATAGGCAATTACATAACATCTCAAATATCACAAAGCGGACTCTTCTACTCACTCTCCATTTTTTCACAAAATAAAACATGATTTCTTTTCTTGATTAAAATTTTCATAACATTAATCATAATATCCTATTTTATATTATCCATCCTTATACCCTATAAAAAATATTTTAAAACTTGTTATGAGCAAAAAAATCTCAGTAAGGGGCATAAAAGAAGGAAAGAAACCGTTAGTCCATGAATATTTTAAACTTATGAAAACATTTTCACAAAATTATACTTTTCACCCATAAAACATAAACTCATAAGATTACAACATGAAGTAATAATATTCTTGTAAGACTTAATAGAAATCATAAATCATAAAGGTAACTTATGGCATCCATTTCATCCTTAAATTTTAGCTTTCCTGACTACATGGGGAGTAACCTTCATAGTTACATTTGGAATACCTGTCATAGTATATTCCCTTAATCTCTTCATGGAAACTAAATTTTTTAACTCCATCTCATTACCCAGTGAATTGGAGATCTATCACAATCTCACCCACCCTCAGTTTATCATGGAACCACTCGTATACAAAAACAATTCCCAAGAACCTTAACATAATCATAACACATAAAATAAGCATAAAGAAAAAAATAATATTTCTACTTTTCAATCACAAGATATCATTTCAAGATATTCATATAATCAATCCATTATCAAAACCATTTTCAATACAAAAATACTTGAAAATTGAATATGGTATTTATTTTTCTTTTAAAAACATTACGGCCTGTATTGGAAGCCAAATATCAAATAATGGTCATTGTGGTGTAAAAGTAGTTGTCCTCGTATACATTAAAAACATTAATTTTTTCATTTAGTAAAATGATTCATATAAAAATATTCCTTTTGAAAACATTTTAATTAAATTAAAATTCAAAGGCTTTGATTATACACCATATAAAATAAGGTGGTGTATAATATAAAAATATGTCTCAATGAAAGGGGATTGAGACGAAGTCTCTTACCTTGAGTCTGACTCATCGTGTACAATATTTATATTCATGAATAATAAACTTAGATTAATTTATACTTTCTTTAGAATATTTTTCAAGTTTATTATTCCCTTTATATCACTTATTACCATGTTATAAAAATTATATAATTATTTAAATTCATGTTGTACACTTTGTCGATATTTGGTACTTGAGTTGAAAATGAACTTGATATGATGTAAATAGTCCATGTGATCATAAATATATAATATATAGAATAATATTAATGAAATTATTATCATTTTTATAAATAAATTATACTTTTAAATCAAACCATTAAGTATGGTTATGATAAATGAACAACATTATAATCATGGAGATGGTAAGCCATACGTACACATGAGTAATGTTTCTATTTTTTGTTGATCATTATGAAAATAAGGTGATTTTTATTTTATCTTTCCAGAATGAAAATAATATTATTAAAATAATATTAATCATTTAAATATACTTATATAAATCATACAAGTTATGTGGTGAATAAAAACAAATCGCATCGCTTTGTGGAGGTGATAGTTCACACGTATGTAAGAACGACGTTATCACTTTTATGAGCATAGAAAGTAAGAAATAAATTGATATATTATTATATTATAATGATAAATATATAATGAGTATCATATATAAACATTTATTCTATCATTATAACTAGTATTGAGATATGGTAATGAAAAACAAACTATATCGGTTCATGAGGCAGTAGTTCTCTGTATACATAAATGAAAAGTTCATTTCCCATTTGATGAAATTTGAGATGAATTTAGGTGATTATATTAACATAATAACATATTGGTATATTTAGGATACTATATTTATTATTTTATCATGGTTTAATTATATTTTAAAGAAGTTTAAGAATAAATAAAATAAAAATGCTTAAATAAAAATGATACCTCTCCTTCAATTGATCGCTTTAATTAACACTTTAACACCTCTAAGAAGGGTGTTCTGACTAAAATAAGGCCTCTAGAATGTGGGGAGGTATTCCAGGAATGGTTTTGGTTAGATATGTTCTGAACCAAGAGGTTTTTTAAGTGTAATTAATAGAGATGAATGGGTCCCCTTTTATAGGAGAGGGGAGGGTCACTCTTGGAATTATAAAAACTATTAAGTTAATATAAATTAATTTTCTATTAAAAATGAGTAAAAATTGATTTAGTTTGAATATATGATTATTATGGGTCTAAATATAATCATTCAATAAAAATTATACAAGTTTGAAGTTTTTTTTAATCCTTATCTGTTTGTTTTAACCCTTTTAACGCTTACCCTTTTATTAAGTAATTTACAATTTGAGTGTTAAAATAATCACCATAGCATAAAAAACGACCAATGAATGAGTAATTAATTAAATTTTTAGAATTATATATACTATTTGGCAGAATCTTGGATTTTTATAAATATTTTAACATTTGATAAAATATTTTATATTTTAAAATACTAATAGTATCAATTTTGGGACTATTCTTTTGTTGACTTTTTAAAAATATCATAAAAGCATGATAAATTCAAAAAAAAACTCTTTTAAAACATCACCAAAATATAAAAATTTTCCATAAAATTATTGTATGGAATTAATTATGTAAACTTATATTTATTTTTATATTTATAATATCATTTATTTTATTCTTTCATTAATTACAAAATTACTGCATCATCATTGTGTCATCATTTACTTTAATTATTTATTTCCTAAAAATTATAAATAAATTACCATGATATAGGTAATATTTTTATCTCTCTAAGTACTATTTATAGTCAAATATATCACTTATATAACCACATATTAAAATTTGTTTAGTTATAAGATACATGATTATGATATCTTGGTCTTTACATTAAATAAAAGTTGTAAGTGTCATAATCACACCCAAATGGCTTAAAAAGGACAAAATTTAGGCCCAAGGATTTTATTGGTCAACAATAACTGATCAAAAAATATTTGGACAAGTTTTAAGGCAGTTTTATAATATTTATAATATTATTTTAACCTTTATTTACCTGATTTACCCTTAACCGTGGTAATAAAAATAATTACTAAAGTTCCTATTCATAAATTCCAAAAATAAAAGGGACCTATATACATAATTTGGACCTTATGATTCCAAATATTTAATCTATTTTTCCAAATTAAAAATGTATAATTGATAGAAATTAATTAAATATTAATCTCGTTGACAGAATAAGAAAATGATTTTTTAAGTAAAATGTTCAAAAGTTCACATAGTTTTTCTATTCAATTTCAATATGAATTTGATTATAATGAACTAAATTGGATTTAATGATAAAAAAATAATATAATTATATCTTAAAACCAAGTAAAATTATAATCTAACAATATAAATAAATTAGATGAAAGGTTAGTTTTCAATTAAAATGCAGTATTTTTACTATTCATTAAAATATGAAATATATCAGAAAAAATATCAAAAATTAAACCAAACTAAATTTTTATGTCCCACTTTCAAATAAAAAGTTTAATTTTCTGAAAATAACTTATTAAATTGTAAAAACTAGATTTAAAATGGATTCTCCATCAAAAGGAGATAAAACTAGTTTTTTTGAAAAAAAATACATTTTTAAGAATAAAGAATGATTTATAATTAAGTTATGATTATCAAATATATTATATAAATGTAAAAAAGTATTCTATCATTACCTAGGTTGTTACAAGAACTCTTGGGTTTCTCCTTTGATTTGAGTATTTTTTGAAGAGATTGAAGGCCCAAAGTAAGTCTAAGAGTTCGTATTCTTCCTTTCTTATTTAAATATAATATCTTTTTTGTTTCCATTGTTTAAAGATATTATACCTTATTTTCAATGATTTTGTATGATTTCATTGCTTCTCCAATTTTAGCTTGAACTAGAGGCCATTATTCAAAAATTAAAACTTATCTAACCTAAGTTGGGTAGTATTTGATATATCCCTCAAGGTTTCATTATTTTATATTATGTGTTGTGTATCATGCTAGTTTTCCATGAATTTGACCTATAAAATAAATTCAATTAATATGTTCCCTAAAATGAGTCTATAATCCTTTAAAGATTATGAACCAACCCTTGATGAATTTAAATTGGGACCTTAGAAAGCACTTTAGGGTGATCTTGAATATGTATTGTTTATTTTATATCAAAAGAGACATCCAAGGGGTGTCTTAGACTTAAGAAAGGAATATCGGTGTAACCATTTTTAATTGAAAATAAAATGACATGTATATAATGGAAAATAATTGAAATTATGTTGACTTTATCCTTGGGAAAGAATATATTAAAATGGGATATCTGGTTATGTAGTGTCTTAATTAAATAAATGGTAATGCTAGGATGATCTTCTTAGATTCCATGAGATATGGGTGATGTTAAATGAATAAGAATTCTGGGATAGGATTCTCTATTACATGTGGTGCTAAATGAATGGGAATGTCAAGATGAGATCCTTATATTCAATGGTATTTATGATGCTAAGTGAATAGTAATTTAAGGATGGTCTCCTTAGATTCTAGATGATATATGATGCTACATAAGAGGGAATGTTAGGATGAGAACCTTGGATTCCATTTGGTACAAGTTTTAGGAATGTTTGGATGACCTCTATGGGTTATATATGATACATGTTTCATGGAAATTGAAGGAAGAGTGATTAGATTCTACATGATATATGATGTTTGGAATGTTTGGATGAGTTTCTTGATTCTATGTGGTGACTATGGTTGGAACAGCCATCAATATGTGCTCAGAGACATCCAGCATTAGTCAAAGTAGGTAGGTTCAACCTGAGTGTCACCATAGATCCCATGGATCAAGGTTACTTTATTTTATTTTATTTATTTATTTATTTTACCTACCTATTTTATGACGTATATCTACATGAACTATATTGTCTCATAATAGATATTCATTTAGACACTGTTGGTGGTGGCCTGTTAAATCATACTCACACCCTACTTGGTTGTTGGTTGGTACCCAAGACTTCATGGATATATGATAGGATAAGGGAAAGTGCCATATGGAATATGCTTGATTTGGGTTAGGATGGAGCTTAGAGATGAGGACTGAGCTAGTACTCATACTTTTTGGGGGTTTGGTATTTGTTGCTTGTTTTTTCTCTTTTTGGTTATTTTGGGACTTTTATATATTACTCTAGAATGTATGTATCATTGATGGGAATACAATTCATTTTATTATTACTTAATTTATATTTTTCCTTATTTATATATGTCTGATTGGATGATATATCCTTTATTTACATCTATGTTTCATACTCTAATCATAAGGCCATAGTCTTCCCATGGTAACCTCGTGGGACCTCAACACTAGTTAAAATCCTTCGGTATATAGGGAGGCATGTTTGGGGCCATGTGATACACTAGTTCAATGGATTTTGGGATGAGTCATTACAAAGTTATATCAAATATTTTATTTACCTTACTATTTGGGTTAGTAGATGAAATAATAGGATGTGTCGGGTATTGGTAATGATCTCATGCTAGGGATTAGTCAACCCTCATATAAGGAAAAATCTAATTCACTGGGGTTGGGAATGTTTTTCTTGATTTTCATTTTTATAGTTGACTAATTTCCACCTTGAGCAGTACGTTTGAGAGTGATGTTATGGATTTATGGGGTTTTCACTCTCATCCTAGTATAATAAGAGTCATGTGTGTTAATGCATCATTCCGGAACATAAGGATTCATGAAATCGGTATATTGTCTTTACATTTTTTATATAATGATGGATTTTGGTCAGTTATTTATAGTGTCCATGTCAATTTATATAGGATTTTTCATATAAATTCATGTTATCATTATATATAATGAATCATTTAAATAGGAGAAATAAATTATTATTTTTATTACTTAAATACTTTAAATGGTTGTTAGTGATAGTTAAATGGGTTCCAATAACAACTTATAAAGTTTTTTCCTTTATAACTTATGATTGACACTCCATATAACTATGAATTGGATAGAAAACTTTTAAAAAATTTAAAGTAAATAGAAAATTATAAAGGTTAAATTGATAAAGTGATATGAATCTTACCTTTATGACTAAAACATAATATCAGTTGATGGGGAAAGGTAATTATCTAGATTAAAAAGGATATTTGATGAGGTGTAGGATGATAGGGTGTTATACCTCTTACTACTTTTCATAATTTGTAATGTTAAGATTTGTTATAATGTGTGGATCTTAGATATGTATTTGGTATTATAGTGGGATACCTCTATGTCATCCCCTAGTTGAGCACTACAAGGGTGCGAATGAGCACACCCTCAAGGGTGCCAGTCCAGGTTCTACTATAGTGTCGGATGTAGTTGCAGACGATCGGCTCCAGGAGAGTCTATTGAAAGTAATACAAGCGATGGAGATGGAGGCTCCTCGTATTGTTCATTATATGTCAGAGCTAACCAGGGAGTTTCATATAGTGACCTCGGATTTTCATATATAGATATTATATATTTTTAGATGTATATTCAATCCATTTCACAAACACGCACCTAAGGATGGTAATAGTTTAGTTTCTTCAGAGACTAGGTGCATAATCTTCTAGTTTGATGAAATATCTTCAAAATATCCCATGAATATCTTCCTCTTAAGTACTCTTCACAAACATATCCTACTTAAAACCTTTATTCATAACCTGTAGAGAGGAAACATAATAAATGGTGATCTCATATGCTCATTAAGGGTAAATAAGGGAGATATGTAAGCATAACAAGGACATAAGGGTATGAGAACATGATCATAACATTTGAAAACCATACCCTACATATCAAATATCATAATCATGATTCCTGACATAAATATTGGTAGTCCATAAGACATAAATCATAATGAAATCAAAAAACATGATCCATGAAATCATAAAATTGGAATAATACATAGAATCGTAGCATATACATAAGCGCAGAAAATCATTTCCATGGTAGTCAAGGATCACTACCAAGTATATCATAGTGGAATGGGTTCACTCTCTAAACCATCATAGTAGTCAAGGTTCACTCCCAAGACCATCATAGAAGACAAAGTCCCTTATTTAACCGGGTTCACTCCTCATTCCATTCCTATCTATCTCATGAGATATAAATCTTTACCCAATGTATTGGAGGGGGATATAGGTCCCACCCATCACATAATTAAAATCATACATATGTGTTCCACGAGATCATAAAATATTAATCATATCATAACACATTAAATTAAATGGAATTCATAAACATTTAATCATATCATAACCTCTGGAAAAGAGATAGGTTTCACAATCATTTCATCATTTCATGACCCATGGAGAAAGAAGAATGTTTTATAAGAATTTTATCATGGTATAACCTGTAGAAGAAAAATTGGTTTCAAAAACATCTTATCATACTAAATCATTTAGAGAAATAATAATAATGTTACCCTTGGTTCATATCCCCAGCAAAGCATAAGTTACATCAAAGGATGTCATCTTATATGGAGATTGGTTTTGAAAGACCGCTTGGAACATTTCTTGAGGAATATAACTTTTCTTTGAAAATTACTTTTTTAAAATTAAAATTCATAAAATATTTTGGAAATACCTTTCTTTATAAATAAACATGAAAACTTATAAATAAATTTTTAAAAAATCATTTAAATTTTCTCTTGAAGAAAATATACTTTTTTCTTTGAAAAAAACACTTTTTAAAACATAAAATATTTTAAAAATCCTTTTCTTCGAAAGGAACTTTGAAAACATGTAAAGGAATATTAAAATATTTAAGTGGTCATGATATTAGGAAATATTGTTCATGTAGTTCATGTTAAAAATAAATATTCTTTTCATATTTTTTTTTTAAATCAAAATGAGCATTTTTATGAAAAAAACATGAATATTCCTATTAAAACAGTTTTTAAAAAGTCAAAAATGTGTAAAAAATCCTTTAATACATCAATTTGAGAATGTTAAAAACATTTTTTATAATATCCAAATGTGGATCACCACCGCTCAACGGGGCTCTGACATGGCCACACCACCTTCTGTGGTCCTCCTCTAATGCGGCCATCCAACCTCCCTGAGATCCTTCTCCTCCAATATGGCCACCCCACCACCCTAATTACTCACCTGATCCCAGACCTACCCTCGTGATCCAATTCCTCATGTGACTTCTCACTAACCCCATTTGCATACACTAGGTAAATCCTCATTTCTAAAATTTCTCTTGTGAAATCCCAACCTCATACTCTTCTATTGAATTTCATTTTAATAGCTATCTAGGGTTCCCATAATAGTTCATTTTTACGAGATTATAGGTAACATGCTGCTTATTTTTTATTTGTTCCCTCAATCTGCCACTGCAAATGAATTTCTATTTATAAATTTCTACTTCCCCAATCTCATCTTCCATATAAACTTATTTTTATTCTATTAGAATATGTGTTTAGTTACACAGTCAACAATATTTCTTTCATGAACATACAATTTTATGCTTTTCTCCTTGTAGTAATTAATTATTTGGATCCCATTATATTTTTTTTGCATAATTTTATTTTTACATTGTTTATATATGTTTGGACCATTTCATAGGTATGACTTGGTTATAATTTTTTAATTTTTTTATTTCTAAATTTATAATTATTTCAATATTTTTTTGACTTGTCTGAATAGTTTAATTAATTTTTTTCATGTGTTAATATTGGCTACTTTAAAGGGATAAATTATTTTAGATTTGATATTGTTTTCATTGATTATTAATTTTTCATGGAATTTTCCAATGAAATCGTATTCTATTATTAAATAATGTAATGATATTTTAATATATAAATGTGGTTGAGGAATGTGTGTATGTGTATATTGATGTTATTTTTGGGTTTGATTCATTTTACATTCACCCTTACCATAAAGGTCAGTAAATGTAATTCTATTTTTTATATTTTTTTATTAATTGGAAAAAAATATTCTCTAATATTTTTTTGTTATTATGGGAATTTATTCCTTATGAATTTTTATAATTCTTGTCCTTTCATTTTTATATTTACGTAACTTTAAACTGGTGATATTAATCATTGAAAAATTATCTATAGCACATATCACATATGAAAAGCTCTTTTATATAAATTTATCACATTTGAAAAAATCATTTTTTTCCACTTATTTAAATAATACATGTTGAAAAATCACTATTTTATGTTATTTATATATTTAAGCATACATTTTCTTGATAAAGTATTATGAGAAATGCAAAAAAGTATATATTTTCTTACAAAACTTTTATTTTTAGTTTATCTATATATTAAATAAGGTGTGTTATTGATCAACTACTATGATCTATCTAAGTAGGTATATATTCAAGTGGGTGTTTCTATTAATGTCTCAATATATTTATTTGAATAACTACTATTTTTCAGGAAAGCATGTGCTTGATAAAATACTATTTTTCAATAAGGTATTTATTCTTGATAAATAACACTTGTTACTAAACTACTATTTTATATAGGGTGTGTGTATATTCTATTTATTTTTCAAAAAATACTTTTAAATAAATTTTATGCCTTTTTAAACTAGTCGGATTATACCACACTATAACTTGGATTCATCATGGTAAATTTAAGTTATTTGAAGTTTTTTTAAATCTCCTAAGTGAATTTAGTGATGAGCATTGGATTTTCCTATAGACCCATTGTAGGGGAAACCCAAAGTTTAATTTTTATAATTAAATGATGTGTTCCCTTGAAGAATATTTCAAAAAAGTTATTGGAATTAGGTGAGGGATCTGTAGAAGTTACATTTTTTCTTTCCTAAAATTTCTAATTCTTCTCTTAATTAGGAATGTATGAAATTTACATATCTCCTCTTAATGAGGGATATTTCAACGAGTTTTTAGGCCTGAATTTTTTAGTGTTCCCAAACAAATGTCATCCAATCTTGAAATTAATTAAGAAATATTATTTTGGTTGTCTTTTTATTAAATAAGATTATTCAATTTCATTTAGTATCTATGGTTATTTGTAGTGGGTTTCTTATTACTTAATGTTTTTGGTAATATTATTATTTATTTCATGCATAATTATTTTTGTTATTTATTTCTCACTCATACTCCCTCACACGTGGATGTTCCCAAGTTTTCTATTTTAATATTCTTGAAACTAATCCAATTTTATGTTATAATTATAATAATCTTAGTCCCGACTAGATGGGAGTGGCATGGGTCTAAACTTGAAAACTAAAACCATTATGATTATGTATGTTAGGATCTCTCATCTTCACATGTTAATTCTTTTGGTTTGTTTGACACCACTTAGTAAAAACTACTTATATAATTTATCACTTATGATAAGCAGTTAGAAAAAATAAGTGGCGTTTGTTCTATTTCTGAAAAAAAACACTTGCACTTAAATGAAGAATTGAATTGGGAAGAGAATAAGAGAATAGTGAGGTGGAAGAATTTTAAAAGAAAACATATATCTTGTTCCAATTATTCCATGTATGTATGTGTGAGAGAATTCTATTGAAACTAGAGAACCCAAATGTTAATAAATATGGGTAAATATTAAATTTTAAATAATTATATACTAAAATTAAACCCATGAACTATGATATGAAAGTCTGGTGAATGTACAAAAGTACCAGTGATGTTGTTTTTCATACATAAATTAATATCCTTGGTGCGAAAAGATTATATGTTCTTATTTTACTTTGTAGGTTGGCATGAATATTTTTGGATAACCTTCGTTCCCTACTCATTTAGTATTATAACATATCATTTTAATGATTTAATGATGATTCACATTCACATGCACTATCATTCTTATTTTAGTGATCGTTTATAGTGAACCTATATAACAGATTTTACTTTATATGGGTACTAAATTAGATCATGTAATTAATTAGTTGGCCCATAAAGTTTCTAATAAACATGTATCCATTTAAGGAGATTTGGTGGTTCAAGAATCGAATGATTACTTTCAGTTCCACCGCCCCAAAATTTTGATTATACTGATTCACATAATCTTATTTAGAATTATTATGAGTTGGATTTCTTATTCTAGATATAGGTGAATAAATTTTTTTAATTCATCTATTTGTTTTGGTTATTTATAAAAAACCATGGTTACAATTGATTTATAGGTTCAATATGGATTTTACACATGCATTATGGGAAAATTTGGGTTCATTATTCCTATACTTGTTATAGGGTAAGATATTACCATAAATTTCATTATCCTTTGGATATTTTATCCACTAAAAGTTAATGTTTAACATTTTTCAGGGCATTCATTCATTTCTTATGTAGTTACAGTACCCTCCCACTCTATTCCATTATGACTCAGGTAAATAATTTAGGTATCCAAACATTAGCTGAGATGAAATGAAGAAGTCCCCCCACTTATTTTGTTCTTATTGTTATGGAATGAATATGGGAACTTTATTCAAGAGGGAAATATTTAAAGAATACATCAAAAAAGGGCTTGTGGGTTAGTCTTAGAAGGTTAGAAGGAATCGGGGTTTCTAAATGGATGGTGTGAATGGAGAAAGAATTCATGTGAGTCCACATCCCAATGGGGGAATTGAAATGGATAGGATGGTTCATATATAGTGTAATTCTATATCTCTGAGGCTTATTTTTATCTTTTATGTAATCACACTGATGGAGTTTAGGTAGAAAATATCAATATTTTATTCTTGTATATGAGTATCATTTATAAGAGTTCATTAATTTTATAATAGGAAAATTATTTTCTCTGGTTGTGGTGGAATATAGATTATAGGGGCATTATAATAGTGAACAACTTCAAGGAGATGATGATTTGAAGGGGATGTGAGTAGTGTTTAGACCATTGTGAATATAGATACATGTGGATATATATCATACAAGTATCAATGAGTGTTGTTTATGAATATTTATTAGTGTTGCATCAACCTATGGAGATCAAGAGGATGTTTCGGGTTGGAAGGAGGAAGCTTGGATTAGGTCCTCCAGGAACTGGTGGTGTGTAGGAGTTTTAGTATGTCATAATTTAATTTTTGACAGAATGGTTTGTGGTTGTGTAGGTTTTTCAATAGAAGTGGAATGTTTAGGATTCAATTTTGATCTGCTTGGGTACCAAAGTTGAATATACTATATTGTGAATGGATTTCATTGTATATCTAAATAGGCACTGCACTTGGTTAAGATCATGGGAGCTGAGAGACACTGCTATGTATCATTGATGGTTTAACAAAACTAGGACCAGAATCATATATGTTGGATATTTCTACAAAGTGGATCATGTTACTAGAAAGGGATTAATATATACAACACTTGGGTAATACTGTCCTATAAATGTGTGTGGAGGGATTGAACCATGGATTTGAACTAGTTTATTGATGTAGTTTGATGGTGGATCAAGTGGGGATATTTGATCATGATTGAAATATATAAATAACCAATATATATACTTATACATATGCTTATGTTTATTTAAATACTAATTTTGATACTAACATGAATACTATCATACAAACATTTTTCTCATTCATAAATTTAATCTGCTTATGGTCCAACTTATTCTTACACAAATACTTAGACATGCACATTTTTAAAAAAACTAATATATACATCCCAAAAAAATATTAAAAGATAAAAATTTGTATAGTGCTTCTTCTTATGCTTCAATTGTAATATAAAAACACTATAATACTATAATATATATTGTCAAGCAAGTACTTCTACATCTACTAATTCTCATGCTTATACCAAAATCAAAAAATCCCCCATCCTCAATATTTGTGATCACATAAGAAACTATTGTGTTTATACATACCTCCATCAAATGAAACATATCCTCTTCCTGTTAATTATATGTCATGCTAATAAATTTTCTAGCATCATCCTTCAATGATGAAAACCATTTAAATTATAGTGACCTGAATTCATCAAACTACAACAGTACATAATTCATAGAAGACTTTAGTAATAAAATCCCATTGTGTTATATATTATCATAAACCATTGACGATGAGGAACATTTGGATTATAGTGATGAAAATAGTGCACACAGTGCTCAGTTCATCTTATGAAGCATCATGTTGTAAAACCACTAAAATAATGTTTTCATACCACAATCCAAAAACCATGTTATTATTATTCATATATTTTTTTCCTATTCAACATTATTAGTACATATTGTATTTTCACTATATATATTATTCCTCACCCATTAAATTAAATAAATCTAGAACTATTTACATTAATTATAAATGTGTTAATATTCCATATCTTAGAAATAATTCCTATGAAAAATTATTTGATACTTCTTCCCATGCAAATGCATGGTGAAATACTAGTTTAATTTAAAAATGATTTATATAAAATATGTGTATCAATAACAATTCATTTAAATAAAAATACATTATTTTACATATGTGTATAACCTTTATGTGTATAACCTTTGTATTTTTGTCATTAATTAAATGTGTTCCCATTTATTTTCATTTGGTTTATGAGAATTCTTCTGCTCCTACCACTGATTTAGGTGCATATTCCAATGTAGTTGTTGATGATGATATTGGTGGTAAGATAGGGGGTGATAATGATATTGGTCTTTTTGTAGGAGATGATGAGGGTCATAATGGTTCTGGTGATACTGATATTGAGGTACATTTCATATTTAAATTTTATTCTTGGTTTATACATTGAATTTTATCATATATTTTTGTTTTATTTTGATGATATTGATATTTAAATTTCATATTGTTTATATTGGAGATAGTTTTAATTCTTGTGATATATATTATATTTTTTTGAGTTCTATTTATATTTTATTCTTGTTTTTTTTATTCTGTTAAGTTGTAATGTTTGAATTTTGTTTGAGTGCAGCTAGTAGGGTAGGGATTTAAGTGAAAAAAGTTGGTTTATACATTGTATTCTTAGTAGGGATTTAAGTTTCTAAATTCTTGTGATATATATTGTATTATGTTTGAGTTATGTTTATATTGTATTTTTTTTTGTAAGCTACTAGTAGGTTTGATTATCGCTGGCCAGTAGGAGTGTTGTTGGCTAGTAGGAGTGTTTTTGTATTACATTAGTCAGGGTAGGGGGAATAAACAAATGAAATATTATTAATTATAATCCAATGAGGTGTTTTAGGTGGCCTCAAAATGTCTCTAGTGCACTGCACCATCTACCACTACATTAGGGAATAACTACTGTGCCTTTATCACATGTTACCTAGTTTTATTTTTCTTAAACTAAAATGATTTAATCTGGTGTTTTTTCTCTTTTGTAGGTAATTATTGATAAAAATCAGGTTGATTGAAATTTACAAAGATACGAATGAATGGATCATCTACTAAGAGGAAAACATACATGAATTGTAGGGGATTTATTCATTTTTTTACTTCTATAGAACCTTTATTTCATATTTCCACTCATTAGAACATATTTAAATACTTTGTTTTTGGGTGTTATTATTTTTTAGTTTTTATACTTAATCTATTAAATACTTTTCATGTTTATTTCAATAAATCTGTGTGTGTAATGGTTATTATATCTCTTCATGTTGAGTGTTTAGTTTATATACATAATAGTGCTGTTGTAACATGTATATTGCATGTTTTTTTATTAAAAATTAGTTAGGAGATGATGAGGGTTGTGATGGTTCTAGTAATACTGATATTGAGGCACATTTATGATATAAATTTTATTGTTGGTTTATACATTTAATTTTATCAATTTTTGTTTAATTTTTATGGAATTGATATTGAAATTTTATATTTTTTATCTTTGAGTTTGTTAGGTCCACTAAGTCGAATACCCTAAGAGGGGGTGAATCAGGGTATGGTAGATTAAAACTTCCTCCCTTTTGGATCTTGTTTTGTTGTTAGAAAAAACTCAATTCTCTCTTCCTCCTATAGAAATATACCAATAGATATGAAATCAAGCATAGGATGTAGCAATTTTTACTTTGTTCACTCTCACTGGGCTACATCCAAGGAGCATACAATGGCAATGTGTCGATGTATCAAATTCACTAAGGCTCACATCCAATAATGAGTACAAATTTCGGGCTAGATCTTTTATTCCTAGGATTACTACCTTTATAAGGTTTAGGGTATTCTCATTGCATTCCCAAGGGTCACTCCCTATGCCTCTTTCTCTGGCTCACTACCAGTGGAAAGGGTCACCGTCTTCCTATTCCTTTGCTTGCTGCTCTTGGAAAGGAATTCACTCATAGTTTATGGACTTGTAGGTCAAACATAGTTTATAGAAATGTAGGTCCTTTAATTTTCATGAATTTATTCATCCTCAACTATAGGTAGATGCTTTTTTGAAGTTCTTTTTTCACCCGTATATAAATTCCTCCTTCCCGGGTACTGCTGGGTACTAGAAAATACATTCGTAGACTGATTTGATGCTCTCACAAGCTTTCTTGTGAAAATCACAAACCACCTGCCTCTTCTGCATAATGAGTATGGGGTTTGGTATGCGGGATACCTTCTTTGTGTGCCACTTCTACTATCATGAACCACCCTTCATCTATAGAGTGCCTCCACCTTCGCGATCTTGTACCGTTGTTGCGTACTGATTCCACGAACCTCCTCTACAAAACCCAACTTGTCTGTGAACTATTCTATGTTTGCATACTACCTTCACTTCTACATATTGGATCTCCCCATCTACGTATAACTTATGGAGATCTCCCTCTCACGTACTGGATATTTCTCCTCCATGTACCGAGTCAATTCCTTCCAAGTACCAGACTTCCTTCTCCACATACCGGACTTCCTTTACGGGTTAAGAATCCCCGCAAACACCTTCAGAACGAACCACTTTCGGAATTTTCTGAATTCCTGGAGAAAATATTCTTTCTAATGGTGTTAAATCTCTATATCAATCATTGGTATTAGCATTTATTATATTGGCAAAGATACCTGCAAAAACTACAAATCCAAGATTTATCAAATCTTCGATTCAGCCTCCACCGCTTACTGATCCTTCAGCCACCACGAACCACAAGTCGCCTGCAAACCATATTCCTATCTGTTCCATGTACTATCTGTGTTACTACATGGCTGATCTCTTCTACCAATAAACATTTCATTCACGTACCACATTTCCTTCCACCACAAACCATTGTCGCGGCTGTTTATAGTTTGATGAATCGCACTCACATACCGTTTCCACCACTCTGTATACTGTTCCCAGAACATGGTACACGGGCCATGAATTATGGTACACAGTTCTCACCCTTTTCTGATTTTCTTCAATGTTCTTCATAAAATACACTCCTATAAATAAATCCTTCCTTTTCTAACAACAAACTCCCTGTTTTGAGGCCCAAAAATTTGGAAAACAATGGGAAACTGCACCAGCTTAAAAATTTGTCTTCAGCAAACACCAATGATACTCATTTGCAGTCATATGGCTTTTTCAACAAGCACAATCACACCCAAAACATTCTGAGAGAACACCTTGAGGGGTTTTTGTCCAATAGAGTTAGTTTGAATTCTGGTGATTTATATTTTATTTTGTTTGAGTTTTGTTTTTGCAGGGGAATTGTTTTTGTATTCTGGAGATGTTGTTTTGTTTCTCTAGTATATGATTGCATCAATCGATTTCTATATTTGATGAAGGGAAAAGTACTGTTCATTATTGGGTTCTATTTGTGTTTCTCTAGTAATGGCCACCTTTTTTGGAGTCATAAATTTTTAGAATAGGGTGACCAAATTCATTTTTAGTATTTCATTATCTTCTTCTTTGTTGGTTAACATTATTTTTAGTAGTCGTAATAAGGGTAGATGTCACAATGGGAGTGATGAGTTGCAACAGTTGTTTGGGGGTTTCTTGTCTATGGGTTTCCCATTGTTGGATTAATCAATTCAATATAGGAATAGAGATTGATATCAGATATAATCTAATTGGTTTAGTTTATTTTGATTTTTGACTAATCATAAGTTTATTTTGATTTTATTTTTATGTAATTTTATTTTAATTGGTTGGTTCAAACATGTATCATTAACTAAAAAAACTGAACGTAAACACCCATAGTGGTTGGTATATTCATCATATAGTGTTTAGAATATGATATGTGTGCATGCTATCTTGTGATAGAAAAATTGTCCTAGGCTAGTCAGTCTGAAAAATTTTCTGATATCTTATAAAATTATCTTTTAATTGTTCTACAAACTTAATGAGATCTATGATTTACTTTTAAATTGTTGTCATGACATGTATGATGGGATAAAATTTATTGGTACTTCACCTTTTTTCTTCGGTCTTTATGGTTCTGGTGATACTAATATTGAGGTACATTTCATATGTAAATTTTATTCTCGATTTATACATTAAATTTTATCATAATTTTTTTTTATTATAATGATATTGACATAGAAATTTTATATTATTTATCTTAGTTTATCATGAAATGGGTTTCAATTATGGAATCACAATCTTTCTAATATTAACACTCACCAATGATCTTGTTCTGCGTTTAGTAGAAAAAATAAAATCCCTCATAACAAATATGAAGCGTTAAAGTAGTAAAAGAGGGAAAACCCCAATTTTCTTAGTTCTCCCTAATCATGATAATACAAGGACATGCAAAAAAAACATTTCATACACAAAAAACACTAATAAAATTGATTCTTCAATAAAATTCAAAATAACCCCATCGACCTCTAGGTTTACAATCACCATAGAAATAATGAACTCTCTACTCTCAATCATTCAAATTGATCTTTTCATACATGAGTGTTATTGTATTGATCTTTATGAAAAAAAATAGTGAGTTTACACCAATATGGTTGTATAAATTAGACATCACTTTCACCCACTATTTATCTTTATAAACCTATAGTGAGAATACCTCATGGATTTCCTTCTATTGACATTTAAGGTAATGCCTGGAACTCCCATATTCAGTATTTCTCTCTATATCTTTTTAATAATAATTTATCCTCTTATTAAAATATATGATATCTCTCATATCACTATAAAATCACCATTATTCCATTTATATATATCATAAATCAACCTTTTTTATGTTGAGAAAATGCATTCTTACACCCCCTTTGATTATAATTCTAAATTACTCATTTGACTCTAGGGACTTCCTCTTTAATGACAGAAAATTGAAACCTATGAGTCTTCTGACTTGACTTCTTCATAGAATGTCCATTACCACTATAGAGTGTACCATATATATTTCACATGAACCCATAAAAAATTCGTAGAGATTACTTCATAATAATCCTTTTACCTGCACACCATGACATGGAGTAGGGATAATCATGGCATAATTCATCTCCATAAAAAATTCTATTCAGAATACCCAACACCAATATCATTATTACTATATCAAATTCATCTTTTTATCCCTAATACTCTCTATATATATGACCATGGCTCAAGGGAACTCTAGAATCATACTTTATTTAATCATTAATAAGTCCCACACCATAATATAAATACCTATTATGACCCTTCCAATTTCCAATAGGGATTATGAAAATCCATTATGGCATCCACCACCATTTTTTATCCCTTAATTTTTCCATTTAATTTAATTCTAAAATAAAATAATTACATTGAGGACATTATCATTTTTTCAGTTTCAAAAAATATATTATGTATACTAGGAATATTTATCCCCATTCCATTCTTTTGTTTAATAACATTGACTTTAACCATGGATTCCAAATTTCACATGTCTCTAGTCCTCATTATACATAGGTATTCTTACAATGAAAATCTAATCCATGTTTTTTAACCACTATAGTATGGTTATCTATTGCATGACTTGGTCTATTAATACACCAATATTACTTACACATATTCATAATAACACATATGAACTACAAATCCCTTAAATATGTAGAAATTTTCCATTTTCACTTCACATAAAACATTGATAATGGTGTAGAAAAATAATAGTATAGCATGGTACTTTTCTAGGGAGGATAACTTCCTCAAATTTCTTTCTTCTTACTCCAATGCTTCTCTAGATGTTCTAATGGCCTAATAATATTCATAAGAAGACTTCAGAAATACTTTTCACCAAAAAAACTAAAAATTATCTATGATTGGTTATTTTTTACTTATTCTATTTTTTAGTCATATGTGAGTTTTAGTCAGGTGTCGAGTGTAGTGCAGGGTGTAGGGTGTGGAAGGGTGTAGTAGACTTGTTTTTTTCTATAATCTAAGATGTATCCACGGTTGTAAACCATGGAATAAGAGTTACTACTTTTTTTGGGAAAGTGTAGGATGTAGCCACAGTTGGAAACCATGGAATTAGACCTATATCCATAGTTTTAATTGTGGATATTAGCCTAGTGCCATGGTTTCAAACTATGTAAATATATTTCAATGGAATTACTTATAGTCTTAGTTTCAAACTATGGTTATAACTCTACTTCTATGGTGGAACTTGTGGCTATAGGTCTATAATCACGGTTTCATATTGTGGAAATATATTTCAATGGAATTAATTATAGACTTGGTTTAAATAATTTCTATATCCATGACCCTATTTTCATTCCAATAGGATCCATGTTTCCCCAAACTATGTTTATTACCTATATCTATGTTTTTAGGACCTATAGCCATAGTTATGAACCATGGCTATAGCCTGAATTTCTAGTAGTGATAAGTCCCACCCATCACATAATTAAAATCATACATATATGTTTCAAAATATCATAAAACATTAATCATATCATAACTCATGAAATTAAATTGGGTTCATAAAAATTTCATCATATTATAACCTATGGAAAATAGATAGGTTTCATAATCATTTCATCATTTCATCATTTCATGACTTGGGGAGAAAGAAGAGGGTTTTATAATAATTTTACCATGGTATAACCTGTGGAATATAAATGGGTTTCATAAACATATTTTCATCATAAACCATTTAGATAAAGAATAAGAATGATACCCTTGGTTCATATCCTTAGCAGATCAAAGTTACATAAAAGTATGTTGTCTTAAATAGAGAATGATTTTGAAAGATCGTTTGGAACATTTATTAAGGGAAATAAAGTTTATTTGAAAATAAATTTTTAAAAATTAAAATTCACAAAATATTTTGTAAAATCTTTTCTTTGAAAATAACCTTGAAAAATTCTAAATAAATCTTTAAAAATATCATTTAAATATTTCTTAAAGAAAATATCATTTCCTCTTTGAAATAAGAACTTTTTAAAATATAAAACATTTTAAAATCATTTTATTTGAAAATGACTTTAAAAATTATAAGATAATATTGAAATATTTGAGTTGTCATGATATAGATAAATACTTTTCATGCCATGTATATTAAAAACAAAGATTCTTTTCACATTTTCAGTAAAATCTAAACAACCATTGTTTGGAAAACAATATGATAGTTTCTTTAAAAACAT
Source organism: Viscum album (assembly GCA_963277665.1). Lineage (NCBI taxonomy): Eukaryota > Viridiplantae > Streptophyta > Magnoliopsida > Santalales > Viscaceae > Viscum > Viscum album. Next base: position 1,899,949,659 of record OY728152.1, on the reverse strand, counting down.
ATTATAAAAATTCAAACATGGGTAAAAATTTATTTAATAAATCATTTATATAATGTTAAAAATATTTTTTAAAACATTTTTAGAAAATATTCTTTTGGAAGAAAAGGGGTTTTTGACCGAAAAGAGAAACAAAGAGGATTTTTCTTAAAAAAAATTATTTTAAACTCTTGAGTACATAAAGTGAGGTAAATGAAGTGAAAAAATATGTTCTCATGAAATAACAATATTAGAATAAAATACATGAGTTTATTGATAGATAGATTATAATATAGCATCAGTGGAAGCATAATCATGAAAAATCTTGATAAATGATGAGATTGTAATATAAAACTCTTACCACATTGGTAACTTTGAATCATAATCCACATGAAATAATAAAATTAAATGAAAATTAGAATATCATAAGAATAATTAAATCCATTATATTATATATCAAAGGGTTTGTATATACACATCATAAAATTAGGTAGGTTTATAACATAGCATTTGTCTCAAGGGAGGAAAATTGAGACAAAAATCCCTTACTGATTTGGTAACTTTTGAACCGTAAACCCTATGAAATAAAAATCCTAAAATGGATATTTAAATACCAATAATTATCATTATAATAATATTTAAATAAATTCATGGGTAGTATACACACCACATAAAATAAATATTTAGTGAATATGTCATGTGTCTCGTAGAAGTAAAAGGTGAGATGGAAATCCCTTACCACTTTAGTAATCTTTTGAATTATAAGCCCCAATAAAACATAACATCAAATGAAACTTTTAATATAATTAAAATTAGTATATTAATTATATAAAATATTAAATTAGAAGTATATAGATGACAAAAAATAAATGATTGGTGAACTTTCATATGTCTCCTAGAAATAAAAGCGAGAATAGAAATCTTTAACCTTAAGTCTCGACTTTCTTTGTACACATTTGAACATCCTATATAATAAATATAAGTTTATTATAAATATACTATAGAACCATAATTATATATATTATATCATATATTATTTATATATGACCATTAATTGCCCATTTATTACCAATTCCTTGTTAAAATCGTGTTTTGGGTAATAACCGCTTTGTTTTTCATATATATCTTGATTTTTTATTTTCAGTTCTATTAATTTAATCATTGTTATATAATATAAATAATAATAATCATGAAATAATTTTAATATTTATACATAAATTATACTTTTAATACCAATAATGAAAAATGGTTTTGAGAAATGAAGTATGTTATGATCATAGAGATAGTAGGTCATATGTATGCATGATTAACGTTTACATTTTTCAACGATCATTATAGAAAGAATGAGAGTAATATTTTATATTTAAATAATTATAATAATATCATAAATATCATATTATTTTTTTAAATATACTTATACATATCATCCATGTGTTGTGGTTATGAAAAGAGAGAGTCACGTCGCTTTGTGAAGGTGGTAGTCCACACATACACCGACGACGTTATCATATTTCAGTGAGTGAAAAGGTAAAAAATTAAATGATATATTATCTTTTAATAATTATAAATATGTAATTAATATCATAATTATTTCATTTATATCACATATATTCATGAAATTTATCCTTATTATCTTCTATGTAAAGTGTTAGTGAAAAACGAATCACATCGCTTCATGAGGTAGTAGTCCACTGTACACGCGAGTGACATTATCGTATCTCATATAGAATGGAACGTAAAAAAGGTTATATATTATATAATTAATAAAAAGGTATAATTATGTTATAAATATCATATATATATTTAATATTCATCATCATACCCAACCTTGAGAGGTGGTAATGGAAAAACAAATGACATCGGTACACAAGGTGGAAGTCCTCCGTACACACGAATAATGATTTCGTAACCCATTTGATGGAAGTGGGGATGGTTTTAGGTCATTACATTAACATAAAAACATATTATTATATTTAATATAATTATTTAATTATATAATAATGATTTAATAAAAATTGGAGGTGGTGGAGGAAGAAATAAAATAAAAATTCCCATTGAAGACTGTTACTTCTTCTTCTGATAACCTCCTTAGGTTTGAACCAAATGCCTTCCTAGGTTTGATTTATTCCAAAAATAAGGTATATATTATGATATTAGGGAATTTTTTAAGTAATTTGGGTGAGTATTTTCTAAACCAAAATAGTTTTAATGTGTGAAGAATAGAGGAGATGGGGTGGCCTTTTATAAGTGAGGTCAGTGTGATACATGTAATTTCTTTAAAAGAAAAAGGTGTAACCATGTTTTTCTCATTCCAAAAATATCAAAAATAGATTATTTTAGATAATTAAACATTATATGGTTTAAATATTTCCATAAAATAGATTTTATAAAAGTTTTTAGGTTATTTTAACCCTTATCTTTTTAGTTTAACCCCTAGGTAATGTTGTTTTTACCTTAACTGTGGTAAATAATTTTTACTATTTTCACTATTCATTTTGGTCAAAAAATTAAATAGGCCACATAATATAATATAAATTATTATGATTAAAAATATGGAATAAATTTTTTTCAAATTAAATTCACATAATTAAAAAAATGTAATTTAAAATTAGTCCTCCAAACGCGACATGAAAGTGGGTTTTTAAAGAGAAAATGTTCAAAATTTTACAAGGTTTTTATATAAAAATTCAATAAAAAATTATTCCAATGAACTAAATTGAATTAATAGATATATAATTGAACAAATTTTAATTTAAAACTAATTTAAAATATAATTTAAATGAAAACAATTCTAATTAAAATTCAGTATTTTTACTATTCATCAAAAAAATAATCTTTTCAAAAAATTCTCAAAAATTCACCCTATGATAATTTTGATGTTATGATTTTAAAAAAAAAGAATTTTATTTTTCCAAATAAATTTTATAAAATTTTCAAAAATTATTTTTAAAAATAAGGTCACAAAAAAAGGTGACAAAACTGCTTTTTTAGAAAACAAATATTATTTTTAAGCATAAAATTGGATTTATTATTATATCTTATCTAGAAAACACATAAGATATATGTTAAATATTTTATTAAATATATAATATAAAAATTTCATAAAAATCATTCACCAAAAGGTTCTTGTTTAATTTATTGAGGTAAAATACATTTGTTTGCAAAAAAAAATAGTTTTTCATAAAAAAGATTTTCTTTATTTTCATTTTTAATTAAATGGTCACCAAAGAATTAATTATATATACATGTGTAAATAATATATTTTCATAATTTTTTTAATATTATTCATACCCATGATTCCAATGGCTAGGTGATAACTATCATAATATTTTGATAATATGTCGTGTTTTGTTTAAACTTAGTGTTGCGTGTAACACAAGCTAAACTCAGTGTTATGTGTAACACAAAATATTCAAAAGATTAAATTCATATGAAAAATAAATATATTTCACAAAATATCAGGGTGATAAATTTCAACTCTAGCATCCACCGGTGTTTATGGGGGATGGTATCCCCTGGGTATTAGAGTTTTAGATCAAGTCTACTTGGACTATCTTTGAGCATCTTGAGACCCCTCAAGATAGGAGGATGAAGTTGGCATTTTATATGTTGTGGGGATCAACAACGTGATATTTGGAAATCTTAGTTCAAGCTAAGAAATATATAAGAATGTTTTTTAAGGACCTTAAGACATTATGGTTTTACCACCTCTTCTCGAAAACCTTCAAGGCCTACATGGATAAGGATTTTACATGCATGAAGTAGGATAGTATGTCGATTATATAGTATGTAGACCACTATATAGACTTAAAGCGCTTCAACTCTATGATAGTAGAGTATGAGGCAGCTCAAGCAGGATAGTTCATGAATGGGTTGAGGTATGTGATTCATGTATAGTTTAATGTCTTTCAGCTTACCACATTTTCTATAGTGGTGAATTAGGCGCTAATCTCTAAATGGAACCTAAGAGAGGGAAAGGGTCATGGGTAGGTGGCTTTTGTAGGGACCTATAGTGGGTTGTCTGGAAGCCTAAAGTGTTGTTATAAAGGAAATCACTAGACCAACAATGGGTAGAACAACTAAGGTGGAATTTTAGTATAGTTTCACCAATGTGGTATATGGGGACACATTCAACCTCAGTGTGATTGGGAACCAATAGAGTGTCAATTGTATAGAAAGATGGGTCACCTTTAGAGATTTTATAGGATGGTGTAGCAGGAACTGAGTGATAGAGGTTTTGGACCAGTGTAGGGTTTTAGGGTTGGTTTGACTGCACCATGGAAGGTAGTTAGTTAAAGATCTACGATCCAATTAGGGTGAGGGAGAGGCTATGGAGTATAGTATCAGGAGAAGTAGTGCTAGAAAGGAACTGGTGTACAGGGAAATCAATCTGGATCTCAGTCACGGTTTATGGAAATTACATGTGGTGCATCATACTCCCATAGATTAGGATATCGAACAATCTATAGTCTCAGGTATGATCTTGGTATCCTTCACTTTATTTAGTGATTTATTTGATATAGGGGATTCTCACACCTTCATATCATCTAAGATTATGGAAGGATTGGGTTTATCCATGGATTTATTGTATGAAGTTATGTTCAATAACACTCCATTAGGAGTTCAGTCAGAGGGTATCCATCATTATAATGAGTGTGCCTTGAAAATTGGGGTTTATTGATTTTTGTGGGATCTCTTTGGCTTAGAGATAATGGGTTTTTACTTGGTACTCAATATGGACTAACTAGTTCCATATAGAGCTCATATTAACTACTATCATAGGTGGGTGATATTCATGAATCTTGATGGTCATCAGCATGTACATGTTGAGGAATGGGACATACATGTAGGTCATGTAGTATTGGATTTCTAGCATCTAGGTAAGGTGACCACCCAGGTTGTCAATATGATGTTAGATGATGGAGGGATTCAGTAGGATGACTTTCCTCACATGGTGAATCAGTTAAAAGATGTTTTTCTGAAAAAAATTTGTGAGACTCTCTCCTGGTAGGGGAATCAAGTCCAAAATCCTGTTTATACTGATAGCGGATCCTGTTTCTATCCCACATTATAGGATGGATCTAGAAGAGTTGTGGGAAATTAAGATATATATGGAGAAATTAGAATCTAGGGGGTTCATTAGGTCGACACCCTCCCCTTACGGATCTCCAATCTTTTTTTCTAAAAATGCTAATAGTTCCTTACCATTATATGTCAATTATAAGAAGCTAAACCAAATTATGATAAATAAATGCTACCTAATTCCTAGGATCAATGAATTTTTTGACCAACTAAGAGGGGTCAAGGTGTTTTCCAAGGTTAATATGAGGTCGAGATGTCATCAGGTTAAGTTGATATCATTGGATATATCTTGTGTGTATTTTAGAATCAGGTATGTTTCGTATGAATACCTAGTTATAATATTTGGCCTAAAAAATATTCCAGGTTGTGTTTATGGCCCTAATGAATTGGTTCTTTCACCTATTTTTTGGATTATTTCATGGTTGTCTTCGTTTATGATATCCTCATGCATGCCAAGTCAAGGGAAGAACACACTCAGCATCTGGAGGTGTTGTTAGGTGCATTGAGGTAGCATCATATTTATGCCAAGATCTCTAAGTTTCATTTCTAGATGGGTCAATTTCACTTTCTAGAGAATATTATCTATGAGTTCAATGTGTCTATTAACCCATAGAAGGTTATAATTATGGTATCTTGGGAGAATCCTAAGAACATGTTTTACTTGCATAGCTTCCTGGGATTGGAAGGATACTACCAGATATTTATTTAGGACTTATCCTACCTAAACTTTCCTTTGATGGTCCTTCCTAGGAATGGAGTGAAGTTTGTATGGTCTAATTCATGTGAGTATGTATTTTAGGAGTTTAAGAATAAGTTTACCAGCACACCAATCCTATCCCTACTTGAGACTGGTAGGGAGTATGTTGTATACTGTAATGCATCAAGGATCAGACTTAGAGCAGTTCTGATATAGGGTGGTCATGTTATGGATTATGGGTCTTGGTGGTTGAGACCACATGAATAAAACTATATGACACAAGACTTCAAGCTATAAGAACTAGTTCATGATTTGATATACTAATGAAATTATCTATTGGGATAGAGGTTTGTAGTTTATATAGACCATGAAAACCTAAAATATATATTATCATAATGGGATTTGAACCTTTTTCAATAAATTTGGATTTAACAACTATAATATCTTGATTTTGAATTGGCCTATACCTCTAGAAATGTAAATTTAGTTATATATTCTTTAAGTAAGAAGAATCAAGATCAAGTTTTTTGGGAGTATAATAGTTAGTGGTGGTTTATGGATCCCTTCACCAAGATTCATTTGGGAGTATAGTAGTATTAGGGGAAATAAGCTCTCATCTTCTTACTTATTGTGCCTTTACTTCTAAATTATATTAAGAAGAGAGAGTTATTTGATCAGGAGTTCTTGAATCTGAAGGATATAATTTATGGTGGGGAGGCACCACCTGACTTTTTTTTAAAGGTAATTCTTTGGTCAGAGACCAAAGCACAATTTATTGATAAACAAAAAGGATTACAAGAGGCAAAAGGATGGGATTTTTTTACAATCTCTATCAAAAAGATATAGTAATTCGGATGGAATAGAGTCCAGCCAAGTCATGCTCTGATGTACTCTTTTGTTGGAAAGAGCATCAGCAACAGGATTCGCTTCACGGTAGGCATGAGTAGCTATATATTCGATCCCATGGTGCAAGTTCAGACAATTCATACAACGAGTGGTAAGTGTCCAAGCCAGATGGATGTTGCCATTCCAGATGGCATGAATGATAGTGGTTGAATCGCTTTCAATACATAGCTTTTTCTAACCTCTTTGGAGTGTAATATCAACAGAATGAATGACCCCCAGCATTTCTACCTCCAGAGATGTAGAGTGACCACATACAACATAGAAATAGCCCTGACACTGGATAGCTGAATATCTGAAGATAGCACCACAACTGGCAGGGCCTAGGTTGCCTTTGGAAGATCCATCGACATTCACTTTGATCCATCCTAGCATTAGTGATTTCCAGAACACTTCAAATGAGTGTTTGGGCTTTGGATAAATGCCAGGAACACGGAGATGATGAAGGATCTCAAAGTCACCAACCAAGTTGTTGCAACAGTATTTTTGAATTGAGGCAGCCTCATGAACTGCAAGAAGAATCCAAGATTTCCCTACATTAAGATTGAGAGAGTGATTATTGTGAATGAGAGCATTTCTAACGTATCAGATCTCATGAAGAAGTTCCACCACTGCCGCTAGAAAAAGATTTTTAATCTACAGAGAAACATCATGTGTAGTACAATTTTTTAATAACAAGGAAATTGAGTTTGTAAAGAACTATATGCAATTAAATAATTCAGAAATATAATTCCAAAGAGCAGAGGCTATCACACAAGATAGAAAAATATGATTGGCATCCTCCCTATGCTGATTGCACAGGAGACATTTAGATCAGAGTTGAAAACCAAAATTTTGAAGACCGGTTTATGTTGGTAATCTATTATGGGAAATGCGCCAGATAAGGGTGAGCCTAGAAGGTTTAATCTAGGGTTTGTTAAAATGATTCATCCAAAGAAAACTAGAGTCATTTTCAGATAAATTATGATTATAATAATTTTTTGAATCAAGAATACCATTGGTAGAAGGTTCCCAAACAAGGAAATCACCATCAGAAGAAAAAAGATGATTATCAATAATTTGTGCAATATTATCAGGGAGATCATGTTGGTGAGATTGTAAGACCTCCTTTATAGTCTGATTAGTATCTTCAGGAGGATTATTAGAGGGTAACAAGGATATCATAGGGGTACCACACCAATTGGCACACCAAAAATTAATATAAGAATCAGCACTGACTATCCATCGAGAATTTTGCTTGATCTTGTGATAAGAGTCCCGGATAGAAGGCCAGATGGATGAGTTTATGAAATTAAAATTCCATTTTAAAATATTAAAGAGGAATCTATGGTTCAAGAATTCAGTATCCTTAGAAGTGGAATTAATAATGTGCCAAGTGAGGCGGGCCTGAAGAGCATCATTGAACAACTTTAAATTTTTTATGCCAATACCACCATAAGCAATGGGTATACAGCAAGATTTACAAGGTATTGTAACTAGCTTCCTTTCAAAGATGCTTCCAGACCAAATGAAGTTTTTAATATATGTGTTAATTTTTTTAAAGATGTTGGCGGTCCATTTATAGACCACAAGGGAATAGACCATTTTAGAAACAATGGTCGATTTAACCAAACAAATTCTCCCAGCCATGGAGAGGGATTTCCCTTTCCAGCTAGCGAGTTGATTTGTGATTTAATCAATGGTGTTAGCAAAATAGGTTGCTTTGGGCCAACCCCAAAATATTGCAACACCCAAGTAAATGAAATGTAAAAAACCCTCTTTAATACCCAGATAAGTGGTGATATTATATTTCCTTCTTACAGGAAAATTTTTCCAAAAAAGTATATACGATTTGTTCCAAGAAATTTCTTGACTTGAGATTTGTTCATAGTGAGAAATAGCATGTTTGAGAACATGAATATTTTTTTTGATCCCCTTTAATGAATAAAATAATATCATCAGCATATAAAAGGTGGGTAGGGGCATTTAAATTACTGGAAACTTGTATGGGTTTAAGCATATTTTGATCAACCAAATTGTTAAGAAGTCTACTAAGGTAATCCTCAGCAATAATGAAAAGGATAGCAGAAAGCGGGTCGCCCTGCCTGACACCTTTTGAGCAATTGAAGAAACCTCTAGGGGTACCATTAATCAGGATAGAGATATAAGCAGAGCGAAATAGAGTCTTAATTTTACCAATGAAGGGATCACATAAGCCAAAGTTTTTTAGGACTTTGAAAATAAAGTTCCAGTCTATGGTGTCAAAAGCCTTTCTGGTATCCAATTTTACGGCCACATAACCCCCTCTTGTGCTTATATTTGAACAATTAGTACATTCAGGGGCAAGACAGATGCAGTCTTGGATGGAACTTCTTTTAATGAAACCAAATTGGTTCCAAGAGACGATTCTATTGCAGATAGGAGCAAGTCTATTAGCAATAATTTTGGTAATGATTTTATAGATAGTGTTAATCAAAGCAATTGGTCTGAATTGATGGATCTCAGATGCATTCTCAACCTTAGGAATTAAGGTTAAAATTGAGCATTGATTCCATGGGGTAGAGATCCATGAGTGAAGAAGGTCTTAACAAGGTTACATACATCACTGTGTATTATATCCCAATGTTTTTGGAAAAACCCATTATTGAACTCGTCAGGACCAGGAGCACTGTCAGGATTTTGACCAAAGACTATGTCTTTGATTTCATGATCAAGAGGGGTTCTCAAAAGAGTCTCATTGTCTTTTTCATCCACCATTAAAGGAATAATATCCGGTTTAAGATCAATATTTATATCAGGACCATTAAAAATGTTATAAAAGTATGAGGTGACATGATCTATAATGGCTTCTTCAGAATCAATGATCAAGTCATTATTAATAATCATAGAAAGAGGACGATTGACCTTTCTAATTCTTTGAAGACAGTTATAGAATTTGGTATTTTGATCACCATCAGTAAGACATTTAGTCCTGAACATTTGTTTACAAATATTGTCCTTAAAATTGAGTAAGGAATTAAGTTTAGAAGAGATATTAGCTTCCACTTGTGGATCCATATTTAAATCTGAATTAGTGTTCTGAGTTTGGATACGACTGAGTTCATCTTCAAGATAGGATATTTCAAGATCTATTTGAGAATTCGTATTTTTACACCATCCTTTGAGTGCCTGATTGAGAATTTTTAACTTGCGTAAACAAGAAAAAGAATCATTATGGTGTTTCATGGAGTTCCAGGTGTCATAGATAAAGGAAACACAATCAGGATTCGAAGAACAAGCATTATTAAATTTGAAAGGAAGGACAAGCTTTCGATCATTCGTAAGAATGATAACAAGGATAGGATGATGATCAGAGTTGATTCTCAGAAGAGTTACACTGGATATTTTGTCCCAGTTATCAAGAGTCTTCATGTTGACAAAAGCCCTATCAAGTTTACTATCAACATTTTTGTTGTAATTTTTCCTATACCAAGTGTATTTTGCACCAATAAGAGTGATTTCAAATAGGTTAGATTCATCAATAGTAGATTTAAATTCCTTGGAGGATATAGAAAGGTGTGATAGACCAATTTTTTCAGAAGGGGAAAGGATGGCATTGAAGTCACCCAAAACAACCCATGATTCTTGAATGTGTTTAGACATATCGAGGAGTTCATGTCATAAAGCTCTCATATCCTGATATCTATTCTTGGCATAAACCATAGTGAAAAAGATATGTCGACCATTCCACCAGAAGTCACAGGTAAGATGTTGTTCAAAAATTCTAAAAATGTTGACATTTTTTAAAGAATTGTGGAAAAAGATCCACAAAGAGTCAAATTGAGGACCGCTTTTACAAGAACCTAAAAAACTATAATTGAGAGATCCAAATCGCATGTAATTCATTTTAAAATTGACTTTAGGTTCAGCAATGGCTAAGATTTGGGGTTTATGAATGTTTAAAATTCTCTCAAGTGTTGTGGAGGTGTCATTGTTGGCCACACCTTGACAGTTCCAATAAAGGATATTCATTTCTATTTGCGGTTTGGGTTAGAACCCTTTTTTTTATTTACCAGATCCCTTCTTATTTTGGGATCTCATGACCATTGAGGAAGAAATATACTTTTGTTGACTCTCATGAGTTTCAAAACTTTGAGAGGAATCATATTTCAGGTCTTAATTTGGGTTAGGAGCAGCAACTAAAGTGCTCATAGGATCAGGACTGATCAGTGTGTGATTTTTTTCTGCTCTATGAATAGTGGCATGTTCAGATGAGAGCTGTTTCTCATCTCTAACCTGAATAATCTCATTATCTGGGGAGGAAAGAGGTGGGTTAGGCGGTTCAGGAGAGGAAATTTTAGAGGAAATAGGGGTCAGAATAGGGCTTGTCTGGAAAATCTCTAAAATAGCATCCTGAGCAGAAGGTTGCACAAGATGAGAGTATGTTCCAGACTCAGACTGGAAAGTTTTCGGTTCAACAGGTTTCAAATAATCCGATATAGAGTCAGAAATAGTAATAGAATCCTGCTTGTCAACAGGAGGGTTGGGTACCAAGATGTTAATCAAACATGAGGTAGGTTTATGGATTGTTTCAGAATATGAAACAGAAATAGGCAGTGTGGTGTGTGACATGCTCTTTGCCAAATGAATGAAAGCAGGATTAACCCTAGCAGCATATAAGACAGATTCGTTAATAGGAGTAGAAGTTTTTTCAAAAAAACCCATAGTAGAGTTTTCAGACTGATGCTGCAGCAGAGTAGAGGTCTGCATGTCAAAAGGAGTATTAGACACCTCCTTGTCGACTGAAACAGGTTCTATATTCAAAATGGAAGCAGAATCAAGTGTGTGTGATGAGATGTGAGCAGTAGTAATTCTAGGAGAGGCAGGATTAGCAGATTGAGTCTCTATACCAGGAACTTTAGAAACATTAGTAACAGGTTTATCATTTGAAATGAAGTGCACAATGTTACCTGGATCTGCAGTGTTCATAACCTTACCCTGTGACTTGTTAGAATCAGCAGTATTTCCCTTGAGAACTAAAGGAACATAGGCCTCCAGGTCCCTACAATTATTCTCATTTAAACATGAGGTACCAGAGGAAGAAGCATTAAAATTAGGATTGGAAATAGTAAAAGGGTAGCTCTTAACTGAACTACCACTAATGCCTTCAACTATTGGTTTTTCTAAACCATTGGGATTTTCATTGTTATGTAGGGCCTCTTCTTCCATAACCAAATTGCCCAAAGATTTTTCTTCTAGGGATATAAGGTCATTGGATTTTTTAACCCATATATTTTGCTTTTGGGGGGGGGCTCAGAAATATCAATGACATTATTACCTTTTTTAGCATGCTTTACTTCATGCCAATCATTATTAATAGGAGGGTCCATTTGTTTCCTAAATACCCTACAATTTGTAAGGTTGTTCCCAATCAGTTTGCATACTCCACAAAAGGGTGGCTTCTTTTCATACTCAATCCTGAGCTCAAATCTATGATCAGGGGCATTAAATCCTATGTTAGATGGTAGTTCGTTGGCTAAGTTTACTTCAACCATAACTCTAGCATAAAGGCCAAGATCCCCATTCAAAGTTCTATGATCAATTTTAATAGGGGATCCAATGCAAGAAGCAATGTCATTTAAAATCTTCGGATTCCAATAAAACCAATTAAGCCCATGAATTCTAACCCATACGTGTGCCATATGATTTTTGTGTGTGTATGGGTTAAAGGCAGTGTCCCAATCCAAAATTCTAAGAAATGCAGGCTGAATCTGCAGATTACCAAGCTTCCATACCTGATCGAGTTCACCTTGAGAGCTGAAGAGGATGTGATAGTAGCCTTTACCAAGGGGAACCATCTTCCATTTTGAAGAATTCTAGTAGTGAGAAATCCTACTCTTTAGTTCAGAAAGAGGCCAAGGTCTATCCCATGTGTTGTATGAGATTCGGCCAAGGACCGAGTACTTGCAAAATTGTTCTCTTTGCTTCAGGGCTTCCAGATTGGCATCAACCAAGAAACCACCATATTCCAGCTTTCTATAGAGAGGTTGCATACATTCCTTCACGCAACTAAGATTAGCACCTTTTAGCGCATCTCGGAAGGATACGGGAAGATATTGAAGAGAAATTTTAAAGTTTCCTACTTCGATTTTTGAGGAATCAGAATCTGTAGAAGTAGGAACAGGAGGGGAATCAAGTTCCCACTCCAGATCAAAGCCAGCCATATGAAAGCTCAGTGAGAAACAGTGGCGAAAGTTAGGGTTTGGAGATACCCATGAGAGAAAGGTTCGAGAGTTCCCATCCTCACTTTCTCAGCAGGAACCACCTGACTATTTTCTTGATGAGGATGAGATCCTTCACATTTATAAGTGTTTCATGGTTTCTACAGACATGCAGTATGATTTAATGAGAGAGTATTATGCTTTTAAGTGGGTGGTGAACCATAGGATAACCAAGATGTTTCAAAATCTATTATGATAGTACTAGTGTCCAAGAATGAGGAAGGAGGTAATGAGTTTCATCATAAGGAGCTCCACCTATCAGTAGGTGAAGGTTGAGAATCAATAACCCACTAGTATCCTCTAGTCATTTCCCACTCCCAAGTGGAAATGGGATTATGTTGCAATAGATTTTGTGATTAGGATTCTAGAGATACCCCAGGTTAATGATGTTGTGTGCCCAATTAAAAAAATGGAAATTTACTATTTTTTCCTTTTCACCCCTTAAGTATAACTCTATTTTTCTCTCCTTTTATACACACAACATCCCCTCTATAAGATTCCCTCTCCTCCTCCTTCAAGATTGGTGGAAATTTTTTATTTCTCCACCGATTTGAGTTTTATTTGAGGTGATTGAAGGCCCAAGGTAAGTATAAGAGTCCAACTTCTTCATATTTTATATAAATCTATTTTCTTTTATGTTTCTACTCTTTAAAGCTATTATGAATTATTTTTATGGATTTTGTCTAGTTTCTTTGATTCTCCTATTTTAGATCCAACTAGAGGACAATGTACGACAGGTGGAACCTGTATAAACTAAGGTAGGTTGTCTTCAAGTTATCCCTTAAGGTTACTCTATTTTATATTTTTTGTTATGTATTTCATCATGCCAATTTGTTATGAATTTGATTTAGAACCTAAATTCAATTAATCGGTTACCCAAAATGTGTCTAGAATCCCTTAAGTACTATGAAAAAATCCTTGGTAAATTTAAATTGTAACATTGGACACCCCTTTTGCTGATATTGGATATGTATTCTTTGTCTTATATCAAAAGAGACATCTAAGGGGTATCTTAGACTTTATAATGGACTATAGGTGTAATCCTTATTAATTTAAAATCAAATTACATGTTTAGAATGAAAAATAATAGAAATTATCTTCACTTTAGACTTGGGACATAATTTATTAAAAGATGATACATGGTAAAGTAGTGGATTAATTAAATAAATGGGAATACTAGGATTAGATCCTTGGATTGCATGGGATATGGATGTTGTTAAATAAATAAGAATGTTGAGATAATCTCCTTGGATTCTCTATGACATATGGTAATAAATGAATGGGAATGTAGAGATGAGCTTCAGGGATTCCATGGTATTTATGAAGCTAAATGAATGGGAATGTTGAGATATGCTCCTTATATTATAGATGACATATGATATAGTATGAGTGGAAATGCAGGGATGAGATCCTTGGATTCGGTTCAGTGCATGATTTAGGAATATCCATATGTGGATTCCACATGATACCAAATGCATGTAAATGATGAAATGAGTAGTTGGATTCTACATGGTATATGATGTTTTTAATTCTAGGATAATTGCCTAGATTCTATGTGGTTACTATGGTTTCCACAGTTATCAAGATGTGCTTAAAGTCATCCAACACTATCTAAAGTAGTTTGGTTTATCCTAGGTGTCACTGTGGAGCACTTGGATCGAGGCTATTTTGATTAATTTGTTCAATTTATTTACCTACATATTTTATGACATATATATGAATACACTATATTTAATCAAACTCAATATGGTTTTAGACATTTTTGGTGGTGTCCTAATGATTTGTACTCACACCTTGATTGGGTTTCCAGTTGGTACCCAAGAAGACTTCATGGATACAAGATTAGATAAGGGAAAACATCCTATGAAAGTTGCTTGATTTGGGTTGGGATGGAGCTTGGAGATGGGGACTAGGGTAGTACTCATATCCTTTTGGGTTTTTTGGTAGATGTGTCCTATTTTTGGTTATTTTTTGACTTGTATATATAACTATGGCATGTATGAATCACGAATGGGCATACAATGCATTTTTTTATAGCATGGATTATCTGTATACTTGTTACCTACTTTATGCACTGACTTATTTATTTATGTATGGTTGGATGATATCTTATTTACACTAGTAGAAAAATGTTCTTTAATGGTGTTTCTTCAAGTACAATGTTAAAAGTCCTCATATAATACTTTTAACATTAATTTTTTCAATAACTAAATTTAAAAGTCAACATTTAGCATAGGTTTCACAAAGAACTAATATCAAAAATTTGAAAATTTAAATAGTGGATTGTATTTCATTTCTCATGATTCAATTTGACTAGTCATGAATCTAAAATGGACTTACAAATCAAAAGTGATGGTCATCCTAAGTTCAAATATCTAAGAGAAGCCTTAGAGAAGTCCAACTTTTGACAGCCATAAATTTTGATCTATAAGTACATTTGAGGTGAAAATTTAGAAAAATAAAATCATATAAAACCATTATTACCCTATATTTTTTTATGTTATAACATCAGTTATTTGAAAAAATTATTTCAAAGTTACTCATAGAATACTTTTAATGTCAGTTTTTCAAGAAATGATGTTAAAAGTACACATTTAACATTAGTTTTTTTTAATAAAAGACATTAAAACTAAGAAACCATAAATATATAGTTGTAATTAATTTCCCAAGATTTAATTTTACTGGTAATTGAGTTCAAAAAGACTTATGGATCAAAAGTTATGCTTGTTAGAAGTTGGACTTCTCTTAAATAAGGTCAACTTCTGATGACCATAACTTTTGATCCTTAAGTCTATTTGAGCTCCATAACCAATCAAATTGAATACTATAAAACCAATTATGTCCTTGTATTTAGATTTTACATGTTTTAAGATTTTTTTTACAAAAAATTTACTTTAAATATATTTTTTAAATTTTAGATGTTGGTTTTTACTAAAAAATGATGTTAAATGTATTTTCATTACTTTTGATGTCAATTTTTATTTAATTATTTGAAATATATTTTTACTAAAACCTATATTAATATATATATATATATATATTAACATTTCAAATTGGTTTTTATTAAAAACTAATGTTAAAACTATCCATGTTTTAATGACGGTTTTACTAAAAACTGACATTAGAAGTATCTGTTTTACTTTTGACGCCAATGTTTTTATAAAACCGAAGTAAATTTTTTTTAAAAAAATGATGCTTTAATATATAAATATATATATATATATATATATATATATATATATATATATTAACTTTTGACATCAGTTTTTATTAAAAAAGTGACGTTAAAACTATTCTCATTGCAATTTTTTAACATAAGTTTTATATATAACTGATGTATAAAGTAACATGAAAAATGAGATTTAATTTTTTCACAGTGTGATTTCAAATTTTTTATTTTCCATATAAAATTTATTATACCACATTACACTTTTTCAAGCATATTTTTTATGTTTTCACTCTCCATTCTTATTTATTTACAATCTACTCTTTTTATATTCACTTTCATTCCATGAGTTCTGCATTCATCAATTTAAAAATGGTATTTATTCTTTTTATACCATTACTTAATTTATTTATGATTAGTTTCATCCATAGATACACTTGTTAATGATTATTTTTTATGATAAAGGATACTTAATTGGATAAACTTAAAAATATAAAGATTCCTTGTGAGATTTACTCATCAAATTCTAAAATTCCTTACAAACTACAACTTAATATGGCTCATGAGATCTTCCTTACAAAAAAAATTAAGTTTATAGACACTGAATCAAGAATCAAAATTAAATCAAAACTTTAAAATTATTTTTCTAGATTTCATTTGGTTTTTACAATGTTATGATTTATTGATATTGTATTTTCATCTAAGTAATCATTAAGTTGGATCTTTAATTTCAAGTTTTATGTTTATTTTTCTATATTTTGTTTATTTTATACAATTTTTTACTTCATCAATGTTGTATTTTGAAACAAGTGAGTAATTAGCATTGAAATATTTAAAAAAATTAGAGTTTTTACATCATTTTTTTCTATGAATAACATTAAAAGTCATTTTTGACATCATTTATAACACAAACCAATATTAAAAGTCATCAAGTTGCATTTTCTACATTAGATTTTAAAAAAATTGACATAGAAAGTCATCATTGAGTGGAATTTTTTACATCATTTGTTAAAAAAATCGATATCAAAAACCTTTTATTTTTATTAAAAAAATATTTAAACATTTTTTTAATAACTGACATTAAAAATATACTTAAATTGTCACTCATAAATATATAATCTCAAAAAACAATGTTAAAACCCCAAAAAACTAATGTTAAATTCCTTTTTGTACTAGTGTTATTTATATCTGTGTTGTACAATCTGATCACAGGGTCATAGTCTCCCCATGATAACCTTGTGGGACATCACTAATAATAGGTAGCATATAGTGTACGAGGAGGAAAGATTGAGGCCATGGGGTGAAACATCCTAGAGCACTAGTTCAGTGGCTTCTGAGTGGGGCATTACACCGTTCTTAGGTCCCACTTCACATCTCTTAATTCATCAAATGAAATTAACTTTTTATTAAAAGGGAAAAGGTGGGAAGAACAAAAATAAGCGCACATCATGGTGGTCACAAATGATGTAGGCCCAAAGCATCACCCCTAAAAAATATGTTACAATAATTGAGTAGAGATATAGGACATAGATACAAGGAGATGCCCATACTAGAGTTCTCGATCTTAGACAAGGCATCTACAGAAAAATTTCCCTCTCTAGGTGTGCTTGAAAATAGTATCCTAATCCACCATTGCCCTGTAGTTCCTAATAATATAAGTCAAGTTCCATGGAGGGACGTAATTCCTATGAATCATATCAAGGATAGATTTAGAGTTAGATTCAACTTATGTGATGTTGATATTCAATTGCCTATAAAGATGAATACAATTAGCCATCGCCTTTGCCTCCGCCTCCAATGAGATACGCGTTACATTGGAAGCATTGAAAACAAACATGATGAAGCCTTTATAGTTTTGCACAAGACCTCATCCTTTAATATCACCATCTATGTAGGATCCATCCACATTGAGTTTTAGTCTAGTTTTTGGGGGCCTCCAGCAAACCCACCTACCTTGAAAAAACCTTCCATCTCCCTATGTTTTTATAATAGTTCTTGAAATCATTGAATGTAGTAGCGGGGAATGACTTCCATTAGGAATAAGTGCCCCCATATCAACCACTAGGGATTTGGTTCAATCCTGAATTGAAATATGGGAGCAGTTGATTCCTCCCCTAGCTTTATTTCTACACTCCCATATGACTCAACAGTCCACCACAAAGAGCATACCCCAAGCCTTGATTTCAACCACCTGTTCAATGCCCTCAAAACAGTCCATTAAAAAACTAGGTATTGAGACCCCTCCTCCATTTAATCCCATATATTCACCGAGAAGGTTCCAGATAAAGGTTTCCCAATCACCTTTGAAGAACAGGTACCAAACAGTTTTAGTACTCACTATAGATAAACACTAGCATCGTGATGTCGGCTAGGGTTTGGAGATGATTTCACCAAAGCATGGATAAATCGTCTGAGCATGATGGGGATTTTGTGTGTAGTGGTGAGAGGACTTCCCCAAGAGATGATCACTTGTCTTCATTCATTATTTATTTGGTGTCAATCCACTACCCTATTTCTATTTAGGGATTTTGATGAAATTGGTGATTGACCAAGTGCTGGATGATAGTGAATTCACTCATAATGGTGTTATGGGGTGTACCATGGACCTTATAGGAATGGAAGGTTTATGTTTTAGTGATTCAGTGATTTATGATGAGTTTTTTTTCAAATATGACTCTTTAGATTAAATTTAATAATTAATTATAATTTTTCATAATTAATTACTTATGTTTTATGGTGTCAGATAGGATCTCATGTTGTGGTATGATGTGGGACAAGGCATGAATCGGCTTGGCTGAGATGGTGTGTTATAGATCCTAGGAGGTAAGTCTTTGATGGAGGTAGTTGTTCTATTTAATACAAGATTATATGAATTTTTTTGTATGATCATGTTCCTTCATTCATGTTGCATGGGTCTCATACCACCCTTGAGAGGTTACCACCCACCAAGGTTGAGACGTGTGGCCATCCCACCCATCATCACTATGCCAAAGCCTCTCACACCTACCCAACTATCCTAGGTAAACCATCTTAGGCTACCCACATCACATTTTATACCTCAAGACTCTCCCAGGGTCTTATGTTAAATCATTCGACACCCTCACCCCTTGGAGGCATAGTCATCAGGCAATCCCAATTCACCTAAGTGATAAAGAGTACTTATTCCAAGCATAAAAGGCCAAATGTCATCCTATATTTGTCTCTAAACCACTTATGATACCTATCTTCTTGACTTAGACCTATGAAACATGCATTAAGTCACATGGTAATACATAAAAATGCATATGATATTGTATTAAAGGGAACACCTACCTCCATTAAATATTTACTACCCATGCACTACAACACACCACCTTGGCCAATCCCATTCATGCCTTTTCCCAAATCATATAGCAACATGAGCTCCTATCTGACACCATAAAACATAAGTAATTAATTATGAAAAATTATAATTAACTATTAAATTTAATCTAAAGATTCAAATTTGATCAAAAACTCATCGGACATTACCGCATCGCTAAAACCTCAACCTTCCATGACTATAAGGTTCATGGAGCACCCCATGACACCATTACAGGTGAATTCACTATCATCCAGCACTTGGTCAATCACCAATTTCATCACAATCCCTAAATAAAAATAGGGTAGTGGATTGCCTCCAAATAAATAATGAACAAATACATGTGATCATCTATTGGGGACGTCCTCACACCATCACACACAAAATCCCCATCATGCTCAGATGATTTAGCCATGATCTGGTGAAATCATCTCCAAACCCTAGCCAAAAAATCATCACAAATAAGAGGGATGGAAAAGTGTGCAGAAATAGAGAAAAAATGGAATATCTTACCTCTAATCATCATCAAAATTCACCTAGAATCACCTCTAGTCGAATGGGGTTAAAGAAGGGGCATGGTATGGAGAATCAGCTGGAAATAGTCTCTTCAAACACCCCAAATCCTCTAAATAATCAAACACCCCAACCCAAAAAAAGATATATTTTACCGTGATCAATAAAGAGACACTCATTCACAACATGAAAAAGAGTTTCACAGAGTTAATTCCCTATTGCTCTCACATTTCATAGCCTAAATCACCAGTTCACAGATTAATTTTTTTTAGTAGAGGTATGCATCCCTTGGCTACCCCATTAATGGCATAAATCAAGGTTCATGACATGAATGGTTATGTGGGTCCTAAGAAAGCAAATCCCCATTCAAAGTGTTTAATCCCCTTTCACTATAAGAATTCTTGGTGTGAACCATGGTTCACACTGTGAACCATGGCTCATGGTGTGAACTATTGCAGACTGTTAAAATTCATCTCCTAGGTCACATGAACCTTCCTCCAATGCTTTCCTGAGCACCTAAACAACCAAATGGGCCTTGTTCCACATCCAAAAACATCATTTTGAGATGTCTAAATGCTTATATTCCTAATTCAAGTCTCGATTCTCAAAATAAACCCCTCTCCAAACCAAAAAATAAAATTCCTCCAAAATATAATGACCTGAAAATATGTGGGTCATTAAAAACTCCACACCATAACACTTATCATCCTTGAGAAGATGCAGTAGACCTCAAAACACATCTCATGGAATATCACAGATACAAAAATACCAAGAACTTATTTTTTCCCATATTTTTACACCCAACACACTCATATTGTGCAACTCTAAACACTAATCACATTACTCACCAGAAGTTGAGCTTCCCATTCACTGTTAATTCCAACACTGAGACAGCTCTCTTCATATATATCTCACCCAACACACCAAAGAACTAGAAACTAATTCATCTTGTAGTTTATTTTTCTCCCCTCTATAAGGATCTTCTCACCAAGGCCAATTATGAACTATGGCGATCCCCACTATAGAAATCGTCTATCTAAAGCACACTTTCAATAGTTTACTAATGTACCAATTGTATTACAAACAATGTTCCTAATATGGTTTCCACCTCACTATATCAAATTCTACACAAAAACACCAGTATGACTTCCACTGATTTAATTCTCTTAGAAATTCTCAGTTTCACCCATCAACACGCTACCACATAGCCTCGCCCAATCATAATTCCTTAACCTCTAAAGGCATTATGATACAGTCCAACTCCTACTCCATCTATCATGCACCTACTCTAAGAACCAACTCACTTATGATCTAACATACCCTCTGATCACTCCAAATCCACCTTGATCTCAATGCCAACAAACCGAATCCACCCAACACTACTCATGTACTTCAAATTTGGTATTATACACATAACCAGATATTAGTGGATCTTACCACACATCGATATCATAGTGTCACCTCAACCATCCACCAATTGGTCTCACCATATCCATGACCCATCCAACATGATATCCATTCGCCCATGACTGATATAATGCTCCCCATACAAGATTATAATTATCATCACCCCAAAGAACCCAAAACTTGATCTCCATAGCCCGCACTCTATTCATTACTGAATGTAATGGTCGAGCATGGTCATCCCACTCACACCTGAACACTAGTACAAAACACCAAAACTGATCATCGTTGTCCAACTAGGAATGACATCCACCAATAGTCAACAGTGCACTCTACACCATGTGGATTCCCTTACAGCGCTCCTTGATCACTAACCCAAATGGGTCATAATATCATTCCTCCTTGAGAACACCCTTTTTAAGGACCAAAACTCTAGTTCATCATGCCTGTGAGCATCCCACCACCACACTACCATCGCAACACCACTCAAGTTCATCCACATCTTGAACAATTCTCAATGGAACCATGCATAGCTTGTTCACTGATCCACAACTTAAATAAAACCCCATGTATCCAGAGTGTATCATGGTCATAGATCAATATTTTCCCTAAAAATTCGAATCAATGCTCACTCTCCTCCTCCAAAGGCATAGTGATCCACTGAGAGCCCTCTTATAGGTTCTCTCCCTCTATATTACTCGATCTCAACTCAACACAATAGTTGTAATCTCTAGTGAAACCCAATCAAACAACCAAGATCATGATACCAGGATTCGTGCCTCATCGAACCTAGGATCACATGCCTAACTCATCGACTATTCTCATCTTACAGATTGAACCCATGAAATAACCCATGAAATATCATCCATGACAAGTATGACCATACAATAACCTGCCACATGGGTGTCATTTTAAAACCATGATCATCTATACATACTCCCATAGAACTATCTGAAAGTGAATTGATAAACTACAAGGCTATAAATTCAACTAATCATGCCCTATTACCCAAACTTGATACCATAAATGCTCCAAGTGATTTATATCCTGAAATTCCAAGGTATTCACATGCTTTCCCTAAACTTCTTAGTTTGGTTAAGTAGAGTGAAACTAAGAATATATATAATAAAACACCATATAGGTTGTTGTTGACACGTTAAGTAATTGAATCTGCATCCTTGAGGTAATCCATGTTCATCCTCAAATCATTCCTTAGACATTCAATGCCTATGTTGACCCACTCAAGGTCCCTATACATCCATTTTGTAAGGGAATATATAACCTATACTGAAGAACATCTTGCACCAAGATCCACATGACCTTTCATAATAGAAAATATTAGGGTTCTTCTGAGTAGAATGACACCAAAAAGTTATGTGGGAAAACATTATATAAGTTTTTGTTGACACTTTAAAGAACTGGACCCATGTTATAAAATCTAATCACACGTAAGAAGGCATATGTCATGTGAATCTTACATCCCAAATATGATGCATGAACATGGTCTAGTTTCCAATAGGACAAGATCCAAAACCATAAATAAAACCCTTGGTAAAAATTCAATAAATGTATCATCTATAATGGCACAAACCAAGAACAATAATCTCATCACCCTAGTAATTAGGACTTCCCACTAAATAAGTGTTCATAACTCACTAGTTTTAGGTACATCACATGATTTGATGCATTCCTAAACCACTTTTCTACTATCTCCCATATTTTAAAACAAAACAAAAGCTTTAGTTTTACTTGGTGATACCATCCACACATGAAAACATGCTCTAATACCACTTTGTGACACCTCAACCCAAAATGATCATCTAAGACAGAGTGCCACATGGATTAAAACATGCCCCCATGTCAAAGGCTTATGAATAGAGATGTAGGATTAATCTATAAAATGGGGATATTATTCCCTCAAATTAGATCCAAACAGAACTAGAAATAAATAAAAATCCATGAAACATAATCAAAGTTTTCATAATCAAATAAAACATAGTGTTATATCAAAATGTAATATTGTCGCAGATATGCATAATCATACAAACATACATTGGTAACCCATTGGTATAACCTCATATTCAAAATAAACAAAAGAAAAAAAGTAAAAAATGACCTTAATACCATCATCAGGCCCTAATAACCCTATCTCTAAAACCCTATTGAGCTGCCTCAGCCCGATCCATTGTATATCCTATGCTCAACCAGAAAATAAAAATAAGGTCTACACGTGTATCTGGGTGACCATATAGGGTGTAAGAAATAAATTTCAATAGGTTCTCACCAAGTTCCCATAGTATATGTCATAATATGTGTGTGTAAAATAGTAAAATAAATATGCCACACAAGCGCATTATAAATCATGTGCTAACTAGGCCACTATGATTTCCTGCATATAAGGTCACTATATACTAATTAGGCCACCACAACACTCAATCATACCTACTTAAATTCCATGTCAAAATCCACCTCATCACCTCACATCATACCATCAAGCTTGTATTATAACCTATCTCATACTTGAAGACTCATGGTAGGCATCATCCAAGACCTTAACCCACTACCCAAAGGGACAGGGTACGATCATGTGTCCAAATCCCAACATGATACCTTATCACTGAAGGTAGGGTCCATAATCCATGTATTGTATCACATCATGACCCATCCCTCTCATGGTCATTCCTCAATCCAATCCTACACAAGGCAAGTTCTATCATCCGTAACCCAAGCCTTTCATGGAATAGTCCACCGTTCATGCACACTATGACCCCATTGCACCCATGGTGATCCTTCCAACCATCTCACTCATGGAGAGGCCAGGCCTCAAGATATACTACACCAATAACATCCATAGATTATTATAATCACACACATAAGAAAAATCAAACAAGGGCATGCAACCTATCACATAGCTCTTCAGCTCAATATCTAGGTGCTAGTCATCTAGACCAATCCCCTGGCCACAAACACATTTCATATCACCAATTAGGGTGTCCATTAGGTCCTAAAGACCCACCATAGTCTATTTTCATTGATATGATCTCAAGACCATAGGCTCATCCTAAACACAACCTCAAGGTCTGTTCTAACCTTATTAAGATCCCTCGATATTCTTGGTCCCACTACCTAGGGACCATCCCAAGCTATCTCACTCTAAGCCCCATAGAAACCTAATGCCAAGTCTAGAGTAATTCCCCTAACCCACACTTGGGTCCCACATCACATATCTTAAGGTAGATCACTCAACCCATCACCTGAAGGAAACCCCCCTCTGAAACATTCTATCTAGTCCCAAAGGATTCACCCCACTCATGATGTTCACCAAGTCTTAGAATACCTTTATGAAGGTGTCACCCACCAAGGTTGAGATGAGTGATTATCCCACTCAAAATCACTAGGCTTAATCCTATTTCACCTACCAGATTAGCCCTAGTTAAAATATCTTAGGCTACCCACATTATTAATCATACCTCTAGACCCACCCAAGACCTCATGTCATCTCATTAGACACCCTCACCCATTAGTGATGTAGTCGTAGAGTGTTCCCAGTTCACCAATGTGCTAAACAACACTTATTCCAAGAATAGGAGGTCCAACACGATCCTATATCTATCTATTGGCCACTTAAAGTCCCTAAATTCTCTAATTGAACCCATGCAATACGCATGTAGGCACATGATCATGCATAAACATGCATATGATCTTGTATTAATGGGACCACCTACCCCCATCAAGGAGTTATGACCTAAGCACTAATCCAAACTACCTTATCCAAGCTTGTACATGCCTTATAACAACTCTTAATACAACTTGATCTCCTATATCACACTATAAAACATAAGTAATGTATTCTAAAAAATTATAATTAATTATTAAATTTAATCCAAATAGGCATATTTGACCAAAAAACTCGTAAGGCATTACCATGTCACTAGAACCTTCACCAATCGCACCCGAAAGGTTTATGGAGTATCCCCCAACACCATCACAAGTGAATTTCCTATCATCCAAACTTAGTACATCACTATTTTCATCCAATTTCATTAAAAACCCTAAATAAAAATAGGATAATGGTTTTCCTATAATGAAATAATGAAACATAGTATGTGATAATCTTTCCAATACATCCTCTTGCCACCACAAATGAAATCCCTATCATGCTCAGATGATTTAACCATGATATGGTGAAATACTCTCCAAACCCTAGACAAAAATCATTACAGATCATATGGATATAAAAGAAGATCAATAATGGAGGAAAAAATAGAATATACTACCTCTAATCACCATTGAAACACACCTAGAATCACCCTTAGTTGAAGGGAGATGAATAAGGGGCATGGGAGGGGAGAATCAGTCGTAAATGGCCTATTATGATGCCCTAATTTCTATAAATTGTTAAACAACTTGAATGTACTTTGGGTTTTTTGTTACATGTTTTCTATTTATTTTCAACATATCTTATTGTGAATGTTTTTGTATCTCAGGTAAGAAAGATTATCTAGAGTTGTTAAGAAAGTTTTATTATGAAGTATTGAATTAGGATAAAAAAATTTCCTTAAAAGTGTTAAGAAAATTTTCTTATAAGTCGTAAAATGCTATGTAGATATTCAAGTTCCTAGAATCCTGAAGATGATCATGATCCTAACTGAGGTTATATAAATTTTGAGGTTGTATAATGTTACCAGAATAAATAGGTATAATGTTATTGGATGAATAATTGCAAGAAGTATACGCTACAAAGTTTTTATATATTTATAAAAGGAGTGATAAGTACAAAGGGGGATAAGTACATTGTTTGAGAATTCAAATTTTAGTGTACATATATCAAAGTTTTAGGTTGTACATAGTTAAATATATGATGTAGTGAATTTGCATCAAATGATCGGTCGGACAATAATGAAGGCCAATGGTACAATTCCATAAAATGGAGATCTTTTAAGTGATCGAAAAAACAAGAATAAATACTAGATAAATATTTTGTATGAAGTTTTTAGGTTGTTGAAAAAAAAAATTACAAGCTGTAAAAAGTTTTATGTTCAGAAAAAATTTAATCAGATGTAAATGGATGATGTTTACTGGTCATAGTTATGTTTTGAGAAATTTGACCTAATCAGTAAAAGTTCCATTAGATGGATGAGAACCGGACAATAAAATATGATTTCATCATATGGATGATTCTATAAAGATATATTGGACTCATTTTTAAAAACCAAGCACTATATAAACTTGGGTTGAGGCAAGAAGGATAGAAGAGTGAAAAGTCAATCTATCTAACATTTTTGAATCTATCGGTTGAAGGAATGATCTCAATTTCATTGTTCAAATTTTTTTGAATCCATCGGATAGAGGAGCCATGTGAAGGGAACTAGATAAAGAAGTTTTGAATTCACTAGACTAAGTCAATGTATATTGGTTATAGGGGAATCAAATAGAATTTATCTAGATGATTAAGTTCTTAAATAAATCCACCAGTAAAACATTTATCAGATGGAGTTTTGTGAAGCTTTACAAACCTTTGTAGATCCCTTTACAATTATGATTATGATATGATCCAGTCATTGTTTTTTATCTATTAGGGATAAAGAAGTTTGAAGAAAGTTTCTAACACTAAGTTTATAAGAATATTCAAGAAGGTTCTAGAATATGGGAGAAGTGTGCTAATAAAGTTAAGAGAAGTGTGAGATTAGAAATTCAAATTTGGATAGAGTGGGAAAAAAATTTGAGTTCCCATATTTTTATCTTGGGTGAACACCTATATAAAGGGATGAAATTATTGTACATAAAAAATTATTCACATGTGCAAAAGAGGTGAAGTGTTGAATATTTATGAGATGGGTTAGTTTCCAACCAAGGAAACCTTTGGTTAAATAAGTGGCATCAGATAGAGTTTTTCTAGTTAGAGGTGTAGTGGTCAGAGTTATTGAATAGTGATTTTGAGGCATGGTGTTTTTTCATTAGGAGAAGGCATAGATCATAGGCATAGTAGTTTCAGGTGCACTAGGTGGAGGTACATCGGTCAAAGGCAGAAGGTGCACTAAACGACATCACACTAGATGGAGTATATCATATAGAAAATTTTCAGAAAAAACATTAAATGGATTGTTAGGAAAACTTTCTTGACATATTTTAGCTCAAGTTTCAAAATAAAACTTTGGAATGGATAGGATTCATTATAATTACCTATCAGGAGATAAAAGTACTCTAACAAGAGTTGGATAAAATTGTATTCACTTTATATTATAATTGATTTATAGGGACCAATGGGAGTCTCTATAGTAAGTATGTAGTAAACAACACTGGGGATAAACCTTGTAAATCTTGTGTGCTCTACGTTACTTTTCTAACATTTCATACAAAGTGAGGTTGGGTTTTATAAAGTTGAAAAGTATGTAAAATATAAAAAGTTTCAGGGGTTAATTTTCAAGAGTGAAGAAATTCCAGGGAACTTCAATTGGTATTAGATTATCCATATTCCTTCTATAGGATCCTTACTTTTCTTATAATTGATAATATCAACACCATGAATGGAAAAGGTATTCCTACCTTTGATGGTAAAAATAATCATGGATGGAAAAAAATGAAACCCTATCTTCTATCTCTTGGAATAAAGGTGATTGATGCATTTATAGTTGGGATTCCACCCATTGAGAAATATTCTCCTATGACAATTACTGATAAAATAAATCATGATATTAATGGGAAAGATCACAATGTTATTCTAATGTCTATGTTATAAAATGTTTATATGAAGGTGATGATTTTCAAGACAGATAAGGAAACTTGGAAAAAATTTGAAATTATCTTTAAGGGAAATGTAAAAGTGAAGGAAAAAAGATAAAATATGGAGAATAAAGTTCAAAGATATCAAGTTGTAAAATGATGAAACTATCGATGATTAATTCACCATAGTTAATGAAATTTTTAGCAATATTAGAGGATTCATAGATAATTTGGAATATTTTCCCATTGTTAATAAACTCATGAGAAACTTTCCAGATAGTTTTGATACTATAATTTCTACAGTAAAATATAAATATGATTTATCTCTTGATGAATTGCATAACTTTCTTAGTTCATATGAGATGAGGAAAGGTCCAGTGTTCAAAAATAATATTAATTAAGAAATGGATTTTAAAGTTATAGAGAATCTAAAAAATCATGAATGAGAACATTAGATAGTGGGATTGTAACATCCCCAACTCAATAATCCCTCACGTAAGTGAGTTGGGTGGGTTATGTGACCTCGTGTGCGCCTCCTCATATGCAAGAGGTAGCTGACTAGTATAAAGGGTGTAAATAATATAGTGGGGAGATTATACCCTTTACTATAGAATAGTAATGATATAAAAAGTAATAACATACTGGTAAAAATAGAAAAAAAAATATAAATAATCATTCATGAAACCACAATAGAATAAAGGCCAAAACCAGATAATCTAAATAATAATAGAATCATGTAATAATAGAATGAATGTATATAAATGGTATGTTGAAGGTCAAATAAATAAAATACTAACTGAATATATAAAATAATACAAAGATCTTAGTCCCAAACCCCATGTCAATCTCATCTCCAAGCTTCAACTCATTTAGAAATTAATCAATCAAAACTGGGCCCCTTTCCCTTATCCATACCTGCAACCATAAAATCTACCTAGGTACCAAACTAGGGCATGAACAGGGTGTGAGTACAACTCATTAGGCCACCACCAATGGCATTAAGAAAAATTTAGTCTGAGTATATAGTGCATACAATACAACAATAAATAAGGGCATTAATTAAATAAATTAATATTTCACATAAAATCAACCCACTGAACCTTGAGTTATAGGTTGACACTTAGGTATAGGCAAACCTATTTCACCTCCATACTAGATGTATCTATCAAATAGAAGATCCTGCAAAATCATTATGGGTTGCTTATAGCATGTATCAAGTGACCCAACCAGGATTCATGCAAATCCTCATGCTGAAGTAACTTACGTCTTCCTAGGGAACACATCACCAAGGGGAAAGAAACCATATTATACTAAGATCCATGAAAATTCCCATGTTTGAGTCTCTTATATATTCTCAGGGTGAATGTCTCTAAGGGTAAAATATCCAATCATAAGTGGTGAATTCTGTTAAACTAGGATGAAACACTAGAGCCACATCTCACGAGATAGTGGATCAAGACCTCATGAATCATGTCAGTATTTATACATAAAAGCAAGCCATGTTTACCATTTATCACAAATCAAAAGTCATGAAAAGTTGGTTAATTTATCCTATTGTCAAATAACTAGGCATATATTCTCAATTGGTAAATTCTCCAGCATCAGGATGAATCTTCAAAATAAAACAATTTCAAGTCACCATTTATCTCAATTCACATGCCAAGTCACATAAACCAAATTCTCAATTCACATTGATAATATAAGATTCACATTTATTAGTTCTACCAATTCTATGATTTCAAGGGAAGTATCACCTCTTATATGGCCACAAGCTCATTCACAGTACTAATGGACCTAATGGGATCCATGGGAGTTCTAATCATAGTTATTATCATTAACCATGATTTATTAAATTATACAAGGTCCCATGCATGGCGTATCGGTGCGATTGTAATTATTTCACATACTGGAATAATATAAAATATAGGAAATGTATTTATTCTAAACCACCCAAATAAAAAGTGGAAAAGACATTGAAAAAACCTTAGCATCTACTACAATGATCAGATTCTTCTTCCTTCAAACTCTAGGCTTGGAACACCAAGATCTTATGAATCTTACTTATGGTTAGAAGAGGACACTTAGAGGCTGTTTATGGAAGGATTGGATTAACATGGATTGATCCCTATAAGTAAATAGATTATATCTGATTGAAAATACCTTTAAAATCCTTAGAAAAGATCTTTGGGGCGCCTAAGGGTCAAGTGGAAGATATCAAAGAAAATAGAGTTTAAATTATTAGGGGGATTTATAGGGACAAATTTATCTTAAATACCATGATGCAACCTCTTAGACTATACTGCAGACCACCCACACCATGGCATAATACCCCTAGATCCTAGCATATCATTTTTAGTCAAACTACATCCAAAGATCATGGTTAGGTCTGTACTGCATATCCTATTTACCCAGGGAGGGACTATGACAATGCCTAATACACC
The DNA here is from genome assembly GCA_963277665.1 of Viscum album. NCBI lineage: Eukaryota > Viridiplantae > Streptophyta > Magnoliopsida > Santalales > Viscaceae > Viscum > Viscum album. Next base: position 1,899,919,175 of record OY728152.1, on the reverse strand, counting down.
ATATTGTAGAACCCATAAACCATATATATATGATACAACATAGCCTAGATCTACCCCATTAGGGTGTATAAGAAGGAATAACCAACCAAAATCCTCCTTGAGTACCTTTCCCCATATCCACCCCTTTCACACCGCAACATCCAATTAGCCTATGTTGAAGCCTGCCTCCATGTTGTAGTTGTGCCAAATATGGAAATAGATCATATTCTACACCTCCCAGGACCCTATTCTTCAACCTAGATCTCCATGATATAGCCACCGGCCTTATGAAATAACCCAGAGCTCCATAGCATAGAATCCTCAGATAAATTTAGGTGAAATCCCTTATTTCTCCTAAAACAACCCATACGGACCAAGGATTGACAACTAAGGTTCAAACAAAAAATAGCTCAAATAGGCTAACTAATATTTGAAGAGGAACGTACCTAGAAGAAGATGGGATCTTACAACCTCCCCACCATATAACATCATATCCCCAAGCGACTAAAATCATCACACTGGGTTATCAATGAACAAGTATATTCATTGTGTCTGCATATGAAACTCCCTATCCCATGTCTCCTCTTTCACACACCCATTATACCATTGTACTCACACTACAAGCCTAGGTGTGATATTTCCTCATAGATTCTTCTCACTACTGTCCATGATATGGATCGGATTCTCCTCAAAGGATGCATCAATATCTAGCTTGATGTCGTCAATTTCTATCACATGATAATGGTAAATGTAATATCTCTCAAGTTGTGACATGTGAAATATGTTTTGCATTGTGTTGTATCATTGTGGAAGGGAAAAACAGTATGCCACTAGACTGACCCTTTCTACTATCTTGAATGGTCCGAAAAACCTAGGCACTAGCTTCCCTTGCTTCCTAATACAGTGTTGCCCCAGCCTAGGTGAGACCCGAAGAAAAACACAATGACCAACCTTAAACTCCAAAGGTAATCTATGATGGTCAACATAGGATTTTTTCTAGTTCTACATGGTCACCAACCATTTCTTAATCAAATAAACTTGCTTATACATCTCTTGCATGAGACTAAGTCCAATGAGTAATGATTCACTTAACTCTAACCAACAAAGAAGAAAATGATATGAACTTCCATATAAGCCTCAAAATAAGATATTTGGATTTATTCCTAGAATTTGTAATTATAAGTGAACTACATGAGTTTTATATGCTGCTACTAAGAACCACCGAAATTCATAACATAGGCTCACAACATATCCTCTAGAATCTAAATTGTCTGTTCATGTTGGTCTTCGGTCTTAGGATGATAGGTTATACTTAGAAGAAACTATGATCCCAAAGCCTTATGAAGACCCTACTAGAACTAAGATTAGAAATGAGAATCCCAATCAGAATTGATAATCCTTGGAACATTGCATAGCTAAACTATCTCCCATGCATAGAGACTACCGAGATCATCAATGGTGAAGGTGTCCTTGATGGAAAAAAGCGGTGTACCTTTTTCAGTAAATCCATAATAACCCATATTTCATCATTATTTAAAGTTATCATAGGTAATAATATCATGAAATTCATAGTGACATCATCCCACTTCCATTTTGGAAAAGGTAGGGGTTGCAATAACCTAGCAGGTTTTTGGTGCTTGTCCTTCACCTACTGAAAGGTGAAACATATCGTCGCTAATCCTACTATCACTTTTTTCATCCCTAAACACTAATATTATCTATGTAGTTCATGGTTATTCTTTATCATACCAAGATGTTCCACCTATTTAGAAACATGAAACACCCTCATCAGTTCCTCACATAAGCCCATAGGAACCCATATACAACCATGGATAATAAGAACATCATCACTAGAAAGAGATTGTCCTAATGGTGGATCCCCACCATATAAGTTATCCCTCAAATTTAAGCTCCATGAATCAAATAAATTCTATACCTTGATTGAGTCTCGAAGCATGGGTAAAAAAAATTAAAGCCAGTGATACTTGTCCCTATGACACCTAAACATATCGACACATATTGGCAAATAGTTCCATCAGCCGCCACTCATCACAAGACTCCCACACTAAACATGTCTATGTATTTCAGATCAAAGCATCAGAAAATATATTACCCTTTCCTGGTGTGTAATCCATCTCAAATTCAAAATACTGTAGATAATCAACCCACCTCATCTTCTAAAGGTTCAGGTCTCACAGTGAAAAAATGTACTTGAGGCTCTTGTGGTATGTGTACACTACAAACCTCTCACCCAATAAATGGTTTCTCTAGAATCTCAAGGTGTGTACCACTTAAAATAATTATAGATCATGAGTAGGCTAATTTCTTTCATGCAGCCTCAACTATCTAGATCCATAAGCAACCACTCAGTCATCCTACATCAGAACTACTCCAAGTCCAACTTTGGATACATCACAGTACACAATATATTATTTTCCTAGCATAGAAAAATTAAGGATCAGTGTTGAGGTCATCCTGCTCTTCAAATTCAAGAAATTTATCGCAAAATAATTTTACCAAAGAAAAACTTCATCTATTTCTTTGTTATCCTAGACATCAATGTTTTCAAATGGGATAAGTCATGGATGAAACATGAGTAAAATCCTTCTAGACACAAAAATCTCTAAATATCAAAGACATTCTTTGGTTTTTCCCAAGATACCATGGATGATACCTTCTCTAGGTTCACTATCACTCCAGAATCTAAGATAACATGGCCCAATAAGTGTACGCTATCAACCCAGAAGTTGTATTTAGATAGCTTGGCATAAAGACGATGCTCTCTCAGTGTACTCAGTATGATGTCAAGATGTTGGGCATGATTGTATATATAATATGAGTACACCATGATGTTATCAATGAAAACTACCACCAAATAATCTAGGTATGGATTCAATATCCTATTCATCGTGGCCATGAATATCACTATTGCATTTGTTAGACCGAATGGCATCACCACGAACTCATACAAGCCATATCTAATTCCAAAAGTTTTCTAGGGTATGTCCAATGGTCTCACCCTCAACTGATGGTACCTTGACCTCAAATAAATCTTGGATAATATCCTGGAACATCTCAATTGATTAAAGATATCATTTATTCATGGAAGAGGATATTGGTTTGTGATCATCATCTAGTTCATTTTCTGATATTCCACACATAAGCACATAAGTCCCATTATCCTTTTTGGTGAAAAGAATGGGAGAACCCCATGGAGAAGTACTAGGTTATATGAATAGCTTTGATTCTAGATATTCTAACTAAACTTTCAACTCATGAAGCACTATTGGTGATATCATGTAAATCATATTCGAAACTATCTCATCTCCTGACACCAACTCAATCGTGAACTCAATCTCCCACTCAAGCGGTAAGCCAAAGAAATCTTCAAGAAAGACATCGTAAAAATGGTTACCAACTGGAGGTAAAGTATCCTACTATATTCCAATATCATTCATAGAAAGACCTACTATCTAGGCCATGAGAAAATCTAATATGAACTAAATTAGTCCCACATGACCAGCCTAAAGATCCCACTCACCCTGGTGATTATATCTCTCCCTTATAAAGATAGGAAGAAACTATCCTATGATAATAATTGATATGATCCTCGTATAGAAATATCCATTCCATTCCTAGAATCAAATAAAATCCTATTATTTCTGGCACAAAAATATCCTAAAGAAAATGGTAGCCACCAATTTTTAGAGAACACACCTTAAAACATTTGATATCCTCTGACCGCACTCCCAACAATGTGTTGGTGGTTATAATTTCATCCAAGAACTCCATAAAAAAACCCAAACCATTTTAAAATTAAGAATATGTAAATGAATGTGATTCTCTTGTATCAAAAAAAATAAATCAAGGGTAGATGATATAAGAATTGTACCACTAGTGGTATAGGGTCTTGTATCCAAGATAGTCATCATAGACTGTATATCATGCAGGTGACTTTCCACTCTACTCTGGGATCTAGTCTAACTCCCTCATGTTTCTACCTCTAGATGGTAGAGTTGCTCTTGTCTTGGGGTACCATGTCTCCTACCTTGGATTTAACATCTGGTGGAACTCCAACTACCAATCTACTGAAGGGTAGTTGATTCTTTCCCAGACTCTAGTACTTTTCGTGATCCCCTAACACTATTCTACTATTGTGGGGTCCTATAAAACTTCTAAATATGACTCGTATTTCCATAAATATGCCACTCCATAGTGGGGTAAGGATAGTGGTAGCACTTTTTTCCACCCTTTACACACTAAAATCACTTTAATAGAACATGATTCTGAGATGGATGTCCACTCCCCGGACTGATCAACCCACTACTACCCTAGCAGTAACTGTTAGAATGGTGTTTCATGCTACCAAATTAAGAGTTGCCAAATTTACCTACTAAAACTATTTGTCCAACACTCAAGGCCTCTCTCATATTCCCTTCCTTGATGAGATCATGATTCATCACATTTCTAAAGCTACTCAGGTGGAAGATGTTCACCTTTGACCATATCTCGTAGTGAATCCCATCCTGGAAATGTATTGCCCTGATGACCTCTTTAGCTTCCAAAAACAATGAAAAACACTACAATTCAGTGAACCATAAAGTATATTCCATCACTAGCATGCCCTCTTATGTCAAGTGTATGAAATCATGATCCCTCTTATCCCTCAATGTCTCTAGATGGAAGTAGATTAGGAACTTCAACTCAAATTCCTTCCAAGATAACTTCTCTTGCTGCTTGACCTAATCCAAAATGTCCTACCAATTATTGGATAGTCCTTGAATCATGTAAGCAGAAAAATTCACCCTCCTATTTGTGGGTGTTTCAAGGTTCTTAAATATTATCTGTACTGACTCAATCCATAACTCAAATACCAAGGGGCCTCCCTCCCTAGTGAATGTAGGAAGATGATGTAGTTATAACTCTCTCATCAACTCGAAAATTGATGGTATGGTGTGAACAATATCCCTTTCCATGGATCGCATGACCCTCAGGAAGTTATCACAGAGTTTATTATCCATCTGATTATCTAAAGTTGCATGAAGTTCCAACTCAACTGCATTGGGAGTGTGCTAATTTCTACTCTCCTAATGCTTAATTCTGAGATAATGAGGATTCATTTTCTATACAAGGGATAACACACTCCTTAGAACACATATTATATAACAAAATCAACCTCATCAGGTGAAATCAACATAGAAACACTAACCCATGGTTTCTTTATACATGGATTAACAAGTGAATTGGCATAACATAATATTTTCTTTCTTTCCATTTATCAGGTATATCAAAATATTTCATTTTATCATATGGGAAGATATTTCTCATTAAATAAATATGTCCCTAGCATGAACAAATAATTTCAACATATATCCCTATGTGCCTACCATGATGCATGCATGCTCATCTCATTCCATTTCGACCCATGAGTAAAATCTTGATAAACAATAAAATCACACAAAAATTGAATCAACCAAGGTGAAATAATATCAAAATTTCAATAATAAAACAACATGAACAACAATATCATCCCTAAGAACACAAATTTTCCCCCATACATGGGTTAACTACTCTCATGCACAAAATCATTACCAAATCCCAACACATCCAAGTATCCTTTCTTCCTTTCCCAAATAGTAAAGTAATGGAAAATAAACTTTATGCTCTGATGCCACATTGTAACATCCCTAACCTGGTACTCCCTCATGTGACCAAGTTGGGTGGGTTATGTGACCTCAGGTGTGCCTCCCCATTTGCCAAAGGTTGCCTACTAGCAGCAATGGTGTAGAGAATATAGTGTGGAGACTATAACCTGTGGTATAGAGTAGCGATGATAGAGTAAGTAATAACAGTGTAGTAAAAATAGAAGTAATAATATAAATAATCTGTCATGAACCCACAACATAATAAAGGCTAAAGCTAAACAATCCAAATAATAATAGAATCGTGTAATGAAATACTGAATGTATTTAAATGATGTGTTGAAGTTCAGATAAATAAAATACTATTTGACTATATAAAAGACTTCAAATACCCTTGTCCCATACCCCATGTCAGTTCCATCTCCAAGATCCAACCAATCTATCAATCAATCAATCAACATAGGTCCCCTTGCCATTATCCATACCTGTAACCATAAAATCTACAAGGGTAACAAACGATGGTCTGAACAGGGTGTGAGTACAACATATTAGGCCACCACAAATGGTGTATAAACAAATCCAGCCTAATTATATAGTGCATGCAATAGAGTGATAAACAAGGGTATTAATTAAATAAATTAATATTGAAAATAAAAATTAACTCACTAACCCTCGAGTTCCAGGTTGACACTTAAGGCCAATCAAACCTACTTTGGATCCATTTTGGATGTCTCTTTCAAATGAAAGATCCTCCTACATCAGGATGAACTGCATGCTCCATGTCTCAAGTAACCCAAATGGGCTCTATATGAATCTCCATACTGGAGCTGCTTACATCTTCCAGGGGCGCACATCACCAAGGAGAAATAAACCATCTCATATTGGGTTTTATGAGAATTCTCTTACTGGATTCACTTACATATTCCTAAGGTGCATGTCACTAAGGGAAAATATATCTAATCACAAATTGTGGATTATCCTATACCAGGATGAAACACTGGAGCCACGTATCATGAGATAGTAGATCAATCCCTCAGGAATCTTATCAACAGCAACATATTAAATTGATCCAAATATACCATTTATCACAAATCAAAATCCATTCTAAGTTGTATAATTTATTTATTTATTTATTTCAAATAACCATGAATACATTCCCAATTGGTATATTCTCCTACATCAGGATGAATCTCTAAATTCAAACAATGCCAAATCACCATTTATCTCAATTCACATGCTAAGTCTCATCAAACAAATTCATAATTTATATAAGGCCCCAGCCTTAAACCTTACTTAATCTTCATTTATTACAAGATTACACATTGAGGATCTTTTCAGGTTTAGAGTTTTAGAGAATTAGATCATAAAACATGCATTACATCCCACATTTAAACAATGTGGTTATAATAAAAGATAGTATTCATTTTTCACATCAACGAAAACATATTGAAAATAAAACATGGATTCTTTCTTGACACTTCCTTGACACTATCATCTTATCATGTACCTTTCCCTTGACCTGTGAAAAACATTTCAAAAACTTGGGATGAGCATAAAAAGCTTAGTAAGGGTTATAAAAATATGGAAAGGAAACATGAGTTCATATATACATAAGAATGAAATCATACTTTACCCATAAAACATAGGCACTTTAACATACCTCATAAAATCATGAATAAATCATAGAAATCATAAGACATAAAGGTAACTTGAGGCATTCATAACATTCTTACGTAGGGAGTAACCCTCTTGGTTATGTTTGGAATACCCATCACAGTATATTCCCTAAATCTCTTCGAAGAAACCTTAACGTTTCACTCTTTCGCGTTACCCAATGCATTGGAGAGCTATATCGGGCTCACCTTCCCTTAGTTTATCACGGAACCACCCGTTTTCATAACAATGCCCAAGAACCATAACATAATCGTATCACATAAAACATGCATAAAAGAAACATAACATTTCCACATTTCAATCACAAGATATCAATACAACACATTGATATAATAAAAACATTATGAAAACCATTTTCAATACCAAAAAAAGAAATGTAAAACATGGTATTTATTTTTCATTTAAAAAAAGGCATGGCTTGTAGAGGAAGCCGAAACTCAAATAATGGTCACGGCGGTGGAGAAGTCGTTGTCACCGCATACGTATGAAAAAAAACATTCCCTTTTGTTGTTTAGTAAAACGCTTCATATAAAAAAATATTCCTTTTGAATAAGTGTAAAAGTAAAATGGGTTTATACACCATATAAAAGAAAGTTGTGTATAAAACAAAATATGCCTCAATGAAAGGAGATTGAGACGAAGTCCCATACCTCGGGTCTGACTTGACTCGATCGTTGTTTAACCTCCCGAATAATAAACTTGAGTTAATTTATACTTTCTTAAGAACATTTTTCAAGTTCATTATTCCTTTTATATCACTTATTACCTTGTCATGAACACTATGTAATTATTTAAGTTAATAACTGTCATTTTAACGATCATTGGTACTTGAGTCAAAAATAAACTCTTTATAATTACAAGTTGTTCATGTATCCATTATATCCAGAGTTATACTCATGATGTAGATATCATATATATCATATATATCCATTATATACATGCATTTATAATATTACATAATCTTTAGAGGTAAGAAATGAAATGCACCGTTCATGGAGACGGTAAGTCGTACGTACGCATGAACGCTACTTTCATTTCTATTTCGTATTTTATGGAATGGAATCATAATTATATAAAGGTATATTATATTTCCAGTATAATATAATATATAATATCATAACTCCATCCTTTATACATCCCACATATGGTATTAACGAATCAAATCACTTTGAGGGGGCGGTAGTCCGCACTTCCTTAAATGAAGATATCGCATTTACCCATAATGGAAACCATAAAGGTATGCCCAAAATAAAAAATACAGAAGCTAAAGGAAAAAATAAATATATTATATATCATATATTAATATAGTTTCATATTAATGGCCACCTTTTAAGGTGTTAAAAGAATGTTGAACAATCATCATTTCGGGAGGCAGAAATTCGCCATCCACAGAAACAGTATGTTCTTTAACCATTAGTTGTAGGTGTGTGTAAGTGAATCTTGAATACTTCTTATAAAAACATCCTAGTATATTGAATATACTGGAGTTTTTACAAAAGAAATGAATAAAAAGAGTTTAGGGGGTTGGAGAAGCAAAATAAAACAAAAGAACACAAGTGAAGATATTACCTTAAAATCGGGTAGCTCTCTTTGATTTGAGCTCAAAGGCTTCCTTGGGAAGACTTATATCAAAAGTGAGGCTTCTAGGAGTAATATAGGGATGTGGGGAGACAAAATGGGTAGGGTTTGTCCGAGCCAAAGACTTTGGAAGTGTGAGTAAGCAGGTAGAGGTGGGGGCCTTTTATAAGAGGAGGGGAGGGGCACTCTTGGAAAGTAAAGAAATGTTACTTTATTTTAAAATGATTTTCGGATTTAAAAGGTCCCAAATTGATATAATTAGAGTATTAGGTGATAAGGGTTCGAAATCCACCCATCTAATAGGTTTTTTACATGTGTAGGTCTTATATTTTACAATATCTTTTCATTTTATTTAAATCGTTAAATAATGAGGTAATCGTTCCATCATCATGATGTCAGAAATAATTTAATTTATTTAATATATAAAAATTATAAAGAAAATACTTTGATGTAGGAAATATTTTTAGATTTCCAATGACTATTTATAGTCAAAAATATTACTTGTATAACCCCATATAAAAATTGTTTAAGTAAAACAATATATGTTTGTGTCATTTTTACTTTTACTTTAAATAAAAAGATATTAATGTCATTTTCCTACCAAAGTGGTTCCATGGGGTCCCCAAGTTGACCCATGGATTTTCTTTGTCGGCCATGACACATCCAATAAGGTTAGGACATGTGTCTAGGTATTTTCATTTTATTATAATATCATTTTTTCCTTAAATTGCACTAATTACCTCTAATCGTGATTAAAAACTTAAAAGTTACTATTCACCAAAAAATTATTTTAATCCCATTGAACCATATTTTACTTCTTAATGACAACCATGTATGTCGGATTTTTGAAATTCAAAACACAGAGGTGGTAAAATTTCATTTAAACGAAAAATCAGTTTTTTTAAATACCACTTAGTGGTTTCACTATTCATCAAAAATTGAAGTTCTTCAGAAAAATACCAAAACTTCACCCTAGGATATATTTGATATTATGAATTCAAAAATGATGTCTATTTTACAAAATTCAAAACATATTAGTTACATTAATTAATTTAATAATAAATTCTCATTGTCATGACAAATAGCGTGTTTTTATGAAACAATATATATCAAAAGATTGACACTAGTTTAAGTCCAATTTCAAAGTTAAATTAATTCCAATGTCCACCATTGGATTACATGGTAAAAATATATTCTATTTAAACTTTAAAACGAATTAAAAAGATAATCTAACTATATAAATAAATTATATTATAAAGTAGTTTTGAATTAAAATACAATACTTTTCATTATTCATTAAAAAATGAACATTATCAGAAAAATACCAGAAATTTATCCAAAGTAAATTTAAATGTCCCAATCATAAAAAATAAGTTTATTTTGACAAGTATAGCTTATAAAATTGTCAAAAGATAGATTTAAAAATGGTTTGCCATCAAAAGGTGTTAAAATAATCTTTTAAAAATACTAGAGTATTCCATGAATTAGGTTGGATTTATTCTCATTTATAGTCTCAAAAACACTATCTAATTCATAAATAGATATAGATAAAAATATCTATTATTCATTACTTGGGATTTTACATCCTTCCCCCCTTTAGAAAATTGCGTCCCTGCAATTTATTTACTTATCGAATAAGTGGGGGTATTTATCCCTCATTGCATTTTTAGATTCCCATGTTGCCTTTTCAATCATGTGGTTTTTCCACAAAACCTTTACCTGATGAATAACCTTATTCCGTAACACTTGCTCCCTGTGGTCTAGAATCTGGACCAGTTGTTCCTCATAAGATAGGTTCTCTTTCAGCTGAACTACCTCTGGACTCAAAACATGAGATGGATCTGGCATATACTTTCTCAACATCGAAACATGAAAAACATTGTGTACCTGAGATAAACTCGGAGGTAAAGCCACTCGGAAAGCAACTGATCCAACTCTCTCCAGAATTTCATATGGTACAATGAACCTTGGACTCAGCTTTCCTTTCTTACCAAATCGCATCACACTTTTACATGGTGAAAATTTGAAAAAAAACATGATCACCTACCTCGAAAGATAGATCCTTCCTCTGGTTATCCGCATAACTCTTCTGCCTGCTCTAAGCTGTTCTCATGTGTTTCTATATCAGCTGAACTTTTTCTGCCAACTCTTCTACCAATTCTGGTCCCATCAACTTCCTTTCACCCACTTCATCCTAGAAAGCTGGAGTTCAACACCGCTTCCCATATAACGCCTCAAATGGTGCCATCTATATACTGGAATGAAAATTATTATTATATGAAAATTCAACCAAAGAAAGATGTTGGTCCCAAATTCCCTGATAATCCATCGAACAAGCACGTAGCATATCTTCCAAAGTCTGAATTTTTTATTCTGACTTCCCATCTGATTGAGGATGAAAAGTTGTACTAAAATTTAATTCAGTACCCAATGACTTCTGAAGGCCTTTCCAAAAGTTAGAACTGAACCTGGGATCACGGTCAGATACAATGGAGAGAGGAACTCCATGTAACCTGAATATCTCTTTAAGATACAAATGAGAAAGTTGATCTAGGGAAAAAGTATCTCGTATAGAAAGGAAATGAGCAGATTTAGTCAAGCAATCATCAATAACCCAGATTTCATTATTACCTCAAGATGTCTTCGGTAATCCCACAACAAAGTCCATGGATATATTCTCCCATTTCCACTTTGGCACTGGTAAAGGCCGAAGCATCCCTTTCGGTAACTACCGCTCTGCTTTAACCTGCTGACAAGTCAAACACTTCACAGTAAAATCAGCAATATCTCTTTTCATTCCATCCCACCAGTAATACTTCTGAAGATCTCTATACATCTTAGTACTTCTAGGATGAACTGAAAATGGAGAACTATGAGCTTCACATAACAACTCTCTCTTCAACTGTGAATCACAAGGCACACACAATCTCTTCCCAAATCTCAAAACAAAATCACTATCAATGTTGAATTCAGGAAACTTACCCTTCTGAACCAGCTCTACCTTTTTCTGCAACTCACTGTCTTACTTCAGTGCTTTCTTGATTCTATCTGATAGAGAATATTTCACTGATACCTGAAACAAAACATAAGGACATCCTGCACCAACAACTTCTATGCCAAATTTCATCAAATCCTTAACCAAAGGATCACGTTCCAAATGCAACATTGTTAATGAAGCATTACTTTTTCGACTCAAAGCATCAGCCACTTTATTTGCTTTTCCCGAATGGTAATGAATTATACAATCATAATCCTTGATTAATTCTAGCCATATCCTCTGTCTCATGTTCAATTCTTTCTGAGTGAATATATACTTTAAACTTTTGTGATCAGTATATATTTCACACTTTACTCCATACAAATGATTCCTCCAAATTTTTAAAGAAAAAACAACAGCAGATAATTCCAAATCATGTGTAAGGTAATTTACCTCATGAGTTTTCAACTATCGTGAAGCATAATCAATTACCTGATCATTCTACATTAGGACACAACCAAGTCCTTTCAATGAAGCATCGCTGTAGATAACAAACTCCCCATTTATGGAAGGTAGTGCCAAAACTGGAGCATTCACCAATCTTCTTTTCAGTTCCTAAAAACAATCATCACATTCTTTTGTCCAGATAAACTTAACACCCTTCCGAGTTAGCTTAGTCATTGGACTAGATAACCGTGAAAAATTTCTAACAAACCTTCAGTAATAGCCTGCCAAACCAAGGAAGCTACGAATCTCAGTTATATTTTTGGGTCTTGGCCATTCTTTAACAACCTTTTTTTTTGCAGGATCAACAGTTATCCCATCTTTAGAGACTATGTGACCAAGGAAAGAAATTTGTTGCAACCAAAACTCACACTTGCTAAATTTCCCATACAATTTATTTTCTTTTATGGTTTGAAAAATAATCCTTAAATGTCTTTCATGCTCCTCTTTACTTTTAGAAAACACCAAAATATCATCAATGAAAACCACCACAAACTTATCCAAGAACTCATGGAAAATTCTATTCATTAAGTCCATGAATACAGAAGGTGCATTGGTTAGCCCAAAAGGCATTACTAAAAATTCATAATGGCCATATCTTGTACGGAATGTGGTCTTTGGAATATCTACTTCCTTTACCTTCAACTGATGGTACCCCGATCTCAGGTCAATCTTTGAAAAATACTGAACTCCCTGGAGCTGATCACACAAATCATCGATATGAGGCAAAGGATAGTTTTTCTTAACAGTGATGTTATTCAAGGCTCTATAATCAATTAAAAGTCTCATAGAACCATCTTTCTTTTTAACAAATAAAACAGGAGCACCCCATGGTGATGTGCTAGGTCGAATGAAACCTTTCTCTAATAAATCTTGCAATTTATCCTTCAACTCTAAAAGTTCAATTTGAGCCATTCGATAAGGGGGTTTTGAAATTGGCTTAGCATCAGGAACTAAGTCAACAGTAAACTCAACTTCCCGATCTGGTATTATTCAAGGAAACTCATCAGGAAAAACATCAGGATACTCATTTACCATTGGCACATCATTAATCTGAATAGTTCCTTTGTTTTCAACAATATGTGCAAGGTAACATTCATTTCCATCTTTTACAAGTTTCTAGGCCTCTTGATATGTTATCAACAGTAAGGGTTCATTCTTGTACACAAACTGAAATTATTTCTGAAAAGAAACTTCTTTAGATCTACAGTCAATCTTAGCATGGTAAATAGAGAGCTAATCCATACCCAGGATAACATCAAATTCTACTATAGGTAAAACAATAAGGTTTGCAAGTAGGTTCTTTCCACGAATACGGATAGGAAGATTCTTATAAATTATTTTTGCCTCAACATTTCCACCAGGTGTTTTTACCAAAAGTTTAGGAGTCATTTCTTGAGATGGTATTTTCATTTTACTAGAAAAGTTTTTAGATATGAAAGAATGTGTAGACCCCGAATCAAACAACACACTGGCATAATCTGAAAAAACAAACAAAGTACCTGATACAACTTCATTTGATGGCCCGATATCTGCTGAAGTAGTTTCAAAGGATTTCACCACCCCTTTTTGCTTGTAGTCTAACTGCTTCCCATCACTCAAGCTCTTTTTCAGACACTCATTTTCATAGTGACCCATCTCATTGCACTTAAAACATTTCACTAACTGTAAATCAAATTTGGTCTTACCATCACCTTGATCTTTTTCAGTGCAATCACAAGCCTTATGTCCCATCTTACCACATCGGTAGCACTTTCCATAATTCAGAAGACATTCCCCAGCATGCCTTTTACCACATTTATCACAAATTGGAAACTTAGTTTTCTTACCATCAGACTTTTTTGAATAATTCTTTCCTTTCTCCTGCCACCTCGGTCTCTTCTTCTGATGGTTGTTATAGAACACTTGATCATCGGAAAACTACATTTCCACCTTCTCAGCACATCGAACAAGCTTTTCATAACTTTTTAACTCACGAGAAGCTAAAGCACTTCGATATTTTGACTTTAATCCTGAGTAAAAACGATTGATTTTACTATCAAGGTCTCAGATAAAATTTGGAGCATACCTTGATAATCGAGTGAACTTTTCTTCATAAGCAGCCACTGAGTCTTCCTCTTGCCTCAATTCTGGGAATTGTTTTTCCATCCTAAGTCAAACAGCCTTAGGAAAATACTTCTCAAGAAACATACCTTTGAATTCATCCCAGTCGAGAGCATCAATCTCATCAGTGTCCATGATATTTTTAACCATTGACCACCACTGATCTCCTTCACCCTCCAAACGGTAAATAGCAAGACTAACCTTATGATTGTCTGAACACCCCATGACATCGAAAATCTTCTCTAGTGCTTTAATCCACCCTTCAGCTAGCACAGGGTCATATGATCCTCTGAATGATGGGGGGTGTTGCCTCATGAAATGTTCCACCACTGACATGTTCCTCTGCGGTTGATCTGGCTGATCTCTTACATGGATACCGCCACCATTTATCGCTTGAGTCAACTGCGCCATTACTGCAAAAAACTATTCAGTTCCAATTCCGACCATCTCAGGATGTTGATTCGGAAGGTTATTTCCTTTTGTACGCCTTCCTAGCACTACTTCCCTATTTCCTCTACGGAAAACCATTCTGAACAAACATGTCTTAGATGAATCAACATGGTAATCTTCAAATGCTATATCCTTCAATTTGACCATAAAAAATATTTTTGGATAATCATTTAATAAAATTCTAACTCTTAAAGTTATCTAAACTAACCTCTGATACCAACTATAAGGCCCTATCCTTAAACCTTACTTAATCTTGAGTTATTAAAAGATTACACATTGAGGATCTTTTCAGGTTTAGAGTTTTAGAGAATTAGATCATAAAACATGCATTACATCCCACATTTAAAAAATGTGGTTACAATAAAAGATATTATTCATTTTTCCCATCAACGGAAACATATTGAAAATAAAACATGGATTCTTTCTTGACACTTCCTTGACACTATCATCTTATCATGTACCTTTCCCTTGACCTATGAAAAACATTTCAAAAACTTGGTATGAGCATAAAAATCTCAGTAAGGGTTATAAAAATATGGAAAGGAAACATGAGTTCATATATACATAAGAATGAAATCATACTTTACCCATAAAACATAGGCACTTTAACATACCTCATCAAAACATGAATAAATCATAGAAATCATAAGACATAAAGGTAACTTGAGGCATTCATAACATTCTTATGTAGGGAGTAACCCTCTTGGTTACGTTTGGAATACCCATCACAGTATATTCCCTAAATCTCATCGGAGAAACCTTAACATTTCACTCCTTCTCATTACCCAATGCATTGGAGAGCTATATCGGGCTCACCCACCCTTAGTTTATCACAGAACCACCCGTCTTCATAACAATGCCCAAGAACCATAACATAATCGTATCACATAAAACATGCATAAAAGAAACATAACATTTCCATAGTTCAATCACAAGATATCAATACAACACATTAATATAATAAAAACATTATGAAAACCATTTTCAATACCAAAATAAAAGAAATGTAAAACATGGTATTTATTTTTCATTTAAAAAAAGTTATGGCTTGTAGAGGAAGCTGAAACTCAAATAATGGTCACAGTGGTGGAGAAGTCATTGTCGCCGCATGCGTACGAAAAAAAAAACATTCACTTTTGTCGTTTAGTAAAACGCTTCGTATAAAAAAAGATTCCTTTTGAATAAGTGTAAAAGTACAAGGGGTTTATACACCATATAAAATAAATTTTTGTATAAAACAAAATATGCCTCAATGAAAGGAGATTGAGACGAAGTCCCATACCTCGGGTCCGACTTGACTTGATCATTCTTTAACCTCCTGAATAATAAAATTGAGTTAATTTCTAATTTCTTAAAAACCTTTTTCAAGTTCATTATTCCTTTTATATAACTTATTACCTTGTCATGAACACTATGTAATTATTTAAGTTAATAACTGTCATTTTAATGATCATTGGTACTTGAGTCAAAAATAAACTCTTTATAATTACAAGTTGTTCTTGTATCCATTATATCCAGAGTTATACTCATGATGTAGATATCATATATATCATATATATCCATTATATACATGCATCTATAATATTACATAACGTTTAGAGGTAAGAAATGAAATGTACTGTTCATGGAGACGGTAAGTCGTACGTACGCATGAACACTACTTTAATTTCTATTTCGTATTTTATGGAATGGAATGATAATTATATAAAGGTATATTATATTTCCATTATAATATCATATATAATATCATAACTTCATCCTTTATACATCCCACATATGGTATTAACGAATCAAATCACTTTGAGGGGGCGGTAGTCCGCACTTCCTTAAATCAAGATATCGTGTTTACCCATAATGGAAACCATAAAGATATTCCCAAAATGAAAAATACAAAAGCTTAAGTAAAACATAAATATATTATATATCATATATTAATATAGTGTCATCTTAATGTCCACCTTTGAAGGTTTCAAAAAGAATGTTGAACAATCATCGTTTCGGGAGGCAGAAATTCGTCATCCACGGAAACAGTATGTTCTTTAACCATTAGATGTAGGTTTGTATAAGTACAGCTCGAATACTTCTTATAACAACATCCTATTATATTGAATATACTTTAGTTGTTACAAAATAAATGAATAAAAAGAGTTTATGGAGTTGGAGAAGCAAAATAATACAAAAGAACACAAGTGAAGATATTACCTTAAAATTGGGTAGCTCTCTTTGATTTGAGCTCAAAAGCTTCCTTGGGAAGACTTATGCCCAAAGTGAGGCTTCTAGGAGTAATAGAGTGATTTGTAGAGACAAAATGGGTAGGGTTTGTCTGAGCCAAAGGCTTTGGAAGTGTGAGTAAGGAGGTAGAGTTGGGGGCCTTTTATAAGAGGAGGGGTGGGGCACTCTTGGAAAGTAAAGAAATGTTACTTTATTTTAAAATGAGTTTCGGATTTAAAAGGTCCCACATTGATATAATTATAGGATAAGGTGATAAGGGTTCTAAATCCACCCATAAAATAGGTTTTTGACATGTTTAGGTCTTAGATTTTACAATATCTTTTCATTTTATTTAAATCGTTAAATAATGAGGTAATCGCTGCATCATCATGATGTCACAAATAATTTAATTTATAATGTCTAAAAATTATAAAAAAATAATATTATGTAGGAAATATTTTTATCTTTTCAATTACTATTTATAGTCAAAAATATTACTTTTATAACCCCATATAAAAATTGTTTAAGTAAAATAGTATATGTTTGTGTCATTTTTACTTTTACTTTAAATAAAAAGATATTAATGTCATTTTCCTACCAAAGTGGCTACATGGGGTCCCCAAGTCAACCCATGGATTTTATTGGTCATCCATGACATATCCAATAAGGTTAGGACATGTGTCTAGGTATTTTCATTTTATTATAATATCATTTTTGCCTTAAATTGCACTAATTACCTCTAATCACGATTAAAAACTTAAAAGTTACTATTCAAAAAAAATTATTTTAATCCCATTGAACAAAATTTTACTTCTTAATGACAACCATGTATGTCTAATTTTTGAAATTCAAAACACAGAGGTGGTAAAATTTCATTTAAACGAAAAATCAGTTTTTTTTAAGTACCACTTAGTGGTTTCACTATTCATCAAAAATTGAAGTTCTTCAGAAAAATACCAAAACTTCACCCTAAGATATATTTGATATTCTGAATTTAAAAATTATATCTATTTTAAAAAATTAAAAACATATTAGTTACATTGATTAATTTAATAATTAATTCCTGCTGTCATGACAAATAGCGTGTTTTTATGAAACAATATATATCAAAAGATTGACACTAGTTTAAGTCCAATTTCAAAGTGAAATTAATTCCAATGTCCACAATTGAATTACATGGTAAAAATATATTCTATTTAAACTTTAAAACAAATTAAAAAGGTAATCTAACTATATAAATAAATTATATTATAAATTGGTTTTGAATTAAAATACAACACTTTTCATTGTTCATTAAAAAATGAACATTATCAGAAAAATACCAGAAATTTATCCAAAGTAAATTTCAATGTCCCAATCATAAATAATAAGTTTATTTTGACAAATATAGTGTATAAAATTGTCAAAATATAGATTTAAAAATGGTTCGCCATCAAAAGGCGGTAAACAATCTTTTAAAAATACTAGAGTATTCCATGCTTTAGGTTGGATTTATTCTCATTTTAATCCTCAAAAACACTATCTAATTCATAAATAGACATAGATAAAAATATATATTATTCATTACTTACTTGGGATGTTACAATTTACATTGTTAATATAATATTAACATTTATCTATTCTAATAATTCTATGATTTCAAGATAATACTCACCTCTTTGGTGGCCACAAGATCGGTCACAATGCCAATGTACCCGATGGGATCCATAAGAGTTCTAAGAATAATGAGTATCATCAACCATGATTTATTTAATTATAAAAAGTTGCATGCATGGTGTTTCGGTGTGATCATAATTATTTTACATAATAGAAGGATAAAAAATAGATGAAAGAGAGTTTCTCTAGACCATCCACCTCAAAATCAGAGAATACATTAATAAAACCTCAATGTATTCTACAGCGATCAGCTTCTCCTTCCTTCAAAATCTAGGCCTAGAACACAATCATCTAATGAATATTTCTTCTAACTTGAGGAGGATGATTATATTTAACCAATAGAAGGCTTGTATAACCATGGATTTATCCTTAGAAGGAGGGGATTGAATCTGATTAAAAATACATTTAAAATCCTTAGAAAATCTCTCTGGGTGCCTAGTGTTTGAGTGGAATATATCATAAAAAAGTGAGTTCATAGGCTTGGGGGTATCTATAGGGACATGTTTCTCTTGAAGAATGTGAAAAAACCTCTTAGACCACACTAAAAACCACCCACACCATGGGTAAGTACCCCTATACCATGCCATAGCCTTCTTAGTTAAATCGTGTCTAAATATCACGGCTAGTTCTACACCACAGATCTTGTTTACCTAGGGAGGGACTACGGCGCAACCTTATACACCATATTGTAAAACCCAGAAACCAGATATGCAGGCTACATTATATCCTAGATCCATATTTTAGGGGTTCCTAAAAAGTAATAACCAACCAAACTCCTCCCTAAGGACTATGCTCTGCAGTCACCCCTTTTATGCCACAACGTCTAACTGACCTATGTCGCAACCCATCTCCACACCGAAACTATTACAAATATGGAAGTAGCTTGGATTATCATCCTCTAAATAAACTAAACTATATCTTAGATCTCCATAGTGTAGTCACCATCCTTATGGCACAACCTAGAGCTTCATGACATAGAATCCTATGCAACTGATAAATTCAGATCAACTCCCTTCTTTCTCCAAAAACAACCCATCTAGACCAAGGATAGAAAACTAAGGTTTAAACCAAAACAAAAACTCATAGAGTTTAACCAAAACTTTAAGATGAATTCACCTATAAAAATATGGGATCATATAGGAACTCGGTTAATCAAAAGATAAAGAATTTGATTCAAAAGAAAATTGTAGAATCATTTCTCTTATCTCTAAAAATTACTAGAAAGGTGGAGGAAAGTATGACGTAAAAATCTCACTTAAATGGTTTGGGTGTGGAGGCTTAGTAAATTTTTCAATGAATTTTCCAAAAAATAAGTTTGGAAAATATGATGATGATTATGAAGAAAATCCTTCATAGAAAAAGTGGATAAAACTTCCAATGAAAATAAAAACCTGCTATAAGTAAGAAAAACTCACCATAAATAACATAATAAGTATGTTAAGTAAGAAATTTGAGTATGAATATATTGAAAATATTTATTTAGAATATTAAAATTCTAAGAAGTTTATAAATTTATTTATTAATGTTGATATAAGGGAAGATACTTCCAACAATTAAGAAGAAGAAGGTGAAGAGACCTATAGGGAACATCAACTGAGATCAGAACCTATGAAATGTCTTAATAAAAACAAAAAATAATAATAAATAAGTTATAATTTTTAATAAATAAAGTAAGAAAAATAATGTAGGAAATTAAGAATCCATTAAAAAGGAATATGTGTATATTGAGAAGATTAAAAACCTCAAGTTGAAAGTTGCATAATAAGGAAAGATGGTGGAAGATATTGGTAAGAAACTCACTATTAAAGAAAATGAGTTGAGTAAAAATTAATTGAGATTGCTTTAGGTTAAAAGTAACTTAAATAATATGAGTGATAATTTCAAAAAAGATTCATAGGTAAATACTAAAACATCTCAAGAAACTATAAGAACTCATCCTAAGAATAAGTGAAATCTACACCCACTAAACAAAAAAGATCAACTTATTTTACAAACCATGTACGTTTTATAAAAAAAAATATTGGTAAAGATTAGGTTGAAAAAGGATGTGAGAAACACATCACATAAATAGAAATTAAAAATAACTTCAAGAAAAAAATTTCCCACCCCTGGGGAAAATGTGCACAAAAAGTTTTGTTGAGCCTCAATAAACTCATCACAAAGAAGGATCATTTTTCTACATAAGATCAAGGTTCAATGGATATTTTTGGTATTGCGTAATATATGGGAACAAGGTGTATATTTTTTGGAATAATATTTATCACCCTAGGAATAAACATGGATTGAGGGGGAGCAATAGTGGAAGAAAATAAAGTAACTTTCTTAAGTTGTAAGAGGAAAGAAAAGTAAGTCATCGAATGCTAGAAAGTTCCCAAAGTAAAACCAATTTGATTGTTTGGAGGAAGTTTTTTGAAGGCATGACCAACTAGGTCATTATGCTAAAGAATACATTAAATTACTTATGGGACAAGTTTCTTATGTTGTAAAATAAAATTAGGTTGGGAAGAATAAAAATGAGAAAAGAGATTTTGTTGTTGAGAATTATCTAAAATATAGAAAAAATAACAAACCTTGGAATATAAATATTGGTTTTTCATTACATATTACAAGTGATATAAACATCTTTAAAGATATTAAATATCATTAAGGAGGAAAAATTACTTTTGTAAATGACAGTTCCTTAAAAATCAGATGAATAGTAATAGCTGAGATTGAAGCTCAGAAACTAAAATTGAATGAAGTTCTATTTGTTGATTAGATTAATAAAAACTTGTTGAGTGTTAGCTAACTTTTTTATGTTGGTAATAAAGTTATATTCATAAAATATTCATGTATCATCATAATTTTGAAAGTTGGAAAAGTTTTTATTAAGGAAGAAAGAACCATCGACAATCAATTCCAGATTAGAGATCTTTGTAACTCATGTTACTTAAGTCACAAGGATGAAAATAAGTTGTGGAATCTAATAATTGGGAATATTGGACATAAAAGTATGAGTATACTTTCTAAGGAAGGTTTATAAAGAAACCTACCACAACTAAAAATGAAATATGATGTTATTTGTAAAACTTTCCTATGAGGAAGGATGGTTAGTGGCAGACATAAGAAACCTAAGATCCAACCCACAAGACTTCTTGATCTCATACACTCTGATCTTTATGGTCCTATAAGACATCAATCAAAAAAAATTAATTTGTAATTTATTAATTTTATTTATTAATTCACTCAAAATTTCAACATAATGTTTATGAAACATAAATTAGAGATTGTAGAGATGTTTAGAAGTTTCGGGAGGGATGTTGACAATAAAATGGGTGTTTATATATTGAATTCGATGGAATGTAATAGGAATGAGTACACAAGTAACTCTTTTAATTCCTAACTGAATAAAAATAGAATCTAACACTAATAGACTACTTCCTACACTCTTCAAAAAAATAGAGTAGCAGAAAGGAAAAAACAAAATTTTAGTAAAAATGCAAAGAAGCATTCTCATTAAATAAAGACTTCCTAAATTATTCTGGAGAAAAGTTGTAACTGAAGGTCCAAACACAGTAGAATCACCTTTTGAGAAAGTAACCATTTAGGATTTTTTATATCTGATGGACAATTATCAAATTTTGAAAGACATAAATTTCAGAACCAATGAAATTTATCTATCGAATATTGACATAGAAATCCAAGAACCGAGAGAGGATATTTTGAAAATTAAATTTTTAAATAATTTAATCATGTTGTAAGAAATATTACCTCATCATAGGATCTTTCTTTGATAAATATTTTGATCATCTAAAACCCTTTTTAGATTACCATCATTTTTTAAGGAGGACCCCAAGTAGATCCCCTCTAGTGATGATCCATTCATGGTCTTTTGATCTCCAAACAACATCAATGGAATGTCATATATTGGTGTAGAAGATCGATCATCTTGTGTTCATGTCTTGATCACTTCTAGTTTCTTCATGAGCGAATGATTCTCTTTTCTTATTCTTGTTCTTTAGAGAATGACGGAGTGAGGAATATAGAGAGAATTTTTTTGTGCACAATGATTCTCAATTATCAATTAACTTTACACAATATCTACAAAAATATATTTATAGAGTTAGGATTTAAGTTAAAATATTATTTAGTTTCACAAAGGACTATAAATAATATAATAAACCTTATCTAACCTCATGTAATATATTATTATTATTATTATTATTATTATTATTATTATTATTTTATAGTGTGGGTTATATGGTGCAATGATAAATATTATTTTATTGCCTTATAAATTAATATTTATCACCGAATGTGATCTTGATCCACTCATCATCATCAGCATTTATCAAATACCAAAATAAATATTTATTAAATATTTATTCATAAATTAATATTATATTCACAGTCTAGAGAATAAATATTTATTAAATATTCAATAAATAAAATAAATATTATATTCATAGTCTTGTGAATAAATATTTATTAATTATTCATGTAATTAAATGAATTATTTATTACCTTATGAATATTTACAATTAATAAATCCTAAATAAAATTATTCCACAGTCTTGAAAATAATATTTATTCAATGATTCAATTTAAATAGAATTTAATTGATATCAACAGAAACACTTAGTGTGTAACCATCTAAGATTCTTTCTCGTTGACATTAGGCGGGGTGCCTAAAGTCTATGATTACTATTTAGTAACGGGTCAAGATACCCAAGAGAAAGAAGTTAATATCACAACATCGACAACCATGCATTAATACTTACTATGTAATATAATCCTTTTGTCATAATATCTCATCAAGTATGTTGCAAACTCGTGTCACCGACTTATGTGATTGATACGTCTTTCTTTGACTATCTAAAATAAACTCATCATTACACTGACCATGGAACTTAATGTGATGGTTCCATTTCAATTAAAACGTCGAGATATAAAATTATAGTAATATGTAAGGTAAAAATCCTTAGTCCACTCATTAATTAATAACATTTCATTTGTGATGAATCCAATATACCTATAACATCCTTAATTTTTAAAAGATAATAAAACTCTCTTTTATTAATAAATTACAAGTATTTTTTAGTGTGAAAAATTAATTTTTCAATACTTGTATTTATTATGGATTTATTAAATGGTAAAACCTTTGTGAATACTTTGGAACATTCTATGGAATATTTTCAAACATAAGCACTGAGTTAGCGTGGGATTCTGAGGCCCGTAGATCCTCAGCACTGAAATAATAAAAATTTTAAAAATATTATATCACGTGCATGTGATTTTTTTAAAATAATGGAATAGCTCATAAATGGTAATTTGGATGGGAAATTTGAGACCAATATTAGGTCTTTAATGCAGGGTTTACCCAAGGCGATACATAACCATTGTGTGTGTCAGGTTGTTTAGAAAAATTGCACATGAGGGTAATTTATTTAATATTTTTATTATATTTTTTCTAAAAAAATTAAATATCTCCTAAAAGTTGTATCGTATGGGAAATATGATACCTCCATTAGGTTTGGAATGGGGGTTTTACCCTAGGTACAACATAAGTTTTGTGTGCATTTGATGTCTGGTAAAATCATACCCTCATCATGTGTTTTTCATATGAAATTAATAATTATGTTATTAATTGGATTATTTTTTTAATGGTGTGAAATGTAATAATTATGATATTATTAATTGTGCTAAATAATTTCAATTGAGTGTGGTTAATAAAATTTAATTACCATCATCAGTATTTAATGGCAGTTATTGTTAAACCATTTATGATGATCATGATGGAAGATATTTAATAATAATAATAATAATAATATATTATTATTATTATTATTATTATTAAATTAGTAAAATAATTTTAAAGTGTATATATATATGGGATAAATATATATATATGTATATATATACATGTACGGGTGTATATATATGTATATACATGTGTGTGTCTGTGTGTGTGTGACATGTATATATATGAGCTATATATAAATATATATATATATATATGTTCATGTGTATATATGTATATGTGGGAGAGTGTTTGTGTGTGTGTAATGAGTATAAATATATATATATATATATATAATTATAATAATGGCTTTTAATCAATGGTTTAATGTGTTTAAATGAGGAAAATTAGACAAAAATGCGTGAAAGGTAATGGGTGAAACACATGAAATAAAGAAGAAGGAAAAAATAAACATTTAAGGAATTAAATGTAATAAATGATGATTTAAAAAAATAATCTTTAAAATATAGAAATGAGGAGTGGGGAACCTGAAATAATTCATAGGCAAGCCCTCATGCCACTCCCTCTTCCTCTATCTTCCATACTCTCTCCATTCTTCTTTTATATTTTATTTTATTTATTATTATCTTTAAACTTCTCTCTTCAATATATTCTCTAATATTGATTGAATTTACGTGTTGTTAGTGTCATTGGGTTCATCTCGACAAGCAGAATTTTAAACCTAGTTTTATTTCTAAACGCAATGAGGTTTCTGTGGAACAATTAAATTTGTACGTCAACCCTTATCGTCAATCGTCATTTCACCTAATGTAGAAAGTACTTAACTTTCATTAATGACTTATATAGGTTATTAACATGATTTTTTGTGTGTGTTTTTAGTCGTAAGAATTCCTTGACATTAGTGAATGCTTTATATAGGTTATTGGAATGATTTTTGGCGTGCTTATGTACCCTATGAGACCTATGTTTGATACTTGATTGTATGAGGTGTGTGTGTGTGTGTGTGACCTTTGACCTGTGCTTTTTTCATTAGGATTTTGATAATTGTGATTATGATACTATTGAATTGACGTGATGTTTGATCTATCATTTTCATTAGGTGTTGTATATACTATATTTTTATCTACTATAGTTGAGCATGCAATTTGGACCTATTTGGTCAGTATGTGTGATTTGACACATGTATTGGTCGGCATTGGATTACATGTGAGATATGATATAGGATTGAAGAAATGTGATATTTGATGTATGTTCGAGACAATTCTCCAAGAGGGATGTGCTAGGATTAGGTTGGTGTGTACTTGGACTATTCTAGTCAGTGGGATGTGTCACATGCTTTTGGATATCTGCATAGGAGGTATGTGATAAGACTTTGGTTGACATGTGATACTTGATGTGTGTTTTGTTTATCCACTCAAGACGGATGTGATAAGACCATAGCGGTCAACATGTACTTGAGCTACCCCGAATGGTAGAATGTGTCACATGATTGGGGATATCCACTCGAGGAGGATGTGTCAGGATGGTTACCAATGTTACATAAGGTATTGTGCCGAAGGAGGTATGTTTCTCCCAGCATGGTGCCTAAGCAGGTAGATCCAGCCCCTAAGGACCTAACATGTGTTTAGTACTTGTGTGATTTACTATTTTTATATTTGTACCCTGTTTATGTTCATGACATACACTTTTATATTTTATGCACTAATTTTAAGGGTTGTTGGTGGTGTCCTACTGAGTTTTATACTCACACTCTACTCAGGCATTTCAGTACACTTGTAGACTTCATGACCAGAGACCCGGTGAAGGGAAAAGTCCCTATGGTGGACGGTTGTGCAAGTATAATGGAAGGATGCTAATGATGTTATACGAGTTCAAGTAGGATGCCAGCTGCTATTTTTATTTTATTGGCTTAGACCATACCCTGGATCCATGTTTAGTCTGGTTATTGTATCATGTATGTCATCTTTGAGTTTCTACATGTATTAATCTGATTATTTATTTTATTTATATATTTATGTTATTATTTATCGGTCTCATGACATGATATAAAGCGTATAGTCTCCCCATTGACAAATTTAGATATTCACTATTAGTTGGGAGCCTCTTGCATATGGGGATACACGCATGAGGTCATGTAGCATATGTCCCAAACCCGGTGGTTCGGAGTGGGATGTTACAAAATTGTATTAGAGGATGAGGATTCACTAACTTTCCTTTTCTCTTGGTCTTGATTTGGAATGGGATAGACATGAGTTAGGGTGGTTAAGACTCAAGCATGGGAACTATGTCAATGACTGATCAGTACTATATAGTGGACCTTCGAGTTTCCATAAAGTAGGAATTTATGTTTTTATTGTTTGATGTTACTATTGATTAGATTCACCTTGGATGAAACACATGATACTAATATTATTATTTATGGGATTTTGTGTACGTTCATGAATCATGTTAGGCACGTAGGTTCACATGTCATATATATAGGTTTCTTGCATTAGATAAAGACCAAATATTTATATGCATGTTGAAATTGTGATATGTGCCTCAGTGCATTATTTTTATCATTATTTTATTTTAGCATGTTGTATTATATGCTTGAGTGTATATATGTGGCTATGACTAATGTACAGATGTTGGTAATATGGAATTAATCCTTGAATTGGTGGTAAGTGTTTTGTGTGTTCCTTTCAATGATCTTGAATGGAATTAGAATGTTCTAATTGTAAACAACTATGGTGGAATTAAAAATGTTTTAATATGAAAAGTCATATGGTGTGGAGTAGTGGTTCCATGATCTAAATCACTTTTTGAGGATGAGAAGAATTATGGTGGGGATAATTGTAACATCCTTAATTTTTAAAAGATAATAAAACTCTCTATTATTAATAAATTACAATTATTTTTCTGGTGTGAAAATTTAATTCTTCAGCACTGGAATTTTATTAGGGCTTTATGAAATGGTAAAATCTTTGTTAATACTTTGGAATATTTTTTAGACAACCATTAGGTTCAAAATTGAGGATTTACCCTAGGCAAGACATAAGTTTTATACACGTCGGGTGTTTGGTTAGATCGAACCCCCATCAGGTTTTTTTCATATGCAATTAATAATTGTGTTATTAATTGGATGGATTTTTTTAGTGGTGTCAAATGTAATAATTGGGATATTATTAATTATGCTAAATAAATGCAATTGTGTGTGGTTAATAAAATTTAATTACCATCATTGGTATTTAATGGCGCTTATTATTGAACCATTTATGGTTATAATGATGGAAGATATTTAATAATAATAATATATTGTAATTATTATTATTATTAAATTGGGGAAATAATTTTAAAGTTTATATATATATATAAGATAAATATATATGTACATATATACATGTGCGGGTGTATATAAGTATATATGGATGTGTATATAGATATATAACATGTATATATATGGGATATATATAAATATATATATATATATATCTGTGTGTGTGTGCAGGTGTATATATGAATATATGGGATTGTGTGTATATACATATATAATGAGTATAAATATATATATATATATATAATGTTGGATTTTAATAAATGGTTTAATAAATGAGGAAATATTGACAAAAAACATGTGAAAGGTAATGGGTGCAATGCATGAAATAAAAAGGAAGGGAAAAATAAATGTTTAAGGAATTAAATGTAATAAATTATGATTTAAAAAAATACTCTTTAAAAGGTGTAAATTAGGGTTGGGGTACCCAAAATGGTGTGTAGGCAAGCCCTCATACCACTCCCTCCCCCAATCTCTTCCATCCTCTCTCTATTCTTCTTTTTTATTTTATTTTATTTATTATTATCCTCAAACATCTCTCTTCAATATCTTCTCTGATATGGATCGGATTGATGTGTTGTTGGTGTCATTGGGTTCATCTTGACGAGCAGAATTTTAAACCTAGTTTTGCTTCTAAAGGCAACGAGGTTTCATTGGTGCGATTAAATTCAGATGTCAACCCTTGTCGTTAATCATCATTACACCTAAGTTAGGAAGCCCTTAACTTTTATTCATGTCTTATACGAGTTATTGACATTATTATTGGTGTGTTTATGTAGCTGCAGGAATTACTTGACATTAGTGCATGCTTTATATAGGTTATTGGCATGATTTTTGGCATGCGTGTGTAGCCTGTGAGACTTATGTTTGATGCTTGATCGCATGAGATGTGTGTGTGTGTGTGGCCTTTGACCTGTGCTTGTGTTGTTTGTATATGGATTATGATGACTGCGATTATGATATTTTTGACTTGACATGATATTTGATCTCTCATTTTCATTATGTTCCATATATGCTGTATTTTTTTTCTACTGCAGTTGAGCATGCAGGTTTAGCCTATCTAGTCATCATGTGTGATATGACACATGTATCGGTTGATATTGGATGACATGTGAGATATAGCACACGATTGACAACATGTGAGATTCAATGCATGTTCGAAAATATCCTCTGATAGGGATACTCTAGGCTTGGGTCAACATGCACTTAGACTATTCTAGTCGATGGTATGTGTCACATGCTTTTGGATATCTGCATTGGAGGGATGTGATAAGACTTTGGTCAGCATGTGATACTTGACACGTGTTTTGGATATCCACTCAAAACAGATGTGATAAGACCATAGTGGTTGGCGTATACTTGGACTATCCCAACCAGGGGAATATGTCACATGCTTGGGGATATCCACTTAAGAAGAATATTTCAGGCTAGTTATCAATGTTACATCTAGAATTATGCTGAAGTAGATATCTTTCTCTCAGTATGGTGCCAAATCATGTAGATTTGGTCCCCGAGGACCCAACATGTGTTCAATACTTGTGTGATATATTGTTTTTATATTTGTACCTTATTTATGATCATTGAATACACTTTTATATTTTATGCACTTATTTTAATGGTCATTGTTGGTGTCCTACTGAATCTTGTACTCACACCCTACTCAGGCATTTTATTTCACTTGTAAACTTCATGACTAGAGACCCAGTGAAGGGAAAAGACCCTATGGTGGATGATTAAGTAGGTGGAGTAGGAGGATGCAGTAATTGTTGGACAGAGTTTGGGTGGTACATCTGCTTCTACCTTTATTTACTATCTCTACCTATACTTGGTATCCTTATTCTGTTTCGATTATTATATAATGTATGTCATCTTTTAGTTTCCACTATACACAGATTTTTTATTATATTGGTTATTTATTTCTTTTGTGCACTTTGATGGAGGGTATAGTCTCTCCATGGTTCTACTCAAGACCCTCACTGTTATTCGGCATCCTCTAACGTATAGGGAGGCACATTTGAGGTCACATAGCACTCCGGCTCAAACTTAGTGGTTTGGGTCAGCATGTTACAGTGCCTATTGGTCAAAAATCCATCAAGGTAACATTGTAGCATTTTTGGGTTGATTATTTTTGTTGAAAAAGTGGGTTTCTAAGGTATGTTGTGGAGTTTAGAGAGATTTTTGACTCATTATGTTGACAAATATCCAAGATGAAGGAATGGATTCTCTAGAAGTGGTATAGAAAATTGCATACACAAGGTGACGTTGTTTCCCAGTGTTTGCCAAATTTTTGGGGTCCAAAATTTGGAGTTTGTATTTGATCATGAAAAGTGTATTTTCTTGAAGGCCATATTAAAATATAGTAAAGGTATAAATTTTGTGAATACGGGCTTCATGAAGAGTGTTTCGCAGAGGATCAAAGAATTCTGACAGTGATCTCTGTGATTACGACGAGCATCGCGAACAATGAAGGTGAGGCACATTGCGAGTGGAGCATCACAACGGTGTGAAGTTTTGACTGAAGGATTTATTATTACAATGAGAATCATGAATGAGATATTTTTATGGATCTTCATGAAAAATGGATCATTGCGGTGGAAAATTGGGAGATCCGTGAAATGGTGTTGACATGGCCCGGAAGGTTCTGGAATTGGTGGAAAAACCTATAAATAGGCCTCTACCACCTTCAGAAGAGATATCGAGACTCAAAGATAATTCTAAGTCTCTAGGTTTGTGAATGTGGTTAATAGAGGTGTTTCATGAAGGTGGTTTTCAAATAAGTTCGTGTAGGCTATAAAAGCCAACAAAATGATCTGAGCTTCACGAAAGTAAGGGAATTTGAAAATGCTAAGTGAGATTTTTTAAAAGAAAGGATATTTTTGAAGTCTAGTTGATCTTCATGAAATATGTGTGCTTTTTGAAGGCAGTGAGCTTTGAAAAAGGCAGGGACCTTCGTGAAGGTTGGTTGAGCTTCCCAAAAGAAGGAGCTTTGTGAAGACAGTGAGCTTTGCGAAATTGTTTTAAAGGGATTGCCTGGTGAACTATGGTGATGTGGTATTCATCAGTGGATGAAAGTGGGACATCAACAGAGCATCCACATATAGTGGAGGATGAATTCATTTGAGATAATTAAGGGGACTATAAGTCTATAAACTATGAGTGGATATTCTGAAGGAGCAATGAGCACACTTTAGTTGAGAGAGAAGTGAGATTTAAAATAGTGATTGGTTTTAAACCAGGAGAGACAGTGAGTCTGATCTGAACATTGTGAACAGTAGTGCACTTTTATTAGTTTTGGTACATTGGAACATTGTCATTGTATTCTCCTTATACATATCCCAGTGAGGGTGAACCAAGTAAAATTGGTGTGTCGTGTGCATGATTTAATTTTTGTTCATACTTTACTATGAGAAATAGAGAGAAGGGTGTTTTTTAATGATGAAACAAGATCCGAAGGGGTAATGGTTTTAATCTAACATACCCTGATTCACCCCCCCCCTCCCTTAGGGTATTTGACCTAGTGTGATTAACAATTGGTATCATAGTAAAAGGTTTAAATTCAATAGTTCTCTATCATTAGAAGAAATGAAGGTGGAAAATCACAAAGGAATTTTGATCTTCGACGGCAACAACTCTCAATTATGGAAGAATCGGATGCAACACTATTTTCGATCTTTGGGTATGGATGTCTTTATAGAAGTAATGCATGGAATTTCATCCAACATTTATAGTGGTGCTTTATCAGAAGCTGAAATAAGATAATTAGATACTAATGTAAAAGGAATCAATGCTTTAGGGGGATCCCTATCAAATGAAATTTATAAAAATATGATTTTATGAAAAACATCACATGATATATGGGAAAAGATATTGAATATCTATGAAGTTGAATCAAATGTTAGAGAGGCTAAGTTTTAGGTTATGTGTAACAAGTATAAAGATCTAACAATGAACCCAAATTAGTATTTTGATGCATTATTTTATAGGTTGAATGTTGTAGTGGAAGATTTGCATGGTCTTAGAGAATTAATTGAAGATATAAAGATTGTGAAGTGTATCTCGAGGAAGCTTCCACCTCGGTTCAATTCGAAAGTTTCAGTATTAGAAGATAAATATATAAAGGAGCTGACATTGGATAACTTGAATAGTACTGTTATAGTATATGAAATGAGAAATGATGATAATGATGTTGTGGAAAAGTGGAAATCCAAAGAGGTGGAATTCAATACCATGAAGAAGATCTCCATTAAAGATGAAAAGGAATATGAAGAGACATATGAGGTGATGTAATTTCTTTCCTCAAATCTCCAAATAAGAAAAGGAAAGTTCAAAGGGAAACTTCCATTTGTATGCTTTTAGTGTAGAAAGGATGTACATCTTACAGCAATGTGTCTAAAGAATTTTCAAGAATATGAAGAGTATAAAGTTGAAATTCCCATAAAGAAGTATTCATCCTATTTGAAAGAAAAGAAAAAGTTTAATAGAAATTTATTTAAAAAGAATAATCTAATTTCAAGAGAAGATGACAGTTTAGAAGAATATGAGGTAGAAGAATTGGAGGACTGTAAAGATCAAGAAGAAAATGATATGGTGGCATTCGTCGATAGTGCTGAGAAAAATAAATAAACCAACGTTTATGAAGAATAATTTGAGGGGATATTTTATTTTCAAGATGAATTGTAAGTCTCTCTTGAAGAGATAGATGTTTGGAGAGCTAAAACTAGGAAATCCAACAAAGTGGTTTGTGATTCCAAATGCTATATGTAGCAGAAGGAAGAAGAGAAGTCTGAGTTGATAGAATAAATTGAAAAACTTAAGTCTACAACACTAGATATCTCAGAAAATTTTGTTGAGTATAAGCTCAAAATCGAGGAATAGAAGAGTGAAATCAATATTTTGACTAACAGTAGAAGGGATCAAATCAAACATATTAAAAAACTTGAAGAAGAAGTTACTGGTCTAAGAACAAAAGTAAAGTATAAAGAAAAAATCTTGAATCCCAATACAATACTGGGAAATAAGACCATTTAGTAGGTTGGAAAGTTGTAAGTGAAGTATAGTGGTCCCATAGAAAAGAATAAACAGTCATGTTCAGATGTTAAAGCTAATTTTGGGCTTGATCAAAAACAAAAATCTGTGAAACTTGAATTCAGACCACAAGCACACGTTCCAAGATTAAAGTTTTATTAGGGTACAAAGCATAATGAAAATATTTAGAGAACCCAAGGGACACCTGGTGGTGTAGAAGTGACATGCGAGAATGTACCATACATCAGGTGTTATTGCTGTGGAAAGATGGGGCACTCACAAAATGTGTGTTCCATAGATAAGAGATATAGAAGGGAATAAGAACAATAGTGGAATCCAAACAAAGCTCATTATTATGAAATATCTTTTTAGGAATATTTTTTTGGTGTAGAGGATTTGGGCACATGGATAGATATTTCGCATCAACCATGCAGAGGAATGTGCCAAAGTAGAAACAAAGAGGTCGTAAGAAGAAAATTAAAGAATAAATAAGAGAGATAATGTAACGCCCCGACCCCAGCTACCCAGAGTCGGTGCATTAATTACATAACATTGGCATGATCACAAGAAAGATCAAATCTCAAAAGACCGATTGGTTTAGTAGCCTTGGAAACACTAGATATATTCATAAGTTTTACATTACATCATAAAATGAAAAACTACTACAACAACATAATGTTTCCACAGTCCACACTATAATCCCCTCATAATATCCCTTCAGGTCATTCATAACTTACATCTTCACATCCTGGGAAAAATAAAACATAGAAAAGGGGTGAGCTCAAATGCCCAGTAAGGATAACAATATAGCGGAACATTCAAAAATAAGCATAAACATTTAAGGCAATGAATTACTAAAACAAAAGCCTTTTAAACTTGAACTTCAACATAGTATGGCAAAAGTAAAATGAAATAATGCCATTTACTTGTTCACATGGATATTCTACTAATCGAATAATCACATGAAAAATCAATAACCACTTTCATAATGTTGGAATGCATAATGCTAAACTTTAATTACTTTTCAAGGCCTCGTCCCAAGACCTTGGGGCTAACTGTAACCGGAACCCAACCCGGAGTGCCTCTAATAACCGGACACCAACCCGGAGTGCCTCTAATAACCGGACACCAACCCGGAGGGCTTACTTTTACCAGTCCCTAACCTGGAGGGCTTACTTTTACCAGTCCCCAACCTGGAGGGCTTACTTTTACCAGTCCCCAACCTGGAGGGCTTACTTTAACCAGTCCCCAACCTGGAACATACTTGTCCAACACATTCATATGAAGTAAAGATTGAAATATAACATAAACATTCTTATTGGAACTAGCATACGAAATGTCAATACTTTCACCATAAACTATGAATGGTATAAAAATAGCACATCCACAGTCAAACATATCACAAAACCTTCAAAACAATATAGAAGTTTTGTATCATAATAAATCAACTTCAAATAATCTTAAAACCCATCAAAGGATGTTGACATAGATGAAATCAAAATTCTTTTTAAAGAAATATCTCCTTTTATTTTGAAATCATTTAAGATCCATATAAAATAAAACATTTTCTTTGAAAATATTCTTATAAGCTTGTAAGGAAAGCTTTGAATATTTTATAACGGCGGAAAATAACCGTACCCGCCGTATAAGTTAAAAAAAACATTCTTACCTCAATTCTGTCGAAAAGGTTAAAAAGGACCTTGTTTTGAAAACGACGGAAAGATTCCTTTATAAACCTCTTATAAAAAGTCAAACAAGGGTATAAATGACTTTAACCCATATTCTTGTAAATAGTAAAAATGTTTTGAAATACATTTTTAAGAAACATGGATGTGGATGATAAAGATATCCCAGTAGATTATTACGTATAAACAACCTCGGATAATGAAGAGATTGTGAAATAAACCCTTACCTTGTACTTTTCCTTGGTTGGGGTAGGTTAACCTCCTGTATAATGGTGAAATAATTGTTATTAAATTATAAAAGAATCATATACATTAATATGATATCATATATGATCTTTTAATATTGATTTGATAATAATATCTTAGTATTATCGACGTTTCGTGTGTTAACTTACTCATTTTCTTTTATATGTTTTGTTACATAAGTCATGTTTGTTGTATCTTATTCATATCCAGAATGATATCAAGTCCTTAAACATCATTTTTAAATCATTAAATGATAATTATACTTGAATGGATACGATGGAGAATGAATCTCATCGCGTTCGTGGAGACGGTAGTCCGTACGTACGCTCGAACGCTACTTCCATTTAATTTTTATTTTAAAAGAATCGAATCCAAATGATACATAGGTATATTACTATTCCAGTATAATATAATATTTTATATATGTTACTTAAGTTCATTAACACCATCCTTTATACGTTCCATGTGTGGTATGAACGAGTCATATCATTTTAAGGGGGCGGTAGTCCGCACTTCCTCAAATGAAATTATCGTATGTATATACAACAAGAAACGAATAATGGTATGAAATAAAATGGAATTACAGAAGCTTATATATAAAATATATATCATTAATATCATATTTAATTACAGTGCCATCATAATGGCCACCATGAGAGGCGGTAAGATGTATTTGAACAATCATCGTTTCGTGAGGCGTTAGTTTGCCATCCACAGAAACATTATGTTCATCATCCATTAGATGGAGTTGTGTGTATGTGTAGTTTGAATCCTTCTTATAAAAACATCCTAGTATATTTAGGATACTGGTGTTGTTACAAAAGAAAAGAAATAAAAAGAGTTTGGGGGTTGGAGAAGCAAAATAAATGAAAATAATTTAAGAGAAATCGTTACCTTTAATTTAGGTAACTCACTTTGGTTGGAACCAAAGGACTTCTTGAAATGCTTTCTGCCTAAGGGGAAGCTTCAAGGAGGAGGAGAGGGATGTGGGGAGATTAGTTGGGCAGAGTTTGGATGAGCCAAGTGGCTTGAGAGGTGTGAAGAATGAGTAGAAGTGGTCTCCTTTTATAAGGGAGAGGAGGGGCTCTTTAGGAAAGAGTGAAAGTATTACTTTATAATATAATTATATTCGGTTTATAATGGTCCAAAAATCATTGAGGTCGAAGATAAGATGACTCATATTCTAAATAACATCAACCAATAAGAATTGGACAGGTTTTAGATAATATTTTAATCATTATAATCTTATTTATTTAAATGATTTATTAATGAGGTAAACATTGCATCATTATTGTGTCATTAATAATTTAACGTATTTGATGTCTAAAAATTATAAATAAAATATCATCATGTAGGAAATCTTTTTAGCTTTCTAATGAATATTTATAATCGAAAATCCAACATGTATAACCTTATGTAAAAATTGTTCTTCTAAAAGATGTAAGCTTATGCCATTTTTGTATTCATTTTAACTTAATTAAAATAAAGTGTCATTATCACTTACAAGTGGATCAATGGGGTCCCCAAATTGACCCAAAGATGCCCATGGTCGACCATGTATCAACCAATAGGGTTAAGACACGTTTTAGGGTAATTTATTATTATTATAATATTATTTTTTAACCCTTATTTACCGGATTTACCCTTAACCATGGTAAATAAAATATTTACCGCAGTAATTATTCAAAATGTCTAAAAATAAAAGTTACCTATTTACACAATTTGAACATCCTGATTCCAAATATGGAATCCATTTTCCTAAATTCAAAACATAGAAGTGGCAGAAATTAATTTAAAATTAATTCCCGCTGTCAAAACAAAAAGCGTGTTTTTAAGAGATAATAACTATCAAAAGATTGACACTTGTTTATGTTTGGTTTAATTGTAAAATTATGTACAATGACCAAAATTATATTAAATGGTAAAAATATATTCTAAATATACTTTAAAACCACTCAAATTCATAATTTATCACTATTAATTATTTTGATTAAAAAAGTTGTTTTTAATTAAAATTTAGTAATTTTCACTATTCATCAAAATATGAAAGTTATCCAAAAAGTACCAAAATTTCACCTTAGGCTAAATTCGATATTCCGAATCCAAAAATGAAGTCCATTTTAAAATATAAAATATATATAATTTCAAAATTTAGGTATTACTATCCATAACGGTTAGTTTGATCGGTTGTGGTGTGTGTTAAAACTCGAAGTTGCGTACAACACACGCTACTATTTTATTCAAAGGAAAGCGTACCGTGTAAGCTTTGGATGTTTCATTTTAAATTTTTTTGATGTCCCCATTTAGTCAAAAAGTTTAAAATATTGTATTTAAAAAGGTTTCACTATTAAAATTTGATAAAAGTGCAATACTGAAAATGAATCTGTTCTTGCATTATGACTAAGAAACTCATAATATGGATTCTAAAATTATAAGGATTATATAAAGTTTAAAATGTAGTTAATACTATTTATAACCTCTTTTGAACGGCTTGTTTGGTAAGTCATGGTGCGCTTGAACTCGGTGTTGCGTGTAGTGCAAGTTATTGAATTATTTTGAAGAAATAACACACTATGAAATCTTGGGGTGTTACATTCTCCCCTCCTTCAATAAATTGCGTCCTCGCAATTTGAAATTGTTCTTCGAAAATAAAAGGTTGAAAATAGATAATATATTTGTGGGAAAATCCACATCGAAAATTGGGTTACTAAAATTTAGTCTTAATATGAGGAAAAGAGAAATGAATGGGTCACCACCAAATTATGATCTCGATTAGGAGAACATTGGTGGCAATTAGAGATATATAATTGGAGGAAAAACGTAAATATTTATAGGTAGTGATTGAGGTCATCAATCACAAACAAGTATAAAATTGAGGTCCTTAAATTCATCAATCTATGATGAATTGAAATACCATCGGTTCAACAAAACATAGGGTATTAGGATAACACATTTTTGACGTTTCAAAATATCCTAGTTGAAATCCCACATCGAAAAATGAATTAATGAGGCCTATATTTAAAATAAAGAGTCGAAAGTATGAAGATTACCGAAAATAACACATACTAGGGTTCCATGTAGGAAAATATGGATATGGAAGAAAAATCTAACCATCAATTATCTGATGGAGAGTGGTAGAGAACATGGCTATGAAAAGGCCAACAATCCCAAAGCCATAAATTTGTGATGATTTAAGGTACCATCTAGGACAACATTTTTGTTCTAAGTTTCTATTATTAATGTTGAGGAATTTATTTATGAGATTGGCTAAGATAATAAGGAGATATACTTACTTTATAATTAGAATTTTACCCATTAATAAATTTCTACCACAAACTCATCTTTCACTCTAAAAGATAATAGAACGTAATTTTTTTTTCTATTTATACTATTCGTACAGGGTTCCAAAATAAATGAATTTATAATTCATCTACCAGATCTTTTTAAAAAAACTACATTATTTAATTCGGACATCTCGTGGGACAGTGGTAGGTGATACACCCTTGTCGCCCTTAGGTTGCGGGTTCAAGTCTCGCAGCCTTGCCGGACGCGACGGGTTGCCGCCCGACCTCCGGGTTGTCCTTTTATGGCAATCCAAAATAATCCAAACTAGAACTATCCAAAATACTTCTATCCAAACTCACAGTCCAACATTTATAAGTAAGGTAAACATAATCTAGAACCTTTTTACCCCGTAATAGCATATGAATACCTTTATCATGTATTCTTTTAATACACTGAAACATCCTGAATTACCATGTTCCTTATTGATTACATTCATGCTCCCTTATTCCATATAGAAAGCTGGATATACTTCATTAATCCAAAAATGTTTTAAACCCCAACAATGATGGAATATACAAATCATTAATCAGTTCCAAGGTAGTCAAGAATATCCAATATAATTTTTCCAAAACAATCACATATTATTCCAAAGTCACTACCTCAGTATCAGAACTATATTATGATTTATCATTCTCTCAACCATATATTTTCCAAAAATTTATCCTTCTATTGTGTCACTTTTCTTTGTTCCACACTATCTCAAGTCCTTAATGAAATAGTACT
Source organism: Viscum album (assembly GCA_963277665.1). Taxonomy (NCBI): domain Eukaryota; kingdom Viridiplantae; phylum Streptophyta; class Magnoliopsida; order Santalales; family Viscaceae; genus Viscum; species Viscum album. The sequence goes on along the minus strand of OY728152.1, from coordinate 1,899,880,321 downwards.
GCAGTACAATCCTTATATACTCCATGATTATTGTAACAAGTACATTGTTGATACAACACTCAATTGACATAATCAACATAAGAACTCTAATCATTCCTCTTCATTTGTGGTAGTATCATAACTTGATTATTATCCAATAGCATCATTTGCGGCATAGTCTGATGACTGGGACATAGGTTCGCGTAGTGTCCAAACTCCTTGCAAATGAAGCATTGTACATTTGAAACCATTTTCTTACCCTTGCAGTCACGTACTTTGTGCCCTTTTCCTCCACACTTATAACAAACTCCCATTCCTTTCAGGCAAGTTCCAGGGTGTTTCTTTCCACAGTTACCACATATGGGAAAATTCTTCTTTTCCCTCTTCCCTTTATCCATCTTTCTCTCTTCTATCCTTTTCTTCTCTTGCTTCCCTTCAAAGCCATAGGACTCAGTAAACTCTTTACTTATCTTATCAACACATGATATTATTTCTTCATATGATGATAATACATGGGAGACTATTTCTCTTATAAATTCTAGCTTAAGACCAGGAAGGATATGATCCTTCCTTCTCTTTGGATCATGTGCATTTCTGGAGGTCTCATTCCTTCTACTGGGCGCCATTTCTAAACAATGGCATACACTAGATCAGTTATGAATCAAAATACATAATCCCATACTTATAAAACACTTAACATAAATTGAACTATTTATGGATATAATCCATAATCATAAAAATGTTTTCTTTGAGGAAGTATATTCATAAACCCTTCATAATGATTTGTAAAGAAAATGAGAGTTATCCTAAGCATATCCCCCGGGAGTGTCGTAACCAAGAGTGCAGCAAGGCCCGTTGTCATGCACCAGTTCCCGTTCGAGTCTAGCTCCAAGCGGTGTTTTCGGGTTTTACCCCTAGGTACATCTGTGCCAGATCCGCCTCTACCTGCTCGTATCCAGACAGGGATGTATTGCTCGGAAAACTCACAAAATCTCTACAATACCAAAATTCTAGGAAGTTCTTCTATACTAATCCTCAAAGTTCATCTTAGGTATACGTGCTCTAATCAGAGTTTATCTAAATCTAGCTTCCAAGGTTTGTACTAAACTTCCTCTGATACCAACTATAACGCCCCGACCCCAGCTACCCAGAGTCGGTGCATTAATTACATAACATTGGCATGATCACAAGAAAGATCAAATCTCGAAAGACCGATTGGTTTAGTAGCCTTGGAAATACTAGATATATTCATAAGTTTTACATTACATCATAAAATGAAAAACTACTACAACAACATAATGTTTCCACAGTCCACACTATAATCCCCTCATAATATCCCTTCAGGTCATTCATAACTTACATCTTCACATCCTGGGAAAAATAAAACATAGAAAAGGGGTGAGCTCAAATGCCCAGTAAGGATAACAATATAGCGGAACATTCAAAAATAAGCATAAACATTTAAGGCAATGAATTACTAAAACAAAAGCCTTTTAAACTTGAACTTCAACATAGTATGGCAAAAGTAAAATGAAATAATGCCATTTACTTGTTCACATGGATATTCTACTAATCGAATAATCACATGAAAAATCAATAACCACTTTCATAATGTTGGAATGCATAATGCTAAACTTTAATTACTTTTCAAGGCCTCGTCCCAAGACCTTGGGGCTAACTGTAACCGGAACCCAACCCGGAGTGCCTCTAATAACCGGACACCAACCCGGAGTGCCTCTAATAACCGGACACCAACCCGGAGGGCTTACTTTTACCAGTCCCTAACCTGGAGGGCTTACTTTTACCAGTCCCCAACCTGGAGGGCTTACTTTTACCAGTCCCCAACCTGGAGGGCTTACTTTAACCAGTCCCCAACCTGGAACATACTTGTCCAACACATTCATATGAAGTAAAGATTGAAATATAACATAAACATTCTTATTGGAACTAGCATACGAAATGTCAATACTTTCACCATAAACTATGAATGGTATAAAAATAGCACATCCACAGTCAAACATATCACAAAACCTTCAAAACAATATAGAAGTTTTGTATCATAATAAATCAACTTCAAATAATCTTAAAACCCATCAAAGGATGTTGACATAGATGAAATCAAAATTCTTTTTAAAGAAATATCTCCTTTTATTTTGAAATCATTTAAGATCCATATAAAATAAAACATTTTCTTTGAAAATATTCTTATAAGCTTGTAAGGAAAGCTTTTAATATTTTATAACGGCGGAAAATAACCGTACCCGCCGTATAAGTTAAAAAAAACATTCTTACCTCAATTCTGTCGAAAAGGTTAAAAAGGACCTTGTTTTGAAAACGACGGAAAGATTCCTTTATAAACCTCTTATAAAAAGTCAAACAAGGGTATAAATGACTTTAACCCATATTCTTGTAAATAGTAAAAATGTTTTGAAATACATTTTTAAGAAACATGGATGTGGATGATAAAGATATCCCAGTAGATTATTACGTATAAACAACCTTGGATAATGAAGAGATTGTGAAATAAACCCTTACCTTGTACTTTTCCTTGGTTGGGGTAGGTTAACCTCCTGTATAATGGTGAAATAATTGTTATTAAATTATAAAAGAATCATATACATTAATATGATATCATATATGATCTTTTAATATTGATTTGATAATAATATCTTAGTATTATCGACGTTTCGTGTGTTAACTTACTCATTTTCTTTTATATGTTTTGTTACATAAGTCATGTTTGTTGTATCTTATTCATATCCAGAATGATATCAAGTCCTTAAACATCATTTTTAAATCATTAAATGATAATTATACTTGAATGGATACGATGGAGAATGAATCTCATCGCGTTCGTGGAGACGGTAGTCCGTACGTACGCACGAACTCTACTTCCATTTAATTTTTATTTTAAAAGAATCGAATCCAAATGATACATAGGTATATTACTATTCCAGTATAATATAATATTTTATATATGTTACTTAAGTTCATTAACACCATCCTTTATACGTTCCATGTGTGGTATGAACGAGTCATATCATTTTAAGGGGGCGGTAGTCCGCACTTCCTCAAATGAAATTATCGTATGTATATACAACATGAAACGAATAATGGTATGAAATAAAATGGAATTACAGAAGCTTATATATAAAATATATATCATTAATATCATATTTAATTACAGTGCCATCATAATGGCCACCATGAGAGGCGGTAAGATGTATTTGAACAATCATCGTTTCGTGAGGCGTTAGTTTTCCATCCACAGAAACATTATGTTCATCATCCATTAGATGGAGTTGTGTGTATGTGTAGTTTGAATCCTTCTTATAAAAACATCCTAGTATATTTAGGATACTGGTGTTGTTACAAAAGAAAAGAAATAAAAAGAGTTTGGGGGTTGGAGAAGCAAAATAAATGAAAATAATTTAAGAGAAATCGTTACCTTTAATTTAGGTAACTCACTTTGGTTGGAACCAAAGGACTTCTTGAAATGCTTTCTGCCTAAGGGGAAGCTTCAAGGAGGAGGAGAGGGATGTGGGGAGATTAGTTGGGCAGAGTTTGGACGAGCCAAGTGGCTTGAGAGGTGTGAAGAATGAGTAGAAGTGGTCTCCTTTTATAAGGGAGAGGAGGGGCTCTTTAGGAAAGAGTGAAAGTATTACTTTATAATATAATTATATTCGGTTTATAATGGTCCAAAAATCATTGAGGTCGAAGATAAGATGACTCATATTCTAAATAACATCAACCAATAAGAATTGGACAGGTTTTAGATGATATTTTAATCATTATAATCTTATTTATTTAAATGATTTATTAATGAGGTAAACATTGCATCATTATTGTGTCATTAATAATTTAACTTATTTGATGTCTAAAAATTATAAATAAAATATCATAATGTAGGAAATCTTTTTAGCTTTCTAATGAATATTTATAATAGAAAATACAACATGTATAACCTTATGTAAAAATTGTTCTTCTAAAAGATGTAAGCTTATGCCATTTTTGTATTCATTTTAACTTAATTAAAATAAAGTGTCATTATCACTTACAAGTGGATCAATGGGGTCCCCAAATTGACCCAGAGATGCCCATGGTCGACCATGTATCAACCAATAGGGTTAAGACACGTTTTAGGGTAATTTATTATTATTATAATATTATTTTTTAACCCTTATTTACCGGATTTACCCTTAACCATGGTAAATAAAATATTTACCGCAGTAATTATTCAAAATGTCTAAAAATAAAAGTTACCTATTTACACAATTTGAACATCCTGATTCCAAATATGGAATCCATTTTCCTAAATTCAAAACATAGAAGTGGCAGAAATTAATTTAAAATTAATTCCCGCTGTCAAAACAAAAAATGTGTTTTTAAGAGATAATAACTATCAAAAGATTGACACTTGTTTATGTTTGGTTTAATTGTAAAATTATGTACAATGACCAAAATTATATTAAATGGTAAAAATATATTCTAAATATACTTTAAAACCACTCAAATTCATAATTTATCACTATTAATTATTTTGATTAAAAAAGTTGTTTTTAATTAAAATTTAGTAATTTTCACTATTCATCAAAATATGAAAGTTATCCGAAAAGTACCAAAATTTCACCTTAGGCTAAATTCGATATTCCGAATCCAAAAATGAAGTCCATTTTAAAATATAAAATATATATAATTTCAAAATTTAGGTATTACTATCCATAACGGTTAGTTTGATCGGTTGTGGTGTGTGTTAAAACTCGAAGTTGCGTACAACACACGCTACTATTTTATTCAAAGGAAACCGTACCGTGTAAGCTTTGGATGTTTCATTTTAAATTTTTTTGATGTCCCCATTTAGTCAAAAAGTTTAAAATATTGTATTTAAAAAGGTTTCACTATTAAAAGTTGATAAAAGTGCAATACTGAAAATGAATCTGTTCTTGCATTATGACTAAGAAACTCATAATATGGATTCTAAAATTATAAGGATTATATAAAGTTTAAAATGTAGTTAATACTATTTATAACCTCTTTTGAACGGCTTGTTTGGTAAGTCATGGTGCGCTTGAACTCGGTGTTGCGTGTAGTGCAAGTTATTGAATTATTTTGAAGAAATAACACACTATGAAATCTTGGGGTGTTACATTCTCCCCTCCTTCAATAAATTGCGTCCTCGCAATTTGAAATTGTTCTTCGAAAATAAAAGGTTGAAAATAGATAATATATTTGTGGGAAAATCCACATCGAAAATTGGGTTACTAAAATTTAGTCTTAATATGAGGAAAAGAGAAATGAAAGGGTCACCACCAAATTATGATCTCGATTAGGAGAACATTGGTGGCAATTAGAGATATATAATTGGAGGAAAAACGTAAATATTTATAGGTAGTGATTGAGGTCATCAATCACAAACAAGTATAAAATTGAGGTCCTTAAATTCATCAATCTATGATGAATTGAAATACCATCGGTTCAACAAAACATAGGGTATTAGGATAACACATTTTTGACGTTTCAAAATATCCTAGTTGAAATCCCACATCGAAAAATGAATTAATGAGGCCTCTATTTAAAATAAAGAGTCGAAAGTATGAAGATTACCGAAAATAACACATACTAGGGTTCCATGTAGGAAAATATGGATATGGAAGAAAAATCTAACCATCAATTATCTGATGGAGAGTGGTAGAGAACATGGCTATGAAAAGGCCAACAATCCCAAAGCCATAAATTTGTGATGATTTAAGGTACCATCTAGGACAACATTTTTGTTCTAAGTTTCTATTATTAATGTTGAGGAATTTATTTATGAGATTGGCTAAGATAATAAGGAGATATACTTACTTTATAATTAGAATTTTACCCATTAATAAATTTCTACCACAAACTCATCTTTCACTCTAAAAGATAATAGAACGTAAATTTTTTTTCTATTTATACTATTCGTACAGGGTTCCAAAATAAATGAATTTATAATTCATCTACCAGATCTTTTTAAAAAAACTAAATTATTTAATTTGGACATCTCGTGGGACAGTGGTAGGTGATACACCCTTGTCGCCCTTAGGTTGCGGGTTCAAGTCTCGCAGCCTTGCCGGACGCGACGGGTTGCCGCCCGACCTCCGGGTTGTCCTTTTATGGCAATCCAAAATAATCCAAACTAGAACTATCCAAAATACTTCTATCCAAACTCACAGTCCAACATTTATAAGTAAGGTAAACATAATCTAGAACCTTTTTACCCCGTAATAGCATATGAATACCTTCATCATGTATTCTTTTAATACACCGAAACATCCTGAATTACCATGTTCCTTATTGATTACATTCATGCTCCCTTATTCCATATAGAAAGCTGGATATACTTCATTAATCCAAAAAAATTTTAAACCCCAACAATGATGGAATATACAAATCATTAATCAGTTCCAAGGTAGTCAAGAATATCCAATATAATTTTTCCAAAACAATCACATATTATTCCAAAGTCACTACCTCAGTATCAGAACTATATTATGATTTATCATTCTCTCAACCATATATTTTCCAAAAATTTATCCTTCTATTGTGTCACTTTTCTTTGTTCCACACTATCTCAAGTCCTTAATGAAATAGTACTGCAGTACAATCCTTATATACTCCATGATTATTGTAACAAGTACATTGTTGATACAACACTCAATTGACATAATCAACATAAGAACTCTAATCATTCCTCTTCATCTGTGGTAGTATCATAACTTGATTATTATCCAATAGCATCATTTGCGGCATAGTCTGATGACTGGGACATAGGTTCGCGTAGTGTCCAAACTCCTTGCAAATGAAGCATTGTACATTTGAAACCATTTTCTTACCCTTGCAGTCACGTACTTTGTGCCCTTTTCCTCCACACTTATAACAAACTCCCATTCCTTTCAGGCAAGTTCCAGGGTGTTTCTTTCCACAGTTACCACATATGGGAAAATTCTTCTTTTCCCTCTTCCCTTTATCCATCTTTCTCTCTTCTATCCTTTTCTTCTCTTGCTTCCCTTCAAAGCCATAGGACTCAGTAAACTCTTTACTTATCTTATCAACACATGATATTATTTCTTCATATGATGATAATACATGGGAGACTATTTCTCTTATAAATTCTAGCTTAAGACCAGGAAGGATATGATCCTTCCTTCTCTTTGGATCATGTGCATTTCTGGAGGTCTCATTCCTTCTACTGGGCGCCATTTCTAAACAATGGCATACACTAGATCAGTTATGAATCAAAATACATAATCCCATACTTATAAAACACTTAACATAAATTGAACTATTTATGGATATAATCCATAATCATAAAAATGTTTTCTTTGAGGAAGTATATTCATAAACCCTTCATAATGATTTGTAAAGAAAATGAGAGTTATCCTAAGCATATCCCCCGGGAGTGTCGTAACCAAGAGTGCAGCAAGGCCCGTTGTCATGCACCAGTTCCCGTTCGAGTCTAGCTCCAAGCGGTGTTTTCGGGTTTTACCCCTAGGTACATCTGTGCCAGAGCCGCCTCTACCTGCTCGTATCCAGACAGGGATGTATTGCTCGGAAAACTCACAAAATCTCTACAATACCAAAATTCTAGGAAGTTCTTCTATACTAATCCTCAAAGTTCATCTTAGGTATACGTGCTCTAATCAGAGTTTATCTAAATCTAGCTTCCAAGGTTTGTACTAAACTTCCTCTGATACCAACTGTAACGCCCCGACCCCAGCTACCCAGAGTCGGTGCATTAATTACATAACATTGGCATGATCACAAGAAAGATCAAATCTCGAAAGACCGATTGGTTTAGTAGCCTTGGAAACACCAGATATATTCATAAGTTTTACATTACATCATAAAATGAAAAACTACTACAACAACATAATGTTTCCACAGTCCACACTATAATCCCCTCATAATATCCCTTCAGGTCATTCATAACTTACATCTTCACATCCTGGGAAAAATAAAACATAGAAAAGGGGTGAGCTCAAATGCCCAGTAAGGATAACAATATAGCGGAACATTCAAAAATAAGCATAAACATTTAAGGCAATGAATTACTAAAACAAAAGCCTTTTAAACTTGAACTTCAACATAGTATGGCAAAAGTAAAATGAAATAATGCCATTTACTTGTTCACATGGATATTCTACTAATCGAATAATCACATGAAAAATCAATAACCACTTTCATAATGTTGGAATGCATAATGCTAAACTTTAATTACTTTTCAAGGCCTCGTCCCAAGACCTTGGGGCTAACTGTAACCGGAACCCAACCCGGAGTGCCTCTAATAACCGGACACCAACCCGGAGTGCCTCTAATAACCGGACACCAACCCGGAGGGCTTACTTTTACCAGTCCCTAACCTGGAGGGCTTACTTTTACCAGTCCCCAACCTGGAGGGCTTACTTTTACCAGTCCCCAACCTGGAGGGCTTACTTTAACCAGTCCCCAACCTGGAACATACTTGTCCAACACATTCATATGAAGTAAAGATTGAAATATAACATAAACATTCTTATTGGAACTAGCATACGAAATGTCAATACTTTCACCATAAACTATGAATGGTATAAAAATAGCACATCCACAGTCAAACATATCACAAAACCTTCAAAACAATATAGAAGTTTTGTATCATAATAAATCAACTTCAAATAATCTTAAAACCCATCAAAGGATGTTGACATAGATGAAATCAAAATTCTTTTTAAAGAAATATCTCCTTTTATTTTGAAATCATTTAAGATCCATATAAAATAAAACATTTTCTTTGAAAATATTATTATAAGCTTGTAAGGAAAGCTTTGAATATTTTATAACGGCGGAAAATAACCGTACCCGCCGTATAAGTTAAAAAAACATTCTTACCTCAATTCTGTCGAAAAGGTTAAAAAGGACCTTGTTTTGAAAACGACGGAAAGATTCCTTTATAAACCTCTTATAAAAAGTCAAACAAGGGTATAAATGACTTTAACCCATATTCTTGTAAATAGTAAAAATGTTTTGAAATACATTTTTAAGAAACATGGATGTGGATGATAAAGATATCCCAGTAGATTATTACGTATAAACAACCTCGGATAATGAAGAGATTGTGAAATAAACCCTTACCTTGTACTTTTCCTTGGTTGGGGTAGGTTAACCTCCTGTATAATGGTGAAATAATTGTTATTAAATTATAAGAGAATCATATACATTAATATGATATCATATATGATCTTTTAATATTGATTTGATAATAATATCTTAGTATTATCGACGTTTCGTGTGTTAACTTACTCATTTTCTTTTATATGTTTTGTTACATAAGTCATGTTTGTTGTATCTTATTCATATCCAGAATGATATCAAGTCCTTAAACATCATTTTTAAATCATTAAATGATAATTATACTTGAATGGATACGATGGAGAATGAATCTCATCGCGTTCGTGGAGACGGTAGTCCGTACGTACGCACGAACGCTACTTCCATTTAATTTTTATTTTAAAAGAATCGAATCCAAATGATACATAGGTATATTACTATTCCAGTATAATATAATATTTTATATATGTTACTTAAGTTCATTAACACCATCCTTTATGCGTTCCATGTGTGGTATGAACGAGTCATATCATTTTAAGGGGGCGGTAGTCCGCACTTCCTCAAATGAAATTATCGTATGTATATAGAACATGAAACGAATAATATTATGAAATAAAATGGAATTACAGAAGCTTATATATAAAATATATATCATTAATATCATATTTAATTACAGTGCCATCATAATGGCCACCATGAGAGGCGGTAAGATGTATTTGAACAATCATCGTTTCGTGAGGCGTTAGTTTTCCATCCACAGAAACATTATGTTCATCATCCATTAGATGGAGTTTTGTGTATGTGTAGTTTGAATCCTTATTATAACAACATCCTAGTATATTTAGGATACTGGTGTTGTTACAAAAGAAAAGAAATAAAAAGAGTTTGGGGGTTGGAGAAGCAAAATAAATGAAAATAATTTAAGAGAAATCGTTACCTTTAATTTAGGTAACTCACTTTGGTTGGAACCAAAGGACTTCTTGAAATGCTTTCTGCCTAAGGGGAAGCTTCAAGGAGGAGGAGAGGGATGTGGGGAGCTTAGTTGGGCAGAGTTTGGACGAGCCAAGTGGCTTGAGAGGTGTGAAGAATGAGTAGAAGTGGTCTCCTTTTATAAGGGAGAGGAGGGGCTCTTTAGGAAAGAGTGAAAGTATTACTTTATAATATAATTATATTCGGTTTATAATGGTCCAAAAATCATTGAGGTCGAATATAAGATGACTCATATTCTAAATAACATCAACCAATAAGAATTGGACAGGTTTTAGATAATATTTTAATCATTATAATCTTATTTATTTAAATGATTTATTAATGAGGTAAACATTGCATCATTATTGTGTCATTAATAATTTAACTTATTTGATGTCTAAAAATTATAAATAAAATATCATCATGTAGGAAATATTTTTAGCTTTCTAATTAATATTTATAATCGAAAATCCAACATGTATAACCTTATGTAAAAATTGTTCTTCTAAAAGATGTAAGCTTATGCCATTTTTGTATTCATTTTAACTTAATTAAAATAAAGTGTCATTATCACTTACAAGTGGATCAATGGGGTCCCCAAATTGACCCAGAGATGCCCATGGTCGACCATGTATCAACCAATAGGGTTAAGACACGTTTTAGGGTAATTTATTATTATTATAATATTATTTTTTAACCCTTATTTACCGGATTTACCCTTAACCATGGTAAATAAAATATTTACCGCAGTAATTATTCAAAATGTCTAAAAATACAAGTTACCTATTTACACAATTTGAACATCCTGATTCCAAATATGGAATCCATTTTCCTAAATTCAAAACATAGAAGTGGCAGAAATTAATTTAAAATTAATTCCCGCTGTCAAAACAAAAAGCGTGTTTTTAAGAGATAATAACTATCAAAAGATTGACACTTGTTTATGTTTGGTTTAATTGTAAAATTATGTACAATGACCAAAATTATATTAAATGGTAAAAATATATTCTAAATATACTTTAAAACCACTCAAATTCATAATTTATCACTATTAATTATTTTGATTAAAAAAGTTGTTTTTAATTAAAATTTAGTAATTTTCACTATTCATCAAAATATGAAAGTTATCCGAAAAGTACCAAAATTTCACCTTAGGCTAAATTCGATATTCCGAATCCAAAAATGAAGTACATTTTAAAATATAAAATATATATGATTTCAAAATTTAGGTATTACTATCCATAACGGTTAGTTTGATCGGTTGTGGTGTGTGTTAAAACTCGAAGTTGCGTACAACACACGCTACTATTTTATTCAAAGGAAAGCGTACCGTGTAAGCTTTGGATGTTTCATTTTAAATTTTTTTGATGTCCCCATTTAGTCAAAAAGTTTAAAATATTGTATTTAAAAAGGTTTCACTATTAAAAGTTGATAAAAGTGCAATACTGAAAATGAATCTGTTCTTGCATTATGACTAAGAAACTCATAATATGGATTCTAAAATTATAAGGATTATATAAAGTTTAAAATGTAGTTAATACTATTTATAACCTCTTTTGAACGGATCGTTTGGTAAGTCATGGTGCGCTTGAACTCGGTGTTGCGTGTAGTGCAAGTTATTGAATTATTTTGAAGAAATAACACACTATGAAATCTTGGGGTGTTACATTCTCCCCTCCTTCAATAAATTGTGTCCTCGCAATTTGAAATTGTTCTTTGAAAATAAAAGGTTGAAAATAGATAATATATTTGTGGGAAAATCCACATCGAAAATTGGGTTACTAAAATTTAGTCTTAATATGAGGAAAAGAGAAATGAAAGGGTCACCACCAAATTATGATCTCGATTAGGAGAACATTGGTGGCAATTAGAGATATATAATTGGAGGAAAAACGTAAATATTTATAGGTAGTGATTGAGGTCATCAATCACAAACAAGTATAAAATTGAGGTCCTTAAATTCATCAATCTATGATGAATTGAAATACCATCGGTTCAACAAAACATAGGGTATTAGGATAACACATTTTTGACGTTTCAAAATATCCTAGTTGAAATCCCACATCGAAAAATTAATTAATGAGGCCTCTATTTAAAATAAAGAGTCGAAAGTATGAAGATTACCGAAAATAACACATACTAGGGTTCCATGTAGGAAAATATGGATATGGAAGAAAAATCTAACCATCAATTATCTGATGGAGAGTGGTAGAGAACATGGCTATGAAAAGGCCAACAATCCCAAAGCCATAAATTTGTGATGATTTAAGGTACCATCTAGGACAACATTTTTGTTCTAAGTTTCTATTATTAATGTTGAGGAATTTATTTATGAGATTGGCTAAGATAATAAGGAGATATACTTACTTTATAATTAGAATTTTACCCATTAATAAATTTCTACCACAAACTCATCTTTCACTCTAAAAGATAATAGAACGTAAATTTTTTTTCTATTTATACTATTCGTACAGGGTTCCAAAATAAATGAATTTATAATTCATCTACCAGATCTTTTTAAAAAAACTACATTATTTAATTCGGACATCTCGTGGGACAGTGGTAGGTGATACACCCTTGTCGCCCTTAGGTTGCGGGTTCAAGTCTCGCAGCCTTGCCGGACGCGACGGGTTGCCGCCCGACCTCCGGGTTGTCCTTTTATGGCAATCCAAAATAATCCAAACTAGAACTATCCAAAATACTTCTATCCAAACTCACAGTCCAACATTTATAAGTAAGGTAAACATAATCTAGAACCTTTTTACCCCGTAATAGCATATGAATACCTTCATCATGTATTCTTTTAATACACCGAAACATCCTGAATTACCATGTTCCTTATTGATTACATTCATGCTCCCTTATTCCATATAGAAAGCTGGATATACTTCATTAATCCAAAAATGTTTTAAACCCCAACAATGATGGAATATACAAATCATTAATCAGTTCCAAGGTAGTCAAGAATATCCAATATAATTTTTCCAAAACAATCACATATTATTCCAAAGTCACTACCTCAGTATCAGAACTATATTATGATTTATCATTCTCTCAACCATATATTTTCCAAAAATTTATCCTTCTATTGTGTCACTTTTCTTTGTTCCACACTATCTCAAGTCCTTAATGAAATAGTACTGCAGTACAATCCTTATATACTCCATGATTATTGTAACAAGTACATTGTTGATACAACACTCAATTGACATAATCAACATAAGAACTCTAATCATTCCTCTTCATCTGTGGTAGTATCATAACTTGATTATTATCCAATAGCATCATTTGCGGCATAGTCTGATGACTGGGACATAGGTTCGCGTAGTGTCCAAACTCCTTGCAAATGAAGCATTGTACATTTGAAACCATTTTCTTACCCTTGCAGTCACGTACTTTGTGCCCTTTTCCTCCACACTTATAACAAACTCTCATTCCTTTCAGGCAAGTTCCAGGGTGTTTCTTTCCACAGTTACCACATATGGAAAAATTCTTCTTTTCCCTCTTCCCTTTATCCATCTTTCTCTCTTCTATCCTTTTCTTCTCTTGCTTCCCTTCAAAGCCATAGGACTCAGTAAACTCTTTACTTATCTTATCAACACATGATATTATTTCTTCATATGATGATAATACATGGGAGACTATTTCTCTTATAAATTCTAGCTTAAGACCAGGAAGGATATGATCCTTCCTTCTCTTTGGATCATGTGCATTTCTGGAGGTCTCATTCCTTCTACTGGGCGCCATTTCTAAACAATGGCATACACTAGATCAGTTATGAATCAAAATACATAATCCCATACTTATAAAACACTTAACATAAATTGAACTATTTATGGATATAATCCATAATCATAAAAATGTTTTCTTTGAGGAAGTATATTCATAAACCCTTCATAATGATTTGTAAAGAAAATGAGAGTTATCCTAAGCATATCCCCCGGGAGTGTCGTAACCAAGAGTGCAGCAAGGCCCGTTGTCATGCACCAGTTCCCGTTCGAGTCTAGCTCCAAGCGGTGTTTTCGGGTTTTACCCCTAGGTACATCTGTGCCAGAGCCGCCTCTACCTGCTCGTATCCAGACAGGGATGTATTGCTCGGAAAACTCACAAAATCTCTACAATACCAAAATTCTAGGAAGTTCTTCTATACTAATCCTCAAAGTTCATCTTAGGTATACGTGATCTAATCAGAGTTTATCTAAATCTAGCTTCCAAGGTTTGTACTAAACTTCCTCTGATACCAACTGTAACGCCCCGACCCCAGCTACCCAGAGTCGGTGCATTAATTACATAACATTGGCATGATCACAAGAAAGATCAAATCTCGAAAGACCGATTGGTTTAGTAGCCTTGGAAACACTAGATATATTCATAAGTTTTACATTACATCATAAAATGAAAAACTACTACAACAACATAATGTTTCCACAGTCCACACTATAATCCCCTCATAATATCCCTTCAGGTCATTCATAACTTACATCTTCACATCCTGGGAAAAATAAAACATAGAAAAGGGGTGAGCTCAAATGCCCAGTAAGGATAACAATATAGCGAAACATTCAAAAATAAGCATAAACATTTAAGGCAATGAATTACTAAAACAAAAGCCTTTTAAACTTGAACTTCAACATAGTATGGCAAAAGTAAAATGAAATAATGCCATTTACTTGTTCATATGGATATTCTACTAATCGAATAATCACATGAAAAATCAATAACCACTTTCATAATGTTGGAATGCATAATGCTAAACTTTAATTACTTTTCAAGGCCTCGTCCCAAGACCTTGGGGCTAACTGTAACCGGAACCCAACCCGGAGTGCCTCTAATAACCGGACACCAACACGGAGGGCTTACTTTTACCAGTCCCTAACCTGGTGGGCTTACTTTTACCAGTCCCCAACCTGGAGGGCTTACTTTTACCAGTCCCCAACCTGGAGGGCTTACTTTAACCAGTCCCCAACCTGGAACATACTTGTCCAACACATTCATATGAAGTAAAGATTGAAATATAACATAAACATTCTTATTGGAACTAGCATACGAAATGTCAATACTTTCACCATAAACTATGAATGGTATAAAAATAGCACATCCACAGTCAAACATATCACAAAACCTTCAAAACAATATAGAAGTTTTGTATCATAATAAATCAACTTCAAATAATCTTAAAACCCATCAAAGGATGTTGACATAGATGAAATCAAAATTCTTTTTAAAGAAATATCTCCTTTTATTTTGAAATCATTTAAGATCCATATAAAATAAAACATTTTCTTTGAAAATATTCTTATAAGCTTGTAAGTAAAGATTTGAATATTTTATAACGGCGGAAAATAACCGTACCCGCCGTATAAGTTAAAAAAAACATTCTTACCTCAATTCTGTCGAAAAGGTTAAAAAGGACCTTGTTTTGAAAACGACGGAAAGATTCCTTTATAAACCTCTTATAAAAAGTCAAACAAGGGTATAAATGACTTTAACCCATATTCTTGTAAATAGTAAAAATGTTTTGAAATACATTTTTAAGAAACATGGATGTGGATGATAAAGATATCCCAGTAGATTATTACGTATAAACAACCTCGGATAATGAAGAGATTGTGAAATAAACCCTTACCTTGTACTTTTCCTTGGTTGGGGTAGGTTAACCTCCTGTATAATGGTGAAATAATTGTTATTAAATTATAAAAGAATCATATACATTAATATGATATCATATATGATCTTTTAATATTGATTTGATAATAATATCTTAGTATTATCGACGTTTCGTGTGTTAACTTACTCATTTTCTTTTATATGTTTTGTTACATAAGTCATGTTTGTTGTATCTTATTCATATCCAGAATGATATCAAGTCCTTAAACATCATTTTTAAATCATTAAATGATAATTATACTTGAATGGATACGATGGAGAATGAATCTCATCGCGTTCGTGGAGACGGTAGTCCGTACGTACGCACGAACGCTACTTCCATTTAATTTTTATTTTAAAAGAATCGAATCCAAATGATACATAGGTATATTACTATTCCAGTATAATATAATATTTTATATATGTTACTTAAGTTCATTAACACCATCCTTTATACGTTCCATGTGTGGTATGAACGAGTCATATCATTTTAAGGGGGCGGTAGTCCGCACTTCCTCAAATGAAATTATCGTATGTATATACAACATGAAACGAATAATGGTATGAAATAAAATGGAATTATAGAAGCTTATATATAAAATATATATCATTAATATCATATTTAATTACAGTGCCATCATAATGGCCACCATGAGAGGCGGTAAGATGTATTTGAACAATCATCGTTTCGTGAGGCGTTAGTTTGCCATCCACAGAAACATTATGTTCATCATCCATTAGATGGAGTTTTGTGTATGTGTAGTTTGAATCCTTCTTATAACAACATCCTAGTATATTTAGGATACTGTTGTTGTTACAAAAGAAAAGAAATAAAAAGATTTTGGGGGTTGGAGAAGCAAAATAAATGAAAATAATTTAAGAGAAATCGTTACCTTTAATTTAGGTAACTCACTTTGGTTGGAACCAAAGGACTTCTTGAAATGCTTTCTGCCTAAGGGGAAGCTTCAAGGAGGAGGAGAGGGATGTGGGGAGCTTAGTTGGGCAGAGTTTGGACGAGCCAAGTGGCTTGAGAGGTGTGAAGAATGAGTAGAAGTGGTCTCCTTTTATAAGGGAGAGGAGGGGCTCTTTAGGAAAGAGTGAAAGTATTACTTTATAATATAATTATATTCGGTTTATAATGGTCCAAAAATCATTGAGGTCGAATATAAGATGAATCATATTCTAAATAACATCAACCAATAAGAATTGGACAGGTTTTAGATAATATTTTAATCATTATAATCTTATTTATTTAAATGATTTATTAATGAGGTAAACATTGCATCATTATTGTGTCATTAATAATTTAACTTATTTGATGTCTAAAAATTATAAATAAAATATCATCATGTAGGAAATCTTTTTAGCTTTCTAATTAATATTTATAATCGAAAATCCAACATGTATAACCTTATGTAAAAATTGTTCTTCTAAAAGATGTAAGCTTATGCAATTTTTGTATTCATTTTAACTTAATTAAAATAAAGTGTCATTATCACTTACAAGTGGATCAATGGGGTCCCCAAATTGACCCAAAGATGCCCATGGTCGACCATGTATCAACCAATAGGGTTAAGACACGTTTTAGGGTAATTTATTATTATTATAATATTATTTTTTAACCCTTATTTACCGGATTTACCCTTAACCATGGTAAATAAAATATTTACCGCAGTAATTATTCAAAATGTCTAAAAATACAAGTTACCTATTTACACAATTTGAACATCCTGATTCCAAATATGGAATCCATTTTCCTAAATTCAAAACATAGAAGTGGCAGAAATTAATTTAAAATTAATTCCCGCTGTCAAAACAAAAAGCGTGTTTTTAAGAGATAATAACTATCAAAAGATTGACACTTGTTTATGTTTGGTTTAATTGTAAAATTATGTACAATGACCAAAATTATATTAAATGGTAAAAATATATTCTAAATATACTTTAAAACCACTCAAATTCATAATTTATCACTATTAATTATTTTGATTAAAAAAGTTGTTTTTAATTAAAATTTAGTAATTTTCACTATTCATCAAAATATGAAAGTTATCCGAAAAGTACCAAAATTTCACCTTAGGCTAAATTCGATATTCCGAATCCAAAAATGAAGTCCATTTTAAAATATAAAATATATATAATTTCAAAATTTAGGTATTACTATCCATAACGGTTAGTTTGATCGGTTGTGGTGTGTGTTAAAACTCGAAGTTGCGTACAACACACGCTACTATTTTATTCAAAGGAAAGCGTACCGTGTAAGCTTTGGATGTTTCATTTTAAATTTTTTTGATGTCCCCATTTAGTCAAAAAGTTTAAAATATTGTATTTAAAAAGGTTTCACTATTAAAAGTTGATAAAAGTGCAATACTGAAAATGAATCTGTTCTTGCATTATGACTAAGAAACTCATAATATGGATTCTAAAATTATAAGGATTATATAAAGTTTAAAATGTAGTTAATACTATTTATAACCTATTTTGAACGGCTTGTTTGGTAAGTCATGGTGCGCTTGAACTCGGTGTTGCGTGTAGTGCAAGTTATTGAATTATTTTGAAGAAATAACACACTATGAAATCTTGGGGTGTTACATTCTCCCCTCCTTCAATAAATTGTGTCCTCGCAATTTGAAATTGTTCTTAGAAAATAAAAGGTTGAAAATAGATAATATATTTGTGGGAAAATCCACATCGAAAATTGGGTTACTAAAATTTAGTCTTAATATGAGGAAAAGAGAAATGAAAGGGTCACCACCAAATTATGATCTCGATTAGGAGAACATTGGTGGCAATTAGAGATATATAATTGGAGGAAAAACGTAAATATTTATAGGTAGTGATTGAGGTCATCAATCACAAACAAGTATAAAATTGAGGTCCTTAAATTCATCAATCTATGATGAATTGAAATACCATCGGTTCAACAAAACATAGGGTATTAGGATAACACATTTTTGACGTTTCAAAATATCCTAGTTGAAATCCCACATCGAAAAATGAATTAATGAGGCCTCTATTTAAAATAAAGAGTCGAAAGTATGAAGATTACCGAAAATAACACATACTAGGGTTCCATGTAGGAAAATATGGATATGGAAGAAAAATCTAACCATCAATTATCTGATGGAGAGTGGTAGAGAACATGGCTATGAAAAGGCCAACAATCCCAAAGCCATAAATTTGTGATGATTTAAGGTACCATCTAGGACAACATTTTTGTTCTAAGTTTCTATTATTAATGTTGAGGAATTTATTTATGAGATTGGCTAAGATAATAAGGAGATATACTTACTTTATAATTAGAATTTTACCCATTAATAAATTTCTACCACAAACTCATCTTTCACTCTAAAAGATAATAGAACGTAAATTTTTTTTCTATTTATACTATTCGTACAGGGTTCCAAAATAAATGAATTTATAATTCATCTACCAGATCTTTTTAAAAAAACTACATTATTTAATTCGGACATCTCGTGGGACAGTGGTAGGTGATACACCCTTGTCGCCCTTAGGTTTCGGGTTCAAGTCTCGCAGCCTTGCCGGACGCGACGGGTTGCCGCCCGACCTCCGGGTTGTCCTTTTATGGCAATCCAAAATAATCCAAACTAGATCTATCCAAAATACTTCTATCCAAACTCACAGTCCAACATTTATAAGTAAGGTAAACATAATCTAGAACCTTTTTACCCCGTAATAGCATATGAATACCTTCATCATGTATTCTTTTAATACACCGAAACATCCTGAATTACCATGTTCCTTATTGATTACATTCATGCTCCCTTATTCCATATAGAAAGCTGGATATACTTCATTAATCCAAAAATGTTTTAAACCCCAACAATGATGGAATATACAAATCATTAATCAGTTCCAAGGTAGTCAAGAATATCCAATATAATTTTTCCAAAACAATCACATATTATTCCAAAGTCACTACCTCAGTATCAGAACTATATTATGATTTATCATTCTCTCAACCATATATTTTCCAAAAATTTATCCTTCTATTGTGTCACTTTTCGTTGTTCCACACTATCTCAAGTCCTTAATGAAATAGTACTGCAGTACAATCCTTATATACTCCATGATTATTGTAACAAGTACATTGTTGATACAACACTCAATTGACATAATCAACATAAGAACTCTAATCATTCCTCTTCATCTGTGGTAGTATCATAACTTGATTATTATCCAATAGCATCATTTGCGGCATAGTCTGATGACTGGGACATAGGTTCGCGTAGTGTCCAAACTCCTTGCAAATGAAGCATTGTACATTTGAAACCATTTTCTTACCCTTGCAGTCACGTACTTTGTGCCCTTTTCCTCCACACTTATAACAAACTCCCATTCCTTTCAGGCAAGTTCCAGGGTGTTTCTTTCCACAGTTACCACATATGGGAAAATTCTTCTTTTCCCTCTTCCCTTTATCCATCTTTCTCTCTTCTATCCTTTTCTTCTCTTGCTTCCCTTCAAAGCCATAGGACTCAGTAAACTCTTTACTTATCTTATCAACACATGATATTATTTCTTCATATGATGATAATACATGGGAGACTATTTCTCTTATAAATTCTAGCTTAAGACCAGGAAGGATATGATCCTTCCTTCTCTTTGGATCATGTGCATTTCTGGAGGTCTCATTCCTTCTACTGGGCGCCATTTCTAAACAATGGCATACACTAGATCAGTTATGAATCAAAATACATAATCCCATACTTATAAAACACTTAACATAAATTGAACTATTTATGGATATAATCCATAATCATAAAAATGTTTTCTTTGAGGAAGTATATTCATAAACCCTTCATAATGATTTGTAAAGAAAATGAGAGTTATCCTAAGCATATCCCCCGGGAGTGTCGTAACCAAGAGTGCAGCAAGGCCCGTTGTCGTGCACCAGTTCCTGTTCGAGTCTAGCTCAAAGCGGTGTTTTCGGGTTTTACCCCTAGGTACATCTGTGCCAGAGCCGCCTCTACCTGCTCGTATCCAGACAGGGATGTATTGCTCGGAAAACTCACAAAATCTATACAATACCAAAATTCTAGGAAGTTCTTCTATACTAATCCTCAAAGTTCATCTTAGGTATACGTGCTCTAATCAGAGTTTATCTAAATCTAGCTTCCAAGTTTTGTACTAAACTTCCTCTGATACCAACTGTAATGCCCCGACCCCAGCTACCCAGAGTCGGTGCATTAATTACATAACATTGGCATGATCACAAGAAAGATCAAATCTCGAAAGACCGATTGGTTTAGTAGCCTTGGAAACACTAGATATATTCATAAGTTTTAAATTACATCATAAAATGAAAAACTACTACAACAACATAATGTTTCCACAGTCCACACTATAATCCCCTCATAATATCCCTTCAGGTCATTCATAACTTACATCTTCACATCCTGGGAAAAATAAAACATAGAAAAGGGGTGAGCTCAAATGCCCAGTAAGGATAACAATATAGCGGAACATTCAAAAATAAGCATAAACATTTAAGGCAATGAATTACTAAAACAGAAGCCTTTTAAACTTGAACTTCAACATAGTATGGCAAAAGTAAAATGAAATAATGCCATTTACTTGTTCACATGGATATTCTACTAATCGAATAATCACATGAAAAATCAATAACCACTTTCATAATGTTGGAATGCATAATGATAAACTTTAATTACTTTTCAAGGCCTCGTCCCAAGACCTTGGGGCTAACTGTAACTGGAACCCAACCCGAAGTGCCTCTAATAACCGGACACCAACCCGGAGTGCCTCTAATAACCGGACACCAACCCGGAGGGCTTACTTTTACCAGTCCCTAACCTGGAGGGCTTACTTTTACCAGTCCCCAACCTGGAGGGCTTACTTTTACCATTCCCCAACCTGGAGGGCTTACTTTAATCAGTCCCCAACCTGGAACATACTTGTCCAACACATTCATATGAAGTAAAGATTGAAATATAACATAAACATTCTTATTGGAACTAGCATACGAAATGTCAATACTTTCACCATAAACTATGAATGGTATAAAAATAGCACATCCACAGTCAAACATATCACAAAACCTTCAAAACAATATAGAAGTTTTGTATCATAATAAATCAACTTCAAATAATCTTAAAACCCATCAAAGGATGTTGACATAGATGAAATCAAAATTCTTTTTAAAGAAATATCTCCTTTTATTTTGAAATCATTTAAGATCCATATAAAATAAAACATTTTCTTTGAAAATATTCTTATAAGCTTGTAAGGAAAGCTTTGAATATTTTATAACGGCGGAAAATAACCGTACCCGCCGTATAAGTTAAAAAAAACATTCTTACCTCAATTCTGTCGAAAAGGTTAAAAAGGACCTTGTTTTGAAAACAACGGAAAGATTCCTTTATAAACCTCTTATAAAAAGTCAAACAAGGGTATAAATGAATTTAACCCATATTCTTGTAAATAGTAAAAATGTTTTGAAATACATTTTTAAGAAACATGGATGTGGATGATAAAGATATCCCAGTAGATTATTACGTATAAACAACCTCGGATAATGAAGAGATTGTGAAATAAACCCTTACCTTGTACTTTTCCTTGGTTGGGGTAGGTTAACCTCCTGTATAATGGTGAAATAATTGTTATTAAATTATAAAAGAATCATATACATTAATATGATATCATATATGATCTTTTAATATTGATTTGATAATAATATCTTAGTATTATCGACGTTTCGTGTGTTAACTTACTCATTTTCTTTTATATGTTTTGTTACATAAGTCATGTTTGTTGTATCTTATTCATATCCAGAATGATATCAAGTCCTTAAACATCATTTTTAAAACATTAAATGATAATTATACTTGAATGGATATGATGGAGAATGAATCTCATCGCGTTCGTGGAGACGGTAGTCCGTACGTACGCACGAACGCTACTTCCATTTAATTTTTATTTTAAAAGAATCGAATCCAAATGATACATAGGTATATTACTATTCCAGTATAATATAATATTTTATATATGTTACTTAAGTTCATTAACACCATCCTTTATACGTTCCATGTGTGGTATGAACGAGTCATATCATTTTAAGGGGGCGGTAGTCCGCACTTCCTCAAATGAAATTATCGTATGTATATACAACATGAAACGAATAATGGTATGAAATAAAATGGAATTACAGAAGCTTATATATAAAATATATATCATTAATATCATATTTAATTACAGTGCCATCATAATGGCCACCATGAGAGGCGGTAAGATGTATTTGAACAATCATCGTTTCGTGAGGCGTTAGTTTGCCATCCACAGAAACATTATGTTCATCATCCATTAGATGGAGTTGTGTGTATGTGTAGTTTGAATCCTTCTTATAACAACATCCTAGTATATTTAGGATACTGGTGTTGTTACAAAATAAAAGGAATAAAAAGATTTTGGGGGTTGGAGAAGCAAAATAAATGAAAATAATTTAAGAGAAATCGTTACCTTTAATTTAGGTAACTCACTTTGGTTGGAACCAAAGGACTTCTTGAAATGCTTTCTGCCTAAGGGGAAGCTTCAAGTAGGAGGAGAGGGATGTGGGGAGCTTAGTTGGGCAGAGTTTGGACGAGCCAAGTGGCTTGAGAGGTGTGAAGAATGAGTAGAAGTGGTCTCCTTTTATAAGGGAGAGGAGGGGCTCTTTAGGAAAGAGTGAAAGTATTACTTTATAATATAATTATATTCGGTTTATAATGGTCCAAAAATCATTGAGGT
Organism: Viscum album; assembly: GCA_963277665.1. NCBI lineage: Eukaryota > Viridiplantae > Streptophyta > Magnoliopsida > Santalales > Viscaceae > Viscum > Viscum album. Next base: position 1,899,856,855 of record OY728152.1, on the reverse strand, counting down.
CGAAGATAAGATGACTCATATTCTAAATAACATAAACCAATAAGAATTGGACAGGTTTTAGATAATATTTTAATCATTATAATCTTATTTATTTAAATGATTTATTAATGAGGTAAACATTGCATCATTATTGTGTCATTAATAATTTAACTTATTTGATGTCTAAAAATTATAAATAAAATATCATCATGTAGGAAATCTTTTTAGCTTTCTAATTAATATTTATAATCGAAAATCCAACATGTATAACCTTATGTAAAAATTGTTCTTCTAAAAGATGTAAGCTTATGCCATTTTTGTATTCATTTTAACTTAATTAAAATAAAGTGTCATTATCACTTACAAGTGGATCAATGGGGTCCCCAAATTGACCCAAAGATGCCCATGGTCGACCATGTATCAACCAATAGGGTTAAGACACGTTTTAGGGTAATTTATTATTATTATAATATTATTTTTTAACCCTTATTTACCGGATTTACCCTTAACCATGGTAAATAAAATATTTACCGCAGTAATTATTCAAAATGTCTAAAAATAAAAGTTACCTATTTACACAATTTGAACATCCTGATTCCAAATATGGAATCCATTTTCCTAAATTCAAAACATAGAAGTGGCAGAAATTAATTTAAAATTAATTCCCGCTGTCAAAACAAAAAGCGTGTTTTTAAGAGATAATAACTATCAAAAGATTGACACTTGTTTATGTTTGGTTTAATTGTAAAATTATGTACAATGACCAAAATTATATTAAATGGTAAAAATATATTCTAAATATACTTTAAAACCACTCAAATTCATAATTTATCACTATTAATTATTTTGATTAAAAAAGTTTTTTTTAATTAAAATTTAGTAATTTTCACTATTCATCAAAATATGAAAGTTATCCGAAAAGTACCAAAATTTCACCTTAGGCTAAATTTGATATTCCGAATCCAAAAATGAAGTCCATTTTAAAATATAAAATATATATAATTTCAAAATTTAGGTATTACTATCCATAACGGTTAGTTTGATCGGTTGTGGTGTGTGTTAAAACTCGAAGTTGCGTACAACACACGCTACTGTTTTATTCAAAGGAAAGCATACCGTGTAAGCATTGGATGTTTCATTTTAAATTTTTTTGATGTCCCCATTTAGTCAAAAAGTTTAAAATATTGTATTTAAAAAGGTTTCACTATTAAAAGTTGATAAAAGTGCAATACTGAAAATGAATCTGTTCTTGCATTATGACTAAGAAACTCATAATATGGATTCTAAAATTATAAGGATTATATAAAGTTTAAAATGTAGTTAATACTATTTATAACCTCTTTTGAACGGCTTGTTTGGTAATTCATGGTGCGCTTGAACTCGGTGTTGCGTGTAGTGCAAGTTATTGAATTATTTTGAAGAAATAACACACTATGAAATCTTGGGGTGTTACAGATAAAAATGAAAAATTGATTTGAAAATCTGTAGGGTGTATTTGGTCCATCATACTTTGAAGAAGATCAAGATTATCAATCTATACCAAGTATGAAGTCAAAAACATAGATTGAAAAGAAAAGAGCTAAGAAAGAAATGGTTGTAAAAATTTCCCTTCAAGCATCAGATCATTATGGTGTATGGATCCTTGATAGTGGTTTCACATCCCATATGACATACAATAAGGATCTTTTTATAGGTATAAAATATGAAAAAGAATTATTTTTCAAGTTTGGAAATGATTAAGTCTTAAAGATAATTAGCTCAGGTAAGGCCAGGTTTGGGGGTAAAGAAATGAAATGTGCTAATGTATTAGTTGTAGAAGGTCTCAGTCACAATTTTCTAAGCATCAATAAACTATGTGACTCAGGTAATTCTATGAGATTTACCAAGAAGATATGTATTTTCAAAGGAAGAGATGATTCAGTTGTTATATAGGGAAAAAGGACAAAGGGAAACCTATACCTTGTAAGTGGTGAAGAAGATATGTTTTTTTATCTAGAGAGGAAGAAAACAAGTTGTGGCGTAAACGACTTGGTCATATATGCCAACCATACCTAAAATATCTGGTAAAATGTGATGTATCTAGAGACCTCCCTAAGCTATCATAATATTATACTCATATGTGTGATGCATGTCAACAAGGGGAGATCATCAGAAAAATGCACAAGGTAAAGGAGCAGAAGTCAACAAGAGTGCTTGAATTAGTGCATGTTGAGTATGTGTACTTATCTCACCAAGATCTATTGACGAGAAGATATATTAAATTATTTTAATTGATGATTATAGTATAATCGCATGGGTATTTGTCCTTTACTATAAGTTTGATGTGTTCAGTTGTATAAAATAGTATCAAAGGGAATCTGAAAGGATTCTTGGGAAGAAAATTCAGAAGTTTTATAAAAATAATGGTATGGAATTCACAAATAGTGAAGTGGAAGACTATCTCAAGAAACATGGGATAAGGCATTAGGTTTCTTCAGTAAGAAAACCCCAACATAATGGAGTGGTTGAGAGGAGAAATTGAATCATCAATAATATGGCCAGAACAATTCTTATTGAAAAAGACCTACTGGAAAAATTCTAGAAGGAAGAAATCTTGACATCGATCTATATTTCTAATAGGGCTTTGTTGTGTCCGAAGTAAGGAAAGACTCTGTATGAGATGTGGTACAAAAAGAATCCAACATTGAAATAATTTCAAATCTTTGGAAGTAAGTTATTTATTCTCAATAAAAAACATAGGAAATTTGATTCATGAGGGGATAAAGAGATATTCCTTGGATACTCAGGATAGATCAAAGAATATAAATGCTTCAATAAGAGGATAAGAAAAGTAGTTGAGAGCAATGTTTTAAATATAGTGGAAAATGAAGATAATATTCAACAACACAGTGAATAGTTTCCTGATGAAAGTGATGAGGATGCAAGAAACACATTGGAAGAAGAAGTGGAAGTTTCTAATTCAGAAGAAGATACTGGTGATGAGAAAGAAGAATTCAAGTCTGTATTTTTAAAGAAGCCAAAGAGTCGAGCTGAAATTGATAGGAAAATTATCATTGGTGATCAGACATTTCTCATTCAAACAAGAAGAATGAATTCATTATAGAAAGCATATTTACTATCTCATAAAGAGCCTAAATGTTTTGCGGATGTAGCTAGATATGAAAATTGGGTTCAGGATATGAATGAAGAGCTAGACCAAATTGAGAAGAATCGGACGTGGGAGATTTTTTTGAGGCCAACAGATAAGAATTTCATCAGCACTAAATGGGTATTTCGTAATAAGATGAATGAATATGGCATAGTGATTCATAAAAAAGCATGATTAGTGTGAAAAGGTTACTCCTAGATAGAGGGTATTGATGTTGATGAGACATTTTCACCTATTGAAAGGCTAGAGACAATCAGATTATTCTTGGCCATTATAGTGCAATGTAAGTTCAAAGTTTTCTAGATGGATTTCAAGTCTATATTTCTAAATGGGGTTCTATAATAAGAAGTGTATATTGAGAATCCAAATGGTTTTTTTATTCATGAAGACGAGAACAAAGTTTTTTGGTTAAAGAAGGATCTATATGGGTTGAAGTAAGCACCAAGAGCATGGTATTCAAGCCTAGACCAGTATTTGAAGAATCTTGGATTTTAGTGTGGTATAGTTGATTACAATATCTATGTCAATAATGAAAATAATAAAATGATTATGGTCCTATTTTATTTCAATGACATAATATTCGGAGGATTAGATGAAGCAAAATGAAGATAGTTTTTCGAATTCATGAAAATTGAGTTCAAAATGTCAATGATTGGCGAGCTGATGTTTTTCCATAGTTTACAGGTGACACAAGGGAGGAATGGCACTTTAATTTATCAATCCAAATATGCCAATAAGGTTCTAAGAATATTTTTAATGGAAAATTCCAAAGATATGAAAACTCTGGTTGCTACCCAGATGAAACTATTAAAATATGATGATGGTAAGGTAATTAATATCACATTTTATAGGAAAATCATTGGAAGCTTACTATACTTGACAGAGACAAGACTTGATATTGTTTTTTCCACATGTCAAGAAGTGATATATCAAAGCAATCCCAAGTAAAGACACATTCTTGTAGTGAAAAATAATACTTTAGTATATCAAGGGAATTGTGGATTTTAGTTTAATATATAATGAAAAATCTCAGCTAGAGTTATTGGAATATACAGATGCAAATTGGGCTGGTTCAGCAGATGATAGTAAATCAACGTCCAGAGATGATTTATATCTTGGTGAAATTTTTATTTATTATCTAAGCAAAAAAACAAGATTAAATTTCATTAAGCACCACAAAAGATGAGTATATTATGGACACTCATGCATGCACACAATTATTATGGATGAAGAAGAAGCTTGATGACATGGACTTGAAGTGAAGTCTCTAATAAGAATCTAGTGCTATAAATATTAAAAAAAATATTTTCCAACACTAAAGGAAAAATCACATTAAAATCAAATATCATTTTATTAAGTAGAAGGTTGATAAAGGGCTAGTGAAGTTAGAGTATGTGCCTACAAAACAAAAGGTTACTGAAATTCTAACAAAGGTCTTACCCAAAGAAGCATTTAAGAGGCATCAACTGGATTTGAGAGTTAAGTTGACTCCCTACACTTGAAAAAGTGTATATGTGTGACCCCCTCTCCCTAAGGTATTGTGTGTGTTTTCCTAATTTACTGATATGTGTTCCTTACTCTGTTGCAGACCGCAAAGGAGTGACCTTTGGGTTCGTTGAAAAAGGAGGAGAAATTATGGCTAGTAAAAGGGAGAAAATGTATTCATCAAAGAAATGGGGAGAAGTTAATAGGTGGAGCTGAGAGATAGGGGTAGTTAATCAAGATAGGTGGATAAGATGATAGGGTGAGTAACAAGATGAGAAAATAGTCAGAGCTTAGCTTGGACAACTTTAAGAATTTCAAAACATGAGAACCCAAACAGTGAAGTTAGAGGAGTTTTAAATCTGATAATTCTAAAAAGTGATTGATAAAAGAATATATATCATGACAGCTGAGGTTCTTGATTAAAGTAGTTATTTGGTTATTTGGTTTCAAGAATCGGTGTTAGGAATGAAGTGATTCATTGATGAACTTTTCATTATACTCTTGTTTATCATGTCTAACATGGCTCATATGGGCTTAGAGTGTGTGTTGAGTAAATATTTAATCTCTATATAAATCTCAAGAAGTTAATGTTAGTAGATTATGGAAGGAGCTTCAATTTAGTATCATTTTATGAAAGAGTTGTCAACAAACCCAAAGGGGGATATTGTTGGGAAAAAACTCTCAAGGTAACATTGTAGCATTTTTGGGTTGATTGTGTTTGTTGAAAAAGTGGGTTTCCAAGGTTTGTTATTGAGTCAAGATATATTCTTGATGCATTATGTTGAAAAAGATCCAAGATGAAGGAATTTATTCCCTATAAGTAGTACAAAAAATTGCATACACAAGGTGACGTTGTTTCCCAGTGTTTTCTAGATTTTTGGGGTCAAAAATTTGGAGTTTGTATTTTAATGAAAAAAGTGTATTTTCTTGAATTTCATATTAAAATATGGTAAATTCATTAATTTCATGAAGATGGTCTTCATGAATATTGTTTTACAGAGGATCAATGAATTCTGACGATGATATCTACGATTATGATGAGCATCGTGAATGGTGAAGGTGAGGCACATTGCGAGTGGAGAATCATGGTGGCATGAAGTTTTTATAGAAGGATCCACAATTAAAATAGGAATCATGAATGGGAAATGTCCATGGAGCTTCACAAAAAATAGAGCATTGCGTTGAAAAATTGGGAGCTCCATGAAATGGTTCTAACATGGCCTGAAAGGTTCTGGAGTTGGTGTAAATGACTATAAATGGGCATCTACCCCCTTCAGAAGAGATATCAAGACTTAATGAGAATTATAAGTCTCTGGGTTCACAAATGTGGTTTGCAAAGGTGGTTCGCGAAGGTGGTTTACAAAGAAGTTTGTGAAGGCTTTAAAATTGAACTGAATGATCTGAGCTTTGTGAAAGTAAGGGAATTCGAAAAGGATAAGTGAGATTTGCAAAATAGCAGAAGATTCAAAAAGTCTAGTTGAGATTCATGAAAGAGGTTTACTTTTTAAAGGCATTAAGCATCGCGAAAGGCAAGGAGCTTCATGAAGGCTGGTTGAGATTCATGAAAGAAGGATCTTTGAGAAGATAGTGAGATTTGAAAAAGTGTTTTAAAGGGATTTCCTAGTGAACTGTGGTAAAGTGGTATTCATTAGTGGATGAAAATGGGACAATAATAGAGCATATACAAATAGTGTAGGATTCATTCATTTGAGATAATGAAGGTACCTACAAGTCTATAAACTATGAGTGGATATTTTGAAGGAGTGATGAGCACACTTTAGTTGAGAGAGTAGTGAGGTTTCAAATAGTGATTGGTTGTAAACCAGGAGGGAAAGTGAGTCTACTTAGAACATTGTGAATAGCAGTGTGCTTTTAGTGGTTTTGGTACATTATCACATTGTTGTTTTATGCTCCTTGTATGTATCCCAGTGAGGGTGAACCAAGTAAAATTATTGTGTCTTATGCATTATTTAATTTTTATTCATACTTTATTATGGGAAAGAGAGAGTGTGTGTGTGTTTTTTTAACTAAAAAATAAATCCTAAGGGGTAGTGGTTTTAATATATCATACCCTAATTCACCCCCCCCCCCCACCTCCCCTCTCAGGGTATTTGAGCTAGTGGGACTAATAGTACCCTACTTCCCATGAACATATGGTGTCATGGTTTTGGTTAGTACATCAAAGTATGTGAGTCATGATTAGAATTAATAATAATATTAAAGTATAAAGACCATTACACGTGCTTTCAGATAGGAATATCTGATGACATATAAACATGCATAATTCCTACTAACGGGTTTGTTCTCATAATCTCCCATCTTGGAGATCACTAAGTGCGGACTTCATGAGAAGAAGTATCATCTATTTATGAGAACTCGCACCGAGCATAAAAAATTATTTGTGTCACATCATATTATATTATTTAGCCATAAAATTATATTTAAGAATATCATCATGGAATTTTAAGGTTCTCATTATAGCAGGGAACTACTATGGCTTTATCAATGCGGAAAATACTCTGAGACGTTATTACATTAAATTCATGAAAAACAATGAAAAATATATAATAATATGTTTTATTAATATTAAAATCTTTGAATAAATACATAATCCAAAGTACAAATAGTTGGTTCTAGAACACCAACTCCAACAAACTCCCACTTGGACTAGAGCCAACTGCCTATGACTTTCAGTCCACTAGACCTCACATGATGATCATGCTTCTACTAAATTAGGGATTTACTTAAGGGGGCCATCATGTTTTCTTCCGTTTATATTATTCTCACTGTAACTTCAGCTCTTTGAGAAAAATACCTCAAGAGATAATACTTTTGAAGTATGTTCTTAATCTACTAATGTTACCTTGGCTCCTTTTCAAGGGTCATCGATGTAGTATTATTACAATAGAGTGTGATAGGATCTTTACTGTAAGGTACCACATCAAGATTTTGGATGATGTTACATATCCAAACTACTTATTTAGCTGCCTTAGAAGCCATAATATACTTATACTATGTTGTATAACCTACGACCATAGCTTACTTTGAGATCTTCTAACTCACAACACCTCCATTGAGAGTGAAGTTGTATCCCGTCTGGGATTTTAGACCATCTTAATCTATTTGGAAACTAGAATATATATATCCTCTAATTACTAGTTCTTTATTTCCTTCATAGACCAAGAACATATCCTTAGTATGCCTTGAAATAGTTAAGAATATTCTTTATAACCATCCAATGGCAGTCACCTCAGTCAGTTTGATATCTTTCTACCACACTTAAGGCATGGGAGATATCTATCCTTGTACATAGCATTACATATATCACTAACCCAATCACAAACGTGCATGGAGTCCTTGTCATCCTCTATATTTCATCATGTGTCTGAGGACACATTTTCTTAACAAGTTGATTTCCATGTGACATTGACTACAATCACCTATTGGATTGTTCCATACCAAATCTCTTTAGTATATTTTCAATATATGTACCTTGACTTAAACTGAGAATCCACTTAGATCTATCATTATGGATCTTAATCCAAAGAATATATGTTGTTTCACCAAATTCCTTCATGGAGAAGCATCTGTTTGACTAGGCTTTAATGGACTATAAGACTAGTATTTTATTTCCAATAAGTAGTATGTCATCAACATAAACTATTAAGAAAACAAACATGCTCCCACTAAACCACATATAGACACAAGAATCACATACTTTCTTTATGAAACCAAACTTCATTATGGATTCATCAAACCAAATGTTCCATGACCTAGATGCTTGCTTTAATCTGTAAATGGATCTTTACAATTTGCATACCTTTTTGGCATACTTTTGAGTCATAAACCCTTCAGGTTGTATCATATAGACATCTTTATGAAGGTTCCTATTAAGAAAGTTTGTTTTGACATCCATTTTCTAAATATCATATTCATGTAAAGACATAATGGAAAGTAAAATTCTGATGGTTTTCAGCAAAGAAACTGGGGAAAAGGTTTCCTCATAGTCTATGCCTTGATATTGTTTGAAGCCTTTTGCAACTAGTCATGCTTTATAAGTACTGAATTATCCATCCATGTATAGTTTCTTCTTGAATATTCATTTACAACCAATGGTATTTATATATACTGAAGGATCTACCCATATACAGATTTGGTTTTGGTACATGGAATCCATTTCAGAATTCATAGCTTCTTAACACTTGGAAACATCTCTTCCATATGATTGTTATTATTAACTAATAATGAGTTTTAATCCTTGGTGACTAGAAAACCATATATTTCAGGTTCTCTAACCTCTCTTGTACTCTTATATAGTACTTGTGTCTCTATAACTTCTTTCATGGGGCTTTGTGGGATTTTTTCCTATGAAAACTATTATGTACCTTGAGTCTGGACTTCATCAAAGTCTATTTTTCTCCCACTATATCTTTTATATATGATCTCCATCTTAAGTAATATGGTGTGTATTGACACTATTACCTTTTTTATTGAGGGTCCATATAGGTAATATCCTCTTATTTCCTAAGGGTATCCTATAAAGGTACACTTTGTGCCTCAGGGTGAAAGTTTGTTGCCTGAATAAGCCTTAAAACGGTTTGCAACCCCACACATGTAAGCATAATAATATGGGATTCTTTACACTCCATAATTGGTATAGGATACCATATACTTCTTTATTTGGTTCCTAGTTTAGTATTTTTGTTGTTTTCTATAACACATATCCTCAAAGGGATAATGGAATACTTGCATGACTCATCATTGATCTCACCATGTCTAATAGAGTGTGGTTCCTCCTTTTTATTAAACTATTATATTGTAGTGTATAAGGATGTGTAACTTGGGATAGAATCCCAAACTCCCATAAATAATCAATGAAGACATGATTAAGATATTCTCCACCAAGGTTTGATTAGAGTTTCTTAATCTTATTACTAAGCTAGTTCTCAACTTCATTCTTAAATTCTTTGAACCAATCAAAATAATTTTACTTATACCTCATTAAGTAGGCATATATATATCTACTAAAATCATCAGTAAAAGTTATGGATTATGAGTACCAACCTATTTTTTTAATTGTAAATGGTGCACACACATTGTTATGATCTAATTCAATAATCTATTTGGACTTTTCACCATTTCCATTGAATGGGGCTTTGGTCATTTTTCTTTGTAAACATGTGTGACGTAAACCAAGAGGTTTTAGTTCAAAGGAATATAAATATATATTTTGGTATAATTTTTTCAAATGATTTTTACATGAACTATCCAGTGATTCCATAGTTGGGTATGGTATGAGTCGTGTGAAGTAGTTTCATTGTCAATTTTCATTACTTGGTTTGTTTAATCCAACACATAAAGATAGTTATTTAAATATGTCTTACCATAACATTTTATTTATTTATAAAATAAAAAAAAATTATTCCCAAATTTGAAAATAAATCCATATGTATCAAGTCTGGATATAGAAATAATTTTTTTTAGTCACATATGGCGCATAATAAAAATCTTTTCAAACCAAGATCATTCATGTCGGTAACATAAGGTGGTAGTCCCTAATAGTCATGATAGCAAGTTTGATTCTATTCCACTGATGTATCTACCTCCCCTCAATAAATATTTCAAAATATAATTGGTTCATGTATTTTAATACATATGTGATCACTACATGTTATTTTTAATACCCAATTTGTATAAATAGATAGATTACAGTCAATAAAAAATACACCTGAAGTTTCCCATGGATTCTTTTCCTGGGTGCAATTTTTCTTCCAGTGGCCCTTCTTGTCACATGAAAAACAGATGTCATCTTATTCCCTTACTTGTACCTTGATCTTTCTCTTCTTGGAAGGGTGTTGCAAAGAAGATTTGGACTTAGATCTCTTCACCTGGACTTTCCTTTTATTCATCATAAGGATGGAAGTCTTTTCATGCTTCATATCTTAATAAACTTGGTGAAGCAATGTGAGAATATCTTTAAGAGACTTCTCTATGTTTTTAATATTGAAATTAACAACAAAATTGGAGAAGATATATGGGATTGATTAAAGAATGAGATCGATGTGTATTTCTTTAGGCAATTTAAACCTTAGAATCTCTAGGAACTAAATATAGCCAATAAGTTTGACTGTGTGAGGCTTATCTGGTACACATTATCCAAGCCCACTCTAAAAGAGTTCTCTGTATATCTAAAATTGTTCCTATATATCTCTCTCCTGATACAGACCATGGAGATGTTGGAGTATATTATAAGCATCCATGTCTTCATGTGACATTAGGATTTCATTATACATGGACGAAGGCATTAAACATTGAACATCAACCACATCACTTAAGTGCTTATCATATATAATGAACTCTTCACCACTCATCTCTTTCACAAGAGGATCAAGTAGTGAGGATTCTAGCATGTAAGATTTCTGTTCATAGCGCAACACAGCTCATAGGAATATGAACCATTCTTGGAAGTTACCTCCAGTAAGAAGATGGTTTTTCTTCAAGATTGATCACATGGATAATGAATAAGAAGAACTTTCCATTATTATAAAATTAAAAAAGACCATATTATTATTACTTTAATTGATTAATATTTATGTGAGACATAATGAATTTAATTTTATTAAGTCTTTCACTATTTTATCAAGTCATAATAACACTCACCATTAGACTCAAAATGCTTAGTTTCTGAGACATTATAAAGGAAAGGATCTATATTCCCCTTATCATAACCCAAGTGAGGGATCATTCAATTACTTGAAGGTATTTAGGTAGGAAAGTCTTTTCCAAGTATGGGATTGCAACTCCATGATCCATTGAGTGAAGTCCTCAATCCATAAACCCTTACTTGAATTTCCTCAACACTCGCCTCCAAGATGCATCAAGTCTAAACAGATAATGTAAATTGGTTAAGTTAACCCAACATAAGAACTCCACGATAAAAAAGTCCTAATGAGGGTTAGTCAAACACTTAGTTATATGGATTTCATTCCTAATCAAGTAATGGAAGGATTAGTCTGAATTAATATTAAGTTTAGGGATTTTATTTATTATGTGTAAATATTTCTTGTTTTATCCTTTACATGACCTATTAATATTAAGTTGATTTTACTTAAGTGATTAACCATGTTTTTATAGAATAGTTACATTTAATCCATTTATTTAAATTCTATCTTTGTATATTAATCTATTTATTTATGTGATCATAGTCTTGCATCCATAAAATAAACAATGCATAATACATAAATAAATAAATAAATGACTTGGTCATGAGATTATCTAACGGTTAATTTATTGAGCGAACAATAAATCAACTGATGACCCTAGGGAAAAACTCATTTTTTTGTTCTTGGTATGATTTTTAGTATTCCACATGTCCACTTGTGTATCAATCAAGTTTTTTTCATCTCAGTTCCTTCTTGAACCATCTTTGTGTGCCTTAAGGTACTCCTTTTATTACATATGTTTATAACTCACATACAGGTAAGGGGGACCAAAGTATTGGTTAAGGTAAATTACATAAACAACCTTGGACGCATAGTTCCTACATAATAAGAGTGGGAGATATGACTCGCAGACCATCATATTTAATTTAATGATAAATAATTGCAAACTCATTCAATAAAATTAAATTAAATTAAACCAACTCATACACATGTCTGGTCAAAGCACATGAATGATCATACACCTACAATGAATATGAAAACATACAGTGTCAAGAATTCACTTCAATTCATTATTTATTATTAAGATAAAAACACTTGTATTAATTAATTAATTAATTCCATTTATCTTAATGAACATATGAAGTCTCTTGAATATACTCATTATTAATGTATTCCTAGAAAATAAAACGGCATAACCAATAATTATAGATAATTGAAATAAATTAATTGATCATTTATTAATTTTTCAAAACCATTATTACATAGTCAAACTCATCTGGTGTTAATGGTGTAATTAGGTTTTAATGATACAATTAATTATTTTAATGTAATTTAATTTTGTACTTTATTGGGAGACTACACGATTTGTACTTACGAATAACATGATGTGTTTCTCAATTACCATGTATTCAGTATAAAAAGTTGGGGCTTTGATGTGTATCTCAGCCAGAATATATGACATATACTAACAAGCTTCACATTGCATGTTCAGCTTACCATGTGTCGGTATAACCCATCACTGACTCAACGTGTTCTTCAAACATGGAACCACATGACGTATATTCAGGATATATTTCGTGTGTCCATGAAATGTTCCGAATGAATCGGCATGTTCTTTAGATGTCAGAATTAATGAGTAGCACGCCATGTACACCAGATACACATCGTTTATTTCATTAATTATACAGGTTGTCAGTCTCGCGTGATTAAAACCGTGTATTTGACTACACAATGCGAATTTCACTGTTATACTATGTAGACTACATGATGTGTACGTCATCTACACACGGGTCTATTCTCATAATCTCTCATTTTGGAGACTACCAAGTGTGAACTTCATGAGAAGAAGTATCATCATCTTATGAGTACTCATGCTTGATAGACAACATTCCATGTGTCCCATAATAGCATGTTATCTAACCATAGAACTATATTTAAGAATATCATCACATTATTTAAAGGTTTTCATCATAGAGAGAAACTTCCATGATCTTATCAATGTGACAAATACACTAGGACATTACTACATTAAATTCATGCAAAATAATGTAAAGTATATAATAAGATATTTTATTAGTATTAAAATATTCTAATATACATGTAATCTAAAGTACAAACAATTGGTTCTAAAATAGTAACTCTAACATTATGTACAATTGTTCGTGTTCAAAATAGATTTTTGTTGGATGGAATATAATGAGATGTGGTATAAGAAAAATCCAACCATGAAATACTTTAGATTTTTTTGGATTACTTTCTTTCTAAAGATCATAAATACAAATCTTGTAAATTTTGATGAAAAAGATAAAGCAGGAATTTACAAGGGATATTCAGTTGATGGAAGAAGTTACAAGTGTTGGAATAAATTTTTACAAAAGTTGGTTGATTCCTATGATGCGGAAGTTATTAAAAATCAGAATTCCTTAACAAAAGTTTTTGAAGATGATAAAGAATATGTTACAAAATATAGAATGTTGAGTTCTAAAGAAGATAATGATAATAAAGATGATTGTGATCCAAAACTTGTACATATTTATTCAGAATAGTCTAGTGATGAGGAAAGGAAATCTAGAAGAATGTTTTTAAAGTTCCAAACTTTACAAAAAAAAGTTTGAATCTGATAACATTATTGTAAATCAAGTAGATCCTATTCAGAAAGGGAAGAAATTGAGATTAGAGAATTAGAAATCACTTACCTTATAGGTGGAACCACAGCCAGTTTTAGAAGCGTTTGAATATAAAGAGTAGTTAAATGCTATTAATGAAGACTTAAATGAAATTGATAAAAATGACACATGAGATCTTGTTCCATGAATGGCAGGAAATAATGTGATAGGAACAAAGTGGGTGTTCATAAACAAGCTCAATGAACATGGAGAAATTTTTAGAAACAAATATTAGCTTGTTTTCAAAGGTTACTGACACACGGAAGGTTTTGATTTTGAAGAAACTTTTTCCCTTGTTGTGAGACTTGAAAATATAAGAATGTTATTGGTAGTTTTTCACATCAAAATTACAAATTCTATCATATGGATGTTAAGTCATCTTTCTTAAATAAATAAATTAAATAATAAGTTTCTATTGAGCAACCTAGTGGGTTTATAGTTGATAAATATGGAACTATGTTATATAAACTAAAGAAATATTTTTATGGGTTGAAACATGGCCCTAGATCCTGATACTCAAAACTTGATATTTTCTTGAAGCAATTGAACTTTTATAAAGAAAAATTTTATAGTAAATTTTATGTGAAGGTTATGAGCACAGGTTACCTAATTATCATTATTTATATTGATCATATAATGTTTACAAGAGACATGGAAATAACTTGTTAATAATTTTCTAAGAACATGAATAATAACTTTGATATGTTAGTGCTTGGAAAGTTAACTTTCATTCAGGGCTTACAAGTTAAATAAAAAGGAAGATACATCTTCCTATCTCAAGAAAATAATGTCAATGAGTTGCTACAAAAGTTTGGCATGAAATATTCAAAAGAATTTTCTACACCTATCTCTTTTGGTATGAATATGAGTAAAGGTGAAGCTAGAAAAATGTGTGAATCATAAAGAATTTTGAAAGTTGATAAGAAGATTACTTTATATTATTTCTTTGAGACCATACATTGTATATGTTTTTATATTGTATACAATATATCAAATTGATTCAAAGTAATCACACATGATGACAGCTAAAAGAATACTCATGTATGTTAAAGGAACATCAAATTATCAGTTGATGTATAAAATTAGCGATGAGATGAACTTTTTTGGGTTCACTAATGCTGATTGGGATAGAGATTATAATGATAGAAAATCAGCATTAGGAGGAACTTTCTTTTTGGGAGAAAGTTGTATGATATGGAATAATAAGAAATAGAGTTCTACTACTTTTATCACAATAGAAACAAAATATGTTGTCACCGCCCAATCTTGTACACAAATGATGTAGATGAAAGTTCAGTTGGAAGATTTGAGTGTGAATGTTGGTAAACCATTGAAAATTATTTATTATAATCAAAGTGTCGTTGATCTTTCCAAAAATCATGTACAACATGCTAGATCAAATATCATTGATATTAAGTATCATTTCATAAAATATAAAGTTGTTATTGGTGAAGTTATACTTGAATATAACTCATTAAAATATCAAATTGTAGATGTTTTCATCAAAGTTATGTCAAGGGAAAGATTTGAGGAATTGAGGTTGCAACTATATATTCACCCTCCACCAATGACTTTATAAAGTTCATAAGGAAAGACCCACACAATCCTTTAGATTTTATTGTAAAATGGGAAGATAAATTAGAACTATGTATAAAAATATTTTGTGAATTTGAAGCTGGTGTTATCATAAAAATGGGGAGCTAAAAAGATTGAGGGAGATTTTATCTAATCATGGCTACAAAATTTCTTATCACCGAGGGATGCAATTCCTTCAAAAAAATAATTTATCTAGTAGTGCAGTGTCAGGACATTCTCTATGAGAAATGTTGTGGTTTGGTAAAAATTTGAGAAAAAAGTTGTTGAAAAGAATGTTAAAATTGTTGAATTTTTTTACAATAAATCTAAAGAGGGATATTGAAGAACCTTTGGACTATTTTTGTTACATGTTTTGTATTTATTTTCAACATATATTATTGTGAATGTTTTTATATCTCAGATGAGAAAGAGTTACTGTAGTTTTCAAAAAAAAATGTTATGAAGTGCTTAAGGAGGATAATAAAGTTTCCTTAACTGTGTTAATAAACTTTCCTTATAAATCAAACGATGATATTTTGATCTTGAAGTTCCTAACATCATGAAAATTCTCATGATCTTTGATGATTTTATACAAATATTTAAGTTGTACGGTGTTACCGAAATAACCAGGGATGATGTTATTGGATGGAGAATTACAAGAAGTACGCATTGAAGAGTTTCTACATATTTTTACAAAGATAGAGAAGTATAAAGGGGGAGAAGTACATTGTGTGATAATTAAAAGTTCAGTTTAGAAAGATCGAAGTTGTAAGTTGTGCATAGTTGAAGATAAAATATAGTGATGTTGCATCAAATGATTTGCTAAACAAGAATGAAGGCCAGCGATATGAGTCCATATGACAATTAAATTTGAATTGATTGGATAGACATGCATAAATTTTAGATAAATTACTTGTATGGAGTTTCTAAGTAGATGATTTTTTTGTTATAATATATAAAAAGCTTCAAGGTTTTCCAAAGTTTAACATAATGTAAATGAATGTTTTTTATCGGTCAGAGTTATGTTATGATAAAGTCAAGTTGATCAGTCAAAGATCCATTGGATGGAAGATCATTTGACAAAAAAAATGTGATGTCATCGAAAGGAAGATTACATGAAAATGTAACAGATCGAGTTTTGTGAACCAAGCACTGTATAAATTTGGGATGAATTAAGATGGGGGAAGAGTAAAAAGTAAATCGGTCGAACATTTGTGAGTCCATCAGTCGAAGGAATGCTCTGAAGTTCATTGGTCAAACTTTTATGAATCCATAGGACAAAGGAGGCATGTGAAGAGCACCATACAAACAAGTGCTAAGTTCATTAGACTGAGTCAATTGGTTGGAAGGGAATCTGAAAAAAATTGAGTCAGACAGAGTAGTTCTTAAATAAATCCACTAGTGAAGCATTTGTCAGACTAAGTTTTGAGAAACTTTACAAAACTTTTTAAAACCCTTTATAATGATTATGTTGATCTAATCCAATCATCATTTTTTATCTAAATGAGATAAGTAAGTTCAAAGAAATTTGTTGATGTAGAGTGTGTAAGAATATTCAAGAAGGTTCTAGAATATGTTATAAGTGTCCCAACAAAGTTGATTTGAGTGGGAGATTCTAATTTTGAACTTGGGTGAAATGATAAAAACTTTTTAGTTCCCGTGTTTTTCTCCTGGTGCGCACCAATATAGGAGATGAAAGTATTGTATGTAAAAAACATTTTTCACATGCATGAAATAGGTGAGGTGTTGAAGATTTCTGAGCAGGGTGAGTTTCTAATCAAGGAAACCTTTGGTTGAAGAGGAGGCGCCAGACAAAGATTCTGGTCAGAGGTATCATACAGAGGTCTTTCGATCAGATATGTAGTGGTATAAGTTATTGGGCAGTGGTACCAGATAGTGATTGTGAGGCATAGTGTTTTTTTCATCGTACAATGGAAAAAATTAGAGGTTCAATGGTTTGAGGTGCACCGGATGGAGGTACACCAGATAGAGGTAGAAGGTGCACCGAACGGAGTATATCATATAGACAATTTATGGATGAATTTTTAGTGAGATGTTAAGAAAAGTTTATTATCTTGTTTTGTCTCAAGTTTCATAAGAAAACTTTCTAACTAATGAGAGACAATATAATTACCTATTAGGAGATAAAATGTGTCTAGTAGAGTTTGGCTCAAATTGTATTCACTTCATATTATAGTGTATTTCCATTGATCAATTAGAGTTGTCATGATAATGATGTAGTCACCCACACTAGGGGGAAAACCTTGTAAATATTGTGTGTTCTTCTTTACTTTCCTAATATTGCATAAAAGTAAGGTTGAGTTTTATAAAGTTAGAAAGGATAGAAACTCTGACACGTTAAAAGGGTTAATTTCAAGAGTGAATAAATTGTAAAATATGACCACTAATTCAACCCCCCCCCCCTTCTCAGTGGTTCTCACACTCCTAGGAGATTTAGACCTTGATCTAAAAAAGTTGGAGTTTCCCTTGATCAATAAAGATCCACCCAGACACCATTTGTGATGTGAACTGGGGGTTCACGGAATAAATGGCCTATCACCTGCACATTTTATAGCTTGAACCCCTCATTCACAACATGAAATGTTTAGGCAGTGGGAATCTTCCCTTGGCCAACCCCATTCACGACGTGAATGGTTTCATGGGTCTCGACCCTATAAAGCCCTATTCAAGGAGTGAACACCCCTTCACTGCAAGCATTCATGGAATGAACTATGGTTCACAACGTGAACTATTGCAAATTGTTGTAATTCAGCTCCTAGGTCACCCTACCCTTCCTTTAATGCTCTCTCGATCACCTAAACAACTAATCAGGTCTTGTTATATATCCAAACATTTCATTTGGAGATTTCCAAATACTTGGATTCCCAATCCTAGTCTCAGTTCTCAAAACAAACCCCTCACCAAACAAAAAATTCAAATTCCTCCAAAACTTAATGACCTGAAAATGTGTGGGGTGTTACACCCAATTGCATAATTTACTCATCGCCTAGGAAAAAATCATCATTCCAAACACAACTATGATGTTGAAATTTCCATTTGAGCACTCATTTAAGAGACATCTTCATCTATGCTTACATGATAAATATTTATTTAATTAATTAATATTAACAATTGTAACATCCCAAGATTTTCAAACCTAGTTTTACTATATAAATATTTTATTAAATGGATTTATTTATAATTAAAACCAACTAATAATATTTTTGAGATAATTTTATTTAAAAATAATATTTTAAATCAAGTTTTTTAATTATGTTAATTATAATACTTATAATTAATTATAATTATTATTTATAGTTTTCAAATCTATTCTAAAAACAAATACTATTGTATAGTATTATTTTGTGTGATGGAATATTTTAATATGGATATATATATTCGATTATTTTCATAAAAAAAAGTTATAAAAGTATTTGAATAAAAAATTTATTTTATCAAAAGGTTATTTAATAAAATATTTTAATGATAATAATTAAGGGAAAAATATTTTTTTTGAAAATTAATATTATTATATTTTAAGAAAATAAATATATGAGATATATTATGTTTTTGTAAAATTTATAAATTATAAATATTTATAATTATTATATTTTGAAAAACGCACATTATATATATGTTTTAAATAAAGATGTTATTTTATTTATTAATAAAAAAATGAATTTAAATAATAAAACAAAAAAAAGAAACTATGATATATTTTGTAAATATATATAATTATTTTATGTGTATGTATATATATCAAAACATTATTATATTTTCTTATGAATATATAATTTTCATTTTTTTATTTTATTATAGGTGTTATTTTTATTCTATAATGAAATG
Organism: Viscum album; assembly: GCA_963277665.1. Taxonomy (NCBI): domain Eukaryota; kingdom Viridiplantae; phylum Streptophyta; class Magnoliopsida; order Santalales; family Viscaceae; genus Viscum; species Viscum album. Next base: position 1,899,837,494 of record OY728152.1, on the reverse strand, counting down.
ATTTGTTTATTAAAAGAAAAAATGTTTTGAGTTGTGTAAAAACAAGTGCCATGACACACTTTTCAAGACAAGGATAATTGAAGATACACACACAAAAGACAAAAATAAAAGAGAAAATTGGGATGGGAAATGTGAAATGTTAAACAAAAAAAGAATAAATTAAGTATTAAATGAAATGAAGATGATACCATTCATCTTACTCAACTTTCTTGAACCATTAAAACCAACGCCACTGGCACTCTATGCTCCATCATCGATGTCTCCTTCCACCGAGGCCCCATCTCGGTTTATTTTTCCATGACCCGACTTGGACGGCTTTATTTTTAGGCCGATTATCATATGCTTCCCCTATAAGTTTAGAATGTGTGTGTGTGTGTGTGTGTGTGTGTATATTATAATAAACAAAGGCAATTCATTTTTCAATATTCTATAGTTACATCCGTGAATTGATTAAAATAATATATTTTATTATTTTTAGTTTCTAAAAACCCTCTTTATACCATAATAAAATACGAACCTCACCACCCAAGTCCCCCATTTTGTTCTGCTCAATTTCCAGGAACCCCAAATCCCTCATTTGATCCAGACTGAGGTAAGGGTTTAACTGTCTTGTTTAAATTATGGTGTTATACAAAGATATATATATATGTGTGTGTGTGTGTGTATTTGAAATCATATCTATCTATATAACTTACAATTTTCAGAATACATATGTAACACCCCGAGTTTTATGAACTCTAATTTAAATGGATAATGTTATATTTTATAATTTTGTACTTTACTTCATGTTTTTAAAATAATAACACCTAGTTTTATAAAGATTATATAACTCAATCTTTTTAAGTTGTTGAAGTATTTTATCTTCCATCTATAATGTCATAGTATTTCAATAATGAAACCTAGTGCTTACAAAACCATTATATTTTATAAGGTTTCAAAACTTATGTATTTCAAGTGTGTTCTAGAATTATATTGTAAGTCATGCTTTATACATTTAAATGTTAAAACTATAGTTTTTATTTCTAATTTTGTTTAGCAGTTAAAGGTATTATCTTTAAATGTAGTTTCCAATTGAAGTTATTTTTTTATGCTTCGAAATGTAACATGAACTCATGAAATTGAAATATTATTTTATTTAAATGAATGTTTTCTTTAATAAGTTAATATATATATATATATATATTTAAAAAAAGTGTGCTTTAATATTTAATTTTTTGAATGTATTATTAATATAAACATTTTTTATATAAAAAGTATTATTATTAATTTTAAGATATTATGTTTTATATATATTTGAAAATATATTATGTTTTTATAAATTATAAATATATTTAATAAATTTATTATTAAAAAAACACCCCTTTGATATATGTTTCTAATATATATCGTTTATATCTATATATGTTATTCAAAACATTTTTTTAATGATTATATTTGTTTTATAAAAAAAATAAAATGTTAAAGAGTGAAATGATTGAATCAAAAAAATAACCTATTGACTAACAACAAGGGTGAATTGATTGGAGAGAGAAATTTGTTGGAACAAATAAAAAAATGTAGGTTTAAAAAAACAAATGTTGTGGAAAATGAAAAAAGAGAATAAAAGGTAGTTAAATATAAAATGATGATGATTTTTAAGGATGTCATGACTTGACTAGTAACAAGTGAGAGAAATGTTAAAGTATAATGGGACAAAACATGATTGAATAAAAATGGAAGAATTTTAATTTATAACATTATGATTATATAATATAAAATATATATAAATATATTTTTTGTAAAAGGATTTAATAATAATAATTTTTTTTAGTATTGATAAAATAAGATTAATGTATAAATAAATTTATTAGACTTTTGACTTTATAATATGATATTTTATTAAATAAATAAAGATAAAGTTATAATAATAATAGGGGAGAAAATCGGAAAAAAAATTAAAAAAATGGAGTTAAAACGTATAATTTTTTATAGATATATATATATATATAAGCACCACAAATTTTTTATGTAACGTCAATTTTTTTTAATTATTATTGACAAAAAATGATGATAATATTATAACCTATTAATATAATAAATTGTAATATAATAGTAATGATGGGTTTGACAAAAAGATGAAAAAAAAGTCAATGATTAATAGAAAAAACGTGGGAGAGAGAGTGTGTGGAAAACACACAAAATGTTAATGATAAATAAAAGAAAAAAAATGCTTATACAAGATGAAATTTGAAAAAAAAAAGATGCGTGAGGTGAAAAATAATGTAAGAGAACGTGAGAGTAGATAAAAAATGAAATTTAATAATAAAACAACAACAAAAATAAGAAAAATGTTTGAAAAAATATAAATTGTATAATTATAAATATATATTTAACATGTGTTATTTTATTATAAAAGACACACAATTTATATATATATATATATAAACTAAAATATATGAATATATATTTATACAAAATGCTAAAACCAATTATTTAAAAATAAATAAAATTCATGCAAAGTTAAAAAAAGATTTTTGATTTTTTTTTAAATAATAATAATAATAATAACCAAATAAATAAAATGTTACTTTTAAAAAATAATAATCGTGAAATGAAATAAAAAAATAAAAACAAATAAAACACTAAAAATGTAATATAATGATAGATTAATAGAAAAGTAATGATTGTTTTGAGAAAAGTTACAAAAGAGACAAAATTAGATGTAAAAAAGAGAGAGACGTGTAATGATAATAGAATAAAATAATGAAAGTGTTATACATGACAAAACATGAAACAAAATAAATGATTAAAAAATATATAATAAAAATATTAATTAAAGAAACAAAATGAAGATAAGTATGGATACTTATTTTTTTATACACCTTTTCTCATGTGAAAGCATCCATTTCAAATCGTTCTTTAAAAAAATAGAGAAATGAAGCTTGATTTTATATATATAAATATTATTACCACCAAATCAATATAAACCTATTTATATATGTTTAGTGGTATCGTTATAAAATGTAAATAGGGGCTGTCTATTTTTCTCTGCACACTGCAATGGCATGAAAAACCTGTTTAAACACACATCCTCTCTCTTCTTGAACTTGTTGAGGTCTTGTACACATTACTGGGAGTCTTGCAAACTCTCCTCAAGCATTGCACCATCTGCAGTGTAATTTGTACATGTTTTTGGTAAGGGAAACATGTTTTAGTGTTCAGATTTTACAAAGTATTATTTTCATATTTTAATTTATGTTTTTGTAAGGGCTTTATAATTGCCTTGTTTTGTTTCTTTGAGAGTATATACGTGTATGTGTGTCTATATATATACATTCTCATGAAAGGATAACCTTACGGTTTAGTTTAAAAATTATTTTGTGTTTAAATCTGGGCCTTCGGGTTTTGGGTTCCGATAATATGAAATATGTAAGGGTTTAATATATTTTGTCTTTCCTTTTCAAACATGAATATACACTAGTATATATATCATATATACATTTATATAGTTTTATTTCACCCGGTTCTAAATCTTCTAAGTGATGATTTGAAATGAAGTTTTAGAATGTGATGGGTGGAAATTATTTTCAATTACGGTTTTTGGTATTTAAATTGGAAATGAGGAGAGAATTATCAAATTTATCTTATTTATTTTAATTTATACAAGTTGTGTTTCATTTAAGGTGGTGTAAGGGTTATGTTTTCATATTCTTCATTAAATGTATATTTATAAGGGTCTAGTTAATTTGATCAGCCTTGTCATCTATTTAAAAAGGTATTCACATATATACTTCTGTATAAATATTTATACAAACCTAAATAACATATTATTTTCCGAATTGGGTTATGATTTTAAAATCTATGTGTTGAAAGGGTGTTAATTTTTTCTCAAACCATGTTGTTATAAAATGTTATATGTGTGTGTATATATATACACACATATATAACTTATTATTTTATGTGTACTTAAGTTAAGGGTCATTTTTATTTTCTACACATTCGGACATGTAGACATAATTCAATCTATTTCTATTTTATGTTATTAAAGATTTTATTACAATATTTGAATAGATACTTCGATGCGAATTAAGTTTTGGGTTCAAATGGATTAGCATATTTATTACACATACACCCAGAGAGTTTTAATCCACCCAGTTAATTTGAAAATGATGTAATGTGAATTTATTTATATATATTTATACTTTCTAATTTTCTAGTTCTCTCAAAGGAGTTCATTTGATTAAAATATGAATTGATTTTATGATGTTAAGGTTGTAATTATTAAACAAATTACATTTCTTTTAAGGTATTAATATACATACAGATATATATACAAATATATATATATATATATGCATATTCAACCTTTAGTTTTCATAATTTATAAATTAAGGGTGTGACATGTACACATTTTATGTATATATAGAGAGAGAGTTATGTGTATGCACCTATAAGTTTTAATCATAACCTGAATTAACTTGGATAAAATAAACTTCGGTGGTTAAAGTATATTTTTGATATGTTTAATTTAATATTTGCATTACATAAAACCAATGATCTTCTGCAAATCAATTGGCCTTATATTCTATGAAACATAAGGCATGACCACTTAATAAGAGGCGAACGTCTATCAGTACATCCTTTATTAGCACATGAATTGAGCATGAATAATGAGCATGAATTTTAATGCATTAAAAGTTTATTACTATGGAAGAGTTGTAAAATAATTATTTTATATGATCAACAAACAATTTATTATTAATAATTTATGAGATAAGCATTTAATTATTCAAGGTGTTATGGGACACTCTGAATAATGTGAATTATGAAACCAAGTAATATGTGTATTGGGAATGATAAGTAATTATTAAATCAAAATGGTATGTGCACTTTGACTTAGAGATATGAGGAATGCATTGGACCTAGTATGTTCCGGGGTGGGGACAAGTAAAAGTAAGCCCTCAAGGTGGGGTTCGGTTATAGCAGACCCTCCGGATTGGTGTCCTGTTATTAGACACACTTCGGGTTGGTGTCTGGTTATAGAGGCACTCTAGATTGGTGTCTGGTTATTAGAGGCACTCCGGGTTGGAGTCTGGTTATAGAGGCTCTTCGGATTGGGGTTTGATTACAGTTAGCCCCTAGGTCTTGGCATGAGGCCTTCACACAGTCTGGCATATGGACTTCTTTCATTATGACTGTAATTTAATTAACCAGGAAAATATTTGACTAGTAGAATATTTGTTTAAAAGAACTTATGGATTTTAAACTGAGGCCTTAAATCATTAGACGTCTTGGACAAGGCCTTGACAAAATGTTTCAGAATGTCCTGTATATTTATGGCATGACATATGTTTAGAACTTAGTGATTTAGTATTTAGTGTATGAAATTGAAGTCGTTATTTTATGTGCAACATTGATTATTTATTTCACTTATCTATTTTATTTTTACGTACATATTCTTATGTCATACATGTTTTTAATTTCTTTTATTCAACACGTCTATATTCGAATTGTGTATCCTTGAAAATCCGTTAGCATGTTTCTATTGAGCACCTTTATGATTTGAACATGTGTTACAGCTTTTATTTAAGAAGATTGTTTTATGAAATGGTAAAAAGAATGTTTTCAAAGTTATATTGGTTTATTTTTAAAACCCCTTACTGGGAATTCTTATGCTCACCCTAAGTTTTTGGTTAAAAATTTTCAAGTATGGTATTTTACTAAAGAAGTTTTCAGAAGTAGATGGTTTCTCAAATCCCGAACCGAATTCGATCCTCTGTATGGAACCGGCTCTGAGTACTTGGAAGTTGGGGTGTGACAGTTGGTATCAGAGGATTTGGTTTAGTTAACTCTAGAAAACTGGAACTGAACAAAGAAAAATTTATTTAAGAATTACTAAGTATGATGTTTCTTAGAAAACAATATATATATATATATATACCAGTCTTAAGTCTCTTCGGAGACATCCTATGAAATTAGAACAATAATGAAAACTTGGTTATGTGTTACTAAGTGGTAGTTTCCTTAAATTTTAAGATGGATCATGCATCACACCTTCTATCTCTCCCAACAGAGATAGTAGAAACCATAGTGGTAAAGTCATGTTCAGGGGACTACAAGACTTTTGAAAACCTTAGGTTGTCATGTAAACAACTAAATCAGGTGTTGATATAAGGCCCTGACCCTAAAAATTACTTAATATTGAATTAAATGAATAATTCACATTGAGGATCTTTTCAGGTTTAGAGTTTTAGAGAATTAGGACATAACTATTACATCTCAAAAGATTACAAAGTAGAAACTTCTACTAAGTTTCCATAAAATAAAAACTCTTAAAAAGAAACATGTCCAGTTCCATGTTTTAGATAGCATGACTTTCCCTTGATCTCATCCTTAACCCTATTCCACATTAAGTCCTGTGAAAAAACATTTCAAAAAAAACTAGGGGTGAGCATAAAAAGCTTAGTAAGGGATACACAATGAATCAAAACTGTTAGTTTTTCAAAACAACAACTAAACCATGTATACATTATCAAAGCAATACTTTTCACCTTTATGAAGTAGTAAAAACTCTTAACTGAATAAAAGATCATTACTTACCCTTTTGTAACCAAAATATTACCATAAAACCCATATAAAGATCACATAACATATAAAGGTAATTTGGGACATAAACATATTTAAGTGGAATAACCATCTGGTCGACTTCCACACATATCACTTAATAGAATAGCCATACGGATGACTTCCATACCCAATGCATTGGAGGTTATAATGTAACCACACGTATGGTATTCACAACACCACTCGTCATGTGGTTTATCACTTAACCACCCGTCAAATGTCCAAGTACCATTATAAAATCATAAGACATAAAACAAATATAATGGAAAGAAAACATTCCCACACTTTGATCATAATATATCACTTAAATATATTTCCATAATAAATCCATTATAAAAACCATTTTCAATACCAAAATACATAAAAGATTATATGGTATTTATTTCATTTTAAAAAAGATAACGGCTTGTTGAGGAAGTCAAAGACCAAAAAATACTCGCGGCGGCGGAAAAGGTCGTTGTCACCGCGTACGTTAAAAGAAACATTCATTTTTGTTGTTTAGTAAAATGTTTCGTAGAAAAAGATTCCTTTTTTATAAAATTAAAATTCAAAGGGGTTTATACACCGTATAAAATAAATTTGTGTATAAAATGAAATATGACACAATGAAAGGAGATTGAGACGAAGTCCCTTACCTCGATCCGACTTGACTCGATCGTTCTTTAACGTCCTGAATAATAAACTTGAGTTAATTTCTACTTGATTGAGAACCTTTTTCAAGTTCATTATTACTTTTATATCACTTATTACCATGTTATAAACATTATGTAATCATTTAAGTTAATAATGTTTATTTTGTTGATATTTGGTTCTTAAGTCGAAAGTAGACTTCTTACAATTACATGTTGTTCGTGTGGTCAAAGGTTCATTATATCAAGAATTATATTCATGATTTGGATATCATATATATCATATATATCCAGCATATACATTTATTTATAATATTATATAATCATTTAGAGGTAATAAATGAAATGCACCATTCATGGAGACGGTAAGTCGTACGTACGCATGAATGCTTCTTTCATTTCTATGTCATATTAATGGAATTAAAACTAAATGAGAGGTATGTATATTTTAATTCCAGAATTATATTCATCATTTAGATGTAACATACATCATATATATCCATTATATATATGTACTTATAATAGTACATTACATTTGGGGATAAGAAATGAAATGCACCGTTCATGGAGACGGTAAGTCGTACGTACGCATGAACGTTACTTTCATTTCTATCTCATACTTTAATGGAGTGAAATCATAATGATATAAAGGTATATTATAATTCCAGTATAATATCATATATAATATCATTAAATACATCCTTTATACATCCCACGTATGGCATTAACGAATCAAATCACTTTGAGGGGGCGGTAGTCCACACTTCCTAAAATGAAGATATCACGTTTACCCATAATGGAAACCATAAATGTATGACATAAATGAAAAATACAGAAGCTTAAGTAAAACATAAAGATATTATACATCATATATAAAAATAGTGACATCTTAATGGCCACCTTTTAAGGTGTTATAAGAATATTTAACAATCATCATTTCGTGAGGCAGAAATTCGTCATCCACGGAAACAGTATGCTCTTTAACCATTAGATAAAAGTGTGTGTAAGTGTAGCTCGAATAATTAACATAAAAAAATCCTATTATATTGAAGATACTGAGGTTTTTACAAAATAAAGGAATAAAAAGAGTTTAGGGGGTTGGAGAAGCAAAATAAAACATTAGAACACAAGAGAAAACACTACCTTTAAAACGGGTAACTCTTTTTGATTTGAGCTCAAAGGCTTCCTTGGGAAGACTTGTGCCCAAAGTGAGGCTTTTAGGAGTAATATATGGATGTGTAGAGACAAAATGGACAGATATTGGCCGAGCCAAAGGCTTGAGAGGTGTGGGAAAGGAGGTAAAGGTGGGGGCTTTTTATAAGAGGAGAGGAGGGGCACTCTTGGAAAGTTATAAAAGGTTACTTTATTATAAAATGATTTTCAGATAAAAAGGGTCCCAAAATTATATATTTAGAGGATAATGTGATAAGGGTTCTAAATCCACTCATCCAAAAGGTTTTTGACAAGTGTAGGTCTTAGATTTTACATTATATTTTCATTTTATTTAAATCCTTAAATAATGAGGTAATCGCTGCATCATCAGGGTGTCATAAATAATTTAATTTATTTAATGTCTAAAAATTATTAAAAAAATATCATGATTTACTAAATATTTTTAGCTCTCTAATGACTATTTATATTCAAAAATATAACTTGTATAACCCCATGTAAAAATTGTTTTAGTAAAACAACTCATGTTTGTGACATTTTCATTTTAACTTTAAATAAAAAGTAATTAATGTCATTTTCCTACCAAAGTGGCTCCATGGGGTCCCCAAGTCGACCCATGGATGTCTTGGTCATCCATGACACATCCAATAAGGGTAGGATATGTTTCTAGGTATTTTCACTTTATTATATTACCATTTTTGCCTTAAATTGCACTAATTACCTCTAATCGCGATTAAAAACTTAAAAGTTACTATTCACCAAAAAATTATTTTACTCCCATTGAACCACGTTTTATTTATTAATGAAAACCATGTATGTCGTATTTTTGAAATTCAAAACACAGAGGTGGTAAATTTTCATTTAAATGAAAAATTAGTTTTTTAAGTACCACTTAGTGGTTTCACTATTCATCAAAAATTGAAGTTTATCAGAAAAATACCAAAACTTCACCCTAAGCTATATTTGATATTCCGAATTAAAAAATGATGTCTATTTTACAAAATCCAAAACATATAAGTTACATTAATTAATTTAATAATTAATTCATGCTGTCATATCAAATAGCGTGTTTTTATGAAATAATATATATCAAAAGATTGACACTAGTTTAAGTCCAATTTCAAAGTGAAATTAAATCCAACGACCAATATTGGATTAAATGGTAAAAATATATTCTAATTTTACTTTAAAACCAATTCAAAAGATAATATAATCATATAAATAAATTATATTAAAAAGAGGTTTTGAATTAAAATACAACATTTTTCACTATTCATTAAAAAATGAACTTTATCGGAAAAATACCAAAAATTTAGACAAAGTAAATTTTGATGTCCCGATTCTAAAGAAGAGTTTTATTTGGTCCAATAGAAAGTATAATAGTGACCAAAACTATATTTAAAGAATGTTCGTCATGAAAAGGCGATAAGTTGGCCTTTAGTGAATATTAGAGTATTTATGCCTAAAATTGAATTCTTTTCTTATTTTAAGCCTTTATCTTATATTGGACAAATGTAAAACCATTTAACAAACACATATAATCATATTTTAGTTTTTTATATTCATTCCTGCCAATACAACAGCTACGTGTTAACTACTATTTAAAATAATATTATTTTATTACGAGTGTGCAACGTAAGATTTCAAAGAAACTCTTTGTTGCGTATCAGGTACGCTATCGAATATAGCAACCCATTTAAAGTAAAATTAATATTTAATTCGCAAATACTAATAAATATGAAAATGTTTTATTCTTTATTTACCTGGGATGTTACATCCTTCCCCCCTTTTGGGAATTGCGTCTTCGCAATTTTATTCACTTATCAAAATAAGTGGGGGTATTTATCCCTCATAGAATTTTTAGATTCTCATGTTTCCTATTCAACCATATGGTTTTTCAACAAAACCTTTACCTGGTAAATTACCTTATTTTGTAACACTTGCTGTCTTTGGTCAAGAATCCGGACTGGTTATTCTTCATAAGAGAGATTCTCTTCCAACTAAACTACCTTTGGGCTCAAAACATAAGATGGATCTGGCATATACTTTCTCAACATCGAAACATGAAAAACATTGTGTACCTGAGATAAACTCGGAGGTAATGCCACTCTGTATGAAACTGATCCAACTTTCTCCAGAATTTCATATGGTCCAATGAACCTTGGACTCATCTTTCCTTTCTTACCAAATCTCATCACACTTTTCCATGGTGAAACTTTGAGAAAAAAATGATCACCTACCTCGAAAGATAGATCCTTCCTCTGGTTATCTGCATAACTTTTCTGTATGCTCTGAGCTGTTCTCATGTGTTTATGAATCAACTGAACTTTTTCTGCCATCTCTTCTACCAATTCCGGTCCCATTAGCTTCCTTTCACCTACTTCATCCCAAAAAGCTGTAGTTCGACACCGCTTCCCATATAATGCCTCAAACGGAGCAATCTGTATACTGGAATGAAAACTATTATTATATGAAAATTCAACGAAAGAAAGATGTTGGTACCAACTTCCCTGATAATCAATAGAGCAAGCACGTAGCATATCCTCCAAGGTCTGAATTGTTCGTTCTGACTGCCCATATGATTGCGGATGAAAAGCTGTACTAAAATTTAATTCAGTACCAAATGACTTCTGAAGGCCTTTCTAAAAGTTAGAAGTAAACCTGGGATCACAATCAGATACAATGGAGAGGGGAACTCCATGCAACCTGACTATCTCTTTAAGATACAATCGAGAAAGTTGATCTAGAGAGAATGTATCTCGAATAGGAAGGAAATGAGCAGATTTAGTCAATCGATCAACAATAACCCATATTGCATTATTACCTTGAGATGTCCTCAGTAATCCCATAACAAATTCCATGGATATATTTTCCCATTCCCACTCTGGAACTGGTAATGGCTGAAGCATCCCTTTTAGTAACTGCCACTCTGCTTTAACCTGTTGTCAAGTCAAACACTTCACTGTAAAATCAGCAATATCTCTTTTCATTCCATTTCACCAGTAATACTCCCGCAGATCTCTGTACATCTTAGTACTGCCAGGATGAACTGAAAACGGAGAACTATGAGCTTCATATAACAACTCTATCTTCAAATGTGAATCACAAGACACACACAATATCTTCCCAAATCTCAAAACACAATCATTATCAATATTGAATTCAGGAAACTTACCCTTCTGAACCAGATCTACCATTTTCTGCAACTCACTGTCTTGCTTCTATGCTTACTTGATACTGTCTGATAGAGAAGATTTCACTGATACCTGAAACAAAACAGAAGAATATCCTGCACCAAAAACTTCTATTCCAAAGTTCATCAAATCCTTAACCAAAGGATCACATTCCAAATGCAACATTCTTAATGAAGCATTACTTTCTCAACTCAAAGCATCATCCACTTTATTTGCTTTTCCTGAATGGTAATCAATTGTACAATCATAATCCTTGATTAATTCTAGTCATCTCCTCTGTCTCATGTTCAATTCTTTCTGAGTGAATATATACTTTAAACTTTTGTGATCGGTATATATTTCACACTTTACTCCATACAAATAATGCCTCCAAATTTTTAAAGCGAAAACAACAGTAGCTAATTCCAAATCATGTGTAGGGTAATTTACCTCATGGGTTTTCAACTGTCGTGAAGCATAAGCAATTACCTGATCATTCTGTATTAGGACACAACCAAGTCCTTTCAATGAAGCATCACTGTAGATAAAAAACTCACCATTCCCAGAAGGTAGTGTCAAAACTATAGCATTCACCAATCTTCTTTTCAATTCCTGAAAACAATCATCACATTATTTTGTCCAGATAAACTTAACACCCTTCCGAGTTAGCTTATTCATTAGACTATATAACCGTGAAAAATTTCTAACAAACCTTCGGTAATAGCCTTCCAAACCAAGTAAACTATGGATCTCAGTTACATTTGTGGGTCTTGGCTATTCTTCAACAACCTTTGTTTTTGCAGGATTAACAGTTATCCCATCTTTTGAATCAATGTGACTAAGGAAAGAAATTTGTTGCAACCAAAACTCACACTTGCTGAATTTCCCATACAATTTCTTTTCTTTTAAGGTTTTCAAAATAACCCTTAAATGTCTTTCATGCTCCTATTTACTTTTAGAAAACACCAAAATATCATCAATAAAAACAACCAACATTTTTCACCTGATTCAACTGAGCCATCACTACAACAAACTATTTAGTTCTAATTCTGACCATCTCAGGATACTGATTTGAAAGGTCATTTCCCTTAGTATTCCTTCCTATAAAATCTGTTTTATTTCCTCTATGAAAAACCATTATTAACACAGAAATATCTTAGGTGAAGCAACATGGTAATCTTCAAATGCTATATCATTTCAATTTGACCATAAAAAAATATTTTTGGATAATCATTTAATAGAATTATAACTCCTAAAGTTATCTAAACTGACCTTTGATACCAACTATAAGGCCTCAGCCTTAAACATTACTTAATATTGAATTAAATGAATAATTCACATTAAGGATCTTTTCAGGTTTAGAGTTTTAGAGAATTAGGACATAACTATTACATCTCAAAAGATTACAAAGTAGAAACTTCTACTAAGTTTCCATAAAATAAAAACTCATAAAAAGAAACATGTATAGTTCCATGTTTTAGATAGCATGACTTTCCCTTGATCCCATCTTTGACCATATTCCACATTAATTCCTATGAAAAACATTTCAAAAAAAACTTGGGGTGAGCATAAAAAGCTTAGTAAGGGATACATAATGAATGAAAACTGTTAGTTTTTCAAAACAACAACTAAACCATGTATACTTTATCAAAGAAATACTTTTCACCATTATGAAGTAGTAAAAACTCTTCACTGAATAAAAGATCATTACTTACCCTTTTGTAACCAAAATATTACCATAAAACCCATATAAAGATCACATAACATATAAATGTAACTTGGTACATAAACATACTTAAGTAGAATAACCATCTAGTCGACTTCCACACATATCACTTAATGGAATAGCCATACGGCCGACTTCCATACCCAATGCATTGGAGGTTATAACGTAACCACCCATCCTGGTATTCACGGAACCACCCGTCATATGGTTTATCACGTAACCACCCATCAAATGTCCAAGTACCATTATAAAATCATAAGACATAAAACAAATATAATAGAAAGAAAACATTTCCACACTTTGATCACAATATATCACTTAAATATATTGACATAACAAATCCATTATAAAAACCATTTTCAATACCAAAATACATAAAAGCTTATATGGTATTTATTTCATTTTAAAAAACATTATGGCTTGTTGAGGAAGCCAAAGACTAAATAATACTCACGGCAGTGGAAAAGGTCGTTGTCACCACGTACGTTAAAAGAAACATTCCTTTTTGTCGTTTAGTAAAATGATTCGTAGAAAAAGATTCCTTTTGTATAAAAGTAAAAGTCAAAGGGGTTTATATGCCGTATAAAATAAAGTTGTGTATAAAACGAAATATTCCTCAATGAAAGGAGATTGAGATGAAGTCCCTTACCTCGGGTCCGACTTGACTCGATCGTTCTTTAACGTCCTGAATAATAAACTTGAGTTAATTTCTACATGCTTAAGAACCTTTTTCAAGTTCATTATTACTTTTATATCCCTTATTACCATGTTATAAACATTATGTAATCATTTAAGTTAATAATGTTTGTTTTGTCGATATTTGGTTCTTAAGTTGAAAGTGGACTTCTTACAATTACATGTTGTTCGTGTGGTCAAAGGTTCATTATATCAAGAATGATATTCATGATTTGGATATCATATATATCATATATATCCAGAATATACATGTATTTATAATATTAAATAATCATTTATAGGTAAGAAATGAAATGCACCGTTAATGGAGATGGTAAGTCGTACGTACGCATGAATGCTACTTTCATTTCTATGTCATATTAATGGAATTAAAACTAAATGAGAGGTATGTATATTTTAATTCCAGAATTATATTCATCATTTAGATGTAACAAAAATCATATATATCCATTATATATATGTACTTATAATAGTACATTACATTTGGGGATAAGAAATGAAATGCACTATTCATGGAGACGGTAAGCCGTACGTACGCATGAACGCTACCTTCATTTCTATATCATACTTTAATGGAGTGAAATAATAATGATATAAAGGTATATTATAATTCCAGTATAATATCATATATAATATCATTAAATAAATCCTTTATACGTCCCACGTATGGCACTAACGAATCAAATCACTTTGAGGGGGTGGTAGTCCGCACTTCCTAAAATAAAGACATCGCGTTTACCCATAATGGAAACCATAAATGTATGCCATAAATGAAAAATACATAAGATTAAGTAAAACATAAACATATTATACATCATATATAAATATAGTTACATCTTAACGGCCACCTTTGAAGGTGTTATAAGAATATTGAACAATCATCGTTTCGTGAGGCAGAAATTCGCCATCCACGGAAACAGTATGCTCTTTAACCATTAGATAAAGGTGTGTGTAAGTGTATCTCGAATCATTCACATAACAACATTTTATTATATTGAAGATACTGGTTTTGTTAAAAATAAAGTAATAAAAAGATTTTAGGGGGTTGGAGAAGCAAAATAAAACATTAGAACACAAGAGAAAACACTACCTTTAAAACGGGTAACTCTTTTTTATTTGAGCTCAAAGGATTCCTTGAGAAGACTTATTCCTGAATTGAGGCTTATAGGAGTAAAAGAGGGATGTGGAGAGACAAAATGGGTAGAGCTTGGCTGAGCCAAATTCTTGAGAGGTGTGGGTAAGGAGGTAGATGTGGGGGCCTTTTATAAGAGGAGAGGAGGGGCACTCTTGGAAAGTTATAAAAGGTTACTTTATTATAAAATGATGTTCAGATAAAAAGGGTCCCACAATTATATATTTAGAGGATAATGTGATAAGTTTTCTAAATCCACCCATCCAATAGTTTTTGACAATTTTAGGTCTTAGATTTTACATTATATTTTCATTTTATTTAAATCGTTAAATAATGAGGTAATCGATGTATCATCATGGTGTCATAAATAATTTAATTTATTTAATGTCTAAAAATTATAAAAAAACTATCATGATGTATTAAATCTTTTTAGATTTCTAATGACTATTTATAGTCAAAAATCTGACTTGTATAACCCCATTTAAAATTTTTTTTAGTAAAACAACTCATGTTTGTGACATTTTCATTCTAACTTTAAATAAAAAGTTAGTAATGTCATTTTCCTACCAAAGTGGCTCCATGGGGTCCCCAAGTCAACCCATGGATTTTCTTGGTCAGCCATGACACATCCAATAAGGGTAGGACATGTGTCTAGGTATTTTCATTTTATTATAATATCATTTTTTCCTTAAATTGCACTAATTACCTCTAATCGCGATTAAAAACTTAAAAGTTGCTATTCACCAAAAAATTATTTTAATCCCATTGAACCACATTTTAATTCTTAATGACAACCATGTATGTAGGATTTTTGAAATTCAAAACACAGAGGTGGTAAATTTTCATTTAAAAAAAATTAGTTTTTTAAGTACCACTTAGTGGTTTCACTATTCATCAAAAATTGAAGTTTTTCAGAAAAATACCAAAACTTCACCCTAAGCTATATTTGATTTTCTGAATTAAAAAATGATGTATATTTAACAAAATTCAAAACATATAATTTACATTAATTAATTTAATAATTAATTCCCGCTGTTAGATCAAATAGCGTGTTTTTATGAAATAATATATATCAAAAGATTGACACTAGTTTAAGTCCAATTTCAAAGTGAAATTAATTCCAACGACCACTATTGGATTAAATGGTAAAAGTATATTCTAATTTCACTTTAAAACCAATTCAAAAGATAATCTAATTATATAAATAAATTAGATTAAAAAGAGGTTTTGAATTAAAATACAACATTTTTCACTATTCATTAAAAAATGAACTTTATCGGAAAAATACCAAAAATTACAAAAAGTAAATTTTGATGTCCCGATTCTAAAGAATAGTTTTATTTGGTCCAATAGAAAGTATAAGAGTGACCAAAACTATATTTAAATAAGGTTCTCCATGAAAAGGTGATAAGTCGACCTTTAGTGAATATTAGAGTATCTATGCCTAAAATTGAATTCTTTTCTTATTTTAAGCCTTTATATTATATTGGACAAATGTAAAACTATTTAACAAACACATGTAATCATATTTTAGTTGTTTCTATTCATTCCCACCAATACAACAGCTATGTGTTAACTACCATTTAAAATAATATTATTTTATTACTAGTGTGCATCGTAAGATTTCAAAGAAACTCTTTGTTGCGTATCGGGTACGCTATCGAACATAGCAAACCCTTTAAAGTAAAATTAATATTTAATTCGCAAATACTAATAAATATGAAAATGTTTTATTCTTTATTTACCTGGGATGTTACATCCTTCCCCCCTTTTGGGAATTGCGTCCTCTAAATTTTATTCACTTATCAAAATAAGTGGGGGTATTTATCCCTCATAGCATTTTCAGATTCCCATGTTGCCTCTTCAACCATATGGTTTTTCAACAAAACTTTTACCTGTTGAATTACCTTATTTCGCAACACTTGTTGTCTTAGGTCAAGAATCTGGACTGGTTGTTCTTCATAAGAGAGATTCTCTTCCAACTGAACTACCTCTGGGCTCAAAACATGAGATGGATCTGGCATATACTTTCTCAACATCAACACATGAAAAACATTTTGTACCTGAGATAAACTCGGAGGTAATGCCACTCTGTATGCAACTGATCCAACTTTCTCCAGAATTTCATATGGTCCAATGAACCTTGGACTCAGCTTTCCTTTCTTACCAAATCGCATCACACTTTTCCATTGTGAAACTTTGAGAAAAACATGATCACCTACCTCAAAAGATAGATCCTTCCTCCGGTTATCTGCATAACTTTTCTGTATGCTCTGAGCTGTTCTCATGTGTTTCTGAATCAACTAAACTTTTTCTGCCATCTCTTCTACCAATTCTGGTCCCATAATCTTCCTTTCACCTACTTCATCCCAAAAAGCTAGAGTTCAACACCGCTTCCCATATAATGCCTCAAACGGAGCCATCTGTATACTGGAATGAAAACTGTTATTATATGCAAATTCAACGAAAGAAAGATGTTGGTCCCAACTTCCCTGATAATCCATAGAGAAAGCACGTAGCATATCCTCCAAGGTCTGAATTTTTCGTTCTGACTGCCCATCTGATTGAGGATGAAAAGTTGTACTAAAATTTAATTCAGTACCCAATGACTTCAGAAGGCCTTTCCAAAAGTTAGAAGTAAACCTGGGATCACGATCAGATAAAATGGAGAGGGGAACTCCATGCAACCTGACTATCTCTTTAAGATACAATCGAGAAAGTTGATCTAGAGAGAATGTATCTCGAATAGGAAGGAAATGAGCAGATTTAGTCAATCGATCAACAATAACCCAGATTGCATTATTACCTCGAGATGTCCTCGGTAATCCCACAACAAATTCCATGGATATATTTTCCCATTCCAACTCTGGAACTGGTAATGGATGAAGCATCCCTTTCGGTAACTGCCACTCTGCTTTAACCTGTTGACAAGTCAAACACTTCACTGTAAAATTAGCAATATCTATTTTCATTCCATCCCACCAGTAATACTCTCGCAGATCTCCGTACATCTTAGTACTGCCAGGATGAACTGAAAACGGAGAACTATGAGCTTCACATAACAACTCTCTCTTCAACTGTGAATCACAAGGCACACACAATCTCTTCCCAAATCTCAATACACAATCATTATCAATGTTGAATTCAGGAAACTTACCCTTCTGAACCAGATCTACCTTTTTCTGCAACTCACTGTCTTGCTTCTGTGCTTGCTTGATTCTATCTGATAGAGAAGATTTCACTGATACCTGAAACAAAATAGAAGAACATCCTACACCAAAAACTTCTATGTCAAAGTTCATCAAATCCTTAACAAAAGGATCACCTTCCAAACGCAACATTGTTAATGAAGCATTACTTTTTCGACTCAAAGCATCATCCACTTTATTTGCTTTTCCCGAATGGTAATGAATTGTACAATCATAATCCTTGATTAATTCTAGCCATCTCTTCTATCTCATGTTCAATTATTTCTGAGTAAATATGTACTTTAAACTTTTGTGATCGGTATATATTTCACACTTTACTCCATACAAATGATGCCTCCAAATTTTTAAAGCAAAAACAATAGCAGCTAATTCCAAATCATGTGTAGGGTAATTTACCTCATGAGTTTTTAACTGTCATGAAGCATAAGCAATTACCTGATCATTCTGCATTAGGACACAACCAAGTCCTTTCAATGAAGCATCACTGTAGATAACAAACTCACCGTTCCTGGAAGGTAGTGCCAAAACTGGAGAATTCACCAATCTTCTTTTCAATTCCTGAAAACAATCATCACATTCTTTTGTCCAGATAAACTTAACACCCTTTCGAGTTAGCTTAGTAATTGGAATAGATTACCGTGAAAAAAATCTAACAAACCTTCGGTAATAGCCTGCCAAACCAAGGAAACTATGAATCTCAGTTACATTTGTGGGTCTTGTCCATTCTTCAAAAACCTTTGTTTTTACAGGATCAATAGTTATCCCATCTTTTGAAACAATGTGACTAAGGAAATAAATTTGTTGCAACCAAAAATCACACTTAAAAATTTCCCATACAATTTATTTTCATTTAAGGTTTTCAAAATAACCCTTAAATGTCTTTAATACTCCTCTTTACTTTTATAAATCACCAAAATATCATCAATAAAAACAACCAACATTTTCCACCTGATTCAACTGAGCCATCACTGCAACAAACTGTTTAGTTCTGATTCTGACCAACTCAGGATACTGATTTGAAATGTCATTTCCCTCAGTATGCCTTCCTAGAAAATCTGTTTTGTTTCCTCTATGAAAACCCATTCTTAACACAGAAATATCTTAGGCGAAGCAACATGGTAATCTTCAAATGCTATATCATTTCAATTTGACCATAAAAAAAATATTTTTGGATAATCATTTAATAGAATTATAACTCCTAAAGTTATCTAAACTGACCATTGATACCAACTATAAGGCCCTGACCTTAAACATTACTTAATATTGAATTAAATGAATAATTCACATTGAGGATATTTTAAGGTTTAGAGTTTTAGAGAATAAGGACATAACTATTACATCTCAAAAGATTACAAAGTAGAAACTTCTACTAAGTTTCCATAAAATAAAAACTCTTAAAAAGAAACATGTCTAGTTCCATGTTTTAGATAGCATGACTTTCCCATGATTCCATCCTTGACCCTATTCCACATTAAGTCCTGTGAAAAACATTTCAAAAAAAACTCGGGGTGAGCATAAAAAGCTCAGTAAGGGATACATAATGAATAAAAACTATTATTTTTTCAAAATAATAAATAAACCATGTACACTTTATCAAAGTAATACTTTTCACCTTTATAAAGCAGTAAAAACTCTTCCCTGAATAAAAGATCATTACTTACCCTTTTGTAACCAAAATATTACCATAAAACCAATATAAAGATCACATGACATATAAAGGTAACTTGGGACATAAACATACTTAAGTGGAATAACCATCTGGTCGACTTCCACACATATCACTTAATGGAATAGCCATACGGACGACTTCCATACCCAATGCATTAGAGGTTATAACGTAACCACCCATCCTGGTATTCACAGCACCACCCGTCATATGGTTTATCACGTAACCACCCGTCAAATGTCCAAGTACCATTATAAAATCATAAGACATAAAACAAATATAATGGAAAGAAAACATTTCCACACTTTGATCACAATATATCACTTAAATATATTGACATAACAAATCCATTATAAAAACCATTTTCAATATCAAAATACATAAAAGAGTATATGGTATTTATTTAATTTTAAAAAACATTACGGCTTGTTGAGGAAGCCAAAGACGAAATAATACTCGCGGCGGCGGAAAAGGTCATTGTCACCTTGTACGTTAAAAGAAACATTCCTTTTTGTCGTTTAGTAAAATGCTTCGTAGAAAAATATTCCTTTTGTATAAAAGTAAAAGTCAAAGGGGTTTATACACCGTATAAAATAATGTTGTGTATAAAACGAAATATGCCTCAATGAAAGGAGATTGAGACAAAGTCCCTTACCTCCGGTCCGACTTGACTCAATCATTCTTTAACATCTTGAATAATAAACTTGAGTTAATTTCTACTTTCTTAAGAACCTTTTTCAAGTTAATTATTACTTTTATATCACTTATTACCATGTTATAAATGTTATTTAATCATTTAAGTTAATAATGTTTGTTTTGTCGATATTTGGTTCTTAAGTCGAAAGTGGACTTCTTACAATTACATGTTGTTCGTGTGGTCAAAGGTTCATTATATAAAGAAAGATATTCATGATTTGGATATCATATATATCATATATATCCAGAATACACATGTATTTATAATATTACATAATCATTTAGAGGTAAGAAATGAAATGCACCGTTCATGGAGACGGTAAGCCGTACGTATGCATAAACGCTACTTTCATTTCTATGTCATATTAATGGAATTAAAACTAAATTAAAGGTATGTATATTTTAATTCCAGAATTATATTCGTCATTTATATATAACATACATCATATATATCCATTATATATATATATTTATAATAGTACATTACATTTGAGGATAAGAAATTAAAGGCACTGTTCATGGAGACGGTAAGATGTACGTACGCATGAACGCTACTTTCATTTATATCTCATACTTTAATGGAGTTAAATCATAATGATATAAAGGTATATTATAATTCCTGTATAATATCATATATAATATCATTAAATTCATCCTTTATACGTCCCACGTATCACTTTGAGTGAGTGGTAGTCCGCACTTCCTAAGATGAAGATATCGCGTTTACCCATAATGGAAACCATAAAGGTATAACATAAATGAAAAATACAGAAGCTTAAGTAAAACATAAACATATTATAAATCATATATAAATATATTTACATCTTAATGGCCACCTTTGAAGGTGTTATAAGAATATTTAACAATCGTCATTTCATGAGGCAGAAATTCGTCATCCACGGAAACAGTATGCTCTTTAACCATTAGATAAAGGTGTGTGTAAGTGTAGCTCAAATCCTTCACATAACAATATTATATTATATTGAATATACTGGGTTTTTTACAAAAATAAAGTAATAAAAAGAATTTAGGGGGTTGGAGAAGCAAAATAAAACATTAGAACACAAGAGAAAACACTACCTTTAAAACAGGTAACTATTTTTGATTTTAGCTCAAAGGCTTCCTTGGGAAGACTTATGCCCAAAGTGAGGCTTCTAGGAGTAAGAGAGGGATGTATAGAGACAAAATGAGCAGATATTGGCTGAGCCAAAGGCTTGAGAGGTGTGGGTAAGGAGGTATAGGTGGGGTCCTTTTATAAGAGGAGAGGAGGGGCACTCTTGGAAAGTTATAAAAGGTTACTTTATTATAAAATGATTTTCGGATAAAAAGGGTCCCGCAATTATATATTTAGATGATAATGTGATAAGGGTTCTAAATCCACCCATCCAATAGGTTTTTGAAAAGTGTAGGTCTTATATTTTACATTATATTTTCATTTTATTTAAATTTTTAAATAATGAGGTAATCGCTGCATCATCATGGTGTCAAAAATAATTTAATTTATTTAATGTATAAAATTTATAAAAAAAATATCATGATGTAGTAAATATTTTTATATTTATAATGAATATTTATAGTCAAAAATATGACTTGTATAACCCAATGTAAAAATTGTTTTAGTAAAACAACTCATGTTTGTGACATTTTCATTTTAACTTTAAATAAAAAGTTATTAATGTCATTTTCCTACCAAAGTGACTCCATGGGGTTCCCAAGTCGACCCATGGATTGTCTTGGTCGGCCATGACACATCCAATAAGGGTAGGACATGTGTCTAGGTGTTTTCATTTTATTATAATATCATTTTTGCCTTAAATTGCACTAATTAACTCTAATCGCGATTAAAAGCTTAAAAGTTACTATTCACCAAAAAATTATTTTAATCCCATTGAACCACATTTTTCTACTTAATGAAAACCATTTATGTCAGATTTTTGAAATTCAAAACACAGAGGTGGTAAAATTTCATTTAAACAAAAAATTAGTTTTTTAAGTACCACTTAGTGGTTTCACTATTCATCAAAAATTGAAGTTTTTCAGAAAAATACCAAAACTTCACCCTAAGCTATATTTGATATTCTGAATTCAAAAATGATTTCTATTTTATAAAATTCAAAACATATATGTTACATTAATTAATTTAATAATTAATTCCCGCTTTCAGATCAAATAGCGTGTTTCTATGAAATAATATATATCAAAAGATTGACACTAGTTTAAGTCCAATTTCAAAGTGAAATTAATTCCAACGACCACTATTGGATTAAATGGTAAAAATATATTATAATTTTACTTTAAAACCAATTCAAAAGATAATATAATCATATAAATAAATTAAATTAACAATAGGTTTTTAATTAAAATACAACATTTTTCACTATTCATTAAAAAATGAACTTTATCGGAAAAATACCAAAAATTTACACAAAGTAAATTTTGATGTCCTGATTATAAAGAAGAGTTTTATTTAGTCCAATAGAAAGTATAAGAGTGACCAAAACTATATTTAAATAAGGTTCTCCATGAAAAGGCGATAAGTCGACCTTTAGTGAATATTAGAGTATCTATGCCTAAAATTGAATTCTTTTCTTATTTTAAGCCTTTATATTATATTGGAAAAATGTAAAACTATTTAACAAACACATATAATCATATTTTAGTTGTTTCTATTCATTCCCACCAATACAATGGCTACGTGTTAACTACCATTTAAAATAATATTATTTTATTACTAGTGTGCATCGTAAGATTTCAAAGAAACTCTTTGTTGCGTATCGGGTACGCTATCGAACATAGAAAACCCTTTAAAGTAAAATTAATATTTAATTCGCAAATACTAATAAATATGAAAATGTTTTATTCTTTATTTACCTGGGATGTTA
This sequence comes from Viscum album, assembly GCA_963277665.1. NCBI lineage: Eukaryota > Viridiplantae > Streptophyta > Magnoliopsida > Santalales > Viscaceae > Viscum > Viscum album. The sequence continues at coordinate 1,899,813,912 of OY728152.1, read as the reverse complement.
CATCCTTCCCCCCTTTTGGGAATTGCGTCCTCTAAATTTTATTCACTTATCAAAATAAGTGGGGGTATTTATCCCTCATAGCATTTTCAGATTCCCATGTTGCCTCTTCAACCATATGGTTTTTCAACAAAACCTTTACCTGTTGAATTACCTTATTTCGCAACACTTGTTGTCTTAGGTCAAGAATCTGGACTGGTTGTTCTTCATAAGAGAGATTCTCTTCCAACTGAACTACCTCTGGGCTCAAAACATGAGATGGATCTGGCATATACTTTCTCAACATCAACACATGAAAAACATTTTGTACCTGAGATAAACTCGGAGGTAATGCCACTCTATATGCAACTGATCCAACTTTCTCTAGAATTTCATATGGTCCAATGAACCTTGGACTCAGCTTTCCTTTCTTACCAAATCGCATCACACTTTTCCATTGTGAAACTTTGAGAAAAACATGATCACCTACCTCAAAAGATAGATCCTTCCTCCGGTTATCTGCATAACTTTTCTGTATGCTCTGAGCTGTTCTCATGTGTTTCTGAATCAACTGAACTTTTTCTGCCATCTCTTCTACCAATTCTGGTCCCATCAGCTTCCTTTCACCTACTTCATCCCAAAAAGTTGGAGTTCGACACCGCTTCCCATATAATGACTCAAATGGAGCCATCTGTATACTGGAATGAAAACTGTTATTATATGCAAATTCAACGAAAGAAAGATGTTGGTCCCAACTTCCCTGATAATCCATAGAGAAAGCACGTAGCATATCCTCCAAGGTCTGAATTGTTCATTCTGACTGCCCATCTGATTGCGGATGAAAAGCTGTACTAAAATTTAATTCAGTACCCAATGACTTCGGAAGGCCTTTCCAAAAGTTAGAAGTAAACCTGGGATCGCGATCAGATAAAATGGAGAGGGGAACTCCATGCAACCTGAATATATCTTTAAGTTACAATCGATAAAGTTGATCTAGAGAGAATGTATCTCGAATAGGAAGTAAATGAGCAGATTTAGTCAATCGATCAACAATAACCCAGATTGCATTATTACCTCGATATGTCCTCGGTAATCCCACAACAAATTCCATGGATATATTTTCCCATTCCAACTCTGGAACTGGTAATGGATGAAGCATCCCTTTCGGTAACTACCGCTCTGCTTTAACCTGTTGACAAGTCAAACACTTCACTGTAAAATTAGCAATATCTATTTTCATTCCATCCCACCAGTAATACTCTCGCAGATCTCCGTACATCTTAGTACTGCCAGGATGAACTGAAAACGGAGAAATATGAGCTTCACATAACAACTCTCTCTTCAACTGTGAATCACAAGACACACACAATCTCTTCCCAAATCTCAATACACAATCATTATCAATGCTGAATTCAGGAAACTTACCCTTATGAACCAGATCTACCTTTTTCTGCAACTCACTATCTTGCTTCTGTGCTTGCTTGATTCTGTATGATAGAGAAGATTTCACTGATACCTGAAACAAAATAGAAGAACATCCTACACCAAAAACTTCTATTCCAAAGTTCATCAAATCCTTAACAAAAGGATCACATTCCAAACGCAACATTGTTAATGAAGCATTACTTTTTCGACTCAAAGCATCATCCACTTTATTTGCTTTTCCCGAATGGTAATGAATTGTACAATCATAATCCTTGATTAATTCTAGCCATCTCCTCTATCTCATGTTCAATTATTTCTGAGTGAATATATACTTTAAACTTTTTTGATCGGTATATATTTCACACTTTACTCCATACAAATGATGCCTCCAAATTTTTAAAGCGAAAACAACAGCAGCTAATTCCAAATCATGTATAGGGTAATTTACCTCATGAGTTTTTAACTGTCATGAATCATAAGCAATTACCTGATCATTCTGCATTAGGACACAACCAATTCCTTTCAATGAAGCATCACTGTAGATAACAAACTCACCGTTCCTAGAAGGTAGTGCCAAAACTGGAGCATTCACCAATCTTCTTTTCAATTCCTGAAAACAATCATCACATTCTTTTGTCCAGATAAACTTAACACCCTTCCGATTTAGCTTAGTAATTGGAATAGATAACCGTTAAAAATTTCTAACAAACCATCAGTAATAGCCTGCCAAACCAAGGAAACTACGAATATCAGTTACATTTGTGGGTCTTGTCCATTCTTTAACAACCTTTGTTTTTGCAGGATCAACAGTTATCCCATATTTTCAAATAATGTGACTAAGGAAATAAATTTGTTGCAACCAAAAATAACACTTGATAAATTTCCCATAAAATTTCTTTTCATTTAAGGTTTTCAAAATAACCATTAAATGTCTTTAATGCTCCTCTTTACTTTTATAAATCACCAAAATATCATCAATAAAAACAACCAACATTTTTCACCTAATTCAACTGAGCCATCACTGCAACAAACTATTTAGTTCTGATTCTGACCAACTCAAGATACTGATTTGAAATGTCATTTCCCTCAGTATGCCTTCCCAGAAAATCTATTTTGTTTCCTCTATGAAAAACCATTCTTAACATAGAAATATCATAGGCGAAGCAACATGGTAATCCTTAAATGCTATATCATTTCAATTTGACCATAAAAAAATATTTTTGGATAATCATTTAATAGAATTCTAACTCCTAAAGTTATCTAAACCGGCCTTTGATACCAACTATAAGGCCCCGACCTTAAACATTACTTAATATTGAATTAAATGAATAATTCACATTGAGGATATTTTCAGTTTTAGATTTTTAGAGAATAAGGACATAACTATTACATATCAAAAGATTACAAAGTAGAAACTTCTACTAAGTTTCCATAAAATAAAAACTCTTAAAAAGAAACATGTCTAGTTCCATGTTTTAGATAGCATGACTTTCTCTTGATTCCATCCTTGACCCTATTCCACATTAAGTCCTATGAAAAACATTTCAAAAAAAACTTGGGGTGAGCATAAAAAGCTCAGTAAGGGATACACAATGAATGAAAACTGTTAGTTTTTCAAAATAATAACTAAACCATGTACACTTTATCAAAGTAATACTTTTCACCTTTATAAAGTAGTAAAAACTCTTCACTGAATAAAAGATCATTACTTACCCTTTTGTAACCAAAATATTACCATAAAACCCATATAAAGATCACATAACATATAAAGGTAACTTGGGACATAAACATACTTAAGTGGAATAACCATCTGGTCAACTTCCACACATATCACTTAATGGAATAGCCATACGGACGACTTACATACCCAATGCATTGGAGATTATAATGTAACCACCCATCCTGGTATTCACAGCACCACCCGTCATATGGTTTATCACGTAACCACCCATCAAATGTCCAAGTACCATTATAAAATCATAAGACATAAAACAAATATAATGGAAAGAAAACATTTCCACACTTTGATCACAATATATCACTTAAATATATTGACATAAAAAATCCATTATAAAAACCATTTTCAATATCAAAATACATAAAAGAGTATATGGTATTTATTTAATTTTAAAAAACATTACGGCTTGTTGAGGAAGCCAAAGACCAAATAATACTCGCGGCGGCGGAAAAGGTCGTTGTCACCTTGTACGTTAAAAGAAACATTCCTTTTTGTCATTTAGTAAAATGCTTTGTAAAAAAATATTCCTTTTGTATAAAATTAAAAGTCAAAGGTTTTTATACACTGTATAAAATAATGTTGTGTATAAAACGAAATATGCCTCAATGAAAGGAGATTGAGAAAAAGTCTCTTACCTCGGGTCCGACTTGACTCAATCGTTCTTTAACATCTTGAATAATAAACTTGAGTTAATTTCTACTTGCTTAAGAACCTTTTTCAAGTTAATTATTACTTTTATATCACTTATTACCATGTTATAAACATTATTTAATCATTTAAGTTAATAATGTTTGTTTTTTCGATATTTGGTTCTTAAGTCGAAAGTGGACTTATTACAATTATATGTTGTTCATGTGGTCAAAGGTTCATTATATAAAGAATGATATTCATGATTTGGATATCATATATATCCAGCATATACATGTATTTATAATATTACATAATCATTTAGAGATAAGAAATGAAATGCACCGTTCATAGAGACGGTAAGTCGTACGTACGCATGAACGCTACTTTCATTTCTATGTCATATTAATGGAATTAAAACTAAATTAGAGGTATGTATATTTTAATTTCAGAATTATATTCATCATTTAGATATAACATACATCATATATATCCATTATATATATATATATATATATTTATAATAGTACATTACATTTGAGGATAAGAAATTAAAGGCACTGTTCATGGAGACGGTAAGACGTACGTACGCATGAACGCTACTTTCATTTATATCTCATACTTTAATGGAGTTAAATCATAATGATATAAAGTTATATTATAATTCCTGTATAATATCATATATAATATCATTAAATTCATCCTTTATACGTCCCACGTATCACTTTGAGTGAGCGGTAGTCCGCACTTCCTAAGATGAAGATATCACGTTTACCCATAATGGAAACCATAAAGGTATGACATAAATGAAAAATACAGAAGATTTAGTAAAAAATAAACATATTATAAATCATATATAAATATAGTTACATCTTAATGGCTACCATTGAAGGTGTTATAAGAATATTTAACAATCATCATTTCGTGAGGCAGAAATTCGCCATCCACGGAAACAGTATGCTCTTTAACCATTAGATAAAGGTGTGTGTAAGTGTAGCTTGAATCCTTCATATAAAAACATTATATTATATTGAATATAATGGGTTTGTTACAAAAAGAAAGTAATAAAAAGCATTTAGGGGGTTGGAGAAGCAAAAAAAAACATTAGAACACAAGAGAAAACACTACCTTTAAAACAGGTAACTATTTTTGGTTTGAGCTCAAAGGCTTCCTTGGGAAGACTTATGCCCAAAGTGAGGCTTATAGGAGTAAGAGAGGGATGTGTAGAGATAAAATGAGCAGAGATTGGCCGATCCAAAGGCTTGAGAGGTGTGGGTATGGAGGTAGAGGTGGGGGCCTTTTATAAGAGGAGAGGAGGGGCACTCTTGGAAAGTTATAAAAGGTTACTTTATTATAAAATGATTTTTAGATAAAAAGGGTCCCACAATTATATATTTAGATGATAATTTGATAAGGGTTCTAAATCCACCCATCCAATAGGTTTTTGACAAGTGTAGGTCTTATATTTTACATTATATTTTCATTTTATTTAAATCGTTAAATAATGAGGTAATCGCTGCATCATCATGGTGTCAAAAATAATTTAATTTATTTAATGTCTAAAATTTATAAAAAAAAATATCATGATGTAGTAAATCTTTTTATATTTATAATGAATATTTATAGTCAAAAATATGACTTGTATAACCCCATGTAAAAATTTTTTTAGTAAAACAACTCATGTTTGTGACATTTTCATTTTAACTTTAAATAAAAAGTTATTAATGTCATTTTCCTACCAAAGTGACTCCATGGGGTTCCCAAGTTGACCCATGGATTTTCTTGGTCGTCCATGACACATCCAATAAGGGTAGGACATGTGTCTAGGTATTTTCATTTTATTATAATATCATTTTTTCCTTAAATTGCACTAATTACCTCTCATCGCGATTAAAATCTTAAAAGTTACTATTCACCAAAAAATTATTTTAATCCCATTGAACCACATTTTTATTCTTAATGACAACAATGTATGTCAGATTTTTGAAATTCAAAACACAAAGGTGGTAAAATTTCATTTAAACAAAAAATTAGTTTTTTAAGTACCACTTAGTGGTTTCACTATTCATCAAAAATTGATGTTTTTCAGAAAAATACCAAAACTTCACCCTAAGCTATATTTGATATTCTGAATTAAAAAATGATGTCTATTTTACAAAATTCAAAACATATAAGTTACATTAATTAATTTAATAATTAATTCCCGCTTTCAGATCAAATAGCGTGTTTCTATGAAATAATATATATCAAAAGATTGACGCTAGTTTAAGTCCAATTTCAAAGTGAAATTAATTCCAACTACCACTATTGGATTAAATGGTAAAAATATATTCTAATTTCACTTTAAACCCAATTCAAAATATAATATAATCATATAAATAAATTAGATTAAAAAGAGGTTTTGAATTAAAATACAACATTTTTCACTATTCATTAAAAAATGAACTTTATCGGAAAAATACCAAAAATTTACACAAAGTAAATTTTGATGTCCTGATTCTAAAGAAGAGTTTTATTTAGTCCAATAGAAAGTATAAGAGTGACCAAAACTATATTTAAATAAGGTTCTCCATGAAAAGGTGATAAGTCGACCTTTAGTGAATATTAGAGTATCTATACCTAAAATTGAATTCTTTTCTTATTTTAAGAATTTATCTTATATTGGACAAATGTAAAACCATTTAACAAACACATATAATCATATTTTGGTTGTTTATATTCATTCCTGCCAATTCAATGGCTACGTGTTAACTACCATTTAAAATAATATTATTTTATTACTAGTGTGCAACGTAAGATTTCAAAGAAACTCTTTGTTGTGTATCGGGTACGCGATCGAACATAGCAACCCCTTTAAAGTAAAATTAATATTTAATTCATAAATACTAATAAATATGAAAATGTTTTATTCTTTATTTACCTGGGATGTTACAGTTGAACCGCCCAAACATTCTCTATCTTTACCAAAGAAGCAATCTGGTCTATTACCGTATAGCAATTTCACAGTTTGCAACATATAGGAAAAAAGGGAAGTTTCATGAAGCTCTTTTTCTATGTTTCACTTTAGCTGATAACTACCGAGCTGTAGGTAAATTTATCGAAGCTACTTTGGATGGTGACCATCGAGCGGCCTAACTATTCCAGGTCTTGGGTTTTAGTATGTACGGGGAACTCTATGACATCAATATTTTCAAGAAAGTTGTTATGCGTGGGACTTATAGGGATTTAGTCCACTCTAAAATTTCTGATCTCTACACTTCTCGTGCCTCTTTATGGAAGGTCGAGTGCTTCAGGCAGAGGTTCGACTCTAGCTATTCAAAGTGTGTCTGGGCCAAGGAAATCGAGCAGCTGAATACTACCTTAGGAATCCACCTGAGGTCGTCAGCACCCCCTACCATCGTTGGTGTTCCCGTTAAAGGAACCTCGTGAGTGACGTGTGTCTGGTGTTCTTGTGGTTGTGTACGAGCATTTTAGAATTGTGAGGACGCAATTCTTTGTATAGGGAATAATGTAACACCCTAAGTTTTATGAACTCAAATTTAAATGGATAATGTTATATTTTATAATTTTGTACTTTACTTCGTATTTTCAAAATAATAACACCTAGTTTTATAAAGATTGTATAACTTAATCTTTTCAAGTTGTTAAAGTATTTTATGTTCCATCTATAATGTCATAGTATTTCAATAATGAAACCTAGTGCTTACAAAACCATTATATTTTATAAGGTTTCAAAACTTATGTATTTCAAGTGTGTTCTAGAATTATATTATAATTTGTGATTTATACATTTAAATGTTAAAACTATAGTTTTTAATTCTAATTTTGTTTAGCGGTTAAGGGTATTATCTTTAAATGTAGTTTCCAATTGAAGTTTTTTTTTTGCTTTGAAATGTAACATGAACTCATGAAATTGAAATATTATTTTCTTTAAATGAATTTTTTCTTTAATAAGTTAATATATATATATATATATTTAAAAAAAGTATACTTTAATATTTACTTTTTTGAATGTATTATTAATATAAACATTTTTTATATAAAAAGTATTATTATTAATTTTAAGATGTTATGTTTTATATATATTTTAAAATATATCATATTCTTATAAATTATAAATGTATTTAATAAATTTATTATTAAAAAAACACCCCTTTGATATGTGTTTCTAATATATATATATATATATATATATATATATATATATATATATCTTTTATATCTATATATGTTATTCAAAATGGTTTTTTTAATGATTGTATTTGTTTTATAAAAAATATGTTAAAGAGTGAAATGATTGAATCAAAAAAATAACGTGTTGACTAACAACAAGGGTGAATCGATTGGAGAGAGAAATGTGTTGGAACAAATAAAAAATGTAGGTTTAAAAAAACAAATGTTGTGGAAAATGAAAAAAGATAAGAAAAGGTTTCTAAATATAAAATGATGATGATATTTAAGGATGGCGTGACTTGACTAGTAACAAGTGAGAGAAATGTTAAAGTATAATGGGACAAAACGTGATTGAATAAAAAAGTCAAAAGTTTAATTTATAACATTATGATTATACAATATAAAATATATATAAATATATGTTTTGTAAAAGGATTTAATAATAAAAAAATTAGTATTGATAAAATAATCTTAATGTATAAATAACTTTATTAGACTTTTAAATTTTTTTTATAATATGATATTTGATTAAAAAAATACAGATAAAGTTATAATAATAATAGGGGAGAAAATCAGACAGAAAAATAAAAAAAGGGGGTTAAAACGTATAATTTTTTTTATAGATATATACATATATATACATAGATATATATATATATAAGCACTACATATTTTTTATGTAACGCCATTTTTTAATTATTATTGACAAAAAATGATGATAATATTATAACCTATTAATATAATAAATTATAATATAATAGTAATCATGGGTTTGACAAAAAGATGAAAAAAAAAAGTCTGTGATTAATAGAAAAAACGTGGGAGAGAGAGTGTGTGGAAAAAACACAAAATGTTAATAATAAATAAAAGAAAAAAAATACTTATAAAAAATGAAATTTGAAAACAAAAAAAAATATTTGTGAGATGAAAAATAAAGTAAGAGAACATGAGAGTAGATAAAAAATGAAATTTAATAATAAAACAACAAAAAAATAATAAAAACGTTTGATAAAAATATAAATTGTATAATTATAAATATATATTTAACATGTGTTATTTCATTTTAAAAGACACACACTTTATATATATATATATAACTAAAATATATGAATATATATTTATACAAAATACTAAAACCAATTATTTAAAAATAAATAAAATTCATGTAAAGTTAAAAAAAAGGTTTTTGATTTTTTTTTAATAATAATAATAATAATAATCAAATAAATAAAACATTACTTTTAAAAAATAATAATCGTGAAACGAAATAAAAAAATAAAAACAAATAAAATGTTAAAAATGTAATATAATGATATATTAATATAAAAGTAATGATTTTTTTGAGAAAAAGTTACAAAATAGACAAAATTAGATGTAAAAAAGAGAGAGACGTGTAATGATAATAGAATAAAATAAAGAAATTGTTATTCATGACAAAACATGAAACAAAAATAAATGATTACCAAATATATAATAATAATATTAATGAAAGAAATGAAATGACGATAAGTATGGATACATATTTTTTATACACCTTTTCTCATGTGAAAGCATCCATTTCAAACCGTTATTTAAAAAAATATTCAAGAAATGAAACTTGATTTTATATATATATATATTATTACCACAAAATCAATATAAAACTTATATATGTTTAGTGGTATCGTTATAAAATGTGAAGATGGGACTGTCTATTTTTCTCTGCACACTGTAATGGAATGACAAGCCTGTTTAAACACACATCCTCTCTCTTCTTCAACTTGTTTAAGTCCTGTACGCATTACTGGGAGTCTTGCACACTCTTCTCAATCATTGCGCCATCTGTAGTGTAATTTGTACATGTTTTTGGTAAGGGAAACATGTTTTAGTGTTCAGATTTTACAAAGTATTATTTTCAGATTTTAATTTATGTTTTTTGTAAGGGTTTTATAATTTCCTTATTTTGTTTCTTTGAGAGAATATACGTGTATATATATATATACATTATCATGAAAGGATAACCTTGCGGTTTAGTTTAAAAATTCTTCTGCGTTTAAATCTGGGCCTTTGGTTTTTGGGTTCGGATAATATGAAAGATGTAAGGGTTTAATATATTTTTTCATTCCTTTGCAAACATGAATATAAACTAGTATATATATCATATATACATTTATATAGTTTTATTTCACCCGGTTCTAAATGTGCTAAGTGATAATTTTCAATGATGTTTTAGAATGTGATGGGTGGAAATTATTTTCAATTACGGTTTTTGGTATTTGAATTGGAAATGAGGAGAGAATTATCAAATTTATATTATTTATTTTAATTTATACAAGTTATGCTTCATTTAAGGTGGTGTAAGGGTTATGTTTTAATAGTCTTCATTAAATGTATATTTATAAGGGTCTAGTTAATTTTATCAACCTTGTCATCTATTTACAAATGTATACACATATATACTTGTGTATAAATGTTTATATGAACCTAAATAACAAATTATTTTCCGAACTGGGTTATGATTTTAAAATCTATGTGTTGAAAGGGTGTTAATTGTTTTTCTCAAACCATGTTGTTATAAAATTTTATATGTGTGTGTATATATACACACACATATATAAATTATTATTTTACGTGTACATAAGTTAAGGGTTATTTTTATTTTCTACACATTCGGACATGTACACATAATTCAATCTATTTCTATTTTATGTTATTAAAGATTTTATTATAATATTTGAATAGAGACTTGGATTTGAATTAAGTTTTGGGTTCAAATAGATTAGCATATTTATTACACATACACCCATAGAGTTTTAATCCACCCGGTTAATTTGCAAATGATGTAAGGTAAATTTATTTATATATATTTATACTCTCTAATTTTCTAGTTCTCTCAAAGGAGTTCATTTGATTAAAATATGAATTACTTTTATGATGTTAAGGTTGTAATTATTAAACAAATTACATTTTTTGTAAGGTATTAATATACATACACATATATATACATATATATACATATATATATATATATGTAATTTTTAGTTTTCAAAACTTATAAAGTAAGGGTGTGACATGTACATATTTTATGTATATATATAGAGAGAGAGTTATGTGTATGCACCTAAAAGTTTTAATCATAACCCGAATTAACTTGTCTAAAATAAACTTCGGTGGTTAAAGTATGTTTTTGATATTTTTAATTTAATATATGCATTACATAAAACAAATGATCTGCTGCAAATCAATTCACCTTATCTACTATGCAACATAAGGCATACCACTTAATAAGACGTGACCGTTTATCAGTACATGCTTTCTGTCTTAATTCAAACTTAGTTATTTTAAACTATAAATATTTGCCTCCATAAATCAAGGATTTTGAAAATTAATGAACTATCATTTTATGTGGTAACCTCATCCATTCATTACTTGTATGTTTTAAATCAATATCACATGTGCAAATAACATTTACTATATTATGCATGTCATTGAGAAATTTATTACATAAATGATAACTGACACATTACAATTTAGTCCAACGTCATTTCCTTTATTAGCACATGAATTGAGCATGAATAATGAGCATGCATTTTAATGCATTAAAAGTTTATTACTATGGAAGAGTTGTAAAGTTATTATTTTATATGATAAAAAACAATTTATTATTAATAATTTATGAGATAAGAATTTAATTATTCAAGGTGGTATGGGACACTCTGAATAATGTGAATTATGAAACCAAGTAATATGTGTACTGGGAATGATAAGTAATTAATAAATAAAAGTGGTATGTGCACTTTGATTTAGAGATATGAGGAATTCATTGGACCTAGTATGTTCAAGGGTGGGGACCGGTAAAAGTAAGCCCTCTGGGTTGGGGCCTGGTTATAGCAGACCCTTCGAGTTGGTGTCCGGTTATTAGAGGCACTCCGGGTTGATGTCTGGTTACAGAGGCACTCTGGGTTGGTGTCTGGTTATTAGAGGCACTCTAGGTTGGAGTCCAGTTACAGAGGCTCTCTGGGTTGGGGTCCGGTTAGAGTTAGCCCCTAGGTCTTGGTACGAGGCCTTAACATGGTCCGGCATATGCACTTTCCTCATTATGAATATGTAATTTAATTAACCAGGAAAATATCTGACTAGTAGAATATTTGATTAAAAGAGATTGTGGATTTTTGGTCGAGGCCTTAAATCATTAGATGTCTTGGCCAAGGACTTGATAAAATGTTTCATAATGTCCTATATATTTTTGGCATGACATATGTTTAGAACTCATTTATTTAGTATTCAGTGTATGAAATTGAAGTCATTATTTTATGCGCAACTCTGATTATTTATTTCACTTAGATGTTTTATTTGTGCTTACATATTCTTATGTCATACATGTTTTGAATTTATTTTATTCAACATGTATATATTCAAATCATGTATCCTTGAAAATCTATTAGCATGTTTCCATTGATCACCTTTATGATGTGTACATGTGTTACAGCTTTTATTTAAGAAGACTATTTTATGAAATGGTTTAAAGAATGTTTTCAAAGTTATATTGGTTTATTTTTAAAACCCCTTAATGGGCATTCTTATGCTCACCCTATGTTTTTGGTTAAAAATTTTCAGGTATGGTATTTTACTAAAGAAGTTTTCAGAAGTAGCTAGTTTCTCAGAGCCTGAACCAAATTCGATCCTCTGTATCGCACCAGCTCCGGGTACTCGGAAGTTGGGGTGTGATAGTTGGTATCAGAGGATTCAGTTTAGTTAACTCTGGAAAACCAGAACTGAACAAATAAAAATTTATTTTATAATTACTAAGTATGATGTTTCTTAGAAAACAATATATATATATATATATCAGTCTTAAGTCTCTTCGGAGACATCCCATGAAATTAGAACAATAATGAAAACTTGGTTATGTGTTACTAAGTGGTAGTTTCCTTAAATTTTCAGATGGCTGATGCATCACGCCTTCTATCTCTCCCAATAGATATAGTAGAAACCGTAGTGGTAAAGTCATGTTCAGGGGACTATGAGACTTTTGAAAACCTTAGGTTTTCTTGTAAATAATTACATCAGGTGTTGAACCACCCAAACATCCTCCATCTTTACCAAAGAAGCAATCTGGTCTATTACCGTATAACAATTGCATAGTTTGCAACATATAGGAAAAGAGGGAAGTTTCATGAATCTCTTTTTCTATGTTTCACTTTAGCTGATAACTACTGAGTTGTAGGTAAATTTTTAGAAGCTGCTTTGGATGGTGACCATCAAGCGGCCTACCTATTCCAAGTCCTGAGTTTTAGTATTTACGGGGAACTCTATGACATCAATATTTTCAATAATGGCGTTATGTGGTACTTATAGGGATTTATTCCACTCTGAAATTTCTAATCTCTATAATTCTCATGGCTCTTTATGGAAGGTTGAGTGCTTCAGGCATAGGTTCGACTCTAGTTGTTCACAGTGTGTCTGGGCCAAGGAAATTGTGCAGTTGAATACTACCTTAGGAATCCACCTGAGGTCGTCAGTACCCTACCATCATTGGTGTTCCTGTTAAATGAACCTTGTGAGTGACATGTGTCTGGTGTTGTTGTGGTTGTGTATGAGCATTTTAGAATTGCGAGAATACAATTCATTATAGGATAGAATAATGTAACACCCCGAGTTTTATGAACTCGAATTTAAATGGATAATGTTATATTTTATAATTCTGTACTTTACTTTGTATTTTCAAAATAATAACACCTAGTTTTATAAAGATTATATAACTTAATCTTTTCAAGTTGTTAAAGTATTTTATGTTCCATATTTATTGTCATAGTATTTCAATAATGAAACCTAGTGCTTATCCATCGAAGATAAATTTTTTATTCAAAGAAAGGAAACACACCATACAACCCCCCTTTCTTAAGGAGGTCTAAAATAATGTAAGCCGAGGGAATCCCCTCTAATTAAGTTCACAGCCTTAGGTTTCAGACTACAAGTGGGAATGAGGCAAGTGTGCTCGGTAGTCTGCTCAGCCAAAGAAGCCAGATGATCAGCTACTTTGTTTCCCTCTCGCCTAGTATGGGAAACATGAATGGAGTCCAGGATCAGAGATCTGTACTTCTTAACTTGATATGAAATGGACCAATGGAAGCCACCCTTTCCCCGTAGAGCATCATGAAGAATGAGAGAGTTCGTCTCGACCTGAGTTAAAATCACACCTTCTTGAATGCAGAGCAAGAGGCCTGTCAGCATAGCCTTGGTCTCCGTCATGAGAGGGTTACCCATACCAAAGCAAGTAGAGAAGGCCAAAACAACATCACCCTGGGAGTCCCTAACCACACCCCCTCCTCTCATTCTTCCAGACACACATGACCTGCTAGTATTGAGTTTGAAACCATAACTAGGGGGCTTCCAGGAAACCCACCTTCCCCACACCTCGTCTGAAGTAGGGAGAGGCTGAGGGATTTAAATCTGAAGCCTACCAAATAAAGGAGAATCCCTCTACTCCTTGTGAAGAGAAGACCAGTCCAGTAGCATGAATCTAATCCTTGCTAAAATGGATCGTGTCGAAGAGACCTCGCCTTCGAAACGGGCCTGGTTTCTGGAATGCCATAAACACTAGCACCCTGTACTCAGAATCCCCGCTCGAGCCATACTCTCCTTCTCCATCCCAACAGAACCTTGAAACCAGTCCCTCAGGAATGAGGAGACATCCCACTATCGAGGAGAGGAAAAAACAGAGCCCCTGAAGCACTTCCACACCGCTGATGCCCAGTCCCCTTCAAAAAATAAATGATTCATGCTCTCCACCTTCTTACTTCTGCAACAGTGGCATGTAGAAGCTAAGTTCATACCCAGGTTTTTAACACACTCATCTGTGGCCACTGATTTCCTTCTAATACGCCATAAAAGAAAGTTGAACTTAGTTGGAATGAAATTACACCAAAACACTCCATTCCATTCGTCCTGGTGGTTCTGCTCCGAAACCAACCTTTGATACTCTCTGTTGGAAAAGACTCTAGAAGGCGAGGGAGAAAAAACACAGAGATATGGACCTGTGTTTAACTCAATGGATGCCAGAAGGTCTTGTTGATTAGAATTCAGCACAGCCTCTGTAAACTTGGGAAATAGCATCGCCTCTTTCACTGTAATCAAAGGAGCAGGACACCCCGGGAAGCCAAGCGAATTACCAGCCCAATTCTTGTGCCAAAAAGAAAGGTCCCCTGAACTAACAATCCATCGATCATGCAAAATAAGAAGCTGAATCAGGGGGTAGACCTTCCCCCACATAGTAGACCTGTATCCATGCACTTTATCTTTTCTAACCCCACCGATCTAAGACATGGTTCTTCCCCTTAACTTTCCTTCCTCCAGAACTTCCCAGGCAAGCTTTGTATGCATACAATTAATCAAGCTATGAAGTCTCTTAACACCAACCCCCCCCCCCTCCAACACTGACCTCGCCATTTTATCCTAAGACACCCAGTGCCTCTTGCCTTCGGCTTTTGCATCCCAAACGAAGTTACATAGGATTTTGTCAATCGTTTTGATCACTCCTTGAGGCACATTGGAAGCAGCCACCGCATGCATGGGGATGGAAGAAAGAACGCTATTAACTAAAGTAATATGGCCTTTGACCGTGTTGTCGAGCACATCAAATTAGTTGTTTAATTTTGACTAGAATTTCTGCAGTATAGCAGCAACCCTAGGTCATCTCTCGACGGAGCCTTAGATCATTAATTCTAAAATGTGGTTTTTATTATGAAATTAAAAAGTTAAATGGGGTTTTATAATACTTGGGTTTGATGATTAAAGATGACAATAGAAAATAGAAGCTATAAAACAAAGTAGAGATTAACAGAATTAATTAAGCGTGATCAACCCGGGGTACTCGCATGATGTTTATCCTTCATTGCTTCATGATATAAGGTTATGATCTTTTAATCCCTGGTATGTAACACCTAGAACTAGAATTTTACTAATTTTATACTAGTATACCTCCTAGTGTTTATTCAAAAACACACAATGATTCACCGGACACTGTCGATGATTGGATGAATTGTGTTTGACTTCATAACCAAAACTCACCAAGACAACACACGAAAAACTCGATGCGCTGTCCAGATTTGTATGTTATTTCTTTTTGATACCATGAAATAAATGTACATGGCCTTGACAGTGCTTGTGTGAGTTCAATTGACCAATATAAACCGCACAAACACCGTAATTTAAAGGGGGAAAGAAAGTGGTGAACGGTGTGTGAAACATCACATGAATGGGTACCCCCAAACATGATCATATGAGTTGAGCATGACATACCGGTACATAACTCAATAAAATAAGAATAGAGGATGATGAAAAACAACACAACAATCTAGAATTTAAAAGATCATTCAAATATTACAAACATGAAACTCGGGATGTACATCACGTTCCTCCCCGGGTGATCACAAGGGGTTTAGAAACCCATGGGAGAGGAGGAAGAGAAAGATGTTGGGATAGAACTTACCATAGCCTCCAGAATTTCTAGGGATATTGAGAATACTCTTTAGGGACTCCAAAATGTCAGCACCTTGTCTCTTTTCCGAACTTGCAAATGTGGAGCCCAAGGTTCCATTTTATAGGAAAATTGGAAGGTGGTTTTAGGCACACAGTTTTGTTCAATCCACTTGTACCACGCGTTTCGGCCTTCAGATAGTCTTATCTCGCTTTGGAGAAAATAAAAAAGTTGTATCCCTACCTCTTTAATGTCTCCACAGAAATTTTGGAACCATTTGGACAAATAAATCTCAAGATATTGATAAAATACAGAACACCGCATTTGACTTGGTCCAAATTCGGTGGCTTGGATAGATAAGTTAGTATGGGCCCCATATAAGCCGAATCAGCATTGGGTTCCTTAATATGAAATGTAGCCTATTAAATTTTGGACAGGACCACAAAATTTCAGTCCATTTGGATGCACGTATTTTGTGTACTATGCAAAACAGTGGACATATGTCCATAGATCCATGCAATTTTGGCTCATTTTTCTTCCACTTCATCAAAGGCCCTCCAAATCACCTCCACCTACATTGAAACAATAAAAACAAGTAACATTACCCATTATAATATTGATTAAAATTAATTGATTGAATCAAACATGAAGTGCAATTTATTATTATATTTGAAATATTCATTACAAAACTAGTTTAAAACTGCGGTGTAAGGGTGGAATAAAACAGTGAATCGTGGTACGATCACACCCCCACACCTAAACATTTGCACTCCTGGGAAAAGTCACGTATCCAAATACAATGATTCATATATATATATATATCCAACATCCTAAATATTTATCATTTTAGGAAATTTTATTTAAAGTAAAGTGATCAATGCACGAACCACACCAAGGAGTTCTTCCTAGTGAAAATAGAAAAAGATGTCTCATAAATCATATCATAGTGAAATTCAAAAAGATTCATGATACCCAATTGATAAAGGAATTAAAAAGTAAACCATGACACTAAATCTCCATTTGTGTGTGTAAAAACCATTTCATGTTATTCTTTCCACTTGCTATCCATTAAATATATTTTATTTTAACATTTTTCAGCTTAAATGATTTTGTCACCAAACCTGTCCTACATCCTTTGCAATCATATTTCAAGACCCACTTATTTAAGCATTCCCAGAAGTCAAACCATAAGCTCCTGACCTTTATATCCCCATATGTTGCACATTTCATCATTCCCCTCATTTATTATTTTTTTTTTGAAGTTGCAATTGGAACAAATCTCACACTCATCTCTCAACCCTTGTTTGATCTCCTCACGACACTAATTGAAATAGTTATAACAAGATCAAAGGTTGAGTAGGAGTGGTTTTTGACCTACCCAAGATACAAATTTTTTTTTTTTTTGAGGGTGTACAACAGTCGGATATTAGGTACACACGCATAGGTCAATCTGGTACAGTAATGAAACAGATTGGATAAGGAACGAATGTATGGAAATATCATTTAAAGCTGAAAAATATTAACCCAACATATATTTACCTTATACTAAGTAAGAAATAATCACACTTTGTGGTTTGGTGCAAAAAATTTGTGGAGATATTAGTGACACTGTTTTCCAAAAAACTACTCACACAAAGGGCATCAATCATCTCAAAGGCTTCACATAGATACGACCATTTATATCATTGACAGAAAACCAATTCACTAAAAATCACTCCTTGATGGTAAACTCATACACAAATTCTTTTTAGCCTTCATTATGGTATTTTTACTTTCCCCACTTTATGGTCGCCACATCATAGAATTTCAAAATTGTTGGTGGGGAAAATGAAAATACCATAAAGAAGGCCAAAAAGAGAAAACAAAAGGAGAAAATGATGAAAATTCCTAACTAACCCAAGAATGTATCCACCCCCCCCCCCACACCTAGAATGTGCAGTGTCCTCACTGAAATAGTTGAGAATGTGAGAAGGAAGGATAAAACCTGGTGTGTTTTATTGGTATGATGCGTCGAGAAGGTGGATTTCCTCCACCGGATTCTTTGGAAAATCCTCATAGAAGTGTTTAAGTCACTTCCCATTGACGGTAAGACTTCGTCCACTCTGCTCATGCAAAACCTGTATTGCACCAAAAGGGTAAACATTAGTAATAGTATAAGGACCGAGCCATCGGGAACGAAGCTTACCTGGGTGGAGCTTAAGCTTGGAATTGTACATGAGTACATTCTCACCAATATGGAACTTCTTCTGGTGAATCATTCTATCATGAATAGCCTTTTTCTTCTCTTTATAGATTCGGTAGTTGTCATATGCATCGCGTCGAATTTCTTCCAACTCTTGAATCTGCAACTTTCTTTCCTCACCTGCATCTGAAAGGTTTATATTACATTGTTTAACATCCCAATATGCACGGTGTTCTACCTTCACCGGGAGGTGAAAATCTTTTCCAAACACAATCCTATATGGTGAAATTCCGATAGGTGTTTTAAAAGTAGTATGGTATGCCCAAAGTGCATCATCCAAGTGCAAACTCCAATCTTTCCTATTGGGTTGTACTGTTTTCTCCAAGATTCGCTTAACTTCTCGATTTGAAATTTCTGCTTGTCCGTTAGTTTGGGGATGATATTCAGTGGAGACTTTATGAACAACCCCATACTTACGAAGCAAGTTTTTCATGTTACGATTGCAAAAATGTGAACCCTGATCACTAATGATGAATCTTGGTAGACCAAACCTACTGAAAATCTGGGACCTCACAAAATTAACAACCACTCAAGAGTCATCGGTCCTAGTGGCCTTTACTTCCACCCATTTAGATACATAGTCAACATCCAATAAGATGTACACAAAGCCAAATGAATTTGGAAAAGTCCCCATGAAGTCAATGCCCAATGCATCAAAGATCTCACAAAATAACATGGGTTGTTGGGGCATTTCATTCCTCTTGGAGATATTCCCTGTGAATTGACAATGACTACATGACTTGCAAAATCTATGGGCATCCCTATACAATGTTGGCCAATAAATTCCAGAGTCAAGGACCTTTCAAGCTGTATGTTGAGATCCAAAGTGGCCCCCACAAGCCAAAGTGTGTCAGAAGGTCAAAACAGAGGTGAACTCATGGTCAAGGACACACCGAAGAACTACTTGGTCACTACAAATTCTCCACAAGTATGGGTCATCCCAAATGTACCAATGATAATCATGCTTAAGTCTCTGGGATTGTGAAATCATGAAATCAGTGGGGACCCTAGATGTTGCTAGAAAATTCACAATGTCCGCATACCAGGGGGTAAGGTCCACAACATCACAAAGGTTCTCATGAGGGAAGAACTCTCCAATGGGTAGGGGTGAGTCAACATGATGGTCCAATGGTGGGGAAATCCTACTAATGTGGTCATCTACAACATTCTCCACTCCTCTCTTATCTCTAATCTCAAGGTCAAACTCTTGGAGGAGGAGCATCCACCGAATGAGGCGGGGTTTGGCTTCAGGTTTCTTTAAGAGGAAACAAAGGGCAGCATGATCAGAAAACACAATCACTTTTGACCCAAGAAGATATGAATGGAATTTTTCCAAGGAAAACACAATATAAAGGAGTTCTTTTTTAGTGGTTGTGTAGTTTACCTGGGCAGGGTCAAGGGTACATGAGGCATACGCAATGACATGAGGAGATTTTTTAACCCTTTGTGATAAAACTTTCCCAACTGCAAAGTTAGAGGCATCACACATAAGTTCAAAGGCCATATCCCACCTTGGTGGTTGGATGATGGGAGGTGACGTGAGACTCATTTTTAGTAAATTGAATGCATCCTCACAATTTTTATCAAAAACAAATTCAGAATCCTTTTGTAACAATAGAGATAAGGGAAGTGCGATCTTACTAAAGTCTTTAATGAATCAGCGGTAAAAACCAGCATGACCCAAGAAAGACCGCACCTCACGAACACATTTTGGAAATGGAAGGGATGAAATTAATTCAATTTTAGATTTATCAACCTGAATTCCCTTATTTGAAATGATATTCCCAAGAACTATCCCCCGATCAACCATGAAATGACATTTTTCATAATTTAAAACAAGATCTCTTTCAATACAGTGGTGGAGGACAGAACCTAGGTTTTCCAAACAATCATCAAAAGAAGAACCATAAACCGTGAAATCATCCATAAATACTTCTATAAAACTCTCAAGGTACTCAGAAAAAATACTCAACATACATCGCTGAAAAGTACCAAGAGCATTACATAGACTGAATGGCATCCTTCTGTATGCAAATGTGCCAAATGGACAGGTAAATGTTGTCTTTTCTTGATCCTCAGGGGCTATATGGATTTGTAAATTACCCGAATAGCCATCAAGGAAATAATAATGGGACTTACCAGCCAATCGTTCTAGCATTTGGTCAATGAAAGGTAAAGTAAATTGGTCCTTCCGCATGGCTTGATTCAATCGACGGTAGTCAATACAGACTCGCCAACTATTTTGCACTCGCATTGGAACCAATTCATTCCTTTCATTTGACACAACTGTTATTCCTATTTTTTTAGGCACAATTTGAACTGGGCTAACCCATTTACTATCAGATATAGGATAAATGATCCCTGCAGCAAGTAATTTACTGACTTCCAATTTTACCACTTCAAGGAGAGTGGGATTCAACCGGCGTTGAGCCTGCCTTATAGGCTTAGCCTCATCATCCAAAAGTATATGGTGCATACAAATAGATGGGTTAATCCCGAGAATATCATCCAATGTCCATCCTATTTCCATTTTACACTCTCTCAAAAGTTTGAGCAGTTTGGATTCCTATTGTGGAGAGAGTTTATTGGTAATAATTATGGTCAATTGGTCAATACCCTCAAGATAGGCATATTTTAAATTTGATGGAAGTGGTTTTAATTCCAAAACCGAGGGTTTTTTGATTGAGGGGGTGGATTTAGGGGGAGTGAGGTCCATGAAACTATCTATCTGCCCATGTTTATTCTCAAAGGAAAGAGAATCTATTTAAATGAGATTTCTAGAATCATTGATAGTCATGGGTACCTCAGAATAAACACACTCATCAATTAAAGCACAAAATTTACATTTTTCTGAACCCACACAACATTCAAAAGAATAACCAAAACTCAAATCATCCAATGGTGAAGAAAACAAAAAAGAATCGGAGTTTGGGTTGAGGAGAGAATTGTGTGTGTGTGCATCGTTTGAGAGCACTTCTGTTGGGCAAAAATCCCTCAAGGTATCATTGAAGCCTTTTTGAGGTGATTGTGTTTGTTGACAAAGTGGACATCTGAGTTGTGATTGTTGACAAAGAGGATTTCATGGTGGAATGTCGAGTTCAAGAGCTGAGGTCAACGATCCATGTTTGATTCAAGAACGTCGATAAAAGGAATGGATGATCTGGAGGTGGTACAAAAGAACAGATACAAGGTGGCGCCGTTTTCCAGTGTTTGCCAAATTTATGGGCCTGAAAATCGCCAATGGAAAATGGAGTGATATGTTTTTGGCAAAGGTTGAGGAGAGAGAAATGAAAAAGGTGCGCGGAGAAATTAAGCGTGGCACGCAAAATTAGCGGGTTGCGCGAAATCTTGAAGTGTGGCGCGCAAAACAGCGGGTTGCGCGAAATTGTATTTCGCGCAAAAGATGTTTCAAGGCCGGAAGCTTGAAAATCGGAAAAGGCATTAGGCGCGCGCAATTTTGGAGACCTGCGCGAAATAATTACACGGTGCGCGAAATTCATGCAGAATGCGCGAAATAAAGGGATGAAGTTTTTCGCGCAAGAGGTGTTTCGAGGTCCGAAGCTCGGAAAATGGCAAAGGCATGAGGTGCGCGAAATTATGGAACAGTGCGCGGAAAATGGTTGTGCGCGGAAGATTTGTATTTCACGATCAAAGCGGATTACGCGCTCAAGGAGGGTTTTTCGCGCGGGGTAGATTTTGCCTATAAATATGAAGTGACCCTCCTCCATTCAGTAGAGTTCAAGACATAGAAAATACTCGAGCTCTGGTGCGCGAAATTGAAGTTAGAAAGGGTGTTGCGCGTAAACTTAATGTTTGCGCGCAAAGTCAGCTGTTGCGCGAAAAGCTAAGGCTGCGCAGAAAGTTGGTGTTGGCGCGTAAAAGGAAGGTTGCGCGAAAAGTGGATCTCGCGCAAGAGCAGAGAATTGCGCGCAAGGCAGTTTCCTGGCTGCGCGTAATATTTGGAGGTTGCACGAAAAAGGAATTTCGCGCAAATCATAGAAATTGTGCACAAACACACCGTAAGGGTTGTGCGTAAACATTGAGGTTGCCCGGTACATCCGGTGCAAAGTGAGATTCATCTGCGGGTGAAAGTTGGACTTCAACAGAGCATCTACATACAGAGGAAGATGCATTCCTTCATGAAAATGAAGAGACCTACAGGTCTATAAACTGTGAGTGGATTCCTTCCAAGAGCAGTGAGCTTAGGAAGAGGAAGAAGGTGATCCTCTCCACCGGCAGTGAGCCAGAGAGAGAGAAACAGGGAGTGACCCTTGGGAAAGCAGTGAGCTGACCCTAAACATTGTAAAGGCAGTGAGCCTGGGCATAGAAGTGATCTAGCCCGAATCTTGTAATCCACAGCTAGTGAAGATTAGTGGAATTTGGTACGACCGGCAACCTGTCGGCGTATGCTCCTTGGACGTAGCCCTTATCGGTGAACCAAGTAAAATTGATGTGTCATGTGCTTGCTTTACATTCTGTTTATATCGTGCAGCAGGAAAAAGGGAGAAGAGTGTTTTGTTTGACAGCGAAACAAGATCAGAACGGGCATTAATTTTTAATTAGTCATACCCTAATTCACCCCCCCTCTCAGGGTATCCAGCCTAGTGGACCTTACAACTTCCATCGAATAGACAGGAAGAGTGGAGTGCTCTTCAACGGGGTGTTTCATAGCCTCAAGGATGTTAAAACTTACCTTTTCTCTACCAAACTCCATGGACAACATACCATTGTGAACGTTGATGACCGTCCTTGTTGTTTTGAGGAATGGCCTCCCAAATATGAGAGGGACGTGTCCTTGGGTTCGGGTATCTTCCATCTCAAGAATGTAAAAGTCTGCAGGGAAGATGAGATTCTTCACTCGTACAAGGATGTCCTCAATCACTCCTTTTGGATGCGTTGTACTCCAGTTGTCAAGTTGTACGACAATGCCTATTGGTTGAAGCTCTCCAACCTGTAGAGAAGTATACACAGAGTGAGGCATTACATTAATAGAAGCACATAAATCTAGAATAGCATCAGAAAATAAGGTCTCCCCTATGGTACACGGTATCGTGAATGTGCCCAGATCATTGCATTTGGTTGGAATTGCTGGTTGAATCAAGGCTGATACATTCCTCCCCAGGTTGACTGTCTCATTCCCCTTCAATCTCCTTCTATGGGTGCAAAGTTCTTTAAGAAATTTGGCATAACGGGGAATTTTCTTGACTGCATCCAACAACAGAATATTAACTTAAAATTTTTTAAATGTATCCATTATTTCACTGTCAGTATCATTATCAAAGTTTTTCTTAGATTTAGATAGTCTTTGAGGGAAAGGAAGAGGAATTGATTGTTCATTTGAATCATCAATGATAATTTTATTTCCTTTTTTTTTGTTTTTCATTACATGAAATTTTTGAGGGTTGGGAAGGAGTGTTTTCAAGAGGGGGACATACCTGTTTCATAGAATCAGTAGAAGGAGAAGCTTCTTTAACACTACGAAGTGTAATTGCACATACATTACCTTTGTCCTTCGGATTGGCAATGGGTTGGGATGGTAGTTGTCTAGACCCTTGCATCTTAAGCTCACCGATGGTGTTCGCCAATTGTCCCACTTGAGTTCGTAGGTCTTGAATTGCCGATTATGTGGTTTGTTGGAACTGAAGGTTTTGGGTTGCCATTTTCTTCACCATATCCTCAAGTCTTGGTTTGGATTTGGGAGGAGGAGGATTTTTTTGATAATTTGAAGGATAATAAGGTTGCATACCTTGGCCTTGTTGATACCAATTCTTCTTTGGGTAGCTTGAGTTTCCTCCTTGTCGGTACTGGGGTTGTGCTTGCCACCCTGGATTTGGATTTGGCCTAAATTATTCTTGCTTGAAGGGAGGTGCTTGTTGGAATGGATGCCCTGGGAACACAGCTAAACAAGACTCAGATGAATCTTGAATTTGTGGGCACTGGTCAGAAAAATAAGTGTTATTAGAACAAATACCACAATGCAATGGAATAGAAGTAGAGTGTGAGTTACCTTGTGCTTGAGATAATTTCCTTAGAAGGGTATGCATCTCATCAATTTTAGTATCTACCTTTTGTTCTAGGGCTGAATGACTTACCTCATGAACTCCTCGGGTTGGTGCAATAGCTCGTGTACCAAATTGTTGTGCATTTTGAGCCATGTTGTCTATTAAGTCACGAGTGGTAGAAGGATTTTTTTCAACTAAGGCACCACCAGCTGCAACATCAATCATTCCACGATCCATGGGGATAAGTCCCTCATAGAAGTATTGGATTAATAGTTGTTCACTAATCTGGTGGTGGGGGAATCTTGAGAAAAGTCTCTTGAATCTCTCCCAGTATTCATGAAGGGTCTCTCCTTGTGATTGCCTAATTCCACAGATTTCTTTCCTAATTGATGCAGTTCGGGAGGCAGGGAAGAACTTCTATAGAAAAAGTCTTTTTAGGTCATTCCAGCCCCCAATTGTGGAAGGCAAATAGTATATCCAATCTTTGGCTGCACCATCAAGGGAGAAAGGGAAGGCCCTAAACTTAATGAGGTCCTCAGACACATTTTGGGGTTTCATGGTGGAGCACACTATGTGAAACTCTTTTAGATGTTTGTGAGGGTCCTCTCCGGGAAGACCATGGAATTTTGGAAGGAGGTGGATGAGACCTGATCTAAGATCAAAGTTGGCTGCTTCCTCGGGATATTGGATGTACGCAGGTTGGTACTCCACATCAGGGGTGGTAAGTTCTTTTAAAGTTCGATTATTTGCAGCCATGTTTTCTTGGGTTTGATTGGGATCAATTTTGGGTTATTTTAGAACCACTTGAGGTTCTAAATGGGGTTCCACAATGTTACTTGATTGACCTTCTCTAGATACCTTGATTTGTGTGTGAAGTTACTTTTCAATTTCAGGATCAAATTCAAGTAGTGTTCCTTTACCAGATCTTGTCATGCAACAATGATGTCCAGTTTGATTGATTGATTGTTTGTTGTGTTTTTTTATTTGATAAGGATAAAAGAGAAAATTAAGAAGGTTGAAAGAATAATATAATTTTATACTATATAATTAGAGAGGGATATGTGGAAGAAGAGAGAGAGAGAGAGAGATAAAGAACACACCAAAAACAACCAAAAATAAAGACAAAACCCAAAACAAAAACAATCAAATGGGGGTGGGGTATTTAAAGGAGTACTAATTAAAAAGTAAAATAACTAAATAAAATTAAATAAAGAAAAAAAATTATCTTGGCTCACCGACAACGGCACCAAAATTTGACCGCGTTATCGAGCACGTTAAATTAGTTGTTTAATTTTGACTAGAATTTCTGCAGTATAGCAGCAACCTTAGGTCATCTCTCGATGGAGCCTTAGATAATTAATTCTAAAATGTGGTTTTGATTATGAAATTAAAAATGGAAATGGGGTTTTATAATACTTTGGTTTGATGATTAAAGATGACAATAGAAAATAGAAGCTATAAAACAAAGTAGAGATTAACAGAATTAATTAAGCGTGATCAACCCGGGGTACTCGCATGATGTTTATCCTTCATCGCTTCATGATATAAGGTTATGATATTTTAATCCCTGGTTTTTAACACCTATAACTAGAATTTTACTGAGTTTATACTAGGATACCTCCTAGGGTTCAGTCAAAAACACACAATGATTCACCAGACACCGCCGATGATTGGGTGAATTGTGTTTGACTTCATAACCAAAAATCACCAAGACAACACATGAAAAACTCAATGCGCTGTCCATATTTGTATGTTATTTCTTTTTGATACCATGACATAAATGTACATGGCCTTTACAGTGCTTTTGTGAGTTCAATTGACCAATATAAACCACACAAACACCGCAATTGAAAGGGGGAAAGAAAGTGGTGAACGGTGTGTGAAACATCACATGAATGGGTACCCCCAAACATGATCATATGAGTTGAGCATGACATACCAGTACATAACTCAATAAAATAATAATATAGGATGATGAAAAACAACACAAAAATCTGTAATTTAAAATATCATTCAAATATTACAAACATGAAGCTCGGGATGTACATCGCGTTCCTCCCCGGGTGATCACAAGGGGTTTAGAAACTCATGGGAGAGGAGGAAGAGAAAGATGTTGGGGTAGAACTTCCCATAGCCTCCAGAACTGATAGGGATGTTGCGAAGACTCTTTGGGGACTCCAAAATGGAAACACCTTGCCTCTTGGCCTAACTTTCAAATGGGGAGCCCAAGGTTCCATTTTATAGGAAAATTAGAAGGTGGTTTTAGGCACACAGATTTCTTCAATCCACTTTTACCACATGTTTTGGCCTTTATAAAGTCTTATCTTGCTTTGTAGAAAATATAAAAGTTGTATACCTACCTCTTTAATGTCTCCACCGAAAGTTTGGCACCATTTGGACAACTAAATCTCAAGATATTGATAAATTACCGAACACCGCATTTGACTTGGTCCAAATTTGGTGTCTTGGACAAATCAGTTCGTATGGGCCCCATAGAAGCCTAATTAGCATTGGGTTCCTTAATATGAACTGTATAATATTAAATTTTGGACAGGGCCACAAAATTTCAACCCATTTGGATGCACGGATTTCGTGTACTATGCAAAACAGTGGATAGATATCCATGGATCCATGCAATTTTGGCCCATTTTTCTTCCACTTCATCAAAGGCCCTCCAAATCACCTCCACCTACATTGAAACAATAAAAACAAGTAACATTTCCCATTATAATATTGATTAACATTAATTGATTGATTAAAACATGAAGTTAAATTTATTATTATATTTGAAATATTCATTACAAAACTAGTTTAAAACTGCGGTGTAAGGGTGGAATAAAATAGTGAATTGTGGTACGATCAGCCTCCAAACGATAGGAATTTGTTTTTTCCAGTTCAACACTCAGTTTGTTATCTTACACACAATTGGATCAAAGTCACGTACTCGGAGTATCCCCGAAGAAATTGGTGTGCCCAAGTACTCCAGAGGCAGCTCCCCATGCTGCATGTCCAGCCGTCTACACAAGGAGGCCACCCGACTAGCAGTGCTCTGTTTTGGGAGAAAGAAGTTGTTCTTGGTTGAGCTAATGATCTGCCCACTCTAGTGGCAATAAGTTTGAAGTATGTGCCTAATTCCTCTAACCGAATCCTTCCCACCATTAATGAAGATGATGGTATCATCCGCGAACATCAGGTGAGATACCGAGGATACGTTCATCCTCCTCTTAAAAGGAGTTAAAATCCCTTCATTTAAACCTCTTTGAATGAGCCTGCTTAGAGTGTCTTGAGCCAGGATGAAGATGCTGGGAGATAGGGGATCTTCTTGCTGAAGGCCTCTAGTAGCCATGAAGAAGCCATGAACCTTTCCCATGAGAGCCAATTCCATCCATGGAGAACTGAAACTCTTGAATAATAGATCCACCACCTTATCTGATAGGCCAATTCTTGAAAGAACTCTGTTAATGAAGCTCCATTCAAGTCTGTCATAAGCCTTGTTCATATCCACTTTGATTGCCAAGTTCGAGACGTGGGTCTTGATATTGATATCCCTTAGCATCTCCTGAGTCGTCACTATCGCTCCTTGAATGGAACGCCCTTTCACAAACCCATGTTGTTCCGAACAAATCCAAGCCGGAAGAAGCATGGCTATCCTCTGATTAATGACTGTTGCCAAGATTTTATAGGGGAAGTTGAAAAATCTCACTGGCCTATAGTGAGATAGAGAAGAAGGGATTTTAATTTTAGGTATGAGCATCATTGTTGTTGCACTAGCCACCCTTGGAATCCTCCCACCCCGGAAGTAGTCTTGGACTACCTCAATAATATCCTTTTTAACCCACCCCCAAACCCCTCTGTAAAACGATCCTGGGAAGCCGTCTGGCCCAGGGGCGCTATCCGGGTTAAGATGTTCCATGACTTCATGAATTTCCTCCTCACTAGGAATAGCCTCAAGGACCTCGTTATCCGCCCGAGTCACCCTCTTGGGAATCGCCTCCCACAGCCTACTCTGACCACTAGTGCTTACAAAACCATTATATTTTATAAGGTTTTAAAACTTATGTATTTCAAGTGTGTTCTAGAATTATATTGTAAGTCATTCTTTATACATTTAAATGTTAAAACTATAGTTTTTATTTCTAATTTTGTTTAGCAGTTAAAGGTATTATCTTTAAATGTAGTTTCCAATTGAAGTTATTTTTTTATGCTTTGAAATGTAAAATGAACTCATGAAATTGAAATATTATTTTCTTTAAATGAATGTTTTCTTTAATAAGTTAATATATATATATATATTTAAAAAAAGTATGCTTTAATATTTACTCTTTTGAATTTATTATTAATATAAACATTTTTTATATAAAAAGTATTATTATTATTTTTAAGATATTATGTTTTATATATATTTGAAAATATATTATGTTTTTATAAATTATAAATGTATTTAATAAATTTATTATTAAAAAAACACCCCTTTGACATTTGTTTCTAATATATATATATATATATATATATATATATCGTTTATATCTATATATGTTATTCAAAACGTTTTTTAATGATTATATTTGTTTTATAAAAAAAATAAAATGTTAAAGAGTGAAATGATTGAATCAAAAAATAACTTGTTGACTAACAATAAGGGTAAATTGATTGGAGAGAGAAATGTGTTGGAACAAATAAAAAAATGTAGGTTTAAAAAAAACAAATGTTGTGGAAAATGAAAAAAGAGAATAAAAGGTTTTTAAATATAAAATGATGATGATTTTTAAGGATGTCGTGACTTGACTAGTAACAAGTGAGAGAAAAGTTACAGTATAATGGGACAAAACGTGATTGAATAAAAAAAGAAAAAATTTAATTTATAACATTATGATTATATAATATAAAATATATATAAATATATGTTTTGTAAAAGGATTTAAAATTTATAAAAAAATAGTATTGATAAAATAAGTTTAATGTATAAATAACTTTATTAGACTTTTGACTTTACAATATGATATTTGATTAAATAAATAAAGATAAAGTTATAATAATAATAGGGTAGAAAATCAGACAAAAAGTTAAAAAAATAGAGTTAAAACGTATAATTTTTTTATAGATATATACATATATATATATATAGATATATAGATATAGATATATAGATATATATATATAAGCACCACATATTTGTTATGTAACGTCAATTTTTTTAATTATTATTGACAAAAATGATAATAATATTATAAACTATTAATATAATAAATTATAATATAATATTAATGATGGGTTTGACAAAAAGATGAAAAAAAAGTCAATGATTAATAGAAAAAACGTGGGAGAGAGTGTGTGGAAAAAACACAAAATGTTAATGATAAATAAAAGAAAAAAATGATTATACAAAATGAAATTTGAAAACAAAAAAAAGATGCATGAGATGTAAAATAAATTAAGAGAACGTGAGAGTAGATAAAAATGAAATTTAATAATAAGACAACAAAAAAAATAAGAAAAACGTTTGATAAAAATATAAATTCTATAATTATAAATATATATTTAACATGTGTTATTTTATTATAAGACACACACTATATATATATATATAACTAAAATATATGAATATATATTTATACAAAATTCTAAAACCAATTATTTAAAAATAAATAAAATTCATGTAAAGTTAAAAAAATGTTTTTTATTTTTTTTAAATAATAATAATAATAATCAAATAAATAAATTGTTACTTTTAAAAAATAATAATTGTGAAACGAAATAAAAAAATAAAAACAAATAAAACATTAAAAATGTAATATAATGATATATTAATACAAAAGTAATGATTGTTTTGAGAAATGTTACAAAAGAGACTAAATTAGATGTAAAAGAGAGAGAGACGTGTAATGATAACAGAATAAAGTAAAGAAAGTGTTATACATGACAAAACTTGAAACAAAAATAAATAATTAAAAAATATATAATAATAATATTAATGAAAGAAACGAAATGACGATAAGTA
The DNA here is from genome assembly GCA_963277665.1 of Viscum album. NCBI lineage: Eukaryota > Viridiplantae > Streptophyta > Magnoliopsida > Santalales > Viscaceae > Viscum > Viscum album. The sequence continues at coordinate 1,899,783,273 of OY728152.1, read as the reverse complement.
TGGATACATATTTTTTTATACACCATTTCTCATGTGAAAGCATCCATTTCAAACCGTTCTTTAAAAAAATATTCAAGAAATGAAACTTGATTTTATATATATAAATATTATTACCACCAAATCAATATAAAACTATTTATATATGTTTAGTGGTGTCGTTATAAAATGTGAACATGGGGCTGTCTATTTTTCTCTGCACACTGCAATGGCATGACAAGCCTGTTTAAATAGACATCCTCACTCTTCTTCAACTTGTTGAAGTCCTGTACACATTACTAGGAGTCTTGCATACTCTGCTCAATCATTGCACCATATTCAATGTAATTTGTACATGTTTTTGGTAAGGGAAACATGTTTTAGGGTTCAGATTTTACAAAATATTATGTTTTGATTTTAATTTATGTTTTTTGTAAGGGTTTTTTAATTGTCGTGTTCTGTTTCTTTGAGAGTATATATGTGTGTGTGTGTGTGTATAAATTCTCATGAAAGGATAACCTTGTGGTTTAGTTTAAAAATTCTTTTTCATTTAAATTTGGGCCTTCGGGTTTTGGGTTCGGATAATATGAAAGATATAAGGGTTTAATATATTTTGTCTTTCCTTTGCAAACATGAATATACACTAGTATATATATCATATATACATTTATATAGTTTTATTTCACCCAGTTCTAAATCTTGTAAGTGATGATTTGCAATGATGTTTTAGAATGTGATGGGTGGAAGTTATTTTCAATTACGGTTTTTTGTATTTAAATTGGGAATGAGGAGAGAATTATCAAATTTATCTTATTTATTTTAATTTATTCAAGTTATGTTTCATTTAAGGTGGTGTAAGGGTTATGTTTTAATATTCATCATTAAATGTATATTTATAAGGGTCTAGTTAATTTGATCAACCTTTTCATCTATTTACAAAGGTATACACATATATACTTGTGTATAAATGTTTATATGAACCTAAATAACATATTGTTTTTTGAAATGGGTTATGATTTTAAAATCTATGTGTTGAAAGGGTGTTAATTGTTTTTCTCAAACCATGTTGTTATAAAATATTATATGTGTGTATATATATACACACACATATATAACTTATTATTTTACGTGTACATAAGTTAAGGGTCATTTTTATTTTCTGCACATTCAGACATGTACACATAATTCAATCTATTTCTATTTTATGTTAATAAAGATTTTATTACAAAATTTGAATAGATACTTGGGTGTGAATTAAGTTTTCAGTTCAAATGTATTAGCATATTTATTACACATACACCCATAGATTTTTAATCCACCCGGTTAATTTGCAAATGATGTAAGGTAAATTTATCTATATATATTTATACTCTCTAATTTTCTAGTTCTCGCAAAGGAGTTCATTTGATTAAAATATGAATTACTTTTATGATGTTAAGTTTGTAATTATTAAAAAAATTACATTTCTTGTAAGGTATTAATATACATACACATATATACACACAAACACATATATATATGTATATGTATATGTAATTTTTAGTTTTCAGAAGTTATAAAGTAAGGGTGTGACATGTACATATTTTATGTATATATATTTATAGAGTTATGTTTATGCACCTATGAGTTTTAATCATAACTCGAATTAACTTGGCTAAAATAAACTTCGGTGGTTAAAGTATGTTTTTGATATTTTTAATTTAATATATGCATTACATAAAACAAATGATCTGCTGTAAATCAATTGGCCTTATATGTAATGTAACATAAGGAATGACCACTTAATAAGACGTGACTGTTTATCACCACATGCTTTCTGTCTTAATTCAAACTTAGTTATTTTAAACTATAAATATTTGTCTCCATAAATCGAGGATTTTTAAAATTAAGGAACTATCATTTTATGTGGTAACCTCATCCATTCATTACATGTATGTTTTAAATCAATATCACATGTTCAAATAACATTTACTATATTATGCATGTCATTGAGAAATTTATTACCTAAATGATAACTGACACATTACAATTTAGTCCAACGTCATCTCCTTTATTAGCACATGAATTGAGCTTGAATAATGAGCATGAATTTTAATGCATTAAAAGTTTATTACTATGGAAGAGTTGTAAATTTATTATTTTATATGATAAAATAACAATTTATTATTAATAATTTATGAGATAAGAATTTAATTATTCATGGTGGTATGGGACACTCTGAATAATATGAATCATGAAACCAAGTAATATTTATACTGGGAATGATAAGTAATTAATAAATCAAAGTGGTATGTGCACTTTGATTTAGAGATATGAGTAATGCATTGGACCCAATATGTTCTGGGGTGGGGACCGGTAAAAGTAAGCCCTCCAGGTTGGGGTCCGGTTACAGCAAACCTTCCGGGTTGGTGTGCGATTATTAGAGGCACTCTTAGTTGGTGTCCGGTTACCGTGGCACTCCAGGTTGGTGTCCGGTTATTAGAGGCACTCTGGGTTGGGGTCCAGTTATAGTTAGCCCCTAGGTCTAGGCATGAGGCCTTGACCCGGTCCGGTATATACACTTCCCTCATTATGACTATGTAATTTAATTAACCAGGAAAATATTCGACTAGAAGAATATTTGGTTAAAAGAGCTTATGGATTTTCGGCTGAGGCCTTAAATCATTAGACGTCTTGGCCAAGGCCTTGATAAAATGTTTCAGAATGTCTTGTATATTTATGGCATGACATATGTTTATAACTCAATGATTTAGTATTCAGTGTATGAAATTGAAGTCATTATTTTATGCGCAACTCAAATTATTTATTTAACTTAGCTGTTTTATTTGTGATTACATTTTCTTATGTCATACATGTTTTGAATTTCTTTTATTCAACATGTCTATATTTTAATCATGTATCCTTGAAAATCTGTTAGCAGAGCACCTTTATGATGTGTACATGTGTTACGGATTTTATTTAAGAAGATTGTTTTATGAAATGGCTTAAAGAATGTTTTCAAAGTTATATTGGTTTATTTTTAAAACTCTTTACTGGGTATTCTTATGCTCACCCTATGTTTTTGTTTAAAAAATTTCATGTATGGGATTTTACTAAAGAAGTTTTCAGAAGTAGTTGGTTTCTTAGATCCCGAACCGAATTCGATCCTTTGTATGGCACCGGCTCTGGGTACTCAGAAGTTGGGGTGTAAGAGTTGGTATCAGAGGATTCGGTTTAGTTAACTTTGGGAAACCAGAACTGAACAAAGAAAATTTTATTTAAGAATTACTAAGTATGATGTTTCTTAGAAAACAATATATATATATATATATATATCAGTCTTAAGTCTCTTCGGAGACATCCGATGAAATTAGAACAATAATGAAAACTTGGTTATGTGTTACTAAGTGGTAGTTTCCTTAAATTTTCAGATGGCTGATGCATCATGTCTTCTGTCTCTCCCAATAGAGATAGTAGAAACCATAGTGGTAAAGTCATGTTCAGGGGACTATTAGACTTTTGAAAACCTTAGGTTGTCCTGTAAACAACTACATCAGGTGTCGAACCGCCCAAAAATCCTTCATCTTTACCAAAGAAGCAATCTAGTCTATTACCGTATAGCAATTGCACAGTTTACAACATATAGGAAAAGAGGGAAGTTTCATGAAACTCTTTTTCTATGTTTCACTTTGGCTGATAACTACCAAGCTGTAGGTAAATTTCTAGAAACTGCTTTGGTTGGTGACCATCGAGCGGGCAACCTATTCCAGGTCTTGAATTTTTGTATGTACGGGGAACTCTATGACATCAATATTTTCAAGAATGACATTATGCGTGGGACTTATAGGGATTTAGTCCACTCTGAAATTTTCGATCTCTACACTTCTCGTGCCTCTTTATGGAAGGTCGAGTGCTTCAGGCACAAGTTCGACTCTAGCTGTCCATAGTGTGTATGGTCCAAGGAAATCGAGCAGCTGAATACTACCTTAGGAATCCACCTGAGGTCGTCAGCACCCTACCATCGTTGGTGTTCCCGTTAAAGGAACCTCGTGAGTGACGTGTGTCTTGTGCTGTTATAGTTGTGTACGAGCATTTTAGAATTGCGAGGACGCAATTCATTATAGGATGGAATAATGTAACACCCCGAGTTTTATGAACTCGAATTTAAATGGATAATGTTATATTTTATAATTTTGTACTTTACTTCGTATTTTCAAAATAATAACACCTAGTTTTATAAAGATTATATAACTTAATCTTTTCAAGTTGCTAAAGTATTTTATGTTCCATCTATAATGTCATAGTATTTCAATAATGAAACCTAGTGCTTACAAAACCATTATATTTTATAAGGTTTCAAAACTTATGTATTTCAAGTGTTTTCTAGAATTATATTGTAAGTCGTGCTTTATACATTTAAATGTTAAAACTATAGTTTTTATTTCTAATTTTGTTTAGCAGTTGAAGGTATTATCTTTAAATGTAGTTTCCAATTGAAGTTATTTTTTATGCTTTAAAATGTAACATGAACTCATGAAATTGAAATATTATTTTCTTTAAATGACTGTTTTCTTTAATAAGTTAATATATATATTTATTTAAAAAAATTATGCTATAATATTTACTTTTTTGAATGTATTATTAATATAAGCATTTTTTATATAAAAATTATTATTATTAATTTTAAGATTTTATGTTTTATATATATTTGAAAATATATTATGTTTTTATAAATTATAAATGTATTTAATAAATTTATTATTAAAAAAACACCCCTTTGATATGTGTTTCTAATATATATATATATATATATATCGTTTATATCTATATATGTTATTAAAAATGTTTTTTTTAATGATTATATTTGTTTTATAAAAAAAATAAAATTTTTAAGAGTGAAATGATTGAATCAAAAAAATAACGTGTTGACTAACAACAAGGGTGAATTGATTGGAGAGAGAAATGTGTTGGAACAAATAAAAAATGTTGGTTTAAAAAAACAAATGTTGTGGAAAATGCAGAAAGAGAATAAAAGGTTTTTAAATACAAAATGATTGATGATTTTTAAGGATGGTGTGACTTGAGTTGTAACAAATGAGAGAAATGTTAAAGTATAATGGGACAAAACGTGATTGAATAAAAAAGGCAAAAGTTTGATTTATAACATTATGATTATATAATATAAAATATATATAAATATATGTTTTATAAAGGGATTTAATAATAATAAATTTTTTTAGTATTGTTAAAATAAACTTAATGTATAAATAACTTTATTAGAATTTTAACTTTTTTTTATAATGTGATATTTGATTAAATAAATAAATATAAAGTTATAATAATAATAGGGGGGAAATCGGACAAAAAATTAAAAAAAGTGGGTTAAAACGTATTATTTTTTTATAGATATATACATATACATATATATATATAAGCACCACATATTTTTTATGTAACGTCAATTTTTTTAATTATTATTGACAAAAAATGATGATAATATTATAACCTATTAATATAATAAATTATAATATAATAGTAATGATGGGTTTGACAAAAAGATAAAAAAAGCCGATGATTAATAGAAAAAACGTGGGAGAGAGAGTGTGTGGAAAAAAACACAAAATGTTAATGATAAATAAAAGAAAGAAAAATGGTTATACAAAATGAAATTTGAAAAAAAAAAGATGCGTGAGATGAAAAATAAAGTAAGAGAATGTGAGAGTAGATAAAAAATGTAATTTAATAATAAAACAACAAAAAAAATAAGAAAAACATTTGATAAAAATAGAAATTGTATAATTATAAATATATATTTAACATGTGTTATTTTATTATAAAAGACACACACTTTATATATATATATAACTAAAATATATGAATATATATTTATACAAAATTCTAAAACCAATTATTTAAAAATAAATAAAATCCATGTAAAGTTAAAAAAAAGGTTTTCGATTTTTTTTAAAATAATAATAATAATAATAATCAAATAAATAAAATGTTACTTTTAAAAAAATAATAATCATGAAATGAAATAAAACAAATAAAAACAAATAAAACGTTAAAAATGTAATATAATGATTGATTAATAGAAAACTAATGATAGTTTTAAGAAAAGTTACAAAAGAGACAAAATTAGATGTAAAAAATAGAGAGACGTGTAATGATAATAGAATAAAATAAAGAAAGTGTTATACATGACAAAACGTGAAACAAAAATAAATGATTAAAAAATATATAATAATAATATTAATGAAAGAAATGAAATGACGATAAGTATGGATACATATTTTTTTATACACATTTTCTCATGTGAAATCATCAATTTCAAACTATTCTTTAAAAAAAATATTCGAGAAATGAAACTTGATTTTATATATATAAATTTTATTACCACCAAATCAATATAAAACTATGTATATATTTTTAGTGGTATCGTTATAAAATGTGAATATGGGGCTATCTATTTTTTTTTTGCACACTACAATGGCATGACAAGACTGTTTAAACACACATCCTCTCTCTTCTTCAACTTGTTGAAGTCCTGTACACATTACTGGGAGTCTTGCATACTCTGCTCAATCATTGCACCATCTGCAGTGTAATTTGTACATGTTTTTGGTAAGGGAAACATGTTTTAGTGTTCAGATTTTACAAAGTATTATTTTCAGATTTTAATTTATGTTTTTTGTAAGGGTTTTATAATTGCCTTGTTTTGTTTATTTGAGAGTATATACATGTATATATATATATATACATTTTTATGAAAGGATAACCTTGCGGTTTAGTTTAAAAATTCTTCTGCGTTTAAATCCGGGCCTTCGGGTTTTGGGTTCGGATAATATGAAAGATGTAAGGGTTTAATATATTTTTTCTTTCCTTTGAAAACATGAATATACACTAGTATATATATCATATATACATTTATATAGTTTTATTTCACCCAGTTCTAAATTTTCAAGTGATGATTTGCAATGATGTTTTAGAATGTGATGGGTGGAAATTATTTTCAATTACGGTTTTTGGTATTTAAATTGGGAATGAGGTGAGAATTATCAAATTTATCTTATTTATTTTAATTTATATAAGTTATGTTTCATTTAAGGTGGTGTAAGGGTTATGTTTTAATATTATTCATTAAATGTATATTTATAAAGGACTATTTAATTTGATCAACCTTGTCATCTATTTATAAAGGTTTACACATATATACTTGTGTATAAATGTTTATATGAACCTAAATAACATATTATTTTCTGAACTGGGTTATGATTTTAAAATCTATGTGTTGAAAGGGTGTTAATTGTTTTTCTCAAACCATGTTGTTATAAAATGTTATATGTGTGTATATATATACACACACATATATAACTTATTATTTTACGTATACTTAAGTTAAGGGTCATTTTTATTTTCTGCACATTCGGACATGTACACATAATTCAATCTATTTCTATTTTATGTTATTAAAGATTTTATTACAATATTTGAATAGAGACTTGGATGCGAATTAATTTTTGGGTTCAAATGGATTAGCATATTTATTACACATACACCCATAGAGTTTTAATCCACCTGGTTAATTTGAAAATGATGTAAGGTAAATTTATTTATATATATTTATACTCTCTAATTTTCTAGTTCTCGTAAAGGAGTTCATTTGATTAAAATTTGAATTACTTTTATGGTGTTAAGGTTGTAATTATTAAACAAATTACATTTCTTATATGGTATTAATATACATACACACACACACATATATATATATATATGTATATATATATATGTAATTTTTAGTTTTCAGAATTTATACAGTAAGGGTGTGACATGTACATATTTTATGTATATATATAGAGAGATTTATGTGTATGCACCTATAAGTTTTAATCATAACCCGAATTAACTTGGATAAAATAAACTTCAGTGGTTAAAGTATGTTTTTGATATGTTTAATTTAATATATGCATTACATAAAACAAATGATCTACTGCAAATCAATTGGCCTTATATGTTATGCAACATAAGGCATGACCACTTAATAAGACGTGACCATTTATTCGTACATGCTTTCTGTCTTAATTCAAACTTAGTTATTTTAAACTATAAATATTCGTCTCCATAAATCAAGGATTTTGAAAATTAAGGAAATATCATTTTATGTGGTAACCTCATCCATTTATTACTTGTGTGTTTTAAATCAATATCACATGTACAAATAACATTTACTATATTATGCATGTCATTAGAAATTTATTACCTAAATGATAACTGACACATTACAATTTAGTCCAACATCATTTCCTTTATTAGCACATGAATTGAGTATGAATAACGAGCATGCATTTGAATGCATTAAAATTTTATTAATATAGAATAGTTGTAAAGTTATTATTTTATATGATAAACAAACAATTTATTATTAATAATTTATGAGATAAGAATTTAATTATTCAAGGTGGTATGAGACACTCCGAATAATGTGAATTATGAAACCAAGTAATATGTGTAATGGGAATGATAAGTAATTAATAAATCAAAGTGGTATGTGCACTTTGATTTATAGATATGAGGAATTCATTGGACCTACTATGTTCTGGGGTGGGGACCGGTAAAATTAAGCCCTTTGGGTTAGGGTCCAGTTACAGCAGACCCTCCAGGTTGGTGTCCGGTTATTAGAGGCACTCTGTGTTGGTGTCCGGTTACAGAGGCACTCCGGGTTGGTGTTCGGTTATTAGAGGCACTCCGGGTTGGAGTCCAGTTACAAAGGCTCTCCGGGTTGGGGTCCGGTTACAGTTAGCCCCTAGGTCTTGGCACGAGGCCATGACATGGTCTGAAATATGCACTTCTCTCATTATGACTATGTAATTTAATTAACCATAAAAATATTCAACTTGTAGAATATTTGGTTAAAAGAGATTTTGGATTTTCGGCCTAGGCCTTAAATCATTAGACCTCTTGGAAAAGGCCTTGATAAAATGTTTCAGAATGTCTTGTATATTTATGGCATGACATATGTTTAGAACTCAGTGATTTAGTATTTAGTGTATGAAATTGAAGTCATTATTTTATGCGCAACTGTGATTATTTATTTCACTTAGCTATTTTATTTGTGCTTACATATTCTTATGTCATACATGTTTTGAATTTCTTTTATTCAACAGGTCTATATTCGAATCATGTATCCTTGAAAATCTGTTAGCATGTTTCTATTGAGCACCTTTATGATGTGTACATGTGTTACAGATTTTATTTAAGAATATTGTTTTATGAAATGGTTTAAAGAATGTTTTCAAAGTTATATTGGTTTATTTTTAAAACCCCTTACTGGGCATTCTTATGCACACCCTACTTTTTTGGTTAAAATTTTTCAGGTATGGGATTTTACTAAAGAAGTTTTTTTGAGCATGTGTTGTTTTCAACAATATATATTTAATGGGTATATTGTTGAGCAAGTGTTGTTTTCAATAATAAGTTTTATTATTAATAAGGGGGTATTGTTGAGAACAATACTCTATCTCTTTATGATGATTTTGATGTTCACAAATACCCTTTAATTGTTTTCTAATGATTTTACTTTAAGTATTTTTCAGGAATTATATATTTTATATATTCTCATTTTTGGAAGAATATTTAAGTGTTTACATAGTGTGGAACAATTGCTAAATCATTCGGGAATCAATTTAAAGTGTTCTGGAAACACTATTCATACCTTACATTTGGAAAGCGTAGTGTAAAGAAAGAAAGGAAAGCGTAGCATAAAGAAAGAAAGGAACACGCTATTTACTCTACAAATTATCATAAAAGTATGGTTAAACAACCATACGTTATCAGCAAAGTATGAAAGAAAGGTACCCTACGTGAAGAAGAACCCTACGTTAGGAAAGAACCCTACGTTAGGAAGGAACCCTACGTTTGGGATATTAAGAAAGTATGGAAGAAGAAACATTACGGAAATCTTTAATTTTTTGTTTGTTTCTCAAAAGTATGGTTAATCAACCTTACTTTTATAAGCAACCTTACGTTACTTGAAAAAGTATGATTCATAAACCTTACGTATGGAAGCTTAGAAAAGTATGGTATACATTTGGATATGGAAGAGAAAAGTATGGATGGTCAACCCTGCGTTTGTCATCAACCTTACGTTTTTCATCAACCTTATGTTCGTCATCAACCTTACGTTTGAAGAATGTGACATCAACCCTACGTTTGATCTATATTACATTTCAGAGGATGCATGCAGTGCAACTCAACCTTACGTTTGGCGTCGGGAATTTGAAGTTGATATTTTTGTTCAATGGTCTGCAAGTGATTGATCAGGCTAATTTTAAGCCGGACTAAATGCTGATTTTAAAGTGTGTCCTTGACAAATTTAGAATCGTTTGAAGGATTGATTTAATCAGAGCTTTTCATGGCGAATATTATGGATTTTTACGACTACTCAGATTAATTCACAAGTCTGAATATTGCGAGTCAAATGGTGATATTTGTGGATCTGATTTTGTAGAGGAAGTGCTCGATATATCTGTTCTCATTTTTTTTAATTTAAAAGAAACACAATACACATCATAACAGAAACAAGTGTGATATACGAAAAAGTTTACAGAGATCGATATAGCGAAGATTTGAAATAAGAACACATAGCGATCAAGAACGCAAGTGCAGATACAATCATTGTATTCGAAAGAAAGATTTGCTGCACAGAAAACGCCATTTCTGAAGAGAGAAAACATAGACAAATCAAGATACAAAGATCTACTGATTATGAAGAGTGATTACGCTCTTTTTTATTGAAGAAGAAAGAACACAACAGAAGATTCATCTATTTTGTCAATGACAATCTTTTGTGAATCTACTGCTCCTTAAGTTGCAATTATATTTTCTATATCTACTGCAACCGGATCGACTCAGAACTTCTTTGACTTGGAGATCAATATTTCTGAAGATGACGATCCATCTGCTGTCAATTGTATTCTGTTACAATTGTGACGATCAACTGGAAAAGTTCTTTCTAAACAAAAACACTTTTTATCTTGAGTGACCAGCTTCTCGAACTAAGCTGAGTAGGTTCGTGTTTGAACCAGAAGGCTATGTTTGCCTGAAAATTGTAAAGGTGTCAACTGCCTATTTTCAGTTGTTGGACGGTCTATGGAAAAGAGGACCAAATAGTGAAAATCACCAAGCTCGTGGAGTATAGCATTGGTGGAGTGGACTAGGGGCCTTCTGTTCCCCGAACCACTATACATCCGTGTGTCCCTGCTTTTACTTATTCTGCTGCATGATCAAATCTGATAAAGCATAGAGGACGGAACTCGATCAATCGAAGAGTTAACAAAAAATCTGAAAGACACAATTCACCCCCTCTTGTGTATAATTTGTATATTCAAGATCCAACAATTGGTATCAGAGGGTTGGGGCTTTTGATAGAGCGTCAGCAAGCAAGAAGTATTTAAAGATTATACAACAGAGCATTATGACTGATATAAGAGAAGGGATTTCAATGGTCAGAGCACCATATTTTAATGGAGACAACTATGGTTGCTGGAAATCGCGCATGATAATATATCTGAAAAACCTCGGATATAAAGTCTATTCAAAGATTCTGACTCCTTATGAAATTCCTGAAAATCCTGAGGCATAGAGTACTTCTACATAGGCAAAGTATGATACGAATTTGAAGTCTATGAATGCAATCATCTGTGGTCTAGGACCATATGAATTTAATAGAGTATCTCAGTGCCCAAAAACATATGAGATGTGACAAACAATAGTTGTGGCGTATGAAGGAACAGACAATGTGAGACAAATGAGATATACTACTGCCAAATTGAAATTTGATACTTTCAGAATGTTTGAAGGTGAAAGAATTTCCCAAATGAATGGGATATTGACATAAATTTTAAATAATATAACAGCTCTTGGAGATCCTATCAAGTAGGATGATCAAGCATTAAAAGTACTGAGGGTACTTCCTACTCGATGGAATGGTATCTCTGCTTCAATCTGACAATCAACACCTGTTAAAAATCTAACCATGAGAGAGATGATTGGTACACTGATGATGTACGAAGCTGAACTGCAAGATGAGGCAAATGAACATAAATTTTACATCAAAAAGGAGGATACTACCTTGAAGGTAATTTCATAACAAAAGAATATAAAGATGAAGAAGAGAGAAGTCAAAGCCAAATCAGAGAGCTCTGACTCATCAAACTCAGATGAAGAACCGGCTCAGCTAGCCAGAAAATTCAGAAAATTCTACAATAAGAAAAGAGGCTTCAAAAAATCCTTTAAGAAAGATGATAAGGAAGTAAGATGTTATGAATGTAAGAAGATGGGGCACATCAGACTAGATTGTCCACAATTGAAAGATGCAAAGAAGAAGAAATTCTTTAAAAGAAATGACTATGAGCAGAAAGAAAAAAAGTCATGAAAGCCACTTGGAGTGTATCTGAAGACTCCAGTAGCTCTCCAGAATCAAGCTCAAAAAAAGAAGAATTCAATCTGAAAGAAAACATGTGTTTCATGACAGAAATAGATGAGGTATAATCATATTACTCCTCTGACTCAAATAATGAATCAAATTCTGAATCAAGATACACAAATGAAATTCTTGCAGCCTACTGCAATATGCTTGAAGAAAGATATGACTCACTATTTAAGAAACATAAGTCACTAAATAACATACATAAAGTTGTTTCAGATGAAAGAGATACATTGCTAAAACAACATAAGGAATTAACTGATAAATACAATTCTATTAACACTAACTATATTAATTTTGAATCAAGAATAAAAACACTGTAGGATGAAGTAGAATCTTACTAACAGGTTGCATTGGTTTTTAAAAAAGTAGAGAATTCATTAAATTAAATTCTTGGAAAACTATCATTAAAAAGGAAAGATTTGTAATTGGTAGTAAAGGAGAAAAACCTAATCTATACAAAAACTATTTTGTTCCTAGCACTAAAAGGGTTAATTATAACTTTTGGGGGACAAAGGGGCATATAGATAAACATTGTTTCTTAATACAACCTCAAATTTGTGGTATTAAGAAAGCCTATGTTTCAAAAGACTTATATGATTCAGCTGTTTTTAAAAAAACAAAGCAAATTCGGATACCCAGATCATTGCTAGTTAACACCCCTAGACCCAACAGAATATGGGTACCAAAGAAATTTGTTTAAATGTATTTGCAGGTAGCAGGCCACCAAAGAAAAAAATATATATGGTACATGGATAGTGGCTGCTCAAGTCATATGAGTGGGAACTCAACAAATTTTATAACACTCACTCAAAAGGAAGTAGGACTTGTCACATTTGGGGAAAATGCCAAAGGAAAAAATCATTGGCATTGGAAATGTTGGAGATCCAAAAACAGTCTCAATCAACAAAGTACTTTATGTACAAGGATTGAAACACAACCTGATAAGTATCTCTCAACTTTGTGATGATGGATATACTATTTATTTTACTAACAATTGTTGTATTGTTTTTAAAGATAAACTTTTTAAATTTAAGGCACCAAGAACTGACAATATCTATACTTTGGATTTAAATTCCTTGTGTAAACAACAAGTAAATTGCTTGACTGTTAAAGTAAGTGAATCTTGGATATGGCATAGGAGACTTGGACATTTTAATATATATATTTTACATAATTTATCTAAGAAACACTTAGTTTCTAATTTTTCTAGTCTCATATTTGAAAGTAACAGATTATGTGATGCATGCCAACTTGGCAAGAAACACAAATCATCATTCAAATCTATTAACTAAGTTTCTACAACTAAACCTCCAGAACTTATCCATATGGATTTTTTTGGACCTTCAAGAGTAGAAATATTGACTGGTAAATTATATGTTTATGTATTAGTTGATGATTATTCTAGATTTACTTGGATTTTCTTTTTGAAATTTAAAAATAAAGCTTTTAATTTATTTGAATGTTTCTGCAAATCTGTTCAAAATGAAAAAGGTTTTAATATAATATCATCGAGAAGTGATCATGGTGGAGAATTTGAGAATCATGAATTTAATTCCTTTTGCTTAAATATGGGTATTAAACATACCTTCTCTGTACCAAGAACACCTCAACAGAATGGGATTGTAGAAAGAAGAAATAGAACAATTCAAGAAATGGATAGAACTATGTTAAATGAATATAGCCTACCCATATATTTTTGGGCAGAAGCTATAAATATAGCTTTCTATATAATTAACAGAGTTTTAATATGACCTATTTTGAAAAAGACACCCTATGAACTATGGAATAACAGAAAACCTAAAGCAAATTACTTTAAAGTTTTTGGATGCAAGGTTTACACCTTAAACACCAAGGACAATCTTGGTAGGTTTGATCCAAAATCTTATGAAGGAATTTTCTTGGGATATTCTGCTATTTCCAAAGCTTATAAAATTTTTAATAAAAATTCAAGGATTATTAAAGAATTGGTTCATGTGAAATTTGATGAATCTGATCCCTTTGAGAAAAGGACAGATCAAATAGATGAACCTGACTCTAACAATAACATGAGACTTGAGAACTTAAAGAATGATTTTGAAAATGATATAAAAGAAATTCAGTCCAGTTCAGAGGAACATGATACAGAATAACCTTTAAATGTATTGCCTAGACAGCCTAGAACCCTAAAGAATCACCCTTTAGAAACTGTGATAGGTGACTTAGAAACTGGTATTCAAACTATAAGAAACTTAGGAAATATAGTGGAATTCTCTGCCTTCCTATCCCAACTAGAACCCAAGATTATAGAAGAAGCTTTAGATGATGAAAGCTGGGTAATAGCAATGCAAGATGAAATAAACCAGTTCAAAATAAATGAAGTTTGGAAATTAGTGGAAAGACCTCAGAATTATCTAGTAATAGGAACCAAATGGGTCTTTAGAAATAAACAGGATGACCAAGGTATAATAACTAGAAATAAAGTAAGATTGGTAGCTAAAGGATATAATCAAGAAGAATGAATAGATTATGATGATACTTTTTCACCTGTAGCAAGGTTAGAAGCCATTAGAATCCTTTTAGCCTATGCATCCCATATGAATTTTAAATTATTTCAGATGGATGTTAAATCTACCTTTTTAAATGGTTATTTAATGGAGGAAGTTTATGTTGAGAAACCTCCTGGTTTTGAAAACTCTCAAAAACCTGATTCTGTTTTTAAACTTACTAAAGCTCTTTATGGCCTTAAACAAGCACCTAGAGCTTGGTATGAAAGATTAAGTTCTTTTCTTTTGAAAAATGATTTTACTGTTGGATTGGCAGATCCAACACTCTTTAAGAAAACTGTGAAAAATAATGTTTTATTGGTTCAAATTTATGTTGATGATATAATTTTTGGATCAACTAATAAAACACTTTGTCATGAATTTTCAAAATTAATGCAAGAAGAATTTGAAATGAGTATAATGAGAGAATTAAATTTCTTTTTGGGACTTCAAATATTTCAAAAAGATTTTGGAAATGTTTTAAATAAAAGCAAATACATTGATGATTTACTTAAGAAATTTGGACTTAAAAACAGTAAGACATTCACAACTCCTATGTGTACTAATATAAAAATTGATTTGGATGAAGCTGGGAAATCAGTTGACAACAAGTTATATAGAGGTATGATTAGTAGTTTGTTATATCTTACTGCTAGCAGGCCAGATATAATGTATTCAGTATGTCTGTGTGCTAGATTTCAATCAAATCCCAAAGAATCTCATTTAACTGCTCTTAAAATAATTTGTAGATATTTAAAAAGAACTACTTTTCAATCTCTACTCTATCCTAAAACTTCTGATTTTAATTTGATTTCATATTCAGATGTTGACTTTGGAAGTTGTAGATTAGATAGAAAATTCACATCCGGAACATGTCACTTTTTAGGAAAGTCTTTAGTGTCATGGTCTAGTAAGAAACAACATTCAGTTGTCTTATCAATAGCTGAGGCAGAATATGTATCTGCTGGCAGTTGTTGTGCACAAGTGTTGTGGATGAAAAACACTCTTATGGACTTTGGATTGAATTTTAATAATACACCTATTTTATGTGATAATACAGGTGCAATTAATATTTCAAAAAATCCTATTATTCATTTTAAAACTAAGCACATTGATATAAGGCATCACTTTTTAAGAGATCATGTTATTAAAAAGGATATATTTTTTGAATTTATAAATACAGAAATTCAATTAGCAGATATTTTTACTAAACCACTTCCCACTGCAAGGTTTGATTTTATTAAAGAGGAGCTAGGTTTATTTAATTTTAAATAATTTTTTGTTTAATTATAATTTTAAATGTTATTTATTTAATTTTATTTATTTTGATTTTATTTGCTTAATTGTGTAAATTTTGTTTTCTTTTTAAATACTGTTTAAGATCAATTAATTATTTGTTTTTTCAAAAAAGGTTTAACTTTTGTCTTTAATTTATGTTAAATTCGCCGCATACAAATTTTATTTGTTTTTAAAATAAATGTAATGATTAGTGATTACATGGGAATCAAGGCTGCCAGAGCCCTTTCGAATTTGAAACCGTTTCATTTCCACAAACAAAAAAACCCTTCGAACCCGAAACCGTATACTATTGCACACCCCTGATCTTCGAATCTTCAAACCCTAAAATCTTAGAACCTTCAGAAATATACTCAGTAATGGAAAAGACCAAACAATAAGATGAGGCCGAGAGCAGTGACACGAAGAAGCAAAAAACAGTTGGGCGAAAAAAAATTCAAGGTAAAGTTATAGATCTGGAATGGTTATTCCAGACTAATCTGATGTTGAAACAGGCCTTGTCTTTTCAAAACCTTGAGCAGACTTTCAATAGTGAAAGGTCTGAGTTTATGTATGAGGTAGAACTACGTTATTTCTTCAGAACAGTTCAGTTCAGTCTAGGTGAGGACAAAGACACTATGATTGCAAAGATTGAGGACTGAGATTTCTCAATCTCTTCTATTGAAATAGGACAAATCCTGAATTGCTTGAATGAATGAGTATATCATTTTGATTTGAAAAACATTGGATATGTTGTGCATAAATCAGAGGACATTATGTCCTTTTTATTTGGAACAACTACTGTTAAGAAAATGATGGTAAAGGATTTAGAACCGGATCAGGAAATCTTGGTCAAATTTGTTCAGACTGGAATAGCTCTCAGGATGTCAGAAATGGAAAAGATTTTTTACCCTGATATGTACATAATGTATCTTCTGTTAAGTGACATCAAATTAAACTTCCCAAGGTACATGGTAAGGTACCTCAATTACTGCTCCCAGAGCGAGGCAAGAATGAACTTCTATCCTTTTGGAAGGTTCATTTCAAATTTGTTGCTCAAGAAAGGATTGGTAAGGCTTGTAGATTAAGGAACAAGGTGTCATCATGGTAATACCTTTAGTGTTGGGACACTATGGAAAATTGGTTATTTCTGGAGCACCATAAAAGGAAAAATCTTGCCAGTGGGTGAAGAAGATAAAGAAGAGGAGATAGCTCCGGATCAGCCTGAAAAATCTAAAGAAAAACAACCTGAAACCAGAGAAACTACAACTGCAAGGAAAATTTGTTTTGAGATTGTAGAGGTTGAAAATGAAGTAATTCAGGAAGGACTTCAAGTAACAAGGAAAAGAGATACAAGAGCTGAATAGGAAACAGTGCTTTCTCAACCACTATCCATTCAAGATATTTAAGGCTATAGTTTTGTGAGGGATAAGGATAATATTGTTGAATCTCAAGAAGAGGTATCTCAAGTTGCAATGGATGTTGAAACAGAGAGACCTGAAACTACTGTTGTTGAACCTGAAAGAGTTGAATCAGTGGCTGAACTTCAAAATGAGACTACAATTGAAGTTATGAAAGAGGGAGTTCCTGGAGGAGAATTTTCCAGTCCTCAGGATGTTTAGGAAGAATATGTCGTTTAAAATCTTGTTAAAAATGGTATCATTATTGAAGAACATGCTGATGATGCATCAGATGTTCACATTGAAGTGTTGAAGGAAGATTTTTCTGTGGAAGAGTCTAAGAAAGACTCTGAGGAAAATTCAGTAGAACAAGATGAAAAGGGAGATGAAGAAACAGTTGCAGAATCTTTGCCCCTAGTGTTGATACATCAAAGAACTAAAGAAGAAAATAAAGCACAAAGTGCTTCTAATTCATCGACTGAAGAAATTGAAGAAGTTTACAAGAATTTACAAGGACTAGAAACTGAGAATGCTGCTCTAAGGAGAGTTTTGGAATTAGAGAAGTTGAAATTTCAGAGACTGAAATCCAGCACAGTTTCCAGAAATGAAGTTGATAATTTCAAGAAGGAAATGTTGACAGAAGTGGTCAAAATGAAATCAAAAATGGTTTTGAAATCAGATATGTCTGGTTTTAAAGATTATATGGAAAATCAGTTTGAATCCATAAGGTCTAGTGGAGCCAGTGGTTCGGGTACATCACCTGACCTCATAAGGAGATTTCAGGCTATTACGACTATAATGGGAAATATGAATGAGAGTTTGAATGATCTTTAATGTAACAGTGCTCCATTATCAGTGTTTCTGGACAATTACAAATTTTTAGTGGATCATCTGACATCCAGTGAGTCAGGAATCAGAACAATGTTAAATCAGATGTCAAAGAAGCTGTCAGTATTTATAGAAAAAGAAAAAAGAATGCATGAATTTTTTAGAGTCAATTTAATCGAGTATATATTCATATGACTTAGGAGAATAGAGAGATCATTATCAAAATTGGAGATGGGATGATGAAGAGACTGAGAGAATAGCTTACAAAAATCAAGGATATTGTTCAGAGAAGATATAACCTATTTTAACCCTAATATCCCTTGATTCCTGTATATATCATTATCATGTACATACTGCTATTTTTGAATGCAAATTTGTTACATTTTTTATTTGTTTATTTATCTGTTTGTTTATCTATTTTTACTCTTTTAAGTTTAAATATGCCAGTATAACAGATTACCTTACTGATAAACAGTTAATTATAGCATTTACCTATAGTTCAGTGCAACATTAAATGTGTTAAAATCCATGATTTATCATTATTTTTGATATCACAAAAAGGGGGAGAAATTTGGATAAACACAACATTTTATTTTAAGATTTTCAAACCTTATTTAAATGATTTCCTGTATATTTTAAATCCTTTTTTATTTTTATTTAAAAAAAAATTGGATTTATACAGATTTATACTTATATAGAAAACTATTTTAAGTTATTAACAGTCATTTATTATAAAGGGGAAATTTTCTTTTACTTTTTATTTGGGAGAAATTTGAATAAATGTATTCAGAGGGAGAAATTTGGATAAAACTAAACACTTTTATTTTATTCTTTACTTTTATTTTTTAAGGAAAAATAATTTTATTTTATTTTCATTATAAATAAAGGGGGAGAAATTTATTTTTATGACTAATGATAATATAATGTTTATTTATTGAAATGATTTTGTTAAAATTAAATATTGTTTTATCTTTTCAAAATTCTAAACTATAAGTAACTAATTTTGAAAGTTAATTTCATTTAATTAGTCTTATTATTTTATGGGTTTTGTGATCATCAAAAAGGGGGAGATTGTTGAGAACGTGTTGTTTTCAACAATACATATTTAATGGGTAGATTATTGAGCAAGTGTTGTTTTCAACAATACGTTTTATTATTAATAGGGGGTATTGTTGAGAACAATGATCTATCTCTTTATGATGATTTTGATGTTCAGAAATACCCTTTAGTTGTTTTCTAATGATTTTGCTTTAAGTATTTTTCAGGAATTATATATTTTATATATTCTCATTTTTGGAAGAATATTCAAGTGTTTACACAGTGTGGAACAATTTCTAAATCATTCAGGAATCAATTTAAAGTGTTTTGGAAACACTATTAATACCTTACATTTGGAAATGATAGCATAAAGAAAGAAAGGAAAGCGTAGCGTAAAGAAAGAAAGGAACCCATTGTTTACTCTACAGATTATTAGAATAGTATGGTTAAACAACCATATGTTATCAGTAAAGTATGAAAGAGAGGAACCCTGTGTGAATAAGAACCCTACGTTAGGAAAGAACCCTACATTAGGAAGGAACCCTACGTTTGGGATATTGAGAAAGTATGGAAGAAGAAACATTACATAAATCTTTAATGTTTTGTTTTTTTCTCAAAATTATGGTTAATCAACCTTAATTTTGTAAACAACCTTACGTTACTTGAAAAATTATGGATCGTAAACCTTACGTATGGAAGCTTAAAAAAGTATGGTATACATTTGGATATGGAAGATAAAGGTATGGATGGTCAACCCTACGTTTTTCATCAACCTTATGTTTGTCATCAACCTTACGTTCATCATCAACCTTACGTTTGAAGAATGCGACATCAACCCTATGTTTGATCTATGTTACGTTTTAGATGATGCATGCAGTGCAACTCAACCTTATGTTTGGTGTTGGGAATTTGAAATTGATATTTTTGTTCAATGATCATCAAGCGATTGATCAGGCTAATTTTAAGCCAGACTAAATGCTGATTTTAAAGTGTGTCCTTGACAAATTCAGAACCATTTGAAGGATTGATTTAATCAGAGCTTTTCATGGAGAATATTATGGAGTTTTATAACTGCTCAAATTAATTCACAAGTTTGAATATTGCGAGTCAAAGGGTGATATTTGTGGATCCGATTTTGCAGAGGAAACGCTCACTATATCTATTCTCATTTTTTTTAATTTAAAAAAAACACAATACACATCATAACCGAAACAAGTGTGATATACGAAAAAGTGTACAGAGATCGATATAGCAAAGATTTGAAAGAAGAACACATGGAGATCAAGAACGCAAGTGCAGATACAATCATTGCATTTGAAAGAAAGATCTGCTGCACAGACAACGCTATTTCTGAAGAGTGAAAACAGAGACAAATCAAGATACAAAGATATACTTATTACGAAGAGTGACTACGCACTATTTTATTGAAGAAGAAAGAACACAACAGAAGATTCACCTATTTTGTCAACGACAATATTTTGTGAATCTGTTGCTGCTTAAGTTGTGATTATATTTTCTATATCTACTGCAACCGGATCGACTCAGAACTACTTTGACTTGGAGATCAATATTTTTGAATATGACGATCCATCTGCTGTCAATTGTATTCTGTTGTAATTGTGAAGATCAACTGGAAAAGTTCTTTCTAAACGAAATCACTTTTTATCTTGAGTGGCCAGCTTCTCGAACTAAGCTGAGTAGGTTCATGTTTGAACTAGAAGGCTTTGTTTGCCTGAAAATTGTAAAGGTGTCAACTGCCTGTTTTCAGTTGTTGGACGGTCTGTGGAAAAGAGGACCAGATAGTGAAAATCACCAAGATCGTGGAGTAGAGCGTTAGTGGAGTGGACTAGGGGCCTTCTGTTCCCCGAACCACTATACATTCGTGTGTCCCTACTTTTACTTATTCCACTGCATGATCAAATCTGATATAAGCATAGAGCACAAAACTCGATCAATCGAAGAGTTAACGAAAAATCTGAAAGACACAATTCACCCCCCCCCCCCCTCTTGTGTATAATATGTATATTCAAGATCCAATAGTTTTCAAAAGTAGCTCGTTTCTCAGAGCCCGAACCGAATTCGATCCTCTGTATGGCATCAGCTCCGGGTACTCGGAAGCTGGGGTGTGACAGTTGGTATCAGAGGATTCAGTTTAGTTAACTTTGGAAAACCAGAACTGAACAAAGAAAAAATTATTTAAGAATTACTAAGTATGATTTTTCTTAGAAAACAAAATGTATATAAATATATACCAGTCTTAAGCCTCTTCGGAGACATCCGATGAAATTAGAACAATAATGAAAACTTGGTTATGTGTTACTAAGTGGTAGTTTCTTTAAATTTTCAGATGGATGATGCATCACGCCTTTTGTCTCTCCCAACATAGATAGTAGAAACAATAGTGGTAAAGTCATGTTTAGGGGACTACGAGACTTTTGAAAACCTTATGTTGTCTAGTAAACAACTACATGAGGTGTCGAACCGCCCAAACATCCTTCATCTTTACCAAAGAAGCAATATGTTCTATTACCGTATAGAAATTGCACAGTTTGCAACATATAGGAAAAGAGGGAAGTTTCATGAAGTTCTTTTTCTATGTTTCACTTTAGCTGATAACTAAAGATTTATAGGTAAATTTCTAGAAGCTGCTTTGGATGGTGACCATCGAGCGGCCTACCTATTCCAAGTCCTAAGTTTTAGTATGTACGAGGAACTCTATGACATCAATATTTTCAAGAACAGCGTTATTTGTGGGACTTATAAGGATTTAGTCCACTCTGAAATTTCTAATCTCTACACTTCTCGTGCCTCTATGGAAGGTCGAGTGCTTCAGGCACAGGTTCGACTCTAGTTGTTCACAGTGTGTCTGGGCCAAGGAAATCGAGCAGCTGAATACTACATTAGGAATCCACCTGAGGTCATCAGTACCCTACCATCATTGGTGTTCCCATTAAAGGAACTGTAACGACCCGAGAATTCTTGTTTCGTGTAATGATATGTTTCCCTTTAATTGGAACATCTTTCTATAAAAAGAAAATGAAAATAAATGAAAACCCGTAGCAACAAGCATGAATGAAATACTCCTCTATTAAGAAACACCTTGACGATTACAACTCCCCACGATCAAAACATCACTAACCAAAGATCCCAACCAAGAACCCAATTACAACGATGGGAAGACTGCTTAGAACTACTAGGAGCCCGAGAATGCGGTAGGGATTTCGAGCATCCATCATGAGGAACATAAGGATTGCTGAAGCCACCGCGACCATGCTCAGCACCAAGGGGATCACACGAACCATCTTCCTTTTCTCCTTCAGTCACTTGGAGTGAAGAACACCCCGAGAATAGACCCTTTTTATAGGCACCCCAATCTGACCGTTAAGCACCAACGGTTATAAATATAGTCGTTGGATCTCCCCTGTTTTGTTGTTTTTTTTAGTTTCCAATTATAACCGTTGGGCTGTGAGTTAAATTTCCCCAGCAGGTTCAAAAAGATTAATCATGATATTTGATGTAAAAATATATATCTATATATATATATAAATAAATAATAATAATGTAGCTGATTTTTGTTATATGAAAAGAATATATTTTCATACATAAATATATACATATTTCAAAATGGTGGGAATAAATACTTTCTTTCCACTTAAATATAAATATTTTATACAACTTAAACAAGCAAAGCTTTGTTTTATTGAAATCTTGAGGGGTTTTATTTTATTTTAAGTCTGGATAAATATGTGCAATCTCTTCGAATATATTTATATATGTATACATGAACATATATGCGTATAAATAAAGATGTTTATAAGTTAATTTTTATCATTTTTGGAAACAATGTCAAAAAAATTATGGTTTCTTGTGTCGTGTAATTTCTACTTAAATACATATTTAATGATATAGTTATTCAATGTCCCCACCTTCTAAAAAAACGGTTAAATAATTTAAGTTTAAATAATAATAACCACATATAATTGATCAACAACGAATCTTGACCATGCTTAAAATAATAAATTTTATAAATAATTGAAGTATAAACAATAATAAAGTTTATAATAGGTATATAAAAAAATAGAAGAATTTTTTTCTTTCAAAAAAAAACGTGGAAAAGGGGGGGGGGAGACCACGTTTTTTAAGGCCGCTTCACCTGGGCCGTCTGATCATCCTCTCCCTGATCGTGGCCGACAATTTCTTTTAATTCCACACCACTCCTCAGTCGTCCGATCGACCAGCGTGACATCCCTGCCGTCCATTTTTTTTCTCTGTTTTCTTCCACCTCGCGCCGCGGCTTCTTCTCCTACCTCGCGACGCCGGACCAGTTGGTGTAGGGATGCCATCTTCTTCGTCTAGGCCGGTGAGGTAGACTCTATTGTCTCCTCCTTTCCACAAGTTGACGTCGACACCCCGCCTTCCCCGAAGTCCTCCTCCTTCTTCTTCTTCTTCTTTTTCTTTTTTTTAACCCCCCTGTTGCACCGAGGACCGAAGGATCGGCTCTCCTGATCTATCCGACCTCCAGGCGATGCCGACACAGCTCCGGTCTTCCTCCTCCTCCTTCTCATCAAGCAGGTAAGGGACAAACCAGTTCTAAAGTTTTGGTTTTAAACTTTGGTCTTAATATAAATATAAGCTTACCCGGGTAGTGTATATATATATATATGGGTGAAAAACCTCCATGTTTATTCCCTCGTACTTCGTTTCTTTTTTCTTTATTTTTTTTTCTTCTCCTATCCAAGCCAAGGTAAGGATCTGTTCTTTATTTTTGTGTTTATGAAAGCTTCGGTTCTCATTTAAACATATGTATACGTTATATATATATGTGTGTGTGTATACCATCTATATCCTTTTGCCTTCGGTTTTTTTTTACCTTGATTGCATCCCCTCTCCAAGCAAGGAAAGAATTCGGTTATAATTTTGGTTTGGTTTCTCTTTTACAAGAATCGGTTTTTATATAAATATGTATATATTTATATATACTTGATATATAAATATATACTTTCAAACACACATATTATAGGATGATAAGCAGTATTTTCTCAATGTTTATACCCCATGATTTTTCTTTCCTACTATAAAATGGATATTTTAAGTAAATGGTGAATAGGTAAAATTGTGCAAGTGAATGATGTATATTATTGTGGTATATACATACACGTATGTGTATATACCTCAATATGAATTTAGAGACCATGTTTACAATTTTTATAAAGCATTACGAGGTTTATGGGTTAGTTGGACTTCAAATTCTTTCGTGAAACTGAGAACTTTCATTTATCACTGCTCGGGATAAATGAGGATTTTTTTGTGAAAATGGTTAACATGGACTCCTTGATTTTTTTTTTTGTTTTTAAAAATGCATACATGTATCCATAAGTGTGTACTTAAGTCTGTTTAAAGTGCTAATAAAAGAGTTTTTATAAGACAGTTTTGGGTAAAAACCCTCAATATCCATTTATCATTATAGGTGTAAACGACTATGTTTTAATTGGATACTATGATGTTATTTAATGTTAAGTAATATGTTCATTCTCTTGAAACCCATGCTTTTAAATGCAAGGTAACTTGTTATGTGAAGGGAGTTTTAGCATGCATGTCATCAGGTTCTTAATGTTTAAATGGTCCTCATGAATGAATAAGTATGTGAAAATGGGGTTTAATTAAGAATGCATGAAACCCTATGAATGAATGTCCATGTCAAGATATGTGAGGGATGTATAGGATTTACATGTGACGGGTGCACCCGGAATTATATAGCGCAACAAGAATGATGTGACGGGTGCGCCCGGAATTATATAGCGCTCCAATGCATTGGGTAAAGAAAGAGTCTCATGAGACGAACATGTGCGGCGGTCTTGGCAGTTAGCCTTGGCTTGTGCTAAAGAAACAGGGAGGGCGGTGAGCCTCAACCTGTTAAGTATGTTATACGGTCATGATGAAAAGTCATGACAAAGTCCAGGATTATACATTCCCTCTACATGTAATGATAAAGGATAACCAAGGGTCTGTTCAACTAACAGGACAACCCCTAGTTGAAAGCTCCCAAGATCATGATAATGTACTCTATGTAACTAGAATTGCTTTTCATATGGTAAACTGATAGATGAACTGCATTTTACTCATGAACCATGATATGCATGTTTTTCCTGCTTAGCCATAGAATTCACCTAGAATTGAAGTAACCTTGTTTTCATTTTACGCATTGTTTATATTGTGCACTCTGATCATGTTCACATTAAAGCTTACTTTAAGTACGTGCCTCTTTATGCAAGTGGTTTTCAAACAAAGATGGAATTTCATGTTTTTAAGAAATGACAATGTTTTTTTTAGAAAAGTATTTTTATTCATTTCAAAAGGACTTGAGTAAGGAATTTCTTAAAATGTTTTAAAACCCCTTACTGGGCATTTTTGCTCACCCTACGTTTTGTTTAAAATTTTTTAGGCACGGTTGATACTAATGAAGTTAATCAGATGCAGCTGGTTTCCCAGAATCCTGAGCCTCGCGATCTTCTGTTGTGATGAGACATGATATTTAATTTGTAATGATGTAATGTAAAGTATATCATGTCTCATTAAGCACCCCGGTTTTGGGGGATGCTACAGTTGGTATCAGAGGATGTGTTCAGGAAACTCTGGAAAACCAGGTGATATAAATATATTGCTAAGATTAACTAAGTAAAAACATTATGATTTTCAGATGGCTGATGTACCTACCGACCTTTTGTCACTTCCCACCGAGGCTCTAGAGAACATTATATCTCTAGCTAGCTGTGAAAACTTCCTGAATTATGCCCAAATTCGCATGACGTGTAAGCGCCTATACGATGTGTCAAACTCATCTAGGGTGATTAGACTCCACCGGGGAATGGGTATGGATTATCTCCTAATGATGATGACCCAGTTTCCCTCCTATGCACGTCGGGGAAGGTATCACGAAGGACTCTTCCGAGTGTTTACAACTGGCGAGGAATTTGGCACAATGCTAGATAACCCTTTCCAATAAGCTGCTGCTGCCGGAGACCTCTGAGCGGCTTATCTGTGCCAGGTCCTGCACTATGGCTTCTGGGGCCAGTTAATGGACTTCGGAGCGTTGGAGAATGAGTCCACCTGTGTGTCTCTTAGGCAATAAGTGTACACCGATGTTTCCCAACTCCACACCCCTCACGCGAAACTCAAGAGGCGTTATAAATGTTCCCATGAGTTTAGTCCTGTATGTTCATCTTGTGTATGGTTTGTGGAGTTAGAGAGTTTCGCCTCTCTTTGTGGTGTCCGTCTGGAAAACTCAGACTTTAATGTGTAAACCTTCTTAATTAAAAAGTTTATGATCTCTTTCTTCTTAGTGTTGTTAAGTGACCTCCCTTGTTTACCTTTTCTTTCAGATGGCAGGTCAGATGAACCTCTATTCTCTACCTGACGAGTTAGTAGAGGTTATCTTGATCAGAACTTGTATGGTGGACTTTCCCTCTTTTCTCCACTTACGAGGGTCCTGTCAACGTCTTCTGGACATAGCGAATAGTCCGGAAATTCTCCACGCATGTCAGGAGAATGAACATGTGATTCACCTCCTTGCCACCACCCAGCTCCCCTGCTATAGGCGAAGGGGGAGATACCATGAAGGGCTTTTTAAGTGTTTCTCTATGGCACGGAACTTCTCCGCCAGAGCTTGATTTCTCATAGCAGCTCAGGACGGCCACCTCAGAGCCGCCTACATGTTCCAGATCCTAAACGTCAGCCTTCTCAATCGCGTCGTTCCCCTCGACTACCTCGAGCGTGATGAAGTTCGAAGGGTTACTAGGGGATTCGTCCGCTCGGACGTTTCAGAGCTTTTTATTGCACGGGCCTCCCTGTGGAAGCCTGTGTGTAGTGCCCATGAGTAGGAGTACAAGTCTTATTGCTCAAAGTGTATCTGGGTCAGGGAAACAGTGGAGCTGTGTACCAGTTTAGGGGTTCCGTTAACCGATCTAGGCCTTCAGTTTTGGTAATGTTGTGCGACCGAGGTCTTTTTCATGTCTTTCTATGAATAGAATTGCGAGGACGCAATTCTTTGAAGGGGGAGATGATGTAACGACCCGAGAATTCTTGTTTCGTGTAATGATATGTTTCCCTTTAATTGGACCATCTTTCTATAAAAAGAAAATGAAAATAAATGAAAACCCGTAGCAACAAGCATGAATGAAATACTCCTCTATTAAGAAACACCTTGACGATTACAACTCCCCACGATCAAAACATCACTAACCAAAGATCCCAACCAAGAACCCAATTACAACGATGGGAAGACTGCTTAGAACTACTAGGAGCTCGAGAATGCAGTAGGGATTTTGAGCATCCATCATGAGGAACATAAGGATTGCTGAAGCCACCGCGACCGTGCTCAGCACCAAGGGGATCACACGAACCATCTTCCTTTTCTCCTTCAGTCACTTGGAGTGAAGAACACCCCTAGAATAGACCCTTTTTATAGGCACCCCAATCCGACCGTTAAGCACCAATGGATATAAATATAGCCGTTGGATCTCCCCTGTTTTGTTGTTTTTTTTAGTTTCCAATTATAACCATTGGGCTGTGAGTTAAATTTCCCCGGCAGGTTCAAAAAGATTAAGCATGATATTTGATGTAAAAATATATATCTATATATATATATATAAATAAATAATAATAATGTAGCTGATTTTTGTTATATGAAAAGAATATATTTTCATACATATATATATACATATTTCAAAATGGTGGGAATAAATACTGTCTTTCCACTTAAATATAAATATTTTATACAACTTAAACAAGCAAAGCTTTGTTTTATTGAAATCTTGAGGGGTTTTATTTTATTTTAAGTCTGGATAAATATGTGCAATCTCTTCGAATATATTTATATATGTATACATGAACATATATGCATATAAATAAAGATGTTTATAAGTTAATTTTTATCATTTTTGGAAATAATGTCAAAAAAATTATGGTTTCTTGTGTCGTGTAATTTCTACTTCAATACATATTTAATGATATAGTTATTCAATGTCCCCACCTTCTAAAAAAAACGGTTAAATAATTGAAGTTTAAATAATAATAACCACATATAATTGATCAACAACGAATCTTGACCATGCTTAAAATAATAAAGTTTATAAATAATTGAAGTATAAACAATAATAAAGTTTATAATAGGTATATAAAAAAAATAGAAGAATTTTTTTCTTTCAAAAAAAACGTGGAAAAGGGGGGGAGACCGCGTTTTTTAAGGCCGCTTCACCTGGGTCGTCCGATCATCCTCCCCCTGATCGCGGCCGACAATTTCTTTTAATTCTGCACCACTCCTCAGTCGTCCGATCGACCAGCGTGACATCCCTGCCGTCCATTTTTTTTTCTCTGTTTTCTTCCACCTCGCGTCGCGGCTTCTTCTCCTACCTCGCGACGCCGGACCAGTTGGTATAGGGCTGCCATCTTCTTCGTCTAGGCCAGTGAGGTAGACTCTATTGTATCCTCCTTTCCACAAGTTGACGCTGACACCCCGCCTTCCCTGAAGTCCTTCTTCTTCTTCTTCTTCTTCTTTTTCTTTTTTTTAACCCCCCTGTTGCACCGAGGACCGAAGGATCGGCTCTCCTAATCTCTCCGACCTCCAGGCGACGCCGACACAGCTCCGGTCTTCCTCCTCCTCCTTCTCGTCAAGCAGGTAAGGGACAAACCAGTTCTAAAGTTTGGGATTTAAACTTTGGTCTTAATATAAATATAAGCTTACCCGGGTAGTGTATATATATATATATATGGGTGAAAAACCTCCATGTTTATTCCCTCGTACTTCTTTTCTTTTTTCTTTATTTTTTTTCTTCTCCTATCCAAGCCAAGGTAAGGATCTGTTCTTTATTTTTGTGTTTATGAAAGCTTCGGTTCTCATTTAAACATATGTATACGTTATATATATATATATATATATGTGTATACCATCTATATCCTTTTGCCTTCGGTTTTTTTTTACCTTGACTGCATCCCCTCTCCAAGCAAGGAAAGAATTCGATTATAATTTTGGTTTGGTTTCTCTTTTACAAGAATCGGTTTTTATATAAATATGTATATATTTATATATACTTGATATATAAATATATACTTTCAAACACACATATTATAGGATGATAAGCAGTATTTTCTCAATGTTTATACCCCATGATTTTTCTTTCCTACTATAAAATGGATATTTTAAGTAAATGGTGAATAGGTAAAATTGTGCAAGTGAATGATGTATATTATTGGGATATATACATACACGTATGTGTATATACCTCAATATGAATTTAGAGACCATGTTTACAATTTTTATAAAGCATTACGAGGTTTATGGGTTAGTTGGACTTCAAATTCTTTCGTGAAACTGAGAACTTTCATTTATCACTGCTCGGGATAAATGAGGATTTTTTGTGAAAATGGTTAACATGGACTCCTTGATTTTTTTGTTTTTTTGTTTTTACAAATGCATACATGTATCCATAAGTGTGTACTTAAGTCTGTTTAAAGTG
This sequence comes from Viscum album, assembly GCA_963277665.1. Taxonomy (NCBI): domain Eukaryota; kingdom Viridiplantae; phylum Streptophyta; class Magnoliopsida; order Santalales; family Viscaceae; genus Viscum; species Viscum album. Next base: position 1,899,753,257 of record OY728152.1, on the reverse strand, counting down.
CTAATAAAAGAGTTTTTATAAGACAGTTTTGGTTAAAAACCCTCAATATCCATTTATCATTATAGGTGTAAACGACTATGTTTTAATTGGATACTATGATGTTATGTAATGTTAAGTAATATGTTCATTCTCTTGAAACCCATGCTTTTAAATGCAAGGTAACTTGTTATGTGAACGGAGTTTTAGCATGCATGTCATCAGGTTCTTAATGTTTAAATGGTCCTCATGAATGAATAAGTATGTGAAAATGGGGTTTAATTAAGAATGCATGAAACCCTATGAATGAATGTCCATGTCAAGATATGTGAGGGATGTATAGGACTTACATGTGATGGGTGCGCCCAGAATTATATAGCGCAACAAGAATGATGTGACGGGTGCGCCCGGAATTATATAGCGCTCCAATGCATTGGGTAAAGCAAGATTCTCATGAGACGAACATGTGCGACGGTCTTGGCAGTTAGCCTTGGCTTGTGCAAAAGAAACAGGGCGGGCGGTGAGCCTCGACCTGTTAAGTATGTTATACGGTCATGATGAAAAGTCATGACAAAGTCCAGGATTATACATTCCCTCTACATGTAATGATAAAGGATAACCAGGGGTCTGTTCAACTAACAGGACAACCCCTAGTTGAAAGATCCCAAGATCATGATAATGTACTCTATGTAACTAGAATTGCTTTTCATATGGTAAACTGATAGATGAACTGCATTTTACTCATGAACCATGATATGCATGTTTTTCCTGCTTAGCCATAGAATTCACCTAGAATTGAAGTAACCTTGTTTTCATTTTACGCATTGTTTATATTGTGCACTCTGATCATGTTCACATTAAAGCTTACTTTAAGTACGTGCCTCTTTATGCAAGTGGTTTTCAAACAAAGATGGAATTTCATGTTTTTAAGAAACGACAATGTTTTGTTTTAGCAAAGTATTTTTATTCATTTCAAAAGGACTTGAGTAAGGAATTTCTTAAAATGTTTTAAAACCCCTTACTGGGCATTTTTGCTCACCCTACGTTTTGTTTAAAATTTTTTAGGCACGGTTGATACTAATGAAGTTAATCAGATGCAGCTGGTTTCCCAGAATCCTGAGCCTCGCGATCTTCTGTTGTGATGAGACATGATATTTAATTTGTAATGATGTAATGTAAAGTATATCATGTCTCATTAAGCACCCCGGTTTTGGTGGATGCTACAGGAACCTCGTGAATGACGTGTGTCTGGTGTTGTTGTGGTTGTGTACGAGCATTTTAGAATTATGAGGACGCAATTCTTTATAGGGGGGAATAATGTAACACCTCGAGTTTTATGAACTCAAATTTAAATGGATAATGTTATATTTTATAATTTTGTACTTTATTTCGTATTTTCAAAATAATAACACCTAGTTTTATAAAGATTATATAACTTAATATTTTCAAGTTTTTAAAGTATTTTATGTTCCATCTATAATGTCATAGTATTTCAATAATGAAACCTAGTTCTTACAAAACCATTATATTTTATAAGGTTTCAAAACTTATGTATTTTAAGTGTTTTCTAGAATTATATTGTAAGTTGTGCTTTATACATTTAAATGTTAAAACTATAGTTTTTATTTCTAATTTTGTTTAGCAGTTGAAGGTATTATCTTTAAATGTAGTTTCCAATTGAAGTTATTTTTTATGCTTTAAAATGTAACATGAACTCATGAAATTGAAATATTATTTTCTTTAAATGACTGTTTTCTTTAATAAGTTAATATATATATATTTATTTAGAAAAATTATGCTTTAATATTTACTTTTTTGAATGTATTATTAATATAAGCATTTTTTATATAAAAATTATTATTACTAATTTTAAGATTTTATGTTTTATATATATTTGAAAATATATTATGTTTTTATAAATTATAAATGTATTTAATAAATTTATTATTAAAAAAACACCCCTTTGATATGTGTTTCTAATATATATATATATATATATCATTTATATCTATATATGTTATTCAAAATGTTTTTTTTAATGATTATATTTGTTTTATAAATAAAATAAAATTTTTAAGAGTGAAATAATTGAATCAAAAAAATAACGTGTTGACTAACAATAAGGGTGAATTGATTGGAGAGAGAAATGTGTTGGAACAAATAAAAAATGTTGGTTTAAAAAAACAAATGTTGTGGAAAATGCAGAAAGAGAATAAAAGGTTTTTAAATATAAAATTATTGATGATTTTTAAGGATGGTGTGACTTGAGTTGTAACAAATGAGAGAAATGTTAAAGTATAATGGGACAAAATGTGATTGAATAAAAAAGGAAAAAGTTTGATTTATAACATTATGATTATATAATATAAAATATATATAAATATATGTTTTATAAAGGGATTTAATAATAATAATTTTTTTTAGTATTGTTAAAATAAGCTTAATGTATAAATAACTTTATTAGAATTTTGATTTTTTTTTATAATGTGATATTTGATTAAATAAATAAATATAAAGTTATAATAATAATAGGGGGGAAATCGGACAAAAAATTAAAAAAAGTGGGTTAAAATGTATTATTTTTTTATAGATATATACATATACATATATATATATATAAGCACCAAATATTTTTTATGTAACGTCAATTTTTTTAATTATTATTGACAAAAAATGATGATAATATTATAACCTATTAATATAATAAATTATAATATAATAGTAATGATGGGTTTGACAAAAAGATAAAAAAAGCCAATGATTAATAGAAAAAATGTGGGAGAGAGAGTGTGTGGAAAAAAACACAAAATGTTAATGATAAATAAAAGAAAGAAAAATGGTTATACAAAATGAAATTTGAAAAAAAAAAGATGCGTGAGATGAAAAATAAAGTAAGAGAATGTGAGAGTAGATAAAAAATGTAATTTAATAATAAAACAACAAAAAAAATAAGAAAAACATTTGATAAAAATAGAAATTGTATAATTATAAATATATATTTAACATGTGTTATTTTATTATAAAAGACACACACTTTATATATATATATAACTAAAATATATGAATATATATTTATACAAAATTCTAAAACCAATTATTTAAAAAAAAAATTCATGTAAAGTTAAAAAAAAGGTTTTCTATTTTTTTTAAAATAATAATAATAATAATAATCAAATAAATAAAATGTTACTTTTAAAAAAATAATAATCATGAAACGAAATAAAACAAATAAAAACAAATAAAACGTTAAAAATGTAATATAATGATTGATTAATAGAAAAGTAATGATAGTTTTAAGAAAAGTTACAAAAGAGACAAAATTAGATGTAAAAAATAGAGAGATGTGTAATGATAATAGAATAAAATAAAGAAAGTGTTATACATGACAAAACGTGAAACAAAAATAAATGATTAAAAAATATATAATAATAATATTAATGAAAGAAATGAAATGACGATAAGTATGGATACATATTTTTTTATACACATTTTCTCATGTGAAATCATCAATTTCAAACTATTCTTTAAAAAAAATATTCGAGAAATGAAACTTGATTTTATATATATAAATTTTATTACCACCAAATCCATATAAAACTATGTATATATTTTTAGTGGTATCGTTATAAAATGTGAATATGGGGCTATCTATTTTTTTTTTGCACACTACAATGGCATGACAAGACTGTTTAAACACACATCCTCTCTCTTCTTCAACTTGTTGAAGTCCTGTACACATTACTGGGAGTCTTGCATACTCTGCTCAATCATTGCACCATCTGCATTGTAATTTGTACATGTTTTTGGTAAGGGAAACATGTTTTAGTGTTCATATTTTACAAAGTATTATTTTCAGATTTTAATTTATGTTTTTTGTAAGGGTTTTATAATTGCCTTGTTTTGTTTATTTGAGAGTATATACATGTATATATATATATATACATTCTTATGAAAGGATAACCTTATGGTTTAGTTTAAAAATTCTTCTGCGTTTAAATCCGGGCCATCGGGTTTTGGGTTCGGATAATATGAAAGATGTAAGGGTTTAATATATTTTTTCTTTCCTTTGAAAACATGAATATACACTAGTATATATATCATATATACATTTATATAGTTTTATTTCACCCGGTTCTAAATCTGTAAGTGATGATTTGCAATGATGTTTTAGAATGTGATGGGTGGAAATTATTTTCAATTACGGTTTTTGGTATTTAAATTGGGAATGAGGTGAGAATTATCAAATTTATCTTATTTATTTTAATTTATACAAGTTATGTTTCATTTAAGGTGGTGTAAGGGTTATGTTTTAATATTCTTCATTAAATGTATATTTATAAAGGACTATTTAATTTGATCAACCTTGTCATCTATTTATAAAGGTTTACACATATATACTTGTGTATAAATGTTTATATGAACCTAAATAACATATTATTTTCTGAACTGGGTTATGATTTTAAAATCTATGTGTTGAAAGGGTGTTAATTGTTTTTCTCAAACCATGTTGTTATAAAATGTTATATGTGTGTATATATATACACACACATATATAACTTATTATTTTACATGTACTTAAGTTAAGGGTCATTTTTATTTTCTGCACATTCAGACATGTACACATAATTCAATCTATTTCTATTTTATGTTATTAAAGATTTTATTACAATATTTTAATAGATACTTGGATGTGAATTAATTTTTGGGTTCAAATGGATTAGCATATTTATTACACATACACCCATAGAGTTTTAATCCACCCGGTTAATTTGAAAATGATGTAAGGTAAATTTATTTATATATATTTATACTCTCTAATTTTCTAGTTCTCGTAAAGGAGTTCATTTGATTAAAATTTGAATTACTTTTATGGTGTTAAGGTTGTAATTATTAAACAAATTACATTTCTTATATGGTATTAATATACATACACACATATATATATACATATATATATGTATATATATATATGTAATTTTTAGTTTTCAGAATTTATAAAGTAAGGGTGTGACATGTACATATTTTATGTATATATATAGAGAGATTTATGTGTATGCACCTATAAGTTTTAATCATAACCCGAATTAACTTGGATACAATAAACTTCAGTGGTTAAAGTATGTTTTTGATATGTTTAATTTAATATATGCATTACATAAAACAAATGATCTACTGCAAATCAATTGGCCTTATATGTTATGCAACATAAGGCATGACCACTTAATAAGACGTGACCATTTATTCGTACATGCTTTCTGTCTTAATTCAAACTTAGTTATTTTAAACTATAAATATTCATCTCCATAAATCAAGGATTTTGAAAATTAAGGAACTATCATTTTATGTGGTAACCTCATCCATTTATTACTTGTGTGTTTTAAATCAATATCACATGTACAAATAACATTTACTATATTATGCATGTCATTTAGAAATTTATTACCTAAATGATAACTGACACATTACAATTTAGTCCAACATCATTTCCTTTATTAGCACATGAATTGAGTATGAATAACGATCATGCATTTGAATGCATTAAAATTTTATTAATATAGAATAGTTGTAAAGTTATTATTTTATATGATAAACAAACAATTTATTATTAATAATTTATGAGATAAGAATTTAATTATTCAAGGTGGTATGAGACACTCTGAATAATGTGAATTATGAAACCAAGTAATATGTGTAATGGGAATGATAAGTAATTAATAAATCAAAGTGGTATGTGCACTTTGATTTATAGATATGAGGAATTCATTGGACCTACTATGTTCTGGGGTGGGGACCGGTAAAATTAAGCCCTTCGAGTTAGGGTCCAGTTACAGCAGACCCTCCAGGTTGGTGTCCGGTTATTAGAGGCACTCTGGGTTGGTGTCCGGTTACAGAGGCACTCCGGGTTGGTGTTCGGTTATTAGAGGCACTCCGGGTTGGAGTCCAGTTACAAAGGCTCTCCGGGTTGGGGTCCGGTTACAGTTAGCCCCTAGGTCTTGGCACGAGGCCATGACATGGTCCGAAATATGAACTTCTCTCATTATGACTATGTAATTTAATTAACCATAAAAATATTCAACTTGTAGAATATTTGGTTAAAATAGATTTTGGATTTTCGGCCTAGGCCTTAAATCATTAGACCTCTTGGAAAAGGCCTTGATAAAATGTTTCAGAATGTCCTGTATATTTATGGCATGACATATGTTTAGAACTCAGTGATTTAGTATTTAGTGTATGAAATTGAAGTCATTATTTTATGCGCAACTCTGATTATTTATTTCACTTAGCTATTTTATTTGTGCTTACATATTCTTATGTCATACATGTTTTGAATTTCTTTTATTCAACAGGTCTATATTCGAATCATGTATCCTTGAAAATCTGTTAGCATGTTTCTATTGAGCACCTTTATGATGTGTACATGTGTTACAGATTTTATTTAAGAAGATTGTTTTATGAAATGGTTTAAAGAATGTTTTCAAAGTTATATTGGTTTATTTTTAAAACCCCTTACTGGGCATTCTTATGCACACCCTACTTTTTTGGTTAAAATTTTTCAGGTATGGGATTTTACTAAAGAAGTTTTTTTTGAGCATGTGTTGTTTTCAACAATATATATTTAATGGGGATATTGTTGAGCAAGTGTTGTTTTCAATAATAAGTTTTATTATTAATAAGGGGTATTGTTGAGAACAATACTCTATCTCTTTATGATGATTTTGATGTTCACAAATACCCTTTAATTGTTTTCTAATGATTTTACTTTAAGTATTTTTCAGGAATTATATATTTTATATATTCTCATTTTTGGAAGAATATTTAAGTGTTTACATAGTGTGGAACAATTGCTAAATCATTCGGGAATCAATTTAAAGTGTTCTGGAAACACTATTCATACCTTACATTTGGAAAGTGTAGTGTAAAGAAAGAAAGGAAAGCGTAGCATAAAGAAAGAAAGGAACAAGCTATTTACTCTACAAATTATCATAAAAGTATGGTTAAACAACCATACGTTATCAGCAAAGTATGAAAGAAAGGTACCATATGTGAAGAAGAACCCTACGTTAGGAAAGAACCCTACGTTAGGAAGGAACCCTACGTTTGGGATATTAAGAAAGTATGGAAGAAGAAACATTACGGAAATATTTAATGTTTTGTTTGTTTCTCAAAAGTATGGTTAATCAACCTTACTTTTGTAAGCAACCTTACGTTACTTGAAAAAGTATGATTCATAAACCTTACGTATGGAAGCTTAGAAAAGTATGGTATACATTTGGATATGGAAGAGAAAAGTATGGATGGTCAACCCTGCGTTTGTCATCAACCTTACATTTTTCATCAACCTTATGTTCGTCATCAACCTTACATTTGAAGAATGCGACATCAACCCTACGTTTGATCTATATTACGTTTCAGAGGATGCATGCAGTGCAACTCAACCTTACGTTTGGCGTCGGGAATTTGAAGTTGATATTTTTGTTCAATGGTCTGCAACTGATTGATCAGGCTAATTTTAAGCCGGACTAAATGCTGATTTTAAAGTGTGTCCTTGACAAATTTAGAATCGTTTGAAGGATTGATTTAATCAGAGCTTTTCATGGTGAATATTATGGATTTTTACGACTACTCAGATTAATTCACAAGTCTGAATATTGCGAGTCAAATGGTGATATTTGTGGATCTGATTTTGTAGAGGAAGTGCTCGATATATCTGTTCTCATTTTTTTTAATTTAAAAAAAACACAATACACATCATAACAGAAACAAGTGTGATATACGAAAAAGTGTACAGATATCGATATAGCGAAGATTTGAAATAAGAACACATAGTGATCAAGAACGCAAGTGCAGATACAATCATTGTATTCGAAAGAAAGATGTGTTGCACAGACAACGCCATTTCTGAAGAGAGAAAACATAGACTAATCAAGATACAAAGATCTACTGATTACGAAGAGTGATTACGCTCTTTTTTATTGAAGAAGAAATAACACAACAGAAGATTCATCTATTTTGTCAATGACAATCTTTTGTGAATCTGCTGCTCCTTAAGTTGCAATTATATTTTCTATATCTACTGAAACCAGATCGACTCAGAACTTCTTTGACTTGGAGATCAATATTTCTGAAGATGACGATCCATCTGCTGTCAATTGTATTCTGTTACAATTGTGACGATCAACTGGAAAAGTTCTTTCTAAACAAAAACACTTTTTATCTTCAGTGACCAGCTTCTCGAACTAAGCTGAGTAGGTTCGTGTTTGAACCAGAAGGCTTTGTTTGCCTGAAAATTGTAAAGGTGTCAACTGCCTATTTTTAGTTGTTGGACGGTCTATGGAAAAGAGGACCAAATAGTGAAAATCACCAAGCTCGTGGAGTATAGCATTGGTGGAGTGGACTAGGGGCCTTCTGTTCCACAAACCACTATACATCCGTGTGTCCCTGATTTTACTTATTCTGCTGCATGATCAAATCTGATAAAGCATAGAGGACAGAACTCGATCAATCGAAGAGTTAACAAAAAATCTGAAAGACACAATTTACCCCCTCTTGTGTATAATTTGTATATTCAAGATCCAACAATTGGTATCAGAGGGTTGGGGCTTCTGATAGAGCGTCAGCAAGCAAGAAGTATTTAAATATTATACAACAGAGCATTATGACTGATATAAGAGAATGGATTTCAATGGTCAGAGCACCATATTTTAATGGAGACAACTATGGTTGCTGGAAATTGCGCATGATAATATATCTGAAAAACCTCGGATATAAAGTCTATTCAAAGATTCTGACTCCTTATGAAATTCCTGAAAATCCTGAGGCATAGAGTGCTTCTACAGAGGCAAAGTATGATATGAATTTGAAGGCTATGAATGCAATCATCTGTGGTCTAAGACCAGATGAATTTAATAGAGTATCTCAGTGCCCGAAAACATATGAGATGTGACAAACAATAGTTGTGGCGTATGAAGGAACAGACAATGTGAGACAAATGAGATATGCTACTGCCAAATTGAAATTTGATACTTTCAGAATGTTTGAAGGTGAAAGAATTACACAAATGAATGGGATATTGACATAAATTTTAAATAATATAATAGCTCTTGGAGATCCTATCAAGTAGGATGATCAAGTATTAAAAGTACTGAGGGTACTTCCTACTCGATGGAATGGTATCTCTGCTTCAATCTGACAATCAACACCTGTTAAAAATCTAACCATGAGAGATCTGATTGGTACACTGATGATGTACGAAGCTGAACTGCAAGATGAGGCAAATGAACATAAAGTTTACATCAAAAAGGAGGATACTACCTTGAAGGTAATTTCATAACAAAAGAATATAAAGATGAAGAAGAGAGAAGTCAAAGCTAAATCAGAGTGCTCTGACTCATCAAACTCAGATGAAGAACCGGCTCAGCAAGCCAGAAAATTCAGAAAATTCTACAACAAGAAAAGAGGCTTCAAAAAATCCTTTAAGAAAGATGATAAGGAAGTAAGATGTTATGAATGTAAGAATATGGGGCACATCAGACTAGGTTTCCCACAATTGAAAGATGCAAAGAAGAAGAAATTCTTTAAAAGAAATGACTATGAGCAGAAAGAAAAAAAAGTCATGAAAGCCACTTGGAGTGTATCTGAAGACTCCAGTAGCTCTCCAGAATCAAGCTCAGAAAAAGAAGAAGTCAATCTGAAAGAAAACATGTGTTTCATGACAGAAACAGATGAGGTATAATCATATTACTCCTCTGACTCAAATAATGAATCAAATTCTGAATCAAGATACACAAATGAAAAACTTGCAGCCTACTGCAATATACTTGAAGAAAGATATGACTCACTATTTAAGAAACATAAGTCACTAAAGAACATACATAAAGTTGTTTCAGATGAAAGAGATACATTGCTAAAACAACATAAGGAATTAACTGATAAATACAATTCTATTAACACTAACTATATTAATTTTGAATCAAGAATAAAAACACTGTAGGATGAAGTAGAATCTTACTAACAGGCTGCATTGGTTTTTAAAAAAGTAGAGAATTCATTAAATTAAATTCTTGGAAAACTATCATTAAAAAGGAAAGATTTGTAATTGGTAGTAAAGGAGAAAAACCTAATCTATACAAAAACTATTTTGTTCCTAGCACTAAAAGGGTTAATTTTAACTTTTGTGGGACAAAGGGGCATATAGATAAACATTGTTTCTTAAGACAACCTCAAATTTGTGGTATTAAGAAAGCCTATGTTTCAAAAGACTTATATGATTCAGCTGTTTTTAAAAAAACAAAGCAAATTCGGATACCCAGATCATTGCTAGTTAACACCCCTGGACCCAACAGAATATGGGTACCAAAGAAATTTGTTTAAATGTCTTTGCAGATAGCATGCCACCAAAGAAAAAAATATATATGGTACATGGATAGTGGCTGCTCAAGGCATATGAGTGGGAACTCAACAAATTTTATAACACTCACTCAAAAGGAAGTAGGACTTGTCACATTTGGTGACAATGCCAAAGGAAAAAATCATTGGCATTGGAAATGTTGGAGATCCAAAAACAGTCTCAATCAACAAAGTACTTTATGTACAAGGATTGAAACACAACCTGATAAGTATCTCTCAACTTTGTGATGATGGATATACTGTTTATTTTACTAACAATTGTTGTATTGTTTTTAAAGATAAACTTTTTAAATTTAAGGCACCAAGAACTGACAATATCTATACTTTGGATTTAAATTCCTTGTGTAAACAACAAGTAAATTGCTTGACTGTTAAAGTAAGTGAATCTTGGATCTGGCATTGGAGACTTGGACATTTTAATATATATATTTTACATAAGTTATCTAAGAAACACTTAGTTTCTAATTTTCCTAGTCTCATATTTGAAAGTAACAGATTATGTGATGCATGCCAACTTGGCAAGAAACACAAATCATCATTCAAATCTATTAACAAAGTTTCTACAACTAAACCTCCAGAACTTATCCATATGGATTTTTTTGGACCTTCAAGAGTATAAATATTGACTGGTAAATTATATGTTTATGTATTAGTTGATGATTATTCTAGATTTACTTGGATTTTCTTTTTGAAATTTAAAAATAAAGCTTTTAATTTATTTGAAAGTTTCTGCAAATCTGTTCAAAATGAAAAAGGTTTTAATATAATCTCATCGAGAAGTGATCATGGTGGAGAATTTGAGAATCATGAATTTAATTCCTTTTGCTTAAATATGGGTATTAAACATACCTTCTCTGCACCAAGAACACCTCTACAGAATGAGATTGTAGAAAGAAGAAATAGAACAATTCAAGAAATGGATAGAACTATGTTAAATGAATATAGCCTACCCATATATTTTTGGGCAGAAGCTGTAAATATAGATTTCTATATAATTAACAGAGTTTTAATGTGACCTATTTTGAAAAAGACACCCTATGAACTATGGAATAACAGAAAACCTAAAGCAAATTACTTTAAAGTTTTTGGATGCAAGGTTTACACCTTAAACACCAAGGACAATCTTGGTAAGTTTGATCCAAAATCTTATGAAGGAATTTTCTTGGGGTATTCTGCTATTTTCAAAGCTTATAAAATTTTTAATAAAAATTCAAGGATTATTAAAGAATTAGTTCATGTGAAATTTGATGAATCTGATCCCTTTGAGAAAAGGACAGATCAAATAGATGAACCTGACTCTAACAATAACATGAGACTTGAGAACTTAAAGAATGATTTTGAAAATGATATAAAAGAAATTCAGTTCAGTTCAGAGGAATATGATACAGAAGAACCTTTAAATGTATTTCCTAGACAGCCTAGAACCCTAAAGAATCACCCTTTATAAACTTTGATAGGTGACTTAGAAACTGGTATTCAAACTATAAGAAACTTAGGAAATATAGTGGAATTCCCTGCCTTCCTATCCCAACTAGAACCCAAGACTATAGAAGAAGATTTAGATTATGAAAGCTGGCTAATAGGAATGCAAGACGAAATAAACCAGTTCAAAAGAAATTAAGTGTGGAAATTAGTGGAAAGACCTCAGAATTATCTAGTAATAGGAACCAAATGGGTCTTTAGAAATAAACAGGATGACCAAGGTATAATAACTAGAAATAAAGTAAGATTAGTAGCTAAAGGATATAATCAAGAAGAATGAATAGATTATGATGATACTTTTTCACCTGTAGCAAGGTTAGAAGCCATTAGAATCCTTTTAGCCTATGCATCCCATATTAATTTTAAATTATTTCAGATGGATGTTAAATCTACCTTTTTAAATGGTTATTTAATGGAGGAAGTTTATGTTGAGCAACCTCCTGGTTTTGAAAACTCTCAAAAACCTAATTCTGTTTTTAAACTTACTAAAGCTCTTTATGGCCTTAAACAAGCACCTAGAGCTTGGTATGAAAGATTAAGTTCTTTTCTTTTGAAAAATGATTTTACTGTTGGATTGGCAGATCCAACACTCTTTAAGAAAACTGTGAAAAATAATGTTTTATTGGTTCAAATTTATGTTGATGATATAATTTTTGGATCAACTAATAAAACACTTTGTCATGAATTTTCAAAATTAATGCAAGAAGAATTTGAAATGAGTATAATGAGAGAATTAAATTTCTTTTTGGGACTTCAAATATTTCAAAAAGATTTTGGAAATGTTTTAAATAAAAGCAAATACATTGATGATTTACTTAAGAAATTTGGACCTGAAAACAGCAAGACATTCACAACTCCTATGTGTACTAATATAAAAATTGATTTGGATGAAGCTGGGAAATCAGTTGACAACAAGTTATATAGAGGTATGATTAGTAGTTTGTTATATCTTACTACTATCAGGCCAGATATAATGTATTCAGTATGTCTGTGTGCTAGATTTCAATCAAATTCAAAAGAATCTCATTTAACTGCTGTTAAAATAATTTGTAGATATTTAAAAAGAACTACTTTTCAATCTCTACTCTATCCTAAAACTTCTGATTTTAATTTGATTTCATATTCAGATGTTGACTTTGGAAGTTGTAGATTAGATAGAAAATTCACATCCGGAACATGTCACTTTTTATGACAGTCTTTAGTGTCATGGTCTAGTAAGAAACAACATTCAGTTGTCTTATCAATAGCTGAGGCAGAATATGTATCTGCTGGCAGTTGTTGTGTACAAGTGTTGTGGATGAAAAACACTCTTATGGACTTTGGATTGAATTTTAATAATACACCTATTTTATGTGATAATACAGGTGCAATTAATATTTCAAAAAATCCTATTATTCATTTTAGAACTAAGAACATTGATATAAGGCATCACTTTTTAAGAGATCATGTTATTAAAAAGGATATATTTTTTGAATTTATAAATACAGAAATTCAATTAGCAAATATTTTTACTAAACCACTTCCCACTGCAAGGTTTGATTTTATTAAAGAGGAGCTAGGTTTATTTAATTTTAAATAATTTTTTTATTTAATTATAATTTTAAATGTTATTTATTTAATTTTATTTATTTTGATTTTATTTTATTAATTGTGTAAATTTTGTTTTGTTTTTAAATACTGTTTAAGATCAATTAATTATTTGTTTTTCAAAAAAGGTTTAACTTTTGTTTTTAATTTATGTTAAATTCGCCGCATACAAATTTTATTTGTTTTTAAAATAAATGTAATGATTAGTGATTACATGGGAATCAAGGCTGCCAGAGCCCTTTCGAATTTGAAACCGTTTCATTTCCACAAACAAAAAAACCCTTCGAACCCGAAACCGTATACTGTTGCACACCCCTGATCTTCGAATCTTCAAACCCTGAAATCTTAGAACCTTCAGAAATATACTCAGTAATGGAAAAGACCAAACAAGAAGATGAGGCCGAGAGCAGTGACACGAAGAAGCAAAAAACAGTTGGGTGAAAAAAAAATCAAGGTAAAGTTATAGATCTGGAATGGTTATTCCAGACTAATCTGATGTTGAAACAGGCCTTGTCTTTTCAAAACCTTGAGCAGACTTTCAATAGTGAAAGGTCTGAGTTTATGTATGAGGTAGAACTACGTTATTTCTTCAGAACAGTTCAGTTCAGTCTAGGTGAGGACAAAGACACTATGATTGCAAATATTGAGGACTGAGATTTCTCAATCTCTTCTATTGAAATAGGACAAATCCTGAATTGCCTGAATGAATGAGTATATCATTTTGATTTGAAAAACATTGGAGATATTGTGCATAAATCAGAGGACATTATGTCCTTTTTATTTGGAACAACTACTGTTAAGAAAATGATGGTAAAGGATTTAGAACCGGATCAGAAAATCTTGGTCAAATTTGTTCAGACTGGAATAGCTCTCAGGATGTCAGAAATGGAAAAGATTTTGTACCCTGATATGTACATAATGTATCTTCTGTTAAGTGACATCAAATTAAACTTCCCAAGGTACATGGTAAGGTACCTCAATTACTGCTGCCAGAGCGAGGCAAGAATGAACTTCTATCCTTTTGGAAGGTTCATTTCAAATTTGTTGCTCAATAAAGGATTGGTAAGGCTTGTAGATTAAGGAACAAGGTGTCATCATGGTAATACCTTTAGTGTTGGGACACTATGGAAAATTGGTTATTTCTGGATCACCATAAAAGGAAAACTCTTGCCAGTGGGTGAAGAAGATAAAGAAGAGGAGATAGCTCCGGATCAGCCTGAAAAAGCTAAAGAAAAACAACCTGAAACCAGAGCAACTACAACTGCAAGGAAAATTAGTTTTGAGATTGTAGAGGTTAAAAATGAAGGAATTCAGGAAGGACTTCAAGTAACAAGGAAAAGAGATACAAGAGCTGAAGAGGAAATAGTGCTTTCTCAACCACTATCCATTCAAGATATTTAAGGCTATAGTTTTGTGAGGGATAAGGATAATATTGTTGAATCTCAAGAAGAGGTATCTCAAGTTGCAATTGATGTTGAAACAGAGAGACCTGAAACTGCTGTTGTTGAACCTGAAAGAGTTGAATCAGTGGCTGAACTTCAAAATGAGACTACAATTGAAGTTGTGAAAGAGGGAGTTCCTGGAGGAGAATTGTCCAGTCTTCAGGATGTTTAGGAAGAAGATGTTGTTTAAAATCTTGTTAAAAATGGTATAATTATTGAAGAACATGCTGATGATGCATCAGATGTTCACATTGAAGTGTTGCAGGAAGATTTTTCTGTGGAAGAGTCTAAGAAAGACTCTGAGGAAAATTCAGTAGAACAAGATGAAAAGGGAGATGAAGAAACAGTTGCAGAATCTTTGCCCCTAGTGTTGATACGTCAAATAACTGAAGAAGAAAATCATGCACAAAGTGCTTCTAATTCATCGACTGAAGAAATTGAAGAAGTTTACAAGAAGTTACAAAGACTAGAAACTGAGAATGCTGCTCTAAGGAGAGTTTTGGAATTAGAGAAGTTGAAATTTCAGAGACTGAAATCCAGCACAGTTTCCAGAAATGAAGTTGAGAATTTCAAGAAGGAAATGTTGACAGAAGTGGTCAAAATGAAATCAAAAATGGTTTTGAAATCAGATATGTCTGGTTTTAAAGATTATATGGAAAATTAGTTTGAATCCATAAGGTCTAGTGGAGCCAGTGGTTCGGATACATCACCTGACCTCATAAGGAGATTTCAGGCTATTACGACTGTAATGGGAAATATGAATGAGAGTTTGAATGATCTTTAATGTAACAGTGCTCCATTATCAGTGTTTCTGGACAATTATAAATTTTTAGTGGATCATCTGACATCCAGTGAGCCAGGAATCAGAACAATGTTAAATCAGATGTCAAAGAAGCTGTCAGTATTTATAGAAAAAGAAGAAAGAATGCATGAATTTTTTAGAGTCAATTTAATCGAGTATATATTCATATGACTTAGGAGAATAGAGAGATCATTATCAAAATTGGAGATGGGATGATGAAGAGACTGAGAGAATAGCTTACAAAAATCAAGGATATTGTTCAGAGAAGATATAACCTATTTTAACCCTAATATCCCTTGATTCCTGTATATATCATTATCATGTACATACTGCTATTTTTGAATGAAAATTTGTTACATTTTTTATTTGTTTATTTATCTGTTTGTTTATCTATTTTTACTGTTTTAAGTTTAAATATGCCAGTATAACAGATTACCTTACTGATAAACAGTTAATTATAGCATTTACCTATAGTTCAGTGCAACATTAAATGTGTTAAAATCCATGATTTATCATTATTTTTGATATCACAAAAAGGGGGAGAAATTTGGATAAACAGAACATTTAATTTTAAGATTTTCAAACCTTATTTAAATGATTTCCTGTATATTTTAAATCCTTTTTTATTTTTATTTAAATTTTTTTTTGGATTTATACAGATTTATACTTATACAGAAAACTATTTTAAGTTATTAACAGTCATTTATTATAAAGGGGAAATTTTCTTTTAATTTTTATTTGGGAGAAATTTGAATAAATGTATTCAGAGGGAGAAATTTGGATAAAACTAAAAACTTTTATTTTATTCTTTACTTTTATTTTTTAAGGAAAAATAATTTTATTTTATTTTCATTATAAATAAAGGGGGAGAAATTTATTTTTATGACTAATGATAATATAATGTTTATTTATTGAAATGATTTTGTTAAAATTAAATATTGTTTTATCTTTTCAAAATTCTAAACTATAAGTAACTAATTTTGAAAGTTAATTTCATTTAATTAGTCTTATTATTTTATGGGTTTTGTGATCATCAAAAAGGGGGAGATTGTTGAGCACGTGTTGTTTTCAACAATACATATTTAATGGGTAGATTATTGAGCAAGTGTTGTTTTCAACAATACGTTTTATTATTAATAAGGGGGTATTGTTGAGAACAATGATCTATCTCTTTATGATGATTTTGATGTTCAGAAATACCCTTTAGTTGTTTTCTAATGATTTTGCTTTAAGTATTTTTCAGGAATTATATATTTTATATATTCTCATTTTTGGAAGAATATTCAAGTGTTTACACAGTGTGGAACAATTTCTAAATCATTCAGGAATCAATTTAAAGTGTTCTGGAAACACTATTCATACCTTACATTTGGAAAGCATAGCGTAAAGAAAGAAAGGAAAGCGTAGCGTAAAGAAAGAAAGGAACCTGTTGTTTACTCTACAGATTATTAGAATAGTATGGTTAAACAACCATATGTTATCAGTAAAGTATGAAAGAAAGGAACCCTGTGTGAATAAGAACCCTACGTTAGGAAAGAACCCTACATTAGGAAGGAACCCTACGTTTGGGATATTGAGAAAGTATGGAAGAAGAAACATTACGTAAATCTTTAATGTTTTGTTTTTTTCTCAAAAGTATGGTTAATCAACCTTACTTTTGTAAACAACCTTACGTTACTTGAAAAATTATGGATCGTAAACCTTACGTATGGAAGCTTAAAAAAGTATGGTATACATTTGGATATGGAAGATAAAAGTATAGATGGTCAACCCTACGTTTTTCATCAACCTTACGTTTGACATCAACCTTACGTTCGTCATCAACCTTACGTTTGAAGAATGTGACATCAACCCTATGTTTGATCTATGTTACGTTTTAGATGATGCATGCAGTGCAACTCAACCTTATGTTTGGCGTTGGGAATTTGAAATTGATATTTTTGTTCAATGATCTGCAAGCGATTGATCAGGCTAATTTTAAGCCAGACTAAATGCTAATTTTAAAGTGTGTCCTTGACAAATTCAGAACCATTTTAAGGATTGATTTAATCAGAGCTTTTCATGGAGAATATTATGGAGTTTTATGACTGCTCAGATTAATTCAAAAGTTTGAATATTGCGAGTCAAAGGGTGATATTTGTGAATCCGATTTTGCAGAGGAAACGCTCACTATATCTATTCTCATTTTTTTTAATTTAAAAAAAACACAATACACATCATAACAGAAACAAGTGTGATATATGAAAAAGTGTACAGAGATCGATATAGCAAATATTTGAAAGAAGAACACATGGCGATCAAGAACGCAAGTGCAGATACAATCATTGCATTTGAAAGAAAGATCTGCTGCACAGACAACGCTATTTTTGAAGAGTGAAAACAGAGACAAATCAAGATACAAAGATATAATTATTACGAAGAGTGACTACTCTCTATTTTATTGAAGAAGAAAGAACACAACAGAAGATTCACCTATTTTGTCAACGACAATATTTTGTGAATCTGTTGCTGCTTAAGTTGTGATTATATTTTCTATATCTACTGCAACCGGATCGACTCAGAACTGCTTTGACTTGGAGATCAATATTTTTGAATATGACGATCCTTCTGCTATCAATTGTATTCTGATGTAATTGTGAAGATCAACTGGAAAAGTTCTTTCTAAAAGAAATCACTTTTTATCTTGAGTGGCCAGCTTCTCGAACTAAGCTGAGTAAGTTCATTTTTGAACTAGAAGGCTTTGTTTGCCTGAAAATTGTAAAGGTGTCAACTGCCTGTTTTCAGTTGTTGGACGGTCTGTGGAAAAGAGGACCAGATAGTGAAAATCACCAAGATCGTGGAGTAGAGCGTTAGTGGAGTGGACTAGGGGCCTTCTGTTCCCCAAACCACTAGACATTCGTGTGTCCCTACTTTTACTTATTCCACTGCATGATCAAATCTGATATAAGCATAGAGGACAAAACTCGATCAATCGAAGAGTTAACGAAAAATCTGAAAGACACAATTCACCCCCCCCCCCCCTCTTGTGTATAATATGTATATTCAAGATCCAACAGTTTTCAAAAGTAGCTCGTTTCTCAGAGCCCGAACCGAATTCGATCCTCTGTATGGCATCGGCTCCGGGTACTCGGAAGCTGGGGTGTGACAGTTGGTATCAGAGGATTCAGTTTAGTTAACTTTGGAAAACCAGAACTGAACAAAGAAAAAATTATTTAAGAATTACTAAGTATGATTTTTCTTAGAAAACAAAATGTATATAAATATATACCAGTCTTAAGCCTCTTCGGAGACATCCGATGAAATTAGAACAATAATGAAAACTTGGTTATGTGTTACTAAGTGGTAGTTTCTTTAAATTTTCAGATGGATGATGCATCACGCCTTTTGTCTCTCCCAACATAGATAGTAGAAACAATAGTGGTAAAGTCATGTTCAGGGGACTACGAGACTTTTGAAAACCTTATGTTGTCTAGTAAAGAACTACATGAGGTGTCGAACCGCCCAAACATCCTTCATCTTTACCAAAGAAGCAATATGTTCTATTACCGTATAGAAATTGCACAGTTTGCAACATATAGGAAAAGAGGGAAGTTTCATGAAGCACTTTTTCTATGTTTCACTTTAGCTGATAACTAAAGATTTATAGGTAAATTTCTAGAAGCTGCTTTGGATGGTGACCATCGAGCGACCTACCTATTCCAGGTCCTGAGTTTTAGTATGTACGAGGAACTCTATGACATCAATATTTTCAAGAACAGCGTTATGCGTGGGACTTATAAGGATTTAGTCCACTCTGAAATTTCTAATCTCTACACTTCTCGTGCCTCTATGGAAGGTCGAGTGCTTCAGGCACAGGTTCGACTCTAGCTGTTCACAGTGTGTCTGGGCCAAGGAAATCGAGTAGCTGAATACTACATTAGGAATCCACCTGAGGTCATCAGTACCCTACCATCATTGGTGTTCCCATTAAAGGAACCTCGTGAATGACGTGTGTCTGGTGTTGTTGTGGTTGTGTACGAGCATTTTAGAATTATGAGGACGCAATTCTTTATAGGGGGGAATAATGTAACACCTCGAGTTTTATGAACTCAAATTTAAATGGATAATGTTATATTTTATAATTTTGTACTTTATTTCATATTTTCAAAATAATAACACCTAGTTTTATAAAGATTATATAACTTAATATTTTCAAGTTTTTAAAGTATTTTATGTTCCATCTATAATGTCATAGTATTTCAATAATGAAACCTAGTTCTTACAAAACCATTATGTTTTATAAGGTTTCAAAACTTATGTATTTCAAGTGTGTTCTAGAATTATATTGTAAGTCGTGATTTATACATTTAAATGTTAAAACTATAGTTTTTTATTTTTAAATTTGTTTAGCAGTTAAAGGTATTATCTTTAAATTTAGTTTCCAATTGAAGTTATTTTTTATGCTTTGAAATGTAACATGAACTCATGAAATTGAAATATTATTTTCTTTAAATGAATGTTTTCTTTAATAAGTTAATATATCCATATATATATATATATATTTAAAAAAGAAATTATGATTTAATATTTACTTTTTTGAATGTATTATTAATATAAACATTTTTTATATAAAAAATATTATTATTAATTTTAAGATATTATGTTTTATATATATTTTGAAAATATATTATGCTTTTATAAATTAAAAATGTATTTAATAAATTTATTCTTAAAAAAACACCCCTTTGATATATGTTTCTAATATATATATATATATATATATATATATATATCGTTTATATCTATATATGTTATTCAAAACATTTTTTTACTGATTATATTTGTTTTATAAAAAAATTAAAATGTTAAAGAGTGAAATGATTGAATCAAAAAAATAATGTGTTGACTAACAACAATGGTGAATTGATTGGAGAGAGAAATGTGTTGGAACAAATAAAAAATGTAGGTTTAAAAAAAACAAATGTTGTGGAAAATGCAAAAAGAGAATAAAAGGTTTTTTAAATATAAAATGATGATGATTTTTAAGGATGGCATGACTTGACTAGTAACAAGTGGGAGAAATGTTAAAGTATAATGGGACAAAATGTGATTGAATAAAAAAGGCAAAAGTTTAATTTATAACATTATTATTATATAATATAAAATATATATAAATATATGTTTTGTAATAGGATTTAATAATAATAATAAAAATTAGTATTGATAAAATAAGCTTAATTTTTAAATAACTTTATTAGACTTTTGACTTTTTTTATAATATGATATTTGATTAAAAAATAAAGATAAAGTTATAATAATAATAGGGGAGAAAATCGGACAAAAATTTAAAAAAGGGGGTTAAAATGTATATTTTTTTATAGATATATACACATATATGTATATATAAGAACAACATATATTTTATGTATCGTAATTTTTTTTAATTATTATTGATAAAAAATGATGATAATATTATAACCTATTAATATAATAAATTATAATATAATAGTAATGATGGGTTTGATAAAAAGATCAAAAAAAGTCAATGATTAATAGATAAAACGTGGGAGAGAGAGTGTTTGGAAAAAACACAAAATGTTAATGATAAATAAAAGAAAGAAAAATGGTTATACAAAATGAAATTTGAAAACAAAAAAAAAGACGCTTGAGATGAAAAATAAAGTAAGAGAACGTGAGAGTAGATAAAAAATGAAATTTAATAATAAAACAACAAAAAAAATAAGAAAAACGTTTGATAAAAATAGAAATTGTATAATTATAAATATATATTTAACATGTGTTATTTTATTATAAAAGACACACACTTTATATATATATATAACTAAAATATATGAATATATATTTGTACAAAATGAAAAAACCAATTATTTAAAAATAAATAAAATTCATCTCAACTTAAAAAAAGGTTTTTGATTTTTTTTAAAATAATAATAATAATAATAATCAAATAAATAAAACATTACATTTAAAAAATAATAATCGTGAAACAAAATAAAAAAATAAAAACAAATAAAATGGTAAAAATGTAATATAATGATAGATTAATAGAAAAGTAATGATTGTTTTGAGAAAAGTTACAAAAGAGACAAAATTAGATGTAAAAAAGAGAGACATGTAATGATAATAGAATAAAATAAAGTGTTATACATGACAAAACGTTAAACAAAAATAAATGATTAAAAAATATATAATAATAATAATAATGAAAGAAATGAAATGATGATAAGTATGGATACTTATTTTTTTATACACCTTTTATCATGTGAAAGCATCCATTTCAATCCGTTATTTAAAAAATATATTCGAGAAATGAAAACTGATTATATATATATATATATATATATATATATATATATATTATTACCACCACATCAATATAAAACTATTTACATATGTTTAGTGGTATCGTTATAAAATGTGAAGATGGGGCTGTCTATTTTTCTCTGCACACTGCAATGGCATGACAAGCCTGTTTAAACACGCATCCTCTCTCTTCTTCAATTTGTTGAAGTCCTGTACACATTACTGGGAGTCTTGTATACTCTGCTCAAGCATTGCACCATCTGCAGTGTAATTTGTACATGTTTTTGGTAAGGGAAACATGTTTTAGTGTTCAGATTTTACAAAGTATTATTTTAGGATTTTAATTTATGTTTTTTGTAAGGGTTTTATTATTTCCTTGTTTTGTTTATTTGAGATTATATACGTGTATATATATATATACATTCTCATGAAAGGATAACCTTACGGTTTATTTTAAAAATTCTTCAGTGTTTAAATCTCGACTTTCGGGTTTTGGGTTCGGATAATATGAAAGATGTAAGGGTTTAATATATTTTGTCTTTTCTTTGCAAACATGAATATACACTAGTATATATATCATATATACCTTTATATAGTTTTATTTCACCCGATTCTAAATCTTCTAAGTGATGATTTGCAATGATGTTTTAGAATGTGATGGGTGGAAATTATTTTCAATTATGATTTTTGGTATTTAAATTGGGAATGAGGATATAATTATCAAATTTATCTTATTTATTTTAATTTATACAAGTTATGTTTCATTTAAGGTGGTGTAAGGGTTATGTTTTAATATTTTTCATTAAATGTATATTTATAAAGGTCTAGTTAATTTGATCAACCTTGTCATCTATTTACAAAGGTATACACATATATACTTGTGTATAAATGTTTATATGAACCTAAATAACATATTATTTTCCGAACTAGGTTATGATTTTAAAATCTATGTGTTGAAAGGGTGTTAATTGTTTTTCTCAAACCATGTTGTTATAAAATGTTATATATGTGTGTGTATATATACACACATATATAACTTATTATTTTACGTGTACATAAGTTAAGGGTCATTTTTATTTTCTGCACATTCAGACATGTACACATAATTCAATCTATTTCTATTTTATGTTATTAAAGATTTTATTACAATATTTGAATAGATACTTGGATGCGAATTAAGTTTTGGGTTCAAATAGATTAACATATTTATTACACATACACCTGTATAGTTTTAATCCACCCGGTTAATTTGCAAATGATGTAAGGTAAATTTATTTATATATATTTATACTCTCTAATTTTCTAGTTCTCGCAAGATTTCATTTGATTAAAATATGAATTACTTTTATGATGTTAAGGTTGTAATTATTAAACAAATTACATTTCTTGTAAGGTATTAATATACATACATATATAAATATACATATATATATATATGTATATGTAATTTTTAGTTTTCAGAATTTATAAAGTAAGGGTGTGACATGTACATATTTTATGTATATATAGAGATAGAGTTATGAGTATGCACCTATAAGTTTTAATTATAACCTGAATTAACTTGGCTAAAATAAACTTTGGTGGTTAAAGTATGTTTTTGATATGTTTAATTTAATATATGCATTACATAAAACAAATGATCTGCTACAAATCAATTGGCCTTATATGTTATGCAACATAAGGCATGACCACTTAATAAGACGTGACCGTTTATCAGTACATGCTTTCTATCTTAATTCAAACTTAGTTATTTTAAACTATAAATATTTGTCTCCATAAATCAAGGATTTTGAAAATTGAGGAACTATCATTTTATGTGGTAACCTCATCCATTCATTACTTGTATTTTTTAAATCAATATCACATGTGCAGATAATGTTTACTATATTATGCATGTCATTGAGAAATTTATTACCTAAATGATAACTGACACATTACAATTTAGTCCAACGTCATTTCCTTTATTAGCACATGAATTGATCATGAATAATGAGCCTGCATTTTAATTCATTAAAATTTTATTACTATGGAAGAGCTGTAAAGTTATTATTTTATATGATAAACAGACAATTTATTATTAATAATTTATGAGATAAGAATTTAATTATTCAAGGTGGTATGGGACACTCTGCATAATGTGAATTATGAAACCTAGTAATATATGTACTGGGAATGATAAGTAATTAATAAATCAAAGTGGTATGTGCACTTTGATTTAGAGATATGAGGAATGCATTGGACCTATTATGTTTCAGGGTGGGGACCGGTAAAAGTTATCCTTTCGAGTTGGGGTTCGGTTACAGCAGACCCTCCGGGTTGGTGTATGGTTATTAGAGGCACTCCAAGTTAGTTTCCGGTTACAGAGGCAATCCGGGTTGGTGTCCGATTATTAAAGGCACTCCGGGTTGGAGTCCGGTTACAGAGGCTCTCTGGGTTGGGGTCCGGTTACAGTTAGCACCTAGGTCTTGGCATGAGGCTTTGACACGGTCCAACATATACACTTCCCTCATTATGACTATGTAATTTAATTAACCAGAAAAATATTCGACTAGTAGAATATTTGGTTAAAAGAGCTTATGGATTTTCAGCATATGCCTTAAATCATTAGACGTCTTGTCCAAGGCCTTGATAAAATGTTTCAGAATGTCCTGTATATTTATGGCATGACATATGTTTAGAACTCAATGATTTAGTATTCAGTGTATGAAATTGAAGTCGTTATTTTATACGCAACCCTGATTATTTATTTCACTTAGTCATTTTATTTGTGCTTACATATTCTTATGTCATACATGTTTTGAATTTCTTTTATTCAACATGTCTATATTCAAATCGTTTATCCTTGCAAATCTGTTAGCATGTTTCTACGGTTGTAAGGGATTTGTGTTTTAAATGTTTTCAACCCATATATACATATATATGTATATATATACATATACACATATATGCATATATATAAACATGTTTAAGTATAGCTAATATTCCTTATTTATTTACATAAGTTATAAATGGTATTTTTAACTATCAAATTAATGTTTAAAATTTATGTAAAAGGTTATTTCCTATAATCACCTTGTTTAGAAAATTACATTTGTTTATTGATAATTCTTATTATTTTATGTGTAATTATGATTCAAGCTGTTATTTTATGTGCAAACTTACATCTACATCCCCTGACATGTCATTCATGAATAGGTATAGCCATCATCTAGCTCATATGTGACATTCCTCACATTTTGAGATTATGCATTCACTTATTTCATTTTTCATACAAGTATAGTTTTTAAATAGAAATAATCATTACAAGCATGGGATTTTCTTAAATGGTTTTATAAAACTCTTTTAAATTAAATTTTATGACATTTTATAAGTAAAATTATTTTCTTAAAAAGAAAACAATTCTATGTATGTGATTTAGAAATGTTTTGAGTAAGAATTGAGAAAGGTGGTTCCATAGAAAATGTTTTATAAAATGGCACTAGTATGATGAATGCTATGATATGGGGAGTAAACCCATAATAATTAAGGGAACTTTGTTCCACATGAGTTATGTCTAGTGGCCTTACGTTATGGTTTTTAATTATGGTCTTTCAAGAATCTGGGAATAATCCACCAGAAAATTATTATTTTCAAAGGAGAATTCCCGAATGATTTTACAAATATAATTATTTTATAAAATATATATTTTAAAAATTATATGGTTTTCAATGATTTAAAATTCTACTTTTAAGTTTATGTATTTAAATATATTTTTAAACAAAATATTATTTCAATAAAATGTTCTTGAAAGGGTTTTCATAAATGTTTTTTCAAAACCCTCTTACTGGGCATATTTAATGCTCACCTTACATATTATAATTGTTTTTATAGGTTTAGAAATCTTTATATATTGTAATTATTTTGTGGAGGCAGCGCACTAAAGAATATTTTGTTTAATTAAT
The DNA here is from genome assembly GCA_963277665.1 of Viscum album. Taxonomy (NCBI): domain Eukaryota; kingdom Viridiplantae; phylum Streptophyta; class Magnoliopsida; order Santalales; family Viscaceae; genus Viscum; species Viscum album. The sequence goes on along the minus strand of OY728152.1, from coordinate 1,899,727,317 downwards.
TTCATTTTATACAGTTTTGATTAAATGTAATAGTTGTATCTAATTCTTCAAAACCAAGACCGATAAAGGTCCTTGTTTCTGTGATGTTTTGTGTAATTTTTTAATTTATTTTTATAAAAAAAATTACACAGTATGTTTTAGCATTGAATCCAGAAGCATGAGTTTAGGGCGTTATAATTGGTATCAGAGGAACGGTCTAGTTAATTTTGGAAAATTAGTTCAAAATTAATAATTTCAAATATGTCTCCTGTGTAAAATTATTTTCCCTATGCACACGAATGAATTGTGAGGACTCAATTATTTTGAGGGGGGATCATATAACATCCCAGGATTTCCAAACCTAGTTTTACTATATAAATATTTTATTAAATAGATTTATTTATAATTAAAACCAACTAATAATATTTTTGACACAATTTTCTTTGAAAAATATTTTAAATCAAGTGTTTTAATTAAGTTAATTATAATACTTATAATTAATTATACTTATTATTTATAGTTTTTAAATTTATTCTAAAAAAATACTATTTATAGTATTATTTTGTGTAAAATAAAATTTTAATATGGATATATTTATTCTATTAGTTTCATAAAAATAATTATAAAAGTATTTGAATAACAAATTTATTTTATCAAAAGGTTATTTAACAAAATATTTTCATGATAATAATTAAGGGTAAATTTTTTTTTAGAAAATTATTATTATTATGTTTTAAGATAATAAATATATGAGATATATTATGTTTTTTTTTTAATTTATAAATTATAGATATTTATGATTATTATATTATGAAAAAACACACATTATATTTATGTTTTAAATAAATATGTAATTTAATTTATTAATATAAAAAATGAATTTAAATAATAAAATAAAATGAAGAAAATATGATATTTTTTATAAATATATATAATCATTTTATATATATATATATATCAAAACATGATTATATTTTTCTATGAATATATATTTTTGATTTTTTTTATGTTATTATATGTGTTATTTTATTATTCTATAATGAAACGATTTATTTATTAAAAGAAAAAAATTTGAGTTGTGTAAAAACAAGTGGCATGACACACTTTTCAAGAGAGGGATAATTTAAGTTACACACACAAAATAAAAAAAATAAAAGAGAAAAGTAGGATGGGGAAATATGAAACGCTAAACAAAAAAATAATAAATAAAATATTAAATGAAATGAAGATGATATTGTTCATCTTCCTCATCTTTCTCAAACCAGTAAAACCAACATTGTTGGCACTCTATTCTCCATCGTCGATGTCTCCTTCCACCGTGGCCCCATCTCGGTTTATTTTTCCATGACCTGACTTGGACGGTTTTATTTTTAGGTCGATTATCATTTTCTTCCCCTATAAGTTTGGAATATATATATATATATATATTATAATAAACAAAGGCAACTGATTTTTTCAAACTTCTACAGTTCTATTATTTAATTGATTAAAATAATATATGTTATTATTTTTAATTTATAAAAACCTTCTTTGCACCCTAATAACATCTGAACCTCACCACTCAAGTCCCCCATTTTGTTCTGCTCAATTTTCAGGAACCTCAAATCCCTCATTTGATCCAAACTAAGGTAAGGGATTAATTATTTTTTTCAAATTATGGTGTTATACAAATATATACTGTAATGTCCCGAATTTTCAATGTAAATTTTTTTGAAATTTATATGGGATTATTTCGAGACCAGGTGATGAGACGACGCGTGATTTTGAGGCCTGGGGTGCTCAAAATAAATGTTTGAACTATTTTAAGTTTATTAAAAATAGCACGCGTGGGTGGTTTTAGTAACTTTTAAACGGGTGCTCGGATCGGAAATCTGAGGGCACTATTGAGCTCAGAACAACAAATTTACCTTAGGCGGGGCGTAACATCAGCCAACACGAGTCAGCAGTAAAAGTTAATTTATGAATGTTTTAAGAGAAAAATAAAATATACTTAAAAAGTTATTTTATTTTTGTTTCTTCAACGTTATGTAGTGACCCGACAGCACTACGATGCGACGACTCAGCGATGATACAATGCAGTGTCGTGGAAACACTGAAACATGTTTAAAATGATGAAATGTGTTAATGTGTTTAAAATGCTAAAACATGTTAATGCATTTCCTTTATTAATCAGAGGCAAGGACCAATGTTAGAATTGATAACGCTGGAGAATTTCCCTGGAGCCCAGAAGTTTCCCTGAGGTAAGGAGAAGGAATCTCTCTCGCCGGCAATGATGAATGATGAACTCCAACAAATGAAGGATCAAGGATGTTCATGGATGGATCACCATCAATTAAGAATTCTCTCCTCTGACTGATCCTCTTTCAAGGTAGGGGGTTTATTTTCTTCATGATTCCTTTCCTCATTCTTGGTTCCAAAGAAAAATGCAGACCAACCCACAAACAGGTTGATCTGCAGTTCGATCATTCTTGTGGGATGGTTAAAAATGCAAGATTAAAGGGAATGAACCTTGTTAAACATTCTTTAGTTTCTCTTTCATATTTCCGCTGACATTAATGGACCAAGGTCAACACGAACAAGGCCAAGGTTTGTTCTAAGGGTGTTCTTGTGCTTATCTCTCTTCCGTGTTCTTGAGTTCTTCATAGGATGACCCTCGTGGTCATTGTGTGTTTTGTCAGGTGGTTCCAAACATGGTCGAAACCCAGGAGTGATGGTGAGAAGTGTTGGAAGACACGACAGTGAAGGTGATGACTGGAGGTTTGCAACTGTGTTCTCGATTCGAAGAATGGACCACCACAGCAACAGTGGTGGCCCGTGGAAGGGGGAGCCACCAACGGAAGCGCCGATAGTGGCACACGGCGGTGCGGCCACCCAACAGGAGGAACCTGGGGCATAGTGGCTATAGATGGCAGACAGGGCCTCCAGCTTGACGACCGGTAGCGGGCTCGACCGGAAGCGAAAGAAATCCGCATCACGCGGCGGACCGCCGCGTTGAATGCGGTGGTCACCCTATATTGACTAGGCAGGGATGCGGCACTCGCCACATCCAGGGTAGATGAGTCAGCCTGCTTGAGTGGTCTAGGTCTACCCGGTGGGTCGGGTTGTTCTGGGCCCAACGGGTCGGTTCGGGTTGGGTCGATAAGGTCGGATCGGATCCAAACCCAACCAGCCCCTTTTTACATAAATGCTCATAACTATCAAACCGTGTGTCCATTTGATGAGTTGTTTACTGTGTTGAAACCCTCATGAAGAGGAAGTCCTTTTTAGATAATCTATGAAAGTTTTCATGGAGGTTGGCATACGAAATATTGGCTTGAGGAGTATGTGCTCCCAGAGTGAGCATGCTAAGGACAAAATCTTTTGACTGGTTGTAGCAAAGACGCAGAGTTGGTCTCTTACAAAGATGTAGAGTTGGTCTTTTACAAGGGTGCGGAGTTGGTATCCTGTGAAGACGTGGATTTGGTATCCTATGAGGGTACATAGTTGGTATCCTGTGAAGCCATGGATTTGGTCTCCTGTGATGACATAGAGTTGGTCTCCTGTGAATACATGGAGTTGGTCTCCTGTGAAGATGCGGAGTTGGTCTCTTATAAGGGCATGAAGTAGGTATCCTATGAAGACCGCATGTCTCGATGGATTTGGATATGCCTGGACTTTCTTAGTATATGTATCCTAGTGTGAGATGACTCTAGTGACTCTCTTGATTGTATTTCTTAGAGGATACACTTCATGTACCTCTTTGGAAGTATTCCTTGTGTCTTGATTGGGTTTACCTTTGTGGTTTGGGGTCTCTACTGAGTATTGTTTTAATCACCCTACATGAGATTCTCCCTCACATGTTGTTTCTTCTGCAGAAAATCAACAACTTTAATAGAGTCCTTGGTGGGCTAGAGATAGGTGGTGATTCAGGGTGACCTGATGAACATGGTACGCTTCAACATCATTCAGACAGCTCACCGTACCTACTCTTCAGGTAGGGTTTTCTACAGATGATATCCATGATCTTGTACTTTTCTACTTCAGTTGGGCTTTTATTCTAGACCATTCACTTTTTAGTTATGTATTGTTACTCTCAGTTGTTGTCTTAGTGGGATGCATGTCTGTTTACTCGGTGTTTTTAGTTTTAGCACTTTTTCTTAAAGACGAGTGTGTGTGTACAGGTTCTTATGAAAATTCCTCCCCTTTGTAGAATATGCCTACTCGGTTCTAGTCACCAGCCCCTATCCTATAGGAGGCGGGCTTAGGGTAGTCATGGCATGGGCCATGGGGGACGGGTTATGACAGAGTGGTATAAATGAGTGGTCTATTTTACTCTTTATCCATACACCAAGACCTTGAATTTTTCTTTACGACTCAGTACATGAAAACACTAGTTATAGGGGAAATCAATGGTTCATGCATCATGTAGGAATTGAGTGTATTCTCATGTCCTTCTTGAGCCAGATTCAGCTCACGATGTATACTCTATTGACCGTGGTACATCTCATTCTCTTTTAGGATGCTTCTACATATGAAATCATCTAAGATTATAGTTCATAACCATGAGGATGGTCCATCAAGTGATGAGGGATCGGTGTAGGGACCATTTCTAGAGATAACACCTCTTGGTGGTGTACCATTGATACCACCACCCGGAGAGTAACAGTTCCTATTGGAGTTATCGATAGAGGATGCATGTAGGCTCAGTGTGTTGCATGAGTTTCAGAGACAGTGACCTCCCAAGTTTTGAGTTGATATAGATCCTTAGGTAGCTAAGGATTGTTTGGAGGTGGTTACATGTGTTTTCCGCTTAGTGAGGATGCCTCTTAACCAAATGGAAGTTCTAGCCGTGAGTCTTCTACAGGGATCGATGAGGAGATGGTGGAGCATGATGATCCAAACGCATGAGGAGGGGACCCTCTTCTGGACATACTTTGAATGTCTCTTCAGGGAGGAGTTCTTTCTAGGTACCTTATGCTCTGTGCATATATAGGAGATCCTGCATCTATAATAGGGTATCCAAATAGTGGTAGAGTATTCAGCGAGATTTGTGAATCTTTCTCACTACTCTACAAACATGGAATGATACCCATTCTTCAGGACTCATACCTTCAAGTAGGGACTATACTTAGAGATCAGGGTCTTGATGATATCTCTTATCATTCCTACGCATGCTGGGTTGATAGAGCGATATCTACTAGTAGAGATATTTCTTGCGGAGAAGGAACCAGTAGTGGGAGCTACCATTGGGCATCAAGTAGCTGAGTCTTTGGCAGAAAGTAGCTGACATCTAATGTAGGGGTCCAAGAGGACTAGAAAATCTAGGGGACAACCCCAGGACATGGGATCAGTAGTGCAAGGATTCCAGGGAAGAGTAGGTCAACCTAAAGAAGGGATGTGCTACAAGTGCAGTGGTCGGGGACATATGGCTAGAGATTGTTTGACCAGTCATACAACCAACCAGGAGATGATCAAGGGACCTCTAAGGCAGTGGAAGAGATAGAAACAGGGTGGTCTGCCAAGTGGTGGATGTGGCAGTGGAGCAGGACGAGTAGTAGGAGGTGGATGGAGGTTTGAGGCACTACCACCACCACCCCCAAGTGGTCCACCTCGAGCTCAGGGAGCTGGTAGACAGGGGTGAGGCCAGCTCCAGGAAATAGAGGCTTACGATCCCGAGAATCCAAGTATGATTAGAGGTATGATCTATGAATTTTTTCACCCTATCTACAATTTTGATAGATATGGGTTCCAGTCACTCTTTTCTTTCCATGACCCTTGTTTGGGACACAGAGATTCTAGTGGAACCGTTGACTCAATCCTTACACTTAGAGAATCCTATGAGAGAAGATTCAATAATCAAACACTGGTAACAATAATGTGCCCTTACTCTTGGGGGTGGGAGTTTCTATTGGGATCTCTTGGTGGCAGCTTTGATACCTTACGATGTCATTCTGGGTATGGACTAGTTATCCACATTTCATGCTCAGATCAATTGTTTTAGGAACATAGTGTGGTGTGTCCGTGGAGATGGGACTAGGTTTTCCTTTATTGGAAAAAAGAAAACTATATTAGCATAGGATGAACTCGCATGTAGGAGGGTACAGTCGATCACACATCAGTTGGCTAGCATGACCCTCGGTGCAGTGGATGAGATGAGTCCTCAGTTTCCTACAGTGGTGGATGAGTAAGAGGATATCTTTCTAAAAGGTGTCCCTGGACTACCTCCTCACAGGGAGGTAGACTTCTGTATTGACATGTACTCTAGGATAAAATTGATATCTACACTAGAATATCATATGGATTCCACAAAGCTTCATGAATTGAGGGTGTAGTTGGAGGAATTGTAGAGTAAGGGCTTTGTGAGACCCAGTGCTTCACCATGGGAAACCCTAGTATTGTTTTCCAAGAAGGTAGATGAGATCTTGAGGTTATATATAGACTTCTGTCACCTAAATTAGGTGACCATGAATAATAAGTATCCATTACTAATGATTTAGAGCCTTTTTAATCAGCTAAAGGGAGTGAGATGGTTCTTGAAGATAGAACTCAGATCAGGCTATCACCAACTTCATATGTGGGATGAGAACATTCTGAAGATGACTTTCAGATGTTTCTACGACCACTGCAATTACTTAGTGATGCCTTTTGAAGTGATGAATGCCCCATTAGTGTTCATGGGACTCATGAATTGGATCTTTTAGCCTTACCTAGACCGTTTTTTAGTGGTCTTTATTGATGACATCTTGGTGTACTCAGCGTCTGAGGAGGAGCATGCGATACACTTGAGGATGGTCCTGGACTTACTCTAAGAGCACCATCTTTATGGGAAGCTCTTGAAGTGTTGGCTATGAATAAGAGAGGTCCACTTTCTAGGAAACATCATTTTAGAGGATGGATTTGTAGTAGATCTAGTGAAGATAGTGGTGATTCTTGCTTGGGAGCCACCCAAGAACATTACAGAGTTGAGGAGTTTCCTTGGTTTGAATGGGTACTATCAGAGGTTCATGATCAAATTTTCTATAGTAGAAGCATCTATGATAGACTTTACATAAAATGGGAAACCTTTCATGTGGACAAAGAAGTGCCAGGAGAGCTTTCAATAGCTGAGGTAGAGTTTGAAAAGCACTCACATCCTAAGATTGCTAGAGGAGGGTGTCAAGTACATGGTGTTCTACGATGCATCAGGGATAGGTCTTGTTTGTTTCTTGATGTAGGGGCAAGTGGTGATTGCCTATGGTTCACGGCAGTTGAGACCACATGAGAAGAACTACGCAACCCATGATCTCGAGTTAGCGGTGGTAGTCTTTGCATTGAATATGTGGTGACACTACCTTATGGGAGAGTGGTTTATCATCTACTTTTACCACAAAATTCTTAGGTATATCTTTTCTAAAAAGGTTCTAAACCCAAGACAATGAAATTGACTAAAGTTCCTTTAGAACAATGACTTCGAGATATTCTATACTCCTGGAAAGGGGAATGTGGTGGCAGATTCTCTCAGTCATAGATCAAGTTCACAGCTACTGAATGAGGCATCAGAGCAGTTGACCTCTCTTTAGTTATCCTTCATGGATGGTGATGGAACAACTTATCACTAGTCGATGGTAGTTACCCCTCTACTCTTTCAGCGAGTTAGGTAGGAACAGATCGGAGATATTAGCTGTGAGACTACATGTGCTCAGATGTCCACAGGGAATTCCCCTAATGGATATTCTAAAGGTGGGGAGCACATCATCCTTTTAAGAAGACGCACAGTGGTACCGACAATGTTATGGGAGGAGGTATTGAGGGAGTTCTATAAATTCTCTTTTGTGGGACATCCAGGTGTGGAAAAGATGCATCAGGACCTCCGATGTCAAATTTGGTGGTCGGGGATGAAGAAGGTAGTGGCAAAGTTTGTCTTGAGATACCTCACTTGTCAACAAGTGAAGGCCAAACACCAGGTTCCAGCAGGTTTGACCCAACCCCTCAAGGTTTCAGAGTGGAAGTGGGATTGAATATCAATGGACTTTGTGAAGGGTTCACCATGTATTTCTAGGGGGCATGATACCATCTAGGTGATCATTGAACAACTCACCAATTCGACCCACTTCATAACGATTTAGGAACAGGGTTCAGTAGAGAGCTTGTGACGCCTCTATGTGTAAGAGATAGTTTAACTCCATGGAGTCCCATCTACGATAGTCTTAGATATTGATGCACACTTTATATCCTGATTGTGGAAGGTATTTCAGGAGATGTTTGGGACTCAGTTGCGCTTGAGCATAGATTTCCACCCGCAGACAAACGGACATATGAAGTAGACCATTCAGGTCCTAGAGAACATGTTACATGCTTGCATCCTTGATTTTTTTCATAGTTAGAAGGATCACATACCTCTAGTATAGTTTTCACATAATAAAAACTAACACTCCACTATAAGTGTGGCACCATTTGAGGCCTTGTATGGGTGACCCTAAAGGTCACCACTTTGTTAGACTAACCCCAGAGAGTCAACACTCATAGTCCAGGAGTTGGTGTAGGCTACTACAGAGAAGGTACAGGTCATCTAGGAGTAGATAAATACTGCATAGTGTCATCATAAGTCCTATGTTTATAGGCTACTGATACCCTTCGAGTTTGAGTTTGGAGACCTTATGTTCCTTTAGTTCTCTCCTCAATGTGGGATACAGATATTTGGTCGGGCAGCAAGTTATCTCTGAGATTTATCAGACCTTTCCTGATACTGGGTAGAGTGGGTGAGGTGGTGTACCACTTGGCTTTACCTCTGCAGTTAGAGCAGATGCACGATGACTTCCATGTATCTCAACTAAGTAGATGCATACACGACTTATCACACATCATTGACTGGGGCGATCTGTACATTGATGACGGAGCAACTTTTACGGAGGTATTAATGGAGATCAAGAATCGACAGGAGAAGATCCTCTATGGGTGATCGATTCCTCTAGTGTACGTTTGATGGTATCATGGGAATCTCTAGGAGATAACATGGGAGCATGAGGCTCAAATTCATGCTCAGTATCCCCATTTGTTTGTTTATCTTTTTTTTTTTGGTTTTCGGGGACGTAAATCCCTAAGGTGGGGAGAATGTAATGTCCTAGATTTTCCATGTAAATCTTTTTGAAAATTATATGGGATTATTTCGAGACCAGGCACTGAGATGAAATGTGATTTCGAGGCCCGGTGTACCCAGAATAAATATTCAAACTATTTTTAAGTTTATTAAAAATAGCACGCATGGGTGGTTTTAGTAACTTATAAACAGGTGCCCGGATCAAAAATATGAGGGAACCGTTGAGCTCAGAACAATGAGTTTACCTTAGGTAGTTCCTAACATCGGTCGATATAGGTTGTCTAAAAAAGTTAATTTATGGACGTTTTAATAGAAAAAAATACACTTAAAAAGTTATTTTATTTTTATTTCTTCAACGTTACGCAGCAACTCAGCAGCACTACAATGCGGTGACTCAGCGATGCTGCAATGCATCATCATGGAAATGCTGAAACATGTTTAAAACACTAAATACATTAACGTGTTTCCTCCATTAATTAGAGACAGGGACCAGTGTTAGAATTGATAGCGCTGGAGAATTTCCCTTGAGCCCAGAAGTTTCTCTAATGTAAGGAGAAGGAAGCTCTCTCACCAACGATGATGAACAACGAACGAAGACGAATGAAAGATAGATTACATTAATGGATGGATTGATATAAATAACGAATTATCTCCTCTAGATGATCCTTTTTCTAGGTAGGGGTTTATTTTCTTCATGATTTCTTTCCCCATTCTTGGTTCCAACGACGAACGCGGACCAACCCATGAATAGGTTGATCTGCGGTTCGATCATTCTTGTGGGATGGTTAAAAATGCGAGATTAAAGGGAATAAATATTGTTAATAATTAATTGGTTTCTCTTTCATATTTACACTAACATGAAAAAACCAAGGCCGACACGAACATGGATAAGGTTTGTTCTAAGGGTGTTCTTGTGCTTATCTCTCTCCCCCGTTCTTGCATACTTCGTCGACGAACCTTAGTTTTCACAGCATGATTTTTCGGTTGGTTCCGAACATAGCCAGACCCCTGGAGTGAAAGCAAGAATTTTGGGAACACACGATAGTAAAGGTGAAAACCAGAGGTTTGTAAAGGTGTTCCTGGTTTGAAGAACAGACCACCATTGCAACGGTGGCGATCCACAAAAGGGGGAGCTGCTGCCAGCGGCGCATGACAGCACGACCACCCAACAAGAGGAACCCACAGAAAAGTGGTTGCGGGCGGTGGATAGGTCCGCTGGTGGGCTTGACCGGATGTGAAATAGGGCCATGATCCATCTAGACCACGATAAGACCACATAGAAACTGTCGCGTTGAACCCAATAGATGCCTCGTGTTGACCAAGCGGGGACGTGACGCCCACCGTGTCCCGAGCGGACAAATCGGCCCGATCGAGCGGGCTGAGCCCAGCAGAATGGGTCGACCCAGTGGGTTGGGTAGGACCATGTGGATAGTTCATACTTGGGTCGGGTTGGTCCGATCAGGCAGATCAGACCCAAACCCAACTATCCCTTTTTTTTAAATGCCCATAACTCTCAAATCGTGTGTCCACTTAACGAGTTGTTTGCGGCATTGGGACCCTAGTGATAAGGAGATACTTTTGAGATACTCTACGTGAGTTTTCATGGAGTTTTGAGTACGACCTATTGGCTCGAGGAGTAGGTGCTCCCGAAGTGAGCACGCTATGGACAAAATCTTGTGACTGGTTGTGGCAAAGATGCGGAGTTGGTCTTCTATAAAGACGCGGGGTTGGTCTCCTGCGAGGGTGTGGAGTTGGTCTCCTATGACGATGCGGTGTTGGACTCCTACGAGGGAATAGAGTTGGTCTCCTGTGAGGGTGCGAAGTTGGTCTCCTCTGACGGCATAGAGTTGGTCTCCTACGATGATGTGGAGTTAGTCTCCTGCAAAGACACGAAGTTGGTCTCCTATGAGGGTGTGGAGTAGGTCTCTTGGGGAGACCGCATGTCTCGATGGATTTGGATATACCTAGTCTTTCTTAGTATATGTATCCTGGTGTGAGCTGACTCTAGTGACTCTTTTGATTGTACCTCTTAGAGGCTACACTTCGTGTACCTCTTTGGTAGTCTGCCTTGTATCTTGCTTTTGGTTTACCTTTGTGGTTTGGGGTCTCTACTGAGTATTGTTTTAATCACCCCTATATGGGATTTTCTCGCATGTGTCATGTCTTGTGCAGATGATCGATAGCTTTGACAGATTCCTTGGTGGTCTGGAGATAGGTGGTGCTTCAAGGTGACCCAACAGACGTGATATGCTTCAAAAAAATTTAGACAGCTCACTGTACCTACCCTTTAGGTAGGGTTTTCTATGAATGAGATCTAGGAGCATATAATTTTCTATTTCAGTTGGGATTTTATTTTGTCTTGTTTAATTTTTAGTTTTGTATTGTTACTCTCAATGGTTGTCTTAGTGGGATGCATGTTTGTTTACTCATTGTTTTTAGTTTCACCACTTTTACTTAGAGATGGGTGCGTGTGTACAAGTTCTTAGGAAAATGTCTCTCCTTTATGGAATATGCCTACCCGGTGCTAGTCTCCAGCCCCTGGCCTATGGGATGCAGGATTGAGGTAGTCACGACATGAGCCCTAAGGGATGGGTGCAGGATTGAGGTAGTCACGACATGAGCCCTAAGGGATGGGTCATGACATATATGTATTTATATTGTCTCTCCTTTGTGGAATATGTCTACCCCTGGCCTATGGGAGGCAGGCTTGGCCTATGGGAGGCAGGCTTGGCCTATGTATGTATGTATGTATGTATGTATGTATGTATGTATGTATGTATGTATGTATGTATGTATGTATGTATGTATGTATGTATGTATGTATGTATGTATGTATGTATGTATGTATGTATGTATGTATGTATGTATGTATGTATGTATGTATGTATGTATGTATGTATGTATGTATGTATGTATGTATGTATGTATGTATGTATGTATGTATGTATGTATGTATGTATGTATGTATGTATGTATGTATGTATGTATGTATGTATGTATGTATGTATGTATGTATGTATGTATGTATGTATGTATGTATGTATGTATGTATGTATGTATGTATGTATGTATGTATGTATGTATGTATGTATGTATGTATGTATGTATGTATGTATGTATGTATGTATGTATGTATGTATGTATGTATGTATGTATGTATGTATGTATGTATGTATGTATGTATGTATGTATGTATGTATGTATGTATGTATGTATGTATGTATGTATGTATGTATGTATGTATGTATGTATGTATGTATGTATGTATGTATGTATGTATGTATGTATGTATGTATGTATGTATGTATGTATGTATGTATGTATGTATGTATGTATGTATGTATGTATGTATGTATGTATGTATGTATGTATGTATGTATGTATGTATGTATGTATGTATGTATGTATGTATGTATGTATGTATGTATGTATGTATGTATGTATGTAACTTAAAATTTTCAGAATACATATGCGATAAGGGTTTTTGAATTTAAATATTTATTTATAAATCTTATGGTTTGTAAGGGTTTAATTATTTTTTATCAAACTATATTGTTTTATAATATATACATGTGTGTGTATGTGTGTGAATCTATATTTATCTATATAACTTAATATTTTCATATGAGGGTTATGTTTTAAAATTTCATCTTCCAACCTATATTTTCTAAGGGATTTATTATTTTCAAATTTATTATATAAGGGTTCATTTTAGTTCTTCAAACTTTTTTATTTTTTTACAAAGGTGATATCTATATATTTGTGTATATACATGCATATATACTCATATATATCAATCCATTTTGTTATATATATATATATAAAGAGTTCTTGTTTTAAACTTAATTTCTAAAACTGATGTTTTGTAAGGATTTATTTCATCTTATCAAATTATTTTAGTTTTGAAATGTTATATAGATACATGTGTATATGTATGTATGTATGTATGTATGTATGTATGTATGTATGTATGTATGTATGTATGTATGTATGTATGTATGTATGTATGTATGTATGTATGTATGTATGTATGTATGTATGTATGTATGTATGTATGTATGTATGTATGCATGTATGTATGTATGTATGTATGTATGTCCATATGTACACATATATAACCATGAATTTTCAAAATAGATGAGATTAGTGTTTTTTTAAGAACTTAATTCCTAAAACCTACAGTTGTAAGGGATTTATGTTTTAAATGTTTTCAATCCATATATACATATATATGTATATATATATACATATATATGTATATATATATACATATACAAATATATGCATATATATAAACATGTTTAAGTATAGCTAATATTCCTTATTTATTTTTAAAAGTTGTAAATGGTATTTTCAACCATCAAATTAATGTTTAAAATTTATGTAAAAGGTTATTTCATATAATCACCTTGTTTACAAAATTACATGTGTTCCTTGATAATTATTATCATTTTACGTGCAATTATGATTCAAGCTATTATTTTATGTGCAAACTTGCATCTGCATCCTTTAACATGTCATGCATGAATAGATATGGTCATCATCTAACTCATATGTGACATTCCATGCATTATGAGATTATGCACCCACTTATTTCATTTTTCATACAAGTATAGTTTTCAAATAGAAATAATTATTACAAGCATGGGATTAACTTAAATGGTTTTAGAAAACTCTTTTAAAGTAAAGTTTATGACATGTTATAAGCAAAATTATTTTCTTAAAAAGAAAATAATTCTATGTATGTGATTTAGAAATGTTTTGGGTTAGAAATAAGAAAGGCAATTCCATAAAAATGTTTTAGAAAATGGAACTAGTATGATGAATGCTATGATATGGAGAGTGAACCCATAATAATTAAGGGAACTTTGTTCCATATGAGTTATGTCTAGTGGCCTTACGTTATGGTTTTTAATCATGGTCTTCCAAATATTTGGAATAATCCACCAGAAAATTATTATTTTCAAAGTATAATTACCAAATGATTTTAAAATTATAATTATTTTGTAAAATCTATATTTCAGGAATTATATGGATTTTCAATGATTTAGAAATATACTTTGAAGTTTGTGTATTTAAATATATTTTCAAAGAAAATATTATTTTAAGAAAATATTCTTGAAAGTTTTTTCATAAACGTTTTTTCAAAACCCTCTTATTGGGCATATTTAATGTTCACCCTATGTATTATAATTGTTTTTACAAGTTTCACAATCTTGTTGTAATGTAATTCTTTTGTGGAGGTAGCACACTAAAGAATCATTTGTTTAATTAATTTCATTTTGTAGAGTTTTGATGAAATGTAACATCAGTATCTAATTCTCTAAAAGTTAAACCAATAAAGGTCCTCGTTTGTGTAATGTGTTGTGTAATTTTTCAATTTCTTTTTGTAAAAAAAATTACACAGCATGTTTTAGCACTGAATTCGGAAGCATGGGCTCAGGGCGTTATAATTGGTATCATATGAATGGTCTAGTTAATTTTGGAAAATTAGATCGAAATTAATAATTTTAAATATGTCTTTTGTGTAAAATTATTTTCCCTATATACACAAACGAATTGCGAAGACACAATTCTTTTGAGGGGGGATAATGCAACATCCAAGGATTTCCAAACCTAGTTTTACTATATAAATATTTTATTAAATGGATTTATTTATAATTAAAAACAACTAATAATATTTTTGAGACAATTTTATTTGAAAATAATATTTTAAATCAAGTGTTTTAATTAATTTAATTATAATAATTATAATTAATTATACTTATTATTTATAGTTTTCAAATTTATTCTAAAAACAAATACTATTTTATAGTATTATTTTTTGTCAAAGAATATTTTAACATGGATATATGTATTCAATTGTTTTCATAAAAATAATTATAAAAGAATTTGAATAAAAAATTTATTTTATCAAAAGGTTATTTAAAAAAATATTTTAATGATAATAATTAAGGGTAAAATATTTTTTAGAAAATTATTATTATTTTCTTTCAAGACAATAAATATATGAGATATATTATGTTTTTTGTAAAATTTATAAATTATAAATATTTATAATTATTATATTATGAAAAAATGCACATTATATTTATTTTTTAAATAAAGACATAATTTTATTTATTAATATAAAAAAACAAGTTTAAATTATAAAACAAAAAGAAGAAAATATGATATTTTTTATAAATATATATTATTTTGCATATATATATCAAAACGTGATTATATTTTCTTATGAATGTATATTTTTCATTTTTTTATGTTATTATATGTGTTATTTTTTATTCTATAATAAAATGATTTGATTATTAAAAGAAAAAAAATTGAGTTGTGTAAAAACAAGTGGCGTGACACACTTTTCAAGAGAGGGAAAAATAAAAGACAAAAGTGGGATTAGAAAACATGAAATGTTAGACAAAAAAATAATAAATAATGTTTTAAATGAGATGAAGATGATATTGTTCATATTCCTCATCTTTCTCGAACTTGTAAAACCAATGTTGATGCCACTCTATTCTTCGTCGTCAATGTCTCCTTCCACCGCGGCCCTATATCGGTTTATTTTTTCATGACCCAACTTGGATGATTTTATTTTTTGGCAGATTATTATCTGATTTCCTTATAAGTTTGGAATATATATGTATATTATAATAAACAAAGGCAACTGGTTTTTCCAATCTTCTACAGTTCCATCTATGAATTGATTAAAATAATATATGTTATTATTTTCAGTTCATAAAAACCCTCTTTGCACCCTAATAACATCCAAACCTCACCACTCAAGTCCCCCATTTTGTTCTGCTCAATTTCCAAGAACCCCAAATCCCTCATTAGATCCAAACTAAGGTAAGAGTTTAATTGTTTTGTTCAAATTATGGTGTTATACAAATATATACGTATATATATGTGTGTGTGTATGAAATCATATCTATCTATATGACTTAAAATATTTAGAATGTATATATGATAAGGGTTTTTTAATTTAAATGTCTATTTCTAAATCTTATGGTTTATAAGGGTTTAATTATTTTTTATCAAACTATATTGTTTTAAAAATATATACGTGTGTGTGTGTCTATGATTCTATATTTATCTATATAACTTAATATTTTCAGATGAGGATTATGTTTTATAATTTAATCTTCTAACCTGTATTTTGTAAGGGATTTATTATTTTAAAATTTATTATGTAAGGGTTCATTTTATTTCTTCAAAAAAAATTATTGTTTTATAAAGGTGATATGTGTGTTTGTGTGTGTGAATACATAATCATAAATATCAATCCATTTTGGTATATATATATATAAAGGGTTCTTATTTTAAACTTAATTTTTAAAACTGATGTTTTGTAAAGGTTTATTTTATCTTATCAAATTATTTTAGTTTTACAATGTTATATAGATATGTGTGTGTGTGTGTACACATATATAACCATCAATTTTCAGAATAGATGATATTAGGGTTTTATTTTAAAAACTTAATTCCTAAAACCTACGGTTGTAAGGGATTTATGTTTTAAATGTTTTCAATCCATATATACATATATATAAACATGTTTAAGTATAAATAATCTTCCTTATTTATTTTTAGAAGTTATAAATAGTATTTTCAACCATCAAATTAATGATTGAAATTTATGTAAATGGTTATTTGCTATAATCACCTTATTTACAAAAGTACATATGTTCCTTGATAATTCTTATCATTTTATATGCAATTATGATTCAATATATTATTTTATGTGAAAACTTGTATTTGCATTCCCTAACATGTCATGTATGGATAGGTATGGTCATTATCTAACTCATATGTGACATTCCACGCATTATGAGATTATGCACACACTTATTTCATTTTTTATGTAAGTATAGTTTGCAAAAAGAAATAGTTATTAAAAGCATTATATTTTCTTAAATGGTTTTAGAAAACTCTTTTAAAGTAAATTTTATGACATGTTATAAGCAAAATTATTTTTTTTAAAAGAAAATAATTCTATGTATGTGATTTAGAAATATTTTGGGTTAGAATTGAGAAAGTCAGTTTCATAGAAAATGTTTTAGAAAATGGCCCTAATATGATGAATGCTATGATATGGGGAGTGAACCCATAAGAATTAAGGGAACTTTGTTCCACATGAGTTATGTCTAGTGGCCTTACGTTGTGGTTTTTAATTATGGTCTTCCAAGTATCAGGGAATAATCCTCTAGAAAATTATTATTTTTAAAGGAGAATTCCCAAATGATTTTACAAATATAATTATTTTATGAAATATTTATTTCAGAAATTATATGGATTTTCAATGATTTAGAAATATACTTTGAATTTTATGTATTTAAATGTATTTTCAAACAAAATATTATTTCAAGAAAATGTTCTTGAAAATTTTTTCATAAACATTTTTTCAAAACCTTCTTACTGGGCATATTTAATACTCACCCTACGTATTATAATCATTTTTACAATTTCAGCAATCTTGTTAGAATTTAATTCTTTTATAGAGGCAGCACACTGAAGATTCTTTTGTTTAATTAATTTAATTTTTGTACGGTTTTGATAAAATGTAACAGTTGTATCTAATTCTTCAAAACCAAGAGTGGTAAAGGTCCTTGTTTGTGTAATGTGTTGTGTAATTTTTCAATTTTTTTTATAAAAAAAATTACACAACATATTTTACCACCGAATCCAGAAGCGCGGGTTTGGGGCGTTATAATTGGTATCAGATAAATGGTATAGTTAATTTTGGAAAATTAGATTGAAATTAAAAAATTTAAATATGCCTCCTGTGTAAAATTATTTTCCTTATACGCACGAACGAATTGTGAGGATGCAATTCTTTTGAGGGTGGGTAATGTAACATCCCAGGATTTCCAAACCTAGTTTTACTATATAAATATTTTAATAAATAGATTTATTTATAATTAAAACCAACTAATAATATTTTTGAGACAATTTTCTTCGAAAATAATATTTTAAATCAAGTGTTTTAATTAAGTTAATTATAATACTTATAATTAATTATACTCATTATTTATAGTTTTCAAATTTATTCTAAAAAAAATACTATTTTATAATATTATTTTGTGTAAAAGAATATTTTAATATGGATATATTTATTCGATTATTTTCATAAAAATAATTATAAAAGTATTTGAATAACAAATTTATTTTATCAAAAGGTTATTTAAAAAAATTAATGATAATAATTAAGGGCAAAACATTTTTTTTAGAAAATTATTATTATTATCTTTTAAGATAATAAATATATGAGATATATTATGTTTTTGTCAAATTTATAAATTATAAATATTTATAATTATTATATTATAAAAAAATGCACATTATATTTATGTTTTAAATAAAGATTTCATTTGATTTATTAATATAAAAAATTAATTTAAATAATAAAAAAAAAAATATGATATGCTTTGTAAATATATATAATTATTATATATATATATATATCAAAATGTGATTATATTTTCTTATGAATATATATTTTTCATTTTTTTATGTTATTATGTGTGTTATTTTTTTATTCTATAATGAAATGATTTGTTTATTAAAAGAAAAAAAACATTTTGAGTTGTGTAAAAACAAGTGGCGTGACACACTTTTCAAGAGAGGGATAATTGAAGCTACACACACAAAAGACAAAAAATAAAAGAAAAAAGTGGGATGGGAAAATGTGAAACGTTAAACAAAAAAAGAACAAATAAAGTATTAAATGAAATGAAGATGATATTTTTCAGCTTTCTCATCTTTCTCGAACCAGTAAAACCAACACCACCAGTGCTCTATTCTCCACTGTTGATGTCTCCTTCCCTCACGGCCCCATCTCGGTTTATTTTTCCATGACCCGACTTGGACAGTTTTATTTTTAGATTGATTATCATATACTTTCTCTATAAGTTTGGAATATATATATATATATATATTATAATAAACAAAGGCAATCAATTTTTTCAATCTTCTACAGTTCCATCCATGAATTTGGTACACATGATTTATGTCTATGCGTAATGGACTTGGGTACATGACGTGTACTCTAAATACACACTATATACCCAATCTACCAGTCAGAAACTTTAGCACCTCCCGGTGACATCTCCAATTGTCCTCCATATATTCTTAGTCTTAAGAAAATATTAATCTTGAATTAAGATTATCAAAATGTCGAAATCATGTTAATTAAACTTCAGATTAAAGAAAAAATAATCTAGAAGTAAAATATCCAACCACTGTTTCATATAATCAATCAACAAACAAATAAATAATTACTAATCTAAATTTGTCTACTCTGATACCACTTGAAAGTTCTAGACATAATGAAATCACCTTTTTTGTGAATAACCATTTAGGTTTTTATCATATTCAATGGCTAATTCATCAATTTCACAAGACATAAACATCATGACCAATGAATTTTTTCTTTCGAATATTGATATAGAAAGCCCATAACTAGGATAGGGTCTTTTGTGTGTTAAATTTATAATTAATTTAATCAGATCTGAAGAGAGATTACCTCATCTTAGGATCTTTCTTTAATGAAGATGTTGATCATCTGAAGCCCTCTTTAGATTGTCATCGTTGTGTAGGGAGAACCCAAATTAGATCCCCTCTAGCAGTGATCCGCACATGGTCCTTTTATATTCAAACAATACTGAGGGAATATCATATGTTAGCACAATAGATATTTGTTTTTCATTTTTCGTTTTGATCGCTTATACTTCCTTCAGTATCAAAGGATTCTATCTTATTTTTCTCATTCATGAGATGATGAGAGGAGGAATCTAGAGAAAAAATTGTGTGCACAATGATTATCAATTCTCGATTAAAACTACACAATAGACACAACAATCTTTTTATAGAGTTAGTGTTTAAGTTAAAATATTATTTAATTGCACAATAGTCCTTAAATAATATACTAAACCTTATCTAACCTCATGTCATATAATGATATTATTATTATTATTTTATGGTGTGTGTTATTTGGCATAATGATAAATATTATTTTTCCAGATTTCAAATTAATATTCATCACTAGACACGATCTTGGTTTGTTCATCCTCCAAGACATTTATTGAATACATGAATAAATATTTATTAAATATTTATTCTTAAATAAATATAATATTCATAGTTTGTTGAATAAATATTTATTAAATATTTATTCATAAATAAATATTATATTTCATAGTCTGACAAATAAATATTTATTAATTATTCACATGATTAAATAAATTATTTATTAATGAATAAATAATTACTTATTCCCTTGAGAATATTTGTGATTAATAAATCTTGAATAAAATTATTCCTCTATCTTGAGAATGATATTTATTCCAATAATTAAATTCAAATCGAATTTAATTGTGATCAATGAAAACATTTAGTGTGTGACCCTCTAGGGTTCTTTCCCATTGACATTAGGTGGTCTTGCCCAAATTCAAAGATTATTTTCTAGAAAATGGTCAAGACAACCAACAGAAAGAAGTTAATATCACAATGTCGACAACCACACATGAATGATTACTGTGCAATATAACCCCTTTGTCATAATGTCTCATTAAGCAGGTTGCACACTCGTGTCACCAACCTTTTTTCTTGATACATCTTTCTTTTAATATCTAAAATAAACTCGTTGTTACATCATGACTATGGAATTTAATGTGGCAGCTCCATTTTAATCAAAGGGTTAAGATATCAACTTTTATTAATATGGAAGGGAAAAATTCTTCCTTGACTAATTAATTAATAACATGTCATTCATGATGCACCCAATGTACTCTACTTCTCATGAACATATGGTGTCACAGTTTTGGTCAGTATATCAAAGCATGTGAGTCATTAAAAACATTAATAATAATATTTATGTCTAAGGACTATTACACATGCTCACAGATAGGAATATCTGATGGCACATAAACATATGGAATTCCTGCACACGGGTCTATTCTCATAATCTCTCATTTTGGAGACTACCAAGTGTGAACTTCATGAGAAGAAGTATCATCTACTTATGAGTACTAGCGCTTGATAGACAACATTCGATGTGTCCCATATTAGTATGTTATCCAACCATAGAACTATATTTAATAATATCATCATATTATTTCAAGGTTTTCATCATAGCGAGAAACTTCCATGATCTTATCAATGTGACAAATACACTAGAAAATTACTACATTAAAGTCACGAAAAACAATGGAAAGTATATAATAATATATTTTATTAATATTCAAATCTTCTAATATACATGTAATCTAAAGTACAAATAGTTGTTTCTAAAACATTAACTCCAACATTATTTATAATTATTCGTGTTCAAAACAAATGTTTATTGGCCAGAATATAATGAGATGTGGTATAAGAAAAATCCAACCATGAAATACTTTAAATTTTTTGGGATTCCTTGATTTCTAAAGATCATAAATCTAGATCCTATAAAGTTTGATGAAAAAGTTGAAGTAGAAATTTTCAAGGGATATTCAGTTTTTGGAAGAGGTTACAAGTTTTGGAATAAATGTCTTCAAAATTTGGATGATTCCTATGATGTGGAAGTTATTAAAAATCAGACTTCCTTAACAAAAGTATTTGAATATGATAAGGAAGATGTTACAAAAGAAATAATGTTGAGTTCCAAATAAGATAATGAGAAGCATGATTACTTTGATCCTAAACTTGTACATGTTCATTCAAAACAATCTATTGATGAGGAAAGGAAAGCTAGAAGAATGTTTCTAAAGTTACAAACTTTACAAAAAAAAGTTTGAATATGATAACATTATTAGAAATCAAGAAAGTCTTTTCCAGATAGGGTGGAAATTGATATTAGATAATCAAAAATCACTTACCTTATAGGTGGAACCACAGTCAGTTTTAAAAGCAGTTGAATATAAAGAGTAGTAAAATTATATGAATGAATACTTAAATGAAATTGAGAAAAATTACACATGAGATCTTATTCCATGAATGGAAGGAAATAATGTGATAGTAACAAAGTGGGTGTTCAGAAATGAGTTCAACGAATGTGGATAAATTTTGAGAAACAAATATTATCTTGTTTGCAAAGGTTACTCACATGTGGAAGGGGTTTATTTTGAAGAAACTTTTTCCCTTGTTGAGAGACTTGAAACTATAAGAATGTTCTTGGTAGTTTTTTCACATCAAAATTACAAATTCTATTAAATGTATGTTAATTTATATTTCTTAAATAAATAAATTAAATAATAAGCTTGTATTGAGCAACCCAGTGGGTTCATACTTGATAAATATGGAACCATGGAATATAAACTAAAGAAATCTTCGTATGGTTTAAAACATTACCTTTGAGCTTGATAGTCAAAACTTGACATTTGCTTAAAGCAGTTGAAATTTACTAAAGTAAAAGTTTATAGTAACTTTTATGTGAAGGTTATGAGCACAGTTTCTCTAATTATCATTTTTTATAATGATCATATAATTTTTACAAGAGACATGGGCATAACTTGTTAATAATTTCATAAGAAAATGAATAAGAACTTTGATATGTCAATTCTTAGAGAGCTAACTTTCTTTCAAGTATTAAAAGTTCAACAAAAAGGAAGATACATCTTCCTCTCTCAAAAAAATCATGCCAATGAGTTATTACAAAAGTTTGGCATGAAAGATTCAAAAGAAGTTTCTACACCAATCTATGTTGGTATGAAGTTGAGTAAAGATGAAGATGGAAAAAAGTGTGAATCATAAAGACCTCTAAAAGTTGATAGGAATATTACTCTATCTTGCTTCATTGAGACCAAAAAATTTATATGTTGTTATATTGTATATAATATATCAAAGTGATTCGAATTAATCACACATGTTGGCAGCTAAAAGAATACTCGGATATGTTAAAGAAACATAAAGTTATCAATTGATGTATAAAAGAAGTGATGAGATGAATTTTCTTGGGTTCACTAATTCTGGTTGGGTTAGAGATTATAATGATAGAAAATAAACATCAAGAGGAACTTTCTTTTTGGTAGAAATTTGTGTGAGCTGGCATAATAAGAAATAGAGTTCTGCTACTTTGATCACAATGGAGACAAAATATGTTGTTGCCACCCAATCTTGTACACAAATGAAGTGGATAAAAGTTTAGTTTGAAGATTTGGGAGTGAATGTTTGTAAACCATTAAAAATTATTTATGATAATCAAAGTGTCATTGATCTTTCTAAAAATCATGTACAACATGATAAATCAAATATCATTGATATTAAGTATCATTTTGTAAAAGAAAAATTTGTTATTGGTGAATTTATGCTTGAATATATCTCAATAAAATATCAAATTGTAAATGTTTTAATCAAAGACGTGTCAAGGGAATAATTTGAGGAATTAAGGTTGCAACTATATGGTCACCCTCCACCAATGACTTTATAAAGTTTGTAAGGAAATACCCACACAATCCTTTATATTTTGTTGTCAAAGGGGAAGATAAATTACAACTTTGTACAAAAATATTTTGTGAATTTGAAGATGGTGTTATCATAAAAATGGGGAGTGAAAAATATTGAGGGAGATTTTATCCGATCAAGGCTATAAAATTTCTTATCACCAAGGGGTGAAATTCCTTCAAAAAAATACTTTATCTAGCAGTGCGGTGTTAGGACATTATCTATGAGAAATGTTGTGGTTTGGTAAAAAGTAGAGAAAAATTTTGTTGAAAAGAATGTTAAAATTATTGATTTTTTTCCAACAAATCTAAAGTGGGAGATTGAAGAACCCTTGGATTGTTTTTGTTACATGTTTTTTATTTGTTCTTGACATATCTTGTCATGAATGTTTTTGTATCTCAGATGAGAAAGAGTTTTTGTAGTTTTCAAAAAAGTTTTTTTATAAAGTGCTTAAGGAGGATAAGAAAGTTTCCTTAACTATGTTAATAAACTTTCCTTATAAATCAGACGATGTTATGTCTATCTTCAAGTTCCTAAAATCATGAAAATTCTCATGATCTTCGATGAGTTTATACAAATATTTAATTCATATAGTGTTATTGGAAGAACCATGGATGATGTTATTAGATGGAGAATTACAAGAAGTCTACATTGAAGAGTTTCTACATATTTGTACAAAGAGAGAGAAGTATAAATGGTGATAAGTACATTGTGTGAAGTCAAAGTTTGATGTAGAAAGATCAAAGTTGCAATTTTTTCATAGCTGAAGCTACAATATAGTGAATTTGCATCAAATGGTCAGCTAAACAAGAATGAAGGTTGGTGATATGAGTTCATCTGACAAAGACCTTTGAAGTGATTTGATAGACATGCATAAATATCATATAGATAACTTGTTTGAAGTTTCTAAGTAGGTGATTTTTTTGTAATAAGATGTAAAAAGTTTCAAGGTTTTCCAAATTTTAACCGAACATAAATGAATGTCGTTTGTTAGTCAAAGTTATGTTATGAGAAAGACATGTTGATTTGTCAAAGATCCATTGGATGGATGAGCATCCGACAAACAAATTTGATGTCATCGAATGGAT
The DNA here is from genome assembly GCA_963277665.1 of Viscum album. NCBI lineage: Eukaryota > Viridiplantae > Streptophyta > Magnoliopsida > Santalales > Viscaceae > Viscum > Viscum album. Next base: position 1,899,702,777 of record OY728152.1, on the reverse strand, counting down.
AATTCCATAAAAATGTACCAGATCAAGTTTTTTAAACCAACCACTGTATAAATTTGGGTTGAAGTAAGAGGGTGGAAGAGTATAAAGTCAACTGGTTAAACATTTTTTAGTCCATAAGTCGAATGAATGCTTTTAAGTTCATTGATCACACTTTCTTGAATCCATCAGACAGAGGCATGAGAAGAGCACCATACGAACAAGTGATAATTTCATAGGACCAAGTTGGTTGGTCATAAGGGAATCAGAAATAATTGATTCAGACAAAGTAGTTCTTAAATAAATCCACTGGTCAAACATTTTTCAGATAAAGTGTTGAGAAACTTTACAAAAACTTTTTAAAACTCTTTATAATGATGATGTTGAGATAATCCGATCATCGTTTGTTATTTAGCTGAGATAAGGAAGTTTGAAGAAATTATTTGATGTAGAGTGTGTAAAAATCTTCAAGAAGGTTCTAGAATGAGTGAGAAGCATCCCAAAAAAGTTTATTTGAGTGAGAGATTCAGATTTCGAATTTGGTTTAAATTATAAAAACTTGTGAGTTTTCACATTTTTCTCCGGGGTGTACACCAATATAGGGGATGCAAGTATTATATATAAAAAACATTGTTCACATGTGTGAAATAAGTGAGGTGTTGAAGATTTCTGAGTAGGGTGAGCTTCTAACCATGGAAACCTTTGGTTGAAGAGGAGGCACCAGACAAAGATTATGGTTAAAGGTATCATACAGAGGTTTTTCGATTAGACATGCAGCATTCTGAGTTATCAGATAGTGGTACCATATAGTGATTGTGAGGTGTAGTGTTTTTTTTATCAGACAATGGAAAAAATTAGAGTTGCAATGGTTTGAGGAGCATCAGATGGAGGTACACCAGATGGAGGCAGAAGGTCCACCGAACGGAGTATATCAAACAGACAATTTCTGGATGAACTTTCAGTGAGATGTTAATAAAAGTTTATTATATTTTTTTAGATCAATTTTCATAAGAAAACTTTCTAACTGATGAGAGACAATATAATTACCTATAAGGAGATAAAATGAGTCTAGTGTAGGTTGTCTCAAATTGTATTCACTTCATATTATAGTGGATTTCCATTGACTGATGAGAGTAGTCCTGACAATGATGTAGTCACCCACACTGGGGGGAAAACCTTGTAAACCCTATGTTCTCTGCATTACTTTACTAACAATTCATATAAAGTGAGGTTGAGTTTTATAAAGTTGAAAAGGATAGAAACTCTAACAAGTTGCAAGGGTTAATTTCAAGAGTGAAGAAATTGTAAAAGATGACCACTAATTCAACCCCCCCCCCCCTTCTCAGTGGTTCTCACACTCCTAGGAACTTCAAACCTTGACCTAAAAAAGTTGGAGTTTCCCTTGCTCAAGAAAGAGCCACCCAAACACCATTCACGGCATGAATGAGGGGTTCACGGCATGAATGGCCTATCATCCACACATTGCATGGCATGAAACCCTAGTTCACAACCTGAAATGTTTAGGCAGAGGGACTCTTCCCTCATCCAACCCCATTCATAGCATGACTGGTTGCATGGGTATCGACCCCGTGAAGCCCTATTCAAGGAGTGAATTCCCCTTCACTACAAGCATTCATAGCGTGAACTATGGTTCACGACATAAACTACTATAGATTGTTTCAATTCAGCTCCTGGGTCACCCGACCCTTTAATGATCTCCTAAGAACCCGAACAACTAATCGGGCCTTGTTTTATATCCAAACATTTCATTTTGAGATGTCCAAATACTTGGATCCCCGATTCGAGTCTTAGTTCTCAAAACAAACCCCTCACCAAACAAAAAATTCAAATTCCTTCAAAACGTAATGACCTGAAAATGTGTGGGGCGTTACACCTGATTGCATAATTTAATCATCACCTAAGAAAAATTCCTCATTCCAAACACAACCATGATATTGAAATTTCCATTTAAGCACCTGTTTAAGAGACATCGTCATCTGTGCCTACATGATAAATATTTATTTAATTAATTAATATTAACAATTGTAACATCCTATGATTTAAAAACCTAGTTTTACTATATAAATATTTTTATTAAATAGATTTATTTATAAATAAACCAACTAATAATATTTTTGAGACAGTTTTATTTGAAAATAATATTTTAAATCAAGTGTTTCAATTAAGTTAATTATAATACTTATAATCCATTGTACTTATTATTTATAGTTTTCAAATTTATTTTAAAAACAAATAATATTTAATAGTATTATTTTGTGTAAAAAAATATTTTAATATGGATATATGTATTAGATTATTTTCATAAAAATAATTATAAAAGTGTTTGAATAACAAATTTATTTTATCAAGCGGTTATTTAACAAAATATTTTAATGATAATAATTAAGGATAAAACGTTTTTTTTTTAATTATTATTATTATCTTTAAAGATAATAAATATATAAGATATATTATGTTTTTGTAAAATTTATAAATTATAATTATTTATAATTATTATATTATGAAAAAAGGAGCATTATATTTATGTTTTAAATAAATATGTGATTTGATTTATTAATATAAAAAATGAATTTAAATAATAAAACAAAAGGAAGAAAATATGATATGTTTTATAAATATATATAATCATTTTGTATATATATATATCAAAACGTGATTGTATTTTCTTATGAGTATATATTTTTCATTTTTGGTATGTTATTATATGTTTTATTTTGTTATTCTATAATGAAATGATTTGTTTATTAAAAGAAAAAAACGTTTTGAGTTGTGTAAAAACAAGTGAAGTGACACACTTTTTAAGAGTGGGATAATTGAAGCTACACACACAAAATACAAAAATAAAAGAGAAAAGTGGGATGGGAAAATGTGAAATATTAAACAAAAAAAGGAATAAATAAAGTATTAAATGCAATTAAGATGATAATGTTCATCTTCCTCATCTTTCCCGAACCAGTAAAACCAATGACACCAGTGCTCTATTCTCCAATATTGATGTATCCTTCCACCATGGCCCCATCTCAGTTTATTTTTCCATGACCCAACTTGGATGGTTTTATTTTTAGGCCGATTATCATCTGCTTCCCCTATAAGTTTGAAATATATATATATATATATATATATTATAATAAACAAAAGCAACCAATTTTTTCAATCTTCTATAGTCTCATCTATGAATTGATTAAAATAATATATGTTATTATTTTTAGTTTATAAAAAAACCCTCTTTGCATCCTAATAACATCTGAACCTCACCACCCAAGTCCCCTATTTTATTCTGCTCAATTTCCAGGAACCCCAAATCCCTCATTTGATCCAAACTAAGGTAAGGGTTTAATTGTTTTGTTCAAATTATGGTTTTTTACAAAGATATACGTATATATATATAATCATATCTATCTATATAACTTAAAATTGTTAGAATACATATATGATAAGGGATTTTAAATTTAAATGTTTATTTCTAAAACTTATGGTTTGTAAGAGTTTAATTATTTTTTATCAAACTATTTTTTTTACAAATATATGCATGTGTGTGTGTGTGTGAATCTAAATTTATCTATATAACTTAAAATTTTCATATGAGGGTTATGTTTTAAAATTTCATCTTCTAACCTATATTTTTTAAGGGATTTATTATTTTCAAATTTATCATGTAAGGGTTCATTTTAATTCTTCAAACATTTTTATTGTTTTACAAACATGATATATATTTGTGTGTGTTTATGTGTTTGTACATGCATATATACTCATATATATCAATCCATTTCAATATATATTTATAAAGGGTTCTTGTTTTAAAATTAATTTTTAAAACTGATGTTTTGTAAGGGTTTATTTTATCTTATCACATTATTTTAGTTTTACAATGTTATATAGATATGTGTGTGTGTGTGTAGGTGTGTGTACACATATATAACCATAAATTTTCATAATAGATGAGATTAGGGTTTTGTTTTAAAAACTTAACTCCTAAAACCTATGGTTGTAAGGGATTTATTTTTTAAATTTTTTAAATCCATATATACGTATATATGGATATATATATATACACACACACATATACATATATATGCATATATATAAACATGTTTAAGTATAGCTAATCTTCCTTATTTATCTTAAGAAGTTATAAATGGTATTTTCAACCATCAAATTAATGTTTAAAATTTATGTAAAAGGTTATTTCCTATAATCACCTTGTTTACAAAATTATATGTGTTCCTTGACAATTCTAATCATTTTATGTGAAATTATGATTCAAGCAATTATTTTATGTGCAAACTTGCTTCTACATCCTCTGGAATGTCATGCATGAATAGATATGAGCATCATCTAGCTCATATGTGACATTCCATGTATTATGAGATTATGCACGCACTTATTTCATTTTTCATACAAGTATAGTTTTCAAATAGCAATGATTATTACAAGCATGTGATTCTCTTAAATGGTTTTAGAAAACTCTTTTAAAGTAAATTTTATGACATGTTATAAGTAAAATTATTTTTTAAAAAGGAAATTGATTCTATGTATGTGATTTATAAATGTTTTGGGTTAGAACTGAGAAAGGCAGTTCCATAGAAAATGTTTTAGAAAATGGCACTAGTATGATGAATGTTGTGATATTGGGAGTGAAACCATAATAATTAAGGGAACTTTGTTCCACATGAGTTATGTCTGGTGGCCTTACATTATGGTTTTTAATTATGGTCTTCCAAGTATCAAGGAATAATCCACTAGAAAATTATTATTTTCAAAGTATAATTCCCAAATGATTTTACAAATATAATGTTGTGAACACTTTGTGTATAAAGATTGTATTTGTTTTCAATAGTTGTCTATACTTGTAACACCCCAAGGTTTTCTAAAAAAATTGAAATGCTTGAAATTTTGTTTAATGTAGATATTTATAAGTAGTCGTTAAACATAATTTTATTGCTTCTATGTTTTGAATTTCGAAAAATGGTTATCTACAATTGTGTTCAGTATGTTATTTGGAGTTTATTGGAACCAAATTGTTTTTTTAGTGAATAGTAACATACCCTTATGAATAGTAATATGTCTCTAATGAATATTAAATTGTATTATTATTTTATATTCTTAAGGATTTAAGATAATCACATCTTGATTAATTTTTAAATGTGATATAAAAGCAGTTATTGTTTTTAAATTATTAATTTTTGAATTAAGTGTGATTTTATTTAAAAATTAAATTAAAATTATTTAGAAAATTATTTTCAAAAAATGGACTTCATTTTTGAATTTTAAACATCGATATATGGTTAGTGTGAATTTTGTGGATTTTTCTGAAACATTTTTTCAGTGAATAGTAAAAAATGCAGTTTTGAGTTTCGGTGTGTTAATGACATCATTAATGATGTAATAATGATGTAATAAATCTGGTTGAATTATGTACAGTAAAATAAGTTATGATGTTTCCCAAGTTGATTATACCATGGGCAATCCCATGGTTTTGCAAATACCACTAATGAGATGTCCCTTGGGAATTATTAAAATAAACCCTCACTTTTGCTATAAATGCCAACTCATCCCTTCATTAACTTCATTCCAAATTCCTAATAAACAAATATCTAGCCTCATTAACTCCCTAGTATCCCTACCAAGGTTTACTCAAGCTCTCAAGGTCTCAACCTTGAAGCTCTAGGAGTTACTCTACAAGGTAAGAAAATTCTCAATTTCTTTCTTTTTCCATTCAAGTTCTCTTTTATGTGTTATAACTTTCAAGTTTCCATACCATGTTATTATTTACTTATTATTATTGATTTATTTTTTATTATGATTCATTTTTTATGGTTTACCCTTATCCCCTTTCTATTTAATATTTTATAAAACCATGTTACATAGCCGTTAGGATGCTGAATTTTTAAGGGATTTCTCAATTATTCTTTTATTTTGAGTTACTTTATTTTCTTATTATTTCTTCATCTATTATTACCCAAGAGGCATGAAATATCCAAAAATCATGTATATTCTAGATGATTTCATGTTCATGGAAAATTTATCATAATTATTCTTCTCCTATCCCACTTATTCAAGGAATAAAAAACATTGTCCATAATGTGTCGAATTACCGACATCATGGATGATGTGATTTCAATTTCAATTAATTATTTAAATTCTGGTCATGAAACCATTTATATGGTTGAACCAGGTTATAATATATATATTATGTCTCATCCATGGTTCTGTAATTCTTTTTTACTCATGGTTTTAATTTACAAGACAAAATAAGGTTGTTATTATCAAAGAACCACTAAAATGATCTAAACGAACATTATTAATGTTTTAACTTATGAGTCATCATCATATAAAACATCAAAATAATAAATGGTATAAATTATGATAATTTAAATATTTAAATACCTTTCCATTCTAATTCTGGAGTTTCACTTCCAATCGACAAGAACATCCATCATGAACCAATCATGGAAATCATGTAAGGAACTCACCCAAACAGTGCAAGAAACAAAATACTAACAATTAAGGGGTGAAATGAGGTTGTAAAATGATCATATAATATGTTATAAACATGAAAATGTTTCTTTAAAATACTAATAACACTCTTTTAACCATTATACAAGAATTTTAAATAATTTTTAAGTAAGACAAGCCTAGGGTAAGGGAATTCTTAACCTGATTTTCATCCTTTAGGTTAAACTTATTCTTCATTATTTATGTGGTAATTAAATTGTTTGTGTGATGACTTCTGATTATACTATGTTTAATTATGTATATTTATAGAGTATATACATATTTCATCCACTCTATTAAGTCTCACTTCAATTATATGATATTTATAAGGGACTTTTCTTTTAAAATCCTCTTTTAAAATTCTGTTTTTCAAAATTCAAAAGCAATGTTTTTATGCTAATATTAATGTTGTGTGATTATTTTATGGATCTTGGGAATTGTTTATGATAAATTTTGGGATCTATATCTCTCTCCAATGCATTGGGTATGTGTAAGTTGTAGGTCGGCCATATGGTTACTCCAAATGTAACTACGATGGTTACACAAATAGTAAGGTAGTCGTGAGGGTTACAAATTATAAGGTAGACGAGTGTTACAAGATTATGTAAGTAATTACCCAAGATAATTTTATGGTTCTACTTATGTTCTTAGGTATTGTGTAAATATCATGTTTCACAAAGTAAGTATATATATACAGGTGGTAATTATGTCTTTTAAAAATGATTTCATACGTTACAAGTATTCATGGACTAATGTGTTCTTTCCTTATTTTTATATCCCTTACTGAGTTTTTTATGCTCATCCCAAGTTTTAAATTATTTTCACAGGTTAATGGATTTTTAATACAAAGAAGTAATCCATGTTATATGTTGAATAATTTTCAAGGAATCGTGTTTTAAGTTTTAATGTTTTAAATTTTGAAAAAAATGGAAACTGTTTTTATGGTATCTACCATGTAACAATGTGTAATGTTATGAATGTATTATGTCCCAATTCTCTAAAACTATAAACTTGAAAAGATCCGCAATGTAAAAGGAATTGTTTTCTTGACTAAATTCAAGATTATGTATGTAATAAGGTCTGATCCTTATAATACTGGTCAAAATGAAGAAGGAGATGAAGAATGTATCCATAGTTAACGGAGAATGAAATTGAGATGATTGTTGAACTGATACTAAGTTCAAAGAACTTGTGTCAAAGGTGACATGTTGTTTACAACAATGAAGAATGGATAAGTATCATCTATTTAAGGATTATTGGAGAATAATAGTGAAGTATCATCTATCTAAAGATGATTTAAGAAGAATGAGGATTTGAAGTAGAGAATGATGGTTGAAGAAGAAGAGAGAGTGTGGAATGTCTTGGCATTCTAAGATGGTCATGAATTACACATTGCCTTGAAATCAGATGATTGTTGCACTGTTCTTAAAGTTCAAAATACATATATCAAAGGTGATGCATTGTCTATAACATTGAAGTTGTTTGATGAATCCTCAAGCCTCCACTTTTGGATGAATAGAGATGATTGTAGTTCTTTGGAATTAACACTCCAAAAGGAATTGAGGATTTGAAGTGAGGATGAATAAGTGATTTGGAATTCATATTCCAAAGAGAATGGACAAAACTATGATGATGCTTTGTTGATTTGTATTTCACAAATATCATAAGTTTGGAGAACTTGTGATGCAAGACTTATTAAGGATAGGGGAGTAAAGAAGTGTTTTTAGCAAAGGAAAGAAAGTGGCATACAAGTTAAAAAGTGGTGCACAAGTGTGGTGTGCAAGTATATTTGGTGCATAAGTGCAGTGTGCAAGTATATGTGGTGCACAAGTGTATGTTGTTCGCAAGTCATATTTCAAGATCATCACATCAAAATATGAAAAAGTAAAGAAAGTGGCATGCAAGTTAAAGATTGGCACGCAGGTCAAAAAGTGGCATGAAAGTATAAGCATTGCACAATTGTATGTTGCACGCAAGTCATATTTTAACATCATCACATCCAAATATGACAAAGGAAAGAAAGTGGTTCACAATTATAAGTGGTGCACAAGAGTACATTGCAAACAAGTCATATTTCAAGATCATCACATCAAAATATGACAAAGGAAAGAAAGTGGCGTGCAAGTTAAAGATTGGCACGCAAGTCAAAAAGTGACATGAAAGTATAAGCGGCATGCAAGTGTATGTTGCACGCAAGTCATATTTAAAGATCATCGCATCAAAATATGAAAAAGGAAATAAAGTGGCATGCAAGTGATGGAGCGGCGCATAAGTGATGGACGCGCAAGCTGAGTCGCATGCCTCATGCGCAGGGTCACCTAAATTCCTATAAATAGATGGATACCCTCCTCATTTTTTTAAGCTAAACACTTAAGAGAAAATTTGAGCTCTGATCACACAAGTAGTAGAAAGTGGTGTGCAAGCTGAAGTGTCATGCAAGTCAGTAGTTATTTATAAGGCGCGCAAGTAGGGAGGAACGCAAGCAGAGTGGTGCGCAAGTAGAAATGGAACATAGGTTGTAAGAGGCACGCAATCAGGGATTTTTGTGCAATAAGTGAGTTGTGTATAAGCCAAAAGTGGTGCACAAGTTGTGATTTGTGCACAATAGTGGCGTGTAAGTACTTAGTGGCACGCAAGCAGGGAGGCGCGCAAGTAGGGTGGAACGCAAGTAGAGATTGGCGTGAAAGATGTGAGTTGTGCTAGAATTTCATACTAGCTTCTGGTCAACTATGATGATGCTAAGTTGATCTAGACTTCATTGATTCAACAATCACAAAGAGAACCTGTGATTCTAGCAAGAAGAAGAAAAAGTGTTCAGTGTAGTTTGTTTTGCACTGAAAGATAAAGTGTGAAGAAGAGTAGGTTTCAGTGTAGCTATTTTTGCATTGAATAAGTAGAAAAAGAAGAGTGAGCAGCTTATAAGGTTGCTGCAGAGAAGGAAGAGGTTGCTTACTTGCATGCTGCTAAATAAGTAACAAGGAGAAGAAAAATGTTGTGGAAGAACAAAGTAGCATTGTAGCATCCTACAGGTCTCAATAGGTGGAAGATTCTTTTGGTGTTGTGAAAGCGCAACCGATTATCACCTATTGACCAGTCAAGGTTTTAGTGATCTGCTAATGTGTATAGTAGCACTTGGGTCGAATCCTCAGCGATGATAATTTTTAATAGTCAGTTGTTTTTAGTTGATTGTATTTTGATCAAGGAGGTTTATTTATAGAGCTTAATTGAAATGATTGATTGATTTGAAATTTTAATAAATATTGGGGTGAGTTCATCATTAGGTAGTTAAGCTTATGATATCCTTAAGTCTTGCTTTATATTGCATTAAATTAACACCCACTTCACAAGATAACATTGATTGGAATTCTTAAGTGTTAAGGTTTTAATCCAAGCCTTAACTTAACTTAAGGTTCTAATCTCAATCAGAGATTATTGATGGTAGTGTGTTTATGGTTCCAATAATACATGGAAACCACATTTTAAACAAAACAAGTCATTAATCCATGACATGTTAAGTCCATCATACACAATGTTAATTCAAAGAATATCCATCGAGTAAAATCTCTCAATCACTTAACATACCTAAATTATAACTCACCCCAATGGTATATTTACTCATCCATTGAAATTATTAGTAATCTGGTTCATTATTTTTATGATGATGAATTAATAAGAGAAAAAAAATAAAGGGATGAGAAAAGAGCAGTGTGCCGAACACACACACAAGCAACAAAGAGAATTAATAAAAAACACACTTTTTCTTGAATGAGAAAGTGAATGAAGAGAATAATTTTCAAAATGATTTATAATATTTAAATAACATTAATATTAAACTACATAATTTGTATAAGAATAAGAGATATTTAATAATAAACTTGCATTAAAACAGAATTATAAAAAAAATACTTACAAGATTACAACAATGAAGAACACAAAAGTAAATGAAAACAAAGAGAGGAGGAAAGGTCTATCAAGTGAAAAATTGAGTTTGGAAGGTCCTCCCAAACCTTTTTAAAGGATTTTGTCGTGCCAATGTATGCTCTTATCTTCTTAAATTCCAACCCTTTTGAAAGGATAGGAGGGGATGTATTTATAGCCCAGGGTGGTGGGTTGTTTGCATTCCAAAACCAACCCTCCAATTGGATCGATGATTTAGACATCCATACAGATGAATATAGAGATATATCCTTCTTAAAAGTTGTATATAAAAATGTTTTTTTACTACTATCAAAATTTGGAGGCATTTATACTTATGGATCCAAAGTTATGGTTGTTTTATTAAACAATGTTAATATGTCCATTTCAATCCAGACTTTTTCAATGGCCGAAATGTGAATCTATTGTTTAATAGGAATATTCCTTCAAATACGAATTATTTATTCAAAAAAGTTGGGCTCCTATATCTCCTATTTTACACTACAAAATCTCAGCTTTATTTGATGACTAGATCATGAGAAAAGTCAATTTTGGTGTGCTGATTTCATTTCCTGAACAGAATGGTGGTTTGGACTTCAAAGCTTCATTTGGGCCCATTTTTTGGAGTTGGACCCTGAAATTATTATCCATGATTTTTTTTATAATCAAGAACATATGTTGGAGTTTAATAAAATTTGGGCTTCAGGATTTATACTAGTAACTCAATCATCATGGTTGGTCCAGTTTCTTCACAGATTCTTTAGATCTTCTTGTGTAGAGCATATAACCCTTAAAATGGAAGAATTGGCCACTGATTACTTATAATTAAATGTTTTAATTTGATTAATTAACTCTAAAAACAATAATAATTCAATTTGAAAAATTAGGGTGAGAGTTATTATTAAAACATTAAATAGACTTGAAGGTATCTTCCCCTCCTCTCCTTTCAAAAGGGTTGGCATTTAAGAAGATAGGAGCATATATTGGCATGACCAAAGCTTTTCCAAAGGCTTGGGAGGACCTTCCATACTCAAGTTTTCACTTGAGATCACGACCTATTGGTAAATATTGACCGGTCAAGGTTCTGGTGCTCTGCTAATGTATATAGCAGCACTCGGGTTGAATCCTCAGCGATGATACTTTTTAATAGTCGGTTGTTTTTAGTTGATTGTATTTTGATTAGGGGGGTTTGTTTGAAGAGATTAATTGAAATGATTGATTGATTTAACAATTTAATAAATATTGGGGTGATTTAATCATTAGTTAGTTAAGCTTATGATATCCTTTATCCTTGCTTTATATTGCATTAAATTAACACCCACTTCACAAGATAACATTGATTGGAATTCTTAAGTATTGAGGCTTTGATCCAAGCCTTAACTTAACTTAAGGTTCTAATATCAATCATATATTGTTTATGGTAGTGTATTTATGGTTCCAATAATTCATATAAACTACATTTTAAACAAAACAATTCATTAATCCATGACATGTTAAGTCCAACATACACAATGTTAATTCAAAGAATATTCATCGAGCAAAAGCTCCCAATCACTTAACATACCTAAATTATAACTCACACCAATGAGATATTTACTTATACATTGAAATTATTATTAATCTGGTTTATTATTTTTATGATTGTGAATTAAGAAGATAATAAAAATAAAGGTATGAGAAAAGAGTGGTGCACCGAACACACACACGAGCAATGAAGAGAAATAATAAAACACACACTTTTGCTTGAATGAGAAAGTGAATGAAGAGAATTATTTTCAAATTGACTTAGAATATTTAAATAAAATTAATATTAAACTACATAATGTGTATGATAATAATATATATTTAAGAATAAACTTGCATTAAAATAGAATTACAAAAAAAAATACTTACAAGATTACAACAATGAAGAACACAAAAGTAAATGAAAACAAAGAGAGGAGGAAAGGTCCCTCAAGTGAAAACTTCATTATGTCACATCCCCCCAATCCTTTGGAAAGTCTTTTTTCATGTCAATGTATGATCTTATCTTCTTAAATTCTAACCCTTTTTAAAGGAGAGAAGGGAATGTATTTATAGCCCAAGGTGGTGGACTGTTTGCATTCCAAAACTACACCTCCACTTAGATCGACTATTTGGACATCCAAAAATATGAATCTAGAGATATCTACTTCTTCAAAGTAGTAGATAATAATGTTTTATGACTACTCTTACAATTTGGAGGCATTGGGACTTATGGATCCAAAGTTATGGTCTTTTGATTAAACAATGTTAATCTGTCCATTTCAATCCAGACATTTTTGATGGCCGAAATGTGAATGGATTATTTAATAAGAATATTCCTTCAAATCCAAATGATTTATTAAAAAAATCAATCCTCATATATCTACTATTTCACACTATAAAATATCATCTTTATTTGATTACTAGATCATGAGAAAAGTCAATTTTGGTGTGTTGATTTCATTTCCCAGACAGAATGGTGGTCTGGACTTCAAAGCTTCATTTGGGCCCCTTTTTTTAGAGTTAGACCCTGATATTTTTATCCATGATTCCTTTGGATAATCAAGAAAAAATAGAGGAGTTTCATAAAATTTGGGCTTTGGGATTTAGACCAGTAACTCAATCATCATGGCTGGTCCAGTTTCTTCACAGATTCTTTGGGTCTTCTTGTGTAGACCATATGACCCTTCAAATGGAATAATTGGCCACTAATTACTTATAATGAAATGTTTTAATTTGAGTAAGGAACTCTAAAAAACAATAATAATTCAATTTTGATAATTAGGGTGAGAGTTATTATTAAAACATTAAACATACTTGAATCTAGATGGATTCAAATAGTGATCTAAAATTATATTTAATATTTAAACATTAATATTTCACAAAAATTATGCACATTTCATATAAAAAAAGTAAAGGGAGTATATAATAAATTATTAAAATATTAATAACATCAGCTCCCCCACACTTAGTCTTGTGCATGTCCTCATGTTCAATAAATATAAAAACATAACAAAATCATTTTTACTCACCAAGAAATATTAAAATTTTGTTTTCCCCAATCAGGGGAGGTTTAGACAATTTCATTCATCCGTATTGAATTATACCTCAATTTTTTATAGAAACAATGTTTCAAAAACAAATATTTTTTTCATGCTCAAATTTAGAAATGGAAAATGTGGGCACTCTAATCTTACTCCTCTCAAGATGATAAAAATTTATTTTTAGAGGTTCACTCATTCACCAACCAAAAGTGAAAATCTTAGAGTTTGTAAGAGCTCTCAGCTTACACCCCCTATCCTAAATAAACAATAATCAAGAGGTATTTTTAAAGGTTTTTTATGTGTTTATGGGATGGTAGGAATTTAATGTCCAAGATAGAGAAGAAGAGGGGTAAAACACCAACATGGATAAAACAATGCACAATGTTTTTGAAATGAAACATGGAAGGAAATGAAAACACATATTTACAAGGGAATGATTGTGTGAGGAAAGACACAATATAGGAAGAAAATTTTAAGGGGATGAGAAGATGAAATATTTACAAAACAAAAAATTTCTCCCAATGACATAAGTGTTCTTTTTTTCTTTTTTTCTTCTTTTTTTCATTTTTCAAAAGTTGAGCTTGAAAAAGATCTCACACTCATATCCCAACCCATGATTGATCTCCTCACGACACTAATTATAATAGTTATAACAAAATCAAAGGCTGAGAAAAATTGATTTTTGATCCACCCAAGACACAACCCATTCTTATTTTCATTTTTTTTTGATTTTTTCAACACTTTTCAATATACATTCCCAAACCCCACTGAAGGAAAACCTCTCCCCCACACTTAAATTTATGCTTTCCCTCAAGCATATGATAACATGGTTAAAATCAAAAAAAGGGTACCCAAAATGAAATCCTTTCCCCCCTACACTTAAATTTCAAAAAAATCATTCAATGAAAGTCCATGTTGATATTGGGTGGGATAAGGTATTAAGATTGTAATGTGGCTATCAAAGAAAAGATTCTCATAGGCTCGAAGGGTATTTCAAAAGGAGGATTAATGTATGGTTAATGGGAGGCTATGTGGCTATTATAATTCTCTTGTGGTTCAGAAAATGCCTCTATCATATTAATGCACACTAAAGTAGGAAATTCAACTTGAAGGTCCAAAAACTCAAGATTCACAAATGGGGGTGAAAACACACATTTTGAAAAGATGGTAATAGGTGGCCTTGGCATGAAAGCAAATGTTGTTCCTCACAGGTGGGGAAAATCATTTTCCAAATAAAAAATTTGAGCATTCAAAATTTGTTGGTTTTACACAATATTCTTTATCTAAAGATATGATGAAAACACAAGATTTTTTAGATGAAACTATGTCTTTTGACTCCCCAAAATGGTTGGACAAAATTTTAAAATTAGAAGGTGAGTAAGTATGACTCTTGATTTTTCATATTTTTTTTAAATGGTTTTTTTAGTTTTTTAGGTTTTTTTAGTTTTTTATAAAGACACACCCACATAAAATAGAAAGAGAAAAAGGAAAGGGTTTGATAAAGAAATTGGTAAAAAAATGAAAGAGAGGGGAAGAAGAATAAGAAAGAGATTGATAGAGAGAGAGAGAAGTTAAAGGGAAAGAGGTGCCCCTGGTTTGGATTTAGTGGATCACCATCTCCATCTGGTGGTGGGTCTACTGTAGAAGTTGTGGATCCTATGGAATTAGATGTGGTTACCATGATGTGTGTCCTCTCTTGGTGATTATTTAACCGATGTCCATTAACCATGAATTTCATTTTGAAAGAGGGGTCTTGAAATTGCACTACACCAAATGGGAAAACATTAGTAATAATAAAAGGACCTTCCCAATGAGAATTAATCTTACTTGGGTGAAGCTGAAATCGAGAGTTGAAGAGCATTACCTTTTAAACTTTATGAAATACCTTTCTCAGGATGTGTTTTCCATGGAGTGCCTTAGCCTTTTCTTTGTAGAGATTAGAATTCTTGTAAGAATCAAGTCGAAGTTCCTCCAGTTCGCCAATTGCAAAAATATTTCTTCACCATATTTTTCAAAATAAAAATTACAAGTTTTCATAGCCCAAAATGACTTATGTTGGATTTCAACTAGAAAATGACATGATTTACCAAAAACTAGCCTAAAAGGAGACATCCTAATGGGTGTTTTATAGGCAGTTTGATATACCCAAAGTGTTTCACCAAGTCTTTCAGGCCAGTATTTTCTGGTGGGTTTTACAATTCTCTCAAGCACTCTTTTCACTTCTCTATTAGAAAGTTCAGCCATGCCATTTTTTTGGGGTGATATACAGTTGAATTTTTATGTACAACACCATTCTTTTTCAAAAGAGATTCCATGGTTTTATTACAAAAATGAGTTCCTAAGTCACTTATCAAGGCACGTGGTGTGCCAAATTGGTAGAAGATGTGTGTCTTTAGGAACTCACTAACAGTATGTGAGTCATCCTTTCTAGTGGGTTTGTCCTTAAACCACCTAGATACATAATCAAATACAAGAAGAATGTATGAGAATCCATTGGAAGGGGGGAATGGTCCCATGAAATCGATGCCCCAAACATCGAAGATCTCACAGAAAATTAATGGCTTTTAGAGCATTTCATTTCTCTTTGAAATTGTGCCAAACTTTTGGCAAGTGGGACATGATTGAAAGAACTCATGTGAGTCCTTGAAAAGTGAAGGAAATAATAATCCAGAGTCTAGGACCTTTCGGTAGGTCCTTTGTGGTCCAAAGTGTCCACCACCAAGCATTGAGTGACAGAATTCTAAGATGGAAGAATGTTCATTTTCATCAACACATCTCCTAATTACCATGTCTACACTAGTTTTCCAAAGTTTATTTTCTTCCCAAAAATAGTATTTTAAATCACTTTTCAACTTCATTTTTTGTTCTTTTGAAAAACAATTAGGAAAAACACTAGAAACCAAGTAATTTACAATTGGGGAATACCATGGTATTTTTGGAGTGAGAGATGAAAGGTTCTTAGTTGGAAATTTTGGATAAATTATTTCAGAATGAGAAGAATTAGAAATTCTACTCAAGTGATCAGCCACAGGGTTTTCTTTTCCTAAACTATCTTTGATTTCAAGGTCAAACTCTTGGAGAATTATGATCCATCTTATTAGCCTCGGTTTGGAATAACATTTCTTGAGTAAGAACTTTATATCAGAATGGTCCATGAAGATGATGATTTTGGAACCTAAGAGATAGGGCCGGAATTTATCTAAGGAAAAAAACACTGCTAAAAGTTCCTTTTCAATGACAGTGTAGTGAGATTGAGTTTCATCCAATGTTTTTGAGGCATAATAGATGATATGAGGAATCTTTTCTCTTCTTTGACCAAGAACAACCCCAACGGATCTATCAGAAGCATCGCACATCAACTCAAAGGTTAAGGACCAATCTAGGGATTGGATTATTGGGGCAGATGTAAGAGTAGTTCTAAGTTCAACGAAGGCTCTCACTTCTACAAAATAATGTTATAGCCACGGTTTGGAACTGTGGCTATAGGCCCAAAAACTGTGTCTATAGGTTAGCCACGGTTTCATAAATTGTGGCTAGTATTGGCATAGATATAGGGAAAAACCTATAGCCACAGTTTGAACTGTGGCAACACCCTATAGCTACAGTTTTCAAACCGTGGTAGAATCTTAAGTCAGGCAATACATATAGCCACAGTTTAAAACTATGGCTATAGGCCTTTTGCCATGAATTTAAACCTTGGTTATATCTCTATAGCTACAGTTTAAAACCGTGGCTATATGTCCCCCCATTCCATAAAAAAAACAGTCTCCCCCTGCCCCCTTCCCTAGCACACCCCCCTACACACTCCCCCCCCCCCCCCGCCCCCTTCCCTAGCACACCCCATACCCCCTTCCCCAGCACACCCCCTACCCCCTACACTTCCCCCCAGCCCACTGCACACCCCCCTGCCCCTTGCCCCTAGCAAACCACCCCTGCCCCCTCACCCTATCCCCTGCACACCCCCTACCCCCTCCACCCCCCCTACACACACCCCCTGCCCACTACACTTCCCCCCTAGCCCATTGCACCCCCCTGCCCCCTACACACCCCCTGCCCCCTTACCCAGCACACCCCTTTCCCCCTACACTTCCCCCCAGCCCACTACACACCCCCCCTAGCCCACTACACCCCCCCCCCCCAGCCCATTGCACACCCCCCTGCCCCTTGCCCTCAGAAAACGACCCCTGCCCCCTCACCCTGTCCCCTACACACACCCCCTACCCACTGCACTTCCCCTCAACCCACTGCACACACCCCCTTCCCCCTCCCCCCTGCACCCCTCCCCCTACCCCTTGCCCCCCTCCACCCCTCCCCCCTGCCCCCAGAAAACCACCCCTTCCCCCTCACCCTGTCCCCTGCACACCCCCCTGCCCCCTTCCCCTGCCCCCCTGCACACACACCCTACCCACTGCACTTCCCCCCCGCCCCCTCACCCTGCCCCCTGCACACACCCCCTGCACCCCCCCTGCACACAAACCCTACCCACTGCACTTCCCCCCCCCCCTGCACCCTGCCCCCAGTAAACCACCCCTGCCCCCTCACCTTGTCCCCTGCACACCCCCTGCCCCCCCCCCACACACACACACACCCTGCCCACTGCACTTCCCCCCCCAGCCCACTGCACTTCCCCCCTGCCCCCTCACCCTGCCCCCTGCCCCCCTGCATGCACCCACCTGTACACAGCCACTGCCCCCCCCCCCCATCCCACTACACCCCCCCCCACACACACACACACCTTTCGCACACACACCTTTCCCACTTCACTTCCCCCAGCCCACTACACTTCCCCCTGCCCCCCCCCCCCTGCACACACCCACTGCACCCCCCAGCCCACTGCACCCCCCCCCCAACACACCCCCTTGCACCCCAGTACACCCCCTGCACCCTACCTCTTCCCCTTGCAAAAGAACCCAGCACACCCCCTACCCCTTGCCCCCTCCCCCTTTGGAACCTGGTTAAAAGCCTTTTTAAGAACAATAACACATTATGATCATGTACGCTAATTAGAGGATGGATGATTCTAATGACCAGGAATCAATTGATTTTTCCCCGTTAGTTACCATATCATCTCATATAGGATGGGGGAAGGTTAGTATAGAATTTAACCCTATGTTTAATGTAATGTGGGAACAAATAGAAAGTGGTAAACTGACACTTGGGTGTTCATTGTTTGATGATGATGTGTTACAATTTTATAAGAGTTATAGTCCTTGAATCATTTAGTGAATAGTTGATGAGAGACTATCATACCTCTGTGGTTTCTGAATCCTAGAGAGACAAATATGGGTGATGAATTCAGGTGTCTATTTTGGTGTCCATGGATGGATGCAAAAATACTCATTCTGTTTCTGGATTCCTTTCCTATCAGATGATAAAGTCTATACACCAAAATCATCATTGTCTACTCTAGGCATTTCAAGTTCCTATATGGAAGAGGGAGTACATCATGATGGACTTTAAAATAGGGTTAATAAGGACCCCAAGGAGTCGTTAAACTATATTGGTGATTTTTTATTAGATAAAAAAATATTCTCATATCATACCTATCAATGATACTCACCTAGTAGAAAATATAGGAATGTCTTATATCTATGAAGACTAATACTATCATGGAGTTCCCTTAAGAATTATATCAGAGAGAGATGCACATATTATTCCGTGATTTTTAGAAAGGGTTTAATATGACCTTAGGGAATCATCTAATTTTGAGCATAATGTACCATCAATATATAAACAAACACTAAGAGTAGATGATATATATATTAGAGGATATGCTTCAAGATTGTGTTCAATACATCGATGGATCTTGGGTTTAATATGACCTTAGGGAATCATCTAATATTGATTGAGAGATGTGATAGCACGCCAACAGGTGAAACCAAGAAATTTCAGGAAAATTCATCCAGAGGAGAAACAGACTGGTGTTTTTCATGGGGTTGGATGCAGTGAGCTGAAAACCGCATTGAGATCATTTTTCAAAATCTAGTTACCAGGTCAATAGACCGTTGGAAGATCATTCTCAGTTAAAAATTCATATGGTTAGGAGCACCATTATGTTTAGTTGAGGGGTGAACCCCCTATATAGAACATTTCCGGCTGTGAACCTCAGTTCAAGCCATGAAATTACCAGGGTTAGGGATTCATGGTGTGAAACCCATGGTCACACCGTGAATCATGCCTAGGTGGATTTATTTTAATAGGTTAAATTCTGTCTTTTTATGGGTCAAGTGTTCACAATGATGTTACTGAAGAAAGTATCAAGTTTTCAAAGTTGGTTGTTTGTGTTTGATGAAATGAAAACAAATATTTTCTTTAAGTTTTAGATTTTTATGAGAATGCTCGGTTGATGTTTTCTCAAAATGAGGACACTACCATCTCTAAAGTAAAGGAAATTTCATTTTTTACTATTGATTTGGCTGAAAATTTCTACTAGTCCACGTTGAAGGCTTAGGGAAATCATGTAAAATAGGTGAAAATGTCATTATAAAGAGCCACAACCAATTTGAATAGCATATACACATTATATAATAATGAAAACAAGTTTTTGAAATACTCGAGAAATTATAAAATTCAAATTAAAGGGTTAGGCATAGGAAACTTACCTCAACCTCAAGGCGTTTATTTTGACGACAACTCGAATCTTCCTTTTTTCCGCTTGCACGCATATGCAACTTTACATATATATAAGGACACCTAGCCCCTATGTACATATTTTTATGGCCAAATATGCACAAGGGGGTCCTTAGATATATGTTTATATTTTTATATACCCCTTTACAATTACACATGTATGCATTTTTCATATCTATATATAAGCACACCTAGCCCCAATATATATATTCATACTTCCATGATTGAATATATATATAAAGGGGGAACTTATATATTTATATACATACACATGTAAGCCTTTGTCAATGGCAACTCGAATCCACCTCAACAAGATCCAAAAAGCACTAAAAAAATATAAAGAATCCAAAAATCACAAAATCCCTAATTAAAATTTGGCCAAAGAATAAAAATGAAATAAATCTTACCCAAATTTGATGTTGAACTCACTGTCATTGATGGTGGTGGATAGAACCAGCCTCATCATAAGAAACCACCTGTAAGGAAATAGTGGGAAAAGAAATGAGATATAACAACTTCTTATATATATGTGATCGATGATGATAAATGATACATGAATCCATTACTATTATAGATTCTATAATTCCTTTTTATTATTACCACAATATCATCATTTAGTCACTCCCATTGGACTGATAATTTATGGTGGTCATGTCAACACAAAACAGCTACAAACACACACATTGTTCATCATAATATCAATAATCATTGCATCAGTACATGCATAAACAATAGAAATAACACATCCATGAAGCATACCCCACCCCCCACCTGCACCCCCACTACCCCCCAGCCAGCACCAGTCCCCCTACACCAGCCCCCCTACACCACTCCCCCCAGCCCTCAGCACCCCCCCCTCCTGCACCAGCCCCCAGCACCCCACCCCACCCCCCCACACACCCACTTCCCCCTGCACCGGCCCCCCTACACCACTCCCCCCCCCACCTGCTCCCCCACTCCCCCCCCCACACTCCCCCCCTACACACCCCCACCCCACCACTCCCCCCACCCCCACCCCCACCCCCAAACACCCCCACCCCACTACACCACTCCCCCAGCCCTCATCCCCCCCCACCCACCTGCACCCCCACTGCCCCCCTCAACACCATCCCCCCTACACCACTCCCCCCAACCCCCAGCACCCCCACCTGCACCCCCACTCCCCCCCAGCACCAGCCCCCCCTACACCACTCCCCCTAGCCCCCAGCACCCCCCATCCCCCCCTCCCACCTGCATCCCCGCTGCCCCCCCAAACCCCCCAGCACCAGCCCCCCCTGCACCACTCCCCCCATCCCTAAGCACCCCCCTCTTGCACCAGTATTACTCTTCTTCTTCTAGGATATCTTTGGTATTATTTATAATACCATTATTTAGAAGTCAGTATTACTCTTCTTCTTCTAGGATATCTTTAATTAAATGAATTCTACGATTCCTTTCCTGAATTGATTCCATTTGTTACTTCAGCTCACTTCCATCGGTCATGACGTTAATGACCAATTTTCAATGGTCCATGATCTAGACTATTCTTCTATAGTGTAGGCAGTTCATCTCTATTTCAACATCCTCTTCACTTCCATTATTCATGACGTTATTATGACAACATTCACTATACTTATGTCCAAATGTCTAGTATCAATATTATTAACAAATAAATCACCTTCTCTTTCTATTGTATGTATTATATCTAGTTTTTCTTACTTTCTATTTTTGGAAAACAACAATATGATCTTGAGATTTATTTAGAGATCCAAGTATTTTATTCATGATCATAGCCAAATTAGATGATATGGATGGATTATAATTATTTAATCACACTCGTATTTGTACAAAATTTGTTTTTAAACCATGGGTAATAGATAAATATGCATGAGTAACAATGGATTTATCAGGATAGTCTGTCACATTCCTCCATGAGCTTATAGTGAAAAAAATAGTGGATCAATTAAATTTATTTTGACAAAATTATGAGTCTTTTTGTTAGTAATATTATCATCATTAGTTTGTGTGGTAGCTACTCTTATTTTTCTAAAAACATGTAATGATTCAACTTGGGTGACTTCTTGATTTATCAATTTCACCTCTTACTCCAGTCATTATAGATTTAGATAATACATTTCATATTCAAGATATTTTAACATTTCTTCATATCCCTTTTGTAACTTTAGAATCAAATCTCCATATGCTTTATTATACTTTATAAGAGAACTAGTGGGGACTAGTCCCCTTATGCTCATCGCATAAGGGGACTAATCCTCTTATACTCCTTCACATAAGAAAAGTAATGGTTTAATGACTAGTGGTGACTACTATGAGGTTTAGATTACTCTTGGAAGATGGTCAAGAATCAGATATATTGCCTCAAAAGTGGTTGATGTGATGGTGATGATATTGGGATGTTGTGAATACCCTGCAAGGGTCAGGAGTGGTTGCGGTCTTGGGAGCAGGTTGAGTGTGTAATAACTACCAGGGACAGTTAGGTGAATGTTGTTTAGAGTAGGTCAGTTGGGGTTGGATGGGGTATTGAATAGAGTAAGGTTATAGGGCAGGGGGGATTGTAGATGTTTTGAAGTTGTATCTATTGTGTAGATTGGCGGCTGTGAACTAAGGCTCCTGTTACAACGTCTTCGGGAGATTATACTTCTTCTCATTTCTTCTTCATTTTTTCTTTTTCTTCCACATTGTTATACTAAAATTTAAATTCGTTTTTCTATTAATATCATTAGAATTCCTTGTTTCTCTCTCAAACCTATCATAAAGATGGATGATCAAGAAAACATTGATGAGTAATTCACAAGACTTAATGAAATTGTCAACTATATTTGAGGGTATGGAGAAAAGTTGGATGATTCAACAATTTTTAAAAAGTTGATGAGAAAATTTCTAGACAAGTTTGATCCTAAGATTTAATCTTTATATGACAACAATGATCTTACCCTTGATGAATTACATAATATTCTTACTGCTTATGAAATAGAAAAATTATAGCTTCTAAAAAGAATATCAAATATTAAAATGGCTTTTGAGGCTATTAGAAAATCCAATTTTAGAGAAGTTGAAGATATAGTCAAGTGAATTTGATGATGAGGAATAAGACGAATCAGTTGAAAAGATCACTAATTTTATGGATCATGTTAAAAGTGGTTTTGAAACCTCAAGAAACGAGAAAGATGAAAGTGAACCAAAAAATCTAGATCACATGCTGAAGGCTGAATTGGAATCATTTATTGAGAAAAACACAAAACTCGTGAAGGAGAAGTGGATGCTAATGAAATAATTTAGAAAGATGATTGAAGGAAAGGAGTATATCAAGTGGAAATCTACTTACATTAATGAAATCAAAAAAATAAAATTGAATGTGGTTGATGAGGATAAGATGGCGAGTAACCTTGAGGAGAAACTTTCTTTTAGAGAATAAGTACTAAGCAAGGCACAATCAAAGTATCTTAAAGTTTAGAATGATTTGAAGAAGATAAGAGAAACAAGGCAGTTGAGGTTTCTGGTGAAAAGAAGGATCCAAAAAGGTAGGTTAATTCATCTCCTAATAAATCTCAAAATAAACATGTTGCCTCTAATAATGTAGGTACTAAAACCAAATATAGACTAGTTTGGACTAGAAAGACTAATGGAAAACCCTTTTTGCATCAAAAGAAGATAAGGATATCTTGAGAATATCGCTTTTGTATAAGTGAAGACATGCATGGTTTGTGGCATGACATCGACAACAATATTCCAGAAAAAATTATTAACATTATGGAAGATAAAGGTTCAGAGACTATTGCTAGTGATGTGGAGCTTTTGGACACAAAGCCTACTCATGTTGGTTCAATTTGTTACTCCTAGAGAAGAGGCGTGAATGAAGGGGGAGTTATTCTGAGAAAATGGAAAGAGACTCTCAAAAGAAGCAAACTATGACCAGGAAATCATCTCTTCTTTAAACACATAACCAATTTGATTTCTTAGCACAATTATGTGGCAGATGTAATCAACAAGGTCATTGTGTTGATAAGTACATGACTAGACTACCTGTACATATTTCCTATGGTGAGAAAGGAAGAATAATTCAGAAGGACAAGGAGGAGAAGTCTTGCTTTACTGAGGTTTGCATTAAAGTCCTGCAAGAGAACCAAGTCATGGATTCTTGATAGTGGTTCTTCCCACATGACCGGTGACACAAGAATTTCGAATAAAATTGAAAAGAAAGGAGTGGAAAACATTTTTCAATGACTTTTCTCTAAAAATAAGGGGAGTTGGATCACCATGAACTGCTCTTCATCTGAAAAGAGGGCAACCCCCTACAGGGATATAAAAAGGGTCAAGTATGATGTGTACTTTACGACTAACAATGACATTAAGTATAAGGAAAACATCGATGCAATAATGTCAAACAAGGTATACCACTGTGAGTTTTCACAGATAGCGTACCTCCGTTGGAGGGGTTTTATTACAAAACCATGACTTGTTTATCAAACAAAACAATTATCTTAACTAACACTTATTCAAGAATTTCAATTTAATATAAGCATAATTAAGAAGGAAGCTAAATGCAATTTAAAACATTCTTGAATTAAAGAGGCTAGGAGAGGAACCCTACCTAAAAGGAGCCAGCCACACTCGGTGCTTGAAACTTTTATCAGTGACAACTCTAGGTTGTTTCATCCATCCTCCGGGCATATGCACCTTTGCATATACATAAGGACGCCCTAACCCCTATGTACGTGTCTGCATGGCCTTGAACATGCACAAGAGGATCCTTATATATATGATCACATGCATAATCCTGTTATCACCCACACATGTATGCATTTTCCATATATATACATAAGCACATCTAGACCCTTTTATGTAATTGTGATGCCATGGGCAGATATACATATAATGGGAGAACTTATTATATATATGCTTACCTATGCATATGCGGTGAGTCACCTTTGACTCTAGTTACCGCAACACACGTGAATGGGTCCTAGGAGACTTCAACAAAATGTCATTGATATGATGAATCATCATTAATTGAACCTAAAAATTGAAGTGGGAGGAACATGATTAGTGAGAAAGGCAATAATAGAACATGTGATGATGATAACAACATCAACATGCAGCATCATCAACAATATTAAGACATCGGGAAAACAATATCTTATTGAAGTCAACACAGTGTCACATGAACGCATGGGTGAAATGAGATATTAACATAAAATAATACAACCAAGCAAACAAGTGCATATTTCTCGTGCTGATAAAGGTTGTGAAATCGTAGCTATACCCCCCCCCCCCCGGACAGCCCCCCCACACCTACACCCCCACTCACCCCCCCCCCCCTCCACCCTTCACCCCAACTCATTTGAACCCCCACCCCCACCCCCAAATGCACCCCCACTCACCCCCACCCCTCCACCCTTCACCCCAACTCATTTGAACCCCCACTCCCCCCCCCCAAATGCACCCCTACTACCCCCCCCCCCACCTGCACCCCCCCACCCCCCACCCCCACTACACAATGCCCCCCCCCCCCAGCCCCATTTACAGGTTTGGGAATAGATCATTATATTATTGGTATAATCTATCAATTACTAAAAATTTGAAAGTGCCCAAGTTAAGGGGGATAAAATCAAGATCATTTTAGAATTTGGAAAGTAAACTGAAAGTATTTATCTACCTATAACATATTTAAACATCTTTAAGATTGTTATTTTATTTTAATTGAGTGTGGTCACTAGAATTGAGCATACTCATCTAGGAATGTGTTAAAAACAAATGGATAATGAAGACCACTAATGATGAAAAATGGAAGAAAACTTCATTTGGAAAATTTAAAAAAAATGAAGTTGGAAACACTATTCCCAAGAAGTTTTTAAAGAAGGCAAATAATACATCCTTGGGTAATAAACCTAAGAAGTCTAAGCCAAGTGCTAAATATAAAAGGATCAGTTCTTCTATCATGGAAGAAGGAGAAAAACTTAGATTCATGCAAACAATCCTTGCTTGTATGTGAAAATAGAGGCAAGAAATAGCATAATGGAAGATTTGTCCAAGGAGAATACAAATGAACTAGTTTGGTGAAAATAAATCATAAGAATCCATGTGGAAATTTCAATGTTTACCTAAAGAGTTCATGGTAGTATGTCATGTCTATTTGGAAAAAAAGAAATAATTATAAAGGAAGCACTTATAAAAGATGTTTCCAAAGGAAATGATAAAATTCATTATGAAGAAGTCAAATTTCTTGAGAGGTTTTCAATAAATAAAAACCCCAAAGGTTGTCTAAAACTTTTCAGAATATGTAATATGGATGGATATAGTACCAATAATTGCTTAATCAGGTTACTGGTATAATAAAAATCCTTAAAGAAGATAAATATTACATTATGTGATGCATGTGCCTTTAAGGTTTATGAAAAGAATAAAATCTCACATAAATAAGTTGAATGTGAAGAACTAAATGCTCCAACAAGAAAAAAAACAAATCTCAAATAAAAATGTGCAAGCATTAAGAAAGGGGAAACTTGGTTGAGAAAACATTCTCAGCCTTTTTGTTCACACTAAGAAACAAATAGTAACACCTTATTCTATTTCATATTATATTTATGTGCTAACCATGAATGGCATTGAAGGTGAAGCTAGATCTCAAAGAGAACTCAAGAAATTTTACAAGCTATAAAATCTAGAATGTTACTTCAAGTAATCCATTTTAGTGAATTCTCAATATGGTATATCCTAAAATCTATCTATAGAAGAGATCCACTTTGATGAAGATAATTTACAGTTTCTCCTTGTGGGGGAGAAAGGTGTAGAAAACCTTGAGAATCTACCATAATCTATTAAAATCATGTAAATCAAAATTCTAGGTGGTGCTCTGAAAAGCTTCATTGAAATGGTATGGATTCATATTCTCTCATTCTTGAGTGAGAAAATAAAATCCTAACATTAAGTGGGAGATGTTTATTTTAATCATTGACATGAATGAGGAAGTTTAAAGAAGCCTTGAGACCAAGGTTACCTAACTCAGGGCTCTTTGTCTTGAGAATCCATGAGCATTCAGGGAATGAACCCCTCATTCACATAATGAGTTGCTACAGTAGCAACGCTATATCTCTTTCAAAGATCCAAAATTACCAAAAGCTACAAATGATCAACCAGATGATAAAAAACATAAACAAAAGGATTTTCCATACCTGAAAAAAAAACTAAGATGTTCCATAACACAAGTGAACGGACCATTATACTGCATCTCACATTCTTAAAACTAGCATCACACTAGCTCATCATCTCAGATTCCTTCCATCTTTGGAGTAGATCACAAATACTATCTAAGATGTCACTATATCACAAAAATAATCTTCTTCCACAAACAAAGTCTTTAACTAATCATAAATAAACACTTCAAACTTGGTCTCTATTTTTATTCTCACTTACCAATTCTTCAAAACTTATTCACTAGCTTCTCAAAATCAAAGGAAAGCTTCCTCTTATCTTTCTACTTCTCTTTATCTTCTTCATCGAAACTAGGTAGGTTGTAACTCATCATTACTATATCAACACACTTTTCTTATTACTTTATATATTATGTAGTGGATCATGATTCTTGTTATTCAAAATCCTCAACTCACTCAATCAACTCTTCTAAAACACTATTGGCTCCTCTCACTGCTCACTTGGAACACCCAACACATAACACAATTTTTTTGTTTATTAGTTTTTTATACTATCAAGATCTTTATTACCTCAAGTAGCAAAATATATTTTTAAACTCATTCCCACTATACTATAATCCGAAACAAATCGGGTATAACTTGGAACACCAACTATATCTTCTCATGAAACTATTTTAACCCATTTGATTTGTTGTTTTATTTCTTTAATGGTTATCTCTACTAGGTTTCCACAAATACCCTTTTATTTTTATTTTTATTCTCTTCTTGGCCAATTATGTCTCCCAATGAGATCAATTATTTCTTTGTCTCAAAATACTCTCTATACAAAAACTTCGTATTAATCTTCTTGGATATTTTAAAATGTAGTATCAGTAAGTATAGAGGATCTCCTCATTTTGGCTTTGATGAAATTATAATTTCAAAACAATTATTATTTTTAGTCATAGCCTGCATCACTACCAAATCATCTCTTTATCCTTCTTCTCAATAATTAATCACTAGTTCTTTTGTGATCTATTGATCATTGGATTTTAGCATATGCATCCTCTGAATTCTTCACTTCAATATTTAAGAGATTTATAATATCTCTCATTTTAGGCTTGAGTTAATTCCTAGCCTTCCATCATATGTTATCTTTGTCTCAGTCATTAAGATCAACGACTCACAAAAATAGCTCCAATATCAATAATTTGGTCTTAATAACTCAAGCATCGACCCAACTTCTTCTACATTATTCTGGAAAAACTCATTAGGTTCTTTAATTTATCAAGAAGTTCATCCTCGTGATATTAGCATCCCCCTTTCATTTTATTTTACTCAAAAAAAATCTTGGACCAAGGCTTAACTAAGCATTATGATGTTTCGAACGTGATAGAACAACTCAAGAATCATCATGATGAGGATATGAAACTCCTGATAATATTTAGAAAACCTAGGACAAATGTAATCTAGGATTTAACCCATTATATATGGAAGAAATAAAAATCTAAATTTAGAGTATTTCCTTACCTTAAGAACATGAATTAACACCCCATCCTACCATTCAGTGTAAGAACGATGAAAGAAAAACAAGAATTCAAAACCTTGACGATTGAGGAATTTAGGGACTCACTCTCAGTTCACATGAAGAGTAGTAAAATAAAGAAAAAAATGGATTCCCAACTTTAGATCTATTATGTTATGGGATTTTTAAAAACTCAATGATTAATTTAGATAATAATCAAAGGTAGGTTCAATGGGAGATGGAGAACGATGAAGGATAGCCTTTCAAGGGTGTTACAAAATGAGAATCACAATGAAATCCCAATAAAGGGTGTTTTAGGGGTTAATTATCTAATGTAAAATTACTATTTTAACCCCTATTTAAAAAAACTCATATGTGTCTTACTAAGTGCCTAGTATAAGGCACTATGTATATAGTGGTTACACCAGTAGTTACCAATGACTATACCTGACACCACTAAATACTAGGTACCAGACAACTAGGTATTTATTTCTACACCTACACCAAACACCTTACCTTTTTAACACCAAATTAATTTTACCCTTCTTAGATCCTTCTTAAACCCCCTAAACTTCCATGTTTATCCATTTTAATAATATCACACTTCAAATTAATGGAATTAATAACTCATAATGATGAGATTCCTTATAAATTTCTCATCACTAGGCTTCCCCTCACCAAGAATCATTAATGAGATTCCTGAGAGAAAAACTATGTACATTGAGAAAGAATTAAAAATACATGTTTATAAGTTTCATTATGAAGTTATACAAACAATCGCTATTCTTTAACTATCAATATGATCATCCCTTATAAAACCTTCTCACATTAGTTGATGATACAAACTAATCATTCCATATAGAAACCAATAGCTTCCAACTCAAAATTATCAAACTGAATAACATGAATAGAATCAAGTATATATATCCTCAGTTTTAAAATATGAAACCTATTCATCGTAGCATTGAACTGAGGAGAAAAATACAATATTTAAGTTGTTTCTAAAATATGATCTAATATCTTAAAGGGTTTAAAGAACTTAGCAGTTAACATACCTTTATTTCCCATCCATCGATGTCCCAATCAAGGGGATATCTATAGAAACACATCATGATGTGGATGCTGCTATGCATGAGGATAGGTCAACGGGGTGGAATAAAAATATACGATAAACTGAAGTTGGTCGAAATTGTGTTAGGGTTTCGTGAGGCTGGATTGGTCGACGCGCTGAAGGAGGAGATGGGGAGGTCGCCTAGGAGTAGCGTCAGTGGGGAGGTGGAGTGGCCGTTTTGGATGGTAGCGTCGGGGGAGGGTCACAGATATGAGAGCTCGTGGAGGGGTGGCCGCGTTGGGAGGCATCATCGGGGGAGGAAGGCCGTCGAGAGGAGAGCTTGTGAGGGTGAAGGAGGGCCATAGAGAGGAGAGCTCGTGAGGGTAATGGGAGGAGCATCGAGAGAGGAGAGGTCACGGGGGTGGATGATGGTCGCAGTGAGGAGAGGTCGTGAGGGTAATGGGGAGGGGTCAGGGAGAAGAAGGGAATCCCGCGATGGAATGAAGTTGGTGCCACAGAACCATGGCTTCAAATAGCCATATAGCCACAATTATAATTGAAGTGTGGCTATAAATTAAGTTATAGCCACGGGTTTATAAAATTGTGGCTATAGATCTGTGGTTATAGATCATTTTTCTAGTAGTGTCTCTTGCAAACCTCATCAAAATGGAAAGTGACGTCATTTTGGAGCAACTGAGTGAGTGGGAGGGAAATCCTACTAAATTTATAGATGAATCACCATTAGAAACCGACATGACTAAGGAATGAATGGATGTCTCGAACAGAGGTGGGTTCAGGAAGTGATTGGATCACTTCAATTTTGGTAGGATCAATTTCAATACCATCTTTTGAAACTATGTGCCCTAGAACAATCCCATTTGAAACCATGAAGTTACATTTTTAAAAATTTAACACAAGGTTACACTTGACACACTTTTGAAGGACTATAGGGAGTGAATACAAGAACGATTCAAATGACTCACTATTTGAAAATGTGGTTAATTGTCACCTATCGACTGGTCAAGGTTTTGATGATCTTATAATGTGTATAGCAGCACTTAGGTCATATCTTCAACAATAATACTTTTTAATAGTCATTTGTTTTTAGTTGATTGTATTTTGATTAGGGGGGTTTATTTGCAGATCTTAATTGAAATGATTGATTGATTTAACAATTTAATCAAGATTGGGGTGAGTTCATCATTAGGTAGTTAAGCTTATGATATCCTTGAGCCTTGCTTTATATTGTATTAAATTAACACCCACTTCACAAGATAACGTTGATTGGAATTCTTAAGTGTTAAGGCTTTAATCCAAGCCTTAACTTAACTTAAGGTTCTAATCTCAATCAAAGATTATTGATGGTATTGTATTTATTGTTCCAATAATACATGGAAACCACATGTTAAACAAAACAATACATTAATCCATGACATGTTAAGTCCAATATACACAATGTTAATTCAAAGAATATTCATTGAGCAAAAGCTCTCAATCACTTAACATACCTAAATTATAACTCACCCCAATGAGAGATTTACTCATCCATTGAAATGATTATTAATTGGGTTTATTATGTTTATGATGATTAATTAATAAGAGAATAAAAATAAAGGGATAAGAAAGGAGTGGTGCGCCGAACACACACACGAGCAACGAAGAGAAATAACAAAGAACACACTTTTTCTTGAATGAGAAAGTGAATGAAGAGAATGATTTTCAAATTGATTTATAATATTTAAAGAACATTAATATTAAACTACATAAGTTGTATGATAATAAGATATAGTGAAGAAGAAACTTACATTAAAACAGAATTACAAAAAAAAGACTTACAAGATTACAATAATGAAGAACACAAAAGTAAATGAAAACAAAGAGAGGAGGAAAGGTATCTCAAGTGAAAACTTGAGTATGGAAGGTCCTTACAAGACTTTATAAAGGATTTTGTCATGATAATGTATTATCCTATCTTCTTAAATGACAACCCTTTTGAAAGGAGAGGAGGGGATGTATTTATAGCCCAAGGTGGTGGACTGTTTGCATTCTAAAACTACCCCTCCACTTGGATCCACTATTTGGTCATCCAGAAAGCTGAATCTAGAGATATATCCTTCTTAAAATTTGTATATAATAATATTTTACGACTACTCTCAAAATTTGGAGGCATTTGGACTTATGGATCCAAAGTTATGGTCATTTGATTAAACAATGTTAATCTGTCCATTTCAATCCAGAATTTTTCGATGGATGAAATTTGAATGGATTGTTTAATAGGAATATGCCTTCAAATATGAATAATTTATTCAAAAAAGTCATCCGCCTATATCTCTTATTTCACACTTCAAAATATCATCTTGATTTGATGACTAGATCATAAGAAACTACTCTCATATTGAATTCTGATATCTCAATTTGTTACAGAAACAATGTTCCAAAAAAACTATTTTTTCATGCTCAAATTTAGAAATGGAAAATGTGGGCACTCAAAACTTACTCCTCTCAAGACAATGCACAATTTTTTTGAAATGAAACATGTAAGGGAATGATTGTGTGAAGAAAGACACAATAGAGGAATAAAATTTTAAGGGGATGAGAAGATGAAATATTTACAAAACACAAAACTTCTCCCAATGACATAAGTGTTCTTTTTTTCTTTTTTTCTTTTTTTCTTCTTTTTTTTGCATTTTTTGAAAGTTGAACTTGAAAAATATCTCACACTCATATCCCATCCCATGATTGATCTCCTCGTGACACTAATTGTAATAGTTATAACAAGATCAAAGGTTGAGAAAAATTGATTTTTGACCCACCCAAGACACAACCCATTCTTATTTTCATTTTTTTTTTTGATTTTTTTTAACACTTTTCAATATACATTCCCAAACCCCGCTGAAGGACAACCTCTCCCCCATACTTAAATTGATGCTTTCCCTCAAGCATATGATAACATGGTTGAAATCAAAAAAAGGGTACCCAAAATGAAATCTTTTCCCCCCTACACTTATATTTAAAAAAAATGCAATGAAAATCCATGTTGATATTGGGTGGGATAAGGTATCAGGCTTGTAATATGGCTATCAAAGAAAAGGTTTTCATAGGCCCGAAGGGGATTTCAAAAGAAGGATTAATGTATGGTTAATGGGAGGCTATATGACTATTATAATTCTCCTATGGTTCAAAAAATGCCTCTATCATATTAATGCACACTAAAGCAGGAAATTTATCTTGAAGGTCCACAAACTCAAGATTCACAAATGGGGGTGAAAAACACAAATTTTGAAAATTTGTTGGTTTTGACACAATATTCTTTATCCAAAGATATGATGAAAATAAAAGATTTTTTACATGAAACTATGTCCTTTGACTCCCCAAAATGGTTGGACAAAATTTGAAAATTGGAAGGTGAGTAAGTATGACTCTTGATTTT
Organism: Viscum album; assembly: GCA_963277665.1. NCBI lineage: Eukaryota > Viridiplantae > Streptophyta > Magnoliopsida > Santalales > Viscaceae > Viscum > Viscum album. The sequence goes on along the minus strand of OY728152.1, from coordinate 1,899,669,557 downwards.
TCATATTTTTTTAAATGGATTTTTTTATTTTTTTAGGTTTTTTTTAGTTTTTTATAAATACGCACCCACACAAAAGAGAAAGAGAAAAATAAAAGGGTTTAATGAAGAAAGTAGTAAAAAAATGAAAGAGAGGGGAAGAAGAAGAAAGTGATAGAGGGAGAGAGAGGGGGAGAAGTTAAAGGGAAAGAGGTTCCCCCTAGTTTGGATTTGGTGGATCGTCGTCTCCATCCGGTGGTGGGTCTACTATAGAAGTTGTGGATCTAATAGAAGTCGATGTGGTTCCCAGGATGTGTGTCCTCTCATGGTGATGCTTTAACTGATGTCTATTAACCATGAATTTCCTTTTGAAAGAGGGGTCTTGAACTTGCACTGCACCAAATGGGAAAACATTAGTTTTAACAAAAGGACCAGCTAAAGAACCAACTAGAGGCTGCAAGAGACAGTCTACACTGGTAGTATAAAGAACCCAAAAGTGTAAGGGTATATCCTACTTGTTGTAAGTTGGAAGAGGATTGTTTCTCTTCCCCCCTAAGAGTGTAGGGAGAAACACTGGGAAGTAGTTATTTTCTTCCCTCCTCCAAGTGTAGGGGGCCACACTGACAAACGGATTTTTTTTCTAGTCAACCACTGTAACAGTTAATACATTATAGTGGAGAATTTGTGCACTGGTCATTACCATACACGACAAGGACATAGCTGCTCTTATTGAGTGGTGAACCTTGTAAAAACATTATGTGCATATTTTTACTGCGTTCATATTATTGCATGCGACATGGAAAAGATAATAAGAGAATCAAGATCCTAACAGGTCAAGAGGTACAGGGATACAAAGAAGAAATTGGTTTAAAAAATCCCCAACACTGATTCACCCCCCCCCCCCTTTCAGTGTTAGGTATGTCCCAAACTGGTCCTCTCATATAATTATTTTATGAAATCTATATTTCAGAAATTATATGGATTTTCAATGATTTAGAAATATACTTTGAAGTTTATGTATTTAAATATATTTTCAAACAAAATATTATTTCAAGAAAATATTCTTGAAAGGTTTTTCATAAACGTTGTTTCAAAACCCTCTTACTTGGCATATTTAATGCTCACCCTATGTATTATAATTATTATTACATGTTTAGCAATCTTACTGTAATGTAATTCTTTTGTGGAGGCAGCACATTGAAAAATTTGTTGTTTAATTAATTTCATTTTGTATATTTTTGATGAAATGTAATAATTGTATCTAATTCTCCAAAACCTAAACTGGTAAAGTTCCTCGTTTGTGTAATGTGTTGTGTAATTTTTCAATTTTTTTTTATAAAAAAAATTACACAACATGTTTTAACACCGAATCCAGAAGCGCGAGCTTAGGGTGTTATAATTGGTATCAGAGGAACGGTCTAGTTAATTTTGGAATAGATCATAATTAATAATTTTAAATATGCCTCCGGTGTAAAATTATTTTCTCTATGCACGCGAACAAATTACGAGTACGTAATTCTTTTGAGGGGGGACAATATAACATCCCAGGATTTCCAAATCTAGTTTTACTATATAAATATTTTATTAAATGGATTTATTTATAATTAAAACCAACAAATAATATTTTTTGAGATAATTTTCTTTGAAAATAATATTTTAAATAAAGTTTTTTAATTAAGTTAATTATAATACTTATAATTAATTATACTTATTATTTATATTTTTCAAATTTATTCTAAAAACAAATACTGTATTATAGTATTATTTTTTATAAAATAATATTTGATATGAATATATGTATTCGATTATTTTCATAAAAATAATTATAAAATTATTTGAATAACAAATTTATTTTATCAAAAGGTTATTTAACAAAAATATTTTAATGATAATAATTAAGGGTAAAATGTTTTTTTAGAAAATTATTATTAATATCTTTTAAGATAATAAATATATGAGATGTATTATGTTTTTGTAAAATTTATAAATTATAAATATTTATAATTAATATATTATGAAAAAATGCACATTATATTTATGTTTTAAATAAAGATGTCATTTGATTTATTAATATAAAAAACGAATTTAAATAATAAAACAAAAAGAATAAAATATGATATGTTTTATAAATATATATATAATTATTTTTTATATGTATATATATCAAAATGTGATCATATTTTCTTATGAATATATATTTTTAATTTTTATTATGTTATTATATGTATTATTTTGTTATTCTATAATGAAATGATTTGTTTATTAAAAGAAAAAAACGTTTTGAGTTGTGTAGAAACAAGTGGCGTGACACACTTTTCAAGAGAAGGATAATTGAAGCTACACACAAAAAAGACAAAAATAAAAGAGAAAAGTGGGATGGGAAAACGTGAAACATTAAACAAAAAAAGAATAAATAAAGTATTAATTGAAATGAAGATAATACTATTCATATTCCCCATCTTTCTCGAACCACCAAAACCAATGGCATTGGCGTTATGTTCTCCATTGTCGATGTCTCCTTCCACCGCAGCCCCATCTCGATTTATTTTTCCACAACCTGACTTTGACGGTTTTATTTTTAGGCTGATTACCATCTGTTTCCCCTATAAGTTTGGAATATATATATATATATATATATATATATTATAATAAATAAAGGCAACCGATTTTTTCAATCTTCTAAAGTTCCATCTGTGAATTGATTAAAATAATATATGTTATTATTTTCAGTTTATAAAAACCCCATTTGCACCCTAATTGTAACACCCCAGGTAAATAAAGAATATGACATTTTCATATTTATCCATATTTTTGAATAAAATATTAATATTACTTTAAATGGAATTCTATGCTCGAGGGCGTACCCAATACGCAACAACGAGTTTCTTTGAAATCTTACGTTGCACTCTAATAATAAAATAATATTATTTTAAAAGGTAGTTAACGCCTAGCCATTGTAATGGCGGGAATGAACGGAACTAACTACAAAATGATTACATATGTTTGTTAAATATTTTAACATTTATTCAATAAATTTTAGAGGCTTAAAATCCAAATTAATCCAATTTTAAGAATAAATACTCTAATATTTTTTTAAAGATTATTTTACCGTATTTTGACGGCGAACCTTTTTTTTTAATCTAAATTTTGACAATTTTATAAGCTCTATTTGTAAAAATAAACTTATCCATTATTATTGGGACATTGAAATTTACTTTGGATAAATTTTTGTTATGTTTCTGACAATGTTTATTTTTTTAATGAATAGTGAAAAATATTGCATTTTACATCAAAACTGCTTTTTAATCTAATTTAAATATATGGTTAGATTATCTTTTTAATTGGTTTTAAAGTTTAATTAGAACATATTTTTACAATTTAATTCAATTGTGGTCATTAGAATTAATTTCACTTTGAAAATGGACATAAACAAGCGCCAAACTTTTCATAGATATTACTTCCAAAAAACCCACTATTTGTTTTGACAGCGGGAATTAAATATATGATTTATTAATGAAACTTCTATGTTTTGAATTTGGTAAAATGGAAATCATTTATTAATTTGAAATATCAAATATAGCTTAGGGTTAATTTTTGGTATTTTTCTGATAATGCTTTTTTTAATAAATAGATAAAAATACAGTTTTTAATTCAAAACTTCATTTTCATCCAATTTATTTATATATTTAGATTCAAATTTTAATTGTTTTTAAAGTATAATTGAATTGTGTTTTTATAACTTAATACAATGTTGTTCATTTTAAGTAATTTCACTTTTAAATTGGATGTAAAAACAAGTCAATCTTTTGATAAATTTTACTTCTTAAAAACCCATCTTTTGTTTTGACAACGAGATTTACTTTTAAATTAATACTAAAATTTATGTGTTTTGAATTTGATGAAATGGATTCCATATTTGGAATCATAAGGTCCAAATTGTTTAATTAATACTCTTTTGTTTTTGGACATTATGAATAGTAATGATGGTAATTATCTATAATTATCTTGATTAATGAGTAATCGGGTAGTAAGTATAATAAAATTATATCATAATAATAACAAATGACCACAACATGTGTCCTAATGCTACTGGTTTACTCATGGACGACCATGGGATGCCTTGTTCCAAACTTGGCGACCCCATGGAATCACTTTTGTGGGAAAGTGACTTTTTATCTTTTTATTTTTTTAAAGAAAGTAAATATAACAAAGAATTTATCACCTGAGTAAAACATTTTTAGTTTGGGATAAATAGATGATATTTTGGACTATAAATATTAATTGGAAAGCTAAAAATATTTCCTAAATCATAGTCTTTTTTTAATAATTTTTAGAGATTAAATAAATTAAATTATTTATGACATCATGATGATGCAGCCATTACCTCATTAATAAAAGATTTAAATAAAATGAATAGATAATATTAAAAATATAACTTACACTTTTCAAAGACCTATTGGATGAGTATATTTCGAACTCTTACCACCTTATCCTCGAAATAAATCAATTTTGGACCTTTAAAATCTGAAACTCATTTGAAAATAAAGTAACATTTTGTAACTTTCCAAGTGTGCCCCTCCTCTCCTCTTATAAAAGGCCCCCACCTCTACCACCTTACCCACACCTCTCAACCCTTTGCCTCGGCCAAACCCTGATCATTTTGTCTCTCCACATCCTTCTCCTACTCCTAGAAGCCTCACATTGGGCATAAGTCTTCCCAAGGAAGCCTTTGAGCTCAAATCAAAGAGAGTTACCCGATTTTAAGGTAATGTCTACAATTGTGTTCTTTTGTTTTATTTTGCTTCTCCAACCCCCTAAACTCTTTTTATTCATTTATTTTGTAACAACTCAAGTATATTCAATATACTAGGATGTTTTTATAAGAATTATTCGAGCTACACTTACACAAACCTACATCTAATGGTTAAAGAACATATTGTTTCTGTGGATGGTGAATTTCTACCTCACGAAACGATGATTGTTCAATATTCTTTTAACACCTTCAAAGGTGGTCATTAAGATGTCACTATATTTATATATGATATATAATATGTTTTTTTTACTTAAGATTCTGTATTTTTCATACCTTTATGGTTTCCATTATGGTTAAACGCAATATCTTCATTTTAGGAAGTGCGGACTATCGCCCCCTCAAAGTGATTTGATTCATTAATACCATATGTGGTACGTATAAAGGATAGATTTAATGATATTATATATTATACCATACTGGAATTATAATACTATTATGTATCATTATGTTTTAATTCCATTAAATAAGAAATAGAAATGGAAGTAGCGTTCATGCGTACGTACGACTTAACGTCTCCATGAATGGTGCATTTCATTTCTTAACTCTAAATGTTATGTAATATTATAAATGCATGTATATAATGGATATATATTATATATATGATATCTACATAATGAATTTAATTATGTATATAATATATATTTTACCACATGAACAACTTGTAATTATAAAGAGTTTATTTTTGACTCAAGTAGCAATGATCTACAAAACGACCATTATTAACTTAAATAATTAAATAGTGTTCATAGCATGGTATTAAGTGATATAAAAGGAATAATGAACTTAAAAAATGTTCTTAAGCAAGTATAAATTAACTCAAGTTTATTATTCAGGAGGTTAAAGAATGATCGAGTCAAGTCGGACCCGAGGTAAGGGATCCTACCTCTCTCTTTCTTTTTAAGTACTCACTTTTATGTCATTTCTTTTAAGTTCATATTTCTTATGTTTGGGGATTTTATTTTATATTTCTCATTCTGTACTTTTTATGTTAATATTATGAGAGACTCTATTTGATCTCATAAATCCATTTTTGGAAGTTTTAATGGGCGTCGTTAGGCTGCCGAAATTTCATAAGGGGCTTTTTATCTCACTTTGTGTTTTCGTGAGATCCATGCTACATTTGCCAATATTTCCTTTTGAGTGGTGTATGTACTATACATTATTCTACTCTTTGTGTAACATAATTTCGTTTATGAGTATTTACATCAATGTTTTATAGTCCTTCTTACATGGGGTGTATGTTTCAAAAGTTACCCAAATCGGTAAGGGAACCTTTCACCCTCCTCTTTTTAAAAGACTTCTTTTGTTATGTCTTTTAATTTTCATCTTATTATGTGGGGATATGTTCTTATATATCCTTATTACCATAAATTTTATGTCCAAGTTATGAGATACCATTTATCTCTCTCATCAACTCTTTCTCTAAAATTTGATGTGACGTTGTTAGGCTGTCAAGGGAACTTCTTAACCCAATTTCGATTTCTTTGGGTTCAACATGTAGTTATTGAATATTCCATCCTTTGAATATGTGTGAATGAACTTTGATTATTTTATACTTAATATCCATGTATATTAGGTGTATTTATATTTTTCACACATAATTATGAGATTGATTTATCCTTAATTTAAGGATACCTTCTTTATAATGGATTTCATCTCATTTTACATTTCTATTGAGACTTCATTATTGTTATGCACCAGTTCACTCTTATATGGTGTATATACTATCCATTGGAATATTATATCATGAATCCCTTTATTCTCATGATATTATAAAGTTCTGATTAAATGTTATCCCTCAATTATTGTATTCAAGTGTCTCTCATTTTGTTAAAAACCCTTTAACTAAAATATCATTTGAAATGTTTTAATGATTTATTCTTATAAATATTTCTCATTAATATCCATGTTTTCAAAATGGTTTTAAGGATTTATTTATATGGATATTAATGGTTTAAAATGTTAAAAGCTTCAATGTGGTATGGGACACTTTGATTTAAAAATCTCTTTATTAAATGGTTTAAATGGTTTTGAAAATGGTTTTTAGAATGGATTCATTATTTCAATATCTTAAAATGTTATATTGTTATTGAAATGTGGGAATGTTATCTTTCCTTTATGCTTAAGTTATGTGCTATGATTATGTTATGGTTCTTGGGCATTGTTATGAAGACTAGTGGTTCCGTGATAAACTAAGGGAGGGTGAGCCCGATATAGCTCTCCAATGCATTGGGTAACGCAAAAGAGTTAAACGTTAAGGTTTCTCTGAAGAGATTTAGGGAATATACTATGATGGGTATTCCAAACGTAACCATGAGGGTTATTACCTTCGTAAAAATGTTATGAATGCCTCAAGTTACCTTTACGTCTTATGATTTCTATGATTTATTCATGATTTGATGAGGTATGTTAAAGTGCTTATGTTTTATGGGTAAATTATGATTTCATTCTTATGTATATATGAACTCATGTTTTCTTTCCATATTTTTATAACCCTTACTGAGATTTTTATGCTCATCCCAAGTTTTTGAAATGTTTTTCACAGGTCAATGTAATGTTACATGATTTGATGATAGTGTCAAGGAAGTGTCAAGAATGAATCCATGTTTTATTTTAAATGTGTTTCTGTTGATGGGAAAAATGAATACTATCTTTTATGTAACCACTTTGTTTAAATGTGGAATGTAATGCAAGTTTTATGATCTAATTCTCTAAAACTATAAACCTAAAAAAATCCCCATTGTTAATCTTGTAATAACTCAAGATTAAGTAAGGTTTAAGGCTAGGGCCTTATAGTTGGTATCAGAGGACGGTTTAGATAACTTTAGAGGCTAGAGTGTTGTTTAAGAAAAAGTGACAAGTTGTGTATAACCATAATGGTTAATATATTAGATGGAGTCATCGTTTTTTTGAAAGTTAGAATGATTTTGAGATAACTTGGATAAGTATATCTTGGTGTTTATCTTTCTCTTTTTTATTTGATGATTTTACTGATATACTCACACTAACCTTTGTGGTTTTAGTAAATGGATGGATCTAGCAGGCACCAAAGTAACAGTGGATTTGAAGAAAACTGTGACGGTTTTATGAAAGAACAACTAAATGATATGGGAGCTACAATAAGAACTCTTCTGGTTATCCTCAATCAACTATCTGGAGTCATTATTGACCACCTGAACCTTAGTGATTTTTATAAGGCATCGTATATGCGAGAAACAAATCCCTACGGAAGTTCAGGTAATAATCATAAAGGTAAGTATGTTCAAAAACCTATGTGTCAAATATGTGGAAATAAACACATAGGAAAATGTTTCAAAGGGACAGAAAGATGCTATAGATGTGGAAATGAAGGTCATAAAGCAAGAACCTACCATGGAAAAAGGAAGCATCTAGTTGACTCTAAGAAAGGGAAAGAAGTTCTTTATGAAGGATCAATTTAATGTTTTAAATGTGGTGTGCATGGTCATTATGCAAACACATGTCCTACAAAGAAGTTTCAGGAATGGGGTCACCAAGATCATACAAATATTCATTTACCAATACCTAATGCCATTCTGATTGAGGATGAAGAAACTGACAATGAAGAATGAAAGGTATGGATTATTTCTTAACATATGTTTTCCTATTATTGAAATCTTAGGATATGATTCATGATTTTGTTTGTAGGAAAGAAGTATTTCAGAATAAGTTAAAAAGGAATGGCTAATGGATCATGAAGAATGTTGAATGAGTAAGAAGTCATCATATAAGGGATTCAAGGGTTATGGTAGATTTTAGGATGGTGAAATTATTAGATGTATTAAGTCTCTTTTGATGATGGGGTTACATTAGAAGACTTTTCATAGTAACCCTGATGTTTGATATACGAAAATTTTATTCAAGGAATTATTATCCTTTATTTTTTGGATATAGTTATAAAGAACCCTTTGGGTTTATATGATCCTTGAATTTGAGGCAATTACCGGTTAATACATTTTGGGTTGAAAAATGGAAGTTATTAGATAACCTTTGTGGTTAAAATATGTTATGGTTATTTTTGATGAATTTATCTCTTTTTGAGGAATGTTATAAAATTATATAGTTTTTGAAAAGTGACAACACGTAGACCGTGTGACAACCCGTCACGTCGGACAAAGCTGCGGGAATCGAACCCACAACCAAAGTGTAATTGGTATTTATCGCCTACCACTGGACTACGTGAAGTCCCTGGTTAGTTTGAATGATTCTTTTTAGTTAGATGATCTTATGAATTAAGAGTAAGTTGATTTTTTGTTATCAATGGAAATGATTAGCCTATCATGGAGGATATGTGATTAGGTTAATTACTTTTCAGTATGAGACTGTAAGAGTAACTGATGTTATTTTAGAGAAAAATATTAAAATTTATCTTAGGAGACTATGTGATTAAATCCTTCAGAGAATTGGGTTTCAATCTTAGTTTAGTTTACTTTGTAGAATTTTATGGATAGATGTTTATTTAATGGTCTTTGTTGAACTTTGGGTTTTGTTTGAAAAATTTTGGGGATTAAGAATAGATTTTTTTTATAAAGGATTATCCTTTTTGGGTATTATCTGATCTCATACTAACCTTTTTGGTTTTAGTTAAGGTCTAAAGACATGAGAAGTATATAGTTTTTTTTGGATTAGGTGATTCTCTAGAAGTTGATTATAGCTCTCTTAATGTGAACAAGTCATCCTAAATACTCGTCTTTTGGATAAAATATGAGTTCGTGTAAGAAATCTAGTAAAAGTTGAAAGTCAATATGACAAGTAAGTATGCTTCCTTATGTTTTAGTTAAGCTCATAAATAAATTCCTCAATGAAAAGTAACTTAAAACAAAAATGTTGTCTATTAACGTTTCCTACTGGGGAATCGAATACCATTTAACCCATCACAAGTTTGTGATTTTCTTGTGGGTAACTTTCTCCTAGACATGTTTACTATCACTCTCCATCAGAACATGACCCTTTGTTTTCTCCTCCATATCCATATTTTCATACTTGTAATCCTAGTATGGGTTAACTCGGGTGACATTTGTACTTCCTCTCCCTTTCTTTTAAAGTGATAGTTTTACTGACTCTTGTTCCGATGTGGGACTTTCAATGAAGTTTCCAAGCCCAATTTTGAAATTGCGAGGACGCAATTCCCAAAAGGGGGGAAGGATGTAACACCCCAGGTAAATAAAGAATATGAAATTTTCATATTTATCCATATTTTTGAATAAAATATTAATATTACTTTAAATGGAATGCTATGCTCGAGGGCGTACCCAATACACAACAACAAGTTTCTTTGAAATCTTATGTTGCACTCTAATAATAAAATAATATTATTTTAAAAGGTAGTTAACGCCTAGCCGTTGTAATGGTGGGAAAGAACGGAACTAACTACAAAATGATTACATATGTTTGTTAAATATTTTAACATTTATCCAATAAATTTTAGAGGCTTAAAATCTAAATGAATCCAATTTTAAGAATAAATACTCTAATATTTTTTAAAAGATTATTTTACCACCTTTTGATGGCGAACCTTTTTTTTAAATCTAACTTTTGACAATTTTATAAGCTCTATTTGTAAAAATAAACTTATCTATTATGATTGGGACATTGAAATTTACTTTGGATAAATTTTTGGTATGTTTCTGACAATGTTCTTTTTTTTAATGAATAGTGAAAAATATTGCATTTTACATCAAAACTACTTTTTCATCTAATTTAAATATATGGTTAGATTATCTTTTTAATTGGTTTTAAAGTTTAATTAGAACATATTTTTACAATTTAATTCAATGGTGGTCATTATAATTAATTTCACTTTGAAAATGGACATAAACAAGCACCAAACTTTTCATAGATATTGCTTCCAAAAAACCCGCTATTTGTTTTGACAGCGGGAATTAACTATATGATTTATTAATGAAACTTCTATGTTTTGAATTTGGTAAAATGGACATCATTTCTGAATTTTAAATATCAAATATATCTTAGGGTTAATTTTTGGTATTTTTCTGATAATGCTTTTTTTAATGAATAGTGAAAAATACAGTTTTTAATTCAAAACCTCCTTTTCATCCAATTTATTTATATGTTTAGATTGACATTTTAATTGTTTTTAAAGTATAATTGATTTTTTTTATAAATTAATACAATTTTGTTCATTTTAAGTAATTTCACTTTTCAATTGGATGTAAAAACAAGTCAATCTTTTGATAAATTTTACTTCTTAAAAACCCGTCTTTTGTTTTGACAACGGGATTTACTTTTAAATTAATTACTAAAATTTATGTGTTTTGAATTTGATGAAATGGATTCCATATTTGGAATCATAAGGTCCAAATTATGTAATTAAGACTCTTTTGTTTTTGGACATTATGAATAGTAACGACGGTAATTATCTATAATTATCTTGATTAATGAGTAATCGTGTAGTAAGGATAATAAAATTATATCATAATAATAAAAAATGAGCACAACATGTGTCCTAATGATACTGGTTGACTCATGTCTGACCATGGGATGCCTTGTGCCAAACTTGGGGACCCCATGGAATCACTTTTGTGGGAAAGTGACTTTTTATCTTTTTATTTTTTAAAGAAAGTAAATATAACAAAGAATGTATCACCTGAGTAAAACATTTTTAATTTTTCCTACATAGATGATATTTTGGACTATAAATATTCATTGGAAAGATAAAAAGATTTCCTACATCATAGTATTTTTTTATAATTTTTATAGATTAAATAAATTAAATTATTTATGACATCATGATGATGCAGTGATTACCTCATTAATAAAGGATTTAAATAAAATGAATAGATAATGTTAAAACTATAACTTAAACTTGTAAAATACCTATTGTATGAGTATATTTCGAACTCTCGCCACCTTATCCTAGAAATACATCAATATGATACCTTTAAAATCTGAAACTCATTTGAAAATAAAGTAACATTTTGTAACTTTCCAAGTGTGCCCCTCCTCTCCTCTTATAAAAGGCTCCCACCTCTACCACCTTACCCACACCTCTCAAGCCTTTGGCTCGGCCAAACCCTTCTAATTTTGTCTCTCCACATCCCTATCCTACTTCTAGAAGCCTCACATTGGGCATAAATCTTCCCAAGGAAGCCTTTGATCTCAAATCAAAGAGAGTTACCCGATTTTAAGGTAATGTCTACAATTGTGTTCTTTTGTTTTATTTTGCTTCTCCAACCCCCTAAACTCTTTTTATTAATTTATTTTGTAAAAACTCTAGTATCTTAAATATACTAGGATGTTTTTATAAGAATTATTCAATCTAAACTTACACACACCTACATCTAATGGTTAAAGAACATATTGTTTCTGTGGATACTGAATTTCTGCCTCACAAAACGATGATTGTTCAATATTCTTTTAACACATTCAAAGGTGGTCATTAAGATGTCACTATATTTATATATGATATATAATAAGTTTATTATTTTCTTAATCTTCTGTACTTTTCATACCTTTATGGTTTCCATTATGGTTAAACGCGATATCTTCATTTTAGGAAGTACGGACTACCGCCCCCTCAAAGTGATTTGATTCGTTAATACCATATGTGGTACGTCTAAAGGATAGATTTAATGATATTATATATTATACCATACTGTAATTATAATACTATTATGTATCATTATATTTTAATTCCATTAAATAAGAAATAGAAATGGAAGTAGCGTTCATGCGTACGTACGGCTTACCGTCTCCATGAACGGTGCATTTCATTTCTTAACTCTAAATGTTATTTAATATTATAAATGCATGTATATAATGGATATATATGATATATATGATATCTACATAATGAATATAATTCTGTATATAATATATATTTTACCACATGAACAACTTGTAATTATAAAGAGTTTATTTTTGACTCAAGTAGCAATGATCTACAAAACGACCATTATTAACTTAAATAATTACATAGTGTTCATAGCATGGTATTAAGTGATATAAAAGGAATAATGAACTTGAAAAAGTTTCTTAAGCAAGTAGAAATTAACTCAATTTTATTATTCAGGAGGTTAAAGAACGATCGAGTCAAGTCGGACCTGAGGTAAGGGATCCTACCTCTCTCTTTCTTTTTAAGTACTCCCTTTTATGTCATTTCTTTTAAGCTCATCTTTCTTATTTTTGGGGATGTTATCTTATATTCCTCATTCTGTACTTTTTATGTTCATATTATGAGATCCCCTATTTGATCTCATAAATCCATTTTTGGAAGTTTTAATTGGCGTCGTTAGGCTGCCGAAATTTCATAAGGGGCTTTTTATCTCACTTTGTGTTTTCGTGAGATTCATGCTACATTTGCCAATATTTCCTTTTGAGTGGTGTATGTACTATCCATTATTCTACTATTTGTATAACATACTTTCATTTATGATTATTTACATCAATGTTGTATAGTCCTTCTTACATGGGGTGTACGTTTCGAAAGTTACCCAAATCGGTAAGGGAACCTTTCACCCTCCTCTTTTTAAAAGACTTATTTTGTTATGTCTTTTAATTTTCATATTATTATGTGGTGATATGTTCTTATATATCCTTATTGCTGTAAATTTTATGTCAAAGTGATTAGATACCCTTTATATCTCTCATCAACTCTTTCTCTAAAATTTGATGTGACGCCGTTAGGCTGTCAAGGGAACTTCTTAACCCAATTTTGATTTATTTGGGTTCAACATGTAGTTATTGAATACATCATCCTTTGAATATGTGTGAATGACCTTTGATTATTTTATACTTAATATCCACATATATTGGGTTTATTTATATTTTTCACACATAATTATGAGATTGATTTATCCTTAATTTAAGGATACCTTCTTTATAATGGATTTCATCTCATTTTGCATTTCTATTGAGACTTTATTGTTGTTATGCACCAGTTTACTCTTATATGGTGTATATACTATCCATTATAATATTATATCATGAATCCCTTTATTCTCATGATATTATAAAGTTTTGATTAAATGTTATCCCTCAATTATTGTATTCAAGTGTCTCTCATTTTGTTAAAAACCCTTTAACTAAAATATCGTTTGAAATGTTTTAATGATTTATTCTTATAAATATTTCTCATTAATATCCATGTTTTCAAAATGGTTTTAAGGATTTATTTATATGGATATTAATGGTTTAAAATGTTAAAAGCTTCAATGTGGTATGGGACACTTTGATTTAAAAATCTCTTTATTAAATGTTTTAAATGGTTTTGAAAATGGTTTTTAGAATGGATTCATTATTTCAATATCTTAAAATGTTATATTGTTATTGAAATGTGGGAATGTTATCTTTCCTTTATGCTTAAGTTATGTGCTATGATTATGTTATGGTTCTTGGGCATTGTTATGAAGACGGGTGGTTCCGTGATAAACTAAGGGCGGGTGAGCCCGATATAGCTCTCCAATGCATTGGGTAACACGAAGGAGTTAAACATTAAGGTTTCTCTGAAGAGATTTAGGGAATATACTGTGATGGGTATTCCAAACGTAACCATGAGGGTTAATCCCTACGTAAGAATGTTATGAATGCCTCAAGTTACCTTTATGTCTTATGATTTCTATGATTTATTCATGATTTGATGAGGTATGTTAAAGTGCTTATGTTTTATGGGTAAAGTATGATTTCATTCTATTATATATATGAACTCATGTTTCCTTTCCATATTTTTATAACCCTTACTAAGCTTTTTATGCTCATCCCAAGTTTTTGAAATGTTTTTCATAGGTCAAGAGAATGGTACATGATTTGATGATAGTGTCAAGGAAGTGTTAAGAAAGAATCCATGTTTTATTTTAAATGTGTTTCTGTTGATGGGAAAAATGAATACTATATTTTATGTAACCACTTTGTTTAAATGTGGAATGTAATGCAAGTTTTATGATTTAATTCTCTAAAACTCTAAACCTGGAAAGATCCTCATTGTTAATCTTGTAATAACTCAAGATTAAGTAAGGTTTAAGGTTGGGGCCTTATACTAATAAAATCTGAACCTCACCACCTTGAAGCCCCCCATTTTGTTCTCAATTTCCATGAACCCCAAATCTCTCATTTGATCCAAACTAAGGTAAGAGTTTAATTGTTTTGTTCAAATTATGGTGTTATACAACGATATACACATTTGTATATAAATATATATGTGTGTGTGTGTGTATTAAATCATATCTATATATATAACTTAAAATTTTCAGAATACATGTATTATAAGGGTTTTTGAATTTAAATGTTTATTTCTAAATCTTATGGTTTGTAAGAGTTTAATTATTTTTTATCAAACTATGTTGTTTTAAAAATATATACATATATGTGTGTGTGTGTGTGTAAATCTATATTTATCTATATAACTTAATATTTTCATATGAGGATTATGTTTTAAAATTTCATCTTCTAACCTATATTTTGTAAGGGATTTATTATTTCTAAATTCATTGTGTAAGGGTTCATTTTAGTTCTTAAAATTTTTTTATTGTTTTACAAATGTGATATGTGTGTGTGCGCATGCGTGCATGCATATATACTCATGTATATCAATCCATTTCAATATATATATATATATATAGGGTTCTTCTTTTAAACTTAATTTCTAAAACTGATATTTTGTAAGGGTTTATTTTATTTTGTCAAATTATTTTACTTTTACAATGTTATATAGATGTGTGTGTGTGTGTGTGTATACATATATAACCATCAATTTTCAGAATAGGTGATATTAGGGTTTTTTTTTTAAACTTAATTCCTAAAACCTACGGTTGTAAGGGATTTATGTTTTCAATGTTTTCAATTCATATATACATATATATGTATATATATGTATATATATGTATATATATGTATATATGTATATATATATATACATATACATATATATGCATATATATAAACATGTTTAAGTGTAACTAATCTTTCTTATTTATTTTCAGAAGTTATAAATGGTATTTTCAACCATCAGACTGATATTTAAAATTTATGTAAAAGGTTATCTCCTTTAATCACCTTGTTTACAAAATTACATGTGTTCCTTTATAATTTTTACCATTTTATGTGAAATTGTGATTCAAGCTATTATTTTACATACAAACTTGCATCTGAAACCCCTAACGTGTCGTGCATGAATAGGTATGACCATCATCTAGCTCGTATGTAACACTCCACGCATTATGAGATTATGCACACACTTATTTCATTTTTCATACAAGTATAGTTTTCAAATAGTAGTAGTTTTTACAAGCATGATATTCTATTAAATGGGTTTAGAAAACTCTTTTGAAGTAAAGTTTATGACATGCTATAAGTAAGATTATTTTCTTGAAAATAAAATAATTCGATGTATGTGATTTAGAAATGTTTTTGGGTTAGAACTGAGAAAGGTAGTTTCATAAAAAATGTGTTAGAAAATGACACTAGTATGATGAATGCTATGACATGGGGAGTGAACCCATAAGAATTAAGGAAACTTTGTTCCACATAAGTTATGTATAGTGGCCATGTGTTATGTCTAGTGGCCTTACGTTATGGTTTTTAATTATGGTCTTTCAAGTATCAGAGAATAATCCACCAGAAAATTATTATCTTCAAAGGAGAATTCTCGAATGATTTTACAAATATAATTATTTTATGAAATTTATATTTCATAAATTATATGGATTTTCAATGATTTATAAATCTACTTTATAATCATTTTTACAGGTTTTGCAATCTTGTTGTAATGTAATTCTTTTGTGGAGGCAGCGCATTGAAGAATCTCTTGTTTAATTAATTTCATTTTGCATAGTTTTGATGAAATGTAACGGCTGTGTCTAATTCTTCAAAACCTGGACCGGTTAAGGTGGGTGTTTGTGTACTGTGTTGTGTAATTTTTCAATTTTTTTTATAAAAAAAATACAGAGTATGTTTTAGCACCGAATTTGGAATCGCGGGCTCAGGACGTTATAACAATTCCTTAAAATTCAGTGTGCTTGAAAATTCACCAAAAATCAGCTCGGGGGTAAACACTGCATCCCAAGAACAATGAAGTCAACAAAAAAATCACCAGTCATCTATCGAGGTAAATTTATCGTTTTACCCAGAGGGTGGTCCCGAGACTCAAAAACCTCAAAATTAAGTTAGGTCCTGATTGAGAAAAAACTCGATTGGTACATGATGTGCTTGGGCTATGGTTATGATTGGTACAAAAATTCCAGCTTTTCATTGACCATGGTATCCCTTGGACCATTCCCATGATGCTCGATTGGTTTTTATTAAATACTAGTTTTTCACTTAAATATATATTCTTACATTTGCCCATTTTGTTTCTTTGAAATTGTATGATTTTTAAGCAACATTTTAAAATACAATGTCCTCGTGTTACTAACTTTTGTATAAAAATGTAAACGACAATTTCATATTATATTTCAAACTAGAACTGGATGGATTGATTTCCAAAGTTTATGCATGGAGTATTTGGTGGAATCTTACTGGACAACTTCACTCACACCCTACACACGCTTTTAGGGGTATGCATGCCATGTTTTGTTTGGTGTTTGTGGAAGCATGTAACCACTTGTTATAGTGGGAAATCTTTAGTCATGGTTCGAGTGTGTTAGTAGTCATTCAATTTATATTTTGGCTATGCCTTGGGACATATCTCATGTATCAAGCCACATCGACTTTCATTTCTCATTGTTTCTTGGTTTTTGGTCCTGTTTTGGTTTTATATAAGGTGTAGTTTTTTATGGTTTTAGATAACTTGTTTAACTTGATTGTTTATGTTTTGTTGGTTTATTAAGTTGCATAAGGTGTTCATATGCCTTATTTGGTTATAATTTAATTCCAAATAGTTTTATTTCATATGGATGACTTGTCCGACGTACGGTACGGTCAGGCAAGATTCCCAATTGGAGTCCATTTAGTTTTATATTTTATTGGATGGAATTGTTCTCAATGTATTATGTTGATGCCCTTGGCATTAGCTATCAACCTGTAACTATTGAGAATACGGTTTGAGCCTTATGGTGGATCAATTTGGGTGTCAGGATAGGGGGTAGCTCAGGTTGATTCATTACACCCATAATGACGTGGGTACAAGTGAAATTCAAAACATTCACAGAATGCTTCAATGAGATTAATCGATTCACTTATAATACCAACTCTAATATAAAAAAAGTAGTGTCAACTTCTTATCATAGACAATCTTTGCATTCCCACCAGCTTCCATCGAATGTTGAATCATAAATGGATTGTCATGGGCCATATCACCAACATATAGTCAAATGATATTCCGCATCATTGAATTCATAGCTAAAAAACACTAATTCCTGAAGCGTACGCATCCCACCTCATGGAATGAGTCAACAAATTAGATTTTTAAACTCGCGGGTGGTGGGAGTTATTATTGACACATGAATTTTTAACATTTTATATAATAAACTAAGAAGTTATAAAAATAATAACTCATCTAGTTCTTTTATTTATTCATATAAGTTTTTTTCAATATTCTTTTTATAGTTATTTTCAACATAATGTATGATTAAAAGTAAAATCTAAAACAATTTCCTCAAAAAGCATGAACTTTCACTACTAAAAATTCGTCCTATAGTGACCACCATTGGCGGTCTCTTTAGGCCCGACACTATTGGCCTACAGCGACCGCCTGGTAGTCACTAAAGCTAGCCGAATGTCGGCCTATAGCAACCGCCACTGGAGGTCACTGAAGTCGACCGAAATGTCGGCCTACAACGACCGCCAGCCATCTGCTTTAGAAACCTACAATAAGATACAAAGAAAACAACTAAACAAAACAAACGTAAATTTGACATATTTATTCAGTTATTATATACATATAATAAAATGAAATCTGACATCTCATGGGTGCTATAATAATTTAAAACCACCAATTTAAGAAATGTTATCATTTTTTAATTTGTTTTTCTTGTTTTGGATTCTTTGCTTTAGTTTCTGAAAGTGTTTTGTTGTCTAAAAAGGAATGTTTTTTGAGTGCACTGCATGTTCGATGGACGTTTCTTCTCCTCCTGCATGTCACGAATAATATTCCTATCGTTTTCGTGTGGTTTCAGGTCATTCGGAGCACGTTTGCTCTGAATTCGATCGTGACACGCCGTTTTGGTCTTTTATGACTCCGGAAATGCGTTTCCGGTCACTACGGTCAAACGACACCTCTGATTGATGTTCTATATACCCGACCATTTCACAATTCAAACTTCGGTTGTTTTCGTATGATTTCATGACATTATGAGGTCGTTTGGGTGGTTTTGACCACCCAACGCGCCCTTTTAGAGCGTGACGAACTGCTGAAAATGACACATTCAGTCGTACCGTGCGCACCACACATCCGATGGATGTGTTGTCTTCTTCTTCATGTCACGAATAATATTTCTATCGTTTTTATGTAGTTTCAGGTCATTCAGAGCATGTTTGCTCTGAATTCGACCGTGACACGCCGTTTTGGTCTTTTATGACTCTGAAAACACGTTTCCGATCACCACGGTCAAACAACATCTCTAATTGATGTTCTGTCTACCCTAACATTTCACAATTTACATCATAGTTGTTGTCATATGATTTCATGGCATTCCGAGGTCGTTTAGGTGGTTTTGACCACCCAACGCGCCCTTTTAGAGCGCGTCAAACTGCTGAAAACGACGCATTCGGTCGTACCGCGCGCACCACACGTCTGATGGATGTTTCGTCTCCTCCTGCATGTCACGAATAATATTCCTATTATTTTCGTGTGGTTTTAGGTCATTCAGAGCACATTTGCTCTGAATTCAACCGTGACATGTCGTTTCAGTCTTATATGACTCTGGAAACGCGTTTCCGGTCACCGTGGTCAAACAACACCTCTGATTGACGTGTCGTCTACTTGAAAATTTCATAATTCACATCGCAGTTGTTGTCGTATGATTTTATGGCATTCTGAGCTCGTTCGGGTGGTTTTGACCACCCAACACGCCCTTTTAGAGCGCGTCAAACTGCTGAAAACGACACATTCAGTCGTACCGCGCGCACCGCACATTTGATGAACGTGTCGTCTCCTCCTACATGTCCCAAATAATATTCCTATCGTTTTCGTGTGGTTTCAGGTCATTCGGAGCATGTTTTCTCTGAATTCAACTATGACACGCCATTTTGGTCTTTTATGACTTTGGAAACGCGTTTTCGGTCAACGCGGTCAAACGGCACCTCCGATTAACGTGTTTTCTACCCAAACATTTCAAAATTCACACCATGATTGTTGTCGTATGATTTCATGGTATTCTGAGGTCGTTCGAGTGGTTTTGACCACCCAACGTGCCCTTTTAGAGCACACCGAACTAATTGGCCTAACAGCTAGCGATGTAAAGCGGGCTCGCGGCCCGCGGGCTTTGCGGGTATGGGGCGGATGTGGGGCGGGGCAGGCCTAAAAGTTTTGACCGTTTAGAGTGCGGGCCAATGCAAGTTGAGCCCGCGTGGGTGCGGGCCAATGCGGGTTGAACCCGCGTGGGTACGGGCTTGCCCGCGGGCCTGATTTAAAAAAAAAAATATTATTTTTACAATATATGTTTCTTTAAAATTTTAGTTTTTTTTAATAAAAAATTCATGGTTAAATGGTGACATATGATTTCTCACTGTAATGGTCATATTAATTCACCATTTATTCACATTTGAATTTTAAATAGTCTTATATTTATTGTTTTAATGTGATATTATATTATTTATATTGTAATTATTAACCATATTCACACGGTGTGTCAACCTATCTCTCGAAAAATGGAACTCATCGCCCCTGTGCATGGTTTTAATTCTATAAGAGTTATTATAATCATAATATTTTTTAGGTCGATTTAATTTTGTTATTATTTAATTTTATTTTGTTATTAAGAGAATTGGATAGAACCTCATGAAAACACTAATAACTTCCTCTGAAACTGATCGTTACCTAGAGAGACTTCATTTATTCACAGTTTTAGTTGTTCACATCACCACACAACCAACATTATCATCCATCGTTCATCACTGATCACTCACCTACTCTCTATCGCAACAGTTCGTCATCACATCGGCATTACCACATGCCACCATTAACCCATAAAAAAATATTCTATCACATCCTTTAAAACTCTAGTTATTGTTAATTCATACTTATTCCCACAAATACCTTTAAGAATGATAAAAAATACAGTATTTAAATGATTATAAATAGTATTTTTTGTTGTAAATGTGGGTAAGCTCGCGGGCAACCCGTGGGCAACCCGCGGGTTTATGCGGGGCGGGGTGGACTTGAAATTTTTTGTTAGCATTATATGCGGGCTTGGCCCACCTTTCCCCGCCCGTTTCGCATTACTACTAACAGCCAATTGGCCTAATGTATAGTTGTACAATTGGAATAATGGCATAATTGGCCTAATGACCATTTGTTCTAACATCCAACTGAACAATTGGCCAACTGGCCAATTTCCCTAATGGCCTAATAGCCTAACATGTCAATTGGTCTATTGTATAGTTGCAAAATTGGGGGGGGGGGGGCTGTCCGGCGGTGCGGGGGGGGGGGGTTGTCTGGGGTGGGGGGGTTGCCTGGGGGTGGGGGGGTGCTGTCCGGGGTGGGGGGTGTTGTCCGGGGTGGGGGGTGTTGTCTGGGGGCGGGGGCTGTCCGGGGGTGGGGCGGGCTGTCCGGGGGGGTGCGGGGGGGGGGGGGGGGGGGGGCTGTCCGGGGTGGGGGGTGGTCTCCAGGGGTGGGGAGTTGTCCGGGGGTGGGGCGGGCTGTCCGGGGGGGCTGTTCGGGGGTGCGAGGGGGGGCTGTCCGGCGGTGCGGGGGGGGGGGGGGGGGGGGGGGGGGGGCTGGCCGGGGGTGCGAGGGGGCTGTCCGGGGTGGGGGGGTTGCCCGGGGGTGGGGGGGTGATGTCCGGGGTGGGGGTGCTGTCCGGGGTGGGGGGTGTTGTCCGGGGTGGGTGGTGCTGTCCGGGGTGGGGGGTGCTCTCCGGGGGTGGGGAATTGTCCGGGGGTGGGGAGTTGTCCGGGGGTGGGGCGGGCTGTCCGAGGGGGTT